>CM051471.1:16562754-19167754 GCA_028015225.1 Carex myosuroides | reverse complement strand
CCCTCTTCTCTTGCCATCGGGACAAACTACTGGAGTGCTGCAAACACCACTATTTAGAGTGTTGTAATAGGGTTGCAACTATCCTCTTCTCTTGCCATCTGGAAACACTACTAGAGTGATGCAAACACCTTCAATTAGAGTGTTGTAATAGGGTTGCAACTACCCCCTTCTCTTGCTATCTGGAAACACTACTAGAGTTCTGCAAAGGCATTTAATTGTAGTGTTGTAATTGGGTTCCAACTACCCTCTCCTCGTACCATCTGGACACACTACTACAGTGCTGCAAAGACTTTTAATTGGAGTGTTGTATGAGGGTCGCAACTGTCATCTTCTCCTGCCATATGGAGACAATACTAGAGTGCTGCAAAGACCTTCAATTGGAGTCTCGTAATAGGGTTGTAACGACCCTCTTCCCGTGTCATCCGGAGACACTACTAGAGTGCGTGAATGACCTTCAATTGGAGTGTTGTAATACAGTTGCAACCATCCACTTCTCTTTTCATCTGGAGACACTACTAGAGTGCTGCAAAGACCTTCAATTAGAGAGTTGTAATAGGGTTGCAACTAACCTCTTTTCTTGCCATCTTGTCACAATACTGTTGTTCCGCAAAGCCCTTCAATTGTAGTGTTGTAATTGGGATGTAAAGACCATTAATTGGATTGTTGTAATAGGGTTGCAAAGGCTACTGGTGGGGGACACTATTAGAGTGCTGCTAGAGTGCATTAAATACCTTCAATTGGAGTGTTATAATAGGGTTGCAACTACCCTCTTTTCTTACCATCTGTAGAGCCTACTAGGGTGCTGTAAAGACTTTCAATTGGAGTGTTGTAATAGGGTGGCAACTACCCTCTTCTCTTGCCATCTGGACATACTACTGGAGTGCTGCAAACACCATCAATTAGAGTGTCGTAATAGGGTTGCAACTACCCTCTTCTCTTACCATCTGGAAACACTACTAAAGTGCTGCAAAGGCATTTAATTGTAGTGTTGTTATTGGGTTCCAACTACCCTCTTCTCGTACCATCCGGACACACTACTACAGTGCTGCAAAGACCTTCAATTGGAGTGTTTTATGAGGGTCGCAACTATCATCTTCTCCTGCCTTCTGGAGACAATACTAGAGTGCTGCAAAGACCTTCCATTGGAGTCTCTTAATTGGGTTGTAACAACCCTCTTCCCGTGTCATCTAGTGACACTACTTGAGTGCGTGAAAGACCTTCAATTGGAGTGTTGTAATACAGTTGCAACCACCCACTTCTCTTTCCATCTGGAGACACTACTGGAGTGCTGCAAAGACCTTCAATTAGAGAGTTGTAATAGGGTTGCAACTAACCTCTTATCTTTCCATCTTGTCACAATACTGTAGTTCTGCAAAGTCCTTCAATTGTAGTGTTGTAATTGGGATGCAAAGACCATTAATTGGAGTGTTGTAATAGGGTTGCAAAGGCTACTGGTGGGGGACACTATTAGAGTGCTGCTAGAGTGCATCAAATACCTTCAATTGGAGTGTTATAATAGGGTTGTAAATACCGCCTTTTCTTACCATCTGTAGAGCCTACAAGGGTACTGTAAAGACTTTCAATTGGAGTGTTGTAATAGGGTGGCAACTACCCTCTTCTCTTGCCATCTGGACATACTACTGGAGTGCTGCAAACACCATCAATTAGAGTGTCGTAATAGGGTTGCAACTACCCTCTTCTCTTGCCATCTGAAAACACTACTAAAGTGCTTCAAAGGCATTTAATTGTAGTGTTGTTATTGGGTTCCAACTTCCCTTTTCTCTTACCATCTGGACACACTACAACAGTGCAGCAAAGACCTTCAATTGGTGTGCTTTATGAGGGTTGCAACTATCATCTTCTCTTGCCTTCTGGAGACACTACTCGATTGCTGCAAAGACCTTCCATTGGAGTCTCGTAATAGGGTTGTAACGACTCTCTTCCCGTGTCTTCTGAAGACACTACTATAGTGCATGAAAGACCTTCAATTGGAGTGTTGTAATACGTTTTCAAACACCCACTTCTCTTTCCATCTGGAGACACTACTAGAGTGCTGCAAAGACCTTCAATTAGAGTGCTATAATTGGGTTCGAACTACACTCTTACTCTACTGTAGTTCTGCGAAGTCCTTCAATTGTAGTGTTGTAATTGGGTTGCAAAGACCATTAATTGGAGTGTAGTAATAGGGTGGCAAATACTATGAATGGGAGACACTATTAGAGTGCTGCTGGAGTGCATCAAATACCTTCAGTTGGAGTGTCGTAATAAGGTTGCAACTACCCTCTTTTCTTACCATCTGTAGTGCCTACTTGGGTGCTGCAAAGACCTTCAATTGGAGTGTTGTAAAAGGTTGCCAACTACCGTCTTCTCTTCCCATCTGGAGACACTACTGGAGTGCTGCAAGGACCTTCAATTAGAGTGTTGTAATAGGGTTGCAACTACCCTCTTATCTTGCCATCTTGTTACACTACTGTATTTCTGCAAAGTCCTTCAATTGTAGTGTTGTAATTGGGTTGCAAAGACCATAAATTGGAGTGTTGTAATAGGGTTTCAAAGACTATTTACGGGAGACACTATTAGAGTGCTGCTAGAGTGCATCAAATACCTTCCGCAACTACCCTCTTTTCTTATCATATGTAGAGCCTACTAGGGTGCTGTAAACACTTTCAATTGGAGTGTTGTATTAGGGTGGCAACTACCCTCTTCTCTTGCCATCTGGACAAACTACTTGAGTGCTGTAAACACCATCATTTAGAGTGTTGTAATAGGGTTGCAACTACCCTCTTCTCTTGCCATCTGGAAACACTAATAGAGTGCTGCAAACACCTTCAATTAGAGTGTTGTAATAGGGTTGCAACTACCCCCATCTCTTGCCATCTGGAAACACTACTAGAGTTCTGCAAAGGCATTTAATTATAGTGTTGTAATTGGGTTCCAACTACCCTCTTCTCGTACCATCTGGACACACTACTACAGTGCTGCAAACACTTTTAATTGGAGTGTTGTATGAGCGTCGCAACTGTCATCTTCTCCTGCCATTTGGAGACAATACTAGAGTGCTGCAATGACCTTCAATTGGAGTCTCGTAATAGGGTTGTAACGACCCCCTTCCCGTGTCATCAGCAGACACTACTAGAGTGCGTGAATGACCTTCAATTGAAGTGTTGTAATACAGTTGCAACCATCCACTTCTCTTTCCATCTGCAGACACTACTAGAGTGCTGCAAAGACCTTCAATTAGAGAGTTTTAATAGGGTTGCAACTAACCTCTTTTCTTGCCATCTTGTCACAATATTGTAGTTCTGCAAAGTCCATCAAATGTAGTGTTGTAATTGGAATGCAAAGACCATTAATTGGAGTGTTGTTATAGGGTTGCAAAGGCTACTGGTGGGGAACACTATTAGAGTGCTGCTAGAGTGCATCAAATACCTTCAATTGGAGTGTTATAATAGGGTTGCAACTACCGCCTTTTCTTACCATCTGTAGAGCCTACTAGGGTACTGTAATGACTTTCAATTGGAGTGTTGTAATAGGGTGGCAACTACCCTCTTCTCTTGCCATCTGGACATACTACTGGAGTGCTGCAAACACCATCAATTAGAGTGTCGTAATAGGGTTGCAACTACCCTCTTCTCTTGCCATCTGGAAACACTACTAAAGTGCTGCAAAGGCATTTAATTGTAGTGTTGTTATTGGGTTCCAACTACCCTCTTCTCGTACCATCCGGACACACTACTACAGTGCTGCAAAGACCTTCAGTTGGAGTGTTTTATGAGGGTCGCAACTATCATCTTCTCCTGCCTTCTGGAGACAATACTAGAGTGCTGCAAAGACCTTCCATTGGAGTCTCTTAATTGGGTTGTAACAACCCTCTTCCCGTGGCATCCAGTGACACTACTAGAGTGCGTGAAAGACCTTCAATTGGAGTGTTGTAATACAGTTGCAACCACCCACTTATCTTTCCATCTGGAGACACTACTGGAGTGCTGTAAAGACCTTCAATTAGAGAGTTGTAATAGGGTTGCAACTAACCTCTTATCTTTCCATCTTGTCACAATACTGTAGTTCTGCAAAGTCCTTCAATTGTAGTGTTGTAATTGGGATGCAAAGACCATTAATTGGAGTGTTGTAATAGGGTTGCAAAGGCTACTGGTGGGGGACACTATTAGAGTGCTGCTAGAGTGCATTAAGTACCTTCAATTGGAGTGTTATAATAGGGTTGCAACTACCCTCTTTTCTTACCATCTGTATAGCCTACTAGGGTACTGTAAAGACTTTCAATTGGAGTGTTGTAATAGGGTGGCAACTACCCTCTTCTCTTGCCATCTGGACATACTACTGGAGTGCTGCAAAGACCATCAATTAGAGTGTTGTAATAGGGTTGCAACTACCCTCTTCTCTTGCCATCTGGAAACACTACTAAAGTGCTGCAAAGGCATTTAATTGTAGTGTTTTTATTGGGTTCCAATTACCCTTTTCTCTTACCATCTGGACACACTACTACAGTGCAGCAAAGACCTTCAATTGGAGTGTTCTATGAGGGTCGCAACTATCATCTTATCTTGCCTTCTGGAGACACTACTCGAGTGCTACAAAGACCTTCCATTGGGGTCTCGTAAAAGGGTTGTAACGACTCTCTTCCCGTGTCATCTGAAGACACTATTAGAGTGCATGAAAGACCTTCAATTGGAGTGTTGTAAGTCATTTGCAAACACCCACTTCTCTTTCCATCTGGAGACACTACTGGAGTGCTGCAAAGACCTTCAATTAGAGAGTTGTAATAGGGTTGCAACTAACCTCTTATCTTGCCATCTTGTCACAATACTGTAGTTCTGCAAAGTCCTTCAATTGTAGTGTTGTAATTGGGATGCAAAGACCATTAATTGGAGTGTTGTAATTGGGTTGCAAAGGCTACTGGTGGGGGACACTATTAGAGTGGTGCTAGAGTGCATCAAATACCTTCAATTGGAGTGCTATAATAGGGTTGCAAATACCGCCTTTTCTTACCATCTGTAGAGCCTACTAGGGTACTGTAAAGACTTTCAATTGAAGTGTTGTAATAGGGTGGCAACTACCCTCTTCCCTTGCCATCTAGACATACTACTGGAGTGCTGCAAACACCATCAATTAGAGTGTCGTAATAGGGTTGCAACTACCCTCTTATCTTGCCATCTGGAAACACTACTAAAGTGCTGCAAAGGCATTTAATTGTAGTGTTGTTATTGGGTTCCACCTACCCTTTTCTCTTACCATCTGGACACACTACTACAGTGCAGCAAAGACCTTCAATTGGAGTGCTTTATGAGGGTTGCAACGATCATCTTCTCTTGCCTTCTGGAGACACTACTCGATTGCTGCAAAGACCTTCCATTGGAGTCTCGTAATAGGGTTGTAACGACTCTCTTCCCGTGTCTTCTGAAGACACTACTAGAGTGCATGAAAGACCTTCAATTGGAGTGTTGTAATACGTTTTCAAACACCCACTTCTCTTTCCATCTGGAGACACTACTAGAGTGCTGCAAAGACCTTCAATTAGAGTGCTATAATTGGGTTCGAACTACACTCTTACTCTACTGTAGTTCTGCGAAGTCCTTCAATTGTAGTGTTGTAATTGGGTTGCAAAGACCATTAATTGGAGTGTAGTAATAGGGTGGCAAATACTATGAATGGGAGACACTATTAGAGTGCTGCTGGAGTGCATCAAATACCTTCAGTTGGAGTGTCGTAATAAGGTTGCAACTACCCTCTTTTCTTACCATCTGTAGAGTCTACTTGGGTGCTGCAAAGACCTTCAATTGGAGTGTTGTAAAAGGTTGGCAACTACCGTCTTCTCTTGCCATCTGGAGACACTACTGGAGTGCTGCAAGGACCTTCAATTAGAGTGTTGTAATAGGGTTGCAACTACCCTCTTATCTTGCCATCTTGTTACACTACTGTAGTTCTGCAAAGTCCTTCAATTGTAGTGTTGTAATTGGGTTGCAAAGACCACAAATTGGAGTGTTGTAATAGGGTTGCAAAGTCTGTTAATGGGAGACACTATTAGAGTGCTGCTAGAGTGCATCAAATACCTTCTGCAGCTACCCTCTTTTCTTATCATATGTAGAGCCTACTAGGGTGATGTAAACACTTTCAATTGGAGTGTTGTATTAGGGTGGCAACTACCCTCTTCTCTTGCCATCTGGACAAACTACTGGAGTGCTGCAAACACCACTATTTAGAGTGTTGTAATAGGGTTGCAACTATCCTCTTCTCTTGCCATCTGGAAACACTACCAGAGTACTGCAAACACCTTCAATGAGAGTGTTGTAATAGGGTTGCAACTTCCCCCATCTCTTGCCATCTGGAAACACTACTAGAGTTCTGCAAAGGCATTTAATTGTAGTGTTGTAATTGGGTTCCAACTACCCACTTCTTGTACCATATGGACACACTACTACAGTGCTGCAAAGACTTTTAATTGGAGTGTTGTATGACGGTCGCAACTGTCATCTTCTCCTGCCATTTGGAGACAATACTAGAGTGCTGCAAAGACCTTCCATTGGGGTCTCGTAAAAGGGTTGTAACGACTCTCTTCCCGTGTCATCTGAAGACACTATTAGAGTGCATGAAAGACCTTCAATTGGAGTGTTGTAAGTCATTTGCAAACACCCACTTCTCTTTCCATCTGGAGACACTACTGAAGTGCTGCAAAGACCTTCAATTAGAGAGTTGTAATAGGGTTGCAACTAACCTCTTATCTTGCCATCTTGTCACAATACTGTAGTTCTGCAAAGTCCTTCAATTGTAGTGTTGTAATTGGGATGCAAAGACCATTAATTGGAGTGTTGTAATTGGGTTGCAAAGGCTACTGGTGGGGGACACTATTAGAGTGGTGCTAGAGTGCATCAAATACCTTCAATTGGAGTGTTATAATAGGGTTGCAAATACCGCCTTTTCTTACCATCTGTAGAGCCTACTAGGGTACTGTAAAGACTTTCAATTGGAGTGTTGTAATAGGGTGGCAACTACCCTCTTCCCTTGCCATCTAGACATACTACTGGAGTGCTGCAAACACCATCAATTAGAGTGTCGTAATAGGGTTGCAACTACCCTCTTATCTTGCCATCTGGAAACACTACTAAAGTGCTGCAAAGGCATTTAATTGTAGTGTTGTTATTGGGTTCCACCTACCCTTTTCTCTTACCATCTGGACACACTACTACAGTGCAGCAAAGACCTTCAATTGGAGTGCTTTATGAGGGTTGCAATGATCATCTTCTCTTGCCTTCTGGAGACACTACTCGATTGCTGCAAAGACCTTCCATTGGAGTCTCGTAATAGGGTTGTAACGACTCTCTTCCCGTGTCTTCTGAAGACACTACTAGAGTGCATGAAAGACCTTCAATTGGAGTGTTGTAATACGTTTTCAAACACCCACTTCTCTTTCCATCTGGAGACACTACTAGAGTGCTGCAAAGACCTTCAATTAGAGTGCTATAATTGGGTTCGAACTACACTCTTACTCTACTGTAGTTCTGCGAAGTCCTTCAATTGTAGTGTTGTAATTGGGTTGCAAAGACCATTAATTGGAGTGTAGTAATAGGGAGGCAAATACTATGAATGGGAGACACTATTAGAGTGCTGCTGGAGTGCATCAAATACCTTCAGTTGGAGTGTCGTAATAAGGTTGCAACTACCCTCTTTTCTTACCATCTGTAGAGTCTACTTGGGTGCTGCAAAGACCTTCAATTGGAGTGTTGTAAAAGGTTGGCAACTACCGTCTTCTCTTGCCATCTGGAGACACTACTGGAGTGCTGCAAGGACCTTCAATTAGAGTGTTGTAATAGGGTTGCAACTACCCTCTTATCTTGCCATCTTGTTACACTACTGTAGTTCTGCAAAGTCCTTCAATTGTAGTGTTGTAATTGGGTTGCAAAGACCACAAATTGGAGTGTTGTAATAGGGTTGCAAAGTCTGTTAATGGGAGACACTATTAGAGTGCTGCTAGAGTGCATCAAATACCTTCTGCAGCTACCCTCTTTTCTTATCATATGTAGAGCCTACTAGGGTGATGTAAACACTTTCAATTGAAGTGTTGTATTAGGGTGGCAACTACCCTCTTCTCTTGCCATCTGGACAAACTACTGGAGTGCTGCAAACACCACTATTTAGAGTGTTGTAATAGGGTTGCAACTATCCTCTTCTCTTGCCATCTGGAAACACTACCAGAGTACTGCAAACACCTTCAATTAGAGTGTTGTAATAGGGTTGCAACTACCCCCATCTCTTGCCATCTGGAAACACTACTAGAGTTCTGCAAAGGCATTTAATTGTAGTGTTGTAATTGGGTTCCAACTACCCACTTCTTGTACCATATGGACACACTACTACAGTGCTGCAAAGACTTTTAATTGGAGTGTTGTATGACGGTCGCAACTGTCATCTTCTCCTGCCATTTGGAGACAATACTAGAGTGCTGCAAAGACCTTCAATTGGAGTCTCGTATTAGGGTTGTAACGACCATCTTCCCGTGTCATCCGGAGACACTACTAGAGTGCATGAATGACCTTCAATTGGAGTGTTGTAATACAGTTGCAACCATCCACTTCTCTTTCCATCTGGAGATACTACTAGAGTGCTGCAAAGACCTTCAATTAGAGAGTTGTAATAGGGTTGCAACTAACCTCTTTTGTTGCCATCTTGTCACAATACTGTTGTTCTGCAAAGTCTCTCAATTGTAGTGTTGTAATTGGGATGCAAAGACCATTAATTGGAGTGTTGTAATAGGGTTGCAAAGGCTACTGGTGGGGGACACTATTAGAGTGCTGCTAGAGTGCATTAAATACCTTCAATTGGAGTGTTATAATAGGGTTGCAACTACCCTCTTTTCTTACCATCTGTAGAGCCTACTAGGGTGCTGTAAAGACTTTCAATTGGAGTGTTGTAATAGGGTGGCAACTACCCTCTTCTCTTGCCATCTGGACATACTACTGGAGTGCTGCAAACACTATCAATTAGAGTGTTGTAATAGGGTTGCAACTACCCCCTTCTCTTGCCATCTGGAAACACTACTAAAGTGCTGCAAAGGCATTTAATTATAGTGTTGTAATTGGTTTCCAACTACCCTCTTCTCGTACCATCCGGACACACTACTACAGTGCTGCAAAGACCTTCAATTGGAGTGTTTTATGAGGGTCGCAACTATCATCTTCTCCTGCCTTCTGGAGACAATACTAGAGTGCTGCAAAGACCTTCCATTGGAGTCTCGTAATTGGATTGTAACGACCCTCTTCCCGTGTCATCTAGTGACACTACTAGAGTGCGTGAAAGACCTTCAATTGGAGTGTTGTAATACAGTTGCAACCACCCACTTCTCTTTCCATCTGGAGACACTACTGGAGTGCTTCAAAAACCTTCAATTAGAGAGTTGTAATAGGGTTGCAACTAACCTCTTATCTTTCCATCTTGTCACTATACTGTAGTTCTTCAAAGTCCTTCAATTGTGGTGGTGTAATTGGGATGCAAAGACCATTAATTGGAGTGTTGTAATAGGGTTGCAAAGGCTACTGGTGGGGGACACTATTAGAGTGCTGCTAGAGTGCATCAAATACCTTCAATTGGAGTGTTATAATAGGGTTGCAACTACCGCCTTTTCTTACCATATGTAGAGCCTACTAGGGTACTGTAAAGACTTTCAATTGGAGTGTTGTAATAGGGTGACAACTACCCTCTTCTCTTGCTATCTGGAAACACTACTAAAGTGTTGCAAAGGCATTTAATTGTAGTGTTGTTATTGGGTTCCACCTACCCTTTTCTCTTAGCATCTGGACACACTACTAAAGTGCAGCAAAGACCTTCAATTGGAGTGCTTTATGAGGGTTGCAACTATCATCTTCTCTTGCCTTCTGGAGACACTACTCGATTGCTGCAAAGACTTTCCATTGGAATCTCGTAATAGGGTTGTAATGACTCTCTTCCCGTGTCTTCTGAAGACACTACTAGAGTGCATGAACGACCTTCATTTGGAGTGTTGTAATACGTTTGCAAACACCCACTTCTCTTTCCATCTGGAGACACTACTAGAGTGCTGCAAAGACCTTCAATTAGAGTGCTGTAATTGGGTTCGAACTACACTCTTACACTAATGTAGTTCTGCGAAGTCCTTCAATTGTAGTGTTGTAATTGGGTTGCAAAGACCATTAATTGGAGTGTAGTAATAGGGTGGCAAGTACTATGAATGGGAGACACTATTAGAGTGCTGCTGGAATGCATCAAATACCTTCAGTTGGAGTGTTGTAATAAGGTTGCAAACCCTCTTTTCTTACCATCTGTATAGCCTACTTGGGTGTTGCAAAGACCTTCAATTGGAGTGTTGTAAAAGGTTGCCAACTACCGTCTTCTCTTGCCATCTGGAGACACTGCTGGAGTGCTGCAAGGACCTTCAATTAGAGTGTTGTAATAGGGTTGCAACTACCCTCTTATCTTGCCATCTTGTTACACTACTGTAGTTCTGCAAAGTCCTTCAATTATAGTGTTGTAATTGGGTTGCAAAGACCATAAATTGGAGTGTTGTAATTGAGTTGCAAACACTATTAATGAGAGACACTATTAGAGTGCTGCTAGAGTGCATCAAATACCATCTGCAACTACCCTCTTTTCTTACCATATGTAGAGCCTACTTGGGTGCTGCAAAGACCTTCAATTGGAGTGTTGTAATAGGGTGGCAACTACCGTCTTCTCTTGCCATCTAGAGACACTACTGGAGTGCTGCAAGGACCTTCAATTAGAGTGTTGTAATAGGGTTGCAACTACCCTCTTATGTTGCCATCTTGTTACACTATTGTATTTCTGGAAAGTCCTTCAATTGTAGTGTTGTAATTGGCTTGCAAAGACCATAAATTGGAGTGTTGTAATATGGTTGCTAAGATTATTAATGGGAGACACAATTAGAGTGCTACTAGAGTGCATTAAATACCTTCTGCAACTACCCTCTTTTCTTACCATATGTAGAGCCTACTAGGGTGCTGCAAACATTTTCAATTGTAGTGTTGTATTTGGGTGGCAACTGCCCTCTTCTCTTGCCATCTGGACAAACTACTGGAGTGCTGCAACACCATCAATTAGAGTGTTGTAATAGGGTTTCAACTAACCTCTTATCTTGCCATCTTGTTACAATACTGTAGTTCTGCAAAGTCCTTCAATTGTAGTGTTGTAATTGGGTTGCAAAGACCATTAATTGGAGTGTTGTAATAGGGTTGCAAAGGCAATTAATGGGAGACACTATTATAGTGCTGCTAGAGTGCATAAAATACCTTCAATTGGAGTGTTATAATAGGGTTGCAACTACCCTCTTTTCTTACCATCTGTAGAGTTTACTAGGGTGCTGTAAACACTTTCAATTGAAATGTTGTAATAGGGTGGCAACTACCCTCATCTCTTGCCATCTGGAAACACAACTAGAGTGCTGCAAACACCTTCAATTAGAGTGTTGTAATAGGGTTGCAACTACCCTCTTCTCTAGCCATCTGGAACACTACTAGAGTTCTGCAAAGACCTTTAATTGTAGTGTTGTAATTGGGTTCCAACTACCCTCTTCTGTTACCATCTGGACACACCACTAGAATGCTACAGAGACTTTCAATTGGAGTGTTGTATGAGGGTTGCAACTATCATCTTCTCTTGCCTTCTGGAGACACTACTAGTGTACTGCAAAGACCTTCAATTGGAGTCGTAATAGGGTTGTAACGACCCTCTTCCCATGTCATTTGGAGACACTACGAGGGTGCGTGAAAGGCCTTCAATTGGAGTGTTGAAATACAGTTGCAACCACCCACGTCTCTTTCCATCTGGAGACACTACTTGAGTGCTGCTGAGACCTTCAATTAGAGTGCTGTAATCGGGTTGCAACTACCCTCTTATCTTGCCATCTTATTACACTACTGTAGTTCTGCAAAGTCCTTCAAATGTAGTGTTGTAATTGGGATTCAAAGATCATTAATTGGAGTGTTGTAATAGGGTTGCAAAGACTATTAATGGGAGACACTATTAGAGTGCTGCTAGAGTGCATCAAATACCTTCAATTGGAGTGTTATAATAGGGTTGCAACTACCCTCTTTTCTTACCATCTGTAGAGCCTACTAGGATGCTGTAAAGACTTTCAATTGGAGTGTTGTAATAGGGTGGCAACTACCCTCTTCTCTTGCCATCTGGACATACTACTGGAGTACTGCAAACACCATCAATTAGGGTGTTGTAATAGGGTTGCAACTACCCTCTTCTCTTGCCATCTGAAAACACTACTAAAGTGCTGCAAACACCTTCAATTAGAGTGTTCTAATAGGGTTGTGACTACCCTCTTCTCTTGCCATCTGGAAACACTACTAGAGTTCTACAAAGGCATTTAATGGTAGTGTTGTAATTGGGTTCCAACCACTCTCTTCTCTTACCATCTGGACACACTACTACAGTGCTGCAAAGACTTTCAATTGGAGTGTTGTATGAGGGTTGCAACTATCATCTTCTCTCTTCTGGAGACAGTACTAGAGTTCTGCAAAGACCTTCAATTGGAGTCTCGTAATAGGGTTGTAACGCCCCTCTTCCCGTGTGTTGAGTATTTTAGGTTGCAAGCGCACAACCTATCGATTGTAGTATTTAGGTATCGATCCACAGGGAGATAGGGAAATACCAATTTTTAATAAAGAAAAGTACTTTTAAAACTAAACAATAAAAGTAAAAAAGGGGGGTTTTGGGTAATTTCGTTTTGAAAGAAAATTAAAGTTTTGTAACAAAAAGCAATTAAAAGTCGGGTGAAAATCAAGTTGGAGAAGTCTTGGGGTATTCGGTCCACAATTCCTTGCTAATTCTTTCTACTCAGTTTGTTTGAATTCATGTTTGATATGATGAGGTTTCTAACCTAAAATGTTATCCAGGGTCACATCCGTGATTAAATAACGTGCCTAGATCACCTAGACCATGAAGCTTGATGTTAGCCTATCCTATCCTCAAATATTGGTACTTCACGATTAAGTCCTTCATACCAATACGCAATTCAATTCAAGGGGTCCTAATTAGGGGTTTGCCTTCCTGATTAAGTCCTTCACCAAACCCTAATCTTAATTCCTATAGTTCCAGTTTGGATATCAAAGTACAGTCGCTTCTAATCCAAAACCTAAGATATTTATGCTCATAATTTGGTACTCTCCTATTCCATCCTAACTACTTTGGTTCTTTCGAATACAAAGCGGGACTTGTCCAATTCAAGTACTAAACTATGTAATTAGCACAAATGATAAATCACAGAAATTAACAATCAAATCCGATAAAACAATCATAATAAAAACAAATATCCGAATAAGATAGAATTAAACAAGTTCATGCATTGACCTAAACCCCTAGAGAGAAACTAGCCTCTCATAGAGAAACAAGCATCCACAAGAAAATACAAGATAAACATGGTAAAAACTGAGAAAATACGTAAGAGAAAAGAATACAACCAATCTCCTAGTTCCTGCCCAAGTTCTTCCCTTGTCGCTCAAGCAAAACCTTGACTTCTTCCTTCTCTTCCTTCACAACTTTGATCACCGCCAGAAAGTGGAGCAGAATAACTTCAATTGAGCAATGATGAGCAGTGATAATTTCTCCTGTGGTCTCCTTAGCCTTATATAATATTTTCTGAACTTAGAGATCAAGTTGTTTTATTTTCGGCGCCCACTAACTTAGTCATTTTCTGAACTTGGGGATCAAGTTGTTATATTTTCAGCACCCACTAAGCCCACTAACTTTTATATTTCTAATTCTGTGATTATGAACTTGGAGACCAAGTTATTCTAATTTTGGCGCCCACTAAACCCACTAACTTTCCATATTTAGCAGTTTTTTAGGCTGATGCGGCCATTGATGCGGCTGTACAGAATTATACATTCCGAATTTAGATTTGTTTCCTTCATAAAAGTTATAGATCTCTTTGTCTTGGTTCCATCAAGCTTTGAATCACCCAAATCGGAGTTTGTATGACCAAGATATGACCAAAATACGAACTGTGTGTCGCTGAGTGCGAATGAAGTGCGGCCCAAGTGCGTCCGCACTGCGCTCGGACTTTTCTGTTTTCTGTGTCTGATGGCTGAGTGCGTCCGCACTCTGGGTCAGTGCGTCTGCACTGGGCTCGGTTTCCTCTGTGTTGTGCTCTGAATTTCTGAACTTCAAATTTCTACCTATTTCTTTTGATTTCAGCTAAGAGATTTCTTTCCTTTTGCTCTCTTCTTTCTTGTATATTTTCTGTTGGAGAATTCTAGTAGTATGGAGATAGTTTTTTTTTTCTTCTTTGATTTGGTGCTCTTATATAGCCTAGAGCAAGGGTTTAGGGTTTAGGCATAGGGGCTGAGGTGGCTTGATCCTTGCCTTCCACTTTCTTCATTTCATTTTCAATGTTCTGGATTTGATCTTAGGGTATCCAGCTATGCATAGTCCAATAGTGAACAGCCAAGTTGGAAATCCATGCATTCATCCCTTTTTAGCCCTTGATTTGATTTCTTTTAATGGCCGAGATCTTGAGCTATTGTATCATGCATCTCCTCATGCATGGGAGGAGATTCTTCCATTTTGGCATCTTATCTGGGCACTAGGCCAGCTGTACATGGAGTTAATTTAGTACAGTGCGCCAGTTGCAGAAGGCATACGATACACATGCAGTTTTAGACCGACTCAACATGCTTATACCGTTTGAGTCACCTGCAGCTAATGAGGCATCGCCACATTGCGAGCACAGCATATCCTTATCATGGTCTAGATGTTATTTTACCTCTTTAGCTGCCAATTTCTATTTTTGATTCTTTGAGTCTCTCCTTTTGATACCCGTCGGATATCACTTCCCAAATCAAGCAAACTCTTTAATGCTCATTCAATTGGGGGTTACAGTAGTCATATGAGATCCCAACGACACCATTTAAACCTTTTGAGAGATGTAATTATACTCGGTCTACTCCAACTCAAGTTATACCCGATAGTGAGCAAACCCGAATCCACTTCATTCTCTCTTCCTTCTCTTAATTGTACTAGCAAAGAGCATCGCAGAGAGGTGAGAAGCACATTTATCTTCTCAATTTTATGCTTGGGAACTTAGCTTACAGGGTCCGAACTTCTTTGATTTTTTTTCTTTTCTTTCGGCCATCAGAAGAGAGTAGAGGTGGGAGAAGGGGCTGACGAAAGGGGGCCCACTGTCAGTCTCATCTCGTCTAGACCAACTATATCTTTCCTTTGTATTTTCCTTTTGGCTGCTC
The DNA here is from genome assembly GCA_028015225.1 of Carex myosuroides. Taxonomy (NCBI): domain Eukaryota; kingdom Viridiplantae; phylum Streptophyta; class Magnoliopsida; order Poales; family Cyperaceae; genus Carex; species Carex myosuroides. The sequence goes on along the minus strand of CM051471.1, from coordinate 19,152,500 downwards.
CTGAACCTTGTGAGCTGTGTAGGGAGCATTGCACGGTGCATAAAGCGCCGAGTGTTTGCGAGTTGAAGGGGTCAAAGTGTCCCAGGTTTTAAGTTTAGCGACATCTGGTCGCTGGCGTGTACTCTCGGTGTATGGTGAGCCGTGAAGCTGCCAGTTCGGTCTATGCCATTGTTTCTCTGTGTTCTGGGTTCACCCAAGTTTAGGGTCTAGCGAAATTCACCTCAAGCCACTGACTCATGGGCCCTGACTGTAAGGTTTGAGTTCTGTGTACCCAAGTTTGCACCCAGAGAAGCATTCTCAATGCTATAGGTCCCCAGAGCCATGTGGCACCAATCAGAGGCTCCTGTTTTGTAATTTCAACATCTTTCTAACCATTTTGAATTAGGAAGTGTGCCATATATCAAAATTCATGTTTATTTGAATAGCATCTAACCATGTATTTTGTTCAGCGAATTTCATTTCCTATTTTGTGGCATTGTATCGAATTAAAGTATGGTTAGACCTTTAATTGACCAATTTATTTAGTTAGTGGCATCTTTGTCCAATTAACTATGATTCTGACTTTTTAGGGTCAAACAACAATGAACCGTTATTCCCCGGCAACGGCGCCAAAAAGCTTGATTACTCAAAAGAGAGCAATGTTTCTTTTAATATTTATAAACTCGGAAATGCTATCGGTTCGGACTGCAAGCGCACAATCCTATCGAGTAGTATATTCGAGGTCGATCCACAGGGAATATTGATTCAATGCTTTGAGCGATCGAATCACAATCTTTTGAAAGGCTAGACGAAATATGAAATTTGAGAGATGTTGTTTTGATCAATGTAAATTAGGAAGCAATTAAAAGTAATTAAAATAAAGATAGAGATGAGAATTCCTAGGGTTTCGGCACACCATTGCCACTCAATCCGCCTTGACAATATATTCCTGTTGCGTCTGATTTCCTGTTGTTGTTTAATGAAAGACACCACATAGGTCACTGCGATTTATGTTACGCAAGAATGACAGATCTTTCACCGAGATTCTACATAGAACACTGCAATTTTCCTTACGCAAATGTCTGATCTCTCAAATACCCCAAATTACTACAAAGATCACTGCGATTTATTTTACGTAAGTGATGGAATTTGGTACGCATTTTGTTGGTCTGGTTTATGGTTTCCCCGCTAAGGTTTTCTTCACATAAACCTAATAGATCTCAACGAGGCTAATTCATACAAATAGTTTCTCTTACCGTTAGAGTACTGTCACTACCCTAACGGACTCAAACTAGATCATTGAAGTTAGATGAAGAGATAGTAAATCACAAAAGCAGTTTTTTTCAACAACAAGAAATCATAATCAACAGAAATATATATATCAAAACATCAAGAGTAACAAGGTTTACTGCCTAGCCCTAAGAAAAGGAACTTAGCCGCGAAACGACATTGTTACAAGCACTCCTCTCTTCTCTCTTTAATCAAATCTAACCCTAATTACAAAGATAAGTTATTCTTCTGCCCAGGGGCCTTATATAGGAGTGGAGGGACGTCTGGTGGTTGAGTAGGGGCTAAGAAACTGATTTGGAAACAGCTGTCGGCAGTTATTCCCTAAGAGGCGCCTTCGGTTACGGACCGTATTGGGCAATACGGTCTGTATTGGGACCTTGACGGTTAGGGTTTAATGCTTCCAGCGCTATCTTCTAGTTAGAAAATAGGAGAACATGAAAGACAACAGTTAGAAAATGAGGTCTAAAGTATAAAAGACATTAGCATTTGCTATGATATGTCACTTATGCTTTAAACCTATGATATTTCAATGATTTGCCCATTTTGGACCCATTTGTGTATGAAGGAATATTTAATTTTCTTAAGCAAATATGCTAAAAGAAATTAAATATCTCAAATATATGAATGGTGAGAGATGGAAGGTTTAAAATGCAAATAAATAATAAGTTATGCTTGTTCATGATTTTTGCATATTTAAATCTAAGGAAATCTCAATAACATGTTCCTCCAAACATCAAAAACATGATTTTAAACAAAATCAGGGGCTTCCCTGCATAAAACCATATTTTGGCTGATTTTTGACATCTCAAGAAATATTATTTTGGAATTTTGGATTTTCTCCTTTTTCCTTTTGTTTATTGGTACCAAAGACATAGCAAAAAGGCTATGAAAGTTCATTAAAATAGTGTTTAATTCATGGAATCAGTTGTAAATGCTTTTAACCAGTCCCTAATGACCTCTGGAACAGTGGACCAACATCAAATCACAAAGCATGCATCAATGACACAAGAAAAAACACTCAAAAGTGCCAAAATGACCTTCTCTGTTAAACAGAACCTTCTGGACTGATACAGTGATCAAACTAAAAAATGGACTTCACCATCAGATAGAGGACATTAAAACACACAAAATTGACACAAATTTTATATTTTTCTGATTGTATTTCGATTTTATATGAATTTCCAAAGTTCAGGTTCAAAAACAGAAAATTCAGCATTTGAATAAAAAAAGGGGCTGCTGCTGGAAAATGGGCAGTATCAGATGACTGAAAAATTAAATCAAAAAAACAAACATCATGATTAGATAGAGAATTTAAAAATACACAAAATGGACACAAATTTCATATTTTTCTGACCTTATTTCAATTAGATATGAATTTTTAAAGATTCAGATGTTAAATACAAATGGAAATCAAACAAAACATATTTCTGACTCGTGTTTAATTGTATATATATATATTATTATTTCAAACTTGTGTAGGAACCGTTTATAGAGGATTTACCGAAAGAACACCCAAAATTTGAGAACTTGACGGTTCTCACTGTTTCCCTCTTTTCTTATTCATATTTTGAAATGCAAACTTGGATCATAGAGAGTTGTCCAAAGTTGACAAATATTACAATACTACAACATCAGTTTTGTGCAAGTTTTTTTCCAAATACATAACTTCTCTTCATTTTTAATTGTTGTTTAAAGTAAAGATCTAGTTATCAATTGATAAATTATTTGTTGCATTTTTGTAAAGGTTGCCAGTTGAATGACATAGAATTATGGTTCCAATCCCGCTGGTTGAAGCATCTGACAGAAAAAATATCGAGATGGTTGAGTTAAGTTTTGGAGGTTTGATACCATGGTAGAATGAGTGATGCAATATCTGATATTTGGTAAAGGGGAATTGAGAATTTTTAGGAACTATTGTATAATGATCAATGCTTCTGATGCATATCGTACAAATACTTGTATACAACAACAAAGAGTTTTAACGATCGGGATTGGGGAGTTGTATACACGGAATTTCAGTGATATTCATATTTCAGTCCTTATCTGAAGACTTTGCGGTTATACTAGCTATAGCTAGTTTATATATGAATGTATCAACATATTTTGTGTAAGGAGGTTGAATACTAAATATTGACAGAAATTATTAATTTGTTTTGGATGTTTTTTAATATTTTGTATATATATATATAGAATCTGGCTAATATACTACATGTAGCATAGAGGGCCTCCATGTAACGGTTCAATATTTGAGTTTTTAAAATCCTAACGGTCGATCCGAAACGTTCAACATGATCTCCATATGAATATGTACTTGCAAACCAAATTTTACATTTTTTAGAATTTTTTACTGTTTTTTTAGATAGGTAGAAATCACTTGATCTGAAAATTCTGTACCATTCAGATCAAGTGATTTTCTACCTATCTAAAAAAATAGTAAAAAAATTTCAACAAATGTAAAATTTGGTTTCCAAGTACATGTTCATATGGAGATCATGTTAGGATACTTGGCATGTACCACTGGTACAAAGAAATATGATACTTCCAAGTACAGTCCCTAATGCTCTCAGGAATAGTGGACCAGCAATATGATACTTGGCATGTACCACTGGTACAAAGAAAGCACTCAAAAGTGCTAAAATGACCCCCACTGGTAAACAGAACATACTGGACTGACACAGGGACCAAATTGAAAAATGGACTTCACTAATCACTATCATGTTAAGGACTTCAAAACACACAAAATTGACTCAAATTTTGTATTTTTCTGATTTTATTTTGATTTTCTATGAATTTCCAAAGTTCAGCTTTTAAAAACAGAAAATCCAGCAATTAAATTGGCAAAATTACCTCTGCTGCCCCTCTGTATAAATAAATGCTTTAAAAATAAAAGAAAAATCTCAAAAATCATAAAATTCACCTTAAACATAATACATATACCCTTTTATGAATTAGTAATAAGAAATTGCATGATCTTTAACAAAAATCAAAATTTATGAATTAATCCAATTTCCTGAAAAATTAAAAGTCTCAAGAATCAATTTTCATTAATGTCTAAAAATATAAATTCAACTTAAATAATAAGTTTGGATCATTTTGCTAAGTTTCAGAGGTCCAATCTGCACCCTTGGTGACCTAGCCATGATTTGAAGAAGCTCATCGCCTCAAACCGGTACTGACCCAGTACCAGACCGAGAAACCCGAAGTCCAAATGCAATCACTAGTACAATAAACCCCTTTACCGACTGTTAAAAAACTATTATACCGACTGTTATTGAGGCGTCGGTGATGGCGCCGTCAGTATAGGTATATCATTACTGACGGGTAAATAACAGTCAGTGTATGCAACCAACACCGACTGTTTTTTTGAAAAAAAAGTCGGTGTAGGTGCCCAACACCAACTGTTATTTTGAAAAAATAGTCGGTATAAGTCTTCAAAACAGTCGTAATTAGTCCTAAAACAGTCGTTGTTGATTTTATAACTGTCGGTGTTGATATAAAATTTTGGCATTATTCTATTTGTATCGGGGCTAGCATCCATATTTTGCTAGCAATATATTACTATTCGACATTCATTGAACAATTCCAAAAATCATCCTTTTTTTGACAGAAACATTTTAAAGACCAACAGGCAAGTGTTCGCCCGAGCCTGTATCAACTAACTACATAAACTAATGAAAATTATAAATTGGAAGTCCTTTGAAAGTCCTATGCAAATTGTTTCATCAAAGATTAAAAAAGTTACAAATGTACAATCATCTCAGAATACAATTTCTTCTAAGCACGTCGAACAAGGTAAACCCGCCCATAAACCCAACTTCTTCGTGGTCCTGACGAGAATTGCTGCCATTAAGTTGCAAAAATAAGGTCAGTTAATCTCCCAAAAAAACACAGCACTTCAAACAAACATCTTCTCTTAGCTAACCTTAGATATACATTAAAAATATTTGATGCAGTTTTTGCATCTTGGCCTGCGCAATATATCAGTAGCACTGAAGATAACAGTACCTGTTTATCCAAAGCTGGTACCTACACTGGCCCGTATCGACTATCGACCCTTTACGAGCTGCTGAAGAATGTTAGCATAAGCTGGTGCAGGTTTTAATTTTTACTGTGTTTCCTGGTAACACGATTACACGAAACACACACCATACTAAGTTATTTCATTCAGATTTTTCTCTAACCAATCATACAGGATATATAAAACAACCACAAATGCATATTTTAAGACCACAATCATATTTTAGCTAAAATTTCAGCTTTAAGTTTTTATAAAACAAGTATATACATTACTATTAAATGCGAAATATGTTTGCACACTCGATACTAGTTACAGACTTACAGCACATGCCAAAAGCAACAAAAATTCAGAAAGAAGAGGGATCACTTGTGACAATGACAGTACCTGTTGATTAGAAGAAATAAGCCCTGAAGATACTGGTCCATTGACATGTACAGTTCCTAATAGTAAACATATATAATGCATAAGATAATAACATTTAAAACTATAAATTAGAGAGAGAGAGAGAGAGAGTACCCATTAGCAGTAGCAGTAATCAAATTAATCAAATTTTACACACACAAATTCAGTCTTTTTTAGGTGGATATGATTCTTTCTATATTGAACTCAGGAAAATGAAAACCCAAAATGATAGATATGTACTAATTATGCGAGGGATGTTCATCTATGCAAATAACAAAGAAGAGCATTATTGGAAAACAAAGTAGATAATTAAATTGCCATAAAAATTAACATACTTACAAGTAGATAATTAAATTGCCATAAAAATTGCCATCTTCATGGCCCTTTTTAGTGGCCCTTTTTAGTGGCCATCATTTTCCACGCAACACATAACATCACATAACACGGCACCTACCTGCTACACCCCTAGACTTAGCACTGTTCTTTCAAAAAAGTTATATGAAATTATTATAACAAATTTTGACTTTAAAAATTAATCTATTTTCTATATATTTATAATCCATGAAAGATAATCTATGTGAACTATACTGGCATCATCGAGCCAGTACAAGAAAATAATATATGCAAAGAAGCCTCGTACAGTCAATATATTGCACAAACATATGCTAATTAGAATAAGTAGCTTAATACTTGCTATAATTTGATTTACACAATTGTTAGATAAATCTAGTTTAGAAAGCTGAAGAATAATTTTCCACAAAAAGACTAATCTCTGTGGAACAAGAAAAAAAAAGCAAATGCCCACAGATCTCATAGTTCTGTCCAAAAATTTTAATTGATGGTAAAATACACACTGCATTTGCTTATAAAATTAAGCATTGATGCACATGCATATGTCGAAGCATATATCTAGTGGTAGCGAATGCCATATCGGGCATTACACTGCTGTTACATCATTTTTGGATAGCTGATGTTTCTGTATCAGCTGGTTGGTACCAGAAACAGATAAGACTGGTACACAATACTGTACTTGTACAGAAACCTGAAATGTTCTCTTTTAAGTTTTGTTAAGACCACTCAATTAAGCCATATTTGATTAATACTTCATTATCAAAACACCATACACAAATATTGAACAAGACAAATTAATATATACTTAATTCTGACACAACCAATGTATCAGTACCTATGTCTGGAAGGGAACTTCTTGATCAAACAAAGGTCTTAAGCATAAAATTACAAAAGAGCCCTCAGATCTCATACCTTGATAAATCTGTATTGTCAGCTTCCTATTCTTGTTTGCCAAGCTTTTCAAGGACAGATCCAATCCAAGGGCCTCCTCCTTTAGAGAAGATTAAAAAGCAGAAATTGAGCATTCTAATTACCTTCACCAATGTAACTCGACACTACAAAAAAGCAGAAATCCATTGTGTAAGTCGCAATTTTTTGGAGAAAAATCCAAATATTTGCTCTTCCTAAGAACAATCAGTGAGAAGTAATTAATTAAAAAAAAGCACAAAAGATTGGTAGTATACCTTTGTACAGGAGAGAGACAGCTGGAACCTTTGCTGGTAATCAACCTCAAATTTAATAAACCTTAGAACAAACTTTTAGTTTGCATGTCTCACTTGTTGGAGTAAAGTTGCATACACAAAAAGAAGAATCTACCAGACCTGGTTGAGAAATTCTTCAAGCCAGTTGTCATGTGTATCAAAAGACCTCGAGTCTCTTGGCAATCGCAGACCTGCCTTTGCGCCTCGCCTCTCGGCCGTCTCAAAGCAGCAAGCATCACAAGAAATTGCGGGGCGAGGTAGGGTTTGCGTCGAAGAGGAAACCTTGAACCCAGCTGAGCGGGGCGAGGCAGGTTGGGAGACGGAGAGACAGCAAGGCGGAGGCGGAGAGACAGCAAGGCAGAGGCAGGGGAGAGACAGCAAGGCGGAGAGAGAGAGGAGGCAGTAAGGCGGAGGCGAAGAGAGACAACAAAGCGGAGGCGGAGAGAGGCCAAGCAATTTGAAATTTTGGTTTCGGGAGGGTTTATCGCAAGAAGAGGTAAATTTTAGAGAAATGAAATTTAGAACCGGGAAATGAAATTCTTCGCCGCTGATCGAAAGAGATAAACCCGGGAACGAAAATTTTCGGAAGGAATCGAAAGAGATAAAACCCGGGAACGAAAATTTTTGGAAGGAATCGAAAGAGATTAAACCCGGGAACAAAAATTTTCAGAAGGAAAATCACCGACGGTTCCTAAAATTTCCGTTCAACACCGACTATTTTTTTAACAACACAGTCGGTGTACGGTATGAGCAACACCGACTGTTTTTTAAAAAAACAGTCAGTGTTGGTGACTGCTCAACACCGACTGTTTTTAAAAAAAATCAGTCGGTGTAGGGTATGAGCAACACCGACTGTTTTTTTTAAAAACAGTCAGTGTTGGTTCACTGACGGTTTTTTATAATGGAACAGTCAGTGTTGAGGTTCTTCTTATTTACGATTTTACCAGCAGTCTCTACACCGACTGTTACATATTAAAACAGTCGGTGGTTAAGGGTCGGTGAAGGGGTTTTTTGTACTAGTGAATCAATATTCAAACAAATCTTAAATTAAAGTTTCCATCATATTTTAAGTGATATTGGGATGTTGTTTGATTACTTAATTGAAGAAATTACAACTGGATTTGAAAGAAATAAAATTAAAATCGAAACCAAAGAGCCTCGATGGAGCTCTGCCGCAAACCACCATCTCCGGTGATTGGAGACCGCCGACATCAGGTGCAATGCACCCTCAACCTTCAGGCGATGATGTCCATGTGTTTATCTTACTTGCCATGACCAGAGTTGGTCGGAGACCCTAAGCCTCGGGCCACCCTGGTTCATATCTGAGGTCGCACGAATTTCAGAGCAGCTAGAGCCATTAGATCTTGGCATCATAAAAGAAACAATAATCTCAAAGCAACTTCCAATCCAAAGGCCCATATTCAAACAACAAAGCCCAACGGCTACTCCCCCTGGGGCCCGCTTGTCGGTGTCCGAGATATAAGAATGAATTATCTCAACCGAATCTCACAATGAACACTTAAGAGTAACACAAATCTCAATCTTATTGTTTTGAGTCAGCTAGGACAGCAACAGTGTGCGGGTATACCATGTACGAATTTATTGTTAATGGCCCATTACCAAATCTCAAAGCCCAATTTTAAATCAAATGATCAGAACAAATCTTGAAGCCCAAATACACATCTTAAAGCCCAAAAATTCAAATCTTGAAGCCCAATTAATATATAAAATTTCTAAAGTCTCTTTCACAAGAGCCCTCTGACCTTTTTACATTTACAATGAGGTCCTAGCAAATTTACAGACAAATCCCTAACAACTTAAAACTCTTTCACACAAGCCCTTAAAGGCCCAATTTTTACACAAAACACCATTTAAAATCCAAATCATAAATTCATACCCTTTCAGCTTTGTGAATAAGCCCCTCACAGAAAAATAAATATTTACAAATAGGTCATTCTCAGCCCTTTTCAAGCATAACTTTTTTATCTTAAGTCCAAATTGACTCAAATCACCTCCAAATGAACCCAAATTGAATTCTTCACGTTTCTAAATCAAAATTGAACATGTCCAAGCATCAACCAAACCCTGAAATGACCAAAATACCCTTTCTTCAAAATTAAATGATTTCATTTCTTAATAGCACGTAAATAATTAACAAAAATGTAAATAAATATGTCATAAATTAAATATAAACAAATAGTGTATATACACTTCTCAAATATTCAAATTCCTATTTCAAAAAGAAATAACTTCTACTTTTGATATGAAATCACACACACACACACACATGACCAAGCAAAGAGAACCAAATCAAGACCAAAATCAATACATGAGTCCATTTTTAACCCCTTTACTCAACTCACATAAAATAGGCCCCAAATCCCGGAATGGACGAGGTGTTCATTATGGCTTGGAAGGGTCATCTGATGTAATTAATAGCGGGGCTGGGAGTTAAACGTCCCCACAATCATTAAACTCTCTTGATAGACTGATTATGAACAGTAGGTCTGTCGAGGGTGAACCAGAAGGAATTGTAGAAAGAAATGAATGTTTCAAATTCGATGTTCTCTCCATGTCTTAAAATTGAGAGCATTGAACCGTGAGACATTTAATACACACGCACACACCTGCCACCGTTGTGCAACTTTCTGCGCCCTACAGAACCACAGCATAATAGTCCTCAGTTTATGAAGGGTGTTGATCGTTTTATAAAATTTGCTGAGAAAAATAGGGAAAAGAAGGGTTTAACAAGTATTTCTTGTCCTTGTCGATTGTGTTGTAATATTAAATCGTTTGCTGACTTTGCGGATATTAAAAGTCATTTGATTTCTAATGGATTTAAAAATGGATACACACCTTGGATATGGCACGGTGAGGGAACCGGAGAAATTGGTGATGATATTGGAGAAACAAGCAATGGTTAGTAATTTTAATATTGATTTTGAAATTGCATCTAAGGTTTTTGGTGAGGAAAATGGGGAAATTGGTGATGAAGTTGGTAATGAAGAAATTGGTAGTGAATTTGGTAGTGATGATTATGATTCAGACCATAATCATGATCACAATGATGACAAGTTTGATGACATGTATCTTGAGGTTGAGCAAGAATTTATGAAAAAGGAATACGAAAGGTTTTCAAAGAAATTTAAAAGTGATCACAAACGATAATTATATCCCGGTTGTATGAGATTTACAAAATTACAAGCTGTTTTGAGACTATATCATTTGAAGGCTAGTAATGGTTGGAGTGATAAAAGTTTCAGTGAATTATTAGACCTCTTATGAGAGATGCTTCCGGATGACAACGAGCTCCCGAATTCATGTTATAGAGTCAAATGAATGATGTGTCCATTGAGTCTGAAAGTACAAAGAATGCATGCATGTCCGAATGATTGTGTATTGTTTTGGGATCGTTATAAAGATATGGCATAATGTCCAAAATGTGGTGCAAACTGGTATAGGAAACTCGAGACAAATGACGAGAGTAATTGTGATGATTTAGACCAGAAAGGACCTCCAGTAAAAGTCTTACATTACTTGCCCATGATACTGAGAATTAGACGTTTATTTGCAAATGCTAAGGATGCAAAATTAATGCGTTGGCATACCGAAGGTTGAAAAAATGGTGGAAAATTACGACACCCGTAGATGGTCTTCAGTGGACGAACTTTGACAGGGATCACAAGGAATTTGGTGATGAAATAAGAAACATAAGGTTTGGATTTAGTTCAGATGGCGTGAATCCGCACGGTAACATGAGCAGTAACCATAGCACATGGTCTGTTGTGTATTTATAATCTTCCTCCGTGGTTAACCATGAAACACAAGTACATCATGATGACCTTACTAATTCCATGACCTAACTAACCCGGTAACGACATAGATGTTTACCTTGCTCCATTGATCGAGGACCTAAAGAAGTTGTGGAACGACGAAGTGGAGGTTTTTGATGCATATAGGAATAAGAGATTCACATTATGGGCTTGTAAGGCGCAAAAAGTTGCACTGAAGGTGCTGGCATATGAAATGTCCCAGGGTTCGTGCTCTCTATTGTTGGTCATAGAGAGGGCATAGAACTTGAGACATTTTATCTCTCTACTTTCCTTTGGGTTCACCCTCAATGGACTTACCATTCATGATCGGTCAATCGAATGAGTTTATTGATTGTGGGGATGTTTACCGCTGAAAGAGGGGCTCATGTATTGACTTTGAGTTTGGCTGGTTGGTTCTCACTATTGGACATAGGTGTGTGTGTGTGCCATGGCACATATGCAAGCACGAAGAGTAGATCATTTATGCTATGCAAATATGAGGATTATATTTATTTATTTGTTTAAAACATATTTAAAAGATATATTTGCTATTATTTCACATTTTTATGCATATTATTCATGAGAAATTCACTTGGATTTGAGTGGAAGGGAATTTTGGTCATTTTACAGGATGGATGATACTTGAACATGTTCAATTTTGATTTAGGAGGGTAGAGAATTTAATTTGGGTTCATTTGGAGTCGGTTTGAATCAATTTGGACTTGAAACGAAGAAGTTATGACCAAAAAGGACTTGTTTGTGAAGTTTTTATACTTCCAAAGACCTAATTGTAAATATGTAAAGGCTTGCGCTGGTAATTTGGGCATTTGACAGGGTCTGGAGTGGAAAATGTGCTTTCAGGGGCTTATTTGAAGAAGTTTTAAGGTGCCAAGGACCTAATTGTAAGTTTTCAGGGGTTGCGCTGTGAATAAACATTGTCAGAGGTAACACAAACACAATAATTCCTCCCACCTATCCCATGCCTCACTCAAGGATTCATCTTCACCTTGTTTAAAGGTGGTGATTTTCTGCCTAAAATGTTGAGTTTTAGATGGATGGAAGTATTTGCCTAAGAATAACCTTTGTACCTCTTGCCAAGTTTGTGCCATATTGGGGTTTAACAATCTCAACCAAGTTCTAGCATCATCTGTGAGAGATAAATGGAAACAATTCAATTTTAGGGCATCTAATTCGTTCCCTTTTGGTGTAAATATAGCACAATGCTCCTCAAATGTTGCTAGATGTTGGTGAGGATCCTCGTTCAATCTACCTCTAAACCTATTTTGACCTAAAAAGTGAATTAAAATTGGTTTCAAATTTGGGTTTGTCCCCCATGTGCAATATAACCAAATTGTTTTCCCAGTTCCATTCGATTTACAAAATCCCTTATGGGTAGTCGGTCATTTGAATTGTGGCCATAGAATGGATTGTTTTTGTTGAGAGGAGGTGGATTGTTGTTGTTGAGAGGAGGTGGATTGTTGTTGACATTTTAATTGCGATTTTGATTGAGAAGGCCTTCCGTCAAGTCTTCCTCCTCATCCATGCCTAGTCTGCGGTTGTTCAGGTGGGCCATTTGTTGAAAAGAGGATTCGCCGGCCTTGATCTTTGAGGCTTGTCTCCTCATGATGGGGGCCAGTGCTCAAATTTACAAGAGAGAAAAAGAGAAGAGATGACATGTGAAAGAGAGGCAAGAAAGGAAAGTAAAGTGTAGAAATTAAATATGGAAAGTAAATTTTTGGATTTTTCTGAAAAGGTAAATAAGGAAAGTAAATTCAGAAATTGTAAAAAAGGAAACAAAATATTTTTGGGTTTTTATTTTCTGAAAAGAAAGAAGGTAAATAAGGAAACAAAGAAATAAAAGTATTTTCCTAAAATAAAAAATAGTATCTATCCTACTCCCCTGGCAACGGCGCCAAAAAACTTGTTGAGTATTTTAGGTATATGATATTTCTATGATGCATACACTTTTAACTTTTAAAATTTATAAACATTCGTACACAATAATTAGGTCAATTGCAAGCGCACAACCTATCTATTGTAGTATGTAGGTGTCGATCCAAAATGAGGTAGGGAAATACTAATTTTTACTAAAGTAAACTACTTTTAAAACTAAACAATAAAAGTAAAAAGGGGGGTTTTTGTGTAATTTCATTTTTAATGAAAATTAAAGGCTCGTAACAAAGTAATTAAAATTCGGGTGTGATTCAAGTTGGAGAAGTCTAGGGATATTCGGTCTACAATCCCTTGCTAATTCTATCTACTTGGTTTGTTTAAATTCATGTTTGATATGACAAGGTTTCTAACCTAAGATGTTAAAAAGAGTCACTTTCGTGAATTAATAACGTGCCTAAACAATTCGGATTTCATGATTAAGTCATTCACCCTAGCTATCTAGACCATGAAGTTCTCGTTAGCCTATCATATCCTTAGATATCAGTACTTCACGATTAAGTCCCTCGTACCCATATTCAATTCAATTCAAGGGGTCCTAATTAGGGATTCGACTTCACGATTAAGTTCTTCGTCAAACCCTAACCATAATTCCTGTAGTTTGGGTTTAGATTTCAAATTGGTCAATTATAATCCAAATCCTAAGGTATTTGTGATCATAATTTGGTACTATCATATATGATCCTAATCTACTTCAAGTCTATTAGACCTAAGCGGGATACTACAATTCAAGTACTAATCATGCATTATTCACAAAGAATAAATCTCAGAAATTACCATCAAATCAAACAATCATAATAAAAACTAAGATCCGAGTAAGATAAAATTAGAGAAGTTCATGCTAAAAGACCTAAGCCCCTAGAGAGAAAGACTAGCCTCTCATGGAGATGCAAGCATTCATCAGAAATTCAATACAAAAAAATATGGCTAAAGACAAAAAGAAACTAACTAGAGAAATAGATTACACCCTTCTCTAATGAAAAACCTTAGTCTTGGCTGCGTTTGCTTTGAGAATTCTTCTTCTTCCTTCTTGATTCGCTTCTATGGATTGGTGACTTCTATTTATTCGTCCCCTATTGAAAGGGCATAATTCTTTCTATTTTATACCCAAAATTGGAGCAAATGGACGTGGGGAATCAATGTATAACTGTCCCAATATGTTCCCCGCGTCTTCACCTTCTATTTTCCACTCCTGAGACGTGATGTGCCGAAAATAGAATAACTGTCAAAAACTGACTTTTTAGGCTGAGTGCGGCCACACTGCGTCCGCACGGGGTCAGTTTCTTTTCTTTCTGCTTCTGATGGCTGAGTGCGTCCGCATTCTGGGTCAGTGCGGCGCACTGGGGTCGGATTCCTCAGTGTTGTTCTCTGAATTTCTCTAAGTACTGAGTGCGTCCACATTCTGCTCCCATTTCTTCATTTTCTGCAATATTAAAGCAAACAAACGCAGTAACTAGATTTTAGGTGTATTCTATTCTATTATCTACTAAAATACAAGATATTTGGTGTTATTTCGTGATAAAAACTAGACCGAACATGTATATAATTTAGGTCTATCATTGATTTCTCAAAATTGGGATCTTGGGATGATCCTTTCATACTTGCCAAACAAGCCAAACAGGTCTTCTACATTGAAGATCCCTGTGATAGTAGCTGCCATGTGGCCCTCCACGGTAAGAGACGGATAATTGGTGTTGAAAACGTGGTCGACAAGGAAGAATTCGACCATTGTAATGAAATACCTCTATTTTCTATTGACGTGCCAAATGTCCTAAGGCTGACTGATGAAGTTGAAGGCTATGCATGGGTTGATCACGCGGAAGGAGAAACTGATATCTCGTAAACTTATCTATATTTCGACCTTAAAATTGTACCAAACCTGTGTTTAAATCTATTAAATCAGTTGTATTTCATAAAATATCTTTAGAATGTGGTACTGCTGCAAGTTTATTCTTATTTTGCAGGATTTGGGCGAAATCGAGGAGAAATTTGGAATTCTGAAGTCTCTACACGGCCCGTGTCACATTCTACATGGCCCGTGTCAACCTCGACTCGACCACTGACTCGACCACTGAAGAAGCACAGATCTTACACGGGCCGTACAAGATCTGACACGGCCCGTGTCAAGTATTTCCGGAAACAGATCCAGAAATCTGGAAACAAGGCTAATGAAGGAAGGTCGCGAATTGGCATAAAAGGGGGCCTCTCTGTCCAACAGAGGATTCATTCTAGAACAGGGAGAGCATATTCTAGAGTTTGTCTTTGGCGGCTAAGCTTGGAGGCGAAGTTGAGAAGCGAAAGACGGAAGTTTTCGATTGATCTTCTTTGTGCTTTGGGTTTTGTCATGATCAACTCTATTTCTATTTGTATTTTCTGTTTGAGAACTATGTGTGAGTAGTTTCCTTAGTTTCTAGGGTTTTGATGTAGTCGAATGTTTTGTTTTGCATGCTAGTTACTTGGATCTTGTGTTGAAATTTGTGTTTTCTTGATTGTGTTTGATTTCAATTGCTTAGATTAAATTGATTGATTCTTATTGGTTTACCACTAGGTGAATGGCCACATCTAGAAGGTATTTTAGCCCTTAAAAGTCTCTCAACCAAGCTAAGTACATGAGGTAGGATTTGTGACCCGAAAGGTGAAACCAAGTAGTAACTGAAAGGCGAAAATTACTCCCTATCGACAGATAGGAGTTACCTTTAGTATACCAAACAAGCGACTAGGTAATTCGGACCAACATACGAAAGTTGACGACTAGAACCCGACGAGGGCAAATATTGCAATTCCATACCAAGTTGATGAACCAACAAATGACAGTTGAGGTTTAGAAACATTAGGTCTGGTCAGTAGAACCCTACATTAATTTTTGGCCTTTGAAGTTCAGCAAGGCACACGGACCGCACTCCAACTCACACGGTCCGTGCACAATTCCTCCAGACTACTGATCAGGTTTGTTTTCTTTTCCCCAAGTTTTACTTTTTTCTATCTATCTGTCTTGAAGCATTGAGGACAATGCTCAGATTAAGCTTGGGGGGGAGAACTTTGTAGCTTAGGTTGTATTTAGGTAATTTTTAAAAAAAATTTACCTTTTTTAGATCATGTTTATTTTTTTCTTGCACTTTTAGGTGATAAATTTGTGTGATTGCTAGAGTTAGGGACTCTTGCGGAAAAATTTTGGTTGTAATTTGGATGAACTTGATAAACTTGAAATAACCCCATATTTGATAAAAGAATTGCATAGGATGGGATGTTTTGAGATTTTAAAAAAATGAAAGTTGAATTGTATTGAAAAAGCGTTTTGAAACTGAATTGTGCCTTTTAAATAGGGAAATGGAGATTTTAAATAAAGAAAGATTGGGATATCCATTGGTATGAAGGAATATCATTGGATGTGTGTATTCATGGTGTATGCGAAAAATAAAAAATAAAAAATAAAAAAAGTGATGAAATAAACGAAAAGATGGAGAACATAAGAGTACTGACAATAAGTCCTATTGGGCGCCTTTGAGCTCGTCTCCCAAACTAAAAAAAAACTGAATTTTGCATGATATCAACACACGAGATCCATGACTTTCTAACCTAAGCTTGTTTCAAGCTTGGGGGGGCGAAAAAGGAAAAATCACCACAAATGAGGGCATAATTTCGGTAAAGGAATGAAATATTGATGAATTCAAATGATTAGTTTTTGCGAATACTAAGGCATTCCGGAATATGAAGTTTGATTAATCAAATTGTGGGGTGAATCAAAATTGATCAGGAGAAGTCCAAATGTCATCCAAGAAGATTATCCGGGTTTTAACAATAGCAAGATCATGTAAATTTGTCGCATTTAGGAATTTTGCATTTAGGTAAGTCCAAAGACCGGCCCGATGCCTAGGTTGGGATTTTTTCTTGAGGACAAGCAAGATTTCAGCTTGGGGGAATTTGATATCTCGCAAACTTATCTATATTTCGACCTTAAAATTGTACCAAACATGTGTTTAAATCTATTAAATCAGTTGTATTTCATTGAATATCTTTAGAATGTGGTACTGCTGCAAGTTTATTCTTATTCTGCAGGATTCGGGCAAAATCGAGGAGAAATCTAGAATTCTGAAGTCTCTACACGGCCCGTGTCACATTCTTCACGGCCCGTGTCATATTCTACACGGCCCGTGTCAACCTCGACTCGACCACTAACTCGACCACTGAAGAAGCACAGATCTTACACGGGCCGTACAATATCTGACACGGCCCGTGTCAAGTATTTCCGGAAACAGATCCAGAAATCTGGAAACAAGGCTAATGAAGGAAGGTCGCGAATTGGCATAAAAGAGGGCCTCTCTGTCCAACAGAGGATTCATTCTGGAACAGGGAGAGCATATTCTAGAGTTTGTCTTTGGCGGCTAAGCTTGGAGGCGAAGTTGAGAAGCGAAAGACGCAAGTTTTCGATTGATCTTCTTTGTGCTTTGGGTTTTGTCATGATCAACTCTATCTCTATTTGTATTTTCTGTTTGAGAACTATGTGTGAGTAGTTACCTTAGTTTCTAGGGTTTTGATGTAGTCGAATGTTTTGTTTTGCATGCTAGTTACTTGGATCTTGTGTTGAAATTTGTGTTTGCTTGATTGTGTTTGATTTCAATTGCTTAGATTAAATTGATTGATTCTTATTGGTTTACCACTAGGTGAATGGCCACATCTAGAAGGTATTTTAGTCCTTAAAAGTCTCTCAACCAAACTAAGTACATGAGGTAGGATTTGTGACCCGAAAGGTGAAACCAAGTAGTAACCGAAAGGCAAAAATTACTCCATATCGACAGATAGGAGTTACCTTTAGTATACCAAACAAGCGACTAGGTAATTCGGACCAACATACGAAAGTTGAGGACTAGAACCCGACGAGGGAAAATATTGCAATTCCATACCAAGTTGATGAACCAACAAATGACAGTTGAGGTTTAGAAACATTAGGTCTGGTCAGTAGAACCCTACACAAAGGAACAACACAAAGAAACAGTAGCTGTTGCATTTACTCGAGGTTGACACGGACCGTGTAGGAAATGACACGGCCCATGTACACTGATACGGCCCGTGTAGGAAATGACATGGCCCGGACAACTTGAGGCAAAACTGAGATGAAGTCATAACCCTGGGAACGCCTTTTATTATTTATTCAAAACCAAGTTTATTTACTTTCTTGCATTTGATTATTGTCATTGAATCTGTAGAAATTATAAACAACCAAAACCAACCTTTGCAGAACTTCTAGAGTTTTTATATAATTTAAGCAGAGTCTAGAAACATTCAAACCGTCTTGTGGATCGATACCTGAATATACTGCTCGATAGGGTTGTACACTTGCAATCCGACTCGAAAGGTGTACCAAGGTTTAAAAGGTATAGCTTGCTATACTGAAACTTTGTGCATACGCTTTCTGTGTGAACAGAAACAATTGGCTGATAAAAAAGGTATTGTAATTTAAAATGACGTAAAAATCTTATTTTTATGCTTTATTCCATAATTAAAAAGGTTTTCTAATTTGAAACCATTTTTAATTGCAAATCGATGACTCGACCAGCCTTACTGGGTTGTTGTATTAATTATCTTTCAATTATTATTGTTTAAGTAGTTTTATTTTTAATTACTAGCTATTTGTGTAATGATGTTTGAAGACATTTTGCAAATATGTTGGAACAACGCATAATTATAAATATATTGGAAGATATATATAAAGCTTGGGAAAAAATAAGCATCTGAATTTTATAGAAACTAAGTAACACAAATTTTGAATTTAGATCCGACGAGTTCGATGTGAGGTAGCACGGATATTAAATCACACAATTGGAGATCGAACTGTCCAATTATAAATTCAAAATTTCCAAGACTATTGACAAACTCCGGAGATTTTATCTAAACACCAATGCCATCGGTCCAAGCCGGTGGCGTTAAGAACAAACACCATCGGGCTTGAGCCAATGGTGTTAAGAACAAACGCCATTGGTTGAGCCGATGCTATTGCAACCGACTATTCTCTAAGCTGATTAATTAATAAGGTGTGTCTCCATTGTTTCTTCTCCCCCTGCCATATCGATGATCGATCACACCAATGCTCCGGAGCTAGGGTTGTGCATTGTTGTCACTTGCTTTCTAAGTGACGCACTAAAAGATTCTCTCTCACTAAAGGTTCTTCCCTCCATTTTACTTACCTAGGGTTGTAGTTTTTTAAATGTTTTAGCTAGGGCTATAGCTATGGTTTTATTTATTTTAGAGGATTTTGAGGTTTCGTTACTTTAATTGATAATATTCTTTATTTGTTAGTTCCTACGCTATGGCTTCGGAACAAACAACTTGTGATGGAAACAATGCCGAACCTGAGATGGGAGCAGAGACGGACGAAGACAATGAACAAGTTGTGGAGAGAAATACACAGGGCCCCACAACTTATGGGAAGTTGGACAGGTTGCTGAAAAAGGACAGGCCAACTGTTTTAGAGTTTGACGATTATGGTAGAGAAAAGGGACGAAAAGAATGGTCCTCGTGCGTTTGCTTCCAGGTGAGGCGACGAATTAAAATTACACACGAGACTTGGAAGCACTTTTGGACGGGGAAAATGATGATGCTTGGTTGGATATAAGGGTAACAATGTGCAACATGTATAATTCTACTATTTGTCTTATATATAAACAAAAGTTGGTACTAACACTCACTGGTATTAATACATAAACTACAGCAAACATGGGGCATAGAAAATAACGACAGGGCAAGGGTATGGTGACGAAACAGATGAATGCGGCATGGAAGGGCTTCAAGACATAGCTCGTAAACCGATACATGAATACGGAAGAAATGCCTTTTGATGAGTACCCATGGATCGAGGTAGAGTACTGGGATGAATTCGTCACAATGAAGACCTCAGAGGAATTTCTGGTATAATTGGGGGTTCTTTTCTTTGGATTGTTGTGTTCTGATGTCATGTTCTTATCAAATTGTTTTAGTTTGGTTTACTCTGATGTCATGTTCTTATCTGTTGTGTTTGGTATTTGTGGTTTTACTTAGCGTTTGAAGACAGTAATTTATAGTTTAATGCTTATGGATAAGATTATGTACTATATACATATGTAATGAACTGACTTTGTATATATGGATATCATTTTGTGTTACTCTCATATGTATGGTGGTTATCATGTATGTGCTATGGACTTTAGAACCCATGATTTCATACAAGTTTTTTGAAATTTTAAGAACTAACAAAATAAATATTTTCCAAGACTTTAAGCGCCAAAAACTGGAACATCCAGAAGAACAACACCATGCCGCACCACTTAGGCTCCTGTGGGTACGTTGGAAAAGAAGAAGCTTTCAGGAAAGCTCTAGAAGATCCTGAGAACAAGAAAACTCTGGGTGTTGTAGACGTGCCTCAGAGGTGTGCTAACTTTATATTGGCGCGTGCTCGCACGAGGAAGGATAGGAAGGTTACCATGACTGAAGATGTTGAAAAATTGGCTCAACAACAATCCTTTGTTTGGTATCAATCCAAACAACGAAAATGGCCGTAACCATCAACAAGGCCACCGCTTCGGTTTTATACCTCAAGGCCAAGATCCACGCGAAATCAAGCCATCTCTCATCCACTTGCTTGGCCAAAGTCAGTTCGGAGGAGCCCTAAATGAAGATCCACATGCCCACTTGGCGGTCTTCGAAGAATCTTGCGGCACTTTCGCTCGAGAAGGAGAAGAGCTAGACAACCTCAAGCTCAAATGCTTCCACCTATCCCTCCGTGACAATGCAAGGACATGGTTAAGGACCGTGAATCGTGACAACATAAGAAGATGGGACGATATGGAGAAGTTATTCTTAGGAAAATACTTTCCTCCATCCAAAACCCAGCACTTTCGAACAAAGATCACGACCTTCAAGCAAGCCGAGGGAGAATCTTTGACCGAGGCATGGGATAGATGGGCGGAGCTTCAACGCTTGTGCCCTAACCATGGTCTCGACATGTGGTTGCTCTTCCAATTCTTCTTTGCAGGTTGCACAATCGCCACAAAGACTCACTTGAATTCCGCCACAGGAGGTAATATGTCCAAGATGGATCCCCAACAAGCCATGCTAATGATCGAGGACATGGCAATCAACCAAAGGGAATGGACGGCCGAGAGAAGTGGACGAACCCAAACCACACCGGGAGTCCTAAAAACCGACGAAGTTACCGCCTTGAAAGCCCAAATAGATGCCTTGCAACATCAAATGGCACAAATGCAAAATGCCAAATCTGTGACAAAGAAGGCTTCATGCGGCATTTGTGGAGAGGCGACTCATATCACCGCCGATTGCCAAGTCCTCATAGAAGGAGAGGAAGTCGAGCAAGTCAATGCAATGTTCTACAATCAAGGTGATAAGAGGAACGACCCGATCTACAATAAGGTTAGGCCAAATGATAACTCAAATACATACAACCCTAACACAAGGTGGAACCATCCCAATTTCAAGTGGAAGACCGAGAATGACAACTCCAACCAATACCAAGGTAATTCCAATCAATATCAAAACCGGACGAACCAAAACTCGTATCAAGGACCTTCTCAAAACAGTAAATTAGAAAAAATGATAGAAGGACTTGTTCTCTCTCAAAACGAGTTCATGAACCAACAAAGGAACACCAACACCGAAATTTCGGATTCCTTGAGAAACTTCAACAATAGGTTCGAGTTCTTAGAGACTAAGACAAAGATGCTAGAAAACCAAATAGCACAACAAGCATCTTCGTCATTTCGTCAACAAGGCGCTCTACCGGGTAAAACCGATATCAATCCAAGGGAGCAAGCAAAAGCCATAACCTTGAGAAGCGGCACGGAATACGAAGGACCAAAGATGCCCAGCGGAGATGAGTCTCAACAACCACCGAATGAGGCACAGCCACCTCAAACTCCTCTCAGCGCGGACGCAACCGTTCCTAATGCGGACGCACCGGCATCGGAAAAACCTCAAGAACCGGGTAAATCAAACCCGGCCAAGGTAAAACCAAATGAAACTCCTAAGTATATTCCACCACATAGGTTTATACCATTCCCTCAAAGGTTAGTTAAGAGCAAGCTTGACCAGCAATATGCCAAATTCATAGAACACCTCAAGAAATTGAATATTACCATCCCTTTTACCGAAGCAATTACTCACATGCCCACTTATGCGAAATTTTTGAAAGAAATTTTATCCAATAAAAGAACAATTGAGGAAGTGGGCACGGTATCCCTTAATGAGGAGTGTAGCGCTCTCTTCTTAAACAAGCTACCTCCAAAATTAAAGGATCCCGGAAGCTTTGTTATCCCATACATGATTGGTGATACCGAATTCAAGAGGTGCCTATGTGATTTGGGCGCAAGTGTGAGCCTCATGCCAAAAACCGTTTATCAAAGGCTCAATCTTGTTGATTTGAAAGATACAAGGATGTCATTACAACTAGCCGATAAGACGGTAAGGTATCCCGAAGGAATTGCGGAGGATGTTATTGTAATGATTGGTAAGTACTTTGTCCCGGTGGACTTTGTAGTGGTCGAAATGGAGGAGGATACTCATACCCCTCTTCTATTGGGGCGTGATTTCCTTACCACAGCTGGTGCAAACATTGATGTCAAAGAAGGAAAGATATCCTTTGACATTGGGGGCGAAAAGGTAAATTTTCATATGTTTAATGCCATCAAATTTCCTTCTAATGATAATGATTCTATATGTAGAGTGGAAGTTTTAGATTCCATTATAGCTGCCCATATGGAGAAGGAGATGGTCAATGAACAACTAGACCAAATTCTGGAAGAAACCGGCTCAGAAAACGACACAATTGGTGAAAATGACCCTCAGTGCGTCCGCACTACCGCACAGTGCGTCCGCACTCAGCATGGTGAAACCGAAGTTTCAGTCAACCGAGCGCAATGCGTCCGCACTGAATTCTCAGTGCGGATGCCCCACTCGCACTCACCTGTTGAGCCACAGTTTGGAGCCAATGAGGAAAAAGTCCGAGAGGAATGCGTCCGCACTGACCCTCAGTGCGTCCGCACTCAGCACAATTCCAACCAGGATGTATTGCAGATTTCAGAAAATTTACCCCAGTGCGTCCGCACTGACCACCAGTGCGTCCGCACTCATGCCGAAATAGCTCAAATCGAAGGAATTTCGCCCAACTCTGCACCACCGAAGGTCGAACTCAAACCTCTGCCACCTACCCTTCGCTATGAATACCTGGGAGAGGGCGAGACATATCCGGTGATTTTCAACTCCGAGCTCAACAAAGAACAAACCGAGAAGCTTTTACACGAGCTAAGGCTTCATCGGAAAGCGATCGGTTACACAATCGACGACCTAACCGGAATTAGCCCATCCCTTTGCATGCACAGAATCCTAATGGAGGACGACCACAAGCCCACAATTGAAGCTCAACGAAGACTCAATCCGAATCTAAAAGAAGTGGTGAAGAAGGAGATCCTCAAGCTACTTGATGCCGGCATCATCTATCCAATCTCCGACTCCAAATGGGTAAGTCCGGTCCATGTAGTACCAAAGAAGGGAGGCACAACCGTGGTGAAGGGCGAAGGCGACAAAATGATATCCACAAGGGTGATCACCGGATGGAGGATGTGCATCGATTACCGCAAACTTAACAATGCAACAAGGAAGGATCACTTCCCTCTACCATTTGTGGATCAAATGCTAGAAAGGCTAGCTAATCACTCCCATTTTTGCTACCTAGATGGGTATAGCGGATTCTTTCAAATCCCTATTCACCCCGATGACCAAGAAAAAATGACCTTTACTTGCCCTTATGGTACGTTCGCGTACCGTAGGATGCCGTTTGGTTTATGCAATGCCCCAGCTACATTTCAAAGAGCCATGATGGCTATTTTTTCAGATTTATTAGAAAATTCCGTGGAAGTTTTCATGGATGACTTTTCAGTTTTTGGTACCTCTTTTGATGATTGCTTATCTAATTTGATCAAAGTTTTAGAACGTTGTGAGCAGGTCAATTTGGTGCTAAACTGGGAGAAATGCCATTTCATGGTACAAACGGGGGTAGTTCTAGGTCACGTGGTGTCTTCCAAAGGCCTAGAAGTCGACCAAGCAAAGGTGGAGGTGATCGAAAAATTGCCATATCCAACATGTGTGAAGGATGTGAGGAGTTTCTTGGGCCATGCGGGATTCTATCGGCGTTTCATCAAAGATTTTTCAAAAATCTGCAAACCACTTACTAATTTAACAATGAAAGATGTAGAATTTATATTTGATGAACCGTGTATTGTTGCTTTTGATAGGATCAAGAAGGCACTAATCTCAGCCCCAATTCTCCGACCTCCTAATTGGGATGTGCCCTTTGAAATCATGTGTGATGCGAGCGACTTCGCCGTTGGAGCCGTTCTAGGACAAAGGATCGACAACAAGCCACATGTGATCTATTACGCAAGCAAAGTCCTAGATGAGGCGCAAATGAACTACACAACCACCGAAAAGGAGTTCTTGGCCGTTATATTCTCCATCAACAAATTCCGATCCTACTTGGTTGGATCCAAGGTGATTGTGTACACCGATCACGCGGCAATTCGATATCTCATCAACAAGAAGGATGCCAAACCACGCCTAATCCGATGGATCCTCCTACTCCAAGAGTTTGATCTCGAAATCAAGGACAAGAAAGGCACTGAAAATTCAGTGGCGGACCATCTATCACGCATTACCAACGAATTGAAGGATGATGACATGCCCATAGACGATTCGTTCATAGACGAACAACTATACGCAGTCAACCACCAAGAGGCGCCATGGTATGCGGATTTCATCAACTACCTTGCATGCGGTATCATACGCCCAGATTTAACCTTCCAACAACGAAAGAAATTCCTTTGGGATGTCAAACAATATTTTTGGGATGAGCCGTTGCTATTCAAACTGGGGGTAGATGGAATTCATAGGCGATGTGTACCTCACGAAGAAACCGAACAGATTCTCAATTGTTGCCACTCATCTCCCTATGGAGGACACGCTTCAAGCCACAAAACCGCCGCCAAAGTTCTTCAAGCCGGGTTCTTTTGGCCCACGCTTTTTAGACATGATTTTATACTTTATGCATTTTTAGACAATTAAGTCCAAGTATGCAAGACTCTATTTTTCATAACCTCGTAAAACGTCTTGACAAATTCGTAATCGCAAGCAATTAAGTTCAAAATCACAAATCCTATTCATGGTCAAGTAAAAAAAACAAGGTTATAAATCATAAAAAGTTTAGAAAAACGGAATAATAAATATGCATGCTGATACAATTTCTTCCCATCCCCCAAGCTTAAATAAAGCAGTGTCCTCAGTGCTAAAAATAAACTAAAAAGAGAGAAGAAACATGAACTACTTTACTGGCGTAATTTGGTGGTATATTGCGCGGAATCAATCCTCGTCGAAAACCATTTCGTCGACGTCATCCTCCTCATCTTCATTGTTGTCGGCCTCTTGTGCTTGACTGGCCGCCTCTTGCTCTTGTCTCGCCGCCTCTTGCGCTAGCCTTGCCGCTTCACGCTCTTGTGCCATCTCGTACTCCCTCCTTTGAGCGGCCCGTCTTTGGTACGGAGGTGTAGGTGGATCATCCTCAAAGTGCGGGTTTGCGTGCATGCATCCTCAGCGGGAATAGTAGGTCGCTCGGGCGGCCTCGGCCTCTACCTCATCAAAGCGGCGGTCAAAGGCATTCATGCGGCCGTCCATGCTATCCAAATGCCCTCCAATATTGATGCTCAAGTTGTTGATGGAGGTGTTCATGGTCTGCATAAAATCCCAGATTTGTTGGTTGGATGGCATACCTTGTGCTTGTGCGGTTTCGGGTGCGGCTTGTTGTGGAGGTTGTTGTGGTTGTGGCGGCGGTGGTAGCGGTGGCTCGAGCGGCTCATCGACAATTTTCCAAGTGTCGGTATCCAAGGGATCGATTTGAGTTTGTAGAGGCAACCGGTGTCGAATGTTGTCCTTTGGGCCCAAATTGATCCAAGCCTCTTCAATGTCGTCCCAACGGATGAGCCTCGCCCGAAATAGACCATCGAGGTCCACTAGCGTGTAACCGGGCACCACCGCACCAACGGTCGGTATTAGCAAGTGTCGGGCAATCTTTGTGATGATACCGCCAATTCGAATCATTCCGCCCGATCGCATGTTGTGCGACACATTTTGCATGTGTTTGGCCAAGTTGTATCCAATGTGCGACATGTACGCCATCTCGCCATTATTGCGCCGAAGCATGCTGCAAACATACACCATGTCACCGAGGTTGAAGACCGATGCGCTCTCCCCACGGGCAAAGAGAGTGTGAGAAAGTACCCGCTGGAGATATCGGAGGGCCGGGTGGAGAACATTCTTAACCCTCTGCTGGCCGAGGAGACCGTCGTGGCATGTTAGGATGCGGAATTGGGCCTCGCTCATGTCATGGTAGAAGTCGAGAATGGTGCGCATCTCGCTGACATGTGCGGTGGATAGATCGAGTGCGACCATGAGTTCGGTGGTGTGCAACATATGTGAGAAGCCTCCAAGGTTGAATGTCATCGTGCGTGAACCCCGGTCGAACTCGTAGGAGGAGAGGAATTCGATCGTGAGGCCTTCATAAGTGTCGACCTCGTCACATAGAAACTCCCACAAGCCAAGCTGCTCGGTGAGCATTTGCACCGACTCAAGGAGTCCGAGCGTTTCGAGTGTCTCTCGGCAGATCCATCGGGATGGCTCGAGGGTCCGGCGGGACTGTAGAAGGTTACGCCTCAATTCTTGACCTTCGTTGAGTGGCAAGGCGGGAGGATAAGGAGGTGGTTGGCGACTACCCTGTCCTTTCTCAAACCTTGGTTTCTTGGCACCTGATTTCTTCGGCATTCTAAAAAACTTGAAAGAATTAAAATTTCGAAATTTTTGATATAATTTGGGCTGCGTGCGGACGCACTGGTGGTCAGTGCGGACGCACTGTGTACAAACAGTTTAAATTTGGTTCAATTCAGGGAATAACTGAGCTTAATGCGGACGCACTGGCTCTCAGTGCGGACGCATTGGGGACTTAACCAAAATTTTTGGAATTTCGGGGTTGGGTTGGAAAAGTCCGAGCGTAATGCGGACGCATTGGCTCTCAGTGCGACTGGTCTGGTCGCACTGAGGACTTAACCAAAAAATTGAAAATTTGGGCTGGTTAGGTTTTCCCCCAAGCTTAGTGCGGACGCACTAAATGGCAGTGCGGGTGGTAGCATCCGCACTGGGGTGAGAATTTGAACCGATTTCACCATTTTTGGTCGATTTTCCCGATTTTGGTACCATTTTTACAGATCTAAGTAGTAATTGACAAGATTAGAGCAAGGAGAGATCAAACCTTGTTGTAGATCGCGAAAATTTCGAAAAAAAATGCGAAGAAATCCGAGTTTTAGCGAAACGGCGCTTGAAAAACTTGAGAAAAGTGGGTTTTCGCTTTTTGAAAAGGGAAAGAGAGAGAAAAGAAGAGAGAAGGGGTAGAGAAGAGAGAGGAGAGGGATATTTTGAAAGAAAAACGAGGTTTTCGGGTTTTGGGAGAGAAAAATCAAGGTTTTCGGTTTTAAAATCGAAAAGGCGCGAAGGAAATTGAAGAGAGGGGTTGGTTTAAGAAGGAGAAGAAGCCGCGTGCGGACGCATTGGGCCTCAATGCGGGTGGTCATCCGCACTCGCTCAAAAAATTCGACTTTTCCGATATTTCGAAAAAATTGAAAATTAAATTTAGCGTACCTCGGGTGCGGACGTACTGAACCTCAGTGCAGACGCACTGGTCTTGTTTAGACTGCGCAGACCTGTGGTTTCTGTCGGTGCGGACGCACTGATGTTTAGTGCGGACGCACTGATGTTTTGATGAATTTTTGACCTGAAAAATTGGCTGAGACATTAAAAATGTAAATTTTTGAGAAAGTAAAAATAAAAGTATAAAGAAAGAAAAAGTAAAAACTTGGGTTGCCTCCCAAGAAGCGCTCAATTTTACGTCGTGAGCTCGACATGATTTGGGCTCACTATTGAGTGTGTGGATCTTTTAGGCCTATGATCTCCTTGTCGCCTATAGGAGTTGCATGGTTGAAATGTTTGAGGCGGTGTCCGTTCACTTTGAATGCCCCGGTATCTTTGCTCCATATCTCGATTGCGCCATGGTTAAATACCTTCGTTATTTCGAATGGGCCCTTCCATCGTGATCTTAACTTCCCGGGAAATAGCCGGAGGCGTGAGTTGTACAACAAAACCGTGTCTCCTTCTTGAAAATTGCGCTTGATGATATGCTTGTCGTGCCATTTCTTTGTCTTCTCTTTGTATAGCTTAGCATTTTCATAGGAATTAAGGCGCAATTCTTCTAGTTCATGTAGGTCAAGAACCATCTTTTCACCGGCAGCCCTCATGTCGAAATTTAGGGCCCTTATTGCCCAATATGCCTTGTGTTCGAGTTCAACCGGCAAATGGCATGGCTTTCCATACACTAGCTTGAAAGGAGTCATACCTATGGGTGTTTTGAAAGCGGTCCGATACGCCCACAGAGCTTCATCGAGTTTGAGTGACCAATCTTTTCGTGATGTGTTCACCACCTTTTGTAGGATGCTTTTTATCTCGCGATTGGATACCTCCACTTGCCCGCTTGTTTGAGGGTGGTATGGTGTGGCTACCTTGTGCTTGACTCCATATTTGAATAGGAGACTGTCGAATTGACGGTTGATGAAATGAGAGCCGCCATCGCTAATCACCACCCGAGGTACTCCAAACCTAGGAAAAATAGTTCTTAGAAAAAGCTTTCTTACTACGGCGGAGTCGGCGGTTGGGCTTGCTACGGCTTCTACCCATTTTGACACATAATCGATCGCTACAAGGATGTACTTGTTGTTGCAAGAACTCGGAAAAGGTCCCATGAAGTCGACCCCCCAAACATCAAATAACTCTACCTCTAGAATTCCGTTGAGAGGCATCTCATGTCTCCTTGATATGTTCCCGGTTCTTTGGCATTTGTCGCACCTAAGCACATAGTCTTTCGCATCTTCAAAAAGCGTGGGCCAAAAGAACCCGGCTTGAAGAACTTTGGCGGCGGTTTTGTGGCTTGAAGCGTGTCCTCCATAGGGAGATGAGTGGCAACAATTGAGAATCTGTTCGGTTTCTTCGTGAGGTACACATCGCCTATGAATTCCATCTACCCCCAGTTTGAATAGCAACGGCTCATCCCAAAAATATTGTTTGACATCCCAAAGGAATTTCTTTCGTTGTTGGAAGGTTAAATCTGGGCGTATGATACCGCATGCAAGGTAGTTGACGAAATCCGCATACCATGGCACCTCTTGGTGGTTGACTGCGTATAGTTGTTCGTCTATGAACGAATCGTCTATGGGCATGTCATCATCCTTCAATTCATTGGTAATGCGTGATAGATGGTCCGCCACTGAATTTTCAGTGCCTTTCTTGTCCTTGATTTCGAGATCAAACTCTTGGAGTAGGAGGATCCATCGGATTAGGCGTGGTTTGGCATCCTTCTTGTTGAGGAGATATCGAATTGCCGCGTGATCGGTGTACACAATCACCTTGGATCCAACCAAGTAGGATCGGAATTTGTTGATGGAGAATATAACGGCCAAGAACTCCTTTTCGGTGGTTGTGTAGTTCATTTGCGCCTCATCTAGGACTTTGCTTGCGTAATAGATCACATGTGGCTTGTTGTCGATCCTTTGTCCTAGAACGGCTCCAACGGCGAAGTCGCTCGCATCACACATGATTTCAAAGGGCACATCCCAATTAGGAGGTCGGAGAATTGGGGCTGAGATTAGTGCCTTCTTGCATACTTGGACTTAATTGTCTAAAAATGCATAAAGTATAAAATCATGTTTAAAAATTTTGTGTTAAAAATTGGCAAAAATAAATTTTTGATAAACTTGAGTGATTGACAAAAATTAAAAGTATTCTTGCACAATTTTTTCAAATTTTTAGTAAAACTCTTAAAATAATTTTGAAATGACGACATAATTCGGCGAAAAACTTTGTGGAAATAAAGGTGTTTGAAATTGAGACATTAGGAATTTAAATTTATTAGAGAAGCCATTTAGATTTGGAAATCTTTTAGAAAAATTTGGATATCCGTGAGTATGAAAGAATACTTAAGATGTGTGTATTCATGATATGTGCATAAATGTTGAGAAATTAGGTAAAATTGAAAATTTTTTAGAAAATAAAAATGAGATTCCAATGACCTATGATACGGCTTCATGACGTACTTATGGTTATGAGTCCTTAGCACTCCTGCTCCGCTAGTCTCCCGATAAAATTGACATTCGTGTTAGTGGAAGGGTTAGACTAAGAGCATGCAAAGCACCCTTGAATTAGAACGGTTGGGTACAGTTAACTACTTGTAACTAACCGGTGCTTAAATGAGGATGCGGAAAATAGTGCTAATTCAAAGTGAGAAAATCAAAAGCAACAAAACAAAAGGAATATGCATGTATCAACGCACAAAGTCCGTAGTTATTCTTACCCAAATTTGATTCAAGTTTGGGGGTATTTTGAAAATTCTACATTTTAAATGGCATATCTTTTAAATTTGGGTATACGAAGTTCACAAATTCAAAGCCTTTAAGGAAATTAAAAGTTAGAGTAATCGAATTGTGGGTTGATTCATAATTATTCGAGGGTTGAACTTGGGATTTGGGGAATATGCATGAAGGTTTTTAAATTTTGGCAAGATCATACAAGTTTTTCAAAAATTTTGAGAAATATATACTTGATATAAGGGTTGAATTATAGATCGAATTATATTTCAAAGTTTAAATATTGCTTAGGGACAAGCAAAGTTCAAGCTTGGGGGTATTTGATAGGTGTATTTTATATACACCGTCGATCTAGTTTTTATCATAAAATAACACCAAATATCTTGTATTTTGGATATAAAGTGAATATAATACACCAAGAATCAAGTTACTGCGTTCGCTCGATGTTTCAATGCAGGAAACAGTGCAAAATGATGAAAAACTGCCCAGTGCGGACGCATTATCCACCAGTGCGGACGCACTGGGTACTTAGCCGATTTTCCAGCAGCGCAGACCTCACAGATGAAAAGTCCGAGCGTAATGCGGCCGCATTCACCTTCAGTGCGGACGCATTCACTACTTAGCCGATTTTTGCGACTTTCAGAATTTTCCAGAAAACAGAAGTTCAAGGCCAATGCGGACGCACTCACAGCCAGTGCGGACGCACTCAGTACTTAGACTATTTTTGAAATCTTCGGATTCTTTGGAAAACAGAAAAACAACATGCCAGTACGGACGCACTAAGATCCAGTGCGGACGCACTCAGGAAATTTTGCAGAAAATCCAGAAAAGGAAACTTCGAACCAAAGAGGATTTGAAGTCGGTGCGACCAAGACCACCCGCACTCAACTCCAGTGCGGACGCACTGGACTCGCAGACAGCCAGAAATTCGCATTTTCAGGAGGTTTTCTATTTTTGGCCAACAAGGAACACGTTTTAGAATACCAAAAATAGCCATAGCATTCTGAGGAGTGCACCCACTAACTCCACTTCTATCCTCTAAATTGGGCAAGGCCTTTGGCTATAAAAGGAGAAGAATTTCGTCTCTCTCAGGATCCATTATTGATATCCATCTTTCCACAAATTGAGAGAGAGAGATCCTGCAGAAATTCTCGAAGGCTTTTCAAGGAAGGAGAAGAAGAAGATTCAAGCAAGGAGTTGGCAAGATCGAGGTTTTAGATCTAAGAAAGGGTGTAATCATTTCTTTATCTCATTTCTTATTGTTTTTGCCAATATTTGTTATGGATCTCTCCAAGAGAGAGTAGTTCTCTTTCTAGGGGTTTAGGTCAATGCATGAACTTGTTTAATTCTAGATTATTCGGATATTTGTTTTTATTATGATTGTGTTATCGGATTTGATTGTTAATTTCTGTGATTTATTCTTTATGAATTTCATTAGTACTCGTTCCTTTGAGTTCACCTGGTTAGGGTTTATTGAATTGAAGTAGTTTTGAAATCGCGTTGATCGTGTTTTTCCGCTTTAAATTTATTAAATTCCGGCATTGGTCATGAGGAGACTACTAATTGAAACCATAAAGACACACCTTAGGGTTGGGTTAGAAGCGACCGTACTTTGATATCCAATCCGGAACTATAGAAATTAAGGTTAGGATTTTGGTGAAGGACCGAAAGGCGAAGGCAAATCCTAATTAGGACACCTTAGAACAAATATCGATATATGCTTTGAAGCATGAGATTAAATATCCCTCTAGGTTAGTGACAGCCCTAGAATTCGAGGCACATTAATCCATAAAGCGCAAAGTATTTGTATTAATATTTGTTCCAAAGGCTAACATAGGTTAGAAACCTCATCAAATCAAACATGAATTTAAACAAACCGAATAAATAGAATTAGCAAGGGATTGTAGACCGAATACCCCTAGATCTCCTTAAACTTGAAAACAAACCAATCTTTCTTTCCTTTATTTTATTTACATTTATTGTTTGAAACTCCTCTTTTTCGGGTATTGAACCCAACTTAGGATTTTAAGAACAAACCCCCCCACTTTACTTTTATTGTTTTGTTTTAGAAGTAGTTTTCTTTATTAAAAATTGGTATTTCCCTATCTCCCTGCGGATCGACACCTAAATACTACAATCGATAGGTTGTGCGCTTGCAACTAACCTATTCATTGGGTACGAAGGTTTATAAATATTAAAAGTTAAAAGAGTATAAAAACACTATACCTAAAATACTCAACAACGGCGCGACCCCCCTCTACTTAACTCCGCCCCGCTTCACCCTTCTCTTTCCACAGCACAACCGACCTCTAATGTCTCTCAAACACGACCCGAGTTAGACCCCGCACTGCTTCAACCCTAGCCGCAACCTCTCTCACCGCCGAGCCATCTCCGCCCTCCGCCGTCTCTCTCACCGCCGAGACCTCTCCACTAAGCACCACACTCCCTTTCTCAAATCTCACCATCAAACCTCACCACCATACCGAGCCGCAGCCGAAGCCCTTCTTCTCCTTCTCTTCTCTTCTGATTGCTTCCACCATTGTTGCGTCTCAATCTCTTCCGACGCGACCCGCATAACTATTTCTCGCGCCCAGCTCTAAACTCCAGGCAGCCCGCATCAACTCCCTTCCAGAGAGCCATGAACCGCGAACGCCGATCCAAGTACGCGCAAGAACGAAGGCAGGATGCTCTCCGTGCCTAGCAACAACCACCTGCGCGCACACCCTCTCCCGCTGGATCGCAACTTGTGTCAGCCTCACCGCACAATGGTACTCCATCTCACTCCTCTTCTCATCATTCCTCTCACTCTCATTCTGCAGCCGAATCACCCCTCGTCGAGTACTACGACTCTGAGGCTTCTCATCACTCATCCAGTGCCTACATGGCTAGGGCAGATGATTACCCACCTCCACACTTCTCCATCGACTCCCATCGCATGTTCAACCTCTTTGATATCTTGCGGCGACGAAGCTTCGACAACACACGCCGGCTCGACTTTGACACCCTCCGCTCATTTGGGGTCGCCGAGCAGTTTCTCTATCTCACAGGGCGGATCGGATTCACTCCCGTCTTCTGGGGTATCGCTCAGGACTGCTACCAGGAGCTCATGCTTGAGTTTCTCTCCTCTCTACAGCTCAAGTGGGACCCCGAGGGCCAACCTTACATCAAGTTCCGGATGCGCAGTGGGACTTGGAGGGTTGGTATTAATACCCTTCGTGAGTGGTTTGGATTTCCGCCACACCCTCAGACTGACACCCTTAATTTTTGTGTGGGCATGGACAAGGACCACTTCTGGCGCTTGATTTCTGGGATGGACGTAGCCGAGAGCAATGATTTCCGTAGCCTCGCCATTCCTCACCCAGTCCTTCACTGCATCCAGCGAGCCCTTGCAGTTACCATCTTCGCACGCAGCGAGACAGTTGCCCGTGCAAATGTTGAGGACCTTGCTCTGATGGACCACATGCTCCGTCGCGACGAGGAGCTAGAGCGGCCAGATCTGATGCTCATTATGGTCCGTCATTGGCTCGATCTCCAGAATGCAAGGAAGATAGGTGGCGTCAATACCATCGGTGCCTATGTCACCCACATTGCTGTTCAGCTAGGCGTGTCGGTCGCCAGCCTCTCTCTCTCCACAGGCCCGATCCTCATGGATGTGAAGGTCTACCGCCAGGCCGCTTTCATCAAGATCCAATGAGGCGCAGCCAACCACCGCGACAGGTACTTATGGCGTATGCCGAACGGGACTCTTCACGAGTTTCCCATTCCAGCACCTCTCTCATTCGTGGATGACCGCACTTGGCTTTTCACGGGACCTCAGGCACCACCACCTTCACCACCTCCTGTTCAGCTGCATCCACCTTCTCCTCGTGCCGACGATGTCCATATGGCCGACGCACACCATTCTCCACCACAGTTCCATGCCTCCACTTCTGCCACGCCTCCCGCTTATCCGCCACCGATTCCTAACCCGACCATCCAGGATGTCTACACTCTCATGTATGACATGCGCCGTGAGTAGGGTACTGCCCTATATGATCTACAGAGCCGGATGACAGCCGTTGAGGAGCAGCTCCGCGCTTGGTGGCTCGATCCTCCCACTAATGATTGATCAGGTTTGTTCTTCTCTTTCCCTTGCTTATTTACTTTTTCTATCTTTTAGTTTTGAAGCATTGAGGACAATGCTCAGACTAAGCTTAAGGGGGAGACTTTTGACTTTTAGGATTTGTTTACTTTTTATTTTTAGGTCATGTTTATTTTTCTTGCATTCATAGGTGAAAAATTTGCGTGATTGCTTGAATTAGGGACTTTGATAAAATTTTTTGGCTTTAATTGTGATGACCTTGAAAAATTAGAACTAACCCCACAATTGACAAAAGAACTGATTAGGAAAGGGATGCTTTGAGAACTTGAGAAGAAGAGAACTTGAATCGAATCGAAAAACCATTTTGAAACTGAACTGTGCCTTATAAATAGGGAAATGGGAATTTAAAACAAAGAAAGATTGGGATATCCATTAGTATGAATGAATACCATTGGATGTGTGTATTCATGGTGTAGGCATAAAATAAAAAAAATGATAAATGAAAAGATGGAGAACATAAGAGTACTGGCAATAAGTCCAATTGGGCGCCTTTGAGCTCGTCTCCCAAATTTAGAAAAGAAAAGAAACTTTGCATACACCAACACACGAAGTCCTTGACTTTCTAACCTAAGCTTGTTCCAAGCTTGGGAGGGGGTCAAAAAGAAAAGAAAAATCACCACAAATGAGGGCATAGTTTCAGCAAAAGAATGAGAAATAGATCAATTCAGGTAATTAACTTTGCAAGTCTTAGAAACATTTCAGAATTTGAAGTTCGATTAGTCAATTTGTGTGGTGAATCAAAATTTATCAAGGAAAGTCTAAATTATACCAAAAGGATTCTCGAAGTCTTTGATTAAAGCAATTCATGTAGATTTTCACTTTTAGGAACTTAATCTGCATTTAAGTAAGAGTAGAGTCCAACCCGGTACCTAAGTACGATCTTTGCTTGAGGACAAGCAAGATTTTAGCTTGGGGGAATTTGATGTCTCAATATTAGACCTATAAATCCGACCAATTTCTGTACCAAAACCTGTGTTTCAAACCATCAGATCATGTCTTTTACATTGAAAATACATTGAATATCAATAGAATGTGGTACTGCTGTGTTTTTATTTCTACTTTGCAGAAAACAGCAAAATCAGGGAAGAATATGAAGTTCTGGAACCATCCACGCGGGCCGCATCACATCCGAAGCGGGTCGCATCAAACCCTGACGCGACCACAGACGCGACCTCCATTCTTGTACGTGAGGAGCACAGACACGCGGACTGCGTCCACTGCACGCGGGTCGCGTGAATCTATTCCGGAAAGAAAACAGAAAAGGAAATAGAGGCTCAATGAAGGAAAGGTCGGCCAGAAAGGCTATATTACGGGATCCCTTGCCACAGAAGGGGAGGCAATTCGTTATTCCATATTCCAGAGAGCGAGAGACAGATTCTAGGGTTTGGGCTTGACGGCTAGCTTGGAGACGAAGTTGAGAAGCGAAAGACGAAAGTTCTTCACGGATCTTCTTTGTATTTCGGGTTTTGTCATGACTATTTCATCTATCATTTGTGTTATTTGTTCTTTGACTATGTGTGAGTAGTTTTCTTAGTTTCTAGGGTTACGATGTAGTTTGATACTTTGTTTTGTATGCATGTTGTTTGAATTTGTGATTGAATGTTAGTGTTTAATTGTTTGAGTAGTATTTTAATTGCTTTGTTGAAGTTGATTGAATAATTCTTGATTGTCTACTGTTAGATGTCTGCAGCATCTTTCTTGTAATTTGGCCTTGATGTTTCTTTCAACCAAACTTAGTATCTGAGGTAGGTTTACGAGCCGTAAGGCGAGACCAAAAAGTAACTGAGAGGTGAACTTTTCCACTTATCGAGAGATAGTGGTTACCTTTAGTAAACCAGACAATTAACTTAGATTAAAAACCTAAGAAGGTGAAATTGCAATTCCGATACCAGTTTTATTAAACCAACAAACGAGAGTTGAGGTTTAGGAACATTAGGTTCGGTCAATGAATCCTTACACTAAAGAACAATGCAAAAACAAACAACTGCTACATTCACTCGAGGTCCACGCGGGCCGCGTATGAGAGTACACGGGTCGCGTGTTCCATGCGGGTCGCGTATGAAAGTACGCGGGTCGTGTGGGTGCCGAGAGGCAAGGTTGATAATGAAATCGAAAACCCTAAAAATGCTTTTCTCTATCTGATAAAACCAAACTTTTACTTTATGTTATTTTAATTACCTCTGTTATTGAATTTAGGAAATTAAATAAACCAAACCAACATTTTCCAACTTCTAGTACCTAATTAATTTAAGTAGAGTTCCAGATTTGATTTTGAACCGTCCTGTGGATCGATACCTGACTAGACTATACGACAGGATTGTGCACTTGCAATCTTAGTCGGAAGTTAAATCAAGGTTAAAAACTACAGCTTGCTGTAGTGAAACTTTGTGATACACTTTTGTGCGAACACAGGACAATAGTTTCTTCAACTGAGAAAAATAATAATGACATTGCTTTCCTGGACGCAAATATGATAAGCGCCACATTTGTACACCATGACAACATAAATTCCAGGGCGTACTTGGTTGATGCCTTCATAAAGCATCACGATAAGAAACTTGTATTTGCACCATAGCACCAAGAGTAAGATGTTAATTAATTCTACTCATGTAATTTATTGTCTGTTTTTAACAAGTTTGTATTGATTTATTCTTTTATTACTTAAATTGTAGAGACTATTGGGTGCTTATTATTATTCAGTCACGTCAGACTGCTGTCCATGTGCTGGACTTGAAGCCAGATAACGATCGGAATTTAGAAATCCACGGACTCCTTAGAAAGTAGTTAAAATACATATAACTTAAAACATTATCAGAGTCAAAATAATGATGATTTACGTAGGGTTTTGGCTTAGTTTTTGCATATTTTCTCGCACTTATGTTTAATTAATTAGAGAAAAAGGCCACTGTCACCCTTCTTTATGTTTTATTGCAGAAAATAGCTTTTGGGACTATTTTACACCAAATGGAGCTAGAATCAGGTCAATCGGATCAGCGACGCTCATCGACTAAGTCTTTGTTACGGTCCGTATTGCCTAATACGGACCAGGCCTAGCACAGACCAGAAGATAGCGCTGGAAGCATTAAACCCTAACCGTCAAGGTCCTAATACGGACCGTATTACCCAATACGGTCCGTATCCGAAGGCGTCTCTTCGGAAATAACTGCCGACAGCTGTTTCCAGATCAGTTTCTTAGCCCCTACTCAACCTCTACACGTCCCTCCACTCCTATATAAGGCCCCTGGGCAGAAGGATTAGTTATCTTTGTAATTAGGGTTAGATTTGATTAAAGTGAGAAGAGAGGAGTGCTTGTAACCATGCCGTTCCGTGGCTAAGTTCCTTTTCTTAGGGCTAGGCAGTAAACCTTCTTACTCTTGATGTTTTGATATATATATTTCTGTTGATTATGATTTCTTGTTGTTGAAACAAAGTGCTTTTGTGATTTACTATCTCTTCATCTAACTTCAATGATCTAGTTTGAGTCCGTTAGGGTAGTGACAGTACTTTAATGGTAAGAGAAACTATTTGTATGAATTAGCCTCGTTGAGATCTATTAGGTTTATGTGAAGAAAACCTTAGCGGGGAAACCATAAACCAGACCAACAAAATGCGTACCAAATTACATCACTTGCGTAAAGTAAATCGCAGTGATCTTTGTAGTAATTTAGGGTATTTGAGAGATCAGAAATTTGCGTAAGGTAAATCGCAGTGTCCTATGTAGAATCTCGGTGAAAGATCTGTCATTCTTGCGTAACATAAATAGCAGTGACCTATGTGGTGTCTTTCATTAAACAACAGCAGGAAATCAGACGCAACAGGAATATATTGTCAAGGCGGATTGAGTGACAATGGTGTGCCGAAACCCTAAGAATTCTCATCTCTATCTTTATTTAAATTACTTTTAATTGCTTCCTAATTTACATTGATCAAAATAACATCTCTCAATTTTCAGATTTCGTCTAGCCTTTCGAAAGATTGTGATTCGATCGCCCAAAGCATTGAACCAATATTCCCTGTGGATCGACCTCGAATATACTACTCGATAGGATTGTGCGCTTGCAGTCCGAACCG
Source organism: Carex myosuroides (assembly GCA_028015225.1). Taxonomy (NCBI): domain Eukaryota; kingdom Viridiplantae; phylum Streptophyta; class Magnoliopsida; order Poales; family Cyperaceae; genus Carex; species Carex myosuroides. The sequence continues at coordinate 19,113,792 of CM051471.1, read as the reverse complement.
ATAGCATTTCCGAGTTTATAAATATTAAAAGAAACATTGCTCTCTTTTGAGTGATCAAGTTTTTTGGCGCCGTTGCTGGGGAATAACGGTTCATTGTGCAAGGCCTCACGAGACGTCCTTGCTTTGACCATTGAATCCAATTAATTAGAAAAACCTAGATTTCTTTTTATTTTCTGCATTTTTATTTTTATTTTATTTTTAATTTCGTTTTTATTTTTATTTTCTTTTTATTTTCAGTTTGATTTTCAGATTTTCTTTTCTTTTTAGGAAACTGCACACTGACCGAATCATCCGTACGAAGATCCGAGAGGATTGCTAGTAGGAGAGGACAATTCGCTTCCACATCACCGATAAGAACCAATCATAGTTCTTCATCGAGTAATTCTGAAAGCGAAGAAGACTCAGATTCGATCAACATGAATATCCCACCGAACGAACCGATCAACAATGGAAGACAAAACAATGGTGATAACGAAGTTCACGATGCAGCAAGACCCAAACTTCTACGAGACTATTGCGTACCGCGCGCGAATGATCCTAATTCTAGTATAAATCCGCCAACTGTTACAAACCATAATTTTGAGATCAAACCTGCTCTTATAAATATGGTTTCGCAACAGTAATTTGGAGGATTTCTACATGAAGACCACATCTTCATCTGTCAATTTTTCTAGGGATATGCGAGACGATAAAGATCAACGGAGTTACCGATGAAGCAATCAGGCTAAGGCTATTTCAATTCTCATTAAAAGATAAAGCAAGAGCATGGTTGTTTTCCTTACCGGCCAATTCCATTCAAACTTGGGACCAATTGTTTAATGTGTTTATTGCAAAATATTTTCCCCCATCCAAGACTTCGAGGTTTAGAAATGCAATTACTAATTTTGAACAAAGGGATGGTGAAACATTGTGCGAGGCATGGGATAGATATAAGGATATGTTAAGGTGTTGTCCACATCATGGTCTAGAAAGATGGCTGATTGTCCAAACTTTTTATAATGGTCTAAATTCTACCGATAGGTTGTCTATTGATGCTTCCGCAGGGGGAGCAATCATGAACAAGGAACCTGACGATGCTTACAACCTAATTGAAGAGATTGCAATCAACCAACACTACTGGATCCCTGAGCGAAAGAAGCCAAATCCAACACCTGGCATGCACCGAGTAGATGATATATCCATGCTGAGCGCAAAGATTGATGCTTTGCAAATGGCACTCATCAAGCAAACCAAGCAGCGAACGGTGGCAGCAGTCAATGCCGTAACAGCTTGTGGCTATTGTGGAGGAGCGCATGAGATGACCGAATGTATGAATGTAACGCAAACTGAGGAAGAAATGGAGCAAGCAAACGCAATCGACAACAGCTTTCGACCTCAGCCCGCTTACAATACATACCATTCGAACAACCGAAACCATCCAAATCTCTCATACGCAAATAATCAAAAGCCTGCTGCACCCCAACAGAACTATCAACCGCAGCCCAATTATCAACCAAGATACAACAATCCTCAACAGAATTATCAACCAAGGCAATACAATCAACCACAGCAACCTGACATCACATCTTTAATGGAGAGATTCCTAGAGAAGCAAGATAAGGCCAACGCCGAAATCGCACAGAAAATCAAATCCTTAACAAACCGCAACAAAGACTTAGAAGACAATGTCTCTAAGATGGCAAAAGAACTCTCGAGTATTACACGCGGAAAAGACAAATTTCCGGGCCAACCGGAAGAAAACCCGAGAGAGACTTGCAAATGCATAACATTAAGGAGCGGTACAGCTTACAAGGGACCTCCCATGCCCGATCAAACTTCTGATGAGATGCATGCAGAGCCATTGCATTTCGAAGAATACGAGCTGCAACCACCGGAGCCGCCCGTATTCGAACTGCAGACAGACCCTATCAAGGAGGCAGAATGACACCGTAGGTGGAGACGAGCGACAACCTGAACCTGAATACATTTCACCACCACCCTACAAGCCACCTCTGCCATTCCCTCCAAGGCCTGCCAAGCACAAGATGGAGCAGCAATTTGCGAGATTCATGGAGACACTCAAGCAGTTACAAGTCACAATCCCTTTCACTGAAGCAATCGCAAGCATACCTTCGTATGCTAAATTTCTGAAGGAGATTCTTTCAAACCGAAGTAGGCTCCAAGAATTCTCAACAGTTCCACTCAATCTGGAGTGTAGTGTGCTCGTGCAAAGCAAATTATCGACAAAGTTGAAAGATCCGGGAAGCTTCTCAATACCATACACTATTGGCACAACCGATTTTAAGAGAGCTTTGTGTGATCTAGGAACAAGTGTGAGTTTGATGCCTAAGGTAGTATTTGATAAATTGGAATGTGGAGACCTATCACCAACACGAATATCATTGCAACTGGCTGACCGATCAATTCGATATCCTAAAGGAATGTTGCTTGATATCCCAATCAAAGTTGGTAAATTCTGGATACCAGCAGATTTTGTGGTAGTTGATATGGAAGAAGATGAGCAGATTCCAATCATCCTTGGAAGGCCATTCCTCGCCACATGTGGGGCAATGATCGATGTTAGGAACGGGAAGATTTCACTCAATGTTGGCGAGAACAAGATGATCTTCAACATGAATGAAGCCAAAGTCCCACCTGACATAAATCTTGTCTACAATTTGGAAACAGCAGATGAGTATGGCAATGATGAATTGCAAATGGATGAATTTGAAGACGTAGTACTCGGTGTGATCCATCCCACGAAGCAGAAGTGGAGAGACTATTCATCGTACAAGATGACGGTCAGATCCATCCAACCTCCGTGACAGCACAAACTGATGATCTGAACAAGAGTCCTAATATCGCAAACAACAGGAATTATTCTCTCTTAGTCCTTGCATTAATCAAAAACCTTCGCGAAGAACTCGATGCAATTTCTCAAAGACTGGACGAGGTTGAAGTAGTACTCGGTGTGAGTCTGGCATTCGATCCCGGACCTCAATCACCAACCGACTTCTTCAAGAAGGGCAATGATGATGAGACCACAGATGACGCTGAAGGCAAGCCACCCGACAGGCAACCCCCTTGCATTGAAGGGAGGATATCCGGAAGAAACTAATGCGACACAAAGTCAAGCTAACGACTTAAAACAAGCGCTTCTTGGGAGGCAACCCAAGGCCACTTTTATAATTGCGTACAAATTTTTATTTTTAGTTTAATTAGGACTATAACTGGGGAACGAATCACATCCACTTATTTTTCATGACCAGGTGAACATGCTAGAGGAAGGGCTCGGTTAAAAACATTGGAAAAGTCAAGAAAATATTCTCTGTCACAGACCATATCAGCCAATAAGGACTAGGACAATGAATACGGAGCAGGAGTTGAAAGAAAAAGGCAGCAGTAAATACGGCCCGTATCAGCCAATGCAGACCGTATTTAGAGGAAGAGTTGGAAGAAACAGTTATCAGGATTAAAAATTCTGGATCGGATACGGACCGTATCAGCCAATATGGTCCGTAATCAAAACCGATCTGTGAGATTTAAAACCCGTTAACGAAGAAGCGCGAAGTTGGGTAACCGTTCAAATTAGAGGTTTTTTCTATTTTGAGCCCCCCTCTCTCCCGTTTCTCCTCTCCTCTTCTCTTCATCTATCTATCTCCCTTCCTTCTTTCTCTTCACCTCCTTCTCTCTCTTGCAAAACCCGAGCACACCCTTGCCGACACCACCGGCCGCCAAGGGAGACTAACTCCACTCATGCCAATCTCCAATACGGGCCGTAGCTGACCCGTATCCGCCGTGAGCGCCTTTGATCTTCACCATTGCGGTTCTTCCCCTCTTCTCCCTTATTTTTCAATTTTATTTCAATTTTTTCAAATTAATCTTTTATTTCTCTTTGCAATTTAGTTTAGAGTAGTTTTCTGTTTTAAATCTAGTTAAATACCAAAAATCACAAAAAGTAACAAAAAAATTAGGTTTTCCCTGATTTTACCAGAACCAGTATAATACGGTTCGTATCTGTCAATACGGTCCGCATTGAGTCCTGTACTTGGCCATTCTCCACCAGTACCCAGGTCCGTATCCGGTCCGTATTAGCTTAATACGGTCCGTAACAGAGGCTAATAGTTACCACAAATGGCCCCGAAAACACGAGGTCTTCTCAAAGCTTTGACAGGTAGAGGCAAGAAGAAGAGGGGGGAGTCTTCTTCTCAAAATCCACCACCTGAAACACCCAATCGGAGCCCCGAACGAGAAGAATTGCCGGAATCTCCTCCTCAAAACGAATCGCAACCAATGGAGGAGCAACAGTATAACCCTCTGGATATCAAATTCACCTCCAGAACACATGCCAGAGTCTTCGAAAAGCTAGAAGACAATAAAATCATCAACCACAAGGCTATTCATATCGAGACCCTTCAAGAGCTCGGCCTCCTCGCCCAATTCAAAACCCTAGCAAAAAGGGTTCACATCTGGGACTTTCTCAACAAGCTGGTGAATGTCCCAACTTACGACGACCTCACCCACGAGTTCATTGCCACCTTCTCCTCCGAAAATGACACAATCAAGTTTCAACTGATGAATATAGAGCAGGAGATGTCAATGCATGATTTCTGCGACATCTTTGGCTTTAAAGATGAGGGCATGCAGGCATACAATGATGATCGAAATTTCTGGAAGATGATCACCAATGACCACATGAGTGATCCGAGAGTCGCCAGCCACATTGTCCATCCAGTACTCCGTTACATGCAAACGACTCTCAGCAACTCCTGTGCGAAAGTTACCTTCCCCGAGCTAGACATCCTCAAATGTATGCTCATCACACCAGAAGAGCCTCTGCACATCGGCCACTTCCTTTGCAACCACATCCACTCAATTGGAACAAACAAAAGGGGCAAATGAAACATCTCCATCAGTGCCATCGCAACAATCCTCGCTCGGCAACTCAGACTCGAGGTGGATTTCTTGAAAGAAGGCACTGGCATGAAATTCCTAGACATCGAGTGCCTCACCACGATGAGAATGATTAGCGGCAGACCTCCCGAGCCATACCTATACCACATCGAAAGCAGGAGGGTTCAAATGCCTTGCAAGCCGCTACCTCTCAAAAATCAGCAAAGATGGAGGCAAGTGGCCCCTATCGGCAGACAGGCCGCCGAGGAGAGTGATGATGAGGTCGATTTTGATGCCCTAGAGGCCAAAGATGAGGAAGAAAATAGGGCCGAAACCGTAGCAGCCGCCGCATACATGCAAGAAATGGCGGATGAGAAAAGGGCTCGGCAAGAGGCGCTTGCAGCAGAAGCAGCGCGACAAGGGGCGGGACCATCTGATGCCCCTCAAAGTAGATACAACCGAGTTCTCCAAGCCGTCCAAAGAGTCAATGCAAACATGGAGAGGTTCTCCATAGACACCAGGACCACTTATGCCCGGCTCGACCAGCAGTATGATGAGACACGTGACTATACATACTAGGTTCGTCAGGGCATGGACGAGCTTCGAGTGTATGCTGCCAACAACATGTGGGAGGCACGGCAGGCCCGCTACATGTCACAGCAGTACTACCAACATGCCCTCACCACCGGATTGCCATACCAACCACCACCCTATGGACTCTTCGACCCGCCATTCTACGAGGAGATCCAGCGCCCACCACCACCTCCACCACCTCAGGATTGAGGTGCAGTGAGTTGTTTCTTTCCCCGGTCTATTTACTTTACTACTTCCTTTATTTTTATCTCTCGAGCATTGGGGACAATGCTCAATTTTATTCGGGAGGTAGGAGGTAAATTGACCATGTATCTTAAAATTTTTTGCATCTTTAAAAATTTTCGCAATTTAAATTCTTAGGTGCTAGTAGTTTTACTCAATTTTGGACTAGGGTTAGAGGCTTTACCGAAAATCCTAGAATGATTAGATTGAGCTTTTTAGCTAGCTTGCATTTTTATTTTTCCCTTAGGAGTAGGATTAATCAAATAGGAATTGTTTTTAATTGAATTGGACTAAGGTTTAGACAATTGGCCATGATACCAAAAATTCAGAGTTTTAAAATAATTAGTGATCTCAAAGTGAACAATTAATTGCTAACCATGAATGTTGACCAAAATCGCAAACCCTAGAATTTTTATTGTTGAGTGATTTATTTTTGCAAAGTCTTTTAAACTTGATAGTGTTTTACAATACCCATTTATTATAGATAGACCCCTAGCGAAACTATGCAATAATTTCTCGTATGAATGAATACTTGGAATTGTGTGTAATCATGGTGCGTGTGACACAAAAATATTTTATTTTTCAAAAAAAAAAATACAAAAATACAAAAAAATCAGAAAAAAAGAAAAAAAATAGAATAAAAGATGGAGGATAAAAAGAGTACGGGTGCCTACGCAAGATTGGTTACCAATAGGCTCGAGAGAACCTCCCAAATTTAAATTCTTGTATATATTTAATTTTTCAAAAATAGTCACAAGTACCAACACACTTAGTTGTCATACTTTGCTCCAGTCAATTGGGAAGGAAAATCAAAATTTACATCACTAGAATTCCTATTGATTGGAAGGGATCCATTTATAATCGAAGGAGAAATTAATACTCTCAAATTTAAGGATATTTGTGAAATAAATTGTTCGATGATAATTTTTCTAGGGTAAGCATAATGAGGTCAATCATGGGGTGAATAAATTGTTCAATGGAGAGGTCATGAATATTTTTAAGTTCTAAATTTTTATCGTCATGCCAATTGTACCTACCCTAAGCCCTAATTTAATTTTTAAACAAGACCTTGAGATTGTATAGTTTAACCTAGACCGAATCTTTGACCAGCTGGGATGTCGTTGCTTGAGGACAAGCAACAATTCAAGTTGGGAGGCGTGATCAGAGTCAAAATAATGATGATTTACATAGGGTTTTGACTTAGGTTTTGCATATTTTCTCGCACTTATGTTTAATTAATGAGAGAAAAAGGCTACTGTCACCCTTCTTTATGTTTTATTGCAGAAAACAGGTTTTGGGACTATTTTACACCAAATGGAGCTAGAATCAGGTCAATCGGATCAGCGACGCTCATCGACTAAGTCTTTGTTACGGTCCGTATTGCCTAATACGGACCAGGCCTAGCACAGACCAGAAGATAGCGCTGGAAGCATTAAACCCTAACCGTCAAGGTCCTAATACGGACCGTTACCCAATACGGTCCATATCTGAAGGCGTCTCTTGGGGAATAACTGCCGACAGCTGTTTCCAGATCAGTTTCTTAGCCCCTACTCAACCTCTACACGTCCCTCCACTCCTATATAAGGCCCCTGGGCAGAAGGATTAGTTATCTTTGTAATTAGGGTTAGATTTGATTAAAGTGAGAAGAGAGGAGTGCTTGTAACCATGCCGTTCCGCGGCAAAGTTCCTTTTCTTAGGGCTAGGCAGTAAACCTTGTTACTCTTGATATTTTGATATATATATTTCTGTTGATTATGATTTCTTGTTGTTGAAACAAAGTGCTTTTGTGATTTACTATCTCTTCATCTAACTTCAATGATCTAGTTTGAGTCCGTTAGGGTAGTGACAGTACTTTAATGGTAAGAGAAACTATTTGTATGAATTAGCCTCGTTGAGATCTATTAGGTTTATGTGAAGAAAACCTTAGCGGGGAAATCATAAACCAGACCAACAAAACGCGTACCAAATTCCATCACTTGCGTAAAGTAAATCGCAGTGATCTTTGTAGTAATTTGGGGTATTTGAGAGATCAGACATTTGCGTAAGGTAAATCGCAGTGTCCTATATTGAATCTCGGTGAAAGATCTGTCATTCTTGCGTAACATAAATCGCAGTGACCTATGTGGTGTCTTTAATTAAACAACAACAGGAAATCAGACGCAACAGGAATATATTGTCAAGGCAGATTGAGTGACAATGGTGTGCCAAAACTCTAGAAATTCTCATCTCTATCTGTATTTTAATTACTTTTAATTGCTTCCTAATTTACATTGATCAAAACAACATCTCTCAATTTTCAGATTTCCTCTATTCTTTCGAAAGATTGTGATTCGATCGCTCAAAGCATTGAACCAATATTCCGTGTGGATCGACCTCGAATATACTACTCGATAGGATTGTGCGCTTGCAGTCCGAACCGATAGCATTTCCGAGTTTATAAATATGAAAAGAAACATTGCTCTCGTTTGAGTGATCAAAACACACAACAACAATCTGACATACTTCTAGGTACCATACTGACCTTTATTAATACCAGGGCTTATCAGGAAAACACACAAGAGGGGGAATCACAAGTAGGGAAAGAGGCACCTGGATATTAAAGACTTTACAGTAAGAAAATATTCTAATCGAGTTTTTGATTCTAACTTATTTTAAGTTCCAATTGCACTACTAATTATATTTTGTTTAAAATAATACACATTTAAGTGTTAGTGTTGGTGTCTTAGACCCATATCATATGTATGATATGTTTAGTTTATTAGTGAATGATTTTATCATTTTGTACCTTGAGTATTCATATTAGTGGATCATTTGAGTTGATGACTTAAATTGTAGAACTTCACAATGAATAAATTTGTTTACTCTTAAATGTCCCTTATCTTGGCAATCAGCAAGGTACACTGGTTGACCATATAAGATAAGTGTAGTGATTAGATGATGGCCATGTTTTACAGGTTATACGATAAGGAGTTATCGATCTAATGACACATGTGCATACATGGAGATGTATGGCACTGGACAAACCTAAGAATGAAATATCATATGGATTGTGTTCTGTGTCATTGATATTTCATTGTGTCTAGAATTCTTTGGTTGAGATATTTATTTTTCTTACATAAGGGATGTGTATTGTTGGTACTGTCCAACGCTCTCTTTAACCAGGAGTTATAAAGGCAGTTACTGCAGTATATATAACTTATGCGGAAGAACGATACGTATCAAGAAACCATTGTCCCTTATATGTTATATAAGCGATGATATCTCTGGGCCCCTTGATAAAGTTTGTATTATGTGCATGCAATATGATTATATGATAATAATATCATAATTAAACTTAAGGAAATCAAGAAAAAATAATTGGTAAGGATGACACATTCCGACCTTACGATTATTTGGATATCATGTGGCAAGGAATTGACACAACAACATTTTAATGTTACAGGGATCGTGATTTTGCATTGTGCTTTTTCATCCACATCATTTGGGTAATCAATATACCATGGCTAGTTGTATCATTGATTTATAGAATTAAAATGTTTAATTCCATTGCCATAATGATGGGATCCCATAGGGTCACACCATATGAAAGATTAAAAGAAAATATATTAATAAAGCATATGTGATATGTATATAATATGTGCTATGTTAATTATAAGAAGTTATAATTAATTTGTACAAATTATATGTTATTAATATATGAACAATTTTATGACATGAAGATGTTATAAAATAATCCTAGTAATATTTAAAGTATGTGTGACATATTTTAAATGGGTTTTTTGACACATGAAAGATGCATATAAATTAACATAGAATATTAATTTATATGTTGGCCTTTTAATGTATGGGATTGTGGACTTAATTAAATATTAATATGATTAATATTTTTAAGCCCAAAGCCCAAATATATGCTGGAGAGAATTGATTAGTGATGGCATGATTTAAGGGATATTTAAATATGTCATTAAATCTAATCAATCTCATTAAAGAGGAAAGAAATTTCTGGACAGATTTTTTAGGTAAATTTGAACTGGAATTTGAAAGGGTAGATACTAACCATTCTGGATGTATGACCTATGTAATCTGTAGCCCTTGGAGTCTAGAATCCAACGGTGAAGATTTCAAGTCATTTGGAGTTACCTAGAAAAAAATATAAGAGTTTTAGTACCGAAAGATCAGAATTTCTGTGACAGATATCTTGGCCAAAATTTGCTCTTTTCTCCTCTCTCCCATTTTTCTCTCATGTGTTGAGATCTAGAAATCCTCTAAGAAGTTTTCAGAAATTAAGAAGAGGGTTAAACTAGGATTAATGTTCTACTTGTTAATCTCTTACTAGCCTTAGAGATACAAGTATTTCTTTAATCTTTCAGTGGATACCTAAGGAGGCTCGTCATTTGAAGGGCTAAAGCACAACCACCGTTGAAAGAGAAAGGGAATAAGAAGTTGCTAAGCAAGACAACCCTTCTTGATTTGATTTGGAGATCAAATCCAAGGTATTATATTATTCCCTTCTTCATTAGATTAATTAAGATTGTTTCTTACACTTACAATAACTAGATCGTTTGTTTTGAGTCGAATAAATTTTTTTTTTATTCCTTGCTATCTAAGCATCAAAACTTACATTAAGTGCCCTAGATAAGTCGGAGACTAGGGATGCAGCTATTTTGTAATGACGAACATGGAGTTCATCATCAAATTTTTTTATAATTCTTTTCCAAAGGTTTGTCAATCACCTGTTTTGATCTATTATGCATGTTTTCAGATTTATTTCTTATATATGTTATTAATATGTTTGGTGTTCATTCATGCAGTGCAACTTAACCACTAAACCATACAAGGAAACATATATACATGCGATCCGTACAACATGGTGTAAGTACTTCTTGGATAATGTTATACCTTTACCTCCACAAGGGGTCTGAATTGAAACTTGAACAGTTTTTTTTGTACATATGATGTACATTTTTGTGGTAATTGGGAACAACAATTGTTGGTACATATATATGATGTACATTTTTGTCGTTGGTACAACCAGTGGGTACAATTTTTGAAAGCTTTGCTGTTTTTGGGTGGGGGTATAATTTTGGTGGTATAGTACGTGATGATATTTGTGCTGGTACAATGAATTACATGTTGTCTATGTTATATTGCTATATATATGGCTTGTTGGTTTACAATGATGTATATGTTACAGATATGTTGTTGTTGGGTACATGCATTATGCATGTTGTCTATATATATATATATATATATATATATAGAGTAGAACTAGGGTGCTCTCGAGTTCACCAAGCCCTTGGTGAACTCAAGTCCAAAACTCATCGGATCGGCTTCAAACGACGAATCCGACCGTTGAAACCCGTCTACCTTACGAGTGATGCGTCTACATGCAAAAATTTTAAATTTTGAAATTAATTTTGCATAGAGTCAAGTGGTCAAAATTAGAAGGTTAATAAATTAATTTTAATGCATTCATTTTTTGACGTTTTTTGACCACTTGACTCTATGCAAAATTAATTTCAAAATTTAAAATTTTTGCATGTAGACGCATCACTCGTAAGGTAGACGGGTTTCAACGGTCGGATTCGTCGTTTGAAGCCGATCCGATGAGTTTTGGACTTGAGTTCACCAAGGGCTTGGTGAACTCGAGAGCACCCTAGTTCTACTATATATATATATATATATATATATATTGTTGGTTCAAATGCTGGGTTTAAAAAATGGCTAGCTCCTAATAGGGGCGTAATTATAAATATATATATAAATCACCAATGCTCAAATTAAAAACAGATGTCAAAGCTAGGATAACAACGCCAACGCAAAAAAAAAATGATGGTGTATGTGACTTTTGCCATCGGCAAACAGATCCAAAAGTCGCTGTGTTAAGAACCATTGCTATCGCTTAAAAAAACGCAAACGATGCCATTGAATGCGCAGCAACGGCAGTTTGTAACACCGTTATTTAAGAAACGACATCGGTTGGTTACTTTACTCGATAACATAGGTGCGCAACGTCATCGGATCCGAGCGGATGGCAAAGGTGAACAGTTCCGCTATCGGGGCGATAGCCATCGGTTCGGAAACAAATGGCGATTTTAGATTTCACTTGATAAAGAAGTGTTTTTTTAATTTGTAATAGTGATAAGATAGATAAAGGTGCGTTAGAACATAGATGTGCAGAGAAGATAGAAGTATGAATCGATGTTTAAGAGTCCCGCCGCTCGTCGCCTCGTCCGAGCGAATGACTCTTCGGATTCGACTGAGGGTTTGTAAATTCGTTCAATTTCCGTAATATCTACTATAACTATATATGTGAATAAGGTACGTGCTTTTATGGTTGTTGCTGATGATGAGATTGCAAAGAGTTCTCCTTCCTCCTCTCTTTCTTATTCTTCTTTCCTTCTTCTTTCTCCTCTCTAAGTGGTGACTGTCCCGGTCCGGTTGATTCAGTTTCCGGTTCAGTTTGATTCAGTGCCTTTTCGGTTGAGTGGTGACTGTCTCGGTCCGGTTTGATTCAGTGCCCTCTTCTTCCTCCTCTCTGAGTGGTGACTGTCCCGGTCTGATTTGATTCAGTGCCTCTCGGCTGTGCATTCCTCTGGGCGGCGTCGATTGTGGAAAGAAGAAGACGTTTCGTCCTTAAGGAAGGGTTATATACTGCATGCAACTCGAAAAATCACTGCTGTGTCTACATTCTCAGAGAAGAAAATCGGAAGGCCCACATACTGGCTAATCGGGCGCGAATAGATCAATTCGCATTCTCTGGCTTCACGTATTTGTTATTTTCTGACATAGCAAATTAGATGATTTTACAAGTAGCTCAATGTATAAGTTTTCATGCTTCTTAATTTAAACAAAAGAAATCTATGTAATAGCTACTTTGTAAATCGTTAGATCAATGCAATCGCCTACGGGCTTTCAACCAAAAAAAAAAAAAAATTGTATTTCTTTAATCACACACAGATCTTAAAACAAAACCGTGTATGATTACAAATAGTCTTTTGCAAAAATCATACATGTATATGTTAGATTTCATTTTTGTGCTACCCGCCGCCTTTATGCAAAATTCTTACAAAAACTTCTCGGATCCGTGTGTGATGAGCCATTAGTGATTGATCTTTTTGTAATAGGGACAATTTGTGCTGAATCACATTATACTAACGTTAAACAAAAGTGAATAAAAATATACGTAACAAAACATTATAATTAGGACCAATTTTAGACATAACCACATATCAAATTATTATGTCAAATTAACGCTCACCAGCGTCGGTTAATTCGGTGGTCGCCCTTTGCGCCTTCTCAATTGCCTTCTCTTATATAAGTTTCTTTTCCTTCTCTGCCAGAAGAGGGTCAATGCTCATCGGTTCGCGCCTCCACCATTTCTGGCTCTATTCCATTCTCTGTTTTGCATCCCCGAGTCCGGATAAAAGCAAGCATCAACTTAGTCCCATCATTGCTAGTTAAAAATTAAGCATTCATTTGCAACCTTTGTGGGGGGGGGGGGGGGGGGGGGGCGCGGGGGTTGTGGTTGTTATCACATATATATACTTGTCCGGATAAAAGCAAGCATTAACCTTGTCCCACATTGTTAGTTCGAAAGCAAGTATATTCCATTGCACCCTTTTAAAAGATAGGCAAATCATCCGCTCTGGTTCACTCCAATCGATCAGAGGTGAAGCTGGTTCCAGTAGAAGGTACGTTTTTTCTCTTTCAAATGCTCTTTTTGATGATTCTTCTCTACTGCGTATGTTACTGAAACATTCCCATTTTTGTAAGGTTTTTCACACACGGACTACGACTAATAAGTACGCCCGTTTTGAATGTTCAAATCGGGGTGCTGATATTAATTAGCACAATAACTTTTTATTTTAATATATATAGACAATTTCAAATTTTAGAAATAATTTTGCCCCTCCATACAGATTAATTTCAGCTGTCGTTTTTATTCTCGATGACTATGCAATCTTCTAATATAATAACCACTTATTAGTTATATATTCTTCATTATGAGATTTTTATCTAGTATGAAAGAAAAACAAAAGATAAGTCTAATAACCCATGAATCTCAGCGTGTACATCAATGATTTAGCTTTCGTTAAATATGTATTTCGGTCCTCTTTTGATTGAATATATTTAATAGGTATAAGAAGTATAAAAATACATTTTACTATATAACAAATTCAACATGATTAATTTTTCTTACTATGTAATTAAAGCATACACAAATTCAAAATAACACTTTTGAAATCTTATTTTTTTTTTTTGTAGTTTTTCCTTTCGAGTGGTGTCTTTTTTTAATTTGTGTATGATTTAATAACTTAGTAAGAATAAAATTGTATTTTATGTTTTTTCTCAATCCAGTAATGGAGTTTTTTTTTTCAAAATAATGTTGAGAGAAATCGTAGGATGAACTTTTTTATTTTGTAATTTGTTGAGGTGAAAGATTGATTATTTCTACCATAATGCGTTTTTTGTTTCTTTTTATAACATGGCTATAAATTCTATTGTTATGTATTTTAATAACAGATTTTGATCTTATCTCTAAACATCACGAAAAATTATTAATTAATATCATATACGAAAGGTTTTAGGTTAATTTTAACTCAAATAAAAAATCACACATAAGGACCAAATATGGGAGGAAATAAAGATAAACAATTAATTATAGATAATGGAAGAAGTTGCGGAAGAAAACAATTAATGAAGGGCAAATCGTATACGGATGGTCAACTAATAAGATCCATGCATGTTTATTTCTTCATTAATGGCTATTTTTTATTTTATTTATTTCCATATATAGCTGAAAATTCCACCTAAATTATTATTTCCTTTTCAAAGAACAAAAATAACAAAAATAAAATCCATTCTTTACAGATGGAAGAAATCATTCTATTAAAAATCTTTTAGCTTATAATTTTTTTTTCCAGTACAAAGTTCAATTGATATAGTTTGTAGTGTCTTTTTATTGAATTAAGATAATATATTTTAAATGTAGTTTTGTACTTCTTTTTTAAACTGAGCAATATAAAATTTGTAGGAACCACATGATGCACCCCCAGTCAAAGTAAAAAAAAAATAATAAAATGACATTTGATGCAAGAAATGACGCATTCAATGTTACAAATTCAACTAAGTTTGCTAAACACACTAAAAAGTAAGCTTATTTTTCTTTTTCTTTATTTTTTTTTTGCTGATTGGCTAGTAATTTTTTGTAGCTATACTTTTCAAACTAGAAAAAATGAAACACATTGAATTAAGTTCTTGAAGATTTCACTAGAAGTTTTAGTTATGAAAATAAAATCAATAATCGATGATCATTAATATAAAGAAAGTGCATCCTAAAAAAGATATGGTATCTAGAGAATTTAAACAAGGACAAATTTGTTCATACAAGTATATATATTTATAGTAAGACAATTGAAGTTGTGTGTTAATAAATATTTTTGATTGTGATAGGAGAGGTTTACTTTATTATGAAGCTTATATATATACATGATGTGTTCTAAGTGCAAGTAAAATACGTACAATCACGACTATAAATAGATCGAGTAAATGTTGAGAAAAAGCCGTCCGAACTGGCGTAACAGCAGCAACTTGTTTGGACAAGCTGGGAGGGTCATAATGGTAATGCAGCTAATTTAACACATAATTAATTAAGACTACTACTTATCCCTCTTAAAATACTATTAGCCCAAAGAATCATAATCATCAAGTACTTTGAGGATTCTAAGTAATAATAGTAAGAGATGACATATGTTTACGCTAAGAAGAATCAAAATCGAATGCCAAATAACTTTAGGAGACAACCTAAGAATCGAAGCAACGCATAATCAAAATCGAATCCAATAGTTTGAAGGTCCGGCTTCGCCCCTGTCCGTAATAGTGAACAAATTAACATATGCATATATATTATCCTAAAACAATAAATAAATAACTAATACCAGTATGATGTAAGAGGAGGGTTCAAATGCCTCCATTTTTCATGTAGATCATATTCAACGGTTTTATTTTGACTTTTAAGTTTTAAATTTTGAGTTATTAAAGTTTTAAAATATGGAGGCATGGTGGAGGCATGAAAAATGGAGGCATTTGAACCCTCCTCATGATGTAATTAGTTTAGCTATGGGTATATTTAATAATCATTAATTATTTGTTTTGTTACTCATTATCTTAATGTGCAAGGATAAAGTATGAATAAAACTAATACTTAATATATATATAGTAAGAATAAAATAAGAGTAAGACTAAAATTCCTCCACCTGATCAGTACCGTATCCATTATTACACCCCTACATTCTGAGTTATATATACAATTATATTACTTTTCTTTTGAATATATAGGAATCCGTTTCTACGAACACAGTTTTAAGGGAATTCGTTACTTTGAACAACTTAACTTGTATATATGCATGCGTTCGTTAACTCGCTCTTTAAATATCCATAGGACGAAGAAAGAAAATATCAGAGAAAAAGAAGAAGAAAAACAAAAAGCAAAAACGATGCGCAAACAGTTTCAACATAGGCAATTTCAGCCGTTAGAAGTGGCACCTCCTCTCTCTCAGGCCACGCACCATATGAAGAAGCTCACGCTCCCACATGGGCTCAACCTTAAGCCCATGTACCGCTTGATTTTGTTGTGCCTGTTACTTTTAATCCTTCTAGCTTTCTTGTATTACAAACATGTTCCAATTGCTTCTGTGCAATCTAGCACCTCACGCGTGGCGATATGCCTGATGGGAGGTGCAAGGAGGTTTGAGTTAACTGGACCCACCAATTTGAAGCACGTGTTGAATGTTTTTCCAGAGGCAGATCTATTCGTGCACAGCAACTTGGACGAGAATAGCTTCAAGCTGTCATTGCTTCGATCGGCCCCACGTGTCACAGAGGTGAGGATAAGAAGGCCAGTGGAGCTTCATGAGAGTGAGGTGCTAAGGAGTGTGATTACTGCAAATTTCTCGCCTAATGGACTTCAGGTTTGCAACATTTTCAGAATACTTCAAAGTAATAACTAATTCAGGTTTGAGTTTATATTCTTTCTATAGTAATCACAACAACTTGTACAGTTATTATTGCTACTGATATATTTCGGCTTTCAAGAGCTTGAATCACACAGTTTTTTTTTCCTTATATATCCTTGTGACATATTGAATTTTAATAGAACATTTAGTTTTTGCTGGATCAGCTATAGCCACTCAATTTTTTCACTTGAAATCTTTCCCGTACATGAGACATCAACTTGTACATTTACAGGGTTATTTGCAATACTTTAACCTGGTAGAAGGCTGCCTGGACATGATCCGTACGCAAGAATCCCATGGCAGTTTTAAATATGACTGGATTGTGCGAACTAGGGTAGACGGGTACTGGACGGGTCCTCTGGATCGGAAGACCTTCAAGACAGGTTCGTACGTGGTGCCCGAGGGATCCCGGTTTGAAGCCCTGAACGACCGCCTAGGAATCGGTAATAGGTCCTTCTCAGAAGTGGCTCTTTCCAGACTCTCTTCTGCCCCGCTTGGCCTCAGCTGGCTTTCATGACCTCTACTCAGAATCCGCATTCCATACACAACTAAAGATATTTAATATACCCGCAGCGGAATTCAGATTCCCATTCTGCATCCTATCAGATCGCCCATTTCCGTACCCGCCAGACGGCTGGCTTGGTGTCCCAATTGCATCACTTGGTAGCCCTGGCCCACTGAGTGGGGCCTATTGCCGACCGTGCATTCCACAATGCAAAGGCAAGTGCATGGAACAATTCGGTCCTAAAATGGACAAGTATTGGAGCTGGACCGAGTGGAGAAACGGTAGTCTAGAGCTATGCGACGGAAGAGGGCCGTGGCAAGAAGGTTGGGAAGAGATTTTCAATAAAGTTGCCGGCAATGAGGCGACAAATGTGAGGCTGAGGATTAAGGAAATGAAGATGGAGGACTGTGTGCGGGAAATGGAGGGGTTGAAGAGCAAAGCGGAGAGATGGAACGGCCCTGATCCGATTGAGATTTGCAAATTGGGTTTACGGCAAGTTGGACAAAAATCTAGAAAATTATTCATTTAAGTTTGTGGAAGTTTACAAAATTCAAGTAGTTCAGTACCCAGATAATAGTCAGAATCAAATTGGTGTTTCATGAATAATCCGAATATTGTCTCCTATTCTCTTCCTTTTTGCCTCAATTCTTTTACGTTCTGTTTATCACCATCTCTGTGAATCTCTCCTCTTCCCGCTTCTCATCATGTATGCCTTGTGTTTTTCTTTTTCTTTTTCTTTTCTTTTGAAAAACTTGGCACAGCTGTCAAGTGGTTGTATTAAAATTAAATAGAGATTAATTACATCGTTACAACATTCATCATGACTTCATTACATCATTAATCTAGCTAGCTAGAGTAATTATGTAATTTAACCCTAATTGAAGAACATATATATATGCCTCAAACACCCTGCTCTCCAAACACATAACTGGCCTAGCAGTACTTCGCCCACATCGCAGCCTCTTGTAATATCCTACTCGCGATTTGGTCTGGATTCAAGTGCCTTCTTCCAAATATTTGTTTGTTACGTTAATTGTTGCTTGCAGATGTTTCATGCTGTACAATCGAACCCACTCTTTTTCGCGCACTCCCTGCTGCCTTGCTATTTGCAGAGCCGTTGTTCAAATGCTTTGAATTGAGATGCCTGTTTCCATGCTCAAGAACCCCAGTGGATTTTCCTCCACACCCTAACGGCATATGGACGTACACATGAAAAACAAGTGTAGGGTGGATTCAACACGCTAGTTTTAGCACATTTATTACACAGATCATTTCACAATGAATGCCTCTCTCCTTTGCAGGTCGTTTAATTTCTTGAAAGGACCCTACCACTAAGCATTAGGTAAGCAAAAAATTAACAGGGGACTTTGCAAGCAAGTTTTACGAGGCACAGAAGAAGAGTGACCGTTGCTTATAATTGCCCTGTACTTAAAAAAGTAATGAGATGAGTATATTTTGTATTTTTTTTTAATTTAACGCGTATAGTTATAAGATAATTAAGTCTACTCACTACTACAAAAAACACATTTACTATCGCCCCTTTACCATCTGATGTCCTTCCACACGTACGGATGGTGTATTTAACCAGGGGCAGCGCTGTAATTAATTCGAACTTTTTACCGACTGTTCGGTCTAACCAACCGATGGCGTTGATGGCCCCCTCCTTTGCCATCGACTATATTTTAAGTACATTTAGTATTCAGTGACTCTTAGACATCAGTTTGGCTCAACGGACGATGGCATTGAGGGGCTGACTTTTACCATCTGCTTGTTACATGAGCCATTGGTGTTAGTACAAAGCAATAACAACTCGTTACCATATTGAACCGATAGCATATATTCTGAGGGGCAACGTTGTAAATAATTGGAATCTCAGTTTAAGTATACACTATATGCTCCATATATTGAACTGATGGTAGTGATGTTATATATATAGTATGGCTAATTTGCTGCTGGCAGCATTTCGGCCAGCTGCTGCCGGGGGCAGATCTGCCATACTGATGTTCAAACAACAAATTTTTTTATATAGATGTCCAATCTATATTAAAATCTACTTGGTGACCAAATTTTACATTTTTTGGAATTTTTTTACTATTTATTAAGCCACTTTGAAAATTGCTGATCCGAGTGAACAGTAAAAACAGTCTGGACCATATGATCTGCAATTTTCAAAGTGGCTTACTAAATAGTAAAAAAATTCCAAAAAATGTAAAATTTGGTCTCCAAGTAGATTTTAATATAGAGATCACATCTAACAGTTTGGATTTGTTGTTTGAACATCAGTATGGCAGATATGCCCCCGGCAACAGCTGGATGAAATGCTGCCAGCAGCAAATTAGCCATACTCTATATATATATATATATATATATATATATATAATAAAGAGAGAGAGAGAGAGAGAGAGAGAGATAGACTATGGTGAGTCGTCGTTTTACTTCACGCCATTTTTCATTTTGAAAATCCAAACAACCGATCCGAACCGCTCAACATGTTCTCTATATTGAAATGTGCTTGGAGACTAAATTTTACATTTTTTGGAATTTTTTTTACTATTTATTAAGCCGCTTTGAAATCGCTGATCCACTGTAAACAATAAAAACAGTAAAAATTTCTGGACCACCGGATTAGCGATTTTCAAAGTGGTAATAAATAGTAAAAAAATTCCAAAAAATGTAAAATTTAGTCTCCAAACACATTTCAATATTTAGAACATGTTGAGCGGTTCAGATCGGTTGTTTGGATTTTCAAAATGAAAATATGAGCGTGAAGTAAAAATGACCTCTTACTTCACAACTCACCATAGCCTAGTTCTATATATATAGAGAGAGTAAGGCTACGGTGCTTTGTAAAGTAAACCACCCCGTTTACTTCGGGCTACTTTTTGGATTTTGAAAATCCAAACAACCGATCCGAACCGTTCAACATGTTCTAAACATTGAAATGTGCTTGGAGACCAAATTTTACATTTTTTTGAATTTTTTTACTATTTATTAAGCCACTTTGAAAGTTTCTGATCCGGTGGTCCAGAAAATTTTACTGTTTTTTACTGTTCGCTCGAAGTAGCCCGAAGTAAACGGGGTGGTTTACTTTGCAAAGCACCGTAGCCTTACTCTATATATATATATATATATATATATATATATATATATATATATATATATATATATATATATATATATTCCAGTAAACCCTAGATCGATTATCCCCAACACTTTGATATCCCTAAACACTAGCCCACTCATCAACTTTCCAAAATCGATGGACTAAGAAGGTAGCATTTCCTCTCCCGGCGTCATTTGTATGCTAAATCACTCTTCTCTCATTTATTTTCTATTTATTTTAATCATTATTTTGAATGGTTTCTTAAATTAGAGAATAATTTAAACTAGGGCTTAATTATTTAATGTTATTTTTTTGTTTTGTATAGGTGAAATGAGTAGCCAAAATAGTCGTTACATCAGAACCTTATTGCAATAGATGTCTTAAGCCGACTGTTGTGATGCTTTCGATGACCAGACAGAATTCGGGGAGGAAATTTATACATGTCCAGAATGCAATCAATGGATGGGCTAGTACGACAACACTGCCAATTTAAGTAACGTATAAGTTTAAATTCTCATGTGTAACCTTACAGACAAGTTGCAAGATATCGAAATGAGGTAGAAGTATGTATCTTCGATGCTCAAGAAACAACTAGTAGTATTAATTGTACTTGTGTGTTGATGTTTGTGATATGTTTTTTTAATTGTTGTGTTGCTGCTTCATGTGAAGTAGCGAATTACTTTGTATGTAGTGAGATGAGTCGCAAGCTGTCCAACAACATGCAAAACATGTTCTGAAAATTAAATCATGTTTCAAACCTAAGGTTTCGGCAGTGTATGAAATACAAATGACAGTGCATTGTTTTTTAATCTCATACACAACTCTCTTTGCATTGTTTCAGGCTTGACGAGATCTATATATTGTCCAGGTGGGTCCTAGACGTCTTCTTCACAATCGTAATCGCAATCATATTCTTCGGCACCGCCTCCTCTCAGGCAAGAAGAATAAATGCGATTTCAAGTCAGGTGTTGGGTGTGCTTCAACCACAGTTCAACCAATTCATTGAGGAGTTGAGGCGTAGTGTGAGACGTTCTTCGTCTCATAGGTACGAAATCCGATTTTTGGATATGTTTCAATCCAATAAGGACACCAAACATGGCAAATCAATTAACGAAACGGTAAACTCCTAAAAATTGTAAACCCTAAATAGTAAACTCTTAATATTAACCCTAAAAATTATAGTTATATCCTCACATAGATGTTCTAGCTCGCACCATCCCGATGCTCAGGATGACAGCGGGGATGATGTCGGAGATGACTAGTTTTATAACGTTTTGTATGAGTTTTAGATATTGGAGTCGAAAAAACTCTCCACACCATTCACAATTACGGGATTGAGTCGGTTGTTCACGTAACGAGGACCGTACATCCAACTACGATCACCCTCCATTCCTCCTAATTATGATATACACATTTATAAGCTATTAGTACAATACCTAACCTAAATGCAATAATTATTCAATTTGTTTTCTTGCCACAGTTTATATTTCCTCATTAAATTCACAACTATTAGTAATTAAGAGAACTAAGATATGAAATCAAATTACTCATGACTGGGCTCTTGCACAGCTAATTAGCCACTTCATTTGTTACTACAGTCAACACAAGAAGAAGAAACAACAAAGCCAAAAAAATATCTACTGCTGCAATTTTAGGCATCGTACCGGTACCAGTTTCAACTCATATTTATCTTTATTAATATATTAACAAAATCAATAGTGGTTACCATAAAAAATTAATTCTGATTCAATAAATACTTATTCCAAAATTAATACAAACAAAATCGTATCCAATAGTGGTCTGTACCAGTTCCAGTTTTAGGCACTGTACCAGTACACAAAGGCATGGAGAGATTTTGAGAGGGAGAGAGAGAATGCACCTGGAATGGAAAGAAAGTTAGCGAAGAGAGAAGGAATGACAATTCCTTGTCGGATGGCACAGAGGAGAGGGGTGGCGCGCACGGCGGAGAGGAGAGTAAATGTGATTCCAAAATTGCGAGGTTAGCACGGCGGAGAGGGATTTTGTCTAGGTTAGCTGGTGGAGAGAAATTTTGGCGAGGTTAGCACGGCGGAGAGGGTTTTTGGCGAGGAAAGGGATTTTGGCGAGAACTAGCGCGTTTTATTTTTTACCCAAAATTTTCAGCGACCCATGAGAAATCGGTCTCTCATGCGGTCTCTGATAGTAATGGTCTCCAAAACTAACATTTCATTTTTATTTTTTTGAGAGAGAAAACCTTCAGCGACCGACAAATAGTCCGGTCTCTGATATAGGTCGCTGATATCCAGTTCTGTTGTAGTGATATGGGGACACATTAAATTAAAGAGCACCATTATTGCAACCAAAACAATTCATCAAAAGGATTCAACTAAATAAAAAATCAGCAACCAAAACTCAGTGGGAGATATTTAATTTGGAATAAATTCAAGGAAGGATATATTTATTGATGTTTTAAAAAAATGGTTCAATAAATAAACTTCCCAATATATATTAATAGTGTGTGAAACGTTGTTTATTGTTACAATCTATGTTACTCAGATACTTCAAACTGGGACCCGTACCCGTATCGGGTGCGTATTGGATACGGATACGGGTACGATACGGACCCGATACGTACTGGATACGTCAGCTGGCGTATCAGACGACGTGACGTATTTTTAACCACCTGATACGGTCGCCGATACGCGTTGAAACGCACCGATACGGTGCTTGGTGTTTGGACACGCCCCTGATACGGATCTGCTCCGTGCACCGCGCATAGACCCAAACCACCGAATACTGCTTCGTGCCAAGCAAGAATCGAATCCACGTTAGATGCTCAACAACATGTTGCTTTACCACCACAACCACTCATCTTTTTTGTTAGAAATTAAAGAGTAGGATTAATATTTAATGTTATTCTTGTATTAATGTACCCATATTTTTATATTTAATTTATATAATACTTAATAATATAATTAAAATAATAAATATATATAAATATATATATATATATATATATATATATATAATAGGCGTATCGTATTTCGAGATTTTTGAAAATTACCGTATCGTATCTGTATCGTATCCGATACAGTACCCGTATCCGTATCCATGCAACATAGGTTACAATAAATAAATTTATGTTCAAGTTGCTGCTACTGCGCAATGGACCAACGACCTTCTGACCCGAGGAATGAGGCATGAGGAGATGAGGGAGAATAACATGACAATGTCAAACATGTGCATGCATGTGAACCTTTATTAAGTCAACGGTTGAACACATATTCCTATATACTTGGTCTACAGTCATGAAAACCACATTTTGAAAATGATGCGTTAGAAAAAGTGAACAAAATATAGAAAGCTAGTAATTTTTTTCTGGATCAATGTTGTTTAATTTGTTGGAAATTAAGTAAAAGAAACAAAGGAATTAATTAAAGTAGTCCATTTTCTGCAGCACATTGTTTTCTTCATATTTTTTACCGGAAAAAACAAGGAAAATATGAAAGCACGAAAAAAAAGGTCTCTCGTATTTTCTTGATTTATTTTTATTTGATTAGCAACTAACATGGAACAAAGTCTCATCTTACATTAAATGGGGCCAGTTATTAATTAGCCATTTGTACGTGTTTTAATTGATGGAACCATCACTGTCCGCCTGTCCGCTTTAATGGTTCCATGTGCAAAAAGATTATAAGCTAATCTTTAATGGTTCCATGTGAAATCGCTAATCTTTAATTGATGACTCTATACATTAAAACGAACTTAATTTGACTACCATGCATATCCAATCACTGTCCACCTGGCATGATGACTCGATCCATTCATTTTGCTGAAATCATTACCAAAAGAAGCAACAAATCGAACAAAATATAATAAAATATTAGCTTATAATCTTTTTGCACATGGAACCATAAACCCGTCATGAGGTCCCCGAGTTGTGTAGATCTCGAGGTTTTTGCTACATATTTTTTTTTTAATCTTGCGGGAATTGAATAATAAAGATATTCATTGATTCAAGTTACAGATAGTTGCCATCAATATTAGCTTTCCCAGTTGTTATAACTTATAATCAACATTATACTTTTGTTAGTGTTTTCACACACGGAGGTTACCATGCTGAGTGTTCAAATTGCAATATTTAGACTCAGAGCATTTTTCTTTTTGTCCTTTATAGGAATATGAGGTTTACTTATATACAGTAAGTTTTAGTGCAATATTTTTTTTTTTTGGAAGTAAGACTACGAGGCCCGTTTTAAACTGTTTGGTAACTTACAAAATATACATTTCAAGATCAGACAAAAAAAAGTCCGACTCAAAATATTTAAAAGTTATGCTACCCAAAAGAAAATAGTTCATGCAAAATACAAAAGTAAAACAACAAAGTAGCGATTATTGAGTTTGAATATTTTTTAATTTGGACTGGGAAAAAAGAGAGATGAGAGGAGCGAAAGGTAAGGCGATCCCAGGAGAATGGCAGATTGTTTCTCGGAAGAGGCCGGCACCGACAACCACCACCACCATGAAGCCCTCCCCTTTCAGACCGTACCTCTCCCAACAATCCTATGCTGATGCTCTACGCACTGGAGTTCTCTCCTCTTCACAGCCGCAACCCAAAACCCTAACACCTACAACAAACTTCCTGCCAAAAACTTCAAACCTACTACCCAAAACCGCCATACCCAAAACCGCCATGAAGGAGTACTACGTATCCCCACACAGTGCTGCCCAACTACGGTTCCCGCCATCCCCTCGCTATACAGAGTGGAAGGGGCGTTGTTTTCGCTGTTGTCGCATGGGGCACAGTGCTTCTCGTTGTATGAATCCCAAAAGATGTGGGAGATGTTGGGGCCAAGGACATATTGGCAACTTTTGTACGAACAGTGTAGTACAACCGGTGCAAATGCCAAACTCAGAGAACCTGAATCCTCGGCCTAGTCTGGGCGCCAAACTCAGAGAACCAGGTTTTGCCGAGCTTTTCCAAGACTCGCTACCTATTATTGAACTACCAGAGGAAAGGCCCAGCAAGGTGGTATGCTTCATTGAAAGAGATGATAAATATTTTGAAGAAAGGGTTAAACTTGATAAAGTAGTCATCATGTATAATCCTTCATTAGAGGTGGATCTGGAGATCGAGCAGGTAGCAGAGATCGCTGCATCCTCGGGATTGGTTAAGCCGGGTGAGGTCTCGATTGGGATCATGACTAGATCGAGGTATGCTATCTCGCTACCCATGAATGTTGACTCGGCGGAATTCATAAGGGCTATTCCCGCATCGGTTTGGGAAGAAGGTTTCTCCTTTAGTTTATGGAGTCCTCTCGATGATGCAACTGTGGTGCTTCCATGCTATAAGGTGATGCTTGATTTCATAGGTATGCCCCTCGATATATCTCACGAGCAGCATGTTATAAGAGCAGCGAGTACCATAGGCACTTACCTTGGAATGATAAAACAATCAATGGAATGTGATGTTGCTTGTTGGACGGTGGTCGTGGCTACTTCTAGTTTATCTCTGATCCCGCAACAAGTGGCTTTTAGAGTGGGTGGTCTAGAGTATCTCGTGGATGTTATCCCCCGGAAATGCATACAAGGTGAAATTTACAAACCGGCAGAGCTCCCTCAGCCCAGAGAGAAGTTTCTCCCGCCGACAGTTCAAACTACCACACTTTCATCTTCAATTGGCCTTACTCAAAATGTAGATGATCATTTTATTGGGTCGAGGAAGGTACTCGAGGACCTATGCCAAAGCTTGCAATTTGACACCTTGCCACCCGGCATTCAGGCAGTGCTTAGAGGAGCTAGTTCAATGGTGCAGCAACCTGAAGTGGGAGACACTATACCATGTTCACAGGTTTTGGGTGTAGAGGATCCGATCACACACGATGAAACACACAGTCAAGTTAAGGAGGCCGCAGAAAATCAAACTCCTCACAGAGAGACTATTCCTTTAAATTCCGAAGATCATGGTTCAATTATTGAGAAAGATTTGCCTCCTATTCCGGACAGTAGATTGTGTGTTGTTCCTGTGGGAACGGAGGTAACGGGTCAATCCGACTCGGTGCAGAGGACAACAATGCCACCAGCTAATGTGGTTTCACAGGGAATCCCACTCCTCTGCAATAATCCAGTGGTCAATGTGCCTGTCACATCTATTCCCATAAATGCGGTATCTCCAAAAGAGAAAAGAGATCTGATAATTGGGGAAGGTTCTAATTACTCTCCAAAAATATTGCTGCGCCATAAAGACAGTGCAGGCTGTCCTAAGTTGGGGGAAATTCAAAAAGATAATAGTAGAGAGACTATTGGGCCCAAAGTCGTGGAGCCCACTAGACTAGAGAAGAAAACAAAGCTGCAGGAAGCCACGAAACAGAGAAGGAAAAAAAGGGAATTGGCACAAAAGAAAATCAAGGCCGGTTACCTTAACTCTCAAGCCCAGCCCAAAACGAAATTAACAAATGAGGAGGGTCTAGTGAAAATTCATGTGGATTTAGGACATTGTTCTAGAATTGCTGAGGTGACTGGCTTTCAAACTGAACAGGTGCTGAATGCTCTGGCGGAGGACAATGAACAAAGACCCCAACAGGATTGGCAACCGATAGAACTTGACTCGATGCATGCAAATGTAGATGAGCCGTTTTCCTATGACCCCCATTCAGTTGAAGAAGTGGACTCCAATCTGGAGTAACAGACAAGAAGGTCTGTCGTATTGTGTGATTTCCAGTTTTAATGTCGTACAAAAGATTAAAAATTTTATCGTGGAATTGTAGGGGATTGGGAAACTTGGAGAAGTGTTTGGTTGTTCGAAATATCATTAAATCTTCCCGTTGTGATATTGTTTGTTTACAAGAGACTAAGCTGAGTAGTTTGGAGTTTTCACATGTGCATGCAACACTCCCAACTTTCTTTGATAAACAGTGTAGCTACATAGATGCAATAGGATCATCAGGAGGTTGTCTTATTGCATGGAAAAGAAGCTATGTGGTTATTTCTTCATGGGCTACATCTCACTCTATATCGGTGTTGCTTCTTCAAGCAAATTCCGGAAAGCGGTTTGTAGTTACCAATGTATATGGTCCAAGTCGGGAAGAGGAGAAGTTGAGGTTTATTCGAGAAATAAGAGTATTATCGGGTCATGTCTCTCACCCGTGGATTTGTGTTGGAGATTTCAACCTTGTGAGATGGTTGGTAGACCGAACAGGAGATATGCGAAGCTTTGGATTGATGAGCGCTTTCAATGATCTCATTACTGAACTGGAACTTATAGATGTCCCTCTCAAAAACAGACAGTTCACCTGGAGCAACAAGAGGCCGGCCCCTGCCCTGTCTAAACTAGATAGAGCATTTATCACAGCAGAGTGGTCTGATCACTTCCCTTCTATCACTCTCACTGCTTTAGAAGTTATAGTATCAGATCATGCCCCTTTGCTTCTCATGTGCAAACAGCCTCATACTAGTCGAAAACAATTCAAATTCGAGAATTCTTGGCTTCCTTTCCAGCAGGTAAAAGATATGGTTCGTCAGGTGTGGCACAACCCGGATGAGCAAGCGGGAATAAACTCACATCTTTTAAACCAGAAAATAGACCGATTGCACCAGCAACTGCGGGCCTGGCACAAGCAAACGCATTCTCATGTCGAAAGAGAGCTGATTTCTTTGAAAGAGCGCATCTTGGCTATTGATCAGTTGGAGGAGACTAGACCCCTGTCTCAGTCCGAGTTTTCCATGAGACAGTGGTGCCGTGAGAAAGCTTATAGCACAGCAACAAGTATCGAAACAAGGTGGAAGCAAAGGGCAAGGTGTCGGTGGCTTACGGAAGGTGACAATAACACCAAGTTCTTTCACAATTATGCATCTTCGAGACTTCGAACAAATGCCGTGCAAACCTTGCTAGTGGACGGGCAACAGATAACGGAGGCGGGTCAGATCCGCACTCTATTTCGTAACCATATGCGCTTCATTCTGGGCACACAGGTTCCTGTAGAGGCCTTTGATCCAACGGTTCTCTACGAATCAGGGCCAGATCTAGGGGTATTGCAGAACCCATTTTCGGAGCAAGAGATAGAGGCCACAGTATTCCATTTAGCCAATAATCGAGCTTCGGGCCCTGATGGTCTTCCAAGTGAGTTTGCAAAGACATACTGGACTGAGGTAAAGCAAGACATTTTCAGGTTGCTTCATGATTTCTACCATGAACATATTGATCTCATGCCTCTTAACACTGCCAATATTGTGATGATTCCAAAGAAACCTAATGCTACTGAGCTGAAAGATTTTCGGCCAATAAGCATTATTAGCTTAATTCCGAAAATTATTTCTAAATTGCTTGCAACAAGGCTCTCTGCTCATCTTGCTCAGCTCATTTCTATTAACCAATCTGCTTTTATTAGAGGGCGCCAAATCTCAGAAAATTTTCTGGTGGTTAGAGAGATTTTACAGCATGTATCCCAGGCACATAAACCCGCAGTATTCTTTAAGATTGATTTTGCGAAGGCCTTCGATTCTATAAATTGGGAATTTTTATTGCACGTCATGCACACGAGGGGCTTCCCCGGAAAATGGATAAGATGGATTAAGCTACTGCTTGAAACTTCAACTTCAAGAGTTATCGTAAATGGCGAAGAATCTGAATATTTTTCACATAAAAGAGGGCTTCGCCAAGGAGATCCGCTTTCTCCTATGCTATGCCTAATAGCGGTGGATGTTTTACAACGCATGATTAATCGGGTAAATGAAACACTTGATATGCCTATTTCAGCCAAGCTTGATACTCCCATTCTTGCCTTCCAATATGCAGATGATACCGCCATTATTGCCCATGCGGACTTGCCTACGATGATCACTCTCAAGTTGGTTTTAAGATTATTCTCTAAAATTTCTGGTTTGCAAATAAATTTTGAAAAGAGCTCGTTCTATCCTATTAATCTTACCCCTTCGGACACTTTGATGGTTAGTGCAGTAATGGGTTGCACCCGAACTCAATTGCCAATTTCCTACCTTGGTATGCCCCTTACCATTCGCAAGCCTCAGAAACAAGACTTCATTCCATTGCTGGAAAAAATTGAGTCTAAGATTGAGGGGTGGACCGGTAAATTTCTTTCAAAAGGAGGTAGGCTGCAACTTATTAACTCGGTTTTGTGTAGTGTACCGATATATGTCATGACCTGTTTTGTACTGCCAAAATGGGTATTAAAAAGGATAGAAAAGCTATGTAGAAATTTCCTATGGAGAAAATCGCAAGGTCAAGGCAGGGGTCTGCCTCTAATCAGTTGGGAAGTGGTTTGCTTGCCTAAAAGGGTTGGCGGGTTTGGAGTTCCAAATTTGGAAATGAGAAATATTTCTCTTTTGATCCGTTGGTGGTGGAAGGCATCAACCCAGACCGAGAGTCTATGGTATTCGGTGATGCGTCTCTTAAAGAAACATCGACCGCAACAACCCAATCCTAAAACTTGGATGGTTACGGGATCTTTTTTTTGGAACCAATTGATTAAGATGTATGCACTTTTTCAATGGAGTACTCAATGGACTATTGGTAATGGGGCAGCAATCTCGTATTGGTATGACTGTTGGGGACCATCTCCACTCAGAAAGATGAAAGATGGGCTGCCAAGACCGATCTCACAGCATATCTCACTACAGGAGGCATTTTCGGAAAATTCATCAGTAACTTCTTCCTTTACTGGTATGGTACCGGTTCTAAATGAGATGGAAGATTCTTTGATTTGGAGGTGGTCGGCCAATGGGGAGTATTCAGCAGGTTCACTGTACAAATTGATGATGGAGGCAGGCAAGATTCAATGGAGTTTCATGAGTAACTGGCAGGCTGCTGCTCCTTTAAAAGTTCAGGTTTTTTCTCAACTCTTTTTAAAAGACAGGCTTCCAACTCGCGAGATGCTGCGGCGAAGGGGTATGAATTGTGAGCCTCATTGTGTGATGTGTCAAGAATGCACACTAGAGACTGCAAATCACCTATTTTTTACATGCCCAAATGCAATGGAGGTATGGGCTCGGTTTGCTGCCTTTCTGCAAATTGGAGTCACCGTAAAAGATACTTGGGAAGGCTCATGCAATTTTTACTGCAACAGTAGTAGGGGTCGTAATAAGCATGTCTGGATCACTTACTTCATGTCGATGTTGTGGTCGTTATGGCGACAGCGCAATGAGGTCATATTCCGGGATAAGAAGCTACCACCGCGGTTAGTGGCTAACCGAGCTGCTGAAGAAGCAACTTTGTGGAGAAAATATTGTAGAAAAAGAAATAAAAATGGGTTTGGGGCTGTTATGGGTGCGGAATTAACAGAGAGCAATATTGCTATAACTTAGTCTGATGTAATTTTAATTAGGAACTGTTGTATTAAACAAATCTCTAAATATAGCCTTGGTAGTCCCTACCAAGTTTTCAAAAAAAAAAACAACAAAGTAGCAACTAGTCTTTGGCTACACATAAGCCTGATATCAGTGAATTTAACATAAAGATCTAAAGTGAAATCTAAGCAGTTGAGTCTGAAGAGGCTTCTCTTGCTGCCATCTGCCCATCAGTGCTTGGATCCCAATGCTAGAGAGTGATATCTCATGTGTCCTGAGACATCCACTTCTCAAGCCCTGCTTTAGTGGCATCTGGTAAATTACCTAACCAATAGACCAACAGATGAATTATATTCAACACAATGGTTTTCACCGAATCTACAGGATGTTGTTCAAAACAAACACCATTTCTCAATTTCCAAACTGTCCAAGCAAAAGCTCCAAAAGTAATTAAAAATGAAGTACGGTGAACAGTGGGTAAAGCAAAAGCAAACTGAAGAATATCTGCAACAGAATTTCATTCCGTTAACATATATTGGCAATCACCTAACCAGAACCAAACATGCCTTATCCTAGTACATTGAAGGAGTAAGTGGTGAGGATCTTATTTGCAAGTTTGTTTTGGTGAGGATCTTATTTTTGAAAAGTAACCACATAAAAATCCTAATTTTAGGGGGTATTTTAACTGTCCACCAGTTCATAAGCTGGATGTCCTGGATACCACTAAAATTGAGAAAAGAATAGAGATATTTCACAGTGAATTTTCCAGATGATGTCCATCTCCAATTCAGAATATCATGGTTAGTATCATTAGTAAAGGTAATAGCATGTCCGTGGGAGGAGATAACATCATGAAATGTAACACCAGGGGATGTACACAAAGCAAAAAGGAAAAGATATTGTGTAGCCAATGATGAGTCTTCTAACCAAATATCATTCCAGAAGCTAATAGAGATGTGTAGTCCAGGTTGATAACTAATGCTCATATCACCTAAATCCTGGATATTTGTTAGAGCTAACCAGAAGGGAGAAGGAGGTGTATATGTTGTGTATTTTAGGTATAGAATAATTCGATACACTTTAATTTTAAAATTTATAAACTTTCGTACACAATGAATAGGTTAGTTGCAAGCGCACAACCTATCGATTGTAGTATTTAGGTGTCGATCCAAAGGGAGGTAGATAAACACTAATTTTTAATAAAGTAAACTATTTTTAAAATTAAACAATAAAAGTAAAATGGAGGTTTTGTGTAATTTTGTTTTTAATGAAAATGAAAGTCTCGTAACAAAGTAATTAAAATTCGGGTGTGATTCAAGTTGGAGATGTCTAAGGGTATTCGGTCTATAATCCCTTGCTAATTCTATCTACTCGGTTTGTTTAAATTCATGTTTGATATGACGAGGTTTCCAACCTATGATGTTAAAAAGGGTCACTTTCGTGAATTAATAACGTGCCTAAACAGTTCAGATTTCACGATTAAGTCCTTCACCCTAGCTATCTAGACCATTAAGTTCTCGTTAGTGATCAGAGTCAAAATGATGATGAATTACGTAGGATTTTGGCTTAGGTTTTGCATATTATCTCGCACATATGTTTAATTTATTAGAGAAAAAGGCTACTGTCACCCTTCGTTATGTTTTATTATAGAAAACAGGTTTTGAGACTATTTTACATCAAATGGAGCAAGAATCTGGTCAATCAGATAAGCGACGCTCATCGACTAAGTCTCTGTTACGGCCCGTATTGCCTAATACGGACCCAGCCGAATACGGACCAGGAGATAGCGCAATACGCATTAAACCCTTCAGCGACATGGTCTCAATATGGACCGTATCAGCCAATACGGTCCGTAATCAAGGCGTCTTTTGGGGAATAAATACCGACAGCTGTATTGAGGTCATGTTTCTTGGCTTCCACTCAACTCCAGATGTCCCTTCACTCCTATATAAGCACCCTAGACATTGGGTTAGATTTGATTAATTGAGAAAGAGAGGAGTGATTTGTTCGCACAAAAGTGTATCACAAAGTTTCACTACAGCAAGCTGTAGCTTTTAACCTTATTCAACTTTCGACTAGATTGCAAGTGCACAATCCCGTCGTACAGTATAATTAGGTATCGATCCACAGGACGGTTCTTTAATCAAATCTGGAATTCTATCTAAATTAATTAGGTACTAGAAGTTGGAAAAAGGTTAGTTTGGTTGTTTAAATCCTAAATTCAATCAATAACACAAGTAATTAAATTGACAGAAAGTAAATTTGGGTTTTATCAAATGGAGAAGAGCGTTTCCAGGGTTTTCGATTCATTATCAACCTTGCCTCTCGGTACTCATGCGACCCGCGTGCTTTCACACGCGACCCGCATGGAACACGCGACCCGCGTACTCTCATACGCGGCCCGCGTGGACCTCGAGCAAATGCAGCAGTTGTCTGTTTTTGCGTTGTTCTTTAGTGTAAGGATTCATTGACCGAAGCTAATGTTCCCAAACCTCAACTCTCGTTTGTTGGCTTAATAAACTTGGTATCGGAAATGCAATTTCACCTTCTCAGGGTTTTAATCTAAGTTAATTGTCCGGTTTACTAAAGGTAACCAATATCTCTCGATAAATGGTAAAGTTCACCTCTCAGTTACTTTTTGGTCTCGCCTTACGGCTCGTAAACCTACCTCAGATACTAAGTCTGGTTGAAAGAAACATCAAGGCCAAAGTACAAGAAAGATGTTATAGGCATCTAACAGTAAACAAACATGAATCATTCAATCAACTTCAACAAAGCAATTAAGATAATACTCAAACAATTAAACACTATTGTTCAACACAAATTCAAACAACATGCATGCAAAACAAAGTATCAAACTACATCGTAACCCTAGAAACAAAGTAAACTACTCAAGCATGATCAAAGAACAAAGAAAACAAATAAAGATAAAAGAGTTCATAGAAAAACTAGAAGAACGATGAAGATTCGTCGCAAAACTCTCGTTATGCTCCTCTCAACTTCGTCTCCAAGCTAGCCGTCGAACCTCAACCCTAGAATTCATCTCCTGCTCTCTGGAATGCCCAATAATGAATGAGATACCCTTCTGTGGCAAGGGATCCCGTAATATAGCCCATTTGGCCGACCTTCCATCCTTGAGTCTCTGTTTCCTCTTCTGTTTTCTTTCCGGAATAGATTCACGCGACCCGCGTGTAAGTGACGCGGTCCGCGTGCTTGTGCTCCTCGTGTGTAGAATAGAGGTCGCGTCTTGTGGTCGCGTCAGGGGTTTGTGCGTCAGAAGTGGCGCGGCCCGCGTGTAAGGCGTCATAACTTCATAATTTCCCTGATGTCGCTTGTTATCTGCAAAGTAAGAATGAAAACATAGCAGTACCACATTCTATAGATATTCAATGTGTTTTCAATGTAAAAGACACGATTCGGTGGTTTGGAACACAGATTTTGGTACAGAAATAGGTCGGATTTATAGATATGATAATGAGGCATCATGATTGTAACCATGCCGTTCCGCGGCTAAGTTCTTTTCTTATGGGCTAGGCAGTAAACCTTGTTACTCTTGATGCTTTGATATATATATATATATATATATATATATATATATATATATATATTTTCTGTTGATTATGATTTCTTGTTGTTTAATCAAAATGCTTTTGCGATTTATTATCTCTTCATCTAAATTCGATGATCTAGTTTAATCCGTTAGGGTAGCGACGACAGTGCTTTAATGGTAAGAGAAACTATGTTGCACGAATTAGCCTCGTTGAGATTTATTAGATTTATGTGAAGAAAACTTTAGCGGGGAAACCATAAATCGACAAAATGCGAACCAAGTTCCATCATTTGCGTAAGATAAATCGCCGTGATCTATGTAGTAACTTATGTATTTAAGAGATCAGTCATTTGCGTAAGATAACTCACAGTGTCCTATGTAGAATCTCGATGAAAGATCTGTCATACTTGCATAAAATAACTCGCAGTTACCTATGTGGTGTCTTTCATAAAACAACAACAGGAAATCAGACCCGACAGAAGTATATTATCAAAGAGGATTGAGTAGAAATGGTGTGCCGAAACCCTAGGAATTCTCATCTCTATCTTTATTTTAATTACTTTTAATTGTTTCCAAATTTACATTGATCATAACTTCAACTCTCAATTTTCAGATTTCGTCTAGCCTTTCGAAAGATTGTGATTTGATCGCTCAAGACTCTGAACCAATATTCCCTGTGGATCGACCTCGAATATACTGCTCAATTGGATTGTGCGCTTGCAGTCCGAACTGATAGCATTTTCGAGTTTATAAATTTTAAAAGAAACACCGCTCTCTTTTGAGTGATCAGTTAGCTTATCCTATCCTTAGATATTAGTACTTCATGGAGATGCAAGTATTCTCTAATGAAAACCTTAGTCTTGGCGGCATTTGCTTTGAGAATTCTTCTTCTTTCTTCTTGATTCGCTTCTGTGGATTGGTGATCTTCTATTGATTTCGTCCCCTCGAAAGAGCATAATTCTTCCTCTTTTATACCCAAAATTGGAGCAAATGGACGTGTAGAATCAATGTATTTCTATCCCAGCATGTTCCCTACGTCTCCACATTCTATTTTCCACTCCTGGGACGTGGTCAGATGTGCTGAAAATAGAATAACGTCAAAAATCAACTTTTTAGGCTGAATACGGCCGGAGTGCGGCCGCACTGCGTTCTCACGGGGGTCAGTTTCTTTCTTTTCTGCTTCTGATGGTTGCATGCGTTCGTATGCTGGGTCCGTGCGTCCAGACTGGAGTCAGTTTTCTCTGTGTTGTGCTCTGAATTTCTCTAAGTACTGAGTGCGGCCGCACTCTGTCTCAGTGCGTCCGCATTATGCTCTAATTTCTTGATTGTCTGTAATTTTAAAGCAAACAAATGCACTCTGTCTAGGTGTATTCTATTCTATTATCTACTAAAATATAAGATATTTGATGTTATTTCGTGATAAAAACCAGACCGAACATGTATATAATTTAGGTCTATCAGTATGTAAATCAGCATCGAAATAATTAAGTTGTATTGCCTTTTTTCCATAACCCATGAATACAAGGAACTTTAAACCTCCAGAACCATTTCATTAAAAGGAAAATATTCATCTGTTCTAAATGTAAGACTCCCATCCCCCCTTGTTGTTTTGTCATACAAACTTTAAACCAATCAGAAGGGAATAATATCTTTTATTATCATCTTCTTTCGATAAGAAACCCCTTTTAATCTTATCAAGTTATTTAAGCACAGTTTTAGGTATCCTATATATAGATAAAGCATATAGAGGAACATAAGATAAGGTCGAATTAAGCAAAGTTAATCTACCTCTCAATGATAACAATCTACCCTTCCAGTTTTGTAATTTTTTATCAAACTTTTTCAACAGAAAATTCCAATATTTAACAGTCAATTTTTTTGTATGTAAAGTGAGACCTAAATATTTGAATGGGTAGCTCCCTTTCTTACATCCAAAAAGATCAGCTAAAACTGACTGTCTATCATATTCAATATTAATGGGAAAGAGTTCAGTTTTAGATAAATTAATTCTAATACCAGACATTACTTCAAATTCTCTTATAGTCCACCAGATTTTTTCTACATTATCCTGTTCTGCTAAGACAAACAAAATTGTGTCATCAACATAGTGGCAGTTAGTGACTGCCTCTCCCTAATGACATTTGGTTCCAATACTAACAATCAAACAAGATTATCTACCTTTTTGAAACATTGTTCACACAAAAGCGTATGCACAAAGTTTCAGTATAGCAAGCTATACCTTTTAAACCTTGGCACACCTTTCGAGTCGGATTGCAAGTGTACAATCCTATCGAGCAGTATATTCAGGTATCGATCCACAGGGACAGTTGAATATTTAAAGGACTCAGTTTATAAAAATCCTAGAAGTTCTGCAAAGTTGGTTTTGGGTTGTTTAGATTCCTAAATAGCAGTAATTAAATGCAAGAGAGTAAATTAAACTGGGTTTTAATCAAAGGTAAAAAGGCATTTCCAGGGTTAAGACTTCATCTCAGTTTTGCCTCAAGTTGTCCGATCCGTGTCATTTCCTACACGGGCCGTGTCAGTGTACACGGGCCGTGTCAGTGTACACGGGCCGTGTCAGTGTACACGGGCCGTGTCAGTGTACATGGGCCGTGTCATTTCCTACACAGTCCGTGTTGACCTCAAGTGAATGCAGCATATACTGTTTCTTTGTATCGTTCCTTTGTGTAGGGTTCTACTGACCAAACCTAATGTTCCTAAACCTCAACTGTCATTTGTTGGTTCGTTAACTTGGTTTGGAGTTGCAATATGTGCCCTCGTCGGGTTCTAGACCTCAACTGTCATTTATTGGTCTGAAGTACCTAGTTGCTTGATTGGTATACTAAAGGTAACCTCTATCCGTCGATAGAGGAAATGTTCACCTGTCGGCTACTACTTGGTTTCACCTTTCGGATCACTAATCCTACCTCATGTACTTAGTTTGGTTGAGAGATCATAAGGGCCAAAGTACCTTCTAGATGTGGCCATTCATCTAGTGGTAAACCAATATAAATCAAACAATTTAATCTAAGCAATTAAAATACTACTCAATCAATCAAACACAAATTTCAATACAAAGATCCAATAACTAGCATGCAAAACAAAGCATTCGATTACATCAAAACCCTAGAAACTGAAAAGTCTACTCAAACATAGTTCTAAAACAAATAAAAGAGATGATAAAGATAGTGCTCATGGCAGAATTCGAAGTAGTAAGAAGATCCGTCGCAAATCTCTCAATTTTTGCCTCTTTTCTTCTTCCCCAAGCCAAGCCGTCAAGCACCAACCCTAGGTCTCCCTTCTCAGATCCAAAATGAACCCTCTGTGGGACAGAGAGGCCCCCTTTAATGCCAATTCGCGACCTTCCTTCATTAGCCTTGTTTCCAGATTTCTGGATCTGTTTCTGGAAATGCTTGACACGGGCCGTGTCAGATCTTGTACGGCCCGTGTAAGATCCGTGCTTCTTCAGTGGTCGAGTCAATGGTCGAGTCGAGGTTGACACGGGCCGTGTAGAATGTGACACGGGCCGTGTAGAGACTTCAAAATTCCAAATTTCTCCTCGATTTCGCCCGAATCCTGCAAAATAAGAATAAACTTGCAGCAGTACCACATTCTAAAGATATTCAATGAAATATAACTGATTTAATAGATTTAAACACAGGTTTGGTACAAATTTAAGGTCGAAATATAGATAAGGTTGCGATATATCAAATTCCCCCAAGCTGAAATCTTGCTTGTCCTCAAGCAAAAATCCCAACCTAGGCATCGGGCTGGTCTTTGGACTTACCTAAATGCAAAATTCCTAAATGCGACAAATTTTCATGATCTTGCTATTGTTAAAAACCCGGATAATCTTCTTGGATGACATTTGGACTTCTCTTGATCAATTTTGATTCACCCTACAATTTGATTAATCAAACTTCATATTCCGGAATGCCTTAGTATTCGCAAAAACTAATCATTTGAATTCATCAATATTTCATTCCTTTACCGAAATTATGCCCTCATTTATGGTGATTTTTCTTTTTTTGCCCCCCCAAGCTTGAAACAAGCTTAGGTTAGAAAGTCATGGATCTCGTGTGTTGATATCATGCAAAATTCAGTTTTTCTTTTGTTTGTTGCTTTTAGTTTCATGACACTTTAATCTTTATCCTTAGTACAAAATTGGCTAGTTATAGGTGGTTAACCATACCCAACTGTTTTAATTCAAAAGTGCTTTGCATGCTCTTGGTTCAACCCTTCCATGACACGAGCTCACACTTTGTGATGTAAAAATCGGCCACTTTATCGATAAAACTAGAGGAGCAGAGTGTCCAAGACTCATTACCATAAGTAAGCGGAGTCTTTATTTATTCTTTTCAACAAATTTTCACAATGATAACATGAATACACACATCCAAAGGTATTCTTTCATACCGACGGATATCCCAATCTTTCTATCATTTAAAATCTCCAATTCCCTATTTAAAAGGCACAATTTGGTTTCCAAAACGCTTTTTCAATAAAATTCAATCTTTCATTTTCTTAAAATCTCAAAACATCCCATCCTATGCAATTCTTTTATCAAATATGGAGTTATTTCAAATTTATCAAGTTCATTCAAATTACAACCAAATTTTTTTCGTAAGAGTCCCTAACTCTAGCAATCACACAAATTTATCACCTAAAAGTGCAAGAAAAAGTAAACATGATCTAAGAAAAGGTAAAATTTTTAAAATGACCTAAATACAACCTAAGATACAAAGTTCTCCCCCCCAAGCTTAATCTGAGCATTGTCCTCAATGCTTCAAGACAGATAGATAGATAGAAAAAAGTAAAACCTGGGGAAAAGAAAACACACCTGATTAGTAATCCGGAGGAATCGTGCACAGATCGTGTGAGTTGG
The DNA here is from genome assembly GCA_028015225.1 of Carex myosuroides. Lineage (NCBI taxonomy): Eukaryota > Viridiplantae > Streptophyta > Magnoliopsida > Poales > Cyperaceae > Carex > Carex myosuroides. The sequence continues at coordinate 19,074,762 of CM051471.1, read as the reverse complement.
AGTGCGGTCTGTGTGCCTATCAGCCTCTCGATCAAGTCCCCGATCACAGATTGCTGAGCCTTGAGATCCTTTAATAGTGTAGCGATACGATCTGGGTCGAGGTTGGCAGTGAGAAGCTTCAATTCCTGTTTGGCCTGCTCTAGCTGAGCTTGTGCAGGGGTCGTGTGCTCTTTGCACGGTCCGTGTGGAGTCTTCTCAGATAGTGGTGCACAGACCGTGTGTGCAGTGTCGGTCTGTGTGCTGGCTCTACTGGGCCATTTGTTGATGCCTCTGCCGCACATTCTTTCTCTTGAGCAATTCCCTTGTCCTGCAAATAAGAAAAATAAACAGGGTGATTTTTGAATGAGTTACCGTATTGCTCACGGAGTTGCTCCTTTGCCAATTGGTCAACCACATCGATTACGCAGCATGTCGTCGGCTCGGATGGGTACTTCATGGCTTGGTTGAGATCAAATTGGACTTTCTCATCTCCAATCCGTAAGGTCAGAGTTCCCTCCTTTATGTCTATGAGTGCCCCTGCTGTTCTGAGGAAAGGCCGTCCAAGTATGATTGGTACTTCCTTGTCCTCTTTCATCTCCATGACCACAAAATCGACGAGTACATAGAACTTGCCAACTCTAACTGGCACATCTTCCACTATGCCGAGTGGTCGCCTAACAGAAGAGTCTGCCAGCTGCAGAGTCATTCGCGTAGGTTTGAGCTCACCTACCCCCATGCGATCAAAGATTGTGCGTGGCATGAGACTCACGCTGGCTCCCAAGTCACATAGGGCTTTCTTGATCGTGGTTTTCCCAATTGTGCAAGGAATGGAGAATTTACCGGGATCTTCTAATTTGGGCGGGAACTCATTTCTAAAAATTGCACTGCACTGTTCTGTCAATCTCACCGTCTCGTGTCCCCCCAAACTTTGCTTGTTCGAGAGGATGTCCTTGAGAAACTTGGCATAAGTTGGCATTTGAGTCAATGCCTCAGTGAATGGGATGGTGATGTGCAGCTGCTTGATGACTTGAAAGAACTTTGCAAACTGCTCATTGAGTCTAGACTCAGCCAGCCTTTGGGGAAAGGGTACAGGTGGCCGGTAGGGTGGTGGTTTCTTGGCCCGCTTCTTTCTCTTACTTTCAGCCTCTTTGTGCACGGCCTATATACCATCCGTACGGCCCATGTGCACAGTGGTTTCGGTAGTTTTGGCTGGTTGTGCAGGCTCTGCACAGCCCGAATGTCCGATCTCCTCAGCAGGTGGGGTCTGCACGGTCCGTGTACCTTGGCGTTGGCTCTGTTGGCATGGCTGGTTCTTGGTATTGAGTCCCGCTTCGCAAAGTTATTGCTTTGACCTCCTCTCTGGGGTTGAGCTTTGGCTGGCTGGGGAGCTTCCCATGTGGTGGTTGGCTAGAGGTGGCCCGGTGACTCAATTTTTCCTCCAGCATCTTGTTGTGAGCAGCTAAACCGGCCATTTGTGCACTCATCATTTGCATCTGCTCGAACATCATCTGATTCATCTTCTCCTGTCCGTGCATGAAATCACTCACAGCGGGAGCAATGTACAGCTTAGGTGGATCGGGTTGAAATGCACGGTTGTTCGAGTTGTTGAATGCAGCATTGTGGTAGAAGTTTCGGTTGTTGCCGCTCGAGGGGTTGTTGAAGGGTGGTCTCGGAAAGTGAGATGGTTCATTGTTGAGGTAATTGACCTGCTCGGTTTCCTCATCCCTTTGCGCCAGTGGGCAATGCTCATAAGAGTGCCCCTTATCACCACACATGGCACAAGATTGTGGTTGATGGTTGCTAACTGACTTCGCACTCATCATGTCGAATGCCTTCTACATGGCATCCAGTTTGGCAGATAGCGCGGTGATCTGATCAACCTCGTATCGACCGCCTGCTCCTCCTCCTCGAGAGTTCTCACTGTCGGACCACTGTTGGTTTGATGCCATGTTGTCAATTAAATCCATGGCCTCTGGAGCTTCCCTATCCATCAGGGCTCCACCTGCAACAGCATCAACAGAAGTACGAATGCTGTTAGTCAAACCATCATAAAAGGTCTGGATAAGCAACCAGTCTGGTATACCATGGTGAGGACAAGAGTATTGCAATTCCCTAAACCTTTCCCAAGCCTCATTGAGTGGTTCATCAGACTTTGCCTAAAACTGGTCAGTTGGTAATAAGTTTTGAGGGAGATGATGAAATATGATGAAAAACTATATTGAGAATTCTGATTTTTACAAGTTCTCTATACATGCATACATATAGCCTATTGTGCTACTAGCCGTTGGCTGTTTTCCTTAATAAGAGATTGATTGATCTCTTGCCTAATTACATCCTAAATATAAGCTAGGTACCAATTACAGATATACAGCTGTATTTTCTATGCTAGTTTATTTGTTGCCTATTAACAACCAATGATGAATCTTCTGAGGTTGTATTATAATCTCCAACACTCCCCCTCAAGTGGGGTTCGAATAAATTGATTGAACCCAACTTGTTGAGTATGTTTAGATGACTAGTCTTGTCGAGTGCCTTTGTGAAAATATCTGCCAGTTGCTCTTTGCTTCTGACAAACGGAGTTTCTATTTCTCCAGACTGCACTTTTTCTCTAACAAAGTGACAGTCCACCTCTATATGTTTTGTCCTTTCATGGAAGACCGGATTGGATGCAATATGTCGTGCAGCTTGATTATCACAGTACATTTGCATGGGTTTTATGTGGTCTATCTTCATGTCACTGAGTAGTTGTTTAATCCAGATAAGCTCACTTGATGTGGATGCCATGGCTCGATATTCTGCTTCTGTACTTGAACGAGCGACAACATTCTGCTTCTTGCTTTTCCAAGTCACCAAGTTCCCACCTACAAAGGTACAAAAGCCAGTGGTTGATTTCCTGTCACAGCTCCCGACCCAATCTGCATCAGAAAAACCAACCACATCATTAGAACCATTTTTTTTCATCCAAATCCCTTGACCTGGAGTGCATTTGAGATATCTAAGTATTCTATCAATTGCACTCAAGTGACTGGTACGCGGAGCATGCATAAATTGGCTTACCATACTAACTGCAAATGAGATATCAGGTCTGGTAACTGTAAGGTATATTAGTTTTCCCACCAGTCTTTGATATTGTCCTATGTCAGATAGTAATTCACCATCTTCTAATCCCAATTTAGTGTTTGTTTCCATTGGGGTATTGGCTGGTTTAGCTCCTAGTTTACCAGTCTCTTTTAACAGGTCAAGTACATATTTTCTTTGAGATAGAAATAATCTTTTATTTGAGTGAGCTATTTCTATTCCAAGAAAATATGAAAGTTGTCCAAGGTCCTTGATGTCAAATTCCTTTTTTAAATATTGTTTTACCCTTGTAATTTCCTCATTGTTATTTCCAGTAATAATAATATCATCTACATAAACTATAATAATAGTAGTGATATTTTGTGAATGTTTTATGAACATAGAGGAATCTGATGTACTTTTGATAAATTTAATTTTTAAAAGAGAAGAGCTTACTTTGGCATACCATGCTCTTGGAGATTGTTTGAGACCATAGATCGCCTTCTGTAGTTTACACACTAGTGATGGATCTGACTCATTTTTGTGTCCTGGAGGAAGAGTCATATAGACTTCTTCTTCCAAATTTCCTTGAAGGAATGCATTTTTGACATCCATTTGAGACAAGTTCCATCCTAAGTTGGTGGCTACCGATAGTAGAATTCTAACTGTATTCATTTTTGCTACTGGTGCAAAGGTCTCTTGGTAATCGACACCATAAGTTTGAGTAAACCCTTTGGCTACTAACCTAGCTTTGTACCTTTCAATAGTACCATCATAATTGTATTTGATCTTGTATACCCATTTGCACCCTACAGATTTCTTATTTTTTGGCAAGGTAATTATGTTCCATGTGTTATTTTTCTCTAAGGCTTGCAGTTCTTCTTCCATAGCTTTCTTTCAAATGGGACTTTTATTTGCTTCACCAAAGGTGGTTGGTTCAATTTGGTTATTAATGTTACCCAAGTAGGCCCGGTATTCTGGTGAGACCTTTCTATAAGAAATATAGTCTTGAATTGGGTACATTACCTGATGGGATACATAATCCCTTAACTTGACAGAAGGTCGAGTTTGTCGTGTAGATCTTTTTCGTAAGGCAATTTCTTCTTGAGCTTGAGTTGATTCTCCACTTGCCTCAGTTTCTCCCCCTGAAGGAATTGCAGGTGGTTCACTATTTTGAGGAGTAGGAGTTGGCTCATCACCCGGAACATCAGGCATAACCTGTACTCCATTTAATTCTTCTGGAAAGACAAAGTTAGTTGGAGGTAATAGAATGGGTTGCCTTGGTGGATGTATTTGCTCATTTGTCTGATAATAGGGTTTGTTTTCAAAAAATGACACATCTCTTGAAAAATAAACTTTAAAATTTTTTGGATCATAGCACTTATATCCTTTTTTTCAGAAGAATACCCTAAAAAAATAGTTTTGACAGAATTTTTGTCTAACTTGTCATGTCGTTTAATATGTACGAAGCAAGTACATCCAAAAACTCTAATGTGGTCAAGATCAATTTTTCTACCTTTGAGAATTTCTAGAGGACTCATGTTTTTTAATCTTGCACTTGGTAACCTATTGATAAGATAGGTGGCTGTTAATACTGCATCTGACCAATATATTTTTGGAACATTATTTTGAAAAAGGAGTGATCGAGTGACTTCAAGAAGATGATGATTTTTTCTTTCTGAAACACCATTTTGTTCAGGTGTATTAATAAATGTGGTTTGATGAAGGATTCCTTTTGACTTAAAAAACTCTAGAAAGGTTTTGTTGACATATTCGGTCCCATTATCTGATCTAAAAATCTTAATTTTTGCATTAAATTGATTTTCAACAAAAGTAAAAAAATCTTTAAAACATGAAAAAACTTCATTTTTTCCTTTTAAAAGATAAACCCAAGTGGTACGAGAAAAATCATCTATAAATGTGACAAAATATTTAAAATAGTTATAAGAATCAACCGGGGCTGGACCCCACACATCCGAATGAATTAAATCAAATTTTGCTTCTGATATACTAGTAGATAAGGGAAAAGGCAATCTGGTTTGTTTTGCAAGTTTACACACATCACAATGACTAGAGTCTAGATTATAACAAAACAGTTTACTTAAAACTTGATCAGATGGATGTCCAAATCTCCAATGCAATAACTTGTCACGATCTATCGAACCTAGTGACACAAGACATTTATTTGTGGTTTCTTCAAGATAGTAAAGACCATTTTGTAAAATACCCTCACCAATCTTCTTCCCTGATTCTCGGTCCTGAAATGTCACTTTATTTGATGAGAATATTACATCACAATTCAAATCTTGAGTAATTTTGCTAATAGATAATAGATTTGAATTAAAATTAGGTAAGTATAAAATATTGTCTACATCCTTTGTGTAGGGCGCAGAAAGTTGCACAGCTGGTATGTATGGAAGGTGTGTGTGCATGTGTGTTTAAATGTCTCGTGGTTCAATGCTCTCTGTTGATTAAAGAACATCAAACTCGAAACATTCATTTCTTTCTTTCCGCTATTCCTTCTGGTTCACCCTCGACAGACCTACGATTCGTGATCGGTCCGTCGATAGAGTTTAATGATTGTGGGGACGTTTAAACTCCCAGCGGGCGCAAGCCCCCGCTGTTAATTACATCAGATGGCCCTCCCAAGCCATGCTGAATACCTCGTTCATTCCAGGATTTATGCCTATTTGTTGAGAATTGAATAAAGGGGCTAAAAGGGGAAACTCATGTACTTGGCTTTCGTGTGTGTTTCTTTGATTATCATCGTTTTGGGGTGTTTGATTAGTGTACATGCACGAGATGTAATGATTATTATTAAAATACCTTTATTACACATTTTTATTTATTTCATAAACATATTTGTACTTGAGAAAATATATTCACACTTTTTTGTATTTTTATTTGAGAGAAAGTGATTGAAATATGAAGAAAAGGGTATTTTCGTCATTTAAGGGCCTGGCTGATGTCTGGACATGTTCAATTTTGGTTTAGAAAGATGGAGGGTTCAATTTGGGTTCGTTTGGAGGTGGTTTGAGTCAATTCGGACTTGAAATGAAGAAGTTATGGCCAGAAAGGACTTATTCGTAAGTATTTATGTTTTTCCAGGGGTTTATTTACAAAGCTGGAAGGGCGTGGGTTTGTGATTTGGGTTTTAGACAAGGTTTCATGTGAAATTTGGGCCTCTAGGGGATTATTTGGAAGAGTTTTGTGCTGTCAGGGGCCTTTTTGTAAATTCACAGGGGCTTCGCTGCAAATATTGGAAAATCAGAGGGGGGTCTTCCGTAAAAAGGGGATTAATTTGTAATTTTATTTATTATTCGGGGCCTTGAAATTCGGGTTTTTGGGTCTCTTAAATTCGTGTATTGGGCTTTGAGATGTGGGCCGAGCTTCAGGATGCGTGCTGGCCATTCGATGTGTATTCTGGACTTTAAAACCCATGCTGTCATTCGAATTCTATTATGGCGCCAGAATTGAGGGTCTCAGATCACATTAAGATCCGTGCAGCTGTTTTATTTGATTTCTACTTATACTTAGCAATTAAACCTTTAAAAATTCATATCAATTTGAAACAAAGTCAGAAAAATATGATCTTTATGTCTATTTTGTGTGTTTTGAAATGTTCTATCTAATTATGATGTTTATTTCATGTTTTGATTTTTTTTCTCATTCGGTACTGCCCATTTTTAAACAGCAGCCCCTTTTTATTTAAATGCTGTTTTTTCTATCTTTGAACCTGAACTTTGAAAATTCGTATAAAATCGAAATATAATCAGAAAAGTGCAAACTTGATGTCCATTTTGTGTGTTTTGAAGTCCTCTATCTAGTGGTGAAGTCCATTTTTCATTTTGGTCCCTGTACCGGTCCAGAAGGTACTGTTTACCAGAGAAGGTCATTTTGACAATTTTGAGTGCTTTTATTGTGTCATTGGTGCATGCCTTGTAGTGTAATATTGGTCCATTATTCCAGAGGGTATTAGGGACTGATTTGAAACATATACAATTAATTCCATGAATTAAGCATCATTTTCATGGACTTTCATGGCCTTTATTGCTATATCTTTGGTACCAATGAACAAAGGAAAAGAAAAAAATCCAAAAATTCCGAAAATGATACCAAAAATCTGCCAAAATGTGGTTTTATGCAAGGAAGCCCTTGATTTTGTTTAAAATCATGTTTTTGATGTTTTTTGAAGAACATGTCATTAAGATTTCCTTAGGTTTAGAGATGCAAACATCCAACTTGTCATTTGTCTACACTTTAAACCTTCCATCTTTCACCATTTATATATATATTTAGAATATTTAATTTCTTTTAGTATATTTGCTTAGGAAATCAAGTATTCTTCCATACACAAATGGATCCAAAAAAGGGAGGGTCATCGAAATATCACAAGTTTAAAGCACAAATGACATATCATAGCCAAAGCTAATATCATCTAATACCTTAGACTTCAATTTCTCCCCATTTGCACATAGTTTTTAATTTTTGCCAATATTCATGCACGTAAATGCACTAATTATTGACTAAATCAATCCCTTTGCACAAATAGGCCCTTTGATCATTTAGGTTGAGAGAATAATAGGGGAGACCTCATGGCTCAACCCTACTACCTCTTGTGTTTTAATTTTTTTTATTGTCACTTTATTATTCTTTTAACATCCTCACAAAATAATTAATATAGTTTTCATATGAAGGGAGACCTCATGGCTCAACCCTCATACTTCTACTACTTAATTATTTTTAGAAGAAGCTAAAGGAATTTAAAGAAGGAAAGAAAATATCAAAGATTAAAACTTTACTATTTTTATTTCATAAACTCCAAATAAAAGAGATGATAAAATATTAACATATGTATGTATATATATATTAATACTTGTGCATATATATATATATATATATATATATATATATATATATATGTATATTTTTATGCAAAGTAAAAAAAAAAAAGGTAAGAAAAATCACATTTTAATATTTTTCATTATTATTTCATGAAAGATGCAAAGAAAGGAACTAAAAAGGGAAAATATATTTTTATTTGATCCTCAAGTTACATATTTCACTTTGTTCATCCTATGATGAACTAGAAACCATGTAACTCTCACATTCATGATTTTTGAAGGTTTAGAAATGAAATAAAAAGATGAGGAGGTGAGGGATAAGGCTAAAACAATGAAGAACAAACAAGAAAAATCATCAAAAAAACCTTCTTTATTTCGATTAAAAAAACAGAATATTTACAGAACCTTGCTCATCAAGAGCCTTACATTACATAGGTATTAATTACCTATTAAACTTGCTTGAGAAACTTCAAACTTCTAACCTAGCCTTGGTGTGAAAATGGGGTTTTCTCTCTTGTTTCTTGCTCAAAGCTTTTTGGAGAAGAAGAAGTCTATATCGGATGTCTCCAGTGTCTCTTTTCCTTCATTTGGGGTGTCTTATATAGGGCAGAAAGGGTCTAGGGTTTAGGGTTCAGCTGATGTGGCTTTCATCATGCCCATCAGCTGTTTGATTGAGGGTTTAGATCACTTAGCCTCATTCATGCATGCATATGTGGCAAAAGCTGTCCAATGGAGATTTGGCATGTCATTAATCCCCTTCTGGAATGATTTCAACCTTTGGATTAGCATCAAATGTCGTGTATCACTTAATGGCCATTGATTAACCGGCCAAATAAGGGAACATTCAATTTTTGTGCCCCTGCACCTCTGGAGTAGATTCTTCTATTTTTGTCACTACCCAAGGGCAGTGTGACACGCGTCCTGGGGACCAGGGAGCCAGATAATAGCTGTAAGATCAGGGGTGTGTTATACCGGCGGTATACCGGGCTTAGAGTGCTCCCTCCTTGGTTAAAGCATTTTTGGGTGCACTGATTTGACAGATAGTATGATTATTATCCCCCAAACATGTGCTGAAGCATAATGTAACATCTAGACAGTCGGGCATGTACACTCGATATAACTCGGTTCTGACCCAAATCGGGTTCATGGTGCACATGAAATTAATTCCCTTTATTTCAAATTGAGGCTCACGTGACCATCGTATAGTCATATAGTGTGGTCTTGCAAAGTCCCGAAGCTTGAATTGAGCTCCACTATTCATTTTACATTTTCATCCCTTTTCTTTCTCGGCTTCAAGTTGAAGTCTATTAAAACAACCGAGTTTATAGTTTCGGTCAAGAAGAAAGGGGTAGAGGCGCTCCATAACCTCAGGTAAAGATTTGTACAAAACTTTGATCTCTAAACCCGAATTCATACTCCACTTTTATGTTGAAATCGGGAAAGAAAAGGAAGAAGAAAGAGCTGACAGTAGGGGCCCGCTGTCAGCCTCTCTTTGGTTTAACCAATCGGGTTTTAAATTCCCGTTTCGTCTTGGCTGCATCTGGTGTTTGGTACACCCTTTTTCGAGTTTGACGCGGTGTACGAACACTTGGTGCACCTGAGTTGAAGGGGTCACAAGAACCCCGGTTCAATTTCAATTTATTCTTCTCAGGGTTTGCATAGACTCGGTCTATTATAGGCCATGCTATTGACAGCTGGGTGTACATGTTGTGAATTGGTGAACCATGTCTACTCACTTCGACTGCCCAGCGAAATTTGACTCAAGTCAATGACTTGTGGGTCCCTGGAGTCAAAGAACTAGTATGCACCTCCAAATTGCACCCAGAGAGTATCTAGGAGATGATTTTGCTAGGCGTATCTCATTATTTGCACCCAGCATGCTATCCAGCAATTGTTTATTTATAGGAAATTAATTCCTTAATGTCCCTGACCATTTTACACATTAAAATTCATGGTTTTGCATGTAGAATACCTCCAGGAATTTTAATATGCTGTACTCCATTTGCTGTGAAGGGTCTGAGTACAACTTTGGTATTTTAATTCCCCCAGAAATTGCCATTTGTCATGTTGAGTTTAAATAGCAACTTTTTAGGGTCAAACAAATGCCCCCCACCTGGGTGAGGTGTGAAGACCTTAGGATTGAACAGCTTAGCCAGGTGCCCCCAGTGTTCTCCTCAAACTTTATGGAATCTTTTCTGAGTTGCTCTCTTGTTTGAATCTCAGGTGTTGGAACTCCACATTGGGCATTGAGCTCGGAAGCGGGTCTGATCATCTTCTTCGATCACATCTACTTCAAAAAGGTATGTTATCTTTGTCTCATCTTGCTAATACTTGCATGGTTGGGTGAGGGCTGAGTGTGCATCCTTCAGAGCTTGCCTGAGTACTTAATCCCTTGTCTTTATATTAGGGGACCCGGGCAACGACCATACTATGCAAACACACTCGTGGGAAAAAAACCTGTCTAACCGAGGAGGGATTACAGACAGGGGAACTTTATCTCTGATCTAGTACGGGAACCATGCGGGTAACTTGCAAAATTGAGGGTTTAGATAAAATGGCCTTCTGGTTGTAGGCATAATCTTGGATTTTGATCCAGTTTTTTTCTCGTGTGCTTCTCTTTGGGGTCTTTGGCTAACCAGGGTTGGTTTTGGCTGTATCTCGGGGTCTTCTACGGTCATGTCAGGTTGGGACTTGGTTTTGGTTTTAGTTTGAGGTCTTTTCGGACTGTTGGTGTAGTTTAAAGTCGTTTCGGACCATGCTTGTGGCTTAAGGTCATTTCAGACCGTTGGTTTAGTTTGAGGTCATTTCGGACCATTGGTGTAGTTTAAGGTCTTTTCGGACCTGGTTTTTTGTACTCACTTACAACTGTCTGAAATCTAGGTCGGCATTACCGTTCAGAGACTGGTTTGACCGTCATCTTCAGTCATGCCTCGTGATCAAGGTATATGTCTCCTTATCTCTTCCGTATTCGTATTTGCATGGTAATGTGATGGGGTTTTAACAAGGTTTTTCTTTGTTGCAGGGGTTCCCTTTATTATACATGACCCCTTGCCGGTGGGCCCCTTTCCTGTGAGAGGGAGGTTTCCCGGCGATCCTACCGATTGGACACCAGAGACTACCTTGAGAGTGGGTGTTTCTCAGCGGGCCGGACCCATATTGCGGCAGCAAGATTTCCACTCATTTCTAGGCGATAGTCTTTACCCTACTTCATCGGATCGGACGCCGCATTCTCTGCATCTTTTGGGCCTGAGCATGGTGGGCACTGGGGCCCTTCCCTGGGTTCCGGGGTATCTTCCTCCGGGCACCTTGAGGACGGAGGTAGGTTTGGTTGACTGGGCGAGGTTTACATTGCAGAGGGAGAGAGTTGTACTCGAGAGAGCGGGCATCTACCATGCGGTATTTCTTTCCCTCTTTGAGTATACTTGGGATTCGTCATTTTTTCAGGCTCTGGCTGAGAGGTGGAGGTACGCCTCTAACACAGTCATTTTGGCAGATCGAGAGTTGACTATCTCTCCCATAGAGTTTCATAGATTGTCTGGTTTACCCATCTTTGGTGACCCTTATGATGAGTACCTCCCTAGAGATATGGCATTGGCGCAGAGATCGTCAGGGGGTGATTTTGTTTACGTGTGCTCGCTCAGGCGATTATTTGACATTTATCACACACTTGCCCGTGCGGGTGATGTGACTTTTCATGCTTGGGTTCGCTATTTTATCGACCGAGTCAGGTATCCGTGTCAGTCTTTCGCTCATCCTCTGGACCCCTTCGGCACTGGGAAGGCGGAGATCTTTCACAGTGGTTCTATCCCGGAGGCATGTCACACCCGTCATCGATATTCAGGGCGAGAGCTCATATTGACTGCTTTCCTAGCTTTATGGCTTTGTCGTTTCGCCATCCCCAGTCAGCCAGTTGGCATCATCAGACCTGAGACTTTTGTTATGGCGAGTAGGCTGGCGCACGGGGAGCTAGTTTCTTTAGCTATCCCTGCTTTAGCTAACCTCTTCAAGGGTATGAGAGTGGTCTCTTGTTCATGCGATCCCTCTTTCTGTGACGAGGTTATCCCTTATCATTATTTGTTTGGTTGGGCTCACATGTACTGGGCAGGGTTGTACACTCCAGTGATGGATAGTACTTCGCGACATCACCTGCCCTTATTGGCTGAGATAGCTGGGGTTAGAGTCAGCCGTGTATCAGCCTGGCGGGCGCGTGCTTTGCTTCGCGACAGTGCTGATTATCTCTGGTTTCATGGCGGGAGACAGTTTGCTAGTCGCGATGAGCGGCTTGAGGATCTTGTTTTGTTTGACGGGGGTCCTGGAGGAGACCATTGCGAGAGTTTGAGGTTAGGATCTGCGGAGGCTGGGTTCTTGGTTAGCCTTCGTCATGGGCTTCTTCCTTTGCGCTTAGGGGACAGGGTGATCTTAGAGCCCTACATGCCACACCGATGTGCACATCAGTTTGGCTTAGACCAGTGCATTCCTACTGATGTCCCACTGTCTGATGACATCCATGCTGATTTAGCAGGAGCAGCTAGGTGTTGGGTATCATTCTTTCGCATAGAGACACAGACGCGTTTTGTCATGCCTCGGGCTTTTAGATCAGTGACCTTCACTGTCTTATACGAGCGGTGGTATAGAGACATGATACAGGTCTGTCATATTGAGACTCCAGGTGGGTGGATGAAGAGAGTTCTGCCTGGACCAGATGATCATATCGGCCCGAGGACTGTACCCCCTTTCGAGAGAGTTCCCGGCATGTGCAGCCGGGATAGTCATTTCTTTACTTCTAGGGTTGTGGGTGGGCCCCCCCTAGAGTTGGTATGTTTTCTTCATTGATTATTTTCTGTGTATCTTGTTCAATTATACTAAACTTCATTTATTCGCTTGGTTAGCATTGCTTGTGCCGGAGGGTGAGGTGTTGACTTCTTTTGGGATCCCCAGCAGGATTCTCCAGCGTTCTGACCCTCCTCCTCAGAGGGTTTCTCGAGTGAGGAAGAAGCGTAAGGCTAGCTCTTCTGCCCCAGCCACAGAGGCAGATGTCCGGCCAGGTATTACTAGCTTTATTTCCTCTTACCTCATCACTTTCATTTCCTTCTTGTGACCCGTGTTTGTTTGTGCAGGGCCAGGCCCGGGTGCTACAGGTTCCTCTGATGCTAGGGCAGGAGGGGTTATCGACTTCCCCCAGGGTGTCTCTGCGACCGTGGAGCCTTGTTTGGCTATGGTACCTTATGGCACCTTCCTTTAGGTCCCATCTTGTGGGTTCGTTGTGAGAGTACGTGCCCTCGAGCCCACTCTTTGTATGTGTATTTTGGTTTTGGTTGATCATGTTTGGATATACATATTTGCGGTAAGTGTTTGCTTTTGTAGCTTTCTCATTCTTCTTCTTGTTCCTCTTTTTGGTCGATTTAATCGAATCTTCTCTAACCGGGTTCTAAGCGATCAGATAGATTCGTCTAAATCAATTTTCTCCCTTATTCTCCTTCTTTCTCTTTTTGTCCACGAGTTCTTCAAGTCTTCTCCAATCGGGTTCTAAGCGATCGGATAAACTTGCCTAACTCGGTTTTTCTCCTGAACCTTTCAAGTCTTCTCCAATCGGGCTCTAAGCGACCAGATGTACTTGCGGAGTCAGGGCTTAATCCTGAATTTTCTGAATCTCCCCTGTCGGGCTCTAAGCGACAAGGCATCTCCATTGAACTCAAGCTGCATCTAAAACCTTCTGCGTCTATTCAACCGGGTTCTAAGAGATCAAACGTCTTTAGCTGGCTTTAGGTTTGGTCATGCGCCGTCCCACTTGGAGGGTAACAGCGGCGACATGGCTTCGTAAAATCATCCCACTTAAGGGTAACATTGATCATACGGGACCCGTTAAGGCCGAACATTCACGCGCGCTGCCTTCGTTTAAAGGACAACATCAGCACGTATGACTACGTAAAAACTGTCCCACTTAAGGGTGACATCGGTCATACGGGACCCGTTAAGGTCTGATCCCCACACACAATATCCCCACGAAAAGGATACCCCGGCATGTGTGACTATGTAAAACCGTTCTGCTCAGAGGCTTCATTGGTAATACGGAACCCGTTAAGGTCGAATCTTCATTCGCGCTGCCTTCGTTTAAAGGACAACATCAGCACGTATGACTACGTAAAAACCGTCCCACTTAAGGGTGACATCGGTCATACGGGACCCGTTAAGGTCGAACCTTCACGCGTGCTGCCTTCGTTTAAAGGACAACATCAGCACGTATGACTACGTAAAAACCGTTCCACTCAAGGGTGACATCGGTCATACGGGACCCGTTAAGGTCGAACCTTCACGCGCGCTGCCTTCGTTTAAAGGACAACATCAGCACGTATGACTACGTAAAAACCGTTCCACTCAAGGGTGACATCGTCCATACGGGACCCGTTAAGGTCTGATCCTCACACACAATACCCCCACAAAAGGGATACCCCGGCATGTGTGACTATGTAAAACCGTTCTGCTCAGAGGCTTCATTGGTAATACGGAACCCGTTAAGGTCGAATCTTCATTCGCGCTGCCTTCGTTTAAAGGACAACATCAGCACGTATGACTACGTAAAAACCGTTCCACTCAAGGGTGACATCGGTCATACGGGACCCGTTAAGGTCGAACCTTCACGCGCGCTGCCTTCGTTTAAAGGACAAATCAGCACGTATGACTACGTAAAAACCGTTCCACTCAAGGGTGACATCGGCCATACGGGACCCGTTAAGGTCTGATCCTCACACACAATACCCCCACAAAAGGGATACCCCGGCATGTGTGACTATGTAAAACCGTTCTGCTCAGAGGCTTCATTGGTCATACGGAACCCGTTAAGGTCGGATCTTCACTCATGCTGCCCACACAAAAGAGAGTTCCCAGCATGTATGACTACGTAAAAACCGTTAAATGTTTACGCTTCTCCATGAGGTTGATGCGACATAGCGAAGCGACGCTTCTTTTGCGAGTGAAGTTTAGCTTGCTTGTCATCGGTTTCATTCTAGTGCTTGAAAGGTATTCTCTGGTTTCGGGTTCGGCTGTCACCCGTGGGACGTACATCAACAGGGTATGCTGAATTTATACTTGGGTCTTAGGGTATTCGCTTGTCTTTCATGGGATCTTGGGGGTGTTTACTTGCCAAATTATGGGTTTTAGTCTTCGGAGTCAAAGACTCTTTTTTTGTTCTTAAATTCTAGTTTGGATTGCGGCCCATGGGGCATTGGTCCATAGGCGTATCATTCATGGGTGTTGACTTGGTGCGAGGTCTTCTTTTGTAAAGATCGGTTTGGTGAGAACCCGGTTAGGGTCACTGCCTTTGGGCTCTCAGTTTCTCTTATTTTGGGCCATAATAATTGTTTTAGTGCTCACGTGGCCTAGGCACAACATCAAAGCCTTATTTTGTTCGACACAAATATATAAAGCCTGCTCATCTCTTTAGATGACTAGTTAGACGAGCGTACCAGTGACAATTGTTTAAAGGGCGCAATCTTGACAAAGCCCATTTTGTGCTTGAGGCTTTCTTAGTGGGCTTTACATCTCTCCACTCTTTTATATTGTGGTGTGATTTAGGTGTATGCATGCACTTTGTTTGAGGGTGGCGCCTTATTCACTCCTCTCGTGCCTTCTTGAATAGCCTATGTGGCATCAATCCTTAGGCAAGGGTATCGCGGGAAATGCGAACACCATTGTTTTGAAAACTTTGTTTTAAAAGGGATTTTGTGCCTTCAGAATTTAAATAGTCTAAACGACCACTTTCTTTAATCTTTTGATTTTATTTGAGATATCATCATTAGGCACTCCATTGTTTAAAGGACAATGAAGAAACCTTGTCTCTCCTTTTTTCGAACTGGGAGGAAAAACAAAACCAGTGATAGTTGTTTCAAATGGGCACAACACCAAAGCCCATATTTTGTTTAAAGTACAAAATATAAAACTTGTTTGTCCATATTCAGAACTGGCTGGACAAACTTTGCCAGTGTTAATTGTTTAAGGGTACAAGCTTAACAAAACCCATTTTGTGGCGAGAGGCCTTTATGGATTTTGTGGATAGTTGGGGGACCTCACTTTTCGCTTGAGACAACTTCACTCATGCCGCGATTTGGTCCCTTTTATTCGTAGAGGTTTTCGCTTAGGTATTTTTATTAGGATATTTTGTTTGTGGACGTTGGAATTTAGGCTTTATTAGACTTTTGGGTATTTATGAAATTTTGTTTGGATCATTTTATTCGTGGATATTAGACTTTAGGTTTACTGGAATTTTGGATATTTGTGGAGTTTTCGATTTTAAAATTTGGAGACCGTGGAGTAGAGTTTGAGGAGGAGATCTCGTAGGATTCTCATTTCATGCAGACATACACACAAGCATTTAGACATAAACACACCATTACTAAGCAAACATAAACATTGTCCATGAGAAAGGGAAATCAATTCCTAAAAGCATTTAACATAAACGGCTTGTTGCCCCCTGTTAGTAAGGAGCGGCCTTGGGCCCCACATGTTTGGTGGGCCTCCTGTCTTTGCCCGATGTGGTTGGTTCAGAGGGCAGTGACAGATTAGGTGACTTAGAGGATTTTGGATTCTCTGGTGCTGATGGTGGAGAAGGTTTGCTGACGGAGCTTTCTGCATCATCAGGCGGAGGCATGTCTCCATCATTTTCATCCCATCCTTCGATTTGTACATCCACAATTTTGCAGATGGGATCAACGGTCAGCCACAACTGATGCGGGATGGTATTGGGTGGCCCGCAAGCGATCAAGAGCCTGAGCGTGTCATAGTTGTTGTTGGAGAAGTATGGGGCGATCCTAAGAGGATACCCGAATCCTGCCACCAAAGTATGAAGATCAGCAGAATTCCATAAGTGTAAAGGTACCTTGCGGAGTCTTATGCGCGCACGGTAATTGAGGGGGTTGTCGTAGCCTCCTTGGCTAGAAGTCCATCCTATCATTCGGATATCGGTGGGAATGACGCCAGGGACATCGGCCTCTAGGGTGAGTGAGCCCAATGAAAGGATGCCCCTTTTTATGTCATCACTTGGGCATATGAGTATGTAGTCGGCCTCGATTTCGTCTTCCTCAATGATTAGGCTTGAGAACTCACAGTTGAGTTGGTTTGAGAAATAGTGACCGAGGCGGTATTTGGTGTACCCGGTTTTCCTTCCTCCAGTGACATAGATGAAGATGGATCGCCATAACCATCGACTCTCTTGCGGTAGTGCGTCCTTGTTGGAGAAGTCGACGGCGAGAGAACCTGGGCCTGGATATCGGCCATATCCCATTCTTACCGTCGGCGTGAGCGCCATGGTCTCCCAGTTGCGGAGAATTGTCCTTTGAGCAGCCATTAGCGCGGAGTCTAATTGAGGTTGAGGAAATTTGTGACTTGGAGATGTCGACTTCCTTCAAGGGTGGGGTATATATATCATTTCCCCTTCGGACGTATTGATGCCCGACGTGCCCCTTCATGCGCATTATCACCTCCATCATGGTTGTAGTGGGGGTGGTTTTGTAAGTGACGGTTCATGAGTCACTTTCATATTCTTGGCAGAAGTCGCTTGGTGTGTCACCATCTTGGTATAGTTTCAAATAGTGGCCGCTGATTGATTTCATGGGCCTTGCGCTTTCGTAATCCATTGGCCCATTTTCAAAACCATGTTCTTTTGGGTTAGACTCAACTTCTACCATGTAACATGTGGCATCCGCGCTGGAGTCGCTCGAGTCATCATCCTTAAGCTTCTTTGATGATCCACGTTTTGAGCGAGGTTTGGAACTTTCACCTTTCTTCTTCTTGAAAGTTTGCTTGGCTTTTTCTTCCTCTTTTTGTTTTTTATCCTCTATAATGTACTTGCAGGATGTGCAAAACCAGTTAAAGAACCTCTTGTCATACCTAGAATTTATCCTTCTTCCGGTGGCGCATTCGGTGCATGAGTATCTATGGCATCGATCACAATTGAACATGGCGTGATAATCATCTACTTCATCACAATCCATGCATTTGCCTTTCTTTGATTGGCTACCACCGCTATGATCCTCTTCTTCCTGAGGTGAATCATATTCTGAGTCGGTAGACCTTTGAGATGCCATGTAGCACTCAGCTTCTTGCTCTTCTTCTGAGTTTTCCGAGTCATCGTCTCGAGTTTTCAAATTTCGAGCTCGACTCTGCATTTCAGGTGCTTGGTATTCTTGAAGATACCTCCCTTTAATAGGTGGTGCGAATTTGTTTCCATTGCTTTCTCGCAACCTATAGGTGTCTCGCCCCAAAGCTTGCTCGACGATATATGGTCCTTTCCACTCAATTTTAGTGTGACCGTCTTTGGATGGTTGAGACTGGCTGAGCATGGACACCATGTCCCCTTCTTCAAATTGCGAAGGCACTTCGTTTTTAGGGATAAATTTTATCTTTTGCTTCCCTTTATCTTTGTTGGGGATTGGCGCATGAGTCCCTTCTAGATGGGCTGCCATCGTGAGTGGTAAGGTCCCCTCTTGCCTTTTCTTTTCTAGGAAATCCTTGAAGACCCAGCAGTCGTCAATGATGTGACCAAGGATACAGGGATATGGGCAATAATTAGGTTCGTTGACCCGACTCGCTTGTTCCGGGCGTTTGCATACTGGCAAGTTGAGACCTTTTTGCATCATTAGGTCAAACGCTTTAGCAACTTTATCTCGCCGAAATGAGTATGTTTTGTTCTTAAGTTCTGCCAGAGTATTCTTTTCTTTTGGCATCACTAGAACGGGTTTCTTTGATTCAGAGATTGTGTTTGTTGAATCTGTATGGGCTTGTCTCTTTGCGGACTGGAATTTTAAATAGTCCTTTAGGAGTTGAGCCAGCATGCCTTCAAGTGGAAAAGACTCAAGTGCTGGTGCTGGGAGCAGTGATTCTGCTTTTTCTTCGCTCTTCTTCAGTTCTGGTACCCATTTGCCTTTGAAGCAACGTAGGCAACTCCATTTTGGGGTTTCATCACTACTTTGAGGATGCTCTCTAAACCTCGTGCAAGGGGGATGGCATATAGCCCCACATTCGATACATGAAGTCATTTATGTGACCTCTCCCGGTCTATCGCATACACTACATGCGACCAACGACGATTGATCGTCTTCAGCTTCTATTGCATGACATGAAGCTTTGAAGGTTCTCCGGTTATTGTTTGGTTGTTGTTTTCTATGCTCAGAATGCATATCCAGACCCTTCATTTGTCTCAACAGGTCTTGGAAAGAGTGAGTTTTAGTTGGATTTGGTTTGGGTTGTCTTGGCAAGGCATTGGTGAAGGAATTCCTCCCTCGACCTCTTCCACGGCCTCTACCACGGCCACCTCTTAAAGCCATTTCTAAATTGGCATGGGCAGCTTTCACTTGGATCATTCTTAGATCACAAGTTGGTGACTCGTTATCACTGTCACTGTCACTGAAGTATTGTATGGGACGACATTTGGAGTCATCACTTTCATCATCATATTCTTCATACCCGAGCCCTCGAGTATTTCTTGGCTTTCCATCTGGTCCTATGATTGTAGAATTGCGGTGAGCCAATATCCTCTCGAATCGCTTGGTCATAGCATAGGTTGGAGACATGGGACTCATATTTGCGAGAATCTTGGCTAGGCTTTTGGGACAATATGGTAGAAGAGGTACATCCACTTTGTTGGACATGACTTCATCTTCTAAAGGCCATTCGTCGTCGTTCAGCACCAAAGACCGATCTTTACCATCGGAGGTTCTATAGAATACAATAGGCTTATGCCTAAAAATTCCCTCTTCGGTGATTTCTTCTTTAGGCGGTATTATGAATATCACCATTTCTTGGATTTGGTTCACTTCCCTTGGTGTGAGCTCCTTGTGATGGTTTTCAGGTATCATTTCAATCATCAATGAGGATTGACCTACTTCTTCCTCGTCTTCTGAGGGTATTATGTACGACGGGAGTATCCTAGCTTCATCAGCGTCCTCCCCTGATGATGAGTCAGTATCGGCTCCATATAGCCTTATTTTCTCATCTCGTTGTTTCTTCGAACATTCTCCTTTTAGGACAGGTTTATCGAAGAAGTATTTGGCATCTTTCAGCCCTATTTCATGCACTTCAAACGGCTTAATTTCTCCATTGATCTGTTTGACTTCGCCATCTTTTATATATTTCAAACATTGATGCAAGGTTGACGGGACGGCATTGTTATTATGTAGCCATGGTCGACCTATCAACGCGTTGTATGTGGTTTTCGCATCGATAATGTAGAATTTCATCCATTCTTGAATACCACCAATATCAAAAGGCAGGCTAACTGCCCCCATGGATTGCTCCGTTTTGTGGTTGAATCCATGTATGGTGATTTTGTCTTTCGTGTGAAATTTAGCGCTCAACGTGAGACGGTCCAATGTTCGCTTAGGCATCAGATTAATGGAAGAGCCTGGATCGATTAACATGCGGGTTACCTTCTGGCCATCGCACTCACCAGTAAGAAAGAGTGGTCTATTGTGATGAGACGTGCCTATAAGCAAATCATCATCATTGAAGGTGATGGTTGGATTTTTATTATCCACTAGTGCTATTTCTTGCATCCTCTTTTCGGCAAAATGCCCTTGAAACTCTTTAGGGTTTTGGAGCGCATAAATGAGCACTTCTCTCACTTCAACGGACATCATCAATATGTCAAACACGCTTACTGCAGCTGGTATTTTTCTAAGCTGTGCGAGGACATTGTAATCTTGCACCATATATTTCTTAAGTACTGGTTCATCTTGCGCTGCGGGTTCCTTCCCCTTTGCCTTGGCTTTCGACCTTCCAACTTCGTCTTCTTGTGGCGGTTGGCGCTCAGGGATGTACGTACCCGAGCGAAGCACTGCTTGGCAGTCAGGTTTTTTAGTTCTGACAAAGACGACTTCACCGTCATTTGAGTCACTTGAGGAACTTCCTCCATAGACAACCACGTTGCATGTTTCATGGTCATCATCATTGTTTTCTTCCTCTTGAGGGGTTTTACTCGTTTCTCCTTCCTCAGTTTTGAGGCCCAACATTAAGGTCAGTACATCTTCTGTTAAGAAGTCTAAGAGAGTCAACGGTAGCGGGGTACCTTGCTTATGATTCTCTAAAGTTTGTATGTGTTTTTGGATTTCAGAAGGTGTAGGCAACTCTGCTGGCTTGGGCAATTTCTTGCCTTTTCGGCTACCATTCTTGTTTGGCTTGCGATGGATGACCCGTTTTGAGGGCCTTGGCACTGTGGGGTTTATATTGCTATCCCATTTGACTTGAGGCCCTTTCAGAAGCTGCCTTAGCAACTTTTTGGTTTTCCTAGAGAGGTGGAATTCCCATGTTTCATTTGCGGGACTTTCAACCCTTTTTTCTTCGATCATCTCATCATGAGAGATAACATTAACTTGCTCGTGAGGTGCGGGTTGTTGCACGGCACTTGGCGCTAATTGCATACGACCCTCTTGTATTCTTCTTTCTATTAGGTCTTTGAAGACCCAACAGTCTTCTATTTTATGACTTATCACCCTATGATATGGGCAGTAGTTAGGGTGATCAACCTTATCTGCCTGATCGGGGCGTTTGCTTGGAGGCAATTTCATACCATCTTCCAAGGCTTGCTTGAATATCTTAGCCGTTTTCTCCTTCTTGAAAGAATACTTCTTATTCTTTCGTTCCTCTAACGATTTGGAATAACGATTATTTTGGTTATCGCGAAGAACTGGCTGAGTGGGTTGGCTATCGACTTGCCTCACCTCCTCGTCAGAAGAGTCAGAATCTCTGTTTTCAGTTTTGTTGGCTTTATTGGTTTTGACGGTGTATACCGTCTTCGATTCTTTCTTCTTCGGAAAGTCTCTTCTAGGTTTGAAAGAGGTTGATGACTTCTCTTCTATATCTGTTTGCCCCAACCTGGATACAGTGTCTACCAGATCTTGATAACTATTAGGGTTGGCAATGATTAACATTTCTCTCATTTTGCCGGATGTACTTCTTATGAGCAAATCAACTGCCTCCCTTTCGGGTATAGAATGGCTCGACTTGTTGCTCATATTTCTCCAGCGGTTGATGTATGCCAGAAGAGTTTCGTTTAGCCCTTGTTTGGCCCATGCTAAATCGGCAAGTCTTATTGGACTGCTCGCAGTGGCGAACCTGTCTATGAAGGCACGCGCCATTTGGTCCCAAGATTTTATACTTCCTGGTTTTAGGGAACAATACCATTGGAAAGCTGGTCCTGAAAGACTTCTAGCGAATTGGCGACAAAGGAACGCTTCTTCTCTCGAAGAGTCACCACATTGAATCATGAAGTGGCTGACATGCTGTTCAGGTCCCGTTTCGTCTGTCCCATTTCCTGAGAATTTGGAGAATAAAGGAACAGTGTATGTTGGAGGGTATTTTGGTACATCGAATTCGGGAGGGTATGGCTTCCCTATTCGCAGTGTCGTTTGTTTTGGGGCAATTCCCATTTCTTGTAACTGACGACTGATCATTTCTTGAACATCAACCGCAGTAAAGGTTGGGGAGGTTTCTCGCCTTTCATCTTCCCAATGTACCCTGCGTCTTTCTTGAGGGTTTGGTCTTTCTGATCTTTCGAGCCTGTTTACGGGGCTGGATCGATTTGATGTTTCTCCTCTTTCGAGTTCGGAGCCAGCGAGCCCTTTTCCTCGGATTTCAGTTATCAACCTTTGCTCCCTTTCGTAGGCTTGATGTACTTCAGCTCTAAGATTTTGTATCTCGGCTTGCATTTGATTGAAGGCAGATAACATTTTTTCTTGCGTTTGTGTGCCGGCTTGACTTTCACCAGCACATGGAGAAGTCGCCAAGACAGTATGGAAGTTACCCAATGCGGGCCCATCCATATGACCTATATCTGAGCCACTTACGGTTTTGGGTCTGGCATTTATAGGAGGCAGGCATGCTGCATCAGACTCCTCTTCATCGTCACTTGGATTTTCGACGATGGGGTCCTTCCCTTTTTTCACCATGCATACGGTAGGGTTGGAGGGTTTATGGTCATCTTCCTCTTCGAGGTCTTCATTAATGGTTATCATGAAGACCATCGCTTCTTCTTCTTGCTCACAGTACGTTTTAGCGACCCTTCGCTTCTTGTGAGTGGCATTTGGGGCCACTATTGTCAAGCTTCCAGTGTTGGAGGGGCGCGGATCGATTCGTGCCCCCAGCCTATCATATACATTGGTTGGTATTCTCAGAATTCGAGGGGTTTGATTTGATCCCTCTTTGCTCGAGCGTTGAGAGGTGCTTGCGCGCATCTCTCGACAAAGTTTTGGTTTTAGCGGGGCAACATCAGGTGCCCCCAGCCTCGGGGCTGAAAAGGTTGGTTTTGGTCTTGAGGCTGGGAATGTTAGCCTCGATTTGATTGAGGGTTGGGCGTCATTGGATGCCCCCATCTTTTGGGCTGGAAACGTCAACCTAGATTTGACGGATAGGGATGTAGAGGTTTCTTGCGTAGGATGTACGTAGTATCGATTCCTACGCTGCTTCAACATGCGAAGCTGTTTGTGGGCCCTATGAATGGTCATGGCAGTGTCATCAACCATTTTGCGGTTGGTGTTCATCCCCTTCGGTTCATGGATGAACGAGACGGTTTGAGGGACTTCTCCCGCTGCACGTATGTGTGCAGTAGAAGAATTCCTCCTCACTATCCTAAGTGGGGAGAATGAGTTGCGGACAGGGAGGGCTGGTTGAGACACCAGCTCATCCTGGTAAGCTTGGAGATTTCTTTTCCTGGTGACCGACAGAGGGGTCACTGGAGTCGGGTTAATTTTCTTAGATGCGCGCCTTCTTGCGCGCCTAGTTTTGGAGAGAGGAATGAACATCCTGCCGTCCATCCCTTTAGGGGTGAGAAAGTAACATACTTCATCATCATATGTAACTTCTTCCTCGGTGATAGACCCGAGGGACAGTTGTTCATTCATTAGAGCGGGAACAGGGGCTTCGAATGCCCTAACTTCATCAACAGGGACTGCGAAAGTCCCAAAATAAACCACCTCTTCGCCAGCTGGGAGGCTGGCAACTTGGGAAAAAGAGCGTGCGTTGACTGCGGTGTAAGCCATTCCTGCAAACAAGCAAAACTCAAAATTTCATTAGTCAATTTTCATATATAAACTTATACATGAGTGTTAGCCCGATTATTCAATCGATAGGCGTCGATATCGAATATAAAAGGAAATGACATAACTCAAGCGGTCCAATGACTTGTCGTTTGAGTGTTTTGAAGTCATTGGCTACTTGAGTATGTTCCCTTTATCTTCGTATCGGATCCCGAACCTGTGAGGAGGAGATTTGTCCCACCGGGCGTGCAAAACCTGTAGGGCGCAGAAAGTTGCACAGCTGGTATGTATGGAAGGTGTGTGTGCATGTGTGTTTAAATGTCTTGTGGTTCAATGCTCTCTGTTGATTAAAGAACATCGAACTCGAAACATTCATTTCTTTCTTTCCGCTATTCCTTCTGGTTCACCCTCGACAGACCTACGATTCGTGATCGGTCCGTCGAGAGAGTTTAATGATTGTGGGGACGTTTAAACTCCCAGCGGGCGCAAGCCCCCGCTGTTAATTACATCAGATGGCCCTCCCAAGCCATGCTGAATACCTCGTTCATTCCAGGATTTATGCCTATTTGTTGTGAATTGAATAAAGGGGCTAAAAGGGGAAACTCATGTACTTGGCTTTCGTGTGTGTTTCTTTGATTATCATCGTTTTGGGGTGTTTGATTAGTGTACATGCACGAGATGTAATGATTATTATTAAAATACCTTTATTACACATTTTTATTTATTTCATAAACATATTTGTACTTGAGAAAATATATTCACACTTTTTTGTATTTTTATTTGAGAGAAAGTGATTGAAATATGAAGAAAAGGGTATTTTCGTCATTTAAGGGCCTGGCTGATGTCTGGACATGTTCAATTTTGGTTTAGAAAGATGGAGGGTTCAATTTGGGTTCGTTTGGAGGTGGTTTGAGTCAATTCGGACTTGAAATGAAGAAGTTATGGCCAGAAAGGACTTATTCGTAAGTATTTATGTTTTTCCAGGGGTTTATTTACAAAGCTGGAAGGGCGTGGGTTTGTGATTTGGGTTTTAGACAAGGTTTCATGTGAAATTTGGGCCTCTAGGGACTTATTTGGAAGAGTTTTGTGCTGTCAGGGGCCTTTTTGTAAATTCACAGGGGCTTCGCTGCAAATATTGGAAAATCAGAGGGGGGGTCTTCCGTAAAAAGGGGATTAATTTGTAATCTTATTTATTATTCGGGGCCTTGAAATTCGGGTTTTTGGGTCTCTTAAATTCGTGTATTGGGCTTTGAGATGTGGGCCGAGCTTCAGGATTCGTGCTGGCCATTCGATGTGTATTCTGGACTTTAAAACCCGTGCTGTCATTCGAATTCTATTATGGCGCCAGAATTGAGGGTCTCAGATCACTTTAAGATCCGTGCAGCTGTTTTATTTGATTTCTACTTATACTTAGCAATTAAACCTTTAAAAATTCATATCAATTTGAAACAAAGTCAGAAAAATATGATCTTTATGTCTATTTTGTGTGTTTTGAAATTTTCTATCTAATTATGATGTTTATTTCATGTTTTGATTTTTTTTGTCATTCGGTACTGCCCATTTTTCAACAGCAGCCCCTTTTTATTTAAATGCTGTTTTTTCTATCTTTTAACCTGAACTTTGAAAATTCGTAAAAAATCGAAATATAATCAGAAAAGTGCAAACTTGATGTCCATTTTGTGTGTTTTGAAGTCCTCTATCTAGTAGTGAAGTCCATTTTTCATTTTGGTCCCTGTACCGGTCCAGAAGGTACTGTTTACCAGAGAAGGTCATTTTGACAATTTTGAGTGCTTTTATTGTGTCATTGGTGCATGCCTTGTAGTGTAATATTGGTCCATTATTCCAGAGGGTATTAGGGACTGATTTGAAACATATACAATTAATTCCATGAATTAAGCATCATTTTCATGGACTTTCATGGCCTTTATTGCTATATCTTTGGTACCAATGAACAAAGGAAAAGAAAAAAATCCAAAAATTCCGAAAATGATACCAAAAATCTGCCAAAATGTGGTTTTATGCAAGGAAGCCCCTGATTTTGTTTAAAATCATGTTTTTGATGTTTTTTGAAGAACATGTCATTAAGATTTCCTTAGGTTTAGAGATGCAAACATCCAACTTGTCATTTGTCTACACTTTAAACCTTCCATCTTTCACAATTTATATATATATTTAGAATATTTAATTTCTTTTAGTATATTTGCTTAGGAAATCAAGTATTCTTCCATACACAAATGGATCCAAAAAAGGGAGGGTCATCGAAATATCACAAGTTTAAAGCACAAATGACATATCATAGCCAAAGCTAATATCATCTAATACATTAGACTTCAATTTCTCCCCATTTGCACATAGTTTTTAATTTTTGCCAACATTCATCCACGTAAATGCACTAATTATTGACTAAATCAATCCCTTTGCACAAATAGGCCCTTTGATCATTTAGGTTGAGAGAATAATAGGGGAGACCTCATGGCTCAACCCTACTACCTCTTGTGTTTTAATTTTTTTTATTGTCACTTTATTATTCTTTTAACATCCTCACAAAATAATTAATATAGTTTTCATATGAAGGGAGACCTCATGGCTCAACCCTCATACTTCTACTACTTACTTATTTTTAGAAGAAGCTAAAGGAATTTAAAGAAGGAAAGAAAATATCAAAGATTAAAACTTTACTATTTTTATTTCATAAACTCCAAATAAAAGAGATGACAAAATATTAACATATGTATGTATATATATATTAATACTTGTGCATATATATATATATATATTTTTATGCAAAGTAAAAAAAAAAGGTAAGAAAAATCACATTTTAATATTTTTCATTATTATTTCATGAAAGATGCAAAGAAAGGAACTAAAAAGGGAAAATATATTTTTATTTGATCCTCAAGTTACATATTTCACTTTGTTCATCCTATGATGAACTAGAAACCATGTAACTCTCACATTCATGATTTTTGAAGGTTTAGAAATGAAATAAAAAGATGAGGAGGTGAGGGATAAGGCTAAAACAATGAAGAACAAACAAGAAAAATCATCAAAAAAACCTTCTTTATTTCGATTAAAAAAACAGAATATTTACAGAACCTTGCTCATCAAGAGCCTTACATTACATAGGTATTAATTACCTATTAAACTTGCTTGAGAAACTTCAAACTTCTAACCTAGCCTTGGTGTGAAAATGGGGTTTTCTCTCTTGTTTCTTGCTCAAAGCTTTTTGGAGAAGAAGAAGTCTATATCGGATGTCTCCAGTGTCTCTTTTCCTTCATTTGGGGTGTCTTATATAGGGCAGAAAGGGTCTAGGGTTTAGGGTTCAGCTGATGTGGCTTTCATCATGCCCATCAGCTGTTTGATTGAGGGTTTAGATCACTTAGCCTCATTCATGCATCCATATGTGGCAAAAGCTGTCCAATGGAGATTTGGCATGTCATTAATCCCCTTCTGGAATGATTTCAACCTTTGGATTAGCATCAAATGTCGTGTATCACTTAATGGCCATTGATTAACCGGCCAAATAAGGGAACATTCAATTTTCGTGCCCCTGCACCTCTGGAATAGATTCTTCTATTTTTGTCACTACCCAAGGGCAGTGTGACACGCGTCCTGGGGACCAGGGAGCCAGATAATAGCTGTAAGATCAGGGGTGTGTTATACCGGCGGTATACCGGGCTTAGAGTGCTCCCTCCTTGGTTAAAGCATTTTTGGGTGCACTGATTTGACAGATAGTATGATTATTATCCCCCAAACATTTGCTGAAGCATAATGTAACATCTAGACAGTCGGGCATGTACACTCGATATAACTCGGTTCTGACCCAAATCGGGTTCATGGTGCACATGAAATTAATTCCCTTTATTTCAAATTGAGGCTCACGTGACCATCGTATAGTCATATAGTGTGGTCTTGCAAAGTCCCGAAGCTTGAATTGAGCTCCACTATTCATTTTACATTTTCATCCCTTTTCTTTCTCGGCTTCAAGTTGAAGTCTATTAAAACAACCGAGTTTATAGTTTCGGTCAAGAAGAAAGGGGTAGAGGCGCTCCATAACCTTAGGTAAAGATTTGTACAAAACTTTGATCTCTAAACCCGAATTCATACTCCACTTTTATGTTGAAATCGGGAAAGAAAAGGAAGAAGAAAGAGCTGACAGTAGGGGCCCGCTGTCAGCATCTCTTTGGTTTAACCAATCGGGTTTTAAATTCCCGTTTCGTCTTGGCTGCATCTGGTGTTTGGTACACCCTTTTTCGAGTTTGACGCGGTGTACGAACACTTGGTGCACCCGAGTTGAAGGGGTCACAAGAGCCCCGGTGCAATTTCAATTTATTCTTCTCAGGGTTTGCATAGACTCGGTCTATTATAGGCCATGCTATTGACAGCTGGGTGTACATGTTGTGAATTGGTGAAACATGTCTACTCACTTCGACTGCCCAATAAAATTTGACTCAAGTCAATGACTTGTGGGTCCCTGGAGTCAAAGAACTAGTATGCACCTCCAAATTGCACCCAGAGAGTATCTAGGAGATGATTTTGCTAGGCGTATCTCATTATTTGCACCCAGCATGCTATCCAGCAATTGTTTATTTATAGGAAATTAATTCCTTAATGTCCCTGACCATTTTACACATTAAAATTCATGGTTTTGCATGTAGAATACCTCGAGGAATTTTAATATGCTGTACTCCATTTGCTGTGAAGGGTCTGAGTACAACTTTGGTATTTTAATTCCCCCAGAAATTGTCATTTGTCATGTTGAGTTTAAATAGCAACTTTTTAGGGTCAAACACTTTGTAAAAAATTTTGTGTTTCCAGTTCCACCAATTTGGACTTTATCTTCATTTGCTATAATTACGTGTTGTGGATCCTTAAGTTGTTTAATATTTTCTAATTTATTTTGGTCCCATGTCATATGGTCGGTAGCACCGGAGTCAATAATCCATTTACTTGAATTATGACATACATTTGCAAATTTTGAATTATCACAAATGTTGGAACAAATTAAATTAGAATTATAGAATACTAAACCTGTTGTCTGTTGCTGCAACAAACCATTTAACTGAGTAAGCAACTGAGTCAGCTGCGCAGTGGATGCCACAGAGGATCCTGAGGGATCTGTTGAGACAATGCTTGGAGTCGGTTCGAACCCTCCCTGTTCAATTCCATTTGGATCGGATCCCTTGTTCATTCCACCGAAATTAGCAAACTTCCCTCCCTTTTTTCCGCCGCCCCAGTTCCCTTTTTCTCCTTTGTAACGATTCGGCCGGAGGTGGGGATGGAGCACCCAGCAGCCTTCGCGGTTGTACCCTGTGCGTTTGCAGTGGTCGCACCAGTCGGCAGCTGAGGTCCCTCTCGTCACCTTGGCCGGATCTCTAGGGTTAGGGTTTGAATACTGTACCTTGAAAACTCGGTTGTTCTCTGACTCGGCTGGCGGTTGAGGGTTCATGAGGGCTCGCCTGGATTGTTCTTGCTCGATTCTTGCTACCACATCATCAAAGCTCGGTATGTCGGCCGACGCCAAGATTTGAGATCTAATTGGTTCATAGCTTTGATCGAGGGCCCCCAGGTAAGTAAAAATTAAGTCTAGCTCAGTTCTTTTTTGGGTTTCAGTCGGGTCTGTTGTTGGTGGGAGGTAGACATTGAGCTCCTCCCATTTTGAGAGGATTTCAGTTACTAATTCATTGTTACTTTGGGTACCCTGTTTAATTTGGGCAAGCTCTTGTTTAAGGCTGAAAATATGCGCAAAGTTTCTTTGTTGGCCATACCTTCTTTTAGCTTTGTCCCAAACTTCTTTTGATGTGTCGGAATACATGAGCACATTCGAAATCTTGGATTCCATGGTGCTGAGTAGCCATGACATGATCATTTGATCGGTGGTCACCCATTCTTCTATTTTTGCGCTTTCTTCAGGGGTTGGCTCGTTTAGTTTGGCTACTTCAGGTTTTCCTTTGGTTCCAGTGACAAAATTTAGTTTTCCTTTGCCACCAAGACCGATTGTTACGGATCTGGACCAGGGAATATAATTCTTGTTGCCGTTGAGAATGATGTTTGTGATTTTGGTGTTGTCGGATTGAGACATGGTGATTTTTGAGTTGTTGGTATGCTTGAGGTTTCTGTTGTTGCGGAATTTCTTGAGTCAGGAATTATCCTGCTCTGATACCATAATAAGTTTTGAGGGAGATGATGAAATATGATGAAAAACTATATTGAGAATTCTGATTTTTACAAGTTCTTTGTACATGCATACATATAGCCTATTGTGCTACTAGCCGTTGGCTGTTTTCCTTAATAAGAGATTGATTGATCTCTTGCCTAATTACATCCTAAATATAAGCTAGGTACCAATTACATATATACAGCTGTATTTGCTATGCTAGTTTATTTGTTGCCTATTAACAACCAATGATGAATCTTCTGAGGTTGTATTATAATCTCCAACAGTTGGGTTCTTACCTTGGCAGTTCTTTTATGAGGGAAGAATCTAGTGAGAAACAGTTTAGACAATTCCCTCCAAGTGGTAAAGAATCTCTTGGTAATGACCCTAACCATTTCTTGGCCTTATCCCTAAGAGTGAAAGGAAATAAAGCAAGTCTGATATAATCTGAGGTTGTGCCATTAGTTTTAATGGTGGTGCAACACTCAAGGAAGGTTTGCAGATGAGCATGTGGATCCTCATGATCCAATCCATGGAATGTGTTCTACTGCACAATGTTGATAACCCCCGGATTAAAGTTCGGTTGGTTTCCAACTATCCTTGGCAGCCTGATTGCTCCCCTCACGTCCCGGGCTCTTGGCACATTGAACTCCTTCAAAGTTCTTGGGACAAAGTCAGCCATGTCATCATCAGAGTCGTGGACACCATGAGGCTCCTCATCTCTGTCTTCTACGTGTTGGCTCATCCCTCCTCTGCTCGGGTGGTCGGAGTGTACGGACTGTGTGTCAGCTGCACGGTCCGTGTGCGGAGGTGGTTGTGCAGGAACAGCTGGTCCTTTGCTCCTCAGATTGTAGTGTGGTTCTAGCTTGCTCCTGTGGTGAGAGAAAAAGAAAGAAAAAGATATAAGTTAAAATCTAGAATTTAGCAAAAATAAGCAAAATCCAGAAATTTTCAATGCCGTCCACGGCAACGGCGCCAAAAACTTGTTCACACAAAAGCGTATGCACAAAGTTTCAGTATAGCAAGCTATACCTTTTAACCTTGGTACACCTTTCGAGTCGGATTGCAAGCGTACAATCCCATCGAGCAGTATATTCAGGTATCGATCCACAGGGACGGTTGAATATTTAAAGGACTCTACTTAGTTTATAAAAATCCTAGAAGTTCTGCAAAGTTGGTTTTGGGTTGTTTAGATTCCTAAATAGCAGTAATTAAATGCAAGAAAGTAAATTAAACTGGGTTTTAATCAAAGGTATGTAGGGCGCAGAAAGTTGCACAGCAAGTGGAAGGTGTGTGCATATATTAAATGCCTCAGGGTTCAATGCTCTCGGTTCTAAAGTCATGGAAGAGAACATCGAACTTGAAACATTCGTTTTCTTTCTACAATTCCTTCGGTTCACCCTTGACAGACCTACTGTTCATAATCAGTCTATCGAGAGAGTTTATTGATTGTGGGGACGTTTAACTCCCAGCGGGCGCAAGCCCCCGCTGTTAATTACATCAGATGACCCTTCCAAGCCATACTGAACACCTCGTCCATGTAACGTCCTGTCACGTTGACTTTTTTAGTCATTATCATAAATCGTCCCGAGAGAACGTAACGACTATTATAAGTATATATGTAACACTTCATCACGACTAGGCACATTTCATAGCTTATTTAAAATACGATAATTTTTATACAAATTAATACTAGAAAGTTTTAAACACTTTGTAAACAAGAGTCAAAACGAGAAACCGATCTAATATACACACATCTTGAGTTAGGATCGCACGCGCAATTATCCATATAGAAAATGTCATAAGAAATCTTGTAGAAAAATACAAATATTTCTGAAATGAATGTCTCTTTACCTGGCCATAACAATTAGGAAATAAATACTAATCAAATCGTTAATTAAAACCTAAATTTGAGCTACCCTTTTAATAACCTTCTAAATTTAACTTCAGCTGGATTATTCAGACGGACAGCTGTTAGTATTCTAACCACAGCTCACTCATATTAATTCGGATTTGCATGAAATTTAATATCGGAAAATTTAACTTCAATATCTACAACTTTTGTTTAGAAACCTACCCCAAATTCTTAACGAAGAATTCTCCATAAAATTCCAAATCAGTAAACAGTATTATTCGGAAACTGCAGACCTCTGTCGACTATTTTAATCATTCCACCTCACTGGAAATTCCGATTAAGTTGAAATCGGTCGCATTTGAACCGTAACAGAAAATCTTACGATCCCTATGTAGTATATGTTTTCGAATTATGAACCTATAAGTCCAGGTAGATTTATCTTTAAGAATGAAAATTAAAACTGCAGAAAACAGAATTTTGTCATTAGCCTAAAGCGGTAAGATTAATTAATTATGGTCCATTAAAGTCCAATCCAACCCAACCAAAATCTGAAGACAACCCTAACCTCGCCTCTATATAAACCCCTTACCTCACCCCCCCCCCCCCTCCACAGCCACCATCTCTCTATTTTTCTCTCTAGCCGACATCTTTCTCTCTCCCTCTCTCTCACGAAGCCAAATCAATCTTTTTCATATACAAGAAATACTAGGACTGAGTTTCCTTAATTCATTGGCACTCTAAGGTAAAAATACTAACTCATTAAATTACAACATTAAATTAAGTCATAGTTTTATTTCCTCCTAAACGTTAAATAGATCGACTTCTTTTTGTTGAAATTTAGTTACTCGAATTTTTCTTAATTGAAATAAAACAAATATAAAGTCTCAATACTACAACTGGTATGACATCCGACGTAGTTTGAGACAAACAAACTAAATCACTTAAGATAATTTTTATTATTCTTTTTCTTGATTTATTTCTTAAATCCAACGCTTGAATGATGCATTGACATCTAATACGGCTTGGTTTGGAGTAGAGTAACATTTATTTTATTTTGTTTCTGTTTCTTAATTAAATCCAACGCTTCAATGATGCATTGACATCTAATATGGCTTGGTTTGGAGTAGAGTAATGAATTCTTTTTAATTTTATTTCTTTATTGTGTTCATGGTCTTCAATCTATAAACGGTGAAAATATATAGCACCTATACGGATTGGATCCCTTGTGTTTAATGCATTTGGGTTGCGATTTGATTCATGGGACCTAGATGTTCTAAATTTTCAAGCAATCATAAATGGTAATCCAACTTAAAGTGCACGAACGTCAATGTGTATTTTAAAGTTTATAAATTTATGTAACAAATTTTAATAGATCATTAGTAAGACAATAATAGAATCATACAAGAAACTGGATTAACACTAACCTTCATAATATTTATTCATATATTTCGCATGATAATACTTTAGCAAATTATAATTGTTTCTTTTGATAAAATGCTTAAGTTATTAGGTTCACTACTTTATTTGACAATTTATTTAATAGAGCCTATGTTGAATAGGCCTTGTTATCTATAACTAGTAATAATTTGATGCTTATATAAATTTATTAATGTATTGAATAGACTTTTGCGAAGGCTTTAATTAAATTATTCGACTTCTTGAATTTTAATGATTCTTGTTCATACGTCTTTTATTTCTTTTCATGATTTTCTAATAAAAGGATGAGTAGTATTTCACACACACTTAGCATATATTTTAGTAATCACAATGAATTTTAGTTAGTAAACAGAGAACCTCAAAATGACCATCGAAGAATATTAACTAGAAATTATGCGTACATTATTTAGGCTCAAGTTCAGAAGTTCTAGAAGAGCCCAGGACGTCTAGTGAGTTCCTTCCGATAACAGGTGCGGGTTTCCTAGACTTTATAAAACTATCTTACTTGTCTATTGTCATTCAATTGTTTATTTATCATGGCATTAGTTGGAATTATGCATGTTGTTTTCGAACCATTCGTATGACTTGAGTAGTACATAAATAAATTGCATGAAATGATAGGATTCATACATTGACCAATGGACTTGCATGAATAGGATGTATTGAGCATGGCATGAATTGTGATTGAATAAAAGTGCATGACATGAACGAGTTAGGAAACTGAACAGGGGCCGATATGCTAGCTTGCATATTGGGATGTATACATTGGGTCTAGTGTTCGACTGGACCCCTCGTTAACGTGACTGTAGGCGAAAGCGGTCCTGTCACGGATGTGATTGTAGGCTGACGCGATCCTGTCGCGTACGTGATTGTAGGCGCAAGCGGTCCTATCACGGACGTGATTGTAGGCGGAAGCGGTCCTATCACTGCCAAGACCTAGCGGCATATGAATTCACCGTCTAGTGAGACACACGAAATAGATTAACATAATTTTAAAAGTAAATGAAAGTAGTAAGTAATGATAGGATGTGAATTGCATTAGAAGAAGCATACGCATTTTAATTATGTATGTTCATATTTGTGAGAATAAGTAAAGGTTTTATAAGGTTTGGGCTGGAACTAAATCACGCACTGAGAGAAGGTTCGATCTCTCACCCGTTCCACTTTTATGTGGGTTCCAGGTAATGAAGAACAAGGATTCGAGCAAGGACAAGAGTGAGACTATGCGGGAAGGCTTATGATTGATAAATTGCCACATGTTGTTTAGTTATGTTTCTATGATTCAATAATTGATACATTGAGCAGGCATGGTAGTGCTTGTGTTACTAGCCATGTCCGCCATGATTGTTTGTGAAACTCTTTTGATTATGAAATAAATGTGGCTTTATTTATATTGTTATTGATAATGTATGTGATGTGAATACGCCTTACGTAGAAATACGTGGCGGGTTGTCCCGGGGTGTGACAACTAAGTTGGTATCAGAGCCAGCACATACAATATCAATAATTCCCCGCTAAGTGAGTGCGTGTTCGGATCTTATCTTTAGAATTCAGATAATACAATTTAAATACATAATTTCGTTGAGACTCCAAATAATGCAGTTTACGTAGAAATAAGTGTTAAGATCTTGTCTTTAGAATTTCAAGCATAACAACTTCTATCCGAAATTTAACTTTTGTTTTCATTTAATATCCAACAATCATAATTCCGGATTTGAATAGTTATTGAAGTTGGAAGTTCCGAAATTGATATATCTAGATATAGTATTCCACTAAATTTCAGCTTAATGTTTTCATTAATTTTCTAATATTAAAGCAAAGGAACTTGACTATTCTTTTCCAGATTAAATGTTTTTAAATGAAGAATTTTATAATTAAGGTATACAAATAATTAGAATTTAATCTATCAATCATGTAAGGAATATATCTAATTTTATTAATCTTGGCAAAGATACTTTCCTCCTAGAGCACCAAATATAATAAGGAAAATAAAAATTCCCAACATAGCTATTAGTCAGCAACGATATTTTTCTAATTGTTCTATCTTCATGAGGCCCGATACCGGGTAATTATAATTTCACACATCGAAAGTTCAAAGTTTCTTAAAATAATCACTTTTAATACATGGCACACTTTGAATATTTCCTCAATGTTATTAAAAAAAAAAATGCAATATCAATTCTTGGTATTAAAACCACTACGACTACAAATTTTGAATGATTAGACTATTAACTTCATCTAATCTCATCTCATACGACTTTCATTAAATCATCATTTATTATTAGTCTCATTAAATTTGTTGTCAAGATTTCATTTAAATTATTTTGAAACAATATGGTAATTCAATCAGAGTGGCGCAGTGGAAGCGTAGGGAAAGTATTTATAATTTTATACTTGAATTTTGCGGACAAAATTCTTTTTAAGGGGGGAAGGATGTAACATCCTGTCACGTTGACTTTTTTAGTCATTATCATAAATCGTCCCGAGAGAACGTAACGACTATTATAAGTATATATGTAACACTTCATCACGACTAGGCACATTTCATAGCTTATTTAAAATACGATAATTTTTATACAAATTAATACT
This sequence comes from Carex myosuroides, assembly GCA_028015225.1. Taxonomy (NCBI): domain Eukaryota; kingdom Viridiplantae; phylum Streptophyta; class Magnoliopsida; order Poales; family Cyperaceae; genus Carex; species Carex myosuroides. Next base: position 19,038,822 of record CM051471.1, on the reverse strand, counting down.
AGAAAGTTTTAAACACTTTGTAAACAAGAGTCAAAACGAGAAACCGATCTAATATACACACATCTTGAGTTAGGATCGCACGCGCAATTATCCATATAGAAAATGTCATAAGAAATCTTGTAGAAAAATACAAATATTTCTGAAATGAATGTCTCTTTACCTGGCCATAACAATTAGGAAATAAATACTAATCAAATCGTTAATTAAAACCTAAATTTGAGCTACCCTTTTAATAACCTTCTAAATTTAACTTCAGCTGGATTATTCAGACGGACAGCTGTTAGTATTCTAACCACAGCTCACTCATATTAATTCGGATTTGCATGAAATTTAATATCGGAAAATTTAACTTCAATATCTACAACTTTTGTTTAGAAACCTACCCCAAATTCTTAACGAAGAATTCTCCATAAAATTCCAAATCAGTAAACAGTATTATTCGGAAACTGCAGACCTCTGTCGACTATTTTAATCATTCCACCTCACTGGAAATTCCGATTAAGTTGAAATCGGTCGCATTTGAACCGTAACAGAAAATCTTACGATCCCTATGTAGTATATGTTTTCGAATTATGAACCTATAAGTCCAGGTAGATTTATCTTTAAGAATGAAAATTAAAACTGCAGAAAACAGAATTTTGTCATTAGCCTAAAGCGGTAAGATTAATTAATTATGGTCCATTAAAGTCCAATCCAACCCAACCAAAATCTGAAGACAACCCTAACCTCGCCTCTATATAAACCCCTTACCTCACCCCCCCCCCCCCCCCCTCCACAGCCACCATCTCTCTATTTTTCTCTCTAGCCGACATCTTTCTCTCTCCCTCTCTCTCACGAAGCCAAATCAATCTTTTTCATATACAAGAAATACTAGGACTGAGTTTCCTTAATTCATTGGCACTCTAAGGTAAAAATACTAACTCATTAAATTACAACATTAAATTAAGTCATAGTTTTATTTCCTCCTAAACGTTAAATAGATCGACTTCTTTTTGTTGAAATTTAGTTACTCGAATTTTTCTTAATTGAAATAAAACAAATATAAAGTCTCAATACTACAACTGGTATGACATCCGACGTAGTTTGAGACAAACAAACTAAATCACTTAAGATAATTTTTATTATTCTTTTTCTTGATTTATTTCTTAAATCCAACGCTTGAATGATGCATTGACATCTAATACGGCTTGGTTTGGAGTAGAGTAACATTTATTTTATTTTGTTTCTGTTTCTTAATTAAATCCAACGCTTCAATGATGCATTGACATCTAATATGGCTTGGTTTGGAGTAGAGTAATGAATTCTTTTTAATTTTATTTCTTTATTGTGTTCATGGTCTTCAATCTATAAACGGTGAAAATATATAGCACCTATACGGATTGGATCCCTTGTGTTTAATGCATTTGGGTTGCGATTTGATTCATGGGACCTAGATGTTCTAAATTTTCAAGCAATCATAAATGGTAATCCAACTTAAAGTGCACGAACGTCAATGTGTATTTTAAAGTTTATAAATTTATGTAACAAATTTTAATAGATCATTAGTAAGACAATAATAGAATCATACAAGAAACTGGATTAACACTAACCTTCATAATATTTATTCATATATTTCGCATGATAATACTTTAGCAAATTATAATTGTTTCTTTTGATAAAATGCTTAAGTTATTAGGTTCACTACTTTATTTGACAATTTATTTAATAGAGCCTATGTTGAATAGGCCTTGTTATCTATAACTAGTAATAATTTGATGCTTATATAAATTTATTAATGTATTGAATAGACTTTTGCGAAGGCTTTAATTAAATTATTCGACTTCTTGAATTTTAATGATTCTTGTTCATACGTCTTTTATTTCTTTTCATGATTTTCTAATAAAAGGATGAGTAGTATTTCACACACACTTAGCATATATTTTAGTAATCACAATGAATTTTAGTTAGTAAACAGAGAACCTCAAAATGACCATCGAAGAATATTAACTAGAAATTATGCGTACATTATTTAGGCTCAAGTTCAGAAGTTCTAGAAGAGCCCAGGACGTCTAGTGAGTTCCTTCCGATAACAGGTGCGGGTTTCCTAGACTTTATAAAACTATCTTACTTGTCTATTGTCATTCAATTGTTTATTTATCATGGCATTAGTTGGAATTATGCATGTTGTTTTCGAACCATTCGTATGACTTGAGTAGTACATAAATAAATTGCATGAAATGATAGGATTCATACATTGACCAATGGACTTGCATGAATAGGATGTATTGAGCATGGCATGAATTGTGATTGAATAAAAGTGCATGACATGAACGAGTTAGGAAACTGAACAGGGGCCGATATGCTAGCTTGCATATTGGGATGTATACATTGGGTCTAGTGTTCGACTGGACCCCTCGTTAACGTGACTGTAGGCGAAAGCGGTCCTGTCACGGATGTGATTGTAGGCTGACGCGATCCTGTCGCGTACGTGATTGTAGGCGGAAGCGGTCCTATCACTGCCAAGACCTAGCGGCATATGAATTCACCGTCTAGTGAGGCACACGAAATAGATTAACATAATTTTAAAAGTAAATGAAAGTAGTAAGTAATGATAGGATGTGAATTGCATTAGAAGAAGCATACGCATTTTAATTATGTATGTTCATATTTGTGAGAATAAGTAAAGGTTTTATAAGGTTTGGGCTGGAACTAAATCACGCACTGAGAGAAGGTTCGATCTCTCACCCGTTCCACTTTTATGTGGGTTCCAGGTAATGAAGAACAAGGATTCGAGCAAGGACAAGAGTGAGACTATGCGGGAAGGCTTATGATTGATAAATTGCCACATGTTGTTTAGTTATGTTTCTATGATTCAATAATTGATACATTGAGCAGGCATGGTAGTGCTTGTGTTACTAGCCATGTCCGCCATGATTGTTTGTGAAACTCTTTTGATTATGAAATAAATGTGGCTTTATTTATATTGTTATTGATAATGTATGTGATGTGAATACGCCTTACGTAGAAATACGTGGCGGGTTGTCCCGGGGTGTGACAACTAAGTTGGTATCAGAGCCAGCACATACAATATCAATAATTCCCCGCTAAGTGAGTGCGTGTTCGGATCTTATCTTTAGAATTCAGATAATACAATTTAAATACATAATTTCGTTGAGACTCCAAATAATGCAGTTTACGTAGAAATAAGTGTTAAGATCTTGTCTTTAGAATTTCAAGCATAACAACTTCTATCCGAAATTTAACTTTTGTTTTCATTTAATATCCAACAATCATAATTCCGGATTTGAATAGTTATTGAAGTTGGAAGTTCCGAAATTGATATATCTAGATATAGTATTCCACTAAATTTCAGCTTAATGTTTTCATTAATTTTCTAATATTAAAGCAAAGGAACTTGACTATTCTTTTCCAGATTAAATGTTTTTAAATGAAGAATTTTATAATTAAGGTATACAAATAATTAGAATTTAATCTATCAATCATGTAAGGAATATATCTAATTTTATTAATCTTGGCAAAGATACTTTCCTCCTAGAGCACCAAATATAATAAGGAAAATAAAAATTCCCAACATAGCTATTAGTCAGCAACGATATTTTTCTAATTGTTCTATCTTCATGAGGCCCGATACCGGGTAATTATAATTTCACACATCGAAAGTTCAAAGTTTCTTAAAATAATCACTTTTAATACATGGCACACTTTGAATATTTCCTCAATGTTATTAAAAAAAAAATGCAATATCAATTCTTGGTATTAAAACCACTACGACTACAAATTTTGAATGATTAGACTATTAACTTCATCTAATCTCATCTCATACGACTTTCATTAAATCATCATTTATTATTAGTCTCATTAAATTTGTTGTCAAGATTTCATTTAAATTATTTTGAAACAATATGGTAATTCAATCAGAGTGGCGCAGTGGAAGCGTAGGGAAAGTATTTATAATTTTATACTTGAATTTTGCGGACAAAATTCTTTTTAAGGGGGGAAGGATGTAACATCCTGTCACGTTGACTTTTTTAGTCATTATCATAAATCGTCCCGAGAGAACGTAACGACTATTATAAGTATATATGTAACACTTCATCACGACTAGGCACATTTCATAGCTTATTTAAAATACGATAATTTTTATACAAATTAATACTAGAAAGTTTTAAACACTTTGTAAACAAGAGTCAAAACGAGAAACCGATCTAATATACACACATCTTGAGTTAGGATCGCACGCGCAATTATCCATATAGAAAATGTCATAAGAAATCTTGTAGAAAAATACAAATATTTCTGAAATGAATGTCTCTTTACCTGGCCATAACAATTAGGAAATAAATACTAATCAAATCGTTAATTAAAACCTAAATTTGAGCTACCCTTTTAATAACCTTCTAAATTTAACTTCAGCTGGATTATTCAGACGGACAGCTGTTAGTATTCTAACCACAGCTCACTCATATTAATTCGGATTTGCATGAAATTTAATATCGGAAAATTTAACTTCAATATCTACAACTTTTGTTTAGAAACCTACCCCAAATTCTTAACGAAGAATTCTCCATAAAATTCCAAATCAGTAAACAGTATTATTCGGAAACTGCAGACCTCTGTCGACTATTTTAATCATTCCACCTCACTGGAAATTCCGATTAAGTTGAAATCGGTCGCATTTGAACCGTAACAGAAAATCTTACGATCCCTATGTAGTATATGTTTTCGAATTATGAACCTATAAGTCCAGGTAGATTTATCTTTAAGAATGAAAATTAAAACTGCAGAAAACAGAATTTTGTCATTAGCCTAAAGCGGTAAGATTAATTAATTATGGTCCATTAAAGTCCAATCCAACCCAACCAAAATCTGAAGACAACCCTAACCTCGCCTCTATATAAACCCCTTACCTCACCCCCCCCCCCCCCTCCACAGCCACCATCTCTCTATTTTTCTCTCTAGCCGACATCTTTCTCTCTCCCTCTCTCTCACGAAGCCAAATCAATCTTTTTCATATACAAGAAATACTAGGACTGAGTTTCCTTAATTCATTGGCACTCTAAGGTAAAAATACTAACTCATTAAATTACAACATTAAATTAAGTCATAGTTTTATTTCCTCCTAAACGTTAAATAGATCGACTTCTTTTTGTTGAAATTTAGTTACTCGAATTTTTCTTAATTGAAATAAAACAAATATAAAGTCTCAATACTACAACTGGTATGACATCCGACGTAGTTTGAGACAAACAAACTAAATCACTTAAGATAATTTTTATTATTCTTTTTCTTGATTTATTTCTTAAATCCAACGCTTGAATGATGCATTGACATCTAATACGGCTTGGTTTGGAGTAGAGTAACATTTATTTTATTTTGTTTCTGTTTCTTAATTAAATCCAACGCTTCAATGATGCATTGACATCTAATATGGCTTGGTTTGGAGTAGAGTAATGAATTCTTTTTAATTTTATTTCTTTATTGTGTTCATGGTCTTCAATCTATAAACGGTGAAAATATATAGCACCTATACGGATTGGATCCCTTGTGTTTAATGCATTTGGGTTGCGATTTGATTCATGGGACCTAGATGTTCTAAATTTTCAAGCAATCATAAATGGTAATCCAACTTAAAGTGCACGAACGTCAATGTGTATTTTAAAGTTTATAAATTTATGTAACAAATTTTAATAGATCATTAGTAAGACAATAATAGAATCATACAAGAAACTGGATTAACACTAACCTTCATAATATTTATTCATATATTTCGCATGATAATACTTTAGCAAATTATAATTGTTTCTTTTGATAAAATGCTTAAGTTATTAGGTTCACTACTTTATTTGACAATTTATTTAATAGAGCCTATGTTGAATAGGCCTTGTTATCTATAACTAGTAATAATTTGATGCTTATATAAATTTATTAATGTATTGAATAGACTTTTGCGAAGGCTTTAATTAAATTATTCGACTTCTTGAATTTTAATGATTCTTGTTCATACGTCTTTTATTTCTTTTCATGATTTTCTAATAAAAGGATGAGTAGTATTTCACACACACTTAGCATATATTTTAGTAATCACAATGAATTTTAGTTAGTAAACAGAGAACCTCAAAATGACCATCGAAGAATATTAACTAGAAATTATGCGTACATTATTTAGGCTCAAGTTCAGAAGTTCTAGAAGAGCCCAGGACGTCTAGTGAGTTCCTTCCGATAACAGGTGCGGGTTTCCTAGACTTTATAAAACTATCTTACTTGTCTATTGTCATTCAATTGTTTATTTATCATGGCATTAGTTGGAATTATGCATGTTGTTTTCGAACCATTCGTATGACTTGAGTAGTACATAAATAAATTGCATGAAATGATAGGATTCATACATTGACCAATGGACTTGCATGAATAGGATGTATTGAGCATGGCATGAATTGTGATTGAATAAAAGTGCATGACATGAACGAGTTAGGAAACTGAACAGGGGCCGATATGCTAGCTTGCATATTGGGATGTATACATTGGGTCTAGTGTTCGACTGGACCCCTCGTTAACGTGACTGTAGGCGAAAGCGGTCCTGTCACGGATGTGATTGTAGGCTGACGCGATCCTGTCGCGTACGTGATTGTAGGCGGAAGCGGTCCTATCACTGCCAAGACCTAGCGGCATATGAATTCACCGTCTAGTGAGGCACACGAAATAGATTAACATAATTTTAAAAGTAAATGAAAGTAGTAAGTAATGATAGGATGTGAATTGCATTAGAAGAAGCATACGCATTTTAATTATGTATGTTCATATTTGTGAGAATAAGTAAAGGTTTTATAAGGTTTGGGCTGGAACTAAATCACGCACTGAGAGAAGGTTCGATCTCTCACCCGTTCCACTTTTATGTGGGTTCCAGGTAATGAAGAACAAGGATTCGAGCAAGGACAAGAGTGAGACTATGCGGGAAGGCTTATGATTGATAAATTGCCACATGTTGTTTAGTTATGTTTCTATGATTCAATAATTGATACATTGAGCAGGCATGGTAGTGCTTGTGTTACTAGCCATGTCCGCCATGATTGTTTGTGAAACTCTTTTGATTATGAAATAAATGTGGCTTTATTTATATTGTTATTGATAATGTATGTGATGTGAATACGCCTTACGTAGAAATACGTGGCGGGTTGTCCCGGGGTGTGACAACTAAGTTGGTATCAGAGCCAGCACATACAATATCAATAATTCCCCGCTAAGTGAGTGCGTGTTCGGATCTTATCTTTAGAATTCAGATAATACAATTTAAATACATAATTTCGTTGAGACTCCAAATAATGCAGTTTACGTAGAAATAAGTGTTAAGATCTTGTCTTTAGAATTTCAAGCATAACAACTTCTATCCGAAATTTAACTTTTGTTTTCATTTAATATCCAACAATCATAATTCCGGATTTGAATAGTTATTGAAGTTGGAAGTTCCGAAATTGATATATCTAGATATAGTATTCCACTAAATTTCAGCTTAATGTTTTCATTAATTTTCTAATATTAAAGCAAAGGAACTTGACTATTCTTTTCCAGATTAAATGTTTTTAAATGAAGAATTTTATAATTAAGGTATACAAATAATTAGAATTTAATCTATCAATCATGTAAGGAATATATCTAATTTTATTAATCTTGGCAAAGATACTTTCCTCCTAGAGCACCAAATATAATAAGGAAAATAAAAATTCCCAACATAGCTATTAGTCAGCAACGATATTTTTCTAATTGTTCTATCTTCATGAGGCCCGATACCGGGTAATTATAATTTCACACATCGAAAGTTCAAAGTTTCTTAAAATAATCACTTTTAATACATGGCACACTTTGAATATTTCCTCAATGTTATTAAAAAAAAAATGCAATATCAATTCTTGGTATTAAAACCACTACGACTACAAATTTTGAATGATTAGACTATTAACTTCATCTAATCTCATCTCATACGACTTTCATTAAATCATCATTTATTATTAGTCTCATTAAATTTGTTGTCAAGATTTCATTTAAATTATTTTGAAACAATATGGTAATTCAATCAGAGTGGCGCAGTGGAAGCGTAGGGAAAGTATTTATAATTTTATACTTGAATTTTGCGGACAAAATTCTTTTTAAGGGGGGAAGGATGTAACATCCTGTCACGTTGACTTTTTTAGTCATTATCATAAATCGTCCCGAGAGAACGTAACGACTATTATAAGTATATATGTAACACTTCATCACGACTAGGCACATTTCATAGCTTATTTAAAATACGATAATTTTTATACAAATTAATACTAGAAAGTTTTAAACACTTTGTAAACAAGAGTCAAAACGAGAAACCGATCTAATATACACACATCTTGAGTTAGGATCGCACGCGCAATTATCCATATAGAAAATGTCATAAGAAATCTTGTAGAAAAATACAAATATTTCTGAAATGAATGTCTCTTTACCTGGCCATAACAATTAGGAAATAAATACTAATCAAATCGTTAATTAAAACCTAAATTTGAGCTACCCTTTTAATAACCTTCTAAATTTAACTTCAGCTGGATTATTCAGACGGACAGCTGTTAGTATTCTAACCACAGCTCACTCATATTAATTCGGATTTGCATGAAATTTAATATCGGAAAATTTAACTTCAATATCTACAACTTTTGTTTAGAAACCTACCCCAAATTCTTAACGAAGAATTCTCCATAAAATTCCAAATCAGTAAACAGTATTATTCGGAAACTGCAGACCTCTGTCGACTATTTTAATCATTCCACCTCACTGGAAATTCCGATTAAGTTGAAATCGGTCGCATTTGAACCGTAACAGAAAATCTTACGATCCCTATGTAGTATATGTTTTCGAATTATGAACCTATAAGTCCAGGTAGATTTATCTTTAAGAATGAAAATTAAAACTGCAGAAAACAGAATTTTGTCATTAGCCTAAAGCGGTAAGATTAATTAATTATGGTCCATTAAAGTCCAATCCAACCCAACCAAAATCTGAAGACAACCCTAACCTCGCCTCTATATAAACCCCTTACCTCACCCCCCCCCTCCACAGCCACCATCTCTCTATTTTTCTCTCTAGCCGACATCTTTCTCTCTCCCTCTCTCTCACGAAGCCAAATCAATCTTTTTCATATACAAGAAATACTAGGACTGAGTTTCCTTAATTCATTGGCACTCTAAGGTAAAAATACTAACTCATTAAATTACAACATTAAATTAAGTCATAGTTTTATTTCCTCCTAAACGTTAAATAGATCGACTTCTTTTTGTTGAAATTTAGTTACTCGAATTTTTCTTAATTGAAATAAAACAAATATAAAGTCTCAATACTACAACTGGTATGACATCCGACGTAGTTTGAGACAAACAAACTAAATCACTTAAGATAATTTTTATTATTCTTTTTCTTGATTTATTTCTTAAATCCAACGCTTGAATGATGCATTGACATCTAATACGGCTTGGTTTGGAGTAGAGTAACATTTATTTTATTTTGTTTCTGTTTCTTAATTAAATCCAACGCTTCAATGATGCATTGACATCTAATATGGCTTGGTTTGGAGTAGAGTAATGAATTCTTTTTAATTTTATTTCTTTATTGTGTTCATGGTCTTCAATCTATAAACGGTGAAAATATATAGCACCTATACGGATTGGATCCCTTGTGTTTAATGCATTTGGGTTGCGATTTGATTCATGGGACCTAGATGTTCTAAATTTTCAAGCAATCATAAATGGTAATCCAACTTAAAGTGCACGAACGTCAATGTGTATTTTAAAGTTTATAAATTTATGTAACAAATTTTAATAGATCATTAGTAAGACAATAATAGAATCATACAAGAAACTGGATTAACACTAACCTTCATAATATTTATTCATATATTTCGCATGATAATACTTTAGCAAATTATAATTGTTTCTTTTGATAAAATGCTTAAGTTATTAGGTTCACTACTTTATTTGACAATTTATTTAATAGAGCCTATGTTGAATAGGCCTTGTTATCTATAACTAGTAATAATTTGATGCTTATATAAATTTATTAATGTATTGAATAGACTTTTGCGAAGGCTTTAATTAAATTATTCGACTTCTTGAATTTTAATGATTCTTGTTCATACGTCTTTTATTTCTTTTCATGATTTTCTAATAAAAGGATGAGTAGTATTTCACACACACTTAGCATATATTTTAGTAATCACAATGAATTTTAGTTAGTAAACAGAGAACCTCAAAATGACCATCGAAGAATATTAACTAGAAATTATGCATACATTATTTAGGCTCAAGTTCAGAAGTTCTAGAAGAGCCCAGGACGTCTAGTGAGTTCCTTCCGATAACAGGTGCGGGTTTCCTAGACTTTATAAAACTATCTTACTTGTCTATTGTCATTCAATTGTTTATTTATCATGGCATTAGTTGGAATTATGCATGTTGTTTTCGAACCATTCGTATGACTTGAGTAGTACATAAATAAATTGCATGAAATGATAGGATTCATACATTGACCAATGGACTTGTATGAATAGGATGTATTGAGCATGGCATGAATTGTGATTGAATAAAAGTGCATGACATGAACGAGTTAGGAAACTGAACAGGGGCCGATATGCTAGCTTGCATATTGGGATGTATACATTGGGTCTAGTGTTCGACTGGACCCCTCGTTAACGTGACTGTAGGCAAAAGCGGTCCTGTCACGGATGTGATTGTAGGCTGACGCGATCCTGTCGCGTACGTGATTGTAGGCGCAAGCGGTCCTATCACGGACGTGATTGTAGGCGGAAGCGGTCCTATCACTGCCAAGACCTAGCGGCATATGAATTCACCGTCTAGTGAGGCACACGAAATAGATTAACATTATTTTAAATGTAAATGAAAGTAGTAAGTAATGATAGGATGTGAATTGCATTAGAAGAAGCATACGCATTTTAATTATGTATGTTCATATTTGTGAGAATAAGTAAAGGTTTTATAAGGTTTGGGCTGGAACTAAATCACGCACTGAGAGAAGGTTCGATCTCTCACCCGTTCCACTTTTATGTGGGTTCCAGGTAATGAAGAACAAGGATTCGAGCAAGGACAAGAGTGAGACTATGCGGGAAGGCTTATGATTGATAAATTGCCACATGTTGTTTAGTTATGTTTCTATGATTCAATAATTGATACATTGAGCAGGCATGGTAGTGCTTGTGTTACTAGCCATGTCCGCCATGATCGTTTGTGAAACTCTTTTGATTATGAAATAAATGTGGCTTTATTTATATTGTTATTGATAATGTATGTGATATGAATACGCCTTACGTAGAAATACGTGGCGGGTTGTCCCGGGGTGTGACAGTCCATTCCGGGATTTGTGCTTATTTGTTGTGAATTGAATAAAGGGGCTAAAAGGGGACTCATGTATAGATTCTGGTATTGATCTGGTTTTCTATGTATTTGGGTACATGTGTGTGTGTGGTTTCTTATTAAAATTATATTTTTGAAATAAGAATTTGAATATTTGAGAGGTTTATATACATTGTTTGTTTATATTTGAATTATGACATATTGATGTATATTTTGTTGATTATTTAAGAAATGAAATCATTTAATTTTGAAGAAAGGGTATTCTGGTCATTTCAGGATTTGTCTGATGCTTGGACATGTCCAATTTCAATTTGGAAAACATGAAGAACTCAATTTGGGTTCATTTGGAGGTGGTTTGAGTCGATTTGTACTTAAGATGAAAAAGTTATGCTTGAAAAGGACTGAAAAGGACCTATCTGTGAATATTTATATTCTTTTAAGGGCTTATTTACAAAGCTGAGAGGACATGGATTTGTAATTTGGGCTTCATATGGGGTTTTAAATGAAAATTGGGTTCTTGAGGACTTGTTTGAAAGAGTTTCAAGCTATCAAGGGCTTATTTGTAATTTTATAGGGACTTTACTATTAATGTGAGGAGTCAAAAGGACCTTATTGCAAACAGGTTTTGTTTTAAAGATTCTATTTATCATATGAGCTTTAAGACTTGGATTTTGGGCTTTGAGATGCGTATTTGGACTTTAGGATTGGCGATTGATATTGGATCATGACATTGGGCTTTTAGATTCGGGCCCAGCAGGTCAATTGACCTTTAATCTTAATTTTGAATATCGGCCTTCAGATCAGGATTCATCTTGAGATTCGCGTTCCCTGTTTAAATCTTATTTTGGCGCTAAGATCACAGAATCCATGTTGCTTTGAGATTCGGGCCCAGCAGGTCAATTGACCTTTAATCTTAATTTTGAATATCGGCCTTCAGATCAGGATTCATCTTGAGATTCGTGTTCCCTGTTTAAATCTTATTTTGGCGCTAAGATCACAGAATCCATGTTGCTTTGAGATTCGCGCAAACGAGAGGCGGATCGGGTCTGGTACCCGAACCAGGGTTTTGCTCGGCCACATTTCTAGCGGCATCTCCGGCTACGGCAAGGCCAAAGGAAATCATGGTTGGTATCGCTTTGGTGTCAGGACTTGAATGTACCCATCATCAGCTATCCCCGATCATCGGAGGCAGCGGTTTGCCATGGAGCTCCGCCGAGGCCTTCGGTTTCAGTTTCTGTTTTATTTCTTTCAAATTAAGTTGTGTTTCATTCAATTACTTGATCATTGAGTATCGTTGTAACATGTGGGAGTTTTGTGTAACTTTAATGAAGATTTGAAGGTGCTTCAAGTCCAAACTTCTTGGCTTTGTACCGGTTCGGTACTGGTTCATCCTCTGAGCTTTCCAAGACCTGATCTTCCTTAAATGAGAGATGCATTTGAGATTTTGGAGCATAATGAGAGTTTCGGGATTTATTTTGAACATGAATTTGGATTTTTATTTTGAGTTCGGTTGTAATAGGAAAATTCATGAAGTTCACATTTTTAGAAATTGCTAAATTAACCTTATTTTGTGATCTGCTGTCCAACCATGCACTTTTATTGTTGCTGATTCAAAGAGAGATGATCGAAGTATGTTTCCAATTTTTTTGTAATTTTATTTCTATTTTTAACACCATCATTCGGCTGGAGGGGTAATAAAGGAAATTCTGTATTTTTAATGCTGGATTTTCTTGTTTTTATAAGCTGAAACTTTGAAAGTTCATAGAAAATAGAAATAAAATCTAAATAATGCAAAGTTTGTGTCCATTTTGTGTATTTTGAAGTCTTCTATCTAACTGTGATATTCATTTTTTCAATTTGGTCCTTAAATCATTTTTATTGCTCAATTTACCAGCAAATCCTTTTCGTTCTTCTAATGTTGGAATTTTTTGTTTTAAATGCTGAATTTTGTAAATTCATATAAAATCGAAATAAAATCAGAAAAATATAAAACTTGTGTCAATTTTGTGTGTTTTGAAGTCCTCTGTCCAATAGTGAAGTCCATTTTTCACTTTAGTCCTCGTATTAGTCCAGAATATTCTGTTTACCAGAGAAGGTCATTTTGGCACTTTTGAGTGCTTTTCTTGTGTCATTGATGCATGTTTTGTGATTTGATGTTGGTCCTCTGTTCCAGAGGGCATTAGGGACTGGTTTAAGGTATTTGCAACTGATTTCATGAATTAAACACCATTTTAATGAATTTTCATAGCCTTTCTTGCTATATCTTTGGTACCAACAAACAAAAGGAAAAAGGAGAATCCAAAATTCCAAAACAATGTTTCTTTAAATGTCAAAAATCTGTCAAAATGTGGTTTTATGCAGGGAAGCCCCTGATTTTGTTTAAAATCATATTTTTGATATTTTGAAGGATATGTCATTGAGATTTCCTTAGATTTAAAGATGCAAACATCATGAACAAGCATAACTTGTTGTTTATTTGCATTTCAAACCTTCTATCTCTCACTATTTGCATATTTAAGATATTTAATTTCTTTTTAGCATGGTTGCTTAAAGAAATCAAATATTCTCTCATGTACAAATAGGTCCAAAAGGGCAAGTCATTGAAATATCATAGATTTAGAATGTAAATGGCATATTATAGACAAATGCTACTGCCTTTTACATTTTAAACCTCAATTTCTCACTATTTACACATTAAATCACTTAATTTCCTTTCTAAACTTGATCATACATGAGCATATTCATGCATATGGAAATTAAGTATCTTTTAATGTGCAAAATGGCCCCCTTAATAGGAAATAAAGAAGGAGCTATCCAGCTCAACTTCAATAACCCTTTCATACACATATTTTTTATTCTTTAATCCTATTAATAAAATAATTAAATGAATTAAATAAAGGTGGAGCTATGCAGCTCAAACACCCTCATTAGACATCATTTACTTATTTTATACAAGGATTAAAGAATTTTAAAGAAAAAAAAAGAAAAAGAAAAGAGAGAAGGCAGAAAAGGCAGAGAAGGAAAAGAAAGGGTCAAATTTCGATATTTTTATTATTATTCTTATAAAAATCATCAAGAAAGCAAGAAAGATGAAAATAAAGATATTATAGCATATTTTTATTATATACATATTTTTTTATGTTTTTTTGAAAGGAAAGAAAATGCAAGAAAAGGGAATAAGACATTTTTGTTTGATCATCAAGCTACATATTTCATTTTATTCATCCCATGATGAACTAGAAATCATGTATCTCTCACATTTTGTTATTTTTGAAAGTTTTGAATAAAAGAAAAATAAAAGAAGAAAATCAAGCTTGAGACAGTAAAGGTAATGAAAGGAAATTCATCAAAAACTCTCTTTATTTCGATTAAAGTAGAATATGTACAGACCATTGCTCTGAAAGAGCTTACATCATATAGGTATCAATTACCTATTGAATTTGCTTAAGAAAGCTTGAAACTTTTAAGTTCTAACCTAGCTCTCTTTGAAAATGGAGATTTTTCTAACTTGTTTCTTGCACAAAGCTTTTTGGAGAAGAAGAAGTCTATCTTTCATTTGCATTTGGGGTGCCTTATATAAGGCAGAAAGGGTCTAGGGTTTAGGGTTCTGCTGAGTTGTCATTCATCATGCACATCAAGTGTTTGATGCATGGTCTTGATCAATTTCGGCCTCCTT
The DNA here is from genome assembly GCA_028015225.1 of Carex myosuroides. Taxonomy (NCBI): domain Eukaryota; kingdom Viridiplantae; phylum Streptophyta; class Magnoliopsida; order Poales; family Cyperaceae; genus Carex; species Carex myosuroides. The sequence continues at coordinate 19,023,765 of CM051471.1, read as the reverse complement.
GTGTGCATACATGGCAAAGGCCATCCAATTATACCCTTACATGTCATGAACTATTAGCTGTATTATTCTCAGCCTTCAGATCAATCTTATGCATGCACAACATCATCTTAGCCCTTGATAAACCGACTATAGAAGGCATGGTTCAATATGCATGCTCCTGAGCTTCTGGGGGGGAATCTTCCCTTATTTGGCCGCATTATGGCAGTGAGAGACACGTGTGTATGAGGTCCCTACAGCTGCTAATGATTCCAACGGACTTAGTAAGCTATACCCACGCCGGTTCCGGCTTAAGCACCTCTACTTTGCTTGTTATCTTTCAAGGCATGAAAGACTGACAGAGAGCATCGTCACCACTCTCTTAACATGTGCCAGGGTGCATCATATCGAATTAATGACGAATTACGTCCTTTCCTCTTACGTTGCACTCAGGCATGCGCCATCTTCACGGGCCGATTAAATTGTCCCTTTTTCTATTAAATTGGTAAGCCCATTAGTATCGCTTACCTCTATTTAGTCTCTATACCAAGCCCCAAAGCTCAATTTCACAGAGAGCTCCAGTTTCCATTTTTTCTTTCCTTTCTTTCTCGGCTTTAATTGGAGTCACGAGAGAAGGATATATTGATGGAGTTTTGGGTAAAGAGGAGAGAGTAAGGCTCTTGTCGATATAGGGCCATAGCTTAAACCTGAGCCTTGTCCATTTTAGTGAATTTTGGGCACCAAGCTCGGGTTTGAAAGGAAGGATAGAGGAGGAAGAGGGATCTGGTAAGCGGGACCCGCATGTCATCCTCTCCATTTTCTTTTAATTGTGTTGTTCTATTCAGCTGAACCCAGTGCTCATGAGCCGTGTAGAGGGTATGGCATGGTGCATGAAGCACCGAGTGCAAGGCACTTTAAGGGGTCAAAGCGCCCGGGTTTTAAACCCAGCGAAATTTAATCACGGGTGTGTGCTCTTGCCTCACCGTAAGCCGTGTCGCTGTCAGTTCGGTCTATACCATTAATTTCTTATGCTCTAGGTCTACACGAATCAAAGGCTTAGCGAAGTTCATTTCCAGTCACCGACTTGTGGGCCCTTGGCGCCAGGGGATTGTTGTGTATCTCCAAATTGCACCCAGAGGGCATTGGGGAGGTGATTTTGCTAGGCATGTCCCACTGTTTGTACCCAGCATGCTATCCAGCCATTGCTTCATTTATAGGAAATTAATTCCTTAGTGATTTTAACCATTTTAGATACCAAAATTCATGGTTTTGCATGTAGAATACTACCACGAATTTTAACATGATGTACTCAATTTGTTTTGAAGGACCTGAGTGTGACTTTAGCATTTTAATTGCCCCGGAAATTACCATTTATCACGTGACAACTTTTTAGGGTCAAAGAAGGTAAAAAGGTGTTTCCAGGGTTAAGACTTCATCTCAGTTTTGCCTCAAGTTGTCCGGTCCGTGTCATTTCCTACACGGGCCGTATCATTTCCTACATGGTCCGTGTTGACCTCAAGTGAATGCAGCATATACTGTTTCTTTGTATCGTTCCTTTGTGTAGGGTTCTACTAACCAAACCTAATGTTCCTAAATCTCAACTGTCGTTTGTTGGTTCATTAACTTGGTTTGGAGTTGCAATATGTGCCCTCGTCGGATTCTAGACCTCAACTGTCATTTATTGGTCTGAAGTACCTAGTTACTTGATTGGTATACTAAAGGTAACCTCTATCCGTCGATAGAGGAAATGTTCACCTGTCGGCTACTACTTGGTTTCACCTTTCGGATCACTAATCCTACCTCATGTACTTAGTTTGGTTGAGAGATCATAAGGGCCAAAGTACCTTCTAGATGTGGCCATTCATCTAGTGGTAAACCAATATAAATCAAACAATTTAATCTAAGCAATTAAAATACTAAATCAATCAAACACAAATTTCAATACAAAGATCCAATAACTAGCATGCAAAACAAAGCATTCGATTACATCAAAACCCTAGAAAATGAAAAGTCTACTCAAACATAGTTCTAAAACAAATAAAAGAGATGATAAAGATAGTGCTCTTGGCAGAATTCGAAGTAGTAAGAAGATCCGTCGCAAATCTCTCGATTCTTGCCTCTCTTCTTCTTCTCCAAGCCAAGTCGTCAAGCACCAACCCTAGGTCTCCCTTCTCAGATCCAGAATGAACCCTCTGTTGGACAGAGAGGCCCCCTTTAATGCCAATTCGCGACCTTTCTTCATTAGCCTTGTTTCCAGATTTCTGGATCTGTTTCCGGAAATATTTGACACGGGCCGTGTCAGATCTTGTACGGCCCGTGTAAGATATGTGCTTCTTCAGTGGTCGAGTCAGTGGTCGAGTCGAGGTTGACACGGGCCGTGTAGAATGTGACACGGGCTGTGTGGAGACTTCAGAATTCCATATTTCTCCTCGATTTTGCCTGAATCCTGCAAAATAAGAATAAACTTGCAGCAGTACCACATTCTAAAGATATTCAATGAAATACAACTGATTTAATAGATTTAAACACAGGTTTGGTACAAATTGAAGGTCGAAATATAGATAAGGTTGCGAGATATCAAACATTTTACTTAAAAGTATACAGCTACAATATAAAGGAAAGGAGATAATAGATCTCCTTGTCTCACTCCTCTTTTACAAGAACAGAAAGGTGTAAGGTGGCCATTAACATTAATACAAGATTGGGAGCTTTTCAGCCATTGTTGTATCCATTGAATCCATCTCACCCCAAAGTTTCTACTAAACATATATTCAAGGAGATAGTCCTAATTAATTTTATCATAGGTTTTTTCAATGTCTATTTTAATGACTACCTTTTTCTGTTTATGTATCAAAGCATGGTGAATGATCTCCTAACTAAGGACCACATTGTCTAAAATAAATCTGCCATGTATAAAAGCAGCTTGTGTAGAATCAATTATTCTAGGCATTATAGAATCTAACCTATTAGTCAACATTTTAGACAGGATTTTGAAGCTACAATTCACTAAACTGATAGGTCATTGTTTAATTTGAGTAGCATCATGTTCCTTTGGGATAAGACAAATGACAGACTTATTGATGTGAGAAAGATCAACTGGTAACACATAATAAGTAAGTCTTGTTTTATCAAATCCCAAAAGAATTGATAGAATTTGAAAGAAAAGCCATTTGGACCTGGAGCACCATTAGGATTAGAATCAAAGATAGCTTTTTTCAATTATGTTTCAGTAAATGGCTGTTCAAGTAATTGTTGTTCCAGCAAAGATATTTTATCCTCCTGGTCCCAAAAGAAGGGATCAAAAGACCCGTATTTAACACCTGAAATCCCTAGAAGATCTTTATAATACGAGCTGACATGTCTTTGTATCTCTTCCAGACTCTGAAAGGTTCTATTCCCCTCAACCAATTTGGAAATTTGACTTTTTTTCTTTCTATGAGAAACTACCCTATGGAAAATTTTGGTGTTTTGATCTCTCTCTTCCAACCAGATTTGTTTTGATCTTAATTTCCAGTGTTCTTCCTCTGATTGATAGATTTGATCCAAAATAAGTTTTATATGTGTCCATTCCTCAAGTTCTGATTGAGTCAAAGCCCATTGATCTTTTAATAACTCTAATTCATACAAGGTTTTTAAGGCTGCTTGTTTTTGTTTTTTCTTAGCCCCATAATAATTTTTTGTTCATCCTTTAATTTTTCTTTTTAAGTTGTTGAGTTTATTTTTCCACTATAAGGCTATCTCCTTGTTTGAGAGTATAGGCATTTCAGCCAACTATTTTTCAATCAATTGGAAAAAACCAGGTCCTTAACCCACTCAGGATCAAATCTAAAAGAATGGGATGGTTGAATAGAAGGAGGAGTAAGTTGGACCAGAAGGGGGCAATGGTCAAAACCAAAAGAGCTAAGAGAAGAGATAATGCTAAGAGGAAAATGATCTTCTCATTCAAGAGAGATAAAAATTCTATCCAGTAAAGCAAATTGTCTATCATTGTTCCAAGTAAATTTCCTATCTTGCAATTTCAATTCAAGTAATTCTTGAAATTGGATGAACATATTAAACTCTTTGCTAATCCTGCAATCAAAATTAGGCCCTGATCTCTCTTCTCTATATCTAATAGCATTGAAATTCGCAGCTATAATCCAGGGATGGATACTAAAATCTCTACAATTATCTAATTCCTCACAGAAAGCTGGTTTAAGATTTCTATTTATAGGAGCATATAAAAAAGTAAGCATCCCAATCATTTGAGATTGATGGCATTTCAGAATTACAGTCAATGAATATTCTCCTTCTAAAGTATCTAATACTGAGAATTTACTACTAGCACAACTAATTAAAATACCTCCTGATCTACCTCTAGAAGGAGTCCAATGCCATATATCTAAATGACTAGAAAGGGTCCTAAGATATCTATCTCAAAAAGAGGATTTTTTGGTTTCTTGAATAGTCACAATATCAACCTTATTATCCTTAAGCAAATCTATGAGAATTTGTCTTTTTCTAAAGGCATTCATGCCTCTAATGTTCCAATTTAGCAAATTCATTTAAAACAAAGGTGCCATGTGAATCTTGGTCTAAACAATAACCATCCTTATGGGATTTAAGAGTCTCAAAAGTTGTCTGAATGAATATATCAAATTTCTAGTCTACCTAACTCCTGGATAGCCTGAATAATATTAGAACATTGCAAATCTTGTAGACCTAATCTAATATTATAAGCTCTAAACAGCTCAACAATCTCTGCAACAGTAAGTCTATTATATGGATAACTAGTGAGTAAAGGTATACAATTGCCAGAGCTCCTCAAATTGTATTTGCTCTGCACTCTTGCTTGAGTTTTAGTCATGGCAGTAACAGCTTCCTCTCCCATAGACTTTGTCCTAACACTTCTTCTTAAGGTATCAACATTGAAACCTCTTTTCTTCTTTTTAATGGGTGTAGCCTCTTCAACCTCAGGTGTTGGTAAAGCCAAGACTGCACTACCTGACACATGGGAGACATGAATGTTTGGCTCTGCTGCCGTAGCATCCATTTCAGGGTGTACAAACTGGTTCATCAGAAGACTCAAAACTTCAAGCACAGTGTTGGGATCCCCCTGCGTGTGGATTTCAAGTAGACTCCCTTCCTTTCTAACTACCAGAGTAAAGGAGGGAATAAAGTTAACATCAATGTTGCTCTTTGAGAGATCAATCTTTATGACACCTGATATTTTGGGTTTAGGCAGGGAGGGGGAAGTCTGAAATGATCCCCTGAATAGGTTGAGATGGAGGGGGGATAATCTCCACTGAGTCAGAATCAGACTGAGCTGGAAGGTGCTCAGTATTGAGGGGGTTATGTAGAGATGGAAGAGAGACATGAGACCCAGATTGAGACTCAGAGGTAGTGTGGACTGCAACACTGTGTGATTGGCCAGTTGATATTGCCTCCGAAGTGTGATCTTTTGCTTGACGAGGTAATTTTGGAGGAGGTACTACTGAATTGGGGGGATATTGAGTAGGGGAGGGTCTGATATGAAATCTTCATGGTCAGAGGGAGCCAGATCAACTGGGAGATAATGAGAAGGAGATTGAACTGGTTCCATGACAGGAGCTATAGTAGATGGGGTATGATAGGAGAAGGTTTCTCAAAACCAGGGGGTATTGCAGGAACTGTTTCATCAGTGGGTTTGTGAGAAGGTTCCCCATAACCAGAAGGGAACCAAGGAGTGTCTTCCACCTTACTAGAACCAGGAGAGATCCTCCTTATCTGAATCAGAGTCTTCATTCTTTACTAGAGCAGGAACCTTGTCCTTGTCTTTTCCAATATAAGCTCTATGCTTCTTAGCAGGACCAGAACCTCCTTATTGTATTTCTATCCCTTTTTCTTTAACTTTGACACCAGTACCACCTGGAGGTTTAGGAGGAGCTCCAAAACCAGCATTACCAGAGGATCCAGTACCACTTTCTTGCCTGATGTCCCAAAAGTAGGACCACCAGAATGAGAGCCTCTATCTTTGGGACATGGACCCTGAGACCCTCCTCTTTTAGACTTGTTACCTTTTTTGTCAATCGGAATCCATTTTTGAGTTGGACCCAGGTCCTTGACTAGTTCAAAAGTAATTTCAAATCGAGAAGTGTAACCAATGGGGTCTGTATACATGATCCATTTGCTAGGTGGAATCAACTGAGGGTCACAAAGTCCCAATCGTACTCTTGCACTACGAAATTCATCTATGCTATCAGTTTCTGGAGCCAATTCAAAGAACACTGTCCCACATGGTTGAAACAACACCTCAAAATCAATCCAATTCCAGATTGTTTGGGGAAAACCACGTACATTACACCAGATTGAAAGCAGTTTAAGTCCCTCAATGTAATCCAGATCCCACAAGGAAACTGGGAAGGTGACATTATCAAGACGAATGACCCCATTATCGAGAACATTATCCAGCCATCCTTGGTGCAAAGCTTCAATTAGAAATCTAGTATCATCAAAAGTGCACAAAGGAAGGGTGCTCTGACAAGCTCGAAAGGTCAGATTGTGGTGATGGTACAATTGCCTCCGTGATTCTCTCTTTTCCCCGGTTGTCAGTGTCTTCTAACAAAAAAATTTGTCGAAAGTGTTGTTCCAGTTTGATACTGGTCATAGTAGCTCTAAAATGGGGAATTCGAAGTTTTAAAGCCAGTTCACGCTGCATCTTGTCTGTGTTGGAGTGAACGGAGTTTAGAGATGAAAAATGAGCACTGTTGATGGTCGGAGGGGGAGAAGGGATCTGTGAAGGCACCGATGGAGGTTTCTCCACCGGTTTCTTAATCGAGGGTTTAGGAGGAGGTGGGAGATCAAGAATTGTTTTGCACCACTTCTACTTATGACCAAACTGATTGCAAAGAAAGCATAAAGGAGAATTACGACATTGGAATGCTACATGCCCTTTCTCTCCACATTTGTAGCAAACTGGTTTTGAAGGAGACGATGAAGCTTTCAAGGTCTTTAGTTTTTGTCGTACTCATTCGAATCGAGTCCCTCCAGTGTGATGTTCCCCTTTTGCTCTCCAGTAACTGAATTTAGTCTTCTTCGCGTGATTCTCGCCTCTGTTCTTCACCAGAGATGCTTTGTACGTATCTTCCAAATTCGATGGAACAGCAGGATTTACCGTGGCTTGCTGAGTGTGATCGGATGAAGAAACAGAAGCAAGCACCTCATCAGATCGAGGGGAATAATGATTTGGTGCAGATTCCCAACTGTTGCAACATGCGATGTATCAATCTGAAGATCAGAAGCTAACTCACTAATCTGATCCGCATGACGCTTGTTCATAGAAGATTGAAATTTTTGTACCAATTAGTCATAACTTTTTCAAGAGACGCGAGGGAATCGAAGCGGTTAGAGAGAGAAGACGGGCGATTCATTTCTCTGATTTTGCGAGATTATTCAAATCTTTTTTTTGGAATTTCTATTTTTGCGAATTTTTTTTGTTTTTCTGTTTTTTCTTTTTTTGATCGCCTAAATTGCTTTTTTTATCGCCTCGCCCCGCTCCCCCTTGAACTCCTTTTTCGAGCAAAATCGTTTCCACATCCTTAGGAACTAGTTTGAGTGCAAGACTCAATTTTCCTTTAATTATGGAACTTACGTAACAAATAGGAATGAGATATTCTAAGTGATATTCCATCCGTTCATTTTAAGACTTCTTTAATTCCTCTATTATACAAAAAGTATCAAAGTCAATATATGTGATCTTACTGGCTAAAATGCTTCTCAATTGATATTTATATTGAATTAAGTTCAATACTTATAATAGAATGTGTATATGATTATTTTTACATTAAATAACTCGGAGACAAGCACATTGATTAGTTCATTACTTAAAAATTACTTCTTATATCTTGTGTTCAATTCATCTTATAGTTATATATATAGTTTGTTCGTTTTGCTTAATTAATTCCCCAATTCTAATCAAAAAAATGATTTAACTAGTGTTATTTGTTTTATCATTTCAGTTTGTAACAATCAAACCGGCTAGACAATAAAAATTGAAGCATTTTTAGATTAATTCACACTGTACTTTGAAAAAAGAAATCACTTTATTTAACTATATATAGTCTATAGTCACAATCAAAATTTAGAAAGAAAAAAAAAATGACCGCGGGAGATGGTAAAGCTGCCATTTTTTTATATCACGGCCGGTGTTTATCATCACGTTATTTTTTGAATAATTATTTTGGTACCCGCAGTTGAGTACCCGCATTGTACCCGCAGTTGATTTCTTTCCCAATTAACTTCCATAACGGTATAACTAACTTTGTCAATCATTAAACTACCTTGAAAAACGTGTAAAAGATGAGTCCAGTTTTTTTCTTTAAATACTTGATATCTTAAGTATAAATACTTGATGAATTATATATGAATATTTGATATCTTAGGTATGAATACTTTCTATTTTGTACGAATACTTTTCATATTTGAATATTTGATACTTTGAAAAACGTGTAAAAGTATGTCATCATGGATCTCATTTGAAAGAGAAAATTGTGTAGAACACGTTCGTGGTTTTAAATTTGTAAAATTCCTCATAGATCATCCCAAAAATTAGTTAGATTGAACGGAGAAAAAAAAAACCACCTTGAAAAACGTGTAAAAGATGAGTAGGTATTGTGTCCAGTTTTTTTTTAAATACTTGATATCTTAGGTATGAATACTTGATGAATTATATATGAATACTTGATAATTTAGGTATAAATATTTTCCATTTTGTATGTGAATTAATTTAAACCATGAATGTAGCACTGGTGGTGTGATCCACGTGACTTTTTGGTTGTGGTCCCCAATGCATGCAGTCTGACATTTACTGCCCCCGAAAAGTAATGGTCTCCAGTTTTGAAAAAGTAATGGTCCCCAATGCAGTCTGACACGTGACTTTTTGGTTGTGGATTTTTCATATATGTAGTTCATTGTATAGATATAAATACTTGTCTTGTATAGATATAAATACTTCACAATGCTACTATTAATACTTGTAAAACAAAATTACAGTTTTGGAACGGTTGTGTGGTCCCCTAATGCGGGTACGACGCGAGGATTTTTCAAAAAAGGTGCGGGTACGGTTATTTAAGGAAAATTCATATATCATATATGTAGTTCATTGTATAGATATAAATACTTGTCTTGTATAGGTATAAATACTTCACAATATTACTATTAATACTTGTAAAATAAAATTACAGTTTTGACAGTTTAGGTCCCAAAAAACAGTTATGACAGTTTAGGTGCGGTCCCCAAAAACAGTTATGACAGTTTAGGTGCGGGTACAATGCGGGTACTCAACTGCGGGTACTCATATCAGCTTCCTTATTTTTTATATCAAGGTGTTTCTCACGTTAGTCAACTTAAACAAGCTAACCACCCCTTAAAATATTTTTTTTTTCATTACTTTTTTTTTCCTTTTATATGGTGTAGAATTGGTCCCCCTTCTCTCTTTACCTACATATATAAGCACCTTAGGGGCCCCTTATCTCTGGCAAACACATACCTTGACACAACTAGCTAGTAAATCATTTTGAATCAATTTTGAGGCCAAGATGAAGAAACTTTTGTGTCTCTTCCTTGTACTATTCTGCTCTGTATCTCCCTTTGTGGGTGCAACAGTACAACCTTCCCAGTGGAAGGTTCCGGCAATATATGTCTTTGGTGACTCAACCGTTGATGTCGGCAACAATAATTATTTGACGACAACAAGCTCAAAGGCAAACTTCCCGCATTATGGCATCGATTTCCCTCACTCCACACCGACTGGACGGTTCAGCAATGGTTACAACACAATTGATTTCATTGGTATGACACTTTGCTGATGTGCTAGAAACCTCTTAATTTTACTTTCAATTAATTTTGAGCTTGCATTTACGATAATTTCATTTCATTTCAGAGGTCTCTTTCATAAAATGGTCAAAAAAGAAAGTAGAAGCAGAGCTTGCATCTAGTATATACTAATATTGTGTGTATAACCAAGCTAATTAGTGCTACCGTGCTAGCTAGCTTAGGGATATAATTTCATCCTAAAATGGTTGCTAATTATCGTTCGGAAAAAATTGTTGGTCTCATGTTCATGATTCACCTTTTTTTCTTTAAAATTCATGAACGAATCTTTAAATTTACGGAGTTCATCCATTTTTATATTATTTAAATATACGGATTCATAGCTACAGAGTAATATAATTTAGGAAGCTTAGGGATTTTCATCATTGATATATATATATAGGTTTTGCAAAGCTGAAATTTTCATTGGCGCGCATTATACATATTGTTGACTATATTTCTTGTGGGTTACCATTCTAATATTTCAATAAATTTAATGAAAACTATTTATTTAATTAATTTTGTAGCAAGTCATATGGGTTTTAGGAGAAGCCCACCTCCTTATCTCTTTCTCAATGATACCAACAACCATCAAATAGTCAAAGGACTAAGAGGTGTTAATTTTGCATCCGCTGGATCTGGTATTCTTGACTCAACAGTAAGCACGTTCTTTTTCTTAATTATATTATACTAGTCCTTTTATCTATTATTTACTAAAATTTATCAGAATATATATATAGAGACATATATATATAGCTAGCGTTAGGGATATTATAATAAATAGTACTTAAGTGCCAATCCATGTCAAGCTGTTATCATCTTTTCCCCACTAAGAGCGTGTCAAAGTTGTCTGCTCTTGTCTTCATTCGATCTTGAATGGATCAAATGGGAAGGTTTAATTGGTTACAACGTCTCACAGGTGTAATATTTTTGTGGTGCTGGTAGTTGGGTACGTGGAGGTATGAGTATAACTTTTGTAAATATTCCATCTTTTAGCAAACTATATATGATTATGATTTATGAGAATGACAAGGAAAAATTAATTTTATCTTAATTAATCAATCATCAAAATTAAGGAGCTTTCTCTCATATATTAAAAGAAAAAAAAATAACAATTTCTCAGGGAACTAACATTATTACGACGACTCAACAAGTGCTGTATTTTGAGGAGCTCAGGTCAAAGATGGCGGCTCAGCCAAATGCTGATCAAGTTGCTCTCAGGCTTTCTAAGTCTTTGTTTCTGATCAGCTCTGGTGGTAACGATGCTTTCGCCTTCGCCACGGCCAACAAATCGCCAAACAACACTGCCATTTTGCTCTTCTATAACACCGTCATATCCAAATATGAGAACCACATCAAGGTACGTACTATTTCCTTTTCCTTTTTCTTTTTTTTATAAGTATCTAAGTCCATATTAGTAGTTTAAATTTGAACTCTGCAGTACCGTTTGATACACACACAAACACCGACACATGCACACATTTTAATAAACTTAAATTAGTCAAAAGAGAATAAGATAACAGTTAACACATGTTCATATCAGCTTCCTTCAAAACCAAACTTATTAATTAAACAACAAAATAATAACAATCAACTTATATCTGTCTGTCTGTAGACTTTATACGGTTTGGGAGCGAGATATTTTGCAGTAATCAATGTGCCATCTATTGGGTGTGTGCCTTCTGCACGAGCACAGAACCCGACCGGTGGTTGTATCGACAGCATGAATCAATTGGCAAAGGGTCTAAATGATGCAGTTGCTGCCCTTTTCCTTAAGCTTTCCGTCGCACTGCCTGGCTTGGAGTACTCCATTGGGAACTCCTACGAGTTCTTATCAACCGTCATTTCAAAACCCCGTCTTTATGGTAAGTTACAACCTTTGTTACTACTTACTACTGTATTTAATTTCATGTTTTAGTACTTACAGTTAATTAGCAACACCTAATAAATGCCTCCAAATTAATTCAGAAGAATGTAAATTATTTTGCAAAATTTGTCAGGTAATTGCACCATGCATATTGGATATATAATTGAATTCCTTGATTGATGATTAAAAAAGTACAAACAGGAGAAATCTTTGCATGAGTTTTAATTGAAGTCGGTTTACCTTTAATTCTTCTAAGCTAGAGTTAGTTGGTTCAACCGAGGTGCTATTATTGGTTCAATTGTGTATGTTAGATTCAGAATTCAGAATTCAGATAGATTTGGTATATAATATGTTAGACTACTATATGAAAGTACCTGTAGATACCAGAACCTTCTCCCTGTTTGAGTTATTGGCAAGTTATAATTATATATCCTATGCAACAATTTTTTTCTAAAAATCACATCAAGCCAGGTGAATTGATAGACACGGTAAAAATCAAATTTTTTTTTTTTTTTTTTCAAAACTAGAGTTATTTGGACTTTTTTTTTTAGATATGGTAAAAATAAAAATTTCGGGAATAAATGACATATATGCCCAAAAGTTTCTCATTTAAAAAAAAAAATAAGATAGGAGTCAAGTCTGTAATCTTATATTTTATTGATAAATTTAACTTACGATACAATCAAAAGAGTTGAAATTGCTCATTTAATTTAATTTTATTTTTTTCTGTACCATGTGCCAGAATAGAAATCCTAACAACCATCTATCTTTTTGTTTTGTTCAATAATTGTCCTTATCCAGGGTTTGAAGAGGTGAAGAGTGCTTGCTGTGGAGGTGGGAAGTTCAATGCTGAGTCATCTTGTACCCCAAATGCTACATACTGCATGAAACGCAGCCGCTATGTTTTTTGGGATAATACGCATCCGTCCCAAGCAACCTCCAAATTAGCTGGTGCACTCTTCTATGACGGCCCGGCCCAGTTCGTTGGCCCAATTACTTTCAAGCAACTTGTGAAATCTGCCTACTAAGCCGAGTGCTAAATATTTGCTGATTCATACGAGTTGATTTTTTTAAGAGCCTATTGTATACATGCTGTCAATTTAATTTTATTTTATTTTATTTCTTGCTTAGTTTTCTCATTTTATTTGTATTTACGATGTTGCACAAAGATTCATTAAATTGAAGCTAAATTGGCTGAATAAGTACTGATTTTTAATTGACGCTGATTTGCTGATTTTTATTTTATAAAGAAAGGAGTTTGTATTAGTTGTTTTTCTTTTACATGTGTGGATAGCTATTTCATGGTGATATGTGAAACAAACTATAACATGCACGTTGTCTAATTATACAAAAATATTAGCAATACACGAAGATACTACATGTATTGTTCAATTAAAGAAATTATACATTAAAAGACATAAAACAAAACATATTTCACCAAAAAAAAATTTCACACATGATCTCCAAAAGAATAATATTGTTAATATTCAGCAAATTTGTTCAAGTGATATTCAGCAAATTTGTTCAAGTGATAACCAGGCAGATTTATTCACCAAGGTACTACAATATTCGAAAAGCCGGTCCTTAATATTGGAGTTTGTCGACTTAAATATCTTGATTAATGTTGTCACGAGGGAGAGTTAAGATACATTATATTTTCCTTTACAATGATTTTTCCCGCTGGTTTATCTTGGTAAGGTTGTAGTTGTGTATTTAAAAAATAATGTACTATTTTCCTTTCGCTAGATTTTTCTCTCTTAGGGGGTGTTCGGCAGCCCTTCTTAAGGGGTGGGGATTAAAAATTTAATCCTTACTAAGGAGCACTTGTTCGATGAGATAGTAAGATTAAAAATAGTGACTTACAAGTACAATACATATTATAGCATGTAAATACCTAAATACCCTTCTCCTTCACATTTTTATTTTCTTTTCTAATATAATTATTCTCTCCAATAACAGTTAAGAAAATACCAAAGAAAAATGAGCTTAAGCACTAATTTAGTAATAAGATGATTGTAACCGCCTGATTTGACAATCACAGAAGGCATGAATAGTAAAAATAGCTAACCTCCATATTGCAAGCTTACATTTGAACTCTGCGGTACCGTTTGATACACACATATACAGACACATACTGGCATACACACATTTTAAGTGTAATGCCAATCAACTTGTATCTGTCTGTAGACAGTATACGGAGAAAAAAGTTTCTTCATTGATATTTCGCGCATTGAAAACCATGAGCCTCATGCATTACAAGCTTCGGCCTTAATGGCCCAGATTCTGATCAGACAATCTGGATTCAAACTCACACGGTGAGGTAATGCAGAGGATCCAGACTCAAACCAACCCAGATAGCCAATCCTTGACTGCATTTCCTCTTCCAACAAATCTTCCCACATTCTTTCTATCCAATCTCAAAGGGCTATCCATTCGTGACAAGATCTTCGAAACCAGGCTTCTAACCGTTGATTTTCCCGATACACTATGCTTCCCCATCCCGCAAACCACCTCAATTTCACCGGTAAAAGTGCTCCTCTCTACGCCAAACCTTGACCTCATCTCTTCAATCCACTGAAGCAAGATCACATATGCAGAAACCGCACGGAATCCATGCAAATCTAATTTCATCTCTGATTCTGACCAATGTAAGGTTTCTGCCAAGACTGAAGAATTAACCAATTCTTTCAAAACATTAGCCTCATTTTGGCAGGATGGGCAATCGTTCTCTAGTTTCTCTATCAAACCTTTAAGTGAAAGAGAGAGAGATTCGCAATCGATTTCATTTATCATCTGAAGAATGTTACGGCATGAATTGAGGCTAGTGTTATATGTTCGTAGAGAAAAACCGATGCCTAACTCTCTCATTCTTTTAAGCCATTCGGCCATTTGTGCCAATTCTTCGTGATCCGCATAGCAAGAGAGAACCACATTTGCACAAATGGTATCAATTTCCAACCCAGATTCCTCCATCAACCCGATAACTCGTTTAACCTCTGAAAAAGATCCCAACTTACCGTAGCTTTGTGCAACCGAAGCAAACTCAAATGGAGAAGGATGGTAACCTACCAAAATCATCTCTTTCAACTTTGATTCAGCTTCAGTAGGGTTACCCATTAAGCAAAGAGATTTAATTGCAAGTTGAAAATTTGTTCGACCTGACAAGGGTATTAATTGTAATTTGGTGTATACCTCAATGGCTTTTTGTGTTAGGCCGTGATGACAGAAAGACTCTATAAGGTAAGAGTAGAAGATAGAGAGATCCTTTGAGGATGTTTTAAGCCTTGAAATTGAATCAGTGATTAGCATTTCGGCTTGGATAGACTCATTCTGGAGCTCAAGAAGTGTCACAATGGAAGCGGTTGTTTTCGAGTTCCAGTTAAACCAATTGGTCCTGCTCATCCTTGAATAAACCTTCACAAGATGTAGTAAATTGCATTTATGCTGGTTAAGAGATTTGAGATGAGAAATAATTTGCAATTGCTTCTGTTTGTAACTAGCTAGTACTCAGAGGAATTGCAAAGGGGGAAGAAATGGAGAGACTCAGAGGAATTGCAAAGGGGGAAGAAATGGAGAGACTCAGAGGAATTGCAAAGGGGGAAGAAATGGAGAGACTCACAGGAATTGCAAAGGGGGAAGAAATGGAGAGGAGAAAGGAGAGAGCGCGGAGCGAAGTGGACTTGGAGGAGCCGGCGACGAACTTCTTCACTAACGCCTCCGCAGCGGCTCCGTTAGGTGCGGCGTCGAGTGAGTTGAGTAGGCGCCTTGCGCTCTTCACGCCTCCGCCAGCTCGAGTGACGGCGCAGCGTGGCGCCGTTAGGTGTGGTCTTGCGCCGGCGAGAGAGGCTAGCATTAGCATTAGCATTACGCTTGCTTTTTTACCCGTTAACAAACTTCTTCTCCTACTTCTCGAAGAAGAAGATATTTTTTTATGGAGTACTATATCTATATCTATATGGCCAGACAAAAGATTTAAATTCCACCAAATTAATATCTGACCATATATCATCTCACCAACATTGCATCATTAATTTCAGTTAGTTCTGAATAAAATCTTCTAGCTCGGTCAAGTATACTCAATATTTTTAAATTGTTTTATACTTTTATTCGCATATGTTTATATCTAGAAAAAAAATAGTTAAAAAATTCAGAAAAAAATGTAAAATTTGGTCCAGAGATCATGTTAAGCGGTTGGTTGAGATTGACTGTAAAGAAGTTTTACTTTAGAAAGCGTCATAGCCTCGCTCTTTGTTAACTATAATTATCTAAGTTTAATAAAAAAAAAAAAATGAACTGTTATCTACTAAAGTTTAATCGTTGTATATTTTTATTATTAAATAGATCGATATATTATAATTATAGTTGATAAATAAGAGGACAAACAGTACTTGAATGAACAACAACAGTCAACAGATATTTTCCTCAATAATATTTGTTTCCCTTTCCTAGCCTCCTAGGGATAGACTGTTTCCACTAAAGCTCTTGCTGCTTGAAAGAATCACAAGTTCACTACTAGCTCCATTAACAGGTGCCCGTGCCCCCCAATGAAATAAGCGGAAATTGGGTATAATGTCTTGTATATTCTGCTGAAGATAGATACTTATTATTGACAAGGGTAACTTCAAGAATAAGGTTAATGCCTACATACTACAGAATAAGGTTAAAATTAAGTAATATTGTTTTGTTGTTGATGCCCTTTACATTTCTCAAGTTACAGGCAAATCTATTAAAACAGATCCTCATATATACACTATATATATGAGTATGACACATAACAAGGGCCTTGAGTGCTGATTACGGCCTGTTTATCATTCCAAAAGGCGACTTCTTATGGTACAAAAAATATTACTTTCTATAGTCACTTACAAACTGTGAGGTATTATTGATGAGATAATAGCCTAATCATCACTAATTCCTATTTCGCCTGAAAGAAAAGAATTTTCCAGGAGATTTTATCTTCCGCTCCTCTGAATTAACCTATTTTCATATAAACTTCTTTTAATTAATATGAGAAAGTTCAGTTCCTATACACAAAAAATCATAGAACATTTTTATGAATAACTTGACCAAATTGCAAATTTGCAAAACTCATGCAGTTCAATTCCTATTTTCATTGATTTTTGAACTGAGAAGCCCAGTTGTCTCAGAAAAATAGAAATGGTATAAATAACTAGATACAATTCTATAAATAGTTAAGCACTTGAAGTAAATACAAGTACCTCTTTAGTGATAGCATGTAAATCTTCTAAAATTTGTGAGAAATCAGGCCGTAGACTTGGATCTTGTTGCCAACAGTTCTCAATTAGTTCCACTAACTTTGAATTTATTTCTTTTGGGATTGTTGGTCGTAAACCCTGATTAAAAAAAAATCAGTGAATTGATATTATAGCATTTTAGTCTCAAATACTTATGAATATGCACAAAGGATATACATATCTAGGAATACACACCTTCTGAACTACACCAACTGCTGCTTGTACTGGTGTCATATCATCATACGGGATCTGATACGATAACATAGAAAAATTATATCAGCATATACATGCATAAATAAGCAGTCTCGGTGCATTGATAAGATGGAGGCATTTTTTACCTTCCCAGTGAGAAGCTCCCACAGTAAAATTCCAAAGCTAAATACGTCAGCCTTGTGATCATAAATTTTGTGCTCAATCACCTACAATTGATAACATTGAAGCTGATTAGGTTAAGTTCACATTTGTTATAAATTAAAGGTAGTTAAACTGAGGCTCTTATTTATTAAACGAAATGAAAGATGATAATATAATAATAATAATAATAATTATAGCACTAAGGGTAAACAATTAAATGAGAAGTACCTCCGGAGCCATGTACCGGTACGTGCCGGTTTCGGCAGTCATAACGCCGGATTGGGATTTCACACGGGCAACTCCAAAATCACCTACTTTAACAACCTATTCATATACAACAGTAGACATTAGGGGCTAATTGGTGCAAAAATGTGCAATAGAGGGTCAATTGATGATAAATTGGACCTCGAGTTCTCATTTTATGGAACTAGTATTAAGTACTTGAAGGAAAATAGAATATAAACAAATTATCTAAAACTTGAAAACTCAAACTGGAAAAGAAAAATAAATTATAAGAAAAATTACATTATTTTCATCCATGAGGATATTGGCTGTTTTCAAATCACGGTGAATAACATTATTTTGGTGCAAATAATTCATTCCCTTGGATACATCAATTGCAACTTGTAGAAGAGCAGGCATTTTGGAAAAATCATTCTCTTTGTGCAAGTAGTCATATATGCTGCCTCCTGACATGAACTCTGCACATAATGAAGGAGAGACTTGTCATGTCGAATAATAGAAACATGCAAAGCATTTTGTAAGAATATGTGATTTCAAATAAAAATTTCCTCATACCTGTCACTATGCAAAGCATAGGTCTCGTGCATGCACCAATAAACTTTACAACATTTTTATGCCGAATTTTCCTACCAATAGTAACATAATGTCAGAAAAGAAAACATCCAGGGGCCAATTAGAAAAAGTGACACTTTAATATCATCTCTAATTTTAGCAGACCTCATAATGTAAACCTCATGGGCAAATTCTCGTAAAGCATTAGCATTTACTCCCTCAACTTTTAGTACTTTAATTGCCACTTCTTGGCTACAATATGAACCCTTATACCTGCATTAAAATAAACAAAATTTTAAATTCACATAAAATGGTATTAGAAACTTAAATGCAAAGAAATCAAGTTATTTTTCTTAATTGCAGTTGGCGTATTTGGTATGAGTGGAATTTCATACCTGAGAACTATTCAACTAGTTTTATCTGGTGTGACGACATGTATAAATTTACTGATGAAGGCCAATGGAACATATTCATGTCATATCTTTATTTATAGTATTTAAGGTTTTCTGATTGTCTATTGCCTCTATATGTGTTCTCATGAGGATCTAAGGATGCAGCTTAAAGTTGATACCAAAACCTTTCAAGTACAATAACTTTATTTTTCTCTCTCCTTTTACTGACCTCTTTTCTTTTGGGTTTTGAAGTTTTTATATTGGGAAATTTATTCATTTTTTAGGGCCTGAAAGCATGTATGTAGGGGTGTTCATTGGGTCTGGTTTATTTGGTTTTCAACCGAACTGAAAAAGTTCGGATTAAATGGCTCGGTTTTTTAGTTTAAATGGATTGGTTCGATTGAATTTTTGAATTACTTTGCTTTTTATATTTGGTTCGGTTTATTTTTTTCAAAACGAAAAGACCAAACTGTATATGGTTCAAATCCATGCTTAGGTTATTGGACTTAAAATGAAGAAAAAATTTGGTATATGTGTGTAATGTAAGCAACTAATATATATATGAGGAGGGTTCAAATGCCTCAATTTTTCATGCCTCCACCATGCCTCCATTTTTTAAAACTTTAATAACTCAAATTTAAAACTTAAAAGTCAAAATAAAACCGTTGGATATGATCTATATCATTTTATCTATGCACGTGTAAAAAATTATGACATTTCAATTTTGTTTTGGTTGTCATCAAGAGCTTGTAAAAAACGTACTAATGTGGATAATTTCTAGACGTTGATTTTTCAACTTATTGATTCACATAAAAACAAAATCAAAATGTGATAATTTTTTATGAGCAAATAGATAAAATGATGTAGATCATATCCAACGGTTTTATTTTGACTTTTAAGTTTTAAATTTTGAGTTATTAAAGTTTTAAAAATGGAGGCATGGTGGAGGTATGAAAAATTGAGGCATTGGAACCCTCCTCTATATATATATTTATGTATATAGATGTTGGCTAAGATCAAAATGGTAGTTCCTAAGTCTTGGTGCTACCAATTCGTTTTTGCAGCTTTCAAATTCAAATAGTCAATCTGAAGTGCTCAACGTGTTCTCTATATTAAAATGTGCTTGGAGATCAAATTTTACATTTTTTGGAAAATTTTTACTATTTTGTATGGATTTTTAAAAATCACTGTTTTCCAGATTTTTTTTTTTTTATTATTCAAAACAATGATTTTCAAAAATCCTTAAAAAATAGTAAAAAAGTTCCAAAAAATGTAAAATTTGGTCTCCAAGCACATTTTAATATGGAAAACACGTTGAGCACTTTAGATCGACTATTTGAACTTTGAAACCGCAAAAACAAATTGGTAGCACCAAGACTTAGGAACTACCATTTTGATCTTAGCCATATTCATATTCATAGAGGTTGGCTAAGATCAAAATGGTAATTTCTAAGTCTTGGTGCTACCAATTTGTTTTTGCGGTTTTATGATTATTTTTGAAAACCGAATAAAATTTGTTTGACTATTTTAATTCGGTTTTAACCGAACCGACCCAATGAACACCTCTACATGTATGTACCGGACCAGCATTTGTACAAATCAGTTAGATATTACTCATATAAGGTACTTACAGGTTGCCAGATGATCCAGAAGCAACTATGTCACCGAAGCTAAGGAGGTTATAGTTGATTTCCCATACGGAAGTCTCATCGGTCGGTATTTTTACATGTGGTGAAGTTGGTACCTGTTCTGCATCTTTCATCTCAGGCTCCTTTGGCAAAAAAAAATGAATAAATGTGTAAAGATTATGTCTTAGACAGATAGAAGGAGACCAATGGGCCATATTAGTCAGGTATAGAACTGAAATAGAAAATAAATACTAGAGAGAGATTACCTTAATCCTTCCAATTTTGCTGTTCAATGCTTGTTTCAGGTGATCAACTTCCTAAGAGTATTTCACAAAGAATTAAACTCGCATTAAGAAAACTGAAGTAAACGGGACAGGGGCAGAATTAGAAAATTTAGATAAGGGGGGCTGAA
The DNA here is from genome assembly GCA_028015225.1 of Carex myosuroides. Taxonomy (NCBI): domain Eukaryota; kingdom Viridiplantae; phylum Streptophyta; class Magnoliopsida; order Poales; family Cyperaceae; genus Carex; species Carex myosuroides. The sequence goes on along the minus strand of CM051471.1, from coordinate 19,003,258 downwards.
ATGTAAAATGCATAATATGTGAAAATACATAATGTGTTGTTACTGGATTTGAACCCAAGTCTCCACAACCACTAAATGGAATTCTAACCACTAGGCTACAAATTTCATGAGGGGTGCTGAACTATATAAAAGCTTCAAGAAAAATGAAAATTCAATTATATTTCAATAATACATAATTAAAAAATTTGAAATCATGGGGGTGGCTAAGCACTCCCCTGAGCTATACCTTAGATCCGCCCCTAAAACAGGATAAGATTCTAAAAGATTAGAAAAAAAAAACGTACCTCATCCAGCCATCCAATTGCAGCAAAAACAATTAAAGAGAGGCCATCATTTGTTGAGTAAGCATGAGCTTCTTGTATGTTTAGTCCGAGATCACCAAGAACAGATGTCAGCTGTCAAGCATTGTACCAAAGTACTTTTAACTAATTAGTACTAAAATAAAGTGAGTTTGACTGATGATAAACAAACATTTTCTTAATTTTTTTTGGGTTTTCTCTTCTTCTTTTTTTGGGGTTCAATTGCACATTAAGGGCTCGATCATATATTTGATGATGAATTAAGGAAATAAAAGGCAGATGGGATTCTACCTGACTTAGAACCTTTGGTTTGTCATCTACTGAAAAGACTATCTCATACATCAGCCTGAAATGTATTACAACTAACATCAAAAAAATATTTTTTTGGTCTTCATTTTTCTTTTACATCTTTTTGGAAAGAACTTATCTAGGAGCTATAAAAAGGTAACTTGTTTTAACAAAAGAAAAGTTATACCTTGGATGAACTGTATCTTCTTCATTCTTGAATTCAAGCCCCTCAAGATTTGCGCTAGAATGAAACAATGTATGAGTATGAAACTATGAAACATGTTGAAATTTTCAAATAAATACATATTAAAAGATTCTTAAATTAGGACAAATATAAATCATAAACAAGTGAAGGAAGTCATACTTCTGCTCATATTTAGGTGTGTTCCCATCGATCACTCTAGGCACCTAAAGAGTGATAATGCAGACAAACATGTCAGTATTTTATAATTAAAAATTAACATAATATACACTACCCGTTCAAACTATTGTTTTGAGATTTTAGAAGTTCTGTAGATTAGAAAATGGGTTTAATATAATTGAAATATTAAACAATAAGGAATTTGACATGTAAAACAAAGTTCAAACTTCAAAGTTTGAGATGAGCTAACAACAGTTGACATATTTTGAGGGAGGAAATGCATGTAAAGTCAACTTCAAATTGTGAAAAGAAAAGTTGAGAAAAAAATTATAACAAGAAGAAAAATTCGAGGCACATGCTGATAATAATTTATTCTTTGAAAATCATACTTCTTTTCTCAAAAGAAATTAGTTTATTTGACAATAGTTGATTAAAGCAATTTATAAAAAAAAATAATGCTTCATGTTTTTTGACAGTTTATTGTCATTATGTACAAAACAATATAAAAGAAAAACGTAAATAAATAGTGCTCCATACATTTTGATGGTTACTAATTTAGTTACATAACAATTATAAAACAAAAAAAAAACAAAAAAAAGGTTTTAAACAGTGCTTCATACATTTGGTGGTTAAAAGTATCAAGGGATGGAGTTCGTACCTGAACCACTCGTACAGAGAAGGTCGGGCGATTAGCAGAATCTCGTGCTGCCTCAAGCAACTGTATGTGTGTCAATGCATCTTCAGGTCTCTCCACGGTAAAATCCATTGCATAACTAAAGGCATTTTAACAAACATGTTATAGGCATGATTTTTCTTCTTCATTTTTTACTTGTTTCTTTGGCATCTAGATAGAGAGAAAGGAATGAAGCTGCAATTTAAATTCTCTTGTCGGATTCAAAGGGATTGAACTTTAAAACACCAAATTATAATTATAACTAGACCACATCATCCTAAACTTAAAAATGTTTGCAATATGGTGATCATTCAAGTAAAAGATATAAATAATTAAATAAAACACCTGACAGGGAGGCGGTTGAAGTGGGCCCAGAGAGAATCCTCGAACTGAGGCGAGAGGGCGACAGAGTCTGAGGAAGAGAAATGAGTGAGAAGGGCGTTAAACACATCGAGCTTGTTTCTCCTCTTCCCTGGCGACCCCGCCTTTGCCCTCTCTCCTCTGTCTCTGTCTCTGCCTGGTGCTGCGATCGCATCCTCTGCTGCCATTGTTTGTATGAGAATGAGACGGAGAAAACGAATTTTGCTTTGCTCTTTTTAGTCTTTTATTGGTTTCTGTTGGGTTTAAAACTAACTAAATCAGGTTTATGTTTATATTTATAGTTCACGAGGGAAGTCAGAGGAAACGCACTTTTTATCATTTTATGTACAGCGCAGCGCCACAGCGGTCAAACGGTTTTTCTTTTCAAATTTAAATATTTGTAAAATGTTTTTTCGTATTTATCAAAACGCATCAGATCTGTTTTGACCCGCATATTATAAGGTCCAGATTGACTGAATTCTGATCAGGCGATCCAGATTTAAACATAAAATTTAAATTACTTGGGAGGATCCGGACTAACTCAACCGCCCCCGTATCGCGAATTCAGATCCAGTGCAGTAACCCAATTTTTGAGTTTTCATCCAAACCGTCCAAAGTGCTCTGACACGAATCTTAAAGAACCTGGACCCCACAAATAATACTGGCCCCCGCGCTACCACCGAATAGGCACCGTACACGTCTAAACTCAAAAATTGGGTTACTTTAGGGGATCCGGACTCCCGTATCGCCCCTTCCCAAGTTCCCATTAGCTCTCTAGCTTTTTTCTATTCTAGCCTTCTAGGCAATTAATGCGGAGTCCATTATTTTTTTTAATTATAGCAAAAACGGTCAAGGACAGAGATAAAAGAGAATAGAGTAAGGCTACGGTGCTATTAGTGTATTAATTATACCCGACCGGGTCGACCCGGACCCGGACCGACTCGGACCCGACCCTGAACCAGATCCGAACCGTCCTAAAGGGTTGGGTCGGGTTTGAAACGGGTCGGATGCGGTTTTCTGGGCGAAACCCGACCATACCCCCACCGTTTCAACCCGCCTATCCGAATCCGATCCGGACCGGCCTAAACCCGACCCGCACCGCCCGAACCCGATCCTAAACCCGACTGAACCCGACCCCAAACCGGTCTAACCCGGATGAACCCGACCTAACCCGACCCTAACCCGACCTAGCCCCCCCCCTAACCCGACCCTAACCCGACATAACCCCCCCCCCCAAACCCGACCCTAACCCGACCTAACCCCCCCCCCCCAAACCCTGCGGGACCCGACCCGTCCCAACCCGACCCCCCACCGAAAAATTCAATTTTTTTTACTATTAACGGTAAAATCCCCCCACCCCCCAAAAAAAATCCCATAAATACACTCTCATTCTTCATACATTTTCACATCTCATTCTCTCAATCTCATATTCTCAATTTCTCATACTCTCAATATTTTCATTATTCTCAAATTTTAATTTTATTGTTTAAAAAAAAAAAGAGTGGCAAATTTATTTCATTCTACAAATACGCAAACGGAATTACGAAAGTAGAGGAATTACGAAGTTCGGCACCTCCCGAATTGTTAGATATTTAGAATTAGTTTAAATAGGTTAATTTAGTAATTGTTAGGAATTGTTAGATAATTTTTAGTAATTGTTAGTTATTTTTAGTAATTTTTAGTAATCGTTAGTAATTGTTAGTAATTTTTAGATATTGTTAGTAATTGTTAGATAATTTTTAGTAATTGTTAGTAATTTTTAGTAATTGTTAGTAATTTTGACTAATTGTTAGTAATTGTTAGATATTGTTAGTAATTTTGAGTAATTAGGACTTATACTTTAATAGGTTAGATTTTCTTTTTTAAATTCGGATTTATTTTTAAATTTGTTAGATAAAGAAGCTAGATTTAATTTTAGAAGTTAGATAAATAGATTTATTTTTCAAATAATTTAGATTTACTTTTCAAATAGAAGTTAGATTTGTTAGATAAATAAGTTAGATTTATATTTTATTTTTGAATATGTTGGATTTGGTAGAGTTATTTTTTGGAATAAGTTAAATTTGTTAGAGTTATTTTTTTAAAATAGATTTTTAAAATAAGTTAGAACAAGTTATATTTATTTTTTTTAAATAGATTTTTGAATAAGTTACATTTGTTGTTCAAATTAGAGTTTAATAGGTTAGATATTTTGAAATATGTTAGATTTATTTGTTTGTTCAAATAAATGTTATATTTGTTTTGAAATATTTTGGAATATTTTTTAAAATTAAAGTTATATTTGTTTGTTCAAATTAGAGTTATGTTTATTTGTTTTTCAAATTGAATATTTTGAAATATGTTACATTTTAGATTTATTTCTAAATAGGATACATTTATTTTTTGAGTATGTTATATTTTATTTTTTAAATTTTGAATATGTTAGATTAGATTTTTTAAATTTTGAATATTTTTTAGATTTATTTTTAATAGGTTAGATTTTAGATTTATTTTTAAATTCGGATTTATTTTAGATTTATTGAATTTTTCAAATTTCGGAATTTTTTTTTTCCTCCTGCTTGCGCTGCCTACTTGGCACTTGCCTCTGGCTTGCGCTGGGGGACCAACGAAAATGGTCAACTGCCTTTGGCAGTTTGGCTTGGTTAGCACTTGCCACTTAGCAGAGGTGTTGCCTTTAATTTAAATATGTTATATTTTATTTTTTAAATTTTGAATATGTTAGATAATAAGATTTGAATATATTAGATTATTGGATATGTTAGATTTTTGAATATGTTAGACTATTGGATTTTATTTTTGAATATGTTAGATTATATGATATGTTAGATTATTGGATTTGTTAGATTATTGTATTTTATTTTGAAATTCGGATTTATTTTGAAATAGATTAGATTTTATTTTTTAAAATTCGGATTTATCTTCAATAGGTTAGATAAATAAGTTATATTTTATTTTTGAATTTGTTGGATAGTTATATTTATTTTTAAATATGTTATATTTAGTTTGTAATACGTTACATTTGAATATTTTGAAATATGTTAGATTATTGGATTTGTTAGATTATTGTATTTTACTTTGAAATTCGGATTTATTTTGAAATAGGTTAGATTTTACTTTTTAAAATTCGGATTTTATTTATAAATAGATTAGATAAATAGATTTATTTTTTAAATAGATTTGAATATGTTAGATAAATAGATTTGAATATGTTAGATTTTATTTTTAAAATTCTTGTTAATTTTTAAATATGTTAGATAGGTAAGTTAGATAAATAAGTTAGATTTGTTAGATAAATATGTTGAATTTATATTTTATTTTTGAATATGTTGGATTTGGTAGACTTATTTGTTTGAAAATATTTTATTTTGTTAGAGTTATAAGTTGTTGTTGTAAAATAGATTTTTCAAATAAGTTAGAACAAGTTATATTTATTTTGAATTAGACTTAGAATTTTAAAATTTGAATTAGACTTATTTTTTCTTAAATATATTTTTTAAATTTGAATTAGACTTTTTTTTTTATTTTAAAATTTGAATTAGACTTATTTTTTAAATTTGAATTAGACTTATTTTTCTAGACATTTTTTTTAAAATTTGAATTAGACTTATTTTTTTAAAATTTTAAAATTTAAATTAGACTTATTTTTTAAATTTGAATTAGACTTTTTTTTAAATATACTTTTTAAATTTGAATTAGACTTATTTTTTCTTTTTCTTTTTCTTTTTCTTTTGAAATTCGGCAAAGGCAGGGGTTGTATTTTTTTTTTTTTACTTTTGAAATTCGGCCAAGGAGGCAGAGGCTTGAATGCCTTCACTAGGTGCCTTTTTTTTTTCTTTTTCTTTTGAAGTTCGGCTCTGGCCTTCATGCCTTTTTTTTTCTTTTTCTTTTACTTACTTTAATAGTTTAATTTAGATTTAATTTAGATTTGAATTTAATTTGAATTTAATTTAGATTTAATTTATAGTTAATCTAATTTATATTGAATTTAGAATTACATTTAAATAGGTTAGATAATTTCGGATTTATTTTGAATGGATTTAATTTTAATATGTAGAACAAATGTCGGACGATTGGGCGCAAAAAGCTTCCCAAGATTTTTTCGATCCTACGCCATCTGGGTACCATCCAAATATGTCCGCAATAGAAAGTAGGCTTCAACAAGAACCACAACTTTTTCCACAAAATCCCGCACAAATGCCACCGCCGTATCCATAAAATCCCTCTCAAATGCCACCACCTATTTATCATCAACAAGATTCTAACTATTATTCACAAAATCCCTCCCAAATGCCACCACCTAATTACTATTCACCGTATTCTAACCCTTCATATGGAGCAGGTACTGCTTCTACAGGATCGACTCAATACACCGCCCATATTGGAGGTACTGCTTCGGGTGGATCGAGTCAATACACCGCCCCTATAGAAAGCACTCCCTCGACAAGTGTCCCGGAAATTCAAGCCGAAGTTGTCCCCGCAACCCAAGCCGAAGGTGTTGCTCCCATCGAACCACCGAAGAAGAGGAAAACCAAGGCGCCCGAATACAAGGCGGATTTTTGGCGGTATTATGAGAAGACATTTCATGCGAGTGAAGTTGTCCGTACTCTAAAATGTAAGGTACGCGGTTGCAAGGTTATTTACGAGTATAAACTTGCAAATGGTATGTCCACATTTAAGAAACATGCCAAAGGTCAGCGAAAAAGGGTGAGCTACCACAAGAACATGCGGACCCGCGGTTAGTCCAAACCCTTATGAACCCGGATGGTAGTAGAACCCACCAAAATATGATGAAAAAATAATGCTTAAAGAATTTGCCCGATATACTGCCCACCGTGAACAACCAATTAGTATGGGTAATTGTAGTAGTTTTGCCCGGCTAGTAATTCGGGGGTGTGCTCAACCATTGTATAAGAAAATTCATCATAGAAAAATGAAAAATGGTACGTGAAATTAAAAACCAGTTTATCCAAAAGAAAAACGACCTACGGGCTATATTTGGATATGCAAATTATAATGTCTCCATTACCTCCGATATATGGACTGCCGGTAAACATGGCCTAGGGTACTCTTGTATTACTGGTCATTGGATCGATGAGAATTGGGTTTTACAAAAAAGGGTTTTAAGTTTTCGGGTGTTAGATTCCCCGCACACTGCACAAATTATTTACCATTCAATTATTGAGGTTTTACAAGAATATAATCTCAAAAGGGATTTACGGAACAAGGTTTTTTCTATCTCATTCGATAATGCTAGCAACAATGTAGCGTCCATCGATCATTTCATCCGGTCCCTAAACCCAATCATGAATGGTGCACTGTTTCACCAAAAGTGTGATTGCCATATACTAAACCTTACCGTAAAAGATGGCCTTAAAGTAGAAGCTGTAAAGGACTTGATAATTAAATTCAAGGGAGGTCTTGCCCATATTTATTCAAACCAAGAAAGAAAACAAAATTTCGCAGCTTTGTGTGAAAGAATAGGTTTGGGCAAAATGAGGGTACCTTGGGATATAGACACCCGTTGGAATTCCACCTACAGGATGCTGCACCGATGCATTCCTTACAGGGCGGCTATAGGGGAGATGTTGAGATCGACGAACAAAGGACAAGCTTTGGAACTCACCGACCCTGAATGCAGCGAATAATAATGCTTGCACAATTCCTTGGAACCTTTTTCACCGCTACCGTCAAATTATCTTGCTCGTACACACCGACGGCACATGAGTTGCTGCACCATCTCTACTATATTTCCAAGGTGTACCGTGATATGGAAGATAGAGATAGTGAGGATTCCCCTCTCCATCCGATCGTAGCAGCCATGAAGGTAAAATTTCTTAAATATTGGGAAGAGGTACCCCTCTTGACCGTTCTCGCAAACTGCCTCCATCCGGCATACAAGAAGAAGTTCATTGTAAAAATACTCGTAGCCTACAAGAAAAATCTAAGATTAAACTGGAGGGACGAGGAGCCCCGCGTACAACATGCATTGGAGGACATGTTTGCCATATACAGTGAAAGAAGAAATGCCAACCAACCGCCTTCGACCGGTGGCGGGAGGTATGAATATAAATATACATATATTTTTAATATTTATTATTTATAATATCTACATTATTTGTCCACCAATTTTTTCTATTGTTTTAATAGTCTATCCACACATAGGAGTATTGGATTGTTAGGCGATTTCCAGGAGGATGACGACCCGACGGGATCCCAAGGTAACACGAACGAGTTAATCAGCTACTGTTTGGGGACCAACCAACATGAAGGAGTTGACTTCATGGATTGGTGGAGGAGGAATGCAACTGCCTATCCAACACTGGCGATGATGGCCCGCGACATATTTGCCGTGCCCGTGTCAACCGTCCCTTCCGAATCCTGTTTTAGCTCGGGGAACAGGATCCTCACCGATAAACGAAGTAAGCTGGGTGCATATGTTTTCGAGAGACTTGTGTGCTTGAAAGACTGCATTGATGCTGAAAATCACACGCAACATGCCATGAGATTGGAAGCCTCATCATCCGGTGTCGACACTCAAGAAAGCGGTACCGAGGGACCTGAGCCTAACGAAGATTCGGACGGTGAGCAAGAGAGCGACCTATGGTATATGCACAAAAACTACTAGATAGGTAGTGTCGGTATAAAATTCTAACCTCTTTTAATCTTTATTGTTATTTTTTTAAATTATAATTTCTAAATATTTCAATTGTTTCATTTTAAAGAATAATTACTAACAAAAAAAAAGTTAGAACTCTGCCTATGTTATTTTACATAGCCGGTCCCAAGCCCGGATTAAAGGAGGAGGGTAACTTTTGTTTTTAAATCTATTGTTTTAAAATAATTCGGTTTTAAAGATAAAAAATAATTCGGTTTTAAACTAATTCGGTATATCTCAGTTTTAGAATAATTTAGTTTTAGACTAATTTGGTTTGAACAAAATTCGGTTTTAACTTAATTTGATTTTGTTATAACAAAAATATATTGAGTTCAAATAAAAAAAGGAAAAAAAACTGAAAAAAAACAACCAAAAACGTTTCTGGAAACAGAAAAACAAAACAGAAACAGAAAAAAAAAAAAAAAACCGAACCGGACCTACCCGAACCGGACCGACGTCCCGACCCGACCCAACCCGCCCCGACCTAACCCGCCGGGTTTAGGCCGGGTAAGGGTCGGCCGACTCAAACCCCAACCCGACCCCCTCTACCCGACTCAACCCGTTGACCTGGGCTAACCCGTGCCAGAGTCAACCCGGGGACCGGTCGGGTTTGGACCGGACCGACCCGACCCTAGCCCATTTCATAACGCTAGGTGCTATGCATAGCACCAATTGGGTCCGTGCTACAGTTTAAAATTTGACTTTTTAAAATTGTAACGGTCGATCCGAACCGTTCAACGTGATTATAAAATGAATATGTACTTGCAAACCAAATTTTACATTTTTTCGAATTTTTTTACTATTTTTTCGAAAATCACTTGATCTGAACATTCTGGACCATCCAAAAACAACCTATCTAAAAAAATAGTAAAAAAATTCAAAAAAATATAAAATTTGGTTTGCAAGTACATATTTGATCACTCAAAAGAGAGCAATGTTTCTTTTAATATTTATAAACTCAGAAATGCTATCGGTTCGGACTGCAAGCACACAATCCTATCGAGTAGTATATTCGAGGTCGATCCACAGGGAATATTGGTTCAATGCTTTGAGCGATTGAATCGCAATCTTTCGAAAGGCTAGACGAAATCTAAAAATTGAGAGATGTTGTTTTGATCAATGTAAATTAGGAAGCAATTAAAAGTAATTAAATAAAGATAGAGATGAGGATTCCTAGGGTTTCGGCACACCATTGCCACTCAATCCGCCTTGACAATATATTCCTGTTACATCTGATTTCCTGTTGTTTTTTAATGAAAGACACCACATAGGTCACTGCGATTTATGTTACGCGAGAATGACAGATCTTTCACCGAGATTCTACATAGGACACTGCAATTTACCTTACGCAATGTCTGATCTCTCAAATACCCCAAATTACTACACATATCACTGCGATTTACTTTACGCAAGTGATGGAATTTGGTACGCGTTTTGTTGGTCTGGTTTATGGTTTCCCCGCTAAGGTTTTCTTCACATAAACCTAATAGATCTCAACGAGGCTAATTCATACAAATAGTTTCTCTTGCCATTAAAGTACTGTCACTACCCTAACAGACTCAAACTAGATCATTGAAGTTAGATGAAGAAATAGTAAATCACAAAAGCATTTTGTTTCAACAACAAGAAATCATAATCAACAGAAATATATATATCAAAACATCAAGAGTAACAAGGCTTACTGCCTAGCCCTAAGAAAATGAACTTAGCCGCGGAACGGCATCGTTACAAGCACTCCTCTCTTCTCACTTTAATCAAATCTAACCCTAATTACAAAGATAACTATTCCTTCTGCCCAGGGGCCTTATATAGGAGTGGAGGGACGTCTGGAGGTTGAGTAGGGGCTAAGAAACTGATCTGGAAACAGCTGTCGGCAGTTATTCCCCAAGAGACGCCTTCGAATACGGACCGTATTGGGCAATACGGTCCGTATTAGGACCTTGACGGTTAGGGTTTAATGCTCCCAGCGCTATCTTCTGGTCTGTGCTAGGCCTGGTCCGTATTAGGCAATACGGACCGTAACAGAGACTTAGTCGATGAGCGTCGCTGATCCGATTGACCCGATTCTAGCTCCATTTGGTGTAAAATAGTCCCAAAACCTGTTTTCTGTAATAAAACATAAAGAAGGGTGACAGTAGCCTTTTTCTCTAATTAATTAAACATAAGTGTGAGAAAATATGCAAAACCTAAGCCAAAACCCTACGTAAATCATCATTATTTTGACTCTGATCAATATTCATTTTATAATCATGTTGAACGGTTCGGATCGACCGTTAGAATTTTCAAAAGTTAAATTTTGAGCCGTAGCACGGACCCAATTGGTGCTATGCATAGCACCGTAGCCTCACTCAAGGGTATATACCCTTAGCAGTACTCCAAAGTCCATAAACTCTTAGGAGTACTGTTAACATAATCTCATACCTTGCGAGTAGTGCATTGCAAACGGGCCGGTCCTGTTTGGATTCGGCCGGTCCAAGGTTCCGCATGGTCCACGGGTCCATGAGGCTACAAGGTCTGGGTTCAGTGGGTTGAAATAGTTGGCTCAAATTCGTGCTAGGACTATGGCCCAGATTCACACGGTCCGGTTCGGTCCTAGGTCTGGTACGGTTTCAGTCCGGTCCGTATGGGTCAACGGTTTTTTAAAAAAAAAAAGGTTAAATCGTTAAGAAAATAAAATAATTTAAAACCATCAGATCTATAAAATATTTTTCTATGGGTACGGGTCCAATTTTTTTCGTTGACTTAACAATTATGAGATATAATATAAAAATCATTTCATCATTACTTTTTAAAAATTTTATATGGTCATAATTAATTTGTATCATCAGATCCGATTCTCTCCTGCATATAGGGCTGCAAACGAACTGAACCGAATCGAACTTACCTCCAGTTTGAGTTTGGATTGAATTAATTTCGAACTAAGTTTGGTTTGAATTAATTTCGAACGAACTCAATTTCGAATCGAACTTTTTACGAACTCAATTTCGAACTTTTACGAACTTTGTTACGACTTACGAGTTATGACTTATGGCTGGGCCATAGTTCGAAATTACAGCACTTCAATAAAAACTCAGGCATTTTGAATTCTAATTACACAGTACACCAAAGTTTATATCAAAATTCATTACAAATACCAAAATTTATATCAAACACCAAAGTTTAGTACAATCAATCAAAGTTCAGTACAATCACAGTATCTAAAGTTTTCCAAATAGCCAACAAGAGCAACATCACCAAAGTTTTCAAATATCCAAAGTATTCAAAGTACAATTTAAATATCAATAGAAGTACAGAACAATTACCAAAGTCTTAGAATTATTACAAATCCAAATATTATCCAAAATAAAACATTAAAGTTCATTATCAACGGAAATCAACGGTTCACATATGAGTTAATTTCGAACTAAGTTGGTTTGTGAACCTATTTCAAACGAACTAGGTCCAGTTTGAGTTTGATTTGAATTAATTTCGAACGAACTCAATTTCGAATCGAATTTTTTACGAACTTTTTCGAATCAAACTCGAATCGAATTACGAACTACGATTTTTTTGTGCAGCCCTACCTACATATATTGTAATTCAAATTGTATTGATTAATGTTAAATCAGAACAGATAATGAGAATTCATAAAAGTTGAAATTCATTAACAATAAGGTAACGTGGTAATATTAATAATATTTTTTAAATTAAATTTAGAAGTATTTTGAAAATAGAAAAAAGTTTTTAGATATATTTTATTATTTCAAAGTTACCCTCCTCCTTTATTTCGAGTTTGGGACCGACTATGTAAAATAACATATGCGGAGTTCTAACTTTTTTATTTTGTTAGCAATTTTTTTTAAAAGAAATAATTTAAAAAATAATTGAAATGTTTAGAAATTTATAATTTAAAAAAATAACCATAAAGATTAAAAGATCTTAGAAATTTATACGGACACTATCCATTTAGAAGTTGTTGTTCATATACCATAGTTCACTCTCTTGAGCACCGTATGGATCCTCCTCCGTCTCAGCACCGCTTTCTTGAGTTTCGACACCGGATGATGTTGCTTCCATGGATCTATGTTGCGTGCGAGTTTCAGTATCAATCCAATCTTTCAAGCACACAAGTCTCTCGAAAACATTTGCACTCAAGTTACTGTGTTATTATCGATGAGGATCCTATTTGCCGAACTAAAACATGATTTGAAAGAAACGGTTGACACATGCATAGCAAATATGTCGCGGGCCATCATCGCCAGTGCTGGATAGGCACTTGCATTCTTCTTTCAGTACTCCATGACGTCAACGGATTTATGTTCCATCATCGCCAAACAATAGCTTACTAATTTGTTTGTGTTACTTTGGGATATTTGCGGGTCTTCATCATTATGCAAATCCAATAATAATCCACTACTATTGTTGCTCCTGTCACTATTAAAAAAACAAAAACAAAAATAGTGGACAAATAATGTAGATATTATAAATAATAAATATTAAACACATGATATTTATATTCATACTAACGCTGGCTTGGTGACGGCAGGGCACTTGATCAATTAGGAGTCTGTGTGGTGGAGGGTGCCATCGGGTAACGCGATGGAAGTACTATAGGACTAGAATTTTGATCAATGTTGTACTGAGAAGGTGAGACGGTGTACTGAGCCGATTCATTGGAACCACTACCTCCCGCTCCGCTGTATGGAGGGTTAGGATTTTTTTGATAAAAGTTGTTAGGTATTTGATTTTGTGGTTCAAACCCAAATAAATCATCGTGGAGGGTTGTAACAAATTCATCCACCATTTGTTCGCAATGGGGAGATGCCATTTTTAACTTCTACATATTAAAAAGAACATAAAAATAACATAAATCTAACATTAAAATAAATCTAACATAAAAATAAATTTTAAGAATAAATATAACCGGACCAAGCTGAAATTCCAGTGAGAAATCCAGTTTTTGACCAGATTAAAAATTTAATTTAGAAAAAAATGACTATATGAATTTTTTGTTCTTTACATAAAAATAAAGGGATGGAAGTCTAGTTTTTAGATAATATAATTTATATATTAAAAATATTACATATTGGTGCCGTTTTAACGATTAATTGACAGAGGTCAAAAATCAGAAAAGCTGAATTCCAGTCAGCAGTCTTAGTTTTTGACCATATTCAAAATTTAATTTAGAGAAAATAGCTATATGAATTTTTGTGTTCTTTATATCAAAATAAAGGTATGGAAGTCTAGTTTCCAGATAATAATATTTCTCTATACAAAAATATTACAGATTGGTACAGTTTTAACGATGAATTGACAGAGGTCATAATAGCTTGAAAGGAGACATATTTAAAATCTGAATTTCAAATTTAAAAATAAATCTAACATATTTAAAAAAATAAATCTAACATATTTAAAAAAATAAGTCTAACAAATTTAAATTTAGAAAAACAAATTTTAAATTACTCTACAAAAATAAATATAACAAAAAATAAACCTAACATTAAATTTAAATTTTAAATTACTCTACAAAAAATAAATCTAACATAAACTAAATCTAACATTCAATTTAAATTTTAAATTACTCTACAAAAATAAATCTAACATTAAATTTAAATTTTAAATTACTCTAAAAAAATAAATCTAACATTCAATTTAAATTTTAAATTACTCTACAAAAATAAATCTAACATTAAAATTAAATTTAAGTTACTCTACAAAAATAAATCTAACATTCAATTTAAATTTTAAATTACTCTACAAAATCTAACAAAAAAATAAATTTAACATAAACTAAATCTAACATAAAATAAATCTAACATTCAATATTTCAATTTAAATTTTAAATTACTCTACGAAATCTAACAAAATTTAATCTAACATAAACCAAATCTAACCTTCAAATCTTGCGGGTGGTACCGAAGTGTAACCGCCATCAGTAATTCTGTTTGCACCTTTGTGGAATGAAATAAATTTGTAACTAAATCTTTTTTTTTTTAACAATGAAATATAATTTTGAGAATAATGAAAATAACAAAAGTTTGAGAATAATGAGAATATGTGAGTACTGTCAAGTATGCCTAGCGAGAGAATGATCTTAGTGATCGAGGTAAAAATAAGGGAAAAAAGAACAACTGTCAAGTATGCCGTGATAAAAAGAACTGTCAAGTATGTATGATGGAGGAATTTCTTAGACAGCCTATTCGGTATGAAATTTCAAACGATGACTTTGTGAAAAATCCCTACGGCTCTGGTTTGAAAAAAAAAGATTGATCCAGAGCCTCCAACATCGGACGATTAGTTTGTTCTGTGTACTTATACTGGTAAAACTACCACTTCGTCTGTTGTGACTGATCCAGATCCGGCAATATCGGACGAGGAGTTTATTCCATGTACTTTCAAGGCTCGTTCTAAGTAGTATTATTAAAGTTTAAAATTTGGATGCATTGAGCTGGGTTCTAAGAAGTAGTATTATTTTAGTTGGATGAATTAGGATTGTAAAATTAAGGTTGTAAAAGTTTTGAGTTAATATATTGACATGCATGTAGACTTGATGTTTCTTTACATTTGAATATGATAAAAAACAGTAAAGTTATAAAAACTTACATTCAACTAACTCATAACTTAGTCTTAATAAAGTCCACACAAATAAAAGTCAATTTAATTGTTCTGAAAGCAGCATGTAAATAAACAAGTTCACAACATGCATCAAATGAGAAGAATTTAAATCACCTATTACTATTACGCCTAAAATTAAATCTGAGAAACCAACCAGTTGCAGAAGATGGCCTACCAAATGGCTCTGCTTGGCTTTCAAATGCCCTTATACGCTTACTAGTTGACCTCCTTAGTTGGCTTCCAGATGGCTCTCCTTACACCCCAACCGTCTCTCCTCCTATGGCAACTGCCTCTCCCATTGCTTCTGCAAACATAGCAGACGCAACTAAATGACTTGTAGTTGTGCTTCGCTGTGACCTAGGTGCCTCTATAATAACTCGCTCATTTTCTACCGTATTTGCTGTGTTTCTGGCATCTGCATTGCATTTGTTACTTAGTAAGTTGGTCTAAATTGAAAAAAAATATAATTTTTTATGAATGTTACATACCTCTTTGATTCCTATCGGTAGTGCAACGGCAAGCTTGATGCCCTCTTCGCCTACCTTGTATTTCATATATGGTCATTACATGACGGGTGTGTTTTCTCCTCCTAACCCTAATCCAGGCTTGTTAAAAAGAATTCTAGGTTCATAACAAGTAGGTCATTTTTCCATATTGCCAAAAGAAACAAACACCCCACTCCAAGTACTTTCAAGATAGTTCAGAGTATACCAATTTGCAACAAATTGGTCCTCGCTCCAGTTTCGTTCACGACAAACCGCTAAGACATGAGCGCACGGAATGGATGTTAATTGGATACCTCTGCATGTACATTCTATTTTGTTGCCAGGCCCGCGTGTCATAATATACTGAAACTCCCTGTGAATAATGTCCATACTTTCATTGCTGCCGCGGGTGATGATCAGAGTCAAAATAATGATGATTTACGTAGGGTTTTGGTTTAGGTTTTGCATATTTTCTCAAACTTATGTTTAATTTATTAGAGAAAAAGACTATTGTCACCATTCTTTATGTTTTATTGCAGAAAACAGATTTTGGGACTATTATACACCAAATGAAGCTAGAATCAGGTCAATCGGATCAGTGACGTTTATCGACGAAGTCTCTGTTACGGTCCGTATTGCATAATACGGACCAAGCCTAGCACAAACCAGGAGATAGCGTGAGAAGCACTAAAACCCAGCTGTGTAACTTTATGTAACTCGAGTTATAAATGAGCGAGTTGGGGTCAGCTCAAACTCAGCTCATTTATTAAACGAGTCAGCCAACTCGAGTTGGAACTAACTCGAGTTGTAAATGAGCGAGTTACGAGTTCGAGCAATTTTGTCCAGCCCTATATCGTACTATATAGCTTTAGCTCGCTGGATTGAACCACTGAGAATATATAGGAACTTATAGAGGAGAGGTTAGGTTCTTTTTTTTATAATATTTGTAATAGTGAGGCCTAAAAAGACATCTCTCGAGGGATATCTGAATTGCTATTAATTGAACTGAGAAGATGACAAGTCTTTGATGTACATGATGTACATGTACAACAGTTTGTCATATTGTACAAAAAAAAAATGACCTAATTACAAGAAAAACAGTTTGTCATAACGTTTAAAATTAAGATTTATGTACAAAAAAAAAACTAACAGTTGTATTATTCAAACAAAATTAAACAGAGTAAATGAGAGATGAAGAGGGAGGGGAAAGGAAGGAAAACATGGGGCCTACAAGAACATTTTATCAATAAAGTTAGAGAAGGCGTATTTTGTTTGTTGTTTTCAAAAGATAAGGTAGTTCATAAAATGTCTGGTACTAAAATTCCTTAGTGAAGTTCTTTCTTAATCGTGGTGCCGACCGAACAAGTCAAATCATACATCACAAGACAAATCATAGCTCATTTTAAATGAAGATATTTTGGACGGGATAAACTACTCCAGACTAGTGGTCTGCTCTCGGGTACCTCGGGCAGGGCAGGGCAGAACCCGTCCCGGGCAGCGGGCACAACGGGTACGGGTACAACGGGTACCCGGGTACAACGGACACAGGTAGACGGTTTTTTTTTTTTAAAACTCCGTCCTGCCCGTTTCAAACCCGTGCCCGTCCCGGGTAGACGGGTACAACGGGCACGGGTAGACGGGTTTCAAACCCGTGCCCGTCCCGAGCAAGTCCTCTTATTCTTGGTTGCACCTGCTATCACTCCCAAACTCACTACAACCGCTGCCTGGAGCTCCTGCCACACCAAATCCAGTTCTGCCACTTGCTCCTGATGGTGATCCACTACCTTCCTCTTCGGCACCCACTGGATCTGCATCTCCTATCTCCAGTGGGTTTTCGGGTGCTTCTATACCTGGAGGGGATCCCAGTCCCGCTGCCGCTTCAAGACCTTCCACTGGCCCTCTTGCCTTTTCGGGTCCTGCTCCTGCTGGAGGGGATCCCAACCTACTGCCTCTTCAAATCCTCCCACTGGACCTGCTGCCTTTTCGGGTCCTACCCCTGCTGGAGGGGATCCGAGAGCAATTCAAACATCTCATGCGCGCCTTACTTCCAGTAATTCAAACAGTGAGCTGCATTCAACCCGAGAGCTGCATTCGGGTACACGGGTAGCGGGCACGGATACGGCGGGTACGGGTACATCCGAGGCGGGTTCGGGTACACGGGTAGCGGGCACGGGTACACCCGGATTTTTTTCAAAAATAGAGGCCCTGCCCGTTTAAGACCCGTACCCGTGTACCCGTTTACCCGGGTATACCCGGGCACAGGTACGGGTACCCCGGGCACCGGGCACGGGCTGACCAGGTTCGGGCAGCCCGCCATGGGTAGTGTCAAACCACTACTCCAGACATGAATACATGATACATCACAGGACAAATCATAGCTCATTTAAAATGACTTAATTACAAGTCATCATTGCAGAAAGTCTAACCAAATTTAATAAATATTGCAAAGGTAATGACAAGAATGGAACAGTATCCGCGAGAGTAAAAAATGACTATCCGCGAGAGTATACCGACAGAAATGTGATTTTTCTATTAGTAACGGGAGTATCTGCGAGAATATACTGACAGTTTCTCTCGCAGATACTGTCCCGTTATTGTAGTACGTTATTTATGTGAAAAGTTACTGGTTTGAAATACAATGAAAATTTTCTTATGGATATTAAATAGTTAGATGGATTCACCTCCAAAACTTTTACTAAAAAAAGTAATTAAATATATCAAACTCAATAATATCTCGAAAAATATGATAAAACTTTCTATTACAAAAAAAACAATAAATATAGATGCAGTCCATGTTACAATAGATGATTTTGAATATTCATTAATCCTCATTTTATGTTAATTGAGGAACAAATAATTTATAGTCACTTAATGTCAAATAAAGATGTCGTCGGAGATAAAATTGTTGATTGCGCAATTTTAGGTGCAAACATAAAACATGTTGAGTAACTTAATTGAGTCTATATCCTTCGAAGTACCACATGCAATAAATAATTAAGTGGTAGATCACGCGATCAAAACCGTATGATTTCATGCATAAATATTTTTATAGAGGGCAGACAACACTTTAAAATTTGTAAAGAACGGTCCAAATACAACTTCATATAGTGAGGTACTTCAGTAAATGAAGCAAATATTTAGTACGTACGATTTTTAATTGTCCCTTGTAGATGTTAGAATGTACTATTTTTTTTGAAAAAAAAAGAAAAAAAAAGCTAAATGATCTATTAGTTCAAATTGGAGAAAGAAATAATTAGTCACGCCATTATTAGTCATGTCACGGTACTGTAGTCCCTAACGGCACTTAGAGGGGGGTGAATAGGGAGTCTTAAAGACACTTGGACGTTTTTTGGTTATACTATCTAAACTAACAAGTCAAACAAGCAACAAGCAAGTGTGTACAAGTAAAAATAAATAGAGTAGAGTTAGAGAAATTTGACACGCGAGATAATAACGGAGTTCGGCGTAAAATGCCTACGTCTTCAGAGTTGAACAACCTCGTCAGCGTCCAACAAAGGTGAGAAGTCACGGCCTAACTCGTGTATAAGGTGAGCTTAGAAGCACGAGTTGGAGAGTCCCGACAAAGAGAATCGTCACACAACTATGGATATATGTGAGCGGAAGACGTATGACACAGTGAGCCCCTTAATGCCCTATAAGTGGGGAAGTCACTAACTATTCGAATTGGAGCACTAAGTAGATCTCCACACTAAATATGGGAATGCTGTAGAACTAAATTATAGACACTAAACTATATCTAAAAGAAGAAAAGTCGAGTGGATTTGAGAGTGTTGGGAAGATATTGAAGTTTAAGCTCACTCAACAATGGAAGCTCTTAAGAATGCACAATAAATGATTTTTGAATGTGGGAGGCGGCTAGCTTGGTCAAATCTAAAGTGGGTTAACTCATTTTATAGTGAGGGCTCCATATTTGCCAGATCCGTTCGGGCAGAAGTGATTTGTTCCTAATGGATAGTACGAATATTGAAATTAGGGTTTCTGCATTATTAAACTAATATTAACCATTCTGAACGTCTATGTTCGTTCAGGACGGTTAGTACAATTTATTCCACAATTTATTTGATAAGCGTTCCAATGGATCACAACCGTTATGGACGGAATCAAACTGGAACTCTCTATAATTTTATGATTTAATCCATTCCGAACGGTTGCTTTACAGAAATCAACAATCTCAAATATACTTTACTTTTCTATTTGATTATTACAAATATATAGTTTCGTAAAGTCTTGTTGATTTCTTCAGTTCTTCAAATTAGTCTTGCAATTAAGATCTTCATGAAACTTGGTTCTTCATATTAATCTTGCAATTAAGGTCTTGAACCTACAAACTCACTTAATCGTAAATGGTTAAATTCAACTAATTTATGTTTTACAAATTATATCAAACAAAGTACTTAGAAGATTGCATACAACCAATAGGTACATCACGTCACGTGTGTCAATCACATGACGTGACTCGTGTGTCGCGTGACGTGACTATTCGCGTGATGTGACTGTCCTCCGCCATCTTAGTAACATCACGTCACGTCACACAAATTGATTCGGTCACGTCACGTCACGTGACACATTACGTAACTAACTTTTTATACATTATTTCTTAATTATAATTATTTTATAATAGTTTCTTATTTTTTTTATACATTTTATTATTATTTTCTTTGAACTAACTTAAATTTGAATTTAATAATTAAATACAATCAGTCACATCACGTGTAGTTACGCCACCAATTTAATCTCTTCAGGTCTAAATAAATTTTGATCACGTATAATCACATCATATGACGTTACGTTTTTGCTTCTCTATCTCAAATGATAACCCCATGGGAATGACTTTTCTTAAAAGTCATTTAAGTTCAAACCCACGTGGATACATGTAATTGGATAAAAATCCTCACTACTTGGAAAACAAAAAAAAAATCTGTAGTTTAATGGTTTTGACGTCCTTTCGCATTTTGTTTCCCTCTTTTTTTTTTTTTTTTTTTAATTTTGACTCAATTGAGGTGATTGGATAATGCTTTTCACAAATATATGCCTTCGACCGGATATGCTTTTAGCTCAGTCGTCTTACGTATATTAAAAGTTAAATTATTGGTATATTAAAACATTAAACTTGAAAGACCTAAAAATGGTCTAAATTGCAATTGGTATATATATATATATGCTTTTAGCTCAGTCTTACGCATTTTGCTTAGTTCAAAATTGCAATTGATTTCGTCAACTAATTAAAATGGTTAAATATTGTTATACACCTTTTATTTATTTATGAAAGGTCTAATTTCGCAAAGTCATATATATATATATATATATATATATATATATATATATATATATATATCATATATAATCTTAGTAGAAAAAAGTCTCCTTATTTTTAATTCTTTGTTTCTTTCAAAAAATTGTAATTCTTTGTTAGAAACTTGGGTCATATTTGAGGAAATGAATCAGTTGTTATTCTCAAGGATAGCAAGAACCTGTTATTCCGATTTCAACTGTTCAAATTTTTCATGTATGAATCTCAAAAAAATAAGTTTTTTATACATGAATGTCAACAAAGATCAACGGTTGAGATCGGAATAACAAATTCCTGATATTCTTTAGAAATAACAACAAATTTATTTCCCATATTGAATTATGGAGTAAGAAGTGGAATAAATCTTTTACTTCACATTTAATTAAGTAATCAACTAAGAGTAAATTAAGAAGAATAAGATCGAGTAATGACAGAGTAAATTAAACTTCTTCTGGTGAATTAATTTACTCTACACTTACTCCATTTATATAGAATTATATCATAGACAAATATTCATTTTCCAACATCATACACTTCAACCATATTAATTTATATAAGTCATGACTTAAACTGTTAAATAAGATGTAAAACAAAACAAAAAACTAAGATGAAATACTAAATTTAATCCTCCCTAACTAAACTTAAATTTAAGCAGCAGTCAAATATCTCCTTATTATCTTCAAATTTTACGCTTAATTTTTGTCTTTTTTTTTGTAATTAATAACTGCCATAAACTATCCATGATTTAAATTTTAATCTACATTACCTAGCTATGCACGTGGTTATTGTGTTTGAATTCACAAATTGCCCCACTGTTTAGGGTTTAGGATCAAGCTCAGAGATCATATATATATATGCCACATCACTTCTACCTAGCAAACTATATTGTATTGTATTGTATTGTATTGTATTGTATTGTATTGTTTGTTTATTTTTCACTCAAGTAAAGGTGATTGGATAATGCTTTTCACCCGTATTTGCAATTGATTTCGTCAATTAAAAATGACCTCAATACTGTTTTACACTTTATTTATTTATTTATGAATGATCTAATTCAAGGCAGAACCAGAAAATTGAGATAAATATGTAATTTTTTTATTAGCAAATTAAAGGATAATACCTACTCCTGTCCTTGATCTAATTTAGCCAAATTTTAATCTGAGTAGTTAGTACCGACGAGCAAAAAAAGTCTCCTTAATTTTAATTTTTTGTTAAAGAATTTAAGATCTTCAAATGTTATTCTCAATTTTTTTTTTCTTGTCTTTTGTGATTAATCACTGACATAATTAAGCTATCCATGAGTTATTTTAATCTACATGACCTGGGCAGTGTGGTTGAATTCAAATGCACAAACTGTTTCCCTCGTGTGTGTTTTTTTAATTTTTGTTCTTAGTTCTTACATCTCAATTAAGATAAGTCAACGATGATTAATTGGATCAATTCTAGAGATCAAATGCCGCATCACTTCCGCATGGCAATTTAAAAAATATATATACATATTTTTTGTTATATTAATTGTATTATATCCTTCCTTTGTTGATTACTTGATTAGGTTTGTGGGAATCTTTCAATGAAATGAAATAAGAGAGAAAACAAGATAGAATGGCCTTTGGCAATCTGAAAAGCTACCTTAATTATCTTATCTTCCATGCACGACAGAATTAATTAACGGCTGCAAATTAATTTGAATTCTAGAGGGGCAGGTTGAAAACGGCCGATGGATTTTGTTAGATATGGGTTGTACAATACGAGCTCAATACATGTTCATCAAGATATACAGATTTTAAGAGAGCCAATTTTGATTTCATGCAGCACACATAGTATAGAACCAAAATAGCGTTGCATAGAAGAACCACGGACTTAATTAGTACAGTAAAACAAATTCTTCATCTCTCTTTAGATAACAGATTCAATTCTCACAAATAGCATCTAAAAGATACAGAAATAGACCGGAGCTCTTTTCATCTCATAATAATAATAATAATAATAATAATAATAATAATAATAATAATAATAATAATAAACAGCTATGCACATGATTCTACATAAAGACAAAACTGTTATGTTAAAATCTTTACATCACTTCATCATCAAGAATCGAACTTAGAAAGAATTAAAAATGATAATGATGATCATCAAGATTACGATCGAACCCATAATTCTACATGAACTCATGACCTCTCACAATGTCATGGGTTCATGCAGAATTATAGATTCGAAACCTTGATGATCATCATTACTATTTTTAAATCTTTTCAAGTTTGATTCTTGATGAAGTGATGTAAAGATTTTAACATAACCATTTTGATCTAGTGACAAAGACATATATCTAGATGCTTTAGAAAGATCTTCTTACTTCACTTCACTTCACTTCACTTCAAGAATCAAACTTAGAAAGATTTAAGCATAGGTGAAGTTAAAAACTTGAAAATATCATCATGTTCTAGAGGCCTTTAACGCATTCTACATTTTTCTAATTTTTTATATTGTTTTCCTTTTACAAAATTTCAAATAAAAAAATAGCTTTACCTTATTAAAAAAATCTTCTTCTTTAAACAAAAGAAAAAAGGAATTAGAGAGAAATAGTGAGTATAATTTTTTGTCCAACGGGAAAAGGATGAAGCTAGAGAATATTAGTAAATGTTAGTTTGTTGTTGGATTTAAATTGGATATTTAATGGTGAATTGAAAAAAAAAAAAAAAAATCACCTAAGAAATTTTTTACATTTTAGGACTAAGCTTATTTTCGTCATTTAATCTAAATTTTCATTTTAATCCTTACATTCAAGAGTTAAATTGTTTTATTGAAACATTTCAAGAGCTAAATTTGTTAATTAACAAACTTTTCTATTTTTTTTCAAACATTTTTGGATATTAAAAAATATCATGGGCCCAAATAAATATTGGCGAGCTTGGTATTCGAACTTTTTAGCCGAATGTAAAATTTTCTGCAGGAAGACTAGACAAGCATGGCCCAGTTTTTCGTGGGCCGGTATTGCAAATAAGGCATTTGAATCCTTCTCAATTTTATTTTATAACTATGACAACTTCGATTGATTGAGATAAATAAAAATTCTCAATTATCTACGGTTAATTCATGCAATGGCCTATAATATTAAAAGAAGCTATTCGATCGCCTCCTCTTTAAGCATATGCTACATTTAGCCATTTAGGTATTCCCCCCTCCCAATCCCTTCATGTATTTATATAGTTCTATATCCCAAAAATTGACTACATATTCCTTCTTTCAGATTACTCCCTATAAATAATTAATGATCGATAGAATGACTTGCCTGAACGTGGTCTTCGAACACCTTTATTAATCAAAGGAGATAGATATTCGAAATGATATATAGAATCATCACCCGTTTCAGGCAACAAAACAACTCCTATCAAAGTAGTTACATCATGCAGCACAAAAGCATTCTATCTATCCTCCTTTTTCTTCTTCTTCTTCTTCTTCTTCTTCTTCAAAATTTAGTGATATATTTTATTATTATATGCCATTTGTTATACTGGAACGTACGGATATTGAATTCTGATTTTGTTGTGTGCAATTTTTTCATACCGGTACAGGCATCAAAAGCCAGGAAGAACAATCAATTCAATTGGTACAGTGTACTGTGTACCTATGGAGTCTCAGACTTCAATTTTAGTTTTCTTAATATTTTTTATTATGGTTATTTCTGTGTGTGGCACTGGTAGTAATGTCACCGGTGTGACCTATGATCGGCGATCCCTGATTGTTAACGGGCAGAGGCAGCTCTTTTTTTCGGGTTCGATCCATTATCCGCGAAGCACCCCTGAGGTTTTACATTTTACCAATTGAACTATCATCTTTTAAATGATAAATAATTGAATTTTTCTCATTTTGATTTGGTCTCTCTTTAGAAAGAAATTTTCGTTTATTTTTCTCTATTGTTCAGAATTGTTATATAATTTGAAAAAATATAACAGTAATTGAATATAATTTCTTCTTTGAGCTCATTTTTGAATTTATTAATTGCACAGATGTGGCCGGATCTTGTGAAAAATGCAAAGAAAGGGGGTTTAAATGTGATACAAACTTATGTCTTTTGGAATGCTCATGAGCCTAGGCCTCGCCAGGTACGTAATACGTAGCTAGCTATTATATATACATCATATCATATAATTTCTTTGTAACGCTACATTTACATGTAAATAAGAAAAATTAATTATTATGCTTGTAATCTTTGTTGAGAGAAAATTTTCTACTTGATATTGTAGTATAATTTTGAAGGAAGGTATGATTTGGTGAGATTTGTCAAGTTAATCCAAGAACACAACATGTATGCAACGCTAAGGATTGGTCCCTTTATCCAAGCTGAATGGAATCATGGGTATATAACTATATATGCCAATTTGCCCTTCTGCTCATGCAATTTAATAATTAATACCATCATTTGAATTCAATAAATAACACAAATTAAGTTTTAATTATATAGACATATAAGTTACTTGCTCCAAGTTAAGGTGACTTGTGTTATTTTTGTTTTGTTGGAACTTGTTAGTTAATCATGGCTTAAAATCTGTCTTAAAGAGAAAGAGAAAGAGAAAGAGAAAAATTGAAAAATAAACTTTTCTCTATAATGGTTCAACTTATTCTGTCTTAATATAACTTTAAACTATAAACTATACTTGTTTGACAACTTAAAAGTGAGAAATAACTTGAAACAAACATGAACTACAAGTGCCAATGGATCTGGTTGGGTCCAAATACCACTTGTATATATGGACCCTTAATTTGTGCTAACACCTAACATCGGTCGATTTGGGTTTTGACCCACTATTTATTTTCACAATGGATTTGGTCCTGATCTAATTAAAAACTACAATAGATTATGTGGGCTATTTGGATACAATTTGTTTTGGGTTTAAAATCATTTTTCCATTCATTTCACAAATGGATCCTAGGTCTAGGTGGGTTTCGGTCCTAAATTGGACTTTCCTTAACAACTTTTTGACACTTTGAAGCTGAAACCATTTTTCTTTCGCATTCAACTCATGGATGGTTTAATAAAACCAAAATTTTGTGTTATTTAATTGTTTTGCTTTATATTTTTTCTTCAGAGGATTACCATACTGGCTTAGAGAGGTACCAAATATCACCTTCCGTACCGACAACGAGCCATTTAAGGTACATAACACTTGCCCGTTCCTCACTTTGCACATCAAACCAAAATTTTGAAACACATTCTAATTTGATTGTTTCTGTCATCCTTCCTATACTTAAAATTATGACTGATCAGTATTCATGTTTAACATTTTACCAGTACTATATGAAGAGATTTGCAACAAAGATTGTACAAATGATGAAGAAAGAGAAGCTCTATGCCTCGCAAGGAGGTCCTATTATTTTATCACAGGTTTGGTCTATTTTTATCGATGATATTGTACTTATTTTGTCTCAATTGTTTATTTTTTTACATCTATTTTGCGAGGGTAGATAGAAAATGAATATAAAACGGTGGCGCCGGTGTTTCGAGAGGCTGGAACAAGGTATATACAATGGGCAGCAAAAATGGCGCTTGGTTTAAGAACCGGTGTACCGTGGATTCTCTGCAAACAAGAAGATGCTCCTGGTTCAGTTGTAAGCATTTCTTAATTCAACCAAGTTGTTATAACATAAACTTACACTGGTAAATATTCACACTGATATTCATCGCATATTTGAGTCCCAGTTTTCTCAGCCCAAATTTAGTCCAGCCCAAAATTTTATTCCTGTTGGTGAATTGGTGATTAATTGATTATTGAGGGAGCTTTGTACAAAGAAGGGGTCAAGATATTGACAGAGTAGTATTTGCTTCATGCAGCACTGTTTTAACTCTATTGCTCGTGCGCTGCATGAAGCATAAACTGCTCTGTCAATATATTTACCCCAAAGAAGAGAGAGAGAGAGAGAGAGAGAGAGAGAGAGAGAGAGAGAGAGAGAAGAGGATAGTGCAGATGAAGAGGTGATACAAAGGTAATGGTGGTTACGATGGACCCGGCCTTTGAAATCCAAACTCAGCATCCACATATACCGACATAAATCATCAAAAAAAGAAAATAAAAGCAAACATGTATGAACATGAACCATTAAAGAACATAAAGTAGATATATCAAAAACATTATCCGCACAAAATTGAGCATCGAAAACTTGTGGGCGGCTAGCCTGAGAGTATGACGTGCGGTGTTTGAGGCGGAGATTAGACATGCCCAGGAGTGATCTACAATGTACAGTCTTCTTTGGAGGAATTAAAATTAAAACAGGGGTCTAGGAACACTTGATGTCTGGCGTTACCTGGTAGAGTAGGTTTACTATAGGAGCAGGTGCCAGATGTTAATTACCTTGTAAATATTTTCTTATTCAATATATTCGTTAGTAGGCTATTTATTGGCCACTAACCCTCACAAAAAAAAAAAACTTGCTTAGCCATCAAATTCAATATGAAAAATTAGTTGGTGCTTTCTGTTTCATTGAAATATGTTATTCCTCTTGGATAGAATAACATATTATTCAACTATTATAGAGGCTATTGACTAATCACTTGGGATTAAATGAGGCCCGAATTTAAGTTCTCAAAGGCATTGTTGCAAATTGGTTTTCGAATTAAAAAAAAAAAAATCTAATGTCAGTATAGACTGTTACAAGGTGTGTTTGGTTTCCATGGGGTACAATCAAGAGCAAGAGGTTGATTATCATGAAATATTTAGCCCTGTTATTAAACCGATGACAATTCGCATGGTTGTCAGCCTTGCTTTATCCAAATATTGGCCGATTTGGCAATTAGATGTCGGTAATGCATTTTTCTAAACGGTGACTTAGAAGAAACGATATTTAATTTATGACTTAACTTCTGGTTGTTATAAATAGCTCTATGTATCGTTGTAACTGAGTCTGAAAAACAATGAATAAAATTTAGATGTCACTTTTCTCTCTCTCCTCCTCTTCCTCTTCCTCTTCCTCTTCCTCTTCCTCTTCCTCTTCTTCTTCTTCTTTCAATTCAAGTTGTCTGATGTTTTCAAAGGTCCTTCGTACTGAGGTTGATTTTTTTATGGCTTGAAAATGTAGATTCCTACATGTAATGGATTAAATTGTGGGGACACATACAACGGCCCGAAAGGTGGAAAGAAACCCTTCCTTTGGACTGAAAATTGGACAGCTAGGTAACCTCCATTTGATTTGTTCATAGCCATATTATCTCTTAATTAAAGTCTAAACTTACAGTTGTGCCATATTTTAAATATGTCTCTCTTTGATATAATAATCAAATGAACAAACGTAACTGATTATGGTCTACATACGTAAATATTTTACTTTTCAACTAATAACAGAAATAGCAATTAGCACTAATTACCTCGTGAAATGAGTACATAGAATACTGGCAAACTCCTTAAAACTTCAGTTAAAAGCTAAGCAGTAATAAAAATATTTTGATGACAAGGTTTCGAATATTTGGTGACGCGCCATCTCAAAGACCCGTACATGACCTCGCTTTCTCAGTGGCGCGGTTTTTCTCAAAAGGCGGCACACTAGCAAACTATTATATGGTACTTGTGTTGTTTGATTTTCCAAGGAAGCACATTACAAATTAATTAATTGGTGATCAGAGATCAACAATCAAGTAATTAATAAAGAATTTACTTGAGGTTTTCATTTGAAATAACATTTTTAGTATCATGGAGGAACAAATTTTGGCCGTACGGGTGCTTCTTTTGTGCTGACTCAATATTATGATGAGGCTCCCCTTGATGAATATGGTACTGAGTATGCATGCAACTAAATATTTATTAACTTTACATAATTTAATTACAAGTGGGCCAAATTATATTGAAGGAGTATGAAATAATTAAAGAGGTGATTTTCATTAACATAATATGCATGCATAGGTTTAAGAAGGGAGCCCAACTGGGGCCATTTGAGATATCTACACTATGCATTGAGACTCTGCCGAAATGAGTTGCTATGGGGTTCTTCGTCGGTACAAAGCCTTGGTGAAAATCTTGAGGTAGCTAGAATTTTAATATTTTAGACATCTACTTAAAATTAACTTACAAAATAGTTTTTTTTATTTATTTAGTGAGGTTATCGATCGTACTTTGCAAATTAAAGCGCAGATCATCCTGTACTATAAATTCATACCTCAGTTTTCAAAGTTTAAAGATATAGTCGATCTAAACCACTGAACATGCATGTCATCTCCATATGAAAATGTAGTTGGAGATCAGATTTTACTTTTTTTTAGAATTTTTTGCTATCTTAAAATTTAAGATAGGTTGAAATCACTACAATTTTTAAATTAGATGATTTTCTACTTATTTTACAAAATAGTAAAAATTTATAAAAAAATATAAAATTTGATCTCCAAGTATGAAAGATTATGTTGAACTGTTCCAATCAACAGTTTGAACTTTGAACTTTGAAAATGAAGATATAAATCAACAGTACAGTACAGATGTGCGCTTTGCAAAGTACCATAGCCTCACTTTTTTTTTTTTTTTTATTGATCCTGAATTAACTTATGATTATCTGTGTTCGATCCCATGACGTAATATTAATTGTAGGCCAGGATTTATGAGATGAAAGAGAATAATACATGCGTGGCCTTCCTCGCAAATCTCGATATGAAAAGAGATGCGACTGTAAATTTCAGAGGATTTAAGTATTTTTTGCAACGTCACTCTATTAGCATACTACCAGATTGCAAGAGTGTTGCATTCAATACACGACGGGTATGAACTATGAACTCACCAAATTAATTAATGTTTGGTTAATTCTTGATGAAAATTTTGCAAACTTAATTGTTTCTCAATTAGGGCCGGGGGTTGTTTAATTATTTGTCCAATTTCATATTGATCAATCATGTTATATATATGTGGGGGATATATATATATATATATATATATATAGGTATTGGCTCAGCAAAGTGCGAGAAGTTACCATACCGCGAATGAGACATACAATATTAACAACAAATGGCAGATGTACCAAGAGAGTGTACCCAATTTTGAACGTACTTCATTACATGCAAATGAGCTTTTAGAGCTCTACAACATGACAAAAGATACAACTGATTACCTTTGGTACACCACCAGGTACGTACCACAACTAATTATCTTCTCTGATCTCTCCAGTAACATATACATAATTAAACCAGCTGGCTAGCTTTTCCAGTGATATATACTTTTGTTTGATTCTAGCTAAATATATATATACATTGTAGATTTACATTACAAGGGGAAGAATGGGCAGTTCTTCACATCTCAAGTCTTGGCCATGCTTTGCATGCCTTTGTCAATGGCATTTACATTGGTAAATTAATTAAACACTCTTTTCAGTCAGTCATGACCAAATTAATCACATTTAAAAGTGTATAACCAGCTGTCTGAACAAAAAAATAATTTATTGCACACATTTCTCAATGTATGCATGTGACTTTTGAAAACAACGCTTAACAGGTACCGGACATGGGAGCAAGATGCAAAAAATGTTTGAATTTGAAAAGACCATACAGCTAATACCGGGGCTCAATCACATCTCTCTTCTCGGATTGATGGTCGGATTACCGGTAGGTAATTTTTTACCGTAAAACCAAATAGTTTGTTTTGTCATTGCTCTGCTTAGCCTTTTATAGCATCTACCCATTTTGTCTAAATACCCACATATTTTTCTTTTTCTTTTTTAAGATTAACGACTAGTCGTCGGGTAACAATTATATTAAAATTAAAAAGTATGTACAACACCTCTGGCTAGTTACTACATACAATATCTCTATATAGTTATAGTACACAAGATAGCTATATACAATATCTCTATATAACAACTATATATATTAAATACCCACATATTACTATAATTTTGCATTTCTTCAATGTAGGATAGTGGAGCTCATCTGGAGCGTAGATCGGCTGGAATCCATAAAATCTCTATACGAGGTCTCGACGGTGGTGCTGTCATGGATCTCTCGTCCAATGGCTGGGGTTATGAGGTCGGACGGTTTTGCATTTAAGGCCTTAAAACTTTTCAAATTTGATGTCAGCTCTGTTGAAGAATTTTACGAGTTTTGCTTGATTCCATATATATATATTGTTCACTTATATATATATATATATATATATATATATATATATATATATATATTTTTTGACCTGGTTAACAGGTTGGACTATTTGGAGAGAAGGAGATTTTTACAGACAATGGGGGGAATTATGTAAAGTGGACAAGGGCTAGGAGCAGGATACCAATCACATGGTACAAAGTATGAAACTTTCATATTCATATAAAATAAGATAAAAGATTATTGTCTGAATTATACTAGGTTACATATATACCTGATTTGGGTGCCTTTTCAATCAGGATCACTACCTTATTTACCGGCCATTAGGTACCTGTGTTTGTGCCAATTTGAGTGCCTTTTTTATGCATCCTATCATATTTTCTTGCTTAAAATTTGTTTCCTACTCTTTGGTTTGTACTTGGTTGAATAATGATTATTTTCTTTGTACTTTCTCTGTTTTGCACAGCGGTACTTTGATGCACCTCAGGAAAATGACCCTATTGCCCTTGACCTTAGTGCTATGGGAAAAGGCCTTGCATGGGTCAATGGAGAGTGTATTGGCCGGTATTGGGTCTCGTACCTCTCTCCTCTCGGTGAACCTTCTCAATCACTGTAAGTCGCATAACATATGTAATCCTCTGACCTCCCCTCCCGATGGTGCATCTTAACAGGGATGTAAATACGTGCCATGACGTGTCGTGACCAAGTTAAATTTTTATGTGTCGTGTCGTGTTGTGATCAAACATGACTAGTCACGCCTTGACCAGTGAATGGTCACGTAATGGCACGTGAATGGTCACGGTGCGTTAGTCACGCCATGACTAGTGTCGTGTCCAAACATGACTAGTCACGTTTAACTTTTTTCATAATATAAGTTAGTTTATTCAAAATTCACTATTATATCAAAATCTAACGGTTTTGATTACACGTGACTCGCGTGACCACGTGCTGTGCCATGCTATGACCACCAGTTCGAGTGATTTGTCGTGTCGTGTCTATTTTTCTGAAAAATAGTCACATCATGCGAATGGTCACTGCACGTGACCGGCACATGTGCCATGTCTTGATGTATCCGGTCACGGTACAACTTTTTTACATCCCTCCAGCAACTATTGATTCCTTCCCTTTTGTTTCTCTTAGATACCATGTGCCACGTGCATTGCTGAAACCGAAGGCAAACCTCCTTGTGCTTTTCGAGGAGCATGACGGAAATCCTCAAAACATTCTTATAACTACAGTCGACCGCAACAACATTTGTACCTTTGTTTCAGGGCAACGGAACCCTACGATAAAGGATGCAAAGCCAATAGCCCTATTGACATGCCCAGATGAAATGGTGGTTGAAGAGATAGTTTTTGCGAGCTTCGGAAACCCTGAGGGCTTTTGTGGAAATTTCACCATTGGTAGTTGTCATGCTCCTAATGCAAAGATTATAGCTGAGCAGGTAAATTATTTCTATATTGTTTTCTGAAATTGAGTCAAATTATGAGGGTGTTAAATTAGCCTAATTGAGCAGGTATAGCGTTTTAGTTATGTGATACTATCTCAATAATCTCAACTTATGCATATTTTGTCTTTAACTAATCCTTAATTGTATAATTATCTTAGTTTAACCCAAACTCACACTAAACTTGTAGGTAGTGCTTTATTTACAATTCTAGTTCTACACAGGGACCTTTATGGCCCATTCTTTCATTCTACCCTGCTCAATCTATCTATCAAAATTTGTGTGCAGCAGTATGCCATAGACGCTCCCATGTCCTCTATCCCTATCCCTTAACCTTTAAAAAATCCCACCTTACTAGTTGATCGTTCCTTTTTTTTTTTTCTCATTAGTATGAGTTATAACTCTCTCTCTCTCTCTCTCTCTCTCTCTCTCTCACACACACAGCTCTGCTCTGGAAAAAGCTTTTGTAAGTTGCCGGTCTCAGCCAAGGCCTATGGTGCTGATGCAAGTTGTCCCGGTACGACCGGTACAGTTGCTGTTCAAGCTAAATGCTCCAAGATAATAAATCTTTGATCTATTGAATTTTTTTTGCTCCTTTTTACCTATTTCTTAATTTTTGCACTTTTTTCTATTTGTTGCTTTTGTTATTGTTTGATGTTTGTCAAAAAAAAAAATATTATAGCTATAGAGATAGGATAGAATTACAATAAACTTATTTGACAATTGTAATGACCGTCAAAATAATTATCAAATAACAAAAAGGTGAAATATCTTCGGAGGTTAACTTGCTATTCTTAAGTAATTCTTCCTCTAAGCTTTCCAGCACATAAGAATTAATAGAGACAAAATGAAAAAGTATCACTACTAGAATTTCCGGTAACTGCAAGGGGAGCAAGTGTTTGTTGCAAGCGTAGGAAGGGTCGTTGCAAAATATTTTGGTTTTCTGATTAAATTAATATAACTGCAACGGAGGCCCTTGCAAATAATCACGGTTGCAAATATGTAATGGATCCCCTTGCTAATGTCTCTTATTGGCCCTTGCAAATAATAATACCCACCCCAGACACGCCAGATATTATTTTATTGTGAATTGTGTTACTATTTGCAAGCGGCACCGTTGCAATTGTTTTTGGAGTTCTTTTTTATATTATTATATTCTAAAAGACATTATTATTTGCAAGAGGCACCGTTGCAAATGTTTTTATGATGTTGTTTATATTATTTTATTGTGAATGCACTAACTATTTGCATGAGCCACCGTTGCAAATGATTTTAAGTTTATTTTTTATATTATAAATCACAGCAACAAAAACTTTAATTATTTTTTTAGGGAAGGAAAATT
This sequence comes from Carex myosuroides, assembly GCA_028015225.1. Classification (NCBI taxonomy): domain Eukaryota; kingdom Viridiplantae; phylum Streptophyta; class Magnoliopsida; order Poales; family Cyperaceae; genus Carex; species Carex myosuroides. Next base: position 18,969,383 of record CM051471.1, on the reverse strand, counting down.
ATAATACAAATTTATATCATAAAAGATACACATTGATATTTTTTTTACAAAGTTACAAACTCCATTAGTAACTATCAAACAAAAAAATTTAGAATGAACAATCATATAAATGGTGCATGAGTGTGTTTTTTCCCATGTGCTCTCAAACTTCAAACATACAAGAAAATAAAATTGACTTAAATTGTATAGAAAGTAACATTAATTTCAAAACAGTAAAGTTTTAATATTACTAGAATAAATTTCTAATTTCCATATAATAACTACCATATATATTTATTTCCATTTTTAGTGATAAGAAAACTATAAAGCAGAATGACTAGTGCAAAAAAATAACTAAAATACCACATGCATAAAAATCCTCTTCAGCATCAAGCTCCTCTAATCCTCCAATCCCAAATCTAGGTGCATACAACTTGACTAATTAAACTGAAAACCACAAATCTTTATGATTTTCATAGTCCCATTTAAAGCGACCTTAAGTCATCTGTGGACTGATACAAGTCATATTAAAGCAATAGAAATGCTTGAAGCAATTAAAGCAAGATTCTTGTGATATTTCACACGGCCTTAAGTCATCCCAGTTAGAATACAAGAAATTGACAGTGCAAATATCTTCACTACGGTTCTAAGTTCTAACTGCTGAGGACTAGTTTATGGAATAAACCTTTCACCTGCATGTACTCCTAATCATGATTTACTCGTTATTTGAATCACAATTTACTTTGTATTCCATTATATTGGTGCATGTTCTTTGGTACCAATAGTAAAATATCACTTGAGGGCATTTCGATGGTCAAGTATGGGTATCCAATAGTCTTTCTTGTGTATAGATGACCTTGCTAGATTATCACTATAATCTCAGTGTCAATTGATGCGCCTCTATCTGTCAGAAAAATGTGTTAATCTTGATATTCAGATATAGAAGTTTTGGTATTCTGACAGTCTATTTTGTGAATTTTGCACAGGCCAATCTACAAGGCCAAAATTTGTGTTCTTGGTGTCTAAATTCTCAGGAGAGTGTAAGCTTTTACCCTAACAAATTTCAAATTTTTCTGAGACCTCTAGCTATGTCAGATGTTTGATTTTGTGAGAGGTAGTCCATGTACCTGCCCGGTACAGTACCAGTTTCTTTTTTCAGAATCAGAATTTTAAAATGCTCTCAGAAATTGTACAAAAATCAGAAAAATATGAAATTTGTTTCTGTTTGTCCATGAAAATGTCATTTATTAGCTCATAAAACAGTTTGATCAAATTCAAAGTGTAGATATGGTTCTAATTTTGGTTTGTATAGAGTGATGTTTTGGGGCTGTTTGGTACCAACAGTTTGCCACTTTGTTTTCTCTTATTTGGTTGCACATTAAGCATTCAAATTCTTGCCAAGAGATATAGTATATAGAGATATACCTTCACAATTATTATAACTACCACACCAATCACAATGAGACTAGGAACACTACTTTCCTATCATTGGGACAATTCAAATTTTGTGCATTATTGTACACTACTAATCCTCCTTATCAGTACACTAGTGCATGCTGCCAAAAAGATTTTTACAAGGGAAGGCTACTTATCTACACTGATGATTTTGGTTATGTGCACAAGAAATCAACAACAATTCATCGAGCATAGAGCATAGACATCAATCAAGCACACAAAAATTATCAGTTTACTAAAAACTTGTGCACTTATGTCATTTCATCAAACACCTTGTGTGCACATATATGAATAGAATAAAGTCAGATATATAGAATAAAAGGGACTCAACTCTATTGAAGTGCCTTTCTTGATTGTTTTGGTGATCCTGAGGTGACCGGTAAGATTAAAAGACCATACTATTTGCAACAGTAAATCAAGTTTTGACAGTTTTGCACTTCTACCATGCTATTTGAACAGTGAGAGAAATAGTGAGAGAGAGATAGAGAAGCTGAACATTTACTCGTGAGAGAGCCTCACACTACTCGACATGCTATTCATATAATTATTAAAAAAAGTTCATTATTTTGGTTTGAGCATTTCATCGAACACCTGTAATACATTCATTTATTAAGAAAATCAACTCAAAACTTCAAGCCATTCAAGTTTTACAAATTTGAATTTAATAATTACAAAAGAAAGGGGTAAAAAGGGGTTACCGATTTAGGTAGCTACAAGGTCTGATAGATGTGCGGAGAGAGTGAGAGACGTGGAGGGAGAAGGAAGACAGCGGCAAGGAGAATTGTTCTCTTTGCAATAAGAAATAAATCACACAAGGGGAGAAGGGGGAGATTGTTAAGAAGATAAATTCAGTAGGGAAAGTGAAATATTAGGGAATTAAAATTTTAGCAAAAATTTAGGAGGGAAGGCCAAATTTAGGAGGAAAAAAAACTGCTAAGTCCTTAGAGTACAGAGATGAGAGAACTCACTGTATCGCATTTACTTAGATACATCAACTCAAAAATTCATATCACCTGTGGTAACATAATTTCTCCATTTTTTATCAAGGCCGTCTGATAGATTTCACACGAATATTAAAAGATCCACTGCATTTCACCTGGAGCAGATCTAAACATAAATATTATGTTACCACAGAGAATATGGACCCCAACCTGCAGCCTCTAAAATGGACACCTCCTTTGAAATCAAGACCATTCATCCCTCATCGAACAGCTCTGATTTACAAATCTACAATTTAGTAATAAATGAATAGCAAATAATATGAAAAAAATTCAAAATAAATATTTTCTACTTTTTTACATCTTATATGACCAAATAATAAACATAAATGTCAATTTTATATAATTTTATCGTTATTTGCCTCTCAAAATTGAGCCAATAATTTCAGACCGTTCATTTTTACGTTATCAATCAACGGTCGATCTGTAATGAAATCATTTCAAATTTATTTTGAAACGATCAAGAGAAAATTTTGAACATATAACACAAAATTTCTCAATTTTGGTTATGTCTAAGCTTCGATCCAACGTAGAGTGTTTATGACCTTTCGATGTTTCAATATACCGTCGATTTGATGGATATGTAAATGAAAATAAAATTTCATCAAACTTTGCTACAATAATATATATGCAGTGCTCTTTAATTTCAACAGTTCCGATCGACCAACGGACGACATATTCCCATGCGTCTTCATTAACTCACGAAACAAGAGTTTATGTTTCATGTAGAACATGAGTCATAAACTCTTGTTTCGTGAGTTAATGAAGACACACGGGAATATGTCGTCCGTTGGTCGATCGGAACCGTTGAAATTAAAGAACAGTGCATTTATTTTATTGTAGCAAAGTTTGATGAAATTTTATTTTCATTTACATATCCATCAAGTCGACGGAATATTTAAGCATCGTATGGCCATAAACACTTCGTGTTGGATTGAAGCTCATACCTAATAAAAATTCCAAACTTTTATGTGATTACGTTCAATGTTCTCCCTTGATCATTTTAAAATAGATTTGGAATGATTTCATTGCAGATCAACCGTTGATTTTCCGCTTGAAAATGAACGGTCCGAAAATATTTTCTAAATTTGAAGAAGCATACAACGATGAAAGTTTATAAAAATGACATGTATAAGTATTATTTGGCCATATAAGATGTAGAAAATATAAAAATATATTTTTTGAATTTTTTTCATATGTACTGTTGTACATGTATTAAGTGATTAGTAAATATCAAGCTCTACTGACTGTCCGATAAGCGAACAACGGTCCTGATGTCTTCATCAAAGAGGTTGTGGGTAGAGAGTCCATATTCTCTGAAGTAACATAATATTTCTATTTAAATCTGATCCTATGTGATGCACATGATCCTTTAATATGTGTGCATAGTGGTGATCAGACGGTCCGATATAAACACATATATTATGTTACCTCTGAGTATACGAAAGCCCCTTATATGTGAATAGGTTTTTTTTCACTTCCCTCCTTAGCTCCCTGCCTCCCTCTCAAAATTTCACTAATTTTTCTAGGGTTGGCTTTTGCCGCCTCTCTTTCCCTCCCACTTTACGGTGAAATTTCACCAAAAGTTTCGCCTAGGTTGGCTTTTCCCCGCCCCGATCTAGGTTGGCTTTTCACTGCCCCTCCTCCTCTCAGTCACACCCCGTCACTAAACCCTAGCCACCACCTTCGCCACTGTGGAAAAGAAGGCCCCGCTGATATCTGTGTCATTGAGCTCAGTGGTAAAGAAGGCCCCGCTGATATCTGTGTCATTGAGCATAGTGTCAATTCCTGTAGATGGTACAGAAGGCCCCGCTGATATCTGTGTCATTGAGCTCGGTGGCACCATAGGTGAAAATAGATTGTCACGCTTTTCTATTTTTTAATTTATTATTTTTGGAATTTGACAATTTACCAGAAAGACTTAACCTTGTAATGAAAAAAAGGGGAAAGCTTAACCTTAGATTATTCAAACAATATTAGATATCAATAATTAATTAAACCACAACTAGTACCTTCCTGTCGATCTTTTATTCTCTTTTTAATTATAATTTGGGAAGTACTAGATGCAATTGTGTGGGCCCGATGAATCAGGGTATAATGAGAGTGTCATTGTTAATGCAGGGGACATTGAATCCATGCCGTTCATTGAGGCTCTTGGCCAATTCTCTTATCGCGTAGGTCAGTCATTTAAAATTACAACCCATTAATTAGTACAGGTCAAGGTGATATGAATACTATCATTTCATTTCTTATTTCAGTGTTTCTGGTTACTCATTTTGAGTTATTTCAAACTGTGTCTTTGTTCAGGTCAGAGAAACTTTTGTCTTGTACATGTCAGCCTCGTACCAGTTCTAAATACAGTAGGTGAACAGGTACATACATCTTCATCAATATATGACTCAGGCACCGAGAGACTTTCAAGTTATGAGGATCAAACACACGTTGAGAGTTAATTATAAAAATTCACAAAAAACTATGCAATACCCATAGTATTTTAGTCTAAATTATATAGCAAAATCATGTTAAAATACAACAATTTTGAAAATGAATGGAGGTCAATTGATACTATATGTTCCACTTTAATATGTCTTTGGTCTAGTGGCAAAAACACGTGTTCTCTATATAATGTGGGATCAATTTTACTGTACCTATGATATTTTAGTCTAAACTGTATAGCAAAATCATATTTAAATACATAAATTTTGAAAATGAAAAAAGTACGGGATCAATTTAATTATATGTCACACTTGATCTAGTGGCAAAAACATATATTCTCTGATGTGGGAGATTATGAGATCAAAATCTGAATTGGAGAAATCATTTCTTGTAATTACAGAGATTTGAAAAAAAGTGTTAGATGACTTCATCCAGCCCTCTCACTAAAAAAACCGTGATTTTTATTAATACCCTCCAAAAATAAAAAATTAGCAAATCTGCTCTTGATTTTTTTTTTTTAAAACACCATGACCGCCCCACATTTGGGTGGTCCACTGTTCATACCAAACCACCCCACGTTTGGGCAGTCACCTATGCATACCAACCACCCCACTGTGGGACGGTTTGGTGTTTAATTTTTTTTTAGAGACAATATGAATAGCAAGATGCTGAAATCTAACACTAAAATTCGAATTTTTAGTGTTAGATATTTGTTAGATTACTTCTTTTGATATATAATTAGCATATTTATACTAAAATACGCTAAATTACTTGAAATTATGTTAAATTACGTTGAATTACACTAAATAACATTAAATTACGCTAAATTACAATAATTTCGCTAATTATACTGAAATACGCTAAATTACGCTAAATTAGGTCGATTTTGTAATAATGTGCCATTTTTTTTAATGTTGTGCCATTTTTTAAGTTTGAAATTTACATGTCCAATTTTTATAATGATTTATAGTTATAATTTACATCCCTGTCTAGATCTGGCCATACTACATTTGAAAATAGCCGGTTACAAAATTTCTAACATTTTCTTAAAAATTTACATTAATTAGTAAAATTTTCTAACATTTGAATAATTTCTATAGATGCTTAACACTTGCTAACAATTTCTAAATATGTCGGGAAATTTCTAAAACTCCAAACCCTAAACTCTTATTTTGAACAATTTCTAAAATCCTAAATCCTAAACCCTAAAAATTTTATTTATAAAAATTAGTGATATTTTAAAGAAATCCTAAACCCTAAACCCTAAACTCTAATTTCTAAACCCTAAACGCTAAATTACATATGAATAGAGACGATATCTTCACTGAGAAGACGAAAAACGATGATGAAACTTCAAACGGTCATAAAACGACGCTCGAGTGTCCGATTTCAGCAAATGACCACTTTTCGGAAAGCTTGCGAAAATACGCATGAATCAGTGACTACTTTGTTGTTTTTCAAAATTCAGAATTGCCAAAAAACAAAGGGAAGAGCCTCAAAACTTGAGTTAAAGTTTCCGATTAAGATTTTCATTTCTATTATTCAATCTAAGTAGCTCAGTAAATTAGTTATATAATGAACTTGTCGAATACCAATTTTTATTATTTTTTATGATTTATGAAAGATGACACAAAATCGGCCTAATTTAGTGTAATTTTGCGTTGTTTAGTGTAATTTAGCGTATTTCAGTATAATTAGCGAAATTATTGTAATTTAGAGTAATTTAGTGTAATTCACCGTAATTTAACATAATTTCAAGTAATTTAGCGTATTTTAGTATAAATATGCTAATTATACATCAAAAGAAGTAATCTAGTATAACACTAAAAATTCAAATTTTTAGTGTTATATTTCAACATCCTGCTCTTCATATTGTCTTATGCATAGGTGACCGCCCAAATGGGGGTGGTTTGGTATGAATAGTGGACCACCTAAACGTGGGGCGGTCAGAGTGTTTTTTAAAAAAAAAAATTGAAGGCAAATTTGCTAATTTTTTTATTTTTGGAGGGTATTAATAAAAATCACGGCTCAAAAAACATTCCCATGCATACATATAATTTCCATTTTGATCTTCTATTTAAGATGTTGCTATATATAAGCGTGCTAAAGTGCTGATATACATAATATAAATTATGATTATTATTCTTATATTGAGCGAGACAAAGGGCAATATTTACATTGACGTGAATGGAGCTTTGGGGTTCCTATGCTCATGTTTAGGCATTAGGCTGTTGGATTGTTTTTTTTTTTTAAAACCTTGGTAGAAAAGCTGTTGGATTGACTTTTAAACAACTGATATGAATCCTGTATCCGATTTCAGATATTCATTTTCATAGCTTGAGCAGTATTTTTAATTTAAGTGCAACTAAGCAAATTAACTATCATAAATTCAGTTTGCAACAAAATTCATATATATCAATCAAATCTCCAAATTCATACAAATAGAGTTCTCAAAACAAATTCATTCATATCAAATTCACACAAATTCATACAAATTCATAAATTCAGCGAGCGAGCGAACTAGATCCAACCCAAACTCGTTAATTCTGGACCGAGCTAATAGCAAGTTGACTTGTTAGCAGCTCGATCCACTAACAAACAAATTGTTAGTGAGCAAATAAAATACGAGTCATGATCGATCCACGAGCTATACCGTTAAATTTGTCTCTCTCAAACATTTATCAAACGTTTCTCTCTCAAACATTTATCAAACGTTATACCGTTAAATTACTCTCTACCTCTCTCTCTCTCTCTCTCTCTCTCTCTCTCACTCCGTAAGAGAGAGAAAAGGATTTTCTGAGAGAATCGTATGACCGCCCAAAATTGTGATAAGAGAAGCTCTACTTGTTTCATTCCTGCCCCACCTTTTAGTATGGATCTATTGTGGCAAGATTTTGCTGCTTTTTTATTTGCTGTTAGCAACTTTTCATGCGAGCGATAAATGTTTTGGTGTTAGCATCAGAAATTTATAGAAATTTATGATATCTTTAGATAGGGAGTTTTCTTCTTTTTTTTTTTGGAGTGAGTCTATGATACTATGCATATTACGATCTGGTTCGTAATACGGATTAATATTTTCATTTCTAAAATTATAACTGTTAATCCAAACCGTTCATGATTTTCATATAAATATGTACTTGCAGACTGAATTTTATATTTTTTAGAATTTATTTACTAATTTTATAGGTAGAAAATCACTATTTTTGGATGGTTCAGAATTTTCATATCAAGTTATTTTCTACCTATCTTAAAAAATAGTAAAAAAAAGTTTTAAAAAATATAAAATTCGGTCTGCAAGTACATATTCATATGGGGATCATGTTAAAAGGTTTGGATCGACCGTTAGAATTTTGAAAACAAAAATATTGATCCGTATTACAGACCAATCCGTGATATGCATAGTACAATAGACTCACTCCTTTTTTTGTCTATTCCGATTTTTGTAAAAAATTTAACAATAATATCTTTGTTTTAATATGTTTGACAATAATATCACAGCAAAATTATATTAACAGCATGACTATCAAGACACTCATATGACCGAAATTTTTATTAATATCCAAAAAAATATTAAATTTCAAAATCTACACCCCATGCGGAGGAATTTCAAAATCTGTCCAAACTGTAAAAATTATCTCCGGTGCAAAAGCCTAAAACAGCAAATAGATGGATCACATGTTAACTTTTATTTTGATCCTTCTATTTTTGAAAAAACAAAAACTTTTTGAAAAAATCTCTGACAAAAAATTGAAGGATCACATGTTTTCTGACAAATGTTTTTGTTTTTTCAAAAATTAAAGGATCACAATATTTTATGTATTTACATAGAAGTGATTTTTGAACCGGGATCAATCACTCAGATTCAAAATATTTTTATTTTTTTTCCAATAACACACAAAGAAATATTTTAATTTTTCTTACAGCCGCAAAAAATCCGGCCTGAAAAATGTTGATTCTTGTTATTTGTCACAGTCTTTCTAATAAATTAAATTATATAGTATTTAATCTATTTTTAAAGAAATATATAAAATATTTATAATATTTCAATAAAAAACAAATAAATTAGAAACATTTTTGTTTAATTAAAAAAAAACTTAGAACCGCAAAAATAAATTGCGGTTTCAAATTTTTTTTGCGGTTTTAGGCTTAATTACCGTAGAAAAAGTTTGCGGGTTGGATAGATTTCGAAATTCCTCTGCATGGGGTGTAGATTTTGAAATTTAATATTTTTTTGGATATTAATAAAAATTTCGGCTCATATGAATAAATTTATGATTTTGATATTTAATTTCTTTATTCCAAAAAATAAAATTAAAATAACAGGTGCTAGCAACCACCTAAGACAAAGAATTGAACGTCAGAGATAATCAAATGCTACACCTTTCAATCCAAATAGAACACTCCTCATTCCTTTTACTTTTTATGAGAATATTTTTAGTGATCATCTTCTCATGCTTTTTCTTTTTCTCTCTCTATTTTTTTTATTTCAAAATCTCATTCAAGAATATGATTCGCGTTTACCACCGCCAACAGCACTAGGCCTGGCATCATCTATATATATATATATATATATATATATATATATGTAGTTCTACAAGTTTAAAATTGATTCATATATAGAAATATTTCATTGAAGAATTGGTATTATTACATTTACAACAAAGAGGATTGGAATAAATGGCACTAAGGAGGATAATAAAGGAGCTCAAAGATTTGCAAAGAGATCCTCCAACTTCATGTAGCGCAGGTAATTAAATATTAATAGAAATATTTTCATTTTCGTTGCAAAGGAAGAACACATCATATATATTTGTAACGACCTTTTATCCTTCCTTTTAAATTAGTTTTTAACAAGAGTAGTTTTCAATACCAACCTTTTTAGTTCTTTTTTACCAATTTAGATCATTTTTAACTGTACAGTAATAATATTTGAATTTTAATAGAGAAATAGAATTCTGACAATATATCTGAACCCTATTATGTTAAGCATAAAATTAAGTGTAAACTTATGTCAATTTTTTTACAAGTATTAATTTTATATAATATTTGAACATGAAAAATGATTCATATTTATAATAGAGGTCTCAAATGCCCCATTGCTTCACGTCTCAATTGTACTCCAATATCTTTATTTTCAATTTCAAAGTTCAAACAGAAGATCCAAACCGCTCAACATGATATCCATGTTAAAATATGATTGGAGACCAAATTTTATATTTTTTTGAAAATATTTTACTATTTATTAAGATAGGTACAAAATCACTGTTTATCAGAAAATTGTGGACCATCTAAAAACAATGATTTTGTACCTATCTTAAATAATAGTAAACAAAATTCAAAAAATATAAAATTTGGTCTCCAATCATATTTTAACGTGGATATCATGTTGAGTGGTTCAGATCGTCTGTTTGAACTTTGAAATTGAAAATAAAAATGTTAGAATACGATTGAAGCATGAAGCAATGGAGCATTTGAGCCCTCCTCTTTAATTATAATATTCGAACTTGAGAATAAAAGAATAAAATGATACGCAAAATTGATGGACGAATATATATGAAGCAAGATTATCTCGAATAATAGTTAGCACGCCTCATATTAATTTTTAAATGTTTTTATTGTTTGTTGAATTTTTAGGTCCAATTGCAGAGGATATGTTCCACTGGCAAGCAACCATAATGGGGCCCAATGACAGCCCCTACTCAGGTGGTATTTTTCTTGTTACCATCCATTTCCCTCCTGATTACCCCTTCAAACCTCCCAAGGTATCATATGCTCCAACTATACATTCATACCTTTTTCTTTCTTTTTTTAATATAATGTGGTAATATGAATATTACAGATCAAACAAACAGTCAATCCGAACCATTAAACATAATTTATATGTGAAAATGTATGTGTATACTAAATTTTATATTTTTTTTAGAACCTTTTACTATCTAGATTGGTAGAAAATCACTTGATTCAAAAATTCTCAAATCGACTTTTTAAACTTTTAAAATAAAGACACTAAAATATAATAACTACACATCCATATATACATTTAATTATACATACAAAACAAAGAATCCACAGGCATCAAGACATGATTATCTAAACATATATATATATATAGATGTTTTGTTTTGTTTAATTTCAGAATGATTTACATATAACTTGTTGTGTTTGTTATATATATATATATATATATATATATATATATATATATATATATATATAGGTAGCATTCAAAACAAAGGTGTTCCATCCAAACATAAATAGCAATGGCAATATCTGCTTGGATATCCTCAAGGATCAATGGAGCCCTGCTCTTACCATCTCTAAGGTAAATATTTAATTCCCCTTTGGCTTCATTTAGTGCCTAAACGTCAAAATTTTGTTTTATTTTGTTTTGGGCTTGTGTTACGTATACTGTAGTCAAGGACGGATTAGAAAATTGATATAATTGAGATGGATGAATAAGTTATTTTAATGTAATTTTATTTCATAAGAAAGACTAAAAGCTACAAGTACTTATAACAATTATTATAAGATATAAAGAACAAAATTGTTAATTTATTAGTTTATAAGTACTTGTAATATTATATGAAATACCAAATTTATTTGACACATGATAATCCATACAATATTATTAGATATATAAATTATAAACTAAATTTGATGTAATTTGAGTATGGATTAATAATCCATCAAATGACTTAAAAAATTAACAAAATGTAAACTAATATGTAATTAATAATTCTATAATTGTGCAAAATTTAATATAAAAATGTATATAAAAAAAATAATCTTTTGTTTTAACAAGTTTTAATTAATGTTGATTGTATGCTCGTTATAATTGTCAAATAAATTTCGTTATCAATAGTATCCCTCTTCTAGAACCATAAATTCAATAAAGTGGCACAAATTCTCGTTTCTCTACGAAAAGACAAGTTCAATTTGCAAAAATAACATGCATCTACAAGATGTTGAGATGTGTTGGTGCCTTTTAATAAAATAAATAAATAAATAAATAAATAAATAATATCCCTCTCCTGCACAATTTGGGGCCAACTCTCATTAAGCCTCCTTCCGGCCTAATTCAAAAACTAAAAAAAAAAAAAGAATAATTAAAAAACAGCTTCTTTAATTTGAGCAAATCCTCCGCTCTTCATTTTTTATTCCTTTGAGACCTGATTTTTACAGATGGTAGCCTTGTGCATTAATTTGATATTTGGGAACCAAATGTAATAAAAATATTGGGGCTCCTTAATGGAAAATATTATCTAAATTCTTAATTAGTTCTCACTGTTAATTAGTTTCAAGCTTCGTTTTTGTAATCATGCATGTTTAACAGTTTAAGCCATTGAAGAGGGAACAGGTATCAGTTTCATATATTTTCACAAACAGTCCGATTATTGTATGAAAATTGCAAGATTACTGTTGGAAAATTTTCAAAATCTGAAATTGATTATCAAATATACAAATCATTTTTATTAAACAAAATTATCTAGCTAGAGCCCTGTTACCGAACCTAAGATGACATCGATCTCATCTTAAAGGGAAAATCGATTTTGCCTTGAGAATTCTTTTTTTTAATAAAAGTAGTTGCTTAATTATTAAATTTCATTGAACCAAATAAAAAGTTGAATTTTCTTTTTAGTTTCTATATTATACAATTAAATTAGGAAATACTATGTGTGCTAAAACTTATTAAGCCATCTTACATATTAATTTTCAGGTGTTGTTATCAATTTGCTCGCTGCTTACCGATCCAAATCCCGACGATCCATTGGTATCAGAGATCGCACACATGTGCAAGACAGACCGCCACAGATATGAATCCACAGCACGAAGCTGGACCCAGAAATATGCCATGGGTTAATTCAACCACACATCTGCTACTGCTACTGCTACTGAATTTGCATTTAATCAAATAAAGATTGTGTTACAAAATTAATAATAGTAATAATAATTATTGTTGAGATACTTGTATGAGTTTATATTGTACTTAAAAAAACACATTTTTGTATTATTGTATTCTCTGCCTGAGAAAATAAGTGCCCCTTCCTCCTAGTCCTAGTACCCATTAATTTCTGTGTCTTTATCTCTATTTTTCATTATTAAGCACGTTGGGTGTCTGATAACTACGATTAAAAGATGAAATTTCAGATTTAATTCCAATCCTTCAATCACATAATATGTCTTCTTTTGATTAAATGCATCTCTTTTATATGTGAAAGTTTAAATTTAGTTAAAATAAAACTTGCCAAACATACAACCACACTATATATTACAATTAAATTTGAGCTGACTTGGTCGTTTAGCGAAATTTTTCTGTGTGAAATATGTTTCCTTATTTCTCCTCTTCAATTGAGAAAACTCCGTATATATATTTCCTTATTCTCCTTCTTCAATTGAGCAAAATGAAAATCAATATTTCTTTTCCTTTTATCTCCTTGTTTGTTTCTATACAAATCCCCAACGGCAAAATGGAAAAATCCCCACGTCCTTGTTTGTTTCTATACATATTTCCAATTTTGTTTCTATACAAATCACCTCATGGCCTAGAGATCGATATTTTCACCGTCTATATTCATACAAAAGTGCGAATTTTGCCAGTTTTCATTTGCCTGCGGATTAGGGTTTCGAATCTTGTTCAAATTGTAAACTCCGCTTTTATTTCATTTATAATGACTTTAAGCTTCTTATTTTTGTATTGATCGATGTTGCCTAAATTTTGGTACTTTTTTTATTCATATTTCATAAATGATATTGGTTAGTTTACGGCTTAATTCCTTCAGATAAGTTATCAGTTGTAGAGAAATATTCAATAAGTTATCGTCTTCTTTGTAGGGGCTTTGTGCAAATTCTGCTGTATAACTTGAACAAGTTTTGTAATAATTTACCATCTTATACATTTCTTTCTGATAAATACTTCTTTCATTTGTTTAATTTCATAACTATTTAATTAGTGCAGTGAAACTTACAAATTCAAGTTAGTAATTTTTGAATTGGAGTTATGTTTGATGAATTCCCCTCTTTATACCACCCGAACAAAAGTTGCATGATTGTTATTTTAGGATTATCCTGCTTTGACAAGCTTCTTAGAGGATTTTGGATTTAAATATGATTTTAAGCAAATTACTGAGTTGATACTGACAGACCTAGATGCGAACCGGTACATTACTAGTACCAGTTCTGCTAAAGATGTATGGCTTGATTAATTCATTCATGTGGTAGAATGGAAAAATCAAGAATTGAAAATTAATTTAAATTCTGAGTCTGGATCCGGTTTGGAAGATGCTAGTTAAGGTACCTACTGTGTAGAATACTTGCAGTTCAAGCTAAAATCACATTGATGCAGGTGTGGATCTACATTGGTCAATGATAGAGCAATTGTCCGATTATGAATTTATTTCTTCTTTAATTAGTGTTGTAATTTTTCTTTATGTTTGTTACTTGTTGTATTTTGGCCACGCAGCTGACAAATTGGGAATTGCTGAAAGCATTCCAGCTTTTTTGGACAAAAATTTGACCAGGTCTGTTGTAGAGGAGGCCAGGTCTGGTGTCAATTTTGGTTCAGCTTCCTCCGGATATGATGAGTCCACTGCCACAAATTCAGTATGTCATTTTATTAATTATAAAGGAGATTTATTTTTACTTACATTGGTCCAACATATCTAATGCTTTCAATGGTCGTCTGAAACTCAAATTAAAAGTTACCAGAATTAACTGGTAAATATTCCTGGGTATTAAAAAATATATGTTCCCCGAAGCACAATTAATAATTTCAGTAAAATAAGACATAATAACCAAAAAAAATTGAGTAGAAATGAGGGTCAAACCCTCATTTCATTGATGGAATCCATTACAAAATCGCACTTTTGCTTAACACGGTCCCCAAAATACACTAATTTCAGTATAACAATTATTCGGTGTTGGTTAAACTAATTCAACTTGTTGCTCCTTGAAACTTGTAGAAAATTCTACCATTCTCTAAGGAAATAGAGTATCTGAGGCATTACAAGCTCCATCTGAGGAAAATGGCGGGACCCTCAGAAGCAAATAAAATGCTTAACACTGCAATTTTTATTGTGAGTGTTGGTTCAAATGACCTCATGTAAATCGCCATCACAAAACAATCAACCAATGTCAGCATCCCAGATTACAAGTGTTACTTGATTGGTCAAATACATCAAGGTTATCTCCAATAATCTTTTTGTTCTTAATTTGGATCAAATAAAATACAGTGAGAAAAAAATACTGCTTGGTTTCTTAGGATACTGTGTGCAAGTCTAAATCACAAGGTGGTTTGAGCATCATTGACCTCAAAAGATTGAATCAGGCTTTATTAGCCAAATGGTGGGTTAGATATAAAGATCCTCAGGTTATTGGTATGTGAAAAACAATTATTTTAGCTAAGTATGGCCCTTTTTGATTTTCTTCTACATGCTCTCATTTTTGGTCTGGTGTTCTTAAGGACACAGAAGCAATAGAACTTGGTCTTTCCAGACAACTTGGTAATGGTTTTACAATTCTATTCTGGAAAGATAGATGGTGTTCTGACCACCCTCTATTCACTCTTTATCCCAACCTTTTTCTTTACATTACATGCCCTGATCTTTTAGTTATTAAGGCTTTTGAGAATTCCTCTTTGCACTTGAGCTTTACTAGACAATTAACTTGTGTATTGTTTACTGAGTGGCATAACCTGCACACTCAGTTACATATTATCTCTCAAATCCCTCTATGCCTGATACACTTTATTGGAGATGGTCTTATGTTGGTAAATTTTCAGTTCATTCTTTTTATCAATGGTTAGAATGACAGTGGTTAGCTATGCACAACAACTTTACATTTACTGGTACCTGTATGGAGGATGTTTGATTTCTTAATGCCTCTATTCCATTAAAAAATATACCTTTAGTTGAGCTTGTCAGAGGTGCTATCCTTTCGTGTATATGGCTGGAACGGAACAAATTATGCTTTCAAGACACTTGTATTCCTTCTCTGAAATCAGTAGGTTATAATATCATCTCTCTTACCAGCTTCTAATGCAGCACTCTTAATAATGGTTATACTCTTCACTTATCTTTAATCTTATCTTTAGATACTAATGATTTGATTACCCAGGAATTACAACCTCTAATGTCAGAGGAAGAGATGACCTTGACAAAGGAAGAGGTAGAGGAAGAGGAAGGGGAAACCACCCTACTGGCACAAGGAGATTTAACCCTTATGCTTGGTACAACCCTGGATATATAACTTAGTTGTCTTACTGTTCTTTGGGTTGTTTCTATTGATGCTTAGTAGTTCATGGTGTTTCCTCTAGGTTGATGTTTTTAGTTGGATGTTTGTGATGTATTTTTGTTATCCTTGTTTACTAGTTCAAACCAGTTCTTTTGTATATGTTTTTTGCTCTAGCTGTTTGGAGCTTCAAAGCATTTGAACACTTTGATTTCTAATGAAATCGGTGGGTTTTACCCACTTTATCAAAAAAAAAAAAAAAATTAGATCAAATAAAATTTTGTTATAGGCATTGTTGTAGAGTTTTTATACACTAATACATTAACAATAGAATAAACCAGTGATCTCAGAAATGCACAACTTAAAAGGATAACATAAATTTGGTTCACAATAGTTATATCTTGGTGGGTTAAGTAAGAACTAAAGATATAAATTTCCAAAATAGCTAGATAGGAACTTAACATGAAAATGTTTAACTGGAAAAACTGCAAAACACATGTAATTGGCCGTTTCATTCCAACTCCTAGGTAATTGCACAGCTTGGAGAAGCGCTTTGAAGTAAAGACTGCTTATTTGAATATGTTCACTGTTATGAATGAGGCAGTCAAATATCCCGAAAAGTTCGGTACGTCTTCAATAATTAATTATTTGAGTTTAAGATTTGAAACGTCTTATTATTTGTATTATACTTGAACATTCAATTTTTGTACAAATACTTTGCCTGTTGCGCAGGATATATATATATATAGGTGGTTTAGTTCACACTAATTAAATAGGAGGAGGGCCGGGGGTTGCATTGTATTATACTTCAATTGATGGTTAATTAATGCTTGAGTTAATTTTTGAGAAAATATTTGTAATTGAATTGAAGGTTTGATTGATTGAGTCATCCATTCCAAGGTTGAGGGACTGGTATGATATGATATAAGTGGGATCGATAAATCATGCAAAGGACAGAGCACATATGTAAGGATCCAAGCAAGCAAGTATCACTACAACAGAATGTTGTTTCAGCGACCGGCATCTGCGACCGGGGACTTCGCCGGCCGCTGAAAATCATTTTTTGAAAAAAAAAAAAAAATTACCATCTCCGGCGACCAGGATTTTCTGCGACCATCATCAGCGACCGGTGTTTTCGCCGGTCGCAGAAAGTAATTTTCCGAAAAAATTTAACGCGCGTCCGGCATTTTTTCTGTCGATCTCTCGCGCCAAACCCTAGCCTAACCATCCATTTTCTCTCTCTCGCCAAATTCGCCGGCTGTTCAAATGGCAAGTCGCCACCGCTCGTCGCCGAACCTAGCCTAACCCTAATCCCTCTTCTCTCTTCTCTGTTCTCTGACCCGCCCTCTTCCCTGTTCTCTCTGTCTCTCGCTCTCGGCAGAAACGCAAAACCGGCCGACCGCCACGTGTGCCCGACCGCCGGCTGTGCCAGACCGTCGCCTCCGCCACCTTCCTCGCGTTAGCACCTCCACGACTCCGCTGCTCTGCGATAGGTACTCGAACTGAATTGAATCTAGGGTTTGTTTTTTTTGTTTTTGTTTTTTATTTTGTTTTCGTTATTCACTTGTAGCCCATTTATTAATCTTAGAACACTAGTGTCTTGCTTGTGTTGCTGGAAATTGCGAGTTTTGGGAAATTGCAAGTTTTTTATTTTGCTGTATTAATCTTAGAACTGAATTCAATTAGGTTTGTCTGAATGGGTAATTGTAGTATATTTCGAAAGGGGGCTCCGAGACTACTTGAGCATTATGTAGCCAGTAACTTGTACCAATTTAAAGGTGAACAAGGCCAATATAAAAAGTTTTGACCTATACAAAAATAACAATTAATTGATAGTAAACCAAAATTGTTTGGTGTTAAAGAGACCATTTCTGAGTTCAATTGGAAACTTACTTGTATAGCTGAATTGCACAACTAATTGATTGGTGTTCCTTTTTAAGTTACATTATTAGAGTGAGTCTTGATTGGTAATAATTGGGGAGTAATTATATAAATGAGGGACCTGTTGGAATTAGTTAGGCTGTAATTATATAAATGAGGGACCGGGGTTTCGCAGATACTAAAACTGGTCGCTGAAAGGTAAACCCGGTCGCTGAAACCCCGGTCGCTGTAAGCATTGTCGCAGATACTCCTTTGATGACGTCACCGGTCGCTGAATGACGTCACCCGGTCGCTGATACTTTTTTTGCGACCACTTTTTTTTTGTCGCTGATATTTTTTCTGATGTCAGGAAAAAGGTATCTGCGACCAAAAAAACGGTCGCTGATAGTTAAAACCGGTCGCAGAAAGTCTTCTGTCAGGTTTTTGGAATTTTTTTTATTATTTAAATTTGCACCATTTTTTTATTATTTAAATTACAACCATTTACAATAACAATTACAACCATTTACAATAACAGAGTTTAAATTTTACATTATCCAATTGATAGTATTATTTACAACCACTGAAAGGGTGTAAAAACAGACTAATCTGGATCGTACATCTTAATGGGTAACTTGACTAATCTGGGCCGTCGGATAC
This sequence comes from Carex myosuroides, assembly GCA_028015225.1. Taxonomy (NCBI): domain Eukaryota; kingdom Viridiplantae; phylum Streptophyta; class Magnoliopsida; order Poales; family Cyperaceae; genus Carex; species Carex myosuroides. The sequence continues at coordinate 18,950,769 of CM051471.1, read as the reverse complement.
AAGGATTCATATACAATTGACTTCTCGAAAATAACCTCAGACACCGCTCGCAGGGGGCTGCCGCCCCCCTGCCACCCCCCGCATACTCCTAGAATCAAGCTTATAGCCCTAAAAGACCATTCAAAACTTCTACGCAGGCCTTAGTTACAGTCAACAGTAGCCAAGCAATAATTAGAGGTTGTGTTTTGAGGTATTCATGAAAAACAGGAAGGTTGCATGGTCATTAATGGGATGTTAATATAAAGCCCTAAAAGCTAAGAATAAACAAACAATTGAACTCAAATGGCAAAAAAAAAAAAAATCTTCCAGTCTCAGCAAATTTTGCAAGAAAGCAAAGTAACATGTACAAATCCCAAAGCTAACCAAAAAAATTTCCTCCACTTAAAAAATTGTCAAGTATAAAAAAATTGCACAAAGAAAACCCAGAACCAATAACATCAACAGACCTGATTGCCATTAAACATGAAGCTTGAAAGCAGCAGGACCTCCTCAAATTCTATGTTACGGTTAATTTTCCCACCAATTCCTTCGAATCTCTAAATTTAGACCAAAGCCATCAGTTGGTAATACAAGTCTAACATAAAACTTTAAAATGATACAATCATATACACATGGGAGGAGAGAGGCTTACGCACTTTGAGCTGTATGACAAGAACATTTGGGGCTTGTGACACAAACATCTGCTTTTTAGCAACTGATAGCTTTTTACACCTGCAAATCAAAATGCATAGAAGTTCAACTAAAATCAATGGAAATTCAACTTTCATACTTATCTGATTATCATCAAAACTTGGTCTCATCTCTACCGTGCTTAAGACTTTGGTAAAATCCAACTCTCTTACATATCCAATAGAAATTGATTTCAATTCTAGAATGCTTAAACCTTGGAAAAGAAACTTATAATTTACCTCTCACAACTGTACTTATTACTTCCATCCAAGATCTCAGGTTGAAAATACCGCGCCAATGCATCCTTCACAGAGGTGCTATGGCACACATCGAGACTCAAATCCATGATCTCGTCAGTCTTGTTTGACTCCGATCTCCAGCGGCGGGGTCACAGCGTCGGGGTCGGGGTCGGGGTCGCTGATCGGGGTCGGGGTTCCAGCGGGGGGTCAGGGTTCCAGCTTCGGGCGGCGCAGGGGGGTCGGGCGGAAAGGGTTTGATTTTGGGGAAGGGTTTTGATCGAGGCGGAGAGCGTTTTGATTTTGGCGGAGGAGTGGCGCGCGTTTTATTTTTCAGCAGCCGCGTTTTTTTCAGCGATAAAAAAAAAAAAAAAACTTTCAGAGACCGGTGTTGTCGCCGGTCGCTGATACAGTTGGTCGCCGGAATTTGAGTCGAAATCTTTATTTTTGGAGACAAATTGAGAATCAGCGACCGGCGGTGACGCCGGTCGCTGATACCGGTCGCTGAAGCTCCGTTTTGCTGTAGTGTTTGCAGGACTTTTGATGCAGGGCACCCAGAGCTGACGAAGCAGGTCGCAAAAATTATTTCGCAGTTAGTACGCACAGCATATTCTGGACCGTACACCAGATACACGGATTTTCCTGATGATAACAAGAAAGTTATCCAGGCAGACTTTTTGGTAAGTAAAATTTTCTGAAACAAAAGCTCTAATAATTACTTGTTTCCTTTTTTTTAAGCTAACAAACCGAGTTATGCATTGCAGAAGCACTACCAGTTTCCACCGGAGGTAGCTGACAGTATTACATGGGATGTATTCCGCAGAATAGCTGACAAACGCCTACAGGATATGCTTAACAAGGCCAGGGAGGCAGCCACCAAGTCCTATGGAGATTCAATGCTCGAGTGGAAGGAGCGTGGGGCTGCTCCTCGACCACATGACTCCTGGATCAAGCCGGAGTTCTGGCCCGGACTCGTCGATCATTGGTGTAGTGATGCTTGTGCCCGTCGGAGCCAGCGGAATGCTTTAAATAGGGCCAATGCTGAAGGGTCAGGGGCCACAACGGGTTCTGTGAACATGCTTGTTCACAAACAACGCTTCGTAAGTTGTTTTTCATTAAATTAATTTATTTTCATTCCAATTGAATCTAATCGAACTAACCTTGATAATTTTTTTTTAAATGAAATTGTCTTTCAAATTCTTAACAGGAGCAAGAAAAAGGGCGCGAACCTAGATGGTCTGATGAGCTGTTCCAGCCTACCCATACGAAGAAGAAGACGGGAGAATATATTACCAGCAAGGCGAAAGAAGCACAGGTAATAATACTTTCGAATCGTTTTAAAAAATATCATGGTTCTTGTTGTATAACATTTTTGTTATATTTTACAAAATTTGCAGGAAAAATATGAGAGTGCTATGGTGCAGAAGTATGGAGAGGATAGAAACACATGGCCCGCATACGACGGCGATGTCTGGTACTCTACAAGAATATCTGATCAGAATGCCCACGACGATAACTATGGTCTCGGTGCTTTAGGTAAAATAAAAAGTCACTTTAATTTTAAATTTATTTTTAGTTGTGTAAGATAATACTAATTGTCTTATTTTTAATGTTTCAGGCAAGACGAGACGCATGTTTCGCTCCAGTGGGTCGAGCAGTCAGTCGCATTCTTCACAGTCATATTCTTCTATGCCGCCGGCTCCGCAGCTCACAGAAGAGCATATCGATATGATATCTACTCGGGTACTTGATAGGATGGAGGATCGGTTACTTGATAGGGAGGATTGGTTACTTGATAGGATGGAGGATCGGTTTATGTCCAGGGTCACCGAGCTTTTCAGAGCTTCTCAGGTACGAAATTCGATATTTCAGTCCAACTTCAATTGTGAACCCTGAATCTTAAATTCTAATTATCTAAACTATTGTTTTAACAATCTCACAGGGAGGTTCGGGCTCGCAGCATGCCTCGAGGCCCGCTACTCAAGATGATGAGGGGCAGGAGTCGGATGTTGGTGGTGATGGTACTAGTTAGGTTTAGATGTTTATGGTACTACTTAGGTTTAGATGTTTATATAGTCACGAGGGACAGGGTTCGAAATGTCGACATTTTGATAGATGTTTATGCTACTACTTAGGTTTAGATGGTACTTGACATTTCGACCTTTATGGTTGTATTACTTGACATTACAATTATTATGTTTGATGTTTATGTTTATTTGTATTACTTGACATGTATGTGTATGTTGTATGTTGGTACGTGTCGTACCAATTATTAAATGGTGCAAATTTAAATAATATAAAAAAATTTAAAAAACCTGACAGAAGAGTATCAGCGACCGGATTTAAGTATCAGCGACCGATTTATTTGGTCGCAGAAAGTTTTTGCTGACGTCACAAGAAAACAACAGCGACCAAAATGATTTGGTCGCAAAAGGTTTTCAGCGACCGGGTGGCGTAGTATCAGCGACCGGTGACGTCATCAGAAGAGTATCAGCGACAATGCTTACAGCGACCGGTCTATCAGTGACCAAAATGGACTTTCTGCGACCGGATATCTTATCAGAGACCGGCGTCCATACTATCAGCGACCGTAATACCGGTCGCTGATAGTCAAGTTTGCTGAGTGTATATTCCACTGACTGTTCATCCTTACCATGCATGGGAGTACTTAATTCATATGTACACCTTCCAATTATAATAAGTAATTAGTTGCTTTGCTTGCAGTGACCAGTGACACATCCATTTGCATATATTATAATTAATAAGAATTTTTTTGCTTTTTATAATATATCTTGTTACAACGCAACGCATGGCACAATACTAGTCTGACTGTTATGTTAGGTAGCATATCAGTTAACTCCATGCGGACCTCAGATAATATGCATGGACCATTCAAATAAATATTAAATATTATAATTAAATTAGAATTCTGCGAGCTCATGATATAGAGTATATATGCTTTACTATTTATAATTTTTCTTCTTCAAAATTTATATTGACCATTAAAACCAATGGAAAGTTTTTCAAAAATATTAGAATTAAATTATTTATTAAAACCAACGGAAAGTCCTACCTCATCATACCTCATATTTTATATCTTTGTTTTCAAAGTCCAAAATGTTGATCCGAACCGCTCAACATGATATATATATATACTAAAATATGCTTGGTGATGAAATTTTATAATTTTTAAAATTATTTTACTATTTTTTAAGATATATAGATACAAAATCACTGGTTTTTACCGTTCAAAAAACAGGATTTTCTACCCATCTTAAAAAATAGTAAAAAATTTCCAAAAATTATAAATTTCTTCCCCAGCCATATTTTAGTATAGATATCATGTTGAACGGTTTGGATCGCAATTTAGACTTTGAAAATGAAAATATAAAATATGAGGTATGATGAGGTATGAAAGGCATGAGGCATTGGAACCCTCCTCTAATTAATAATTAAGTTAATCAAAATCCTGACCTTCTTTCAAGAAATATTTGTATGTATCAAGATTCACTCAAAGTCAAAATACAACAGCTCACTTTTTCAATAAAAGATGTTGCAATAAATATCAACAATTTACTATTGAAGCACAATTAAATCTTAAAATGTGACAAAATTCTCTATAAATTTTTCATTTGTCAAATTTTGACAAGAAATAAATATTCTTGTTGAAATAATAAAATTATGCAATGAAAAACAACATAATTTTGTTTGAGTAAATCTCCACAGAAAAACATAGAAATAAATGTATAACTATAATAATTTTATTATACTTCAAACATATGAAACAAATATTATATTTTTACATAAAAAAGAAATAGAACTACAAGATCTTTTTATTTAAAAAAAATGTTAACATTAAATATGAGGTAATATGACTGAATAGTTTCGAAACTCATTAATATTTATAAAATTGTAAACACAAACGTTTTATTTGTATTGGCTTCTTTTACACGTGTATGTGTGTGGAGGCGGAGGAAAAAAAGAGAAGTAATAGTGAATTTATTCTTTAAAATATATTATTTAATATGATGAGGGTTTAGATGTCTGCCTCTATTTTTAAAAACGTTAATAACTCAAAATTTAAATCATAAACTTCATAATAAAACCGTTAGATGTGATCTATATATGTTATTTTTTCTATATGTTCATAAAAAATTATCATGTTTCAGTTTTGTTTTTATGTGAATCAATAAGTTAAAAAATCAATATCTAGAAATTATCATTAGTACGTTTTTACAAGCTCTTAATGACAACCAAAACAAAGTTGAAATATCATAATTTTTTACATGTGCATAGATAAAATAATGTAGATCATATCCAACGGTTTTATTTTGACTTTTAAATTTAAATTTTAAGTTATTAAAAATTTAAAAATAGAGGTACGATGGATGTTCAAAAAATGAAGACATTTGAATCCTCCTCCTCCTAGCATATAAAGATCATTGTTGTTATGTGCCTCCATAGTCGAAAAGACAATATCGCCCCTTTTCACATTACATGAAATGAACCGTGTCCAGAAAAACACCGACATTTTCATTAATATCCAAAGTTTAATACAAATTATTAATTATACCCAGAACTCAACTCAATATCGAAATATACCCAAGCCGGCCATTTTATGGCCGGCTATGTACCTTTTTTTTTTTTTTTTTTAGAGAGAGACACTATGAAGATCAAAAATATTGAAATCTAACTCTGAAAATTTGAAATTTTTGTTTAAATTATTTGTTATATTACTTCTTTGATGTATAATTAGCATATTTATACTAAAATACGATAGATTAATTGAAATTATGTTGAATAACACTAAATTATGTTAAATTACGATAAATTACGTTAAAATAGGGTAAATTACGCTAAAATACGATATAAATAGGGACGATATCTTCACTGAAAAGGAGAAAAACGACGATGAAACTTAGTTACATATGAATAGGGACGATATCATTCAATCCAAGTAGCTCAGTAAATTAGTTACATAATGAACTTGCAGATTACCAATTTTTACTATTTTCGGAATTTTTTTACTATTTTTTATGATTCATGAAAGATGAGCAAAATCAGTCTACTATAGCGTAATTTTGTGTAGTTTAGTGTTTTTTTTTACTGTATTTCAGCATAATTAGCGAAGTTATTGTAATTTAACGTAATTTAGTATAATTGAACATAATTTATTGTAATATAGTGTAATTCAACATAATTTCAAGTATTCTAGCGTATTTTAGTATAAATATGCTAATTATACATCAAAAGAAGTAGAGGAGGGATCAAGTTACAACAACCATTTTTTTCATTTTCAAAGTCCAAATCGTCGATCCAAACCGTTCAACATGATTATCTAAATAAAATGTGCTTGCAGATCAAATTTTACATTTTTTTGAATTTGTTTACTATTTATTAAGATGGGTACAAAATTCAATAGTCTGAATATGACTATTTTTTGTAAAATACTTAATAAATAGTAAACAAATTCAAAAAAATGTAAAATTTGATCTGCAAGCATTTGTACCAGTAAACTTTAATCGTGCAAAGTCAAAACAGTAAATGATGCACGAAAAGACCCTAAAAACTCTGAGATTGTAAAGAAAGTTCGAAAACTCTATATCCGACGGTCGGATCGGGCTGGAAAGTAAGTTAGCTTGGTTTTGGGGCTGTGGAGCTCATGTCAAAATTTCAGCCCGATCCGACGGACGGATCAAAAGTTATGTCATTTTTATTGTTGTAATTTGATCCCTCCTCATAGAAGTAATATAAAAAATAATTTAAACAAAAATTTCAAATTTTCAGAGTTAGATTTCAATATTTTGATCTTCATAGTGTCTCTCTCAAAAAAAAAAAAAAAAAAAAAAAAAAAAAGTATATAGCCGGCCATTTTATGGCCGGCTTAGGGAGGGAACATAGCCGGCCATAAAATGGCCGGCTTGGGTATATTTCGATATTGAGTTGAGTTCTGGGTATAATTAATAATTTGTATTAAACTTTGGATATTAATAAAAATGTCGGAGAAAAACATCCCCACTTTTAAATAAGCGAAAGTAGCCCCGGCTGCACTTTCCTCAGTCGTCGCCTTGGCAGGCCTATGTGGAACAAGATCCCACACCTCTCAGGTAATTCATTGTTTGAGTTTCAATCCGGACGTCCGCAGAATCCGGAATTTCTGATCTTTAAATCTTTAATGAACGGGACGTATTTTAAGATTAGTGCTAGTATATAATGCACGGATTGTATTCAAACTCAAATAATGAGGTATCTTAGGGGATTTGAATTCTGTTGAACAGACCCAAACAGAAGAATAATTCCAGCTGGAGCTGGTGGAGAAAGAAAAGGAAAACAAAAGGTACTCAGCAACTAATTGCAACTGGCGGAGATCGCCGGTGAAAGAGATGGGCAACGGAGACTACCACCCTCTTCCCGGAGGCAGCGGAGATGCTACGAGAGCACAAAAGGATGCCGCCGCCGTCGCTGCCACTAGAACTAGTGTTAGGAGGCGACCTCGCCTTGCCTCTCTTGATGCATTTCGTGGCCTCTCCATCGCCGTTCGTTCACCTCTCTCTCTATCTCTCTCTATCTCTCTCTTTCAGAACAATTTTTCTCATAACAGTAGCAGGACCCATTAACTAATTAAATGACCTTCAATTTTGTGTAGCTTATGATATTTGTAGATTATGCGGGGTCCATTCTGCCAGTTGTCGCCCACTCAGCATGGAACGGCCTTCGGTTGGCCGATTATGTCATGCCGTTTTTCCTCTTTATTGCAGGGGTTTCTCTCTCTCTCTCTCTCGTACACAAGGTATCAAATTTAGTTCCACTTGTGCATGTGTTTCTCACAATTAATTATTTGATAGAGGTTTTAGTATCCTGGTTCGATCTGTTGTGTTTTTCAGAGAATACCAAATAAGACAGAGGCAACCCAGAAGGCAATATTGCGGGCTATTAAGCTTCTTTTTCTTGGCATTCTTCTTCAAGGCATTCTTCTTGGCAAACTCACGTTTAGTATCAGTTTTGAGGCATGCTGAGCAAAATTTGTAATATTTATTCATTACCAATGCTTGCATGTCAGGTGGTTATTTCCATGGATTGAATGATTTGACTTACGGTGTCGACCTTAAGAAAATACGCTGGTTTGGTATTCTTCAGGTATCATGTAACTATGTCTCAGATTTAGTTACGTTACAGTATCGATTTTGCATAATTATTCAATTTCTTTTATAGAACCAATACTGTGATACCATTCCCATATTAAATATTTATTTTGAGTTATATTCTTTATTTTTGTGAGTGATGTTATTTTTACTATTGTTTTGTTTGTTAAGAGGATAGCTATCGGATATATCGCAGCTGCTTTATGTGAAATATGGCTGTCAAGCAGTGAAATAGCAGCAAGTTCAGAAATCCGGTTCCACAAGAAATACTATTTTCATTGGTAATAGTTTAAATATGCTTAAATTATTTATATCCTTCCCCCTCAACTTTACAATTATTTGTGCTATACTCCTTTTTTTTTTTTACATTTTAAGTAAAATTGTTTGGTCAATGCTAATTAATATCTATTGAAAAATTTTGTTTGCCTTATTCATTGGGCAGTTCCATTGCTCCCCTAAGTAGATATACTATGCATTATTTTCAAAAAGCATTGGATATAACATGAGAACCAATTTATAAAACATAGAAATATTCTCTACACTCTTATTCATAAGATGCCCAAGTTACTCTCATGGCTCATTTTCTCTAATAAAGTAGGTGATATTATGATGCTTTGAGCGTTTTACACAGGCATATGAGATCTTACTAGTTTTGCATGGTTCTACAACAAATGAGATTTTGTTGGGGGGCATAACCTGGAGTTCTTATTTTCATTTTTAATTTGTGCGTATAGGGCTGTGATATTGCTTCTATGTGGAACATACCTAGGGCTTTTGTATGGATTATATGTACCGGATTGGCAATTTAAAGTAGAGAAATCATCTGGAAGTACAATAAGTAATGCTACTTTTGTATTTGAAACGGTATGCCTATTCAATATTTTATTAAATACTTAATATTAACTTTTGTCTAGTATCTCACTTTAGTTATGAAAAAAAGTTGCTTATATCCATTTCCAGTGATGGATCCAGAAAAGTATGGTACGGAAAATTGTGAATGGATACATACCCTTTCTAATTAGATATTCAAGCCTAGGAAGATACGATATAAATGTATTTAACTTGTTGAATCTTAAGGGAAAAATTTAACAATTACTAATGAAGTATATATTTGTTTCATTTTCCTTGTCCTATTTACTTCAAAAATTTGTTCAAATTTGCCTTGCTTTCTCACATTTATTATCTTCGAGAGTTTCAGATGAGTGGTTGTTTGGAATTGAAATTGGAAGTGGACATGTAAGGGAATATGTCTATGCTTTAAACCTGGGTGAAATATTTTGATGCTTTTTCAAGGAAGGAATGAGATTTTCTTACTGACCTGATATGTTATATTACTTGCTTCAGTTTTGCATTCTGTTTTTTTTTAATCTCATAGGTGAAATGTGGCGTCAGGGGTAATGTGGGGCCTGCATGTAACTCTGCCGGGTTGATCGACAGATCTATTCTTGGGATAGAACAGCTCTATAAGAAACCAGTCTACATGAATTTGAAAGAATGTCAGAATTCAGAAAATGCCCCTTCTTGGTGCCTAGCTCCGTTTGATCCTGAGGGAATCTTGGGGTACACTTACATTTAATAATTTGATTATCTTGTACCAATATAAATAGCCAAAATTCCAGTTCCTACCTTATAGTACGGTTAAAGATTTGTTCTACTATTTTACACCTTTTGACTTTTTGTCTTGCTGCTTGCAATTATGCGTTTTTCTTGTTTTAATTCATTTCATTCTTGTAGTTCTTTGATGGCTGCTGTTACTTGTATAATTGGACTGCAATATGGTCATGTACTTGTTCATTTTGAGGTAATATGGTTACTAAATTGTAATTCCCTATATTTAAAGAGAATTTTTTGTATAGTAGGTCGCTATCTTTCAGAGTCTGGGAAAACTTTTTTTTTTGTAAGGTAAGTGGCCCGAATGCCTACAAACGATTGTATTAATAACCGAAAAAGTATTTACAATACTTAAATAAAAAACTTTATTCCAAAAAAGAAGTTTCTATTCTTCTCTATTCTAATCTTAACCCTTCTATTCTACCAAAAAGTAAGTATTCGCTTTTCAAATGCTTAAAGTTTAGAACTAAGTATTCACTTTCAAATGCTTAAAGTTTAGAACTAATTGACATTTGAAATTTCTTTCATATCTGACGTTCGGAATTCTATTTAGGAGCACAGAGACCGGCTCTTGCGAATGCTGTATCTCTCTTTTCCTATACTTGCATTTGGCTTGCTTCTAGCATTCTTAGGTACATAAAGGAAAAAAAGGTTATTTGTAAATTACACCATATTTAGGTGTTGTATTTGCAATTGAGATCCTGCATTTTTGCTATGTCCAACCCTGTTTACATATTTCAAATTGTTTTAGGGTTATTCTAGGTACCATATAAAATTTGAGTTAACAAAAGCAAGCCAACTAATTTATCCGGCTCACATACTAATAAATGTTAGGTTTGATAAACTTAGAAGTAATTTTACAAGGTAATTTTAGAGTTTATTTTGCAAACGGTGATTCTCCTCTTTTGAATACTAGGTATTCCTCTTAACAAATCCTTGTACACCACGAGCTATACATTGGTAACTACAGCTACAGCTGGGTTCAGCTTTTGTCTCATGTACTTGCTCGTGAGTTATAACCTAATTTCTCTTCTTTTTTAATTGCATTTGATGAGACATATTTGCAATTTAAGCTTGTAAACTAAAGTTCCTGGCACATGTTCTCCCCCAAATGAGAATCTAAACCCAAGTTAGGCTAATTAAGCCGCTAATTTCCTTATTTTATGCAGACCTCAATTAAGAATTATGTTATGCACTAATTATTTAAGTACAAATTTGACATCAATTTTATAATTTTTTTTTTTTTTCATATTTTTGTTGGTTTATTAATAGGTTGATGTGTATGCACAAAGGTGGATGAGTTATGTGTTTGAGTTGATTGGGAGGCATTCACTTACCATATTTATATTAATACCCTCTAACATAGCTATAATTATAATTCAAGGCTTCTATTGGAAAGAACCGAAGAACAATATTGTAAGCCTCCTTTCATTTTCTTTATTATTACTTCACTGTGATTTCTCATCCTTTTATTTTATTACCATCGATGTGATCTTTTTTTAGACTGCTTTTTTACTTTAAATCAAATCATTTCTCCTGAAGTAGGTGACTAAGTGATCATATCCCTAAATTTTCCTTATGTGCCAATTAATACTCAATATGGTCAATTTGATCCTTAACTTCATATATGGTCCCGTACCCATATTCAAATACGTATCCTATTGCCGTGATCGATACCCGTATCATGTTGAAACTTGCTGTATCACCGTATCCCGTATCGTATCCGATACGATACCCGTACTTGTATCCATGCAACATAATTTTGATCTAATGCCTCAGGCAAACCTCACGTTTGCAAATAGGCCTCAAAAGGGCCTACCTTTGTTGATCGGTATTACATTACCCTAGGTAGATCAAGTGTGGAATCAAGCGGGTCGTGTCAGGTTCGGTTTTGATAAATTCGGATTAAGGTCAGGCTTCGGGTCTATGTGATCTTGTGTCTGTGCCACCTTGGGTTAACTAGGGTCTCAGGTCAATCGAGTTCTTATTGCTTCAGGTTATGGGTCTGTCAAGTCAGTTTTAACTTGGGGGGGGGGGGGGGGGGGGGGGGGGGGGGGGGTTCATGTCTAGTCAGGTTCAGATCAGTTTGACTTCTAAATTTACCAGAACAGGTTGGTTTCAGGCCTGGGTCAGGTTGAATCACGGTTTGCCATCTTCTACATAGCAACTTGCAACCGGTTGGCAAATGCATCATTGAATCATTGTTTAAGAAACCAAGAAAAAAAATAAAAAACAAAAGATAAGAAACCAAGAAAAAATGCATAGTCAATTCAAATGCATCACTGAATGAATCATTGTTGAATTTTGCATCTATGTCATTAGAAATCCTGGGTTGCATGATTGCATCATATTGTACCATTTTAGCTGAGTGTCCGTAAACTTCAAAGCTTTTGAGTTTTCAAATTTTTGTAAATTCTCAGGTTCACTGGATTGTCACTTCTGTTGTACACAAGTGAGAAAGCTTTTGGTTCTCTCCGTTTTTAAAATATTGACTAGGGCCTTATATAACATGCACAGGTACACTTTGAGCATTTCGGTCCTCGTATTTTCTTTGACACTGTAAATGCTAATAATTTGCTTACTATGTAGTTGTGCTCAACTGCACAAAGTAATACTATTTAAAAAACACTATATATATTGGTCTGAGTGAGGCTATGCTACTATGCATAGCGCAGATTGGTCCGTACTATAGATCAATATCTCCGTTATCATAAGTTCAAATAGTTGATCTGAACCATTCGACATGATCTCCATATGAAACTGTACTTGTAGATCAAACTTTTTTACTATGTTTTTTTTTACAATTTTTTAGTATGTTTTTATGCAGTTAAAAAATCAGGGCCTAATATTTTTTTTGGGTGCCTATTGGAAATGCAAGGGGTCAGTATTATCATGCTATGAGATTCGTACAGAAAGGATGCAAACTCATCATTATATAATATAATATATACCCTCACTCCTGAATATTATTAATTTATTGATTTCCAACTGACCGGCTTACTGCCATTGCTTATAGTTTTATGTATAATTACTCTTAGTTTATGTACCAAATTATGCTTTTTATGGTAGAGTTGCTCTTAATTTTTGTCGGGCTAACAAACTAGAACAGATCTACTTCCAGACTAACGCAGTAGCAAATTTTAGTTCAACGTACGCAACATATATATATATATATATATATATATATATATATTCACACATATGCAATTCTTTTTTTGAATTACAAATACACATTAAAGAAAAAAGTATCACCCAATGACCAATGTGGTTGTTTGAAATTGGCATACAAATTAATTCATTTATTCATTAATTATACTAAAGTTTGTGCTTCGAATGAGTTCTAGAAGTAAAATAATATAAAACTGTTTTAATGATGTACATACCAATATTTTATAGTGCCCATTGAAATAAGACATTTTTTCTTATCCGGTCGAAAACTACTTGTATATGCAAACAGACTTCTTGATTTTTTTTTTATATATTATTTTAATGGAGAAGACTTGCGTAGGACTTCCAACATAGATGAAGTATACGGTGGTATTCAACAGCTCTCCTGGATTAAAAATTGAATCCTTGTTAAGAAGCACTTGTTCAGTAAGATAATTGAATTAAAAATGATGACTTAGCACAAGTAAAATATATATTATAATATGTAAAGACCTAAATATCCTTCTTCACATATTTTTTGTCATTGAATATAATTATTATCTCATTACACACATTTTACTGCAAATAATTAAAGTTAATAACTAACACAGATGGAGATGCTAATTAATACAACAAACAAAAATAATTCATACAATTAAAAATTACAATAATAATGAACAAATATGGTACTAAATTGTTCATACAATAATTAAATTACAACAGTGAGTTTTCATGTCTTCGACGCAGTTAATTGCGTCTCAATAACTTTGAGCCATCTAAGAAAATAAAACTTAAACAAAATTCAAGCTTAAAAAAAAAAAAAAAAAAAAACTCATCAACTGGAACCAGCAACTCAGTTAACTTTGAGCCATTTTTGCACTTCCTCTAACAGCACTACCAGTTGTGTTTTTTTTTTTCTTGAAATAAGTAGCCTCCAACTAGATATAAACCAGTGATCACAAAATAGAGACAGTTTACTCATTCATAGGTACTTTTACAAATTACATCTTTCATTTAATATTTCTTTCACAATGAAGCTCCTGTAACTTAATCCAGCATACCAGTAATGCAAATAGACTGGTACCAACTGGTTTGACCAGGGCTTAGTTAGATTGAGAAAGAGTTGTACCACCACATTTCAAGAAGAGAAAAAGTTTCTGGACCTACTAATTTGGTGGTAAGACAATTATTCCAGGGTCTACAGTAGTTTATGGTTTACTGTGATTACCTACCCAACATTATTGCTTTAATCTAGCATGCATTAGTATATTGACTGGCTTAAAGCAATTATCACTGTTTGAGATATGGTCCCAGAATGTTCATTCTTGTTAGAGCATGGCATAATCAACATGGGTTCTTTCTATTTTAAATGTCATTTAAGAAATTTTTAATTGATTGATAATTGATTGTTCATGTCTTAATTTCTTTTTATTTTAATATCATTTAAGAAATGTTATTGTCATTTAATATGTCATTTAAGGAATGTTATTTACGTGTATAAGTTATTTAAGAAGAGGAGGGCTCCAATGCCCCATTGCTTCATGCCCCAATCGTACTTCAACATTTTTTCTTCAATTTCAAAGTTTAAAAAGACGATCCAAACCGCTCAACATGATATCCACGTTAAAATATGATTGGAGACCAAATTTTATATTTTTTGGAAATTGTTACTATTTTTTAAGATAGGTACAAAATCACTATTTTTTATAAAATTGTGGACCATCTAAAAAGAATGATTTTGTACATATCTTAAAAAATAGTAAAAAATTTCCAAAAAATATAAAATTTGGTCTCCAATCATATTTTAACGTGGATATCATGTTGAGCGCTTCGAATCGTTTGTTTGAACTTTGAAATTGAAGATAAAGATGTTGGGGTATGATTAGGGCATGAAGCAATGGGGCATTTGAGCCCTCCTCATATAAGAAATGTTATTTGTCATTTAGTCCAAATTTTTATGAAAATATGTCATTTTGTATGATATTGTTTTTGTTCATTTATAATATGTCTCTGTTGCAACGCACGGGCACAATATTAAACATGTAGATGTCCTGATCCGCCAACGGCTGTGATTAAAAGATGAAATTGCGGATTGAATATCAACCCTCCAATCAATCAGTCTGTTTTTTTATTCTATCCATCTTTTTGATAATTTTTCATGTGTAAAAGTCTAAATTTATTGGGCGGTGATATTAACATCATGTTTTATTTTATTAACACAACATCTTCAAATATTTGAATTGGATGGACAATTTTGTCCTCTCATAAATATTACTGTAGCTGTCATATCTTTCTTTTTTGTAATGTAATTATATAGTATGTTTTTTTTTTAAGGTTGTATGGTCATTTATTACTTGGTTGATTTTTATAATTGTTAGATTACTTCTCTTATTATTTTCTAAACCTTTCAAAAGAGGAGAAAAAAATAGAAAATATCAAGCATTGAGCGACATGAGAATAAACTAATATATTATCTTACTCTTTATTTTTTTTGTTAAATTCAATAAATAATATGGTATATGCATTTTTATTGATCCAGACAAACACAACTATATTGCTTGAGGATTTTTTTTTATTATTTTTGTAGTTATGTACTTTCAAATATATGTGTGTTTAAATAAAATTGAATGAAACGTTATAATTTCTTTTTTGCGATTATTTGAATTAAATAGATGAAGAAGATAATAATATGATTGGACGAGATTGAAATTCAGTAATTTAATAATAGTGGTGAAAAATCGGAACAAATGCTTTTGTGGTGAAGAAAATTGAAGGGTCAATATACCAAATATGAAATAGTAGTCTAATGATTTTATTGTTTAATTCATGTACTTTTGCTATAAGACCTATTATATATATATATATATATATATATATATATATATATATAGAGAGAGAGAGAGAGAGAGAGAGAGAGAGAGATAGGCTATGGTGAGTTGTGAAGTAAAACGTCGTTTTACTTCACGCCATATTTTCATTTTGAAAATCCAAACAACCGATCCGAACTGTTCAACTTTTTCTAAATATTGAAATGTGCTTGGAGACTAAATTTTACATTTTTTTGAATTTTTTTACTAATTATTAAGCCACTTTGAAATCGCTGATCCACTGTGAACAGTAAAAAACAGTAAAATTTTCTGGACCACCGGATCAGCGATTTTCAAAGTGGCTTAATAAATAGTAAAAAAATTTCAAAAAATCTAAAATTTAGTTCCCAAGCACATTTCAATATAGAGAACATGTTGAGCGGTTCGGATCGGTTGTTTGAATTTTCAAAATGAAAATATGAGAGTGAAGTAAAAATGACATCTTACTTCACAACTCACCATAGCCCAGCTCTCTCTCTCTCTATATATATATATAGAGTATGGCTAATTTGCTGCTGGCAGCATTTCGGCCAGCTGCTGCCGGGGGTATATCTGTCATATTGATGTTCAAACAACAAATCCAAACCGTTAGATGTGATCTCTATATTAAAATCTACCTGGAGACCAAATTTTACATTTTTTGGAATTTTTTTACTATTTATTAAGCCACTTTGAAAATTCCAGATACGGGTGAACAGTAAAAACAGTCTGGACCATATGATCTGGAATTTTCAAAGTGGCTTAATAAATAGTAAAAAAATTCCAAAAAATGTAAAATTTGGTCTCCAAGTAGATTTTAATATAGAGATCACATCTAACGGTTTGGATTTGTTGTTTAAACATCAGTATGACAGATATACCCCCGGCAGCAGCTGGCCGAAATGCTGCCAGCAACAAATTAGCCATACTCTATATATATATATATATATATATGACAGTGCTACGGTGCTACGCATATATAAGGGCCCTCCGTGCTACGGCTCACTTTTTGAGTTTTCAAAATCCTAACGGTCGATCCGAACAGTTCAACATGATCTCCATATGAATTGTACTTGCAAACCAAATTTTACATTTTTTAGAATTTTTTTACTATTTATTAAGCCACTTTGAAAATCGCTAATCTAATGGTCTAGAAAAGTTTACTGTTGTGTACAAATTAGTATTTTTTCAAAGTGACTTAATAAATAGTAAAAAAATTCTAAAAAATGTAAAATTTGGTTTGCAAGTACATATTCATATGGAGATCATGTTGAACGGTTCGGATCGACCGTTAGGATTTTGAAAACTCAAAAAGTATGCCGTAGCACGGAGAGCCCTTATATATGCGTAGCACCGTAGCACTGTCCTATATATATATATATATATAGTAATATATCTATGATTTTGATTTTCTGAAAAGAAAAATTAACTCGGAAGGAAAAAATAGTGGACATTAATATAAGAGAAAGATTAAATTTTAATTTGAAATAATTAATGAAGGACAAATTTGTCTAAACAATTAAAATATTTGAAAGTGTTGTGTCAATAAAAGAAGAGTTAGTGTTGTTAATATCAGCAGCGAAATTTATTTAGACACGTCCTCACTACATGTAGATGTCATAATTTCTTCATTTTTTTCGGAAAACTTTCCTAAACTCCTCTTATTTGATTATCAGATGCTCGGTTTTATTATTAATTCTGATTTCTTTTCAATTTTAAAATGTCAGTTAAGGATACAGATCCACGCATAATAATCGTTGTAATTCTTGATTTTTGATTTTGTTATAGTAATAGTTGTAATTCTTGATTTTGTTATATGCCATCTAAGGATACAGATCCACGCATAATAACAACCGAAATTTTTATTTATAACACAACTTAAAAAAAAAAAAAACCAAAAAACCACTGTTTTTGAAAATTTTGAGAGGTACCATGGCCACACCGGTGTTGTGCGGACTCATTTAATGGAGACCGCACAATGCCAAAGCGGCCCCCTTTTCCAACTTACCGTACTTCCAATTGAATTGGTGGTCCCACTCAGCTAAACAAATTGCGAGCGCCGCCGGCGTTCTATTTATTACTTTTCAGGAGGAGTGTTATGTAAAATACTGCCCCTGAAAAGGTAAAATATACAGCGTAATTTTCACTTCATGCAGCGCAGAGACAGTAAAGTCAAAACAGAGCCTATATGACTGATGCGCTGCATAAAACAAAAACTACCCTGTAACCTTTTCTAGTTGATAATGTAGAAACGAAAAATGAAAAAAATCGAAATTAGAAATTTTACAATTAAAATTGGTAGATATTATGATTTTAGTCATAT
Source organism: Carex myosuroides (assembly GCA_028015225.1). NCBI lineage: Eukaryota > Viridiplantae > Streptophyta > Magnoliopsida > Poales > Cyperaceae > Carex > Carex myosuroides. The sequence continues at coordinate 18,932,795 of CM051471.1, read as the reverse complement.
TACATACCTTTCTAGATTCGAAAAAGATCTGGAATTAATGCCGACATGTTTATTAATATCCAAAGTTTAATATAATTTAACGGAAGTTATAAAAATACTCGTACCGGTTATTTTCTGGCCGGTATCTAATTTAATTCATTACCGGCCAGAAAATGACCGGTACCCAATTTTTTTTTAATACGGTACCGGCTATTTAATGGCCGAACTCATATTTTTTTTAGAGACTATAAGAGCAAGATACTGAAATTTAACATTGAAAATTCGAATTTTTTTAAATATTTATTAAATTACTTCTTTTGATATATAATTAGCATATTTAAACTAAAATACGCTAAATTACTTGAAATTATGTTAAATTAAGCTAAATTACACTAAATTACGTTAAATTATATTGAAATACGCAAAAATTACAATAATTACAAAATGAAAGATACTCAATTTTAGAATGCTGGTTATTGTCAAATTAAATTCACTAGCAGCATGCGAACACTAAACTACATTTTTTTTAGGTACTAACTTTTAACAATTTCACTATGCTGCATACGACACTGTCACTAACCGCATATGGATCGTTGTGTGTCTACCGATGATAAAAAAACTTTTAACTCAATTTTTGAGGCACTAAACGATTTTTTTTGCAATTCTGATTCCGTCGGCCCCCTAGGGGTGACCTCGAGGATGCCATTGCCCCCATCTCGTCCTAAGCTTTCCGAATTGGGATCATACGCGCAAATCCAAGTTTCCTAGCCAAAGTTACGGTCGTTTAAAGTTTTTTTTAAAAAAAAACGATGCTTTCGTGCAAAAACATGGGACGCATCGATGCTTTATGCACAGCCTAACGACGGCAGAAGTGCATCGATGTTTCATTGCAAAAACATCAGCGACGCACCACCGATGTTTTTTTAGCACTACCCTACTTAATTGCCAATACTAAGTCTAATAAAACATCAATGTTTCATTACAAAAACATCAGCGACGCACCGATGTTTTTTTAACACTACCCGGCTAATAAAACATCGATGTTTCATTGCAAGAACATCGATGTTTCATTGCAGGAATATTGATGTTTCATTGCAAAAACATCGATGATGCACCGATACATGCAACCGATGTAACACACGCATCCAACCAAATGCATTTGTTTGATTTTAGCCAAACCGAGTGCAAATTTCAATCCGAGTTTTCTATGACTTTTTCTTCTAGCCAACTATGCTATGCCATCCTAAAAAGAAATATATATATGAGTATCGGCCATTAAATGGCCGGTACCGTATTAAAAAAAAAATTGGGTACCGGCCATATTTTGACCGGTAATAGATTAAATTGGGTACCGGTCAGAAAATAACCGGTATGAGTATTTTTATAACTTCCAATTAATTTCTATTAAACTTTGGATATTAATAAAAATGTCGGGAATTAATGTATCTCAAAAAATTAATATCGAACTTGACTAAAATTATTTACATTACTCAATCAAAAAAAGCTTGCAATTACAGCCGTTTTCTCTCTTCAGCTAACAGAACTACAGAAGCGACTCCTTTCGGTCAAGGAGAAAAAAAATAAGAGAAAAGGAGATAAATAAAAACTCGAAGAGCGAGAGAGGGAGAGGGAGGGGAAGAGAGGGGAAGATCAATGGAGGCTTACAAGCAGTTCGTGCGAGCGAACAGAGAATTTGTTCAAAATCTCGAATCCCTCGCCAATGTAAGAATTCATTACATCGCTTTTCAATTTCAACCTTCTTTTACTCTGATAATTCAATTCCTTTTACTTCGTTGTATCTGCTCGATGTTCACAAACAAGTAAGTATCTGAACATTAAACCATACTTACTTCTTTTTCCCTTTTTAATTTCGAATGAGAAATCTACATTTTTTAGTTACTTGGACTTAATTGTTTTAATAGGGTTGACAAAATCTAGCTTACACCCCACTGATACCGGTACCTGAAACTTGATGTATCATTTTTCACTGTGAACATTATTTTACTATTTTTTTAGGCAATTACATGGCTGCTACCAGAGCGGTTCTCCAATTCAGAGATCGGGCCTGAAGCAGGTTTTGTTTATTGTTTGGTAAATTTGCTCTTTTTTTATTTTTGGGGAAGTTTCTTCTGTACCCCTAAACAATTTTGATATATCAGTTGCACACAATGCTGCAAAATGGAAATCTGTATGTCATAGAAAATGTCAGGCATAACCTCATTTACTTTGGAAGTGGGTTTATTTTGAATTAGATATCAACAAGAAAAATCCCATCAGCGTTTTGAAATATGTAGAATCTGTGTTTGGAGAACTTTTTTCAATCCCTGGTTATATGAAGAAATAAAAGCCGTGTTTCTAGAAAAATAGTTTTAAGTATGTTTAAAATCTGAACACATGTTTACAAAAGGGTTGTCTGAATGCATGCACTCAGAAGTGTTGTTTTCTGAATGCATGCATCAGGTGGCAAAACTCGAGAAATTCCATATTTGGACGGGTTCAATGATATTAATGCAGTATGGCTTGTACCAAATTTGGCCGATATTAAACCAATGCTTATAGTTTGTTGTTGTTATGAACAAGTTTTGTTAAACTAAAATGAAAAATAAGGAACAATTAATCAAATTTTACTTCACCTTTCACAGACCTTAAGTAATCAGAAAACAAACTTAGCAACGGGGACAAAAATGAGGTAGCTATTTGATTTTTAATTATTTTTCTACCAGGTTCAGAAAAATGAAGTTTTTGTTATAAATTGCCTAGGCTTTGTTAAAAAAAAAATGGAAGACAAGTTCATATCATTATGTTATAAATAGGATAATGGTGCCTATACTTCTCATAAACCTAGATCCGCCATTGGTCCGCTTGATACCAGATGTGATGAGTGCTGGGTTCTGAGATCATATCATTCGCCTGATCTATTTTCATTGTTTTAAACTTCGCTGTCTTCAAAATGTATGGAAATATTTGTATTTAACATGACTAATTTAAAAAAAAAATAAGAACGAAATATAGTAGCCTGGTCATAGTGCAACGAGACTATTTCTCTAACTTTCGAATAACAGAAGGGCTAAACTCAAAACTGTAATTTGAGCAAACAGGTGATTCGTGCAACTTCACCTATTTTCTAACTGGCCTTTATTCCGCAGTTTATGCATTTTTGGGCATGGTAAGTGCTGTGAATCAGCACATAGTCGACACGGCCCCACAAACGCCAGTTCATCGAAGCCAGGAGGGCTTCAATATATCGCAGCTTCCTTGGTCTCTCATTTTGTCAATTTTAAAAGATGGTGAGGCAGTTGTGGAAGTGGCATCTCAGCATTTCTTTGGTCAAGACGGAAAATGGGGCTTTATTGCGGCCATGGAGGCCATCAAGTACTCTTTTCTTTGCTAATGCCTTTAGATTATTAGGTCTGTTTTTGAGGCATGCCCCTGGAAAAACTCTAATACCGTATGGATCCCTGCAATGCTTGAATTATTTCATGGATACACCTCCAAACATGGATAGTACCCAATTAGCCCTCATTGAATGCTTCATTAGCTATACAATTTGAATTTTGCTAGACAAAATGCGAATATAGTGTATGTGCCCCACAGAGACCAAAGTGCCATGCCTGTACCTCATGCGTGTGAAAGATATTATCAAAGTCTTCCCGCATTTACTTTATTAGATGCTTATCTAAAAGCACCTTTATTATTGTTTACGCCTTAGTCCTTTACAGCTAGGTGATCATCTAGTTGTAGTACCAGATATTTTCCTCTCTATGGTTTGGCATTATATTTTGAATTTCTGCAAGGCCAGAATTGCAAAGCAAACATTTTCACTAGGATTATGTGCTTATATTGGGATACTAGGGCACTGGTACGAGTTGCGACATTCAAAGAGAGCGGGTTCAAGATGCTATTGCAAGGAGGGGAGGTGGTGAACGAGGGAAAGGGCCTATTTGCAAATGCAGAGGGGTCTTCTCAGCATTCTCAGGTACCGAGGGGCCTAGAAGGAAGAGCTGTCAATGCGCTGAACAAATTTGGTCAAAATGCAAAATATAACTTGGGTACATACAGACCCGCGCCTGTTATGCCTGGTAAATTCTCCTGACTCCCTTGGAAAAAATCATGATATGTTGGGGGGGGGGGGGGGGGGGTAGGCATGTTCAAAATTTATTGGAAAGGAAAAAGGGGTGAATAGGAGGAAAAAAAAAACGTAGAGAAGGGCTATGTAGGTTAATTCTCATGTCTAGCAACATTGGAGGTAATGTCATATTTTGAGAGAAACCCTGCAATATAATTCAAGAAATTTTAACACAAGGGAGGGTGCAAAATGAAAAAATCTTTATGAGACTAATTTGTCATTTTCCTTTTTTTTTCTTTGTCTGACAGCACCGAAACCTACATTCTCAAGTATTTGGCATGAGAAAGGATTGCATGGTCGTCTATATTTAATAGGAGAAGTTATTCACGTATTGAGACCTGTCATATACGTATTATTTATACGAAAATTTGGGATAAAATCTTGGACCCCTTGGTTAGTGTCACTAGCTGTTGAACTAACCGGCATTACCCTTGTTTCTCATGCTACTAGTGGAGACAGCAAGAGAGGAGAGAGATTGTACCAGTTATCTGACTCTGAAAAGGATGAGGTGAGTGCATTGTATTTGTGAGGTTTCGCACCTTAGATGCATAGACAACTATCCAATTTGTGACTCATGCGGCACTTTTAGCCTGAATTTAAACTCAATTCAGGCTCCATTTTGTTGTCTGTTGTGCCAAATTAGCCTCAAATGCAGACTCCTCCATGCAATTGGCAACCAAACAAGCCAGGAGAAAACAAAATGGAACAGAAGGAAACAAAAATGGGCCAAATTATTACTAGTTTAATTAGGGCTTATAGATCTTATCTGGACTTGAATGATACCAAAATTCAATCTAATCCTTTGGCACTCCCTGTTACCCAAGGACAGTGATTTTACTTTAATAATTTTCCTATGTTCTACTTGTATTCCTGAATTGGTTTTTGAGAATTGATATAGTTTTTTGTTTTGTTTTTCCGAACAGCTCAAAAGGAGAAAGAATATATTGGCTCTATACATCTTAAGGGATCCCTTCTTTACTAGATATACCAGGTACACCTGTTTCCGTGAGAATTTTCCAGGAAAACTTTTGCTTACTGATTTGCTATTGGAGAAACATTAAATTTAAATCATGTCATGAGGTTGTCAATTGGAATGTGCTTTGAAAGATTCTGTTTGTATATACTAACCGGGCATCATTTAAATTATCTGGTATAATTTATCATATAGTTCAATCGGATCCCTATTGACTCACTATTTCAGTATCCATGGCCGTTGTTCACGTCTTGTTGGCACATATCTTTCTATATTAGTTTCTCATGATGTACATGTAAATTTCAAATATGCCCAATATTTTTAATTATTTGTACCTTCTATTTCTCTCTTCAGGAGTCGTCTGGAGAAAGTTGACCAGGTCCTTAGCCCCGTGCCAATTGTTAGCTTCTTTACATGTAAGTTGATATAATTTGTCTTATTTGAAACAAAATACTGTGAACAAAAGAGGAATATATCACATCTTGTCCTAGAAATCCTGCTAATTACCTCAGTTATCAATATTAAAAGGACACGAGTGATTTTTCCTGGAAAAATCCTAGTGTGATATTACCAATTATTTGAAAAGAAGTGGCACCAGGTTGAGTAGTTGTTATTTTGCGCTGTTATATATGCTGCTGGCATGTCCTGGCACCGGATCAAAACAATTTGATTTCTTTTTTCTTTTTGCATCTTTTTGTCTATCGCTGTACCACTAGCTGTCTCTGAATCTGTAACTATTGATACCAGCATAACCAGCATGAATTCAGACTCAATGTGTTATCCTTGAACACTGTTTTGTTACTTTCAGTGACAGCGTATAAATTATTTTTTGTTTTTTGGTGCAGCTAAACTTGTAGAGCTATTAATTGGGATTCAGACACGCTACACGTACACAGCAGGCTCATAAGAATACAAGAAAAAGAGAGCTAAAGTGTGTCATTATATCCTGGTATATTTCATTTGACAGCCTGCATTTATATATGATATTTCGAAATGCAAATTGCATTGAGAAAAACTTAAACACTTTTGTACTCTTTTAAGAAAGGGCGATCCATTGACAATGGAATTATTTGACAACTCCCAACAGTATATCTCAAATAAAGTATATATAAGCTTGAAAATTCAGATGATAAGTTAATATTACGTGTTGTTGGTTATATAGACAGTGCACTATAATGAATTTCATGCAATTTAACTATAGTTAGTAAAGCATCAAGGATTGTTTTATACTTATGAATCAATGGATCGTAATTCTTAACAAGAATGACGCGATTTTATAGTGTACTTGTACTGTATAACCTTATAAAACAATGACATGATGTTTGATTTGCATCTAAGGAGGGGTGCTTTTTTGGAAATTTTGGATTGCAATTGGAAAACTTGCTCTTCAATCGACAATACGGTGGTCATTTGAGATTTTACTCCTGTTAGTCAGATAAGTTCTGAAGTTTCAGTTTTAAGCTGAGTTGAGATGAAATGCTTGGGTTGCCTTGCATATTAAAACTTGGCTGAGTAGATTTTTATAATTTATTGGAAGGCGGGGCCATCTAGAAAAGAAATTTATTTGACAAATTGTTGATATGTGTAACATTTACGGAAGTATTAGGCAGGGAAATGAAATTTACTTGTTTCCTCTGAAGTTGTATTTTTAGAAATCGTAGCATTCTTCCTGTAAAAGGCTAAACAGTCGGCCCCACAGCAGACACAAAATCGGACACGGACACACATACGTACCACATTTCTTTTCTTTCGATATAATTTTTTTGTTTTAGTGAGTTGGCAATAAGAAAGTTCAATATGATTTTTTTTTTTTCTGGGTTAAAAGTTTTCCAACTGTAAAAGCAATTATGGGGCCACCTATTTTTTTGTAAAAGCAACTTGATGCGCATGTAATTAAGAACCACCTATTTGTGTTTTGTATGTTTTGACATAAATTGTACCAGGATTACTAAACATGTACTCAAGATTACTAAATTCCCGGAATGCAAATGAAGTTAAATGGTGTTTCAAGAATCAGGCTTTGATTTAGTCTAGTCGTTAAAAATAATATTCTTTGTGAGGGAAGTCGCAAGTACAAAATCTAGATCAAAAGACTTGTGGATATTTAAAAATGAAAATGTTGTCTTTTATCTTTATTTTAAAATATAGTTAGATATTATGTAAGAATTAATCTCTATTTCAAAGGAGGTTCCACTTCCAACTTTCCTTGAAAAAAGTTAAGGTAAAGATTTTAACGTAGTAGTTTTGGGTTCATACAACACACAGACTATAGAATTAAAACAGAGTTGCATATGAAATAGAATTCGAAAATGCCTCTTATCAAAAAAAGATAAAAGAAAAAAAAAAGAAATTGAAATCTAAATCTATAATATTGATTTATCCTTGCATCGAATAATGCATAAAAATTGTAATATTGCAATATGGATAAATTCATGAGGAGCTGATTGAAGTACTTTATGATATTAAGATTTTGATGTATATTACTGTTAAATTATATAGATCACTTTTAGACTAATCTTAAAAAAATTCAAACTATTTTAAAACCATTACTAAATAAATATGTAATACTATGAAACTCATCAATCAATAGCATATGTACAATACTATGAAACTCATCATCTGTCATAAGGGATATGTTACAGCACTTGTCAGATCAGCAATTTGCAAGTTTTTCATGTATGATGTGGACTATATGGGGACCCGTATCCTCTGTAGTACCGCACAGTGGAGCCCACAACTTAATCCAGTGCCTATTTAGACTGTAGGGGTCCCTTTTAAGATTCGTGCTAGGTTAAAAGAATAGTCCGAACCACTAACTCTACGGAAAAGTACCTCTATAGTACTCAGAGGATAGGATTCCGCTATATGGAGGGTGTGAAAATTTGGTTTCTGACCCAAATGCAACAATTGGGTCATTCTGACTCGTTTGCTTCTTTGAGTGCTGATAGATAAACTGAGGCGTACTTGTAAACTCACCTCAAATATATACAAACTTTTAATTCTAAACTCACCTTAAATACTGAAGCAAACAGTCTTCACCAAATTAAATCGATCTATATATATAATAAGAAAGAGAATAATTATGTAAATTAGGACTACTAAATATATACAAACTATTCTAAACTCACCTTAAATACTGATGCCAGAATATGTAATCTAAGTATATATATGCATGTCTTTTAAAGAAAACATGTGAGGAACACACCTTAGTTATGCCTAGTGCCTAAAGTATATAACCTAATTTTACCATCTTTTTATAAAAGAAAAATACAAGGCACTTGATGACAGGCTACATCGATCTGGAATATTATCCTCTGCGGAGCTTAAAAGCTCCGCAGACTGCGGTTCTTTTAATCTGATCCGTTAGTGATCCGTTAGTTTTAACTTTGCACGAATCTAAAAGCACAATAATACTGCCCCCTCCGTTAACCCGATCACAAAGCGGCTGAGAGTTAATCTGGTCCGTTCATTTGCTCCGCACCTGCGGAGTTTTATACAACTCCGCAGAGGATAACTTCCCCATCGATCTGAGATTCTTAAGTTAATTTATTATTTTATTTTTTTTCTAAATCTAGTTCCGTAGGATATTACATAACACCAATTAAAAATAAAATCTAATTTGGCTGTTCGAAGCTAAAAACAGAGGGGAGTATCTCTCATCTCTGCAACTGAACTGACAGTTGCAACTTGCAACCGTATGGAAAACAAGACCAAAATAAAATGCTTGTTTGCCTTAATTAATTAAAAGGTTGGTGGGATGTGGAGGACAGAGAGCCCATGGCAGCATGGTGATGTCAAAGATGAGTACACACGTCCTTTTAATTCTATCAATATAACCATCTATGGTTGGCAGCCGCTGCCAAGCTTTTCAAAAAAAAAAAAAAAAAAGATGAGTACACACACATTCATATCCTTATAATATATAACAATAGGAAATTAGCAAACATTTTCCTATGCATTGGTGATCCCATGCACATTATTTGAGTTTGTTTAACAACATTCAACATCCAATTGCACCAACAATTCCTGGTACACAACATGCCTGCATCCAATTCTGATACGAATCTTTGCATTTTATAAAGAGCCCACTTAGCAGTCACAATTTACAAACCAAGCAAGATAAGCAGTACCAAATATTAACAATTTTAAGTTAAAAAGGAGAGAGAAACATGCCTTTGATGTGGTCTAAAGTTTTCATTGCATTTATTTAGCCCCTGGATTTAAACCAATTGAATGAATATTTGTATCTGACAGAACACTAATACAAATCGACTGCTTTGTTTAAAGCAGTCTGCAGCTGGTCTAGTTGCATCAAGTTACAAATAAAAAATTTCAAATAGTACCCTGAAAATGTGGGGAATACTCGTAGCACCTCCCTTCCCCTCCCAATTATTTCTGAATATAATCAATGTAACCCTTCTAAACAATTATGGAGGGGGTGAAATGGGAAATAAATTATTTTCTTGTGTGTGACGGGCTTTATTCAAATCTTTGGAGACCACATAAGTTACTCAAAGTTCCAAATAACTTCTTAGAGGCAACTGACAGGTACAGGATTTGAAACCGGTTGAGAGCTCAAGTAAGATAGAGATTGAAGCCATGACACAAGCACTGGTTTTCTCGTGACATCGTCAGATTCTGCCACATGTGCATACATCTCTCCTAACAAGGCATCCTGCCCATCCTTTGGCAGCTGGGATACCAATCCCGCTAACTCCCGTAGCAGATAGGGTAAAACCTGTTTTACAAAAGTTTATATCGTTATGGGATGTTAATTTAAGATTATACCGGAACAAGATGATTTGGTGGTTTTGTGTCAGTCATTTTAGGCTGATGTAACTTGTAAGCCCTGAATTTTGCCTCAATATTATTTGCCAAGACTAGTACCAATCTACCCTTTTTAGGCAAAAGTATTTTTTTTTCTATTTTACACACCCTTTTTTTTTGTATAATTACTCTATGAATGTTTTGGCATTTGAGATGCTGCCTTTTTGTTCAATACCTTATTCTTAAGAGTAGGATTAAAATGCCCCATTGTTTTCGTACCCCAATCATGCCTCGCATCGTTATCTCCATTTTCGAAGTCCAAACTGTCGATTCGAACCGCTCAACATGATCTTCATATTAAAATAAGCTTGGAGATAAAATTTTATATTTTTTGTAACTTTTTTTACTATTTTTTTTATAGGTACAAAATCACTGTTTTTGGATGGTCCAAAATCTTCTGAAAAACAATTTAAGAAAATATCTAAAATTTGGTTTCCAAGCACATTTTAATATGGAGATCATGTTGAGTAGTTTGGATCGACTATTTGGACTTTGAAAACAGAGATAAGTATGTGAGGCACGAAAACAATGGGCATTTTAACCCTACTCTATTCTTAAAAGGTTTTGGTTTTGTCTTTCTGAAGCCATTTAGCAGACCAACTACTATTACCTGAATATCGACTAGAGAGACGAGGCGTAGCAACAGATCCACAACTTTCTTACATGGCTCCGAGCTTTCTTCCCAAGATTTCCACAAGTTTGGACTCCTCACTGTTGCCTCGTCAGAGAGGCTCTTGGCCTTGGAGACGAGACTATGTACACAATGATAAGTACCCGGGCTTCCAGCTGGAAGGTTCCGGACTAGTGCTACTACACCAGAGGCTAGGCCTTCAAATGGAGTCACCTCCGGGTAAGCCTATACAAAGAAGCATATTTCACCCCTCAACTATTTAAGATTATATTTAAGTGAGTCTATGGTACTATGCATAGCACGTATTGGTCCGTACTATGGATCAATAGCTTCATTTTCAAGTCCAAGCAGTCAATCTAAACCGTTCAACATGATCTCCATATTAAAATGTAACTGCATACTAAATTGTTCATTTTTTAGAATTTTTTTAACTATTTGTTTAGATATGTAAAAAATCACTACTTTTGAATGGTCTAGAATATTTGGATCAAGTGATTTTCTACCTATCTAAAAAAAACAGCAAAAAGATTCTAAAAAATGTAAAATGTGATCTACAAGTACATTTCCATGCGGAGATCAGGTTGAATGGTTCAGATTGACTATTTGAACTTTGAAAACATAAATATTTATCCATAGTACAAACCAATATGCAGTATGCATAGTACCATAGCCTCACTCTTTATTTTTTATGGGTATTGGCCATATGTTGTGGTTTGGGCTCAACACACAATTGTAGTGAAACAAACAAAAAAATTGCAATTTTATATATGCCCAGCAAGACCTCCAAAATCTGATAACAAAAGAACCTAGAAACATAAACTAAATGCATACACCACAAACAGAAGGTGTTAGCCTAACATACATATTCCCAGAAGGGGATTATATTGACAGAAAATTTTAGAAAGTCTCTGAATTTATATACTACAATCTACTTTTAGTCGCTGAACTTTTAATTATCCGTTTTTGGTCACTAAACTTTGATGTTTATCCATATTTAGTCACCCCGTCAAAATTTCTGTGATCTTTCGTCATGTATTTCTTCTCTGGAGTCTCTCTCAATCCAACAGAAGAGAATACATTTAGAATAAAGCAAGCAATAAACACCAACATACATAATACATGTGCACAACCCAAGTTTATATAAGCATAATTTCATACAACCATATCGTGTAGTACAAAAAGAAATTAATGTGTGTTGTACCCATACATCTCTATAGTAAAACCATCTCAATGCAGATCACAATTTGTTTATAAAAATAAGTTCCATTGTATTCTGTAAAAGAAACAAATACGTAGAGAGCGATTAGTGAATCGCATTTTTTTGTTTCTTCAATCAGAACTTCACTCTCCTCTTCAAAATATGTCATACTATGCTACTAGTTCATCAATGATGCGAAATTTTTCTATGCATTATAGGAGAAACACTAGTCCGAAACCTGATTGGAATTGATTAATTGTAGCATATAAAAATAAGCATGAATAGTGAGAGAAGAGTAGTAGCCCCACCTTTGGAGCGGATTTCACCATTTCTGGAGAGAGAGCAAGAACCTCACAGGGCAAAACATTAGAGATAGGAGTAACTGAATTTGAGTTCTTTCTTTTGCTATTTTTTTTTTATGAAGAGTCTAACAGAGAACAAACAGATGACTGAAGGGAAGGGAGATAACAGAAATTTTGGCGATGACGGAAGAGGAGAGAGAACAGAAATTTTGACGGAGTGACTAAATATGGACAAACATCAAAGTTTAGTGACTAAAAACAGAAATTTAAAAAGTTCAGTGACTAAAAGTGGATTCTACTATAAGTTGAGCGACCTCTGAAAAAAATTATCCAATTACCAAAATAAAAAGAAGTCAAATTACAGTTATGTTCTCTATAATGTTGATATGTTGTGCCATTGAGCGGTTTGAAAAATTAAATTAGTGACCAAAACGATTTTCAAATTGGACCAAATATAATATACACCAAATTTTATATACACAACATAGCTCCAATTTTTTACTTTTTTAATTTTGATACCCTTATGTACTGGTTGTCACAGTTGGCAAACCCTTTCGCTTCCCACAAAACATAATAGGAATTCACATAACTGCCACCATTCCCATTTTCTTAAAATGCCAAACTACCCCCCCACAGCCAACATAAATCAAGGATAAGGGAGTACTAGTTTTAATATTTGCAAAAGATCGCGAGGGAAAGGTGCAATTGATATTTGCTGTCATTTCATATCAGGATATGTCTGAATATCAGAGGAAGGTACATATAAATAATATTTTTTGAGTTTTTAAGAATATCGATGAAGTTATCCAGCAACTAAAGGTAATAATAGAAACAAAAAAGGAAATAACAACAAATTTAAATCAACCACTATGAAATCTGAGATCTATCAATTAGAAGAAATAAGACAATGAATTTAAATGAAACTATTAATCACATACCTCTAAAGCTCTCTGTATATAGTAGAATGCCAACTGCTCTTTCAAACTAAGCCTTTCTTCATCATCTATTTGGTTAGAAGAAGATATGAAAGAAACCAGCACGGAATGTGATGCACGAGCTACCTTTTCATTTGGATGGTGCATGTATCTACAATATAGTTTTATGTTAAGGGGGGCAAAAACAAATTGCAAGGCGCAAGATCAACTCGTAGTTCTCCATTTTAATCCCTTAAATTAAAAAAATTCCCTTTCTATCAATACATTTTTTTAGAGTAAAGGTTGGAGGTAAAGCCACCCAACTATTTAATATCAGCAATCCGGGTCTCAACTTGCAACATGGAGGCTATCAATACATTCTTTTATTTCCTACAGCTTATCCCAAAAAAAAAATACTTTTTATGTTTGTTTATATTGTCCATAATTGACCTAACATTCAGATCTTGCATTACATATATAAATAACTTTCTAGAGACCAATGTCAAACTAAAGTACTTCTTTCCCATCAAAATCACGATGCATATAATTTTAAGGACTGAAATTATAATCATGTAATATTTCAGCAGGAGCAGCATCGCAATGTTTAAGAACCTAGACATGACGCTAAGAAGTTCACGATCAAAATATAAGAAGACACTTGAGAATCATAAGCATTCTATCTAAGTTAAATGTACAAGGAAATTAGAAAATGAAATATTGACAAAGTTCCATAAGAGGGAAAAAAAGGATACAAGAACATGGTGGAAGCAACCTTTTTGGCAAACAGAGAAGCTGGTATGATGCTGACAAAAGTTGGTATGACCCGAAGGTAAAATAATACACGGGCTGTTTGAACATCATCTTTGGACCAATGATACAGATCTCCTCCTAGATCTTGCAAATCTTCATTGTTATTACCATAGAAAAGGGAAAAAGATGTTAGAGATGGCAAATTAACTACAAATTGTTCTAACCCGACAGTAGTTCTGTATTGTACAAGTACTTCTTTTAACATCTTTTTTGCATTTTTCTTGACTTCCAATTTGGTGTTTAATCATGGAACTGACTGATTTGAATGTACGGGTACGGTACGGGTAGGGGTGTCAATGGTACCCTTTTATCCGTTTACCCAACCCATATCCTATGCTATAAGACAGGTAAGGTTAAGTTTTTTTCGTTAGGTTATCGGGTACGGTTAAATAAAAAATTTAACATAACGGGTAAGGGTACGGGTAAAGACTATTTTGTACCCGTTACCCGATACAATAATTATTAAATATATATATATATATATATATATATGAGGAGAGCTCAAATGCCCCAATAATCCATGCCCCAATCCTGCCCAAAATCTGAATCTCTGATCCGCACGTTAAGATTCGTGCAAAAGAGAACACTGGATCAGAGGTTCCAGTTCGCCCCTGACCCCTTTCTCTCTCACTGTTTTGCTTTTTCACCAACCCCTTACGATTCCGATCCATACCCCGACGCAGCCCTCCGCTCGCCCCTCTCGTCGCCTCGACACCGATTATGCTCCCCTCTGACCTCTCCTGACCCCTCGGTTTTGCTGCCCGGATCTCCTCACTCGCAAGTTAGGATTTTATCACAAGAACAAAGAATTGTCTTCATGGCCGTTGCCACCACCGCCAAGCCCTCTTCACAGATTGAATGCGCTAGTTCAATATTAGAAGTACTCGGGAGCACCTCCAAGTTGTTCATTAATCTTTACAATTCATTTGTAACTTCCATTTTCGGGTGATTGTTGTTTTTTTTAGTTTTACTTTTTTTTTAACGTGTAATGTGCTTGATAATACATGAAATTTTCTCATTTTCCGAAGAGAAATTTATCTTTATTTACCTCACAGTCAATTCAATGGTCGGATTATTCAGACCAATGCTCGGATTATTCAGACACAATTTATTCTCATATAGGATCAGATATAAAACTGCTATCAATACAATAGGCACTGTACTTATATCTGTTATGGTTACTACTGAATCAAAATAACATCTGACCTATGTTTTCAGGCAATTCATCATATGAAGGCATAGAACCGAGAAAGTCGAAAGAAAGAGCCACATCATTTTGAATAGTAAGCACAGCTCGGCGCACAGGGTCTGTATACTCTGGTAACCTGACCCGCCTTAAATACTCAACGCAAGAAAACGCCTCAAGCATTCTAACGGAAACTTCTGGCTTGGCCCCACCTCCTGGCCTAGGGTTTAGTCTACTCTTTGACACCTCATTTGCAATTACCACCACCATTAGAAAAGCTGCTTCAGCTATTCTCTCCAATTCATTCAACAATAAACTATTGCTCTTTCCTTTATGCACCAAAATTGCACATCTAAGGCTTGAATATAGTTCATGTGAGTAGTCCCAAATTAGAGTTTCAACAAATTCTTTGGTTGGCTCGTCAGAAACGGAGTACTGATTGCACAGAACTCCTGTTACTGCACCAGCTTCTTTGAATAATACCCCTTCCATGTGCTGCTTTAATTTGTTGAGAAACTCCTCATTTGAGTTTTGAAGCGAGGATTGGATCAACGATTTCAGAGGGAAAACCTCATCTGTCAAAGCTATGCTGAGGGATTTAATAATGTATGGATTAAACCCAATTTGACCGCATCGCACCAAACCTAATGCGATACATTTGATAAGAAGACTCATATCACCATTTCCATAGCCTAAAACAGCATATTGGGCAAAAACGCCAATTGCAATTTCAACAGAATCCTTGATTTTTGGATCAAATTCAAACTTATATCTTGAATAGCCAATCTTCAATGCACGTAAAGTGCCACAACAAGCCATCACAACGGCAAATTCCGAGTATCTCTTCTCACTACACTTGTCCGGATTAGTAATTTCTGAACTAAAAACTCTGATCTTTTCAACAGAGCCGGAGGCAATAAAACCGGAGACCAACCAATCGACCAGCTTGAAAACCATAATCCCATTTTCTACCGAGGCGATTGCAGTATGACGCCAAATTGTGAACAAAAAGGAGAGAATCCGGGAGAAATAAGGGGAAGCCGGAGGGACCCGAGAGAGAGCGTATCCGAGACCCGCTAAAGCTTCAGGCAGGAAGTTGGAAGTAGAGGCTATAACGGAGAGGTGGTTTTGGAAAAGGGAGGTAAGGTGGGGGTAGGCAGAAGAGGTGTGGAGCGAAATGGAACCGAGAAGGAGAGAAAGGTGAGAAGGGAAAGGAGGAGGGGAGGGGAGAGAGAGGAGGGAGGAGAGGGAGGAGAGGAGAGAGGAGAGCGAAGGGGAAGGGGAAGGGGAAGGGGAAGGGGAAGGGGAAGGGGAAGGGATTGGAGGGGAGGAGATGAGGTGTGAAGAGAGAGAAGAGAGGAGTGGAGGGGAAAGGGAGGAAAGAGGTGGAAGGGAGGAGAGAGGCGGAGGGGGAGGCAGGGGAGGGGAGGGGACACCTCTCAGGTAGTCTTGGAGAAGAAAAGGCATGGTCCCGTCTAACGAACAACTTACCCACAGATTCCACACTTTCTTTTACATTTGGTATCTATCGTTACAACTTACAACTCAACTTAGAAGGAAGAGGACTGGAAAGGAAATATATTCATTGCGGGGTTAACAATTGAAAACATAATTTACAAGAGGAAAAAAAACAAACAAATAAGATGAAGGGAATCAGGGATGAGGAAAGTTATCTTTCAAATTGAAGAAAGAGGAGAGAAAAAATGATGTTCATTATCTTGTTTTTTTTTTCTCCCCTTCTCTTATTGCAAGTCAGCGATTTTTTTTCCTAATAGCATTTATCAATATGTTAGTTAGTGATGTAGTTTATAATTTAGTCTCTAATTAATAATTACTATTTTGTTAGTAATTTAGACTATATTAGATTTTGCTCGACAAGTCCTTCATTAAAGGAAATGGGAGGAAGAGGAGGTGAAGAGCCATTAGATCAAACATGATTGAGGTCGTTTACCTGCTTCAGAAGAAGAAAATCGGAGGAGTGGAGGCGAGCAGAGGGGAGCGAAGGGGAAATCGTTGTAGAAACTTTTCAAATTTTGTCACCCCACATCGGGGTGTAGACGGAATAAACACGCACCCAGTTTCTTCCTTCCTTTCGCGTTAGGTCCCTCTACCCTCTGTTTTTCTGGAGCGCAACCTTAATAATTACCAATTTGGTAATAATGTAGTCTCTATTAAGACTTAAAAATTTTGTATTACTGTGTTTATATTTTTTTATATGAAAAATAATATTATATATTACAATTTATATTATTTTGGATGAAATTTATAGTTTTTGAATTTGTATTTTAATATTCTGATAAAATTTGAACTATTAATTTTTTGTCCACTCTTGATTCAAATTCTAGCTATGCCACTAAATGAAGACTTTTCTTAAACAAATAAAAATTAATTGTTTGAAAAAATATTGTTATTCTTAAAAAAAAATAGATGAAATCGGGTGCAAAGACCTCATGAATGGTGCCGTTACAATGTTTTAAAGTGTTGCCCCTAGAGGCTACGCAGACAATGCCTGTGTGGCGTAAATGAGCCGAGTTTGAGCGAGTTACCTCCAACTCGAACTCATCTCATTAAATAAATGAGCGAGTCAACTCGAGTTGGGATGGTAATAACGAGTTGTAGAGCTAACTCGAACTCAGCTCGTTATCAACTCGAGTTTGCTCACAACCTAGCTTCAGATTGTTAGTCAGATTATTTATTATTTTATTAAATGGTAATTTTTCACCGATAACCCTAAAATAACTTTAGGGTTATCGGTGAATAAATTTCTAGAGTTATCGGTGAAAAATTACCATTTAATAAAATAATAAATGAAATTTTATATTATTGATAAGTTTTTATAATATAATTCTTTGTAATAAAAATAACTTTAGGGTTATCGGTGAATAAATTTCTAGGGTTATCGGTGAAAAATTACCACTTAATAAAATAATAAACGAAATTTTATATTATTGATAAGTTTTTATAATATAATTCTTTGTAATAAAAATAACTTTAGGGTTATCGGTGAATAAATTTCTAGGGTTATCGGTGAAAAATTACCATTTAATAAAATAATAAACGAAATTTTATATTATTGATAAGTTTTTATAATATAATTCTTTGTAATAAAAATAACTTTAGGGTTATCGGTGAAAAATTACCATTTAATAAAATAATAAACGAAATTTTATATTATTGATAAGTTTTTATAATATAATTATTTGTAATAAAAATAACTTTAGGGTTATCGGTGAATAAATTTCTAGGGTTATCGGTGAAAAATTACCATTTAATAAAATAATAAATGAAATTATTGATAAGTTTTTATAATATAATTCTTTGTAATAAAAATAACTTTAGGTTATCGGTGAAAAATTATCATTTAATAAAATAATAAATAATCTGACTAACAATCTGAAGCTAGGCTTATCGATCGAATGCAAATGGTGAATTCTTCTTAACGGAAGTCTGTCTTTGATTGTTCTTCTCGGTTCTTTAAGTCAATAAGGGAGTGAACATTGGTCGGTTTGAATTATTAATTCAAGCCGCTAGGAATATTTGCGGTTTGAATTAATAATTCAAGCCGCATATATTCTTTGCGGTTTGAATTGTTAATTCAAACTGCAAATATTTCTAGCGGTTTGGTTTGGGTAGAAATAAAAATCTTTTAAAAACCTGATTATTTATATTAAAATATATTTTTTTTTGGGTAAAAATAAAAATCACGGTAAATCCCAGGACAGGAGTCAGGACTGCATTAATATAAGAAAAGAAACTAATGGACACCTCCATTTAGTTGTATCAGTCTATCGCTCTCTGACCAATCCCTCTCTATCCCTCTCTCTCCACTCTCCAGGTCCAGGGCTTCTTCCTGGCCGCGCCTTGCACCTCCTCATCGGAGATCGCACCTCCTCCTCTTCTCTCTTCTCTCTTCTCTCTTCTCTCTTCTCTCTTCTCTCTATCCCTCTTCATCTTCATCTTTCCAGACCAACCCAACTGTCGTCTCCTTCGATCTCTCCCCTCCGCCGTGGACCATTCAAGGTATCCATTCCACTTCCTCTATTTCTTATCTATGTATCTCCAGTCCTCACCAATGTTTTAAACACTAGATCTGTCAATTTTATTTCTTTGCATCACATTCTCACGTTTAAATTTTGGGTGTTTTTAGTCAATACCCTTTTTCTAAGTTCATTTCATTTTCTTGGGTTTTTTCAATCATTAGTGGATTTATTTCTTTTGACTCTAGGCATTTTACTAAAGAGTAAGATAAGCTTAAAATTTTAATCCCAACTTTATTGAATAATTTCTTGATCTGCTCTTCTCCTTCAAATTTTTTATCAAAATCTTGGAGACTAAAAACGACCAACTTAATTCTTAAAAATTATGATAACTAAATGTTGCCTGCTGTATTATAAAATAAATAAATTGAAGAACATGGAATTTACTGGCTGTTTTATATCTGAAAGGTGTTTGATTGTTGCCTGATGTAACCTGGTTAGTTTCAATTTAGTTTACTAGTTACAGTAAATACTCAAAGCACACAGTATATATAACACATGAAACATTCTTTCATGCATCAGCTTATTAAACTCAAACTCAAAACTCATCACCTCCAACTTGATCTTTATGTGAAAAAGAATAAGGTATAAATTGTTAATTACTTGTATTCATCTGAAAGGAACCTAACATAGTTATATCAATGAAGTTTTGCAATTTTCTCGACATTGTTGATAATTAATGTTCTTCATCACTTGTTGCTTGGATGGTTCAAATTTGGGTCCACATTAAATTGTCCATACATGGGAGTACCCGCACATCTCTTCTCCATCGAAACAGATGTCACCTTTTTCAAAATAAAATGATTGTAACTTCTCTCTTCTCATCTTTTGATCCTTCTCATTTTCTCTCTTTGCTCCTTTTGGCTTTTACTTTTCCTTTTTCGATTGATAATGGACAGATTCTCTTGTCACTTTTTCATATACTTCAATTTAATCTGGCATTTTGTATTTGTTGTAGTTAACCATATTATTGTTTCATCTTTTTCCTTAGTGAATAGGACTATCAATTGGAATTATATATCACTAAGTGCTTGATGAAATGGCACAACCATCTAAGAAGGATGAACTGTCGGTGTATCTCTACATCCCTAATAT
This sequence comes from Carex myosuroides, assembly GCA_028015225.1. NCBI lineage: Eukaryota > Viridiplantae > Streptophyta > Magnoliopsida > Poales > Cyperaceae > Carex > Carex myosuroides. The sequence continues at coordinate 18,912,717 of CM051471.1, read as the reverse complement.
TATAGGTATGTGATTAGACTGCATAGTTTACCCTATATTGCATCTAGATCTTAGAGCCAAGTATACTCATACCTGTATTGATTGGAATGCTCCCGCATATTGTATCATTACTGGGCTTAAAAACTGTCTTTTCTTATTTATTTGCATCTGGTAGATTTTGTACATAGATGAGCAGTTATAAGATTTGAGGCTAAATTTGGTTTGAACTGCAAACTGCAAAAGGAAGTCTTAGTGGGCATTATGGCTCAACAGTGTTAATTCAGGCTCAGGGTTATTTCACAATTGAGGGTTAATTTAGGGATTAATTGGAGAAGAATACATAATTTGCAATTTGTGTATATGTTCTTAATTAAAGGGCCAGGAACTTTGAGTGCAGGCTGATATTTCAACCTAGCATCAAATACTAAGAACAATTTTGAATATATAATAATAGCCTCTTGCTTTGTTCTTCCTTTTCTAATAATTTGTATTTTTCGTACACAGGATACATAAGAGTGATAATAAACTGTGGCGGATTTGCACTTTGCTATACAAATAAGCCTCTTTTTGCTTTCCTTTACTTCTTCAGGTTAGTTTAAATTCACTATACGATTATTTATTTAGTATAAAGTGTACTGAATGTTGTTTACATGTAATTATGAATCATTCTCTTTTTCTGTGTTTTCTATCTCCTGCTACTGCAGGTGAAGTCTTTGTATGGTATTGCATTTCAATGTACAGTCAAAACTGGTAGTGGTACAGTAATAATTTAGTCACTTTCTAGGTTAATGAGCTTATATTTCATTGATTCTTTTTTGTCCTTTTTTAGTTTTGTCTGTGATGGATTGGATGGCTACTTCGCTAGAAAATTCAATCAAGGTTAAATTTAATACCTCTCTCTAAGAACATGTATTTCTGTATTTAGTCAAGAATACTGTTGGCGCATGTAAAGAGGCACAAAAACACATGGCTGTTGCTTTTGCAAATTGATGAAGTATATATAATTGGAACTGATTTAGAATCCTTATATTTCTTACAGTGTCTACCTTTGGAGCTGTGCTTGATATGGTAACCGACAGGTATACTTTTTTTTTCTGTAAAGAAAATATGAAGGAAAGCAATTGGGCTTTATTTATAAGATCAAGGACATAAATTAATTGTTTTGGCCTTTGTCATATCTTGCTTTTTACTTGCCAGTGACATATTTAGCGCTTTTGAACTATTTCTACGTTTATATTTAGCGCTTTTGACCAAATATTTTATTTTTCAAGTTTGATTTGTACAAAGATCAAGGGGTTGAAAACTGTTGAAAAATGAAAAATAGTTCATTGGTCAACCTCTCGATCTTGTACAAATAAAACTTGGAAGCTAAAATTTTTGAATTCAAACACTTGGCCTGTCAATGGTTCATTTTCGTCATTTGAAGCTATCTGATGGTTTTGTTGGAGAAGGATATAAATTAATTGTTTTGGCCTTTGTCATATCTTGCTTTTTACTTGCCAGTGACATATTTAGCGCTTTTGAACTATTTCTACGTTTATTTTTTTTGTATTTACAGGGTTAGCACTGCTTGTTTATTGGCACTCCTCTCCCAGTTTTATAGGTAAGCACTTGTCCCTTGTTCCTTCAAAAACGAAATATTTGGCTGTTAACAGATAAACCCATTTTGTTCGAATATTCCTTTATAGCCCAGGATTGATTTTTTTGGCATTGCTTGGATTGGATATCGCAAGCCATTGGCTTCAAATGTATAGGTATTTATACATCTTTCTTATTTCTTGTCTGTTTCCCGAAAGGACCTTAAATTTACTTGACCTGTGCCATTAGAACCAGACATAAAATGAGAAATCTACAGATTTTTCGATTCCTATTCAGCTCCTCCTCAATTGCACTGAGTTAATTGGATGCTTCCAGGCAAATATGTGTCGTCCATTTTACTTTATATCAAATCGTCCATTTTACTTTAGTGACCAACTCAGTGGAAATGTATCGACACGATATGCCAATACCCCAGTGACCAAAATAGTGCTAAAGGTTGGCTTGTAATCTTTTGGTGCATTATTCCCCTTGATTATTCTGAAAATTGACGTTAGATACAATTTTGATTTGTTGTATTATATTATCATTTTTTTTTCCTTTTTATTTGTATTTTAGTTCTTTTTTGTCGGGTAGAACAAGCCATAAGGATGTGAGAGATAAGAGCAACTGGTTACTGAAAGCTTATTACAGTTATAGACCCTTCATGGCCTTCTGTTGTGTCGCTTGTGAGGTATTATAATTGATCTTGTCTATTTTTTCTATTTTTTTATTACTACCTATATATATTATTTCAGTAACATGTGTTAAGTTTATGTGGCCATTATTTTGATTTTGTTTCAATTTATATCAGAACATGATACCAAGACCACAAAATTAATTTTTCTATTAATGTAATTATTGTGTAGCTAACATTTTGAATTAACTCTCACTATCTAATCAGGACTTCTCTTTACTTGATTTTAACCCAATCAAGCTTCATTTTTTACCTCAATTGTGCAATTGACTGACAAAAAAGGTTATGAATTAGCAAAAGTGGCATTTTTTTCTTTTATAAAACAGTACAACTACAATATTAGCATCTAATAAGTTGCATTGATATCTGGTTTGTTATGTTTTTTATTGTTGTTTGTTTAAATTGTAGGTGCTATATATCATTTTATTTCTGTATGCTGACAAGGAATCCCCCAAGTTATCTGATGTAAGCTTTCATAAGACATTCATTTCCTTTGCAATGTTCTCAAATGTGACCCTGACCTCACAATACCATAAGTACTCCTAAAATCAGAAAAACCTCAATTATTTCAATAATAATTAAGGAGAAACATCCCAAAGACTATATGTGTGTTTTGATTAAATTTAAAATTGAAAACTAGGGATAGAACATTTTTTCCTTGGGCATTTTAGAAACATGTTTTAGAGAGATTTGAGGTAGATGGGGTTAGTACCTGAACTTCCTTTATTAATTATAGATTAAAGCTTTGGAAGCCTAGACTAATATTTGTTTGGAGAAACAGGTATCGATGAATATAATTGCTGAGAGGTCCCTTGTTTCATTGGTATTTGTGTTAACTTTGTTTGGTTGGGCGATAAAGCAAGTCATCAATGTTATTCAGGTACTTGAATAATTAAGGATAGTTATTGTTTTTCTTAATAACTTAAACAAGTGTTAGGTACTCATTTTTTAATTTTATGTGTTGCAGATGAAATCAGCAGCGGATTCGTGCGTGTTGTATGACACAAAGAGGACCAAATGAGTGGAGCTCTCTGATTTAATTTGTGCCAAGTACCTTTTGTATACTTGAAATTTTGGAGGCCTAGTGGAAATGAAAAAAATGTATTGGGTCTGTTAGTGTGTACAATAGTTTTAATTCTTTGGAGATCCTTTAGTTGTGGCATTTGTGTAAACAATAGGCCATAGTCATCTCCACTTGACTGCAGTGTGTAACTCAATTTAGACCTCTTTTTCGTATATTTGTTTTGTTTATTTGCTTTTGCCTTTGCCTTTGCCTTTGCCTTTGCCTTTCCAACTGAGGAGCAACTGATGTTAAGAAGAAGAAAAAATAGCCAACTAAAGATGAGCAACAACAAAATTTGGAATTTACTTTAGAGGAATGAGATGTGTGCTTTGCCGTTTGTCTGCTACATCAAAATAAAAAGCAGGTGGGGTGTATAGCAATAGCAGCGTTAGCAAATGCAAAAGCGAGCGCATCTGCCGATATTTTTATTAGAGTAGAACTAGGGTGCTCCTAAGCTCACCAAGCCCTTCCGTGAGCGCGGCTCTAAAACCTATCAAATTGACTTCAAACGACATTTTCAAACCGTTAGATGTTCAATCTATATTAAAATCTACTTGGAGACCAAATTTTACATTTTTTGGAATTTTTTTACTATTTATTAAGATGGTTTGAAAATCGCTGTTTTCCAATGGTGCAGAATTTTAATAAAAACAGCGATTTTCAAACCATCTTAATAAATAGTAAAAAAATTTCAAAAAATATAAAATTTGGTCTCCAAGTAGATTTTGATATAGATTGAACATCTAACGGTTTGGAAATGTCGTTTGAAGTCAATTTGATAGGTTTTAGAGCCGCGCTCACGAAGGGCTTGGTGAGCTTAGGAGCACCCTAGTTCTACTCTTTTTATTAATACCCAAAAAAAAAAACAAATTATCAAATCTGCTCTCACTCCAAATTTATTTTTATTTCTACCCCAATCGCCCGTTGGCTGGGCGGTCCACTTTCCGGACCTGATCGCTCAGCAGGCGGGCGGTCCACTACCCTTATCTGACCGCCCAATAGCTGGGCGGTCCGCTATAAAACCCCTATAAAAGGGGTTTTTCTCTCTCCTGATGAGCACAGTATTCATTCCAAGTTTCCAACTTAATAATCCAGAACCGAATGAGAGCTGTCAGGCAATTTTGAGGCGAATTTGAGGTATGGACAATAACAAACGAGGTAAAAAAGCGAGCTACCGAGATCGTGGCGTAGCGAGAGGGTCAATTAGTGATCGAGGTAAAAATGAGGAAAAAAAGTACAAGTGTCAAATATGTCGTGATTTTTTTAATTGTGAGACATGTAAGCTGGAGGAATGGAGGAGACGACATGCTCAGTATGAAATTTCAGACGATGACTTTGTGGAAAACCCCTACGGCTTTGGTTTGAAAAAGAAGAAAGTTGATCCAGAGCCTCCAGCATCGGACGATAAGTTTGTTCCGTGTACTGGTAAGGCTACCACTTCGTCTGCTGTGACTGATCCAAATCAGGCAAACTCTGATGATGACTTTGTGCCATGCACTTTCAAGGCTCGATGTAAGAAGTAGATTTTTTAGGAATTTATGTTGTAGAATTGTTAGAAATTTATGTCGTAGACTTTATTTCATTAGCTTTGTGTTTGATTATATTTTATGTTATTAGTTTTTGTATACGTAATCAAGTAATAAAAATAACAAAAATGAAGCATAAAAAATAATCGAGGCAAATAAAATATTGCATAGTTCACAAACTACCAATTACACTAGTTCACAACATACATCTAAAATAGTTCATAACAAAATTTAACAAAACTTGGTAATTAGCGACGACGGCCGAACAAACTCAAAATACGACGTCTGGGTCTGGGTGCAGCTGGTTGTGCGGCACTACCGGATGTCTCTCCATGGCTACTACCAGTTCCTGGGCTTTCATGAGTGCGGTGGCTACTACCGGTTCCTGAGCTTTCATGAGTGCGGTGGCTACTACCGGTAGCCTCAGCAACAACTCTAGCATTTTCTCTTTCGTTGGCTTCGTTAATGGCATCTGCATTGCATTCCAGTTGAAATAAAATCAAAATAAAATATAAGTAAACAAATAAAACATAAGTAAATAAATAAAATATAAGTAAATAAATAAAATCAACCGTACCTGCTCGCTGCCTGTCAGTTGTTGAACGGCGGGCCTGATGTCCCATTTGCCTACCTTCCATTTCGTCCATGGTCATTACTTGACCCTTGTGGGGTCTTCTTCCTTTTCTGATCCACCCGCTTGCGGGACAGACTCTATCACCAACATAGGGCGGCCACTGATACTGGTTGGGATAAGGATGGAAAAATGCACCCCAAGTACTCGCATGGTAATCGGTACGGTACATGTCAGCGACATAATCATCCTCAGATAAGTTTCTCTCTCGGCACACCGCCATAACATGAGAACAAGGTAGGTGGGCCAACTGGATTCCTTGGCAAGTGCATGTTACAGTATTGTCAGGTGCAAAAATAACAACATACTTGAACATCCTTTTCACAAACTCCATAGTCCCATCCGGTCTGCGGCCGGTTGGAGCAAACTCATATGGACAGTGCACTTCGAATTCCAATTGGTTATCCCTGTACGGGACAACTCTCATAACTGCACATTTCTCCCTATGTTTCCTTAGTTTCCCCTCCACCCTTGTTGAAAACGTTTGATTCCTGGACAGTAATTCAGAAAATATAAGTCAACAAAAAAAAATATACATACATTGGCAAAATCTCTGAATAAAAATATACATACCTGGACAGTAATTCGAGGGTTTTAACACGCCGTGCAACAAACCATGCATTTAACTTGTAGAAGGTGTCCTCCACAATTGCTGCCACGGGCAACTGCCGGCTCTGCTTGAAAACAGCATTCAAGGACTCAGACCCATTTGTGGTCATAATTCCCCACCGGAAACCTCCATCACGGGCTTGCAATATCTTCTCATATGCGGGTGGCTCAGCAAGATCGGCGGGATTATTTTTTCCCACCTTGAGTAAGTACAAATTTGCCTTTGGACAGTACTGCAAAAAAAAAATTAGATGAGAAAATTTAAGTAAATAATTCAGAAAATATAAGTCAACAAATAAAAATATACATACCTTGGCAAAATCTTTGAACATCTCTTCCACCCTTCTCGGCTTCTTCTTCTTGCAACCAATTCTGAATGTATCTGCAACCCATTTTTCAGATCTGCAGTTCTTGTGTAGGTTGTCTGTAACATGTTGCATACACAGCCTGTGCACACAATCGCCGTTCGCTGTCGACCACCCGAAATATGGGCGATCAAAAACATATTTGATTCCTTTGTGCTGGTCTGATATGACACAAAAGAACCGGTCGCCAACCACTTGTCTTCTTACGAACCTCATGAAAAATCCCCAGTTTTCCCCGTCCTTCTTCTCAACAATTGCAAAGGCCAAAGACAACAACTGGTTTTCAGCATCATATGCACATGCGATCAGCAGTCTCCCGTCGTAACGGCCAGATAGGAAGCATGCATCCACACTAATGACCGGTCTAATGTATGGCACAGCTTGAATACATGGACCGAACGCCCATGCTATGACCTTGAATTGCAACGCGTTGTCGACAGTCCGTACGCCTATATTCCAACATTCAAAGACAGTGCCGGGATTTGTACTTGCTATGGCCTGTAGCAATGGTGCAAGCAAGTTGTATGAACCATGCCAGCTACCGAACATTTGGCAAATCGCAAGTTCACACCCTCTCCACAACCTGTTGTATTTTGGGACGACATGCTTGTAAACCCGTCTGACAGCTCTACCGACCTCCTTAAGGCTCATCGATGGGTCATCCTTAACGTCATTCTCAATTACATCGACAATAAGTGAAGCCGTAAGATTTGGATGGTCTTTCCTTGATGACGCAGCCTTGCATGTGTGAGGTGGTTCACACTTCTTAAAAATCCATGCCTCGCCCCTACCCACAGGGGTTGCATATAGACGGAAGTGGCAATGCGCTTCGTCGACACAAACAATTACTAACCTTCTTCGGTCCCTTTTGTCAGTTCTGCACTCCGAGTTGCTGTGAACATGGACCTCATTTATTTTCTTCACAAGTTCATCTATGTTGGTGTAAACCTGCTGCGGAGCAAGCTCTTGACTGTACCTGACACGCGGCCCAAAAAATGAGAGGTCTGCCTCTTCAAAAGCAGTGGTATCGTTGAATGTGGGGCACAGATGCCTATCTGTCCGACCTCTAATCGGAAATCTGCCTTCCTTAGGTAAATAATCTCCATCACCTTCTGACAGGTGATCAGAATCCCAATCCCCTTCCCATTCGTCACCTGTTTCCAAATTTCCTTGTGGTACGGCATCGAGCTCAGCATCAAGGTCAAGGTCTCTCCGGATAGCAACAGGTGACACTATAGGTATTGATGGTGGTACAGATGGAAATCTGGGTTGGATTGGGGTTTCAGGAGGAGGTGGTGGTGGTGGTGGTAGATCGGTGGTAAAATTAGGTACATAATTCTCATAAACGGGTGATACGGGCGGTTCATAACTCGAGTGGCGGGGGTTGTCATACCTCGAGGGGCCGGGGTTGTCATAACTAGAGTGGCGGGGGTTGTCATAACTAGAGTTGCGGGGGTTGTCATACCCCGAGTGCTCACGACCCGATCTTTCATACACTATTCCCTTCAGTTCAACAAATGAGGTATTTTCATTTACCTCGAAGCCGTAGGCTGCTTCCTTAGTGTACTGTGCTCCCTCCACACCCCGGGTAAACTTCCCGCCCACATACAGTGCAACCAACATATTTCCGTTCTGGAATTATTGTTCTGAAATTACTGTTCTGGAAATACTGTGCTGGAAATACTGTGCTGGGATTACTGTGCTGGAATTACTGTTCACCATCGCCTCAAAATTGCCTCAAAATCACTTGACAGCTCTCATTCGGTTCTGGATTATTAAGTTGGAAACTTGGAATGAATACTGTGCTCATCAAGAGAGAGAAAAACCTCTTTTATAGGGGTTTTATAGCAGACCACCCAGTTGCTGGGTGGTCAGATAAGGGTAGTGGACCGCCTGCCTGCTGGGCAGTCAGGTCCGGAAAGTGGACCGCCCAGCCGACGGGCGGTTGGGTAGAAATAAAAATAAATTTGGGGTGGGAGCATATTTGATAATTTTTTTTTTGGGGTATTAATAAAAATATCGGGCGCATCTGGGTTCCTTCATCTTTTAATAAGCTTTCTTTCCATAAAGAGACAGGGTATTGGTAGAGTTCTGACAACGGGCCGGGACGGTCCGGGACGATCCGGGACGGTCCAAACCCGTCCGGTCCACGGGTCTCCCGGTCCACGGTTCCGGCGGTTCGGACGGGTCCACGGTCCCGGTTCCGACGGGTCCGGTTTCCAGAGGCCAACCCCGGCCCTTGGTTGAACCACGGGTCCGGCGGTCCACGGTCTGGGACGGTCCGGTCCACGGGTCCCGGGGGGTAACGGTCCGGTCCTGGACGGTCCGGTCCGGCGGGTTTTTTTTCTGTTTTTTTTTTCTGTTTTTTTTGCTGTTTTTTTCTGTTTTTTTTTCTGTTTTTTTTTTTGCTGTTTTTTTGTTCCAAATTTCCAATTCGATAGTTTGTTTTAGGAATTCATGCATTGAATTATACCGAATGCCTTAAAGGGCCGGATTTTCTCCAAATTTCCATATTTTTTTTTGTTACAATTTATATTACAAAAATTTGATTTTGATATTACAGAAATTCATTAAATCAATTGCTTTAGGAAAAAAAAACGAATTACTTGATCTTAAAAACCGAATTATTCTAAAATAATAGATTTAAAAACAAAAGTCACCCTCCTCCTTTATTCCGGGCTTGGGACCGGTTATGTAAAATAACATAGGCGGAGTTCTAACTTTTTTTTTTGTTAGTAATTTTTTTAATAATAAATAATTTAGAGAAATAATAATAAAGATTGAAAAGAGTTTAGAAAATAATACCGACACTACCTATCTATAAGTTGTGGTGCATATACCATTGATCGCTCTCCTGCTCACCGTCTGAATCCTCGTTCAGCTCGTCGGTTGGAGGAGTTTCGACATCAGATGCTTCTTCTGCTCCAGCATGTTGATTGCGTTCTTCCGCATCAATCCAATCTTTCAAGCACACAAGTCGCTCGAAAACATGTGCACCCAACTTACTTCGTTTGTCGGTGAGGATTCGGTTCGCCGAACTAAAACATGATTCGGAAGGGACGGTTGACACGGGCACGGCAAATACGTCGCGGGCCATCATCGCCAGTGTCGGATAGGCACTTGCATTATTCTTTCACCACTGTAGGACGTCAACTGAATCATGTTCGGTCCTCGCCAAACAATAGCTTATTAATTCGTTGGTGCTACTGTGGGACAATTGCGGGTCTTCATCATCCTGCAAATCCATTAGCAATCCACTACTGCTGCTGGGTCTGTCATTATTAAAAAATAGTGGTCAAATAACATTTAATTTATAAATAATAGAGATTAAAAACATATGTATATTTATATTCATACCTAGAACCGCGACGGGTCGTAGACGGTCGATCGACATTTCTTCTTGCATTGTATATGTTGAACATATCATCCAATGCCTTGGTCACGCGTGTCTCCTCTTGTGATGTGTTTAGTTTAAGATTTTGCTTGTACCTTTGAAGCATTTTTACCGTTAACCTCTTCTTGAACGCCGGATGGAGGCAATTTTCGATAATGGTCAGGAGGGGTACTTCTTCCCAATATTTCAGGAACTTGTCTTTCATGGCAAGTACGATCGGTTCGAGGGCTTCATCCATGTTTGGTACTTGTTGTTCAAACTGACTATATACCTTGGAAATATAGTAGAGATGATGAAGCAACTCATGTGCCGTAGGTGTGTACGAGCATGATAGTTTTACGGTTGCAGTGAAAAATACTCCAAGGAATGTTTTTAGGTTTGATATTTGTTGCCAGTCGGTCTCGGTAAGTATCAATTCATCGTTATCGGTTGAGTTCCTCAAGGACTCGTTCATAGCCTCCTTGTACGGAAGGCATCGGGCGAGCATCCTATAGGTAGAGTTCCAACGGGTATCTACATCCCAAGGTATTCTCAAGTGACCCAGTCCCAATCTTTGACACAATTCGGCAAAACGTTGTTTTCGTACCCCGTTTGAGAAAATAAAGGCAACGACTTGCTTAAATTTAATAATTAATTCTTGAACCGCATCTGTTTTTAAGCCCGCCTTTACAGTAAGGTTTAGTACATGACAAGCACATTTTTGGTGAAACATTTCACCATTCATGATCGGGGTTAGTGACCGGGTGAAATAATCAATAGATTTGATGTTGTTGCTGGCATTATCGAAAGAAATAGAAAAAATCTTGTTCTCCAAATCCCTTTTTAAGTTGTACTCGTGCAAAACATCAATAATTGATTGGTAAATGATTTGTGCGGTATGCGGAGACTCTAACACCCGAAAGCTTAATACCATTTTTTGTAATGCCCAAGTTTCATCAATATAATGCGCGGTTATACATGAGTACCCAAGACCATGTTTACCGGCCGTCCAAATATCGCTTGTAATTGAGATCTTATAGTTTGCAACCGCAAATATGGCTAGTAGGTCATTTTTATACCCGAAATACTGGTTTTTCAACTCTTTTACCATTTTTCTATGGTGGAACCTCTTGTATAATGGTTCACCACACCCATGAATAATTAACCGGGCAAAACTCAAACAATTACCCATACTAATTGGTTGTTCTTTATGGGCAATGTACCGGGCAAATTCCTTAAGCATCCGCTTTTCATCATATTTATGGTGTGTTCTAGTACCATCCGGGTTCATAAGAGTTTGGACCAACCCCGGTGTAGGATTTTCTTGCGGTTCCTCACCGCTTTTCATGTGCCCTTCGGCGTGTTTTTTATATGCGGACATGCCATTGGACTTAACATAAATAAAAGTTTTTCTGCATGTTCTAACCTTACATCTTGCGGAAACAAGGACACCATCGGCATCTTTGGTCATCTCATAAAATCTCCACCAACTAGCCGAGTAAGTGGGTGCTTGCTTCCTCTTCCTCTTTTCTATGATCGGTTCTGCATCAGTTAGTGGTGACGGCGGGACGCTTGTGGAAGGAGACGCTGTTTGTGACGGCGGGACGCTTGTGATCTCAGGATGCGGTGCTAGCGGTGGTAGAGAAGGAGTATAATGAGAGGGTGCCCCGGTCCACTGACTCGATTCATTGGAAGAAGTTCCCGGTCCACTATAGCAGATGTTAGGATTTTGCGGAGGATAAAATTGTGGAGGAGGATTTTGCGGATAATAATTTTGAGGATTAGGATAATACGGTTGCGGATACGCTGGTTGATTTTGTTGATACGGTGGAGGAGGATTTTGCGGATAATAATTAAGGTCTTCAGTTTGATACGGTGGTCTCGGTTGATTTGGATTAGGAGGTGGCGGTCCAAATAAATCTTCGCCAAAAGACTCAATTACTTGCTCAACCGATTGACGGGGAGGAGAAGAGGTCATTTTCTACATAAAATAAAACAAAAATTAGAACCGAATTCAAACTTGTTAATTAAACTTCTAAATCTAAATCTAAATTTAAATTAAATCTACATTAAAATATTAAATCTAATATTCTAACTTGTTAATTAAATAAAATATAAATTAACAAGTTTAATTAAATCTAATATGCTTGAAATTTAAATTAAACTTCTAAGCCGCAAGCCGCAAGCCGCAAGCCGCAAGCCGCAAGGCAGCAAGGCAGCAAGGCAGCTTGCCAAGGCAGCAGCCAGCAAGGCAGCAAGCCGCAAGGCAACAAGGCAAGGCAGCAAGCCGCAAGGCAGCAAGCAAGGCAGCAAACTCAAATTTAAATTTAAATCTAAATTAAATTAAATCTAAATTATAATTCTAATTCAAATTTAAATCTAAATTAAATATAAATCTAAATTAAATCTAAATTATCTAACATATTCATATATTATAACCTATTTAAAAGTTAAAACCGAAATTAAATAATAAATCAAACCTATTGAAAACCAATTTACAATTAAAAACCTATTTATTCAAAACCTATTAGAAACCTATTTAGAATTCAAAACTGAAAATAATTAAATTAAATCTAAAATATAATTCTAATTCAAATTTAAATCTAAATTAAATATAAATCTAAATTAAATCTAAATTATCTAACATATTCATATATTATAACCTATTTAAAAGTTAAAACCGAAATTAGGATAATAAATCAAACCTATTGAAAACCAATTTATAATTAAAAACCTATTTATTCAAAACCTATTAGAAACCTATTTAGAATTCAAAACCGAAAATAATTAAAAGTTTCAAACCCAATATAACCTACTCAAAACCGAATTAATATAACCTATTCATATATTATAACCTGTTCGCGCAGAAACGCAACGCAAGTTTCGGTACGCTTGAGGGCGTACCTTTTTAAAACCGCGTTTACACTTCACGAGTAAGGGTCGCAAGTGCACAACCCCTATCGAGTAGTATAATCGGGTATCGATCCACAGGGACGGTTAATTGCGAGGTTAGATTCTATCAAACTCAATCAAAAACTAGAAGTGAAAAATGTTTGGTTTGGTGTTTAATTTCCTAAAGGGTCAGATCAAACAATTCAAACAATGTAATAAAATGCTAGAAGAAATGTAAATTGTGTTTTGATTATGGATAAAAGACGTTTCCAGGGTTTCAGACTTCATCTCTGATCTGCCTCTAGTGGTACGGCCCGTACCAAGTTGGTACGGCTAGGCCGTACTCCACTTGGTAAGGCAAGGCCGTACCACCCTGGTAAGACCCGTACTGGCTTCCCAGAACAGAACCTACCAGTTCGAGTGAATGCATTTCCTTGCTGGTACCTTGTGCTAAACTCTTTAGAAAGGTTCAATTGACCATACCTAAGGTTCCTAACCCTCAACCATCGTTTGTTGGATCAAGATCTAGGTTGGAATGCAATTGATTGCCTTTTAGGGATTTCTACACCTCAACTCTCGTGTATTGGTACAGATCTACCCTTGCTGGTTGATTGGAGGTCTAAGGCACCCTCTAATCTGTCGATTAGAGGAGAATTCAACCTCTCGGCTTCAATTCGAACTATTCTACCCTAAGCATTTGATTTGGATGAGAGATTGAGATGATCACATGACCTTGATAGGTTCGATCTAAACCTAAAGGGACATCATACAACAATCACAGCAAGCAAAGCAAAAGATAGCAAATAAGATCACAATCAATCAAACTAAAGAGTTCATACAAAGTACAAGTCAAAGAAAGTCAAAACAAATCAAGAATCAATCTCTAACCCTAGAAACTAAAAGAACTACTCACAGCACATGATAATATCTAAAAATACAATAAAAGGGAGAGAGATAGCCATGGATCGAAGGGATCGAGAGGAGGAAGCTAGATCCGTCGAGTTTCGCCTCTTCCTCTTCCTTCCTTCTTGCTCCTAGCTCCTTAGCTCTCTTTCTCTCTCTTACTGTGCTCTCAAATCGATCTGGAATGGAATTGATATCGAAATTGGAGAGTTCCCCGCCTTAAATAGCCCCTGCCCAAATTTGAATCTGTCAGGACGCCTTCATGTACGGCCCGTACCAATTTGGTACGGCCTGGCCGTACCAGGCGTGAAGAGCTGAAAATGGCTAAGTAAGGTCCGACCCGTACCAAGCCTGGTAAGGGCCGTACCTCATCATGCGAATCGCCATTTCTTCGTGTGTTTTGCTCCAAACCTGCAGAAAACAAACAAACACTCAGCAGTACCAAATTCTAAAGATATAACAATGAGATGCACATGATTCTGGTGAATTATGGCACGAATCTGGTACTAAAACAGGCCTAAAATAGACTAAATATGCGAGGTATCAAATTCCCCCAAGCTGAACCTTTGCTTGTCCTCAAGCAAAAAGTTTCAAACTCGGGTGAAAGTGCTGGAAAACTAAATCTAAATGCAGATACAAGTCTAAATGTGAAAACCTACGTGAGTGTGCTATAGTCAAGAATTTCTAGAATCGATTCGGTTGTAATTCAAACATTCCTTTGTAAACCTTGATTCACTCCAACAATTAGTCAATTGAACTTCTTATTTTGAGATGCTTCTAACAATGGAAAGACTAATTACCTAGGTTTGATCGAATCAATTTCATTCTTTTTCCGAATTATTGCTTTTATTCAAAGTGATTTTTCTTTGCATTTGCCCTCCCCCAAGCTTGAATCAAGCTTAAGGGTAAGAAAGTTGCGAACGAAGTGTGTTGGTATGAGCAAAATTTTCTTTCTTTATTTCTAATTGGGAGACGAGCTCAAAGGCGCCCATTCGAGGCTTATTGCCAGTACTCTTATTTTCTCCATCTTTTCTCTTTTGTTTTCTCTTTTTCTTTTTCTCATTTTTTTTTATTTTTTTCTTTTTCTTTTCTTTTTTTTGGTTTGCTCACACCATGAATACACACATCCATTGGTATTCATTCATACCAATGGATATTCCAAACTTTCTTAATTTGAAAATCTCAATTCCTAAAGGCACAATTCAGTTTTTTCGAATAATCTCGTTCGATTCAATTCTAAGTTTGTTTCATCTTTTCCATTATTAAAAACATCTCAACCTAAGTAGTTCAATAACCAATCATGGGTTAGTTCCAATTCACTCAGGTCTATCCTAATCACAACCAAATTGTTTCAAAGTTATTCTCAATTCTAGCAATTCACGCAAATTTTCACCTAACAATGCACGAAAATACGAAAAAATGTAAGAAGAATAACGATAAAGTAAATATGACCTAAATGCAAATGCAATCCCCCCAAGCTTAGCCTGAGCATTGTCCTCAATGCGTCAAGACTATGAGATAAAAGAGATAAAAGAAGCTCGGGGAAAAGAGAGCGAACCTGATCAGTCCTCAGGGTGGTCGTACCAGAGCCAGTCGCTAAACCGCTCCTCTATCCCAGTCACGCGCCGCTGGAGATCATGGAGTATGGCGCCCTGCTCACGAATGGCAGCACCCTGCTCATAGAGTGCAACACCCTGCTCCTGACGCATGCCGTACATCAGGTGGTAGACATCCTGGATGGTGGGCTCAGAGAGAGGAGGGGGGTACACAGGTCTACTGTAGGAGGTGGAGGGGCCGGCAGCGTAGGCGGAGGTGGATGGGCCAGCAGCGTAGGCGGAGGTGGATGGGCCAGCTCCATAGAATGAGGTACCTGCACCAAAGGGTGAAGGATGTACCTGCTCGAAGAAGGGGGGAGCCGGGCTGGGGAAAGGTGGCACATGAGGAGAGAGAGGATGCAGCGGCTCAAACGGAGCCTGGACTGGAGAGGAGGTGGCATCGATCATGTCCTCATCGCCCTGCGGTGGTGGTGGAGGAGGTGGAGGTGGGGCTACAGGGGCAGGCTGCACGCGGGGCGGACGGCGGAAAAACCAAGTGCTCCGGTCAGTGAAGGAGAGAGTGACCGGGAAAGGCATGACATATCTGGTATGCTGGTCAGGCATGCGCCAAGCCCAAGCACCTCGCCCATCGCGTCCTGCTGCTGACTCGATGAACTTGTAGGTGCAGAACTGAGAGAGAGAGAGAGATCGGGAGCTCCTGCACTCCTCGTCGCCGATAATCTGGAAGTGTAAGCGCTCGGCGATCAGAGTGACGTAGGCAGAGATGTAGACAGTGCCACCCGGCTTGGGCTGCCTCTGGATGTCGATCCAGTGGTGGATCATGGCGAGCATCAGATCGGGCCGCTCGAGAGTGCTGTCAGGGCGCAGCATATGATCCACCAGCTGCAGATCCTCAACATTGGCGCGGGCGAACGTCTCGCCACGCGCAAAGATGGTGCAACCGAGGATACGCAGCAGGACCCGGATGACTGGATGTGGGACATTGAGCTGCTTGTACTCCTTGTTGAAAGCTGACCCGGCTGGGGCGCCAGAGATCAGCTGCCAGAAGGTGTCGCGCGTCAACTCCCCAGAGAAAGAGAGGGAATCAGTAGTCGGGTTCGGCTCAAAGCCAAACCACTCCCTCAAGTCAGACAGCCATACTCGGTGGGTCTCACTCAGCATGCGGAACCTGATGAACGGGTTGTCGTTCCGCGAGTACTTGAGCTCCAGAGAGGAAAGAAACTCCATGGTGAGCTTCTTGTATCCCCTCTGGGCGATCTCCCAAAAGGCTGGAGTGATCCCGACCCGGGTGGTGATGCGGCGGAACTCATCCTCCAGTCCCAGTGTCTGAAGAGCAGAGAAGTCAACAATCCTCGTATTGTTGATCGTCTTCGTCAGCAAGGTTTCGAAGTTCTTGAGCTGCCGACGGGTCGAAATGAGGAAGTACCGCTCGGCGTATGCGTCGGCACGCTGGGTGGCATCAGAGAGGGCCGTATCGGAGCCCATGGAGTCAGAGGCGTGGTCGGAGCTGTGATCGGAGCTGTGATCGGAGGCCTGGTCAGAGGCCTCGTCAGAGCCCTGGTCCTGGTCGGCAGATGGATGGTAGGAGGGGCTCTGCTGTGGGCTCCGGTAGACGGACTGATGGCCACTGGAGGTGGTCTCACCCTCGTAGTAGATGGGCTCCATCGCGTCCCGAAGTGAAGAACTCTGGCGAGAGCCAGACCTGGCTGCACTCTCCCTGGAGTGGCGAGAAGCGCTCGAGCCACTCCTGGACGCACTCCGGTGGGAGTGATGAGATGACGTGGGGGCGGCGGTAGGAGGGACGTCGTCTGGCCGGCCAGTGATGGAAGGGATGGTGTCGTCAGAGGGTGCGGAGGCGGGAGAGGAATGTCGACTCATCGCGTGCAGACGTTCGTGACGTTGGGTGGTAAGGGTGGGACTGGGTAGGTACGGCCTGGTCTGACCAAGTTGGTACGGCCTGGCCTGACCTAGGTAGGTACGGCCTAGCCGCACGGGTTGGTACGGGCCGTACCTAACTTGGGGTTTTGGTGTTGGCTGGTAAGGGCCGGACCAACTGGTACCAGTTTGGTGTCAATTCAGAGAGGTCGGTACGGGCCGGACCTACTTGGTACGTGTGGGCCGTACCAAGCTAGGGTTTGACAGATCAAGGGTGGAACCGAGAGAAGAAGAGAGGGATGCACGAAAAATGGGTGAAAACAAAGAAAATTGAAGAAGATGCACTAACCGAGAGCAAGGAGGTGCGGGTCGGACCGAAGAGGTGTGCGGGTCGGACCGAAGAGGTGTGCGGGTCGGACCGAAGAGGTGCTGGTGGTGCGCTGATCTCCGGTGCTCCTGTGCTTCTTGTGCTCGGTTAGGGTGGAAGGTGTTCGCAGCAAAGCGCAACGCAAGTTTCGGCACGCTTGAAAGCGTACCTTTTAAACCTCGTTAACACTCCACGAGTAAAGGATGCAAGTGCACAACCTCTGCCGTGTAGTATAATCGGGTATCGATCCTCAGAGACGGCTAATCACTCGGTTAAGTTCTATCTAAACTTGATTGAAAACTAGAAGTTGAAAAGGTTTTGTTTGGTATTTAATTTCCTAAGGTATCAAATCAAACTGTTCAGACAATTGAAGAAGATGTAACAAAATGTTTAGAACAAATGTAAATTGTGTTTTGATTATGGATAAAAGGTGTTTCCAGGGTTTAAGACTTCATCTCTGATCTGCCTCTAGTGGTACGGCCCGTACTAAGTAGGTACGGCTAGGCCGTACCTCACTTGGTAAGGCTAGGCCGTACCACTCTGGTAAGACCCGTACCGGCTTCCCAGAACAGAACCTACCAGTTCGAGTAAATGCATTTCCTTGCTGGTACCTTGTGCTAAACTCTTTAGAAAGGTTCAATTGACCATACCTAAGGTTCCTAACCCTCAACCGTCGTTTGTTGGATCAAGATCTAGGTTGGAATGCGATTGAGAGCCTTTTAGGGTTTCTACACCTCAACCATCGTATGTTGGTACAGATCTACCCTAGCTGATTGATTAGATGTCTAAGGCACCCTCTAATCTGTCGATTAGAGGAGAATTCAACCTTTCGGCTTCAATTCGAACTATTCTACCCTATGTACTTGAATTGGATGAGAGATTGAGATGATCACATGACCTTGATAGGTTCGATCTAAACCTAAAGGGACATCATACAACAATCACAGCAAGCAAAGCAAGATATAACAATGAAAATCACAATCAATCAAACTAAAGAGTTCATACAAAGTAAAAGTCAAAGAAAGTCAAAACAAATCAAGATTCGATCTCTAACCCTAGAAACTAAAATGATCTACTCACAGCACATAGCAATGTCTAAAAATACAATAAGAGGAAGAGAGATAGCCATGGATTGAAGGGAGATGGAGGAGGAAGCTAGATCCGTCGAGTTTCGCCTCTTCCTCTTCTTTCCTTCTTGCTTTCAGCTCCTTCGCCTTCTTTCTCTCTCCTACTGAGCTCTCAGATCTATCTGGAATGAATTGGATACGAAATCTGGAGAGTTCCCCGCCTTAAATAGCCTCTGCCCAAATTTGAATCTGTCAGGACGCCTTCATGTACGGCCCGTACCAATTTGGTACGGCCTGGCCGTACCAGGCGTGAAGAGCTGAAAATGGCCAAGTAAGGTCCGACCCGTACCAAGCCTGGTAAGGGTCGTACCTCATCATGTGAATCGCCATTTCTTCGTGTGTTTTGCTCCAAACCTGCAGAAAACAAACAAACACTCAGCAGTACCAAATTCTAAAGATATATCGATGAAATGCACATGATTCTGGTGAATTATGGCACGAATCTGGTACTAAAACAGGCCTAAAATAGACTAAATATGCGAGGTATCAAATTCCCCCAAGCTGAACCTTTGCTTGTCCTCAAGCAAAAAGTTTCAAACTCGGGTAAAAGTGCTGGACAACTAAATCTAAATGCAGATACAAGTCTAAATGTGAAAACCTACGTGAATTTGCTATAGTCAAGAATTTCTAGAATCGATTCGGTTGTAATTCAAACATTCCTTTGTAAACCTTGATTCACTCCAACAATTAGTCAATTGAACTTCTTATTTTGAGATGCTTCTAACAATGGAAAGACTAATTACCTAGGTTTGATCGAATCAATTTCATTCTTTTTCCGAATTATTGCTTTTATTCAAAGTGATTTTTCTTTGCATTTGCCCTCCCCCAAGCTTGAATCAAGCTTAAGGGTAAGAAAGTTGCGAACGAAGTGTGTTGGTATGAGCAAAATTTTCTTTCTTTATTTCTAATTGGGAGACGAGCTCAAAGGCGCCCATTCGAGGCTTATTGCCAGTACTCTTATTTTCTCCATCTTTTCTCTTTTGTTTTCTCTTTTTCTTTTTCTCATTTTTTTATTTTTTCTTTTTCTTTTCTTTTTTTGGTTTGCTCACACCATGAATACACACATCCATTGGTATTCATTCATACCAATGGATATTCCAAACTTTCTTAATTTGAAAATCTCAATTCCTAAAGGCACAATTCAGTTTTTTCGAATAATCTCGTTCGATTCAATTCTAAGTTTGTTTCATCTTTTCCATTATTAAAAACATCTCAACCTAAGTAGTTCAATAACCAATCATGGGTTAGTTCCAATTCACTCAATTCTAATCACAACCAAATTGTTTCAAAGTTATTCTCAATTCTAGCAATTCACGCAAATTTTCACCTAACAATGCAAGAGAAAAGTAAAAATGACCTAAGTGCAATCAAAATAAATCCTAAAACACAAAAGTAAATCCTAAGATACAAAAAGTCGTCTTCCCCCCCAAGCTTAGCCTGAGCATTGTCCTCAATGCTTCAAGACTGAAAGATAAAGAGATATAGAAGCAAAAGGGAAAGAGAAAACATACCCGCTCAGTCATCGGTGGGAGGTGGATCAGGTGGCACTGGTGGAAGCACCCACTTCTGAGGTACACGGCCCATGCGATCACACTCTTGCATCAGAAGAATCCGCAAGATTCCCATCAAGTTCTTGATCGAGCGCCCGATCGCGCTTTTGTGCGCTTCCAATTTCTCCAAGAGTGTAGCAGTCCGATCGGGTTCAAGATCTGCGCTTATGATTACATGACGACATCTATTTGGGTTTAGAAATTCATACCTGAGGTGAAGAGGCTTGAGCTCAGGAGTCAGCCGCTCTGTCTGGGTCTTGACGCGGGTCACATCAGGTGGAATGGCATCGCATGTTGACCAATCCGACTCGCTTCCTTTGGTCTCCAGGTCATCAGAACACGGCATGTAGGTCGCATCGGGTGGTGTGCGGGTCGCGTCCATATGCTCTTCAGGTGGAGATGCGGGTCGTGTCTCAATGATGCGGGTCGCGTCAAGTGCGGTCTGGTCTGTTGGCTGGGCTGGTCCTTCGCATTCTGGCTGAGCTGGCAGCTTTTCAGGTTGAGATTGGCGTGAGATGATGATGTGACTCAATTGCTCCAGCAACTTGTTTTGGGCAGCCATTTGATTTTGTTGAGCGGCCATCTGTGTGGACATGTTTTGCAACTGTTCCCACAGCATCTGGTTCACCTTCCCTTGCTCGTGTATGAATTCGATCTCAGCGGGATCAATGTACGGCTCGGGTGGATCGGGTTGGAATGCGCAATTGTTCGAGTCATCGAATGGTGCAGGGTCGTAGAAATTGCAATTGTTGTTGCTGATATAGCCATCCTGCTCCTGTTCCTCACTCCAATCAGCCAGTGGGCAATACTCATAAGAGTGTCTCCTGTCCCCACATATGGCACATGGCTGTGGTTGCTGGTTTCTGGCTGCTCTCGTGCTCAGTCTGATTGAATAACTCTCTACGGCCTCCTCCAGCTTGGCAGCTTTGGCATGTAGAGCTGCGATCATGGCTTCCTCTAGCTTGGCAGCTCTAGCATATAGAGCTGTGATCTGATCAGCTTCGGATCGGCCACCTCCTCCAGTTTGAAAATTGTCGCGGCCATACCAATGTCGGTCTGTCACCATGTACATCTTGAGCTCCTCAGATGGTACGGGTCGGACCAGATTGGTGCGGCCTGGTCGTGCCTGAATTGGTACGGGTCGGACCAGATTGGTGCGGCCTGGCCGTGCCTGAGTTGGTACGGGTCGTACCAGGGGGTGGCTGAGCAGTGTCGGATGAGTCTGGAGGAGTTTGATCGAACAGTGGGCCCCTTGCTTCTCAGATTGTATGTCAGCCTGTATTTGCCTGCAGGGGGGGGTTCAAAAGCCAGTTTTTAGTATTTTTTTTTTTTTTTTTTTTTTTTTTTTTTTTTTTTGAATAAGAAAAGCAATAAAGATACAAGATAAAATCTAGATCAACTAAGTAAGATAAAACCTAACTAAGCAATTGGTTACCGTCCCCGGCAACGGCGCCAAAAACTTGTTCGCAGCAAAGCGCAACGCAAGTTTCGGCACGCTTGAAAGCGTACCTTTTAAACCTCGTTAACACTCCACGAGTAAAGGATGCAAGTGCACAACCTCTGCCGTGTAGTATAATCGGGTATCGATCCTCAGAGACGGCTAATCACTCGGTTAAGTTCTATCTAAACTTGATTGAAAACTAGAAGTTGAAAAGGTTTTGTTTGGTATTTAATTTCCTAAGGTATCAAATCAAACTGTTCAGACAATTGAAGAAGATGTAACAAAATGTTTAGAACAAATGTAAATTGTGTTTTGATTATGGATAAAAGGTGTTTCCAGGGTTTAAGACTTCATCTCTGATCTGCCTCTAGTGGTACGGCCCGTACTAAGTAGGTACGGCTAGGCCGTACCTCACTTGGTAAGGCTAGGCCGTACCACTCTGGTAAGACCCGTACCGGCTTCCCAGAACAGAACCTACCAGTTCGAGTAAATGCATTTCCTTGCTGGTACCTTGTGCTAAACTCTTTAGAAAGGTTCAATTGACCATACCTAAGGTTCCTAACCCTCAACCGTCGTTTGTTGGATCAAGATCTAGGTTGGAATGCGATTGAGAGCCTTTTAGGGTTTCTACACCTCAACCATCGTATGTTGGTACAGATCTACCCTAGCTGATTGATTAGATGTCTAAGGCACCCTCTAATCTGTCGATTAGAGGAGAATTCAACCTTTCGGCTTCAATTCGAACTATTCTACCCTATGTACTTGAATTGGATGAGAGATTGAGATGATCACATGACCTTGATAGGTTCGATCTAAACCTAAAGGGACATCATACAACAATCACAGCAAGCAAAGCAAGATATAACAATGAAAATCACAATCAATCAAACTAAAGAGTTCATACAAAGTAAAAGTCAAAGAAAGTCAAAACAAATCAAGATTCGATCTCTAACCCTAGAAACTAAAATGATCTACTCACAGCACATAGCAATGTCTAAAAATACAATAAGAGGAAGAGAGATAGCCATGGATTGAAGGGAGATGGAGGAGGAAGCTAGATCCGTCGAGTTTCGCCTCTTCCTCTTCTTTCCTTCTTGCTTTCAGCTCCTTCGCCTTCTTTCTCTCTCCTACTGAGCTCTCAGATCTATCTGGAATGAATTGGATACGAAATCTGGAGAGTTCCCCGCCTTAAGCCTCTGCCCAAATTTGAATCTGTCAGGACGCCTTCATGTACGGCCCGTACCAATTTGGTACGGCCTGGCCGTACCAGGCGTGAAGAGCTGAAAATGGCCAAGTAAGGTCCGACCCGTACCAAGCCTGGTAAGGGTCGTACCTCATCATGTGAATCGCCATTTCTTCGTGTGTTTTGCTCCAAACCTGCAGAAAACAAACAAACACTCAGCAGTACCAAATTCTAAAGATATATCGATGAAATGCACATGATTCTGGTGAATTATGGCACGAATCTGGTACTAAAACAGGCCTAAAATAGACTAAATATGCGAGGTATCAGAAGGAGAGGTAGATGGAGTGGAGAGGGAGAGAAAATGGAGAGGGAGAGGGAGAGAAGAGAGAGTAGATTGAGAGGTGCGGCTGGGAAGGGGAAGGGGTGCGGGTTGGATCGGGTTTAAAAAGAAAAAGGCGGCAGGTATGGCGTCGGTTCGCGTCCCTGACCTAGGTACGGCCTGGCCGTACCAAATTGGTGCGGGCCGTACCAACCTTTAAATTTTCAGGCCGTACCAATGTGGTATGGCCTAGCCGTACCAACCTCAAAAATTTTCGTTTCTCGTTCTCGTGACTTCTCAAGCCGCTCGTGATGCAATGCAGAAGAATGAATGCATGTCTATCTGTTCCTAAGATGCAAAACAGGTAAAAATGGCTTGGGCTGCCTCCCAAGGAGCGCTCGTTTTAGGTCTCGAGCTCGACCTTCTCTCTTCAGGCTTTGATTGGAAATAGATCAGGAGGCACTGGTGGGATCACCCACTTCGGAGGTACACAGACCATGCGATCACACTCTTGCATCAGAAGAATCCGCAAGATTCCCATCAAGTTCTTGATCGAGCACCCGATCGCGCTTTTGTGTGCTTCAAATTTCTCCAAGAGTGTAGCAGTCCGATCGGGTTCAAGATCTGCACTTATGATCACATGACGACATCTATCTGGGTCTAGAAGCTCATACCTGAGGTGAAGAGGCTTGAGCCCAGGAGTCAGCCGCTCTGTCTGGGTCTTGACGCGGGTCGCATCAGGTGGAATGGCATCGCATGTTGACCAATCCGACTCGCTTCCTTTGGTCTCCAGGTCATCAGAACACGGCATGCGGGTCGCATCGGGTGGTGTGCGGGTCGCGTCCATATGCTCTTCAGGTGGAGATGCGGGTCGTGTCTCAATGATGCGGGTCGCGTCAAGTGCGGTCTGGTCTGTTGGCTGGGCTGGTCCTTCGCATTCTGGCTGAGCTGGCAGCTTTTCAGGTTGAGATTGGCGTGAGGTGATGATGTGACTCAACTGCTCCAACAGCTTGTTTTGAGCGGCCATCTGTGTGGACATGTTTTGCAACTGTT
Organism: Carex myosuroides; assembly: GCA_028015225.1. Lineage (NCBI taxonomy): Eukaryota > Viridiplantae > Streptophyta > Magnoliopsida > Poales > Cyperaceae > Carex > Carex myosuroides. The sequence goes on along the minus strand of CM051471.1, from coordinate 18,888,630 downwards.
CCCACAGCATCTGGTTCACCTTCCCTTGCTCGTGTATGAATTCGATCTCAGCGGGATCAACGTACGGCTCGGGTGGGTCGGGTTGGAATACGCAATTGTTCGAGTCATCGAATGGTGCAGGGTCGTAGAAATTGCAATTGTTGTTGCTGAGATAGCCGTCCTGCTCCAATTCCTCTTCCCAATCCGCCAGTGGGCAATACTCGTAAGAGTGTCTCCTGTCCCCACACATGACACAACTCTGCGGTTGTTGCTCGACTGCCATCACACTCAGCTTGTCCATCGCCCTCTGCATGGCTTCCTCTAGCTCGGCAGCTCTAGAATATAGAGCTGCGATCATGGCCTCCTCTAGCTCGGCAGCTCTAGCATATAGAGCTGCGATCTGATCAGCTTTGGATCGGCCGCCTCCTCCAGCTCGAGAACTGTCGCGGCCAAACCAATGTTGGTCTGTCGTCATGTTGTACATGAGAGCCATGGTGTCTCGAGCTCCTCAGATAGTAATCGCCATAGTGTTCCTGAAAAAGAGAAAATAAACAAAAGAAAGATACAAAATAAATAAAGGATACAAGATAAAGTCTAGATTAACTAAGTAAGGTAAAATCTAACTAGGCAATTGGTCACCGTCCCCGGCAACGGCGCCAAAAACTTGTTCGCGCAGAAACGCAACGCAAGTTTCGGTACGCTTGAGGGCGTACCTTTTTAAAACCGCGTTTACACTTCACGAGTAAGGGTCGCAAGTGCACAACCCCTATCGAGTAGTATAATCGGGTATCGATCCACAGGGACGGTTAATTGCGAGGTTAGATTCTATCAAACTCAATCAAAAACTAGAAGTGAAAAATGTTTGGTTTGGTGTTTAATTTCCTAAAGGGTCAGATCAAACAATTCAAACAATGTAATAAAATGCTAGAAGAAATGTAAATTGTGTTTTGATTATGGATAAAAGACGTTTCCAGGGTTTCAGACTTCATCTCTGATCTGCCTCTAGTGGTACGGCCCGTACCAAGTTGGTACGGCTAGGCCGTACTCCACTTGGTAAGGCAAGGCCGTACCACCCTGGTAAGACCCGTACTGGCTTCCCAGAACAGAACCTACCAGTTCGAGTGAATGCATTTCCTTGCTGGTACCTTGTGCTAAACTCTTTAGAAAGGTTCAATTGACCATACCTAAGGTTCCTAACCCTCAACCATCGTTTGTTGGATCAAGATCTAGGTTGGAATGCAATTGATTGCCTTTTAGGGATTTCTACACCTCAACTCTCGTGTATTGGTACAGATCTACCCTTGCTGGTTGATTGGAGGTCTAAGGCACCCTCTAATCTGTCGATTAGAGGAGAATTCAACCTCTCGGCTTCAATTCGAACTATTCTACCCTAAGCATTTGATTTGGATGAGAGATTGAGATGATCACATGACCTTGATAGGTTCGATCTAAACCTAAAGGGACATCATACAACAATCACAGCAAGCAAAGCAAAAGATAGCAAATAAGATCACAATCAATCAAACTAAAGAGTTCATACAAAGTACAAGTCAAAGAAAGTCAAAACAAATCAAGAATCAATCTCTAACCCTAGAAACTAAAAGAACTACTCACAGCACATGATAATATCTAAAAATACAATAAAAGGGAGAGAGATAGCCATGGATCGAAGGGATCGAGAGGAGGAAGCTAGATCCGTCGAGTTTCGCCTCTTCCTCTTCCTTCCTTCTTGCTCCTAGCTCCTTAGCTCTCTTTCTCTCTCTTACTGTGCTCTCAAATCGATCTGGAATGGAATTGATATCGAAATTGGAGAGTTCCCCGCCTTAAATAGCCCCTGCCCAAATTTGAATCTGTCAGGACGCCTTCATGTACGGCCCGTACCAATTTGGTACGGCCTGGCCGTACCAGGCGTGAAGAGCTGAAAATGGCTAAGTAAGGTCCGACCCGTACCAAGCCTGGTAAGGGCCGTACCTCATCATGCGAATCGCCATTTCTTCGTGTGTTTTGCTCCAAACCTGCAGAAAACAAACAAACACTCAGCAGTACCAAATTATAAAGATATAACAATGAGATGCACATGATTCTGGTGAATTATGGCACGAATCTGGTACTAAAACAGGCCTAAAATAGACTAAATATGCGAGGTATCATAACCTATTTAAAAATTAAAACCGAAATTAAATAATAAATCAAACCTATTGAAAACCAATTTATAATTAAAAACCTATTTATTCAAAACCTATTAGAAACCTATTTAGAATTCAAAACCGAAAATAATTAAAAGTTTCAAACCCAATATAACCTACTCAAAACCGAATTAATATAACCGATTCATATATTATAACCTATTTAAAAGTTAAAACCGAAATTAAATAATAAATCAAACCTATTGAAAACCAATTTATAATTAAAAACCTATTTATTCAAAACCTATTAGAAACCTATTTAGAATTCAAAACTGAAAATAATTAAAAACCTATTAAATATAAATTAAATCTAAATCTAAATTAAAGTAAATAAAAAAAAAAAACAAGACAAGGAGGCAGCAAGCCTCTGTCTCTGTGACAGAGGGATCCGAACCCCAAAAAAAAAAAAAAAAATTCTAACTCTAATTTGAACAAAAAAATATAACTCTAATTTAAAAAAATCTATTTCGACAATCTATTTAAAGAAAAATATAACTCTAATTCAAATTTAACTTATTCAAAAAAATAACTCTAACAAATTTAACTTATTCAAAAATCTATTTTAAAAAAATAAATACAACTTGTTCTAACTTATTTTAAAAATCTATTTTAAAAAAATATCTCTAACAAATTTAACTTATTCAAAAAAATAACTCTACCAAATCCAACATATTCAAAAATAAAATATAAATCTAACTTATTTATCTAACAAATCTAACTTATTTATCTACCAAAATATAAATCTAACATATTCAAAAAAGATAAATCTAACTTATTTATCTAACATATTTAAAAATTAATCCGAAATTAAAAAATAAAATCTAACCTATTTTAAAATAAATCTAACATATTAAAATGATCAAATAACATATTCAAAATTTAAAAAGTAAAATATAACATATTCAAAAAATAAAATCTAACCTATTTAAAAATAAAATATAACATATTAAAAAAAAAATCTAACCTATTCAAAAAATTAAATCTAACCTATTAAATTTAGATCCGAATTTAAAAAATCAAATATAACCTATTTGAAAAATCTAACATATTAAAAAAATCCAACCTATTTATAAATAAACCTAACATATTTATAAATTAATCTAACCTATTCAAAAATAAATCTAACATATTTTAAAATAAATCTAACCTATTCTAAAAATACATAGAACTTATTTAAATCTAATTTACTTACAAATATAGTAGAGATTTAAAAATAAAAACCGAATTAAAAATTAAATCTAACCTATTTAACCTATTTTGAAAATAAATCTAAGCTATTTATAAATAAATCTATGAAAGGATAAAAAATACATACAACTTATTTAAATCTAACCTATTCTAAAAATACATAGAAATTATTTAAATCTAACTTACTTACAAATAAAAACCGAATTAAAAATAAAAACCGAATTAAAAATTAAATCTAACCTATTTAACCTATTTTGAAAATAAATCTAAGCTATTTATAAATAAATCTATGAAAGGATAAAAAATTAGAATTTATGAAAGGATAAAAAATACATACAACTTATTTAAATCTAACCTATTCTTAAAATACATAGAACTTATTTAAATCTAACATATTTTAACATACTTACTTACTTACCTACTTAAAAATATAAAACGAATTAAAAATTAAATCTAACCTATTTAAGCTATTTTGGAAATAAATCTAAGCTATTTATAAATAAATCGAACCCATTTCAAAAATAAATCTAACCTATTCAAAAGTAAATCTAATATCTTTTGAAATAAATCAAACTAATTCTACAAAATTAACAATAAATCTAACATATTTAAGCTATTTTAAAAATTAGTCTAACCTATTTATAATAAAACTAACAATAAATCTAACATATTTAAGCTACTTTAAAAATTAATCTAACCTATTTATAATAAAACTAACAAAAAATCTAACATGTTTAAGCTATTTAAAAATTAATCTAACCTATTTATCATAAAATTAACAATAAATCTAACTTATTTAATCTATTTTCAAAATTAATCTAACATTTGCGAGATAAAAACTTGCGCCTTTGCGGGATGAAATAATCTTGCTCAACCGTATCTCGCGCCTTTGCGGAATAAAATAAATTTCTAACTATATTTTTTTTTCTAATAATTAAATTAATTTCGGAAAAATAAAAAATGTTGAGAGAGAGACAGAGTGAGTGAGAGACAGAGAGAGTGAGTGAGTGAGAGAGTGAGTGAGGGAGAGTGATTTGGTTAATTGGTTCATTGGTTGAATGGTTGTTAATTTATAAAAAAAAATCGGAACACAGGGAGAGTGAGTGGGGGACTGGGGGGGCCTGGCGCTGGGGCTGGGAACAAAAATCAAGAAATTCGGTCCACTTTGCTACAGTATTTTGCACCGTTGGATTCAAAAATTTTCAAATTGATACAGTAAAATATCAAATCAGACGGTTCGGGCGGGTCCAGCGGGTCCAGCGGGTCCGGATCCGGGTTCGGCGGGTAAAGTAGAGGGTTGGACGGGTCCGGGTCCGGGTAATGCGGGTTAGGCGGGTCCGGATCCGGGTAGGTCGGGTTAGGCGGGTCTAGGTCCGGGTTAGGCGGGTCTAGGTCCGGTCCGGGACGGGTTTAGTCCGGTCCGGGACGGTTCGGTCCAGCGGGTCAAATATAGGGGGTCATGTCCGGTCCAGTAGATAGAAAACCAAACCGACCCGTCCCAGGACCGGACCGTCTCTAACCCCGGTCCGGGACGGGTCTGGTGCACGGGACGGGCCGGTCCAGGTCCGGTCCACGGTTCCGCCGGTCCGGTCCTGGACCGGCCGGGTTTTTTTCAAAACTCTAGGTATTGGTACCGTGATCAATAATTAATTGTCGTGGGGAGAGATGTGATGTGACAGAAGAGAATGTTAGTTTAGCGCTGTAAGTTATTACTTTATTTAATTAGGAAAACGCATGTGAGATGCTTGAATTTTTTTCACTTACTGTAGAAAAGTTCCATAATCAGGTATCTGATGCTTTTCTTCTTTTCATAAAAAAATCAGAACATTTCAAACTTTTTTCTTATATACTCAAATGAGAGAATGGAGTTCTGGAAATGATTTCTTGTGCCTTTCCTCAATACCTTGTTGGTTGACAACGACAATGAAAAAATTTCTCTTCTGAAATATGGAAATGTTTTATCAGCCCAACAAAACCAGCCCAAGCCCAAGCCCAAGCCCAGTAGAGGGGTGATTGGTTTAGGAGCATATGTGATATTTAGCCTTTTAAGGGGGAGATTAATTCAGGGCCTCAAAGAGAGGAACGAGCAAGCAATTTCATCTAATAAGCTTCCATGTAATTTTACAGAATTTCGGAAAATATTATTTAAGTCAATTTCATCTAATTTTTCATCTTTTGTCACTACACTCTAATTTTATTTACGGATTAAATTAAATATCTAATATCTAATTTATACTTTAGTGCGTTGGTAATTTTATAATTTTGAACTTGACATTCTTGTAATGAATCATTATTTTACATTCCTATATAATTACAAATTCATATAAGTTCTTTGTTACGGTTCGAAGCAAATTTGAGAGGACCCGAGTAAGATTGCAAATGAGTCGACCTCGAACAATCTAATTCTAACTCTAGTTTGTTTGATTACAAGTCTAGTTGAGTCGAGTTCAAATTGAAAATCATAATTTTTTTTATTTTAATTTACATGAGCCGAGGTCAGCTCAATTATTAAATTTTATTTATTTATTTGTATATCTCTTAAATAATTAAAGCATATAAATATTATTCTTTTAAAAAAATTATATTTATTTATTTATTTATTATCAATATTGTATTGACTTTATAATAAGATTTGATATTTATATTTTGAAAATGACTACATTATGATATATAAATAGTTGAATGTTCTATACCAATCTATTTTGAGTCGGATTCGAGAAAATAAACAAAGATGATTTTATGAAAAATCTAATGAAGGCTATGAAGCGAATCGAACTCCAACTCGATTCGAATCAGGAGTTGCGAGTTGCAAGATCAAGCTCCATCAGCCACGTGTTTTTCTGTGTGAGCATTCTCAAAAGTAACTCAAAATTTGAATTTGGATTCGGACCGTCCGATCAGAATCCGAACCAATCCGGTCCGAAGTTGAATTCACTTGACACCTTTAATATTCTTGCATATTCTGATCGTACGGTTCAAATCCAAACTCAAATTTTGAGTTACTTTATCCGAATTCTAGTTTGGACGGAAACAATTGCAATTAAATTTGTGGACGCAAGCTCACTCACTGCCCCGCATCTGCCTCCTGGCTCTCTCTCTCTCTCTCTCTCTCTCTCTCTCTCTCTCTCTCGGTGCATCAACAATGGCGGGAACGATCAAGCTTAACAGCGGATACGAGATGCCCACGGTAGGGCTTGGCGTGTGGCGCATGGAAGGAAAGTCGATCCGCGATCTCCTCTTATCCGCTATAAAAATCGGATATCGCCATTTCGATTGCGCTGGTACGCTTTCTCTCTCTCTCTAACGAAACGAAAGAGAGCGAAAAATCTCTCGTTCGAGGCTGATCGTACACTTTCCATTTTGTAATTTAAACAGCTGATTATCAGAACGAAGCTCAAGTAGGAGAAGCTCTTGACGAGGCATTCAAGTCCGGTCTTGTCAAAAGGGAAGATCTCTTCATCACTACTAAGGTTAGTTACTGGTATTGTTGTTCTTGTTGCTAACTTACACTATCTCCTTCTTTTTTTCCTGACAATATCCTAATTGCATTTTAGTGTAATATTTTTTAACCTTATAAATGATATGGATTTGGTTATCACTACTTGCTGGTGCAGTGTCTGTTCAGTGAAAATACACACTTAACTGCTATAAAATGCACCATAGGCCTTTTCCTTGCTTCATAGATTACCAAAATGTCCCCGTCTCTCCTTGCCTTCTCTTCATGAAGGAGTGATGAAATGGCAAAGTCTTGGGCATTGACAAGGAAAATACTTGGCATTAATTTATCTGTTTCCCAAATGAAACTTCTGCATAGTAATATTTCTAATTTTATTCTTCTATGTTTAAGTTATGGAATTCTGACCATGGGCATGTGTTGGAGGCATGTAAAGACAGCTTGAAGAAGCTCCGTCTGGATTACCTTGACCTGTACCTGGTGCACTTTCCTATTGCAACTCGTCATACTGGTAACATGTTTACCACTCTGTCATCTAATTACGTTTGCTTGTTTGGCCTTTGCATTCAATATTTGTAGCATGAAGTATACATAGTACCAAACTATCAAGTTTGGGTGTTTGATCAATTTTTTTTCCTAAATATTGTTTTTTGTAGTTCATTTATTGTTGAGTTGTAGAGCTGAGGGAAATTGAGGTAATTTGTTTTTTAAAACAAAGCTTAAGTACACAAATTTCAGTTATTCACAGCCGTTTGGGTGTAATTTGGCTTACTGGAACAATTAAAGGTTTGAGTGGAACTCTTTGATGTTTTTTTAGCCCAAGAAAAGCACACATCCATTGTTACAGTAGAATATAAATTTATGTCGAACCTGGTTAATGAATTCCTACAGGAGTTGGTACGACGTCTAGTGCAATCGGAGAAGATGGAGTGTTGGACATTGACACTACCATTTCACTGGAGACGACCTGGCATGCCATGGAAGACCTTGTCTCCAAGGGGTTGGTACGAAGCATTGGAATCAGGTGCAACAAATTGAAGTTGATTCCACTCTATTTCAAATTTCTAGAACAAATTCACGTGTATTGGTCAACACAAAAAAGACAGTTCATATTTGTTTGACCCAATTGAGCCTCAATTAAACCCTGGGCTGCATAATTGAGTATCACTGGTGCAATTTATCATCTATTCCAACTCACGTGCAATAATAAGCCTGATTAGGCTTTGATTTCTCAATTAAATCTAAATTGACCTTAAATTCCCTTAACTTTTGTTATTTTTTTTTTTTTTTGATAAAAGTGAGCATAGCTCACCGATTCTGTTTACCAGAATCAACAAAATTCCAGGACTCGGTACCAAACCACTGGTACCGATCCTGCTATTACAGCCAGGAACAAAAGAAAAGTCATACATCAAGATCAAACTAACCCTAACAGAAGAACGAAACACATAACAAAAGATACAGCCACAACAACCTTCCAACAAACCATATCATATTACTAAACAAAATCCAACTACTCAAAACCAACTGACCCTACACTAAATCTTCTGTTACTTCACTTTGGTGCATGTTTGGGTCGGATCCACCTATAGGCAGCAGCCCCCTGATTACCCCTTCCTGACCATTCTGCCCCTCCTGCGTACCACAATTTGATTAATATCAGTAGGAAGCAATAAAGATAACTTCAACAATGAACCAGAGCAATTGTTCTTCACCCAGAAATGCGCCAAAGCTATAATTTGAGCCCCTACTGACTTGGAATTCGTTTGAACCCCTTGGAAACACAACTTATTCCTAGCTAGTCATACTGACCACAACACAGCCCCTCTAAGTAATTCTACCAGTGACCTATCCTTCAAAGGAATATCTTTGTCAATAAACCATAATTCATCAATAGTTGTATAATCAAAAGGAAAATTGTTAAACTCAGCTATCCAATTCCAAATACTTCGAATAAAAGAACACTGCACAAACAAATAATCTACAGACTCAGCTTCACCACAAAACACACAAGATACATCCCCTGCCATCCTCTTTTACTCAAATTCACCCTAGTAAGTACACTTTTTTTCTTAACTAACCATAGAAAGATTTTAATCTTAAAAGGAATTTTGACCTTCCACACAGTATCGTAATCTCTATTCCTAATTCCTCCAAACTTCAACCACTTATATAAAGAGTGTACCGTAAATTTACCTTGACCATCCCATCTCCAAAAGAGTCTATCATTTCTATCCCTAAAGATCTAACTTTTGCTATTTAAGACCAAATGAACTAAGAAAGAGCAAAGTGAATCAAAAAGAGGACAATTTTTGTCAAATTTGGACTCATGGGATGCCTACTTGCAATTTTACCTAAAATAACCTGAATTTTCCTCAGTTAATTGATCAACCATGACCTGACAGCTTCTGTCATGGTATTTCAAAAAATAATTGATCAACCATGAATTTTGCAATTGAGAATCAATTCAACTCAATTATCTATTCACTCTCAGTTATACAACCAAATGCTAAACCAACCCAACTTTTGCCTCAATGAAGCATCAATTATGCCATTTTTTTTGCCCAAAGTTCACTTTAATTGACTTAACTCAGCCATTTAGCATTAATGTTCCTCTGAGATTTTTTTTTTCTTATTCCTTACCTTTCAGCAACTATGACATATTTCTCACGAGAGACTGTCTTGCCTACTCCAAGATAAAACCTGCTGTGAACCAAATCGAAACACACCCCTACTTCCAGCGGGACTCGCTTGTAAGATTTTGTCAGAAGCATGGGGTGTGTGTTACAGCTCATACACCTCTTGGCGGCGCTGCAGCAAATACTGAGTGGTTTGGCACTGTCTCTTGCCTAGATGACCCCACTCTCAAGGTATAACACTAGGGTTTTTGGATCAGAGTTTGGTCGGTTTAATCATATTTGGTACTGACAACGGACTTATAGGTTAATTGGTTTTGAGTATTTTTCTCTTGGTTGTAGAGTCTAATTAAGAGAGTAAATATTAGTAGGATTTGCTTGCAGGCTGAACATTGATTCAATTAACCATCAAACTGTGCAATCTGCAGCCTGAATTTATCTAATTTGACTCCAAAGTGTGCAACAAAGTACCAAACAAGCCAATGATGAAATTAAGGAATATCGGTGTTCTTTCGGTATTGACTACAATAGGTTGAAAGAAAAACAAACTAAAAACACATTCTGTCTTTCTTATAGGCCTTGGCTGAGAAGTATAACAAAACTGTAGCACAACTGGTACTCAGGTGGGGTCTACAAAGAAGCACAGTTGTTATACCGAAAAGCTCCAAAGAAGAGAGGCTACATGAGAATTTCCAGGTGTTTGACTTCACCATTTCAGATAATGACATCGAGAAGATCAAGGCCATTGATCGCAAGTACCGCACCAATCAACCTGCCAAATTTTGGGGAATTGATCTCTATGCTTGATTAGGGTTTGTTCTTGTTAGATTCTCTGGCGGTATTAGTAAATTGCATGTCTGATATGTCTAGGTTCTCTATTTTCAATAAATAAATTGCCTTATCTGCCCACATTTCCGTTGGGCAAACGAGGCAAGTTTACATTGCACATTTCCATTTTGTTGCGATTAGAATCAAAGGGCACAGTTGTTTGTGTTATCTTGAACATGGATTGTTGATTTTAATGGTTAGATTGATAGACTGCTGGTTGTTGTGTTTGTATATGTATTAGTTATATATATTAGAATGTCTCGGAATAATTACAAATGTGAAACTTAGAAATACAAAATATATCTTGAGCCATAGCAGGAATTCCTTGATGCACATTAGTTTCTTAATTTCTTGTCCAATGCACATCAGCGACCTGCGTAATGCACACTTGTTTTCTTTCTTTGTAGTGCACAATCGCCACGGAGTCAAAGCACACTTGTTTTCTTTATATATAATTAATGCTTGCCAGTTGCCACAACCCACAATGCATTTGTTTTGTGAAAGAACAAAAGGGTAATCTTCTTCTCTTTCCATATCACTAGTCATACATAGAAAGAGTGATGGATGGTATTCCTTCTCTACCTTAATACACGCAAATAACTAGGCAATTTTTCAAAATTAAATGGAATAAAAAAAGGACACTAACTATCACATTAGACCTTTCCCATCTTAATGAGTCAAATATTAATCTCACTTGAGTTGTTCATCAGAATGTCACAATTTTCTCCACTTCTTCAGAACTCAATGGAAACCATTTTAAAGCGTTATAATTATGACTCCAATAACTTCATGATAAAATTTGTTCATTGTGGCCAGAAATGATAAATTTTCATCAATAAATCAACTATCAATATTAAATAAACGAACAATTCCAATTCGCCTATAAGATTGTAGATGATGTTCGTAAATTTGTCCATTATCTCTATATCTAACATATTTCGTCATGCCCCAGCCCCAGGCCCAGTCAATCTTAGAAGCTTTGTTTTAGCAAAGTTGTGCAGGTACCGGTAACTTCGGTATCTTTCAGATGCTTTTTACGGGAGTCGACCCTCTCAGCAGAGAGATGGGACTCACGTGCAACTGCGCTAAGTCCGTAGTTCGAATAAAAATAGTTTTGATTCGGTAATGTTTACAAGCTTTTGTTTGTTTTTTTAAAATAAGGCTACAAGGCCGTTTCCATTGATTGAAACTGTTACGTACAAGCTTTTGTTTATAAGCAATCAATTCCTTTAAGATAACTACTATATATATTTCCGTTTTTGGAGCTCCGTATTTGCAATTTTGTAATTTTGAGATAAATCTAGTCTTTTAATTCTAAGAAGAGAAGCCTAGCTACTTAGCTTCACTGGATCTTTTCTTTTCTTTTGTCACTTTTTAGGTTCGTAATTTGTTAGATTTTTTTGTTTTGTTAGATATATACGTAAATTAAAATCATCTTACAATTAATCTATATCGCACATTCTAATATGACAAATTAATTATGAGCTATAAATTAATCTTGCAATACAAATTGTGTCATCTTGGTCTGTCGTTGAGTGGTACAACGAGATGTATAGCAGGCCAGTATTTTATATTCTCGGTTATTGAAATTGATTTCTTTTTCTTTTAGTACGTAGCTTTTAAAATGAAAATGAAAATCTAAAGAAAATATTCCGAAATCACTAGAAAGTGAGTTGGTTGTAATGTGAAAAATAAAAATGTAAACCAAATTATATATGTTAGGATAGCCCATGGGCACGCGGAGTACGTGGTACCCACATGCCAGAGTTTGCTCCGAAACAAACGTTATCTAGCTAGTAACTAAAGCCCACTTTTAATAACCAAACAAAACTAATGTTAGCCCATGGGCCTCTTTAAGTTTTTTTTATCAATATACGATCTAAATCTTACTCTAGCTAGCTAGTGAGGCAAATGTAATTTTTTTTGGATCACAATTTTGGGTTGTTCATGGTCTAATTCTTCTTTTTACCAACTTGTCAAGTCTGACTATCCACAACTGACATTTATTGTTTTTAGGGACCTAAAAATACCTCCGAAAATCAGAGTTTTTGGTTGGCTGACATCACTTAATAAGATTTTTGATTAGAAGGGGATGGATTTTGGTTAACAGATGCTCTTTGTGCCGATCGGAATCTGAATCAGTACACCATTTATTCAATGCATGCACCTACACACTCAATTTCTACCAAGAATTACAAGCGCATGGGATCCTCAATTTACCAGTAAACAGGATGCCTACTGGAGTGATATTGGATGTCACTGTTCCACTCAAAACTAGGTCAGTTCTTAATATGGACGGAACGATGTTCTAGAATTTTTCACGGAGGGAAACAGACCATCATTGGAACTGAAGGCCGATTTGCAAACACAACTGAGTTTCCTCACCTTCTCATAAACACTGCAACGAAGCAGCATCAGCTCAAAATGCGGATCTCGATGCACTCCTCATTTTATTTTCTTTACTTTAGGATTTCAACATGAATTTTACTTCCTGTTTTACCTTTTGTTTACTTCCAACTCAAGCTCAAATGTTTTGAGCTAATTGCGTTTTTCTTATGTAAAAGCTAATATCTGAATAGCTTAACTCAATCATTAATAGAATATGGGCTTGACCTATGTTTTTCTTCAAAAAAGAAAGTTATAAAATAGACAATTACTATTTATTTATTTTATATAAAAGGAATAAAAACGAAGTGTCGGCGCTTTCCAAAACCGCACACGTTTTACCAATTAATTATGAATTCCTGATTAGATATATGAAAAGTGATAATGGGTGGAGATGGCGTGATAATGCCGACATTTTTATTAGATGTATGTGTTTTGATCCTAATTTTTAATGGGGCTATATATATCTAGATTTTCAATATAAATTCAACACCCTGAAATAAATCCGAGACACTCAAGCTCGGAGCATTAATTCCGGGAAGTTGGGTACGTTAGAAAACAAGAACACGTACTGTCCTTAATTTACCTTGCAAAAGTGAGCGAAGAAGCCATGCATGGACGACCACTTTTTCACTCTTCAGGAAGGCCCTTAATTTGGCGGTTACCTTCACTGTCGATAACAAGGTACATATATTATATTTATTATTTAATTTGTGCCATCTTACCTCTCATATATGAAGATATATTGCAAAATAAAAGGAAATAAAGAGTGACAATGTAATTTACAATAAGCTTTCCTTTAATTATCTCCTTAAAATGTAAGTGCCAGAATTACAATTAAAAAAAAGAAACTAAAATTTACCACGACCTCTCCATTGCTATCATATTTGCACAAATGTCAGTAAGTAGTTGCAAAATAAAAGGAGATAAAGAATTACACTTGCTTTCTCTGATAGTATAATTTTTTTCGATTCCATAAAAGGAACATATAAATTTTTTTATTCCATAGAATAACATGTAAATTTTTTTGATTTCATAGACGGAACATATGATTTTTTCAATTCCATAGAAGAATATATAATTTTTTTCAATCGAGGGCTTCGGTGTCTATCGCAGCGGAAATCAGGGGTTTTGACTGCCGAAATGAGCGGAGGCAAATTCTGGAATGAGGTAAAGAGAAAGAGGTAAATATATTCTTTTAACTTAAGACTTTTGTCACTTCTGTCAGACTTTACTTTTTTTGAGAAATTACTGACCTAATCATCTAACTCTACTTTTTTTTGAGAAATTACTGACCGATGGGACAAAAGTCTGGCATGTCTATTTTATTTTACTTCCAAGACAGCAAGATATGGCCCTTGAGAAATTCTCTTCAAATTTCCTAATGGATTTATCTTGTCTATTCTTTGATGGTGGAAGAAGAAGAAAAGACACACAGAGCTGTATTTTAACTTTTCTTTTCTTCCTTTTTTGTTGCTTCTGCTTGATAAAATGTGGTTAATTAATGTTTCAGATATTAATTATCATGGCAATTTTGTGTGCGCAATTGTGAAAAGCTGGCTGCCCGTTCAGATTTACAATCTTGGGTATGTATATATAACAATTTATTTATGCAAGTTGGGTCAATGTAGCTACAAAATGGTTGTCAAAAATGTACATAAAATAATGAATGATATAGTGCATTAAAATCCGCACAAAATTCTTCATATTTTGACCGCTTGACTTAATAGGAAATAAATTCGGAAATTAAAAAAATTTATATGGAAACTAAGCTCTCGTTAAGGAGATTGGTTTGAACGGTTTGAATTTATCGTTTGAAACCAATTCGATAAATTTTGGAGGCCGGAAGCATATTATTGAAATACTAGAGGAAGCGCCTTAGCCAATCTGTCAGTATATGATATGCCTATTGTATATATGATATTGACTTCTATATATAGCATTGCAAACAATTATAGCTATATATATATTGATTCAATTTGAAGGTTAATGAGATGTTGACAAATGCTGGAGATTCTTCTGGTGCAGGTGGATCTAAGTCCGATCAGCAATTAATGGACTAAAGAAAATTGCAGCATGCATGTATGCCTATATTTTTACTAAAGCTGTTACTTTTTTTTCTTTTTCTTTTTAAAGTAAAACTGAAAGGAACTAAAATTGAACAAAAATTATAATGAGTACAAACAGACTTCAATAAACATATATACTCATGATCCTACAGTTGACTATTTGATTTTCTGACCTCTTTTTAATCATTTGTACGTGTAGTTTAATTCAGACTCCTTGCAAATTAAATTGAAATGCTAAGCAAAGCTCAGGCCACCAAATCCATACCCAATCACGTACTAGATCTCAAGCATAATATATATCTCAAAGCCTTGGAGCAAACAAGAAACAATTAGTGAATTTGCGGGTGCCGCATGCAGCTTTTACACCCACCCACCAAGCATATTGGATACCAGTGCATCCGATCCAGTTGTAGCTAGGTTTGGAACAGGTACTGAATCTTCCTCGATAAATTAATTCTAATGGTACGACAAATCCTCTGTGCATGACCTAGATCTACTGTCAACGTACGCTGCATCAATGCCAGGCCCATCAGAACCAACCGAAAATGGGTTGGGCACAGATGCCCTCCTAGGGCATGCGCAGCGCGAGACCCGGCAACGGTTTGGAGATACATTGATCGATCTCTGGAAATGAAGTAACAAGTGGATCAAGTTTGGTTGTAGCTAGTGCTAACATATTAGAGTTAATTAGAAGGTACTGATCGATTTGGATAACTATATATCTTATTACTGACATATATTGCCATCTTGGAGGATCTGCTAATTAATTAAAGCAATAGCTAGTGATCCATGTACGTACGTACTCTTCATGATGATTGTCAATGATCGATATATGTAATTAGGGTTTGTCTGTAGTACAGTAAACTTATTTCGGCTATAGTACAGCAAAATTATAACCATTCATTTTCTAATCCGACGATTGAGATAATACAAATTTAACAGCATTTCTCTGTTAAATTTAACAGAAATTTTAGTCGGATGGACAAAATTGTCATTTGCATGAACCGCGTATGTCTTTCTCGCTTCGTCTCTCTCGTCCCCAAAAACAATCGGACCTATTTCCTCAAATCTCAATCTTGAACTAGCCATGGCGGATCACCTATTTCCTCAAACCCCGATCTTGAACTAGCCATCGCTGGCTCGATCTCTACTTCCGACGCCCTCCTCTCTTCCCCCCAATCCTCAACTCTCTTCTCTTCCTTCTTCAAAGAGGTATAATAGAACTCTCTGGCACATTAAGTGTTTGTGAAAATGTCTCTGAGAGATATTCTCGCTTCTAGCAGCAGTTTTTGACGGCTGAGCTTCGTACACGTTTTTTAAACAAAATCTCAACCTCTTCTCTGAAATGCAAGAATGAAGAAGGCAGACGAGGCTCTCTTTAACCATGGTAATACCTCTGCCCTCCTGTGCTAGTTTCTTTAGGTGCTTTGCATCTAGGCCAAAAGTTTATCACCTTGATAGATTATGGTGACTTTTTTTTTCTTTCTTTCCTCAAATACTGTGTCCCGTATTTGGTACTGCGCCTGTACAATTTAGGAGTCTCTAACCGTGCACGTAAGTTGCTTGATAAAATGTCCCAAAGAGACATTACAGTATGGATTCACCAAAAAGTAAGAGAATGAGAACATACTAAAAGTATTATTCTGTGGGATACATCTACAATTGAATTTATTTGAATATGTACTAGTTTATGAGTTATTAGGGTTCTAGTAAGAAAATAAAGAATATTTTAATCGTTTTGCGAATAATGCTAATGATAATGTTTAAGATATGGGCGAAAACGACACTCATGACTTTGATGCGGGAGATGTCTACATGGCATTTGACAACATGGACGCTGATTTACCTTCATACCCAGTGAAGCGGTGTAGGTCCGATGCCCATCGGACCTAGTTTGGACCGTCTGATATGACAACAATAAAGCCTACATGGACGGTCTGATACGACAGAGGAGAATAGAAAAGAGAATATCAGGTGAAAAATTGATTAACAACGGTTTTAAATTGCTTATGTCAATGCTGCGGTTGATGTATTTCACCAAAAAATTGCTTATGTTGTCATGGATATTATCATGTACCTGTCAGTGGTATTGAATTAACTCCTTGATTTTGTTTCTGCTTTCTATACTGTGCTTTTATGATCATTGTGCTTGATTCCAGTTAACAGTGGCAATGCAAAGGACTTATGTGCAAAATCAATGGAGCAAAAGTGAAATCAACATATGTCACTGTGGCTTCTAGAATGGGTATGTACTCATTGTTTACTTTCAAAAATCCTATATATATCTTGTAAGTTTATTTACTAATTTAGGTAACCACAGGTATCAATGGAGAAAAGCTTATCAGGAAGAACATCAGTATTGGCATTTTTAATGACCAAGTTGCTAAGAAAAAATCCATACACATAAGCCGTTTTTTTTTTCCAATTCTGATTGTTTTATTTTTATTTTTGTGAGTGTAGGTTGAGTTTCTTGTATAACCATGCTGGTTTGATTGCGATTGTTTGGTTCTATGTTATTGTGATGAAGGATTCAAAATAAGTGTAATTATTTTAAATGAGTTTAGTAATAAAGTTCTTTCTTTTTTTAAATTTAACTTTTTAATTTTGTTAAATTTTTTCTATGGTTAACAAAAAGCAATGACACTATTAATTTTTATTTTCTCATGTTTTCTTAAGTTCATGCATCTTTAGGCCATCACTGAAGCTCTGGACCAGTACATGCATGTTACTGGTATAAAGTGCAAATTAGTCCATTTCAAGAAAAAAGGTATAATTCACTTGTCCTTTTTATGTTAATTAATTGCACAGGGTTGAACATTTTATATTACCTAATTTGCAGACAATGGTTGCGAACCTTCCAGTTTACTGGTTCTCTCAATTGTTGTTTTCATATAACCAAACCCAAAAAATGTGGACTGTTTTGTGGTAGTTTTTTTGCTAGAGGATTGATTTGCAAACATTAAATGCAGGAGGTGCTGTTGAGATAGACAATGCAGAAAGGAAAAATGAAATGATGCCTCGAAAAGAAGAGAGCAGCCTTCTCACCAACTTGGATCTCTCTTTGATACTTGAATTCGATACTTGAATCAGTCTTAGATACTTGGTTTGTCTCAGAATTAATGTTTGTTTGCTTTTGTATTGTATAGAGCTTTACTGGCTTTGACATGATTTTATCAATTACAATAATCTGTAAATTTCCTGGTACTGTGGTACCAATTACAATAATCTGTAAATTTCAATGATTTTATCAATGTCATTCTTCGAATCATACTATAGATGTTTACAATTCTAATGTTCAAGCAAACAACCACTCTGAAGTTACATATGCACACATTTTACAAATACAATAATTTGACACATCTTAATTATTCTAGTGAACACAAAATACAATGTGAGATTTCAAATTATAGAAATAAAAGCCTGTTACAAATTATAGAGAATTAAGTTGATGATTGCCTAATGTACAGCTGGTATAGTCCTTGATGAAACCATAACAACTAACAAAAAGATGATTTGCAACCCATTAACAAACTAACTTAAACCGGTGTATATAATATATCCTTCAAACCTACTGAAAATAACCAATACAACTTCAAACGTTGACATTCAACAATCACAGACTGTCCTCGCAATATAATTGCTCAACCACCATTATGTTCTCCTGCTTGAGATGTGCAGTTCATTCGTGCCGAATTACGACCTGCACTAGCGATGTTATGTCCTTAAAGACCTGCACAAGTGTCGACTAATTCAAGTACCAAAGAGAGATCCAAATTGGTGAGAAGGCTGCTTATTCTTTTGGAGGCATCATCTTATTTTTCCTTTATGCATTGTCTGTCTCAATAGTTTGCAAATCAGCCACCTCCTGCAATTAATGTTTGCAAATCAGTCCTCTAGCAAAAAACTACCACAAACATCCCATATTTTCTGGGTTCGGTAATATGAAACAAAAATTGGTAGAAGCAGACCATTGTCTGCAAATTAGTTAATATAAAATGTTCAACCCAGTGCAATTAGTTAACATAAAAAGGACAGGCGACAAAACTTATTACATTGGAAAGCTTGATAAGTGATTTATTTGCATAATTTTGTGCGATTGATTCTTAGAATTAATTGATATGGCTTAATTTTACTAACAATTTTAGGTTCTGATAAAGTGATAAACCATAAAAGTAAAACATTTCATCAAGCAACTTATAAGCACTGAACTAATGAACATTAGACATCCATTAAACACCTTCTGCGTAATAAATAGATTTCACGATTATAACAAATAAAGAGAGAGTCCAGGATGTCGTTCTTACTTTATAGGATATCCTAACCCGCAAGAAGCATATTAACAAGCATTGGCGATTCAAAATTCAAGCCATCTCCCTTCTTCACCCGCAAAAGAGAGGATCTTTACTGTCACCTCACCAGCCTGAGTTGTACCAGTACATCATCTCACTGAAGACGCAAGTAATATAATTGCTCCTAACAAGAGAACACATCACCAGATTCATTTTTCTTACAAAGATACCCATCCAAAAAACATTAATAGAAGAAGAATAGTCAAAGATTATTATACTAAAATGGGATTCGAACAAAAAAAGCTACTCATTTTGTCACAGGAGCCGCAGTGCTTGATACCTTGTGTGATTCCACTTCTGAGCATGCCCTTGTCACTTCCTCATTCTGCAATACAAAATTTCAAATTTGCAAATTTGCAAATCTCTATATTACAGTGAATTTCAAATTTGCAAAAAAGGACTTTTTAATTCAAGCGGAATTGAGTTGCATTAATTGAAAATAATGTGGAACTGTATGAGGAATGGGATTTTACGATTTGCCAAGAGAAAAGAGAGATGAGAACAGTACCACGAGCACCGAGAAGCGGAAGAGGCAACGCGTTCAAGCCCTGCCGCGATTTCTCTACTCTCTTCTCCGTTCAGAAGGATCAGCCGCGAATTTTTGGGATGAGAAAAAGAGATGTAAGCTTAAGCGTGTCTTATTTCTGTGATAAAAGAATAACGGAGTAAGGGAAAAAAAGTAAAAAGACAGTTTTACCCTAAATAACTTAAAATTAGAGACAAGGAGATCAAAGGTCAGATTTTAATTAAAATCAAGTACTGTACTATAGTCAAAATAATTTTACTGTACTATAGACAAACCCATGTAATTAATATTAATGATGGATAATTAATTGTAAAAAATTGGAGTAATATATTGAGGTGCGCATGCATGCAACGAAATTAAAATTTACTATTTCCTATTCGTAATAATTAATTAATTAATTACTATGGCCAGATCAGCTTTATTATTAATTTCCATTTACAAAAATTAATTAATTGGAGATATCCTATATAGTTGTGGCTGTTAGATTCATAGAACAGGATATCTCCATAACAATTAAGTTAACTTGGATGTTTCTCTGCAGTTTGTTAAACTCATGATAGAAATTACCGTTGACAAGTGATCGAGGTCCGAATATTGACAGATCCAGCTAATTTAATTTTGCTTGCGCACTCTCAGCCGATTTATTAATTTGTTAATATCATTCAAAATATAAATTTTAAATGTATGATATCATCGATTTCCACAATTGTGCAAAAATAATGATTCATCGCTATCACCAATTTTTATTTTTTAAAATTCATTCTAAATTGAAATCATTTCTTATTTTTTATTTGTTGATTAAATCTGAAATTATCATTTCTCTTCTTAAAACTGATCCCGTCTCTTGAACCCGGCCATGCATCTGCAACAGACTAGACTAATCTCATCCAACGAAATTTAAATGTTTTGATGAAAAAAAAATAAGAAATTTGAATATTTTGATAGACAAATAAAAAATTTAATTAGAATTAATGTTTTCATTGACACCAACAATTATTAATCCTAATTTACTATATATTTTCATAAAACAGGATATTAATTAATTTCCATAACAAGTATTAAATTTGATCATGTTTGATGTTTCTCTATATATAGGAAACTTAACAACAAACCGATAGAAGATTAGAAGTTGATCTCTGGCCCACAAAATCTAAGGCATGGCCTACCGTACGTTGACAATTAATCGAGTATGAATAAATATTGACCAACCCAATTAATAAAATTAAGGGACGGAATTAATTAATGATTCATCGATCCCAGCCAGCTGGACAAAATTAAGGTACTATATATGCATGCGTGGATTGATGCGTACTACAAATTAATATTTTTTTCTCAAAATCCAAAAAAATAGTGAAAAAATTCTAAAAAAATATAAATTTTAGTTTTATAAGTACATATTCATATGAAGACCATGTTGAACGGCTCGAATTGACCGTTGAAATTTTCAAACTGAAGATTTGAGTCCATAGCGCAGGTCAATATGCACTATGCATATATACATCATAATAATATCTAATATTCCAGATAAACATAACATTATTTCTTCTATTTTCTTCTATTTAATTATTTAAAAACTAAATGGACAAATATATATATTAGATTATTTTAAATAGATGTACAGATCGATTTTATATTAATTTATTTAAACAACTCCAAAAAAAGACAAGTAATTAATAATTTTTATCTCGCATTTCCCTCATTTAAACAACTCCAAAAAAGACATTCTAAAAATAGTAGCGCTCTCCACAACGGGTGCATATATGCATGAATTTCCCAAAATATAAAAAAACAGCTTTATACCGGTCCCGCTATTTTTGAAGATCGAATTTGGGTATGGATGCCATATATTTAATTAATTAGCTTTTATTTTTGATTGGGAGAAGGTTAAATAGATTAATGTATATTATATATATAGTTAAGGGTTTTGAAGCGGCATGCAGAAAGAGAGAGATAAGCTAGGTAGAGGCTAGAGGCTAGAGGCATGCAACCATTCCAGCAGCAAATGCAAGGCAGCGCTAATGCTAATGCTAATGCTAATAGTGATGAGTTTAACGCAGCATGCAGTAACAAAATTGGAAGGCATGGATATGATCTGTAAACATAAGCTGTGGCAGTATGAGTCAGAATGGAATAGTACTGGATCACGACCAGCAGTTGGTGTTCTCTTCTCTTCTCTTCTCTTCTCCATATCTTCATTAATTAATTCTCTTTTTCTTTTTTTAAACTACTTTAGCTATATATATATCTTAATTAATTCTACTTGGTGCTGGTGCAGGATAATGATATTTCCTTCTGGAGAAATTTTGTGGCCAAGTACTATGCACCCCATAGTAAAAGAAGGTTTTGCATGTCCGCTTTGAAGCACCAACCAATCATGTCTATGCAACGCACCAAGGTAAATTAATTAAGGTTCCAACTTCTAAATACTAAATTTACTTCTTTTTCAACTACAAATTAATTGGAACTATCTATCTTAGCTTTCAACCATTTTACTACACCATCGATATCTTCATCATCTTAATTAATTTACCTTTTTGTTTCACCACAGGAGAAATGGTGTTGTAATTCTTGTAAACAAGTTTCTGACAAATGCCGCATCGGTACGTAACTTGCCAAAATACACAAAAACTAAAATAAACTTTTCCTTATTTTTTTCTGTATTTTTTTCTCTTTAATTTGTATATATGTCATAGAATATTCTTTCGAGGAGATGGCAGAGAATTTTCAGAAGAAATTTGAAATGGGTATGACAGAGTTGCTACTACTCGGGCCAGGAAAAATAAGAAATTCACGAAAAGGTCACATTGCGATTTTGTACAAAAATATGAAACTAATTTCCAAGGGACAATCTAGTTCCCGTAGCTCCATGGGCGAGCTTGTTGTTGTATTCAACGCTGAATTAAAGGTAGCTGTTTAATTAGTTAATTTTTGTAGTTGTTTATTGGGGTATATATATATATATATATATATATATATATATATATATATATATATGTATGTATTTCTTCAATTTTCTTTTGTTTATTGATGAATTGTTATGGATGTTTGAGATTTCACAATGGAACTGTTGTATGCGTCACTCTGAAGAATCCATCCTCAGAACAAGCCTAAGCCCCCGGGTACTTGCATATTTCTACTGGATCTACAAATTGCTGATAAGAAATGAAAAAAGTGATTAAATTTTTTGTTATTTGCATATATATGTGTGTCCTTAGTTAATTTTTATTTTTCTATTAGTTTGCAAGTCCAACAGAGATACTTCAACTTGTCAATACGAAAGAGTCTCAAGGTGGAATTAATGAGTCGGGAGGAGATCCGCAATTTGAAGAGTAAGTAAATTTTAAATTTGGATCTTCCTTCTTTAATTAATTTTGTAATTAGGAATAAATTTCACATATGCCTCTCAAAAACTTCCAAATTACATATTTCCCCCTCTAAACTTCGAAATTACGTATTTCTCCTTCTAAACTTCCAAAACTCACAAATTTACCCATTTTATTGTCGTTTATATTTAAAATCATTGTAAATTTTTAAAATACCCATTTTACCCTTTATTGAAAGCATACAAAATTTGTAGTTTATTTAATATAAAAGACAATAAATGAGTAAATTTGTGATTTTTGGAAGTTCAGATGGAGGAATACATAATGAAGTTATTGAGGGGTATACATGAAATTCCCCTAAATTATTTTGCAAAAAAAGTAGGTGCTGGCTATTCATGCAATTACTTGACATTTTTGGTACAGGTTCATGAAGATGATCATGACTTCTCAGGTAACGTCCTGCACATTTATATAACTCTACCATTGCCAACTGATTTAATTATCTTTCATGTAACATACCACACATTTCATTAACTCGATCTGCATGCAATACCTATCTTGTCAGGTGGCTCAATCCATTTGGCAATGGATTGCTGAATATAACTTTTTTTTATTTAAATAAAAACTTGTTGAATGATTAAGAGGGGTAGTTGTTTTATGGATCTTATGGCTGGTTCATCTGGTGAAAATCTTCAATCACTCAATTGGTTTGTCCATAATTGCTCTTACCATATTCTGGTGTAAAGTTAGGAATGATAATTCTTAGTTTAAACTTTAATTCTGCCACAAGATGTTAATAATTTGTTTGGACAGGTGCACCAAGGAACAATGCACCGGCAAGGTTCAATAGCCCAAACAAAACCGGCACTAGATGTTGGGTCTGGATCAGGAAATGATAGCAACTCTGACATGCTGATGCCGCTAGTTAGTACCTAGTTTTATCTTAGTATTTTGAAAGTGATGTTGATCAACTTATGCATGTAGTTTCTTATCCTAGAACATATTAGGTTTTAAGTAGTAGGTTAATTTTCCTAGTACCAGTTTGGTATTTTTTTAATGAACATTCTGGTTTCGTTACATGAAGTCGGTAGATAGATCCCAATTTTGTCAACAACAAAAAAAATAGGGAATGGCTAAAAGGTTAAAAGTTGGTTGCTAAACAATCTTTTCGTCCTAGCTATAAGGTATTTTGTTATGTAATTTTATCCTATAATTTTTTTTTAATTAGTATGTTATTTTAACAGGTTCTTCAGTGTTTTGGCAGCATGAATAGTCCCCAAAATAATAATAATTTCACTGGTATGAGACTGTGTACTCCATTCAATTTAACTTAAGTTTTTTTAGTTTGAACATATCTTATTGTATGGTATCTACACCCGTTCTATTCCCCTTTTTTCTTTGCATGAAGGTTTGCCGGGACATTAATTGATCAACCAAAACTTATTTGACTGTCATTGGCATTAATTGACTCTGTAATCAGTTAATAGTTAAATTGGGGATTGACTTTGCTGAATTGGGACTCAAATGGGATGAAATTAAAGATAAATTGGATTTGAATTTATTAATACTTTCTCGATTGATGAATATTACAATGGGGTAATTGAGTTTCATTTGGGTTTTCTTTCATGTGATCTAATCAGTTGAAGGTAAACTTGGACTTAATTTGGTTAGTAAGACTTTTGGGTTTCAATTGTAATCATTTATTAAACCTAACTAACTAATGTACATCATGAATCTTTGAATAATGAACTAATGAATCTGTTTAGAAATGGATCCACACCCTGGACAGCAGGCTACCCAGCAAAGGATGGAAGTGAACACAAGCAACAACGACAGTAACAACACTGCCCCGTCCAACTTGGAAGAGGAAGAAATGCTCAGGCAAGAGCACCAAAGATTAGAAATTATGATGGACGATATATTAAAGGCAGAAAGCATGGATGAAATTTATGCCTTGATAGCTAGCATCACAAAGTAGAAGATTCAGTTATTTCTAATTTTCTTTGTTTATAGTGCGGTCAAGGATCAAAGAGAAGGTTTATAGGTAGATTCCTTGGATTTACTGTGTAGTTTTAGCATAGCTATGTTAGAGAATGAGCTAGTAGTAATACTTTCAAGTTTTGGGCTGTATTCAGTTACCTGTTTTATTTTGGTTAGATAAATTCTAATGCATAAATGTTGACTTTCGACAAAGCTGTTGGATTGAGAAAATGTATATAAATGACAGCTTCCTTTCGTGTCTTTCTATTACTGAAAATTGAATAAATTAGATGTATCATTGGAACAATTATCATATGCTGAGTTTTTCATGATTTCTTCTTCATGTGATCGGTTGATGCTTTTTATTATCAGTCAGATAATCTCGTGAGTCTTCTCTATGTAATAAAAAAAAAAAAAGTTATATGTATGTGTGTACGCTCATGCAGATGTATGCGTGTGTACCAGTTAGATCTTGGATGCTGATGTATGTAGAAGTTGCTGATATCAGTGTTTTTTTCTTACAGTTAGGTACCAAACTTATACTGACCATAGAGATGTTGTCTGACAGTTATGTACCAAACTTAATTACGTATCTTCTATGCATTGGTCCGATTAATAATTAATGGAGAATGGAGAAACTACATACGCTATTGACTCTAACTTTACAAAACTCAAAACAAGAAAGCAAAAGGTTTGTTCTATTCGTTCTCTTGAGGTGTTCTTCATTCTCTCTTCTCTTATGCATTCTTTGTCGTATTATCTAATAAATTAATTTTGTGACCTCACTTAAATGAAGTTTAGAAAGCATCTTTGTAGTTCGGTTGTATATATATAGTTTACTACTTCAAATAGTTTATTATCCCTTAACAATTCATTTGGCATTAATAATTTTGTGCCCTCACTTAATTAATGTTTACAACTGAGCTTAATATTTTTATTGAAAGAAAAGGATATTGAAAATATTATTCATGAGCTATTAATATATAGATAGTTGGCATCATGGATATATATCCAATAAAACAATTCATTAATTTGGCATTAGGTGATCACACTATTGTGATGTCCTCATATATAGTGGTGTATTTTGAAAGTCTCCGTGCACACAACTCTCATGCCGGCCGTTGCAAACACTAACCATCATCTAATTAATTAATCCTTCCAAGAAACCTATAAATTCTCTATGCAGGGACATATATCACCAACCAATCATATTAACTAGCTATACAGACAGACATAGTAACAATTCAATGGGTCTATTTTCACGTGCTACAGTCGCACTTTTTCTCTTGCTTGCCATGCTGGCAATGGAGTCTCAGGCTGACAAGCTGCAACCAAGTTGCTATGGAGATTTTATCCGCCTTTCCTCATGTACGCCTTATATTGTTGCTGGGGGGAGTTTGGGGCCCCCGAGCAAGGAATGCTGTGCAGATATGAAGGCCCTTAAACGTAGTTGTGTGTGTGATGGACTAGAGAGCTTCAGTACTTTGTCTGGCCAATGCAGCTTGCCTTCAAGACCACCTACCTGCAGCTGTAATATATAATACCTTCCTTGCTTTATCTGTTTGCATGTATAATTGATCCTTTGAAAAATAATGTTGAAGATGTGGGTAGTATACTAATTATATAAATTCTAGTTGGTTAGTTTCAGTTCAGCTCCATCACAAATTATAGTTTTCCTTGTGTTCTTTTATCATTTGCTAACACCTCAACGTTTCTGTATTTTTTTTGTCTTGACGAACAGCATGATGAAATAATAGCTGAGGATATATTGCAAACAAATAAAAGCACAATAAAATCTGGGAACATTATGGGAACAATGCTTGATCTCGATCAGTATTCATTGGTACTCAATCGATGTACAATATGGGAACATGTAAAGGCACAAGTTGATCTCATTTTACTCTTACGGTTACAGATATATTAATAAAATCTGAATTTAGTTTTCTTAGTGAACTTGTTCCTTTAATGCTCTTACCTGCAGCATTTGCTTATATATAGAGAGAGAGAGAGAGATGGGCCATAGTGAGTTGCGAAGTAAGGATCTTGTTTTACTTCACGCTCATATCTCCATTTGCAAAGACCAAACAATCAATCCGAACCGCTCAACAAGATATCTATATTGAAATGTGCTAGGAGACCAAATTTTATATTTTTTGGAAATTTTTTACTATTTTTTTAGATAAGTAGAAAACCGCCGCTCTTTTTAAGTAGTTCCGGGCCATAAAAAACAGTGATTTTGAAATATTTTAAAAAAATAGTAAAAAATTTCCAAAAAATGTAAAATTTGGTCTCCAAGCACATTTCAATATGGATATCTTATTGAGCGGTTCGGATCGGCTGTTTGATTTTTAAAAATAGAGATATAAGCGTGAAATAAAACAAAATCCTTACTTCGCAACTCACCATAACCCATCTCTCTCTCTCTCTCTCTCTCTATATATATATATATATATATATATATCTATCTATCTATATATATATTATGATTCTTTATACCAATGTTTGTTACTATACGAGTTAACCAATCATAATCACAGATTATACCAGGCATGCTCGATAAGAAAATTGTCTTCATAATTAATAAAAGAACAAAAGTGCTTCCCTAGTTCCTCTGGAATCCTCTCAAGAGACAGGAAGCATATTTATAGAAATGGAGTTACAAATGACAAGCAACTAAAGTATTTATTAAGAATTGACAGTTTCTTAGGAATAGTTCCTCTTCTCATTTTGTTAAAGCACCCCAGATAAGGGTCATCTAGTAGTAAGTAGGTTTCCCAAAGAACCCCAAATGTTTACTCCTATTTTAGTAATGTAACATGAGAGGCAAGCTTACTTTTGCATTGCCAACCATTCACAAATTTCTTCACATCTTGCCCCAAAATGCAACAAAAAATGATAATAAATATGTCAGAATTTGGCAAAAGATGAGGGGTGTCTAGACAAAATGGTGAGTAGGGTACTCATGCTCGCTGCCATTGTAGTCATAATAGAGCCTCTCCCCTTTGCGAATGTCTCTCGTTGCTACTAGGAGAACTCGGCATTCACCATCCACATCAAATCTCACGCATTTCAAATTCTGCTTCTTTTTACCATCCCTGGATTTTCAAAAATTAATTACTTCAATACAAATATGACAGTTTCAAATCAGCACAATCCAGTTTGGAACCAAACCCAATTCAATACCCGTATAATTGGAAGGAAAAAAAATTATATCAGGGACTGTTGCTTTCTTTATCTTTTACTTGTATTTTTAGCACTCTCTTTGCATTAATAGGGAAAACTTGTCATATTTGCTTCTGTAGGAGAAAACCAATGAACTGGCCTTTTGATTAACCCAAACCAGTAGAAAGGTCAAATGCTACAATTCATACTTCATTCTTGCAACTATCTTCAAGAATACCCAAACTACCCCTCTTCTCTAATGATGGAAGGAACAGAAAGACATGGCCTTCTTTTTCAGAACTGATAGCCCTCTGAAAAAAAATATATATATTAAAAATAACAACACAGTGTGCTTACAGGGTGTGATTATTGATGCCATTAATAAAACGTGCAATATTGCTTCTCTTATCGGGGCAAATGACGAGGCTCTTTGATTCGTCTCTGGCAGAGAGAAGGGTCATCATGCTGTCCCCCTCGTCAGTCTCTCTGTTTCTCAAATAGTCCACGTCACCAACATATTCTGTTATTATCGTCAAGTCTTTTATGTGTCTATCTGCCTCCACTGTGAACCTACACCAAAGTTATCATTTTGTATCCAGTTAATGAAATAATATTAGGTTGAATGAGTGATGATAAGTTTCCATGAGTTTAGTCGTCATGTGACATTTTTTTTCTATTGATGTCCTTCACTTCTGGAAATTATTTTTAGTATTACAATTATTATGTTGTATAATAATCATATTCTGGTTCCTTTTATTGAAAAGTACATATCATTATCATCAAAGATGTGAAGTATGAGATATATAATTATAAAGGCTAATATAAGGCCCTATCAAATCCAAGTCAGGTCGGCTTATAGTACTGGTACTGTCAATTAGGTCTTCATACAAACTGGAATGATGACAATTTGGTACTGGTAATTGTACAGGTAATAGTACTGGACCTAATAGATATAGTCAGTCGGTGCATCTATATTCAGGTTGGTACTAACTACAAAATTATACTTTATTAAAACATGTACAAACACAGCAGAGAGAGAGAGAAATAGAGAGCATACCCTTCAACAGGATCAAACACAACCAAAAGCGGGGCCCATTCTCCCCTTTCCATCATCGCTTTGCACTGGATTAAGGTCTCTTTATCCTCCCTTGACATTACCTTACAAATTACATTATGCATCATTAGACTTGTGGTTTTTCAGCTATTGTAACTAAGTTCCCGTACTAAAATTTAATTGAATATAATAAATTGACTATGCTCAATTAAGAGTTCCATTATACCATAAAGCCTCAATAAACCCTAATTGTGCAAAAGTACACCTCAGCTTCAATGTAACTTCACCTACTAAATTGTGTCTTTAGTCTTTACTAAGCCTGAATTACTTCTCATTTGTACAATAGTTTCTCGAGTAGTTCGAATTGATACTCAAGCAGTATTATGCACTCGTGATCAATTAACCCAATAAACCCCATAACTGAATAAGAATGTATGTTTCTACTCTCATAATAGAAAAAAAATCATTTAAGAGGACACTAAAAAAGTACCTGCATCCCCCCTTTCTCCAGTGCCGCTCGATTAGCAGATTTGGGGGCCATGCCAGCTACATAGGTGAGCTCATTGCTAAACACTGCACCAGTTGCAGTAAGAGCAGTTGCAAGCGAAGCCATTTGCTCAAGCCTCCTTCTTAGATTCTCGGTTGGGTTAAAAGGCAACAGCTTTCTCTTCTTTTTGGAAATGCATACACTCTTTCTCTTTCTCTTCTTGGATTCTAACTTTTCAAAGCCTGATGAACGCTTGATTTTGAAGAAATCAACTATTTTGGTTTGAACCAGAGGGAATTCTGCAACAAAATGGAATATCATAAGGAAATCAATTTGAAGGCAATTCGGAATAGGAAATTAAACCTTCTTCTTTTATGTACAAATTCAAGACGAAAAAAGAAGAAGGAATTGAAGGCCAACTATGAAAATAAATGTAGTAATTGTAAAGCTTGTCCGGTTCATAATCTCAGGTTAATAGAAACACACAAAATGTTGCAACAAAAAGGGAGAAAAGAAGTAGAAACTGTGAAACTCCGCATACTTTTAGGGGTTTTCTTGCCAGATGAGGAACTGGAGGAGCAGGAAGGGCAGAACCAGGAGCCAGATGGGACACGTGGCAGAATAGGGCGGAGGCAGAAAGTGTGGTAGCCAGCGTCACAATTGTCACACAGAAGCAACTCCGCATCCGCCTCACCGGATCCGCAGGCGCCACACCTGATTGACTCGATCGAACCATCAGAGTCTGGCTGGGGCTCAGCTCGGGTGCGGTGCCTGAGGAGCATTTTCGGTGCCATTTGAGAGAAAGATAGAGAGGGTGAAGGAGAGAGGGGATAAATTAGTAGGAGGAAGGGGAAAGGCGCGGGAAAAGTAAGAGGGAGAGCCGGTCAAATGGCGGGAACGGTTTCATTTTAGCGCGGAGCATTTCGCGACGAATCCATTATCCAGGATCAATTTGGATCCCCAAAATTTGAGTTTAGATCCCAACCGTTGGATCAGAATACGCATGAAATTCTATCTCGAATAGGGATTTAAACGGTCGTATCAGGATACGGATCGGATAGTGATCAAAACCGTATCATTATCCGTTATAATTTTTCAAATACGTATACGAATACAGATAGTCTAAGATACAAATACAGATCGGATATTAAACGGTTATGGATAGGTTATGGATACGGATCGGATATTGGACGGATACGAATACGGATATAAATATAATTCGAATAATTAAAAATAAATTACTAACATACAAAAAAAAAAATTCATTTATAAATTAGATCTAATATTTTTCATATAAGTTTGTTAGTTACAAAACATATATCATATTATTAAAATATTAGTCACTAATCATATCATAGTGTTATATTGTTCATCAAAAAAAAAAATATATATATATATATATATGTGTGTGTGTGTGTGTGTGCAGTATTGCAGTTTAATAAATCATTGGTATGTATATGTAATTATTAAATCAATTTAAGAACATAGAGTACATATGTTGTAGTAACAGGGGTGTAAACGGTCAGATACAGATAGTTATGGATAGTTAAAAACCTTACCGTATCCTTATCCGTTATAATTTTTCGGATACAGATATGGATATGGATAGTCTTGGATACAGATACGGATCGGATAAGTTAAGTAATTTTCCGAATTTGAATCCGGACGAAATCGGATAATATCCGATATGTTTACACCCTAATCTCAAACCAATCGAATTGGTTCGGATACTGATCAGACAGTCTGGATCTAAAATCAAATCAAATTTTGAATTACTCTGAGGATCTGGATCTAGCGTGAGGCTTTCCACCAGAATTCGGGTACTGATCCTATCAGATTAGATTTGTGTCGTTCAATGTAAATTTGCACGAATCTTATACTAAATTCTTTATACGCAGTAACACAGAGAGGTCAAATTGAATTCACATCCTCCGAGATATCTTAAACTTTGAGTGTCTTTTAGGAAAATCTAAACCGTTCAAATACGTTATGCACGAATCTCAAAGTATAAATAATATTGCCATGTGCTATCCGAATAGGCACTGGATACCGACATTTTTATTAATATCCAAAGTTTAATACAAATTATTAATTATGTCCAGATTTCCAAACTTTCGCTAAAAATACCCAAACCGGCCAGTTTTCTGGCCGGTTTACTCTTCTTTTTTCTTTTTTTTTAAACCCGCAAAACCTCCATAAAAGGGCACCATCTGGAGTTTGGTTCTAAAAAATAGTATTTTATTGTAGTTAGATGAAGTAGGTTGTAATTTATTTGAGTATTAATTAATTTCATTACTTCTTGTAGTTCCGTACAAAATAATAAAGTACACACAAATTGCAAATATAGTCCACACAATTTTTACAACATGCATATAAATCACCTATTACTACCACGTCTAAAATTTAATCCCCGAAGTAAACCACTTGCGAAAGATGACCTACGAGATGGCCTAGCAGGTGGCTCTGGTTGCTCAGTAGATGGCCCGCCTTGGGTTCCAGATGGCGCTGCTTGGCTTGTAGATGCCCTTGTTGTGCGTCTAGTAGTGGACCTCCTCGGTTGGATCACAGATGGCTCCCCTTGCACCCCAACCGCCTCTCATCCTATGTCAACCGCCTCTCCCATTGCTTCGGCATACATAGCAGTTGCATCTAAACGGCTCGTAGCTGTGCTACGCCGTGACCCTCCGGACCCATTTCCCGACGCCATTACTCGCTCATTTTCTGCCGCATTTGCTGCGTTTCTTGCCTCTGCATTTGCATGTGTTACTTAGTAAGTTGGTATAAATTGAAAAGAAAAATAATTTTGGATGAATGTTACATACCTCTTCGTTGCCTATCGGAAGTGGAACGGCGAGCCTGATGCCCCATTCGTCTACCTTCCATTTCATCCATCGTCATTACACGACGGGTGTGTTTTCGCCTCCCCTTCCTAATCCAACCACTACTCGGAAGGATTCTGTCTCCAACATTAGGAGGCCAGTCTCCCATATTGCCAATTGGAGAGAACACATGGTTCCAAGTACTGACAAGATAGGGTGTTTTATACCAGTCTGCAACAAAGTCGTCCTCTTGCCAGTTTCGGTCACGGCAAACAGCTA
This sequence comes from Carex myosuroides, assembly GCA_028015225.1. Classification (NCBI taxonomy): domain Eukaryota; kingdom Viridiplantae; phylum Streptophyta; class Magnoliopsida; order Poales; family Cyperaceae; genus Carex; species Carex myosuroides. The sequence continues at coordinate 18,855,926 of CM051471.1, read as the reverse complement.
AGACATGAGTGCACAGAATAGAAGTTAATTGGATACCTCTGCAAGTGCATTCCATTTGTCTGTCGGGACCGCGCGTCACAACATTCCACCTTTCTGGGTTGTAACCGGTGTGTGTGTAAACTATGGATTTCAGGTCTAAAAGTGAGATGTCATCTGGAATCATCAATGAATGAGCTGCATCTTTGTTGTAATACGCCCCTTGTGCACTATTAAGCATCTTCCCACCATAGTGTAATGAAATAAAGGCCATGGTAAACAAACTACATTTTAGAAAATGGTAAACGTTGTCAGGTTACTAAATGGTAAACATTTGTCAGGTAACTAAATAGTAAACAATTAACATATTACTAAATAGTAAACAATTGACACATTTGTATAGGGTATAGGGTACAGGGTATATGGTATAGGGTATAGGGTATAGGGTTTTGGGTTTTGGGTATTGGGTATTGGGTTTAGGGTTTAGGGTTTAGGGTTTAGGGTATAGGGTTTTGGGTATTGGGTATTGGGTATTGGGTTTAGGGTTTAGGGTTTAGGGTTTTAGGGTTATAGGGTTATAGGGTTTTGGGTTTTAGGTTTTGGGTCTTGGGTTATTGGGTTTTAGGGTTTTGGGTTTTAGGGTTTTGGGTTTTGGGTTTTGGGTTTTGGGTTTTGGGTTTAGGGTTTAGGGTTATTGGGTTTAAGGGTTTAGGGTTTTAGGCTTTTTTTAATTAAATTTAAATTTTTTAATAATATAATTAATTATTCTATAAAATAAAAAAATAAAAATAATAATAATAAAAAAAAATTTACCTTAACAGTGCGCTGCTGCCTCGGGCTGTGTGCCTTCATCCAGAGGGAGGGGGTGCCCTTTTATGGAGGTTTTGCGGGTTTTAAAAAAAAAAAAAGAGTAATCCGGCCAGAAAATGACCGGTTTAGGTGGGGAGTAAACCGGTCATTTTCTGACCGGTTTGAAATTACAAGTGTACTCTATGTTCTTTTTAATGGATCAGCATCTCTTCATAATCTTGACAGCAATTTCTCATTTCTTATCAAAACAAATTTAAAAAAGTAGAAAAAAAAAACACACACAAACGTATTGTTATAGATTAGTTGTGTATAAATTTTCATGTGAATTTAAAATCTTACCAAATTTCATGTAAATTTAAAATCATTTGATATTTGATCAACTGTGGGTTAAATAAAATTGTTATTAATTTTGCATTATTTATTGAACGGTGAAACTTACATCAAATTTCATTATTTTTCAGGCACGTGATCTATATAAAATACATTACAAGTTATCTACTGAATATTGTAAAAATATTCATATTAATCCATTGTCAACGGATCCCCCATTTTATACATATGATTTTTATAAAGCGCAAATCACATTCGAATACCCGAATTTAAAATAAAAATATTTCTTTTATTAATTTCTCCGTACTTCCGTAGCCAGTAAATTCTATTTTTTTTTTCTCATTTTTTTATTTTGGAACCTATCACATTCTAGAATCCGCGCATCAGTTATGGAACTTAAATAATTAAACGATATCGCAATTGTGGGGACCACTCAGCAGTGATACATGTTGTACCAATTAAATGCTTCACCGAGTGGTTGCGATTCACTCTCTTATCTCTTTCCCTGTCTCCTCGTGTCCTTCCCTGCTCCTTCCCTCCCACACCCCCGCCACACGCCACACGCCACACGCCACACACCACACACAGAGAGAAAGAGAAAGAGAAAGAGAAAGAGAAAGAGAAAGAGAAATGGCGATTACATCAGCCATGCTAGGCGCCATTCGACTGATCCCAAGACCCAACACTAACCCCAACTCTAATACCAACTCTAATACCAACTCTACCTCTCTATCACCTGTCAAACCACAAAAAATAATCCCCAAATCTGTTGCCAACAGGCTACACCCCGTTGTTCCTCTCTCTGCCTCACTTGCTATTCCTTCTATTGCATTTTTCCTCTCTCCGGAAGTAAGTGTGTGTGTCTCTATTCAATAAGGGTCTGTACTTGTTAGTTTTATCGTTCCATATTTGGAGAGATTTTTGGTTTCATAGCCTATGCTATATTGCTATTGTTACCCCCACACCACATGAGAACTGTAGCAGAAATTATAGTGCGTTTTATGCATATCAACCCCCTAAATTATGCATATTTTTATTTGATTGTTCAAATATTGCATCAACAACCTTTATTGAAAATTTGAAATAGTACCAATTGTTGTTTCACATAATCTTACATAGTTAAATGGAGTTCCACTGCAGGATTTAATTTTGATAATTTTTTGTGCGTTGTATTATAATTGAAGGCAGCATTAGCAGCGGGTGGAGAGTTCGGTATACTGGAAGGGAGAACATTGGCTCTTATACATCCAATAGCTATGGGTGGCCTTTTTGTGTACACGCTCTGGGCTGGTTATCTAGGCTGGCAGTGGCGCCGTGTCAGAACAATACAGGTTCGTAGAGCTTTTGGTTCTACCCCTCAAAATTTCCAAAATTATGTATTTCCCCTCTTAAGTTCATAATATCATATTTACTCTTCAAAATTTGGAAAACTCACAAATTTATCCAATTTATTGACTTATCAATTAAAATTTATTTTAAATTTATAATGTACCCATTTTTTACTCTCTATTAAAAAAAATAAAAATATGTAGTATGTGTAAGAAAATTATTATGTCTTCTATCTGATTGATTTCCGAGAACAAATGAATCATTTTTCTGCTTGTGTGTGCGTCACAACTCACAAGTAAGAAAATGAATCATTTGCTCTCAAAACTGACCAATGAGAAGACTAAACATTTTTCTTAAACGGGATACATATTTTTTATATTTTTTATAAAGGGTAAATGGACACTTTTTCAATTTTGAAATGAGTTTTAATAGAAAAGTCAATAAATTGGGTAAATTTGTGAATTTTTGGAACTTAGAAGGGTAAATATGATATTATGAACTTGAGAGGGGTAAATACATAATTTTGAGGTTTTTTGAGGGGTATACATGAAATTCCCCCATTTAGCTAATCTCATGGTTACCTCATTTTGTTACCTTTTGCCTGTTTACTGTTTCATTTGCCTCAGGCATTTACCTACCAATTACCTTAATCTTACAATACTGGTATTATCAGTGATGGAGGGAGGATATGTCAGTGGAGTCAACATGTACTATTTAGAAGGACACTTAATGCATGCTATTTATAAAGACACAAAATAAAGAATAAGTTTTAAATAACTATGTATATTCTAAAAGTATTTTGTAAATCTAAGAACCTGCCTTTGGTCTAGTGGCAAAGGCACATGGCTCTCATGGGGGTGGTCATGGGTTTGAAACCCACAAAGTGGGGAAATCCTCTGTAATATACACAGAGGTCAATTGAGCTCACTCAGAAATCAGATCCATGTATCTCCGCACCATTGCGTATTATTCTTTGTGATCTCCAGTTGCAGTACATAACAGACAAGTTTGAGTGTATCATACCGTGCCGCCTATGATTAGTATAAAACAAGCATCAGGTAGTAATATTGGTCTACTATGATCAGGGTTTTGTATGAACTGAACTACGCCCGTACTTTCTTATGATAATCGAAACTGATAGAATATAGTAATCTCAATTAAAATTCAAGGACATATCCAGCAGATAAATTTATAAACCATGTGGCTCCCTGCAAAGTTTCGAAACCGGGGATATAAACAGCAGTACACATGCCCGTAAAGAAATACCGGGAACTGAAATTCTGTTTTCTGGGGGCTGGCTCGCATCCCAGGATGCATTTATTTTTTATTTTTTGAAATTCAATTGGTCTGTTTGTATTAAAACTTTGCAAAAAGGTCCTTGGTCTGAATGTGTCCTTGAATTTCAAGTGGGATCAATATATTCTGACAGGTGTTGTTGGCAAGCATCCCAGTACACATGACATGCCTATACAACTATACAAGTCATATGCAATTCTGAGGTAGTTTGAAAAACCTTGGAATGGAACAGGATGAGATAAATGAGTTGAAGAAGCAGGTGAAGGCACCGGCAAAGGAGGCAACCCCTGTGACAGCAGGTGGCAGCTCCAACACGCCGGCCCCACCGCCGCTGTCGCCTGAAGTGTCAGCTGTCGAGGCAAAGATCCAGCAACTAACCGAGGCAAGTGCTTAGCTCTCTAGTCTCTCTTGGTTTCTTTTACCCTTTTCTTTTCCTGATTTTGGTGTTCCTTTTGAAGCTTCAAAAATGGTTTCAATTTAATTCATGTATCTAATTTTTTTTAGTAAAAAACATAATATTAAAATTTGAAAGAAAAGAGAATCATTTGATTGAATTCTGATTATTATTTCAAGCCTCAATACAGTGTCTATTTATAAGTTAGAAGGCCTAAAGAGTCGTCGGAGTGTTTTCAAATAGAGGATTCAAATGCCTCTCTTTTTTAAATTCTAATAACTCAAAATTTAAAACTTAAAATGTCAAAATAAAACCGTTAGATATGATCTACATCATTAACTTAGCTAATACTTATAATTACATGTCTTCTGTGGATATTTCAGGAGAGGAAAGAATTACTAAAGGGATCGTACCGGGACAGGCATTTCAATGCTGGATCTATATTGCTTGGATTTGGTGTCTTTGAATCAGTCGGTGGGGGTCTCAACACATGGCTCCGTACTGGAAAGCTGTTTCCTGGGCCCCACCTTTTTGCCGGTGCAGGTCACTATTCTACAAACCATTAATTTTGTCTTTTTTACTTTTGCTCTCCTGCTATAAATAATCAAGTTCTCAACTGTGGATTCAACATCAGCTATGGTTAGGTACCTTGTACCGGTATACCAAAAATTACAAAATCTAATAGTGTAATTTCATTTTATAAGGGGAGCTCAAGAGTATAGATGCATACACAAATTACAAAATTTAGGAATAAAATTACAAATTTTCAATTTACAAGGTGACCTTGGCCCTCTTTTCTCTCCACTAAGATTTGCCAGAATATTTTAGTATCAGGTTGTTCGGGAATTCATATCACCTGAGTTAAGTCAAATTTTGAGTTTAGATCCGAACCATCCCGATCTGCTTTAGCACAAATATTAAAGGGGCCCTGTGCATTCTACTTACCTTGGGCCGGATTGGCCCGGATTCTGATAGGATGGTCCGGATCTAAACTCAAAATTTGAGTTGAGAGGATCCAGAATTGTTTTTCGGTGCCTGAGTTCCAAAATGTGAGAAGGTGCATGTGTGCTATCTAAATATTTTTCTTATTTTTGCAGGAATCACGGTATTATGGGCATTGGCGGCAGCGCTGGTGCCGGCAATGCAAAAGGGGAACGAGACGGCGAGAAATCTACACATAGCATTAAATGCTTTAAATGTTATCTTGTTTATATGGCAGATACCAACAGGGTTTGAAATAGTACTGAAGGTCTTTGAATTCACCACATGGCCTTGAAAACATTTGTTCTATCCTATGTTTTGCTTCTGAATCTGAGCTCAATGTATATTGTATACTAACAAATAATTTTCTCTTTATATTCACACGTATGTATACCCAAATCTATTATCTAAAAAGTGGGTTTTCCGCCTTGTTCCTTCAACTTTTTTTTAATATATTTGTTATTATTAACATTTAATTAGTAGAATTAGGGTGCTCTTGAGTTCACAACTCGTGAACTCTAAAATTTGTAATGATTTAAATAACAAATTTAAATGGTTGAAATAGATCACTTCATGATTTAATTTAGTATAAAATCAAACAGTAAAAAAATAGATAAAAAATAGTTTATAAGCTGACTTTAATGTGTTCATTTTTCATTATTTTTTTACCACTTAATTCGATACTAAGTTAATTCAAAATTTTATAATTTGACATGTAAATACATCATGTCATGTCTGGGTGATGAAGGAATAACTGCCGAAATTTTTATTGTTACCATCAGAAAAAATTTAAATTAAATGAATACCACCATGTTGGGGCCCTTATCAATACTACCACCCTCGCTAACTTAGTTCGCGCACCAAATAGGCTGGTGCGCGGACTGGATTGGCGCACCAACATCTTCTGCCTATTAAGGCATCACCAGATATTATTTTTATGTTGCGTATTTTAGATTGTTATTTCGATATTAGTTTTATGTTGCGTATTTAGATATTATTTTCATATTACTTCTTATGTTGCGTATTTTAAATCTCATATCCTGCAATACATAATACATTAAAACATAACAACACACAATAGATAAAACATAACACACAATAATACATATTCCGCAGTCATAGTATATTAAAACATAACACACAATGCATAAAACATTACCGAAAGCCTTAACCTTAATACAAAACCGAAAGTTTGTACCATAATAGGGTTCTGTCTAGGGTTCTGTCTGGGGTTGGCAACCACATATAACTCTAGGAACTTGAAAGGTGTTGTCAAATTCAATGTCATTTGGGTATACAACCCCCAAATGCTATCGTCTAGTACATGGAGCTGTTGGAACCATGTTTGGTTGCCTTGGCCAATATTAATCCTGGCAGAAATTACCAGTTCGTAATAATTCGGGTCAATACCAAGTTCCTGATACACTTCCCTAGTTATACCGCTGAAATCCGATATTGAACATTTTCTGGGGTTGGGTACTGTAATAAGCACCATTGGGCCCTTGTAATACTTCACCACCAAAATAACAAGCAATTTCAATCATAGTTACCTGAATTACAGAACAAACCTAACATTTAATAAATTTACAAAAAATTAAAAAAGTAATTAAATAATAAAAAAAATATAAAGGACTAGAGTGAAAAAAACTTACTCTTTGGTTTTTGCGAGAATGTTCTTTGCTGCCGGCTGCCTTGCGTCGAATGGAATGAGCACAGTTACCTGAGGTGGTGCCTTAATAGGTAGAAAAGGTTGGTGCGCCAACCCAGTTAGCGAGGGTGGTAGTATTGATAAGGGCCCCAACAGGGTGGTATTCATTTAATTTAGATTTTTTGTGATGGTAACAATAAAAATTTCGGTAATAACTGGGTTAGCGAAAAAGTTGTTTTCGGTAATTTACGTTTGCATGAAAAGTTAGATGTTCCAAATAATAGGAATACTTTGATATCCGTGCTAAAGTTTTGTTACGTTTTGAAGGTTCACATTGAAAAAGATACTCCCCTAAATTGGTCACCCGACATTTTTATTAATATCCAAAGTTTAATAGAAATTAATATTTATGTCTAGATTTTTGGATTTTCGCTAAAAATGTTCAAGCTGGTCACAAAATGACCGGCTTATTCTCCCCCCGTAAGCTGGCCATTTTGTGGCCGGCTTACTCCTTTTTTTTTAGACACTATGAAGAGAAAAATAATGAAATCTACTACTGAAAATTCAAATTTTTGTTTAAATTATTTGTTAGATTACTTCTTTTGATTTATAATTAGCATATTTATACTAAAATACACTAGATTAGTTGAAATTATGTCGAATTACACTATATTACAATAAATTATGTTGAATTACACTAAATTACGTTAAATTACAATAACTTCGCTAATTATGCTGAAATACGGTAAATTACACTAAACTACGCTAAAGTAGACCGATTTTGTGTCATCTTTCATGAATCATAAAAAATAGTAAAAAAGTTCGAAAAATAGTAAAAATTGGTATTCTACAAATTCATTATGTAACTAATTTACTGAGCTACTTAGATTGAATAATAGAAATAAAAATCTTAATCGGAAACTTCAACTCAAGTTTTGAGGCTCTTCCCTTAGTTTTTTTGGCAATTCTGAATTTTGAAATCTGGCATAGCTAGCATGGACGCATGCGTATTTTCGCAAGCTTTCCGAAAAATGGTCATTTGCTGAAATCGGACACTCGAGCGCCGTTTTATAACTGTTTGAAGTTTCGTCATCGTTTTTCGCTTTTTCAGTGAAGATATCGTCATTATTCATATGTAATTTTGCGTAATTTACCGTATTTTAGCGTAATGTAATGTAATTTAGTATAATTTAAATTAATATAGTGTAATTCAAAATAATTTCAACTAATTTAGCGTATTTTAGTATAAATATGCTAATTATAAATCAAAAGAAGTAATCTAACAAATAATTTAAACAAAAAATTCGAATTTTCAGCGTTAGATTTCATTATTTTGCTCTTCATAGTGTCTCTAAAAAAAAAAAAAAAGTAAGCCAGCCATTTTGTGGCCGGTTTGGACATTTTTAGCGAAAATTTCGAGAATCTGGACATAAATATTAATTTCTATTAAACTTTGGATATTAATAAAAATCTCGGATTGGTCGCTCACATCGCCAAATTCAGATTTAGTACAATACCTGACCGCCTGCAGAATGAAATCTCATTTTATTTTTTAAAGCTGACACAAATCTCAAAGCGAACCTCTACAATCAAAACCTGAATCGGCAATAATTTTGATCGAACCCAATTTGAGTTTGATGGGCTATCGTAGGATTTCATCAAACCTGAATCGCGAAAATTGACGGGGATTTCTAAACGAATTTGATTTATTTCCAATCGGACCCGATAATTGAACCCGTTTGCTCTCTCCTCTCTCTCTCGCCGCGTCGCCCCCTCTCCTCTTGCACGCGCAAACTGTCCGCCGGCTCTCTCCACTCTCTCCTCACCGGAGCCTCTCTCTTAACGCGCCCTCTGACCAATCCTCTCTCGCGCCAGCACTCCTTCGCGCCCCATCGTAACTTCTCCGAATTTGAAGCAGGTAAGACAATTGTTTTTCTTTTTCTTTCTTAAATCCCGGCAGCAGCTGCCTAGGTGATTGTATTGATAAAATAAAATGGAGTTTACATCATTACAACAGTCTTCAAGGTACTGAGCTCAGTACCATGCGTTGTGCGACTATGCAAATGAAAATAACATCAGTATACATCTATAGAATATAAAATTACATTTGACCCCCCCCCCCCCCCCCCCCATAACAGAAAAAAAATTACAACAAGAAAATAGTAAGGCGTTAACAGTAGTTAAGTCACAATCTCATTTCCTGGTAACATTTGTTTGCCAGTATCCTGGGTTGGATCTTGTTGCCTTCAAACATAACTACATTGCGGTGTTTCCAAATATTCCAAACTGTGCACAGTACTCTAGCAGTCCATGCTCTTTTCAGTACATTGCGGAGCTCCGATTTCCATGTGATGGCATCCAGATCATCAGTGAAGGTAAAACAATTGTTTTTCAGTACAAATTGATTGCAATTTCATTTTCTTTTCTCTTAGATTTTCTAATACTTCTGGTTTCTTCCTACTTTATCCCCAGTTATGACTCTGACAATCATCGCCAATTATTGTCCCATGGCCTTAGAAAATATTTAATTTTGAAAATGCTTGGATGCAGTTCGGTATTTAATTTTGATCACATTCATTGTTGTTTCTCTTTTGTGTTTAGTTCACTCCGTACGAATGAGTATATCAGATACTGGAAACTATTGTGAAACCAAAGATAACAAAAAGAAAACAGTTCAAATTTTATTTGATTAATGTCCCACTATGAAGGATATCCAACTGATCGGTACAAAACTTTACTGGCATCGACTCTGAGATAAAATTTTGGATACGCAAGTTGTCGAAGTGGTTGATTTACAATACCAGTAGCTTACGACTTTCCTTCTATTTATTTCTCTTTATTTTCTCAGATAAAATATGTGAGTGGTGATTATGACAGTGCAGAAGGATTATCTCTTTAAACAAGAAAATATCATAGCATGAACTAGCAAAGAACAGTTATGGAAGTTCAAGAAGGCTCTTTTACATGGCATTGCCTCCTTCTGTTTACCCTTCAGTTTGTAAAATGATCAAAAGTTACTGCATGAATCAAGGTAGTTTATGTTGTCGTTGCTATGATGCCAGTTAATGTAGGTTTACCTTAGATATATCGCATAAGATATGTATCACTTAGAACTAGTTTGGTACCATATCATGTGTCACAAATGAAATGTTATATATAGTGCTCCTATATCTTGGTACCAAGCCAGCTGGTACAGTTTGAAGCTGTTAAGTTACAAATATCTTGTTATTATCATTTTGAAGTTATGTGTTGAGTATTGAAGAAATATATTATACCATACCAGTTGGTACATAACTTGATGCATATAAAAACAAATGACAGGTATGAGAAAGATGTTTTCATCTATGGGGTGCAATCACAACATGACATATGAATGTAAGGAGCTATAAGAGATGCGACACCAACTACCAAGTGACCCACTGGAAAAAGAGAGAGATTAAACAAATGTGGTTGCCAAGCGGCTGCTCCACGACGCCACGACGGCAGTACTATTGGGCAATTAAAATTTGCTGATGTTGATTTTGTTTAGCTATTAGTTTTGTTGAGGGTATTTTGAAAATTGAGCTGTACATATATTTGTTGCTAAAACATGTGATCTGCCTATTTTTAAGAGGTTTTCTACATGTTTATAATTAAGGTGGTACAAATTGTGTATTATGATTTTTAAGAGCATGTCAGATTTGTTTAGAAGAACATTAAATTGGTAAGTGCATATCAGATTCGTTTAGAAGAACATTCAGGATGTTGTTTAAGCATGTTTTACTTGTATACACTGTTTTGAGCATGTTGTTTAAGCATGTTTAAACTTTTAGTACACTACTTTCAGCATTTTGTTCCAGAAACCACCAGCATGTTTTATTTAAAATTGTTTTGTATAGTTTTACATTAAACATGCTCAAAGAACAATACACTTGAAGAACAATAAGCATAATAACATAATTAAAGAACTGTTATAAGCATGTAGAAGGGCAATTTTGCAAAAATAAGCATACATCATAATTTTGGTAAATATATAAACATGTAGAAGGGCAATTTTGTCATAACAAAATAATAAACATACATCACAACAAATAAAAAACTGTTATAAGACACATGTAATCACAACACACTTGAAATAATTATTGAAATAATAATTCCATACATCACCATCTAATTAAACATCAACTAATTAAACATCAAGCACTACGAGAAACTTTAACATCGGTATGGCTTCGACATCTTTTGCAAAGAGGGGTCAACACATCTGCATCCCCTTCATTATTGCTTCTGCTTTGACTACTCTTATTGCCTAATCAAGTAAAAAGATTGTTATCAAAATAATATTACAGTTAAACCATATCTTTATTCTTGCTTGAACTGTGAAATGGGCTCTAGTAATATTACTCCAACAAATACTAAATAATGGCAAGCAGAAATGCTTTTTCTTTCCCAAGGTTCACGTTGAATAGCACATGAAGCTTAATTTTTTCTAATTAGATTTGATCAAGTCAGAAATCCATATGGATGAATAAAATTTAATTTTTTTTAACTAAATTTGATCAAGTCATAATAAGGGCTATCAAGACCAGTAGTATCACAATTACCTCTTGATACACATGATGTGATTTGAAAAAAAAAATATTTTCAGCCACTCAACAAACAGCCTTAGAAATAGCATTACTAGACACCAACTTGCAGTTTTGATGTGATAAAGCTTGATCAAAACTAAATAAATATATCCTTGATTCAATTTGCTGCACCTTTCAACTTGTGTCTTGCATACTTAAAACCCGCATGTGGTGCTGTCGTAGCATTATAGAACCCACAAAATCATTTCAAATTAAATTTTCCCGAACACACTTATCAATCAAAACAGTGACTAGTAAAATTCTTGATTGCTCAATTTTAAAGCATGTCGATACATATCATGCAACGTTTTAAGTATAGCCAGGATAGTATTTCTGAGATTAAACAGGTAGTGAACGATTATTGTACAGAGATAAAAAATCTTTTTAGGCCTAGGGAAGTTGAGAGTTGAATGAACCTTTTGCTATAACCAACTACTTTTTTAGGGAAGAAAACTGAAACCGCAGTTACCATACAAGTAATAACACGTACTGAAGAGACTAGTAACACACTGTACCAACCGTTGTACCAGTAAGCACTGGTACTATGACAAATATGTATCATCTGCAACTATCTGTACCAACCCACATATACTGGTACTAGACAAAACTAGTATGTAATCAAGTGCAAACCACAATTCTTATTCTAATTAATAACGATCAAGAAAAATACAAAACCCCTGCAAGTGATATGAACATAAAAGGAGTTAACGTTGTCAGACTTATCTTTCTAAGTTTCAGCCTTTTTTTCTGCTTGTCCAACCACTCTTTCTCAGATTCAATCAATTTGTACTGAAAAAACAATTGTCTTACCTGCTTCAAATTCAGATGTTATGGCACCAGAGAGAGGATCGATCAGAGGGCACGCTAAGAGAGAAACTCCAATGAGGAGAGAAAAAAAATAGGAGAGAAAGGAGAGAGCTAGCGAAGGGTTTGCGCGTGCGAGAGGAGATGGGGCGACGCGGCGACGCAGCGAGAGAAAAAACGAGAGGAGAAAGAGCTAGAGGAGAAAGAGCAAACAGGTTTAGTTATCGGGTCCGATCGGGAATAAATCAAATTCGTTTAGACTGTCCTGTCAGTTTCCGCAATTAGTTTGATGAAATCCTACGGTAGCGATGCCCATCGAACTCAAATTGGGTCCGATGGATATCGGACCTACTGAATTCATATCACCGACGGTACCGTAAAAGGGAATCTTTTACAATTACTTAATCTGGACCGTTCTTTTTAACTTGACACGAATCTCAAAGCCCAATAATACTGCCCCTCAGTCAGCCGAATCTCAAACCGGCTGAGAGTTAAGTTAGTCTCAACCGTAAATAGCTAATTGTAAAAGGGAATCTTTTACTGTACCATCGAGGATATGGACTCCGGACGAATTCATATCACCGACGGTACCGTAAAAAAGAATCTTTTACATTTACTTGATCTAGACCGTTCTTTTTAACTTGGCACGAATCTCAAAGCCGAATCCTAAACCGGCTGAGAGTTAATCTCAAACCCTAAATAGCTAATTGTAAAAGGAATCTTTTACGGTACCGTCGAGGATATGGATTCGATTCCGGAGTCCGGACCTACTCCTCTCCCAAAAATAATATAAATTCTCCCAAGAGTCCAAGACCTTCTCTATTTATATGTAAGTCCCTATATATTTTAATAATCATTTTGGACTACAGAATAATTATTAGAATATAAAGGGACTTAGATATTGGGAGAATCTGTTGGAGAAAGAGCCGACATTTTTATTAATATCCAAAGTTTAATACAAATTATTAATTATGCCCACGTTTCTAAACTTTTGCTAAAAATGCCCAAGCCGGCCAGAAAATGGCCGGCTTAAGTACCAGAGTAAACCGACCATTTTCTGGCCGGCTTACTCCATTTTGTTTTTTTTAGAGAGACACTATGAAGATCAAAATATTGAAATCTAACTCTGAAAATTTGAAATTTTTGTTTAAATTATTTGTTATATTACTTCTTTGAGCAGGGATCAAGTTACAACAATCATTTTTTTCATTTTCAAAGTCCAAATCGTCGATCCAAACCGTTCAACATGATCTCCACAATAAACTGTGCTTCCAGATCAAATTTTACATTTTTTTGAATTTGTTTACTATTTATTAAGTATTTTACAAAAAATAGTCATAATTCAGACTCTCTCTTTTTTTTTTTTTTTTATAGAGAGAGACACTATGAAGATCAAAATATTGAAATCTAACTCTGAAAATTTGAAATTTTTGTTTAAATTATTTGTTATATTACTTCTTTTGATATATAATTAGCATATTTATACTAAAATACGATAGATTAATTGAAATTATGTTGAATAACACTAAATTATGTTAAATTACGCTAAATTACATTAAATTACGCTAAAATACAGTAAATTACGCTAAATTACAAATGAATAGGGACGATATCTTCACTGAAAAGGCGAAAAACGACGATGAAACTTCAAACGGTCATAAAACGGCGCTCGAGTGTCCGATTTCAGCAAATGACCACTTTTCGGAAAGCTTGCGAAAATGCGCATGCATCCATGTTTGCTATGTTGGATTTCGAAATTCAGAATCTCGAAAAAACAAAGGGAAGAGCCCCAAAACTTGAGTTGAAGTTTCCGATTAAGATTTTCATTTCTATCATTCAATACAAGTAGCTCAGTAAATTAGTTACATAATGAACTTGCAGATTACCAATTTTTACTATTTTTGGAATTTTTTTACTATTTTTTATGATTCATGGAAGATGAGCAAAATCAGTCTACTATAGCGTAATTTTGTGTAGTTTAGTGTTTTTTTTACCGTATTTCAGCATAATTAGCGAAGTTATTGTAATTTAACGTAATTTAGTATAATTGAACATAATTATTGTAATATAGTGTAATTCAACATAATTTCAAGTAATCTAACGTATTTTAGTATAAATATGCTAATTATACATCAAAAGAAGTAATATAACAAATAATTTAAACAAAAATTTCAAATTTTCAGAGTTAGATTTTAATATTTTGATCTTCATAGTGTCTCTCTCTAAAAAAAAAAAAAAAATGGAGTAAGCCGGTCAGAAAATGGCCGGTTTACTCTGGTACCTAAGCCGGCCATTTTCTGGCCGGCTTGGGTATTTTTAGCAAAAGTTTGGAAATGTGGGTATAATTAATAATTTGTATTAAACTTTGGATATTAATATAAATGTCGGGAGAAAGAGAGAAGGAGAGGAGAGAGTGGTTGAAATTTTGAAATGAGATTGTGCAAAATTCGGACCCCTACCCACTAACATATACAAGTAAGGTCCGTCAGGAGGAATTCTGGCAATCGAGACATTTAAAACAAAAAGAAAAAGTGAGGACAACTTTGTAATTTTATATTGTTACGAGGATATCCTAAAAAAAATCGGCACGCTACGCGGGTCCTTGTCTGAAACTGGACTCGATCTTTTTCAGAATTCTGATCCAGTGCAATACCTGACCGTGTAGAATGAGTTCTCAATCGTCAGTTTAAATATGACACGAATCTTAAAGCAAACCTCTCTAACACAAATAGGCTCCCAAATAATTTTGATTCCATCTCAGTCACGCTACGGCTACGCGGGTCCCTGTCTGAAACAGGTCCGGATCCACGAAGTAATTCAATTTTTGGGTTTTGGATTGAGACCGTCCGATTCGAATTCGTCGTTCGGGATCGCTCCGGGATTCGAATTCATTGCTCGGGATATGTGCGCTTCATTTCAAATGAATTGTCGCGGATTCGAATCGGATGGTCCCGATTCAAAATCCAAAAATTGAGTTACTTCACTGAATCTAATTCGTCTGAAAACTGGACCCGATCTTTTTGGGCCGAAATTTTTATTAATAAAAAATAAAAAATAAAAATATCGACATTGAAGAACGATTTGGCGGAAATTCGAGATCTAACAAAGACGTTATGGTCCATAACGTTCAGGGCACTGTAGTTGGACGTTATGGTCCATAACATCCAATTAATCTGATCACTAATGATCTCTAATTAACAAAAAACACTGTAGCTGGACATTATGGTAGCTACATATTTTTTTTTTTTTGCTTGCTTGTTTGCTTCAGTTTGCGATTCTTTTTTGTAACTGGACGTTATGGACCATAACAGCCTTTTTTTTTTTTAGGTAGTTAGATGCTAATTTGGCCGTGATGTCATGAACGTTATGGACCATAACGTCTTTGTTAGATCTTGAATTTTCGTCAAATCATTCTTCAATGTCGATATTTATTTATTTTATTTTCTATTAATAAAAATTTCGGCTTTTTTGGAATTCAGCTCCAGTGCAATACCAGACCGGGTAAAATGAAATCTGAGTTGTCCATTATTATCTGGCACGCATCTCAAATCTTACACTTGGCTTGGCTCATTGGCTGTGAGTATTCTCTTCACTCTCTTTTTCGAGTCTTCAATGGAAGTGTGGAAACCCTCTCGTCTCCTCTAACCCATGGAAGCAATGCAGCCGCTTTGTCTCTTGCCAAAACCCCCCTCCTTTCCTCCTCTCCTTCTATCCAATTCCAATTTCAAGCGCTCCTCTGTTTGCTTCTCCACCAAATGGGCTGATCGATTACTTGGAGATTTCAATTTATCTACCTCCTCCTCTGTGGAGTCACCGCCGAATCATGATAATGGCAGTGGCGGTGTTGCTTCTACCTCCGCTCTTGTTTCTCTCATCCCAGCTTCCTCTCACCGTACCGTTACACTTCCCATTGACTTCTACAAGGTTCGTCTTCTCTCTAATGCATACTCCTTTATTGTAAATGATAATCTGGTTTATAGACTTTTCTTTGATATCAGCCTAGTGTTTGAATTGTTGTGCATTTTTCTTAATCAAATAATATCTAGTTGATTTGGTTCCTCTAGTAGGAAAATTTGTTGAATAGATCGTGCATTAAAACAGTTATCTAGCCTGTATCATGCATTAACCTAGATCAGTGGTTGTTATAGTTTCAATCCTGACATTAGTATCACATTCCAATTTGCATGTATCAAACGAGAAAGCTTCACGAGGTTTTAATCAAGCAACATCAGACTACTAGTATTCTCTTGATCATATAGTAGGGTAGTTGGCCCCAACATTTGTATTTGAATCAAATCATTTTGCTCCGTTTTCTTATTCCTTATCCCGGCATTTCCTATCCAATAATGAACAAAATACATAACACATATGATACAATTTTGTATGGTTTGGCAGAATGTTGGTTGAAACATACTGCAGGGACTACATTAAAAAATTACATGTATATCATGATTTGGTAAAACCACGGCATACTGAATCACATCCTAAAAAGAATGCCAGTTCTGAAATGCATTTTGACAGTCATCCATCCAAAACCAAATATATTGAATACTAGCATAAAATAAATAAATGGTTACAGATTCATCGCTATAAAAAATTTCCCTTTGCTCCCCATCTCCAATAGCATTCTTTCTTTTTTTCTTTTTATCTAAAACATCAAATTGTTTTGTTAGGTGCTTGGTGCAGAGGCTCATTTCTTAGCCGATGGAATCAAGCGGGCATATGATGCACGGGTTTCAAAACGACCGCAATATGGGTTCAGCCCTGATACTCTTATTGGTCGGCGTCAGATCCTCAATGTGGCTTTAGATTCACTTTCCAACCCACAAACCCGGATTGAGTATACATGTGGGATTTTAGAAGATAGAGATGCAACTATTTTAGTAGACGTGACATGGGATAAGGTAAACAATTAAGCAATGTTAAGGGCAACTGTACCTATTCCTTTCCCTTCTAAAATTAAAACATTTATAAAAGTATTATTCTCCTTTTATTTTATCTTTTAGGTGCAATTTGACTTAAAATTTTGGAGAATTAAGTTTTTGATTTTACTATTATAATAGTGCGTGACATCCCTTTTATAACTTTATTAGCATTGTACTATTTTGTCATACTTAAAAATGTCCCTAATTACAGCAAAGGGAAACTAGAGGGGGTGTTTGTGTATTTTAGGAGAAATTTGGAAAGGGTATATGTAGTACAACTTTTACTAGGCTATACATGATACATATTCTTTCTCTCTTTAGGTACCAGGAGCTCTATGCTTACTGCAAGAGGCAGGGGAGAGTGAGGTTGTACTGGAAACTGGGGCCCATCTTCTAACCGAGAAGCTCCCAAAGGGCTTCAAGCAAGACATAGTCTTAGCTATGGCACTTGCTTATGTTGATATCTCCAGAGATGCCATGGCATGGGTCCCACCTGATCTGGTCAGGTGTTGCGAGGTGCTTGAGCGGGCCCTCAATCTCCTTCAGGTAATGTGACTGATGACCTGAATGGCACATTGTGTGATACCTTTTAGCATGAAAGTACTGACATGACTCAATGGGCATCTTGCTCGTGTGGAGAGGTGATTTCAGGGGTCATTTCGCCAAGACATGATTTCAAAGTTTATTCCTATATAAGATCCTAATTACGAATCAGTAAAATAGGTTTGAGTGAGCCTATGGTGCTATGCATAGCACGGATGGGGTCCGTGCTACGGCACAAAATTTGACTTTTCAAAATCCTAACGGTCAATCCAACCGTTCAATGTGATAACCATATGAATATGTACTTGCAAACTAAATTTTATATTTTTTCGAATTTTTTTACTATTTTTTTAGATAGGTAGAAAAATCAGTGTTTTCTGAAAATTCTGGACCATCAAAATTCTACCTATCTAAAAAAATAGTAAAAAAATTCGAAAAAATATAAAATTTAGTTTGCAAGTACATATTCATATGGTTATCACATTGAACGGTTGGATCGACCATTAGAATTTTAAAAAGTCAAATTTTGAGCCGTAGCACGGACCCCATCCGTGCTATGCATAGCACCATAGCCTCACTCAATAGGTTTTATACTGGACCTAAAGTAAAATCATACAGTAGTAGTTAGTGGTACATACCAATTGGAACTTGTGAGCACCAGTTGGTAAGGTTGAAAAATGGTCACAAACCCACTCAAATTGCAATAAGTTACAAACAAATACATACAGAGATGATATCCTTCTCCATTTGGCAAAAGAAAGGAAAAAAAAAAACATATTTTAATCTTTTATTTCTAGCAAGGACAGCTGCAAAGCTTTGCAAAAACCATGCAAGTCAAAAACAAAAACAAAAAAATTGTAACATCATTTTGGATAACAAAATTGGCACAGTATTAAAAATCAAATGTACTATACAAAGAGTGATATTATATCTTTTAAAGGTATATGGGCAGTTGGGGAATGCCTTTTTTTAAGGTCAAATTTATTTCGCTTTTATTAATTATCTGTTGTGCACAGGAGGAAGGTGCCACTAACCTTGCACCAGATCTTGTGGAACAAATAGACAACACCTTAGAGGAGATCACACCTCCATGTGTGCTTGAGCTACTCTCTCTTCCACTGGACCAGGCATACTGTACCAAGAGGGAGGAGGGGCTGCGTGGGGTCCGTAACATTCTCTGGAGTGTTGGCCGGGGAGGTATGTTGGCCATTGGGGGTGGTTTCTCCCGTGAAGGCTTCATGAATGAGGCCTTCATCCGTATGACCAGTATAGAACAGGTTTGTGCAAATGTGCTTATTTATATTATTATGCACTTGTGCTATCAATAGCTTCCTTCTATATTTTAACTTATTGTTATCACTGGAAAGACTTGTCCTTGCAATTTTTTTCTTCATTTTAAAATATCCAATTTAGTCACGCACCAAGGTTGGGGAGGCTACACTATTTAGGGAACATTTTCTATAATTTATGTTGTTCCATACCTCTAATTTCACGCGTACCTTTCTGAAATAAGATGCATGTCAGGCACTCACATGAAAAATGGAGAATGTCCCATGTCCAGAAACCCCTCTTCCAAAAGGACCCAAACTATGTCTCCTCTCTCTTTCTCCCACTCACTCACACGTGCACATGCATACACTTATGTAGAAAGAAAATCGTTATTTGGGAGATAGTTTGGGCATCTTTGCAAAAACAACAGGCTACAGGAGGGACCTGAAGGATAATTATCGTTTTATGGTCTCTAGAGGTGCAGATGATAAATAAATTATCTTGAGGGGTGTATAAATTACTATCTTGGATGGTTTGCCAAAAAAAAAACAAAGTTCCTATCATGATCAATAAATTAACGAATCTCTTAGGCCACAAAAGCACCTTCTTGTGCATATTTGTATTGCCATATATGTACTATGGTGCTACTGTACTATCTATATAGTGAATTACAAGGTGCCAAATTTTGGTCAATAACATTACACACAAGTATTCTACTAAGTGCTTTTGTTTTCTTTCTTCTTTTCCCTTCTTTTCACTGTTTAGATAGACCTCTACACTACAGCACCGAGCAACATCCTGCCTGAGCTATTTGAAGTATACAGTGTGGTGCTTGCCTATGTGGCCCAAGGTGTGGCATTCAGAAAACCCCACCTCATCACAAGAGCTGACACACTACTATCACAGCTTCAAGACCCTAATGTGGGCCCCTCTGATGAAATCGAGTTCTCTCTAGAAAGGGGCATGTGTGCACTTCTCATGGGAGACTTGGAGAAGTGCCACCAATGGCTTGGCTTAGACACTGACTCGTCGCCTCATAGAGATCAAGAGGTCATTAACTTTGTAATGGACATATCCAGTTCTCACAGTAATGGAGAGGATGGCGTGGTCGATCTGTTGCCAGGTCTTTGCAAGCTGCTGGAGACTTGGCTGGTGCAAGTGGTTTTCCCAAGAAGTAGAGATACGCAGGAAGTTGACTTCAGATTGAGAGATTACTATGATGACCCTGTGGTATTACGGTTTCTTGAGAGCACCGGAGGGGGAAGTGGTTCTCACCTGACAGCTGTTGCATTGGCAGCTGTTGCTGTAGGGGCAACAGCAGTAAAATCAGGAACTTTAACAGCCTTTAAAAAGGTTTTCCCAGGAATTATGAAGCAATTGGACGGTACCAGTGGTGAAACCAAGGACATTGATGGGGGGCAGGGAATTAATTCAGAAGAAAGCGAGGGTTTGGTTGCAAAATATTTTGATTTGGGAATTTATATGAAGGATACTACGATCATGCTTACATCAGCTGGTGTGGCAGTTTTTGTATTGGCAGTTTTGGGTCTTCGGTTCTTTTCAGGAAAAAGACGTGTATACCCCTCTGGGGACATTGGGGCTGCTTCTGTAGTGGAGAATAGTTATACAATTTCAAATGATGGTACGAAGCTGCTCCACTTTCTCCCGTAATGCATATTCTTTGCAGTTTTTCTTTAGCATAGGGATCTTTTCTCTGGTTAGTAGCTGTTCATTTAATGCATATACTCACTGCACTTTGCTATATGTCACAAATTTCCCTGAACTTTGATTTGCTCACACAAGTCGGTCACTGAATTTTTTTTATATATTTCAATCTTGTCAATCTGTGATTTTTTCTATGTGACGCTTACATAGTGTTGATGTGGACATTTTATGCTAATATGGATGGCTCATACTGATGCCGGGTCAGAAGCATGAGTCCGGATCCTGTGAAGTAACTCAAATTTTGAGTTTAGATCCGGACAATCTGGCCCAAGGTGGAATGCATGGGGGGGGGGGGGGGGGGGGGGGGGGCTTCAAATTTCATGCCAAAACAGATTCAATGGTCCGGATCTAAACTCTAAATTTGAGTTAGTTTAGGTGATATGAATTCTCATAAGCACTCCATTAGCTTTTGGATCGAAAAAGGTAGGAAGGAACAACGAAGATTCAGTGGCTAATTTGTAATTAAATGATGAGTGACCTCCTAGCCCTAGGAATTTTCTTTTAGTAAATTAGCAAATGATATGATTTTTTACATGTTGTGATTCATGCATGTGTTTGCAAAGATGTCACGACAGAAGAAGAGAAGGGTGACAGAGGGATTCTGACGATGGATGCCAAGTTAGCTGAGAGCATTGTGCGCAAGTGGCAAAAAAACAAATCCCTTGCGATGGGGCCCACTCATCAGCTGGACCTGCTTAAAGAGGTCCCAATTCTGTTTCTCTTTCTCATGCTAATTATATCTTATTAGTGGATTTTCTTTATTCCCAAATAAACTTCAGAATAATACCACTAAACTGATACCATTCCACTGTGAATATATTTACTATTTAGAGCTTTATTATTGCCAAATTATTTCTAAAGAATACTCAAATTAGTACCATCGCTGAATATATATGTTGCCAGATGACTTCAAAGAATATCCTCAAACTGGTACACCATACTGACTAACATCCTATCACTGAGATTGGTACCAGTAAATAGCCACTGAAATTGTAGTCTTTACGTGTATTTGAAGAGGAGGGTTCAAATGCCTCCATCATGCCTCCACTTTTTTAATTCTCTAATAACATAAATTCTAAAATTTATATGTCAAAATAAAACTGTTAGATGTGATCTATATTATTTTCTCTACATACACATAAAAAATTATCACTTTTCAATTTATATTTATATGAATCAATAAGTTGAAAAACCAAGGTCCATATCACTTTTGCAAGCTCTTGTGCATGGAGAAAATGATATAGATCATATCTATCGATTTTATTTTGACATTTAAGTTCTAAATTTTAAGTTATAGAAATGGAGGCACAAAAAATGGATGCATTTGAACCCTCTTTTTTGAAATAGACCTCTTCAATAAAACAGGACTTCTTTTCAACTTTTAGATAATTTAATGTGTTCTTTGCAAATGTCTCAATTTTCTTTTTGTGTTATATTAAAATAGGTGCTGGATGGTCGTATGCTGAAAGTATGGACAGAGCGTGCCACAGAAATGGCCACACGGGGTTGGCACTGGAAGTATGGCTTGGTAAACGTATCAGTGGACAGCCTGACCGTCTCATTGGACGGTCGGCATGCCACAGTTGAGGCTACAATTGAGGAAGAGGCAAGAGTATTTGACGGGCAGGCTGGGGATGATGGTGAGACCGACAATACATATAGCACTCAGTATATGGCACAGTATGAGATGACATATACCGACTCTGGGTGGAAGATTGTAGATGGTGCAATTCTTGAGTCCAAATAATGTAATTAAATATGTGAACTTCTATTTCCATTTTTGTTATATATGGTTTAGAGTTTAGACCTTTTGGTAGCCTAGTTCAAAATTGGAATATGCTTTAGCTTGTCTGCAGCTTCAAGCCTTTCTCGATCTCGCAGTGAAGGTATTTTCACATCTAAATAATTTGGTATTAAATTCAACAATTTTGTGAGTACGACTATTATGACATCGGTATATTTTAGCTGTAATGACAATGACTCCAAAATCCATCAAATAAGTTTCAAATAACAAATTCAAACTGTTTACGAGTGATGCATTTACATGCAATATTTTTGAGTTGTTGAATTAATTTTTTATGAAGTGGTCGAAAAATGATGAAAAATAAATGCATTTAACTTGAAAACATTATATTTTGTCCGCTTGACTTTTTACGAAATGAATTTGAAAATTTATAAATTTTGCATGTAAATACATTACTCGTAAGGTAGATGGATGTTTGTATTAGTTGTTTGTAGCCAATTTTAGAATTAGTGTCCGATGTCAGAGTAGTAGCCAGACTCGGATTTTGTTGCATATATTGGGCTCTTAAATTTTGTGAAATTGGGACCATTCGGTCGTCCATTTCAGGTGGTTTATATTGTGTCCGATACTATGATCCCTAATTAGTAAAATCGTCTTATTATCGAGTGCGAATCTGCTGTGATTCTAAGGGATCGTAGGGTCCTGCGATTCTAATCTCAATCATTCAAACGATGAAACTCAGAATTCTTTTGATGAGTCAGTTTTTGTGCACGAATTTCGAAATACGTGAACGGTTAGGATTAGAATTGCAGGGACCTGCGATCCCATAGGATCGCAGCAGATTTATTTCCCTGATTATCAGTCTGATTTAGAAAAAAAGACGGTCTATAGCTCCTGAGACCACTGAATGCTGGACAAGTGGACAGTAGCCGAAACCAACCCCCAACCCACCCACAACCACAATGCATTCATATTACCTAAGTATTTATGTTTAGATCCGGGCCGTCAGATTCTAATCTGCATGAATATTAAAGGAGATTTATCTATCTAAGACGTTCCATCGCATGGATTGAGATTATCTGCAAACCCTCATGCCAATGATATGGGTTTCCTCCTAAACTAATTCAGTGGTTGATTATCTTTGGCCAAGTTTTCAGTGGTTTTGAATGGTGTAGGAGATGGATATTTTAAACCGCAATGTGGATTACGTCAAGGTTGCGTGCTTTGTGCGTATTTTTTTAGAACCTGCTTTGTAGATTTTTAGAAGTTAAGGCATTTTAAAGGCAGCTGCGGCCTGCGGGCGTCAACCTTTGGAAAAAAAAAACACTTAACACTCGGAGTGTTTATAGAACTAATTTTTAATAAAATTCGTTTGGCTTGCGTTGTAAAATATACAGCGCGGTAACGATACAAATTCCAGCTGGATCGTGCTGAGCTGGCAATGAAGAACAAGCTGGTCACCCGGTACAACAAAATGAAAAAAAAAAAATAATAATGATAATGGCATAATGCCAAACAAGCCCAAGTTATCTTGATGCTACTGACACTCTGGCACTGCAAACAGGTGTTTTTACCACAATTTTTTTTTTCCAACCCATTATAATAAATTTGGATATTAAAATTAGTTCATGAGAAGGTTTAAAATTCGTGATTTGAATATCAAATGGCTATAATTTGGAACGTATATATATAAATGGTATTATTTTTATGAAGCGTCAATAAAAAATGTAAATTTGGTGAATACCTCATTACCTTGAATATATATTGGGAATAATGTGGGTATTATTTATAAAAAAAATTGGAAGTTACGAATAGTACAGGTGTCGTAACTCGTAGAAATTAGCCTCGAATTTTTTTTAAATACTCTAAAAAAATAACAAATATATCTTCGGTTTTCAAATATTTCGAAAAATGTCCTAACTTGACCGCCCCATAGTGACAGTTTGCTATGGATTTTTTTTTTTTAGAGATGTTTAGTGTGTATAGGCGGTGTAGTTCTATACCTGACCGCCCCACCGTGGGACGGTTTGCTATGATTTTTTTTTAGAGATATTTAGTGTATATAGAATGAATGTTTTACATATAAACACTAACAGTTTTGTCTTACTGCTTTTATGATTTTTTTTTCTCTGTTTTGGATACTCATATTGTATGATCCGTGTGTGATAAAAGAAATATAATATTTTCCCACGTCATCGATCTGTGTCTTTCTTTATAATGCATCTCTATTTATTTTTTGTAAGTCATTTCTCTCTTTTCTAAAGCACTTGTATGTTGTACATGTATTTATTTAAGGCATCTCTCGTAAACAAGCGAGGCTAGGACAAGGAATAAAGCAAGAGAGACGATATCTTCACTGAGAATCGAAAATGACGACGAAACTTCAAACGGTCATAAAACGGCGCTCGAGTGTCCGATTTCAGGAAATGATCACTTTTCGGAAAGCTTGTTATGCTATTTTTTAAAATTTAGAATTGCAAAAAAATTAAGGGAAGAGACTCAAAACTTGAGTTGAAGTTTCCGATTAAGTTTTTCATTTCTAATTTTTGATTTTTTTGTCATTTACAATAATTTAGTTTAATGTTTTCATTTTAAGATTAAAAAAAAAAGATAACCACCCCATAGTGGGGCGGTCCACTTCAGAAGATAACCTGAACGGCAATTGAAGTTTTTAAAAAATAACGGTAAGTCAAAAACATATCGTATAAACTTCAAATTTCGATCTTAGTAGCTCAGTAAATTGGTTATATAATGAACTTGTAGAATACTAATTTTTATTTTTTTAAAATTTTTTTTTACTATTTTTTATGATTTATGAAATATGTCACAAAATGGCTTAAAAATAAAAGAAAATTGTCAAGAGTATATTTTCTTGGTACATGGGTTCTATACAATATTTAAGGTTCAGCTCTAGTTTCACACATATATATTTTATTTACAAAATCAAAGAATATGAGTATCCAAAAAGAGAGGGAAAAAAAATCATAAAAGCAGTGAGACCAAATTACTGTTAATGTCTATATGTAAAACATTCATTCTATACACTAAACATCTTTAAAAAAAAAATTCATAGCAAACCGCCCCACTGTGGGGTGGTCAGATATGGAATTGGACCGCCTATACACACTAAATATCTCTAAAAAATATAAAAAAAATCCAAAGCCAACCTCCCCACTGTGGGGGCGGTCGAGACATTTTTCGAAATATTTGAAAACTGAGAATTTGTTATTTTTTATTTTTTGAGGGTATTAAAAAAAATCAGAAATTAGCCCCGAATATTTGATTTACTGAGTTTAAAAAAAACATTTGATTTACTGGGTTATTTGCAGAACATAAAAAAATAATACTTGTATAATACAAATATTATTTCAAAACCTTGTTATTAAAATCCCCACTCAAATAACATAAATATTTACATCCATTGTGTATTTGTGTTGCCACAGTTCCCAACTCAAATCAACAGGTAAGTTATTGATTTATTGCAACAGAAACAAAATTTCAATCAAAAAATGGGAAAGCAAGAGGGGGAACAATTTTTTTTTTTAAAAAAAAAAATGTTGTTAAATATAGAATAAAATGACGGTAAAAAGATCAAACGTAAAAAGATGCCCTGGTCGGGAAAATATTAAAGAATATTAAATTAAGAAACGATTTTTTTTTCTTCCTTGAGGCTTCAAGGACTAATTTATGTGATAGCAAGTAATTGACGAGATGATATACAAATATTATATCATTGCTATCATAAAATGATTTCTTTTACAATGAAATGTTGGTATGTGATTTTCACCACATAGTTAATACTTAATACCCTCATAAGATTTAGAATTTATTTTGTAAATATTTTTTTCTTATTAATATATGAATTTTGGCTAATTTATGATTCGCTCTATTCATGTTAATATTAAAATGTAAATGGACTAGCTAGGATTTGTTTTTGGCATCTTAAAAGTTTATTTTTGATAGGTTTATAATCACTTTTGAACATGTTTGATCATGCTACTATATATGTTTGGATTCATCGTCGTTGGTTTTAAATTTATACATTCGTTTTGGACATATTTGGGTTCACCTTTTACCGGCTTTTAATTCAATTTGGAATTTAATTTTGGTTTTTGATTCGACTTTTATGGGTTTAAAATTCAATTTGGAAGTATTAGGATTCACTTGTGCTGGTTAAACCTTTTAGTTTTGTTATGATTCATCTACTTTGTCATAATCTTTAATTTGTTAAAGCATCATCGAAATTTTTTTAGAGCGTTGTAAAAGGTTGATGGAGCATTGCTGGGAACTAGTCCATGTTATAGTTTAAAAAAAAATGAAAACATGTTAGGATTTATCTTTTGTTTTGTTGGTTGAAATTTATTTAATGTGTTAAGTTTGAGTTTATTTTGTGCGTGCATTAGTGCATTAATATTTGAAGAGGGTTCAAATGTCTTTATTTGGTGTTTCTTCGTCATATTTTCATATTTTAATTTTCTAATAATAAAAACTTTAAAATTTATATATCAAAATACAACAGTTAAATGTGATCCAGACTATATTAATTTGTTATATGTACATAAAAATAATATCATTTTTAAGCTTGTTTTTATATGAATTAATAAGTTGCAAACTAACTTCAAGTTATCCATATCAAAATAAAATCGTTATTTTGTCGGATATTGCATGAAGGTAAGGAGACAAATTATTCACATATTAATTAGTTAATAATTGATAATAATGATATAGAAGCAAAAGTAGTCGCTGAAGATTTCTTTAAGCAATTTGTTTTCCATCTCAACAAGAACATAAAAAAAATCAGATCTACAAAAGGAAAGTATAAGTCTACATTTAAGGTGAAAAGTTATATAGTACGATTAAAATGTATTATTGTTTTTTTGCTTCAATCATGTTTTATATTTTTTTATATGTTTTTAAGGTCTGAACATTCGATTCAAACTGCTTAATATAATTTTTATATTAAAATATGCTTGGAGATCAAATTATATATATTTTTTGGAACTTTTTTACGTGCAAAATCACAGTTTTGGATAGTCCATAATCTTCTTAAAACAATGATTTTGTACCTATTTACAAAAATTGTAAAATATTCCTAAAAATATAAAATTTGATCTTCAAGCACATTTTAATACGAAAATCATGTTGAATGGTTCCGATCAACTATTCGAACTTTGAAAACGAAAAAAAATAATATGAAATATGATTGGAGCATAAAACCAATAGTGCATTTTAACTTTATTCAAAGGTACAAAAAAGTCCCAATATCTATAGGGCTTGTTTGGTTGGAAGGAAAAAAACATAACTGACTTGAATAGAGCTTCTATTTTAGTCGAATAAGAATGAAACTGTAAAAATTATAAAAGTATAATTAAATTTGAACTTTTATAATCAAATTTCTGCTCTTTATAAGTTGGTTCATTCTCTGTTCTGCGTTTTTTCAACAAACTAATTAAATTCTTTATTTAACTTTTTAAAGAGATAAAATTAACTCGACACCTTATTTTTTTTCGCCTTCAATTTGGTACATAATAACAATCAATTTCAAATTCTACTCTTTTTTTTTGTTTTTATTGTTTTGTTATTCTATCTATAGATCCCATACCCGAAATCACAAGGAATAAAAAACTGGTTTTGTTAAATTCTACTTTGCATTTGTGGTTTTGTTATTCTATCTATATTCTAATATGCCTTCTTTTGGCAATCCAGAATTAATTTACAATTTATATTTTTACTAGGACCGGTATATTTATGCCGTCTTTTCGCAATCCATAAAAGAAAATACAATTTTTACAAGGACTGGACCGATATATAACATAACATTATTTTGTTCTTTCCTGGAGAGAAACCCTACTTACCGAGATCCGACGGTTCTTCTCTCTCTCTCTCTAAAAGCGGTAGCCAAGTACAGCCTTCTCTCTCTCTCTCTCTCTCTCTCTCTCTCTCTCACGCCGGGCATTCCCGTCACCGCTCAGTGGAGCGGAGGTGAGTTCTTCAGCGCGCGAAACTTTCCTTCTCGGGGGTTCGAGATCTGTCCGCGGTAATCTTACCGCTGCCCCTCTTTCTTCGATTGTCCAAGCACAAGTTCGTTTAAGAAATCGAGAAAAAAAGCCATGGAGGATGATTGGGGTATGAATTTGTTACTTTCATACTTTGAGTTCTCGATCGAATTAATTTGTTGGATAAATTAGTGCATACTCGTCATTGTAATTTCTTTTTAAAATTCATGTTATAGTTTGCAGTTCTTAAATTCCTATTGTACCAAGTTTAAACAAGAGTTACAAAATCTGGTACTTCTCTCTGGAAAGTGGAGTAGATAAAATATTGGAAATGGTAGTAACCAGTTTTTTTTTTTTTTAATTTCAGTTTTTGTAATTTCCAGAAGTAATTAGAGAAGAACTACAAGCATACAAAAACAGGATTTTGCACGATTTCTAGGAACAACTAAAAGATTTTATAATCTTGCTGAGTTATTGGTGATATTTAGAGGCTTTATCAGGGCATGTAATTAGATAGTAGCTATTCTTCGACTTCGATTAATCTTTTTTTCTCATTTAACAGAGTCAGAGGATTTTAAGCCGGTGCCACCTGCCTTAAAACTGGAGCCTGTTAAGAGCAAATGGGAAGACGAAGAAGAGGAGGATGACGATGTCAAGGAATCTTGGGAAGATGATGACGAGACCGTTAAGGTAATTTCACATTGGTTGATGATATTATTGTTAGTTTTTAACTTGTTATCTGTAAGTAGGTAAGTAAGAAGGTCACACCGTGTCGTGTGTCCGGTGCCGTGAGCATTCGCGTGACGTGAGCATCGTTCGAAAAAGGTTCATGGCAAGGGACGTGAACTGGTCTGAAACCAACTTAAATTACGAACAAAATAGTTAAATGTGATCAAACGTGACAAATATGACCAGTCACTTTTGGACACGGCACGTGTGGTCATGGCGTGACTAATGTGCCATGACTGTCCCTCCGAATTTGGTCACGGCACAAATTTACCTCCTCTGTAAGTGCAAGTTAAAGCATAGGGGAATGTTGCAGTTTTGTTGGATTGAAAGGAGGATTGATGGTTGGGGCCCTTTGATACCGTCTGATTTGAGCATCTTATTTGGTGCATGTTGTATGCCAGTTGACCACGATTTATTGCTTGTTTTGAAATTTTGTCATAATATGGAATACACTGTAGCAAGGTAAGAGTTATGTCATCACGTGGAGGTCAAATACTACATTTATTGGTTTGAAATTAAATTGTTTGGCGGCACCCACTTCATCAGAGTGTGATTTTTGAAAGAAAATTATTTTTGCAATAGTTTTTTTTAATTAAATAATGATTTTCCATGGACTATAATTATTATTATTTAACTACCAAGTCTATGCACATGGGAAGTTTTAGAATCTGAAAATTTAGGGGAAAACAGGGAAAGAAATATCCAAAAAATATGTACATGGTAATTAGCACACAACAATTAAAAAGACCAGTTGTCTCCGAAATTAAAGACCATTTTTCTTCTAACATTATCGGCCTTGTACACTATAGTCAATTAAAATTTCTAATAGTTGGAATCAACCAGAATGAACTGAAAGAATCTACTTATTTTTATCACAGTCGAAGATTACCCTGATAAGACGTAAACCTTATTTCATAAAAAGAAAAAAAAAATCTGAAACAATCTATGATAAGAGCAAAACAGTATGATAAGTGAAATTCAGGCACCTTAAATCATAGATCTTAGTAAGATGAAATTGTTTAAAATTCAATTATTTGGACTTACCTTTCGTAGGTTCCTTTATTTACTCCTTCATACCCCTTTGACCAAGTATCTATTCATGTATAAGTATTATCTGGGGACATAGTACAAGATCAAATACTCACATTGAATCTGAAACAAAACAAAGTGATCCTCGTAAAATTGGTAAGAACTTAAAATTAAAGAATGAAATAAAGTAAATCGGAAGGACCACTCCATGCTTAAAGAGAAGGAATAGGCATTCAACAAATTAAAATCACTTGTGCATCTGGCTCCTTTAGGTATCTGTCAATAAGGTGTGATATACCTTACAGTATAAAAAATATGGAATTGGAGACTAAAATAATAAAGTAAATATGCCTAATTTTATGATCAAAAGAAAAGAAATTTGATTCCCCTGATTGTGCCTACCTTTGTATTTTCAAACCATGCCAATTAAAAGTGAGCACAGAAAAGAATACAGCCCGAGTGATCGAAAACCCTTGAAGTGGGTGGGAACAAAAGACGAGCATGGGGCAGTAACAGCCGCCCAAAAAGGAATGGAGAGGAGAGAATGACAGGTCGCTCTATTATGGTAGAGAGGAACGGAGAACAAGCCTTAAATTTTTAATTGGGATTAATTAAGTGGATCGACCGGTGAGTAGGGTATTGTAAAAACACAATGTGTCGGGCATGCGTGTTGACACGCACGGCAGAATGCAGCATGGGCCGTTAGGCGTGCTGTGCTCTTGCGGGTGTTGTGCTAACAGGAGAATTCGAGCACGGCACGTCATGTCATGTCTAAGGACACATCTAGCGCCTTCTCATCTAAACACGGTTGGACATGTTTGGATCTGTTTATAAAATAATTTGGAATAGAGGTATAATCAGTAAAAAAACCATGTTTTGTAATATTTAGGGGACTAAATTAAAAATGCCAAGTTTTTTCCGCTCCAGTCCCCAATTCCAGCACGACTGGTGATGAGGGTTGGGTATCCAGAAGACTGGATCATCCAGATCCGTTAGATCAGCATTCATCTAATAGTTCAGGCCGTCAGATTTTGCACATTTGCTTTAGGGGGGAATTTCACGTATACCCCTCAAAAACTTCAAAATTACGTATTTCCTCCTCTAAACTTTGAAATTACGTATTTCCCCCTCTAAACTTCAAAAATCACAAATTTACCCATTTTATTGTCTTTTATATTAAAACTCATTCTAAATTTTAAAATACCCATTTTACCCTTTATTAAAAGCATATAAATGCCCATCAAACTTAAATTTGAATCTGAAGGGTTCCTCTATTGTCCGATCCGCATGCAACACATTAAGATCTGTGCGCGTCGCTTCAATATTCGTGCTGATCTAGTATGCACGGATCTTAAAGCAATTCTGATCCGCACGCATCGCATTAAGATCTGTGCATGTCGCTTCAATATGCGTGTGTGTTCGCATCAAGATTTGTGCTGATCTTGCGCGCACAGATCTAAAAGCAGTTCAGACATTAGATGAACCGTTCAGATTCAAATTTGAGTCTGATGGGCTTTATATGTTTTTAATAAAAGGGTAAAATGGGTATTTTATAAATTTAGAATGAGTTTTAATATAAAAGACAATAAAATGAGTAAATTTGTGAGTATTTGAAGTTTAGAGGGGGAAATACGTAATTTCAAACTTAAGAAGGGAAATACTTAATTTTGAAGTTTTTGAGGGGTGTACGTGAAATTCCCCCTTTGCTTTAAAACCCGTCGGTGCTTCTGTGTGGAGTGCAGATGTGAATTTCATTCGGTTTCCCATAAGAATTAAAAAAAAGGCTCCCATTATAGCTAAGCTGCTCAGATATGCAAATGTGACTATCTACCTGTATTGGACCCAAATCTGATGTAAATACATATATGATATGCATCTGATGTAAGAACGGTTTAATTTAAATCGGTGCGTATCAGAGCCTTGGAAGCACTGGATGTCTCCCAGCAGACTCCTAGATAGTCTAATTTACTTGTTAAAAGTGCACAGACATACTAAAAATAAGTAATTATTATGTATTTACGTTGTTGGGATCTTTGCATTCTAATGTTTTAACGTGTCTTAGAATATTTAAAATTGCCTTACCATATTGTACAAGATATGGTCTTCCTATCCAGGTCTGTGCAGCATAGCACACTCAACAGCATTTTTTTCTATTTTTGCGTGGGGAATTTTATGAAATAAGAATTTGGACCAGTAACAAAATAAATTCTTTGGTTTGATAGGAAACAAAACCTGAGCCAGTGGTAGAAAAATCTGTACCTAAGCCGAGTACAAAAGGTACCACTAAAAAGGGAAAGGAACCTGAACCAGCGGCAAAGCATGCGGTAGCAGCTGACGAGGTCCTTTCTGACCCAGTTGCTGAGAAATTACGTCAACAAAGGTACAATTTTTTTTTTTTATCGTCATTGAACTTGGATATATAAACTATGAGTGAGGCTATGGTACTATGCATAGCGCAGATTGGTCTGCACTACAGATCAATATATTGGCTTTTACATTTTTGATCTCCATATGAAATTGTACTTGCAGACCAAAATTTTACATTTTTTAGAATTGTTTTACTATTTTTTAAGATAGGTAGAAAATCACTATTTTTGAATGGTCTTAGATTAGATCAAGGGATTTTCTACCTATGTAAAAAAATTCTAAAAATTGTAAAATTTGATCTAGTAATTTTTATTTGGAGATAATGTTGAACGGTTAAGATTTATTGTTTGGACTTTAAAATGAAGATATTGATCCATAGTATAGACCATTACGCGCTATGCATAGTACCATAGCCTCATTGTATAAACTACATAATACAATGCAAGTTTGTCTTTTTATGTGTCTATTAGCAAACGTTGGTAGGTTTGGGCAAATTTTGGTTTGATTGGGATTAAAATGGATTTGTTTTTTGAGGTAGACTTCATAGAAAATATGATTATTGAAAATATTAAATCATTTCAGGCTGGTAGAAGAGGCAGATTTCAAGTCGGCCAAAGAATTGTTTGGAAAGAAAGGGAATGATGAGAAAACCCTTGATAATTTCATCCCCAAATCTGAGAGCGACTTCATGGAGTATGCTGAGATGCTATCCGATAAAATTCGCCCTTTTGAGGTACTTGTTTTCTAATTTTGAGCAATTTCACTTGTATAACCCTGCAAAACCTCGAAATATTAGGCATGCCTTTAAGAACATGGACTCTGCCTCTGGATATTTGGTCTATTTAGGGTCAAATGTGGCGTTCTCCTTTTCTATGGTCTTGATTTTCTAATGGCACATCTCTAGTACTACTCGAGAATTGACATGAAAATTATTTTGTAGTGAGAAATATCTGTGATTTATTTAAAGAGAACATAGAGAGCATGGGTTATTTGGCACACATTGTAGAATGGGGACTGGATGGAAATTCTGATATGTTTGTCGTTTTATAGGATGCACTATATTTACCTACTCTTGACTTGGTTTGACAATTCTTTTACATTTGGAAGTGTACATTTGTATCAAAATTTATATAAAAATTTAATCTGATTTCATTGTAAAAAAAACAGAAAAGTTTCCACTACAATGGATTGCTGAAGGCAGTAATCAGATTGTCAATGACTAATATGAAGGCGGCCGATGCGAAGGAGATATCGTCCTCTGTCAATGCCATTGCTAATGAGAAAATCAAGTTAGAGAAAGAGGCTCAGGCTGGCAAGAAGAAAGCTGGTACACCTCTCTTACATTCCAATTTCTTGTAATTGCACACGGGTGGGTTTACATTTGCTAAATGGGGGTCAGTTGAGTGATTGACCCCCATTTAATCTAAAAATCCTTTGAAAAATTGTACTATAAATTATATATTAAAGATAAAATTGCTATATGTATGCCAAATTCGACCCCCATAGATTAAAATCCTCATGTGCATATTGACTCCTATTGATTAAAATTGCTATATTTACATTTACAAGAAATCTTTATGTGCATATTGACCCCCATAGATACCGCCTCTGATTGCGCACCCCCCCTCAAAACTCAAAACCACACTATATCCTCTCTATAAGTTTTGCTTCCCTGGAAAAAAAAGGAGAGATGCTTTTGCAATACTTCTTTGTTTAGAATGAAAGAGATTTATTTGGGTGGTTGGGGGGTGGTTGGTTGAATTTTGCTTGGTTAAAATGTAATGACAGAAGTAAATTGCCTATGCCCCTTCTAAGGAACAGGAAAAATAATTTGTATTGTATCCCTCAGTTTCAGCTTTCGAAGCATAACCGAGTCCCTTCTCTCGAGAGAAGGGACTTTGGGTGTAGTTTTGAAGGAAATATCTGAGTCCACTAATAAGGGCCATTTTTAATATTACAGTTCAAGTTATGAGACCTTGGTGGTTGCTTTGCATTTGTAAGCATGATCTTTATTTTATTTTATTTTAGGGGCCAAGAAAAAGCAGCTTCATGTTGAAAAGGGAGAGGATGATTTTGCAATTACTGGCACATATAATGACGCGGATGATTTCGACTTTATGTGATCATACGCTCTAATGCTCGGGATATTATTCTTTCAGTATCTGATAAATTTTATTTCTACATGAATGTAAGATTATAGAGTGACCAGCATAGTAAAACTGGAGTGTTTTGAGTGCTGTTGAATGTGTGTGGGTTGTCAGAAAGTTTTGCTCTTTAGTTTTTGCTTGTAATATTTTTTGCTTACCTGGACTGGGGTGTAATTCTTTTTCTGCGTGTACTGTAATAACTGGTAGGTTGGTGCCATCGGTAACTAGGCCTCATAAGCATGCAGTTTGTGTCGATTAATGTTGAAATGTCAATACTGGGTTTTCCTTAGGAGTTTATTTCCTTGTTGCTTTTAATTTAACTTCTCCTGTTAACAACCTGATTGGCGGTACACTTGTGCAAGCTTTGAGCTTCTGACCTAACCTTTACATGATGTATTTTTTGTGTAATGTGGTGGGGATATACTCTTCTCCGTAGTTGCATTGTGTGCTACACAGCTATAGCTGTTGCATGGATGTTAGAGGTTCATGCCGTGTAGCACCTCCCTCGTAAATTGTACGATCTTTATTGATCTGCACCTGTTGCTGTGTTGCATGAATCTGTTTTTCCTCGGCCTGGAGAGTGGGTCAGGATGCGTATTACCTCGTCTAAGGATCAAGTAAATTTAAAGTTGGAACACCTTTCTAACTTCATCATGAACAGAACGAACCATTAGATCTAAAACATATGACCGAAATCTGCTAGGAACAAATACTCTTAGTGATGGTTGATAGTTTGTTAGAGCACCACGCTCTGGTTACTTCCATTCGAACCAAGTGTGGAGTGCGTATCTTCAGTACATTGTGCGGTATGTGCTGGAGATGGCCTGGTATTGTATTTTAGAGTTTAATGGCTTTATTCCAGGTGAAATACCTCAACATGTGCTGCATAACTATTAAAAAATGATAAACCACATTATTTAGCTGTCAAACTGACATGCATCGGTTCAGGAAAAGAAATTAAGCACACGAAAATTTGTGCATGCTTATAGCAATACTAGTATCGTGCACGTGCGTTACAATGGAACATTATAAGAGAATAAAAAAATCTCATACAAAATGACATACCTTTATAATACAATTTAGACTAAATGACAAATAACTCAACATGTGCTGCATAATTATTAAAAAGTAAAAAATGATAAACCACATTATTTAGCTGTCAAACCGACATGCATCGGTCCATATGAAAATATTTGTGGAATTCACATTTGAAAGTTCAAGCATATTTTTGCTACCAGATGAACATTCCGTGAATTTCTTTTTTTTTTCTCTCCATATGAAAATGTACTTTGCGGAATGCACATTTGAAAATTCAAACAGAATTTTGCTACCAGATGAACCTTCTGTAAAATTCCTTTTTTCTCGTTATACGTTTCCCTGGTAGAAATATAAATGAATATCATGACTTTTTCATAAAATCCAAGTAATTAATGAAAATTATGTACATAATAATATATATATATATATTTTTTTTTTCAGATTTGAGTTTGCTCCAGTTCAAAAGCAGATCCTTTCCTTTGATTTCAAAATAGCAAGCAAGAATAGAGTCGTAAAAAGTATTCAAAAATTCCTATCGCTTTCTTTAACCAAAGACATCTTTCTCTCTTTGTATTGTTTTGTTTTTTTTTTTTAAGCCCAAACAGATACTGAAGCACATGGAATTCAGATCCGGTGCAATAAATTAGATCTGAGCTGTCAGTTTTAACTTGACACGAATCTCAAAACGGATTCCTTATATGACTACAATAGATATCAAATTCGTCTTGACACGACGGGAAGTATTGTATCAAGTCAGGTACCTGAGGAGATAGATACAGCCTGTGCTTCGTTTCGGTTGCGCCAATTGAAAATCAAACTCTGAAATCACCGAAATCGATACCCACGTCCCACTCCACAAAATTTTGCAAATTATTGGGAGGAGAGGAGAGGAGAGGAGAGGAGCACCAAGGGGTTTCGATTCGATGGTCACTAGATCAAATTCACTTTGATATTCGGTCTAAATCGTTCGATCAACCATTAATTACATGGACTAGGTAGGTAAGCAAAATACAACTTTCCTTTCTTTTATTAAATAAAGAGTCCCATTCCCATACACTTTTAATATCTTTGGGACGTTATTTTCAATGCGTCTCTCTCTCTCTCTCTTTTTTTTTTTTTTTTGAAAATACTTGGTAGAAGCTACCAAGCTTTGAAATTTATTGAAGTAGAAAATTACAACCCGATAGCAACCATTGCCTGTCGCAGGTTCTATCAGTCAACAGTGCACTATTACAACTTAACGAAAAAAAATAAACACCCACCTCAGCCACATCTTGTTACAGCGGCAGGCAAGTTACGAAAAATTTAAAAAACAGGCTACATACCATCCGCAAACATCTAGGTTCAGCAATTATTCAGCCACAGCGCACTCTCATGAACGCTCGCCTGAGCCAATAGGTTAGGTTCCTTGCGTCTACCGCCGAAGACTACCTCGTTACGGTGCTTCCAAATCGTCCATGCCGTGCACATGAAATACACAACCCATCTCTGAAGCGCTAAAGCCCCCCGCCTAGACATCGATTTCTCCCAAGTGAGGTGGATAGTTAAGGCCGGCCACATGAGGGTGTAGCCCAGCTGTTGAGAAACGAGGTACCATACATGAGTCGCATAAGGGCAGAGGAATAGCAGATGCAGGGTGGATTCTACCGGGCAGTTGGCGCACATGAGGCATGCTAGATCACATCGCATCCCCCGTTTGCTCATTACATCATGTGTTAGGATTTTATCCCGAAGCATCATAGTGGTAAAGACCTTAACCGTGGGTGGAACCCGACTCCGCCAAACCGCCATGAAAGGCCATTTAATCTTGCCTATGCCCATCAATGCCATGTACAGCGAGCCCGCCGTGTAAGAGCCTTTGAGGAGGAAAAAAAGCTAAGACTTCCGAGAATATATTAATTATGTCTTCTATGCATGTGAGGAGGAAAAAAAAAAAATACTTATTGTGAAGAATTAATAAATCTAATTCTCTTTGTTCCATCCAGTACTTGCTAAATTGATCTTTGATTTTATATATAATATCCTTGCAACTTGCAAGGCTGAATAATGTAACAGTAATTTTGCAGAAAGAAACAAGAATAACATGACCAACAACATTATAAACAGATCGAAATCATCCGATCTCAGACTACCACCTGTCTAAAAATTCCCTAACTGCACAAACTACATTTTGCAATATAAAATACCAATATTAAATTTAATTGATTAATATTTGTGATACTAACT
The DNA here is from genome assembly GCA_028015225.1 of Carex myosuroides. Lineage (NCBI taxonomy): Eukaryota > Viridiplantae > Streptophyta > Magnoliopsida > Poales > Cyperaceae > Carex > Carex myosuroides. Next base: position 18,818,013 of record CM051471.1, on the reverse strand, counting down.
TGTTATTTGACTCTTGCAGCTTTATTCCTCTTTTTTGGACTCAATAATGAGGTGTCTGTTATAAGGCCGAGGCCGAGGCCGAGGAGCAAGCAGTGGCAGCTCTACAACTCCTAGAGGAAACTTTTGATGAGATCGATCAGCAAGGGAAAGCCATTCTTCGGTGGTGACACGATTGGTTCTTTCTTAGGATGGATTAGAGCAGCTGAGATCAATGGCCTGAAGCTGTTAGACCATGCCCGGATACCGCTTCTTTGTGCATGGGCTGAAAAGTTTTGCAACAATTAATGAAGCGGTGCGAGCTGTTATTCCGGACACCATGAAACTCGCGGAGTTCACCAAAGTTCTTCGGTCGAGTTATCAAAACAGACTTCCTCCGGCCAAGTGATGTTTCAATTTTGATAGTTTAATTCATCATCTGCCATGGTAGATGATGACTAATAAGTTCAGTTGTTACTAGCTAGCTAGCATTTTCCATGTATTATTTGTGTTTGTATATATATATAATCTTTTTATATGATTAATTGTTGTTGGTTTTTAATTAAGATACACGTTATCTGAAACACATATTATAAATAGAATAACTTGTGTTTTATTTTTTATTTTTATATTCGCTGATATTTTATATTAATAAAGTGACAAAAATATCTCATCAATCAATTACCAATATATATATTATCACTTCCGATCTCAATCAATATGCATGTCCTAATTAATTACTTGTGTAAAAAAGGAGTAGGCGGTCCGATGCTCTGTCGTCGGAGCCGTTAGATCTGCAACAAGATCCATACACACTTGATATGCACAAATCTTAAAGTTGTCTGCGCAGATCGAACGGCTCCAACCAGGCATTGGTCAGCATGTTATCCGATGCGGGCCCGTGAAACTGCCCCGATTTTGTATATATAATTAGAAATGGACTAATCAGCGAAGAAGCACGTAATTATATTTCAGCTAACACTAGCTAGTTACATAATGCATATAATTATAACTAGATCGAGTGGAGATTCTAATATGTAATAAATATATATATGTAACACAATCTGTGTAATGCTTTAAGACAATTAAGGCTGCAGCTGGATTGGATGGACGCCCGGGTACGTGAACTCCACAAAACTAATTATCTGTTAATTGTTTTGGGAATGATTTGCTAATCAATGCTTCATCTCATCAGAAATTAATATATCTGTTGTTTTTCTTTTGGAACATCGGGAGCATGTTATTCTGATTTCAATTGTTGATTTTCGTTGAAATTTGTGCACAAAGAATTAATTCGTTGAGATAATTTACGCATGAAAAAGTTTGAACGGTTGAGAATATTGGAATAACAGGTTCCTGTCTATTAACCGTCAAATACGTTATGCACGAGTCTGAAAGCATGAACAAGTCAAACACGTCGGTCGCGCAAAAGTTGAGATATCCCAGAGGTCAGGATACGCGCCGACCTCTTAATTTCCCTCTCAAGTCTCAACTCAACACAGAAAAGTCTGTTTCTCAAATAAGTCCTTCAACTTTATTTTGGTTCAAACAACCCCTCGTACTATTTAGTTTTATTCAATCCACCCTTTCTGTCAATTAATCTGTTAATGTCGATTAAAACTACCACTTTACCATTTTTTTTTTTTTTAGTACAAGTTGAAGGTCAAAGCAATCCAACTATTTAATATTCACAAAAAATTATCTCATTCAAATTTCAAACATACAACCTCCTATGCATAAAGCATTATCTCACTCTGCCATCTATTTTTTTTCTTTCTTTTTCATTTTTTCGTTTTCTTCCGTATTTTTTGTGTCTTCTCTTTTCCATATTTTTTTTTCTCTACACTTGTACATCATTTTTCTTTTAAATTCTCTTTTATGTAGCTTTAATCTATTACTAATTACCAAGTAAAATTTAAAAGAAGCTACATCTAGTTTGTTGATTTAATCTCTTTATTTTTAATTGGAGTTTATCTATTACACATGCAATTCAAGTTGTTTATTATGTGTTGCAGAAAAAAAAAAAAAAAACTATTTTTACTATTTGTTTGACCAAATACATCCACGATATAAGTATGTGTTGTCTAACACAAAGGTATTAAAAAATAAGAGAAGGGTAGTAAATTGAAAAGTTAATAGCAAAAGATGAAAAAGGTAGATTGAACCATTGAAATCAAACTAAGTTTAGGGGTCTATTTTAACTTTAAAAAAAAAAATAAAAGAACTTAATTGAAACAAACAATAATAGTTCAGGGGTAAAAACAAAATTTTCTCCTAGACAGTTACAAATTTACAATTTACAAACGAGTGAATGAGAGAGAGAGCGAGAGAGAGAGAGAGAGGGGGACAATGTCTGTACGGCTCCTCTCCCCTACCACCCTTCGCTCCTTCTCTCCCCACTCCCGTAAACCCGGTCCACGCGCATCCTTCCTGTCACCGTGCCACGTCACCACCCCTCGTTGCTGTTCACTTCCTCCCCAAAACTCCAAACCCCAGTTCCACTCCAATCACAAGTCTCTGCTCCTCCGGCAACCGTCACCTTCCTCCTCCTCCTCCTCCTCCGCCTCCGCCATCCATTGTACCAACTACAGCGGGTCGGACGGCACGGATGTACTGGAGAAGAGCATTTTAGACCAGATGAGGGAGATAGTCGTTTTTGCGGGCCCTGCAGTAGGCCTCTGGATATGTGGCCCCCTAATGAGCTTGATTGATACCATGGTTATTGGCCAATCCAGTTCTCTAGAACTTGCAGCACTTGGTACGTGCTCTTTAGGGTTTCGTATTGGCAATTTTCTTTTTAAATGGGGGTTAAGTTGTAAAGGCTTCGCCTACTAGATGGCCGAGTCCTTTCCTCAGGATACAAATTAAGTAAAAATTTCCATGTATTGTCTAATATACTAAGAAATATTGGGCTAATTGAAAAGCCAATTATTTTTTTTTATTGTTTTGAAATATGCCACAGCTTAATTACTTATCTTTTTCGTTCCTTCTTGATTTCTTGATAGGACCTGGTACGGTATTCTGTGATTATCTCTGCTATATATTTATGTTTCTGTCCATTGCCACCTCAAATATGGTTGCCACTTCACTTGCTAAACAGGTGCATTTCTTCTTTTCTTTGTAAATATTCCATGTAGTCTAGTTGAAAAATTAAAGAAAGGAGTTCCCACTTCTTTTTAAATTAAATTTTTTATGAAGGCAGGACACTGTTTTGCTTCAGATAAAGACTAAAACTGAGCCTGATTATGCAATTACGGATTAAATTTAGGAGTATTCTCACCTGTTTTGTTTTATTGCAACATGCTTTTGAGTAAATGACTTAAGATGCTAATTGTTTTATGAAAAAAATGTTCAGGACAGAGAACTAGCACAGCATCAGATCTCTATGCTGTTATTTGTGGCATTGACTTGTGGCATGGGAATGTTACTCTTCACCAAATTTTTGGGCCCGCAAATTTTGGCAGGTTTGCTCCACTGTATATCAATTGCGAAAATCTGATTTTTTATACTCAAATTTTCCTAATCTTTCTAATTAACATGAATTTTCAGCTTTTGCTGGGCCTGGTAATTTTCATTTAATTCCTGCTGCCAATACATATGCACAGGTTTGTTCACCTTTCTCTCTCTCAGACACGAACAAATACACACAGGGGCGGAACTGGAAAATTTAGATGGGGGGCTGAAATGTGAAATGCATAACATGTGAGAATACATAATGTGTGGTCCCTGGGTTTTGAACCCAAGTCTCCACAACCACTAAATGAAATTCTAACCACTAGGCTACAAGCACACATTTAGCATTTAATGAGGGGGCTGAACTATATAAGAAAAATGAAAATTCAATTAAATTCAACTATATAAAAGGGACTTGAAGGAATGGAATGTATCCAAGGAGTTGGCCTCGGACATGAGCGCGTGGAAGTTAGCGATCCACGTACCAGAATCATGACCTAGGAAATATTGTTTAGGGATGGTACAGGGGTAGTATTATAGGCCTTAGGTCATAGAACTAGTAATTCGGGGCAAGGACGTAGAGCTTAGGACTTTGACCCCTACGATCTATAGTTTAGACATAATATATTAGTATTATATTATTACTATTATTATTGATACCATTATTACTATTAGTAGTACTACTATTAGTATTACTACTATTATTATTATTTTTATTACTATTTTATTACTATCTACCTTGACTTTATGATTATGATTGGATTTCATTTCTAGCCTAACCCAACTTGTTTGGGACTAAAGGCTTATGATTAAAAATTTTGAAATCACGGGGGTGGCTAAGCACCCCCTGGGCTATACCTAGATCTGCCCCTGAACACACACACACACACCCCTCACCACACCACACAAGGTCCGTACCCAGATTGTATAAAACATGTATGGTGCATCTTCTTTTTTTTAACTTTGTTTGGCCTGAGGGTTCAGTCTAATGTGAAAATAATTAACAAAAAAAAAAAAAAACAAAGGAGTGACAGGCATGCAACCTGCACCAAAAGGTACTTTAGACCGGTATGACTTGCATTTATATTATTTACATTGTATTGATTTTGTTGAACTTATGTATATACTTTTTGGATATTTCTCCTTGCAGATTAGGGGTTTTGCATGGCCAGCAGTACTAGTTGGTATGGTAGCCCAAAGTGCTAGGTACTTTCACCTTCTATATTTAGTTGTTTCATTTTTGCTTCCTTTTTTTAGTTAATTAGCCGTGTATTGAAGGGTGAAACTCTTATTCAGAACCTAAGATCTTCTACATCAGTAAAATTAAGAAGAAATTAAAAACAGTTGTCAAGCACTTAATAGAAATTAAGTTAATTTTGATTTCTAAACCTCTACACTCGTGCAATTAACTTTTAATTTATTTTAGTGGCCACATCAGCAATTATTACTATGGAAGAGAGAACGAGAGCCAATAGAAACAATTAGAAAGTGATTTCTTTAAAAAGAAAACTTTCTAAATTAGAAACTATGTTACATCCCAGAAGTTAGAATAGGAAATGCCACGCGTGCTTTTAGAAATAAAAAAGAAATCCCAATGCAGATGCTGTAAGGTACATCTATTGGTTGGTACAACTAAGGGAATAATGTGGCGTTTCAGAAATAGATGATGATACATATCACATATGCACTGATAATTGGTATCCTGATAATTAATTTCCAAATTTGGACATATTACGGTTGTTGTATGAAAAGTCAAACATGTCATGGCTAAAATAAGTTAGAATAGTAGGTTAATTTGAGCCCTGAATCTCTTATAGCAGCTGAGGGAGTTACCAGCTTAGATAACTTGCCATTGATAATACGCACAATTATAACATGTCCATATATTCCTAGTCTAAATACATAAAGGACCCAAATTAGGATACTAGTTGTGATTCAATTTGTTCGTAATATATACCAGAATTACCCCAAATATCTGTCCAATATTTTTTTTGTGAATTTGGTTTTTATCCAATTGTACCTGTATCCTGTTGTTATCTGATACCTATTGTAACTGGGCATTTCTATTTTTGCATCTTCATCAGAAAAAAAAAAAAAAATTAAATGGATATGAATAGGGTGAGACTATTATATAGGCCATGGGATTGGGTTTTGTCCAAAGGGCTTTGGACAAAGCCTCATCCAAAGCCAAGCTTAAACGTCCGATTTGCATTGAGATTTGTGCAAACATATTTAAAACTTAATAAATTTAAATGGCTCCTTGAATCTTAACGTCTGTACGTTTAATTTTGATGCAGATCGGACGGTTTAGATCTGTCTTTGGATGAGACTTTGTCCAAAGCCGTTTGGACAAAACCCCCACCCATAGGCCATATATGTTACTCTTTTGACCCCTACTTTAATTGCCCAATTAAGAAAATAATTTCGACTTAATCACTTTCTTATCAGTAAAACAAGAATTTGGCCGTACTTTAATTGCCTAATTGATGAGAATAAATTTAAACTGGTTTAATTACAGTTTGAGGCTAAATCATGTTAAGTCCATTGCAGGAATAGTTGAACTTTCAATTTACAAAGCTCAATTTAGATGCATTTTGTGATTAAACCCAAGCTATTGGCAAAATAGAGCTTATTGCAAAATTTATGCGGCGTTTGATAACACTCCTGCTCATGCAGCTTAGGTATGAAGGATTCTTGGGGCCCACTAAAGGCTTTAGCAGTTGCGAGCATCATAAATGGGTTTGGAGATATTTTCCTGTGCTGTTTTTGTGGTTACGGTATTGCTGGTGCTGCTTGGGCTACTATGGTCTCTCAGGTACTGTATTTTATGTATTTGAAATACTTATATTTATTCATAGCCTTTTGGAACAAAAATTTGCTTTCATGTCCCAGTAAGCATGTATACACGTTGCTAAATTAAATGCTTTAAGGGCCTCTTCTTTCTCAATTACTAGTATGAGGAGAAATGGGGGGGGGGGGGGGGGGGGGGGGGGTTGTGTTGTTGAGTCCGTATCCTCTGAGATATCTCAAATTTTTAGTTTATCTAAAGCTGGGCCAATTTTTTTCGGTGCCTATTCGGATGCAGGGGGACAGTATTATTGTGCTTTGAGATTTGTGCAGAATGGATTTAAACGGTCCAGATTTTCCACATATTAACTAAAAGTTTGAGATATCTCAGGGGATGCGAATTCGGGGTTGTTTGGGAATCTTTTGAAGGGCAAGGGTGGAAGTTTGTTTAAGGTCCAGATTTTCCACAGATTAACTAAATTGTTTGAGGTATCTCAGGGGATGCGAATTTGGGGTTGTTTGGGAATCTTTTGAAGGGGCGAGGGTGGAAGTTTGTGTAAGGTCTATTTTTTTATGTCTGTAGGGGTATGTGTGATATTTTATTTTTTGTAGACGTGTGACTGTTGGTTCTCGTTGGTCTTATTTCTTTTAGTATGTTAATTTTAATTCTCCTCCGTCTGTTTTATTTATAAAGCACAGCAGTTTTCATGTGGAATTTCATGTGTGGGCCCTACAAAACTAAAATTGTAATGCATGCCTCAGCAGCTCTGGTCTTCTTTAATCATTGAAAATCCTTACTATGTTAAATTTCTTTGAATGAAAATGTAAACCCAAACTACCCTCTTTTCTCTTTGATTTATTGCATGGTGGGGATATTTTCATTTATCTTATGCCTTGAATCAAAAAACAACTTATTTTTTACATATAAATTTATGGAAGCACATGCGCATCATATCTAATCTACAAATAGTAACCTCTCCACAATGCCCCATTTTGTCAGGTTGTGGCGGCATTTATGATGATTTATAATCTGAAGAGAACAGGTTTCAAGGTGTTTCCAATGGCGATCCCTTCGAAAGGAGAACTTCTTCAGATATTTGAAATCGCCGCCCCAGTCTTTATAACCATGACTTCTAAGGTTCTCTGTTCATTTGGATTTTTGGTACTTAAAATATAACCTAACTAAAAATAACACACTAAATAGCTGAGAACAGTTGCTGGTATATTCCAATGACAGTACATATATGGTAATTGCCAAATTTGGGTGCTCATTCAGGGTTTATTGACAAATAGGTGCATCTGGTTTGTTAACGGAAACCTAACTCAGCATATATTGTTAGGGCTGATACTTATACTGAAATTCATGGTTTTTTTTTCATTATCTAGGTAGCATTTTATGCATTGCTGACATACTTTGCGACATCTATGGGGGCCATCACTATTGCGGCCCACCAGGTAAATTTGCAAGTCCACAAGGACCGTAACAATGCAAAGTTTATTTGATACCTCTTTGGAAGTTGCTCATGCATTTTTTTCACACTTCTAAAGTGGGATTCACATCTTTTCTTTCATTTTGTTAATTTTCATTTTTGTTTTGGTAGGTCATGATAAATGTGTTCTGCATGTGCACGGTTTGGGGCGAGCCTCTCTCTCAGACTGCCCAATCTTTCATGCCTGAGCTTATACATGGAATCAATCGTAGTTTATCTAAGGTCACTTTTTATGATATATAATCTAATTTTATTTTTAGTGCTTGACCAGTACTTGTAGATCTTTTGGTTACTTCATTTTGAATTTTTCTAAGGAAAGTAGTAGTGAATTCAAATTATTAGTAATTTAAAACTTGTGTATTATTTCTGTATTGATAGGCACGTATGTTGCTGAAATCTCTTGTTATGATCGGTGCAATTACTGGTGTAACTTTAGGTGTAATCGGTACTTCGGTACCATGGCTCTTCCCAAGCCTCTTCACAAATGACCTCATAATAGTCAGACAGGTTTGAATTTGGATTTAAACATTCGTTTGTACTTTGTCATATTTTCAAATTTTGAAAATTTTCTTTCATTTTGAGCAGATGCATACAGTGCTCCTTCCATATTTCATTGCTTTGATGGTTACACCTGCAATTCATAGCCTTGAAGGAACACTTTTGGTAAGCTGAGCTTCTTGTTAGTATTATTTTGTCATAATTTGACGTTTAGGCACAAATTGAACTCTTTTTTTTTTTTTTTTTTAAACTCAGTAGAGGTTACTGAGATTACAAATTGAACTCTTAAATGCAACAATTGGTGTATACCGTCAAAGCTAATAAAAATAATAAGAAACTTTTATGCTTATTATTTTGGATTGGACTTATTTTCCATCAAATTTTCTGAGTCTTCTGACTAAGTATTACTTCTGACTATATATGGCTGATGTGCATTTTTTTTATTATGTGATACGTGTACTTGGTTAATTAATTATTGTTCCAATTTCAGGCTGGAAGGGATCTGAGATATTTGAGCCTTTCTATGAGTGGGTGTTTTTGCTTGGGTGCTCTTCTAGCATTGGTACAGTTTTTTTATAGAGAATTTTCTTGCTTTACTACTCTAGGAGATACAATGCAGTTATTGCAGGAATTGTCGGAAATATTCTCTAAACTCAAAAGTTGCACAATAGCCCCTAACAAACCCTTTATTTTAAGATGTTGACCTGGAACGATACATGTATTTTGGAGTATCCTGGATACTCGAGGCTCCATAGGGGCACATATGGAATTTGTGTTTTTGTAGGGAAAATTAATCAAATAGATTGTAATCAGCATAATTTTTTCCTCCTAAATTTTCAGTTGTTTCTCTCTGTTTTTTTTTTTTTTTGCATGTTGTAAAGGTGGGGTCAAGTAGAGGTTTTGGTTTAGCAGGATGTTGGTGGATACTTTCTGGTTTCCAATGGGTAATCACTCTCTCTCTCTCTCTCTCTGTGTTTTGTTTACAAATTGTGGTACCCAAAAAAAAAAACAAAGAAGAAAAGAAAGTGTGAAGTGTGGTTTTCCTAGTTGCAAAATTGCAAAATAAGCCAATTATTTGGAAAATTTTCTTTGTTTTTTCGTTATCATTTTCGTATCTATATCACAGGTACGATTTATTCTTGCATTGCAAAGGCTAATGTCTCCAAATGGAATGTTATACAATGAAGAGTTCAACCAATCTTCAGATTATGTTAAGCTAAAAGCATAATAGAAGCACCTATTAAGGAGGTAAAACAAGTGTAGATTTTAGAGGAAAGCTTGATAGTGTTTATTTTTATTTGTTAAATTATTGTTCATTCCCAAATGTGGGTTTCTTACATTTGAAATTATCTAGAAATTGTGTAAATAGCAGTGATCTTCTGTGCCCTTGATAGATAAGTTGCACATTGCAAAACTTCTAGTAATTATAATTTTTCTGGAAGTTTTCGGCTATAGAAATTTGACTAATAGAGCATAGGCACATAAATACAACAGTTAGAATTGCAAAGCAATTAATCATTTTATGACCTTTTTATAGAATATTTTACATAATGTGAGGGTTGAAAATTATTTTGATGCATTCCTTTTTAATAAATTATGACTTCTTGATTTTATGGAAAATGAGCTTAAAAATTTTAAAGGATGAAACATAAACAAAATTCTTGAGATTAAGTTTACAAGTTTTTTTTAGATAAAAATGGAAATTAAATTTGCTAACTTAAATATTCATATATAAATAAACAATATGCATTTTTGTAAATTAAGTACGCAAGTTCTTTGCTAAACCTGATTAAAGGCTACATAACCTGCCCCTGGTTTTTGAAGTAGCTTGTGTGCATTTTTCTAGCACTTTGCTGTATGATGATTGCGCCTATACTTTGTTGGAATACTGCACTGTGCTTTTTGTTCTTTCAGTTTACCTAGTGTGATGTTTAGATACTGGTTCTCTGAGTGTACAATATTTGCTGTAAGATACTCATGTACAATACTGCCTTTTCAATTTAAGCCTACGGGCCTTTACCCTTAAAAAAATATGCAATTTTTTAAATAAGTAAAAAAAAATCAGAGTGACTCACAGTCTCTGCTTAGTTCCGAGATTTTCTATATTTTATTATTATAAAAAATAAAAAATTCGGCAATTAAATTAGCACCTTTGGGATTGCTCTAGATCAAATCATCAAATAGTGAAGAAAAATATTTACAAGCCCAGTAAGGAGAAGGTTCACTACTAAACTCAGCACATGAGATTTTTTTTCTATTCTGGTCTTTGATCAGAGGGAGAATTTTTCATTTTTCATTTTTCATTTTTCATTTTAATGCCAGCCACCATAAGAGAACCTTCACTAGCAAGCAATGTGCCCCTACTGTACAAGAAGAAAAAGGGGAAATTAATAAAATCCTTTCCCACAGAAACAAATCAGAGCAAAATATAAAGCCAGTCTCCTTTGTTTGGAAAAACAGCTTGCTGGCACAGTTGCAATAATAAAACTATTAAATAAGCACGAGGAGGAAGTAGCTGCTCTGTTTTAATTTTTAAAATTCGTATTTGCCTTATTTTTTTTGTAAATAGAAACCATATCTTCCTTGTAGCTGAAGTAATCAAATTATGTTATTTTATTTTTCTGAAGAAGATATTTTAAAATAAATTAATTCCCAGAGCTGAACGCGTGACGACTGATTTTATATTTGGTTGGGTCAAACCCCTCCATTACTTGCAACAAAATGGAATTGTCCATTCAATTTAGGATCCAATTCAACCACATCAGTGATTGATTAGTGATTACCAAGCAAGTTATTTTCATCTCCACAATCTTATATTTTAATTAGCGGTATATTGGAGTTGTCTTCATTTTTAATTATTTCATCATTAACTAAAAAATAAATATCTCAATAAAAAATAAACATCGGATGTGATTTATATGACATCCTCTACATGTACAAAAAAATGCAGCATTTTTTACTATTAAATTAATCAAGATCTTGAAAATTTGAGTTTGTTTTAATCTAAGATTGTCCTTATTATTTTTTACCAACTCTTAAAAATGTCTATCAAAATAAATCAAAATATTGTCTTTTTGCCTGCACTTCAAAAAATAAATAATATCTAATAGTTATATTCTAGAGGTTGGCTAATATACCAACGTTGGTACAGAGCAGTTCGTTATACTAAGTGGGTTTTTGTGATTTCGAAGTCAAAATAATCGATTTGAAGTGTTCAACGTGTTCTCCATATTAAAATGTACTTGGAGACATTGAAGATCATCTTTCTATTTTTAATAAGATTTATTAATGACAATTGACTTATTATGCTTTATTGGCATTTAAGCTCATAAATTGCTAAATTTGTAAAAACTTTTTTAATTATGGCTACTTTTTTTGCTGACAGTAAATAACCATGTTAACAATCTTTTAATTCAAAAGATGTTCAAAGTTGTTGACACAAATCTTGACACTAATTTAATAGGTCATGAGACCAAATTTAATTCGGTATTCATGGGGCTGCCTGTGATTGCCTCAAAATAAGTATAAAACCCATCAAATGGTTATGTTATGACAACACCATTTACATCAAGACCGGAGAGAATTCAAATCTCGTGTTTGAATTTTAAAAGTTGTTTGTATAGACGTGGTCTTCGAGAAAATGATATTAATATAACAATTGGCACTGAATTCTGATACTTCTATCGCCTTTTATTTAATGTGCATCATAGTTTAAGCATTCAACTAGTCATTATTCTGACATTTTCCTAAGAACCAATCAACCAATCATATTTAGTCTCTGCTGTCATTTAAAAAAAAACAAAAAAGTGAGGCTACGGTGTTATCATATCTATCGATGTGTCATTTTCGAAGTTTAAATATTTAATTTGAACCGCTAAATATGATTATATACTTAAATGTCGAAACTTATATTCTTTTTAGAATTTCTTTTACTATTTTCTAAGATAGATAAAAAAAAACCGCTTAATCTAATAATTCCAAACAATTTGAAAGCAGTGATTTTCTATTTAACTAAAAAATAATAAAAAAGTTTGAAAATATATATAACTGACCTTCAAATACATTACGAATCGATTATTTTAAAATTTGAAATATAAGATAAAAATTCATAGTAGAAATTAACGTGCACTATATATGCATGCATAGTACCGTAGCCTCACTAAAAAAATTTAAATAAATAAATAAACATACTACTTTAGATTTTCCCAATCAACAAATTCTTTGTTTTATCTTTGAGTAATCTTCTCCAACAACACGCGTACTAAAAAAAATTAGAAACCTTCTAAAGTTCTAATAGGAAATGGGAAATAAACTATCCAAAAATCTCAGCTCAGCTCCCACTGTTTTTGCCCCCCATTTAAAAAAAATGATAATTTCATGCATGTTCCTCAAAAATCTCAAAATTATGTTTTACTATTTCTCCTCTAAAATTAATAATATAATATTTATCCTTCTAAATTTCAAAATTCGCAAATTTATCTAATTTATTGATTTTCTGTTAAAACTCATTTTAAATTTATAAAGTAGCAATTTTATTCCTTATTAAAAAAATATGTAGCATGTTTAAGAGAAATATTCTGATTTCTAATTGATCGGTAGTGAGAGCAAATGGTTAATTTTCTTACTTGTGGTGCATAAACAAGCATATGCCTAAATGTCACAATGTACGCATCAAGTTTAGCGAAATGAACAATTTGTCCTCGAAAACCAATAAGCGAGAAAACAAAATATTTCCTTAAACATGGTGTATATATTTGTTTTCTTAATAAAGAGTAAAATAGATACTTTATAAACTTAAAATGAGTTTTAATAGAAAGGTCAAATAAATGTTGTAGATTTGTAAGTTTTTCAAATTTAGAAGAACAAATATGATCTTTATGAATTTTAGAAGAAAAAATAAGTAATTTCGCGATTTTTGAGGGTATACATAAAATTCCGCTAAAAAAAAGAGCACAAATTTCTCTCCCTTTCATCCTATAAATTCATCTTACCTTCTTCCCCAAGCGATTGAATCTCTTACAATTTTAAACAAGCAAACACACCTCGAGATCCCCAAATTGTACCAGTTGATAATGGCAACCATGGCGAAAACCACCAGTTGTAAGCACCGTTAGCACATCTGAATCCATGTCATCATCTGTCTTCTCCTCTTGTAGAATTCTAGATTTTGCTGATTTTGAAGAGGAATTTTCAGGATCTGACATGAGATACTTCGTACAAAGCAAAGATGAACACAAATACCACCACATTCTTGATTCTTGTTACTTGTGCAAGGATATTATTCCCAAAAATCAAGAGATTTACATGTACAGGTTAGTTTTTTTTTTTTCCTTTTTTTTTTTTTGCAAGAAAAAGTTGATCATTAGAATTGAAGTTGGAGCAAATTAGAAAAGATGATTATTGCTCCAAAACAGTGGCAGGCGGGACTAGATATAATTTGAAGGGATTTGTTGAGTAATTAGGATTCTAAATTATATAATGTGAAAGTCTCTTGTAAATTTACCTTTTTGTAATTTTTGTGCAGAGGAGAATTGCCATTTTGTAGCAAGGAGTGCAGAATGGAGCAGATTGAAATGGATTTAGCTCTTGAACGCCTCCATCAAACTCAGTTGAAACATCAGAAGCAAAATTTGGCACCAGAAAATCAAAATAAATGTTCAACGGATATGGGTTTGTGCACTGAGAGCGGGTACCACAATTTCGGACACAGCATTGTAAATTATGTTATTTCGCTTGTTCTTGGTTAAAATAATAAAATTAGCAACAATTTAGGAAAATGTATATACATTTTTTTTTTTTTTTTTGAGGGAGAGCTTTTGCCATGTTTTGGGTTGGTGATTTCTCCATTTGTATTAGAGTTTTTTTCTTCTTTTCGAATCAATTTTTTGTAATTAACAAAAAAATATGAATAAATAAATGAAAAAATTTGTTGGTTGTAATGTAAATGTGTAGATCCAGTACTTTTTATTTATGTTCTTTTTTTCAAAAGGCAAATTATTCTATGTTCTTATTTATTCAAAAGGAAAATATCATTGCTTCCAATAAATTGACATCAAACCATGTTAAGAAATAAAGGGTTGAAAAAATTTAAACAAATGATATATGTGATTTGGAAACTCAAATTTTAAAAAAAAATGATATATGTGATCAAATATTGTTTCTTCTATGGCTTGCAAAATATTGTGATAAATAATTTCACTTTAATGGACATGAAAAGCATGAAGAAAACACATACGTAAAATTTTCAGCATCCGTAATATTTTTAGTCGCATGATGTTCATCGAAACAAAATAAAATGATGTAATTCGATGTACATATAGATAAAAAAAAAGTAAGATGGAATTTATTGATTATAAATTAACTTAAAAATTATTAAAATATGACATTTAATTTTGAAAGGCAACACTTGGAGGGTGATATATATATTATGAATCTGTTTGATGTGTTTTAGAATATTAAGGAAAATAAAGGAAAGTAGCAAGCTTTGGTGGATTTATGTTATTTGATTGTCAAACTACTCAAAAAAAAAAAATGAGGTATGGTTAGATCATTTTCTTCTTCGATTTTCAAAATATTTTCTCAAAATTTTGTAATAGAAAATACAAGAAATATTTATCCTAATAAAGTAATAATCAAATACAAGTACAAATTTGGATATTATCAGATACAGATGCAGATATTTCCTGTATGGTTTTTAATTTATAAGTGGATATTTCGGATTTCTGAAGTCCGGATATGCCCTTGTACCACTTAATTTGGGCTTTGAAGTATAACCTAAAACTTTGTTGCAAACCCAATTAATTTTAAATCTAATAACTCAATTACTCATGTTTTATCATTTATCAAGAATAATAATTACTTTGTACATTTTGACTAATATAATGATAATTACTGATTAATTTTAGTATTTTGATATGTATCCGTCCCCAAATCAGTATCCAAAACTAAAAATAAAATACAGAAATTTTCCCTAACTCTATTATTCGTCAGTATCCAATACATTTACACCCTTAGGCCGTAAAATGATGGCCATTTCTTCCATATTTCTCTTATTATAAATTTACAATTAGGTACTAGTAATTACTAACCTATTGAAAAGCTCCAACAAGAAAAATAGTCTAATAATCTCTAATTTTGAATTTCCTTGGACCATCTCATCAGGGCAATAAAATTCCAGTTGCAAATTCAAATGCACAGATTGCTTTTCATTTGCATGTTGTTTTATCTTACATCTTTTCCCAACCTATCTGGAGAACCTACTAACAATTTCAAAATATACAGCCTACAAATTTAACACACAGGAAAAAACAAAAAACAAATGCTAAGTAGTGGATGAACTAGGACCCGGGTTGGGGGCCAGTCGCCACCTCAGTCTGCCAGCTGCCGCCCTCATGGCCCCCTCCATCAAAGTGTCTTTATTTAACACATCAGCACCTTTGACCTCTGCTGCCTCCCCAGAATTTGGTATTTGGTTGGCGCCCTCTTGCGGGATCTGCTGTGGCCGGGTTGTGAAACTGCCTTCTGATTGCATCGTTTGCTGTTCTGGTGGTACGTTAGAAGCGATAGGTGGCGGCTGCCCAGATGCTGTGCCATTTGTCTGTTGAGATGGCATGTGAGTTTCCGGCTGTGACCGCTGAGGCCGTGGTCTCCTCTGTAATATAGCAAAAAAAATATAGAAGTCGAGATAATTAATAGTTCTACTTTCTACATAGTTTAACATGCTAAAAACCAAATTTAAAGAGAAAGTTTCTTCCAAACTATATACAAATTAAGGAGTATGGCTACTATGACATCAGTGTTATTTCATCCGAATAGGCTTCAAATTAACGAATCCAAACCATTCAAACTGATCTACTTCACAAGTAATGCATTTACATGCAAAATTTGTAAATTTCAAATTCATTTTAGTATGAAATCAAGTGGTAAGAAAATGATGAAAAATGAATGCATTAAAATTAACTTAAAAATCTTATTTTTGACCACTTGACTTCATACGAAATGAATTCAAAAATTTATAAATTTTGCATGTAAATGCATCACTTATAAGATAGATCAGTTTGAACGGTTTGGATTTGCTGTTTAAAGACTATTTGATGAATTTTGAAGTCAGTGTCACACGGGTTAAATTTGATCTTGCAAAATCATGCCAAAACTACCTTAATTGCAAAGAACAAGCATCATTATGTCACATTGCAATTCAATCCGCCTTATCATTTCTAATACTAATGGGAAAATGCATGGTGTAACTTCTCCAGTAATGCCCCTATTCCCTTAAAGAAATCATTTTTTTGCTTTAGATTCAAGATTGACCGAACCAAACTCAATGGTCCTAGGGAATTCTTGATTTTTTTTTTTTTTTGACAATTTTGAATCACTCCCATTGACATCATGGTATTCTTCAACGAGGCATAAACCTCACTACCAGCATACCTTTTACCCTGTAATTTTAGTACACTGACTATACTCTCATTATCCATTACAAATACATGTTTTCACCATCTATGTAGTTTTAAAAGGTTCATCGGTTTTATTATTGGAGTGAGGCTATGGTACTATGCATAGCGCAGATTGGTGTGTACCATGGATCAATATCTCCATTTTCAAAGTTCAAACAGTCGATTTGAACTGCTCAACATGATCTCCATATGATAATGTACTTGTAGATCAAATTTAACATTTTTTACTATTTTTTATAGGTAGAAAATCACTACAAATAGTAAAAAAAAATCTAACAAAATGTAAAACTTAGTCTGCAAGTACATTTTAATGTGGAGATCATGTTGAACGATTAGGATTGACTATTTAAACTTTTAAAATGATGATATTGATCCATAGTACAGACCAATCCGAGCTATGCATAGTACCATAGCATGGCATAGGAACGACAAACTTCTAAGATTCAAACTACTATTAATTGCACTTGTGAACAAACTTTCCTTGGGAACGACAAACTTCTAAGATTTAAACTAACCATCAGTCTTACCCCTAGTTCTAGTAAGTGAAATCAAACCACGTGGCATAGCTTCATGTTTACAAAATTGAGGCAACTAAACCATTTTAGTGTAGCTTCGTGTTTACAAAGAACATACAAACACAGGTGTTCTACTTTCAAATAAAATATATGTTAAGTATTATTTGAATTTTGTAAATATGCAAACAATCAGTTTATGTGCAAAAGCCGCTGAAATAGTGACATGAGGTGTATAGTACAGTTATATTACACCCAAAAAAAAAAAATCTACAACTAGAATATAGAAACATATCTCTTACCCGAACATTACGAGATCCACTTGATGTGTTAGACTGAGACGCCACATACTCTAACACCTCATAAACTCTACTTTGACCATAACTTGAGAGCCTCTGGAAAAAGAGGGATGCAACGTCAGAAACACGAGTATGCAACTCGAGTAAGTGCCGGTCAATCTGGGTCTCATGTCTTGACAGGTACGGCCGAAAGAACGTATCATACACATATGTAGTACCCTGCAATTATAAAGCACTTGACACCTCTATTACAATATCACACTGATTTGGTGTGCTACCATGAATGATAGTAGATTATAATTGAGGACATGAATACAGAATAAAGCCGGATTGAGGCTTAATAAATAAAGATTAGTTGATTTAAGTTGTTGCTTAAATAATATATTTTACTTCTAAAATTGTACCAAAATATTTAGGAATTAGGATAAACCACTGGCCATTAAAGAAAAGTTACCTTTGTCTTGGGATACCAGAGGTAAACAATTAATGCCAGCTTTGCTTCGCTATACATTGGTAACCTAGAGAGAGAGAGAGAGAGAGTCAGTCCCAAGAGCATTTATAAAGTATATTAAACAACTTTAAAAACAAATATTATTATAAAATGTTACCATGAAACAAAATTATCAGCAACCCTCTCGAAGACAGTTAAAATGGCAATCAATATCCTACAAAGTAAAAATCTAAGCTGATAGTAAGTTAATCAACAAAAAAAATAAAAAAAATCATCAAAATTAGAGAAACAATGAGTAAGATGTACCAATATTGGCACCAAAACCGCAATTGATCGATCTCAGCCTTTAATTCAAGTGTCTTATAGCAATCATAAGCTGGATAGATGTAGCCCAAAACCAATCTGTCCACATTGAAAAAACAATTTATCTATTCTCTTACATTGAAATAATAACCTATATATATGCACTTGCAACAATAGAACCTCCTAAGTCACATCCTATGTTAAAAGAAAATAAAATGAATATTTGGAATGGTTCCTGCTGATGCATTAGGCAGTAAACTAAAGACTCTAAATAGTTGCTTTCTCTGCATTTTATTAAGATCAGAATGAGAAAAGAATAATAAAATAAGAGCTTTGTGATGCCTTACATTAGAGGCCTTGTTAGAAATGCTAATACCATATCTGCTAACTTTTGTAATAGAGTTTGAACAAATGAGAAGGCAGTTGAGCCCTAAAAAGTTCAAATATAAGAAAGAAAGATTAATAAACTCCAATAAACAAAATTATCATGAATTTCATAATTAATTATTTTGGCCAGAACTTTAATACAACTTCAAGAAAACTATATCCAATCTGTATGCCTAAATAATAGTGGAGCAAATATTGCCCAATTAAGCTAATGTACCCCTACATAAATCAACATATTGATCAATTGTATTTAATTGGCCATAAGCTAAACAATTAGTCGCATAATTACACATAATTAAGCCCAAATTTGACAATTGTGCCAATCAATTGTGCAATATACTCAATTTATCCACTTAATCTCAAGTTACCACATTAAATGTGCATTAATTAAACTCTAAGGAACCAAGAAGTTATAACCAAGCAAGCATATTTCGGACTGACCTGTACTAAACATCTACTGGTACATGCAATAGAAAATACACTATGTACATAATACTTAATATCACACTCCTTATACTTATGGTGCAAAATTATAATCAACTGTTTCTATATCAGAAATTGTGAAAATTTTCCTCAGCAGGTAACAAAATGAAAGATTCGTTACAAACCCGTAATTTTACACCGGAGCTATGGTAAAGTATCAAAATTAAGGCAATTAAAATTGACAAAATTGTATTGGGTAATCATCAGAACAGAAAGGAGATATGTGTTCCAATACCGTGAATTTTTGCTTTCCCTTGATACAAGCGACTCTAGACTCTAGAGGGGGAGAGAGAGAGAGAGAGAGAGAGAGAGAGAGGAGAGCACGGCAGGAATTAGGAAACTTGGGATAGATAGGTTTTCACTTGAACCGCCGCTTCAAATATGATCCTATGTGGCATTTCGGTGTTATCATTCGAGTGCTGGGTAATTGAACAGAGGGGTCGGGGGGAGTCCATATCCTCTGCATTAACTCAGATCTTATTTTTATAATTTTCACCGTACGATCAGAATTCGGACCAATCGGGACCACACCTATAATGTCCGAGTCCCTCTAATTTTCGTGTCAATAGGGATCGGACGGTCTTAATTGCTTTTACAGTAACTCAAATTTAAGTTACTGCAGACTATATGGTCTTGTTTTCCTTGAATTATACCTTCTTTTGTTTAATTGGGCCTTACGCTTGCTTAGTTTTCTAAACGGACCGGACCGAACAAACTTTTAAGATGGGCTGAACAAAACGTCAATAAATGTTTAATGATCCATATGCAAATTCGTTCATTTTCCTATTCGCAAGTGAGCCAATATTAAATTTGCCATTCAATTACAACAAGTCTTTGCATTTAGTGATAAAAGATACCTTTTTTCGCGTGGAATGTTGTGCATTTAAAATTTAAACGAGAATTTTTTTTATATTGAAATTGAATTTTTTTATGAAATTCAGATAAGAAGTTTTCTATTAAAATTGAAATTTGAAATATTAAATCTTCATCTATCTCTTAAAAAAAATATTGATTCAACCAAGATGCTATTAAGCAATGCATATATTCTTAAGAAAATGGTGGCGCGCATATCTCAACAGATTTAACGGTCTATACTAGGAGTGACAACGGAAGGATACATGTGTGGTTTTAAGTTTTAATTGTCCATATCCCAATAATAGATATATATACCATATATTTTAATACATATTATAAAAAAATTATCTATTCACCGTTATAATTAAATAAATCTTATGAACTTTAGTATTATTTTAATAATATTTATATATATTTTTTAATAAATATCCGTTTCAATATGTATCCAAAAAATAAAAACGAATCTGAAAATGATTTTACCGTGATCCACTCTGTATTCAATCCGTTTTCACACCTAGCTGCTGTTGTTCTATGCAATTCTCTAATTACCGTGTTTGACTAATTTGCAAAACATACAATGATTGAATTTAACGATTCATTGTATAAGTGAGTTTGCAGGTTGAAGAACATTATAATTGCAAAGATTAAAGTTGAAGAACCACTGGAATCAACAAGACTAATTGCCTCGCTTTTTTTTTCTTTTGAAGAAAGTATCTGATCCGCTTGCATCCATTCTTATTTACATTTTCCCATATTCTCTTGCTTCTTCTCAAGCTAATCCAAATATCCTCATCATCGGTATCACCGGGTGGACCATAACGAAAAAAAGGTGGCCAAGCATATTCATGCTCGGCTTTCACCGGATTAACGAAAATCGGGTGGACCATAACGAAAACCAGGTTACAGGATGTTCAGAGCCACTTGAAGGTTATTCAGAGCCATCCTCATGCTCGGCTTTCACCGGATTAGGGGCTTGCACAGAATTGGGATTTTCCATATCAGGTTTACTAAATTATTTTTCTTTTCTATTCTTTAATCTGATCATATTTGTGCTGGAATTGTAGGTGTTTAAGAAGATTTTGGAAGAGAAGCCAGCAGTGGCTGCTTAAATAGAGAGTTTTCCAGCACCCTTTGAACTGCCACCCTCTGCCTGCCACCCTTTTAGTCACCTGGACCCCTTCATCAAGTCACAGAATTTAATTAGATAAGATTAAATGAACAGTCCAGCTAGCAGTTTATATTAATTGAAAGCACAGTCATTATAATATACTTTTTTCAATTTGGTGAATTAATTGTGTATCTCAAATATTTGGGAGAATTTTATGTAAAACCCCAATGCTTATGTTTCAAAACTAAAGTTATTTTATACACTATTATAATTCATAGTGCTGTGATTTATAGTTATATTCACCATTGAAAGGGAGAGAAAAAAACAAATACATATCTGACCATTAATTCAAAATTATTAACATGGGCCAACCTATGCAAATAATCAGTCTCCACAATCCAAATTTTTAACATGGGCACGATGGTTGAGTATTAACATGGACCTCTGGAATAAAATAATATAAACAGGATCACAAAAATAATTACATGCGACAGCCCATGCAAATATCTAGTCTCGACAATCCAGATTATTAACATGGGCATGGTGGCCGAGTATTAGCATGGACTTCTAACATAAAATAATATAAAAAGGTTCAATAGAACAATTACATGCGACAACCCATGCTAATAATCGGTTTCGACTCTCCGGATTATTAACATGGGCATGGTGGCCGAGTTTTAACATGGACCTCTAGCATAAAATAATATAAAAATGATCAACAAAACAATTGCATGGGTTAGCCCATGCCAATAATATGTCCCACAACTTTATACCTATTTGAATGGGCATAGGATCAAGTATTTGCATATACCTTTAATAAAATATACAATCTGAGTCTTTTGGCGAGAGCTGGCTCTCCCAAAATTATTTGCATGGGTCGATAGGAGACAATTGCATAAATAAGCAGCACGCATTTACAAGGATTGTGTTTTGCATGAGACATCCCATGCAAAAAGGTATACAAAATCAAAATGTCTGCATTAATTGGACCCTTAACAACCATGTAAAATAAAAAAGGTATACAAAATCAAAATATCTGCATATTCTTTTGCATAGACCCTTAACAACCATGTAAAATAAAAAAAGGTATACAAAATCAAAATGTCTGCATATTCTTTTGCATAGACCCTTAACAATCATGCAACTAACTGGTACACCATTGCTACAAACCAAAATTCTGATAGTTTATAAGATAATATATTCAAACGAAAAAACAATTCTTAAATGTCTGCATTAATTGGGAATCAATGCAAGTTGACCAAGATGGCTACAAAATGATATTGCCGAAAGCAACAAAGAATCTAGTAAAAAAAAAAAAAACCTAACATTCATGAGTGCACAGACACAAAAATTCTGAAACAAAGAGACTAAAAAAAGCAATAAAAGGAATAAATCAAGCTATACAGATTCTTGACAGAGACGAAAGGGAAGAAAAAGAAATGACATATATTAAGTGTTATGTATGGAATTGGAATCCAACATGCTAACAAGTTCTCTCCAATCATAGTGCGCTTCATGATGTTGCCAAATTTTATTTTGCTTTCTAGTATGATCAAGTCTCTTTGTGAGCTTAACTTAAAAATCCATCGGATTGGCTTCAAGCGACGCATCCAAACTATTGAAACCGATTATCTACTTCACGAGTGATGAGTTTACATATCAAATTTCTAAATTTTCAAACTAATTTAGAATAAAGTCAAGCGGTCAAAAATAATGAAAATGAACACATTAAAATTAACTTATAAATTATTTTTTTTACCGCTTGACTTTATACTAAATTAGTTTGAAAATTTATAAATTTGATATGTAAACGCATCACTCGTGAAGTAAATCAATTTCAACAGTTTAGATGCATCCTTTGAAACCAATTCAATAAATTTTTTAATTAAACTCAGGAAGGAGAGAACATGCTGGTTCTACTCATGAAGCGAATATCATGGATGCAATGTTTTTAAAACACGAGACTGATTTGCAACGCGCCTGACACGCTTCGCTTTACACATTGTGTACCGAAACGAGCGGACAAGATCAACTCAGCTGTCCAGTCCTTCAGGATCAACGGTATAGATCTCCTCTAGTTCACCAGTAAAAACCTACTGACACGCTCTCTTGCGACTTCATTGCGGCATTTCAGTGTGCAACAGAAATGTTGCGAGTTCATTTTTTGCAATTTTTCAAACTTCCATAGGTCGCTACATGGAATACTACAGATTACCAGGCACTCCAAAATTGTCAGAAAAATTATAACAAATAAAAAAACCGTTAGATCCTTCATAGATCCCATTTTTTTATTAATCGAAAATAAAAATAAAAATATCGCCATTGGTGTCGTTTACGTTAGAAATTCTAATATTAATAAAACGGAATCATTTATCCTATTTCACGGGACATGGCAATTTATTCCATCTTACTAATTCAAATTCGTAACTCCACTAATCTAATTAACTAAGAAAAAAAAATTGTGGGACGAATTAATCTATCCCGTTCCACCTTTTTTCCTCTGTTAACTTATTAACTAAGAAGAGAAGAAACAAAAAAAAAAATTGTGGGAAGGGATAGATTATCCCATCTCACAAATTTTTATATTTTTTTTCTCTGCTTAACCTATTAACTTAAGAAAAAATTAGCGGGTTACGAATTTGAATTAGTGGGACGGGATAAATTGTCTCGTCCCGTAGAACGGGATAATCAATTCCAATTTACCTAGATATCAAAATTTCACCAAATCAATTCCCTTTCGCGATATTTTATTTATTTATTTTCGATTAATAAAAAAATCGGTCATAGATCTTGATACGATCTAACTTTTCAACATAAATATACATAAATCAGAAGGTCTCCTTCGATTAATTATTGATTGAAAGATAATATTTTTGTCCCGTTATTTTTATTTTTAACATTTTAATAAAATAAATTAATAAAATAATCATCGTTTTTGGTCAATTCTAATTCTAGCACGGCCGCACCGGCATTCTGCGGACCCATATGGGGGTGGTCCGCTCCGGCATTCTGCGGCCACCCCCATATGGGTCCGCAGAATGCCGGTGCGGCCGTGCTAGAATTAGAATTGACCAAAAACGATGGTTATTTTATTAATTTATTTTATTAAAATATTAAAAATAAAATTTCGGATTTTTGTCTCTCAAGGAACCCATTTGTGGGGCCAGGATGTAAAGTGGACACGCTGTATAAGTGGTTCACACATTGCAAACGCCTTTTGGTAGATATGCTCCTCTTTCAGCCAACCAAATAATTAATTTATATGGGTCCCACGTGGCGACATTTTTTTGCTCCGTTCATTTCACCGGGGAAAAGGAGATGTCCATGTCCTGGCTCACATATGAAAAATTAATGAAATGGTAGAAATAAAAAAAAAAAAAAAAAAAATAGATTTATTACACTGAAAGGATAAAATTTAGGTATGTTTATATTTTATATTTAGTAGGTTATGTTTTAAGTGCTCGTAATTTGATAAATTAAGGCAAAGATCCGTCAGTTTGCCTCCTAGTTCTCCATTTGGAGGTAGAAATGGAGAGAGACATAAATTCCCTCTTAGCAAAACAAAATGTAAACACTGCTCCAATGATGATTTCACCACTCCGCTTCTTTTCTCAACAATAAAGAACCCCCATATGATTTCACCACTCCACTCCAATGATCAATTAAGTCTTTTACACATGCTACATATTTTTTTTATTTTTTAATAAAGAATCAGATGGATATTTTATAATTTAAAATAAATTAAAAAAACCATAAATTGGCTAAATTTGTGAGTTTATAAAATTTAGAAGGTATGAATTTATGAATTTTAGAAGACACATGTAATTTTAAAATTATTTGAGGGATATACAAGAAATTCCCCAATGCTTATGTCAGCAACAGATCTCCTCTAAGATTACGACACGTGTCCCCATCGGAGAGCCCACTCTCGCTGCACAGTGTTTGCTGTTTCGGTCAATTTCCTCGGCTTTCTCTCTATATAAACCCCAAATCTGATATCTCCCCTCCCCAGCCCAGCAAGTCTCGCCAAAATAAAAACTAAACCTTGTAAAACAGAGACCACCTAAGAAAAGTAAAAAATGGCAAACCCTAAGGTTTACTTCGACATGAGCGTCGGTGGGACCTCCGCTGGCCGGATCGTGATGGAGTTGTACGCCGACGTGGTCCCCCGCACAGCAGAGAATTTCAGAGCGCTCTGCACCGGTGAGAGAGGCGTTGGCAAATCTGGCAAACCCCTTCACTTCAAGGGGTCGTCGTTTCACCGTGTGATCCCTGGTTTCATGTGCCAGGGAGGTGATTTCACTCGCGGCAATGGCACTGGCGGTGAATCCATTTACGGCGAGAAATTTGCTGATGAAAGGTTTGTTTCTTCAACAAATTAAATTCAAAATCCTGCTGTTTACTGGTTCAATAAAACCGGATCTTATAACTTTGATGTTAATCCATATTCTAATTTGTAAGATGTATGCGCGATGATTTAGCAGCACTATACTCTAGCAAATTTAAAGGTTGAATTACAAAAAATAAATCAAATTCTAAAGTCTTATCTCAGATTTTTTTTTTTATTATATATACTTTTCTTTTCTCCAATTTACCTGGTGTAAGATTATCTAAGGAAATTAAGTCAAACCATTACATCATTGATTACCATATGCAAAATTTTAAAATGAAAAACGCACTTCAACTTTGACTATGTCATCAAATATATAAAAGCATCCAATTCACAATTTAGTGAGGCTATGGTACTATACATTGCACAGATTGGTCCATACTATGAATTATTATCTCTGTTTTTGAAAATCTAAACTGTCAATCTGAACTTGTAAACATGATCTCCATATGAAAATGTACATGTAGATCAAATTTTGTGTTTTTTAGAATCTGTTTACTATTTTTTTGGAGAGATAGAAAGTCATTACTTTTAAATGATGTAGAATTTTTAGATCAAGTGATTTTCTACCTATTTAAAAAATAGTTTACAAATTTTAAAAAATATAAAATTTGATCTACAAGTACATTTCATATGGAGAACATATTGAACTGTTCAAATTGATTACTTGGATTTCGAAAATGAAGATATTAATCCATAGTACGGATCAATATGCGCTATGCTCTTCACATTTACCAAATCACCCAAAAAAAGTATGATATAACAATTGTGCCAATTTAACATGAACACAGTTTTGCAAAGAAGCACACAGGGACGGGAATCCTGTCGATGGCAAATTCGGGGCCAAACACAAACGGATCGCAATTTTTCATCTGCACAGCAGAAACACCATGGCTAGACGGGAAGCATGTAGTATTCGGCAGAGTGGTCGAAGGATTAGAAGTTGTGAAGGCCATTGAGAGTGTCGGATCCCGCAGCGGTGCCACTTCTAAGCGCGTTGTCGTTGCCGATTGTGGTCAATTATCCTAGATCAATACCAATTTTGATTGGATTTGTGATAAAAATAAATTAAGGGGTTGGCTGGTAATTAATTTCAGTTATCTATAATATTTATATATGTACTCTGGAGGTTTGGCTTGTGCTTTGCTTGGAGGTGAATCCAATTATGTTGTAATCGCACGGAGTATTTCATTTTAATTTACTTAAACTAAGTTGGATGATTAATTACTCAGCGTGTTCCTTAATTATTATCCTATATTTATTTTTGCTCTTACATTGGTAACAGAAAACTAATGCAGGAAATGAATTAGATTACAAAATTATATATATATATATATATATATACCTTGATATAATCAGATTTTTAATTTAATTTTTTGCATGAGTTAATCATGTCATTGTTTGTGGTATTGAGTCTATTTTAGGTGGTCTCTGATCTTATTATTGTAATTGCATTGTAACTTGTGCTTCACTCTCTTTAGCTAAGAAGAATTATTATACTTTTACTATTCAAATAGAATTGTTGTAGCCATATTTTTTGTTTTGTTTTTTATTTGCCACACAAGTCCTATGTGTTGTGTAAAACGAACTCAAGAAAGACATATTTTGCAGACCATATCTCACAATTCACGAAGAAGAACAAAACCTAATTAAGGTCGAATTGGTACCAAAAGATTACGGAATTAAAATCCACATCCATCTTTCTTCCTTGTGTCAATACTGAAACGGTGTAAATGTAACACTATAAGGGTTTTTGTCAACTCCGACATCTTTTTGAATGCTTCTTCTAAATGTAGTTAATGTACTCCTACGTTTCAAAAGTAAATGTCGTACGTAGATGAACTAGTACGTTTTAAGGTAAAACAATTTGTCATAAAAAAATGAATTAATTCACACTTATATGAATAATAATATTTTTTTAACATATATGGACTTATGTTAATCCTGATAATTTTTTAAATGCTTATTGTGAAAATTAAACCTACGTCTTATGTAAATAGCAAGAGTAGGGATCTAAAAATGTCACGGCGTGATCAGATACTTTATAGTATGGAACGACACGTGTGCTGGTCATGTACTGTGATTCGTGTGTTCTATGTCGTGAACATTCTCGTGATGTGATTATTTTTTGAAAATTTGACACGCCACCCCACGCGAAAGATCTGGTCACGACACGACACGTGATCACGCGAGTCACGTGTAATTAGAATTGTTAGATCTTGATCGAATGATGAATCTTGAATTAACTAAACCAATGTGCCGTGACTATCATTCCAAATATAGTCACAAACTCACAGCACACATATATATATATATATAGATATATATATATATGACTTGGTCACAACACGGTACGTATTGAGAACCTTAGAGCAGAGGACTTATCATCAATACTGGATCCATAGTTGGGTGGGCTTTTTATCCAATAAGCTTTCAACGAAGCCTTATTAAAGTTCGGGTCTAAATTGTTTGACATGTGTTGAAATTTGTACAGATAATTTAGATTCACAAAACCGTTTAATTTATTAAGTTCTCAATTTATTCATTTGAAACTTGACACATGTTTGACGGTTTAAATCCGACTTTAAATAAACTTTGTCAAAAATCTTTTGGATAATGCCCAATTCGCCTGTAGATTATATTAAACATCATTGTAATTAGCTAAACTAATTCTGTAACTTATACAGTACTTATGGCGTGTTAAGTTGCACATCAATAGAGAACAAGGAATAAAGATTTTAACAGAGCAGTTTTCACTTCACGCAGAGCCAAAACAGTGATGCGTGAAGCCAAAACTGTTTTGTTAAAATCTCTTAGCCGGGAACAACTAGGGATGTAAATTTGTATTGTGACCAAATTCGGAGAGACAATCACACCATGTTAGTCACGCTGTGATTATACATATCGTGTTCAAATGTGGTCGTATTTGTTACATTTATCACATTATGTTACATTTAACTATTTTTTTTTTCATAATTTAAATTAGGTTATTTAAAATTTACTATTCAATCAAGATTTATAGGTCATAATCACAAATAACTCGCGTGACCACGTGTCGTGTCAGGACCAAACCAATGCGTGTCGTGTCGTGTCGTGTCGTGCCTTGCTAATTTTCTAAATGATGGCCACGTCAAGCAAATAATTGGTCAAGACACGGAACACGTGATTCACACAGCATTACACACATACCGTGTTATGCTGTGATGGAACCAGCTTTTTTACATCCCTAGTAACATCCATAATATATAGTATTTATGAGATAAAACAGAAGAATATGTCAACCATTATTTATTTGTAAATATAAAATGCAATGAAGAATACATTCGCTACAGAGTCGTGCATCTATTCTATGCTTCCCCCCACTATGAACTCCATTATTCCTTTCGTCTTCGCCTCCACCAAAAATGGATACAAAAAGAGCCCAGCGAATATTTGTTTGTTGTTTAATTTCATGCTTGTAAATTTCATGTATTACCCCCCGATTCTAGTCTATTTGCACATCCTTCAAAAATATTGTTTACAAGTAGGTTGACAAATATTAGCAACGATTTTCTAAACAAGCCAAGAAAAAAATATAGAAAAGTAAATACAAATTTTCGTAGGCATGTGGTTAGTCTTATTAATTAATTGTTTGCTAAATTTTATACAATTTAAAATGTTATTAAAGATTTCATCAGAAATTGTTAAAATAAAGGAGGTGGCAAAATTTTAAGTTATTTGATTAAAAGTAAAACTTATATATCAAACTTAATTCTCTTTATATACGATATTCACAAAGTATGGTTAGCCTTATAATAGTAAAAAAAAAATTATGATATTCAAAATTGTCAAGCATATCTATTGATGATAATTCTCACCCCTTATATATTATATATCACATTTGCTTTATGCCTCTAATTGGGTTTTTCTTCAAACTATATATATCAGAAAGAGAAAGATTTATCAAAGAAAAACTGATCTTTTAGAAAAATATAATTTCTGCAAAAGCAACTTGCATTAGTAAATTTTAGACAAACATTTTTTTTTCTTTTGAAACGCTAAAAGTTCTTACAATGAAAACTATCGCAATTCGCTACACATAAATACCTATAAAGGAACCCAAAAAAAATATTTTATCGTTTTAAGAATTTTGTTATACCTTAAATGTATCAAACACAAAATAATTTTGATAAATGATGTGAGTAAAATAAGAAGTGTTCTGATAAAATCAAAATGTAGAGGGAAATAGTTTACATAAACGGCACTTGGGGCATGGGGGAAATAAATCAAGACTTGACCTTTTCTATAAATATAGATATGAAAATTGCTAAAGCATTTAAAATTTTAGGGGTCTAAATAGAATGAATAATATGTGCTCCATCCGCATTGGCATCTATATTATGCATATAATTCTCTGTTGCTTATCTGATGATATGTTATCTTTATTCAGAAGTAAATCTTTTGCATCATTATTCGCATAAATGCTACACCCCGCATTAAGGTCCATGCTTGAAAGAAAACAAAAGGCATCTGTTAACACAATTTTAATTTTTGATATTATGTAAAAATTGAATAACAACAAAAGTATTAATTACACCATTGGCTACTTACACTTGCAAGCTACAAAAAATAAGAAAAGGCAAACCCAAATGAAATAACCAATTTACAAATTTTGATACCAGAAAGATACACGACCGATTACAAATTTAGATATCATGTTGAAATGCATACTAAAAGGAGGTGCTGCTTCAAGGTAATCTAAATTTGGTTGGGTTTTTTCACTGTTCTTTATTTTGTCCCCAGTAGTATAAGAAGCCGATTCTCAGTCTTGAGATGTCACTTTTTTATGAACAAAACAATTGACCACTGCCAACATAATAACCTTCTATCACAATTGACGAATGAAACAAGATTCCGAGTCATTCAAACAAAAGATTACAGCAGCATACACAGACAATGCAGAGTTAGAAATTGACCAAAAGGAATGAACAAAAAGAAATTTGTCCCGCAAGCTGGCAAACTTACCAAACAAATCTCTACACTTTGCATAACAAAACAGAGGAGCAGAGCTCTGATTGCCAAAACTTACCAAACAAATCTCTACACTTTGCATAACAAAACAGAGCAGAGCTCCGCATGCCACAGTGCAGCGTCTCCATCACCTGGTATAAACCACACCTGGAACAGACCAAGCAATCAAGGTTTAAATTCACCAACCCTGTAAGTAACTGACCAACCTTATCTCAAACAAACCGACAACTTTCCATGCAGAGAATAAGAAACACTAAATATCTAAAGAAACAAAAAATAATAAAAAACAACAGCAATGAGGAACCAACCACAAAATGAATGCCAAGCTAACAATACTGATAACATAACTAAGTTGTATAGTAAAAGCAAAGAGAGAGCATAAAGAGAGATTTCTTTAGTCTCCCCTTTCACCCCCCCATACCCATACCCGCACCATCAAATCCCACAGAGACAACAATCTCAGCTACTAAAACACCGCAGCAATAAAGATACGACCAACATCCAGAGCACAGAAACAACAACAGGAACAAACAATCCTTAGCAACATTCCACAAAAAAACACCACAACACTACTAATGACGACCAAAACCCTAATCCATAAGGTGACAAGGTATATGATACATGCAATATATCATATAAACCAAAAAGGGAGGCGAGGAGTGAGCTTATTTGGAAGGGCAGTCCCGGGCAATGTGACCCCCCTCACCACAGTTGTAGCAGGAGCGGTCACCACCGCCGCCTCCACCACCACCGCCGCCACGGCTGTAACCACCGCCACCGCCACCACCCTGGCAGTCACGGGCCATATGACCCTGCTCACCACAATTATAACAACTACCGCCACCTCCACCGCCGCCGCCGCCACGACTGTAACCACCTCCGCCGCCGCCGCCGCCCTGGCAGTCACGGGCCATGTGACCCTGTTCACCGCAGTTGTAACAACCGCCACCACCGCCGCCGCCGCCACCGCCGCCGCCACCACTCTGGAAGCAATCCCGGGCCATGTGGCCTGCCTCACCACACTTGAAGCAGCCCCCACCTGTCAGAAAAGGTTTATTTCATTGAGATTCAACTGTAAGTAACAGCAACACTAAGAAATAGAAATTATTAGAAACCCATGAACTAAAATACACTAAGCA
The DNA here is from genome assembly GCA_028015225.1 of Carex myosuroides. Lineage (NCBI taxonomy): Eukaryota > Viridiplantae > Streptophyta > Magnoliopsida > Poales > Cyperaceae > Carex > Carex myosuroides. The sequence goes on along the minus strand of CM051471.1, from coordinate 18,786,416 downwards.
ATGCATGCATATTTCAAACAAAAAAGCATGTACTGAGTTTAATCTTCATGTTTGCAGAAAAACATAACATATTACTAGTTTGAGCGTGACGAAAACACTTACCTGGGATTTTCAGGTCAAACTGCACCTCAGAAGCCATAAAAAACTTTTTTACCACACATTGCTATTTCAAGTCTAAATTAGCACAATAGTTGCCAGAGAAAAAACACAAAAAATAAACTGTATATTATCAAATTCTTGTTTTGAATTCAAAGGTTAATAACAACATATTACCTTGTGGTTCTATTGCAGCAGCATTACAATAAAAAAATAATTAATGTTTGATTTGAAGAGACTACCACTGTAAAGTAACCTAAAGTATAACTGGACATTTAAAAAGAAAGCATGCATTGAGTAATTAACATCAAGCATGCTTTAATTAGGAAAAAAATATTTTCCATTAAATTAATAACTGTATTTTAAGAAAACAATACCCCATTAGCTACTCCCATCTAAATAAACTACAAGATCAAGACAAAAAACGTCACATAACACTCGGATCTGATTGAAAATAGATCCGGAAGCAGATCTAAAGCTTCATTCAAGGGAAAGATAGTCCTTTTGATATCATAAAAGAAAGGGTCCCAAATGAAAACGACTTTCTTATTTCAAAAGAACACTGCAAACGCCTCCACCAACAAATACTACTTATCGCTCATTCTATTACTCAAATCACTAATCGTAAACTCAAACTTAAGAAGGATAAAGAGGAAAAATATTACCTTGACCACCGCCTCCGCCGCCGTATCCACCACCGCCACGGCCGCCTCCACCTCTTCCGCCGCCACCATTGAAACCATAACCACCACCACTTCTATACCCGCCACCGCCGCCGCCGCCGCCTCGAGCACCCCGACCTCCGCCGCCGCCGCCGCCAGATCTCGCGCCGGAGACGCTAGATCCGTCGGGTCCGGTCACATCGACTGCCTTGGTTCGGCCATCGTCGCCTTCTGAGACGACGTACTCAACAGCTTCCCCCTCGGACAGTGACCGGTACCCATCGGACTTGATGGACGACTGGTGGACGAAGAGATCCTCTCCGCCGTCTTCAGGAGAGATGAAGCCAAAACCCTTAGTATCGTTGAACCATTTGACGGTTCCCTTAAGCCTAGAGCCTTCTTCCGCCATTGAATGGTTAGAGATGGAGAAACCCTAACCGAAGAAAAAGAGAGCGAAAAGGATCGAGAAACCCTAACCCTAGGTTCTCAGTTGGAGCCTTTATATTACTATTTTTTCCCTGGTATTTTTTTGGTGAATATAATATTTCTTCGGCGGGGTTAAATGTTGAGAAATACGAGGCTATTTATAGGGGATGGGGACCTACAAAGCCCAAAAAAGGAACTTAATAATTTTGATATTCTTCGTGTACCCAAAAAGACCCAAAAGGAACTTCAAACTTTGAGCGATGGGAATTATTTTTTGCAAATTCAGGCCCGTAATTATAATATTCATCAGTTACTAATAAAAGTTGTTCACGTAATGCGCAAATATTGATCGACCAGTCCATTTAAAACTTGGAGAACTCAGCAGGGTCATGGGCCCACCATGTTAAATAATATTGGGGTCGTTTGTAGCATTACGAAGCAAAAGTTGAGGTGTGTCGTAGAAAAAGCAAAAGTAATCGCTGCGAAGATCAAACGGACGATGTTAACTGTTATCCTCCAGTCAACTTGATTGAACGGCCTACGATCATCCCAATCCTCCTGCGGAGGACACATGTTGGCGCTGCGAGCATTCGCTGGCCCCACTCTCGAGTGAGGCTATGATCCGGTGCAACACAAGCAACACGCGCTCGGTGCAGGATGATTTGAATCGTTTTTCAACCGTCAGATTGATATTACAACCCATTGCACAGTAGGCATGAACGGCTGAGATCAAGTGCCTGCTACTGCTAGCTTGCCTTTTCCGCCAGATTTATGATGATTTCAAATTAGGTGGATATTAAAATTCTATTTCAAATTTCAGAAATTTGTGTTAATTTTATAAAAAAAAATATATTGTTAATCATGTCGTTCAACATGTCATGCTGGCGAAAATATTTAATTCTTATTTGCACATTTATCTCCAACACTAATTTACGGGATGCATGAGATTTTTTTTTTTTTTTAATTTTTGAACGCTGAAAACAACCAAAAATAATTGTTCGAGTTCAGTGATTTTAAAATTAACTTTAAATTAATTTTAATTATTTAAAAACCATGATGTCAATTCTATATCAATTTTTTTTTTATTTTCTTACTAATTAATATTAAAATGCAAGGCATTTTGACATTAAAAATAAGAGATAAAATTTTCTTGAAATGTGACAATTGATGCGGAGTGAGTTTATTCCATTATATAAATTAAATTAAATCTTCTGAAAAGTATTAAATGGATTTCAAAATTTAGAAAGATTGAAATTAAAAAAAAAAAATCCGGATCATACTTATTTGTAGTTGGGAAAAGAAATTAAGGGTAGAAATATAGAAGTTCGGCTTTTTAAGAAACAAACTTTAACAGGGGATTTTAAAATCCATTCTTTCTTAAAACCGAATATCAATCAATAAAATATATAAAGATTAAAAAAAAAATGCATTTTTGTTCCTGAAAAACAGTGGATAAGGCCAGGATTTTTTTATTACAACTTCTTTAAAGTTCAAAATCAATTTAAGGTTTTTTAGGGGATTTATTTAAAAGTTTATTAAATAAAAAGAAGGAGATTTTATGGCAGAACTATCGGTTTATAAATAGACCCCACGGTCTAATCTAACGGGTACAAATAAACCCTAAACCCTAACAAATATCTTACAAATATTTATCATAATGTGAACATGGATTCGTGATTATAATTAGCATATAATATAATTAAACAGGTTCATTGTATGTGACTAAAAGTATTGATACATACCATGTATTGTTGTGGATATAAAATTATAAATATAAGGGCGTAATTATAAAAATGAGTTTCCAACTTTCCATGTTATGTAACGGGGAGAAATTTGGATCCGATGGGCATCGGGCCCAAAGTGAGTTCGACGGGCTCTCTCACCGTCCGATCTGCTTTAGAATTCGCATCCGCAACTTTCGTGTCTGCTTTAAAATTCGTGTGCACGAATATTAAAGTGAATCGGACGGTCCCGATGGGCATCGGACCCAAGCCTTTCTCTATGTAACGACTATGTTATGTAACGATTGAATAATTAATAATACTAAAATCTATATTTCATAGTTGCCAGCAGTCCTCTCCGACAATTATTTTTTACCGTTCAATTTTATGTAAAAATATGTATATAACATTGATTCAACGGTTAAGATTTACCTTTTTTTTTTAAACTAAAAATATAAAAAGCTATTTATTATTTTTATATGTTATGTCAATGTCTTAAAAATATAAAAAGCTATTTATTAATTTGCAACCAATATGATTAGAATGACGGCACCAATAGAGTGAAATGTAAAACCGAATTGACATAAATTTAAAAGCACAGATTTAATTTGCAAAAATAAAATCTAAAAAATATCAGAGTGTACCGCAACCTTTTAATAAAAAGAAAAATCAACTTGAATTTTGCTTTTACATGTTTGCGTATTATGTAAGGAATTATTAACTTTAAATTTTGCTATATAAATGTATGCATTCTCAACCCTATTTTGCTGGCCAAATTTTTTAAAAAAAAAAAAAATTGGTTCGCTATGGTACTTTTCTTAACATTGAAAATTTATGTGCCACCCTATATGCATCTTTTAGAACGAATTAAAGCTATTCTTTTATTGAAAGAAAAAATAAAGCAATTTTTAATCATGAATTTGTAATTATGCGAGATCGTATATGAATGTGTTTTTTAATATGTTTTTTTAAAAGAAACAATTTTATTGACTCGTATAACTTGTCATTAAATTGTCGAACGGAGCTGGTTTGTAGCAATTTAATTACACATATGATAGTTAAATAAATCTATCATGGAATAATAAATCAAATTTTATGTTAGAGCAGTGCATGAAAATTTGAAGTTACAATTAAAAATAATAATTTAATATTTCATTTTTTTTTAATTACACTGTCAGTGGAGACATAGATGTTTAATTATCCAATGCTATGCAGACACAAACATGTAATAATTCAATACATATTTCGTCCTTTACATATTATTTAAGGTTTTAAATAGCGATTATCACGTCATCACAGAAAAGCTAAAAAAACACTGAAAACGACTAATAGCACTATAGCTTTTAAGGTCTGAAAACACTATATCACCGCTATAGCTAGTTATTTAGAACATTGATATTATTATCTCTTCTGCATTAATTATTTTCCAATACGTAATAATTTATGGTTTCGGAAGACAATTTAGCTGATTATATCATGACGGAAAGAAAAAAAAACTGACCTAAAATAATATAATTTAAATACTATTTAATATTATTTAACAACAATTTTCTAATCAAGTAAAAGAACATTATTGTCATATGATTTAAATACTATTTAATATTTTATTAAGGCCGTCAACGAATCGTTTAAATTTTATATCATTTAATGAACAATAAAATTATCACTAAATATGTTTATAACATGCACAATGTGTAGAACGTAAATCATAATCCAACAATTATATTATTATTTTTTATGTTTTCTTGTATTTTAATTTCCTTATTTTCCTTCAACTCAATTAGAGTTGAACTTTTGTAAAAAATGACACATCTTGTGTCTGATTAATGGAATCTAGGAGCTTGATCTTCACATTTCTACTTAAAAAAAAACAATTATATTATTTTCCCTTTAAAGAGAAAATTTCTAATGTATCCATGCAAACTTTTAAGATAACCAATATTCTTATGAAAACACCATAATATCCAATATTTCTGTAAAAACTTAACATTTTTCCCTCTATACCCTTTTATTTATTTAACATTTTATTTAATTATTTTAAAAATAAAAATAACAATTAGACCCTTCCTCCCCTCTCTCCTAATTTAGGAAGGCTGCCGAACAGCCACACCTAATTTTGCAACTTTAACATAAAAGAACCTGCAAAGAAAAGAGAGAATTTTAATTGTGGGGTCCTTGCTACCACAAGAGAGACTTGTTGATATATAGAATAACACAGGAGATTAAACTTAATTTGGATTAAAACTGCTAGCAGTGTTCACGGTGTTCAGTGAAACAGAGAAAGCAGCTATGAAGCTGACTGAGTCACCTTTTGGGTTTTAACTTTTAAGAGATGCAACATGCACATGCACATGCACATGATAAACCAAACCAGAGGGACGTAGGAGTAGGGATCAAAAAGAAGTTTATTTTTAAATTGATGTTTTCGCAGTTTCTCGGTTTTTAATATGATATAGAAATGATGTATAGAGCATCAAAAAGAAAAAAAAAAAAAGAAAAACATAAAAAAAAAACTCCTACGATTTAAAATAGTAATATATTTGACATATTAAAAGTTAGATATAGATTTGCTACTAGAGGCGAGAAGAAATATTTCCCCGAAAAGGAAATTTCAAAGATAATTAAGTGAATACTATGAACGTAATTAAAGGCATTATTTTATCTTTAGCACCCAAAAATAAATTTTGTACTAGAAGAAAGGTAGACGAAATTTTTTAAATGATAACTGACACCATTCAATTGAATTCATCCCAATTAAACCTGTCTCCTTATATGACAAAATAAAATATTTTTCCTCTTCCCTATTTGCTCTCTCGCGGAGTCGCGGGTGTTAAATAGCTGGGTAAGCTTTATCTCCAACCTTTACTAAAAAATAAAAATAAAAATGAAAATAAAAAACAGTCCTCTCTCCCTCTTGCTCTCTCAAACTTTATCGGTTCAGACAATAAGGCAACTCTCTAGTAATACTGTTATGGAAAAATATTAAAAATTGGATCCCACAGTTATCTCCCACTGCTTCTCACTCTTTAAACATCATCCGCCGCCGGGCTTGTGAAGGAACTCCCTCTTCAAGTTCTCCTCCAATTCAGAGCAATGCAATTGGAAAGCTCCTACACAATAAGTAAGAACCATGCAGTCATTTTTTAGGATACCATACCCAGGGGCGGAACCACAAAATTGAAATACGAGGGCTCGATAAATAAGTGGTATGCAATTTCATTTTATGAGGGGGCTAATAGAATAATATTTTGTAAAAATAATTTTTTTATGAACAACAAAACTGAAAATTTTCAATTTATATAGGGTGGGTGCTTGGTACTCCTTCCGCTCTATCTTACTTCCGCCCCTGATGATACCAAATTTAACAATCCGTTTTCAAACAACTTTGAATATATAACTTGATCTTCAAGTATTACTAAGAAAACTATTACTACAATCCTTTTTTATCATAAAGATTTTAATAAAAGAAAACTAAAGCTTATTATCGAGACATATTTGTGCTGGTAAAGCTGATAAAACACAAAAAAGCGATAGCGAGAACCAATTATTGAATAATGTATATTAAAGTTACTTGCCTGCATTGGAGCTCTCCTTTTGCAATAGCGAGCCTCTCAGTAATAACGTACCCGGAATTTGTTCAAATATCTACAATAAATTGGAACAATAAAACTTAACCACTAATATTAAGACCATGAAGTAAATCAAATTAAAAAAAGAAGATGCATATTGAATATTTTTTTTTTCATGCATGAAAAAAGGTAGTATAATAACTTATGCGAACCACAATTTGACCGTGATTTCAGCCAGTACATACAGCATGACAAGAATTTTGGTGCCGCAAAATTATGAACTTTCATGTGCATACGATGCACTATATCTATAACAAGCATGCAACTACATGTACACACACAATCCTGTGTACTGCACGAGAAGATAAGTAGGGGAGATTGCTATAATACTGTGTACTGCTGGAGAAGATCCCACGTGCACACTCACACACAAACAAAATCATACCGTAATACGGAAAGAAAGCCCATCAACTGCAGAATCCAAAATATCAGGCCCATTTCTCTTGGTACTGTCATTAAACATCTTACCGGTCTGTTCATCTGATAGTGTAACCTGTTATAAGAAAAGCATTCCTAACATCAGATTGGTACCAAACCAAGGAAAGTTAAGTTATCGAGCGGTACCAAAATACCAGAAAACCAGTATTTTATGCTTTACTGGTTACAAGACTACAGAATTCTGGTATAGTTAAATTTTGGATAGTGTCCATGCAACTTCGCTTTTTTGGAGGTGCGTGCAAAAAAGGTACTTTTTTTAATTATACCACTACTAAGGAAGAAAGAATTTCTTACATTAACAGAAAACGATGTCATGTCAGATTTACATGATGCGCCTATAGAAAGGAAAAATGTTTCAACTGATTTCAGTACTTGAAATGCGCCGGCTTTACGTGGAAGACCCTGAAAATTATTGAAATATCTTCATTATTACTTGTACTGTTAAGACCTCAATTAACCTTTGTACTTGAGTTTTAGTTTTAATTATCTTCAACTTACCTCAATTGCACAATTAGGAACCAAATTTCAAATATATGCTTCTATTTCTATTTTTTTTCAGAAAAATTGCAAAAATAATGATAAAATTATGTCTCATACTAAAATTTTGCCCCATCTACTACATATCCCGACTCCGTTCCTGGGTACCATAGCAGCACTAGTTGGACATGTGAAAAATGAAATGTCAAATTTTGTGATTATTAAGAACTTATCATGTATAACAAAAAAATAAATGGAGAAACATTATTACTTCGAGCATGAAGGAAAAATTGGTCTTGATCGGAGCATTTGGAGAAATCAAATTTCTTTTCGGAGGGAGAAAAGACCATGCCAGGCCCCACCTGGAAGTCTGACCTTGAACAAACTCGGTTGTTTTAACTACCGTAGCCCTAGCTTCCCGAATTTTTGAAATTAAGAACTTTAAGTTCACTTTTCTTCCAACCATTGATGTGAACCACCTAGAAGTAACATATATAAATAAACGGTTGCGAAAGAAATGAAGAAAATTTCGTGTATGCGCTGAAATAACTACAAAGTACCATGTATAACCATCTCTAACAGTTGCAAAAAGGGAAATAGATTAGTCATCCACGTCAAAACAAGGAACCATATAATGCGTTCGCCCCCCAATTTCTTCATAAAATGCTAAAGCTATCTATTCATTGGGAACCAAGTCCAAGTGACATAGGAATAAATAATCATGTTTTTTTAGTAGTGTATTCATTGGGAACCAAGGGACATAGGAATCAATAATCATGTTTTTTAGCAGTGTATTTTACACTGCCTTCGTTTAACGGTGCAAGGCATAATATATTTTGTTTTGCATTGCTAGATGCTAACCTCTGAGGTTTTGCAGGATGCAAATGAGAAATAGCGCCCAAACAATAATTAAGAAAACTTTCTTGCCTCTCTTTTCCATGAAAATAAAAAATATTAAGCTAAATCTTTTCAGACAAAATGACAATAATACGAAATGAATGCTTATACCTAAATGAATGCTTGAGAGAAACACTATCTTCTATTATACGGCTAACAAAAGCTTGTTCCCCACCAGGACAGACCATTTCCTCACGGGTCCCACCACACGCAGTTTTTGGATTGAGGCCGGCATCCTCTATGCTCTCAAAGAAGGGTGGGTTGCACATGCAAAAGTCAAATCTTTCCCCTTCCTTCACCACACCCACCAGCACATGATCTGATGGTACGGATGTTGATGCAAATTCATCACCGTCTAATGATTCGGATTTCCTGGCGTCACGAATCTCGATGAGGTGCAAGATGTGTGCATTGCTTTCCACATTCTTTCTTGCCCATTCTAGGGCTACTTCGGTCACATCTGCAAAATTGCACAAGAAAGAGGTGCACGACTAAGGGTTTGTGTAGAATGAACTGAGTTGAATAGAGGGTTAATTGCGCAGTTGATGATTGGGATTGCACGAGATAAAAATCATAAAAATGTTAGGCTGAGTTATGATACAGTTATAGCTTAGTGACAGCCCATTGTTATGTGGCTTAGTGTTAACTGTGTTTAGGTTAAATGTTTGTGAACAGATGCAATGTGTCAGGTTGGATGATTTTGAGTCTATCTGGATACCTTTTGGCTGGTGCTATGTGTCAGTACCAGTAGTTGGGTTTATTTTAGTACTGGTGCATAGATTTTAGGTGAAGTGGTTGTAACTTAACTTCAGTTTCTTCAATGAAATGGGCACTAGCCTTTTGATAAAAAAAGGGTATAGTTATAGTTTAGTTGAAGTAAAAAAGAGGTCAAATCGAGGGTTCACCATCGATTGAGGATTAATGAGGCAAGCTTTTAATGTTTTTTATGTACAATAGGACAATTTAGAGGCAAGTAGAATCAATTTAACCGAAAAGAAACTTATCACAGCACATTAAAATTTGCTTAGTTGAAATTGGGTTGACCGGTGTTCTAATTGCACAGCTGAGGGTTAATGAGGAAAAAGCCGGGTTAAATTGAGGCACCATTCAAGCTTATATTCTAATCCGTTCTTTAAAATATTGTACAATTTGTACCTGAACCAACAAAACTCCAACCCAGTAGAGAAGCACCGAGTAAAGGATAAATGCAATTGGCACCAGTGCCAATATCGAATCCATGCACCGGTTTCTCAGAGTTAGAGTCAGAATCTCTTATTGCAGGGATGAGATTGGAGGAGAGAAGGTCTCCTATCCAATGGATATAGTTGGACCTGTTAGGTACAGTCGGGCACAGCTGGCCATCCGGGACCCACCTGTCAGAACCAAACAAACATTCGGTAATTGGAATAAATTTCTTTTCTGATCCACTTGAACAGGAAAAAGAGCAGGGGAAAAGAGCTACCAGTTGACACCGTGGTCGTGGAGGAGGAGGACACGTGTCAGCTCCCGAGTGGCCGAGAAGTCAGTGAAGTCGATAGTGGGGCGGTCCGAGGAGGAAGGGAAGATGAGGTAAGGGCTGAAGGAGGGATAGAGAGAGGCGAGAAGAGAGAAGTCCGGTGGAGATTCCTTGTACCGGTTATTGCGGTGCATCTCGGGCGCCGGCGATCGCCGCCTTTTCCTGTTGACACGTGGCATTCCGAGAGAGCGCGCGCACGAGAAATAAATACGAAGTCGGCTGCTTGCCGGAGACTGAATATCCCAACAGACCGTAGGAGCCACTTAGCCAGTAGTCACTGAAGAATGTGGAAAGTTTGGAAAGAGCCCCCTCTTTTTTATCAAATTCATATGAAAAGGTGATCCATGTTGTTGAATTCTCTGCATTAACGCACCGTTTGAGTTTATCTCAAGACCGTCCGATCAGAATCCGGACCAATCCGGCCCTATACCTTCAAGATTCGTGCTGGTTTGTTACAAACGGATTGGATGTATATATTACGTTAATGAAGACTGAAGAGGGTATCAATTCCCGTTGATCTTGATCGGAATGAATTCGGAATCAGATGAGGAAAGCGTCTTTATTGCCTTTCGCACATTTCGAAAAGAAAAGGTAGACAAAACAAGATATGATATATTCTTGTCGCTTCTCCGTCTCTCCCGCCGCCCTCCCCCCCCCCCCCCCCTCCTCAAATTCTCCAAAAACCCTAAACCTCACACAATAGAACACAACAGCGCTCTCTCTCTCTAACCCTCGCTTCCTCTAGACTTTGATGGCACCACCCTTGCTTTCGCCAGATTGCTCCACCTCAGCCACCACGGCGCGCCACCTCATCCCCTTGAAGCGCAAGCTACTACCGCCCGCCATCCAATTTGTCGGCTTTGAGCGCTCTCTTTCTTCTCCTTGGAGCCCCTCTCTGTGTCTCTCTCCCTCCGTTTCAAAGTACCGGACTGTAGTCTCAGCTGCTGATCCGGGTATGGTGTTTGTTTCATTTCAAATTGGTCTATTGTTCCTTGCATAGATGTTTTTTTTGGTCATCTATGCAATTTCTAGGCAGTGAGGTATTTTGATTAGATAACTTTTCTTTGTTAAATCTCACAAGATGCAAAGTTGATTACAGAGGGAGCATTGCTGATTTTTTATTTTTAAACTGACAACTGAAATGCAACATAAGATTCGTTTGACGGAGATATGGTTTGGAAATGTTCTACTTTGTAAGCAATGGAATATGAAAATTGAATGGTTTTAAGCAGTGTTGTAAATAATGGTATGCCCTCGTCGGACGGACAGGGTACCGCTAAACGATTAATTGGGAATAATTGGCCATAATCGGAAATAATTGGCCGATTAGTCAGGAAAATATGTGACTGTTTGGTCGCCGCGAACGCCTAATCGGCCGATTAATCGGTCTAAATGGCCGTTTTTTACAACACTGGTTTTAAGTGACAATTTGAAAGGTTGACATTTTGATATAACTTAATGTTTGCTATAAGTATGGAAACATTTTCTATTTTCTAAAATTTTGTAAGAAAGGCAAGTCTGTAAGATTTTGAGCGGCTTTTCAACCGGTCAAGTTGCAGAATTGTAATACCCTCTTAAGGTTATTTTTAGCAAAGTTCATTTTCTAATGCAGAAAAATTAAAAATCTCCAAAGTATAACAGTAGAGCAAAAATCATTCTTTTTTTTGTCAGCCATTTGAAATTTCTTCATTCAGGGTCGATGACAACATTGGATACCACTGCAAAAATAATTGATGGTAAATTAATCTCTAAACAAATAAAGGATGAGGTTTCAACAGAGGTCACACGACTGAGAGAGGCGACCGGCGTGGTACCTGGCTTGGCAGTGATCCTTGTGGGGTCCAGGAAGGATTCTCAGACATACGTCAGAAATAAAAAGAAAGCATGCGAGGCGGTTGGCATTAAGTCATATGAGGCTAATTTGCCGGAGGATTGCACGGAATCCGAAGTGCTGAGGCATATAGAAGAATTCAATAAAGAACCCTCGGTTCATGGGATTTTGGTGCAATTGCCTCTCCCTTGTGTAAGTTATTTTTATTAATCCATGGTTGTTGCATCTATTGTATTTTACAACACTCCCTAATACAATGCATGGTGTTAGTACCATGTATCTATTCGGAAAATGAGCAAAGAAAACTCAAAAATAGAAAATATTTGAAATGTGCCAGCACAATAGTTCTTACCCTTTTTTATTTAACATACAAGTAACTGGAAATCTTCTTCGTTCGACTTAAATAGCATTTAGAATTTTAGATCTGGAAAATACTGACATGTTGTTGTATAATACTCATTTTCAGTGCTATGTAGATGTACCAAACAAGATGAATATATATCATTTTAGTAACTTCTTGATTATAATTATAATTATGGATATTATTCTAGGGACCATGATCAGATTTTTAAGTGTAAAACTTCAGAAACACAATGTGACATTTTAATTTTTAAGGACAAAGATGGAATATTAATTTTGTTTTAATTTTGTTTTGCAGCATATCAATGAGGAGAAGATCCTCGCTGGGGTTAGCATAGAGAAGGATGTAGATGGCTTTCACCCGTTAAATATTGGCCGGCTTGCGATGCAAGGACGGGACCCGCTCTTCATCCCCTGCACCCCCAAAGGATGCATGGAGTTATTGCACAGATACAAAATTGACATTAAGGGGAAGAGAGCTGTTGTGATAGGTCGAAGCAACATTGTCGGCATGCCGGCCGCTTTACTGCTGCAGGTATTGTGTTAATTGTATGATGGTTTGTTGCTGGTGTATACAGCACATAAGTTTGCAGTACTTTATATTTATAGAAATTAAAATAATATAGGGTTCAAGACGGATTATATGGTATTTAGATTTGGTAGAAAGAACTTCAAAAAAAAATTTTGGTCCCTTTAGGATTGTGCATGTGTGAGGCAATTTTTTTTCGGTTTCTTTAGGATTTTTTTTAAAGGGACCGACCATTTTTTTCAAATTTTTTTAGTTCTTTCTCCCTAATCGAAATATCCATGTAATCCATCTAGAACCCTATATTATTTTAATATTATTTCTATAAGTAAAAAATTCTGTAAGTTTTGTCCCACGCTGATTTGTATTTTATTATTATTATTTGATTGTTTATTTGTGGTTACTTTGTTAATAATTGATGTCTTATAAAGGTTTTTTTTTAGCACTATGGCTTTTTTTCTAATTTATTTTGTTATAGGTGTTCTAGTAAGGGATCAGGTCTTAGTTGAGGTTATAGAAAAAGAGAAAAGAAAAGAACAAAATGCTGGTAATGCTTATGTTCAGAGCTACCAGTGTGGACGTGCAATAAATCAACTGGCCAGTAAATTTTAACGTGTTGGTTTGTTTGATTGAAATAAAATATTGACAAGTTGAAACTTGCTTCACAAATTTTTTTTTTGTTACAATATATCACAATTAATCTAAATTATTATAGTTTGTACACAAATGTAGAAAGCAAATGCGACTGTGAGTATGGTACATTCATACACAAAATCCCCAGAGGAGATAACGAGGCAGGGAGATATTGTAATTTGTGCAGCTGGTGTGGCTAATTTGGTTAGAGGTAGTTGGTTGAAGCCCGGAGCCGTTGTTATTGATGTCGGTATCAACCCCGTTGATGTAAGCACAACTGAGTCCTTCCTTTTCATTTTATTTTTTCAAATGATTGTATTTCCAGAAAAAAATTTGCAGCCAGCATGAATAATATCTGTACGAGTTTTGCTGCGATATGTACTGAGCTGAAAGTTTGGTTGCTACTAATTTGTCCTAATAAGTGAATATGTTAAAATATTCGTAAAATGGAAATTAATAAATGATCATTTTTCTTAATATTTATTAAGTGAGGCTATGGTACTATGTATAGCGCATATTGGCCCGTACTATGGATCAATATTTCTGTTTTCAAAGTTTAAACAACCGATCTGAATCGTTCAACATGATCTCCATATGAAAATTCACTTGTAGATCAAATTTTACATTTAAAAAAAAAGTTTAGATAGTTAGAAAATCACTTGATCTAAAGATTTTAGGCCATTCCAAAAGTAGTGATTTTCTACCTATCTAAAAAAATAGTAAAAAAATTCTAAAAAAAATATAATATTTACTCTGCAACTACATTTTTGTATGTAAATCACGGTTCAGATTGACTATTTGAAAATGAAAATATTGATCGAATCTGCACTATGCATAGTACCATAGCCCTCACTCATGCTTATTTATTAGCTCGTGTTGGACTAGGTAGACTTTAGTGTCTGTTTTATTATTTTTGGTTTTATTGTTTTGTAGGACACCGACAGCCCGAGAGGTTATAGGTTGGTGGGAGATGTGTGCTACGAAGAGGCATCAAAGGTGGCATCATATATCACTCCGGTCCCAGGTGGAGTGGGCCCCATGACCATTGCCATGTTGTTATCCAACACTCTCCTCTCTGCTAAACGTATTCATAATTTCAAGTAAACTTCGTCTGAAGTTAAATAATTTTTTGAGGTATAATGTTGGCGTTGCGTAAAAGTAACCGAATTGATATTTAAGCGTGCTTGGTGTTTTGTACCAACTACCAAGAGCACATTATTTTTTCTCCTCGGTAATATGTAGAATGCTGTGATGTAGAAATAAAAGAATTGGTCTCTTTTGGACTTGTATTGTAAAAAGAGAAACTTGAATTTCATTTCTCTCTTTGATCAATTAATGGTAGTTCCAAAATTCTCGTTGTGTAATAGGATGGAAACTGGGCTTGGGATTTGTGGATTAATTGATGATTTTTAAATACAAACAGAAACAGCCTAGTCTGTAACGGTGTACTACCAATGTTGATTTTTTTTTTTTAAATCTAAATAACAGTGATTCATTACATACCTTGTGGTAAATACTTGTAACAGTGCCTATCTTCAGGTTACAGGTTTGCGTGTTGTTCTCGAGCTTCTTAATATAGAAGTGCAAACTCGTAAAATTAAGTTCTGTAATTAGATAGTATGGTTTGTTCCATTGGATAATTACCTTGCTTTATAAATTATACTACTCTCCAAAATTCAAAATTGTGAATTATTTTTTAGAATATCGACAATGTACATGTCCTAGTCCCCCTCCAAACCTTCCTTTCAAATTCTCTCTAGATTCATGAATTCTCTTTAGATCAAATCGCATCCATATATTTATTTCAAATTCTCAGGGGTAAAGATTTTAATAGAGCAGTTTTGCCTTCATGCAACGCACAAACCATATGACGTTGTTTTGATTCTACGGTCTGTGTGTCACATGCAGTCAAAACTGCTTTGTTAAAATCTGTACCCACAATAGGTCAATTAAAGTTAGACCATTTGTAGCTTCTATTTTGAGAATATTGCTTTGCTATCTGTCACAGAAAATGCGTTTTCACAGTTTCATCCTACAAACATAGCACAACAATACCTTACAATGATTAGCATAATAGTCAAGAACTGCTCTCTACATAATCTCAAGTGGTTTAGTTTCTAAACCCAAGTTAAGAATATATGTGATTCATCCTTATCTATGAGCAAAACTGATTTAGAAACGAACCTCAATTAATATAAATATAATCATCATATTTAGCAAACTCTTAAAACCTGTGGGAATCAATGGAGTTCAACAGGGTACACCTTCTCCTCTTTTTTGTGTATTCTTTTCTAATTCTCTCCCAAATCTCGATAGCAACTAGTGATAATGGCAAAGACCAGCTCAAAACCTACATTGTTTTCGTCCGTGACACTGCTAATCGCGTAATACCTGCCACGGCTGATGATGTGATACAAAATATAACAAATAATGTAATACACAAAATAGAGCATCTTGCCGAATGGTATATTTCTCTGCTATCGTCAATCGTCCCCGAGAAATCAAGATTCATCTACTCGTATCGAAGCTTGATCAATGGCTTTGCTGCTCAGCTGACAGCGCAGGAGGTAGAGGAGCTCTCGAAACAAGAATGGTTTGCCGGTGCACTACCCTCGAAGCAATACAATATCACAACAACTCACACTCCTGCCTTCCTCGGCTTGAGTCCCCCTTCTATCAATCCGCGAGGTGCGTGGAATATCTCAAACCTGGGTGAAGGGGTTATTATCGGTATCATTGACACTGGCATCATGCCTGATCATCCTTCGTTTAGAGATGATCACTTGCCGCGCCCGCCAACAAAGTGGAGGGGTCACTGTGATTTCGGTCCCTCCTTGTGCAACAAGAAGTTGATAGGTGCGAGAAGGGTATTGAATGCTACTGAAGGACGGGGCCATTATCCCCCGATCGACAAGGAAGGCCATGGCACACACGTAGCGAGCACGGCAGCTGGAGCATTTGTGAATGGTGCAGGGGCATATGGTAGTGCAGTTGGAACAGCATCTGGCATGGCCCCACGTGCGCATCTTGCAATATACCAGGCGTGCAATGAATATGGACGTTGTGACGGGGCGGATGTGTTGAAGGCGATGGAGTATGCTATCAATGATGGAGTCGATGTGCTGTCCCTTTCTCTTGGTTTAATGGAGAATACTGATGGTCATCACGTGTACGAAGATCATGTCGCTGTTGGGGCGTTCAAGGCCACCCTTCAAGGCATTGTAGTTAGTTGTGCGGCCGGTAATTCAGGACCAAGCTTAGGTACACTCAACAACGACGCCCCATGGATCCTTACAGTCGGAGCCAGCGTGACAGATCGACGTGAATTAGTTGTTGTGGAACTCGGCAACGGAACCAAATTTGACGGTAGAGCAGTTATGCAACCGAAGAACTGGCCAAGAGGTATGTTTCCGTTGACACACCTCGGTATCAAAGAATCTAATGGCTACCTTGATATTCCACAATGCATCGGCAAGTTGAATAAAAGAAAAGTTGGCGGAAAGATCCTTGTTTGTTCGTTAGATGGGGAGGATCCATTTCAGAAGTCTCAAGAGATGCGTGCCGCAGGTGTTCTAGGCGTGATCTTCGTTAACCTCAACTATTTTGGGTATGATTTCTAAAAATCTTAATACATTTCAAGATGCAATTTATTTTTTAATTAATCCAATATGCAATTTTCATAGGCTTGAGGATATTACATTAAAGTATGACTTCCCATATGCACAAGTCTTGTATGCAGACGGCGTGAAGATCTTCAATTACATAAATTCTTCAAAGAATGCCGCCGCAACATTCAGTTTTCGAGGAACAGTCATGAATAAACCGCATTCGCCGTCATTGGCTTCATTTTCATCAAGGGGCCCGAGCCTCCCCTTCCCAGGGATATTAAAACCTGACATCGTGGGTCCCGGCTCGAGTATTCTCGGAGCAGTGCCACCTACATTCCTAGACAGAACAACTAATAAATCACTTTTGTTCGATTTCATGTCTGGAACATCCATGGCGACTCCACACCTTAGTGGTATCGCCGCATTAGTTAAAAAGGCCCACCCGAATTGGTCTCCTGGTGCTATTAAATCTGCTATCATGACAACAGCAAGAATTTTCGACAACAATGGTGGGTTGATTACAGACAGCGGTCCAATCCCGGGTCCCGCAGACTTGTACGGAATAGGTGCGGGTCAGGTAGATCCTACCAGAGCCATTGATCCTGGATTAGTGTATGACCTCAACGGAAGCGACTATATACGTCTCTTATGCGGCTCGGGTCTTACCGATGACCAAATTGGAATTATTATTTCACCTCTACCCCCTGTTACATGCTCGAAAGTTGGGAAGATTTCTCAGGAACAGTTAAACTATCCTTCAATCACTGTCTCGCTGAAACCAAATTCAACAGTGGTGATATCACGAACGGTGACAAATGTTGGGCTTTCTGCATCAACATATCAGGCGAAGATAAACACGCCTAGAGGCATATCGGCTGTTGTACAACCAGCATTGTTGTGTTTTAATGCGAAGAATGAGAAGATCACATTTACTGTTACTTTTAAATGGACCGGATCTGTCAGCTACCCGCTCCAAGGCCAACTTGTGTGGCTCTCTAGTAAACAGGTTGTGCGGAGTCCTATATCGATAATTCTTCTAAATTAAAATTATACTAATTGGTGGTGAGTAATGAATATTAATTAGACAATATATGTATTTCTTAATCAGTACAGTGAAATAGTAAACTATATATGCTTCATTTCTGGTTGGTATGACAATAAGCAATTTGGTGTAATGGTGCCTTGTTCTCTTGTAAGAATTATGAAATTTTACAAAACTGCATGAAAAATATGAAATTTTCTTCATTTTAATCTGTTTCATGTAATAATCCAGAGAGTACACTAGTTATGATAGGTATATACATGTATAAAATGTTATTAACCAAATCTAGTTTTTAAAATACCACGAGCATGATCATGACTACAATTTTGTGAGTAAATTATATCACAAATTGGATTCCTGCTATTCATATGATCGTCTCATCATTTCATCAGCTAAGTGTGATCTACAGATTAAAATCAAATTTTATAAATTTAACTTCTTTGTACTAACTTATTTAAAATCATTGCCTATTTTGCACATGATTCACACTCAATGCAAGCTGATTTGGCACTTGAATGCCTTCATTGGTGGTTGAGCCAGATGTGAAATTCAATCAAAATCATTCATTCCTCATTTAATAATTTGTTTCTTTTAGTTATGTAATTTACGTTTTTACATGCCATGGAAGGATTTTCCGAGTTAAACAAAAAAAATCAACATCACAAAATCAATCACTTCAGAAAATAAAAAAATATCACTCTCTAATTGTTGCATAAATGCATCAACAGATCTTCATAATTTGCTAATTGAACAGATAAAAATCCATATATATCAATTCATGAATCAAATATTTCGTTTTTATGAATTTGAGCTTTGGACAATTAATTGGAAAGTTTTTTGAAAAATAGAGGCAAGAAGGTGATGCTTGAAGTCATTTTATCCTTCTCATTTTATAATATTTTTCTATCAAGACACAATAATCTTTTTCCATCCTTTAAATTTAAGTCAACTATGCTATAAATTCAAAATTTACTTGGCAACTTTTATGTTATGTTATATACTTTTTGGTTTTGAATTCAAGTAACAGGTCTTGATTAAACTTTCCTTTTTAAACCATAATGATCAAAAAGAGAAACCAGAAGATAGTTTTTGCTAAATGCAATCATTGCAAAACAGTTAATAGTAACAAAAAAATAATGCAAGGATAGCTGAAGTGAATTTCATGACACAAGCTGCTAGGAACTGCAATAAGATATAAATACACAAATAATAGTAACCATACATGAGGGTTGATTATATAACATGGTTTCAACACTTTTTTTTTTTTGGCAACTTCATTTAAATTAACAAATGGCCAATTAACAATATCTCGGTGGCACAGTAATCTTTTATTTTTGTAATAAATAACAAAACTATATACTTTTCTCAGAATTGTAGTTTTAAAACTTTAAGCATTTGACTTTTTACTCCTTAATCCCATGAAAAATTGAATCCAACTACTTGTACTACAAACAAAAACTACATACAATGAACAATAAATTTAAAAGCTGTTCTAAATTTTGCAATAATTGAGCGAAAGAGAACACATCGATCCTTCAACGGATGTGTCTGAACTGGTTTGCAGGGCCTATCGAAGGTGCAGTTCTGGATGCTGGTTCTGTGTTTCAGGAGTTCCAAATATGTTCCAGAACAGCAATTTCTCATCTGATGAGGTTGATGCCACTGTACACTTATTAGGACTCTACAATTTGCAAAAATATCTCAGACTGTTGTCTTTTTAAACATACACTCATCTAAGGACCAAACTGAAATGTCTAATTTAAAGTGGAATTCATATCACCTAAGGTAACAAAATATTTCTGTTTAGATCCGAACCGTCCGATCAGAATCTGCACGAATATTATAAGACCCCCATGCATTAATTCTACCTTGGGTCGGATTGGCTAGGATTCTGATCGGACGGTCCGTATCTAAACAGATATATTCCATTACATCAGAGGATATGGATTCATGAAAGTGCAATGTAGGGACTGTTAATAACTTAAAATCCTTATTATTATTTTTTTGAGCATTCTTATTTCTTGTATTAAATGTGTTAAAATTATGCTTTCCCTCAGTTTAATCAGGTCTCTTGTACTACCAGTTTGTATTAAATTGGGAAAACCTATATAATTTTCATGTAACAGACCCAATCTAGAAATTTGCGTACCTCAGCCATGAAGATAACACCTGAGGCATCACCGGAGAGCTCCGCGGTTTTTACCAGAGAGGGGTACTTCCAGAGCATCAGCTGGTGATCTCCATTCCAATGCAAACTCAACAGTTCGTTCTCTTTTTTGTTCCAGAGCAATCCTGACACATGAGATCCGGTTTCGACCGATTTTGAACAGTTACCAGCATTCACGTCCCACAGTTTAATGCAGCCGTTTTCTTCGGCCTCGCCTGATGCAAGTAGGTTTCTCTGATATGGACACTGTTGAGATTTATAATTGTATCAAGGGTTATTTGGTAAAGGTGCAATTAGAAGATAATCTAGGGACCTATATGTAACTAGGTATATATACCCCACAGTGGAATAAAGAAATTAGGTTTTTGAATCACAATTTGGTATCAGAGCTTGGCCGCCTCTTCTTTCTGCTCCATCTTCATCCCTCCCGTCTAGTACTACGCGAATCAAAGAAGAAAGCGCCTCTGCCAACCCTGTAGAAGAAGTCCACCTCCACCAACCTCCGTTCCTCTCTTCCGCCAGCACACACCAGAGGCGGAGGTACCCTCTCAGTCACCCGCGTGGGGGGGTCGTTCCCCACAGCCCCATGAGGGGTGAGAGTTGATGGCTGGAGTAACGGCCCAGGAAGAGAGACTGGAACAGCGGTGTCCAGTTTGAGCGGCTACAGTAACGGGTTCGCGTGGAACAGTAACGGGTTCGCGTGCTATAGTATCCGCGAGCAGTAATGGGTTCGCGTGAACAGTACCGGTTTTGCGTGCTACAGTATCCACGAACAGTAACGGGTCTGCTACAGTACCGTGAACAGTAATTCCAGACAATGAATTTTGCTATTGGTGTTGTTTGATGGTGTTTGATGTATTTTTTTGTGAGAAAAATTGTAACTTGTTCGATCGTGTGTGATCGGGTGAAGAAGATCGAGATCGGGTCGGATCAAGAAGAGGAAGGAAGTCACGTATAGACTTGGATCCTCGTGAGTGATCAATGAAGAAGCTTATCGAAAAGCTAGAGCCAGAGGATGTGAAGACATTGGTTCAGCTCTTGAGAGACTCTAAGGGGGCGAATACCTCGACATCGGGCCAACCACAGACGAAGTTGGATCTCCCACCAATGGACATAAAACTTGATGGACCAGGGACTTATCTGAGCTGGTCACGACGGATCATATGGGCACTTCAGGGTAAGCGCCTCGATGGGTGGTTGACAGGGGAGAAGAGTGAGCCAGCACAGAACACAGCTGAGTGGGAGGATTGGAGATCCACACATGCGCTACTGTGTACCTGGTTGCTCAACTCGATGGTACAATCGATCTCTGTGACAGTTGATGGCCTCCAGAGTGTGCCGGATATATGGGCCAAACTGAAGAGGCCCTATGCGGGGACAGAGAACAATATGCGAGTATTCCAGATTCAGAACCAGATAGATGAGGTGGTTCAGGGAGATAGGACGATCCAGGAGTATGCCGTAGATCTAGAGAGACTATGGGAAGACTATGACCACTTCTCACCGAGGAAAAGTTGCAATGATCAGGAATGCAAGAAAGATGAGAGCTTTCATCAAGGAAGGACTATGCGGTTCTTGAAACATCTCAACCAAGCATTCGATCAGAGGAGATCAGTGCTCCTTGCTCAAGCGAAGATCCCCCCACTGGACGAGGCAATTGCGGCTATGATGCAAGATGAGAGTCGCATGAAGTTGCACTCTGAAACTAATGGAAGCGCGGGGATGCGTTCAGCCTTGACAGTCTCGAACTCAGGTATGACAAGGGTTCAGGGGGAGACTCGCAAGTGCTATAACTGTGGAGAAGTGGGGCACCTGAGCAAGGCTTGTCCTAAGCCACCTAAGGAGAGAGAGACAGGTGGGCGAGGACAGTCTGGAGGTCGTGGCCGTGGACGTGGGGGCCGTAGAGGAGGCAGAGGTGGAGGCTACCGGGCACATCTGATGGTAGATCCACCGGAGGAGGAGGAGACAGGCTTCGCTAGCTTCACTGAGGAGGAGCATGAGCTCTTCGAGATGCTAAAGACAAAGCAGAGAATGGTAGGTGATGGGGGAAAGATGAGCATGTCAGACGAGACATCAACATCTGACACTAGGGGTAATTTTGCTTCTTCTGCTTATTCCGCCACAGGTATTGCACATGCTCTTGCCTCTCGACCCACCAGAGCACTAGAATGGATCATAGATTCTGGTGCATCTCGACATGTGACAGGAGCTTCTAGTGAGTTCTCTTGTTATACTCATTTGAGCCCTCCAGAAAGTATTCAGACAGCGGATGGCACATCCCAGCCTGTGGTTGGTAAGGGTACGGTTAAATGTACCGATTTAGTGGCTTTGTCCAATGTATTGCATGATCCCTCATTTCCTGTGAATCTATTGTCTATCAGTGCTATTATCCTCCAACTAAATTGTGTTGTTTCCTTTGATATTCCCAAGGTGATCTTCAAGGAGAAGGGGACGGGCCGGAGACTTGGAACTGGCACTTGGCATAGAGGATTGTGGTACATGGATAGAGATGGGATAGATTCAGCGCTGACATCCTTAGTAGAGAGGGCAGGAGTAGGAGGTTCTGGGATGACTGTAGAGGAGGTGTTGCTACGGCATCATCAGCGTATGGGGCATACTTCATTTACTATTTTGAGTCTGTTGTACCCTTCATTGTATGAAAGGGCAAATAAAGAAAAATGAGTCTGTGAGGCTTGTGAGTTAGGGAAACACACCAGAAGTTCTTATCGTAGCTCTGGAAATAGGAGTTCTGGGGTTTTTGATCTTATTCACTCTGATGTATGGGGGCCTTGTCCGGCAAATACAATTAATGGTTATAGATATTTTGTGAGTTTTATTGATTGTTTTTCTCGTGTTACTTGGCTGTATTTGATGAAAAATAAGAGTGATGTGCTCGCTTGCTTCAAAGACTTCCACAAGGCAATTCAGACTCAATACGGTGCAACAGTGAAGGTATTGAGATCTGATAATGGGACAGAGTACACCAACAGGGCGTTTGGGGAGTACTTGTCTGCACAGGGGATACAACACCATACTACATGTCCATATACACCGGCACAGAATGGGGTCGCAGAGAGGAAGAACAGACACCTTTTAGAGGTAGCCCGGTGTATGATGATATCGAGAATGTCCCGAAACACTTGTGGGGGCAAGCGGTCTTGACAGCTGCTCAGCTGATCAACAGGCTGCCCTCGAGGATATTGGATTGGAAGTCCCCTTGTGAGATGTTAAAGGATGATAATGGAGGAGTTCTCCCTTTGAAAGTGTTTGGTTGTGTGTGTTTCGTAAAAGACAACAGACCAACAGTGGGGAAGCTGGACCCTAGAGCAGTCAAATGTGTCTTTGTAGGTTATTCTCCAACTCAGAAGGGGTACATGTGTTGGAGCCCAGTAGAGAAGCGGGTGTTTGTCAGTATGGATGTGACTTTCCGCGAGTCTGAGCCATACTACCCCTTGAGAGTGACCTCATCCTTTGGTGACTCGCCAGATAGTGGAGAAATAGGGCGAGAGGGGGAGAAAAGTGAGGGTGAGAGACCGATTCAATTAGAGGGTCCTGTTTTGAGAAAAGAATCAGCTGAGGATGGGCCGCAAGAAGAAGAGGAAAGTGAGGTAGAAGGAGGAGAAGGAGAAACTCAGGCTCAGGGGGAGTTGAGGGTGTACCGGAGGCGGAGAAAGGTGAATGTACCTATGTCTACACCACTCGTGCCAAGTTCCTTATCCCGGCCTTCTCCGACTCCTGAGACACCTACACCAGACACCACAAACTCAGGTGATATGTTTCCTCTCTCTCCCACACAGACATTAAGGAGGACCTCTCGCAGTAATGCGGGAAATCCTCCTGATCGTTTTGGCTTTCCACATGAAATTGATCAGTCTATGAATTAGTCTAACATATCACCTGAATATGGAGCATTCATTGCATCTTTGGACATTGTCTCTATACCCAAGTGTTGGCAGGTAGCAAAAGGGGACCCAAAGTGGAAGGCAGCCATGCATGAAGAACTGAGGGCACTCGACAAGAACCGCACATGGGAGTTAGTGCCACTACCAGCTGGAAAAAGGGCAGTTGGATGCAAGTGGGTCTTCACTGTGAAGCAAAACCCAGATGGGCAGGTCGAGAGCTACAAGGCACGCTTGGTGGCAAAAGGGTACAGTCAGACATATGGCATCGACTATGATGAGACTTTTGCACCTGTAGCTAAAATGAGCACCGTCCGGACTTTGATCTCTCTAGCAGTGAATGGTGGGTGGCAACTACACCAACTAGATGTGAAGAATGCATTTCTTCATGGGGATCTAGTGAAGGAGGTGTACATGGATATACCACCAGGATTTGGCACAGATGAGACAGTTGGCAAGGTCTGCAGATTGAAGAAGTCTTTTTATGGGTTAAAGCAGTCTCCTCGAGCTTGGTTCGATAGGTTCAGGAGAGCTATGATAGGTATGGGATACCAGCAGATCAACGCCGACCACACTGTGTTCTTTCGACGAAATGGGGGCCACATTACTATGCTTGCAGTATATGTGGATGACATGATTGTTACAGGAGATGATGAGAAGGAGATTGCTCAGCTTAAGGTGAGACTGGGCAAAGAGTTCGAGGTGAAAGATCTCGGCTTGCTTCGATACTTCCTTGGGATCGAGATAGCTCGAGAAGTAGAGGGGATTGTTCTTTCTTAGAGAAAGTACGCACTAGATCTACTCACAGAGACAGGTATGTTGGGGTGCAAACCTGCAGTGGCACCGATCGACCAAAGGTTCAAGCCGAGTGCAGAGGCCGGAGAACTAGTTGATCGTGAGAGGTACCAGAGATTGGTAGGCAGGTTGATCTATCTGAGTCACACGCGTCCCGACATCTCTTTTGCAGTGAGCGTGGTGAGTCGCTACATTGATCACTCAAAAGAGAGCAATGTTTCTTTTAAATTTATAAACTCGAAAATGCTATCGGTTCGGACTACAAGCGCACAATCCTATCGAGTAGTATATTCGAGGTCGATCCACAGGGAATATTGGTTCAATGCTTTGAGCGATCGAATCACAATCTTTCAAAAGGCTAGATGAAATCTGAAAATTGAGAGATGTTGTTTTGATCAATGTAAATTAGGAAGCAATTAAAAGTAATTAAAATAAAGATAGAGATGAGAATTCCTAGGGTTTCGGCACACCATTGCCACTCAATCCGCCTTGACAATATATTCATGTTGCGTCTGATTTCCTGTTGTTGTTTAATGAAAGACACCACATAGGTCACTGCGATTTATGTTACGCAAGAATGACAAATCTTTCACCGAAATTCTACATAGGACACTGCGATTTACCTTACGCAAATGTCTGATCTCTCAAATACCCCAAATTACTACAAAGATCACTGCGATTTACTTTACGCAAGTGATGGAATTTGGTACACATTTTGTTTGTCTGGTTTATGGTTTCCCCGCTAAGGTTTTCTTCACATAAACCTACTAAATCTCAACGAGGCTAATTCATACAAATAGTTTCTCTTATCATTAAAGTACTGTCACTACCTTAACGGACTCAAACTAGAACATTGAAGTTAGATGAAGAGATAGTAAATCACAAAAGCATTTTGTTTCAACAACAAGAAATCATTATCAACAGAAATATATATATCAAAACATCAAGAGTAACAAGGTTTACTGCCTAGCCCTAAGAAAAAGAACTTAGCAGCGGAACGGCATGGTTACAAGCACTCCTCTCTTCTCACTTTAATCAAATCTAACCCTAATTACAAAGATGATTATTCCTTCTGCCCAGGGGCCTTATATAGGAGTGGAGGGACGTGTAGAGGTTGAGTAGGGGCTAAGAAACTGATCTGGAAACAGCTGTCGGCAGTTACTTCCCAAGAGACGCCTTCGGATACGGACCGTATTGGGTGATACGGTCCGTATTAGGACCTTGACGGTTAGAGTTTAATGCTTCCAGCGCTATCTTCTGGTCTGTGCTAGGCCTGGTCCGTATTAGGCAATACGGACCGTAACAAAGACTTAGTCGATGAGCGTCGCTGATCCGATTGACCCGATTCTAGCTCCATTTGGTGTAAAATAGTCCCAAAACCTGTTTTCTGTAATAAAACATAAAGAAGGGTGACAATAACCTTTTTCTCTATTTAATTAAACATAAGTGTGAGAAAATATGCAAAACCTAAGCCAAAACCCTACGTAAATCATCATTATTTTGACTCTGATCACGCCTACCAACTTGAATTGTTGCTTGTCCTCAAGCAACGACATCCCAGCTGGTTAAAGATTCGGTCTAGGTTAAACCATACAGGTCTTGTTTAAAAATCAAATTAGGGCTTAGGTTAGGTACAATTGGCATGACAATAAAAATTTAGAACTTAAAAATATTCATGACCTCTCACTTGAACAATTTATTCACCCCATGATTGACCTCATTATGCTTACCCTAGAAAAATTATTATTGAACAATCTACTTCACAAATATCTTTAAAATTGAGAGTATTAATTTCCCCTTCGATTATAAATGGATCCCTTCCAATCAATATGAATTCTAATGATATAAATTTTGGTTTTCCTTCCCAATTGATTGGAGCAAAGTATAACAACTAAGTGTGTTGGTACTTGTGACTATTTTTGAAAAATTAAATATATACAAGAATTTAAATTTGGGAGGTTTTCTCGAGCCTATTGGTAACCAGTCTTGCGTAGGCACCCGTACTCTTTTTATCGTCCATCTTTTATTCTATTTTTTTTTCTTTTTTTCTGATTTTTTGTATTTTTCTTTTTTTTTCTGAAAAATAAAATATTTTTGTGTCACAAGTACCATGATTACACACAATTCCAAGTATTCATTCATACGAGAAATTATTGCATAGTTTCACTAGGGGTCTATTTATAATAAATGGATATTCTAAAATACTATCAAGTTTAAAAGACTTTGCAAAAATAAATTACTCAACAATAAAAATTCTAGGGTTTGCGATTTTTGGTCAACACTCATGGTTGGCAATTAATTGTTCACTTTGAGATCACTAATTATTTTTAAAATTCTGAATTTTTGGTATCATGGCCAATTGTCTAAACCTTAGTCTAATTCAATTTAAAACAATTCCTATTTGATTAACCTACTCCTAAGAAAAATAAAAATGCAAGCTAGCTAAAAAGCTCAATCTAATCATTCTAGGATTTTCGGTAAAGCCTCTAACCCTAGTCAAAAATTGAGTAAAACTACTAGCACCTAAGAATTTAAAATGCAAAAATTTAAAGATATATGGTCAATTTACCTTCCTACCCCCGAATAAAATTGAGCATTGTCCCCAATATTCGAGAGATAAAAATAAAGGAAGTAATAAAGTAAAAAGACTGGGGAAAGATACAACTCACTGCACCTCAATCCTGAGGTGGTGGAGGTGGTGGTGGTCGCTGGATCTCCTCGTAGAATGATGGGTCGAAAAGTCCGGAGAGCGGTGGCTGGTACTAGAGTCCGGATCGAGGGCGAACTGGTAGTACTGTTGATTGAGGTAGCGCGCTTGTTGGAGAGCGTGCCTACACCCGTCAACACTTCTCCGGATCTCCTCCATGCTGTTGCGGACTTGATCGGTGAAGTGAGGAGAGGTTTTGCTTAATCCGTTGGCTGCTCTCTCGCGAGCGTATGGTGAGATCTTAAAAATTCAGGTTCATCCATTGCATAGCTTGGATGAACTGATCATATTCACTTATAGGGGCATCAGATGGTGCAGAGAGGAAGGCAGCGGCGGCAGCTCCAAGGAGAGGCAGTGATGAGTGCGGTGGTGATGGTGATCGGCGGCAAGGAGGTGGGCTCGGTCTCGGTAAGGAAGGAAGAGGGAGGAAGATGAGAGATAGAGGGAGAGAGAATAGAGGAGAGAGAGAGAGAGAGGTTTAGGAGTTCAAACCATAGGATTTAACGGTTATGAGATGTGATTCTCACGGGTTTTCAAATGTCTCTTTGTTAACGGGTTCGCATCTTTCGAATTAGCCTTCAGTCTTAACTTCTTTGAATACGGACCGTATTGGGAAATACGGGCCGTAATCACCACTTCTCTTACTCTTCTTCTTTTACCTCGTATCCACTGATATGATCCGTATTTGATACGGACCGTACTAGGGGGTATTTTCCTGTCTTCCGTGGTGTCTTTGATCGAGTCATTCCTCTGATATGTTCACCTAATCATAGGAAAAAGGTCGATATGAGTTGTTTCTTTGTTAAGGTCCTAAATAAACTAGAAATAAATATTATGAAAAATATAAAAATGGCCTTGAGTTGCCTCCCAAGAAGCGCTTGTTTAAAGTCATTAGCTCGACTCCTTATTTCATTGAGATTCCAGATGAACCACGAACTGTTTTATCTTCACCATCCGACCATGGACCGCATCGTAGTTCTCCCAAGAACTTTTTGGTTCAGTGATAATATTGAGAACTGTTGGAAGAGGCCTTGATTCTGTGGTTGGAACTTTGGTTTCTTCTGGTTTGATAGAAATTGAAGTCAATATAGGATTGAAAAGCTTATTTTCATTCGGTTGTGTGTACCAACTCTTTTCTAATTCTTACGTTTCCTCCATTGTCTCATCTTCAAGTAGGATGCGGTATATGGGGATGGTCGGGCTAAGGCATTTTATGTCATCTATTTTGTCGCCAATAGCCTTTCGGTGCATCTTGAGTATGTTGACGAGCTTGTTGGATTGAACATTATCGAGCTGAGAACTTACAATCACCGGGTAGGTTTGGTTGGGTCCCAGGAATTCGTAA
This sequence comes from Carex myosuroides, assembly GCA_028015225.1. Taxonomy (NCBI): domain Eukaryota; kingdom Viridiplantae; phylum Streptophyta; class Magnoliopsida; order Poales; family Cyperaceae; genus Carex; species Carex myosuroides. The sequence continues at coordinate 18,757,641 of CM051471.1, read as the reverse complement.
CGGAGGTTGGATGGAAGAGGTTTGAGCTCGAGTTGTGGATAAGAGGTTGTCTTCTCCCTTTTCTTCACTTTGCTACTGACCGTGCTAGGTGACACGGACTGCAGAATTTTAGATTTGGGGGATTCTTCCTCTTCTTTTGTTATGACAGTGGCACAACTTGCTCAAGTTTCAGCGTAGGCTTCATCAGGTTCAGCGGTGGTGTATTGCTCGAGTTGCCTTTCGTCATCTTCCCCTCTAAAGAGGTTGTCCAATTCCTCCATACCCATGGATTCTCCTAATTCATCATATGGATATTCTTCCTCTTGAAATTCATCTGTGATACTCAAACTGAAGACACAATCAATGTCAGCGTCATCTTCTCCTCTAAAAAGGTTGTCCAGTTCCTCCATACCCATAGATTCTCCCAATTCATCATATGGATATTCTTCCTCTTCAAATTCATCTATGATACCCAAATTGAAGACACGATCAATGTCAGAAGGGTATTTCAAGGCTCTGTTTATGTCATAGACCGCCTTGTCTTTTTCGACATTCAGTGAAATTTTCCCGTTCTTAACATCAATCATTGCTCCGCATGTGGCGAGGAATGACCTTCCAAGGATGATTGGAATGTGTTCATCTTCTTCCATGTCAACCACAACAAAATCTCCAGGTATCCAAAAGTCTCCAACTTTGATAGGTACATCCAGCAACACTCCTTCAGGATATCGAATTGATCGATCAGCCAGTTGCAGTTTAATTTGTGTTGGTGAAATTTCTCCACATTCTAATTTGTCAAACACCGCCTTTGGCATTAGACTCACACTTGCTCCCAGATTACATAAAGCTCTCGTAAAATTTGTCGTGCCAATTGTGCATGGTATCGAGAAGCTTTCCGGATCTTTCAACTTTTTCGGTAATTTACTTTGCACGAGCGCACTACATTCCCGATTAAGCGGAATTGTTGAGAATTCTTGGAGTTTGTTGCGATTTGAAAGGATCTCCTTCAGAAACTTAGCATACGAGGGTATGCTTGCAATTGCCTCAGTGAAGGGGATTGTAACTTGTAGTTGCTTGAGCGTCTCCATGAATCTCGCGAATTGTGGCTCCATCTTATGCTTGGCTGGCCTTGGAGGGAATGGCAGAGGTGGCTTGTAGGGTGGTGGTGAAATGTATTCAGGTTCGGTTTGTCGCTCATCTCCACCTACGGTGTCATTCTGCTCCTCAATAGGGTCTGCCTGCAGTTCGAATACGAGCGGCTCCGGTTGTTGCGACTCGTATTCTTTGGAATGTGATGGCCTGCATGTATCTCATCGGAAGTTAGATTGGGCATAGGAGGTCCCTTGTAAGCTGTGCCGCTCCTTAGTGTGATGTTCTTGCAACTCTCTTTAAGATTTTCTTCCGGTTGGCCCGGAAATATGCCTTTTCCGCGTGTGATGCTTGAGAGTTCTTTTGCCATCTTGGAGATGTGACCCTCCAAGTCCTTGACGTGGCTTACTAAGGTTTTGACCGTTTGCGTGATTGCGGCATTTGTCTCGTCTTGTTTCTCTAGGAATCTCTCCATTAATGATGTGATGTTAGGTTGCTGTGGTTGGTTGCACTGCCTCGGTTGATAGTTCGGTTGAGATACAGCAGGTCTTTGATTGTTTGCATATGAGAGATTTGGATGGTTTCGGTTATTTGGATGGTATGAATTGTAGGTGGGCTGAGGTCGAAAGCTGTTGTCGATATCGTTTACCTACTCTGCTCCTTCCTCAGTTTCCGTCACATTCATACATTCGGTCATCTCATGCGCTCCTCCACAATAGCCACATGTTGTTGCGGCATTGACTACTGCTACCGTTCGCTGCTTGGTCTGCTTGTTGAGTACTAGTTGCAAAGCATCGATCTTCGCGCTTAGCATGGATATTTCATCTACTTTGTGTATGCCAGGTGTTGGAGTTGGCTTCTTGAGCTCAGGGGTCCAGTAGTGTTGGTTGATCGCGATCTCTTCAATTAGGTTGTAAGCCTCGTTAGGTTTCTTATTCATGATTGCTCATCCTGCGGAAGCATCAATAAACAACATATCGGTAGGGTTTAGACAACTATAAAAAGTTTGAACAATCAACCATCTTTCTAGATCATGATGTGGACAACACCTTAACATATCCTTGTATCTATCCCATGCTTCACACAATGATTCACCATCCCTTTGTTCAAAATTAGTAATTGCTTTTCTAAGTCTTGAAGTTTTAGAAGGTGGAAAATATTTTGCACTGAACACACTAAACAATTGGTCCCAAGTTTGAATGGAATTGGCCGGTAACGAAAACAACCATGCTCTTGCTTTATCTTTTAATGAGAATTGAAATAGCCTTAGCCTGATTGCTTCATCGGTAACTCCGTTGATCTTTATCGTCTCGCATATCCCTAGAAAGATTGACAAATGAAGATGCGGATCTTCATGTGGAAATCCTCCAAATTGCTGTTGGAAAACCATGTTTATGAGAGCAGGTTTGATCTCAAAATTACGGTTCGTAACAGTTGGCGGATTTATACTAGAATTAGGATCATTCGCGCGCGGTACGCAATAGTCTCGTAGAAGTTTGAGTCTTGTTGCATCGTGATCTTCGTTATCACCATTGTTTTGTCTTCCATTGTTGATTGGTTCGTTCGGTGGGATATTCATGTTGATCGATTCTGAGTGTTCTTCGCTTTCAGAATTACTCGATGAAGAACTATGATTGGTTCTTATCGGTGATGTGGAAGCGAATTGTCCTCTCCTACTAGCAATCCTCTCGGATCTTCGTACGGATGATTCGGCCAGCGTGCAGTGCCCTAAAAAGAAAAGAAAATCTGAAAATTAAACTAAAAAAAACTAAAAAAAAAGAAAATAAAAATAAAAACGAAATTAAAACTAAAAGAAAAATAAAAATGCAGAAAATAAAAAGAAATCTAGGTGTTTCTAATTAATTGGATTCAATGGTCAAAGCAAGGACGTATCGCAAGGCCTTGTACAATGAACCGTTATTCCCCGGCAACGGCGCCAAAAAGCTTGATCACTCAAAAGAGAGCAATGTTTCTTTTAATATTTATAAACTCGGAAATGCTATCGGTTCGGACTGCAAGCGCACAATCCTATCGAGTAGTATATTCGAGGTTGATCCACAGGGAATATTGGTTCAATGCTCTGAGCGATCGAATCACAATCTTTCGAAAGGCTAGACGAAATCTGAAAATTGAGAGATGTTGTTTTGATCAATGTAAATTGGGAAGCAATTAAAAGTAATTAAAATAAAGATAGAGATGAGAATTCCTAGGGTTTCGGCACACCATTGCCACTCAATCCGCCTTGACAATATATTCCTGTTGAGTCTGATTTCCTGTTGTTGTTTAATGAAAGACACCACATAGGTCACTGCGATTTATGTTACGCAAGAATGACAGATCTTTCACCGAGATTCTACATAGGACACTGCGATTTATCTTACGCAAATGTCTGATCTCTCAAATACCCCAAATTACTACAAATATCACTGCGATTTACTTTACGCAAGTGATGGAATTTGGTACGCATTTTGTTGGTCTGGTTTATGGTTTTTCCGCTAAAGTTTTCTTCACATAAACCTAATAAATCTCAACGAGGCTAATTCATACAAATAGTTTCTCTTACCATTAAAGTACTGTCACTACCCTAACAGACTCAAACTAGATCATTGAAGTTAGATGAAGAGATAGTAAATCACAAAAGCATTTTGTTTCAACAACAAGAAATCATTATCAACAGAAATATATATATCAAAACATCAAGAGTAACAAGGTTTACTGCCTAGCCCTAAGAAAAAGAACTTAGCCGCAGAACGGCATGGTTACAAGCACTCCTCTCTTCTCATTTTAATCAAATCTAACCCTAATTACAAAGATGATTATTTCTTCTGCCCAGGGGCCTTATATAGGAGTGGAGGGACATGTAGAGGTTGACTAGGGGCTAAGAAACTGATCTGGAAACAGCTGTTGGCAGTTATTCCCCAAGAGACGCCTTCGGATATGGACCGTATTGGGTGATACGGTCCGTATTAGGACCTTGACGGTTAGGGTTTAATGCTTCCAACGCTATCTTCTGGTCTGTGCTAAGCCTGGTCCGTATTAGGCAATACGGACCGTAACAAAGACTTAGTCGATGAGCGTCGCTGATCCGATTGACCCGATTCTAGCTCTATTTGGTGTAAAATAGTCCCAAAACCTGTTTTCTGTAATAAAACATAAAGAAGGGTGACAGTAACCTTTTTCTCTATTTAATTAAACATAAGTGTGAGAAAATATGCAAAACCTAAGCCAAAACCCTACGTAAATCATCATTATTTTGACTCTGATCATACATGCATGATCCGAGGAAGGGTCATATGAATGCGGTGTATCAGATCTTGAGGTATTTGAAGAGTGCTCCTGGAAAAGGACTGATATTCAGGAAGAATGGCCATGTGAGCATTGAGGGCTATTGTGATTCTGATTGGGCTAGCTGTGCCGATGATAGAAGGTCCACCTCAGGTTACTGCATCTTTGTAGGAGGCAACTTGGTCTCTTGGAAGAGCAAGAAGCAGTCTTTGGTGGCAAGATCGACAGCAGAAGCAGAGTACCGAGCTATGGCCTTGGGAGTTGCAGAGTTGCTGTGGCTGAAAAGTATGTTGGTGGAGCTAAAGATGGATCAAGGAGACAAAATGAAGTTGTTGTGCGACAACAAGTCAGCCATCAGCATTGCCAACAATCCAGTGCAACATGATAGAACCAAGCATATCGAGATCGATAGGTTCTTCATCAAGGAAAAGTTGAACAGTGGACTACTAGAGTTAGGTCATATTTCAACTAAAGACCAGGCAGCAGATTGTCTGACGAAAGGACTCAATTCGTTAGACTTAGCTAGAGGTTGTGACAAGGTGGACTTAGTGGATATCTTTCGCCCATCTTGAGGGGGAGTGTTGAGATTTATAATTGTATCAAGGGTTATTTGGTAAAGGTGCAATTAGAAGATAATCTAGGGACCTATATGTAACTGGGTATATATACCCCACGGTGGAATAAAGAAATTAGGTTTTTGAATCACAATTGACACCAAGCGATCGCTTTTACCAGAGCTATGTGGTTGAACCGGTGGAGTTGGGTGCATTTAGAGAGGTCCCATGTGTGGAGAAGGCCATCTCTTCCCCCGCTTGCGAGTTGTTTTCCTAATCCGGACCATTTTAGACTGCACACCTCGAGTTGGTGGCCACAATAAGAGCTGGCCGCATGGTTCTGCATTCTGACGTCATTGTTTATGATTGTGCAGTCCATGCTACCAGTTGTAATCAAATCGTTATTCCATGCCAGGGACCCGACACGAGACTGGTGAATCCCTCTCAGGGTTCTTATCTGTTCATGTCAGTCATTAGGTCAAAGAAAAATCAATCAATAAAACAATCATAAAGGAAATCAAAATGGTTCAGTACATTTGGTATTTGCAATTTTCCATGTTAGAAAATCCTAGAAATATATATACAACATAAACTAAAGTTGATAAAACAAAACCAGCTTTCTCGAATCAGAATCCCAGATCTGCACGTCAGATGAGTTTAGACCGACAGCAATGCGGCGGCCATCTGGGGCCCAGCTGACACTGGTAACTGGGCCATATTCCTGATCTACTGTTCCAACTCAGAGGCAGAATTGTTTGTACCGTTCCACAAGTAGACTGTATCGGATAGTGCTATTGACAGAACATTAGCACTTCCCCAATCGAGCAAGTTTAAGTGATAGTCATCTAGTAAATCTGGAGAATCCAATGTTCTCTCTGGTGCTTGTGTAATTTAAAAAGGAATAAAAAAATTAATGGAGAAGTCATTAATATGCATGCCATTATTCAGAAAAAAAATATGAAACAAACTGAGAATTTGTATGTATAGAAGAATCGCTTAAATCGATTGGTTTATTACCATACTGTTTGGCTATGTACCATACCACTATAGGGCATCTCTACAGTACAATACCGGCTCAACGTTGGTATAATTGTTTTGGAGTTAATTTGATCGCAGTTGATCCTCATTTTGTGCATTCAACTTCATTTAGACATTTACACCAAAAGAACACAACACAAAGCTATATGGTACACATCATGTACCAGTTTTATACCTGCACAACCCAAAAAATGACTTTGTAATAATTAGGAGCAACGTGACGGTTGCCTAACTATTGTTTGAGGAGAGTAGAGATGACAGATGGGAATCTTACCAATTCCCTTAGTTAAATCAAACAAGGAATACACCTAAAGGTAGAAATAAAGGGTAACAGAAGGTTACCTTAGGGATTTGCCTACCATGCTTGACTCGGGTCAAAGAGTCAGGTTCTTGCAAAGTGTTAAAAATATAGAGTCATGATGTCAGATTGTATTATCATCATTGATCTAGAATAGAGGGCTAGGATTAAATCAAGGATAGGGGGATTAAACAGTAGAGTACCAACGGTACTGTGAACAGTAAAGTACCAACGGTAATATTAATGAACCGTTGGTACCGTAGTATATATAGAGAATAGAAGCTTGTAAAACATACACTTTTTCAATCAATAAAATCATCTCCTCAGAATTCATAAACTCAACATGGTATCAGAGCAGTTCTGATAAATAACCCGATAACCCGATAAAACCCGATAACCATAATTACCAGTAAAACTGGTAACTTTATAAACCGAAACAGAAATTCACCAATCAAGCAAGCGTCAAAATGGATCAATGGGGGCAGCAAATCAGTGAAGCTACCAACCCATCGAAGTTAACTCCGACATTGCTCAACGGATTGAATTATTTGTCATGGGCCAAATTAGTAACCATCTCTTTAAGTGGCCGAGATAAAATCGATTTCATCACAGGAGATCATGCAAAACCAAAACCAGAAAATTCAGAAAAACCAACAGAAGCCGAGAAAATCCAAATCCGAAAATGGCAAAAAGAAGACCATACAGTAATGGCTCTCCTATATGGGTCTATGGAGCAACAAATCACAGATTTATTTCTCCAAAGCTGTGAAACATCCAAAGAACTGTGGGACGAGCTCAAAGCTTTTTATGGGCAACAAAAAAATCACTCACATGTATATCGGCTTCAACTTGAAATCCAACAAGAAAAAAAGGGGTCTCGAACCCACTTAGAATACCTTGCTTCTCTCAAAAAGAAGCACGACGAACTTGATATTTATCGCCCATTCACAACAGACCCGAAAGACCTCAAAAAATGCAAAGAAGAAGATCGGATTTTCTCGTACCTTGCGGGTCTTGACGCAAATTACGAAGGTATCCGGTCGCAAATCATTCGAGCACCCGACCTTCCTTCTTTTTCCGAAGTGGTAAATCAAATACAACGTGAAGACTCACTGCGAGAGGCCATGGGGGGTCCTCAAGCCAGTCACGGCGAGGGACACGAGCCCCACGGCCATGCCTCACATTTTCCCCAAAATTACCGAAACCCTAACTCCCAAAAATCTCAAAATTGGCAAAATCCAAAGGGTGAGACATGCTCTCACTGCAAAAAAGAGGGGCATAAGGCTGAGAAATGTTACTTTCTTCACCCCAATCTCGGGCCAAAGTGGTGGAGAGATGAACCGAAGAGAGGCGGAGAAAGAGACGGGAAGAAGAAGGGGATCGCAACAAATGAAGGGGGCGGGTATGCTGCTCAAACCGAAGAAACAAAAAAAGACATCAAACCGGTTCGGGTGAACCGGGTTTAATCTCTGGCGGGTCAGGCGCTGGCGGGTCAATTACTGGCGGGTCAGGTGGATCAGCGGATCAAATGCAACAATTGCTGCAACAACTGACCATGCTGCTGTCTCAGAATAATTCTGGTTCTTCATGTGGTATTTTATCAAACTCAAAGAATTTTCATTTATTTAACCAAATAATTGTTGATAGTGGTGCAACCGACCATATGTTTGGAAATACAAAATTCCTTGAGAACATGAAACCATATGAAATTGACCAATATGTAACCGTAGCAAATGGGATGAAAGAAAAAATTCATGGGGTAGGAGAAATTACTTTGAACAACAAAAAAAATTAACAATGTTTTATTTTTAAAAACATTTCCTATAAATCTAATTTCGGTAAAAAAACTAACGCAAGAATTTAATTGTAAAATAATTTTCTCACATGAAAATGTAATCTTTCAGGACCGGGTAACCGGGGACAAGATTGGTGAGGGTGTGCTTAAAAATGGACATTATATTTTGGATATAGAAAATTCAAGATTTTGTGCTTCAACAAGTTTGATTAATTACGATAGGTGGCACAAGAGACTTGGGCATCCCTCCAACAAGATTTTAAATAGCATTTTAAATTCCACAAATTCTAGTTGTATTATTTGTGATATATGCAAATTAGCTAAGCAAACGAGACTTCCCTTCTCACTTTCCACTAATAGAAGTGAAGCTCCCTTTGACTTAGTCCACTCCGATGTATGGGGTCCGGCCCCAATTAATTCTTATAATGGATTTAAATATTTTGTTATATTTATTGATGATTTTTCAAAAGCTATATGGTTGTATTTACTTAAATCAAAAGACGAGGTATTTATGTGTTTTAGAGAATTTCTATGCCTTATAGAAACTCAATTCAACACTAAACTTAAAATCTTTAGATCGGATAATGGAACGGAATTTGTAAACAAAAATTTTACCAATCTTTTTAAAGAAAAAAGGATTATACATCAAACGACTTGTATAAATACTCCCGAACAAAATGGAGTATCGGAAAGAAAAAATAGACATTTATTAGAAATGACACGTGCATTATTATTTCAAAATAATGTTCCAAAAATATATTGGTCGGATGCCATCCTTTGTGCTACATATTTAATTAATAGACTACCGAGTGTTACATTAAAAAATAAAAGTCCAACCGAAATCCTTTATCAACAAAAAAAGAATCTTGATCATTTAAGGATTTTTGGGTGCATATGTTTTGTTCATATTAAAAGAAAAGATAAATTTGATTTTATGTCAAAAAAGGCTATTTTTTTAGGATATTCACCATACAAAAAAGGTTACAAGTGTTATGACCCTATTACAAAAAAACTATTTATTTCTAGAGATGTAATTTTTAATGAAGATGAACCATATTTTAAGAAGGAGGTAGATGATAAACAAAAAATTTCCTTTCGGCCAATGTCACCTTTTTTAGATGATTTAGATTTTATACAAAATGAGGATTATGAAATCGAATCCAATAATGATGAAGAAGAAATAAATAATAATAATAATAATAATAATAATAATGATGATAATGATAATGAGGAAGAAGAGAATACTATGGTTAGAAGGTCCATAAGAGTGCGTCAACCATCCACTAAACTCAAGGACTTTATAACCTATTCGGTACAATACCCTATACAAGACTTTGTATCATATGCAAATATTTCACCAAATTATCATGCATTTCTTATTTCTATCCAACAAGAGATAGAACCAAACACCTACCAAGAGGCAATAACCAAACCGGTATGGTGCAAAGCTATGGAAGATGAACTAATGGCTTTAGAAAAAAATGATACATGGAAAATTGTACAACTACCAACAAATAAAAAAACCGTAGGATGTAAATGGGTGTACAAAATAAAATACAATAGTGATGGTACCGTAGAACGGTACAAAGCTAGGTTGGTGGCCAAAGGGTATACTCAAACCTATGGTATAGATTATAATGAAACTTTTGCACCGGTAGCAAAAATGAACACCGTTAGAATTTTATTTTCTATTGCGGTAAATAATAATTGGAACTTATACCAAATGGATGTAAAAAATGCTTTTCTTCAAGGAACACTTGAAGAAGAGGTGTATATGACCCTACCACCCGGCCATAAAATAGAAAACAATTCTAAACTCGTTTGTAGGTTGAATAAATCAATCTATGGATTGAAGCAATCGCCTCGGGCATGGTATGGCAAACTTAGCTCATATTTAAATTCTTGTAATTTTAAAACTAGTAGTGCCGACCATTCTTTATTTACCAAACAAGAAGGGAAAAATGTAACCCTTGTGTTAGTATATGTAGATGACCTAATAATTACCGGAAATAATTTAGAAGAGATTAGCAAAATCAAATCTAAATTAAAAGAAAAATTTGATATCAAGGATTTAGGATATTTAAAATACTTTCTAGGAATAGAAGTAGCTTCTTCCAATAAAGGCCTATTCCTTTCTCAAAGGAAATATACCTTGGATTTGTTGAAGGAAACCGGAAAATTAGAGTGTAAACCGGCCTCCACACCTATAGATAATAAATATAAATTAAATACCGATGATGGTGAACCTTTAGAGGACATAAGCCAATTTCAAAGACTTGTAGGAAAATTAATTTATCTTACCGTAACACGTCCGGACATTTCATTTGCCGTAAGCCAAATTAGTAAATTCATGCATTCACCAAAAACTCCCCATTTAGAAGCCATTAATAGAATTTTGAAGTATTTAAAAAGAAATCCCGGAAAAGGCATAAAAATGATAAACAATAATTCTAATGAAATTTGTGGCTATTCCGATGCAGATTGGGCCGGTAGCTTTGATAGAAAATCTACAACCGGTTTTTGCACATTTGTAGGCGGGAATCTAGTCACATGGAAAAGCAAGAAACAAAATGTCGTGGCTCGATCAAGCGCGGAAGCGGAATACCGAGCTATGGCATCTACCGCAAGTGAGCTAATATGGATCAAACAACTCCTTAGAGACATGAGTGTCGAATTTGATCAACCTATGAAGATGTATTGTGATAATAATTCCGCTCGACATATCGCGTCAAATCCGGTGTTTCACGAAAGAACCAAGCACATAGAAGTGGATTGTCACTTTATTAGAGAGAAGGTCCAAGCCAAAGAAATAGAAACACCATTCGTAAGAAGCAAAGATCAATTAGCGGATATTTTTACGAAAGGATTGGATCCGACCCATTTTGAAACGATCACTAGCAAGCTAGGATTGCACGATATATACCTTCCTAGCTTGAGGGGGAGTGTTAAAAATATAGAGTCATGATCTCAGATTGTATTATCATCATTGATCTAGAATAGAGGGCTAGGATTAAATCAAGGATAGGGGGATTAAACAGTAGAGTACCAACGGTACTGTGAACAGTAAAGTACCAACGGTAATATTAATGAACCGTTGGTACCGTAGTATATATAGAGAATAGAAGCTTGTAAAACATACACTTTTTCAATCAATAAAATCATCTCCTCAGAATTCATAAACTCAACACAAAGACTTCATGCGCATTGGTGGCTGGTTACGGAAAGAGAAGAGAAAAACGCTGGAGTCTGATCAAAACGAGAGAGAAAGAAGAGAAGAGAAGAGAAGAGGAGAATGGATCAAGGGAGCGGCTACGTGCTATATATAATTAAGAAGAGGAGAGATGTAGTTACAACAAAGTTTTTTTGAAGTTGAAGGCAGAGGCTGCCGAATTTTTATTGAAATCAGAATTCCCGAAGGATTTCATCAGTATTCATCAACCCAGTTGTGAACTAGATAAAACATTACATCAAAAAGGAAATAGTCTAATCCACAAGTTGTACTGGTGCCCTCCCGTGTTAGCAATGCTTGAGCCACATACGACCCTCATCTGTGATTCTTTTAACCAGTATGTGATGCCCCAGTCTCTCTCCACGAAATACAATGCCATTCCGTTGTTTCCAGAGCATCCAACAGGTACACTCGAACCATGCTGCCCATGTTTTTTCATCTATATATGCAACGCCTGAGCCTAACTTTGTGCCAGGACTCTTCCCACGTTCGTTTAACAGTAGCTGTCGGGTACATTATTTGCATATGCAAAGATCTAGCTAGTTGGTTCCAAACCATCTGAGCATATTTGCAGTGGAAGAATAGGTGGGCAGCTGTCTCCGGCTGGCCACTATTGCACACTTTACAGCTTATGTCGCAGTTGAGCCCCCTTTCAATTAACGTGTCATTAGTGGGTACCTTTTCCATGAGCAGCAAATTGGTGAATACTCTGACGGTTGTAGGCGCCTTGCACTGGCATGCAATCATGTAGTGCCATGCAATGCTGCCTCCCTGTGTGAGGGTCTTATAGAAGGAGCGTGCTGAGTACAGACCCGAGGTAGTCCACCGCCAGAAGATGTAATCGGGTTGATCGGTGAGTGTTATCGGATCGGGTAAGGAGACCTCAGGCGCAAGTATATGCATCAAAGGCAGTGCATCCGCAAGAGAAATGTTAGGGAGAGCTGGCCTTGTTTCGGGTGCCAGAGGAGTACCCTGCCATGATCTCCACAACAAAGTTATTACAACTATTTTTTACATTTTCAAAGTCCAAATCGTTGATCCAAACTGTTCAACATGATCTCCACAATAAAATGTGCTTGCAGATCAAATTTTATATTTTTTTTGAATTTTTTTACTATTTATTAAGTATTTTACAAAACTAGTCAAATACATACCATTGAATTTTGTACTCATCTTAATAAATAGTAAAAAAATTCAAAAAAATGTAAAATTTGATAAGGGAGCACATTTTATTGTGGAGATCATGTTGAACAATTTGAATCGACAATTTGGACTTTGAAAATATAAAAAATAGTTGTGGTAACTTTGTTGCAACTCAAAATTGTTGTAACTAGATCCCTCCTCAATTAATAATTAAATTAAATAATAAAATGTAACAATGGTTAATTAAACGAGGAATGACGGTAGAACGGTCGACAATAGATTTCTTGGCTCGATCGGATACAAAAAAAAGAAAGTAAAATACAGTCATTTATTAAAATAAAAGGTTAAAAATAGTGTGTTGTATATATAACTGTAACTTTAAATTTATTAAATTTAACTATTTACGTCGATTCTAGATGTCAACGGCTACATACGGATTGAGAGGAATAATTTTCATACCTATACCTATACCTATTAAGATAATAAAAAAAAAACCGTATCCATAATTAATTAATCATACCTAATAAGCTAACGAAAAGAAACAAATACTCATATCTATCTTACCGAATATAATACATGTCGAATAAATAGATGGGTGTCATTCATACCTCTATTAATTATGCTTCTAATATAATTTTTTTCAAAGCTAGAAAAATGAACAAAAAGAGATGAAAAGAAAAAAAAAAAACTAAGTTTAGAGTGATATTAGAGTTATATCACATATATTTTATATATGAATCATGAATAAAACTATATCAAAGTGTATATATATATATATACAGTAGACTAGTAGAGTGTGCATGTGTATATATATATATATACACATATCTCCGTTTTTAAAGACCAAATAGTCGATCCGAACGTTCAACAAGAACCATATTGAAATGTGCTTGGAGACCAAATTTTTCATTTTTTTACTATTTTTTTTAAATATTTCAAAATCACTGTTTTTTATGGTTTGGAACCATTCAAAATTAAAATAGTGATTTTTTACCTATCTAAAAAAATAGTAAAAAAATTCCAAAAAATGTAAAATTTGGTCTCCAAGCATATGTCAATATGAATATCTTGTTAAGCGGTTCGGATCGACTGTTTGGTCTTTGAAAACGAAAATATGGGCATGAAGTGTATATATATATAGTCGCTAATTAACTCGCCATAGAAAATCTATATAGTTGCTTCCCCGTGATTTTTATTTTTACCCAAAAAAAAATATATTTTAATATAAATAACCAGGGTTTAAAAAAAATTTTATTTCTACCCAAAGCGCTAGGAAATCCAGCGCTCCGAATTAAAAATTCGGAACGCCAGGAATATTAGCGTTCCGAATTCTTAATTCGGAACGCTCGGAATCCTAGCGTTCCGAAAATTTAATTCGGAACGCTAGGAATCCTAGCGTTCCGAATCTCTGTTTTTTTTTTGAAAACTTATATAAGGAGCTGCGTGGAGAAGGGAAGAGAAAAAAAAAAAGAGAAAGGAAGAGGGAGAAGGAAGAGAAGAGGGAGAGGAAGGAGAGGAAGAGGAGGGGAGCTGAAGGAAGAGGAGGAGGAGGAGACGGAGAAGTCGTCAGGTAATTTTTTTTTACATACGTATTTACTGTTAATTACATACGTATTTACTGTTAATTACATACGTATTTACTGTTAATTACATACGTATTTACTGTTAATACATACGTATTTACTGTACACTACTGTTCACATACGTATTTACTGTACAATACTGTTCACATACGTATATACTGTTCACATACGTAATTACTGTTCACATACGTATTTACTGTTCAATACTGTTCACATACGTATTTACTGTACACATTTACTGTTCACATACGTATATACTGTTCACATACGTATTTACTGTTCACATTTACTGTTCACATACGTATTTACTGTTCACATTTACTGTTCACATACGTATTTACTGTTCACATTTACTGTTCACATTTACAATTGAAATCAGTAAACTGACCAAATATTTGTTATTTATGAATATAGTTTATTGGCCATGTCTATTGCAATTTCAATACATTTTGGAGGAAAGTTCATAACTGACCAGTATGGAGTACGTTACTCCAAACCTGCAGCAAATACGTATTGGGTTGATGAAAATTTATCATTTGAGCAGTTGCAATCGCTTATTTATGAAGCGAGCGGCTACAATAGGAATCGTTGCCAATTACAAATTCAGGCCCGAATGGTCCACGCAGGAAAGTATGTCAAAATCACATTGGGAGATAACGGGGCATTGAGAGGTCTAATAGCGCAGGTTTTGAGGTCTGGCGAATCATTATTGGAAGTTTTTGCACGCAGAATTCGCGAAGAGCCAGGGGCCGGAAGTTCAGGCCAAAATTCGGCTGCCCAACATTATCAAGAAGATAATGAACCACACACTCCTTTTATCGTAATGCCTGTACCGGAACCGGAACCAGAAATATACAATAATTCACCCCAATCTCCACCTTTTGTCCCACAATGAGTACAATCTCCACCTTTTATCCCACCTATATCCTTACCTGGGCCTGAACCAAATCCTCACCCCAGACCGCCACCAGTACAGGAAGATCCAAACGAGTCGGAATTTGAATTTATAAACGAGGTACCGGAGGAGAATCTGCAAATTGGGGATGAATTGGGGGAAGGAGACTGTGACATTAATGGTGAAGGAGATGAAGAAGATGAAGAAGATGAAGAAGAATACCCACAGCCCACTGTGAGGCAGAATAGAGAGAATATGCCGTTAGGTGGCCGTTCTGAGACTCACCCTTTTGTAAACTTCAATGACACATCAGCTTTCCGAGAAGCAGATGTTTCTTACTATGGTCGTCGGGTTGAGTACAGGAGTGAGCTCGCAAAAGGCCAATATTTCGTAAGTAAAAAGCAACTGACGAAAAAGATCAGAGAGTACCATGTTGACAAGAACAAGGAGACATATACGAGGAGAAGTGACACATCCCGACTAGAAATTAGATGCAGCACTCCGGGTTGTCGTTTCAAACTGAAGGCAAGAGCAACAAATGCCGGAGATACATGGATGATAACTGAGCAAGACACGCCTCACACATGCGAATCTGAGTACACCAGGTCGGACCATGCACAACTCACGGCATCAATTATCGCAGATATCATCGAGAGCAGCATTAAGGAAGACCCCACTATGAGCATCCGGAGTGTGGCACACTGCGTGAGGGTTAGGTTTGGCAGTATAACCCCGAAATACAACAAACTTTGGAGAGGTCGTGAGATTGCAGTAGCCCGACAATTTGGGAGTTGGGAAGAGTCGTACAATTTTATGAAACTATTGCTTATCGGGATATGTTACACGAATCCCGGCTCAAAATACCAATTTCTGACAAGTCCGAGCATCGATAAAAATACAGGACTGGTCAAAGAAGGTGTTCAGACATTCAGGGCCGTGGCATGGGCTTACGGACCATGCATTACCGCATTTGATTACTTAAGACCGGTGATCAGTATAGATGCAGCCTTCCTTTCTGGGCGGTATGAGGGCAGACTTTTGATGGCTTGCGCCTACGATGCCGATAACCAATTGCTGCCTCTAGCATTTGCAATTGTACATACGGAGAATGAAGAGAACTGGGGTTTTTTCTTACAATGGCTTAGGATTAATGTGATTGGTGTTAATAGATTCGTATGTGTTATATCGGACCAACACAAGGGTATCAAAGCTGCATTGAAACCTGAATACGGATGGGATAGGGATAATTTTGTGCACAGGTATTGTATCCAACATGTTGCAGATAACCTGGTCCAGGCGTGTGGGAAGGACAAATGGTACGGAACTAGGTTCAAACAAGGAGCCAGGAAGAA
The DNA here is from genome assembly GCA_028015225.1 of Carex myosuroides. Lineage (NCBI taxonomy): Eukaryota > Viridiplantae > Streptophyta > Magnoliopsida > Poales > Cyperaceae > Carex > Carex myosuroides. The sequence goes on along the minus strand of CM051471.1, from coordinate 18,741,401 downwards.
GAAGCCAAGAAGGCTGAAAGAGATGTTCGAAGATTTTTGCTCGGTATGTCTAATATTGTCTAATTTATATCATTTTTGTTTCTTTTAGATGCATTTTGTCTAATTTTGCTTTGTTCTATTGCAGCAAAATCCGACGTGCAATGCTTTTCTGAGGAGAGTGGGCAAAGTACGTCCTGATGATGTCATGGAGCCGTCAAATTTTGAAAAAAATTTCCAGACATGTGATGGAGGGCACCGATTTGGTATCATGACAACAAATGGCTCTGAGTGCCTCAACGCTGTCTTCAAGGATAGCCGAATGTTGCCCGTGGCTGCACTTGTAGAGGAGACATTCGCCAAGTGCAATAGGTGGTTTGTTCAACGACGAGAGGCAGCGACTGAGCAAAGCAATGCAGAACAGCCTTTTTCCAGACGGGTACATGTTAAGCTCGCCAAACGGTGGGAGAAAGCTACAAAAATGGATGTCATCCCATACTCGCACGGCGAAGGTAATTACCAAGTCACTGGCCCAAATGAATATGTTCCAGTGGTCCAAACGCAGGATGGAACTATGTCAATTATTCATAGAAGGTTCCAGTATATCGTGACATTCGGGCCAGAGAGAAAAGTGGAATGTACATGCAGAGGTATCCAATTAACTGGAATTCCGTGCGCTCATGTGTTAGCGGTTTGTCGTCATAGAAACTGGTCACCCAACCTATTTGTTGCCCACTGGTATAGGGTGGACTACCTTCTGAGTACTTGGAATGCATTGTTTGTTCCTTATGGCAATCCTGAAGATTGGCCTACAACCACTACCCCTAAAATTGAGCCAAACAGAGATTGGTTACGGCGTGGTAGGAGAAAACACATCCGTCAAGATATGACCATGGATGAAATGCAAGGTAGGCGACGGGGGCACCGTCCTCGCCGTTCCACTTCTGACAGGCAGAGGCGAGGTATGTCACATTCAATCCTAATTATTTTTAGTTCTAATGTTGAATAGCTTACTAACTAACATATTTGGGCTGCAGAGGCTCATAACGCAGCAAATGTAGCAGAGAATGAGCGAGTTATGGCAGAGGCGAGTGGATCGCAAGGGCCGCGGCGAAGCACAGCCAGAAGCCGTACAGCAGACCGTGAAAATGCAAATATGATGTTTAGGGAGGCAATGGGAGAAGTACGGGCAGGAGGGGAGTTCTTTGGAATGCAAGGGCCTTCAGGTACTACCCAGCGAAGAAGGAGCACAAGTCAAGGGCCCGAACGCTCTGTAGCCACGTTTTCCAAGACAAACGATTGAACGCCCGGCACCTTTAAGCGCTAACAGCAGCTATAAAAAAAAACGTTAGAAAAAAGAAAGGTTATGATAAAATGTTCATAACGCATAAAAATGTGTTGTTTTAGATGCATTACCTGGCGAGCACCTTTCCGGCCAGTAGGGGTATAACCATCGTCTTCGAATATCTGTGAGCGAAGAAACTCGCCGTAATCTCCCTCTATATACCCGAAGCCATGCCGACCCGCAGGTACCAAGCCTGATATCTCAATAGGGGATCTCCCTGGAACTGCATCGTATCAATCTCCGGCATCTGCCATAAGTTGGCACCCATATCGCCCGCCTTGCTGTAGTACTCCGAGTGATGCTCACTCCAATCTCTATCCCAGTGATTACCGTGTGTTATCCTGTAATTCATATGTCAGTTGCAATTTAAAGACAAGAACTAATGTTAAGTACAAAAATGCTAAAATTAACATAACTTACCCGTGTAGCCTCATGATCACATATCTCGGGACGTCTGGATCTGCGGGGATGAGTGGAGGAAAATGAAACTGACGGAGCACCCGGTCTGGATAGTGGTGCTCCACTATCCAGAAGCACACCAGCGGTCCCCTGTAGAGCCACATCTCCTGATCATCCTCTACAATCTGCGGCAGCCTCCCCTCAGTGTATAGCTCATGGTACGGAGTCCAGCGCACCTGCGTCTCACCCAGACTCTGAATCTGAGATCGGACCGTCCTGATTCCTGCTGTCTTTCCATGAGGGTTGTCCTTGTACTCGTGAAGTCCGTACCATTTCATGCCGAATGCCCATCGATTTCCATTTTCGGGCTCTCCCAATGGACCCTCGTCCGGCTGAGGTACCGCCACCCATGGATCCTCGTTCGGCTGAGGTACCCCCACCGGTAGCCGTGACCACGACCAATGCTGCAGAAGCAGTATTGGCCCGTAGATTTGCTTAGTTTTCCGCTATATTTTTGAAGAATACCAGCCATCAGTGACAAGTTAAATAATTAAAATAATACAACAAGTGCATGACAAGGTAGGTAATTAAAATAAGACATAAATAGCATACTGACCTTGCAACCGTGGCACAAGTTGGAGTAGAGATGTGCTAGGACAGCCCCACCCAAGTTGTACCTGCCGCTCGACGGCTGAAGGTCTCGCAGCAGCTCTAGATACATCATCGGGATGGTATTACCACTAGCATCAGCAAACATGACAGAACCAAATAGGTCCATCACGAATCCCCGTGTGTATCTGTAATATCAAAATTATAGAGCAACTCATTTTTCCGCATGAAACAGAGTACAAAATAAATGTAATACAAATAGTTTGTATGAGTACCTCTGAATCTCGATCGGAGTGGAATCGCTACCTATACCTCTCGCAAACATAGCTCGCAGCTTCGTCTTTTCCAGACAGTACTTGGACTTCCCCCCGTTGCTGCGTATATCTGGCTCCGCTCCCAACAACTCAGCGAGCATGTAATTAATCGTCGTGTCATCTGGATCTGTGGGGTCAGATATGCCACCAACGGGCACGCCCTGGATAGGCAAACCCCATAGAGCACTAACGTCCTGGAGAGTCACTGTCATCTCTCCAAAAGGTAAGTGGAACGTGTGCGTCTCGGGGCGCCATCGCTCCACTAGTCCTGCAATCAGGGACGCGTTGATGGACTTAGCCTCCGACTGTAGAATATCGACCAAATGCTGCACCCCCAAATTTTGCAGATACGCCTCCATCTCCGGGTAGTACTGCATGTCCGGAAACCGACCCCTGGCAGTTATAATTGCCTCACTCTGCGTTCAAAAAAGTGAACAACATGAAAACCTAAAAATACAAAAATTCAACAAAATCCAAACTTAAAAAAAAAAAAAGTAATCAAGTACCTCTTTAGATGCATCTGAGACTCGGTGCTCACTGTGAGGCATCCATAATAAAGGACTGAAATGATCCTTGCTGTCAGTGGGAATTGGCTCATCAACCGGGTCGGCTGCGGGTGGTCTCCTAGGTCGTCCCCTAGCCATCCTACGTTAAAAAATATGTTAAACATGCTACAATTGGCTAAAATATGCTAATTGCGGTAAAAATATGCTAAAATACGCTAATATGCAAAAAGATGACTATGGAGTCAATCATAACATGCATTATGCCAATAAGAACAAAGAACCACTCCATACAAGCATATTTTTATAAATTTGTATTTTTTTTGGAAGATAAAGTTTCCATTAGAAATGTATGAAATAATGCTTGAAATTGCACAAAGCTGTCCAGAAATTGCACAAAGATGATTGAACTGAATCATCAAACCTACTTCTAAGTTTACACATAAATTACACAGAAATTCAATCACATAACCGTATTATATAATAATATTTTATACAATTTCGCTAAAATATTAATTAAATAAGATTTTAAAGGAAAATCAATTCTTGAATAAATAAATCTATATTAATTGATTTATTTTGAAAAAATAAATATATCCAATTTTACCGATTAAAAATTTGAATTTAATGGGATAATTTGGTTTTCAATCAGATTAGAAATTTGTCTTCTAAATATATAACATTTGAGACTTTAAAGGTAAATTTGGTTTTCAATCAGACGGTTCGAATTAATCAGACGGTTTGATCATTCTTATTTTTTTTGGTTTTCATCATTCTTATTTTTTTTCTTTCTTTTTTAATTTTCTTATAGTCGATATATACATTGCTGCCAGCTATAGGATGATCTATATATCATCTTTCCTACCAATCAATATATATCTCATTAATACCATTAGCAACTAATAAATGAGCATATGCTAAAGGTAAATAGGATCTCAGTCCAAACAAAAAAAAATAATGAATAAAAATGATAGTATAAAAAAATTATTAATTATGCTCAATTGCCGATTAAAAATCAGACGGTTCGAATTAATCAGACGGTTCGATCAATCAGACGCAATCAATCAGACGGTTCGTTAATTTGGCTTAAACATTTCTAATTCATCAATTTGGCTTAAACATTTCTAATTCATCAATTTGGCTTAAACATTTCTAATTCATCAATTTGGCGTAAACATTTCTAATTCATCAATTTGGCGTAAACATTTCTAATTCATCAATTTGGCTTAAACATTTCTAATTCATCAATTTGGCTTAAACATTTCTAATTCATCAATTTGGCTTAAACATTTCTAATGGCTTAAACATTTCTCTAATTCACCGATCAGATCAGCAGAGAAATACGAAAAGAATTCTAATTACCTTCAAAGATGATTGAATCGACGATCGGCGGTGAAGAAGCGGAGGGACGGCCTAGGAGGGGTGAAGAGGCGGAGAGACGGCTAGACGGCGAGGCGGCGAGACAGAGGGACGGAGGCGCAGCCTTCTTTCTTTTTTCCTTTCTTCTTTCTTTTCTCCTTTCTTTTTTTCCTTTCTTCTTTCTGGCGGCGAGTAACCCTTCTGTTTTTTTTTTTTTGGCGGAGAGGGGACACAGAGAAGAAGGGGTCACGGGTCCCTTATGCGGTGGGAATTAAATTTTCGGAACGCTAGGATTCCGAGCGTTCCGAATTAAGAATTCGGAACGCTAATATTCCTGGCGTTCCGAATTTTTAATTCGGAGCGCTGGATTTCCTAGCGCTTTGGGTAGAAATAAAATTTTTTTTAAACCCCGGTTATTTATATTAAAATATATTTTTTTTTGGGTAAAAATAAAAATCACGGGTTGCTTCCCCTCTCAGAATCAGAAAAGATCTCATGGTTTTTTTTGTTACAAGCTTACAGTTACAGGCTTACGTACAGCCACACTTGCCACGTGAGCGAGCACCCCTCATCCTATCCCTCCAATAGGATCTAGGCCGAAGATAACCCCCACGATCTCCACCATTCCTTGCCCATCCTCTCTCCACCAATCACTTAATTCTCTCTATCTTCCCTAATCCCTACCTTAATTTATATGCTCCTCCAATCCCCTATCTCTACTCTTAGTACATCAAATTTAATTATATCAAATATTAATCCCATGGCCTCCTTGGCAGCTGTCACGCTCCCCTCATGCACCGGCATCCGTGCCGGGAGCACCACTAGGTCGGTGAGGCCCACAACCTTCTCCGTCCGTTGCTCCCTCAAGCAGGTAGGCGCTGCTGCTATGGCCACCGCTGCCAGTGTTGTGCTGGCTAGCAACGCACTGGCGGCAGAGGTCCTACTCGGCGCCAGTGACGGTACACTGGCATTTGTGCCCAGTGAAATCACAGTTGCGCCTGGGGAAACCATTGTGTTTAAGAACAACGCCGCTTTCCCACACAACGTTGTGTTTGATCCCGATGAGATTCCCGCTGGAGTCGATGCCACCAAGATTTCTATGGATGAGAGTGATCTGCTAAATGCGCCCGGGGAGACATACCAGGTGACACTCAACGAGAAGGGCACCTACACGTTCTACTGCTCACCGCACCAGGGAGTTGGCATGGTCGGCAAAGTAACTGTCAACTGAGCTAGCTGCATGTGGCTGCAGCTGCTGGCATGGAGGTTTTAATTATATATATGAAACCGGATGGATATAATTAAATGGATGGTTTTCTTTTGGTTTGAGTAGTTTATGTGAGTGAGTATGATTCTTGGGTATGAAATTAATGAGGAATTATGAAGATTAATTCAAAGCATCTTTGGGCTTTAATTATTTGTTGTTAACACAAAATATTTATATCATATATTATATATCAGTCGTTAATTTAGAGAATATCCTTTTAATTGATATAAAATCATTTAAAACTTTTACTCTTGGCCCTTCTCAAAATAAGAAAAGCGAGTTTAGAATTTTCAGTTTTGAAATTCAAACGATCAATTTTAGTCGCTTAATTAAATTTCACTACTACAAAAACTGGTTTTGTACACTGCACATTGTACACGGATTTGGCAATTATATTAAAAACAGTGTACCAAAGATGAGTTGAAAAGATCTGAACGATTTCTACACGGATAATTAGTTAACAATCAGTGTCGAATTATTAGAGAGAGCTACACGGTTTATTAGAAACCACAAATCCGTGTGTAAATAAGTGTGTGTGCAAATAATTGAGAGAGTTACACGGACTTTTAATACAAAGCCGTGTAGGAACATTACACACGGTTTTTTGATATATAGCCGTGTATAAATCTTATAATTGTACACGGCTTTATAACTAAAACGCCGTGTAGAAATAGGTGGAGAGCTACACGGATAATAACTAAATAGCCGTGTATAAATCTTATAATTGTACACGGCTTTATAACTAAAAAGCCGTGTAGAAATAGGTGGAGAGCTACACGGATATATAACTAAATAGCCGTGTATAATAGTGTAGGGTTTTATTATCTTCCCTTCCAGAGCGCCGTTTTGATCAAGTTTTTAGTTCATACATATCGAACTGAGCTTTTAATTTCTGCGAATTGATCGAGGCCAGCAGCTGAGATCTGAGATCTTTGAATTAAGTTTGTATTTTCTCCTCTCCATCTTTCTAAGGTTAGTAATATGTATTTAAATCATTTTCTTTCTCTAATTTTCTGTTATTTAGGCTTATTTAATTAGGTCATTTCATGCATATATTCTTGAATTCTTAATTTTAGATGTAATTAATTAGTGTATTGTGGTCCAATAACCGACCTTTAGATGCTTTTAGGTCCATGCCCGTTCAAAATTAATCCAATAGGGATTAATTTTGGATAGTCCCCGTTTTGGGACTGCTCTTTGAATATTATGTCTCATTTAGGATGTGAACACATATTAGCGGGATTTAATTAGTATTTGAGGAAAGTTCGACAGTATTTTCCCTTATTGCTCCTACGAGTATGTGGTTCGTACGCATACTTGGGGAGTTAAGGGGAAATGCTGCCGAATTTTTCTCAAATACTAATTAAATCTCGCTAATATGTGTTCACATATGAGACATAATATTCAAAGAGTGGGTTAGGATTGTAAACCGGCCCTTTGTAAGCCCAAAATTTTGTACACGAAGGAGAATGTTGACCATGCATGATTAATTGATCAAATCATTTTTTTAATTTAATTTACAGATGGATCGAAGCTGGATGTATGAAATGCGACGTGACAGTGAAGAATATTTGGTTCGCGTTGATGAGTTTATAAAATTTGCTGAGAGTTATAGAGTGAATAAAAAAGAAGAAGACATTTTATGTCCTTGTAAAGATTGTAAAAATTTATTAAGATTTTTGGACATCGAAGAAATTAGAGCTCATTTGATTTGTCGGGGATTTAAGAAGAGATATACATGTTGGTTCATGCATGGTGAGAAATTTGGGGAAAGTAGTAGTGCCAATAAGGATTGTAATCGTGAATTGAATGATGAGAATGTTGGAATTTCTGATAATTTTGAACTTGATTGGAACGAGGATTATGAGAGTGCCGAATATTCTGATATTAACGTCGAACCCGAAAATGACGATGATGAGATGGAGAGGAATTTTGATGAAAATGTAGAACACGAGTTTACTGAAAATTTGGAGGATATGTTACGTGATGTGGAAGATGAAATTAGTGATAAAAATTATGATAAATTTCAAAATTTGTCTAATGAATCTAAGAAGCCGTTGTATCCCGGGTGTACCAAATTTACAAAACTGTCAGCTGTGTTGAAATTATTAAACTTAAAAGCAGACAATGGTTGGAGCGATAAGAGTTTCACGTCCTTATTACAGCTTTTAGGAGAAATGCTCCCAGATAACAACGAGTTACCCGGTACAACATATCAGGCAAAGAAGTTGATATGTCCAATGGGGTTGAAGATCGAAAGAATACATGCATGTCCGAATGACTGTGTATTGTATCGTAACGAGTACGAGGCCATGCATGTCTGTCCTAAATGCGGTGTTTCACGATATAAACGTCGTAAGGACCAGGACACTGATGATTGTAACGAGGACACAAGTGGCCGACCTCCGGCTAAGGTGTTGTGGTATTTGCCGATAATACCGAGATTCAAACGGTTGTTTGCGAATCCCAAAGATGCAAAATTATTGCGCTGGCACGAAGAAGAGCGCAAAAATGACGGTAAACTAAGGCACCCGGCTGATTCTCCTCAATGGAGAAACATTGACAGACATTTCAAAGAATTTGGTTCTGAACCGCGGAACCTTAGGATTGTGGTGAGCTCAGATGGAATGAGTCCGTTTGGAAGTATGAGCAGTCGGCACAGTACTTGGCCAGTTCTTTTATGCATCTACAATCTTCCTCCTTGGTTGTGCATGAAACGCAGATATATAATGATGTCATTACTAATCCAAGGACCCAGACAACCCGGAAATGACATAGATGTATATCTCGCACCATTAATCGAGGACCTCCAAAAATTGTGGCGTGATGGCGTCCCGGTGTGGGATGCGTATATGAAAGAGACCTTTAACTTGCGGGCCATGGTGTTTTGCACCGTAAATGATTTCCCCACGTACGGGAATTTGTCGGGTTACACTTGTAAAGGAGCAAAAGCGTGCCCGATCTGTGAAGATGACACGCAGGTGCTGAGGTTGAAAAATTGTCAAAAGAATGTATTCATGGGGCATCGTAGGTTTCTTCCTATTAATCACCCATATCGTAAGAAGAAGATGGCATTCAACGGGAAAATTGAGCTTGGAGTGGCTCGTCATCCATTAGACGGGGAGAGTGTCTTCGAACGGGTAAAAAACATTGATGTTGTTTTTGGAAAATGCGCCAAAGCACTACCGAAGAATATTTGGAAAAAGAGGTCCATATTTTGGGAGCTACCGTACTGGAAATATTTAGAAGTGAGGCATTGCCTAGATGTCATGCATGTCGAAAAAAATGTCTGTGACAGTTTAATTGGTTTATTATTGAACATTCCGGGGAAGACGAAAGATGGTATTAAAGTGAGAAAAGACATGGTAGAGATGGGAATACGACCCGAGCTCGCACCGCAGGAGAAAGGGAAGCGCACATACCTACCCCCCGCACTGTGCACAATGTCAAAGAAAGAGAAAACAACCTTCTGTGAATGCCTCAATGGTATAAAAGTCCCATCAGGATATTCTTCGAATATTAAGAAGTTGGTGTCGATGAAGGACTTGAAACTGGTCGGTCTGAAATCTCACGACTGTCATGTTTTACTGACACATATAATTCCGGTTGCAATTCGGGGAATTTTACCCAATGATTTGCGCCTTCTCCACGACTACTTGATGACGGCGCCCGACGGCATGGAGGCTATCGTCATCCCTGTCCCACCTGGGATGTTTCTACACGAAGGCAGGGAGCTCCTGCTGTCGTTCAGAGACTTCAAGGACCTCTTCCACCACTCATCATCCGACAAATGGCTCGATGTTTCACACATCACCATTTTCCTCATGTTAGTGATATTAAAACATTTTTATTATTGTATAGAACTCAAATATATATTCTAATTACAATATGATGAGTTTTCAGGAAGCTAGTCCGAAACTGTGATGAGATGGTTGAAAGGAAGAACTTGTGCATGTTTCTGGACCCCGAGAAAGTGAGTGGTACGGCAGCGACATATTATCCGGATATGGCTATCGAGTACATGTGTTCTGCGATGCATCGTGCTAAGGCGGAGGAGAAGAAATTCATTCTCATGCCATACCACGAGGGGTTAGTTCTAATCTTAACTTATGTGTTGTTTATATTTTAATTAAAGAATTGTATAAAGGAATTAAAAGTTAAACATAAAAAAATAAAATCACACCATCAATCATAGCAAATACTCGTGTGACTTTTATATGCTAAAGTACTATAATTCTTCTCCTCGATCCAACAGCAAACATTGGTGCACGATTCTCATTGTGCCGTACTTAAGCACGGGCATAATTATTGATTCTTGTAAGCCAGGAGGAAGGACCGCGGCTGCCAATTGCAAAGTTATCTTGCCTTTTGTGAATAAGTAAGCAATAATAATTCTATAGGTTTGCATTTCTTTCAATCATATCAAATTATAAAATTGCTAATTACATTCACTCACTTTTGTAAGGGCTTTTGTGAAATATATTAAAGAGGGAGGATCACATAGCACGGGCCCGGGCAAGAAAAGCAAGTTGAATTGGAAGTACTTGAAGGTAAGCACACGGCCTTGAGTTAGAAATTTCATATCTTGTTAAAAAAATTATTGTCATTCTAACAAATGCCGCTAAATGTAAATTTCAGAGCCCGCAACAGAAGGAGGGTTGGGAATGCGCTTATTACACGATGATATTCATGTTTGACTTTGTCGAAAGAATACAATTCCAATTCCCAAAAGCGGTATGTACTTCATATGAATTTCCTATATAATAAGCAATTGATATCTACCTTTTCTGAAATACTAACTATTATCAAATTATAATTTTGTAGAATGTGACAAATCAAGCTCATTACTCTTGGGATCAGATCGACGATGTGCGGTGCATGTGGGCAAGGTGGTTTGCCATGGAATTTTGTAATCCTCGATATGGATTTGCATAATTTTGTATAATTTGGTGTATATGAATATTGTATAATTTATTGCATATGGATTTCTGGCTAATCTGAAAAATATGAATTTCTTGCTAATATGGATTTATTGCTAATCTGGAAAATATGGATTTCTTGTTATATAAAATCTGGAAAATCTGGAATATATAGTTCTGTAACAAAAATGGCTAGCAAAACTGGAGGCTAGCCGAAAAACAAAAAATATATAAAAAAAAAAAATGTACTTTCTACACGGACATTTAACTAAAGTTCGTGTAGAAAAAAGATAGCTACACGGTCATTTAGTTAAATGTCCGTGTAGAAAGAGGAGAGCTACACGGACATTTAACTAAATGTCCGTGTAGAAAGAGTCAAGCTACACGGTTTTTTAGTTAAAAGTCCGTGTACAAAAAGAATCGTACACGGTTTTTTAGGTAATATCCGTGTAGCTCGGTAAATGGAGCGCGACACATTCTGGTCTTTGTACACGGCTGTTTGTGAAGTTATACGTGTAGAATCTTTAAAATTGCACACGGCCAAAAGTCCGTGTGTAGTTATTTTATAATCGTACACCCTCGATTTAAACACGGTAGGAAATCCGTGTAGCTCTTCCTTTATTGTCCGTGTATAATCTCTTTTTTTGTAGTAGTGTTTATATATCACAATTTTATAAAAAAAATAAGTTTTTTAAGATGATTAATTTATGTTCTTTTCTCATAAAGAAACCATTAATTTTAAAATTTTAAGACCGTTCAATAAAATTGTTTTTTCTCTATATTCTCTATTCAGAAATCAGAAGAATAAAAGTATTTCAAATCAAATAATTAAGCAGTATAACCGTTTAGATCTTAAACTTAAAAATTTAGAACGGTAGTTTCAATTATTCAAGCTGGATAACATCATCCATGTGAGGTGCTCTGAGTCACTGTACATCACTGTCCAGTTATAACATTTACAAAATATCAGTAAAGGTTTTTTAAACTGAATTATATATTGTGTCCCCCTGAAATTTTTTGTGTCCAGTTAATATTTTCTAAAGCCATGCAAACATCGATCATTAACAAAAATTTTGACAGTAATTCTGTCAGAAGCTCCAATTTGCATTTAAAGTATATACTGTTCCAAAGATGCTAAATTTACTTGCACACGCCTCAGAAATAGATATTAAATTTAGTCCAAATTTTGACATAATTTCATGTTGGCTGATTAATTAGCCCGACATTTTTATTAATATCCAAAGTTAATTACAAATTAATAAATTTACCCATGATTCCCGAGTTTTTCCAAAAATGTCCAAACCAGCAATAAAATGGCCGGTTTCCTCTTTTTTTTTTTTTTTTTTAAAGACACTATGAAGAACAAGATAATGAAATCTATCACTGAAAATTCGAATTTTTTGTTTACATTATTTGTTAGATTACTTCTTTTGATTTATAATTAGCATATTTATATTAAAATACACTAGATTACTTGAAATTATGTTGAATTACATTATATTACAATAAATTATGTTGAATTACACTAAATTACGTTAAATTACGCTAAATTACAATAACTTCGCTAATTATGCTAAATACGGTAAATTACTCTACGCAAAATTACGCTAAAGTAGACCGATTTTGTGCCATCTTTCATGAATCATACAAAATAGTAAAAAAATTCCGAAAATAGTAAAAATTGGTATTCTACAAGTTCATTATGTAACTAATTTACTGAGCTACTTAGATGGAATAATAGAAATGAAAATCTTAATCGGAAACTTCAACTCAAGTTTTGAGGCTCTTCCCTTAATTTTTTTGGTAATTCTAAATTTTGAAATCCGGCATCGCTAGCACTAACGCATGCGTATTTTTGCAAGCTTTCCGAAAAGTGGTCATTTGCTGAAATCAGACACTCGAGCGCCGTTTTATAGCCATTTGAAGTTTCGTCGTCGTTTTTCGCCTTTTCAGTGAAGATATCGTCCCTATTCATATGCAATTTAGCGTAATTTACCGTATTTTAGCGTAATGTAATATAATTTAGCGTAATTTAACTTAATATAGTGTAATTCAACATAATTTTAAGTAATTTAGAGTATTTTAGTATAAATATGCTAATTATACATCAAAAGAAGTAATATAATAAATAATTTAAACAAAAAATTCAAATTTTCAGTGTTAGATTTCATTATCTTGCTCTTCATAGTGTCTCTAAAAAAAAGAATTAATTATTGGAAAAACTCGAGAATCATGGATAAATTTATTAATTTGTAATTAACTTTGGATATTAATAAAAATGTCGGATTAATTAGTATCATGTTATGTCTACAGCGAGGTCTGAAAATCTTCAGCGGCACTGCTTTAAGAGCGATATCGGGGCACAACAATATATGCTTCTAAATTGATTTTATGTTGATTTTTAATCGAATAAGATAATTTAGTGAGTGTAATTTTAAAATTTATTAGATTGATTTATAACGAAAAATTCAAACTGTTGAAACTGATATACTTTGTCTTACATGTAGAATTTTAAAATTCTGAATTCATTTGATGTAAAGTCAAGCATTAAAAAAAGGGAGAGCCTAGCTATCCCCCGTCAACCATCCCTCGTTTCATCCTCCGTCAGTTGCATTAATTAAGTGGGGGACCGCATAACTGTCAGCGCATTTTAGAAATTTGCAGAAAAGTATTCATATGTAACACAACTAGTATTCATCAATTTATATGAAGGTATTCACATTTGCAATAGAACCATATTTGGATATATTATATAAGAAAGTAGGGGACCACAAACAACATGTGTGGGGGACCGCATAACTGTCAGAGCATTCATTAAGTGGGGGACCGCATAACCGTCAGCGCATTAATTAAGTGGGAGGGCCGCATAACCTTCAGCTCATTTTAGAAATTTGCAAAAACGTATTCATCGTAACACAACTAGATTCATCCATCTATATTAATGTATTCATCTTTGCAATAGAAGCATGTTTGGACACATCAATCACTCATCTTTTACACGTTTTTAAAGATGAGTTTTTTTTTTCTCCGTTCAATCTAACCAATATTTCTGACGATCTGTGAGGAATTTTGCAAATCTAAAACCACGAACGTCTTCTACACAATTTTCTCTTTCAAATGAGATCCATGATGACATACTTTCGAGTTGTCCGTTGCACAAGTATTCATACCTCATCAGAAGTATTCATCTCTCATCGAGCAAGTATTCATCATCGTCGTGTAAGTGTAAATAGTTAATGTACCAAGAGTATTACAAACATATATGCATACCTCGATTAATTTTACAAGAGAAGCCGAATAATATTCATCCATAAGATATCAAGTATTCATACATATAAGTTAAAGTATTTATACCTAAGATATTAAGTATTCATCCATAAACGTTGAAGTATTCATCTCTAAAACATCAAGTATTCATTCATACACCTCTAATTTTTTCAAAATTTGTTTTTCTGTCATTTCTTAGTACTTAGTACGCACTGGCCTAATTCACCATTAATGAAACTTTGTTTTTTTTGCAAATAACTCGCTACTGCATGAGGAAGATGAACATAGACATGACGGATCTGACCCGGCGGTCGACATTGATGGATCTAACCCGGTGGAGGTGGAGGTGGGAGTTGGGAGGCGGAGGTGAGAGACGGAGGCAGAGGTGGGAGAGGGAGGCGGAGGCCGAGAGGGAGAGGTGGGAGAGGCGGGCGGAGGCGCAGAGAGAGGAGAGGTGGGAGAGGCGGAGGTGGAGAGGGAGAGGTGGGAGAGGGAGGGAGAAAGATGAAAGAAATAAAAGGAGAAAATTAGGTAATTAATTTGTAGGGCCATTAGGTAGTTAGAATTTGTAATTATAGTTAGAAGATGTAGTTAGTTAGTTGGGGGATGAAATGGTGGATGGATAGATGGGAGAAGATATAATTACCCTAAAAAAAAATAAAGTTTTATAAGTTATTTTAATACATTCATTTTTCGTACTTTTTTTACCGTTTGACTTTGTACTATATCAGTGTTGTAAAAAACGTCCGTTTAGGCTGATTAATCAGCGGATTATAATTAGTCGTTAGCGGTGATCAAATATCGTCACGGATTTTTCCGATTAATCGGCCGATTATTTCCAATTATGGCCGATTATTCTCGATTAATTTGTTGGCGGTACCCTGTCCGTCCAACGACTGTATACCGTTATTTACAACACTGTATTATATAAATTCAAAATTTTGTATGTACACACATCACTCGTAAATAGATCAATTTGAACGATTTTAGATTCATCATTTAAAACCAATTCGATAAATTTTAAAATTATGCTTACAAGTCTCTTTGTTAACAAAATTAGAATTTGGAGATGCGGGGTATCGATCCCCGTACCTCTCGCATGCTAAGCGAGCGCTCTACCATCTGAGCTACATCCCCACATTTGTAAAAGGTTCGGTAAAACAATAAATAATAATAGCTAGACGTCTCCTCATTTCACCGTCCAAGTCGGTATTGGATCACTCTATGACGCGGGTTTATAATGGAGACAAGCAGCGACGGCGAGGCCCCTCGCATGACCACCACATCGCGCCACTACTTCGGCGGTGACTCGTCTCAGTTGGACCATCACTTCTCCGTGGATATCATCGAGGTTATTTTGCATGTCTACCCTTTTCCATTTTCTGTACCAGACAACACCGATTAAACTCTCTTTAAATATTCCAAGTGCCTCATCGAGTCTGATATCTAATGCCATTGAAAGGTTCTTAATTTGCATAGTCACTTAGCCCTCATGGCCTCATGGGTTTTTTTATTATTTGCAATCGAACCGCTCTAAATAGTTTTTGCATTAATCATTGAATTAAACAGAATGTGGAGGAAGAATATGGGATGTTCGTGTGGCCATGTAGCATTGTCCTTTCGGAGTATGTCTGGCAACAGAGGTTCCGCTTTCAAGGCATATCTGTTCTTGAGGTACAAATACAATAATATAAATACTAAATTAAATCCAGTATGAATATAGTAAGTCCTTCCTCAAATTAGCAAATAAGCTTTCAAATTAGTAATTGCCTAATTGTACGTCAATTTGTTCCATTTTTTTTTTTTGAGGATTTTTTGAACAACTAAACCAAAATTCTGAAATTAATTCTCAGTTTACATACACTGCACTAAGCATGAAATGACCCAAATTGTAGGTAGGAGCTGGCACGTCATTGCCTGGAATTGTAGCTGCGAAAGTTGGTTCTGATGTTATCCTTACAGATAAGTCAGATAACTCTGAGGTATGGACAAAATCTTATTCCTTCTTCCTAGTTATTGATAATGAAAGTATAAAATGAGGATTAATCAATGAGTTCAAGTTTGGATTGTAAAGTTTTGTTTAATTTTGGTAACTAGATGAATCAGCTTACTTCAACAATTCTGACAGACTAATCATATTATTGATTTTAAATGTCTATGTATATAATAGATGATTTGATTGTTTATATTTTATTATGTAATTTGCATTTTTTAAGAAAAAGAAGCAAAATGCCACCTGCTTTTATTAACAGAAGCAAAGTT
Source organism: Carex myosuroides (assembly GCA_028015225.1). Taxonomy (NCBI): domain Eukaryota; kingdom Viridiplantae; phylum Streptophyta; class Magnoliopsida; order Poales; family Cyperaceae; genus Carex; species Carex myosuroides. The sequence goes on along the minus strand of CM051471.1, from coordinate 18,725,181 downwards.
TTTAAAGAACCTAACTGATATCAATTACATCAACAAATCACAACACTAACAATTAATTGTGGAGTTTTTTATGTCCTACTCAAGGGTTTTTATCTCATAGGTTTTCCCTAACATTTTTTTTTATCTTTAGTTGACAGATTCTGAGCAACATGAGAAGCATTTGTGATCAAAATGAAGTGAACTGCCAAGTAATAACCCTAACTGCACTGATTAAGGAGTTTTTTTTATAATGGTTATATTTGTGGAAATTAGGTTTGAAGTCGTTGTATGCAGATATTAGGCCTCAACTGGGGAGAATGGGACTCAAACATTTTCGATTTGCACCCAAAAATAATTCTAGGAGCAGATGTGCTATACGACACGGCAGGTTCAACTTACAATTTCCATTTTGCACCCTCCCTTTTTTATTTTTATTGGAAACGTGTTTTGAATATTATTAAATCAAGGGGACATTGACTATTTATTGAATATATTTTAGGAGTGAGGCTATGGTACAATGCATAGTGCGGATTGGTCCGTACTATGGATCAATGTCTCCATTTTCACAATCCAAACAGTCGATCTGAACCATTCAACATGATCTCCATATGTAAATGTACTTGCAGACTAAATTTTATTATTTTATTATTTCTTATACTATTTTTTTAGATATGTCGAAAATCACTACTTTTTAATGGTGTAGAATCTTTAGATCAAGTGTTTTTCTACCTATCTAAAAAAATAGTAAAAAAATTCTAAAAAACATAACATTTGATTTACAAGTACATTTTTATACGGTGATCATGTTGAACGATTCAAATTGATGGTTTGGACTTTAAAATAGAGATATTGATCCATAGTACGGACCAATCCGCGCTATGCATAGTACCATAGCCTCACTCTATATTTTAGTTATTTTACCCTTTAGATACATATTCAACCAAAATAGAAAATTTATGCGCCTTTGTGTATACAACTGTAGGTTTTGATGATCTATTTGCTACAGTTACTTTTCTGCTCAAAAACTCTCCTGAGACGGTTTTCATTACAACATACCATAACAGAAGGTTTGTTCTTCTCATCGCATTTTGAGGTAGTTAGGAAACCGGCTAGGTTGTTTGTGTACTACACTAAACTTCCAAGAGATACCACATATTTAGAATCCCTGGTAAATATAATAGAGAAAAATGGCAGAAACAGTAACAGGAGAATATTGTACAGGTTAGGTGTCATTAATGAAACATGCATCCCTAGTTTTACCGCTAGGACCAGTTTTGGCATTACATCAGAAACATAGATTCAGTAAAATGAGTTGGGCTGTTGTAATATGGGAGTAACCTCTGTTATAATTCGAGCCCAAATCTCCGATTTCAAATTCCAAACAGTCGATCCAAACTGTTTAACGTGATCTCCATATTAAAATGTGTTTGGAGAAGAAATTTTACATTTTGTAAGAAACTTTGTACTATTTTTTCAGATAGGTAGAAATCACTGTTTTTCAGAAGATTTTGGACCATAAAAAAATAGTGATTTTCTTCCTATCTAAAAGAATAATAAAAATTACCAAAAAAAATGTAAAATTTGGTCTCTGAGCACATTTTAATATGAAGATCATGTTGAACAGTTTGGATCCACTGTTTGGACTTTGAAATTGCTAAATATGTACGGGACTAAACTTTGTGTGCATTTTACATGTACCGTACTAACTTTGCTTGGTTTTCATTTCAGTGGTCACCATTTAATAGAGATGTTGATGGTGAAATGGGGCTTGAAATGCGTAAAATTAATCGATGGATTCTCATTCATGCCTCCTCAGAAAGCTTCTTCTCTTAGTGGAAGTAATATTCAACTCATAGAGATCACACTTGATAATTGATGGGTTTTATCTCAATTTCAGTAAACCTACAATGAGCTGTAACTAGGGTCTCTCTTTCAGTGAACAGGCAATCGACAGTCAAGACCAAAATCATAATGTTTAATTACCAAAATGAGATGTTTTAAGTTTTACATACCAACTTACCAAAACAGGAAAGTTGGTATTTGCAGATCATGCATACAATTTAACTGATAGATTTTAATTTTATTATGAAATATTTTTTTTTCACATAATTTGAATTTGTATTCTTAAAATGAGCAGCAAAGAAAGAATTAGATCATAACCAACCTTATCTGAGAGCAAAGGTTATTGTTTAAACAGACCAGTGTTGTAAATAACGGTATGCGCTCGTCGGACGGACAGGGTACCGCCAAGCGATTAATTGGGAATAATCGGCCATAATTGGAAATAATCAGCTAATTAGTCGGGAAAATCCGTGACGGTTTGATCACCGCCAACAACTAATCAGCCGATTAATCGGCCTAAACAGATGTTTTTTACAACACTGAAACAAACTATTACACCCGAGACACTTGTAACCTCAATCTATTAGTGGGACAAAAATGATTTGTATAGTTGCATTTCTCTCTTTAGCATATCCATCTATTTTATGATGCTATTCATTGCAAAGTCTCAAAAGGCAACTGAAAGTGCTTTTCTCAACAAGTTTTCATTGGAAAATGTAATAAATTCATTAGGTTAGAAACATGTTATGCATTGGCTTAGAAGAATATTGCACGAGTAATACAGCTAATGGCCTAACCAGCAGTGGAAAAAAAAACGTGACCTGATTAATCCGCCATGTCACAAATGTCCACATGTAACATGATCAAAATGACCTGACTGTTCATATTTAATTTTTTTTTCAGATTATACAAGTTTATTAAAATAAAAAATGCTAAAAAAAAGAAAACATTGAAAATTAAATTAAAATATAAAAAAAAAATGCAAATTAGTCATCATGTGCCGTGACGTGTCATTTTTTATCGAAGGAGTCGTCACGTAAGTCATGTCATGTGATCAACCACGTGACATGACGTGCCCCGCATGACATGTCATACCGTGACAGAATTGGTGATGGTGTGACTAATTTCCTTGGATATCTGGCAGGATTAAAGATCAGATCCTTGTATGTAGACAGCAAATAATTGTTGTGATATCTTAACGCGATATTTGATCATATCAAATAAATAGCAGAAACAAGCAAAGCATAATGGAAATATCGAACACGATAAATTAATTCCATTGTCAATTGTTTCATTAAAGTTTCTATAAATAATTGGAAAAACAATGCAACATCCCAAACAAACAATTTCAAAGAGGCTAGCTTTTTTGTTTGCTTCAGATCCTATATTGTCAGACCTCTTGCCCAAAAAAAATGCCACCGGTCTATAGTTGAATCCCTAAAATGGAATCAAGAGCAAAGAAAACAAAAAAATGACAATGGTAAGAAACCTTTCCTTTTTCTTTTTCTTTTTTTTTGTCTGGCAATAAAACGTTAAATTAATTAAAGACTTGATCAAGAACAAAGGTTATTTCAACAACAACAAAAAAAAAAAAAAAATAGAATATATAAGGAAAAATTGTGCACCCTGCAATGAGCAATCAATCTCAAGTGTTTTCAAAGATCTTCATAAACAACAAGTGATAAAAGAAAAATTCAATGTGTACCCCTGCAAATAAAAGGATTAACATTCACACTTGTAAAAATGAGAAATAACATTTTCTGTAAGGTATATGCAACGATTCAAGTTTCTGTTGGATCTATATGATATGTCGCGATGTTTTGAAGTATTTCACTGGTATAACTTGGTAATTTAGGCTTCTTCTAAACAAAGCTGATAATAAAATGGAATAAAAGAAAATAAAATAAAGAAGAATTTACCGTTTTATGACAGGCCCCTCAATTTTACATATTCCTCGTAACTGAGCAAAGAATCCTTGATCTTAAGCCATTCTCCCTGTTTAGGCATAATTATTGCTACATAGCCTTCTCTATCTGCCTATATTTAACAACCGAAATATAAGACATTGAAATTTGAATGCCAGCTAATGCAAAGATCTTCAGAGTTCAATCAATATTATTAACGAGGAAAAATATACAAATTATCGTGAGTGACTATGGTAAATATTTATTAGAGTTCGTATTACAGATCAACCTGTGCTATGGCTTCATATCTCTATTTTTAAAGTTCAAACAGTCTTAAACATGATATTCATATGAAAATGCATTTACAGACCAAATTTTACATTTTTTTAATACTTTTTATATAGGTAGAAAATCACTACTTTCAGGAGGTCCAAAGTTTTTAGCTCAAGTGATTTTCTACCTATCTTACAAAAAAATAGTAAAAGTTTTCTTAAAAATGTAAAATTTAATCTCTAAGTACATTTTCATATGAACATTAATAATATGCATATTACCATAGTCTTGCTCAATTATCATTTATAAAGACTAAAATGTGGTTCATAAAACTGGATTGACCCGTCTGAAAATAGGTCTGAATAACATTGCTTTTTATTTTTACATACTGATGAGTTGAGAAGATCAGGCTGTTTAATTAATCTGTCGTTGACTTCCAAAAGGGAGCCTTTCACACAACACCTACAAAAAAAAAAAAAAAATCAGAGAACTACTGACGTATTGTTTTCATCAAATTATTCAAGCGTGTAACTAGAATTAGATGAAACTACCTCACAATATAGCAGTTGCCATTTGCAGAAACTTTGCACAAGGCTGAGTTTGATTCAAACTGTAGCGCATTCTGTTTTGCACAATTATGAAGAAAATTTCAATGAAACAGCAACAAACTCCCAAATATCACATTGGTATTCAACCACAATATCAATATTATAAACAAGTAGAATATAAATCATGCTTATCAGCTTTTTTTTTTTATTTGTTTGATTTTCTATTTTAATTCATTTTTAGTACATTTGACTTACCCTTTTACGTTTTCCAGTGACTTTCAATTCGCTACGATCTGACTTGCCAACGTTGAAATCAACCACTGTAACTCCACCTGCTTCTGTCAATGCCACGTGGGCCCGTGCCAGACCAATCACACACAACCTACCAAACATGACACATGCATTGAAATAAACGACAATTAGAACTGAGTAATAGGACATAAAGAAGACTTTTTACATGCCTAATCTAATTTTGCTGATTGGTATAGAATATAGATATACAAAAAAATGTACCAAGGATAAAAATTTCATTTTACCTTTTCTCAGAGGAAAATTATAATGTGAATGCAAAAATCATAAAAAGAAGAATTGATGAAGCCGTTCACATACCCATTAGCATGGCGGTAAACATACTGATCATGCCCTGGTTTCATAAAATCTGTTCATCACGATACAATTTTAAATTAGATTCCCAGAATTCACAAGCTTTTACAAATTTGACCTTAAAAAGAAAGCTCTTCAGAGTGGTAAGGGACCTTACAAAGTTTCATAGGGTTTTAGGATTGAATGTAACCTTCCCTTTTGTTTCAATTCAAAACTCACTTATTGTTTCTAATTAACTTGAGTAATCATGAAGTTAAAATAATGGGAGACGCCATAAAACATATTAAGCATATTTAAACCAAAACCTATAATATAATCTCACCTGCAACAAAGTAGCGCGAAAAATTAGTTTCAACTGCCGCGGGAGGGGTTTGGGGAAGATCTTTCGGATTGGGAAGGAGAACATAGCTCAAATCCCTCCTTTTCTCTTCTTCTATTGTTTGTTTATTATTTTCTTGTAACGGTTTATTTAGGGTTTCCTCGCTCAGTTCCGTGTTCTCCGCCATTAGAGGAACTATTGAGATGCGCCGGAGCGAAACAGCAGTTGCCAGTTGAGTTAGACTAGAGTATGTGTGTGAATGCGATACGGGTCGGGTGAGGTATTTATTTTTCCGTATCCGTCTAACTGTCTTATTCATGTTTTAGACGGTGTAGGGCTGTACCGAAATTTTTATTAATAGAAAATAAAATAAAAAAATATCGACGTTTTTCGCTGGAATTCGAGATGTAACAAAAACGTGACGGTCCATAACGTCCAGGGCATTGTAGCTAGACGTTATAAATCATAACGTTTAGTCAATCTGATTACTAATAATCTCTAATTAACAAAAAACATTGTAGCTGAACGTTATGGTCTATAACGTCCAGCTACAGTGATTTTTTTTTTCAAAAAAATCGCAAACTAAAACAAGCCAAAAATAAACAAATAAACAGTAGCTGGACGTTATGGACCATAACGTCTAACTATAGTGTTTTTTGTTAATTAGAGATCATTAGCGATCAGATTAACTGGACGTTATTGACCATAACGTCCAGCTACAATGCCCTGAACGTTATGAACCATCACATTTTTGCTACATCTCGAATTCCAGCGAAAACGTTCTTCAATGTCGATATTTTTTTATTTTATTTTCTATTAATAAAAATTTCGGAGGGCTGTAGGTGTAGGCTCATTTGATATAGGTTAAATTAAGCGAATAATGCAAATAATTAATTATTAAAACAACCGTAATTGATCATACAAAATTATTAGATGATTTCGATCTATTAGATGATGAAAAAAAAAAATTAGGTTTTCTATATTTAATTCCTTTTTGTATTCTCAAATATATAAAACGTGAAGTGCAAAATTCAAAGTGAGTGATATTTGTTGCTTTAAGATATGATTTTAAGTATGATAAAAAAATATGCCATGTTTCTATCAACAAAGATAGATTGCTTGCAATCCGGTTTTTCAAGCGTGCTAGAATGTTTTTTTTCTTTTTGCAATAAGTTCAATACATATTTTGAATATATTATTGCTTATAACGTAGTGTTATAGTAAAGTATATCCAGATATCTTTTTAACATGTATTATTAAAATAAATTTGCACCATTATTTTCTACAAATCTCATTTTATACCACAACAGCCAATTGATTCAATAGTATGTATGAAAAGGCTTACTAAATTATTCAGCGGATGACAACTATGCTTCAACCGCTGAATTCAACAATTTGTACTTCAACAGTGCTTCTTTATTTATTTTTAAATCATCAACAATTCTTCTGATAATGATATGAAACATTGACTAAAACAACGGACGCAATATTAAAGTATTTGATAGAATAATTATAATATTTATGTATTGGATAAAATAATTTTCTTTAATAATTTTTCTATTTTTTCGCTGCGAATTTTGATAGTTTCAACCGTTGAATAATTCAATAGATGTAATTCTGCAAATTGATGAATAATTTAACTGTTATGGTATAAATAAATTGAGATTTGTCAAAAATAACAGATTTAATTTTATTTTTCTTAATGCTACCAATAAAAAAATCGGGGGATTACAGCTTTAATTTACAAATAACATTCTGGTAAACCGTATGGATAATTGGATATGCGTATGCGAATCATAACTAACATATCGGATTGAACTTGGATCCGTTTTTATCGGATCGAGTTTACCGGATGATCCGTATCCGTTCACAGTAGTCGTACCATTCCATTCTACTTCCTTCCTTTAATCCTTTCTCTTTCGCCTCTTCGCTTCCCAAATCAGAAGCACCTAAAGAAAAGATGATCGTGTGCGTCGCCGTCGTCGGCCATCAGGTCCGTCCATTACCCTTTCTCTAACTCTTAACTTACTCTCTCTCTCTCTCTCTCTCTCTCTCTCTCTCTCATCCTTGATCGAACGGCTATGACCGAACGACGAGATCTGATCTGGTGGTGAACTTACAGAACAACCCCTTGTATCTCGAGAGCTTCACTGGAGGTGATGATGCGCTCAAGCTCCACCACATCGTTCACTGTTCACTTGATGTCATTGATGAAAGAGGTACCTTCTTTTCTCCCTTGCAAAATTGATATTATTGGTACTTGTTTTATTATTCTACAGTTAGGAGGGAATACTGTGAATTGATATTAAACTACCCAGTCTTAGCAGATCTCTTAACTGTTCTTTGAGAAAATCTAGTACAATTGTTGGCCCAATTTGCATCAGGATTATCTGATTTATTTTTGTTTTATTTTTCCTTTTATGTGAACTGAAGCTTCTTTTTTCAGGCAAGTAGTTGAACTGAGACTTGATTTCACAATTTGTTATTAATAGAGGTTACGAATACTAACCCCATGTCAGCATATCTACACAATTGTGCCTTCTATTTACTGTACTAGGATGCTACTATATATCACTAATTGTTTACTGATATATGTTGATACTTGGTACTAAGCTGATTCAATATTGAAATCTGAGAATAAATCCTGGTAACTACAATCTGAAATCAATCTTTTGCCAACTCATCGGTGAGTTGGGAGGATCTGTATCCTTTTCATTTGTTTGTTTTTAGTTGTTACTTACCTATTTTTGTTTTGACAGTAAATAACCCAAAGAGAAGCGCATCGACCTTGAATGAGACATTTCTAGGTCTACTTTATCCTACAGAAAACTACAAAGTGTAAGTCTCCTTACTCTTCGAATATAATCGGAGTTTGCAAACGTTCTCCTGTGTTTTGAACAAATTGTTGAAGGAGCCCTTATTTTCACAAAAATTGGTGAAATGTTCCTTTCATTGCTGAACCTGGGTAGTTTTGTTCACTCGTTCTTAAAGTGTTCAGACAATATCCTGGGTAGTTTTTTCTTTTTACAATTTGTAGTTGTAGTTGCTCATTTTTTTTGTTTTTGGTTTACGGAATGTAGGTACGGTTATTTGACAAATACTAAGGTGAAGCTGATAATGGTAACAACTGATCTCGATGTGAAGGATGCCGATGTCAGAAGTGTATGTTCTTCCCCACACTTTGTTATTTCTATTGTTGTTTCATTGAAATAAATTGCGTATTGGTACAAACTACAATCTACCTTTCTTATGTTGGAATTTTGCAGAATTTTTGTACTTAAATCTCGTAGCTGCTTAAATAATTTTAGATTAAAGACGATCTACTATCGAACTTATAACCACTAACCATTCCATTATTTTTGTTCTTCTTATATGATTGTAGTTCTTTAGGAAATTCCATGCTGCTTATGTAGATGCTGTTTCAAATCCGTTCCATGTGCCAGGAAAGAAGATAACCTCCAATAGCTTCTCTGAAAGAGTCGGTGCCATTGTCAAGTCCTTTGGGCATTCTATGAGTCTTTAAAATATGCTTTCAAATTTTTTTCTTCTATTTTTCATGACGTGTTAATCTTCCTGCTCTTTGTTTGATCTATCTTTTACATAGTCTAGAATTCATTTGTACACTATTGAATGCTTGTAGCCAAGCTGTTTGGCAATGCTTTTGAAATATAAGTGTTTAAAAGGGTTTATTTGGATTTTTTATTTTTTCAAAATGTTGAGTTCTTGAGAGTATTTTTTCGGGTGTTTAGCAGAGCATAATCCTGACGGTACGCAGACAAATATCAATACTTTTGCTAAACAAAAAATAATATGTCATAAATTGTCATAAAAGTCTGATGAAATTGCTCATTTTGTTCTAAAATCATTTTTTTTTAATTCATCATTTGCATGCGTGTACAAATATTTGTGCTAAATAAATAAAATAAATATAACACCTAATATATGTTAAACTGCATTTCATATCACGTTACATAAAATAATTGTGAGAACACATTTATAGCACATTGCATTTCTGAGAATGGTTAATTGCCTTTTTTGTCTCCATCATGCGAAAATAAAACAATTAAATATGATCTATATTATTTTCTGTACATAAAAAGTTGTCATTTTTTAATTTTTGTATATGAATTAATTAATTGAAAATTTCTAAAATTATATATGTATTTGATAATAATTTTAAAATAATTTTTTGTTTTCAAATGATTATAAAAACAATGTTTACCCCTCTTTACATATCCAGTGGCTACTGGACTCGACCCAGATGCAGTAAAACTGGAGAGAACTGGGCCAAGAGTAGAGTACAGCTGGAGAGAACTGAACGTTGTACAAGCGCACAAGAGAAGGCGCAATTGAGCCTGAATTATTCTGGGGACCAGTAAAAAAACAGAGGAGCCTGGATTATTTTAGTTTAGAAGAATTGGAAGGGTGATGTGTTAAGATACCTTAGATATTGGAAACGCTTTGTAGAGATCAAAATTGAAGTTTGTGTTCATTACAGAGACGAAGGAGAGGGAAACAAAGATATCCTATGATTACAACTTCTAATTGGAATTTTTATATGAAAAAATTGGTGTAATTAAGAAGATGGACGACAAGAAGATGGAAGTCGATCGATAAAAATGAAGTTTTAGAAATTTCATTCCAATGTTGAGATGATGTAGAATTACCTTTAGATAGAGGTGCAAACGGATTGGATTTCGTCCAGATCTGAATTCGGAAAATTACTTAAATTATATGATTCGTATATGTATCCAAGGGTGTCCATATTCGTATTTGTATCCGAAAATTATAACGGATAAGGATATGATTTGACTACTAATTATCCGTATATGATCCATTTACACCATAAACCACAACAAAGGTACTTTTTTTTGTTAAACTGATTTATTAAACTGCATATACATACTAATGATTTATTACTTGTATTTTTTTTGTTATACCAATGATTTATATTACTTATACTTTTAGCCGCATAGTATGGATATATAATTTTGTTGAGAAAGTAGAAACAAAAGATACAGTTGGTTCAGAAGAAGTTGAAGTCGCATGATCATTAATGCATCTGGTTTAATGCTCTTTTTAGTTTTTTTTATCCTATATACTTAGAAAAAATAATATTATCAAGTTTAGGTTGGTATATTCTGATGAACAATATAATATTATAACATAATTAGTGACTATTTTTTGGTAACATAATATATGTTTTATAAACAACAAACTTATTATTAAATATATTATATTTAATTTATTAATTAAAAAAATATATTTAGATGTTATTTTTTTTGCTAGAATGTACATTAGTAGTTTATTTTTAGTTATCTGAATTATATTCATATATGTCCAATATTCGATCTGTATCCGAGACTATTCGTATTCGTATACATATCTAAAAAATTATAACGGATGAGGATACAGTTTGATAACTATCCGATTCATATCCGACCGTTTACACCCACTAGTGGAGAATCAACAATCAGGATTGGTCAAAAACAGCCATCAGGATCGAATCTGGGTGCGATCCTGATCCAGGCAATACTGATAGTACTACTAATTAGGATCATATCGGACTTATGATCGATCCTGAAATGTATCAGTATCACATTTATGTTATGTCCGACCCTGATGGGCCGATACTATTTGTACATTTTCCACTAGTGACCCTACCTTTAGATATAATAGCTAAATATAATTTAATTATGTGATTATATTTTCATTATTCCATGTTTATTTGTTGAGTGTAAGCGCAAAATGCAATGAATAATGTGTAGGAAATGCTTAGTAAGACCATATTTCAGTGTAGAGTGAGTCTATGATACTTCGCAATGCACATATCGGTTCATATTTTGAATCTGTATTTCCGTTTTTAAATTTTAAACAGTCAATCGGAACGGCTTAACATAATCTATGTATAAAAATGTAATTACAGGTCAAATTTTATACTTTCTTTTATTTATTTTTCTATTGTTTTAAGATAGGTAGAAATTCATTATTTTTGAATGGTCGAGAATCTTAGATAGTTCGTTTTCTACCTATAAAAAAAATAGTTAAAAGAATTCTAAAAATGTAACCTTTGATCTCCGAGTACATTATCATATCAATATCAAGATTGTTTAAACTTTAAAAACAAAAATATGAATTTATAACACAGACCTATGTGTATCGCAGAGTACCATAGCCTTAAAACTCTTTTAAGTTCCAACTTAACAGGAAGTTTAATTATCCTTATAGTTATACTGTATTTTTATATTTCTCCTTTAATTTGCAGCTACATGAAATGTTTACGTGGATGGTGTTATCAGCATTATTTGGTGGAATATGCTGATCTGAACAACAGCATTTGTTTGACAGAAAAAGGTCTCTATAACTGTAATCTGTTAGAAATAATCCAGAGTACAAGAGCAAAAAGGCTGTTTTTTTCTCTCCAAAAAAGCAGATCCATGTACTAAAAGCTATAAAAACAAAAGAGAAGATCAGAAAAGAGAACATTAATTTGCAGTACCACCTTTTCAGTTTTCTTATCTCTATCACATAAAAAAAAAGTTTTCTCATCTCTAGTTTTTACAAAACTGAGATTTTGCTCTCTTTCTTTTTACATGACCTAGAAATTGGTTTTGCCTGGAATACTTGAACACATAAATGACCTTATTGCAATGTTATCTTGTTCATACTATGTTGTACATAGACTAATAATAAATAAAATAATTGTGTGGAGAAAATTCATAAATCAAGAGGGAATCAGGAGCGCGTTTTATTTAATTCTCGTCTGCCGGAGAAAGGCCAGGAAACCAATAACAATTTAATAAACTAAACATTATTAAGCTAATAATTAGTTGAAATAATGGATATGTCCATTGGAGTTCAATTGGTTGTTGAAGTGGTGGTGGTGGTGGTTATGAAAGTAATGCTGATGTTGCTGTTGGTGCTCGGCAACAGCGATATTGTTGTTTGTAACGGGACAATCTTCCTTCGACGGTTTAGGTTCTGAACAAATGCTGCTGTTTCTAGGATCACGTGTCACCTCGAGAAGCGAATCCCGCACTTGTTCTGCTTGCACCAATTCGTTATCTCTTTTCTGTATTGTTCAATGAAAATTAACATCTCAAAATATAAAGTCTGAAGGCATGTGCTAAAAATTTCATGACTGAGTTTTATTATAATTGCATTGGATTTTAAGCTTACAAAAATAATTAAAAGTGGACTTACCGTAACTCGGAAAACATGCAAGACGAGAGTCTTGTAAGTTGTGACGTTAGCATTGGTCACTTCTAACCCTAAGGCTGCCATAGCCTCCGTTAACCTGACAAAACCACCTCTTTTTCGCTCGCAAAGGACTTGCATGAAGAACTCATTCCCCTCCACTTGCCTCACCTCTACTTGCGGCTGCATGTGCATTCCAAAGATAAGCTTCAAATTAATTAATTTGGCCTTTATTTGATGTTTATTTGAATCTACATGTCAGAACAATTTACAAACATAGTTTTCTATTATTAACAACAGCAAGATCTAATGCATTGAATATGTTTTTGCCTGATTGTCACAGGCTAAAAAGTTTCATGATTTGCCAAGAAATGTATATCAACAAAAAGAAGAGGGATGAAGTTCCTATTGTAAAATTATTTAACTAAGGCACCTTATGCTAATCATATATATATAACATCTAAGAAGTTTTCAAATTGTACAGAAAAAAAATAAAATAAAGAGAGATAGACATGCACCTCCATCTCGAGCCCTCCTTCCTCATTACTCGATAGTTGGTCACGACTTTTCTTTGTTGGCTCTGTGGAATGTTTAGTAGTGTCATTTCCATAATTCGGTGCATCTTCACCATTCAAATACATATTGTTCTTCGGCATCTGATCTCCTTGACAGTTGCTGTTATCGTCGCTGCCCCTCGCAGCATCTTCATCCGGGGTGGCCTCTTCCAGCTCATCCTGCAGCTCCTTCACCTCCTTCTGTAATTGGTTTATGTAATCTATTGCATCCCCTAGTATCGATGCTCGATCCATCTTACAAAGAAAAATGAGAAACACAAAAAAAGAAAACACACCATATTATGAAAAATTATTCAACAGCTATGTGAAAATGTACTTCAAACGCTTAACAATTGTGACAATGATTATAAGCTCTTTGCCTTCTACTTACAAAAAACAATGAAAAACAATTGTGATAATGAAGAATTAAAAATTTTCAAAATACTGGCATTCGAGTAATGAGCCTAATGAACAAGAAAATTAAAAAGTGATCAGTGACAAACCTTGGTAATCTTTGGTACCAAAGATCTTAACATGTAAAGTCGATCATTAAGCTTCTTCCTTCTCTTCCTTTCGGCAACGAGGTTTTTCGAATGGTGTCGTTTCCCGCCTTTTCCTCTAACTGGCCTTCCCTCATCTTCATCCTCCTCTCCTCCATCGCTTCCCTCCGACACAGAGTCTACATGATCAATCCGTACTGTATCAGCCTCAAATCTAGCTAGCTCTTCTGTGGGGTCCAGCATTTGATCGGTGATTAGCGTGTCAACTGCGGCGTCTGCTACGCCTAATTGGGGTGCAAAGAGACGCGATTGATCGATCGACATGTCCCATGAGATATTTTGTGAGTCTGTTGCGGCTCCCACTGACTGCCAGAATTGACTACCGAGATAATCATTGCTAGGGTTTTCGCTGCTCATTGCCATGGTGCACTGAGACATGATAAAATCTAAGGTTTGTTGATCCTCATCCATCTATTTGATAGAAGAAATTAAGCAATGTGCTGTTAGTTAGTGATAAGTTAGCATGTAGAGTTCCAGGGGTGCAACCTGGGGCTATTTAGAGGAGAGAGATAATGAAAAGAAAGATTGTTTGTTGCGTTTTAAATTGGAAACTTTGGTAAGGTCCTGGTTGTTTGCTCATCAAAATAGTGTGTGACCAGTAACACCCCCAGTAATTGGGAGAAACATTTAAATAATTAAGTTGCTACTTCTTGGTTTTACATATAATAAAGACATTTCTATCACTAATATATATAGTTTCTTCTAAATATGTTAATTATTGGTAAATATGTATGGTTTTTTAAGCGTACATGTAAATAGTAAAAACATAAAGGATGTATTTTAGATGGCATTATAATTACAAAAAAAAAAATTAACCATTCTGACATACAAACAATTAAAACTTACATATTTTGAGGCAAAAAGCTCCACAAGACCACCTGCTATTGGAACAAAAACTCTTGTTTTTGCTCCTATCACATCCTGCGCAGCATTAACCAAAGATATAGAGTATCAGATTGTTATTCATGGCCAAGAAAAGAAAAGTGCCATTCAAAGAAATGTCCAAGGCATTACATTAAAGTTTAATAAGCAATATATACCTAGAGATTAAGGAAGAACATTTCAATGTATATGTAAAGTAATTGACAAAAAAAATAAGATATAGGCCTGCAAGAAAATTTCTAAAGCTTTCTGTTACATTTTTCCTATTTGGAATATATAATTGTTTGTATCATTTAGTTACAAAAACTAAAGCTTTGACCATAGTAAAAAAAAAAACTAACACTGAGGTCTCATATATAGTCATGATAAAAAGTTGGAATTTAGTAAAATTTTCATTAGTAGAACCAGTATATATGAGAATTTTCCACCTTATCAATCAATAGATAGCTAGTTAGAGAGAGAGATTTCGTTATCCGTATCTATTTGGGTGAGAATGGTAAACATAGACAATGAGATATTATTGAGGAGTAAGAGTGTTTTTTTTTTTGGGAAACAATATTATTGAGTGTTGTGTTTTGTGTGTAGTAAATTTCAATTTTGTAAGGAATATATAATGAATTGCACACACGCAGGAACAAACTAGAAATTTCGGTCTCTGAAGAGAGAGAAAGAGTCAGAGAGCTAACTTCTAAGGTGCTTTTCTGCCAAATTGGTTGATTAGATAGCAAGGCCTGTGCATGAATCCTAGAATCAAAAGCAAAGAAAATAAGAAAAATTGCTATGGAGTACATATCAAATAAGAAAAAGAAGATGATCGAACATATCTTTAATTATACCCCAGAGATGAATCCAAAGGGATGGAAAGAGGGACTTGGCGTAGGGCATCGCATGAGCTTGTCCATTGGTGGTGTAACTTCAAATCCCTGCATTCCATTTCAATGCAAGCAGGTGCAGAACCACTTACATCAAATAGTACCTCTATGTTGTTCATTAGTGCCTCAGTTCCACTACAACAGCAACCCATCCATTCCAAAAATCTAACACAAGATAATTAAACAAACAAAATTTATCAATACATTTTCTTAAAAACTAACTTGATAATTCACTAAGGAAAGTATATAGACCTTTGATCTGGAGATAATTTCCAGTGAATGCAGTAGTCCCATCCGGTGGGACCCGCTGTCAGAGGTCTCAAGAACTTGACAATGTTGGTAGAGAAAGGGACCTTCATTTCTCCTCTTAGCTATCTCCTATGATACTTATCCTCTCCCACAATAAGACCTATATAAAAGAGCAAACAAAAATTATTTATTTGTTTAGGATAAATCTTTTTGGATATCAGAAAATAGCTCTGTAACGGTACGTGTCCTGTGATATGAAAAGGAAAAAGATTCTTTGTTTGGCAGTATACTCTTTCAAAGTGCGCCAATATTGCACCCCATTTGTGTACCCACATTTTTTCTCACTTCAGAAAAAGATTTAACAAGTAGACAAGCAATTATATATGTTGAGATAATTAATTCATATCTCTGTTGTGACATAGAATATGAAAGTTTCAAGCAGGATGAGCTTGCAGAAAGATTTAATTGAAAAGAAAATAAATTAACTAGAACTATATTTAAAAATCATAGTCTTTCATTATCAATGAGAAATTTTAACAAGTGTACTGTTGTTCATTTTCAAAAAAGCCAATAAACTGACTACAACTATTTCATTTTCCAAAAAGCCAATAAATCAACTACACTATATTTTAAAATCATAGTCTTTCTTTATCGATGAGAAATTGTAACGAGCACACTATTTTCATTTTCAAAGAAGCCAATAAATTCACTGATTTTAACTAAATGACCTCTATGCTATTACTAAAGTTAAATTCCTTAAACAATTCTAAACAAACTAAATTAACCTCAAAATTATTCACAAAGTTAGTTATTATAAGAAAAGGCTTTACAATTCATGATTAAAAATTTTGAAGTATTTTTTTTAGTAGAGAGGAAACTAAACGGGACGTGTTGGGTGGAGAACCATTTCTCTGTTTTGGATTAAGTGTAATAAATGTGAAAAGCCTGCATTTTTTTAGTCCAAAATTGGAATCAAATCCTTCTGGAAGAATGAGTCAGAGACTCCTTAAACATTTGTCTCAAAAAGGATCCTTCTTTTTTTAATCTCTACTTGTATGACCTCTTTGACTGTACTAAAAGGAATAAAATTATTGATTTAATGGGCCTGGAGAGAGAAAGAGATGAACATAGAGAGAGAGTCAGCTGATGGGTATAGGTAACTGCAACAGCATCTGAGATTATTTAGGGTTCATGATCTTCTCCATTCAATATAGCAAATGTCATACTATATATATATATATATATATATATATATATATATATATATATAGATATATAGCTAGTATATATGTTTAACATATTATATGTCAATGTAATACAAGAAGAAATTAAACTGATTTGCTAAGCACATTTTCATGAATCATGCACAAGTAGAATAATGAATTCTTTTAATACTAATTAGCCTGTCCTTTTAATTTTATGCTTTAATTAGGGATAGTTTATTCAAAGCATATCTGAAATGGATAGCTATGGATTAGTTCCTACTGGAGAAGAGAGAAACAAAGATCTACCTTACAAGGCTCAGCATCATACCTCCATGTGTTTCTCTGAAAGAAAACCCAGTTTGTTCACATGTTGAGAGAAAAAGATAGAATGAGAGAAGCAGAGAGATGATTCATGAGATTATCAGTGTGATGACACATATTTTATAATGTTAGAGAGGTTGTTATGAGTAGGTAGATTACAATAAAGTTATGACTAACATAGCACTTCCCTTTTCTCCTTTTTTTTTCATTTTTTTTTTTTTTGAAAGAGGAAGCAGTACTATCTCTCTTTGATCTCTCCCATTGTCTCTTGATCCCTTCAGTTCCAAATTAATGATGAAATAATTAAACAACCTTATAGGAGATTTATATTTATTATCACAAGTGATCACAACCTATACCTAAAGTTACACATATCTTTGTACATTGAATATAAAAATAGATAGAGCTTAGAGAGCCCAACCCACCAACCAATTTTTTTTTTTTTTTTTTGTGAAATACCTGAAAAGATGCAAAGAAACATGATGGACAATTAAACAAGGCCTCTTTTCCAAAGGAAAAAATAAAGAAGAAACACAAATCATAAATATGATCTAATTTTATACCTAGGCCCAAACGTTTTATATAAAGATCCGGAATGGACTTCTATGTTAATATATTTGCTTTGGTTTGGGCCTAACTTACGTTTAGGGATGCTAATTTCTGATCCGATCCAAACGGCTCAGCCCAATTTGATCCGATACAGTCATACAAACCTACATGAAAAAGAAACCTAGTAGCATTATTTGATTCTCAATCAACTGAAAAAGACGCCTCCAATACAAATGTACGCTTTTGCATTTTTTTTTTCTTATACCTAGTAGAAAATCCAATAAAGTCCACAGCTCTATTCCATTTAGGCCTTTAATTTTGTTTCTTTAGGCTTGAAATTTTCAGCACAAATTTGGGCCCAATTTGAGATTAAGGCCTGTTTTAGCCCCCTTTTGTTAAACTAGCATTATTTGATTCTCTATCAACTGAAAAGGATGCCTCCAATATTAAATTTGTTTAGACATGACACCTAAACTCTCTTAAAGTCTGAGGAAATATATAAAGAAATAACTAAATCAATCAATCAATCAATCAATCACATTCTGTATGCCATTTTCTTCTTGGATAAGAATTATGATCCCAAGAAAATCAAGTTTTGGTTGTTTATCACCAACCAGAGACAAATTGTACCATCTGCATCTACTAGATTTCAACAGTGTCTGAGATCTTTGAAAGAGAATTATCTTTTCCAATTTGAGTAACAAAGTCCCAAATAAAAAGAGGCATATCATATCAGATTGTTGGAGTTTAGGGTTTAAAAAGAAAAGGAAAATGTCCATTTCATCTTAGTGTTTCGCTGTTGACTGAGTTTAGTAATTAATTTTTCATTTAACAATATATTAATTGCACATGTAAACAGTTAACTAGCTAGTTTTCTTTGGAAACGAATCTGCTGAGATTCTCACTTGTGAACAATGTTTTTGAAATCTCTGCTTTCCTGAATCCAGCCGTCAAGCTAATTTTAGATGCGTGCATAGAAAAAGTTGAACGGCTGGATTCGAAATTTCAGAGATTTCAGGAACACTGTTCACGAATGATGGATTTCAGCAGATTTCAATTCGTTTTCTTTAATAACAAGCTTGCTTTTTTAAAATATAATAATGAAACAAATAATTTAGTGATTGCGTGATTTTAACATTAAATTAAATACTTCTAACAAAAATATTATTCTTGTAAACATTTATTAGCCGATTTCTTTTATTTCTTTGTTTCGTTTAATCTCATATATTTACTATGAGGATGGTACGGAAGTATATTGATGTCATGATGACAATATTCATGTGACTTCGACACCTCGTACCTTCACTAAATGTATTTAGTGTATTCAAAATTGTAACTATACGTGTTAAATAAATTATAAAATATTAAAACAAACTAGCTAGATATTTACAAAAACAATATTTTAGTTTAAAAGAACTTAATCCGGGTTTTTAAAAATACACAGTCACGCAAAGATTTATATTAATAATTTAAATGTTTATTAGTACAGCCTAAAAAAAATTGAATTGAATATGTCCAAACAATGATGTTAAATGCGGCCGCATGGCCCGTATATGTGGTTGGTTAATTTGATTAATTAATTGGTTGTATAATCTGGTTGTATAAGTTGGTTAATTAATTAATTTGGTTGCAGTTGGTTAATTTGATAATTAATTTGATAATTTAATTGTATTTAAAATCCGTATATATAAGTCCGCATTAAAATCCGCATATACAGTATACAGTAATCTTCCGCATGCATAAACAAAACCGCTTTTACAACATTGTGTCCAAATATGGACTGAAGATGGGAGAAAAGTGTAGGTTTGATGGATTTTAAGATTTGTGCGCACTAATTTTAAAAAATATCGGACGGCTCTGATGTCTATTGGACCTAAAAGTAGGTCCAAAGTCCGTCAGACCTACTCCGTACTATGAAGATTGGACTTACTTTCATGAGTCGGCAGAAAAATATAAAGACATAAACAGTTGGCTTTCTAAAAAATATTCTGCTGCTTTTCATTCAGTAAATTCTCGATGAATGGCTGAGATTAAATATCCTCTGTAACACTTGCTTGGAGTTGAACCTAAATTTAGTTATTCACGATGTAAACAATAGTATAAAGGAGTCCGGCTAGTATAACATTGGTGTCATTTCGGCCTATATAACACCAACTCCAAAATCTATCGTATCGACTTCAAACGGTTAATCCAACCGTTCAAACCCTTCTACTTTATGAGTTGTGTGTTTACATGCAATGAAAGGAAAAGTATGCTCATAGCATGAATAAATCTACGTGTACATTGCAATGTACCTGTAGCCTCACCCTTTGTTCCATTCCTATTCCATGAGTTATATTCCAGAGGAGCCGGACCCCCCACTGACTAGCCTATAAGAAATAAAATAAAATAAAATAAACACAACAGTGACTTCACTGAGCGCTGCGCTGGTACGGATCCCCAGCGGTCACATCTAAAGTTGTACCCTGCATTCATGCTAACAATAAAAGTTGCACAAAAAGTGGATCGAAATAGAAAAGAGATGCATTATTTGAGGAGCAATCCCATGGTCTCGATTTCATGCCGTTTCTGTCTAGGCCATCCCTTGTTCCCCGGTTTTGCAACATTGCACTAAACAAATATGGTAGTTGCATAGTGCCTCCTTATCTGCTGCAACCCAAGGAGTACACCTTAAGCTACTCTACAATTAGTTTCTACAATAATAGTAAAACTCAATATTAATAAAAAGTTACTATATAAATAAATAAAGAGTGAGGCTATGGTACTTCGCAAAGCGCATATCGGTCCGTACTATGGATCCGTATATTGTTTTTAAAGTCTAAATAGTCGATCCGAACCACTCAACATGATCTCTGTATAAATGTACTTGCAGACCAAATTTTATATTTTTTGAAATTATTTTACTATTTTTTTAATAGATATAAATCACTACTTTCATATGGTTCAAAATCTTTAGATCGGGTGGCTTTCTACCTATTTAATATAATAGTTAATAAAATCCAAAAAAATATAAAATTTGGTCTTCAAGTATATTTTTATACAGTGATAATATTGAACGGTTCATATCGATTGTTTAAAAGTTGTAAACGGAGATATTGATCCATAGCACATACCGTTCTGTGCTTTGCAAAGCACCATAGCCTCACTCACAAATTTAAAATAAAATAATAATAATAATAATAATAATAATAATAATAATTATTATTATTATTATTATTATTATTATTATTATTATTATTATTGGTATCATTTTATAACAAATCATTTTGAGTATGCAATTTTTTCTTTTACCTAGTCTAACATCATACATATATATAAACTTCTTTTTTCTCTCATTATTTTCCAAAATAAAACAAAATTGTTTTCTATAGTATTATTAGGGGTGTCAATGACATCCTTTTATCCGTTTATCCGACCCGTATCGTATCTGAAAAGACAGGTAAGGGTAAGAAATTTTTTTCGTTAGCTTATCGGGTACGGGTAAGGGTAATAATTTTTTCTCGTTATCTTACCCGTTATCTAACCAGATAATTTTTAAAAATAAAATTATATATAGATATATATTTGTATGAAGATAATACATGATACAATAAAGTTTTGTATTAATTTTCATAATACAAATTAGTTGTATTCATTATTATTATAATTTTTCTTGTTTTAAAATTTTTTTTATAGAAAGCATAAATTGAGATGTTAATGACACTTTTTTATCTGTTTATCCGATCCGTACAGTATTCAAAAAAACGGATAAGATTAAAAAAAAATTTCGTTATCATAACAGATACGGGTATGAAAATGCCCCCACCCGACCCATATCGCATCTGTTGACAATTCCAATTATTATGCGAGATAATAACTGCCCCTCATCATTTTTTCTCGGGAACTTGTTCCAAGCATAGTAACAAATCAAAAGTTCGGGTTCGGTTCAGCGAGGTCGAAAATTCGTGATTCGGGTATAATTCGGGAATGATTTGGTACAACAAGGAAGCAAAAAAATACTTCAAAAAAAACGTAAAAAAAAAAAAAAAAATTTTGAAAAAATTCAAAAAAATTATTTTTTTGGCGTTTTTTTTGCGTTTTTATCGCGAATAATTCGTATCTCGCGTTTTATTCGCGAATAAAACGTATTATACATTTTTCCGCGTATAATACGGTGTTCGGTGCGGTTATGTTGAAAAAACGAATAATTCGCGAGTTATGTCACTATGGTTCCAAGTATGTCGGGGTTATTCAACGTGCCTCGCACGTGTCAGAAACACACATGACATAGTACATATTACAGCTATGCAAAACCAAAAAAATGTTTAGTTCGATTAATCGATCAATTAATTGTTGGAGGTGATTAAATAGTTACGAATCGTCTGTTTTCGTTTATATTGGTAATTAGTTAGTTATATTTATTATTCTTTTTTATGTATTTATCCGTTATATTTACTATAATTTATCTTGTCTTATTTGAGTTTTTCTAAATGACAATTTTATAAAATTTTATTACATAACAATAAAACTAAGTTAAAATAAGTTTATTTATAAGTTTGATGAATTAAATTAATCATTTTAATAATTGCACATAAGTTTAATAAAAATATAAAATTATTCGTAAAATTCTGATTAATCAGCCGCATACTGATTAATTACTTAACGATATTCCGTTTGTCCGACGAACGCATACTGTTATTTAAAACACTAGTACATAATTCATTCACCCGGGTAAACATGTTATAATCTTAGTACTGTCTATAAATATTTTATTCTGAAATATACTTTTAGTATTTAGTCTATCATCCCCGCGTCAACCTTAGTAGTGGGGACCTCGTATCACGACATTAACATTTCTCAATCGTCCCCGTGTTAACATTTCTCTAACAAAAATAGTTGACCACATAGGTATAAATACTTGCAGTACTTTATATTAATACTTTCAGACATTCAGTATCATATATAAAAACTACTTGCAAGTATAGGTATAAATATTTGCCCAATAAGGTATAAATACTTGTGTGACGACGAGTCCGAAAGTATGTCATCATAGATCTCATTTGAAAGAGAAAATTGCGTTGAAAACGTTTGTAGTTTTAGATTCGCAAAATTCCTCACAGATCGTCAGAAATATAGATGAGATTGAATGGAGAAAAAAATCCACCTTTAAAAACGTGTATGATCCCTCATGTAGTTTGAGTGGTCTCTCACATATATTTATGGTACAGGTACGTTTGGGAGATTTGGTTGGGAAAAATTATTTACGTAAAAATTGTTCACTTTATAAGTATAAATACTTCCTTGAACCGATATTTTTATTAATATCCAAAGTTTAATACAAATTATTATTTATGCCCAGATTCTGAGCCAATTTCGAAAAATGCCCAAGCCGGCCACAAAATGGCCGGCTTACTCTTTTTTTTAAACCCGCATTTCACCCTATATATACCCCCTTTTTCTCTTTCCTCCTCACAACTCTCTCATCTCTCAACCGAATTTGCTCTCTTCTTTGAGGTAATTTTTTTTATCTAATTTAAATTTAAATTTATTTATTTTAGGGTTTAGGGTTTAGAGTTTAGGGTTTAGGGGTTAGGTTTTAGAGTAATTTGTTGTAATTTAGCGTAATTAGCACAGTTGACCAATATTTAGGGTATGTTGGCATTTTTTACCATAATTAGGCTAATTAAGCGTAATTTAGTGTAATTAGCACAGTTGACCAATATTTAGGGTATTTTGGCCTTTTTTTACCATAATTAGCCTAATTAAGCGTAATTTAGTGTAATTAGCACAGTTGACCAATATTTAGGGTATTTTGGCCTTTTTACCATAATTAGGCTAATTAAGCGTAATTTAGTGTAATTAGCACAGTTGACCAATATTTAGGATATTTTGGCCTTTTTACCATAATTAGGCTAATTAAGCGTAATTTAGTGTAATTAGCACAGTTGACCAATATTTAGGATATTTTGGCCTTTTTACCATAATTAGGCTAATTAAGCGTAATTTAGTGTAATTAGCACAGTTGACCAATATTTTGGGTATTTTGGCATTTTTTACCATAATTAGGCTAATTAAGCGTAATTTAGCCGAATGTAGCATAATTAGGAAAATTAGACCATTTGATCATATTTTAGCGAAATTAGGCTATTGTAGCATATTTAAGGTTATTTTAGGCGCAATTAGGTTATTTTAGGCGCAATTTGACCCATTTTAGCATTTTTAAGTGCTATTGTAGCATTTTTGTCTCTTGTTAGCATGTTTTACCGAAATTAGGTTATTATAGCATATTTTAGCATGTTTTAACAGCAATTGGCCTATTTTAGGTTATTTTTGACATCAGGATGCCTAGAGCACGGTCTACCCGTCGTCCAGTAGTGGACGAGCCAATCAGTACCAGCAACACGGAGCACATTAGTCCTCTCCTGTGGATTCCCCACAACGAGCACCAAGTCTCACTGGCGTCTCGTGAGGTACCTATCTCCTTTTAGATTTTCTTTAAATTTTGTTGAGTTTAAATTTTATTGTGTTAACACCAAGCGGATTACTTTTTTGAACGCAGGACACGAGTCTTTTAGATGTGAAGTTGCGGTGCGTTCACATGCAGTACTACGAGATGATGGACCCATACCTCATCAACCTAGGTCTCTACCAGGTTGTGGACATCGTGCGGACAGAGATAAGCATCATCAATGCATCTCTCATCATAGGACTGGTGGAGCGATGGCGCTCCGATACGCACACGTTTCATATGCCATTCGGAGAGATGACAGTGACTCTCCAGGATGTGAGTGCCATTTGGGGTTTGCCTATCCGTGGCACACCCGTTGGCGGCGTATCTGACAGTACCAGATTCAGAGGTGATATCGAGGAGTTGTTGGGAGCTGATCCTTTCGATATCTGATCACTCAAAAGAGAGCGATGTTTCTTTTAATATTTATAAACTTGAAAATGCTATCGGTTCGGACTGCAAATGCATAATCCTATCGAGTAGTATATTCGAGGTCGATCCACAGGAAATATTGATTCAGAGTTTTGAGCGATCGAATCACAATCTTTCGAAAGGCTAGACAAAATCTAAAAATTGAGAGATGTTGTTGTGATCAATGTAAATTAGGAAACAATTAAAAGTAATTAAAATAAAGATAGAGATGAGAATTCCTAGGGTTTTCGGCACACCATTGCTACTCAATCCGCTTTGATAATATATTCCTGTCGGGTTTGATTTCCTGTTGTTGTTTTATGAAGACACCACATAGGTCACTGCGATTTATGTTACGCAAGAATGACAGATCTTTCATCGAGATTCTGCATAGGACACTGCGAGTTATCTTACGCAAATGACTGATCTCTTAAATACACAAGTTACTACACAGATCACTGCGAGTTTCCTTACGCAAATGATGGAACTTGGTTCGTGTTTTGTTGTTCTGGTTTATGGTTTCCCCGCTAAGGTTTTCTTCATATAAATCTAATAGATCTCAACGAGGCTAATTCGTACAAATAGTTTTTCTTACCATTAAAGTACTGTCACTACCCTAACGGACTAAACTAGATCATCGAAGTTAGATGAAGAGATAGTAAATCACAAAAGCATTTCGATTAAACAACAAGAAATCATAATCAACAGAAAGTATATATATCAAAACATCAAGAGTAACAAGGTTTACTGCCTAGCCCTAAGAAAATGAACTTAGCCGCGGAACGGTATAGTTACAATCACTTCTCTCTTCTTTCTTTAATAAAATCTAACCCTAATTACAAAGATAAGTTATTCTTCTTCCCAGGGGCCTTATATAGGAGTGGAGGGACGTCTGGAGATTGAGTAGGGGCTAAGGAACTGGTCTGGATACAGCTTTCGGCAGTCTGTATTGAGACCTTGTCGCTGAGGGTTTTAATGCGTATCACACTATCTCCTGGTCTGTGTCAGGCTTGGTCCGTATTAGGCAATACGGACCGTAACAGAGACTTCGTCGATAAGCGTCGCTGATTCGATTGACCCGATTCTTGCTCCATTTGGTGTAAAATAGTCCCAAAACCTGTTTTCTGAAATAAAACATAAAGAAGGGTGACAGTAGCCTTTTTCTCTAATTAATTAAACATAAGTGTGAGAAAATATGCAAAACCCAAGCCAAAACCCTACGTAAATCATCATTATTTTGACTCTGATCACTATCATTGGGGATAATGGGTGGTCGAAGTTCCATTTGCGGATGATGAGGTTACGAGAGCACTTCAGCGTGGGTCTCTCGACAGATTCCACCGAGCTGGAGATTTAGGGGTAAATTCTATAACTTGTTTCTATTAATCAATTTCCAATACGAGGATTATATTAGAATTTTTATATGTTTTGTATTGCAGATATACACGGGGCTACGTGATGGACCTTTTTGGTTCTGTCATGTTTCCTGATTCCAGCAGTGACCAGATGTTGATGATGTATCTCCAGCTGCTGACAGACCTTGAGCGGCCGTCGCCGTACAACTGGGGTGGGGCTGTCCTGGCGTATCTGTACTCCCACCTGTGCCGTAGTAGTGAGGTAAGTCTCCAACTCTTTTCTTAGTAAATTATTTATTCAATCAATCCATCAAAATACACTGACGTCTAATGTTCTTGAAAATACAGAAGAATGTGAAGCAGATGTACGAGCCGGTACTCCTACTTCAGCACTGGTCGTGGTCACGGCTACCGGTGGGCCGGCTGATACCGAATGAGGCTCCGGATTGGGGAGAGCCAGATACTTGGAGATGTCCGGCATACAGGAAGAAGTGGCACGGTTTCCACCACTACTTAGATCGGACCCACGGTGCTACCGTTGCGATCAGGCCAGTCCGGTCAGAGATTCAGAGTTTGCCTGCCGATCTTGTTGAGTGGACGCTGTACGAGCAATTGTACACGAAGAACCTCTTGCCGGGCAATGTGGGTGACGAGCAGGAGCGGGAGATGTGGTTCTACCGAAAACCACTCGTACACTTCTGGGTAGTGGAGCACCACTACCCAGATCGGGTGCTCCGTCAGTTTTGTCGAGCGGCGTTCATTCCCGCAGACCCATCTTTGCCGAGGTCCCCGATCATAGACCTGCACAAGTAAGTCGTAGTCTATTGTCAAATATCTCATATTACTTGATAGCTTTGTATTGCAACTAACGTCTTCCTTACAGGATGAACTACCAAGGGCAACTGGACCGGGACTAGAGCACTCATTTTGATAGCTACTATCGTACGGCGCAGGATCCTCAGCATCTGGACTTCTATCATGAGCCAGATGGGATCATTCAGACCCAGGGAGATCCCCAGTTGAGGTACGATACTTTGTACATGCAGATCTGCATGGCCACTGTCTATCTGCAGGGAGATTACGGTGCCCATCTCCGCGACAGGATCCAGAGTGATGATGGTTACCATCCCAACGGCCGTTCATTCGCTCGCCAGGTAAAGCACCTAAAACTACATAGCTTTTCTCTAACTTAATAGTTCATCAAGGTTTGATCTGATAGCCCAATTTTTTTCAGCTTTTGTCTTCGATCAAGGAGTGCGCTCATGGGATCGCCACGATGGGAAAGACGAACTGGCGATATATTGGGTACCGCATCCTCAAGAAAAATGCAAATGCGGTTGAGGATGCTAGGCACGGTGGGAAGATCATCACAATGCTGCGAGACGCCGGAGAGAACATCAACTGGCATGAGATAGATCCGACCGAGCCTGACCCGTGCCTGATTATGGGACATGAGATGCCACCTTCCCCCGATTCGCATCCAGAGTGGGACTACCATCGTTGGGTATTGTCCAACGTTGGGTGGCAGGCATGGTACGACGAGCATGGACGTCCGGTGCAACCTCATGTATGTCATACTTCAGTATCTGTCAGGTTTTAATAAATTTCTTCATTCATATCAAATTTGCTGATTTATGTGTATGATTGCAGGGTCCGGCAGAGATGCCGCCACACCCACCACCTGCGGAGACCGATACTTCTGAGTACGAGTCCCTCTCAAACAGTCTTCAGGACTTTGGGTTTTCGATGAGGATTTCATGTCGGCACCGGCAATACCTCGATATGCCACAGAGATGCCGCATGATGGAGAGGCTAGTGGTAGCGGATTTCATACTCAGCCTGCCTTTGGGACTGAGTTCGCCGCATCTATCTTCAGTACACCTCTGCCAGTACAGCCAGTCTCCACGGGCAATGCCAGATGGGATACCGCCGAGCAGATACTCAGGTCTGCCGATGCTAGTGTGGAGGCTGAGAGAGAGAGCATGGCCGCGCTGGCGCCGGGTGAATGCCAGAGTACCGCCTCAGCGATATACCCTCTCTCAGTTTTAGTTGTATTTTTACTAGTTTTGTACTATTATATTTGGTATACTATTTATGTTTGGTATATTTGGATTATCCTATATTTTGGTTCTTTTGTATGTGTGCTTTTATGGTACTATTTTTATATTTTTTACAGATAAAATAAATTATCATGATAATGCTAAACAGAAAATATTACAATATTAAAATAGTAGTACAACATAAAAAACAAACATAAAAATATTTAAAACAATTGCAAAAGTGCGTTAAACAACAAAAATAAGTTTTAAAGATTAAACCGACATTTTTATTAATATCCAAAGTTTAAATAAAAAATTATTTGTGTATTAAAAAAAAAAAGGGTAAGCCGGCCACAAAATGGCCGGCTTAGGGGGGAGTAAGCCAGCCATTTTGTGGCCGTTTTGAGCATTTTTCGAAATTGGCTCAAAATCTGAGCATAAATAATAATTTGTATTAAACTTTGGATATTAATAAAAATATCGGTTGCATAGGTATTAATAGTTTAAAAAAAAATTCAGTGCTGGAGTTTTTGGCGATTTCCTCAAATAGTTATAGTAGTTATGGTGTGAGTACAAGACAGATACTGTTATCATATAACAGCTCCCAAAAAAAAAGATAGTGAATCAAAATATACTCTACGACTATATGCCATTAATTAAGCCGATCAGCATAAATATTATGCTCCATTAATAATGCCTAACATTCTTTTGTCCACTTAATTTGCTCTAATGATGCTACTAGCCGCGCGTTGCTCATTAATTCCATAGATATTGCGCTGCTGTAAGTCTGTAACCTATGAAATATTGCCGACATTTTTATTAATATCCAAAGTTTAATAGAAATTAATATTTATATCCAGATTCTCAGATTTTCGTCAAAAATGTCCAAGCCGGCCACAAAATGGCCGGTTTACTCTCCCCCGTACGCTGGCCATTTTGTGGCCGGCTTACTCCTTTTTTTTTTTTAGAGACACTATGAAGAGCCAAATAATGAAATCTAACACTGAAAATTCGAATTGTTTGTTTAAATTATTTATTAGATTACTTCTTTTGATTTATAATTAGCATATTTATACTAAAATACGCTAAATTACTTGAAATTATGTTGAATTACACTATATTAATTTAAATTACACTAAATTACATTACATTACGCTAAAATACGGCAAATTAAGCTAAAATACATATGAATAGGGACGATATCTTCACTGAAAAGGCGAAAAACGACGACGAAACTTCAAACGGTCATAAAATGGCGCTCGAGTGTCCGATTTCAGCAAATAACCACTTTTCGGAAAGCTTGCAAAAAGACGCATGCGTTTGTGCCCGTTATGCCGGATTTCAAAATTCAGAATTGCCAAAAAAACTAAGGGAATAGCCTCAAAATTTGAGATGAAGTTTCCGATTAAGATTTTTATTTCTATTATTCAATCTAAGTAGCTCAGTAAATTAGTTACATAATGAATTTGTAGAATACCAATTTTTACTATTTTCCGAACTTTTTTACTATTTTTTATGATTCATGAAAGATTACACAAAATCGGTCTACTTTGGCATAGTTTAGCGAAATTTACCGTATTTCAGCATAATTAGAAAAGTTATTATAATTTAACGTAATTTAGTGTAATTCAACATAATTTATTGTAATATAGTGTAATTCAACATAATTTCAACTAATCTAGTGTATTTTAGTATAATGCTAATTATAAATCAAAAGAAGTAATCTACTAAATAATTTAAACAAAAAATTCGAATTTTCAGTATTAGATTTCATTATTTTGCTCTTCATAGTGTCTCAAAAAAAAAGGAGTAAGCCGGTGTCACACCCCGGCGGTCGGGCCGGGCACGCGACGCGACAGAACGACATCCTCGCATCCATCCGCCGTCCTGTCAACCTACGTCGCAACAGAAAGAAACAGAAACAATACGGAGTCAGTTACAAAGCCGAGTAACCAGTTATTTAACGACGCAGCTTCTCTATAATTGGCTTAATAACAGTAAACAACCATTTCAATAGGATTGGATTAATCCATACAATTAAATATCAAATTATGTATGCATATTTAACCGACAATATCAATTGGGTCTAGGTTTTCAATAACAACAGTTCCATTCCTATAGGTTGTGCGCTTGCAACTAACCTATTTATTGAGTACGAAGGTTTATAAATATTAAAGGCAAAAAGAGTACAAAATTCCTATATCTAAAATACTCAACAGCTTCCTCTAGTATATCAATAATATGCTTCTGGCCTCTAAAATCTATCGAATAGGCTTCAAATAACAAATCCAAACTGTTCAAACCAATCTCCTTACCGAGAGCTTCGTTTCCATATAAAAAATTTTAATTTTCGAATTTATTTACTATTAAGTCAAGCGGTAAAAAAAATGGGCAAAATAGGGCATTAAAATGTGCACAAAATCCTTCATATTTGGACCACTTGACTTCATAAATTCGAAGCTCTCGTTAAGGACATTGGTTTGAACGGTTTAGATTTGTCGTTTGAAGCTGATTCTAGATTTTGAAGACCGGAAACATATTGTTGATATACTAGAGGAAGCGCGTTAGCAGTAATATATATATATATATATATATATATATTCGTATTAGAAGATCAAAT
This sequence comes from Carex myosuroides, assembly GCA_028015225.1. Lineage (NCBI taxonomy): Eukaryota > Viridiplantae > Streptophyta > Magnoliopsida > Poales > Cyperaceae > Carex > Carex myosuroides. The sequence goes on along the minus strand of CM051471.1, from coordinate 18,694,412 downwards.
TTTACATTTTATATTTTTACTATTTTTTAATAAGTACAATATCCATTAATCTAAAAGTTTTTTAACCATTATAAAACAACATTTTTTTACCTAGTTGAAAAAATAGTCAAACAAATTCTAAAATATATAAAATTTGATCTCAAAATATATTTTTATATGAAGATCACATTGAGCGTTCAAATTAGTTGTTTAAACTTTAAAATTAAAAATAGTAATGTTAAAAAGAATATCACATCCTTATTTTATAAAATGAACTGCCCGTCTTTAAATATCAATCTGAGTAGTGGTATGCCCTTTTCCAAAATTATTCGATTCTTCTGTAAAGTAGTGAGAGGTACTAACTTTATTACACATCAACAGTAAGAGTATATAAAAAATTATTTGATGAGAGATGCATTTTTAAACGGACACATTGTCCTTTGATTTGACCGCTAATACATAGTTGGGAGGCTCTAATTTGGTTACTAAAAGCTTCTTTTAATTTCAAATAAATGCAGCACATCCATATATAGTAATAATATTAATAACTTTTGTTTTGATTTCATGCAACATACGAGTTACATACTTTTTTTTTTCATTTTAATTCTACTATCATAATTTATGCTATACAAATTTAGTCAAAACAATATTATAAATATCTTTACTCAAAATAAATCCCTCCTCATTTTCTCACACCTTTTCGTCTTCCCTTTCACTCTATACACAAACAACACTCATAAGTCATAAAGAGAGAGGTTCGGTAAATGTTTTGTCCTGTGAAAGATAAAAGTCTTAACATCAGCTTCTCTTTCATTTATTATTTTTCTTATTGTCGAGAAAAACATATATATCACGCTTGATTTTAATATAAAAGATAAAATAAACCATATATTTTATACTTAAGTTGCCAAATAATATGTAAAACAAGAATAAAATGAGATTACCACGGAATAAGTTAAACTTAATTTCTCTTTAGACAGATTGATTACTTCGCCTCTAGGACACACTATCATATATATAGAGAGATTCATTATTTTTATTCTTTCATACAGATTAATTTAAACCATAACTTAAGTGGTCGAACGAGATATAAAACAAAAAGAGTGAGATGATATAAGTAACTTGATCGTATATCAATCATATACGATCAATCAAAACTATTAAAACTTAAACGGATTGCTTTCGATAAAGCACTACGTACATCAATCATATATAGTTGCATTAAATTGGATATTTGAGCTTAATTTACCAAAGACTCGAGAAATTATCAATGAATATATAACATACAAACATTCTCATATTTCAAAAGATAATTTTCATCTCATGTAAAATAGTGATAGGAATTATTGTCTTAATTTTTTTTTTCCACCTTCTCTCTATCAAATATGATCAATGATTTTAAACTTCAAATTTTGTTGAGAACTATTTTAGATTAATCAATTTTGGTTGTGATGCATCTTAATATATAGACTCACCTTGAAAATTCATACTAATTGCAACATAAAAGAATCTAGAGAGCTAAAATATAAAAATATTCCTCCAATAAAGAATCTTAGACTGCGCTTCACAACTAGCCATGGAACAGAAAGGGATGGAAAGACAAGGGATGAGAGACCTGAAAAAGTTCACCTCCTCTACATTCTGAATTATAGATCAACAAAACTGCTAACTTTATACACACAACTGACGTCCGATCTCCTCTGCTCCCCTTCGCTCCCCTTCATAAATTTTGATTATGAAGTAAGTAACCATCATTGGTTAGATACGATCACGTTGTATTTTCCTCTCCTCTCCTCTCCTCTCCTCTCCATTATACTAGTCTTTGATCTGGTGGAAAAGACACATGGTCTATAATGCGAGGAGTTATGAATTCAAAACTGGATAGGAGGAACCATTTATTATAATAACATAAATATTAAATAGTTAATTGGCTAAAAAAATTTGGCTATAAACACAACCTTACCACCGGTGCAAAAAATTTTGAGCTCTTGTTGAGAACTAAGCATGATTAGGGACTAATAGCCTCAGTTATACCCACTAAGGGTTTATGTCATCATAGGCTATTCTAGAAACTAAAAGGAGCAACTAAATATAAAGTTACTCAACTTTTAGTTTCTACTTTTAGAAAGTTACCGTTTGCTCTTATTCTAATGGCTCCTTGTACTTACTGGCTTATATAAGCTCACTGTAAGCAACTATCAAAAAAGACCGAAATATACAAGATTATCAGTGTTTCATATCCATTGCCTCACTGTCTCACTAATTCACTATATTTCCGCATAATTCAACATGGTATCAGAGCACTGATCCATCAGTAAACAAACAAGAGCCTTAGTAAAAGAGGCCACCAAAGAACTGTGCAGAAAATACTGCTACAGTCACTCAAAAACCAAAGACTGATTTAATTCAACACCAACACCAAACAAAGCAACATGTCTCAATAGTTCGATAATTCCAAACTCACATCCATAACTCTCAATGGCAGCGAAAATTATGTCCCCTGGTCCAGATCGATAACAATCGGACTCAGTGGCAGAGGAAAGCTACAGTTTGTCACTGGTACCAAGAAAAAACCTCAAGCAGCAAAAACACTAGAACCAACTGATGAAGAAACGCAAAAAATCGAAGAATGGCAACAGACGGATCACATGATCATGTCATGGATACTAAACACCATGGAGCCCCAAATTGCTCAACCTTTCATGTATGCCGATTCTTCAAAAGAAGTGTGGGAAAAAGAAAAAAATCGATTTGGGCAGCAACGAAACTTTGCCCATATATTCAACCTCAAACAAGAGCTAGCACAAATCAAGCAAACAAACCAAAGCAATTCTCAAATGGTAACCGAAATCACAACCAAATGGGAAGAACTCAAAATTTACCTTCCACCAACAAACGATCCAGATGAAATACAAAAAAGAGCTGATCAAGATCTAATCTTTACTTATCTGGGATCTCTTGACCCGAGCTATGAAGCAATACGGTCCCAAATTCTTCTCTCAACCGAGATGCCTTCATTTGATGAAGTAGTGGCAACAATTGATAGAGAGGAGTCGAGAAGACTTCTCATGAACCCGCAAGAAACCCAGAGTCCAGAGAACAAAGCTTTCAAAGTTTAATCGAGACAATTCTCAAACCCTAACTCGAAAACTGAAATGCGGGGAGACCCAAACACCAAGTGCAATTTTTCAGGAATGGATAACCAAGAGGAAAATTGGTGAAGGAGTTTTAGAGAATGGACTTTATATGTTGAGTAAGAAACAAACTAATTTAAGTGCCAAGAGTAGACAAGAAGACTTAAGCACTCTTTGGCATAGAAGAATTGGGCATCCTTCCGACAAAATTCTAAAATGTATTTTTAATTTTTCAAAATTAGATTGTAGTAATTGTGAGGTGTGTAAATTAGGGAAACACACTAGATTACCTTTTTATTCATCAAGTAGTAAGAGTGAAAAATCTTTTGATTTAATCCATTCGGATGTATGGGGACCGGCACCTATAGAATCATTTAATGGTTACAAATATTTTGTTATTTTTATCGATGATTTTTCTCGCACAACTTGGTTGTATTTAATGAAACATAAAAGTGAAGTTTTTTCACATTTTCAAGAATTCTACAATTTTGTAGAAACTCAATTTAATGCTAAAATTAAAGTATTTAGAACCGATAATGGAACGGAATTTGTAAATCAAAATTTCTCAAATTTTTTTAAACAAAAAGGAATTCATCATCAAACTACATGTGTATACACACCCGAACAAAATGGAGTATCGGAAAGGAAAAATCGTCATATTCTCGAAATGACACGAGTTTTATTATTTCAAAATAATGTTCCTAAAAGATTTTGGTCGGATGCCGTTCTTACCTCAACATATTTGATAAATAGACTACCTAGTGCTATGCTAGAGTATAAAAGTCCGTTAGAACTCCTTTACCAACGGAAAATTAATATCGATCATTTGAGAATATTTGGATGTACTTGTTTCATACATAAACATAAACTAAATAAATTGGATTACACATCAATTAAAGCAATTTTTTTGGGATACTCTTCTCAAAAAAAGGGGTATAAATGCTATGATCCAATTCATCACAAGTTTTATGTTTTTAGAGATGTGACCTTCTTAGAAAATGAACCATATTACAAAAATGTTGAAAATAAGATCAACATACAAGAACCCTTACAAATGCCCATAATGTCACAAATTGAACACTTGGAGAAAGATACACCTCAAATAGAAAATGAAAATGAGATAGAAGAAACTTCACAAGAGGGAGACAATGAGGAGAATATGGATGAAAATAATGAAGAGGAAAATCCAATACGAAGATCATCAAGAACTACTCAACCATCGACAAGGTTAAGAGATTTTGTCACATATGAGGTACAATATCCTATTCAAAATTTTATTTCTTATAAAAATGTCTCAAACTCACATAGAGCATTTCTTAGCTCTATTTCTAAAGAACAAGAATCAACCAATTACTTTGAAGCTGTAAAAAATCCTAGTTGGATCAAGGCCATGAAAGAAGAGTTGAAGGATCTTGAAAAAAAATGAAACATGGGTAATCATACAATTACCAAATAATAAAAAACCCGTAGGGTGTAGATGGGTATATAAAATTAAGTACAATAGTGATGGTACCTTAGAACGGTACAAGGCTCGCTTAGTAGCCAAAGGATACACACAAACCTACGGTATAGACTATTACGAGACTTTCGCACCCGTTGCCAAAATGAATACCGTAAGGATTTTATTTTCAATTGCGGTAAACAAAAATTGGAAATTGTACCAAATGGACGTCAAAAATGCCTTTCTTCAAGGGACACTTGAAGAAGAGGTATATATGACCTTACCACCCGGCCATGAAAAAGAGAAAACACATGGATTAGCTTGCAAATTGAAGAAGGCTATTTATGGATTAAAGCAATCTCCTAGAGCATGGTATGGCAAGCTAAGCTCTCATTTAATCTCTTGTAATTTTAAAATTAGTAGTGCCGATCACTCCTTATTTATAAAAATTGAAGGAATTAATACTACCATTATATTAGTATATGTTGATGACATCATAATCACCGGGAATAACCAAGAAGAAATTAATAAAATAAAATTCCAATTAAATGAAAAATTTGACATTAAAGACCTTGGTTATTTAAAATATTTTCTAGGAATAGAAATTGCACATTCTAAGAAAGGCCTATTTATCTCTCAAAGGAAATACACCTTAGACTTGTTAAAAGAAACCGGCAAATTAGGTTGTAAACCGGCCTCAACACCAATAGATGGTAGGAATAAATTAAATACCGAAGATGGAGAACCATTAGAAGATATAAATCAATTTCAAAGACTTGTAGGAAAATTAATATATCTAACGGTAACTCGTCCGGATATATCTTTTTCGGTAAGTCAAATTAGCAAATTTATGCATGCACCTAGAACACCACACTTAGAAGCAATAAATAAGATTCTAAGATATCTAAAAGGTACACCCGGAAAAGGAATTTGTATGAAAAATAACAACTCTGATAATGTGTGTGGCTATTCCGATGCACATTGGGCCGGAAGCTTCGATAGAAAATCGACAACCGGTTTTTGCACATTTGTAGGCGGAAATCTAGTCACATAGAAAAGCAAGAAACAAAACGTCGTGGCTCGATCAAGCGCCGAAGCGGAATATCGAGCCATGGCGTCCACCGCAAGTGAGTTGACATGGATCAAGCAACTCCTTTCGGATTTAGGAATTAAAATTCATGCGCCAATGCAAATGTTTTGTGATAATCAAGCGGCACGACATATAGCATCAAATCCGGTGTTTCATGAGAGAACAAAACACATTGAAGTCGATTGCCATTTTATTAGAGAAAAAATTCAAGCAAAAGAAATTGAAACTCCGTTTGTTAGAAGCGGAGATCAATTAGCGGATGTCTTTACTAAGGGTTTAGATCCAAAACCGTTTGAAGAAAATATAGGCAAGTTAGGTTTAATTGATATCTACAGGCCTAACTTGAGGAGGGGTGTTGAGAACTAAGCATGATTAGGGACTAATAGCCTCAGTTATACCCACTAAGGGTTTATGTCATCATAGGCTATTCTAGAAACTAAAAGGAGCAACTAAATATAAAGTTACTCAACTTTTAGTTTCTACTTTTAGAAAGTTACCGTTTGCTCTTATTCTAACGGCTCCTTGTACTTACTGGCTTATATAAGCTCACTGTAAGCAACTATCAAAAAAGACCGAAATATACAAGATTATCAGTGTTTCATATCCATTGCCTCACTGTCTCACTGATTCACTATATTTCCGCATAATTCAACAGCTCTGAAGTACAAAAACCCAATATTTGCAACAGTAGGTGTTTAATTGCTCCATGAATTGTGTGCAAAACGCTACCAGAAAGGCAGACAGTTTGATTCCAATTTACTTTTCCACGCCAATAGTATAGTTACTAATCAAGTGCCTAGTTTATTGCAAAAGATATATTCGCACTGCACTGGTACAGGTACATAAATTATAATTCAAGAGGAAAATGGATATTGGCCTTTGAATTCTACATTGTGCTATTGGTGTCGGTGTACTGATACTTGGGAATTGGGATACAATTTGGTAGAGAGATTTGTATACGGTGGTGATGCCTTATTAATCAATCATGTTTTGTGTATATTTCCTTTTCAAATTGTATTAGGAGACGATAAATGCTTCATTCTTTAGGGTTCTCTAGTTGAGGAGTAAATTTAGCATGCTTGCTTTAATTGTTGGTTGTCTTTTTTGCAGTGAAAATGGAAACGGTTATCACTTCTTGTTCAAAATAATCTTTTTGATTTGGTCAAACAAAGAAGGTTCATAAGTTAATTTTAATGATTTATTTTTTTTATCATGACATTATTCACTAAATTAATTCATAATTTTATAAAATTTGTATTTAAACGCATTACTTGTAAACTAAATCGATTTCAGCGATTTGAATTCGTCATTTGAATTTGAAATCAATCCGTTAGATTTTGAAATTAAACTTACCAAAAAGCTTGATATAAGCCTAAGAACATCCTAATTTTACTCTTCTAATATAATTTTGCATTACAAAACATTAAACCTTACCGGATCATTTTGCACAAAATTATGATTGCGCACTTGTATGTAAAGTTTTTGGCAATCACAGAGGATCCTTAATTTGTAATTGGGGTTTGTGTAATTGTGTAATTGGTAAAATGAAACAGGTTTCAAGTACACGCACTCACATGAATCCTCTGTTTACAATGGTACTTGTGTTTCAAAGTTTTTCATTGTACACATCATCTAATATATATACAGTGCCTGAGCAATTAGACTTCTCACTGTTCTCAGCCATTCATTTATCTTTTCAAATCTATCTTTCAGGTACCTTCGCTTCGTATCTGTAAGGAAAAACCGGCTTTCTGGCTTTTATATATATATGCACCATCAAATATGCAACAATTTTTATTTTCAGAAGAGAAATGGATAAACTGAAGACTTGATCTCTTTGGACAGAGGCAAAAGGGACCGGACTTATAGTTTAAATGTTCACAATTTTCACACCGTTTAGAAAATTAAAAAGATCAAACAAACTATTGATTCGATTCAGTCTATTTAACTTCTACCAATTTTGGGTAATAAAAACCTTGAGTAAATGAAGGAAATATTGGATCTTTTGTGGCCGTGTTGGTATAATTGTAGGAAATTAAAAGGATCAAATCATTGATTTGGTCCCTTCTATTATATTGAAAAAAAAAATTCCATCTCTTTTTTTTTGCGAAATATGAGTGCCGTATAAAGCCACTCTAACTTTAATCTATTTTTTCCATTCTTTGCTACTTTAACCATTAGTAGTATGGCACACTCACCCCACACTTTTTTTTTTTTAAGGGACATTTCACCGATATTTTTATTAAAACCCCCCAAAAAAAACAAATTATCAAATCTGCTCCCACTCCAAAGTTATAATTATTTCTACCCTAATCGCCCGTGGACTGGGCGGTCCACTTTTCGCACCAGACCGCCCAGCTACTGGGCGGTTCACTTTTGAAACTTGACCGCCCAAGGGCTGGGCGGTCTTCTATTGTTTTTTTTATAAGAGTTTTATGTTTTAATTTGTTTGAATGTTTTATATTAAATTGTTGTAATGATTTGTTTGAATGTTTCATATTAAATTGTATGATATATATTTATTATTTGTTGACGATTATATTTTTATAATTGACGATTATTTTTATATGTTATGTAATTGTCTAGCTTTAATATAATTGATTAGTTTTATATAAAGTTTTTTTAATGTTTAAATGTTTCTAAATAGTAATCGAAATGGTAAGTCTAAACAACAAAAGTAGTAATCGAAATGGTAAGTCTAAACAATTAAAGTAGTAATCTAAATGGTAAGTCTAAAAATGAAACATAACAGTCCAAACACGAAATATAATAATCCAAACTAAAATACTAGAAACCTATCAAACTAAAAAAAAAAAACCCTAACGGCGATGACGAAGGCGAGGTCCGGAGCGGTCCAATCTCTCAGGTGCACGGCGCTCCCTCTGCGACGGCGGACGCCTCTGGTGAACCTCATCCACCTGCATGCCATCGTGTACGGCCTCGCGCGCCCATGGGTCCGCCCCCAGGTGTAATGCATGCTCCCCATGGATCCCCGCCTGTGTACGCAACACCCACGGATCGGCCTCCCAAGTAGGAGGATACGTGGCCGGAGGCGGTGTGCCAAATATAGCAGCGGCAAAGCCATCTGCAGTCTGTGCCCCACTCCCACTGGCCTCGCCGTCGTGCTGTCTGGGCTCCATATACTGCGGTCGCCATCTATCCGTAAACCCCACAAGGCGCTGACGTCACCTAGTGTGACTGTCATCTCTAGAGAGGGAAAAACGTGCCGTGCCGTGCCGTGCCGTGACTAACACGCCGTGACTTTGGTCTCGTGCCGTGCCGTGCCGTTAAAATGTCAAGGGGTGGTCACGGCACGCGAATGGTCACGCCACGTGAGTCACGCCGTGCCTAAACGTGTCGTGACCCGCGTGACTCGCGTGACTCGCGTGGCCATTTATTCATACTTTAAATTAATTTATTCAAGATTCACCATTAAATCAATATCTAATGGTCCTAATTACACGTGACTCGCGTGATTACGTGTCGTGCCGTGCCGTGACTAAATTTTTCACGTGCCGTGCCGTGCCGTGCCAAAGTTTCAAAAGATGGTCACGGCACGCGAATGGTCACGGCACGGGACACGCGAGTCACGGCACGCGAATGACACGCGTGCCGTTCCGTGCCGTTACCGTGCCGTTCCGTGACGGAGCCGGCTCCGGCGTGCCATTTTTCCCACTCTAGTCATCTCCCCAACCGGAAGGTGAAATGTATGCGTCTCCGGTCACCATCTCTCCACTAGACCGCAAACGAGAGCCTGGTCAATATCGCAGTGAGTCATAGTGGCCAGCTGATACAACCCGAGATGCATGATGCACTGCTCCATCAACGGGTGACGGACGTATCGTATCTCGGGGGTGCGATGTCTCACTGTCAGCATCGTCGTGTCCTGCATTTTACAATGATTTCAATATAAACGTCTAATTAAATAATGTTATTTAAATTAGGAATACAAAACCAACGTACCTCCATAGATGCAAGTGAGACACGGTGCCTGACATGTGGGGTCCACAGAAGAGGACTAAATGTGTCAGGATGGTGAGGGGGATAATCTCCAAAGGGAGCATCTGCACCGGATGCCTCTGCACCGGATGCCTCTGCACCGGATGCCGCTGCACCGGATGCCGCTGCACCGGATGCCTCAGCATCGTGATCATGTGAACTCTCCCCCGTCTCCATAGGGGCATCCCATGCACGTCCCCGTCTAGTTCTGACCATACTACATTTCAATAAATCATAATTTAACAATTCAACATAATTTAAACAATTCAATCATAAACCCTAATTTAACAATTCAACTCTAATTTAACAATTAAATCGCGACAGGAAAATCAACAACCCGCACACGATAATTAACAATTCAACCCTAATTTATAAACTTCAGTTTTGTCAACCCTAAATCCCTAAACTACAAACTCTAATACCGGAAACCCTAATTTTGAACAATTCAATCGTTTCGGGAAAATCAACAACCCGGACACGATAATTAACAATTCAATTCTACCAATCGTTCCAATGCCAATACAAGATACAAAATATAAATTAAAAAAATTATTTAGAAACTTACTCGAAAATAATCGGACTGTCGCCGATATGGCCGAAATTAGGGTTCGGGTGAGAGAGAGAGAGAGAGAGAGAGGAAGAGAGAGAGAGGAAGAGGGAGAGGAAGAGGGAGGAAGAGAGAGAGAGAGAGAATGGCAGAAGAGAGAGAGGAAGCTCTAGAGAGAGAGAGGAAGAGAGAGAGAGGAAGAGAGAGAGAGCTCTAGAGAGAGAGGAAGAGAGGGAGAGAGGGAGAGAGAGAGAGAGACTTCGGCTGGGGTGGTGGTTCGGGCGGCGACGCGGCGGGGCGGCGGGGCGGCTTGAGGCAGAGACGAAAGAGAGAGAAGATGGGGAGCGGTCTGCTCCCAGCGGACCGCCTATAAAAAAAATTCATAGTGGACCGCCCAGCCCCTGGGCAGTCAGGTTTGAAAAGTGGACCGCCCGGACGTTGGGCGGTCTGGTGGGAAAAGTGGACCGCCCAGCCCACGGACGGTTAGGGTAGAAATAATTATAACTTTGGAGTGGGAGCAGATTTGATAATTTTTTTTTTTTGGGGTTTTAATAAAAATATCGGGACATTTCACACCTGAATATAATGCGATTTGAGTACCTACATAAAAGTTTAGAAAAGAAGGTTGGGGGAAAAGAAAAGTCACTTTAAGAAAAGGCATCTGAGCAGAGAGAATACTATCTTTAATTCATTTTAAGAACAAGGAAATAAGAGATGTCAGAAAGGATGTCATGGTAGCTTGTAACATTTTAAGATAACAATCATAAGGTCGTGAGCAGGAAAGAGCAGGGGCGGAGTCAGACTTTCAGGCTATGGGGGTCAAACGTGAATGGGGGTCAAGCATATAAAATTTTTCTACTACGAATGGGGATCAATTTCACACTATCCATAATATTTTACTTTAATCTATATTAAAATAGAGTATAAATAAAAAAAAATTCAAAATGAATGGGGGTCAATTGACCCCCATTCATTGTATGTGGCTCCGCCCCTGGGAAAGAGGCAGGATAATTAGTAGGATGAGACAAAGATTTTGGGTGATATATGTTTTTTATAATTATTTTGAATATTAAGTATATATTTATTTGAGAAAATATATTTGGATAAGCAAAATTTTGTAATTTTTTGAAGTTCAAGTATATTTGTACAAGTCTTTACAAAAATAGAAGCATATTTAAAAAAAAAAATGAGTCAGGAGCTTAGCCCTCAAAATAACGAGTAAAACTAGGATGTTTTTAAGTTCACCGTACCCGTTGGTGCACATAACTTTAAAATTAATTGAATTAGCTTCAAACGACAAATTCAAACTATTGAAACTTGACACCAATCTACTTCACCAGTGATACGTTTACATATCAAACTTTTAATTTTGTAAATTAATTTTGTATAAAGTCAAACGGTAAAAAAAAATATGACTTATAAGTTAATTTTAATGCGTTCATTTTTCATCATTTTTTTACCGCTTGACTTTACACTAAATTAATTAAAAAGTTTATAAATTTTATATGTGAACGTATAACTCGTTAAGTAGATCGGTTTCAACGGTTTGGATTCATCGTTTGAAGTCAATCCGATAAGTTTTGAAGTTAAGCTCACCAAAAGACTTAGTTTCAACGGCTTGAATTCATCGTTTGAAATCAATCCGATAAGTTTTAAAGTTAAGCTCACCAAAAGACTTAGTGAACTTAGGAACACCCTAATTCTACTGCGCTTTAAAATGAACTCTCACTCACTATCAAGTGGCAAAGCAACATAATTCAGAACAAATGGAATCAGTTGATCATATTTAGAATTTAGGAAACTATCTTAATTACAGAGATGAGAGGGATTAAATTATTGAAATGCCTTTGCTTAACGCACATATAATATCAGCCTATTTTTTATTGACATTAAGAATTGACAAAATTTACTACAAAGCAGTCAGTTCAAAGTTCAAACAAAATCAATGCTATTCATGAACTTTGACCCGTCAAAATAATATTAAAATATTATTAACTTTGATATGGACAATTATGAACTTTGATTTCTAAAAATTTTGACCCGTAAAAATAATATTAAAATATTGAAATTTTAATGTACATTAAAGAGAGTAAGATAGATTGGATCTAGCAATTTTATTTATTCTAAGAATTTTCGAAACTGTAATATTAAATATTGAAAAAGTAATGACATAAAATAAAAATATATAAACCCTCCTCAGTGAAGCAGACTTTTCAAAATTATCACTATAAATAATTTAATTGTTCAAGGTTGATAATTTCATTCTGGATCAAGCTACCCCTCCACAGTCTGTTGTATTTCGGGGGTTATATTGTCATACCTTGCCACCCCTTGGATGCTCATACATGGGTCATCCTTAATGCTGGTCTCAATGACACCCGCAATGTTTGATGCCGCGAAACATTCATGGACGGTCCTTGTATACTCAGACCGACATGTTTGAGGCTTGTCTTGCCTCGTTATAACCCATGCATCTCCAAAATCAGTTGTTTTTCCCAAGTTCGTAATCACAACCCGGATTCTTGCATACCACCTAAATCCATTCCCTGTCACTTTTTTTCATTCTAATTTTTTGATTCTTATCAATATAGTACTCTCTAATCTTTTTAATCAGCTATTCTTTGTTTTGAAAAAATTGTTCTGGCGCCAGCTCACATTTGTACGCAATCCATCTCCCATAGTAAGCAACATATGCTTCTTGAAAAGAAGATATATCATTGAAGTTTGCGAACGGGTGCGTATGAGTCCGAGCACTAAGCGACATATTTCCATATTCTCTTCGAATGGGCACTGGACCATCTTCATCACAACCCTCCAGGTGATCAGAGTCCCAGTTTGCTCCCTCAAATTCTTCCCCAGTTTGCAGATCTTCCTCCAAAATTTTATTATTTTTTCAAAATCTAACCCAGTTTCGTCGTCTAATGGTGCCGGTCTGGGGTGAGGTGATGGTAGCGGTAATGGTAAATGCGCCACATGCACAGGTCCAAGTGGGGATCTTGTATGGGGTCATGGTTGGGGTGATGGTGGAGTGAAGTGCTTGTATGTTTCTGGGTCAGTTACGAATAAAGGAACCATGAGAGTGTATGGTTCTGGCTGTGTTGTATAATTGGGCGCAACTGAATTTTGGCCAGAACTTCCAACCCCTGACTCTATCGGAACTCTTTTGATGTAGATTTCTATGATAAAATTTCCAGTGGCCTTTAAACGCCCGTACAGGCCTCTGCAGCATCACTTAGTACTTTCACTATGGTATAGGTCGGGGGTGTTCCATCGTTCACTCGGGTTGCCAATTCTAATTCCTACCTTTTTGGGTTATAACTGGTGTATTCATAAATCATGGTTTTTAAGTCCCAAAGTGAGATATCATCAGAAATCATGAATGAATTAACTGACTCTTTGGAGTAATAAACACCGTATGTATTAGTAAGAAACTTTTCACCACAGTGTAATGAAATCAAGACCATGGCCAACAAAATATATTTTATGAAATGATAAACAATGGTCATGTTACTAATTTAAATGTATAGGTTGCTGAACAAAATTAAAATAAAATAAAAAATTTATAAAAAAATAAAAAAAATTAAATTAAATAAAAAGAAATTACCTGAAAATTGCCTTGGAAATCACCTAAAATCGCCTTAGAAATCTCTTTCTCCCTTTCTTTTTTGTGAGTTGAGTGAGTTGTGAGACGAAGGAGAGAGAAAAATGAATATTTATGGGGTCTGAAACAATAAAATAAAATAAAAAAATAGAGAGCCGGCCATTTAATGGCCGGTTGAGAAAAAAAAGAACCGGCCATAAAATAACCGATTTAGACATTTTTAACTGGATATTATTAATAATTTGTATTTAATTTTGGATTTTAATAAAAATGTCGGCACATTCCCATGCTTTAAATTGTTGTATCATTTCTTCTCTCTTTCACAAAAACAAAAGAATTACTAAGAAGAAAAAGGAAACAGATATTTTCTTTCTAAATTTGTGTCTCCTTCCCCACCACTAACTACACTTTCTGTACCATCTTTTTGGAGGAGCTCTCTCTCTCCATCAATGGAGGAGGTATGGAAGGACCTTTCTCTCACTACACCATCTCTCTCTCTCCTCCCCCTGGAACCCAACACCAAATCCACTGGTTCTAAAACCAACAACGCTTCTTTCTCTCTAACCTGTCAAGATCTTTTCAGAGCACCAGTCACCAGCTGTGCACAACCTTTCTCTCCTGACAACTCTGAACTCAAGTTTGGTCTTGAAAGGAATATCGACGAAGGTATAACATCCGCTTCCGCTCCTGCCGAAGACTCCGTCGATCGCCGGAGAAAGCGGGTTATGAAGAACAGAGAATCCGCTGCTCGATCTAGAGCAAGAAAGCAGGTTGCTTTTTGTTTTTTGTTTTTTCTTATTCTCCTCTTACAATGTTTTGATTAAGCCAATTCGATCTTATCCCCAATGGGAGGAATAGATGTTCAGTTACTGCAAATGCCATGTGTAAATTTCAATTTAAATTGGGTATATTTGAATAATGGAATTCTCCGTTTTGACAATAAAAAGAAAAAAAAAGGTACAACATTACCGTCAATTGTATTGTATTGGAAAATATCTTAACAGAGCAGTTTTGACGATAAAATATGTACCTCATGCGCTGCATGAAGTCAAGTTAATCTACTATGTTAAAATATGTATGTACCATACATATTACATGCAACAATAACTAAACTTCCTCATTTTATTAATGACTTTGTTAAAACATGTTTTCTTTTGCTTATTTGTTTGAAAGTAGGCTTACACCAAACAACTGCAGTTAGAGCAAGGTAATCTTGAGAAAGAGAATCAAAAGCTGAAGCTGCAGTATGCGGAGGTAGACAAACTTACTTATACACCCCTTCAAAAATCTCAAATTATAAGGCCTCCAATTTTAAAGGACTTCCATACAATAAATTTCTTGTTTTCTTCTTACTCCTACAAAAGAGGGAAAATACTTTTTTCCTCTTTTGTGAATTCATATCACCTATGGTAACATCATACTTGTGTTTATTTCCAGACCGTCTGATCAAAATCCGCACGAATGTGGTCCGAAATCTGATCAGACGGTCCAGATTTAAACAGAAATATTTTGTTACCTCATAGGAGGATATGGACTCGTATTTGTAGCGTTGTTGGACAATATTTGTTTTGTAATTATGAAAATTGTGAGGGGCTAAATTGTAAAAAATATGGCAGCTGCAGAGAGAACTGGCTGCTCAGGCTCAGGCACCACCCCAACAAGCAACCAGGAAAAATGTGCTCCCAAGAACCTTATCTGGTCCATACTGAAAGAGGAATCAGAATCGATTTTGTTTTTTTTCTTTTGGTGTTATATCTACCTTTTTTCTCTCTCTAGAAATAGGGAGACTGTCGTTTGGTGAAGGATCTGCTTGTACAAATACGGAAACTAGTGATGTTTTATTTCATTTCTGGCCGTTAAACTAGGGTACCTCTCACCTCTAGCATTTAATCTGATCTCTTAACTTCTTGTTGACACTGCTCTTTTGCTTTCAATGCAGGGTACTTGTAATGTTTTTTTTCATTTTGATTTTGTTGTCAGTGCACTGAACGAAGTCAAAACAGTTTTGTCAATAGCTTTATCCCAGTTTGAATGAACTCCTTGTAATGTATGGTAATTCTGAAAGTTTCGTCTATTTCCATTCATTGCATTGCATTGCATTGCATTGTGGGTACGTAATACATGAATTCAAAAGTGGAAGGAAGGTTTTGTTTGTAATTGTATAGTGTTGTCGCATGAGTGCATGACGCCATGACCCAGATAGTGTGCACTGATGGCAAGTAGTGCGTATTTTTGCGGTAGCCAATTTGGCACGAAGAATTTGGATTAAAAGGAGAACCTTTTGTTAATCTGTTGGGCATTAGATTAGATAAAGATTCGAGCGTGTTTTTATACTACTTAATTGATGACCAAATCCAAATGTACAGCGAAACAAGATGCTTGCTTAATTGCATTGCATCTCCCGACAGAAATGGTCGGAAGATCAAATTGGGATAAAATTTGGGTGAGAAGATAATTATTTATTAAATTTTTATTATTATTATTATTATTATTTCAAGGTTTAGAACAATGTCTGGTTATAATCAAATGCGATCCAGACTTTTAAATTATGAAAATAAAAAATATATGAATTTTTTATGTGGAGAATGGAGATCAATTTTACAAATACCGTAATATTTTACTTCAAACTATTTAGAAAATTGCACATATATACAAAAAAAAATATTAAAAAAAAAGGTCAATTGATGTCTAGGCTACAATATCTAAAGAGCTAATTTTATTAATATCAATTGTGGTTGAGTTTTGGTTGTGAGTATATGCATAAAAGTCAATGAAGCAATTTTTGAAAATAATAGTTTTTAAACTTGTCATAAGAAAATGTATTTTTAAATAGTCGATTACTGACTTCTTTTAGCTGAAATATTTTACTTGTGATGTATAACAGATGCAAAAGATGTCATGTTTTTCAGGACGTTACATAATTAGTTGAATGCCTTAAAAATACACTCATTTTAACTAGAGTGCACACTCCACCAATCATAGTCAATCTTTGAAATCATATTAAATTCTACACACTTAATCCACCAACTTTGTTTTTTTTTTAAATAAATATAAATAAATAATTATACTATCCCGTACGTCTCTGGTTCTCTAAAAGTTTCTCCAAGCTCACTAAATTCGAATCGAAATCCTTGCACAAAATCCATTGCCTTATGTTCCTTTATTTGTTGTGCTGATAAACGTGAGTTGATGTACTTTCCGATAGGCCTTCATTGGTGCTCAAAGCTTGTGGGACTTTCTTCATTACTGTCTTTATATTTTTCAAAAGTAGCAGTTGTTCATATTGTTTTGATCAATAAATCTGAACCCTTAACCCTTAACCCTGAACATGAACCTAAACCTAAACCTAAACCCTGAACACTGAACACTGAACTAAACCTGAAGCTGAAGCTGAACCAGGACCCTGAACCTTGAACTCTGAACCGAACCTGAACCTGAACCATAAACCTTGAACCCTAAACCCTGAACCGAACCTGAACCTGAACATGAACCGTAAACCTTGAACCCTGAACCTGAACCCTGAACCGAAAACCCTGAACCCTGAACCGAACATTAACGTGACGTGAACCTGAACTTGAACCGTGAACTCTAAACCTTAAACCGAATTCCTGAACCCTGAACTTCTATTTTACTTATGACAGTCCAATTGACATCACGGATGGTAAAGATCACCACCTCTACGCCATCAGTCCTGTAACCCATCCGATATCGCAAAGACATTCAAAACCAACGATAGAATATAAACAACGGATGGCAAAGGAGAGAGCCATCAATGCCATCGGTTGGTTAGACCGAACAGTTGATAAAAAGTTCTAAATAATTACGGCGATGTCCCTAATTACATACACCATCCGTGCCGAAGGACATTTGATAGTAAATAGGCGATAGCTATTTGTTTTTTTGTAGTAGTGTCCAGGAGATACATCGGGTTGTGTCACATACATAAGAGGAAATGGTATTGATCAGCCAAACCCATGAATGGCTTTCACTATAAAATAGAAGGCACATATATAACCTCAAAAATACTAGATTAAAAAATAGAATAGGCAAATCAACCAGTAGGTAAGTTAAAAAATAAAAAGAAAGCGGTCAAGAAAACATAGATAACATGCTGTATCCCAATATTAGTCAAATTGAACTAAAAAAATATAAATCTAATAGACAATTAGACAAAAGATAAACCCCTTTTTTTCGTGTAATATCCCGTAGGCTTTTATAAACAGCCAAATATGCATTACATGAGTTTCATGAGATAACCTATCTAGAGGCACGAATTAAAGTACACATAAATATGAAAATGAAAGAGTGTCGCCTACGCCTGTAGAAACTAAGCCAAGAGATTTACAGATGTATGCACAACATTAAACATGATATAATTGTAATTCTAAATCCTGCCTCGAATGTGATTTCCATGCTGGTAGCAAGCTGTAGCCAGGATTGGCACGCCACTGGTATACTGAATCAGCACAATCCTTGCAAAAGGAGGCAACATCCTTGTAACACTCTCAGCGCCAAAGTTACTTTTGAGTTGGCAGTAGGTCGTTTCGTTTGAGATTTATAGGCTCCGCATCAAGTTCACACGCACTACAATCATCTTTCATTTTTCAGAATCTATTCTCGAACAAATCGATCAGGGACAATTACAATGAAATGAACCAACATATATAACTTGCATATCATCCTCTACCACTCTGGTAATAACTAGTAGGCACACATACGACTGAATCATTTTTATGTGGTGTGTACCATAACAAAGTTAACATATAATTTCCTTTTTTTAGCTCCGTTTATTGATCTCACACTTTAAGCCTTAATTAAAGAGTTAACCAAAAGAAATCATGTCAAGACTATGTTGAACTAGCTAGTTTATGTATACCAGTATTGTTCATTCCCCTATCTCGAGGGTTAAATATCAATAAACAATAAATAAGATGTATACTTTATAGGGGGGGGGGGGGAATCTATAAGATATATATCATTTTTCCTAACTTAAATGTCTTTGTTGAAGACATTTAAATTTGGTATGAAAGAAGAACTGACATTGAATTTTAAAGTTAATATAATTATGTTCTACATAATAAAACTAACAATGAGGAAATCAACTTTTGATATAGCATCTAAACTCTAAAGTAATGTCTTCTGAAGGAATGTCAATAGAAAATCTATGGCGAAATATTAAAATTAAAAGACTTGATCTTCATCCGGATATAAAAAAATATAAAAAATGAAACCTAACAACGGACGTCTCCAACTTGAATGTGCCAAGGGGGAGGAGCTATTTTTCTCGACAATTAGCATAGGTGCTTTATTAAACCATAGAATATATTATACATATACTCGATGGTCAAGTCAAACAACAGACATGCAGAAAAGTCAAAAGATAATCTTCTGCATTAACTCAAAAAAGAGAATCTTTCGAGTTAATACATCTCAACCGTCTGATATTAAACGAAGCCAATTCGACTGTCTAATTTTAACATAGGACTCCTTTAATATTAGTGCAGATCTAATTTGCACGGATCTTAAAATAAATCGGATGATTCAAATGCATTAACTAAAAAAATTTCCTTTTGAGTTAATGCAGAGGATACGAATTCGAAAAGTGACCACCACGAGTCGACAACCTAATTACACCTAGCAATACCTTTATTTATTTATTTATTTATTTATTTATT
The DNA here is from genome assembly GCA_028015225.1 of Carex myosuroides. Lineage (NCBI taxonomy): Eukaryota > Viridiplantae > Streptophyta > Magnoliopsida > Poales > Cyperaceae > Carex > Carex myosuroides. The sequence continues at coordinate 18,674,946 of CM051471.1, read as the reverse complement.
TATTTATTCTGGCGCTTGTTTCTTCATCCCATCAATAGGTAGTTTATAAATCCTAGAACAAATATTTATAATTTTATACTACCAGCACAGACAACTGAAAACATTTTTTTTAAATCAACTAAAGTGTCTTTATCTTCCCCACTAAAACATATGCGAACAATCATAAGATAAAATATGAGCTCTAAAACGGTCTTAATAGCATTGGTAAATGATTTTATTTGCTCAAGAAATTTAGTCTCCAACTGATAAAAAAAAGTACCGTTTTAGGACGCAATATGTTACAAAATTTTATTCATTTACAGATTTGAATTTATATAAAGTTTACACTTACTACATTAATTTATTAAAAATTGACATTTAATTTCATATAGTATTGACTAATCCTGTCTTATTTATATAGGATATTAAAATACAACCGATTATTCTTTTCAATTTTATATATTGCCAAACGTAAAAAAAAAAAAAAAAAAAAAAAAAGCAACGCCTAAACAATCTTCAAAAGTTGCAGTTAATTTGAAAAGCAATTTGACACAAATGCTTTCATACAAACTTTTACTCGAAGATATACATGAGCTAATGTGCGCACAGTATATATAGATTGTTAATTCCGAAAAACTCTGAATCTAGACAATTGCAAATCCCAGAAACTAACGGGTGCATTTACTTACAAGATTGTGTGTGCATCCAAGTCATAAAAGGCCAAAACTATATATGAAATTTCAAATCACTGAAATTAGGAAATGAATTGCACACCATGGAAGTACGGATGTAGAAGCGCACTCCTGGCAGTAATTCTTCTCCTTGGATCTAACTGAAGCATTTTCTATTTGCATGAATCAAATTTCAAAAACAAATCTAAGTTATTATCAAACTGTGTTCTATAGGTTTATTTCAGTATCAACCATAACTGACCTTGTTTATTCACTGGAACTAAACTTTGGTCAAATTTCATGCTTACCGTCCAATGATTCCAGGTTATAATCCAAAAGAAATGAAAAATGCATCCAGGCCCAAGCCCTTAGTAAAACTCGAGTTTGGTTAGTATACAAGTACAAAAAATTGAAAAGAGCTGAACCATACCGATCAACTTTTGTGCATTGCTGGCACTTCTTTATCATAATTTACTTAAGAGAACAAAGACAGATAGCGTACCGACAAAAGATCAACTCCTGATGGTTCTAATTTGGGTACAAGCACTGCAAGGTCCTGCAAAGGTTCAATTAGAATTCCAAATGTCTCACTAATTTTCATGCAGATGAACATGTAATAAAGTAAAAAATATTGGATGCATAGCTTCTGTTAAGGTCCATCTTTGACTTGCAAGACCAGACAGAACTCTTCCAGAAAATGTTATATTTGAGGGGTGAGTGAGGCTACGGTACTATACATAGCGCATATTAGTCCGTACTATGAATCAATATCTACATTTTCATAGTCTAAATAATCGATCTGAACCGGTCAACATGATTTCCATCTGAAAATTTACCTGTAGAACAGATTTTACATTTTTTTTTACTTTTTTACTATTTTTTTAAATAGATAGAAAATCACTTGATCTAAAGATTCTAGACCATTCAAAAGTAGTGATTTTCTACCTATCTAAAAAATTAGTAAAAATATTTTAAAAATGTAAAATTTAGTATGCAAGTACATTGTCATATGGAAATCATGTTGAATGGTTCACATTGACTATTTGGACTTCGAAACGAAAATATTGATCCTTTGTACAGCACAATCCACGTTATGCATAATACCATAGCCTCACTCTTTGAGGGGTTATTATCCATAAGAGTTCTCAAATACATAGATGGCCGAAAAAGATAGGAAATGAGAACAAAACCAAAACTAGAAAGTATATTACCATCTGAGGATGCCACTGGGGAAAAGAAAGCTTGTAGTCAGGTAAGAAAGTAACTCCTGGCCATGTCATATCATTTGGGGTCCCCAGTACCCTTCATTTATTAGTTCAGTCAGTTCCCATAAAAAACAATTTATACACAATCAACATTCTATACTAGAAATTTTTAACACTTGATCAGTCTAAGTTCTGCTGAGCACACCATGTACATAAGGCTAGTGTGTTACCAGTACAAGCTTAACCAAACTTAAGATAAAATCAAGACCAAATTTGGGTTCAGTGATGACAAATTGTGTTAAATTAAGGCTTAAAGTTTCAGACAAGTGAAATTAAACCTGAAAATTTTGAGGATTTGGTCAATCTCAGAGTCACCGGGAAACAAAGGTTGGCCGTTAACCATCTCCGCAAATATGCACCCTACTGACCATATGTCAATAGGGGTTGAATACTGCTTGGACCCCAATAATATTTCTGGGGACCTATACCACAGCGTCACCACCTATTCAGAAAAGACAAACAAAAGTTAGTTCATATCGGTAAAATATGGATTTATGAACATATTCCCCTGAAAAGCTTTAATTTATCTGCTTATGTAGTTAAATAAAAATGGTATAAGTTATAAAATCATAAAAATCGACCAGACAGTTGGTCTACCAAATATCATTTAGATTATATTACTTCAGGATTTTGGATAAATATGAATTAGAGTTGGCTCTGAGATAAAATGAACAGACAACTTAATGCCCCTCATATATAAGAGTAGCATTTTATCTGTTCCTAAAAATGAATCTGTTCCATTAAATGTACCTAGTAAAGATCAAACGGTATCATTCACATTATAGTTATATTCACAGAGGATATTGATTCCGGTCGCTACACCAAGCTTTTACTTGATCTAAGTTGCACAATGCAAGTCTAAAGTGCCATGAATTTCAGCGGATCTGCAGCTGACCACGATTAACCAGCTCAGCCTGATTTATGCAAGCCATATGCCATATGTCATCATTGAACCCATTGAATACGATCTTCAACCACATACAGTTTAACTCCAAAGGGAAAGGGAGGGGGGGGGGGGGGGGGGGGGGCAGAATTGCAAGTCTGACCTCGTGAGTGAAGGTTCTGACAGGTATGGCAAAAGCCCTGGCAAGGCCAAAATCGGCGAGCTTGATGGCATTGTTATGCTTGTCTATTAGCAAATTTTGGGGCTTTAGATCCCTGTGAAGGATTCGGTGCGAATGGCAGTATGCTAAACCCCGAAGGATCTGGAACACAAATGACTACACACAAAAAAAATCAAAAAGATTCAGAAGAATTATGAAAACACTCTGATTTTTAAGTATGAGGCAAGACGCCCTAGTATTTATGTGTCAAGAAAAACTACTAGTAAAGTTATTTACTTTTTGGTGGGTCAGGGGGTTGTCTTTCCCGTTTTTTATAGCAATGGGAAGGTTCTTATAGCATAACAATTAACAAACATGCATGCATTGAAGTATGTAAGATAAACAAAAATGGAAAAGTAAAGAGATGCTAACCCGTCTCCCACATAAGGAAAAAAAAAATAAACAGAAAGAATAGCAACAACAATAACTAAACAGTAAAAAAAAAATGAATAAATGATAGAAAAATAAAGACAAATACTCAAAGAGATAGAGAAAGAGATTAACAGCAGTATAGAATCAAAGACAAATACTCAAAGAGATAGAGAAAGAGATTAACAGCAGTATAGAATCCCCTTGGTCTCAACCAAATCAAATGTACTGGCATCTTGGTATGCTAATGTGCTAATCCAGATGGCACTTGCATATAGAAAATGAAAAGAACTGAGATAAAGAAGGCAAAAAAATTTGACCTTGATGATATGAGGGTTGCTTGAGAAACTGGGGCAAGTATCCATGTGCTTCTTTAGGTCAAAATCAAGATACTCAAAAACCAGATATATGCATTTCTCTGTGTGCACTACATCATGCAACCTACATAATATGGTTATACAAACATAGTTTGTGACATAAGATTCAATTTAATCATTAAAAATCTCAAATATCTATAGTACATTCCAACTCCTAAGTCCTAATGATGAGTGTGAAAAGGGGTAATTTGGGAATTTCTGGTCAAATCAGACATACCTGCTAACCTGCTCAAATTTGCACCCAGCTAGACCTTAACTCTCATCGAGCCAGGACCTGAGATACCCCTAATGCAAAAAATCAGAAACCCAACAAACCTGAACTTGACTAGAACTGTTCCAAACTAGATCCAACCTGAAACCTCACCTGGCCAACCTGAACAAGAACCCAATCAGGCACTTGATTATAAGAACAGAAGCCTACTGATCCAGAATCTGGCCTAACCTGACTCCCTTGTTTGAAACATTTGATATAAACTGTGTTTAAATCATCCTGGAATTTATACCTTCTCTAAGAAGAAAAGAGAACATACCTGACAATGTTAGAGTGTTGCACTTCCTTGAGGAGAGAAATCTCACGAATGGCAGTACTTGGGACCCCATCGCCAGAGCGCTCCAGCCTGATCTTTTTCAATGCTAAAAGCTTGTCCGTGCACCGGTCCCTTGCCTTGTATACTACCCCGTAAGTTCCTTCTCCTATCTTCTCTACTTTCTCGTACTGTATATATTACATTTATCAGAGCTTAGGCATTTATGGACAAACAATAAAGTTTGACAAGTAAAAGTATCAGTATGTATTGGCTAGTACCTAACATCAGATGTCCTAAGCTCCCAGCTCTTGCATAAGTTTCAAAATTATTTTGCCTTTGAGCATTCAATTAAGTTTCTTATATTGTTACTAATAGGTATCTGAACCATCCAAAAAAAAAAAAATGACTTGTGCTGGTGACTTACCTAGTACAAACCATACAGTTTGGTTCTGGTCCTGATATTTATTCATTAATTTATGCTGGAGCAAAGAACACCGCATTCCTTGACAGGACTGAGTGTGGTAAGCATATAGTTACATAATTAATCAAAACCACAAGGGCCTATACATAAGTTGAAAGAGAGGAAGAGAGAGAGAGAGAGAGGGATAGATAAAGCGTAATGCATATAGTTACATAACTTGCCTGATCCATCTTGATCACCTGTGTACGCTCCAACTTGCCTGATCTGATAAACTGATAAACAAGAGAAACAAATCAACTGAGAGCAATACAATACCGTGATAAAAAGATAATTGAACTTTTTGTCAAAGAGGAATAGATGCAGATGAACATTAAGGACAGAACTATTTTAGAAAATTCAGATATTGTCATTTGATATGAATTTCGAAAGAGCAGCATGGATTGACAAACACTAATTATTAAGGACGCCGAGCAAATTTTGTTATGAATAAATTTGCCTAACCTTACGCGAGGGACAATTTGTCTAACCTTGAGGAAAAGAATCAACTACCGTTCAAATAGAAATCTAGTTCACACAAAATGTCGCAACTGAAAGCACTCGAACAAATCAAAATTAGGAAATTCCCGATCAGGAACACAGAGAACTCTTGCAAAATCCCCGATTAGGAACAAATCAAAGTTACGGTGGAGCACCTATATTGCGGATTTCTTCAGGATCGTAAAGCGGATCTAAAAGATCGTCTTAGGTGGTGACAACCAGACAAGTAAAGAGAAACGAAAAAAAGTGTATCCCTAAATCGACGCCAGCTGATCTGATATGACAGATACAGACATAGAATGCGCGATCACAATTTCCACTAGAAGAAGTGATAATTTGTACCTGTTTCCAGTAGAGAGAGAGAGACAGAGAGAGAGAGAGAGGTGAGGTAAGGTTAGTTTATCTTTCCCTTTTCGTTAGAATTTAGAAATGAAGCGGGAAGGATGAGAAAGAAGGGGCGGGATTGCAGGAGAAACCTTCTGGTACGTTTCCCTCTCCTTTATTTTCGGAAGGAATACCCCTTACGAGAATTCATATCCCTAATGTAACACGATATTTATATTCATATCTTCACCGTCGATCATAATCCACACGAATATTAAGGGATTTCGTGCATTCCACCTCGGGACGGATTGGCCTAGATTCTGATCGGACGGTCCTGATCTAAACATAAATATTCTGTTACCTCAGAGAATATGGAAGGTGTGCAGAACGCTGCCTATGACAAGTGGAATTCACATCCAGTGCAGTACCGTAATAGGGAATCTTTTACAATTACTTGATCTAGACCGTTATTTTTAACTTGGCACGACTCTCAAAGCCCAATAATACTGCCCCCTCAGTCAGCCCGAATCCCAAACCGGCTGAGAGTTAATCTTAAACCGTAAATAGCTAATTGTAATAGGCAATCTTTTACGGTACCGTCGAGGATATGGATCCATGACAAGTGGGGGGCCCTATATGGGCCTTCTTTGTTTGATCCGGGACTAGTATTTTTTTGCTGGTCAACACTCAACACAGCCGCACAGGTCTGTTTTAAATTTGAAATTTTTGTTATAGCTAGGAAGGGATTCAGTTTCTTTATTTTATTTTTTTGTCTTTGTTTTTAAAACTTACATAATTTAAAATTTAAAATTTGAATATCGAAATAAAATTGCTAGATATGATCTTTATTATATTTTCTATATAAATATAATTGTAAAATTTATGACATTTTAATTTTATTTTGATTGTTATTAAGAATTTGTAAAAATATGCAGATGCAAAAAATTTATGGACGTTGATTTTTCAACTTAGTGATTCATATACAAATAAAGTCAAAAGTGATATTTTTTTTCCACGAGAAAATTCTATATATTACATCTAATGGTTTTATTTCGACGCATGAGTCTTGAAAATTTTTGTTATTACAAAAATTTTAAAAATAGAGACTTTTGAACCCTCATTTTATATCTATCGTAATATTTTTAATTTTTAATTATTTTCCCAATGTAGTATTTATTAATTTTATTCTCTATTGAAATTTCACAATCCTTCTTATTTTCCATTTGTTCATAATATCATACTTCTCTATTTTCGGATGGTCCATAATTTTATTCTCTATTGAAATTTTCCTCTAAAATTCATAATATCATATTTACCCTTTTAAATTTAAGATACTCACAAATTTACCTAATATGTCGACCTTTCTGTTAAATATTGTTTTTAACTTATAAAGTACTCCATTTATTCTTCATTAAAAATTAAAATATGTATATGTACAGAAAAAAAATGTCTTGTTTTCTAACTAATCAGTTTGTGAGAATAAATGTTTTTTTTTTCTACTTGTGACGGATACATGATAGAATTTAAACATATGCTTGTGTGTACATCATAAGGAGTGAGGCTATGGTACATTGTAATGCACATATCGATCTGTGCATTGAATTCATATCTCTGTTTTCAAAGTCCAAATAATCAATCTAAAGTGTTCAACATTATTATAATATGATAATATACTTGGAGATCAAATTTTATATATTTTTTAAATTTTGATACCTTTTTTTTTAAACAATTAGAAAATCACTTGATAAAAAAATTATGGACCATCCGAGATAGTGATTTTATCCTACCTAAAAAATCATAAAAAAAGTTCCAAAAAAATATAAAATTTGATCTCTAAGTATATTTTCATATGTTAATAATGTTGAACGGTTCAGATTGATTATTTGGACTTTAAAAACAGAGATATGAATCCAATGTACGAACTGATTTGTGCATTGCAATGTACCATAGCCTCACACTGTACTCCATCATAAATAAAATAAATAAATCATTTGGTCTCCCGCAATATAGAATTTGAAGGACACAATATATAAAAGTGTAAGTAATTTTTTCAAGAAAATATGTAACATTTGAAGGACAAATAAAATTTTATGAATATATGAGGATGTATGTGTTATAGTAACTACAGCTAGCACTTCTAAATTCATCACGCAGAGTGCGATCGCCTACCTAGTTGTTGATGTGATGATTGTAAATCTAACGGTAGGAATATAAAATAGTTATAGTTAATTATATAAAACCACTCTATGAGAATCAGTCTTTATTACTATATATGTAATGCAAATTTAAAATCCGAATAGAAAACATCTTCTGTAAAAATTAAATAGTTTGCAGAGTTACTAATTAACCCATCAAAATAACTTGTATTGAAATATTCATCAAAATAATTTAAAGGGAGATCCACTGAATATCTTAATATGATTTTTTTTTCATCTTTAATTACGAATACATTCTTTTGCATATTGCAATTGCCAAATTGCCTATCAATTACAAACAACGGTGTAAAATTCAACATGATCGTCAATTAATTAGTAAAGATAATAAATGACGTTGACTCTAAAATCCATTAAATAGATTTCAAATAACAAAGTCAAACCGTTCAAACTACATGCAAAATTTATAAATTTTTGAATTTATTTCGTATGAAGTCAAGTAGTTACAAAAATAATAAAGAATTAACGTATTTGAATTGACTTAAAAATATTATTTTTTGACCACTTAACTTCATACTAAATGAAATCGAAAATTACTAAATTTTGCATGTAAGTGCATTTACAAAAAAAAAAAAAAAAAAGCATACGCCCGTTTCATTGCCATGAAACATAAAAGTCATACAAACTATCTAACAGGAAAATAAACCAGAGTCATACGTACTAGGAAGCAAAATAGAGATGTGCACACAGGCACTCAACAACACAAGTAATGCAGTAGTAATATATATAAAGCCAAAAACTAAGTCACAAAAACAGCTGGGATAATGATAAAGCAAAATGCTATAACAAGAGTAGCAAAAGGGCGCTAATCAGAATCTCCTGAAATCCACTCCAGCAATCTCTCATCTTCTGGTTGAGCTATCTGGATAGGCACCTCATCCATGTCCTTGGGCAACCAGGCGTACGTTGACCTCATCTTGCATCTCCTCCTTAGGTGTACCTGTCCAATATATTACAATCGAAATTAACAATAGTAATTAAGAATCACATTCCTACAGGAGTGAACAATTGAATTTCGAAAACATAAATCATTTATTTGTTTCCAAATGCACCACACCACTGCACTGACCACAATGAGCAAAGCAGTTCTTGATTTTTTGTTTAAGGTAAGTGCAAACTGAATAACATCATCCATAGACTGCCAATGATGTCTGGATTCCTGACATCTACCCAATATAAAACCAAATAGATTGAGCAAAATAACATTTAAAAAATAAATGATCATTATCCTCCTGTAGGTGATAGAACTGGCAGGAAAGATCCCATTGCCAACATTTTTCCTGTAATTTGAGTTTAGTTAGGATTCTATTTTTACTCATCAACCACATAAATGCTCTAATTTTAGAAGGCACTGGAAGTTTCCACCACAAGAGGTTGAATGGGTTGTTCCCCTTGAAAGTTAAAAAACAGATACATGGACTTAACAATGTATTTTCCTTTATGATCCCAGTGCCAATCTAATTGGTCCAAATCATGAGTAAAAGAGGTAGAACTGATAATATTTATTAGTTAATGCCATTCCTGTAGTAGAACACCACTCAGAATTCTCCTAAACTGTAAACATTGCCCCTGTGTGGCCACCACCTCCTGTACTGAAATATTGGTAGTAATGCAAATATCAAAAAATTGTGGGAAGGTAATGTTTAAGGGGCAATTTTGGTACCAAGTATCCTTCCAAAATTGGACTTCCCCAGAATGACCAGGCTAGTAAGAAATGCCTAAATTGCAAATATGCGACAAAGAGTGAACTGCTTTTCAAAATGGGAAAAAGGAATATTAAGAGCCAGATTGGCTTGCAGCACCGACTTTCAAAGATTGAAGTAATTGGGATCCTTATACCTCCACCACCATTTAGAAAGTAAAGCACAATTCATTTGGTGGAGGTCAATGATGCCCATCCCTCCAAACTGTTTAGCCACACATAAATCTTGCCAATTCATGAGAGCATATTTCCTCTTGGCTTGGGTACCTTGCCAAACAAACTTTCTTCGAATCTTATCAATTTCTAAAAGTACCTGAGATGGAATTTTGTAGAAAGATAGTGTATATAAAGGTACAGAGGAAAGCACAAAATTAAGAAGAGTGATTCTCCTCCCTAAAGATAAGGATTGTCCCTTCCAACCTTGTAACTTATGCCTAAATTTGTCAATGAGAAAACCCAAATCCTTGTTTTTAAGGGGGACATCAGATAATGGAACACCCAGATATTTGAAAGGAAATTTAGAGAGTCGACATTGGAATATAGATGCTAAGAAAATGACTTCCTCTCTATCTATATTGATAGGGAACATTTTAGTTTTATCCAAATTCATCTTAATGCCTGAGACAGCTTCAAACATCATCATAGTCCACCAAGCCAGTTCTACATTTCTAGGGTCAGCTTGCAAAAAAATTATAGCGTCATCAGTATAGTGACATTTTGTCACTAAATGTTGATGATCACAAGGTGGGCCCAACCCAATAATGCTCTCTGCATTCCTACCAATGAGAAACATTTTGCTAAGAGAATCAGCTACCAAATTAAAGAGATATGGTGATAATGGATCACCTTGTCTAACCCCTCGTTTGCAAAAGAAATATGGAGTAAGTTCTCCATTGATATTGACACAAGACTAAGAACTTATTTAGCCATCCGAGAGATCCACTGTTCCCTGAAACCTCTGCCTTCCATTACTCTGAGCAAGTAGTTCCAATTGATTTTGTCGTATGCTTTTTCAAAATAAATTTTAACTACCACTTCTTTTTAATGAGTGCGTTTACAATAATGAATAATTTCATGACTAAGAACCACATTGTCCAAAATATATCGTTCTTTCAAAAAAGTAGATTAATCATAGTCAATCAGTTGTTGTAGAATAGGTTCAACTTTAAAAGTCAGAATTTTGGACAGAATTTTAAAGCTGCAATTGACTAAACTAATGGGTCTAAATTTTTTGATGACCTGAGCATCAGGTTCTTTGGGGATGAGACAAATGATAGACTTATTAACGAATTGTAGATCTAAATTTCCTGAATGGAATTATTGACATAATCTGCTCAAATCAGATTTAATGGTGTCCCAAAAAAATTTGATAAAACTTAAATGTAAGGCCATCTGGACCTGGGGCACCAGTTGGATCTGATTCAAAAACAGCTCTGTGAATTTCACTCTAAAAAAAAGGCTGATAAGCAAGGCATTTTCCTCCAGGGTGACTTTATCAGTTGGGGCCCATATCTCTGACCCAAGTTGACCAAAAGGACACCCAGTAGTACCTAATAGATCTCTATAATAGTCATGAACATGGCTATGAATTTCAACAGAGTTATTGGTCAGGTGATAATTAACTTCCAAAGCCAAGATTTTATTTTTTCTGTCTGGTATTTGCCACTCTATAAAAGAAATTGGTGTTATGATCACCCTCCTTTAATCACTGTTGTTTAGATCGTAAATGCCAGTATTGTTCTTCTTCTAAGTAAAGTTCATCTAATTGAGCCTTTAGATGTAGCCAAAGGTTCTATTCAGCTGAATCGAGATCTCTATCCTCTCTAAGAACTTCAAGGGTTTGAATTTGTTCCAAAATGGCTTTTTTATGTTTCTTTTTGGCCCCATAATAGTTACGAGCCCATCCCTGGATTTTCTTTCTAAGGTGCTTGGTTTTTTTATGCCAAGAAAACCCCAATCTATAATCTGAAAGAGGAACTTCATTCCACCATTTGATAACCAATTTGACAAATTCATCATTTTTAAGCCATTCTGGGTCAAATCCAAACTGAGTTTTCGTTGCTACTTGGGTCCCAGTGGAAAGTACTAAAGGGTTGTGATCAGAAACATAAGAACTCAAATGCTGTACTGTAACATCAGGATATTGGTCTAACCAATCTAAGCTAACAAAATATCTATCTAGCAAAGTCCTATTCCTACCACTTGCCCAAGTAAATTTTTTATAATGCAGTTTGAGCTCTGCTAAATGATGGTTATGCACAAAATCATTAAACTTTCCACTGAGCCTAATATCAAAATTTGTGCCAGACTTCTCATACCTAGCTCTAATAGCATTAAAGTCCCCACAGATCATCCACTTATCAGATCTACCAATTCTAATGTGCCTAAGTTCTTTCAAAATTTAGATTTAAGATATCTATCAACAGGAGCATACACAATTGTAAGCATCCAGCTACACCTGTCAGTTCTGTTTTGAATAGGTATGAACTACGTATAGAATCTAGAATAGTGCATGTAAGTGTATTATTTGTGAAGTAGATCAGTTTGAATGATTTAGATTTATTGTTTGAAACTTATTTGATGAATTTTGAAATCAACATCACTATGGCTGAAATAACACTGATATTCAGTAGCCAGGCTCATTGTAAGTTATCGAATATTTTACATATATTGTGCGGTGATGTTAAATCATCATATCATCGTTTTACAATTGGTTTGGAGATTTTTTTTTTAAATACCATGACAGAAGTTGTTGTATTAAACACAATTCGTTTGGAGTTAGAATTAAGATGTTCCAGTATCCATTTACTCTGCGAGTTATTTGTTGTTATATTTATTTTAGAAGTTCACTAGTTCTGATTCGTGGGATTATTATGGAATTATACAAAATCTTTTGTTCTTTTAATATTTGCTTGTCATAAATTTTAATATTGTAATTATCTTTCACATGCACCTTATACTACGAAAGATGAGAATTCGAGTGAGTTTATGGTACTATGTATATCACGATTCGTCCTTAATACGGATTAATATTTTTATTTTCAAAATTCTAACGGTTGATTCGAACCGTTCGACACGATCTTTATATGAATATGTACTTGCGGACCAAATTTTACATTTTTTACATTTTTTTACTATTTTTTTTAAGATAGGTAGAAAATCATTTAATCTGAAAATTCTGGACCATCCAAAAATAGTGATTTTCTACCTTATCTTAAAAAATAGAAAAAATTTATAAAAATATAAAATTTAGTCCGCAAGTACATATTCATATGAGAATCATATTGAATGGTTCGAATTTTGAAAACAGAAATATTAATCCGTTTTACGGACCAAATCGTGTTATGCATAATACCATAGACTCACTCTGAGAATGAGTGAGTCTATGGTACTATGCATATCACGGGTTAGTCCGTAATACGGATCAATATTTTTGTTTTCAAAATTCTAACGGTCGAACCGAACCGTTCAACATAATCCCATATGAATATATACTTGCGGACCGAATTTTATATTTTTTAGAATTTTTTTACTATTTTTTTAAGATAGGTAGAAAATCAATTGATCTGATTTTCTGGACTGAGTGAGGCTATGGTGCTATGCATAGCACGGATGGGGTCCGTGCTACGGCCAAAAAATTGACTTTTTAAAATCCTAACGGTCGATCCAACCGTTCAATGTGATAATCATATGAATATGTACTTGCAAACTAAATTTTATATTTTTTTCAAATTTTTTTACTATTTTTTTAGATAGGTAGAAAAATCAGTGTTTTCTGAAAATTCTGGACCATCAAAATTCTACCTATCTAAAAAAATAATAAAAAAATTTGAAAAAATGTAAAATTAGTTTGCAAGTACATATTCATATGATTATCACATTGAACGGTTGGATCGACCATTAGGATTTTAAAAAGTCAAATTTTTGGCCGTAGCACGGACCCCATCCGTGCTATGCATAGCACCATAGCCTCACTCTTCTGGACTATCCAAAAACAGTGATTTCAGTATAATATGAAATGTAAATAGGTGCGATTAAATAATCAGACTTAAAAAAAAATTGGATTGACAATAAGGTTTCATATTAATAATTTCTACAAGTCCGTGACTTATTTTTCTATTTGAAATTATCAAATTAACAAACAGCATTCAATATAACCAAGCCTTCTCAATCAACAGATAATATAACCAAGCCTTCTCAAAAAGATCTTGAGACCACATCGAGCGATTTACCTACACTTGAAAATTACTGATCTAATTTAATTCGTTGGTAATCCAACGACTATAAAAATTCGGATATTCTAAATAACTCAAATTGGATCCGGACCGTCTCATCAGAATCCGCACAGATATTAAAGGGCCACGTGAATTTCAACCTGAGCTGCTCTATCCATTCCACACTGTTAAAAGCCCTCTTAAAAGTTAAAACCCAGCTCCGACAAAGAGAAAGAGAGAGAGAGAGAAAGAGAAAGAGAAAGAGATGCTCCTCTCTGTGCGGGTGGCCTCAGGCCCTTCGCCACCTCCCACCGCGGAGCGCCGACGAGCGTGTACAAGCCGGCGAGCAGTCGTGCGGGCAGTCTCCAGAACCTCCAGCAAGGAGAAGAGACGACCGACGGACGACTACCATGCCACGGTGGAGTCTCTCAACTCACGCGAGCGTATCGTGCCAAGAAAATCCCTCGGTCAGGTAATCTATTGTCCGAGGTATAATGGTAATTGCCAGTGAAGGAACCCAGTTTTATCTAAGTTCTGCTACATTAGCCCAGTGTTTCCATCCATTTTGATTTTCATATCAATTATGTGATTAAATTGACTCAGTAATTTGCAATTGGGCCTCAATATCTCCTTTTTTTAGCTTTGAAACTAGCCTAAGCATCAAACAAGACACAATACAAGGTTCAAAAGAACTGGTGTAATTGATCTCTGGTTTCAGTTTTCTTCATTGTTTTTTCATAAAGCCATCCAATTCACTCAACATTTGGTTATTCTTATAGAACTATATGTTGAATTCAAGCATAAATGAAGAACTCGTAGATGCAGCTGATGTCAAAGAAGGGGACGTGGTACTAGAGATCGGACCTGGTACTGGTTCATTAACCAACGCTCTTCTCAATTCGGGGGCTACAGTCCTAGCTGTAGAGAAGGTTATATATTTACTGCATTTATTATCTTGGAGTTAAATGGCGAATCTGTATTTCCGGGCAGTAAGATTTGCATATGCTTTTTTAAAAAAAATAGGATCCTCGAATGGCAACTCTGATAAAGGATAGGTTTGCGGGCACCGAGCACTTAAAGGTATATTTCTTTTAGTTTTTATTATACAACATGCAAAAGATAAATAGCAAAATAGTAGACATATCTGGCCACATGATTTTTAGTATGTTCAGGTCAGTTTCCATACTGTTTTAGTGATGTCTGGTGAGTCCGTACTGTCCAATCTAAAACGAGTGCATCAGATCAATCGACTGACATCATCTATGGTGCGTTTTTAACGATGCCATCTGATGCTTGCGGGTTAGATCGGATGATCTGACCTGAAAAGCATGAAAAGCATAATCCCATGCCGGTGATAAATTGTACCAATTTCAACTTCATAGTATTGTTCTAAAACCTTTTTGACCACCTTTATATTGAGTTCTTTCTTTCTATTGTTTGGTGTTTGGTTTGAACTTTGAGAAATTAAGTGTAAACTGAAGTTAACAGTGTCGAAATAGAGGTTCCATTGCACCCTGAGGTTACTCGAGCTAAATTTGCTTAAGTCAAGCTGAATTGCCCCCATTACAGTGTAGTGGTTCAGTTAAAAAAAAAAAAGAAATAAAGAAAATAAAAAGTCCGAAATAATCGATAAAAGAAAATGAAATGAATCTGAAGAGAATATCTTATGAACTGATTGCACCATAACATTCTATTTTAAAAAGACCTTTGGTTTCAATTGCAAACGGTTTAGAGGAAAGTTTCGTTTCACCTTTTTAGTCATATAGTTTTTGTGTCACAATTTGTAGATTCTCCAAGAGGATATCACAAAATGCCACCTTGTTTCGCATCTTGCCCCTATGTTGCAAAACCAGATACCAGAGGGACCTCAAAAACTTGCAAAGGTATTGATATGAACATTTTTAGTAATGTTTATTTTCTCTGTTACGAGTTCCGACTCCTGCTATTTTATGAAATATTTAAAAATATCGTAGCACAATGATGAACAAACAGGTAACCCATATTAAGTTACTAAATTACGAGATTGTATGTTTTGGAACAAGAATAGTAATCCTAAAATTTCATTGGACCATTTCCATAATTTACTAAAGAACTAATAATGATAAGCTAATTTCTATCATTTTCCTATTTTTAAAGGCTACAACTATCAGAATAACTTTTCAAATACTTCACAATCCAAAAGAATATCGTTTAGGTTGCATACCAAACAGATTATTTGGACCAAAATGGGATACTGTAAAGTTCAAGGGCCCAAACAGGACATGATTAGTGCTTTGATGTTTTTAGCATAATGATCTTATTTCTTCAGGTAGTAGCAAATATACCATTTAATATAAGCACTGAGGTTGTAAAGCTTCTACTTCCTATGGGAAATACCTTCTCAGATGTTGTCCTTTTGCTTCAGGTTTGTTATTTGAACTAATACCGATGTTATCCAAAATTAGTCTTTGAAAGAGTTTCTGCTACTATTAAAAGCATAAAGCGCTCAAATAGGGATGTAAATACGCGCCGTGCCGTGACTTGGGTCGCGTGACCACATGTCGTGACCATACCAGTTCGCATGCCGTGCCGTGTCAATTTTACGAAAGATGGTCACGGCACGTGACACACGAGCCAGGGCACGTCAGCGACACACGTGCCGTGCCGTGACGGAACCGTGCCATGCAGTGACGTATCCGGTCACGGCATGACTATTTTTACATCCCTAAGCCCAATTAACAATCAGCTGTGCAATGTGCCCTTAATTGGACAATGATTCTCAGTTGAACCCAACCTAGCCTTAATTTTAACTTCACCTCTTCAGTTAAAGCACCAAGCAGACAAGAATAGAAGCAGGTTCGTACCTGAGACTAAACTCTTTTATACACAATAATAAGTAAAAACTTGGTGTTGACTTGAATTAATTATAGGATGAAGCGGCTGCACGGCTGACTGACGCTTCAGTTGAAACACCGGAGTATCGATCCATTAATATATTTGTTGACTTTTACTCTGGTATGCTATTTTAATTTTTGTTTGGCATACTTCTAATTGAACTATGCATTTATCAGAATAGGACAATTAATGCTTTTGAAATAAGTCTTCTTGGGAGTTTTTATGTTTGTTATCATCTATTGTTGGTGGCCTAATTATCTTCAATTTTTGAAATCAGCTCCATACACTTCCTTAGAAGAACCACATTTATTCTCAATCATTATATCTCTTTGTATTAAGGAACAGTTACTTTGGACAGTTTTAAAGGAAACATGCACCTAAAATCTTAATATTTTTAATCCTGATATTAAGAGACTCATGTTGAAGTCCCTCATTTGTAGATCCGGAGTACAAATTGCAAGTAGAAAGAACAAATTTCTTCCCTCAACCAAAGGTAAACCTCTCTTTTTGAAACACTTGAAAGATTGATCACAAATTCCATCTATACCCTTAGAAGTTGTAAATTGCTAGCATTTATACTTGCGCTAAATTTCATAAAACAGGCTGCTTGTCCATATTTTACCAGTGCTTTTATATCTGATTCTCGATGTAATATATGAATATAAGTGGGCATGTGCACAAAATAGTATTTTTGGAGGGTTTATAATTTGAAAGTTTAAACAAGGGCTTATCTTGTTCCTGTTTGGAAAAGAAAAACATGTAAATGGTTAAAGCAAGAAAGCATATGTTCTTGTTTCTTCATCCTATACTGCTGCTCTAACTATTATTATATGCTTTTTGATGAAGGGACCCAGCACTAATATTTTTGTTTTCTTGTTAATTAAATTTGAAGTTTGATGCTGCGATTGTAAGGTTTAAATTAAAACAGATTTCGGAGTATCCACCAGTTGCTTCTCCAAAGACCTTTTTTTCTATGGTCAGCAACTTTTATTAGTAAATTATCTCTATTTTTGCATTTGAAATTCTAGTGCATTAATTTGATTTTTATGATTGTTTGTCAATTTTAAAATCTAAATTTTCAGGTAAATTCCGCTTTCAATGGGAAGAGAAAAATGTTGAGGAGATCACTTCACCATTTGTGCTCTTCTACCGAGATTGAATCGGCTCTTGACAATATTGGGCTTCCAATCACGGTATGTTTATTGGATATTAGAAAGAGAGTAGGGTTAAAATGCCTCATTATTTTCGTGCCCCAATCATGCCTCACATCCCTATCTCCTTTTTCAAAGTCCAAACAGTCGATCCGAACTGGTCAGCATATTAAAATGTGCTTGGAGACGAAATTTTATATTTTTTGGAATTTTTTACTATTTTTTTTTAACTAGATACAAAATCAATGTTTTTGGATGGTCCAGAATCTTCTAAAAACAATGATTTTCTACCTATCTTAAAAAGTAGTAATTTTTTTTTCAGAAAAATATAAAATTTGGTTTTTAAGCACATTTTTATATGGAGATCATGTTGAGCGACTGTTTGGACTTTGAAAATAGAGATAATGATGTGAGACATGATTGGAGCAAATAATGGGGCATTTTATCTCTTACTCCTATTAAATACTGCAAAAGTTATGTATTTTTTTTTTTTTTTGCAATATTCTCCATTTTGGTTGCTTAACTGTATGCTTCAACAAATGCAGTCAAGACCCGCTGAGCTCACGTTGAATGATTTTGTGAGGCTGCATAACAATTTGGTAAACAGTAAATTCTTCTGAAGTTGTAAATAAAAAAAAAATCACCCTGATTTCTCCAAGAAGAATTAAAGCGCTGGTCTTGATCCAAGCGCAAGAAGGTTTTTTCTGATAGGAAAATGATTATGGCACACCATTTTATCAGTGATGATGTTATGTCTACTCTATATTTAACTCAGTTCGTCATGTTTAATGAACAAAAAAGTGAATGAATGAAGAGAGCTATTACTTATCAATTTATCATTTTCAAAATTAGATAAGGATCATTCCTTTACTATTTACTATATTTTTCTATCGAACATGATTTTTAGGTTGTGTTTCGAAGATGGATAACTCAGTAATACCTTTTAGGCAACTTTATTCTTTAATTATTTTCAAATTATCTTATTCCCAAACACAAGGTCATTATGTATTTAACTGATAAACGCCTCATTTGTGATGCACACAAGCTAGTTTTTTTTTTAAATCAGTCAAATTTGAAAGATTTTTTCTTGACGACTGAAATAGCATCTACATTCATTAAATTAGACTGATATAGTGATATTAGAAGATAAATAACTGAAATTAATTTAAAGATAATTTGAAAAACAATACACTCATGCAATTGATTTTGATTGCTTTTTAACATTTGGAAATTGAAATAAAAATTCTCATACATCTCAAAAATTAATTTCTAATATGGATGAGTGAATATGAATCAATATATTGGTCAACGTGACGTCTGAAAGCAATTTCATTAATAAAATAAATCTTTATATTTATGAAATTATCATATATCTCTGAAACTACAAATAAAATGCCATCTAAAATTTAAAATTGTAATGAAATTACCATTTCCCCAAAAGTTCTGAACTGAAGAAAAAAAATAATCCACAGGCTTGTAGAGTTTTCACCTGCACTTTAGTCGAGCCTGTATTTATGGGCTTTAAGGCTGCAAATCGGAAGCCCATTTTTTCTGCTACGTCACCTTTAAAGTAAAAAGTCGTAGAAAATGTTAAAATACAGAACCATTTAAATCTTCGTATCGTCTTGTTTCTTTAGTAGACGGCGCATCCAAAGCGAGATCTAGGGTTTATTGTTGACCTTCCAACAATTCCAAGGTTAGAGATTCTAGATGCACTCCGTGCTAGATCGTAAATTATCCTTCCAATTGCTTGATGTTGTTTGGTTTTGAGATCTACTTCTGTTTGTTCTGTTTTTGGTATTCATAGCGATCTGTGTTGGTATCGTCTATTTCTGTAATTTTTCCTTTCATTTGTGCACTATTTGAGAAATAAAGGATGATATAACTATAATTCGTTAGTATTCTATGGAACAAGAATGGATCGTTAATTATTCTCGCGATTATTCCCTGCAGCTAGCTTGTTAGATCAATAGATAGCAGTAATAAACTACCGTTCAACTATTTTGAGTATTTTTTCTTTTCTTTGGTTTGGCCTGTATAGTCCCCATCGAGCGATATTTGCTCATAATTGTGGAACTCATGGTCAATTGCAGCATAATTAGAACGGTTTAATTTAAATGGGGCTGTGTAGATTCTACCAAGTTTTCAAATCCTACTTGTACAAATTAACTATCAATTTTGGTTGAATTTAAAATATTTTTTTTTATCATTTTTCAGATAAAGATGAGGCCAATATTTTGTGGGAACCTTGACTTTGATACGAGACAATCTGACGTGGAACGGCTTTTCAGGCGGTATGGTCGAATTGACAAGATCGACATGAAGTCAGGTACAATTAGTCCAACAAAAATAACGGAAAAGGACAAAAAATGATTTAAATGAAACTTGCACTCGCTATTTGCTTTTATTGTGCAACACGGAGGCATCACCACCTGCAGGGCATGCTGGATATCTATTGTCTCCCAGGCCGCCGCACAGAGTAGCATCGCAAAATAAATTATTTTACACGAAAGAAGATTTCTTTCATTTCAGGGTTTAATTGGAAAACTTCAATATATGAAAGATACCAAACATTCAAAATACTATCTTAGCTATCTGGGATTTTTGTTTACTTTTATAGGGTTATATAAGAAATTGGAACTTCAGATGAAGGTATTTGAGAAATTTTGGTTACAAGGTTGTATGTAATTATTTCATATTATGTGCCTGAGGTCTCCTGTACTCAGCAATTTCTTTGCGCAGGATATAATATTGGATGATGGAACGGGTCCCACCCCACTCACTCATTTCAGTTCACTTGGGCACTAAACCAACCTTAGTGTCTCCTCTCTGTCATGCAATTTTGCCTATTTTTCTATCGTCCCTACTACCCGTCTACCACATCTTCTATGTGGGTCCCAGTCATATGCACAACCAAGCAGGAACAATATAATGGAGGTGGTGGCACAACCGTAATTTCTGACTGTCAAACAACCACCAAATGCAAATCCAAATGCAAATGCCTTTCTTTTCACATTTTCATCTTTGTTGTACCTCTACATTTATTTAAGGTCTGTTCCTGCTTACTAGCCCAAATTTTTAATAGTTTAAATGGAGGGGCTAACCTGTTAATCTTTTCCATTTGTCCTTTTTTCTTTGTTGGTTTACAAAAATGTTATATTTTTCGAATCTCAAAATTCGACACGATAAATCTTGTTAATTTTTTTGCATAAAAATTTGTAGGTTTTGCTTTTGTTTACATGGAGGATGAAAGGGATGCTGATGATGCAATCCGAGCCCTTGATCGAACTGAATTTGGCAGAAAAGGTCGTAGGCTTCGCATCGAGTTGGCAAAGGTGCTATAACTGATTATTACTTTCGAAAAGTAATAAATTATAAAAAATATTTAGTTATTATAAAAAAGGCAAGTTTTTGCAGTAGTCAAGTCACATTAAATGCACATAAATTCAAATATCTTGAGTCGAGTTTCCTAGAATTTATTCAGACTTTTTTTTTATGCTGCGATTGCATAAAAACATAAAACTTTGAAGCTGCACCAGTGTTTTTAAATAACAAAAAAGAAACAAACAAACAAGAAAGCAATCAAACAAATAAAAAAAAGTAAAATTCAATTATACTAAAATAAGTTCTTTGTGTCATTCTTTCAGCATGAAGATCGAGGCGGAGGAGGGCCAAGCCGAGTGGGCCGTGGCTCGCGGCGGTCGCCGGGCAGCATGAAGCCGTCAAAGACTCTCTTTGTCATAAACTTCGACCCTGTCAGCACCCGCATGAGGGATCTGGAACGCCACTTTGAAACTTATGGCAAGATCGTCAACATCAGGATCCGTCGCAACTTTGCCTTTGTGCAGTACGATACCCTAGATGATGCCAGCAAGGCTTTTGAGGCTACTAATGGAAGGTAAAAGCTAATAACGATGCCCTTTTTATTTTCTTTTAATAATTTTTTTTATGCTTAAATTCTATTTTCGCATAAATTACGAATATATCATAGCTTCCGTGAATTCCATGAGCGACAAGTGTTTTGAGGCTGTTGATATTAGATAATGCCTTTTTGCATTAGATGAATTGTGCAATTTATCTTACATTATATTAGTTTTTAACTCCATATGTTTCTGAAATGTAGCAAATTATTGGATCGGGTTCTGTCAGTTGAGTTTGCGCTGAGGGATGATGACGAAAGGGGTGGCCACCAGAGCCCCAGCAGAAGGGATAGAGATGGTGATGGGGGCCGTGATAACCGGTCACCTAACAGGGACAGATACCGTGCCCGGGACCGGTCCCCCAGTCCTTATGGGCGGGGCCGTGAAAGGGGCAGCCCTGATTATGGCCGTGGAGCGAGCCCAAGAGACAACAATGGCCGTGTCAAAAGCCCAGTGGGAGGTCGGTCCAGAAGCCCAGTGAATGGCCGGGCTGATAGCCCAGTTCCTGAGAGGGAGAGAGAGAGGTCTGGAGAGAGGGAAAGAGAGAGGTCAAGGGATAGAGGGAGAGATAGGTCAAGAGAGAGAGAGAGGGACAGGGAGAGAGGGAGATATAGAGAGAAGTCTGAGGAGAGGGCTAAGGAGAAGGATCTGGAGAGGGATAGGGATAGGGGGAGAAAGAGAGAGAGGTCTGAGGAGAGAGAGAAGGATCTAGAGAGGGATAGGGACAGGGGGAGAAAAAGAGAAGAGAGGTCTGAGGAGAGGGAAAGGGACAGAGAGAGGTCTGAGGAGAGGGGCAGAGAGAAGGATAGGGAGAGAGTCAGAGACCGAGAGAGGTCTGAGGAGAAGGACAGGTATGGCAGGTGCGTCGCTCTCTATCTATTTATTATTATACATATATTAGCATATCAGATTTGGAACCATACTGGTACAGTAACATAATCTTTGTTCTCCATTTTTACCCTGTAATTTATTTGTTGTTGGAATCCTTAGAGAGGGTAGTATTTTAAGGAAAGTAAACCAATCTACTCCTGCCTGTAACAAATTAATAACGTATTGTTTAGTATGAGCCAGTTGGTATCAAACGGCTTGTTTTAATTTGAATATTTTTCCCCCCCTTTCTAAGTTAAGTTATCTTCTTTTGTAGTAGTGGCTCTCCTGAAGATAGAGCATGACAATTGGAACTGCAGTGATCCTCCATTATTCTCATGTAATATTTTTCTCCGGACATTAGTACTTGATGTTTTCGATTGTGGAGATTAGTAGTTGGTGTGAAGCTTGTACTTGTTGCCTTGATATGGTGTAGAATTCCCTTGCAAACATAGCAATTGGATTTTTTTTTTTTTTTTTTTTTTTAAACTGTGACTTTGTTAATGTTCTGTACTGCTATATGTTTAGGATTATTGATTTCCATAATCATTTGTAAGCTCTTTTCAGCACGTTGAATATGGGTTCTTTTTTGGATTTTCTCTAGTTGCTGAATTTTTCTCTTTAATTTGTGGAACTGTTGGGTGTCAGTATGTTTGGCGGAACCCAAATAAATGATTCTTCTGGGATAGTGGTAACGAGACAGTAAAAATTCTGGCTTGTTCTGAACACAAACACCGACGCACGGGTGCACAGTAAAGAGATGCACAAGCCCAACAATCATCTCGTGATAGTGGTCCAGGAGAAAAGCATAAGAAAATCTCACAAGTTTTTACCGTTGGATATTTATTTAAAAGATGTTAATGGAGGTTATTTTATAGTGAGTAGGGTTTAAATACCTATTGTTTTCCAATCATGTAAAATTTAATATCGAAACACATGTTAATATAGAGTTTATATTAAGCGGTACAAATTGATTATTTGAACTTAAAAACAAAGGAATGCTCTCTTCCCTCCCCTTCTCTCCTTCCCCCCACTTATTACATCCGAATTTACTAAATAAGTCTAAATTAGCTTGTAATTTTCAGACCAGAGGAATTCTAGAAAGGCTGAAATTTGCAGCGTGATAGGAAACAAGGAAAGAAACTTACCGGGCTAACGAAATTGTTTTCTGATTGAGAGACCAGCAATGATATAAAGTTTTAGCGGATAATTCAAAATTTTATAAAATTTATATGTAGACGACAATCCGATTTAAACGCAAAACGAGTCTCTTTAATTAGTGTAACTGTTTGTGTCATTATGTGGAGCCCAATAATTGATTATGATTATGATTATGATTGTTTGGGGATGAAAGAGGAGAGATGCACAAGCCCAACAATCATCTCATGACTCTGGATACCAAACTAACACCTTGCTTTGATGGTGGTAGTCTGGTAGAGGAGAAAAGGCAAAGAAAATCTCAAAATATATTTTCTCGTTTGATGTTTATTTAGAAGATGTTAATGGAGCTCTTTTTTTTTTTTGTTTATAAATTTGAGCTGGGCTATTGTGTTTCATAAATGGTCATGTATTACTTTATGCTCATATCTTTATTTTTAATGTCAAAACAATCGATTTGAACTATTCAAAAATGTGTTTGCAGAACAAATTGTACAGTAGTTATATATTTCTTTACTATTTTCTTCTTGATAGGTACAAAATTATTGTTTTTCAAAGATTCCAAACCATCTAAAAACAACAATTTTCTACCTATCTAAAAACATAGTAAATAAATTTTTAAAGATGTTGAGCTATTCGCATCTACAATCTTGAAATTTGAAATTGAAAATACTATATGAATTAAGAAAGAGCTCTTACTTCCTCAAGGAAGGGGGACCAACCATTATATATTCTCACAAAAGAATCTATCTGTCCTTGTTTGTGTTTACCCTCAATGGAACCGAGTGTAAATTAAGTTCTACTGCTGCTTTACCAGTTCTCGTTTTGTCAGGGGAAAACATAAATAATCCATATCCTCTTGAGGTCCGATCAGAATCTGAACCAATTCCAATTCAGTCCGAGGTGAAATGCATGAAATTTTGATCTGACGGTCTGAATCTAAACATAAATATTATTTATGTTAACTTAGGTGATATGAATTGAACACATAAAGAGGCACGAGAGCTGAAATCAGAAAACTTTGGAGTTAGGATGCGTTTGAAAATGCCTTTTGTTTTCTGTTTTTCGTTTTTTCCAAAGAAAAGAAACACAAACTATGTTTGGCCGCTGCCGCTGCGAAAGGACGTAAAAACAAGGAAAAAATAACGAAGTAAAAAATCAAACAAATTGCTACTATTCTCCATCTTCACCCAAAGTCCAAAATCTGAATGGATCTCTTCCCTGGGTTCAGATCCAGTGCGGCACCTTACCGTGTAGAATAAATTAAAATTTGTATCATCTGTTTTAACCTGACACGAATATCAAAGCAGATCCCTTCTCTCCTCCCTCACTTATAATATCCGAATTTACCATATAGATCTGTATTAGCTTGTAAATTTCAGACCAACAAAATTCTTGAAATGCCGAAATTTGCACCATGATAGGAAACTCGAAAAGAAATTTATCGGGCCAACACAAAGCCCAGTGGAGATGAACACACATAGTGCATGGTTGCTTGCAACAAGGTATGATCAAGTGCAAAAGTTCAGCGCTATTTAGTATTTACTTGGAAGTTGGAAGCTTGCGCATGTGAAATTTGCGCCCGTGATTAGTTTTAGCCGAACCCGAACCCACATAAATGGCCCTCATTTCAGTTCCTTCCAACGACCAACTGTTGCATTTGCCTCTTTAATTTACCTCCTTCCCCTAGCTTATACTCTGCCTAGCTAGACTCCTTCTATTTGATAGCCAGCGAGCCAATACTTACTTGCCTTTTCTTTCTCCCCTTGAATATAATTATATAAATTCTCACCTCTCCCTCAACTGTAGCTGTAGCTGTGTAACACACAACAGCTTAATTAATTTCACAGTCCAAATTAAAATGGCTCCAAAACTCTTGTACTCCCTCCCATTGTGTTTCTTCTTGCTCTTAAACCACCATTGTGCCACAGCGACAATTAATTATGCAGATGCACTCGAGAAGTCAATCTTGTTTTTTGAAGCACAGCGATCTGGCCAGTTGCCGAGTAATCAACGTGTCACCTGGCGAGGCAACTCCGGCCTCTCTGATGGGTCTGCACACCAAGTTCGTCAAACCCACTACTTTATCATAAAATAAAATGCACCAGAATCAACATATATATATATATATATATATATATTGATCATAAGCCAAATGTGAATAGGTGGATTTGGTTGGCGGCTACTATGATGCCGGTGACAACGTGAAGTTCGGGCTACCCATGGCCTTCACCACGACAATGTTAGCATGGAGCGTAATTGAGTTTGGAAACATGATGTCTGGCCAACTTGACAACGCCAAAGCAGCTGTCCGGTGGGGCTCTGATTACCTCCTCAAGGCTGCCACCACTACTCCTGATTCCCTATATGTCCAGGTGATCCAATTCATTCAACTTGGCTTTATGGCAGCAGTTGTGTTTTAATTTTGGTCTAAAATGTCTGACTAGCCAGCGATTACTCGATAGTCTATTCGACGGGCATCATTTTAAGATGTCTAAATGCTGTCCAAGCATAACTATTTTTCATTTCGATGATATAATGCAAAAATTTAAATTTCGAATGACATATTTGGATTGTTGATCTCTACATCATAAATAAGCAAGACATTCGTGCTGAAATTTGTAAATAATTAGAGCCTGCTTTGTGTAAGTTGTAGAAATATATATAATAAAGAACACTGAATTTGATTGTAATAAAGCCGTTAATTTTGTTCGGCCATTTGTTCATGTAGAAATCAACATATATTTTAATACGCTTGTATGATACAACAAGTTGTATCGCACGTGATTCGTGAAGCATAGCAAGACAACAGTTAGGATTTGTTGTTTTTAAAATTTAGTTAAATTATTAGTTCAAAGTGAAAATAAGCTTAACATGGCACTAAAAAGTAGGCAATTTTTATTAATCCTTGTTGTTATTTCTCTTATTTGATTTTAATTTTGTAGGTGGCAGACCCAAACCAGGACCACAGGTGCTGGGAGCGGCCTGAGGACATGGATACACCACGAAACGTATACCGGGTCACTGCCCAGAATCCCGGGTCTGATGTGGCAGCAGAGACTGCTGCCGCATTGGCTGCTGCATCTATTGTGTTCAAGAATTGTGATCCAGCTTACTCTGCCAAGTTGCTTGATGCTGCTACTAAGGTTTATCAAATAATAAGCAAACTTCTATGTTGCCCCCTTGTTTTGAAAGAAATACTAAACAGTCCTGGCATTTTACTGAGTTCAAAAGTAACTAATTACTTGAAGTATATATATATATATATATTTTTTATTGTAGGTATTTGACTTTGCAGATAGGTACCGGGGATCATACAGTGATTCGCTGAGCTCCGTGGTGTGCCCCTTCTATTGCTCTTACTCTGGTTATCATGTAAGATCTTCAAATCTGTATTAATTTAGTTTCTCTTCCATGATAATTGAAGAATATCAGAATTAATCCTCTGTTGTCAGATGATGAGACATTAAAAAGCACTGGAGTAGTTTTAAATAAAGAGTTATGTCAGAGTCAGAGATAAAGGTTAAAATTAAACAAAATATCTTTACTAAAGCTTTCAATGATCTATGAATATACAGGATGAACTGCTATGGGGGGCATCATGGTTGCATTGGGCATCAGAGGACGTGTCGTACATGTCATACATTCAATCGAACGGTCATACGCTCGGTGCCGAAGAGGATGATTTTTCCTTCAGTTGGGACGATAAGCGCATCGGCACCAAGGTTCTTCTATCCAAGGTAACACAATTTTGACTTTCTTTTTCTCTCTCAAAAAAAAAAAAGGTCATCTGGTTAGGCCTGAGAATGATTTCATTCATTGAATTTCTTAAAAATCCATCAGTGTTATTGGAATGATTTGGTTGAAATAAGGTTAATTTCTAAGATTTTTTTTTATATATTTAGACAAATGGGTTATTTTATCCTTATGAATACAATTTATGTCAATTAAAGTATGGTCAATTGACAATTATACCCCAATATAGCCTGAATCCTACCAAATTAGTCTCATATTGCACCCAATTGTGTACTTAATTAGAGAGCAAACAAGCAAAGCAAGGCTTAAAATTGGTTTAATCTAACGACCTAGCTATTTAATTTGTTTTAGGGGTTCTTACAAAACAGGATAGATGCATTGCAGCTGTACAAAGTTCACTCAGATAATTATATCTGTTCTCTTGTACCTGGATCAAATGGATTCCAATCACAGTATACACCAGGTTATTTCTCTTTATTTCATTCTCTGAGATCAAAGGGCATGGCATTTGGAACTGACAGATAAAAAAAAGCTAAATTTCCGGACTAACATATAATTCTTCGGGAAAGGGAATGATTGTTTTTTTTTTTTCTTCGAAACCGCACCAATGGTACGGTTCTACTAGGTGCAGGTTTCTGGGACCGCACCATTGGTACGGTTCCAGTGCTTTTCAGACCTTAAAACCCCATTCTGACTGCAGATTTGTTTGAAAACTGATCCTGACCACAAATTTGCTCGAAAACTGTTGGAACCGTGCACCATTGGTGTGGTTGCATCTATTTTTCGAAGAAATTAAAATAAAAAAATGTTTGATAGAGCAAGAAAATTGGAAATTTTTTTGGACTGAAATTTAAATTTTGTATTATGTAACAGGGGGACTTTTGTTCAAAGGAAGTGAGAGCAACTTACAGTATGTGACATCTACTAGTTTTCTACTTCTCACATATGCCAAGTATCTCACCACAAATGGAGGATCCATCTCCTGTGGTACCACCACTGTCTCTGCAACAGACCTCATTTCTTTAGCAAAGAAACAGGTACCAAACTAAACCTAGCAATTTCACCCAGTACTGTACACCAAAAGTAAGCTCATTTTTGCAAATCAGTCCTCAATTCATCCAAATTTATAACGAGTTCTTTTACATGTTTTCTTTGGTTTTAGAAGGAATAACTTTAGTGCATTTCAAATGCCAGGTGGATTACATATTGGGTCAGAACCCGGCAAGGACATCCTACATGGTAGGATTCGGTAACCGGTACCCATTACGCGTGCACCATCGTGGGTCGTCCCTACCGGCATTGCGGGACCACCCAAGAGGCATTTCTTGCAATGATGGATTCCAATACCTCTATTCTGGATCACCGAACCCTAATTTACTTGTCGGGGCAGTTGTAGGTGGTCCCGACAATGGGGATGTGTTTTCAGATGACCGGAATAATTACCGGCAGACCGAACCGGCAACATATATCAATGCTCCTTTTGTTGGGTCCCTAGCTTTCTTCGCTGGAAACCCAAATAATTAACAGCCAAACCCAAATAATTAACAAACTCATATTTTTTCCTTGTGAAAAAAATATTGTATCATAAATTAGCTTTCAGATTGCATGTGTAACGGATAATGTACCTTATCTTCTTTTTTTTTTTGCTATGCACACAGCACATTTAGGATTTGTAGTCTTATTTCCCCTCTGATAAAATGTTGTGGTCGTTCAGAATTAAAAAAATAAAACAAATTTTATGATCATGATGTGCTCTATGAGTATCCAAATGTAAGTTGGGTTGGGTATTCATAATTTAAAGTTGGATTATAAACAAACAAAGGGGAAGAATGAATCTAATTTATTGAGATTTGGGACTTGCCTCGGGGGCTGGCTACTCTTCAGTACTTGCTATTATAATTATAACCTCACATGTGATGTGAACCATTGATTAAAGATCGGGTGGTCGAGATTACATTTTCCAAACAGTGCAGATCATCCTGCCCACATAAATGGAAAATGGATGGTGATTTGGGTACATGTTGGATACAGCAATTGGTGTATTTTGAGCAAGTCGGTTAGGTTAACGTCAAATTAAAATAATTAAATTAAAAATTTATTATTCAGCTTTTACAAAACTAATCCAACCAAACAAATTAGATGTTTAATTTCATAATGAGAACATATGGGTTTTGAGGGAACTGGATTTATAATTTCTATACGGGTATGGTATGGATGCTCCGTTTTTTTCCCAATTTATTCTCGTAGTTTTTCTCAAACTCTTCCCCACATGATGTAAATTGGTGGGAAAATAAAATTATATCCTACTCAATTTTGATTTTTCCAATTGATGCACTGCCACGGTTAATTGAATAACAACAAAACAAGTAAATTTCAATTTATTTGATTGATCCGATCGAAATAAGGGAGATTAAAATTGAAAATATCGTAATTCAATACATACAAAAATATATTTAATAATTATATAAATAAATCTAAAAACATATATTAGTCAAACTGAAATAAGAGAGATTAAATTAAGTTAAATATTAAAAATCAAAAGAATATAAGTCAAACATATACTAGAGTGTTCTGGGAATTTCATGTATATTCCTCAAAAGTTTCAAAATTACGTATTTTCTCTCTAATTCTGTAATAACATATTTACCCTTCTAAATTCTAATAATTCACAAATTTACTCAATTAACCAATAACTGAAATTAATTAAGTTTGATATTCTATAAATTATAATTAATTATCTAATCTCTTCCCTTCTCCCTTCTAAAACGCTTCCGTAGACATAAACAAAGGCCATGGTAGATAATTTCTCTCTCTCTACCATACGAACTCACTCTCACCATGGCACACCAACCGACCCATCTCCGCGCCACCTACAGCTGACTTGAGAGAGAAGTCGGATAGGATTGAGATGAGAAATAAAAAAAAGTAAACAGAGACAAATATGGAGCTTCTTGATTCTTTCGCAGAATTCACATTACCTACGCCTCACTTATAAATCCCTTTTCCTTTGTTGTTCATTTTACATATCAAACTCCCAAATAAAAAGGCCAAAAAAAAAATCCAAAAATCAAATCAAACACTTTTTTCTTCTCAATTTTCTCTTTGGAATCAGAGCATTTGATCAATGGCTGAGCAAGAGAACACGAGCCCAAGGTTCTCTTCCTAGAGGCGGAGCTAGAATGGATCAGGGGTAGGCAACCGCCTACCCCTGAATTTTGAAAATTATCTATAAATCCGTATAAAATTAGATCATTGCCTATGTACCTCTATTTCGGTCCATTGCCTACTCCTGCTGTGATTATCTTCTAGTTGTAGCTTGATTCGGTTTTTTGTGTGTGTCAATTTTGAATTTAACAAACATGAGTTTTGTTGTTTTGGAAGGAAAGTGAACGGAGGTTTTTTGGAGAAGAAAGATAACTGGGTACTTCTTTTTAAATAGACTTGATGTATTGGTCCATTAATTATAATAATAGAAATAATTGTTGGTTCACATAGAATCTGAAGCATCTAGAAATTATTTGAGTTTTAACATTCAATTCAGACCATTGTGCCTTGCTATTTGATGATTTTAACATACAATGAATCTATTTATTTTTAAACTATCACAAAAATTATTTGAATCACAAAGTACAGTGAATAAAAATTAATTTTTAACCTCACTTTTTTTACTAAACTGTTTAGAAATAAAAAAATTTATTTTTAAGAAAGGGTGCGTTGATAATTTTAATTTTTTATTAAAAAATAAAAAACAAAATAGAAAATAATAACTATTTTTTAATAATTTATTTTTTACCTACCTCTGATAAAAATCCTGGCTATGCCACTGCCTCTTCCTGATCATCCTAAGGCATGCTCGAACGCACTTCTGATCAGGAGTTCGTGTTGCTCAACCCAATCACCCAGAGCATGGTTGTTCTACAGGGTGGCGCTAGCTGGTATACTCTCAGCAGTGCTTGGAGATGCTATGACCGGATCTGCCACTGGAGATCATAGCTCATGAAGTGCCTAAGTAGACTAAAGTTACAAAGATAAAGAATTGAACTTGTCTAGACTATCTGAAGGGAAGCTATATTTAAAGGATATGTATGAGAAAAATGAATAAAACTATTTTTAACGGATATGGTTCAAGCGTTAAGCTTTAAGCTGATAATGATATAATTCATGTACAAAGACAGGTAACATGTACGTTTTTCTCTGTACTGTCATGAATCTTCCTCCTCTCAGCAGCAAGAGCTTGTTTAATCATCGGCAATTTCTGGTATATCATCTCCCATATCAGATTTACAACACCTGCTCCATTACTGCCACTATGGTTCTGAAACTAGGAATCGGAATCGGAATCGGAATCGGAATCGGAATCGGGTTCTTGATTGTAGAATCAGAATCGGGTGAATACGCCGGAATCGGCCGAGTTGACTCGGTAACTTGAATTTTTTTGGCAGAAGCTTATTTTGTATCCAAAAAGTAGAAAAAAAATTGATAAAAAAATAATTTCCAGTACTATTATGTCTATTTCAAATTTAACTAATTTTTTTAATATAATCATAATATCAAATAAAATAATGGAGAACAAAATTAGTAATTAACTTAGATTTATATACTAATATTTAACTACAAAAAAAAATGTACTATTCTAATAAAATTTATACTAGAAAAATAACATAGAACAAAAAAAATTGATTAAAGTACAGAGAACAAAATATGTGTGATTAAATTACAGAGAACAAAATATGAGTTAAGTACTTGATCTTGTTTATGAATTGATGAATTGATCTTGAATTATGATATTGGATGAAAGTGGAGTTTCTGTTACAGGAGTCTTCCTTCATCTTTCAGGTAATAAATGATAGAGCAGAGCACTCGCTCTTAAACTCGCTACTCTCTTCCTTTCTACTTATCTAGTTGACGGGTACACAGTAAGTACTTAACTCACGGATACACAGTAAGTACTTAACTCACGGATACACAGTAAGTACTTACGGATACTTACGGATACACAGTAACTTACTCGCTACTCTCTTCCCTTCTACTGTGTATCCGTAAGTACTGTGTATCCGTAACTTAACTGACGATACACAGTAACTTAACTCACGGATACACAATAACTTACTTAACTGATACACAGTAACTTACTTACTGTGTATCAGTTAAGTCACGGATACACAGTAAGTACTTGATTCACAGATACACAGTACTTACTGATACACAGTAATTTAACTGTGTATCTATAACTTAACTCACGGATTTGACATCTCTGGTGTCCGATTAATGAAACTTGGAGGCTCGACCTCCACTTTTCTTTCAAAAAAAAAAAAAGACATATATCAAATAAAGAAAGTAAAGAAAAAAACCAAAAGCTTCGTGTCTTCTCCAAAAAAAGCTTCACGGATACACATATAGTCAAACTTTGATGCACATATAGTTCACCTTTGATGCACAATATTCATATTATAATAATTTAACTTTAACTTCAGATGCACATTGTACTTCACGTAATATAATATATAAGAGATCAAGTACAACAAACACTATTTTTAATCTATCCACCCAACCACCGATAATACGTCCAAAATCCAATTACTGAACGGATGCACAGTGTACTTCGTCTTCTTAAAAAAAAGCTTCTCTCCAAAGGCTTCTTCTCCAAAAAAAAATCAGCTGACTCGGTGTAAAATCGTCTCAACTCGGTGTAAAATCGGCTGACCCGGCTTGACTCGGCCTAAAAATCGGCTAACTCGGCCGAGTCAAGCATTGCTCATCCGAGTTTTACTGAAAAACTCGTACGGGCACGAGACTCAGGCCAAAATTAGATCGGTGATGGCTGATGTTGAGTTGACTCGGCCGAGTTGACTCGAAATTGGCTGATTTTTCAAACCATGGCTGCCACTATAACCGCCGCCATACTCAAAATAAGATTGCACAGAAGCCAAATTCGCATGAAATCTGTCCTTGTGTTCCTCGGAGAATCCTCTCAGCCAAAATAAGATTGGCGTCTATCAAAGCACTAGAAAATTGTTAACAAAGAAGAAGCAGAGTGTGTGGTTTGCTGATGAAGTTACTGTGTATCAGTTAAGTAAGTTACTGTGTATCTGTGAGTTAAGTAAGTTACTGTGTATTAGTAAGTACTGTGTATCCGTAACTTAAATGATACACAGTAACTTACTCGCTACTCTCTTCCCTTCTACTTATCCGTGAGTTAAGTACTTAACTCACGGATACACAGTAAGTAACTTAACTCACGTATACCCACCCAACCACCGATAATATGTCCAAAATCCAATTACTGAACGGATGCACAGTGTACTTCGTCTTCTTAAAAAAAAGCTTCTCTCCAAAAGCTTCTTCTCCAAAAAAAAATTAGCTGACTCGGTGTAAAATTGGCTGACTCGGCTTGACTCGGCCTAAAAGTCGGCTAACTCGGCCGAGTCAAGCACTGTTCATCCAAGTTTTACTGAAAAACTCGCACGGGCACGGGACTCGGGCCAAAATTGGATCGGTGACGACCGATATCAAGTTGACTCGGTTGAGTTGATTCGGAATCGGCTGATTTTCCAAACCACAGCTGCCACTATAACCGTGACCATACTCAAAATAAGATGCACAGAAGCCAAATTCGCACGAAATCTGTCCTTGTGTTCCTCGGAGAATCCTCTCAGCTAAAGTAAGATTGGCGTCTATCGAAGCACTAAAAAATTGTTAACAAAGAAGAAGCAGAGTGTGTGGTTTGCTGATGAAGTCAAAACATATAGCAAAAATCACTATCTTTTCTTCCGAAAAATGACAAAAAGCGAATGCAAAGTAGCTATTTTTTCCGATTTATTTACCGCAAATGTGTTTTAGGTCTTTTTGGCAGGTTTTTGAGAAAGTTGTGTATTTTGGCCAAAAACAGAGCAAAAGTGTCATATTTAGGCGATTTTCGAAGATAATATCAAAACAAGGCATCACATGGAGTATGCAACACCTCACATGAAGTGTACAACTTGTGAAATTGCAAAAATATAGAAAATCCACTAAGTCAGGAAGCCGTGCGGCCTCCCTCGATGTCGCATGCGGCATAACCTTAGGCCGCATGATCCGTGGACTCAATTCGTGAACTGTTTTCTTGGGATCATATCATATACCGTTGATGTTATTTTGCGGCAGAATTCTTCTGGAAGGACACGATTGCTTCGGAACAAGCTTTCATAGCTATTTTTGGCTTTATCTATCCAAACTCGAAGTACACTCCAAGTTTCCACCATCTCCACTACTTCCACTGCTCCATCTCTCATATTAGGAATGCTATAAATACCCCTCTTGTAATAGGTTTCAGTGTGCGTGTTTAATTGTGTTAAGTCCATAGGATCGAGATTAACAATTCTCATTGCTACGTTAGGTTAGAGAGTACTGAGAGAGAGAAAGGTAGTCATCGGAAGCCAAGCAGGAGAAGAAGACATCATCTAAGGAGGCAAAGGGTCATCTATCTTCAATTGAGTTGTTATTTATATTCTCTTTACTTTATTCCTTTTATTTTGTCATGGTCATGAGGAGCTAAACTTCTCATCTCTAGGGTGAGGGCTGTACTCGAATTCTTAATTATGTTTTAGTATAAGTTTATGTTTTGTTTATGTTGATTTGAGTTTTTTTTTATCATTTTAATTCCTTTTTATTAAGTCATTGCATACATAATTCTGTCTACTATATGCCAATGATCGTCCATATACCAATAGGCGCTTAGTCATTGAATTCCGGTGTGAGTGGGATAATACATGTAAGTATTATAGGTGTTTCAGCTAACGAGGCTTGGTAGCGGTTCAAAGACTAATGTTATAACCCAGTGGACTCCCTTGGCAGGATAGCGTAAATTGTACATTTAGATTATATAAGGAAACACTTAGATTAGGTAGGATCTTTAGAATATTTCAATTAGGGTTAGTATAGGGAAATAATATAATTACGTACCTAAAATACTTTAGTCTTGGTAGTTCAAAAACTGATACGTCCAAAGGGTATATATAAAAAGCTTTATCCTCAAATACACTTTCGATTTAGATTGCAAGTATACAATCCTACCGTGTAGTATATTATCGGGTATCGAACCACAAGGAGTAAGATAAATACTTAATTTTCAACTTAAGATGATAAATTTCAGAAGAGAAAGAAAGTAAAGTGCAATAAAGTAAATTTGGGGGGGGGAGTTTGTACTAAAAATCCTAAGGTTGGGTTCAATACCCGAAGAAAGGAGTTTTTAAACAATGTAAATTAAAAGTAAAAGAAAGACAAGTCGGTTTGTTTTCAAGGTTAAGAGAATCTAGAGGTCTTTGGTCTACAATCCCTTGTTAACTCTATTTATTCGATATTTGCTTAAATTCATGTTCGATTTGATGATGTTTCTAACCTAATATGTCATTAAGGGTCACTTTCATGAATTAATAACGTGTCTAAGTAATTCGGATTTCACGTTTAAGTCCTTCATCCTAGCTACCTAGACCATAAGCTCTTGTTAGTCTCTCCTCTCCTCAAATATTGGTATTTCACAATTAAGTCCATGATACCAATATCCGACTCGATTTGAGATGCCCTAATTAGGGTTTGACTTCACGGTTAGGTTCTTCACCAAATCTCTAACCTTAATTTCTATAGTTCCGGCTTAGATTAAATTGGTTAGAATCTTAATCTAAACCTAAGGTATTTGCATTCATAATTTGGTACTATCCTATTGATCCTAGTCAATTTTGGTTCTTTTGAAACCAAAACGAGATGCTACAATTCAAGTACTAATTATGTATTTAACACAAATTATTTAAATCACAGAAATTAACAATCAAATCCGCTAACACAATCATAATAAAAGAAAATAATCGAATAAAATAGAATTAAACAAGTTCATGCATATTGACCTAAACCCCTAGAAAGAGAACTACTCTCTCTTGGAGAGAAACATCACAAAGTTTGGCAAAGAATAAAAGGAAATGAAAAGAATAATTACACCCTTTGAATCTAAAACCTCTATCTTGCCGAATCTTGCTCAGGAAACCCTTCTTCTCCTTGCTTGAAAGCTTTACCTCCTCCAGAAATTATGGCTAAGAATTGTGTATAGAGAGAGAATGAGATGTGTTGTGTGTCGTGATTGGAAATGAGCCCCCTTTTAAAGCAAGAGATCATGCCCAATTTAGAGGCTAGAATGTGGAGTTAGTGGGTGCTCTTTTTACATTTCTTTCCTGGCAAGTATGTCTATTTTTGTCTTCTTAAATCGTGTCCTTGGAGTGCCAAAAATAGAATCCGTGTTGAAATTGGGTAAATCTGGCTGACTGCGGATCATGTTCACCCGCACTGCGGGTGGTCTCACCCGCAGTGGGTCTAAGTTTCCTTATTTAACTTTCCTGGATTTTCTGCGAATTCACATGAGTGCGGGTGGAACTGCGTATGGATGACCCGCACTGCGGGTGAATTCTGTGTTCTGAAGTTTCTGAAATTGGCTAAGTATTGAGTGCGGCTCCCAGTGCGGCTCTCAGTGCGTCCACATTAGGCTCGGGAAAAATCCTGCGCAGGGCTGAGAGGTTGGAAATGCGGCTAAGTCCCTAGTGCGGTTGAATCAATCCGCAGTGCGTGTCAATGATCCGCACTGAGAGGTATTTTCACCAAAATGCATCATTTCCTGCATTGAAAAGCCAAATAACCGCAGTAACTTGATTCCAGGTGTATTTTAATCATTTTATATTCTAAACACAAGATATTTGAGGTTGTTTTATTATGCAAGACTTTATTTTAAAATGATTAAAATACACCTGGAATCAAGTTACTGCGGTTATTTGGCTTTTCAATGCAGGAAATGATGCATTTTGGTGAAAATACCTCTCAGTGCGGATCATTGACACGTGTTCGCGCAGAAGCG
This sequence comes from Carex myosuroides, assembly GCA_028015225.1. NCBI lineage: Eukaryota > Viridiplantae > Streptophyta > Magnoliopsida > Poales > Cyperaceae > Carex > Carex myosuroides. The sequence goes on along the minus strand of CM051471.1, from coordinate 18,637,644 downwards.
CAACGCAAGTTTCGGTACGCTTGAGGGCGTATCTTTTAAAACCGCGTTTACACTCCACGAGTAAGGGATGCAAGTGCACAACCCCTATCGTGTAGTATATTCGGGTATCGATCCACAGGAACGGTTAATTGCGAGGTTAGATTCTATCAAACTCAATCAAAAACTAGAAGTGAAAAAGGTTTGGTTTGGTGTTTAATTTCCTAAAGGGTCAGATCAAACAATTCAAGAAGATGTAATAAAATGCCAGAAGAAATGTAAATTGTGTTTTGATTATGGATAAAACGCGTTTCCAGGGTTTCAGACTTCATCTCTGATCTGCCTCTAGTGGTACGGCCCGTACCAAGTTGGTACGGCTAGGCCGTACTTCACTTGGTAAGGCAAGGCCGTACCACCCTGGTAAGACCCGTACTGGCTTCCCAGAACAGAACCTACCAGTTCGAGTGAATGCATTTCCTTGCTGGTACCTTGTGCTAAACTCTTTAGAAAGGTTCAATTGACCATACCTAAGGTTCCTAACCCTCAACCATCGTTTGTTGGATCAAGATCTAGGTTAGAATGCAATTGATTGCCTTTTAGGGATTTCTACACCTCAACTCTCGTGTGTTGGTACAGATCTACCCTAGCTGGTTGATTGGAGGTCTAAGGCACCCTCTAATCTGTCGATTAGAGGAGAATTCAACCTCTCGGCTTCAATTCGAACTATTCTACCCTAAGCATTTGATTTGGATGAGAGATTGAGATGATCACATGACCTTGATAGGTTCGATCTAAACCTAGAGGCACATCATACAACAATCACAGCAAGCAAAGCAAAAGATATCAAAGTAAATCACAATCAATCAAACTAAAGAGTTCATACAAGATACAAGTCAAAGAAAGTCAAAACAAATCAATAATCAATCTCTAACCCTAGAAACTAAAAGAACTACTCACAGCACATAATCAGATCTAAAAATGCAATAAGAGGGATAGAGATAGCCATGGATCGAAGGGATCGAGAGGAGGAAGCTAGATCCGTCGAGTTTCGCCTCTTCCTCTTCCTTCCTTCTTGCTCTCAGCTCCTTAGCTCTCTTTCTCTCTCTTACTGTGCTCTCAAATGGATCTGGAATGGAATAGATGTCGAAATTGGAGAGTTCCCCGCTTTAAATAGCCTCTGCCAAAATTTGAATCTGTCAGGCCGCCTTTAGGTACGGCCCGTACCAAAGTGGTACGGCCTGGCCGTACCAGGCGTGAAGAGCTGAAAACGGCTAAGTCTGGTGAGACCCGTACCAAGCCTGGTAAGGGTCGTACCTCATCATCTGAATCGCCGTTTCTTCGTGTGTTTTGCTCCAAACCTGCAGAAAACAAACAAACACTCAGCAGTACCAAATTCTAAAGATATATCGATGAAATGCACATGATTCTGGTGAATCATGGCACGAATCTGGTACTAAAACAGGCCTAAAATAGACTAAATATGCGAGGTATCAACACGCACTGCGGATTGATTCAACCGCACTAGGGACTTAGCCGCATTTCCAACCTCTCAGCCCTGCGCAGGATTTTTCCCGAGCCTAATGTGGACGCACTGAGAGCCGCACTGGGAGCCGCACTCAATACTTAGCCAATTTCAGAAACTTCAGAACACAGAATTCACCCGCAGTGCGGGTCATCCATACGCAGATCCACCCGCACTCATGTGAATTCGCAGAAAATCCAGGAAAGTTAAATAAGGAAACTTAGACCCACTGCGGGTGAGACCACCCGCAGTGCGGGTGAACATGATCCGCAGTCAGCCAGATTTACCCAATTTCAACACGGATTCTATTTTTGGCACTCCAAGGACACGATTTAAGAAGACAAAAATAGACATACTTGCCAGGAAAGAAATGTAAAAAGAGCACCCACTAACTCCACATTCTAGCCTCTAAATTGGGCATGATCTCTTGCTTTAAAAGGGGGCTCATTTCCAATCACGACACACAACACATCTCATTCTCTCTCTATACACAATTCTTAGCCATAATTTCTGGAGGAGGTAAAGCTTTCAAGCAAGGAGAAGAAGGGTTTCCTGAGCAAGATTCGGCAAGATAGAGGTTTTAGATTCAAATGGTGTAATTATTCTTTTCATTTCCTTTTATTCTTTGCCAAACTTTGTGATGTTTCTCTCCAAGAGAGAGTAGTTCTCTTTCTAGGGGTTTAGGTCAATATGCATGAACTTGTTTAATTCTATTTTATTCGATTATTTACTTTTATTATGATTGTGTTAGCGGATTTGATTGTTAATTTCTGTGATTTAAATAATTTGTGTTAAATACATAATTAGTACTTGAATTGTAGCATCTCGTTTTGGTTTCAAAAGAACCAAAATTGACTAGGATCAATAGGATAGTACCAAATTATGAATGCAAATACCTTAGGTTTAGATTAAGATTCTAACCAATTTAATCTAAGCCGGAACTATAGAAATTAAGGTTAGAGATTTGGTGAAGAACCTAACCGTGAAGTCAAACCCTAATTAGGGCATCTCAAATCGAGTCGGATATTGGTATCATGGACTTAATTGTGAAATACCAATATTTGAGGAGAGGAGAGACTAACAAGAGCTTATGGTCTAGGTAGCTAGGATGAAGGACTTAAACGTGAAATCCGAATTACTTAGACACGTTATTAATTCATGAAAGTGACCCTTAATGACATATTAGGTTAGAAACATCATCAAATCGAACATGAATTTAAGCAAATACCGAATAAATAGAGTTAACAAGGGATTGTAGACCAAAGACCCCTAGATTCTCTTAACCTTGAAAACAAACCGACTTGTCTTTTTTTACTTTTAATTTACATTGTTTAAAAACTTCTTTCTTCGGGTATTGAACCCAACCTTAGGATTTTTAGTACAAACCCCCCCAAATTTACTTTATTGCACTTTACTTTCTTTCTCTTCTGAAATTTATCATCTTAAGTTGAAAATTAAGTATTTATCTTACTCCTTGTGGTTCGATACCCGATAATATACTACACGGTAGGATTGTATACTTGAAATCTAAATCGAAAGTGTATTTGAGGATAAAGCTTTTTATATATACCCTTTGGACGTATCAAGTTTTTGGCGCCGTTGCCGGGGAGTATAGTTTAAATACTGAGTTTTTACTTTAGCGATTTATTTCAGATTTTCTTTTACTCTTTGGAAACTAATCTAAGTTTTTTTTTAGCGGTCCATGAGCGCTGGAAACACTCCTTTTCCGACGATTTTCGACGACGAAGAAGAACATCTAAGCATGGAACCACCAATCATAAATCCGGTCATCAACGAGGACGACCAATCTGTCCATGAAGGGCAGGGAAGCAATCCGAGCCGCGTAGAGGAATGACCCCACCTCGTAACGGGAACCACAACAACAATGGCCGAAACAATCAACACGGCCACCGCTTCGGCTTCATTCCTCATGGCCAAGAGCCACGAGATATTAAGCCCTCTCTCATCCATCTACTTGGCCAAAGTCAATTCGGGAGAGCCCTCAACGAAGATCCACACGCCCACTTGGCAGTTTTCGAAGAACACTGCGGCACTTTTGCCCGAGAAGGAGACGAGCTAGACAACCTCAAACTCAAATGCTTCCACTTGTCCCTCCGAGACAACGCAAGAACGTGGCTAAGGACCGTCAACCGGGACAACATCAACACATGGGACGACATGGAGAGGCTATTTTTAGGAAAATATTTTCCTCCATCCAAGACCCAACATTTCCGGACGAAGATCACAACGTTCAAGCAAGCCGAGGGGGAGTCTCTAACCGAGGCATGGGACCGATGGGCGGAGCTCCAACGCTTGTGCCCTAACCATGGCCTTGACATGTGGTTGCTCTTTCAATTTTTTTATGGAGGTTGTACAATAGCCACTAAAACTCACTTAAATTCTGCTGCAGGTGGAAACATGTCCAAAATGGATCCCGAGCAAGCCATGCTAATGATTGAAGATATGGCGATCAACCAAAGGGAGTGGACAGCCGAGAGAGGTGGACGAGTCTCCAACACCCCGGGAATCATGAAAGTCGATGAAGTCACCGCCTTGAGAGCGCAAATGAAGGCCTTGCAACATCAAATGGCACAAATTCAAAACATAAAAGCCGTGACAAAGAAGGCTCCATGTGGCATATGTGGAGAGACGACTCATATCACCGCCAATTGCCAAGTCCTTTTGGAAGGAGAAGATGTGGAACAAGTGAACGACATGTTCTATAATCAAGGTGATAAGAGGAACGACCCGATCTACAATAAGGTTAGGCAAAATGACAATTTCAATTCCAATTCTTACAACCCTAACACAAGGTGGAACCATCCGAACTTCAAATGGAGGACCGAGAATGACAACTCCAACCAATACCGATCCAACCAAAACTCTTACCAAGGTACCTCCCAACTCTCCAAGTTGGAAAAGATGATGGAAGAATACATCGATTATCAGAGGAACACCAACATCGACTTCAACAAAAAGTTTGAGTTCTTAGAAACGAAGACAAAGATGCTAGAGACACAAATAGCACAACAAGCTTCTTCATCCTCTCGCCAACAATGCACACTTCTTCATCCTCTCGCATAAGCAAAAACCCAGCAAGCCCTGCGGGTAGTGACAGTGCCGCATGCGACAGTGACAGTGCCGCATGAGACATAAAGAGACGTCGAAATTAATGCTTTCCATAATTAAGAAAGAGAAAACCTGAACTTAAAGGCAAAAAGGCATTAATTTTTACTGTTTTCTATTGTTGCATATGAATACATTTAAACGACCTGGACAAAAAAAAACAAGAATATATAAAATGATTTCTAGCAGTAAAAAGTTAAAATAGTTCAAAATACAGAAATACAAAAATTGAAACTCAAGACTTAAAATAATTAAATACACAAATAGCATTTCAACAGTACAATAATAATTGATTAAACACAAAACTTAAAATAATTAACCAAAACAGAATTTAAAAGTACAAAAGGTTTTAATTGAACAAAATACAAGACTAACTTTTAAGTTAAGTTTAAATATTAATTATAATCAGTGATACATTTAATATAATTTAATTTTAGTATTAAATCTTTTATAAAAAGAAAAAATCAACATTCTAACAAACTTTTCATGCATTTTTCGAACACCTATATTCTAAATTTTTTCATAGATTAAATGACTTTAGTTTTGACAATTGAAATTCCTATTTCGACAAAAAATTTTATGTTGCCGATCATGTCCTAAGTATATATCATGTAAATTTCAATTGATTTGATTGAATAAAAAAAATCGAATTAAATATAAAAATCGAAGTATTTTAAAATTTCATTTATTTTGTCGAAAAATGTAATCATTTAATGCAAAAATTATGGGTTTCAGTTGAAAACCAAATAAATCGGATTCAATGGTCGGTTGCTGAACGACCTAACCTGTACCCGATATTACTAGCGGATTTGGATCCGACACCGCATATCCTCTCCTGCGGTTGGTATCTCTTCCTATTCGATCCTCTTTCTCCGCGTACTCCACCACACCACAACTCAAAAAGAGCAGAGACGGCGGTTCGATCGGCGAAATGGATCTACTAAAGAGAGAGCTACAGAGGAAGCGACAAAACCTCACCGCCGATTTCGGTGGCAAGAAGCTTCTCCGCCGTTCCGAAATCGAGCAAAAGGAGATTCAGAAACTCCGCGAAGACGAGCACCGCTCCCTCGTTGCCAAATCATCCTCCTCCCGCCTCTCCTCCACTGACACCGGTTCTACCACCTCCGCCTCCGCCTCCTCTAACTCGACTTCCACCACCGCCCCTCCTTCCTCCTCCTCAAACCCTAACCCTAGCACCAGCCACCCTGAATCCCTTCCAATAGACGACCTCGTTCTCCCTCGCCATGAGGTCATTCGCCGTCTCCGCATGCTCAAGCAGCCGATTACTCTTTTTGGAGAAGATGATGCAGCTCGGCTGGAGCGTCTGAAGCTTACTCTTAAATCAGGGATTATAGAGATCGACAATGACATGATAGATGGGCAAGCAAATGATTTCTTGCGGGACATATATGAGCTGAGAAAGCGCCAGAAATCGGGGGCAGGAGGCAACTCCTTTTTGAAAAAGGACAAGAGTAGCGAAATGGATGGGACTGTGATTGGAGCGGATGAGGCGGATGGTGGCGAAGGGCAGGGGGATAAGGATCTAGTACTGAGTGGCGATGAAGGGGAAAAAGACGACAAGGATGGAGCGAGGATGACGGCAAAATTTGAGGATTTGTGCGATGAAGATAAGATCCTTGTGTTTTTCAAGAGGCTGTTGAATGAGTGGCGGCAGGAGCTCAATGACATGACTGAGACTGAGAAGAGAAGCGCAAAAGGGAAATCTGTTTTTGCCACTTTTAAGCAGTGTGCTCGCTATCTGACTCCCCTCTTTAAGTTCTGCCGTAAAAAGGTAACACTTCTGTTTTTTTCTCTATCTATTGTGTAGTACTACTAATTAGTTGTGTGTTCTTTAAGTCGAACCCTGTGAATTAAAACTGATCTAATTGGGAGCGTCTTTGAAAGTTGAGTAATATATTTTGATTGTAGTTTTAAGTTCCTGAAACAATCACAGGTCGGAAAGAATTGACATAATCCAAATAACATATATGTTTTATTACAGTTTTCTTTTTACTAAGTACTGCCGTTTCATGTTGAACAAACCCGCAAGTGAATTTGAACATAGAGATATAGGGATTGAAAATTTAAAAAATAGTTTCAGGAACTATATACAGGTGAAAATGAAGTAATACTTGACCTAAGTATCCTGAACCAATGATGAGTGGCAGAAAAGGGTTAAGTGTTACTTTAGAAATTACAAGTTACTATTCCAAGTAGATACAGTTCGTATTCCCTAGGTCTGTTTAAATTCTCGTAATATGAACTTAGAAGATCCAGTTCTAATTGGAATTGTCCTGAAAGACACATGCCAGATACAATTAAGAAAAAGAGATTTTGTCTCACACAGTGAGGGCTTATTAATTCGTCGCACATCCACTGATAACTGTTATTGTACGTATCTGTTTTATTGTTGACTGAGGAATGATGATTGAGTGTAAAATTTTGAACATATTTTTTCTTCCATGATGATACCTACAGGTCCTTCCAGATGACATTCGTATAGCACTGATGGTGGTGGTAAATTGCTGCATGAAACGGGACTACCTGGCAGCCATGGACCAATACATCAAGCTAGCCATTGGCAATGCACCTTGGCCAATCGGGGTTACCATGGTTGGTATTCACGAGCGTTCGGCACGGGAGAAGATCTACACGAACAGTGTGGCCCACATCATGAATGATGAGACAACACGTAAGTACCTGCAGTCTGTTAAGCGCCTCATGACCCTCTGTCAGCGCCGGTACCCTGCCAACCCCTCCAAGTCGGTCGAGTTCAACAGTTTGGCCAACGGCAGCGATCTCCATTCTCTCTTGTCGCAAAACACAGACGAGAGGCTTCGTCTGATGCCTGCCGAAAAGGACTGATTGATTGATCTGCTTCCTGTTTAGTTCAATGATCTACAGTGATTATAAGTTAAAAATCAATTTATGCTGTTTGCTGGTTAATGAGGCGTGGTAAGAATACCAGTTTCTGTCTTATTTTGTTTTAGATGGATTTACATTATGCTCCAGTAAGCCTGGGTATTTAAGAGACATGTTTTTCACTTCGTCAACAAAATCAAGGGAAGGGTAGATACTTTACAGAAGTAATGGAAGGATGAGGAGGCATTTCAATACTAGGTTAATATATTATATTATAGTGTTAATTCTCATGGGAAATTTCGCTGTGAAAGTTACTCTAAAATGAATTGCATTATCTAACAAATTTTTCTGAGGCAACATAAATTTATCCTTGGTATGTATTATGAAGCTTAAAATTGGAGGCTGTATCCTCTATAGACTATACATAATTGGTACTGCTATATTATATTAGTGTAAAATAATATACTCAGAACTTGGTAATCTTAATAATACAGGGAACTATCAACGATTGCTTAGTTTGTTTTCATTACACTGTACTTTTGTTATATAGCATAGTTATTTAACTTTTCTCAAGTGATAAGAAATTTAGATGAACTTGATGAGAAATTGAGATGAACTTCTCTCCCGCTAGCAGAATCAAGAGTATCTTCCATTAGCAATTATTGGTGCTAATGATCTGTAAGCATTTTTTGGATCATTCATTTCTATTCCAGTGATAACATCAACTTCCACAAACCGAATGTGTTACATACAATAATTTTATTAATAAAATTGAAGTACAACAATCCAAATTTATATATCACTCAGCAAATATCCTGGCTATATTGCCATGAATAAGTTTCGAATTTTTACTGGATAAATTTACATCAGTGCAAACCCTAGCATCTTCATAAACTTTACCCGGCCTACAATAGTACCCGTTATCTGGAGCACAATGAATATCCTCCGAACAAATACAAAGGCCTTCAAGAGCACAACCTGCCTTCTTCACAATCACACTTCCATTCAGTCCGAGGATTTGGTCCGACCACTCGCTCGAGAACAATCCGTCTGGGTCGTACCTCTCTTTTACCTTGAGAAAATCCTGACTTTTGTTGTACCTTTGTATAATCCCATCAAATGCCAAGTTGCGGTTCTTGCCCCAGTGCGGAAGCCCGCCATACTTGAACAACGCCATCTGCTCAATCTCCTCCAAGAAATCCTCGTATAATCTAGGTATCATCGGATCACGGCTCCTGGAAAAAGAAAATTGTATTTCTGAAATTTATTTTGATGGCACGAGTTGAAGTGTCCATATTTAATTAATCTGGTGTGAAATCTAGGTATCTCATCAAACAAACAGTATTATAAAAATTTATTCTAGTTTAGATTTGTGAACAAATGAAGTAGGAGAAAGTAAGAAAAAATTAAAGCAAGAATATATCATGTTTACCTGTAATAAGTAATGTCGAAGTCAAGCACATCTGACTCTTTTCCCAGGTAGGCTGATGAGGCCTTGGCGTAACGCATCAACACCCCGTCATAAAGCTCCAAGCCGCATAGAGCACTCGGCTGGAGATCCCTCAATTTCTGTACATCCAATATAAACTCCTTGACTTTATCCAACGGGATGCTAACCGTTGTCTGATGGAAGAAAGATCCCTGGAGCCGAGGGTCCCATGGGCAAGCGGTTAGAAGGCCATCTTCTGATCCAAAGGCACAACCTCCAGCAGCCTCCATTTTGTTCTGATAACCTATCACTGGGTAGCCAGTGAAGATGAGGCCGTTGTTTGTCAGACCATATGCTAGTAATGCAAGTGTGGATGTCGTTAGTTCCGAATACGTACACTTTCCATCGGCATTTTTTTCCGTCTCCAGGATGTCCTCTGCATTGGCATATCAAAACTTAATCTCTTTTCGGCTAAGCGACTAAACATAAAAAAAAGAAAAACAACATCATATTTGAGAGTCCAAGATGCTATGAATTCTTTTATTCATTAACTTTTATGTAGAGGTGCTATTGGGTCGGGTAGGGTCCGGATACTGTTATATTTGGACCCGTACCCTAAAAGTGTTCGGGTCCTAATTTAGATTCATATACTTATTTGTTTCAAATCGGGTCGGGTCCGGATCCGAATACCTATCTACCCGTAGATATTTCGGGTCCATCTTTTGGTTCCGGGTAGATATATATCCATAACTTGTTTATGAATTATCGGGTCCAGATCCGAAGCAGGTACATGTCGCCACTCACAAGCATTTGAGAAACACTTTACGTTTAAATATAATTATAATTTCTTAAACATCTCACATAATATATCATTATAATATAAATTAAAATCTCCTCCAAAATATTGAAGGTGAGATAATTTTAGAAAGTAAAATATTTGGAGATGACGATTTCATTATATGGTTCCAAAAATTCAGGAATAGAATATTAATATCAATTTGTTTCAATCAGCGAAGAGAGCAATAAATTTTAATAATCCGTGCAGAAATGTAGATACATGATAGATAAAGAGATCAAGAAAGAAATTAATTAGCTTCGAAAATTTATAAGCAAAAGGTGAACATGACATTTGATTTCAATAATCTGTGTGAAAAGAGCAATAAATTTTATTCAAGAAATTAAAAAATACTACAAATAATTGTCTTTTCATAGCTATTAATATATGTGTTTATATTAAATGAATATAAAGAAATAATATTATCATTTTATCGGGTATTTATACGGATATCGGGTAGGGTTCGGTTATGGGTCGGATAACTAAATAAAACCCATATCCTATCCATTACAGTATCGGTACCGGTTCGGATTCAGGTCGGATATTAAATTAATAACTTTGTAACCGTACCCATAATTTAACCAGTTATATTTTTTAAATCATATCCTATCTAAATTAATCGGACCCGGGTCGGTTCCGAATCGGATCCGGGTAATCGGGTAAAAGTAGCACCTCTACTTTTATGATTTTTTTTAAATTTAGCGTTTTCATTAATTTAGATAGTAGAAAAATACTCTTCCATTTTAAATGATCTTCACACAATAATCGATTTTATTATATTTAAAAAGACAGAATTTTGTTGAAGGGCAATGCTTTGTTGTTGTTTGAATTTATGTAGTGATGTATACATACATAACATATAAATATACGTACTTACCAGTAAAGCGGTTGACCTGTAGAGCCAAGGTTGCAGTTGACCGAAATCCAATGAAATCATAGACACCGCTACCAGAGACGTTTACTGAGACACGGTCGTCTTTCCGGTATAGAACCTTTCTTTGGCCCGGATACCATGCCATGTCAGCAAACTCGTGCTGGTGACCAAAGCTGATTGCCTGGTCAGCTAAGTCCGAATCATTGCGGGTCACAAAGGTGAGCGACCGCTTGAACATTGGTTGCAGTTGCAGAGTGACCTAAAAGGGTAGTAAAAATGCAAAAAATTGCTAGATGTAATCCGTTTATTCATCTATATATCATATATATTTACTGAGTCACTTGTTCAAAAGTACCTGAGAGATAACTCCGAGCACACCAAGTGACACCTTTGCGGCGTCGAGATCCGGGTCGCCCACCTTTAGAACTCTAACACTCGCATAACTCTGATTGGCAGGTGCAGGTGTGACCAGCCTCATCTCGGTCACATACTCATGCACTGCACTCCCCTTCCCGTTGAGCGAGCTTCCATGGGCCCCAGTCGACAGCAACCCCCCAATCGTCAGCCCCCACCAGTACGGCACGTATGGAATTACTAGGTTACCTTTTGCTGCCTCTTCGATCAGCGCTTTCATTGTCACTCCACTTTCAACGGTTATTTGCATTGTCGTGTTATCCATTTTCACGACATGGTCAAGACTACGTGTACTGATGATCAGTCCGTTAGACCCACCAGGGCAGGCCAGTTTAGGGATACTGTGTGAGAAACGTGTCACGACTTTCATCTTGGTCTTAGAGGCAGTGGCATTCGCAACAATTTTAGCGAGTTCTTGTTCAGAAGTAGGGTACACGACTTTGGAAGCATGACACGTGGACCGGTCGGGGAATATTCCGTATGCATTTGTCACGGTGCAGTTACTTGTGCTGTTGGTGGTGCAGTTGACAGGACTAGGAGGAGGGCTTGGGGAGGATAGGGGGAGGAAGGAGATGAGTAGGATTCCTAGTAGCAGGAGATGAATAGATTTTGTTAGCGTTGAGTTTTCCATCTCGTTTAGTGATCGAATCAATCGACATATTACGAGCTTCACCATATATATGTGCAACAAAGATTGTATCTTTTGTTGCTTTTAAGGTTGTCGTGCATGGAGGCCTATGTATCTTTTTCTCTTTTTTCCAATCTTGTTCTTCTTAAGAATAGCACTTTGCTTGGATTGATTATTTCCACTTTATATACACAAGTGACAAGTCCCTTGACTAATGTATTTCTCAGTATGACCATGCCAGCTGGATATCTTTTTGTCTGCGTAAGGTATGACTTAATTATTACTTGTATTAATATATGTAGGTTGGTGACATATATATATATATATATATATATATATATATATATATATATATATCATTTCTTGTAAGTTTGGCTTCTAGAATATATATTACTTGTAATAATATATATATGTAGGTTGGTGACATATGTCAATATACATAGGTACTCAAGTTACTGCGAAAGGAGACATGCATGCATGCATTACACGATTGTAATATCCAATAAACTAGCTAGCTACATTAATTAAATAATGGCGAATTCTGCTATGGACGCAGAATCAAGAGAATCAGCGGCTAGCTGTAGTTTCTCTTTAGTTCAAACAGACTGTTTTAGACAAAATATTTTATTAAAAATTTGTGTCCTATCAGAACTATAAAATAAAAGAACAAATTAAGTGTCGATGCCATTACAATTTACAAATCTGGCATGCGCAAAGAAAAGTTATACTATTTTGATTCGTCTCGTCCAATTTAAAATGAACGGATAATTGTGGGCTGGGCCTTTCTACATGATTGTTCTCTTTGTTATATAAAGGATAATTGGGCTTATATTTCTTCAAAAAACTATGTCAATACATTATACATGTTATAAATAAATTATTAATATGGATGTCCCACTAGTGGAGAACCAGACATCAGGAATGGTAAAAACTAGACATCAGAAACGGACTTACGCGTGATAATGACCCAGACGTTACTGATAGTACCACTAATCAGGACAGGTCAGATAGTCGATACTAATTCTCTAATCAGGAACAGTCTTTTCGTATTAGTCAATACTGATTATTAGAATCAGGAACGGCCATTAAGTAACAGCCGATACTGATTTTAATAATCAGGAACAGACTTTAAATAAACAACCGATCCTGTTTGTTTTTTTTGCAAAATTTAGATATTAACATATTACACAGTGCATCACTAATTCAAATATCACATTTAGGTAATAGAAAATTTACATATTAATTCCACATTAATAAATCACACATTTACATAATTTAAATTTTACTAAATAACACAATAATAATACCACATTATCAAAATATCACATTTTCATAATACAAATTACATGAGCTAATGCCACAAATACTAAAACCTTCTTGTGGCCTATAATTAATTGATACTCCCGAGTCCTGAGTTTGTGAACTCTACATCCTCCCTACTCTCACCTAAAACAAATTAATAAACTCAAAGGCAGCAATGTCTAATAGAGAGCCACAGTTCCTGACAAGAAAGTTCCTCCATTCAAAGATAGGACCTGAAACAAATATCTGCACCATATTGCTAATTAAAGTGCGATGTTTAATTTACAAGTAAAAGTTTCCATCAAAACTCAAGCATATACAGAGCAAGCAAACTGGCACAAGCCCTTTCGTTAGAACTGCTATAATTACTCACTGCGTATCTTTCATTTCCCAATTTGATTGCTTGGGCAGATTCATGTACAAGTTGTTGGACTATGCAATAATCCACTTAGTCTATTTGACTAGATTTGTAAAATATATATTTATTGAATTTAACAATTTTCTTGAGTTGAGATATTTGCAGGTTCATAAGATTTAGAATTGCAACATGACTGTTGAGGCTCTTTCCTTTGTGTTTGAGATAATTGACTGCAACATTGCTCCGATGAAGGCTGAGACTTCAAAATCAATATCTACTCTTCACAAGATTTCCGAAAAGTGGTCATATGCATGCCGAAATCGGATACTCGAGCGCCGAGATACGCCAGTTTGAAGATTACTTAAGGTTGCTGAAATTCCACAATGCTTGACAAGCGTTGTATGATTGTCACAACCGTTGGCTCTGAAAGTTTTTGTAGAAAATTGGGTCTTGGAAATGAATTATTCCGTTGCAACGGTTGATTAAACGTTGCAACGCTTTAAATCGATCAGCTTACACACCGTTCGTACTTTTACTGCAGTTTGGTCATACGAACTCCGATTTGAGTGAATAAAAGCTTGAAAAATCCAGGAAACCGAGATCTACAACTTTCATGTTGTAACTTTATTCAAATTATGAAGTGATTGATCGCTATGGGCCGTGGAAGACCGACGTCAGTTATGAAAATGTTTATAAACCTAGATTTGTCTCTCTCTACATATAGAAACAAATATTAGGTTTTCTGAAGGGCTCCAGCCGTCAAACACATCCTCCTTTGCTGAAAAAGAGAACCACCATGGTTGCTTGATCTTAAACTTCAATACTCATTCAACAACCGAAAATCTACTCCACTAAACCTCAATCTTGATTAGAATTAGAGTGATTTGTGAGACATCTCTTGTTTATTCAAACACTTGAGCGTTGAGTGCTTGCTTCTATTGTATTAGAGCCTTTAGTGCTCGTGAGCGAATATTTTGTGCTCTGGTCGTATGACTTCCCGAAGTTTGTAACTGATGATTAGAAGGTACTAAATATGCTTCTTTAACTGGTGATTTCTGGGACCCAACTGATAAAGTTACAGCTTCAGAAAACATTATGTTAGAATCTTCTTTCACCTTAGATGAAATACATAAAGCTCTGTTTGCTTGTGAACCTAATGGGGCTCCAGGCTCAGATAGATTCTCATTTAAATTCTTTCAATACTTTTGGGACCTCATGACCTAGTACTTCTATGCTCTAGTTTTCATAATAATTCCTTAACAGTTAGAGAAGCTGAACAGATCCATCATATGTCTTATCCCAAAAGAAAAAAAATGCTTCTACAATAAATAAATTTAGACCTATTAGTTTATGTAACTTTAGCTTTAAACTGATTTCTAAAATATTTACACATAGATTAGGGAATGTCATGAATAGGTTAATAGATGAGAGGCAAGCTGCTTTCCTACCTAATAGATATATCTTAGATAATGTTGTAGTTAGTCATGAACTCATCCACTATAGTAAACAACATTCTCAACAGAGAGCGATAGTTAAAGTTGATTTTGAAAAGACATATGATAAAATACATTGGGAATATATTATTGAAGTCATGAAAAGTAGAGGCTTTGGATCCACATGGATAAATTGGATTCATAGATGGTTAATTAGTTCTCAATCTTGCCTTAATATCAATGGAGATCTTACCCCTTATTTTTATTGTAAGAGAGGGGTACGACAAGGAGACCCACTCTTTCATTTTCTCTTCATTTTAGCTGCTGATGTTCTAAGTAGAATCTTTAATAAAGGGAAACAAGCCAATCTTATTAGAGGATTGGGCCCAAACTGCTTCAATAATACCTCTATCACAAATTGTCATTATGAAGATGACACCATTTTATTTTTAGAAGCCAAATTAGAAATAGTAGAAGCTGCATGGTGGGCCATGCAAGCCTTTGAAGCAGTTTCTTGTATTAGAATTAATCTTGATAAAACATAAATGTATGCTATTAATACAGATCAGCTGAATAATTTAGCTAATACTTTTCGATGTAAAACTGCTAATTTCCCTATCAAGTATTTGGGTCTTCCTTTACATGATAAAAAACTCACAGTTACAGATTGGCTCTTTTTAATAGATAAAGTAGATAAGAAACTCCAAAATTAGAAATGTCAGTTATTGTCTATTGGAGACAGACAAACCCTTCTAAATTCAGTGTTTCTGGCTTTCTGCTATCCCTTTATACGCCTTATCCTTGTATAAAGTTCCCTCCACTGTGTTACATGAGATTGATAAAATAAGATGTAGGTTTTTATGGCAAGAAAGTGTTAGGTCTAGAAGAAAATATGCATTAGTTCAATGGACTGTTATTTGCTTATCCAAAATTTTTAGTGGTTTAGGAATACTAGACTTTAGAGATATAAATATTGCACTTCTTCTTAAGTGGTGGTGGAAATATAAGGACTCCTCATATACTGGTACTTGGAAAACATTAATCTAACACATATATAGATCCAATAGGGATACCTCCACTTTTTCTCCTTTTTTGAAGGCAATTATGAAACTTAATAATCTAGGTTCTTGTAGTGTTCAGTATATACCAGGTAGATGTTATATGGCCAGATTTTGGGAAGATATTTGGTTTGAAAATTGCACTTTAGCAACTAGATATCCCCAATTCTAGCTTGGAGATGTGACTCTAAAAGGAGTTTTTCTGTTAGATCCATTTATCAGTTATTAAATTTCAGGGGCATATTGACTGAACAACCTCTTTTCTGTTGGTCTATTCCTATTCCTAAACTCAGAATTTTTATGTGGCTTACTTTTAAAAATAGAATACTAACCAAAATCAACTTAAGGAAAAAAGGATGGGAAGGAAATGTACAGTGTGTATTCTGTTGACATGATGAAACTGTTAATCACATGTTTCTTCATTGTCGATTAGCCAAGCAAATATCGTATTGGTTAGGTCTGAATCATTTACAATACTGTCAATGGAAATCAATGAAAGATGTGTTTCAATTTGCTTTAACCCTTTCTTCTACACAAAGACAAGTCTTTTTGTTAGTTTTTAGTGCAACTAGTTGGACAATTTGGAAACATAGGAATGAGATAAGCTTTGAACAAGTTCATCTGTTGGAACTACAAGCTGCACGTAGAATGAATGGCACACTGGATCCAGAGGAATGAAATCAGGAATGGAAATCATTCTTATATTCTTGAGGCGCCTCTTCCAGTATGAAATGATTGTGTAATCTTCATAGATTTATTTCTTCCATGCTTAGATGATGTGTAATATTTTTTCTATAATTAGCTAGGTGAAATCAGGGTGTATGATTCTTTCTCTGATCAACACCATACGGCTGTAATCTATATATAGCATGACATAACATTGTACTAAATTATTAAAAAAATGAAATAAAAAACAGTGGAAGGGGTTGGGCGGAGTGTGGTGTTGAACTATTCTCTTAATTTTTTTTTACATGGTATCAGAGCAAAATCGCTCCATAACAATTCCTCTCTGATCTTGTGATGGCAGAAGAAATCCCTGACGCTGCCCTAACAAAAGCCCTCCTTGAAAAATTAACCCAACTTGTCCTTTTACAACAAACCGCTGTGCAACAACCACCTCTGTAGCATGCTCAGCGACAGAAGGATTACTGCAATCTAGTCCTATCTCTGTTAAATTAGATGGAGCTAACTATGCGATCTGGTCTCAAGCAGCTGAGATGTACGTCAAGGGGCGTGACAAACTGAAGCACATCAAAGGTGACGTAAATCCACCAAAGCCGGGCGACCCGCTGCATCAAAAGTGGGACATAGATGACTCGGTGGTGAAAGGGTGGCTACTCAACTCGCTGCATGAGAAGTTGTTCGTGAACTTTATTCGATACCCAACAGCAAGAGATGTATGGGACGCTATAGCAACCACCTTCTACGATGGTAATGACACCGCTCAGGTATTTGATCTCAATAAAAGGGTGACTCGACTGAAACAGTCGGGTAGAATGGTTGAAGAATATTACAATGAGTTACAAACCTTGTGGCGTGAAATTGATTTCCGCCGTCCTAACCCAATGATCCATACAGAAGATATTGTAAAATTTAATGAATTCATTCAAGAGATCCGAGTGTATACATTCTTAGATGGGATTGATGATCGACTAGACAACGTGAGGGCCGATGTGTTGCAAATGACTCCGTTTCCTACAGTAGAACAAGCTTATGCTCGGGTACGAAGGGAGGCAACCCGGCAAGGAATTATGATGAAAGGGGGTGAAGACATAACTCACGAGTCAATGTCAATGGTGTCCAAAGGGTACAAACAACCTATGGTAAATCTATCTCTCAACAAAAATATTTCTTCCTTAGATAAATCAAAATTGAAGTGTACCTATTGTGGAGGAATGAGACATGTTAGGGAGAATTGTTTTAAATTAACCGGTAATTATACTGACTGGTGGAAGGAACCAAAGAAAAAATTCTTATCAAAAGGCCGGGCTAATTCCACTAACTCTGAAGAGGTCCATGCTGATCCAAACATGGTGAGTTCGGCCTCTGTCCAATATGCAAATTCCAGAACTGCTCAATCCGTCCAGAACACTATGCAGCATGGGTCCAGTTCCGATCCAGGTGTGGGTCGGGTAGGAACCAATAGTGCCTCGGCCCAATGTGTGGCTACAACAGGAAGTGACTCTGGAAGTCTTCGTTTGTCCTCTGATATTGAAAACATGGGTAAGAAACCGGCTCAAGGTAATTTTTCTAACTCAAGAGAACTTTTAAATATGCAAAGATGGGTAGTAGACTCAGGGGCAACGGATCACATGACATTTTCTAGTGGTGATCTTGTAAACCTTAAACAACCTCGAAAGAATGGTATATTAAATGCAAATGGAATAGCATACCCGGTACAAGGGGCTGGAGATGTATCTTTCTCACACTCCTTAACTCTTAAGAACACTCTTTTGGTACCATCATTAACCACAAAACTGATATCAGTAGGTCAAATAACTGAAGAACTAAATTGTGTTGTACTCATGTTTTCCGACCACTGTGTTGTGCAGGATATCCTCACGAAGGAGATCATTGGCCGTGGTACTAAGCGGGACGGATTGTATTACTTGGATGACCCGATTATTGGCAAGACATGTCTGGCTCAAGATGATACGACAAGTAGGGTTTGGTTATGGCACAAAAGATTGGGGCACCCCTCGTTTGGGTATATGAGAAAACTTTCTCCTCATTTATTTTTGGGTTTGAATAATGAAGTATTTAATTGTGAGACTTGTATTAAGGCAAAGAGCCATCGTACAATTTATCCTGGTAGTATGAGTAAAAGCTTATTCCCCTTTGATTTGGTTCATACTGATGTGTGGGGTCCGTCTCCAATTACCTCTAAATCTGGATGTAGGTGGTTTGTTCTCTTTACTGATGACTTTAGTCGTATGACATGGGTATACTTAATTAAAACTAAAGATGAAGTCCCGGTTGTGTTTCAAAATTACTACCTGATGGTGAAAACCCAGTTTGAAAGAGAAATAAAGGTTGTGAGAAGTGACAATGGAACTGAATATGTTAATAGTACATTACAAAGTTTTTTTAAAGAAAAATGAATTTTACATGAAACCTCATGTGTCGGTACACCTCAGCAAAATGGGGTAGCTGAACGAAAAAATAGACATATTCTTGAAACAGCACGGTCTATCTTATTTGAAAACCATGTGCCTTCTGTTTTTTGGGACAATGCAGTGTCATATTCAGTCTACTTAATAAACCGAACCCCAACAAATATAAACAATTTTAGAACCCCCTTACAAACCCTTTCCTCTCAAATCACCATTCCATCAATTCTAAATCTCCCACCAAAGATCTTTGGATGTATAGCCTATGTCCATGTTCAAAAGAAATTTCGATCAAAATTAGATCCATGTGCAGAAAAGTGTGTGTTTCTGGGGTTTGGTGCTCATCAAAAGGGATATAAATGTTATAATCCAACTACACGTAAATTCTATACAACTATGGATGTCACGTTTTTTGAACAAGAGAGTTTTTTCAAACAAACCCAAGTTCCTGTTCAGGGGGAGAATATGTGTGAACAGGATCCGGGTTTCCTTACTCACCAGACTGATTCTTACTCTCAACCCACTCAGCCGAATATGGCAGGGTTTGAGGATCAGCCAAATATGGCAAGGTTTGAGAGTCAGCCGAATATGGCAGAACTTGATTTGGGTCCGAATACTGCAGAACTTGAGGGTCAGCCGAATGGGGCTGAAATCCAGAATTGCATCAATACAGAGAATGTTTGGGATATGGAGGATCGAGTAAACCAACCTGCTGAAAATGAAACAGTAATACAATCCGACTCGTCATCACAAGAGCCATGCTCTCCTGAGGATAATCCCGAGGTAAGTTCTCTTAAGATTTCTTCTAAATTGCCACCAAGGGTTAATCGGGGAAAACCACCAAAAAGGTATGTTCCTGAAGATGGAACAAGTAAAGAGATAAGATACCCTATTGCCAATTACACCACAACAGAAAAATTATCAAGACCACTAAAAGAGTTCTCAGATCAGATATCAGTAGTAAAGGTGCCAAACAACTTAGAAGAAGCCCTTGAAGATCCAAAATGGGTAGAAGCGATGGAAGTTGAGATGGATGCCTTAAGAAAAAGTGGTACATGGAAGTTGGTTGAATTACCGAAAGGGAAAAAAACTGTTGGGTGTAAGTGGGTTTTTTCAGTAAAATATAATGCTGAAGGGAAAATAGAGAGATATAAAGCCCGTCTAGTAGCAAAAGGATACACACAGACTTATGGAATTGATTTCCAAGAAACTTTTTCACCTGTTGCTAAACTAAACACAATTCGAGTTCTTTTATCTCTTGCAGCAAATCGTGATTGGCCATTACACCAGTTCGATGTAAAAAATGCTTTTTTACATGGAGATCTGGAAGAAGAAATCTACATGGATGTTCCACCTGGATATCAACACTCAGGATCGAATGAGAAGGTGTGCAAATTAGAAAAAGCATTATACGGACTAAAGCAGTCACCAAGAGCATGGTTCGGCAGATTTTGTAAAGCAATGAAAGGTTTCGGCTATACCCAAGGTAACTCAGATCACACCATGTTTTTCAAGAGAGATCAAGGTAAAATAACAATTTTGATCATATATGTTGATGACATGATTATTACTGGTGATAATTATACAGAGATTAAATTGTTAGAGACAAAATTATCAAAGGAATTCGAAATGAAAAATTTGGGTGGATTAAAATATTTTTTAGGAATTGAGGTTTCTAGAAACAGGAATGGTATTTTCCTTTCTCAAAGAAAATACATCCTTGATCTTTTGGCCGAAGTTGGTATGCTTGAATGCAAACCTGCTGATACACCAGTGATACAAAATTCCAAGTTAGGCATGGACCCGAACCAAAGCCCAACAAATAAAGAAACATACCAAAGGTTAGTCGGGAAATTAATTTATCTGTCTCACACAAGACCTGACATAGCGTATGCAGTGAGTTGTGTTAGTCAATTCATGCATGCTCCAAGTGAGGAGCATATGGAGGCCGTTTTGAGAATCATTAGGTACCTAAAAGGAGCTCCCGGACGAGGTATTAAATTCGAAAAACATGGGCATCTCAATATCGAAGGCTACACAGACGCTGACTGGGCTGGGAGCAAAGTGGATCGAAGATCCACAGCTGGATACTTCACATTTGTTGGTGGAAACCTTTTCACTTGGAGAAGTAAGAAGCAAAATGTGGTAACATTGTCAAGTGCCGAGGCAGAATTCAGAGGTATGGTAAAGGGTATATGTGAACTTATGTGGCTAAAAACATTACTAACTGAACTCGGGTATGGACCAACCAATGAGATGAAATTATTTTGTGATAATAAAGCTGCCATAGATATATCACATAACCCTGTGCAGCATGACAGAACAAAGCATATTGAGGTAGATAGACACTTCATCAAGGAGAATCTCGATTCAAGGATTATCTCAATGCCATTTGTGAGATCGAATGAACAACTAGCTGATATGCTGACAAAACCAGTTTCTAGCAACGTGTTTTACTGCTCCCTAGATAAACTAGGCATGACAGATATCTTCGTGCCGACTTGAGGGGGAGTGTTGGAACTACAAGCTGCACGTAGAATGAATGGCACACTGGATCCAGAGGAATGAAATCAGGAATGGAAATCATTCTTATATTCTTGAGGCGCCTCTTCCAGTATGAAATGATTGTGTAATCTTCATAGATTTATTTCTTCCATGCTTAGATGATGTGTAATATTTTTTCTATAATTAGCTAGGTGAAATCAGGGTGTATGATTCTTTCTCTGATCAACACCATACGGCTGTAATCTATATATAGCATGACATAACATTGTACTAAATTATTAAAAAAATGAAATAAAAAACAGTGGAAGGGGTTGGGCGGAGTGTGGTGTTGAACTATTCTCTTAATTTATTTTTACATCATCCTAAATCAGCAAGATCTTTGATATATCTAATTATCTCTTTGATTTCATACTGGTCAGGTAATAAAAGAATCAAGAAGAAGGTGAAGGAAGCAACTACACAGTGGCTGCCTGATGAGGAAATAATGGAGGCTATTCCACTTAGGGTGATTTGGCCCGATGAAGAGGAGAGTCTTTCCTTCCAGCAGGAAGATGGCTTTGAGCAAGACAGTTCCTAATTTAGCCTAATGATAGTAGTTAAGCTAGTTATTACAGCTCAATAGCCTTTATCATAGCATTTGTGTTATATATATGCTATGCTAGGCAGTGAACCATTTTAGATGTTTTGATGTGTCAGTGGAACTAGATATTTGTGAGTCATTTTGAGTTGTTTTTCAATTGGGACTTTTGGTAGCAGAGAGTGAGATTGCAATTCTCACTCTAGTTATGATTCTGATTGTAACTGAACACTTGTTTCGTTTTAATGAATGAAACTGGGCTTAGGCCTTTTTAACCAAAAAAAATATGCATGACCCAACAACCTATTAGTTCACCACAAAGGCTTGCTGCAATTATACTAGCATGATTTGCGGAGGTTCCAGCTAATCCTATCTCTTTCTTAAATAAATCTGAGATTTGGACTAGATCGAATTTCACATTAGTGCAAACCCTGTCATCTTTGGAAACCTTACCAGCCCTGCAATAGTATCTTACACAAATCTGAGATATGAACTAGATCGAATTCTCGTAAGTGCAAACCCTGGCATCTTTGTAAACCTTACCAGCCCTGCAATAGTACCCCTTAGCAGGAGCACAATGCACATGTTCTGAGCAAATGCAAAGGCCTTCAAGAGCACAACCTGCCTTCTTAACAATCACACTGCCATCTAGCCCTAGAATTTGGTCCGACCACTCGCTTGAGAACAACGCATCAGGGTCGTACCTGTCCTTCACCTCGAGAAAAGCTTTACCATTATTGTATTTTTTCATCACCTCCTTAAATGCCAGGTTGCGGTTTTTACCCCAATGGGGAAGTCCGTTGTATTTAAACAATGCCATCTGCTCGATCTCCTCAAAGAAATCCTCATATAATCTTGGAGTCATTGGGTCTCGGCTCCTGGAAAAAAGAAGAAGTAACTTGTAATTTCAACAACAATAATAAATTATAAATTTATAATTTGGTTTGTTGACCGTACACTAGACAAGAAGCTTATGAGTCTTACGTCGAACATACCCTATCCATCCAGTATCTTCTAATCTCTAACTTACCCACATAGAATCAATTGTTAAATCTACGTTTTTGACAATATGTAATTGTTAGCAGAAATTTCTTAAGTTAATTTTGCAACCACAAGCTTTTTACGTTATATATTTGCAAATTTTATAATTGCACAGTAAAATTGAATGAAAAAACCATACCTGTAATAAGTGATGTCGAAGTCGAGCATATCCGACTGTTTCCCCAAGTATGCCGATGAGGCCTTAACATACCGCATCAGTATCCCACTATAGAGCTCCAAGCCACAAAGAGCACTCGGTTTAAGATCCCTCAACTTCTGCATATCCAATATAAACTCCTTTACTTTATCCAATGCAATGCTGACCGCTGTCTGGTGGAAGAAGGTTCCGTTAATCCTGGGGTCCCATGGGCATGCTGTCAGGAGGCCATCTTCTGATCCAAAGGCACATCCACCAGAGGCCTGAATTTTGTCCTGATAACCTATCACTGGGTAGCCTGTGAAAAGAAGACTGTTGTTGTTCAGACCGTAGGCTGCAACTGCAAGCGTGGATGTGGTGACTTGTGAAACCGCACACTTGCCATCGGCATTTTTGTCTGCTTCCGCTGTGTCCTCTACATTTGTATATATTCATCAACATTTGAATGAGATCTGAATTTTAAGTCTGTTTTTTTTTTTTTGAAGTTACAGAATAGTTAACTCTAATTACGGAACAGATCAAAGTCTTTATGGGGATGGGACCTGAAAAATACATTGACTACTTGCCCAGCACAACTCCTTGGCACAAAAAGTCCTTGTTTATTTTGTGTTTCATTTACTACTAATACTTGCATAGTTGATAAATTATTTTTTCCTGTATAAGCTACTACTAATACTTGCATAGTTGATAAATTATTTTTTCCTGTATAAGCTAATAGTTTATTTTGACAGAGGCCGTGAACAAAATCTATCTGAAATCTATAGTTTCCAACAATCGATCCAAAGGAAAAATAATCTCTACATTTAATAACTTCCCTTAAAATTCCGTTTATCAAACTGACATTTTTGAAATGGCTTTTCTTGCTGAGGATTAAAGTTAATTGTTAATTTGTATTTATGATGAAATAAATATGAGCGTGTACCAGCAGAACGGGTGGTCTGTAGAGCCAAGGTTGGAGTCGACCGGAACCCGATGAAGTCATAGGTACCATTACCAGATGTATTTACTGGGACACGATCATCTTTTCGGTACAGAACCTTCCTGTGGCCAGGATACCATGACATGTCCGCAAACTCGTGTTGGTTGCCAAATTTGACAGCCTGTTCTGCCAAGTCTTCATCACTGCGCGCCACAAAGGTGAGCGAACGCTTAAACATTGGTTGCAGTTGTAGAGTGACCTGAAAGAGAAATGAAGAACAATGAAATTTATTGAAGGCTTGTTCTTTATTTGGTTATTCAATACTTGTATGAAAGGCTCTTGTTAATTAATTTGGTGAGAAATTCCTCATCGCCTTGCATTTATTTGTTACCGACCGTCTGATTTTGGATGCAAATTGGTAATTTTCAAGACCTATATCTTAAGGTAAATTACTTATTAAATAATTATTATCAGCAAGCGTTGAGATTTGGTTCGATATACCCGATCTGGTTTTCACATGCGTTATGCGTAACGCTGTAGAGAGCTTGGCTGGACTTTTGACTTCTCTATTATTTTTTTATTAAAGAAACCCCTTGATCAAGCTTGGTTGGTACTTCCACATGACATGTACATATTTACGACTACCCAATCTTTTTTTATGATAATTAATTTGAGTTTTTCTATGGTGTTTTCTTAAAAATCTTTTATGGTGTTCTCTATCATCATCATCATTGATTTTTTCATATTTAAAATTAATTTAAAGCAATTGATTTGATAAAAAGATCTTTGTTAACTTTAATTATTGTATATAATACTAATATGTAATAATTAAGTTTAAGAGAAATTAATGTTCAAATATTTTTATTTTTTGTGTTTTCATATGGATCATGCATTTACTTTTAATTTTCTAATACTAAAAATTCTGAAACTTATATGTCAAAGTAAAAATTTTAGATATGATATATATATATATATATATATATATATATATATATAGAGAGAGAGAGAGAGTGGCTAAGATCAAAGTGGTATGACCAAGGCCTTTGGTGCTACCAAGTCGTTTTTGGATTTTCAAAGTCCAAACGGTCGATCTAAACCGTTAGATGTGATCTCTATATTAAAATCTGCTTGGAGACCAAATTTTACATTTTTTGGAATTTTTTTACTATTTTTTAAGCTACTTTGAAAATTGCTGATCACATGGTCCAGAATTTGGTTGCACTGTTTTTACTGTTCACCCGGATCTGCCATTTTCAAAGTGGCTTAAAAAATAGTAAAAAAATTCCAAAAAATGTAAAATTTGGTCTCCAAGCATATTTTAATATAGATTGAACATCTAACGGTTTGAATCGACTATTTGAACTTTAAAATTGCAAAAACTAATTGGTAGCACCAAGGCCTTGGTCATACCACTTTGACCTTAGCCACTCTCTCTCTCTCTCTCTATATATATATATATATATATATATTATTTCCTCTACATAACATACATGTACATAAAATTTTCTCTTCGATTTTGTTTTTATATGAATAAATAAGTTGAAAAAATCAACGTTAAAAAAATATCCATATCAGTGTTTTTCTTTTACAAATTTCTTAATAACAATTCAAAATAAAATTGTGTCATAATCCTTACATATGCATACAAAAAATAAAATAGATCATATTTGTAACGGATTTATTTTGATATTGAAGCATTTAATTGTAAGTTATTAAAACTTTAAAAATGAAGATAATGGAGATACTGAGAAAAATACAACATTTGAGACGTTCTCATTTTTCAATTAATTAATATATTGCACTACATATATCTAACAAAATAATTAATTAAAAATTCCTCGTCGTGAGCTCAACTAAAAAGTAAAAACTCGTGATCCATGCATAGACTACATTATTATTTACACTATATTCATACATACCTGAGAGATAACCCCAAGAACACCAAGGGACACCTTAGCCGCATCTAGATCCGGGTCGCCGGCCTTTAACACCCTGATTCTCGCATAACCCTGGTCGGCTGGTGCAGGTGTGACTAGCCTCATCTCGGTCACGTACTCGTGGACTGCGCTTCCCTTCTTCCGAAGTGAGCTCCCATGTGCTCCAGTCGACAACAATCCACCGATTGTCAGACCATACCAATATGGCACATAGGGAAGTGCTAGGTTAGCCTTGGCCGCCGCCTCGATTAATGCCTTCAGCGTTGTTCCGCTTTCAACTGTTATTTTCATAGTACCAATGTCTATATTCACCACACGGTTAAGATTAAGTGTGCTTGTTATTAACCCGTTAGATCCGCCTGGACAGGTCAACTTTGGGATGCTGTGAGAAAATCGTGTTGCGACCTTCATTTTGGTCTTGGAGGCGGTAGCACTCGCAACAATTTCCAGGAGTTCTTGTTCAGAGGAAGGGTATATGACACTGTGAGCATGACATGTGGAGCGATCGGGAAATGCCCCGTATGCATTTGTGACAATGCAATTGTATGTGCCGGTTGTGCACTGAACTGTACTAGGCGGGGGGCTCGCAATGGCAAGGTAGGGGAGGAAGAAGAGTACAGGGATTGATACTAGTAGGAGTAGTTGAATAGTTTTTGTTAGTGTTGGGCTTGTCATCATCTTATTTGGTAATTATGATATAAAAGTTGGAATTTATTTTGGAGATATGATTGTTATGAACTTCTTCTCATCATGTCTTCTTATAGTGGATTGTTTTTGAAGGTCTTCTTACATTGGTTTGTTAGAGTATGTTGTACATCATGGTTGGTTGTGTCTGGATTTCTAATTTTCTATTGCCATTATTGTGGTAGTGGTAGCGCTGGCATATATGAATAGTTAATTTGTAGTTGACCTACATTTTTGTGATTTTTTATTGATGCTTGACTGCATTGGATTTTGTTGAAACCAAATATTTGAAAACTCAAAATTTTATCGTCATTTGTAATATTAATAAACTTAAGGACTAAACCGAATATTTCATATATCCAATTAAATTGAAAATGAGCACTCTTACTCTCCTCTTCTCTCCTCTCCTCATTTTTTATGCACCCCTCCGATTGTCTCTCTCTCCTCTCCCTGTTTTATACGAAAAAAAAAAATTTCCTCTTATTGCCTTCATCCCCTTTCAATCCGATGAAAAATAAACAAAAACTTTGATTAAATATGGCCTTGCATGTTGTTTCTTTAATAAAATTTGATGTAAGTGGCCATTCAATCGAAAAATCTGATAAAAATAAAAAAATATTGTGAGATCAAATTTGAGTTTTTTCTTGAGGAGGGATCCAAACATATCTTGACATCATATGTTTATAAGTCATTTTTGCGATTTCAAAGTCCAAACAGTCGATTCAAACCGTTCAACATGATCTCTATTTTAAAATGTGCTTGGAGACCAAAATATAAATAATTAATTATTATATCCAACAAAAGTTTGAACCCTAATAAAATTCTCTTATAATTTCTTTTGTAATTATATAAATCATTAATTTGCAACCACCTTAATTATCCGGAGAAAATTAAAATAGAGTATATTATTTCTAGGAAAGATATTAAAAGCATGTAAGATGATAACTATTAATGTTATTTCAAGTTATTAATTCATGATAAACTGTTATTAATCTATCATGAATCCCACTAAAAGGTTAAAATTAAAAAATCGATTTATATGACTTATCCAAAGCAGAAACAAAGTCATGAAGAGGGTTGATTAGTTAAATAATAATCAAGATATCCTATGATTTTATAGTAGGGACCGACTAACTATTCCCAGTTAATTTTTCCCATTCGTCCTCCGGTCAATAACTACATGTGGGGATCGCTTTTTAATTAAGTGGGGGGACCACAACTTTCAGCGCAAAAAGACAAAAAAAAAACGCGTTAATATCGGTTATTACGTGGGGGGGGGGGGGGACCGCTAATTAACTCAAAGAAAACGAGTTTAACTGCCGGGGGGACCGCAACAGAAACGGAAAAGAAAAATATACCATTTTCTCATATTCACTTCTAAACAGTAAGTATTCATAGTTACATACCAAAGTGTTTATAAGAAAGTTATAAAATAAATAGGATAAACGCACACAAGTTTAACTACTTGGGGGACCACTACCAACTTGGAGGACAACAAACGTCGCTTGAAAGCGACAGTGACCAAGGAACCACACGAAAAATGCCTAGGGGAACACTACGTAACGGTTCAAATGTATTCATTGCTATTAAACAAAGTATTCACCCTTACAACTAACATATCCATAGCTATGTTGTAAACTTTTAAACATTTCTAAACAAATTATTCATACAAATTCGGTCCATTTTAGTAAAGTTCATGGTATTAGCCTGTGCTCATTGAAGTATTCATACCTATACATTCAAATATAAAGTAAAACTATTATTTACCAATTTACAATATTTTATGAAAGTAATAAGTATTTGCATGTGCTCCTATAAGTATTACCATTTGCTCGTTTAAGTATTCATACCTATACGTTCAAGTCATAGTTTGTATTCAACAAGTAAAAGAAAACTATTATTTTAAAAAATTAATGTGTTTTGGGAAATTACATGTTATTACATGTACTCGTGGAAGTATATATTCATACCTATACATGAAAGTTAGAGTTTGTATGAGAACTAATTAATGCTTTTGGAATACAAGAATTAACATGTACACGTGGAAGTATTCATACCTATACATGAAAGTTAGAGTTTGTGTGTTCTCGTATATATACTAAAGTAAAACTACAAAATTAATACCAAATCATTATCATAACATTGAAAAAATCTACTACAAATATAATCACCATAAACTTCATAACCAAAGTATTCATTTTTACTACATAAGTATTCAACCCTACAAAGTTTATATATCACAAATATGTTAGTTATGTGTTCTAAAAGTCATCTTATGTTGATTACTTTTATATGTTATGCTTATGAATTGGATGTTATATACATTTTGTTCCATGAGTTTTGTGTTTATCTTTAGAAGTGTTTAAGAAGATGCTCTTGGTCTTGAACTATAGAACTCTATATGATGACAAACATAAATCTCTAAAATGTTCACAAACTTGATTATTAGCATGGAACACTAATATACCATGATAAGTTTGTCATGTTGATTAAAGTACATTGTAGTTCTATAAATATTGATAAAGGTTTATCGTTTAATTACATGAGTATATGAAAGGTTTCATATATTGAACAGACCCAACAGATGAAAACATTATATGGATTATATTTGTGTCACTAATGTTTTCATTGTGTCTCAGAATTCTAAAATATGAGATGCATTTCTTTTTCACATGAGAAGTGTATAATGTAATTAATATTAAAAACTACTCACTAATAGTGGTGATAATAATATTAGTTCCTTATATATAACTTGTGCGGGAGAAAGTTATGTATCAATAGTATCATTGCTCATCATCTATAATGAGTAATAATATTTTATGGGCCCCTTGGTAAAGTAGAATTATGATGCATGTAATATAACTGAAGTGCAATTATATATTAATAATTTACTTAAGAGACCAAGAAACAAATATAATACAAAGATGACACAATCCTACTTTGTATAATATTCATAATATCATATGGCAAGGAATAGACACAAGTAATGTTATAACATTACTTTAAGGATCGTGTATTGTAAAATGATACTTTACATCTGTGTTATTTGGATAACTATAATGTATATCTAGTACCGCTTATTGTTTATGGTAATAAAAAGTTATTATGTCATTGCCAACATGACATAGATCTCACAGGGTCACACTAACAAGGAATTAATTAGAAATACTAGCTCCTAGATTTATTTGACATGTGTGACATGACTAATAAATGAGTTTCTCTACTTAAACATGAGATAAATAATTATGAGGATAATTATGAGATGTTTTGGATTTAATTAAATAATTAATGAAATTCAAATATCGGTAAAGATCAAAATGGAAGAAGCTTTGTGAGCCACAAAAAAGAGTTTCTTTGTAGGCAGAACTCCAACAAAGAGTTATGTATTTCCACCATGATTTCTGTGAACTGAACTTAAAATGGGCATATCTCATCAACCGTAGCTCCGTTTTTAGTGTTCTACGACTTTTCAGAAAGCTTGCAAGAAGATATACAATTTGATGTAAAATAAACTGTAGGTCTATGCCGCATGCGGTATCACACAGTGCATTGTTGGGCCAAAATTGGCTAATTTGGCCCAGATTAATTAAAAAAATCATAGAGAACGTGTGAGAACGTGTCTAGGTCAGTGGGGACTCTTCTAGATAGCATGAAAGCTATTTAAAGAGGTCCCTACTATCTAGGGTTTCAACCTAATCATTATTCATATTTCTTTAAGAGCCAAAACTTTGTCTCTCTTCCATTTTGATATCTCATGTGTTGAGAATCCACAAACCCTACACTCCAGATCTAGTTCTATTGAAGGATAGGGATTAAGGAGCGACTGAAATAGTACTCTCTAGCAAGATGAAACTTCAGTTTCTAATTAATTTCTTGGTGGATACCATAGAGGACTTCTACTTTGAAGTCTTAACTTGGTGCAAGACGTTCTTGGAGGCCGTTTCGACAAACGAAGGTATCCAATAGATCTAGAAGAGAATACGACTTCTCTCTACTTATCAAATTGATATTTGATAGAGGTATATCCAAATCTTGTTTTGTAGATAGATTTATGATGGATGAATGAGTATACAATTATTTGTGCTTAAGAATTGCTTGAGTAAAATTAGCATAATAAAGTAGATCCATGGATGCTTTAAAAGGATTAAATTTTTTTAATTTTACCACTTTGACGCATCTTGAAATCCTTCAAAATCATCAACAAACCATCAAAGTTCATCAACAGTATATCACAAATCATCAAAGTTCACAAAATCCACAATCAAGAAATCCAAAAAATCCCCAAATGTTATCATTTCCTACAATTAACAAACCTTATCCAGTGTATTTAAATTTGTTCCTATCATCAATCATAAATCGATACGCAAGAAGAAGACGCTCCTTGCTTATCATTTCCTACAATTTTTAACAGAAATGATTAGTTAAACAAAAAAAATGAAATATTAATCATAATTTATGAATTTGAAATAAAAT
Organism: Carex myosuroides; assembly: GCA_028015225.1. Lineage (NCBI taxonomy): Eukaryota > Viridiplantae > Streptophyta > Magnoliopsida > Poales > Cyperaceae > Carex > Carex myosuroides. The sequence goes on along the minus strand of CM051471.1, from coordinate 18,606,424 downwards.
CAATAACCTGATTGAAATCAAGTGGAACATTTCTGCTGAGGCAATCAATATAGCGAATAACAAATATTGCACAATCTTTTGAGCCTGCTTCTTGCTTGGGACAATCCATCCACTTATATTCAACATTGTTCCACGTTTTGTCTCCTAAACAAAATGTTGTAATAACTAACAGATCGAGAGGCTTGAGAGAAACCGACGGAGAGAGAGATGCGAGATCTCTTGAGAGAGATGGCCTGACAGAGATCGCCTGAGAGAGATGGCGAGAGACGTGAGATCGCCAGTGCTGAAGAAACGAGATCGCCTCAGAATCGCCTTTTAGCGCGGAGAAAGGAAAGTTTCAAATTCAAAATATGAAAAGTAATAAAAGGTTTAATTGCGGCGGATCTGCGTAAGGTAGTTAGTGAGGACCGCTAATTAACATAGTTAGTGCTAATTGCGGTGCGGATAAGGTAGTTAGCGCACGGGGATGAATGGGGAAATAGACCAGGGGAAATACATCTTTTCCCTTAAATAGTAAATTTATAAATGATACAGTATGTTATCGAATTATAGAAGTAAATATTTTTAGTGTTCATGCCGTGCATGATGATGATCATATATATTATAAATTATAATGGTTTGGAAGGTACGTACGTATGTAAAATAATATAAAGATCTATTAATTGAACCAACAAAATAATTAAAGAACACAATCATATTGATATTGATGATCAATTTCTAAATAGATCATATATTCAACTCACTGCTCATAAATGATATTGCCGTCATTAAGGCAGTATTGTATTAGAAATAAGAGAGGGATTCACTTACAACATTTGAAAGTTACAACATCTTACAACAATTTAGTTTTGTTATTTTGAAAGTCCAAACAGTCGACCCAAACGGTTCAACATGTAATCTGTATTAAAATGTGCTTGAAGATCAAATTTTACATTTTTTTTGAATTTTTTTACTATTTATTAAGTATTTTACAAAAATGTTGTTTTTAGATAATTCTGGACCAGTAAAAAACAACAGTTTTATAAAATACTTAATAAATAGTAAAAAAATTCTAAAAAATATAAAATTTGGTCTCCAAGCACATTTTAATACAGATTACATGTTGAACGGTTTGGATCAACTGTTTGGACTTTCAAAATTACAAAACTAAATTGTTGTAAGATGTTGTAACTTTCAAATGTTGTAAGTGGATACCTCGTCATATTTCTAATACAAAACTGTTGTTTTTAGATAAGAGTGAGGCTATGGTGCTATGCATAGCACGGATGGCTAGTGTACTACGGCTCAATATGGTATTTTTTAAAATCCTAACGGTCGATCCGAACCGTTCAATGTGATAACCATATGAATATGTAATTGCAAACTAAATTTTATATTTTTTTGAATTTTTTTACTATTTTTTTAGATAGGTAGAATTTTGATAGTCTAGAATTTTCAGAAAACACTGATTATTCTACCTATCTAAAAAAATAGTAAAAAAATTCAAAAAAAATATAAAATTTAGTTTGCAAGTACATATTCATATGGATATCACATTGAACGGTTCGGATAGACCGTTAGAATTTTAAAAAGTACCATATTGAGCCGTAGTACACTAGCCATCGGTGCTATGCATAGCACCATAGCCTCACTCTTTAGATAATTCTGGACCAGTAAAAAACAACAGTTTTGTAAAATACTTAATAAAATAGTAAAACAATTCAAAAAAATATAAAATTTGGTCTCCAAGCAAATTTTAGTACAGATTACATGTTGAACGGTTTGGATCAACTGTTTGGACTTTAAGAATTACAAAACTAAATTGTTGTAACTTTCAAATGTTGTAAGTGGATCCCTCCTCTAGAAATATAATTCTTGCTTAATTATGTTGTAAATAACTAAAATGATTAATATAAAGATCATCCATGTGAAGTAGCAGTTGCTCTTGCCTAAATGAAATGTATATTTAAATAAAATGATACTATATATTGCTTTTCATATATAGCAAAATGGGTTCGAAGGAAATCCTTTGTTGTAATAACAAGTGTATTAAATAGTTGAGTGGCTTGACCTCCAATTTTACTAAAAAAATATATATATAGCACAAAATGTACGTGGGTGTTCTCAAATAGTCATTGAAATATTAAACCAATATGCACGATGTATGTGATTAATTTTCGTTGCACAATGACGTGATTTATTATTTCATGATGTTACTATATATAATGATTTTATAAGATCTATTATTAATTTTAGTTATTTGGAAGATTTTGTTTCTGTAACTTTGTTTGGGAAGGTAAAAGAAAATACTTGAAAACTCGAGCAACAATGCAATCAATTGGCATGAGTAAATGAAACGGACTAAAACAAATTGCTTATATACATTTTATGTTCTTCTAATTTCTAATAGGTCATCTCTTGATAGATATTTAATGAGTTATAACAAATTAATAAGTTAGTCAAAAGAGCGTACATATGCTAAGAGTAAAAAAAGATTATTTCTGAAGATAAGCCGACATAAATTGTTATTTATGAGGATATCGCTATAAACCGAAAGTAAGCTAGCCGACATAAAAACAGAATAAGTTTAAAAACTGTGTTTCATACAATTTTTGATAATAATATTTTAACTTGATTTATTTTAATTAATTTCTTTTAACTATCTGAATTTATAAAATTTTACCCCCAACAGATTTTCTTATTCCTTCCGTCATCTTTGTACGTTACCAATTTGTTTTTTTATTCTTTTTTTATTTCTTTATCTCTTTAGTTAATTTTAAGTTTGTGCATGGTTAACTGTAATTTACTGATTCTTCAAAAACTTTTAACTGTTACATTTAACTGTGTTTCCTCTTTTCTATGTTTAATTTAATTTCTCTATTAACATAATTGGTTTCACTTTTCTTTTATTTTGGTTGCATACAAGGATTAATTTGCATAATATTCATTTCTCACATCAACAGAGAGTCATTTTGTGAACATTTATAACTATTTGGAAGTGGTGGTGTGTGCCCTTTTGGGATAGAATCTCCCGGAAGATTAATTAATGATTAAAAAAACATATATATAATATAGGAAATAAAGTCCTCCGTAATAATTTTTAACCTATCAGTAAAATGCTTCTAATTATAAATACCCATTTTGTTAGGGTCATATGTTGAAACTTGAAAATGGTTCCTTCTCATTTTGACCTAGATGCCTTTCTAGATGATGAATGTGCCTCCTGCAAATTGCAATGCATGCAGTATCTTTTTACATCGAAAGCATCGAGCTAGTATCTTTTAATCTATTGCATCTATCATTTTATATCCACAGTATCATTAAGTGAAGCAATCGATCTTAGCATTTTACCACCCAAGATCTAGATTGGCATACCAATGAGCTGACTTTCTTGCGTACCGGGTTTTCTCCTTTCATTAAAATCGACACCATCGACATGAAGTTCGTATCACCTAAAGTAACTCAAATTTTGAGTTTAGATCCTGATATGTCCTTTCTCGTATGTTCTCGAGGCAAGTTCGAGATGTGAAGGTGAAAGTGAATAAGGTGTTCGAATTCTTCCCCTATAAACCTCTTGTGTAAATAAAATTGTGAACCTCTTACTCGGCTGAGTTTTGGACCTTATATAGGTAGACCTCTTATTGTCGTATAGCGGCGACGACCTTGTAATCTGATAATTTGCCTGACAGATCGTACAGAGACGGTTATAGCCATCACTCCATTGGGGTGATCTCGAGTTCGGGGTGGGCCTGCTCGTGCCGAGCAAGCTTGCCGAGAGAGGCTTTGATGGGCCTTCGTGTAGCCTTTCGGGCCCGCTCACACGGATCGGTTTTGAGGCTTTGTTCAGCAGACTTTGTATTTGACTTGAGAGTAGTCTATTATGGCCTTTGGTAAATGACCCTATTAGATTCGGACCGTTTGATTTGCTTTGGCACGAATATTAAAGAGACCTCGTGTATTTTATCTTGGACCAAATTGATCCGAATTTTGATTAGATGGTCCGGATCTAAACTCAAATTTTGGGTTTTATGGTGCCAATGTTACCAATTTATTTGTTTACTCGACAGGTACTGTATTCAATAAGACATATATGGATAAGTTTTTTTCATTAGTTTATCGGGTGTGGGTATGAGTAAGAAAATTTGATCATTAGCTTGTCGGGTAAGAATATGGGTAAAAACTATTTCGTACCTAATGCTTATAGGATAATTAATAAATATGAAATTATATATGATAATATTTTTATTTTTATGTATAAATATATAATTTATTATTATTAGATTAATTTATATTTACATTTATATGATTTTTTATTTAATAATTGATGATAAAATTTATTTATTCAATATTTTATGTAGTTTTTTAATTAGTAATTACGACAAAACTGTTTTATAAAACATTTAATATTTGTTTTAAAAATAATGTGTTAAATATTATACATGTAATAAAAAAATTATAATTTTTATATTTTGTAATGTTCTAATCCTCAACAATACCATATTCTCCATTGTTACTTAGTATAATGCGTTGTACCGGTTGAACTTAATATCAACACTAGTACAAAATTATATTAAGATACAAGTAGGAGTGGATTCACGATTTCCGTTAGAGTAGGACACTAATCGGATTCAAATAGTTAATGGGTTCAAACCCATTAACTTATCGGGTACGATATAGTTAAACAGCTGACTTTGCAGGAGTATTGCACAAATAGAAGATTTTGAAAGGTCATAAGTGCAAAGAAAGGAAAATTCTCTTGCAATTAAAGCTTACCTGTGTACGGTCTCCTTGAACTTTTCTTCGTCCAAGAACTGGAGTATCATGAAAACGAGTTCCCTGCTCAGCGAAGACAAAATTCACATCCTCCCCGGTACCGTAAAAGAAAATATTTTAGAATTAGTGGATCCGGACCGTTCCTTTTACTTTGAACAAATCTCAAAGTCCAAATAATACTGCTCCCTGCGTTGGCCCGAATCTCAAAGCAACTGAGAGTAAATCTCAAACCGTAAAGTGAAGAAAATCTGTTACACATATTGGAGAGGATACTCTTCCGCGAAGACATGCCTCCTATTTGCTCCAACCCAGCGCTTCTTATCTCCAAGGCATGAGCTTTAATGTTATTTATTTATTTATTTTTGAGTCAAGGGTAGGCACAATTCTGAACCAGGAGTAGGCACAAGGGAAAAATTGCACTGGGTCAAATTGTTTTTTCAAATTCAGGAGTAGGTAAGTGCTTGCTCTTGGGCTTTTATGGATCCGCCCCTGGATATAAGGGCGACGGAACTAGAAATCTTGATAGGAGTGCTGAAATTTAAAATTCAAAATATGTGAGGGGTGGAACTTGAACTCAAGTTTTCTCACCTATAAAATAAAGCTCTAACCATTAAACGACAAGTAAACATTTCATATTTTATAAGAGGGGTTGGACTATATAAAAAGTTTAAGAAAAAATTTAATTACATTTTAATATACATAATTAAAATTTTAAAATCACAGAGGTAACTTAGTCACTCATGACTAACCTTTAGATTATTAAATACATTGATCAATTTATTGAAGTAAAATGGTTTTATACACATGCTAAACAAACCAAACTGATCAAGTTTTGCAGAGGTTCAACTAACTATATGTCTATATATATATATCTGAAAATCGGCGGATTCAGAGTTGAATAGGCCGAGTTGGATTGGGAGCGGCCGAAGCCGGGGCGAACCAGGCCTATTTGTAAATTAAAATCATATAGTGTTCAACATGATATGCATGACCCAACAACATATTAGTTCACCACAAAGGCTGGCTACAATTATATATACTGGCATGTTTTGCAGAGATTCCAACTAATCCTATCTCTTTCTTAAATAAATATGAAATTTGGACTAGATCGAATTCACATCAGTGCAAACCCTGGCATCTTTGTAAACCTTACCAGCCCTACAATAGTATCCCTTATCAGGAGCACAATGTACATCCTCTGAGCATATGCAAAGGCCTTCAAGAGCACAACCTGCCTTTTTAACAATCACACTGTTATATTTCAAAAAAAACAATCACACTGCCATCTAGCCCTAGAATTTGGTCTGACCACTCGCTTGAGAACAACCCATCTGGGTCGTACCTGTCTTTCACCTCGAGAAAAGCCTTACTGTTATTGTATTTTTTCATCACTTCCTCGAATGCCAGGTTGCGGTTCTTACCCCAATGGGGAAGCCCGTTGTATTTAAACAATGCCATCTGCTCGATCTCCTCCAAGAAATCCTCGTATAATCTTGGGGTCATTGGGTCTCGGCTCCTGGTAAAGAAAAAGCAACTTGTTAATTTCAACAACAGTATAATAAATTATAATTTGGTTCATTGACCAGACACTAGATAAGAAGCTTTATGAGTCTTAAGTCGAACATACCTTATCCATCCAATATAGCTTCTTATCTCTAACTTATACCCACAAAAAGACAGTTGTTATATTAAATATATATACGTTCTTGACAATGTGTAATTGTTAGCAGAAAATTCTTAAGTTAATTATGAGCCACAAGCTTTTTAGTTTTTACGTTTTATATCTGCAAATCTTATAATTGCACAACATATAAAAATGAATCAAAAATCATACCTGTAATAAGTGATGTCGAAGTCAAGCATATCCGACTGTTTCCCCAAGTATGCCGATGAGGCCTTGACATACCGCATCAGTATTCCATCATAGAGCTCCAAGCCACACAAAGCACTCGGTTTAAGATCCCTCAACTTCTGTACATCCATTATAAACTCCTTTACATTATCCAATGCAATGCTGATTGTCGTCTGGTGGAAGAAGGATCCCCTAATCCTGGGGTCCCATGGGCATGCTGTCAGGAGGCGATCTTCTGATCCAAAGGCACATGCACCAGAGGCCTGCATTTTGTTCTGATAACCTATAACTGGGTAGCCTGTGAAAAGAAGGCCATTGTTCTTCAGACCGTAGGCTGCAAGTGCAAGCGTAGATGTGGTGAGTAGTGAATCCGCACACTTCCCATCGGCACTTTTGGCTGCTTCCAGGGTGTCCTCTACATTTGTATATATCTTTTAACTCTGATTCTCATTACGGAAAAGATCAAAGTCTTTCTGGGGATAAGACATGAAAAAATACAGGGACTTCTTACACAGCACAACTAACTCCTTGGCACAGAAAGCCCTTGTATAGTTGATACTAATACTAATACTTGCATAGTTGATACTTAATACCATCTTTTGGCCTGTATAAGCTATAGTTCATTTTGACAGAGGCCCTGAGCAGAAGGCTATCTGAAATCTATAGTTGCCAACAAATCAAAAGAAAAATAATGTCTACATTTAATTACTTTCATTCAATTCTGTTTATCAAACTGACATTTTTGAAATGGCATTTCTTGCTAAGGATTGAAGTTATTATTATTTGTTAATTTGTATTTATAATCAAATAAATATGAGCATGTACCAGCAAAGCGATTGATCTGTATAGCCAAGGTTGCAGTTGACTGGAACCCGATGAAGGCATAGACACCATTACCAGATGTATTTACTGGGACACGATCATCATTTCGGTACAGAACCTTCCTGTGGCCAGGATACCATGCCAAGTCGGCAAACTCATGTTGGTGCCCAAATTTGACAGCCTGTTCTGCCAAGTCTTCATCACTGCGCGCCACAAAGGTGAGCGAACGCTTAAACATTGGTTGCAGTTGGAGAGTGACCTGAAAGAGAAATGAAGAACAATGAAATTTATTGAATTGGCTTGTTCTTTATTTGGTTCAATACTTGTATGAAGGGCTTGTTAATTAATGTGGTGAGAAATTCCTCATCGCATTGCATTTATTTGTTATCGACCATCTGATTTTGGCAGCAAATTGGTAATTTTCAAGACCTATAAACAAGAAAAATAATTATTAATTATTCAATCATCACAGCTTGCTTTTATAATATATTTTATTTAACATTATATTAGCAACTCAATAAACAAGAAAAATATATATCATTGAACAATTCATCATATATATAAAACAGAGTGACATACATAAAAGGAAGGGGTAAACAAGCCATTTTTGTCAAGAGCTAATTAATTTTGTCATCTCTACACTACACGTGTAAAAGATTCACCATCACATTCACATCCCTGCTAATCGTGTAATTTACATCCCGCCAAAGAACGCAGGAAAGTCTCTCTTTTCAGTTTTTATTCAATCACATAAAGTCCATTTTTGGACTGGGCCTTCTTGGGCCGAGTAAAGATTGGGAAACCCAACATATTATAACATTGTTAAAATTATTAAGATTAAGCGAGGTTATGGTAATATACTAATATGCATAGATATTACGAAGCGGCCATCGCTATCGATATCTTGCAGATCAAATTTTATATTTTTTACTATTTTTTTTAGATAGATAAAAAATTATTTGATTTAAAAAAATTATTTGGTTTTAAAAAATTTAGACCATTCAAATATAAAAATATAATGATTTTCTATTAATATACAAATAATACAACAACAACAATAACACCTAAATCTTTAGTCCCAAACAAATTGAAGTAGGCTACAAATAAAACCCAACCGGAGTCACAAAATCCTTGCGAGAGTTTCATTTTCATAATTAAAGAGACTGTACTTTATACTGTTCTGCATCGTCTCTATTTCTAGGGGCTCTACAATCAAGCCAAAAAATACTTAGCTACCTCATAATTTTAAAATTTTTAATCATCTATATTAAAATTTAATTGATTAATTTTTCTAGTTTTATATAGTACAATCCCATTATATATTGCTAAATTAGAAAATTTAGAGTGAGAGAGAACGTACTACAACGTAAAATTAATGCTTAATGTTTAGCTACTGGAATTTGAACCAAAATCTTCAAATCACAAAGTGGAATTTAACTACTAGATTACAAGCTAGCTCCTATATTCAGAAATTTTTGAAGGGTTGTTAGCCACTCCAATGCTATATAGATTACACATTATTAAATTCTAAACCATCAATTTTATTATTAAACTCGTGATCCATGTATAGATTACACATTATTTAAACTATAGTCACACGTACCTGAGAGATAACACCAAGAACACCAAGTGACACCTTAGCTGCGTCTAGATCCAGGTCGCCAGCCGTCAACACCCTGATTCTTGCGTAACTCTGGCCGCCCAATGCGGGTGTGACAATCCTCATCTCGGTCACGTACTCATGGACTGCACTTCCCTTCTCCTGAAGTGAGCTCCCATGTGCTCCAGTCGACAGCAATCCACCGATTGTCAGACCATACCAATACGGCGCATAGGGAAGTGACAGGTTAGCCTTGGCCGCCGCTTCAATTAATACCTTCAGCGTTATCCCGCTTTCTACTGTTATTTTCATAGTATCAATGTCTATATTCACCACACGGCTAAGATTAAGTGTGCTTATTATTAACCCGTTAGATCCACCTGGACAGGCCAACTTAGGGATACTGTGAGAAAATCGCGTTGCAACCTTCATTTTGGTCTTGGAGGCGGTAGCAGTCGCGATAAATTCCAGTTCTTGTTCGGACGAAGGGTACACAACACTGAAAGCATGACACGTGGAGTGGTCGGGAAATGCCCCGTATGCATTTGTGACAGTGCAGTTGTAAGTGTTGTCAGTGGTGCATTTAACTGGACTAAGCGGGTGGCTCGCAGTGGCGAGGTAGGGGAGGAAGAAGAGTACATGGATTGATACCAGTAGAAGATGAATAGTTTTTGTTAGTGTTGGGCTTTTCATCTTATTTGGTGATTATGATTTAAAACTTGAAATTTATTTTGGAGATATATATATATATATATATATATATATATATATATATATATATATATATATATATATATATATATATATATATATATATATATATATATATATATATATATATATATGATGGTTATGAAATTAATTCTTTCATCATGTCTTCTTATAGTGTAGGTTAATTATGTGAGCAGTGGATTGTTAGAGTATATGTAGTACATTATTGTGGTAGCACTGGCACATGTAAAATGACGAGATCATGGTTGGCCGTCACTACTACAGAAAAAGAATTTGCACACGGACATTAATGGAAGAGCTACACGGATTTCCTGCCGTGTTTAAAGCCAGGGTGTATGAATATGTCAGAAATTACACACGGATATTTAACCGTGTGAGATTATAACAATTTCTACACGGATTACTTTGTAAACCGCCGTGTACAAAAACCTGGGGTGTCGCTCTCCAAGTTACCGAGCTACACGGATATCCCCTAAGTAACCGTGTACGATTACTCTTTGTACACGGTTTTGTATTAAAAGACCGTGTAGCTAGCTCTTTTAGCTATCATACACGGACGTTTAGTAAATATCCGTGTATAAATAGCTAATATTTTTTGTATTTCGCCTCCAGCACTGCTATCATACACGGACAATTTATAAATAATCCGTGTATGATTACTCTTTCTACACGGATTTGTATTAAATGTCCGTGTAGCTCTCTTAGCTATCATACACGGACATTTGTTAAATATCCGTGTTAAATAGCTAATTTTTTTTTTGTTTTTCTATCATACACAGACAATTGTTAAATATCCGTGTATAAATAGGTAATCTCTTTTTTTTTTGTATATTTTGTTTTTTGGCTAGCCTCCAGCTTTGCTAGCCAGTTTTTTGCAACAGAATTATACAAAATTCATATAGCAATAATAAATTCATTCGAAACAGATTAATTAGCAAGAAATTCATATACTAAATTATACAATATTTTATACAACTCTATGCAAATCCATATTGAGGATTACAAAATTCCATGTTAAACCACCTTGCCCACATGCACCGCACATCGTCGATCTGATCCCCGGTGTAATGCGGTTGCTTTGTCACATTCTACAATTATAATTTGATAATAGTTAGTATTTCAGAAAAGGTAGATATCAATTGCTTATTATATAGGAACAATTAATATGAAGTACATACCGCTTTTGGGAATTGGAATTGTATTCTTTCGACAAAGTCAAACATGAATATCATCGTGTAATAAGCGCATTCCCAACCCTCCAACTTTTGCGGGCTCTGAAATTTACATTTAGCGGCCTTTGTTAGAATGACAATATTTTTTTGAACAAGATATGAAATTACTAACTCATAAAGTGTGCTCACCACCATCCACTTCCAATTCAACTTAGATTTCTTGCGCGTGCCCGTGCTATCTGATCCTCCCTCTTTAATATATTTCGCAAAAGCCCTTACAAAATTGAGTGAATGTAATTAGCAATTTTATAATTTGATATGATTGAAAGAAATTCAAAACTTGTGAATTATTATTGCTTACTTATTCACAAAAGGGAAGATAGCTTTGCACTTGTCAAGCGCGATCCTTCCTTTCGGCTTACAAGAATCAACAATTATACCCACATTTAGGTACGGCACAATGATAATCGAACACCAATGTTTGCTGTGGGATCGAGGAGAAGAATTATAGTACTTTAGCATATAATAGTGACACAAGTGTTTGCTATGGTTGATGGTGTGATTTCATTTTTTTATGTTTAACTTTTATTTCCTTTATACAATTCTTTAATTAAAATATAAACAACACATAAGTTAAGATTAGAACTAACCTCTGGTGGTATGGCATGAGAATGAATTTCTTCTCCTCCGCCTTAGCACGATGCATCGCAGAACACATGTACTCGATAGCCATATCCGAATAACATGTCACTGCCGTAGAACTCACTTTCTCCGGGTCCAGAAATATGCACAAGTTCTTCTTTTCAACCATCTCATCACAGTTTCGGACTAGCTTCCTGAAAACTCATAATATTGTAATTAGAATATATATTTGAGTTCTATACAATAATGAAAATAATTTTTGATCACTAACATGAGGAAAATGGTGATGAATGACACATCGAGCCATTTGTCGGATGACGAGTGGTGGAAGAGGTCCTTGAAGTCTTTGAATGACAGGTTGAGATCCCTGCCTTCGTGTAGAAACATCCCAGGTGGGACAGGGATGATGATATCCTGCATGCCTTCGGGCGCCGTCATCAAGTGGTCGTGGAGAACGCGCAAATCACTGGGCAAACGGCTGTATTCTTCTTCGGTGACCATAGGACGGGGCGGTGATTGGGGCGCGTCAGCCCTGACGTCGCAAGCCACCTCCTGACGTACCGGTGACATCGCCGTACCGGTGACATCATCTCCTCGTGTCTGTATCAAATTATAAATGGATTATTCAAGTATTTCAAAAAGAATGATTTGAATGTAACAAAATAAATGAATTTTTTTATGGATTACCTGATCCAAAATAATCTGACTCTTGGGCCATTGGACAAATGACATCCGTGCCTCATCAAGCACAAGCATGTCGTCGGTAGGGACAGGAAGGGGTACGCGCTGCCATCCATCCACGACTAACTCAATATGCACGCACATGCATGGTCGGGCCTTAGCTGACCAAAGTGTACAGTTTTCGCTCCTGGATGTACAACACCCTTAGCAACGGTCAGAGGAACACTATCAGGCCACAGGACGAGGTCGCATGCTCTGGGGTCCTGCAATTATCAGAAAGTTGTTTATTTTGATGGTGCGATATTGTCTAACAAGGTTACAAACAGGTTTTAATTACCTTTATATTATGAACAAGTATTGATTACCTTGAGATTATCCAAATCGTCTAAGGCCCACGTGCCGGATGCTTGACTACTTCGTCGAATTCCAGGCGAAATGGGAGGTGGTGGCTCGGATGGCTGCGTAGTTGCTGATTTAATTTGGGGTCTAATTTCTTAAATCCCCGACAAATCAAATGAGCTCTAATTTCTTCGATGTCCAAAAATCTTAATAAATTTTTACAATCTTTACAAGGACACAAAATGTCTTCTTCTTTTTTCTTCACTCTATAACTCTTAGCAAATTTTATAAACTCATCAACGCGAACCAAATATTCTTCACTGTCACGTCGCATTTCATACATCCAACTTCGATCCATCTGTAAATTAAATTAAAAAAATAATTTGATCAATTAATCATGCATGGTCAACATTCTCCATTGTAACAAATTTTTTGGCTTACAAAGGGCCGGTTTACAATCCTAACCCACTCTTTGAATATTATGTCTCATATGTGAACACATATTAGCGAGATTTAATTAGTAGTTGAGAAAAATTCGGCAGCATTTCCCCTTAACTCCCCAAGTATGCGTACGACCACATACTCGTAGGAGCAATAAGGGAAAATACTGTCGAACTTTCCTCAAATACTAATTAAATTCCGCTAATATGTGTTCACATCCTAAATGAGACATAATATTCAAAGAGCAGTCCCAAAACGGGGACTATCCAAAATTAATCCCTATTGGATTAATTTTGAACGGGCATGGACCTAAAAGCATCTATAGGTCGGTTATTGGACAACAATACACTAATTAATTACATCTAAAATTAAGAAATCAAGCATGCATGAAATGACCTAAATAAGCATAAATAACAGAAAATTACACTAGTACAAAAAACCCCTTCACCGACCCTCAATCACCGACTGTTTTAATATGTAACAGTCGGTGTAGAGACTGCTGGTAAAATTGTAAATAAGAAGAACCTCAACACTAACTGTTCCATTATAAAAAACCATCAGTGAACCAACACCGACTGTTTTTTAAAAACAGTCGGTGTTGCTCATACCCTACACCGACTATTTTTTTTAAAAAACAGTCGATGTTGAGCAGTCACCAACACTGACTGTTTTTTAAAAAAACAGTCGGTGTTGCTCATACCTACACCGACTGTTTTTTAGAAAAAACAGTCGGTGTTGAGCAGTCACCAACATCGACTGTTTTTATTTTAAAACCATTGGTGTTGAAATGCATTGCTGAGTGTTTTCATTTCTCCGAAAATTTCCATTCCCGGTTTATCTCTTTCGATCGCCCGCCAAACCCTTCCAAAATTTCATATCCCTTCTCCGCTCACTTCTAAATTTCATAGCCCCTTTTCCGCTCACTTCTAAATTTCATTTCCCTTCTAAATTCATTTCCTTCTCCGCTCAGCCAAACACTTCTCTGCTCACTGCGCCGCTGCCCGACTCGTCTCCGCCAAACCCTTCTCCACTCACTACGCTGCTGCCCGACTCTTCGTCTCCGCCAAACCCTTCTCCGCTCAGCCTCGCCCCACTTTTCCGACCTGCCTCGCCCCATTTTTCCGACTCCTCGTCTCAGCCAAACCCTTCTCCATCCGCTTATCCGCCTCCGCCTTTTTCGGCTCTTCCCTTGCTGCTGACCGAGCCTCCGCCTCGCCCTGACCAAAGAAAGACTCAGAGAGGCGTTTCATTGAAGAAACTAATAAAATCTGCAAAACAAAACAGGTAGCGGGAAAATTGGGAAACCAAAAGCCCAAAGATTTTGTACCGTTTTTTTTCAGGGATAGGAGGAGCCTGTCCGAAGCTTTCTTTGTACACCGTAGGATTGAAATTTCTTTGTACACCGTAGCTTTCTTTTTAAGTCACCACCATTTCTTTGGGGGGACCAAAAGAACTGGTAAGGTCTTTACCAGAGATGAACTGGAGACCATCTCTGAAGCTTGCAAAACTGCACAGTGCTTTGCCATTACAGATGAAGTATGCACTTTTATCTTAATTACATGTATAACTACAACTCTGCATCATTTAAGGCCTAATCAGGTCAACTGTTAAGCTATATTGAATGTTTGGAAGAACTGGTACAGTGATTATGAACTGATAATACTGTTCCAAAATAATTTCATACAAAATCTGTAGCACAAAGCTAATTCAAAATAGATCTCTGTTGGGTATTACAAAAATACGTTCTGCTGAAATTTTCCTTTTAATTATCAATGAACATTTTTTTTTAAGATTTTTTCATATTTTATTACTTTATTAGGTGTATGAGTATATAACATATGATAGAGAAGTACATATATCACTGGCCTCTTTACCGGGAATGCAAGAACGAACCATTATAACTTCCTCCCTCTCAAAGACTTTTAGCGTGACAGGTCGGTGCCAATTTTTTTATTTATTTTTATTTTTTTGCACTGAGAATTTCATTGTATGAAGAATTGGTGATAAAAAAAATATGTGCTATACATAATATATGGTAAAAATATACACTGAGAGTAGGTTGGAGAATAGGCTGGGCATGTGCTCCGGCTAGGATCGCATCTGCCATAAGAAACATCCATGTGAAAATTACCGATTCTGCCCCTGCTCCTTTCCAAGAAGCTGCTCTGACTGCCTTGCGGAGCCCACCCAGTTATTTCCACTCTCTTAAAACTGTGAGCAAACACTTCTAATGGTTTCTTGTTTTAAGGTTTGATAATCTTTCGCCATGGTATTAACATTTTTTTATTAGGAATATGAGTCAAGAAGGGATTATGTGGTTGAGATGCTATCAGTACTCGGGTTTCAAATTCGGTTCAAACTGAAGGGTTCGGTTTTCGTATTTGCTGAGCTACCTGCCTATTGTCAGATTTCTGATGCAAGTTCCTTTCTTTGCTTTTTGTTAATTTATCAAATGTTTTGCACTGTTGTACAAAACCAGTCTATGCTGATAAGTCATATACTGGTAAAGTTCAGAATGTACCCAAATTATTAAAGTCTATGCTGAGATGTCTTTAATTTGCTGAATTATAGATTGAATTTGTGAAGAAACTTATAGAGAAAGCGGGGGTGGCAGCTGTACCGGGTCGTGGATTCTTCCATATAGACCCCCAAAATGGTGAAAATTACCAAAAAAGGTACATCCGGTTTGCATTTTGCAAAAGTGGAGAGACATTGAGTGCCGCTCGACACAAGATGGAGAAGTTTGTTGCTGAGGAAGGTCATTTAATTTTTCAATCATAGATGGATGTCTTTGTTTTTTAATTGGGAACTATGAATTATTTATAGTAAAGATTAGATTTGTTTAAGCTTCTGTTTAAAGATTAGAGTTGCTGAGGAAGGTTTGCATTCTTTTTGAGAAGTCAGTTGAATTGAATTTTTTTGTTGTTGACTACTTTACAGGAGAAGTTATTTAAGGTGGCTGGCGTACCAATGGTTGATAATTGCATGGCTGGCTATATGTTACACCAAAAAGGTATAGTACAAAGTTTCAGTACAGCAAGCTGTACCTTTTAACCTTAAAATACACTTCTGGTTCAGACTGCAAGTATACAATCCTACCGCGTAGTATATCGTCGGGTATCGATCACAGGGACGGTTCAAGTGTTATCCGGACTTTACTTAGGTTAACTAAAAACTAGAAGTTGGAAAAATGTTGATTTTGGTTATTTAATATTCCTACAGATTCAAAGCAATAGTAAAGTGCAAGAAAGAAGATTAAACTGGTTTTAATCAATAATAAAAAACGTTCCCAGGGTTAAGACTTCATCTCAGTTTTGCCCTCTGGCTGTCCTGTCCGGGCCGTGTCAATTCCTACACGGGCCGTATCAGTTTACACGGGCCGTGTCATTTCGCTACACGGTCCGTGTCAGCCTCGGATTAATGCAGCAGCTACTGTTTCTTTGTATCGTTCCTTTGTGTAGGGTTCTACTGACCGGACCTAATGTTTCTGGACCTCAACTGCCGTTTGTTGGTTCATCAACTTGGTACGGAAACTGCAATATATGCCCTCGTCGGGTTCTAGACCTCAACTTTCGTGTGTTGGTCCCTACTACCTAGTTGCTTGATTGGTATACTAAAGGTAACTCCTATCCGCCGATAGAGAGTAACTTTCACCTTCCGGTTACTACTTGGTTTCACCTCCCGGATCACAAATCCTACCTCATGTACTTAGTTTGGTTGAGAGACGTTAAAGGGCTATAATGTCTTATAGATGTGATCATTCATCTAGTGGCAAACCAATATAAGTCAAACACTTCAATCTAAGCAGTTAAAATACTACTCAATCAATCAAACACAAATTTCAATACAAAGATTCAATAACTAGCATGCAAGACAAAACATTCGATTACATCAAAACCCTAGAAACAAAGTAAATTACTCACTCATGGTTCTAAAACAGCAAATACAAATAAAGATAGAGTTGATCATGACAAAACCCAAAGTGCAAAGAAGATCAATCGAAAACTCGCGTATTTCGCTTCTCAAAATCGCCTCCAAGCTTAGCCGCCAAAGACAAACCCTCGAATCTGCTCTCCTATTCCATAATTTCCTTTCCTGGAGAGAAATCCCGATTATATGCTCGATTGGTCGACCTTCCATCAATAGCCTACTTTCCAGATTTCTGGATCTGTTTCCGGATTTGCTTGACACGGGCCGTGTCAAATCTGTCCGGCCCGTGTTAACTTGTGTTCTTTCAGTGGTCGAGTCAGCAGTTGCTTGTGGTCGGATCAGTGGTCGAGTCGAGGTTGACACGGCCCGTGTGGAATGTGACACGGCCCGTGTAGAGACTTCTTGATTCCAGATTTTCTCCTCAATTTCGCCTGAATCCTGCAAAATAAGAATAAACTTGCAGCAGTACCACATTCTAAAGATATTCAATGAAATACAACTGATTTAATAGATTTAAACACAGGTTTGGTACAGAAATTGGTCGGAATTATAAGTCAAATAACGAGACATCAAATTCCCCCAAGCTTAAATCTTGCTTGTCCTCAAGCAAAGATCCATACTTAGGTACCGGGTTGGACTCTAGTCTTACCTAAATGCAAGTTAAGTTCTTAAATGTGAAAGTTTACATGAGTTGCTTTAATCAGGAACCTTGAGAATCCTTTTGGTATAATTTGGATTTTCCTTGATCAATTTTGATTCACCACACAAATTGACTAATCAAACTTCAAATTCTGAAATGTTTTATTATTTGGAAAGCTAATTACCCGAATTGATCAATATTTCATTCTTTCACTGAATCTATGCCCTCATTGTGGTGATTTTTTTTTCTTTTTAACCCCCCCAAGCTTGGGACAAGCTTAGGTTAGAAAGTCGCGGTTTCATGTGTTGATATATGCAAGAGTTTTTGAAAGTTTTAGAGCTCAAAGGCATCCCGCCGGATTGTGCCAGTACTCTTATGTTCTCAATTTGGGAGACGAGCTCAAAGGCGCCCAACAGGACTTATTGCCAGTACTCTTATGTTCTCCATCTTTTCATTTATTTCATCATTTTTTTATTTTTCGCATACACCATGAATACACACATCCAATGGTATTCATTCATACCAATGGATATCCCAATCTTTCTTTATTTTAAATCCCCATTTCCCTATTTAAAAGGCACAGTTCGGTTTCAAAATGGTTTTTCAATACAATTCAAGCTTTCATCTTTTCAATTTCTCAAAACATCCCATCTTAAGCAGTTCTTTGATCAATTATGGGGTTATTTCCAATTCTCAAGGTAATCCAACTCACAAACAAAAGTTTTCAAACAAGTCCATAATCCTAGCAATCACACAAATTTATCATCTAAAAATGCAAAAAAAATTGAAAAATAAACATGTCTAAATGCAGATACAGTTTTCTTCTATTCCACCCCCCCAAGCTTGAATGAAGCATTGTCCTCAATGCTTGAATTTACACAAGGAAAAAGTAAATAGAAGAAAATATGGAAACTTACTGGATGGTGAGCGAGGGATGAGGCGGGGGCGCCTCACTGGTTGGTCGGAGGTGGATCAGGTGGCACTGGGAGAAGCACCCACTTCTGAGGTACACGGACCACGCGATCAAACTCTTGCATCAGAAGAATCCACAAGATTTCTTTTGAGTCTTTGATCGAGCACCCGATCGCGCCTTTGTGAGCTTTCAATTTCTCCAAGAGCGTAGCAGTCCGATCAGGTTTAAGATCTGCACTTATGATCACAAGACAAGATTTATCTCGGTCCAGGAACTCATACCTGAGGTTAGCTGGTAGAGGCTTGAGCTCAAGTGTTGGTTGCTCTGTTGGGGCCTTGACACGGTCCGTGTCGGTTTTGTCCGGCCCGTGTAGCCTAGTCTCCAGCTCCTTGGACTCTTCTGTACGGGCCGTGTGTCAGTTCCTCCAGGTTGTCAGCCCCTTTCTGCACGGTCCGTGTAGATTCTGCATGGTCTGTGTTCTCAGTAGTCTTGTTGATCTCGGCTGGTCGTGTGGGCTCTGCACGGTCAGGATGCTCAGTTTCTTCAGGGGCGTGCACGGTCCGTGTGAAATTTGCACGGTCCGTGTGGTTGGCAGCTGGCATGGCAGGTTCCTGGTATTGAGGTGGTTGACTAGAGCTGGCCCGGTGACTCAATTGTTCCTTCAACATCTTGTTGTGAGCAGCTAAACCGGCCATTTGTGCACTCATCGCTTGCATCTGCTCGAGCATCATCTGATTCATCTTTCCTTGCTCGTGCATGAAGTCGCTCACAGCGGGATCAATGTACGGCTCGGGTGGATCGGATTGAAATACGTAATTGCTCGAGTTATCGAATGGTGCAGTGTCGTAGAAATTGAAATTGTTGTTGCTGAGATAGCCGTCCTGCTCCGGTTCCTCATCCCAATCCGCCAGTGGGCAATACTCGTAAGAGTGTCTCCTGTCCCCACACATGACACATGGCTGTGGTTGATGGTTACTGGCTGCCTTCACGCTCATTTTGATTAAATACTTCTCCATGGCCTCCTCTAGCTCGGCAGCTCTAGCATATAGAGCTGCGATCTGATCAGCTTTGGATCGGTCGCCTCCTCCAGCTCGAGAACTGTCGCGGCCAAACCACTGTTGGTTTGTCGCCATGTTGTACATCAGATCCATGGTGTCTTGAGCTCCTCAGATTGTAGTGTGGTTCCAGCTTGCTCCTGTGATAAGAGAAAAAAAATAAAAAATACAAATAAAAATAAAAAAATAAAAATAAAAAATAAAAATAAAAAGAAAAAAAAAAGATACAAGTTAAAATCTAGATTAATTAAAATAAGCAAAAATCCATAAAAATAAATGATGCCGTCCCCGGCAACGGCGCCAAAAAACTTGTTACACCAAAAAGGTATAGTACAAAGTTTCAGTACAGCAAGCTGTACCTTTTAACCTTAAAATACACTTCTGGTTCAGACTGCAAGTATACAATCCTACCGCGTAGTATATCGTCGGGTATCGATCACAGGGACGGTTCAAGTGTTATCCGGACTTTACTTAGGTTAACTAAAAACTAGAAGTTGGAAAAAGGTTGATTTTGGTTATTTAATATTCCTACAGATTCAAAGCAATAGTAAAGTGCAAGAAAGAAGATTAAACTGGTTTTAATCAATAATAAAAAGCGTTCCCAGGGTTAAGACTTCATCTCAGTTTTGCCCTCTGGCTGTCCTGTCCGGGCCGTGTCAATTCCTACACGGGCCGTATCAGTTTACACGGGCCGTGTCATTTCGCTACACGGTCCGTGTCAGCCTCGGGTTAATGCAGCAGCTACTGTTTCTTTGTATCGTTCCTTTGTGTAGGGTTCTACTGACCGGACCTAATGTTTCTGGACCTCAACTGCCGTTTTTTGGTTCATCAACTTGGTACGGAAACTGCAACATATGCCCTCGTCGGGTTCTAGACCTCAACTTTCATGTGTTGGTCCCTACTACCTAGTTGCTTGATTGGTATACTAAAGGTAACTCCTATCCGCCGATAGAGAGTAACTTTCACCTTCCGGTTACTACTTGGTTTCACCTCCCGGATCACAAATCCTACCTCATGTACTTAGTTTGGTTGAGAGACGTTAAAGGGCTATAATGCCTTATAGATGTGATCATTCATCTAGTGGCAAACCAATATAAGTCAAACACTTCAATCTAAGCAATTAAAATACTACTCAATCAATCAAACACAAATTTCAATACAAAGATTCAATAACTAGCATGCAAGACAAAACATTCGATTACATCAAAACCCTAGAAACAAAGTAAATTACTCACTCATGGTTCTAAAACAGCAAATACAAATAAAGATAGAGTTGATCATGACAAAACCCAAAGTGCAAAGAAGATCAATCGAAAACTCGCATATTTCGCTTCTCAAAATCGCCTCCAAGCTTAGCTGCCAAAGACAAACCCTAGAATCTGCTCTCCTATTCCAGAATTTCCTTTCCTGGAGAGAAATCCCGATTATATGCTCGATTGGTCGACCTTCCATCAATAGCCTACTTTCCAGATTTCTGGATCTGTTTCCGGATTTGCTTGACACGGGCCGTGTCAAATCTGTCCGGCCCGTGTTAACTTGTGTTCTTTCAGTGGTCGAGTCAGCAGTTGCTTGTGGTCGGATCAGTGGTCGAGTCGAGGTTGACACGGCCCGTGTGGAATGTGACACGGCCCGTGTAGAGACTTCTTGATTCCAGATTTTCTCCTCGATTTCGCCTGAATCCTGCAAAATAAGAATAAACTTGCAGCAGTACCACATTCTAAAGATATTCAATGAAATACAACTGATTTAATAGATTTAAACACAGGTTTGGTACAGAAATTGGTCGGAATTATAGGTCAAATAACGAGACATCACTATAATAGCTGTATATTTGCATATGGTCAGGTAAATGTTGTTGTTAAAGCTCTCTTAATTCTTAGCTGTTTCATTCTTAACTTTTTAGAAGTTGAAAAACTTGATTCTTACCTCTTAGTGATATAAAGTCAATATGACAACTCTCAGATTTAGTAATCCATGATTGCCCTTAATTTTTTATTCTATCCTTTTGTCTTGATTTTGTTGGGCATTAAGTACTAAATTGCATTTTCGTGCGGTGTTTATCTTTAATTAAATATATGTTGAAAAAGTGAAAAGTGTTTATCCTTTCCATGATATCAGGTTTGAACATAGATTATTGGTATAAGTGCAGAAAGATAGTCAAATTAAATTAACACAGTTTCTTAACATTCTGAACTTTGGTGTTACATTTTTTCAGACAGGAAGTGGGAAGACGCATACAATGCTTGGTGATATTGAGAACGGAACTAGAAGACACAATGCAAATTGTGGCATGACACCTCGTGTTTTTGAGTATCTCTTTCAAAGAATCCAAAAGGTAACTTTTTACTCCTTGTTTCAGGTTCAGCTTGTTGTTCCAATATCTTCAACTGAGGGCTACATGATTTCTTTATTTGGTACCAATTTGGATTGGTTAGGTAATGGTATGTGGTGGGTGATGTTTTGTTGGTTAGGTAATGGTATGTGGTGGGTGATGTTTTCAATTTTCAATTAGTCATGGAAACAAGATTTGCTAATGAGGCAACTAATCTGGAAAGAGAAGATTGTAGCACAAGTGATGTAACCAATCAAGAATCAGGGTATAGCTTTAGGAGGTTGAGGAGGAGCAGAAACCATGCCTCTCGTGTAATACAGAGGCGCAAGAGGTGGAGAGGTAGAGTAGAGAATCTTATACTGGTACAAGTGGGGATGCAACTGCTGACAAGGTTTCCTTGAACTTCAAAACAATCAATTTTGGTAGCTATATTTACCAGTGTGTTGTGATTGCTTATTTCATTTGTTTTCAATTTTTTTATAAAATATATAGGATATGTAAATGGTGTTATATATGTAAATTTTGTTATAGTGTGTTTTTTTGTGAATGAAATATGAATTATGTTGTTTATTATTGTGTTATATATGTAAATTCTGAACTTCTTAGCTGAGTAATTAAAATGTAAGATGACCCAAATTTTGGCTTGCCAGTTGTCACGTCTACAGGTGCAAAAAAAAAAAAAAAAAAAAAAAAATTCGGTGTTGGGCACCCACACCGACGGTTTTTTCAAAAAAACTGTCGGTGTTGGGCGCCCACACCGACTGTTTTTTCAAAAAAACATCGGTGTTGGGCGCCCACACCGACGGTTTTTTCAAAAAAAACAGTCGGTGTTGGGCGCCCACACCGACGGTTTTTTCAAAAAAACAGTCGGTGTTGGGTGCCTACACTGACTGTTATTCACCCGTCAGTAAAGATTTATCTATACCGTCACCGCCATCACCGACGCCTCAATAACAGTCGGTATAAGGGTTTTTTAACAGTCGGTGAAGGGGTTTTTTGTACTAGTGTTAGAGGAAGAAAATGATTTAAATACATATTACTAACCTTAGAAAGATGGAGAGGAGAAAATACAAACTTCAAAGATCTCAGATCTCAGCTGCTGGCCTCAATTCGCAGAAATCTGATAGGAAAAAGCTCAGTTCAGAGAGATGTACAGAGGTGCTGGAAGGAGAAGATATTAAAACGGCGCTGGAAGGAGAAGATATTAAAACCCTACAGTTTTATACACGGATATTTACTTATTAATCCGTGTAGCTCTCCACTAAACCATACACGGCTATTTAATTATTAATCCGTGTACAAAGCTTCCATTTCTACACGGATATATTATAAAAAATCCGTGTATATATTCCTACGCGGATATTTAACAAAAATCCGTGTAGCTCTCTCAATAACTTGCACACGGACCTCTTTACACACGGATTTGTGGTTTCTAATAAACCGTGTAGCTCTCTGTAATAATTCTACACTGATTATTAACTAATTAGCCGTGTAGAAATCGTTCAGATCTTAAAAAATCATATTTGGTACACGGTTCTTATATAAAATTACCAAATCCGTGTACAGTGTGCAGTGTACAATGTAAATTTTTGTAGTAGTGCGTGTCTGGATTTCTAACTTTTTTTTTTTTTTGATTTGATGGATTCCTAAATTTCTATTGCCATCATGTATATCATGTGACCGGACAATGGACAATCTTGTGTGGACAACTATTCCAGCTCTTGTCAAATGGAACCGGAGGAGACATCACTTCAAATTCGGTTCCAACTGCTTCAATATATATTTATGCAGATCCATTCAAATACATGGTTATTGGAATTTTGATTAACAAAGCATATAGAAAAACACAAAGTTTCTAGCTCCCTGCTAATCGCTAACAGAGACTAACGAAGGCAAGATAAGAAGAAGCTAGAAAAACCTACAAGTTCCATCGATCAGACGCTACATTATATAATAGAGAGCTAAAACAATGAAAAAAAATATGAGCCATCTTCAATTGTCAAAACGGATCCAGACTTCCAGACCCATGCTTGCTCCCCCTCCCCTGCTTCCTCCATCAAACCGATCGAGGGGCAATAGCGAAAGGTCCTTTATATATATCAGGTAGGTTAAATAAAGAATCATCTCCCTTTTACACCAAAAAAATGCTAGACAAACAAACAATTCTTGAAGCAGTTGTCCCGACAGATTTAGCCAAGGATTTGGGTTTTGTCCAACGGGATTTTGGATTTTGGATTTAGCAATATGGTTTATGTTTCAGTCACAGCCCGGCCCAAAAATGTGCAGGTCAATTTGGGTTGTCGGGCCGAAACCATTAATTTAAGATGCAATGAACGAATTGGTGCATGGATCACAATTGTCAATTGGGGGGTCTCGATAGATTTCTTTGAGCTTCTCCAATAATTTTGAACAAAAACCTGTTTGGCTGATTTATCTTCCTTTACTTTCTGCTTCTGAACAATTTGTCTGTCAAGTCATGGAGGCGTCATGTCGTTCTCTTTGGGACTGTAGTATAGAGACTAATCATGGACACTTCAATTCTAAGTTTTAAACCAAATGGACTATCTATTAAAATATTAACATAAAGCAAAATATTACTTGTACATATAAAATTTGATGCTCAGGATCTCATTATATTCATCCCGGAGTGCTGAATTCCTATTTATGTGAGAGGAGGTAACCTACCGCGTCTATTTATCATTCAATATACGTAAAAAATTCAATCAAAATATTAATACATTAGCTCATACAAAATATGATTTATTCATTTCCGAACCAATGCAATATTAGAAAATGAAATCCAAAAAAAGAAAATCAAACAAAAAAAATATTCTGGACGGAATACACTATCCGTTCTTCCAATACATCGAGATTTCATAAGACCGGATCCTTTTGCAATATTTTTTTTATTTTTCCAATTAATAAAAAAGTCGGTATAAAAATCTATGTACAAATTACAAATTAACTCTCCAAAAAGTTATATTCTTTTGATATAGTGACCTCCAGGATGTTGTCGTGTCGTTGTCGAGATCCGGGAGTTCCGTATATATTTCTTTTGCCGTGGAAACAACGATAGATAGTTTGGGCACAAAAAGAAAAAGAAAAAGAAAAAGAAAAAGATAGTCTGATAGATACACATGAACAGAATTTGTTGTCATAGAATACAAGGACGAGGTCCCAGCCGACCTACTCCACGTGTACAAGAAAAATCGAATCAATTAAACCTTGTTGTAGATTGAGGCTTTATGGCCTCCCTCTACACAACTGGAACATACACGACCTGGATATAGTTGTGGCCGGTTTCGGCCATCTACTTCGGGTCGAACCTTTCTTTAGAAATGGTAATCACCATGAGATCAGAGTTTTAGTGGCTTGTTTCCACCCGATCAACATTCCCCACACTATCGATCTCTCCGAGGAACCGTTCTCAACTGTGGTCACCGTAGTTCTCGAAGGATGGATGCACGATGGCACGGCAGACATTCCGCGCGACGTTACCAACATCGATGACGACACCGACCCTTTCGGTGGACCGACCCAAGGCACACGCAGGCAGCACGCCGCTGCTCACAGGACACCAACACAGAGACGGGTCATCACGGCATCCTCTACCACCGACGAACTGGCCGGTTTCCAGCAAGCTGGAGGACGGCAGGTGCGGCAACAAAGGTGCATGCAACTGGAGATACCACTGGAGATCTCCCATTCACAAAAAACTGGAGGCAGTGAAGTAATAAGAAAAGTGGAAACTGCCGACCAAAAGGCATTTCAGAAACTTCTCTGTGAGGCAAAAAATCTCCTGCTTTGCCTTTTATTCAAACGTCTAGCCCTGCAGGAACAGTCCAAAACAACACCAGGCATTAATTGTAATGCACAGGATGTCACATGCCCACAGCCTTTGGCTCAGAGGATTGCCGCTTTTGTTCAAAACCCTGGTGCGGAACAGGACTTGCAATTACAGCTCAATGTGAGTCATAACGGGCAACGATTCCAAATGGAGTACAACCAGACCCAGCCACAAACTCGGCCTGGACCAATAATCACCGAATTATTCGAGTCCACTAAAGGCCCAGAAACCCCCCAAGACCATGCCATACAACAGCCTCCGACCTATAAAGGCCCAGATTCAAACCACCAGCAGCCTCTTAGGCCGCCTCTGGATTATCAAGGCACAGAAATTAACTCACTCCCTACGGGAACGCTCCCGAATACTAAAAGCCCAGAAAACCTTCTAAAGCACCGTATGGGACCGACTCAGCCTCTTTCAGACACGGGGATTAATTCCATTGAAAGTACAGGGCCGCCTCAGGGCTTTCCAGACCCTCCCCAGTTCGGCCAATATAACAGAAGAAGCTCTAGATTAATGGAGAAGCATGGGGGCAAATACGTCTCAATTTTGAAGAGAGCTCAGCACATTAAGGTCGGCAACAGCAAAGAAGGACTTCTACCAAACAAGAAAAAGGCAAGATCGGCCGTACAGGTTCAGCTCACGTACTTACAGGGAGCGGACCCGTTAACAACCCATCAGGCCGAGGCAATAGTGGTCACTGCTGGCATTGATCTGGGAGATTCACTGATTGACAACATCGCCAAAATGGGGGCACTGCAATCGGCGGCTGTGCCAGTGGAAGGGGTGGCGGTTTAGGCGCACAAGTCTAGATAGAGTCGGTGGAGTACTAATTCCAATTACGGATAATAGTACCATGTATCTTGTCTTAGTGAGTTAATCGTTTTTTAATGTTAGGTACAAAATTAAT
Organism: Carex myosuroides; assembly: GCA_028015225.1. Taxonomy (NCBI): domain Eukaryota; kingdom Viridiplantae; phylum Streptophyta; class Magnoliopsida; order Poales; family Cyperaceae; genus Carex; species Carex myosuroides. The sequence goes on along the minus strand of CM051471.1, from coordinate 18,579,764 downwards.
TTGGCAGAGGGGACTGGGTAGTAAGGTTAGCAGAAAAGGAGGCGCATCTCAGGGTGTAATGGGATCAGGATGTGTACTGGCTTTACCAAGTAATGGAAGTTTAGATGTCAATTGTTCCAATGAATTGCAAAATCTTTAAATTCATCACATGGAATGTCAGAGGTATAAATGAGAGAGAAAAAAGATTGGCGATACGACAAATGTTCAGGTTGCACAAACCGGATTTTATCTGTATTCAAGAAACTAAGATGGCAAATATCGAAGTCTCGATTAAAAATGAAGTTTGTGGAAGAAGATTTGATGGGTACAGAACAATAAATGCAAGGGGAACAAGGGGAGGATTGTTGCTTGCATGGCCGACCGCAAAGTTTCAGGAGCTCGAGTCGGTACAAGGTAATCATTGTCTAACGATAAGGTTCAGGAATCACCAAGACAACACAATTTTTGTTATTACTGGGGTGTATGGTCCATGCACAAGGCAAGGCAGAAGGGAGTTTTTTGAAGAACTAACACAAGCAAAACCATTGGATGACAAGCCATGGTTACTTTGTGGGGATTTCAACCTAACCATTCTAGCGGAGGATCGCACGGACAACACAAATGATTGGCGACAAACGGTGAATTTCTCAAGGTTGGTACAACAACTCGGTTTGATTAATTTGCCACTGCATGGCCGGCGGTTTACATGGTCAAATGAGCGGGCAAATCCGCATTTAGCAAGACTGGACAGATTTCTTGTCTCGGATGAATGGAGCGCTCGGTTTGTAAATGGACAGCAAGAGGCACTGCCAAATACATCATCCGATCACTGTCCAGTGATGTATTCGGCAAAAACTGAGTTTCAAAAAACAAGGCTTTTTCGGTTTGAAAATTTTTGGCTTAAATCGCCCTTGTTTGGGCAAATGGTGAAAGAAGAATGGGCCTTGAATGGGGCAGCAACGGACCCGACACGGTTACATGCCAAACTTAAAAGATTACAAACAAAGATTAGGGAGTGGACACGGAAGGAATATGGTACGATCAAGCAGCAACTCAAAGCATGCACCGATTTCATAACTTGGAGGGACAAGGTGTCTGAGGCGCGCCCGCTCACGCCCTTGGAAAAATTCATCACCAGCACGCTCAAAAGAAGAATTACCGCTTTATCTAGATTGGTGGAGGATAGGTGGAGGCAGAGAGCAAAGGTCAAATGGGAAGTGCAGGGCGACAGAAACACAAAGTTCTTTCATGCAATGGCTTCATTTGCAAAGAGAAAGGGGACAATCGCATCCATCGAATTCAATGGCCAACAACACAGCGATCAAAGAAATAAGGCGACCGCTTTCTTTGATTTTTTTGTTGGATTAATGGGCAGCGCCTCGGCCCCGCTGCCGAATATAAACTGGGACAGTTTATACCCGAATAGGCATCAGCTACAGGATATGGGGAGACCAATAACAACTGAAGAGATAACGGTGGCAATCAAGCAATGGCCGAATGGTAAAAGCCCGGGCCCGGACGGCTACACGGGAGAGTTTTACAAGCATTTTCTACAAGACTTTCTACCTGATCTGGTTTACACCCTCAATTCAGTACTACAGCAGCAAGCTCCACTTGGCCCTCTTAGCACATCCTACATAGTTCTCATAGCAAAGAAGGAGGCACCCCTCACACCAAATGATTACAGACCCATAAGCCTCCTACATGGGATCCAAAAAATTTACTCAAAAATCATGGCAAACCGACTCAAAGAAAAAATGCATGATTTAATAGATGACAAACAGACGGGCTTCGTTAGTGGGCGACAGATCACGGAGGGATTTGTGTATGCGCAGCAGTTACTACATCATTCTCGCAAGGCAAAAATACCAATTGCGGTATTTAAGGCGGATATCAGAAAGGCCTTCGATACTTTAAGCTGGGACTTTCTACTAACAATCTTGTCACGGCTTGGATTTCCAACACAGTTTGTCATTACAGTGCAACAAGGAGTATTGCGGGGCACCTCGCAGGTACTAATAAATGGTTTGTTGGGCAAAAAAATAATTCTCAAACGAGGAGTAAGGCAGGGAGATCCGCTATCTCCACTCCTATTTATCATTGGGATGGATTTTCTCGGAAGGTGGATGGAAAAATTGGTTGCAAGCGGGGCTATCAGACTACCTTATAGTGACATGAAACCTTGTCTCTTCTATGCCGACGATGCAATATTTTTTATCAAACCAGAATTGCAGCAGCTGCAGGCGGTCAAGGTGGTCTTATTGGCCTTTGAAAGAATCTCGGGCTTAGCCGTAAACCTACACAAATCAGAACTGTTATGCTCACAGGTACCCCCGGATCAAAGACAGCCAATGACGGAGGCTTTAGGATGTAAAGAGGGCACTTTTCCTTTTACATACCTAGGATTGCCATTATCGGACAAGAAATTACCAAAAAGTGCATACATGCCATTGGTAGAAAAGATGAATAAACGGCTAGCGGGATGGGCGGCCAAGCATCTTACCATTGCGGGAAGAATTGTTCTATTAAATGCGGTATTATCATCTTTACCGACTTACTTCATGTCAGTTTTTAAAATGCCAAAATGGGTGTTAAACGACATAGACAAGGTTCGAAGAAGGTTCCTATGGCATGGGGTTGCCCAGGAAAATCGAAAGATCAACCTTGCAAAGTGGGAACTTGTATGCAAACCAAAGGCTGATGGCGGATTAGGGGTAATGGATCTCAACATCTTCAACCGGGCTTTATTACTAAAGTGGCACTGGTATTGGGCAAAGCCAGAAAGCAGATCATGGAAAAGAATTTACCAACTAACTATCTCCACAGCAACTTCTGCAATAGGCGCCTCATTGGGAGATGTTGATTTGCAGCAGCTTTTCAAGGCATCGGTTAGGTTTATACCCGGAAACGGTGCAAACATAAGATTTTGGGATCATAATTGGGGCGCAGGCATCCTCAAGTATAAATTCTCAATTCTTTACACTTATGTGGTGGACGACAAGATCACACTACTGCAGGCAAAACAGCCGCTGTCATTGCACCCTTATCTAAGAAATGACCTTTCACCACAAGCACAAGAAGAACTACAAGAAGCGATACAATTTTTGGCAGGCTATACGCTCACTGCAGAGGCAGTGGATGAACTACAATGGATTTCGGACTCTACAGGAACTTTCACGGTACGAAGTGCATATCAAACTATGGTCAGCGGCCCCTCGATTGGCTCACAACTTAGAGGAATTTGGAAGCTTAAAGTGCCGCCAAGAATGAAGGTCTTCGGATGGCTGATGAGGCTGAATAAAATACTCACACTAGATAATCTCATCAAGAGAGGTTGGAGTATAGCCAATAGATGTGTCCTGTGCAAGAGTCAATCGGAAACGGTAAACCACATGTTTAATCATTGCCCTTTTGCAAAAGAATTTTACTGGGAGGTGGCACTTCTAACAAACAAAACTGCCGAAGCCAATCGGACAAGGTTGAAGCACACGGACATCATCACAGATGTAAATCACAGTAAAAAGTTCCGAGAAATTTGGCTGATCGCACAATTTGTGCTCTGGCGGGAAAGAGGTACACGAATATTCAGAGACCTCAACAAGGGGGCCCGGGAACTGGCACAGCAGGTACAGGATCAGTTACTGTACACAGAGTTGAAGGACTTCACTTAGCAAGACATAAACACACTGTTATAGTAAAATCGGTACTGGTACGATCTGGTACCGGTAGGATTTAGGGCCGGGAAGAGCACTAAAAAATACATTCCATGCGGTACTGGCACGGACAGGCATGTTGCTGGTACGGACAAATTAGAGCAAGGAGTTGGTACCAATGGGGGAACAAGGTGTGAACTACTGGTACAGGAAATCAATCAGAGGAAACAAGCAGCAAGTAGGCCGGCAAACTGCTACGGATGTCTTTTGCATTTCTTAGTATCTTTTGTTTTTTAGTATGTTTCTTTTTCCTTCTCTTTTACTTAGTTTCGGTTAAATTTTAATATCCTTATTTCCTCAATTTTAGTCTCTTAGGCTCAAATGTTTTGAGCTAACTTCAGCTTTTTCTTTTGTTACAAACTTCTTGTAACTCCTTGTAATTCCTTTATGTTAATCAAATGAGGGCTTGACCCTTATTTTTACTCAAAAAAAAATTAAACCTTGTTGTGTAATTTTAATTGGCGCAGATTTTATAACAAAAAAACGAACAGAGAACCAAACTCAAACTAGTGGCGTCATTGTACACGCCGTGATTTTTATTTTTACCCAAAAAAAAAAAAATTTTAATATAAATAACCAGGTTTCTAAAAGATTTTTATTTCTACCCAAACCGCTAGGAATATTTGCGGTTCGAATTAAAAATTCGGACCGCTAGGAATATCAGCGGCCTGAATTCTTAATTCGAACCGCTAGGATTCCTAGCGGCCTGAATTCTTAATTCGAACCGCTGATATTCCTAGCGGCCCGAATTCTTAATTCAAACCTAAAATCCCGTGAACTTCACTGTGTCGCCAACCATTTTCATTTATTATTTTATTAAATGGTAATTTATTCACCGATAACCCTAAAGTTATTTTTATTACAAAGAATTATATTATAAAAACTTATCAATAATATAAAGTTTCATTTATTATTTTATTAAATGGTGGGTCGTCACCTTTCCCGGCGCAGTTGCCGGGTGTCGGGCCATTTGTGCGTAGGTGGGGCAGTCTGAGTATGGTTGGTAACCTTGCACCCCGGGGGCTCCCGCAGCTGGGGTCCTCCAGTTCACTGGGAAACGGCGGCGGCGGCGCACCTCTTGCCACTCTCCTTCTCCCTGCGCTCTTGCATTGAACTCCATCGGCAGCCTCCTCTATCCTCTCTCTCTCAAGATCGAGTGCTTCTAATAACGATGCTTGGGATGTAAAAAGATACTCAATGTTATAGATAAAAATATACTTGGCTGAAGTCAGAATTTCAAAAAATAAAGTACTGAAACAAAAAATGAGGAGTTTATAAAAATAAGTACTGTAAATCTGTAATATAAGTATGATACAAAAATAAAAAATAAAGTACGATATTTATTCCGAATTTCGAACAAAATTAAAAGTGAGGAGTTTATTATCTTTTCAAGTCAATAAAACAAAAAGAGATTCAACTGTTCTTGGTGGTAAAAGAAAAGAAAAAATTAAATTCAAGATTCAAGTTCTAATGCGGTTTAAAACAGAACATAATTTCTTGTAAATAAACAACTTATATTCATGTAATTTTCTTGGTATTTACTTGTTATCTAATTTTCTCCTTTGACTCTCTTTCTCATGAATTTCTTTTTTAAAATCACGATTTTCCATAACTATTCTCATAGTATGTTGCATCACATACCAGTGCATACTCATGTGTTTCAAAACCCGTATATTAATTTATGAGTTCCCGCATCCGTGAAATCTCATCCTGCATAATCCTATGACAACCGGACATGCTTTTACCCTGTAGCGTTCTTAGTTCATCATTTATTTTTCTTCGTAAGACTTCAAGAGTGCTCTAATTTCAGAAAGCAGATTATTTATTTATTTATTTATTTTGTTTGAAATAAAGATGGCGGTTATGTCTTCAAATTCCATTGATGATGGATACAAAACAAAGAGAAAATAAATTTTACAAAAGATGGTGGTCAGCTTTACAAAAGAGTATATAAGTTTTAAAATGAAGAAAAGATTACCATGTTACAGCAGGTGTAGCTAAGATAAGAATGTTTACTGGTAAGCCTGATCCATGTGATATTCTTGGTGAACTTGCACTCGAGTAAACCAAACCCTGAATTTTTGTATAATATTCCCAATGTGAATTGCATTCAATAATTTGACTTCTTCTCTAAACACTCTCCGGTGTCTTTCTCTCCGTATATATTACAAAGCAAACTATATATTGTGGAAGGCAGATTATTTGTATTATATGATCACTAGAATACAAAGCGCAAAACTATAAAAAGCTCACAGAATTTACCATGTACACCTACTTAATTTACAAGGATGCCTTCATGAATTCATCAAAAGCATTGTCACGGTTCGCATTAATTTTACTTTCCAAAAATTTGGCGTACCAACGGGCTGAACTTCTCTGGTACCTGGGCCTTTCCTCGTCACTGAAATCAACACCAAAAAGGCCAAACCGGTGGGTATAGCCAGCCCGAAATTCCCAGGTATCCATTAAAGACCATACAAAATAACCCTGCGTGTTTGAGCCATTCCTGAAAGAGCAAAGAAATTTGGGTCAACATAATTGAAAAGGAATGTACCAAAATATGAGATTCTTATTTTCTCCGGTTAGCAAATTAGTTGTCTAATTCCTAAGATTTATTAAATCAGGCAAAAATAAATTAATGATCTCAAACTGCACAACAATTATCTAATTACTGAAATTGGTGGTGGTGTAGTCAATAGTCAACAACAAAGGCAAGTAGGAAATGATGATCACTTATCATAGATATAATTAATTACCTTATGGAAAGCTGCAATGCTTCTAGATATTGCTCTAGGTAATTTATTCTGAAATCATCCTCATATACCATTGCTGTGGTTGTTGGGTCAACAACTTCAGGATATCCTGCGGTTGTCAAGTGAGGCTTAAATAATTACCTTATACAATTAATGTACTTTCTATAGAATGGTAAATGGAAAAGATCTAAAAACCATGATACCTACCTCAAACTAACAAAACAAAAGAAATAAAGCAAAACATGACCAACTATCTTTCACTTTAATGTTGTAGAAATATGTTGCATTTTTCTTCTTGAAAATTCATTAGTTACAAGATCAAGAGGTTGTTGGCGTCAGAACACCAAACCCAATAATTGAACCTAAAATTATTCAGAAAGTAAAGAAAAATCTGAGGTTACCATTTTCATGTATCAGACTCAGAGGATTTCCATAGTATTCTTTGACATGGTCCAATAATTCTGAAAGACCCCATGGGGTTAAATCATCCGTATATTTTTGCAAGAGAGCCTGTTTTATTCAAAAAGTTTCATGACAGATAAATTTTAGCTCTCAATAAATAAATAAATCAAGTGAAAGGGTTTGTAAATAAGACAGACAAGTACTATATGTAAAGGAACAGCTTTTGTTTATTCAACTGAAACAACAGGTACAGCTTTTGTTTCTTCTTTTGTTTATGTTTTCTGGTTTGTTCTATATATTCAATTCTTCTACGGGTTTGTGTAGGAATGTCGCATAAGTACCATAGTAAATTGCATTCGGTACCAGATTGACCTGTGTTGGGTTTTTTTTCCCAACAAGTACCCTTCTTTTTTAAATATCTCAATGTATGTACACAAAGTGTATGACAAAATATTTTAATGTTATTTTCTGTTGCTTATCAGATTCATAACAATCTATAATCCAAAACTCCACAATTATGAACATCAAAACTAAGAACGGGAAAGAATGTGCTTGCATTTAATAGGTTTAGACATACCTTATCTAAGCTACCAGAAAAAGGTGCTGCAACAAAAGGAAAAAAATAGTGTCACAAATTAAGGAATTAATTTTAATTATTTATAACTAGTTGATACGAATTTGCAGATTGTTGCACTAGTCCTTGACGAAGACCAAATACGAAAAACATAATAATATGTTTTATGCAATCTTGTAGTTGGGTCAATACTTCATCAGACGATTAGTATTTACAGTTCTTTTTCCTGAACTGACCATGTTCTGATCATAAGTTGAATCACAGTGTTAGAATTCTTAACAATAGTTGATTAGACTAATTAGTTTGTTATAAGATTGGTATACTTGTATAATGTGACTATAAATACATAATCTATGTGTACTAAAGATGGAATCAATAAAATACAATTTCATTCTATTTCTTTCCTAAATTCTTCAGATAGCCAAATACCAGTCTTGACTTAGTTGACTTACCTGGTATTTTTACAGCCACGTCATGCATGTAGTCGCGAAGCTGGTTCTCCAACTGGATTGTGTCAGCTTGAACAGAAATGGTAGCATAATGGTTGAGACCGATGAAATCATATGACCCCTTGATTCTTCTAGAATCTTCATCTGTGAAAACTGGCAAGCGGGATCCTACGATTTTTCTCATAACGGTCGGGTAGTCCCCAAACACCAATGGATCCATTAGCCTAAATGAAGGTATGTAGATGACAGTCGGATTTATAAAACTAGTTGTAAAGATTAGTGAAAATTGGAGATGAAAGAAGAAAACTTTTAAACTAACCATCCAATATGAAAATCAACCATCCTCCTTGCTGCAGCTATGTCTTCTGGATTTTCCGTGGCTGACTTGAACCACATTGCCAGTATCGTAATACCTATTTTGCCCCCTTGCTCTGCCTACAATTCAATATGCATGTCACTTAAAAATGCAAAAGCAAAAAATAAATTGAGTATTCTGTTCAGCTAATTTTGCTTTTTTTTGTTCTTCCATTCCCTTTCATTTTTATTTTGAAATACTGGTTTATAAGAGAAAGAACCTGGTACTTCTGTCTATAAAGGGAGACAACTGATGCATGGCCAAGCAACAAATTGTGAGTCACGATGTACGGCTCGATTGTGGAGTTGCCGGCTGTACAGTTAGCGGAACCAAAAGGATAGGAGCATCGCTCAGGTGGGAAAGTCCCTGCATCATACGCACCAAGTGGTTCGATATTAGGCTCATTGAGAGTAATCCAGTTTTTCACTCTGTCGCCGAATTCTCTGAAGCATACATCTGCATATGCAGTGAAGTCATCTCTGAAATTTGTCAAATCAAAGAACTAAATTATTATCCTGACCTGTCATGCTGGTTGAGAAGTAAATAAAGTACCACTCAGGTTTAAGTTGGGTTAAATTTAAGGTAGAGCATATATCAGTGTCAGTAGGCTTTTGGTTGATTGTGGTAATGTGTTAGGTGTGCCGATATGCAGGGGTGGACCCGGTAAGGTCCGGGGGTAGGCAGTTGCCTATTCCTGAATTTTGAAAAATAATTTTGGTCCATGTATTTTTAGGATATTGCTAGAACAAATTTGTCTACTCTTCAGCCAAATTTATTTTCTTTCCGGACCAACTCATTTTTTTGCCAACTCGTTTCTTTTCCCGCCCAACTCATTTTCTTGCCTACCCCCTGGCCCAATTCCTGAGTCAGCCCCTGACACATGGCGTATGCCTTATATATTGCAGAAGAAGGTAATACCAGATGAAACCATCGGGCAATCCCACCATCAAAGTGGGCCATACCATGCAGTGGTGGAGATAAGGGACAGTTATTGTCCCCGACTGCAACTGGAATTTTATAAAAAAGGCCCTTAATATTTTATAAAATTTACAAATTCATTTAAAATTCTTACATTTCTCCTTAATTGACACCACTATAATTTATGCTTCATCATTGTTGTTGTTACAATTTTAAACTGTCAGACTTCTATTGACCAGCATCTGATTTCTATTGAATGGATGTATTGCGGATAGAAAAAGACATGAAGTTGTGTTTGGATGGGTTCTGGTCGTAGTTGTTTCATCCCTAGACAATAAATCTATATACCCTATGCTATGAATATGTTCTTTTACTAAAAATAAACAAAGTATATTAGAGGATAAACGGGAAGTGTACATGAACTTGGTGCTTAATAGCCCGTTATACTCTTCTTCAAGAGCTAGTGGTAGATCAAAATGGTACAATGTGACATGAGGCTGTATCCCTGTAAAATGCAACCAAAGTTTGTCAACACTTCTCAAAACCGGTTTATTTGGTCAGGAAAAGCATCTTAAAATTTTGTCCGAGCATAATTAGATATTGTGATATACGCACCATAACTCAAGAGCTCGTTAATTAAATTATTGTAGTATTGCAATCCCTTGGGATTAATCTCGCCTCTCCCATCTGCACCAGACAAAAAATCTTGAAATTAGCACTTAAAATGATATTAAAATTACAACACAGTGAGATTGCTAAATTTTGTGATTATTTCAGCTCATATTGCTACGAAATGATCCTTTTTACAGTTTAGTATTATTTCATTTATATCATTTCTACCTGGAATAAGTCGAGGCCATGCAATTGAAAACCGATAAGCATCGAGGCCCATCTCATGCATCAACTTTACATCTTCCTATGTAATTACATGAAACAATAACAAAAAAAGAAAAGAACATTAAATCAGATCTGTTTGTGTCATTTTTTCAGGTTAGTTGATGCATACATTTAAAAATACTTCAAGAGGCACAATCTTAAACTTGCCTTGTATTTGTGGTATTGGTCAGCTGCTACATCAAAATTGCTGTGGTCGGCCATTTTTCCTGGCAATAAAAAAAGTTGATCTTAATTTCAATTGCGATAGTTTTTTTATACTTCTCTTACCCATCTATTTTAAAATTATTTTATGGATGGCTAAACAAAAACTTGAATCAAAATAAATGTAGCCTGTACCTAATTTACAAGTTTTCATTTCAACAGTTTTCAATTGCACTGGGTCAATTTGTGTGGACAATGGTCCCAAATGGAAACCAGGCCTGAATAAAATAACTAACCAGCATGGCAAAAGGGGTCCCAAATGCTTGGTTTCCTTCCATCCTCTGCTGCTGCTCCTTCCACCTTTAAATTCATATCTTCTAATAAGTAATAAATAATATAACACAAGCCTCACCACTCACCACTCAATTTTATCACACCTAATCCCTCAATTAAGCTTTAATTAAGATTCGTGGGTACTTGATTTTGCATGGATGTTAAAGCTTTGGCACGAATCTTAATGCTGATCAAACGGCTCTAACCAGAAATTAGACCTTTTTTTTTCTCCAATGTCAATCGGACGGTCCCTGATTCCCTCAATCAAAGCTTTTTCAGAACAACAAATGATAAAGAAAATCTTCGTACCAGCATCATTTCTGTTTGTTTTCTTTTTTTTGTTAATTTTGGTATGAATTTTGTTGTGGAACTTTGTGGCTCCGTGCCAATGAAATCCAATTAGAGAGAGAGAGATAGAGAGAGAGAGACCTGAAGAGCAGAGGTACCGGCACCGAATATAAAATCCGACGGGAAGTCATCTCGACTGAGCGCTGCAATAGGCTTCTCCTCACAAAGGAGAAGAAAAAGGAAACACAGAGAAAAGCAGTACGACTGTAGAACTAATTTCGCCATGGCAAAAAGCGAGTAACCTACTTTCCTTTCTTACTTTACTCTTTTCTTAGTGTGAGTGAGATAACCGACATTTTTATTAGGGAAAATTGATTATTTGTCGCTCCAAAATTTTGAAATTGTAAAAATGCCATCCCGAAATTTGAAATTGTAAAAATACTATTCCAAACTTTATTAATATGTAATTTTGCCACTCCAAATAATTAATGACTAAAATATCCTCCCTTCTTCTCCTCCTCTTCTTCTCCTGCCTTCTCCTGCCATGACGAAATAGGTGCGAATTCGGAATGCAGGGGTCAGTATTTTTGTGCAAATTATCCAAGTAAGACTGGGACGTGTTTTGGTATGGGGTTCATCTGTTGGTTTTTCGGTCTAAGAATTATATCAATTATGTTATAGATCAGGTGCGAATGAATTTGCATTGATATCTCAAATTTTGAATTGATCTGTGGTAAATCCGGACTGGTCAAATCCTTTCTGCACGAATCTCAAAGCACTGCGTGCAACTCAACCATCGACCGTCGACATCACTCCACTAATCCCGACGGTCGAATCCTTTCTGCACGAATCTCAAAGCACAAAAATACTGAACCCTGCATTCCGAATTCGCACCTATTTCGCCATGGCAGGAGAAGAAGAGGAGGAGAAGAAGGGAGGGTATTTTAGTCATTAATTATTTGGAGTGGCAAAATTACATATTAATGAAGTTTGGAATGGCATTTTTACAATTTCAAATTTCGGGATGGCATTTTTACAATTTCAAGGTTTTGGAGTGGCAAATAATCAATTTTCCCTTTTTATTAATATCCAAAGTTTAATACAAATTATTATTTATACCTAGAATCGGATCCAATATCGAAAAACGTCCAAACCGGTCAGAAAATGGCCGGCTTACTCCCCCCTAAGCCGGCCATTTTTTGGACGGCTTACTCCCCCTAAGCCGGCCATTTTCTGGCCGGCTTAGTCGTTTTTTTTTTTTTAAGTGACATTATGAAGAGAAAAAATAATGAAATCTAACACTGAAAATTTGAATTTTTTTGTTTAAATTATTTGTTAGATTACTTCTTTTGATATATAATTAGTATATTTATACTAAAATACTCTAAATTATTTAAAATTATGTTGAATTACACTATATTAAGTTAAATTACACTAAATTACATTACATTACGCTAAAATACGCTAAATTACATATGAATAGAGACGATATCTTCACTGAAAATGTGAAAAACGACGACGAAACTTCAAACGGTCATAAAACGGCGCTCGAGTGTCCGATTTCAGCAAATGACCACTTTTCGGAAAGCTTACGAAAATACGCATGCGTCCGTGCTAGCAATATTGGATTCCAAAATTCAGAATCGTCAAAAAACAAAGGGAAGAGCCTCAAAACTTGAGTTGAAGTTTCCAATTAAGATTTTCATTTCTATTATTCAATCCAAGTAGCTCAGTAAATTAGTTACATAATGAACTTGTAGAATACCAGTTTTTACTATTTTCGGAATTTTTTTACTATTTTTTATGATTCATGAAAGATGGCACAGAATCGGTCTATGTTAGCGTAATTTACCGTATTTCAGCATAATTAGCGAAGTTATTGTAATTTAGCGTAATTTAACGTAATTTAGTATAATTCAACATAATTTATTGTAATATAGTGTAATTCAACATAATTTCAAGTAATTTAGTGTATTTTAGTATAAATATGCTAATTATAAATCAAAAGAAGTAATCTAACAAATAATTTAAACAGAAAATTCAAATTTTCAGTGTTAGATTTCATTATTTTTTCTCTTCATAATGTCTCTTAAAAAAAAAACCACTAAGCCGGCCATTTTTTGGCCGGCTTAGGGGGGAGTAAGCCGGCCATTTTCTGGCCGGTTTGGGCAATTTCCGATATTGGATCCGATTCTAGGTATAAATAATAATTTGTATTAAACTTTGGATATTAATAAAAATGTCGGAGTGATATGCTCTGTTTTTTTCTATCTCCAGTAATTGCAACGTTCAAAATCTACGAATGTCTAGAAATAGGTACATTTTTTAAAAGCTTTTGTGCTTCTAGAAGGCTGCCGAAATTTTTATTAATAGAAAAAATAATAAATTAATGTCGATGTAGAATAACGATTTCGTCTTATTTTGAAATCTAACAAAGACGTTACGGTTCGTAATGTCCAGGGGACGTTACGAACCGTAACGGCCCGATTAACTACGTAACTAAACTAGCAAACCCAGCTTACGGGCTGGCCGTTTTGAACAATGACGGCCAGAGATAGAAGGAAAAAAAAATTCGGAGGTTTGGCCGTTGGGAACAATAACGTCCCGGGAGAGAAGAAAAAATAAAAAAGGTATGGCCGTTCCGAAGAATAACGGCCAGACGCAGAAAAAAAAATATTTTGAGGCCGTTCCGAACGATGACAGCCTGCGGTAGAAAAAAAAATGTGGGCCGTTCGGAACGATGACGGACTGTCGGCAGTACAGGAAAAGCGGCTTGGACGTTATTCTTCATAACGGGCAGCATTATGAAGGCACTTCCCGGTCCCAGCGGAAATTTTTTTAAAATATGGACGTTGTATTCCTTGACGTCCAGACAGTCTATAAATCACACGCCCCTCTCGCTGAAATATGTACAACTCTCTCAGAAGTCTGCGACTCTCTACTCTAGTTTTAAAAAAAAAAAAACATCTCTCCTCTAAAAAAAAAAAAAATTACACCTTGTCCTACACCTCTTCCCTTAAGAATAAAGAAATCGTCAATATAAGAGGTAAATCTTTAATTATATGTCATGTATTTACGTTTATGATTTATATTAGATTAATATCAAAATTGTTTTTTACATTAGTTAAAATAATATTAGTAATGTTAATGTTAATTTGTAATGTTAGTAATGTTAATGTTAATGTTAATGTAATGTTAGTAATGTTAATGTTAATGTTAATGTTAATGTTAATGTAATGTTAATGCAATGTTAATGTAATGTTAATGCAATGTTAATGTAATGTTGTAATGTTAATAATGTCTTCAATTATATGTCATGTATTAGTAATGTTAATGTTAATTTGTAAAAATATTGTAAATTTGTAATGTTAATTTGTAAAAAATATTAGTAATGTTAATTTGTAAAAATATTAGTAATGTTAATGTGTAAAAAATATTAGTAATGTTAATGTGTAAAAATATTAGAATGTTAATGTTAATGTTAATGTTAATGTTAATGTTAATGTTAATGTTAATTTATAAAAGTAGTAGTAATGTTAATGTTAATTTGTAAAAATTAGTAATGTTAATATTAAAAAAAATAGTAATGTTAATATTAAATAATTTGAAATATATAAATAAATAAAGAAGTTCACATTTGCATGCTTAATTAAATTTTTTTTTTGAAAAAATATTATAAAAATTTACTAGTTTAGATTTTTAATAACTATTGTGTAGGGCAATTAATTAATATTTATTGTTCATTAGTGCCAATATTTTTTAAATTTATTTTTTTGGACGAGAATGATGGACAGTAACAATCGAGGTAAGAAAGAGAGCAACCGAGATCGTGGCGTAGCGAGATGAGGGTCAATTAGTGATCGAGATAAAAATGAGGGAGAAAATAACAACTGGCCCGTATGCCGTGATCCCCGGAATTGTGTGACATGTAAGATGGGGGAATGGAATAGACGGCATGGTCGGTATGAAATTTCAGACGACGACTTTGTGGAAAACCCCTACCGCTCTGGTTTGAAAAAGAAGAAGGTTGATCCAGAGCCTCCAGCATCGGACAATGAGTTTGTTCCGTGTACTTATACTGGTAAGGCCACCACTTCGTCTGCTGTGACTGATCCAGATCCGACAAATTCCGATGATGACTTTGTTCCATGTACTTTCAAGGCTCGTTCTAAGAAGTAGTAGTACTTATTAGTAATGTTTGTTGTAAGAAGTAGTAGTACTTATTGTAAGAAGTAGTATTACTTATTAGTAATGTTTGTAAAACTACTTATTAGTAATGTTTGTTGTAATAATAAATTATATCTAATTTATTCATTATTGTGCAGGCTAATTCATCAAAATAAGTAATCATGCTCATTGTGAGAGTTCATTTCGGTGGTGAAATACAGCAAGGTCGTATAGGAGCGAAGTACACCACA
Organism: Carex myosuroides; assembly: GCA_028015225.1. Classification (NCBI taxonomy): domain Eukaryota; kingdom Viridiplantae; phylum Streptophyta; class Magnoliopsida; order Poales; family Cyperaceae; genus Carex; species Carex myosuroides. The sequence goes on along the minus strand of CM051471.1, from coordinate 18,564,544 downwards.
TCTCCTCGATTCACATTGATGGCAACTAGTGAACAAGGTTGGCATGATATGAAAGGTGAAATTTATCGCCAGCTTGGATATTCTGAGACCGAGTACAACCTAAAAACACTTGCACGGGTTAATGTTAGTACAACAACTCGACGTTATTATGAGATATTAGAAATCGTGTGCGATCAGACTTGGCGAGGTATTTATGACCAAAGTATGCTTGCCAGAACCCAGTATTCTTTTGTCAATTTGTACAGTAGTTCCAATTGTCGGTTCGATGCAATCGCAATTATTCATTGATAATGTGGTACCAGAGACACAACCAGAACCTGGACATACCCAATACAGTGTTTCACAAGCGGGTCCCAGTATATTCGAACCCTATCAGACACAGCAAACACCGAGGCGTGACCTTTATCTAAGTCATTATCCCGATGTAAATGACTTGTCACCGCCTGTTCAGGCAGATATGGGTTGGACAGGGTACAATAATCAGGACAGTCCATGGGTTGATCCGCCAAGGGCCGGTGATCCTTGTAATGATGCTGACGACGTACCGCAAAGTGACGACGAAGATGACGCTGACTCATGTAAGGATGATGCCGACTGGGATACCGAACCTGATTCAGAAGGGGATGTCCCTCCTGATACTCAGAGACAATCGCAAACACCACGTGTTCAGGCTTGACGTTTTTCCATATCTGATCGCGGTACGAGTCACCCGATGGGAAGTTTCAATGACACCTCGGGATTCCAGGAAGCAGATGTATCCTACTTCAGCAGGACCCAACACGTCCATGATCCACTTGGTGTAGGTAAGGAGTACTCTTCGAAAGAGGCTCTACAGTTGGCCATAAATGATTATCACATCAGAAATAATATTGAAGTAAAAACTACTAGTAGCAATAGAACTCAACTGATAATGGAATGCAAGAGCAACAGGTGTATGTGGCGTTTGTATGCCAAGTCCGGCATATTTTCATCTAAGTGGGAAATTAAAACAATTAGAGCACCACATACGTGCCAGGCCAATGCCTCTCGTACTGATCACTCACAATTAACTGCAGAAGTGATTGCCGATGTTATAAGACAAGATATTAGGGAAGATGTTACAAAAAACATTAAAAGTATTAAAGGGCTAGTCCGTCAGAAATACGGGGGAGTTATTCCTAAATATAACAAGCTGTGGCGTGGCCGAGAGCTGGCAATCGCACAAATATTCGGTAGTTGGCTCGTACAACCTTCTCACCCCATTGTTGGAAGCAATTAAAAGATCAACTCCTGGAACAAAATATGGAGTTACGCACAAACCCATGGAGGATCCGCTAAAAAGGTTGTTCAACGCAGCTGTGTGGGCTTACGGTCCGTGCATTGCTGCAGTGCCTCATCTCAGGCCAATCAATAGTATTGATACATGTTTCCTGTCTGGCCAATACCAAGGGAGACTGCTGATGGCGTGCGGTTATGATGCAGAGAACCAGTTGCTTCCTCTGGCTTTCGCATTAGTCGAGGAAGAGAGATTCAAGATATGGGGATGGTTCATGAGGTGGTTGCGTTGGGAGGTAATTGGTAATAGGTTTAATGTGTGTTGTTTCTGACCGGCACATGGGGATCAAGAAAGTATTCACCGATAGATACGGTGGTTGGTACGAGGATGGCGGCGAGTGCGTTCACAGATTGTGTTCGCAGCACGTCACCGAGAATTTGATGAAAAAGGTACACAATAAAAAAATCTGCGAACTATTTAAAATTCTTGTGAACAAAAGAAGCCACGGAGGTTTGAAGAGTTCTTCGAACTATTGCGGAAGAAAAGTCCAGATGCAGTTGCATACCTAGATAATGTCGGTAAATACCAAGATTCCAGCCATAATGAGATCCCTAAACCATGGAAGGTGTATCAGAGCATGGACGACGGCCCCCGCTGGGGAATTATGACTACCAATGGATCTGAATCGTTGAACGCTGTATTCAAAGATAGTCGACGACTGCCAGTCGTTGCACTCGTAGAAGACACATATTACAAGTGTCTCGCTTGGTTTAACCAAAGACGAGCGAAAGCAGTGGCTCGCATAGCTGATCAGCAACTTTGGTCAGCGTGAGTTGAAGAACTATTAACAAAAAGAATCGGGAAATGCTTACATATGCGTTCAATGCTAGTTGGTGAGTACGGTGAACATGAGGTCAGAGTCAAGGATGAGAGAGTCGTATACAAAGAACGAGACGGGAATTTTAGTTATAGAAGGGAGACCTTCAAGTATAGGGTTGACATACGTGACGGAAACAGAGCAGAATGTGTCTCAAGCCACAACTTACAAGTATACCGTGCGCCCATGTTCTCGCAGTGTGTCGGGACTGGAGATACAACCACAATTTATTCGTGCATCATTTGTATTCCATGACCAAACTCGCTAAAACTTGGAGTGGCCAATTCCGCAGTTATGCCAACCAATGTGACTGGCCAACCATACCCGGTCCAAAAATTGTTTCGGACAAAGACATAATCAAAAAGGGTAGGAGAAGGCACAACCGTATAATCATGACGATAGACAAAATGGAAGGAAGGAGAGTGGGACACCAAGCTAGACGTTCTACATCCGACAGGCGTGCAGTAGGTTTGTTAATTTTATTTTCAAACCCTAATTTTGATGTCATTCTCGTTGGAAATATCAATTTTCAATGTTGTTTTATTGGTTCAAAGGCTTCTTCTGGACGGGGCATGGGACAGCAAGCGAGACGTTCTATGTCTGACATATATGCAGCAGGTTTGTTGATATTTTAAATTTAATTGCTCAGTTTTATCGGTCTTATTGTAAAGCTGTTCGAACTTTGTAATATACTTTGTTATCTACTTTTTTGCAGGAACCTCTTCTAGTTACATGCGAAGATGAAGCGATACAACACTCGTGTATTTAGTAATTGTTGTTTCGTATGCATAATTTTGTAATTTGTTTGGACATGATACTTCTAGTTTCATTTATATTCGTATTTTGGTATTTTGGTATTTTGGTATTTTCTATTTATATTTGTATTTGTATTTTTGTATTCGTATTTTGTTATTTATGCATAATTTTGTAATTTGTATTTCATTTATAATTGGCCGAACTTCAAATCCATTTTTTAATCTTTAATTGGCCGAAATTTTGTTTTTAATTTTTAGTAAAAATTTGGCGGAGTGCATTTTGTAATTTTGACAGCACCATAAAATCAAAGCAGAAAAACCAAATCCCCAAACCGAATACACCATAGCCGAATGTATCATGACCGAATTCATCATGACACAAGCATATCCCAACGGCCTGATCCCAGAATACAAGCATACAAGCACAAAATCTAACATAAACTACAATAATCATACAAGCACAAAAGCTAACGTAAACTACAATAATCATACAAGCACAAAAACTACAATAATCATACAAGCACAAAAACTAATATAAAGTACAATAATCATACAAGTACAAAAACTAACGTAAACTAACAAATGGTCATACAAGAACAAAAACTAACGTAAACAACCGTTGATCAAACAACATACATGAAATGAAATACCTAGTCAAAAGTGAACTTGTCTGGCTGTTGGCGCTCTCTGAGTGGGTATCTGCGTGCTGGCTCTTCTTGTTGTTGTTGTTGTCCTCTCCTACGCCTCACGTAGACATTATTGTATGCATTGACACTGTGTAACGGGGTGCCAAATAAGTTCTCAACTGCTTGTGTACGGGGTGTGATGACTTGACTAGGTACCGTATTGTCATATGTACCAGTAGCAACTGGCCCGGGCATCCTGAAATGGTCATCCGAACCCTACAACAATCGTCGAAGTCGTTACCAAACATATAGAGACAATTATTTAAATAAATCTTGTAATTTCAAAATAATTACCTGGTACACCTGACTTGGTCCTGTATGACCCGTGTATTGCTCATCGTAAGCAGAGGCTTGAGGGTATGTCTGGTGTCCAAACTCATTGAAACCGACAAACTCACTCGGTCCCTATAATAAATATTGTAGTATGGTAATAAACATTCAACCACAATTTTTTGTGATTCAATTTCTTACAAGTTTGGAAGAAATACCTGGTAGACCTGACTTGGTACGGTGTGACCCATGTGCAACGAGAAATCTTGGATGAGAATGCCATAGTGTGTCGTGCATTGCCCCTCCTGTGTAGGACCTTGCTGGTACGACACATTTTGAAGCAACTCTGTCAGTGTTGTATCATCCCAATTGAACTCGTATATTTCCTACAAGTATTTAGTACTTAATAAATGTAGAATCGACAATCAACAACAAAATTCTTACAGTATAGAATAGTTACCTGGTCGAGCAGACTAGGTCCTGTGTTGCCCTGTGCAACACTGTCATGTGTGGCCCCGACATTGTACTCCGGTTCCTACAATAAATATATCACTATTTCAATAAATACAATTGATAATTACTTAAGATTTTGTAAAGTTTTGTACACTTACCGGATCGACCTGAGGAGGTACGACTCGTGCTAGGTAGTCCATCAATCCGTCATTCGAGTTTAGCTAATTCTCTCTATAGTGGGGATCATCATCTGCGGGCAAGTCGGGGATGGGTTCTTGACCGGGAGGAATATCACCATCTAGCATGTCCTCGTAGTTGGCCGGAAAATCGGCCGCTCTCATCATGTCATGGTATTTAGGCTCCATACCATTGTCTCTGAAAAGACCACAACTTAATCTGAGCAAAAATTTTCCCACCTTTTTAAGAGTCTTTGTTTTGGCCATAGCTATACCGTACGACACCATCTTCACTCCTCGTAGTGCCTACAAAATAAAAAAAAAGTTAGTAACATGTATGAAAGATTAATATCATAAAATAAATATTTTGATGATTGAATTGAAACTTACATCACGTGTGTCCTTCGGGGCACTGGGAATGTACCCTACTTCGTTATGCTCATCCCTATATTCTGGAATTGGATGTTCAAGATCTTGTATGCACCTTCTCGACAAGAAAACATTGTACATACAATTGTTTTGAAACCAAGTCTGATATGGAAAAAGCTGGTCATCCGACCATAGTCCCATCGGAGCAACCAAGTGATCGGCAGGATGAGATGCCTGTTCTACGTAGGTGTGGTGATCAGCAGCCCAATCTTTTCTTGTCACATGCACAGAATGAATAATGTTATGTAACCGGCGTACCTCATCCTCGCCCAACGGGGGTGCTACTGGGATGGGCTGTGAAAAGCCAAACTGACGCATCACCCGATTAGGATAATGGTGTTCCACTATCCAAAAGTGTATTAGTGGCACAACGGCTAGCCACGCATCTCTGTCATCCTGAACTCGTGCTGGCAACGGAGATGGCTCCTGGTCCAACAGCGCTTTGTAAGGTTCCCATCTTACCATATAATCTTCAAGATCCTGCAATTGGCTTCGGAAGTAGCCAGGTCCAGCCCGATTGTGAGCTTGATTATATACATGGCGACAACACCACATCTCCCCGATTGCAGGACACCTGTAATAAAAAATTTAAGATTCTTAATAAACATAAAACACATCAAATTAAAGTATTGTAAAGTTTTTGTAGTTACCTTTCTGGATTCGGGTAGCCCCAATCTGGAGTCCAATCACCTTTGTTGTATGGACGGCCGGCCGGTAATCTGGACCAACACCAATGCTGTAGAAGAAGAATTGGTCCCCACATAGATTTCGTGTGACGCTCAACGGCAACACACAAGTTCCTGTAGAGTAGTGCTAGAACAGCTCCACCCTAGTTGTATTGCACCGGTTCGTCAAGGTTTTCAAAAAATTGCAGATATGTAAGCCCGAGTGTACTGACGTACCTGTTCATCCGTAGGCTCACCCGGATTTTCAGTTGGCATGACAGCAAATTGATGGCGCAATTCCTTCAAACATATAGAATATCCGGACGTCGTGTGAACAACACTTCCATCGACCGACTGCGATCTCTTCTTCTTTTTAAGCACCGCATCCGCACTCCCAACTCCAAGAAACTGCTCCACTAATGCATGCGCATTTGTGTCTGCAAACCCGGTCACCAGAGCCCCCTTTATTGGCAATCCCCATAGACATGACACATCTTGCAGTGTGACCGTCATCTCTCCCACAGGAAGATGGAAAGTGTGCGTCTCCGGTCTCCACCGCTCAATGAGGCCAGCGAGGAGCCCTTTGTCAATGTTCATATCATTCATTCGAGCTATCTGATACAAACCGAGACTACACAAGAATGGGTCGCAGCGCGGGTCGGGTGGAATCACAAACCGATGGTGTCGGACATCCACCCCGGTATAATCCTGTCATTGTTATACAATTTGATTAAAATCAAAACTCGTAATTCAAACATTTATATCTCTTTATTCAAAAACATGTGAATTTTGGATATGAGATGATTCATTGAGTAACTTACATTGTCAGATAACAGTGCGACCTTATGCTGTGCATGCGGCATCCATAATAAGTTACTAAAATTCTCTGGTGGAGGATTACTCGAACAACAACTGCTTGACATCCTACATGCATAACATTTTAACCTTAAAATTAAAACAATCTAAATTTTAAAAAATTTAAATTTAAACCTAACTCATAACAGATACATTTGCATTTACATTTACATTGACATCCTACATCTAACATGTTTGACATCGGGTACAATTGCATAAAATTATACCTACCACGTAAAATTATACCTAATCGGATGCAATTTAACAAAATTAAAACTAATCGAATGCTAATTTACAAAATTAAACCTAACAATAACCTAATTACACCTAATTAACAATAACAATAACCTAATTACACCTAATTAACCTAATTAACAATAACAATAACCTAATTAACAAAATTAAATCTAATCGAATGCAATTTCACATAATTAAATCTAACAATAATTTTGACAACAAATTCAACCTTAAATTATTGTTAATTTACAAAGTTCTAGAATATTAAAAAAAAAATTACCTAGGGTTATGTGGTTGTGGTGAGCTCAGCAGGGGATTGTCGGAACGAAGGGAAGGGTTCGGACCTGGACGTTATGGAGAAGAACGGCCACAGGCGATTTTTTTCCCTTCGTCGGTAGCTTCCTCTTCTTTTTTTTCCACTGGCCGCGCTCTCTCTTTTTATTTGTTTTTTTTTCGGGAGGTCACGGACAGAGACAGAGGGAGAGGAAAGGAGTAAGACTTAGGCGTTTCAAAATAAAACCCCTGGCCGTCATCTTTCGCAACGGCCCAAATTTTTTTTTTCGGTGCTGGCCGTCATCGTTCCGAACGTCCCCATCTTTTTTTTCCGTGGCCGTTATGGTTCCCAATGGCCAGCGTATATCATTGTTCCGAAGGTCCCCTGTGCGCTAATTAGTGGGACCAGCAATGTTAATCGGGACGTTACGGTTCGTAACATCTTTGTTAGATTTCAAAATCTGACGAATTCTTTTTTCTATGTCGGCATTAATTTAATCTTTTTTCTATTAATAAAAATTTCGGAGAAGGCTGACTAGGACGTGTGTCATTGTGTGGTTCCCTCATTTTCTCTTCTTTTGTCGCTAATAAAATGCCCCCGCGCGTATACAATGACGCCACTAGTTTTTGTTTGGTTCTCTGTTCGTTTTTTTTGTTATAAAATATGCGCCAATTAAAATTACACAACTATTATAAAACAAAACAAAACAAAACTTGGGAGAGGCTAAGAGCATCTCCAACCCAGCAATCCGTAAAAAATTAAAAACAGCTGTAAAGCACTATTTAAAAATTAAGTTCCTTTTAATTTCTTAACCTCTCCATCCCAGAAATTGAATCAGAGCCAATAGGAAAGAGAACAAAGGAGTCAGAGCCAATAGGAAAGAGAGAGAGTATTAGCATGTCCAAAAGAAATCGTTTGGTTTATAAGCAAATTTGCTCTTTTAGAAATTGACGTACAACCCAACAATTACATTAGCAATTGACACATCATATTAGCAATTTAAAAACAATTACCATTGTAGATGCTCTAAATCTTATTCTATATTATCTCCATATATGTATCAACATCAACCACTTACAAAACCTCTATTTATAGAGCTAGAGAAAGCAAATGAAAAGCTATACAATTAACAAGATAGTTAATACAAAATTAAATCTAATAGAAAGTGAATGAGGTGGAGAAGGTGAAATGTCTACTATTATTATTTCATAACACTCCCCCTTAGATATTTTACCTTATATTATACACTATTAATATTGTACTGCAGGACAAATATTAATTTGGTACTTCAGGACCAATTTGAATTAACTAATACTTCCAGATTAGTTATGCTGCCTCATTAAAAACTTTACTAAGAAAAACCCAGTGGGACAAAACTTAGTGAAGGGAAAAAGAGTGCAGCGTGTATAATACTCCCCCTCATTTTAACGTATATCTTTTAAGCGACGGATGCCGATCTTCTGTGAAAGTTGCTCAAAAACTTTTCTTGGCAATGATTTTGTGAATAGGTCTGCCAAATTATCGCTTGATCTGATTTGACAAACATTTATCAAGCCATCCTTTTGTAGATCATGAGTTGAGAAGAATTCTGGCGAGATGTGCTTGGTTCTGTCACCTTTAATATATCCTTCTTTGATTTGATCAATACATGCTGCACTATCTTCATATAGTACTGTCGGACTTCCTTTGATTGACTCGAGCCCGCATTCCTCCTGGATGTGTTGGATCATTGATCTTAACCAGACACATTCTCAACCAGCATCGTATAGAGCAATTAATTCGGCATGCATGATTTGATGATGTTGCCGTGAGTGTCTATTTTGTTGATCGCCATGAAATTGCCGTACCGCCATATGTAAACACATATCCGGATTGTGATCGAGCTTTATGCGGGTCTGATAAATATCCTGCATCTGCATACCCAACTAATTTGGACTTTGTATCTTTTTGATAAAATAGTCCCATATCACGTGTCCCGCAAAGGTAACGAAATAATGTTTAATTCCTTTCCAATATCGACGTGTTGGATCAGAACTATATCTTGCTAGTACATTTATAGAAAAAGCAATATCAGGTCTCGTATTATTAGCAAGATACATCAAAGCCCCAATTACACTTAAGTATGGTACTTCTGGACCAAGAACTTTTTCATTCTTTTCTCGGGGACGGTAAGGATCCTTTTTTATATCAAGTGATCGGACAACCATTGGTGTACTTAGAGGATGATCTTTGTCCATATTAAAACGTTTCAACATCTTCTGAATATAGTTTGATTGATGGACAAAAATATCATTATACAAATGCTCAATCTGCAGGCCGAGACATAATTTTGTTATTCCAAGATCTTTCATTTCAAATTCTTTCTTTAATAATTTTGCAGTCTTTTCGATCTCTTCAGGAGACCCAATGATATTTAAATCATCAACATATACTGCAATAATTGTAAAATCTGAGATTGATCTTTTAATAAAAATGCATGGACTAATTACATTAGATTTGTATCCTTCTTTTACGAGATATTCACTGAGTCGATTATACCACATTCGACCTGACTGTTTTAGTCCATATAAAGATCTTTTTAACTTTATAGAATACATTTCTCGAGGTTTTAATTTCAATGCTTCAGGCATTTTTAATCCTTCAGGAACTTTCATATAGATATCATTATCAAGTGATCCATACAAATAAGCTGTGACTACATCCATGAGGCGCATTTGAAGGTTTTCAGTGATTGTGAGACTGATTAAAAATCTAAGAGTTATTGCATCCACTACATGTGAATATGTTTCTTCATAATCAACTCCTGGTATTTGTGTAAAACCTTGTGCCACAAGCCTTGCTTTATATCTCACAATTTTATTTTTCTCATTCCTTTTTATTGCAAATACTCACTTGTAACCTACAGGGTTAACATCTTTTGGGGTTAAGACTACAGGTCCAAAAACATTGCGCTTTTCAAGCGAATCTAATTCAGCTTAGGGCATCTTTCCATTTTGGCCAATCATTTTTGTGCATACACTCTTCAGGAGTTTTTGGCACATAATCTTTCTCATTTAGCACATCAATTGCTATAGCATATGCAAAAAATTTATCAGTACATGTTTCATTTCGGTTCCATATTATACCATTATGTACATAGTTTATTGAGATCTCATAATCACTAGGTACCTGAGTTTCTTCTGGAACTTCATCAACCTCTTCTGGGATTTTATCAATCTCTTCTGGGATTTTATTAATCTCTTTCGGGATTTTATTAATCTCTTCTGGAGTTGCACCAACTGCTTTATTCTGCTCTTTCTTTTGTCGTGGATTTTTATCTTTGGAACCAATTGGTCTTCCACGTTTTCTCTGTATTGTAACCTCTGCTGGGATTACATCAATTCGAGCAGTTGCATTTAAAGCTGGTACATGTGATTTAGTCACTCCACTACTAGAATCTGGGTTTGTTGCAAGGGTAAAAATCTTTGTTGCAAGGGTAAGTAGTGTCCATGCAACAAATATTGGCATTTCTGACACAGTCAAACTTGTTGCATGGGTGTCCCATGCAACAGTTACCCTTGCAATAAGTCTGATGGTTACCCTTGCAACTGCATCTTATTTACCCATGCAACAAATATTTGATGACCCGTGACCCGCCAGCAAAGATAGAAAGTATATTTTAATGAATGTCCATGCAACAACTCATCTCATACCCTTGCAACAAGTCTCCCGAATTGAGACTAAACAGTTGCATGGGTAACCCATGCAACAAGTATTTGAGAACTATTTGTTGCATGGGCTTACCCTTGCAACAAATCTCCAGAATCTAGACTAAACAGTTGCAAGGGTAACCCATGCAACAAGTTTGGAGGATTATTTGAGAAATATTTGTTGCATGGGTAACCCATGCAACAAGTTTTGACGAGTTTTGAGAACTATTTGTTGCATGGGCCTACCCTTGCAACAAGTATTGAACTTCTGGACAGTTACTTCTATTATATATTTGATCTCTCCATTCAAAATTGAATATATATTGTTGTAAATTACAGCAAGGGATACATTACAGCAGTATATTAATTTGTTCACATCCTACTTAATATTGTTCAAATTTAGAAGGAAATTTGATCTCTCCTTTCAAATTGAATATATTTTGTAAATCATAGCAAAAGGAATTAGAGCAGTATATTACAAAATAAATGAGATACACAAATAATTCGGAAACTTAAATTGTAGAATCTTGAAATTTTGGTCTTGAGAATAAACATTAGAAAGTTATTGAGAGGACGAGCAAGCGATAAGTAGAGCCTTCATTAATTGCCTTCGCTCCTTCATTAATTGCCTTCTCCTATGAGAATTTCAAATAATAGCCATCTTAATCAATTTGTTATTATTTTCAACCATGCAGTTATGCTTTAACAAGTCCCATATCCAATATATATATATATATATATATATATATATTATTGTGTTTATTATAATTATACAAACAAACTTTATATGGTTGGCAAATTCTCATGCAACACATGACACAAAGAATTACCAATTAATAACCATCTTCATCGAATTGATCTTCAAGGTTTAGGCTGTAACCAAGTCCTTCCTCAATTTCTTGCATGTCATACTCTTCCTTAATAACCATCTTAATCAATTTGCTATTCTTTTCAACCATGCAGTTTTGCTTTAACAAGTTCCATATCAAATATATATATATATATATAGAGAGAGAGAGAGATGGGCTATGGTGCATTGGACCATAAATCACCGATTCAAAGTCCAAATGACCGATCCAAACCGTTCATCTTATTCTCCATATTAATACGTACTTGGAGACCAAATTTTATATTTTTTGGAATTTTTTTACTATTTATTAAGCCACTTTGAAAATCACCGATCCAGTGGTCTAGAAATTTTTACTGTTTTTTACTGTTCACCCGGATTTTCAGATTTTCAATAAATCTAAAGATGGTTGATACCAGCTTCGTACCGATATGTTTGCAAAAACTGCTAAAGATTGTTCTCAAGGCATTGGTTGCATTTTTTACAATAGTTATTCATGTATGAAAGTGCATTAGGTAGTTTGATTTCGTGCTGCTGACATAATACAAATTGCAGTGCTCATCGGAATACAAATAATTGGAGTACACCTTTCATTTTTCCTTCAGATATACCCAAATCTGCAATGTGAAAAACCCTTAGAAAATTTCAGATAAAACAATGCTTCATTTGCAATAATTAAGTTGCATTCATACTAACTAAACAAAGCAAATCATATCTTAACATACCCTTAGAAAATTTTTCCTGCTTTCTTGCAACTATCGGCCATAATTGAAACAATCCAGCATTGGTTGTTAATTTTTCAGATTACACAAAAAGGGCACTTTAATTAGACTAATCAAACCTTGCTATCAATATACAAATCAAGCCAATCCTTCACTTAACAGGAGATGCAAAGAAGACGGCACAATTTCAAGCTTATATATTGGACCGTATCACAGGACAAGAATAGAACATCTAATTCACCTTCAGAAATAACATTTACCAAAAGCTCCTGAAAATAATATGTACCTCTTGAGGCAGCTGGTCAAGAGTTCTCACTAATGAAACAAGGGTAGTGACCATCTTGAAGTTAGCTGCACTTTTTTTGTTTCCATTGCAAGTCATGTTCATGCGGACCTCTTCTTTGCTGGTATTAGGATAGCTGAATGAAACTGTGCAAAATGTTATACAAAATATAATTAAAATAAAATTACTATCTGTTCGACAGACTTTACTGAGCAACACATCTGATCTTTTGGGCGTCTCACCTAGCATATAGTTAAAACAAAGAATTAGGATACTTGTACCTTCCATTTGTTTTATCCTTTTTTCGGCATGTTTGGTTTTCATTTGCAAAGCTGATTATGTTTAAGGACAGTGGAAGATGAGTTAGGATAATCATATTAGGGCTAGTTGACTAGTAACTACAGAAATCTAAATAAAAAGAAACCAGGGACTAAAGTGAATATTTTTGTGCATAGGCACTGACAGGGAACTGAACTTGCATGCCTCTATGATTTTGATTCCTTTTTGATATTGTCTTCTTTGATTTTGTGAATAATGTCCTTTGTCAAAACCCTAGAAACATGTATATAAGTGTAAGCAGCCCTTAAGCATGGCCACTGACCCATACAACATCCCCATGACAAAGCAATAGACACCATACTGGTATGCCTACTGACCTCAAAGCTGCTCAAAACCAAATAAAATACTAAAAGTAGCTACAGGTCATGAAAAGTCCCAAGCTCAAAGAAGACAATATCAAAAAGGAATCAAAATCATAGAGGCATGCAAGTTCAGTTCCCTGTCAGTGCCTATGCACAAAAATATTCACTTTAGTCCCTGGTTTCTATTTATTTAGATTTATGCATTGTTGTTACCTCTTTTGTACCAGCAAGCTCACAAGGAGGATTCAAGTCCTCTTAGGCTGTTCATAGCCTTGCAGATAACTGGTTCTAGGACATTTTACAAAGGGAACCTTGTTTTTATTTCTATTTACATATTTTTATAATAAATCAATACTTTAATACTTTAACAATATGTTGAATTAGTGAAAATCATAGGGCATCCTTATGAGCTCATGAATTCAAGAATTTCAGGGTAATGACATCACTGTCATGCCCTCATTTCACAATTTTGCACATAGGTCTTTTATGACTCTACTTTATTTACAGGACATGACCAACCATATATAACTATCAAAATCAGATGAGAAAGAAAAAAAGAATACCAATTAAGCTCAGAGATTAGGCTCAGGCACTTCGACTCAAATTTTACTCAATTAAAAACTTAATTATTTGTTTAAAAAGTAAGAAGTTGTTGACACTTCGACTCCATATTTACAGCTGCATAGAAAAAGTAGGAAAAAACACAACTTTTATTGGTTAAAATTTACTGAATTGCAAACAAAATCATGTAAACTTATAATTGAAGAATTGAATAACTGTCAGCTTCAATCACTGCCTCCATTTCCTTTTCTTCTCGATTTACCACCAATTATAGTTGGTGGTGCATCATGGTTAACTAAAAGATCAAAAGTTTAAATAATTAAATAACTAGCACCCAAATATAACATAGCCTGCAAGTTGTTAGAGTAAATGCCTCACTGAAAATTCATCTAACAAGAAATGTTCTAGTAAATGCACCATCTTAATTACAGTTTCTCAAATGTATTACGTGCCTATTCAGGTGCTGGCCTATTCGTGTTGATAAAATTTCAGAATAACATACAAAGTCGGTTAATGTGAAAGAAGTTTACCTTGGCTTCGATTGGTGTGGCAGCAAGACGCCTTGGCTCTCAAAGGACCGACTGGTTAATTGGTGCGGGTCATTTCAACAAACACCTTGTATGCACGACAAGATAAAACTATCAACCGTTATGAAACTATCAACTACTTAATGGATTGACTTTGAATTTAGCATCTAGCAGCAACTGACCAAATGAAACAGACGATTAACAAAAAAAATGGGGAAAAAATCACTTTTTAAAGATGGTAATTTCCACAACTGACTTTGGTCGTGTTAAGTGTTCTTCCCATTTAGGCTTTTCCACAAATACCTTCTGTGCAGATTGGGTGCTCGGTCTTAGAGAGAGAGAGAGAGAGCGGTGGGACTCAAGTGTGGGTGCCCGGGCTTAGAAAGCGAGAGATAGAGAGCGGTGGGGGGAGGGTTTGGGGGTTGCGGATCAGAATCACAATTTGCGAGATGGAGAGGGCAGGTACTGAAAAGGGATTGAGGTTAAGATGTAATTTGAGAGGGGGAGAGGGATTGGGGAAGTGGGCTACGGCTGAGGGGCGGAGAGAGAGATTTAGGGAAACCGGTAGTTTGGAGGGAACACCGAAAATCTTGGAGGGAGAAATGAATTTGCCGAAAATCTTTGGAGGGAACACCAAAAAATTGATGATCTTATTAAAGAAGGGAAATATAATTCAGCAACTGAAACTCAATTTTCATTTTGGTTTGTAAGGAATTGCGGCTGGAAATAGAGCAAAATTAACATAGACAGAGAGATAGAAGATAGGAACTCAGAGAAGATTTGTTATGATATATTTAGTATTTACAAGTCATTATATTTTTAGTCAATTAAGTGTATTAAATAAGATAAAATTTGTTACAATCATTTAATTACCTACGTACGGACAATGTGAACATAAATATATTTAGATTTAGTAGTAATTTTTTTTATTAAGTTTTCATTTCTTGTCATTGATGTAATTATTTTCAATAATATTTCAAAAATAATGCATGTACAACAAATAATATGAAAAATATATAAAAAAAAATGTAAATAAGATTAGCATATGTGATTTTCAAGTTATTATATATTTACAAGTCATGATAATGAGTATGGCTACGGTGCTATAGAGCCTAGAGGGCCTCTATGCAACGGCTCAATATTTGAGTTTTCAAAATTCAAACGGTCGATCCGAACCGTTCAATATGATCAAAATATGAATATGTACTTGCAAATCAAATTTTTCATTTTTTAGAATTTTTTTACTACTTTTTTAGATAGGTAGAAATCAAATATCTGAATGGTGCAGAATTTAAAAAAAAAATTGATACTAAATAAAATAAATTAAGTTGACTGACATTTTATAAAATAAATTTTCTATTTTGGAGAAAAATAGTGAAAATACAATTATAACTTGTATAATGAAACTAATTATAATTTTACAAATAATATGAAAAAATTCAAAAAATACATTCAATTTCATATTATTTACGGTTTTTATGACCAAATGGGAGAATATGTGGCCAGTGTTGCAAATTCTACTTTAATTTAAAAAAATATTTTTGTGAAGAAAATTATATTAATGAAATTTATACAATAATTAATATTATAACATGTTTATTGCTTAATTAAATGATTTTGACACATTAAATTATATAGCATTAATTACAAGAATGTCACATGTATGACTCATATCTTCCATGTATGAACATGAAACATAAACTCTCGTTTTGTGAATTAATGAAGACACATGGAAATATGTCGTTAGTTGGTCGATCGGAACCGTTTAAATTAAAGAGCATTGTATTTATTGTCTTGCACCCAAGTTTGATCAAATTTTGTTTTTATTTACCCATCAATCAAGTTGATCGAAAATTGGAGCATCGTATGGCCATAAACACTTCGTGTTGGATCAAAACTCATATATAATAAAACTTCCGAACTTTTATATTGGTTACGTTCAATGTTCTTCCTTGATCATTTTAAAACAGATTTGGAATGATTTCACTGCAGATCGACCGTTGATTTTCCGCTTGAAAATGAACGGTCCGAAAATGTTTTCTAAATTTGAGGGGAAATATAATGATGAGTGTATATAAAAATGACAACAATAAGTATTATTTGGCTATATAAGATGGAAATAATTAAAATTTATTTTATTTTGAATTTTTTTAATATTATTTGTTGTACATATATTATCCAATTATGAAATATCAAACTCTGAGCCGTTCGATAAATAATGAATGGTCTTGATGTCTTCATTTTAAAGACTGTGGGTAAGAAGTCCCTAATCTCTGAGGTAATATAATATTTCTTTTTAGATGCAGTTTTAGATGATACACAAGATGTTTTAATATTCGTGCAAAACTCTTCTTAGACGATCCTGATTTAAACAAAAATATTATGTTACCTTGGAGTATATTACGATACAGAGCCTCTTCTATTTTTCTTCTCTGTTATGAACTTGGGAGACTTAGGGTTTATTTTCATCTCTCCAAACATTCATTTCGGCGCCTTCCTAAATTTTCATTTCCCTCCTCAAAATTCAGATTCTCTCCTTATTACGGTAAAATCTATCTAAAAGCTCTCCGCCAAATACGCGCTCGCGCCCCCCTCTTTCATTGCCTCCCCCCCCACACATGTAATCCAACCACGAAACCCTCGTGCGAGGCTGGAGGCGGCTTAGGTGGTGCGATCGCTGGCCTGGTGCGGACGTGCAGCGTGTGCTCAGGCGAGGTGAGATTTGGGCGTGCGGGGCTGGTCAGTTGACGAGGTGCGGGGCTGACGAGCACAGCCTTCACATTTTTATTGACTAATCAAACTATTTACTAAAACCATTGCATAACAGATTTGTAGGAATTAAGGTTGCAACTCAATTTGCAGGAATTTCTCAAAGATGCATTTCTACAAGTAGTTGACGGGCTCCTTCATGCATACTATCGTAAGCCCCAAATTCTTCATGCATAGTATCGTAAGCCCCAAATTCTTCATGCATACCAGCCTATTGAAATTGCGACCCCCCCACGCACACATTAAAGAGTAAAGAGGTATGTGACTGGCTTTAGAGCTGTTAAGAATCTTTATCTCATTATATATATATAAATCTCAAATTAAGAAAATCAAGAGTTATCTTTGTCTCTGTAAACAATTTTCTATAAACAATGAACTTTGATTCTATAAACAATTTTCTGTGGCCCGGCTTGTCAAAAATGATTGGTATCAATATCCGCCAAATTTGACGCTTTCGAGGCCACTGAAGATCATGCCCGCAACCGCCTTCTTTATGTGCTGAGGTATTTCTCCAATTACTATTTATTTTGCTAAATTAGGTTAACAATAGTACAATAACAAAGGTGCCCCAATAATAGTTTTCTAATTTCAATATTCAAGTAGATTGACAACAATACAAATTTCAAAATTTAGGCTCCCCAGCAAGCTACTCCCAAATTTTTGCATGCGCTAAGGTATCTCTATCTCATTCCTATTTAAGTCAAGGAATTTGGTTAAGAACAGTAATGATTGTGCCTTAACAATAGGATTTCTCATTCAATAATGAATTTGATTAAGAGTTATAATTATATTTCAATATTTACTATAGCCTAATTATAGGTGTAACAACTGGAGTTCTTCACTCAGTAATACTCAAGTACCAAATTGAGTATTTCTGAGCTGACAATCCAGAGCCAGCTAATTCAATGCAACCGAGGCATGCAATTTAGCTTCTCTTCTCTTATAGGGCCAGGAATTCCCTTTTGTATATGTGCCTTCACAATTTTACCCCAGAAATATTGCACTACTGGCAGGTGTCTTTTAATTGCTATTAATATTATAAACATTCTAAACAGATGGAGTAAATTAGTACTTAGCAAGGGTTATAGTGTGAAATTGAAGACATTAGTCACAGCTTTATTTATTTTCAATGTATAATTTCTGTATTTAATACCTCTCCTCAAGGAAGCAGTTTAACCTCGATCTCGCTTTCAGTCATGGTGCTAATCAAGATTAATTATCCCATCTATGTTTCTTTGACTAAATCATTTAGGTTTGGTTTACCTATCTACTTATACCATTTGGTGTCATTGAACAAATACATTAGTCAAGTCAGCAACCCAATGAGACTTTTGCCAGTAGCAAAAAGTTATTGTTTATTCAGGTCTTCATTTCTTGATTACTATATATGCTTAATTTAATAACATTTTACTGTTTTATCTTTCAGCAGCAGTATTTGCTGAGAAATTGTCTGTTGCATGTATCAGTGCTGGACATGTACAATGTATGCATCTTTGCATATGAGCAAACTGATATTTTGCAAAACCTTCACAATGGAAGGTACTCCAGAGAATAGGGTCGTCTCAACCTCTTGCGGGAGTGAGAACTCAACAAAATTGTAAATGAAGAGGAGAGGCTCAGGGATTTCAATTCTTTAACAAGTGCCTTGAAGATGCCATCCATGCTCTTGGCCGGAGAAACCTCATTTATCTAAGGTCAGCTTTTGTTTTATCTTCCTCTCATCTTATGCTTCCTGCATTCTGTGTGTATTCTTCTGCTTTGTTAGTTATGGATTTATTTCTTTTAGCATAATGATCTGAATTTTTTTTTTCAGTAAACAAGCAAGTATTATTACTATTTTAGACTGCCTGAACACATCAAGGGTTTTTAACAAGTGTCCTCGAAGTATAATGGAAGTTTTTATGTCTTACTGGTTACAATTTTTCAAACAGGCAAGTATTTCATGACCTTACCATAGAAGGTTTATTTACTGTACACTGGAAAAAGAATAAGTTTAGGAGAAATCATATCTGCTTCGAAGTGACTAAAACAACTTCCGTGCAAGGTGATTTACTCAAGTTACTCATCAAGAATCAATACCTTTCA
The DNA here is from genome assembly GCA_028015225.1 of Carex myosuroides. Lineage (NCBI taxonomy): Eukaryota > Viridiplantae > Streptophyta > Magnoliopsida > Poales > Cyperaceae > Carex > Carex myosuroides. The sequence continues at coordinate 18,545,488 of CM051471.1, read as the reverse complement.
CAACAAAAACTTTGTGATCACATGATTGTGATTTACCAACACAACGCCTACTGCATCCAATATTTCGGCATTATGCATTGTTCTAATTAACAGAAAGTGAAGGTGTTTTTGAAAATGTTCACTCTTATTTGTCTTCTTAACTGCAGGGCTTGAAGAACATTTTTTTTCATATTACAGTGTGTTAGTTAATTTTTTTTATATAATTATTAATCAAGCAATTTAGGTTACTTGCCCACAAAAAAAATACAGGACATCACATATACAACAACATCTTTGATCCATGAAGATGAAGTGTAAATAGTATAGCATATAAATGTGTCTGCTTAAAAATTGAACCATTTAGATTGTATATGCTAAATGTTCATGAAGCTTTCATTAGATGCAAATGATTTTATATCTAAAACAAGATGGATGGAGTGCTTTTATAGTATTTTATATATATATATATATATATATATATTTTGTTCATATGCATTGTATTTTTTATATTTTGTATCAATCAACAACTCATAAGCTTATCACAATTAACATGCCAACATGCCGAAGCAAAGCGAGGCATTTCTCTAGTTGCTTCTGATTTATGTCTTTTCATGCTAAATTTGTAGGTCATCGAGAGGCCTCCTGTTGTTGTCACCAATGTCGTAGAGAATTGAGGTATTCACTATAAGAAGAATGAGGTACATGTTGTTTCTGTAAGCACATGAGGGTATTCATGTTGTTTCTATAAGCACTATAAGAAGAATGATGTACATGTTGTTTCTAAAAAAATGACCTTTTTACTGATGTAGATGGGGTGCAGGAGATATCTCCAAGTTTGTAGGGTTTTTTTCTGTCATTCTGAGGGAAAATAGAGTTGTGCAATGTGCGAAAATAAGTTTGATTTCGTCATAATCTTTCATCATTTGGTTACCGCCTGAGATTGATCTTCAATTAACGGTAAGGATTTTCCCTTTAAAATTCAGTAGTAACATACCAATTCGTGAAAATTGTAATACCATAAATATGAAGCACTTGCAGCTTTCCAAAGAAGAGCTTTGCTTTATTGCTCAATTATGTATCCATAGCTATGTCTTCATATACCATTTCAGAGAACATGTAGTTTGGGTAAGAGCATCTCTTTCCACACCACATAGTATGTTTTATGAGAACTTGAATCCCAGAGGTAATGTACATTATTTCTAAATTTAAAAATTCGAGCTTGAAATTTACCATGCAATTTAGTCAAGAATAGTTTATTCCCACTTTTTTTTTCAATTTTTTAATTAATTTCTTATATTCTTAGATGTATGTATTGTGGGTGTTGCACCCACGCCAATCAGTGCCTTGCTCAATTCTACGTCTTCTCTCTTAGCAACTAATTTTGTGGCTCAGTTGCAATTAGAAGTGAGATAAGTTCTATTTTTATTTTTATATCAATTGTGATGGTTCTTGCCTCTAGAAAAAGAAGTTAGAAGTGTATATGTCATATAAGTTGTTTACTTTTGGAAATTCTAAACTAACAGTGTGTGTGAGAACTGCGGATTTAGGCCGCGGTTCAATTCTCTAAAAGATGCTGCGATGTACCGGGGCCTAATATAAAAAACAATAAAGTGTGTGTGCGCAGCTCCATCCAACTTTTTTTTTGAATTAGTAGGCCAAATGCCTAGCATCCGCTCATTATTAATGACAAAGAGTATAATGTTAAGATAAATGAAAAAAAATAAAGAAAAATCCTAATCTGAGGAGAACCCAAACCCTAACCGAAGTACCAAAATGGTAAATATAACTGTTCGCAGCAAAGCGCAACGCAAGTTTCGGCACGCTTGAAAGCGTACCTTTTAAACCTCGTTAACACTCCACGAGTAAAGGATGCAAGTGCACAACCTCTGCCGTGTAGTGTAATCGGGTATCGATCCTCAGAGACGGCTAATCACTCGGTTAAGTTCTATCTAAACTTGATTGAAAACTAGAAGTTGAAAAGGTTTTGTTTGGTATTTAATTTCCTAAGGTATCAAATCAAACTGTTCAGACAATTGAAGAAGATGTAACAAAATGTTTAGAACAAATGTAAATTGTGTTTTGATTATGGATAAAAGGTGTTTCCAGGGTTTAAGACTTCATCTCTGATCTGCCTCTAGTGGTACGGCCCGTACTAAGTAGGTACGGCTAGGCCGTACCTCACTTGGTAAGGCTAGGCCGTACCACCCTGGTAAGATCCGTACCGGCTTCCCAGAACAGAACCTACCAGTTCGAGTAAATGCATTTCCTTGCTGGTACCTTGTGCTAAACTCTTTAGAAAGGTTCAATTGACCATACCTAAGGTTCCTAACCCTCAACCGTCGTTTGTTGGATCAAGATCTAGGTTGGAATGCGATTGAGAGCCTTTTAGGGTTTCTACACCTCAACCATCGTATGTTGGTACAGATCTACCCTAGCTGATTGATTAGATGTCTAAGGCACCCTCTAATCTGTCGATTAGAGGAGAATTCAACCTTTCGGCTTCAATTCGAACTATTCTACCCTATGTACTTGAATTGGATGAGAGATTGAGATGATCACATGACCTTGATAGGTTCGATCTAAACCTAAAGGGACATCATACAACAATCACAGCAAGCAAAGCAAGATATAACAATGAAAATCACAATCAATCAAACTAAAGAGTTCATACAAAGTAAAAGTCAAAGAAAGTCAAAACAAATCAAGATTCGATCTCTAACCCTAGAAACTAAAATGATCTACTCACAGCACATAGCAATGTCTAAAAATACAATAAGAGGAAGAGAGATAGCCATGGATTGAAGGGAGATGGAGGAGGAAGCTAGATCCGTCGAGTTTCCCGCCTTCTTTCTCTCTCCTACTGAGCTCTCAGATCTATCTGGAATCAATTGGATGTGAAATTTGGAGAGTTCCCCGCCTTAAATAGCCCCTGCCCAAATTTGAATCTGTCAGGACGCCTTCATGTACGGCCCGTACCAATTTGGTACGGCCTGGCCGTACCAGGCGTGAAGAGCTGAAAATGGCTAAGTAAGGTCCGACCCGTACCAAGCCTGGTAAGGGCCGTACCTCATCATGTGAATCGCCATTTCTTCGTGTGTTTTGCTCCAAACCTGCAGAAAACAAACAAACACTCAGCAGTACCAAATTCTAAAGATATAACAATGAGATGCACATGATTCTGGTGAATTATGGCACGAATCTGGTACTAAAACAGGCCTAAAATAGACTAAATATGCGAGGTATCAATAACCTGTACCATATGGCTTAGAGTGGTATCATCCTAAATATGCTGACAAGTCTTTTATTTTAAAATTTTATTTTGATTTAATATATTTTCATTTCTTTCAAGTCTTCCAGCTGCTAATCTTGAGAGGCCTAACGTTGATCTGACAGGCCGACACTAGTACAAGAGGTCTATTTTGGTAATGTGTTCAATGCTAATTATTTGCATGCATGAATTTGTTATTTTTTTTTTACTTTTGTTCATGCTATCATTTGTTGTCAGTGGAAGAATTCCCAAACACATATCGAATTTGGTTAATTTAAGCACTTGTATAGTCTATACTGAAATATTGATAACTTGGGTATTCTTTTGTATAAACGCTATTTTCTAATTGGTTAAAACTTGGGTATTCTTCTGTATAAGCACTTATTGAACTTGGGTTAGATTGATGTATTGTTAATTCATCAATATCCAGATTGCTATTAAGAGATTTAACTTCATAGTAAGCTGCCAACAACTCCGACTGAATCCAGCAAAATCTGGTACAGAACTAACTCACAACATCTTCTTTTGTTGCAATTTCAAACAAATACTTCCACAATTTTAATCTATACATAGTACGGTCATGGACATCCCAATTCAATTAACAGCTGTGTACTAAACAGTAGCAGTCATACTAATAAGGGACCTTATTTTTATTTGGATTGTAAAATCTGATTGTAAAAAACCGTGTATATAATATTGTTAATTTTTGAAAGTCAAGGGACTAATTGTAAAAATTGTGTATATAGTTACATAGTAGCTGGAGGAAGGGTTTTAACAGTTGGTGGTTTGTTCATCGACAATTCAAAAGACCTACCTCCATCTACCTCAATGACTGTTGCCGAAGCAATGCGAGGCATACGTCTAGTGTTTTTGTAAAGGTTGTTCATAGTATGTAAGTTGGTAATGACCTAGCTTCTTGAAGGCACATTTCAGGTATTTCTCCCTCCATGCCTCTCTCTGTAGATTTGTATATTCAATTATTCGCAACTTTTAATCAAGTATGCTATATTACTTTGCAGGGTCCATTAATATCAATGAAGCCGCGACATGTGTTGAATTCTTTTTTTTTCCTCATAGTATTTGAAATGAGCTGAATAAATTTGGCATGTGTTGCATGTTAATTTTTATATTTTACTTCTTAATTTCTTAACATCAATTGAAAATTCTCTTAATGCATAGTACTTCATGACTGACCTTCAGATTTGTTCAGTCCAATGTTAAACCATATATTTTGGATATATGTACAAGTTTATTATATTAATGTGATTGTAATACTTTTTGGTTTTTGCTACAATGTATGCTTGATAACATTATGTTGATTAATGCTTATTGCAATGTGTTGTTATTAATGCTTATTTAATTTGAAATGTAAATTATTAATGCCATTGGGTTGGTACCAAATCGGTACAGGTACCAAATTGGTATGGGGGAACTATACAAATATGGGGCCCAGACAATATCCTTGCAAATAACCTGGTGGGGCCCATCTTCTTTACCCATGCAACTAATAGGTTAATTATCCATGCAACTAACCATGTGGGACCCACGTTATTTACCCTTGCAACTACTCGCTCCTCTATCGTTGCAACTAATCCATGGGACCCACACACTTTACCCTTGCAACTACTCGATCCTCTATCGTTGCAAATAGTCCATGGGACCCACGCACTTTATCCTTGCAACTACTCAATGCTATATCCTTGCAACTACTTCCTGCATTAGCTTTGTTGCATGGGTACTTATTGCAAGGGCTTACCCTTGCAACAAGTATTCCATAAGTTGTTGCAAGGGTAAGCCCTTGCAACAAGTCGGAAATTGAGTAGTTGCAACGGGGGTTGTTGCATGGGTACTTGTTGCAAGGGTAGCCCATGCAACTGACATTTTTTGGGGTTGTTGCAAGGGTAAGCCCATGCAACAAGCCAAATTTTACCCTTGCAAAAAACCAGAATTCTAGTAGTGCTCTGTTTGTATCTGTAAATGCATCTGGTAACTCATTTGCTATTCTTTGCAAATGTATAATCTTTTGAACTTCTGATTCACATTGACCACTTCGGGGATCAAGATAAGATATTGAGGATGCATTCCAAGTTACTTCTTGTTTTACCAGCTTTTCTTTTTCTCTTCCTAAGATTGGAAATATTGTCTCATCAAATTGGCAGTCAGCAAAACGTGCTGTAAAAATGTCTCCAGATAATGGTTCTAAATATTTAATAATTGATGGAGAGTTAAAACCAATATAAATTCCCAATCTTCTTTGTGGTCCCATTTTTGTACATTGTGGTGGAGAAATTGGAACATACACAGCACAACCAAAATTTTTAAGATGGGACAAGTTTGGTTCTCTTCCAGAGACCAATTGTAATGGAGAAAATTTATGATATGCAGTTGGTCTTAATCTAATAAGTGCAGCAGCATGTAAAATGGCATGTCCCCATGCAGAAGATGGTATTACATTTCATAAGTAATGGTCTAGCAATCAGTTGCAATCTTTTAATTAATGATTCAGCTAAACCATTTTGTGTATGTACATGAGCCACTGGATGTTCTACCTTAATCCCAATTGACATACAATAATCATTAAATGATTGGGATGTAAACTCTCCTGCATTATCAAGCCGGATTCTCTTAATTTGATAATCCAAAAAATTTGCTCTCAATTGGATTATTTGTGCTAATAGCCTAGCAAATGCAACATTTCTTGTGGCAAATAGGCAAACATGTGACCATCAGTTGATGCATCAATTAAACCCATAAAATATCTAAATGGTCCACATGGAGGAGAAATAGACCCACAAATATCTCCTTGAATTCTTTCCAAAAATAAAGAAGATTCATTTTCAATTTTATTTTTAGATGGCCTAATTATCAGTTTTCCAAGAGAACATGCTGCACATGATAAATCTTTTGATAATATTATTTTCAGGTCATTTAGGGGATACCCATATGCACTTTTAATTATTCTCCTCACTATAATGTTACCTGGATGACCTAATTTGTCATGCCACAGAGTGAACATCTTTGTGTCAAGTAACTTCTGGTTACTTACCATATTTGATTCTATTGGATTAATGTTCGTACAATATAATTCGGAGGATAAAGCTTCCATCTTTTCCAATATGATCTTCTGGCCATATTCAATAAATGTAATTTGGAGATACTCAATATTATTTTCAGTCATGGTTTCAAGATGATAACCATTGCGTCGAATATCTTTAAAACTTAGTAAATTTTTTCTGGATTTACTAGAGTATAATGCATTATTTATAATTAATTTTGTTCCTTCAGGTAACAAGATACAAGCTCTTCCGGAGCCCTCAATTAAATTACTAATACCAGAAATTGTATTAACTTGTGTCTTTGCAGAAGACAATAGAGAAAAATATTTCTTGCTTTTTAGTATTGTGTTTGTTGTTCCACTGTCTACTAGACATTCATCTCTAATATTTACTATAGCTCTTTTGGAGTCTCCAATCATATTCTTTTTCCTTTGAACATAAAAGAAAATGTATAAGATTAAATAAAAGGAAACTAATTTTATTTCATGAGAAACATCGACTTACAACATATAAATAAAAACTAAACTTATTATAAAGATGAGAAACATCGACTTACAACATATAAATAAAAACTAAACTTATTATAAAGACTAAAACAAAAGAAACAAAAACTATTTCATAATATTAATTTCTTCATCACATTTTCAAAGAAATCAGAAACATCTAGGTGTGTATCCATAAGCAAATCATTTGGGTCATTTTCAATGAAATTTGTTTCTATTGTTTGTCCCTTTTTCTTGATAGATGCTTGGTAGAGTTCGACTAAATGTTTAGGAGTACAACATGTGCGTGACCAATGGTTTGCCATACCACATCTATAGCAAATATTTTCAGATTTCTTAGAAGATGATGAGTTATTTCCCTTTTCATATCTCCCCGCATTATTTTCATTTGATTTAGGATTATGACCATCACGTCGCCAAGCATTATTGCGACCATGCCCACGACCTCCTCGGGGGCCGCGACCACGTCCTCTTCCACGACCTCCTTTAAATGATGTTATTTTCTCTCCAGGGAATGATGTCGCATTCGCTTCAGGGAATGGACTAGAACCAGTGGGTCGTGACTGATGATTTCTCATCAGAAGCTTGTTATTTTGTTCCGCAACAAGAAGACATGATATCAATTCTGAATATTTTTTAAAACCACGTTCTCGATATTGCTGCTGCAAGAGCAAATTCGAAGCATGAAATGTAGAGAATGTTTTCTCTAGCATGTCTTCATCAGTAATCTTTTCTTCGCATAATTTTAATTCAGAAGTTATGCGAAACATTGCGGAATTATACTCACTCACAGATTTAAAATCTTGTAACCTTAAATGAATCCATTCATAACGAGCTTTTGGGAGGAGTACTTGTTTTTTATGGTCATATCTTTCTTTTAGATTTATCCACAATTCTAACGGATCTTTCACCGTTAAGTATTCAGTTTTTAAATCCTCATGGAGATGATGACGGAGAAATATCATTGCTTTGGCTTTCTCCTGCTGGGAGGTATTATTTTCAGCTTTTATTGTTTCTCCAAGATTATTTGCGGTAAGGTGGATCTCAGCATCGAGAGTCCACGGGAGATAATTCTTGCCCGATATATCAAGGGCAGTGAACTCAAGTTTTGTAAGGTTTGCCATAAAGACTACAAAATAAAAATAATGCTACTATTATTAACAAATTTAATTAAATATGCATTTGTGTTAGATATATAAAAAAAAACGATTGAAGAAAAAGAATCTTAATTTCAGGTTATTAAGAGAATTAAATATTGGAGACATTTTATTGATTTGATAACTTCCGGTTATCATAAATATTAATAACTTTCTGGTTCATATAAGAACTTCTGGTCTATTTTTTTTTTTTTTTTAAAGAACTTCTGATTCATAACTTTGATCAGCACACAGAACGTAACCGTATATAGTTACAAACAAAGGAATATAGTAAAGAAAAGAAGGAAATTAAAAAAAAATATATGCAGCCGTACAAACAGAGAGGATTATGATTAAGAACTTCAGGTTCTCTTAGAAAAAGTTTCTAGCTATAATATGTACAAAAGCTTCTGGCCATTATTATGTACTTGTTTTATCATTCTCTTCAGGGAATGAAAATATTACTCTCATTCAATATAAAATAAGAAAATTTCATCCAATAAATAAATATTATTACTTACAGTAATGTTAATGAAATGTAATCTAAAGAGTACCTTCTAGGTGTGCTTCTACAAAATTCCGTCGCAACTTAACTAGAGCAAACTCGTGCTGATAATGTATTATAAAACAAAACAAAACAAAACTTGGGAGAGGCTAAATCTTATTCTATATTATCTCCAAATATGTATCAACATCAACCACTTACAAAACTTCTATTTATAAAGCTAGAGAAAGCAAATGAAAAGCCATACAATTAACAAGATAGTTAATACAAAATTAAATCTAATAGAAAGTGAATGAGATGAAGAAGATAAAATGTCTACTATTATTATTTCATAACAACAACAAGATTTAATTGATTCGATTTTTCTTGTACTTGGAGTAGGTCGGCTGGGGTCCTCGTCCTTGTATTCTATGACAACAATTATTTATTACTTTCAGAGATATGTATGTGTATCTATCAGACTATCAGTTTCTTTTTCTTTTTCTTTTTGTGCCCAAACTATCTACCATTGTTTTCACGGCAAAAGAAATATATACGGAACTCCCGGGTCTCGACAACGACACGACGACATCCTGGAGGTCACTATATCAAAAGAATATAACTTTTTGGAAAGTTAATTTGTAATTTGTACAGAGATTTTTATACCGACTTTTTTATTTTAATTGGAAAAATAAAAAAATATTACAAAAGGATCCGGTCTAATGAAATCTCGATTTATTGGAAGAACAGGATAGTCTATGCCGTCCAGAATATTTTTTTGTTTTATTTTCTTTTTTGGATTTCATTTTCTAATATTGCATTGGTTACAGTCTTTCGGAAATGAATAAATCATATTTTGTATGAGCTAATGTATTAATATTTTGGTTGAATTTTTTATTTTTATTTTTATTTTTAATTATTCCACGCACTTTTGGTTCAAATTCTAGCTATTTTTAATTATTTTTAAAGATATTTGTGGAGAAGGAAACTGTGACTCATCACAAACATCTTACTCTGATAGTCTGATGTAAAGTATGTTACCACCCAAAAGCTTGACGTACCATTGGGCAGATTTTCATTGGTACCGTGTCTTCGCCTTAGATGTTAAGTCAACCCGGCCCATAGAGCCCGAAACGGGTAGTGTAGCCAACTCAAATTCAAACGTGTCACTAAAAGACCGCACTGTAACTCAATTTCAGTCAATATATAAATGGAGATATGACTCCTCATTTTTTTCTCAAAATGACCACACAGATTAGCCCATTCATGACCACCTACCTCAAAAATGGTTGATTTGAGAAATTACCTTTGCTAGGGATGTTCATTGGGTCCGGTTTAGTCGGTTTTGAACCGAACCGAATTAGTTTGAATCAAACTGTTCGGTTTTTTCTGTTTAATGGTTCGGTTCGGTTTGCTTTTTAAAACCGAATTATAATTTCGGTTCGGTTCGGTTTGAAAATTTTCAAAACCAAAATAACCGAACCGACCGAACTTTTATATATTATGAATTTGGTCCGGACTGCCCCGGTTTATTTCTTAATACCCCAGTTTAAATACTTCGGTTTATTATAAATCAATTGCTTTAAATAAAAAAATTAATATATTTTGGTTTGAACCGAACAAACCGAAATAAAACTTTGGTTCGGTTATGTTCGGTTGCAATACTAAGTCGGTTGGGTTCGGTTCTATTTTAGAAACCGAATTATTACTTTGGTTTTCCTAGTTCGGTTCGGTTTCAACCGAACCGAACCGATGAACAACCCTAACCTTTGCTCATGTCCTTATGCAAGATAAAGTTGAGATATCCAAGAGGATACACACTTGATAAGTCGATAGAGCCTGCCCCTAGATCCAATGGAGAAGCTAGGAATTTTGTTATAAGTAGGTGGACATATATAGTTGCAAAAAAAAAATTAACATAATATATAATTACATCATCAATTAAAATAAATAAGAAGTCAATATAATATAAATGAACATCAAAATTTTATAACAAATATTCTTTTACATATCAAAAAACAAGAAATATATTAATGCTACAAAATCAAGGCAATGGATCAGGGAGCATTGTTCTGCTGGTCTTCATATTTTGACATCGTTACATAATTCGTTCATCATCTACCTCATCAAACAACTCTTTCTCAACGTAAGTAACCAAACAATCATTCAAGAATTGATCTCCCATTGAATTCCTTACTCGATTTTTCACATAATTCATCGCTAAAAATACCCTTTCAACACTAGCCGTAGCCACCCGCAATATCAATGCTAATTTCACTAATTTGTAAACTAATGGATAAAATTGTGCCTCTTTTTTTCCACTATTTTTTGAGAAAGTTCAACTAAGCCCTTTAACTCTAAAAAATCATCATCACTTCGCATATCCATGCGATAATTCTCCAGTTGACCATCTATGACAGCAAGTTCATATTGGTTGAAATCAGAGGGATAGAATCGAGCTAATTGAACCAACCTATCTTTATTAAATGATGAAAAAGAGTTACTCGGGTCTAAGCATGACATGCAAATAAGTAGCTCGGTACTAGTTTATGTGAATCTGTCATTAAGCCCCTGTAATTACATATCAAGAACTGTGTAAAACAGTTCAACACGATAATAATGCAAATTAGTTGTGTTCGTTGCTTGTCTCATTGGCTTACCAGCATACCTGTCCTCCATATTTGGAATGTCTATATCGTGCTTCACACAAAATGCACACACTTCTTTGAATAATGATTCCCAACCACTATCCCGCATATCTTGCAAGCGATCTTTAGCAAAATTCACAAAATGCATAGCATTCACCATATATTTCTCTTTTCGTTGCAAGGCTTGTGATAGATCATGCGTGATAAGTAATGAAGTTCTCATGAGATGACAATTGAAAGCAAAATCAAAAGATTGGATATGAAATAAAATACCAGTTGCCTTAATTCGTTATTCTAGAAGCGTCGCATCCTTTTCAATTTCCTCAAGTACACCTATCGTGGCTGGAAATAGTTTAATCACACCATTTAAGGTCTTGAAATGAGAACTCCATCGAGTATTAGATGGACGTGCAAGACCAATTTCTTAGTTCAAACCACTTTCGGTTTTAATCTCCTTATTATAAAAATAGCTTCCACAATTCCAATTCTTTGCTTCTCACGTAATTGATCACCATTTACAAGATGCACTCGCAACATTGACAACCTGAGAAACCATTTGAAAAAACAAGCCAATCTTGTGATGATTCTTGGCAACGTGAACGAGAGTTAGTTGAAGTTGATGAGCCCAACAATGCACGTAGTAAACAGACCCGTTCTCCTTCATGATCAATATTTTGAGACCATTGAACTCCCGGCTCATATTACTAGCTCCATCGTAACCTTGACCACGTAATCTAGACAAAGTTAGACCATTCTTAACAAATAACCCCTCAAGTGTCTCCTTCAAAGACAACGTTGTAGTATCGGGAACATGAACGATACCAAAAAACCGTTTAACAACATAACATCTTTTGTTACAAACCTCAAAAGATGAAGGTAGTTAGTTACCTTTATGGTTAGAGCTTTCAGACTCGTCATGTCTGCAGAATGCCAAACTTTGTTTTGAGAGAAATCGAGAAACAAGTACAGAGGCTTTTAACTGCACTCGATAATCCATCCGAGAGCTAACACTTTGCCTCGCCATGAAAGTTTGGATACTCCGTCTTTCACTCATCAAATCCAAACACTTCCTTTGAGCTTGATTTGTTGTCCCTAACGGCACTTAGAGGGGGGTGAATAGGTCTGTTTAAAATTTAACCCCTTCAATTTGTGACTATCGGTCAGATAGACAAGTTTTAAATCTTTCCTGTGTGTAACTAATTTAACTAACCTATCTACTATAAGTTATTGGCGGAATCAAGAACTTGTAAATTAAATAACTAATAAATATCAAAAGTGCAGTAAAGTATATAGAGTTAGAGAAAATGACACAGAAGTTGGTAACGAACTTCGATCACTGAAGGACCTACGTCTCCGAGGCAACGCAACATTAAGAGGCGTGCCTTTCTATTACTCAATGAAGAAAGTAATAGAAATTGTGACCGGTAGGAGACAATACTCCTGCGGTCCACACACACGACAGATTGAGCACAACAACTCAAAAGAAAGAAAGGTGAGCACACAAGCTCCAGTATGAGGTGAGCTACAAGGCTCTGGTTTAAGCGAGCTCGCAAGCTCTAGGTTTCACTTTACTCAAGTTAGGTGAAGTATATTTGAGGTTGCTGGAGAGATAATTCAAGTTTGAGCACAAGCAACAAAATGGACTAGGCTAAACCTCTTAAAAGGATTCTAAGGCGTAAGATTTGTCAGGTATATTCTCTCATCTATGAGACATGAGACATAACCGACTATTTATAGTGGAGTTCAAAGGAGAGCCAACAGCTCTTTGCAGATCACAAGATCCACAACATAATGGTTTAGCCTAATTTGCTTGTGCTCAAGTTTCCAGTAATGATTATACCCGGTTATTTGAATTTTGAATTTGAAATCCAGCCAAGCAACAACTAGACTCGGATAATCTCAACCTGAGATCTACTTTACCATACTTTTGGACATAAATAAAAATTACAACACAAATGGTAAAGTATGATCTTCATAATTTTCATGATCTTGATCTTCATATGATCATCCATATTCGTCACGATTCAAAATCCCATCAATATCTGACATTTCAAAAGGCTTCCGTGAATCTTCCATCAGATCATATATATTAAATCATTCCTTATAGTTCGAGAAGATCATGTTACAGATTATCTTATGCAGCTGGTCACGTTTCGACTTGTCATGATGAATACTTTGACTTTCTTTAACCTTCAGACGCACTAATTACGCCAACTTGTCATGATATGCATCATTGACTTTCGTTGACCTATGGCCGTAATTCTTAAACCTGCACATATTTTTAAATAGAGAAACTGTAAAAATTCAATAGCAATATGTTTTGTAAATTAGTCAAACAACACAGAAGATGGCTTACAACAACATAATTGTGCTCACTATTTACATCACCAACATGATCATCAAATCCTTTCTTACATTTCCAATTTCATTAGCCCCCTCCTACAAACTTCGTTTCTCCACCTGATCCAAGATTTTCTGGTCTAAATAGATAGCAACAAAGATAAAATGCCGCATCTTTAACAAAGACAACATGCTGCACGGGACCTTGTGAATCCCGCCAGTGTATGCACCTACAAGAAAGATACTTAATTAATATCTACTCCTAAAACTGAAAATTAAAAGATGCTGAAATTTAAATATTTTTTTAGATTTTTGATTATTTTGAAAATTAAAAGTTACTTAAAGTAAATTCCTAAACTAATATTTTTTTGGATTTTTGGGGGTTTTCAATTAAAAGTAAATAACATAAAATAAAAGATACAATTCAAGAAAATAAAAAGACTTAGATTCAATTAGAAAAGTTAGACACCTTAATGACAATGTAAAAATTCGTGAGAATTTTCATACTATCCCCGGCAACGGCACCAAAATTGTTGAGGGTCAAAATCAGAGCTATAATATTTATAACCCTAATTTTTTACTTTACAATCAATTCATAAGCGCACGAACCTATCGTATAGTATAGATCGGTGTGTCGATCCACATGGATAGTGTATTAAGAGATCTAACAATAATCAAGTATAGGTTTTAGGTTGTTTTGGTTGTTTGGTTTGGTTGTTTGGATTGTTTAGTTGTAGAAACAATTAAAACAGCAAATATATGTTTTGTGTATAGAAGATGGACTTCCAGGGATCAAGTTATCTATCATTCTTATTTGTTTAATCTAGTTTCTGGTCACAAAAGCAAACGCATGCGGTGCTGTCACCAACCGCATACAAGTGCTTAACTTGTCAATTATGGTTTCTAACTCTAATCGGTGTCTCATGCGATTTGATCAGAACCGTATGCGCCCTGTACTGGTATCAATTGCAAATCTGAGAGTTGCGAATCCTATCTTAGTGCTAATCACTGCTACACTATAACACCCTAAATGAAAAGGACTAGCAAGGGGATGGTACCCAAACCTCACCCTAATCAATCGCATAAAGATCAATGATAAGTCTCCATTACCAAGACTAGAAGGATTTAAGTTCACAGTTACATCCATCCTTTATGCCTTCCGTAGTTGAGATAATCGAGATTATCCCACTATCAGTCTATAGAACGCGACATTCGTCTGCAGATCTATATTCCAATAGGTTTCTAACTGAGATCGAATCACAAGGGATCAACTGCTACGTCTATTTCCCTTATTGGACCTTGGATAATTGTACCCTATTCCTAACTGGTCAACCCTATACGCCTAAATATTATGGTGTATACACCACCATACGGACGGGGTTAGTATGCACCGAATTAAGTAGTAATACAAAGAATAAAGTGCAGTAAGAATTCAGATCAAACGCAAATAATAAACATAAATAAACCTCTAGATTAAACTCATAAAAATTCAAGATTACATGTCTTAACTCTAGAAAAATGTTGCTTATGTTGGGGAATTTAGCCGCTAAATTTTGTTTTCAGAATTTACTGCGAAATTCTGCTCGAGAATTTTACCACGAAATTTTGTTGAGAATTTATTGCCAAATTCTTGTTTAAGAATTTATCGCTAAATTCTATTTAGGCATATGGTGTAGAAAGAACGTAAAATCAAAATTTTACATTCTACCAAAAGCCGAGGATCTACTCCCGGATTGATTTTTAAAATAAATTTTATTTAACATTTAAATAAATTAAATAACATTTGTACATTATTCCAAATTCGAATTGGAAGTGCAGTCTAACTCTGTTACGGAGCACCAAACGTCTGATGCCTCTATCAGTTATCCACCAGGAGTAACCAAGGAGCTGGTATTTCTTTTGCCAGAAATACTGTACCAGCGGGATTCACAAAAACACTATTCACAACTCGCAAGAATATACGTGGATTACGTATTCCTTTCTTTTCTACGCAAATCACTATTTAAGAGGAAAAACACGAAAGAGAGAAAATGATGTTTGAATCGATTCGATTCGGTTCAATTCAGACTATCGGGATTATTTTTCTCTCACCCCTTCATGCCTTTATATAGGCTTCAAAAGTCGGTTTTGATAATTACCAAATTGCCATTGACAAAGTTGATTTTGATTTTGCCATTGGCATAATTACCAAAATTGTTGGGGAATTCAGCCGTTAAATTCAGATTTTCGAAAAAAGCCATGAAATTCTGATCGAGAATTTCCTGCAAAATTCTGTTTGAGAATTTATTGCCAAATTCATTTTCAAGAAAATTTCCCGTTAAATTCTGCTCAGGAATTTACCGTGAAATTCTATTTTGGCTTACGGTGCGGAAAGAACGTAAAATCAAAATTTTACATTCTACCATAAGCCGAGGATCTACTCCCCGATTCATTTCTAAAATAAATTTATTTAACATTTAAATAAATTAAATAACATTTGTACCTTTTTCCAAATTCTAATTGGAAATACAGTATGACTCTGTTACGGAGCACGAGACGTCTGATGCCTCTATTAGTTATCCACCAGGAACAACCAAAGAGTCAGTATTTTTTTTTCAGAAATACTGTACCGACTATTTGCTAAAACACTATTCACAACTCGCAAGAATATACGTGAAGTACGTATTTCTTTCTTTTCTACACAAATCACTATTTGAGAGGAAACACGAGAGAGAAAAAATGATAACCGAATCGACCGACTTCTATATTTTCTCTCACCCCTCAAGCCTTTATATAGGGCTTAGGGTCGGTTTCAAAATGACCAAAAAGCCCCTCCAAAGTCGGTTCTAAGGTGAATTGACCAAAATACCCCTCGAGCAATAAGCCCAAAATTCAAGTTATGTCAAAATAAAGAGGAAACAAGTAAAGAACAGACCAAAACAAAAAAATACTGAAACTCGTATGAAATTTCGCTCAATTGAGATGACAAAAGGAGATATAAATTTAATTTGACATAAAGAACAGACCTAAAAAATAAAAATAACAAAAAAAACCAGCATGACAGAAGGGGTCCCAAATGCTGGGCTTTCTTCCATCCTTTGCTGCTGCTCCTTCCACCTTTAGAATTTTTACCAGAAATATAAATAAGAATGTTCACAATCTGATTTTGTTTCATTGCTTGCTCTTAGCTGATCTTTCTAGAAGGAATTATTGTATAACCAAAGTGAAAAAAATGAAAAGGATTATTATACAGCCATATTAGTTTTTGAGAAAGAAAATGAAGAATGAATTCTTATTGATTTGTTGTATATTTACATGTGTTGTACATGGGTTTATATAACCTGATTTCTTTACTAGTCGTTGGCCATATTCCTAAAATACCTATTGCTGGATTTTCCCTAATTACAGAGATCATGTTAGGTACTAAATATTGCCTAACAGCTGTATTATTTATGCTAGCAGATTTCTTTCCTAAATGAGCCTGTGATGATTTTTTGAGACTCTTTTCCTGTTTCTCAACACTCCCCCTCAAGTTGAGTTCGAAATAAATTTATAGAACCCAACTTGTATAAAATATTTTGAAAACTCCATTTGTCTAAAGCTTTAGTGAATATATCAGCTAGTTGGTCGTGACTCCTCACAAATGGAGTCACAATTTCTCCGGCTTGAACTTTTTCTCTTATGAAGTGACAATCCACCTCAATGTGCTTAGTTCTTTCATGGAAAACTGGATTTGAAGCAATGTGTCGTGCAGCTTGATTATCACAGTACATTTGCATTGGTCCTTCACATGAGACCTTCATGTCACACAGCAATTGCTTGAGCCATACTAGCTCACTTGCTGTTGATGCCATCGCTCTATATTCTGTCTCCGCACTTGACCTTGCAACTACGTTCTGCTTCTTACTTTTCCATGTCACGAGATTCCCGCCTACAAATGTGCAGTATCCTGTGGTTGATTTTCGATCGAAGTTCTCAGCCCAATCTACATCAGAGTAAGTGAGAATATTGTTAGTATTATATTTCTTCATCCATATCCCTTGTCCAAGAGATCCCTTTAGATACCTAATAATTCGGTTCACTACATCTAGATGAGTGGTTCTTGGTGCATGCATGAATTGGCTTACAGTACCAACTGCAAAAACTATGTCTGGTATAGTAACATTTAAATAAATTAACTTACCAACCAATCTTTGGTACTATCCTATATCTTTTAAAGGTTCACCACTTTCTGGTTCGAGTTTATTATTGGTATCCATAGGGGTATTAGCAGGTTTTATACCAAGTTTACCTGTCTCCTTTAAAAGGTCAAGGGTATATTTTCTTTGAGAAAGCAACAAACCTTTGTCGGAATGAGCAATTTCAATACCTAGAAAGTACTTGAGTATTCCTACGTCTTTGATGTCAAACTTTTCTTTTAGGTTTCTTTTAACATTATCAATTTCTACATTGTTATTTCCGGTGATAATTATATCATCTACATAAACTAGAACAATTGTAGTTGAAGCATTTGTGTGTTTAATGAACATAGATGAGTCAGCAGAACATTTTGTAAAGTTATTAAGTAAAAGAGAGTGGCTGAGTTTGGCATACCATACGCGTGGAGATTGCTTTAACCCATAAATCGACTTGTGTAATTTACATACTAGGCTTTTGTCATGTTCATTTTTATGACCTGGAGGTAAAGTCATGTAGACTTCCTCCTCTAAAGTGCCTTGAAGTAACCCATTCTTAACATCCATCTGAAATAAACTCCATCCCAAGTTAACAGCAACTGATAAAAGAACTCTAACAGTGTTCATTTTGCAACGGGAGCAAAAGTTTCTTGGTAGTCTATGCCATATATTTGGGTAAAGCATTTTACAACAAGTCTAGCTTTGTATCTTTCTACAGTACCATCACTATTGTATTTAATTTTGTAAACCCACTTACATCCTACAAGTTTGTTTCCATTTGGTACATAAACAATAGACCATGTGTTATTTTTCTCAAGAGCCTTTAATTCTTCTTTCATTGCTTGATCCCAAACAGGATTGTTTTTTGCTTCTTGAAACGTGGTTGGTTCAATTTGCTCAGATATACTAGTCAAAAAGGCTTTGTGTTTTAAGGAGACTTTATTATAAGAAACATAATCTTGAATTGGATACCTTACATTGTATGTGACAAAATCATGTAATCTGTATGATGGTTGTGTTGACCGAATTGACCTCCTAAGATTTGTATTTTCTTGACTTTCTCCCCCTGTGTGTTGCTCCTCTGGCTCATTTATTTGTTCATCATTGTGATTTTCTCCCCCTGAGTGCAACTCCTCTTTATTTGTACTTGTGTGATTTTCTTGAGTTTTTGTACCTTCAAAAATTGTTAGTTCTGGAAGAGCAATATCATTTCTAGGTTGCAGATCCTCTTTGATTTTATAAAATGGTACTTTTTCAAAAAAAAAGATACATTTCTAGATATATATAATTTTTTGTTAGTAGGATCATAACATTTATATCCCTTTTTTTGAAAAGAATATCCAACAAATATAGTTTTTACTGCATTTTTATCTAATTTATCTTGTCGTTTAATATGTACAAAACATGTGCAACCAAATACTCGAAGATGATCTAAGTTCATTTTTCTTTTGTTTAAAATTTCTAATGGACTTTTATTGTTCAAATTTGTGCTAGGTAATCTATTAATAAGATATATAGCAGTTAAAATAGCATCCGACCAAATTTTTTTTGGAACATTTGATTGAAAAAGTAAAGATCTAGTAACTTCTAATACGTGACAATTTTTCCTTTCTGACACTCCATTTTGTTCAGGTGTATTTATACATGTTGTTTGATGAAAAATTCATTTTTCTTTTGGAAACTCTAAAAATATTTTATTAACATATTCAGTACCATTGTCGGACCTAAATATTTTAATTTTTGCACCATATTGATTCTCAACAACATTTGAAAATTCTTGAAATTTAGAAAAAACTTCATTTTTTGATTTAAGAAGGTAAATCCATGTGGTGCGTGAAAAATTATCAATAAATGTAACAAAATATTTAAAACCATTGTAGGACTCTACAGGTGCGGGTCCCCAAACATCAGAATGTACAAGTTCAAATATTTTTGAGGTTTTATTGGTAGATAAAGAAAATGGTAGTCTGGTTTGTTTTGAAAACCGGCAAATTTCACAGTGATTTGAATCTAAATTTGAAAAAGAAAATAACTTATTTAAAACATTATCAGAGAGATGACCAACCCTCACTAGTGGAAAATGTACATTTAGTATCGGCACATCAGGATCGGATATAGCATAAAAGCGATACTGATATATATCTGGATCGGGTAATTAAAAGACCGACCTTGAAAATAAGTATCAGGAACGGTCGTTTATAAACAGCCGTTTCTGATAGTCCAGAACTTATCAGGATCGGTCGTTTATAAATGACTGATCCTGATAGTGACTTATGAGGATCGGTCGTTTATAAACGACCGTTCTTGATAGTCCTGGACAATCAGGATCGGCCTTTTACTCTTGACCGATCTTAATGTTAAGTAATTAGGATCAGCTCTTTGCGTGAACCGATCTTGATGGAAGAGAGTGTTTTAGGAACAGCTATGTGTTAACCGATCCTGTTAAGATTCGCTCCCCATTTTGTCAAGTTCCACTTCTCATTTTCAAAATCCTGCAACACATATTCCCCAATTCTCTTTCCCCAATTCTCTCTAATCCCGCTCTCAGTTAACTAGGGTTCTCCATTCCCCCTCTCCTCCGCCGCATTAATACGAGGGTTTCACCTCTCTCTCTCTATCTTCTCGCTTCTCGCTCTCTGTCAGCTCCAACCTCGCTTCTCGTTCTCCAGTCGTGACGGCGCAAGACGAGATGGCGAGGTTTCTCAAGCACCACAATCGTGTGATTTTCGCTCCTCTCTTCTTCAGGAATTGGTTGCCTGCTTCTTCTTGGATCTGCGCGATTCAGGTTAGAGAGAGAGAGAATTTATATTGGGAGCTCCCATCAGCAAAGGTGAGAACTTTGAATAACTGTCAAAGCGACCTTGTACTTGTAATTTTTTATTTGGCTCTTGTAATAGTTAGATATTCTCTGATTGCGCTGTTCCACGCTCTCCCATTTGAGATGTAAATGTTTAGATATAAATAAGATATGATGATTCATCCTATCCATCTCTTTTTCCGAGAACTTCGCACTGTTTTTCTTTCTCGTTTTGCATTTTGATAATGCGTATAAAATATTGATTTAACTCTTTGCTTTTGAAATCAAAAAAGAAAAATTATCAACTTTGGCAGTCTAAATTTATGAGCTGGGTTCTCATTGTATTTGTTTTTTATGCTTTGACCTTCTTGCTACTAGTCTCATTCTTTTTTTTTGTGTTGTATCTTCATAAATTTTTCTTTACTTTTATATTTTGAATCTGCAAAGGAAAGGAGTGGACACATTTGTAGTTTGATAGCTTTCGTGAAAGACTGAATTTTGATTGAAGGGTAATTTTATTGCAAAACTTCTCCTCCAGAAAGCTAAAGATTACTGATCGGATTAAATAACCCTGTAGGTATATATGGATCCAGAAAAGCAACCTTCTCTGTGTTATATTGAACAATTTATATTTTTTTTTGTTTTTTCTGTGATTTCTAGATAGACCGAATAAGGCGACAGCATTCCCTAATTTTTAATTTCTGTAATAGACTTCAATTCTTTTACATATGAAGCTTGAACTTCAACTTCTTACATTTATCCTTTTTAATTATGATAATAGAAGATAAGGACTAGTTATCTGACTTCAATTTGATAATTTGCAGCATTGAGAAAATTAAAGAGACAATTAGTAAAAATGAGCAGCCAAAGCATTCTGACAGTAAAGGATATCAGCTCTCCAGAAAGAAGAAGCCACTCATGCCAAACCTCGGCACCACCTTCCTTTCACAACCTATTCAAATCACAGCACAAGACCAGCTTCTCTGACAACAAGAGTCTTTCTTCGACCAGTGAATCTTCTTCCGATAAAACCAAACTCTTCAGCTTGAAAACTCTCCACAAACCCATTATGTTGACTGATCCAGAAAGCCCGATTTCTCACGCATCGCATCCCAATTTCTCTGACCCAATATTCTTTGGCTCTTCCACTTTCTGTACCAGTCTGTATTCTTCCACTTCCACAAGCCCAGAACCATGCAAGCATATGAGCAGTTTACCGTTTTTACCCCATCGATCTCCATCACCTGAACCTGAGCAGCGGCAACAACAACCCTTTATTTTCAATGGAGATGGTACAAGTAGTGAAATGGTGGTTGGGTTTGGTGAAGATGAGCAATCTGATGATGAGGTGAAAGATTTTCTGAATTTAAGTGGAGGTGATGCCTCAGATGCCAGTTTCCATGGTGGTAGTTGCGGCAAGAATAGCTCGACACTGAGTGAACAAATGGAGTTTCAGATCTTGTCCGAGCAACTTGGAATTGCTATTACTGACAACGAGGAGAGTCCTCGCTTGAACTCCACGAGCGTTTTGTTGAGGCTGTTACCAAGCTCGATGGACCTGAGAGTATGAATTCTCATGTTTCATCTTTTTGTATTTGTGAATGCTTGGAAGGTTAAAGCTAAATATTTTGTATTTAACTTATTGTTGGTATAAAATTGAAATTGCAGAGGCAACACCAAAGGGAGTGCTGAAGCTCATGAATGTGGAGGGTTTAACAATCTATCATGTCAAGAGTCATTTGCAGGTTATAATCTTAATTTTTTTCCAGATTTCATGGAAAAAGGATTCCTTATTTTTTGCGGATTCACTAATACTATGTAAAATCACGTGCAGAAGTATCGAATGGCAAAGCACTTTCCTGAGACAAAAGAAGGTATGTATTGTGCTGTATTCTGGTATTATACAGATGAACTAAACCTGGTATAAACTGCAGTACGTTCTACATTACTTACCTTAAGTCGACTGAGTTGAACCTAGAATAATTTTTTTTATGAATTTCGTACTTTTCTGTGCTTCTATGTAATATCTAATACAATGCAATTCTTATTTATAAAGACAAAAAGGCATCCTCTTCTTCTTCCTCTTCAGAAGATAAGAAGCCTCTGCCAGTAACTGATGCAAATGATACTGGCAAGAAAAGGTATGTCTCTTTATCTTATTTTGCATCAAACTAAGCAACTTTGCATTTGAGTTCAGTTCTAATTTCTGCATCTCTTTATATTTTAGGAACCTGAAAGTGACCGAGGCTCTCCGCATGCAAATTGAGGTTCAAAAAAAGTTACATGAACAACTCGAGGTCTGTTCTAAAGTTCATTATCCTTACATTCTGGTTTAAATATATATGACCTCTTTAAGTCGACTGCTAACAGAGATGACATGGTTTACTAATACAAAACAGATACAGAGGCAGCTGCAGTTGCGCATAGAGGAGCATGCGAGATACTTGCAGAAAATTCTAGGCACAATAAAATTAACTTGTTTGATTTCTTTTGTGTTTTTTTTTGATACAATAGCATGTAATTTGGATAATTTCAGTTAATTATTGTGTTAAGATAATTTTATATGTTGTGTTTAGTTAGCATGCTCAAAATGTTTGCATGATTGTGCCATATTAATTATAGGCTAAAAAATTTGGTGGGAGCTTGCAACATTAAAAAAGAATTTAAAAAACAAAATGAAACTACTATTAGGATCGGCTATTTATGGCGATATGCATAAACCACCAAAATAACACAATCAAGATCGGTTATTCATGAGGTCCGATCTTGATATTAGAGAATCAGGGTCGGCTGAATATTAATGTCCGATATTGATACTAGAATTAGGATCGGTTAATAATAAATAACCGTTCTTGATTATCAACATCAGTATCGGCTAATCCAAACGACCGTTCCAGATTGAGCGATTTAGTATCGGCTAAGGGATAAACCGATCCTGATTGAGGAATATTAGTATCGGTTGTTTAACCGACACTGATTAGTCCAACTATCTGTAACAGCTGGGTCAGTGTCGCCCTGAGCTCCGTTCCTGATGTGCGTTTTTAACCGACCCTGATGTACGTTTTTCCACTAGTGCCTCCAATGCCACAATTTATGTTGTTTTACATTATTATTAGCAACAAAAGCTTTATTTGGAAAATTTAAAATGTAAAGACCATTTTCTAATCTTCCTTCACCAATCATCCTCCCGTTCATTCTGTCCTGAAATTTCACAGCTTGAGATGAGAAAATCACATCACAATTCAAATCCTTTGTAATCTTACTAACAGACTGAGGTTAGAATTAAATGTTGGTAAATGTAAGACATTTGGAATTTTTGTTCCACATAAATTGATTGTTCCTATATTTTTATTAGTACTTGGTCTCCATTTGCAACAATCACATTTTGTGGTTTTTTTATTTTTTGTACATTTGCTAAAATTTCAATATTACCTGTCATGTGGTCAGTTGCACTAGAATCAATAATCCAATTTTTACATGAATTTTGATGCAAATCAGATTTAATTTGAGATGCAATACCTGTATAAATACCTATTATTCCAAGCTTATTTGTGATCTGGGCTACAATATTATCTAGTTGGGCTTGAGAGAGAGTAGTGGGCCTGTTGCTAGAGAAGAGTATTCGGACCCAGTATTCACTGATGCAGAAGCGGGTGTTTGACCCTAAAAAGTTGGGATTAAAGAAAATAATAATAATAAAAAATAGCATAAATGGAGTTGTCTATTAATTGACCGAATGGTGAAGGGTAATGGAGATAAAAATAAAAGATGTTGCATAACCGAATTAACATGATTAAAAGATCACAACAAATGAGTTTAATGGCCGAATATAAAATTGATTGGCCCAATTGAGTTGGCAGCCGTATAAACCAATCAAGTGAAAACAAAGAAACTGAATTGATATCGGATGCATGGCCGAATCAAATTTGAGCTGCTGGGCCGACTAAATTTATTGATTTGAGTTAAATAATGGTAATGGGTTCGGGTAAATCAAAGGAAGTTGGGCCTCATAAAAAAATCAAGGAGCATATTGGGCCTAAGGTTGAGTTGGCCGAATGAAGAAGCAAAAAATATATAACGGTGGGTGGCCACCTCATTTTGCACCCCTGGATACCTAAACCCGGTCTATGAAAGGCCTTTAGTCAATTTTTGCATGGCTCACCAAACAACAAGTCCACAAGACCCGAAAGGATCTTCCTCTCCCAACAGCTCAACGCAAAGCAACAAAAAGGGAAGGACGATGACAGTCTGCTGAGATGCCCCTGGTCCATCGCCTATTTCAAACGCAACTGCGTGATTAAATCAAAGGATGAGATTGTACCAGCACATCGATCCACATCACAGCTCTATGGTAAAACTCTAATTGGAAGGCTATAAAAGAAGCCCCTGTTGAAGAAAAAAGGAGAACACAAGACACAAGGCCGAAAACTATACCCAAAAATAGATAGCTAGTTAAAAAAAAAAAAAGGAAAGCTTAGTTCTTCTTCTCCCTCTAAAGCAAGAAATTTGATAGGTAATGAGAGATTCAGAGATGTAAGCTTTGAGAGGATGATATCATGTACATAGCTTATGTTGGAATGAAGTTCTTTTTGAAATCGAAATTCTCTTCTTTCTTTTACTGTTTTGACATATCTTTTATTCTTTTTTCTTTTTGATTTGCTTTCTTTATTTGGAGCTTTTGAATTGATGAAAAGGTGAGGGCTAAAGCTTATACATTAGCCTAATGATCAATAAAAAAAAAAAATAGTCTCCTTTACTGCTTTTAATATAAACATAAAAATATAAAAAAATAAATGAATATATATAATATATTTCTTTTTTTTTAAAAGAAATCTGTCAATTTTCATGAGTTAATAGGTTTTATTCTTGCTCATTGTAATTTCTTACTATATTAGCATATATGCATAAATACAAAATTACAAAATTTTGATATTTTCCTTCTTCTTTGTTCTGTCTTTAAATCAACCTCTTTAATCCTTTTTAAAGTAATTAGATGATGAAAATATGAGGGTTGAGCCGGCGGGTCTCCTCTTGTATTGGAGTTATTTAGTTATTTTAATAAAGAATTGGAGAGAATTAAAAGTAACTAAATAAAAAAAAATGCACACAAGGGTTGGAGAGGTTGAGCCGGCTGGTCTCCCTCTTTAATTCCTTTTAAATGATCAAATGTACCTAGTTATATATGTAGAAGGGATCTTGATTTCTCTTTGATAAATGAGTGTACTAGATTACACTACTCAAAGAAATTTAAGGGACCTCTATGTAAATAGTGAGAGACCAAGGGTTTAGATGCAAATAAGCACCAGCTATGGCTGTTCTAAGCTATTTGTATTCTTGCTCAATGAAGTCTTAATGATTTTGTCCAAAAATCAAGTGAAAAGATCACATAATGCACAATTTTAACAAAATCAGGGGCTTCCCTGCAAATTTCCAAATCTGACAGCCTTTCATGATCTTAAAAACATTAAGATGATTTTTTTTGGAAGCTTTCTTGATTTTCTTTACTTTACTGGTACAGAAAAGTGGCTCTCATGCCTTCAAAACATGTCCTGACCTCAACTAGTCATTGTGATGCATGGTAGTGACCTCAAATCAGCCACTGGTGCAATACCAAGTTCAAACTCAACAGCTAAAAATGGATTAAAGACTGCTAGTACAGTGGTACAACTAAAAATGTCAAAATTAACCCCTGTCAGCAAACTGGACAGCACAAGTCACCCAAAAATTCAAAGTGAAAAATAAATTGAACAGTCAAATAAAGAACCTCAAAACACATAAAATTGACACAAATTTCACATTATTTGAATTTTATTTCAATTTTATATGAATTTTTGAAGTTCAGCTTTTAAAAACAGAAAATTAGTATTTTAAAAGGAAGAGAGGTTCTGCTGGTAAATTGAACATACAAAATTGATTCAGGGGCTAAATTGAAAAATAAATATTACAGTCAGGTAGAAAATCTTAAAACACATAAAATGAACATGAATTTTATATTTTTCTGATTTTATTTGAATTTATTATGAATTTTCTAAGTTCATGACTTAAGGCAAACAAAATCCAGCAATTAAGATTGTAATCTCCCTCTAATACCCCTCTGCCTAGACAAATGTGTTAAAAATAGGAATAAAATTGTGAAAATTATAAAACTGATTCTGAATGTACTTCAAACATCTCTCAGTGATTTAGTAGTAAGAAAAGTGTATATTGAATAACAGATTGCAAGATAAAAATTTATCTAGTCTTTTTTGAAATATAAAGCTCATAAGTTGCTTGTTGAACCCGAACCCAAAAATCTCAAGTCATGTTTAAAATAAATTTTGAGAAATTTCATCATGCTTAAAAAAATCCTAAATGTGACTTCTTTGAGTATAATTATGTCTCAGGAGACCCCTAGGCCAAATCGGTACCGAATCGGTACTGAACAAAAAACTTGAAGTATGAAGTATGCATAAATCTGTCACAAAATTCAAATTGATGCTATATGAAGCTTTCATGCCCCTAAAAAATACTAAACGACCGATCAATTGAACAAACATGCAAAGAAATCAACGAAACCGGGTTAAGATCTCGACTGGTACCGGGAATTGAAGCTCAACCAAGTACCGCCACTGCCGACGTCGGGTGCATTATATTCCTGACACCAAGACGATGCTGATCATGACCCCTCTTTGCCTCGCCGTGACCGAAGCATGACCGGAGGTCAAGAACCCTAGCCTCAGGCAAACCCTTGCTTGTATCGGGTTTTGCACGAATTTTAAAGCACAGTAAATCGTTCGATCTTGGTGCTGGAATGAAGTTTGAAGATTAGTACGAATCTTAAAGCAATGGGTCAATCCGAATGCCGAGGCTAAATTCTGAAAGACCAACGGGCCTCTGCCATATGGGGCCCATATGTCATTAAACTCATAGAAGTCAGGATCTCACGGGACAAATCTCAAAGTCTAATTATCGATCTCCATGCCCCAAAGCCCAAATCTCGAAGTCCAACATCATAATCCAATATTCAACACAAATCTTAAAATCTAAAACACACATCTCAAAGCCTAATATACGAATCTCAAAGCCCAGATGATAAACAAAATAATTAAATCAAAGCTCTCTTATAAAACCTTCTAACTTTTAATATTCACAAAGAAGTCCTTATAAATTACAAATAGGTCCTCAGCTGACTAAAACTTCTTCAAAACAGCCCTTGGAAGCCCAATTTCCTATTCAAACCCTGTCTAAAAAACAACATATTACAGTTCCAGGCCCTTTTAACTTTACAAATAGGTCCTTAAATAGTATAAATATTTACAAATAAGTCCTTCTTAGCCCTTTTCAATCATAACTTTTTCATCTCGAGTCCAAATTGACTCAAATCAGTCCCAAATGAACCCAAATTGAATTCCCTATATTTCTAAATCAAAATTGAACCTGTCCAAGCATCAGCCAAATTCTGAAATGACCAAAATACCCTTTTGACCTTATTTATTAACAAAAAAAAGTAAATAAATATGTCATAAATCAAATGTAAACAAATAATGTATATACACTTCTCAAAATCCAAATTCCTATTTTAAAAATGCAATAAACATTTATTTTAATATAAAATTACACACACATATATTCAAACATATAGAAAACCAAGTCAAAACCAAAGTCAATACATAAGTCCCCTTTTAGCCCCATTATTCAATTCACAACAAATAAGCACAAATCCTGGAATGAACAAGGTGTTCAGTATGGCTTGGAAGGGTCATCTGATCTAATTAACAGCGGGAGATTGCGCCCGTTGGGAGTTAAACGTCCCCACAGTCATTAAACTCCCTCGATAAACTGATTATGAACAGTAGGTCTGTCGAGAGTGAACCAGAAGGAATTGTAGAAAGAAATGAATGTTTTAAGTTTGATATTCTCTCTCTATGACCTAAGACTAGAGAGTATTGAACCCTGAGACATTTAATACATGCACACACCTTCCCTCGTTGTGCAACTTTCTGCGTCCTACAGCGGGTTCGGACCCAATGAAAAAAGCAAACCCGGTAGTGGACCTGGTTAGAAACCCGGTTAGACCTTTCTTCTCCCCTTGCGATATGCCTCTCTCTTCCTCCCGCGAACTTGTTCTTTCTCTGCCCCCTTCTCTCCTTTCCTCTTTGGCCGGAGATGTGGGTAGAGGAACTAACACTGGTCTCGAATATGGCCTTCCTTCTTGCAGTTATCGCACTTAGCCGTGCTATTGGCTCCCCGCCTCTCCTCCCTTGAGTTAGGGTGATGATGCGCTAGAAACGCTTGATTCTCTGTGGAGGGTTCAAAATTCATCCCTTTTCTCCTCGACTCTTCTCTTTGCACCGTGGCAACAATGCTCGAGTAGGATGGCAGTTCGGATGCTAACAAAATCTGGGCCCGGATTGGTTCAAAACTCGGGTCTAAACCCGCGAGATAAGTGTATACTCGTTCTTGCTCTATTCTTTCTTGTAAAATTTTTGGGTCACTAGTAGGTGGCAAATAAACAGATAGTTCATCCCATTTTGCTTTCCAATTCCCTGTGTACTCAATATTTTGATCTATTGTTCTATTTGATTTGAGAAATTTCTTGTTTGAGCTGAAAAATATGTGCAAAATTTTTTTGGTGCCCAAACATGTCTTTTATTGAGTCCCACATTTCTTTGGCAGAATTTGAAAACAAAAAAATTTCACTTATACTTGGCTCCATGGAATTAAGGAGCCAAGAGCATACTATATCATTATTCATTTGCCACTGTTCTAGTTCTTGAGGATCAACCGTACCCTCTTTTGGGGGTTCTGGTTTATTTCTTTTGCCATTAATATAGCCTATTTTACCTCTGCCGCTGAGAGTCAGCGAGACAGACCTTGCCCAAGACAGATAATTGTTGTCGTTAAGTAGAGTGGCCGTGAGCCTCAGGTTTGGATTGGCATCGCCATTGAGCGGCTGTTGACCACCTGTTGTTGCTTCTGCCATTCTTCTTGTTCCGGCTGTGTGTGCTTGATTCTAGGGTTTTTGTGGTTTTTGTTCTCAGGTCTTTTAGACCCGCGCTGATACCATATTTGTTTTTGAGAAAGAAAATGAAGAATGAATTCTTATTGATTTGTTGTATATAGGTTTATATAACCTGACTTCTTTACTAGCCGTTGGCTATATTCCTAAAATACCTATTGCTGGATTTTCCCTAATTACAGAGATCATGCTAGATACTAAATATTGCCTAACAGCTATATTATTTATGCTAGCAGATTTCTTTCCTAAATGAGTCTGTGATGATTTTCTGAGACTCCTTTCCTATTTCTCAACAAGCCATCAGCAAAAACTAACATCGTTTAATTCGCCTCAATTAACCTTTTTTATTTTTGTTTTATTATAGTTTTCTCTTATAACTAGTGAATTGAAAATGGTTCGGTTCGGTCCAGGACGGTCCAAACCCGCCCGGTCCACGGGTCCGACGGGTTGGACGGATCCACGGGTTCGGTTTTCAGAGGCCGACCCCGGCCCTTGATCAAACAACGGGTTCGGCGATTCCACGGTCCGGGCCGGTCCGGTCCGGCGGTTTTTTTTAATGTTTTTTTTGCTATTTTTTTTCCAATTCAATAAGTTTGTTTTGAACTGAACAATTTTTGTTATAATAAGATGAACAATTTATATTACAAAAATTCGGTTTTGATATTACAAAAATTCATTAAATCAATTGCTTTAGGAAAAAAAATGAATTATTTGATCTTAAAAATTGAATTATTCTAAAACAATTGATTTAAAAACAAAAGTTACCCTTCTCTTTTATTCCGGGCTTGGGACCGGCTATGTAAAATAACATAGGCGGAGTTCTTATTTTTTTTTTGTTAGTAATTTTTTTAATAATGAATAATTTAAAAAAGTAATTGAAATGTTTAAAATTTTAATTTTAGAAAAATAATAATAAAGATTGAAAAGAGTTTAGAAAATTATACCGACACTACCTATATATAAGTTGTGGTGCATATACCATATATCGCTCTCCTGCTCACCGTCTGAATCCTCGTTCGGCTCGCCGGTTGGAGGAGTTTCGACATCAAATACTTCTTCTGCCCCAGCATGTTATGTGCGTTCTTCTGCATTAATCCAATCTTTCAAGCACACAAGTCTCTCAAAAACATGTGCACCCAACTTACTTTGTTTATCGGTGAGGATCCTGTTCGCCAAACTAAAACATGATTCAGAAGGGACGGTTGACACGGGCACGGAAAATACGTCGCGGGCCATCATCGCCAGCGTTGGATAGGCACTTCATCATCATGTTCGGTTCATGTTCGGTTCTCGCCAAACAATAGCTTATTAATTCGTTGGTGCTACTGTTGGACAATTGCGGGTCTTCATCATCCTGCAAATCCATTAGCAATCCACTACTGCTGCTGATCCTGTCATTATTAAAAAAATAGTGGTCAAATAACATTTAATTTATAAATAATAGAGATTAAAAGCATATGTATATTTATATTCATACCTAGCACCGCGACGGGTCGTAAATGGTCGATCGACATTTCTTCTTGCATTGTATATGTTGAACATCTCATCAAATGCCTTGGTCACGCGTGTGTCCTCTTGTGATGCGTCTAGGTTTAGATTGCGCTTGTACCTTTCAAGCATTTTTACCGTTAACCTCTTCTTGAACGTCGGATGGAGGAAATTTGCGATAATGGTCAGGAGGGGTACTTCTTCCTAATATTTCAGGAACTTGTCTTTCATGGCAAGTACAATCGGTTCGAGGGCTTCATCCATGTTTGGTACTTGTTCAAATTGACTATATACCTTGGAAATATAGTAGAGATGATGAAGCAACTCATGTGCCATAGGTGTGTACGAGCATGATAGTTTTACGGTTGCAGTGAAAAATACTCCAAGGAATGTTTTTAGGTTTGATATTTGTTGCCAGTCGGTCTCGGTAAGTATCAATGCATCATTATCGGTTGAGTTCCTCAAGGACTCTTTTATAGCATCCTTGTACGGAAGGTATCGGGCGAGCATCCTGTAGGTAGAGTTCCAACGGGTATCTACTTCCCAAGGTACTCTCAAGTGACCCAGTCCCAACCTTTGACACAATTCGACAAAACGTTATTTTCGTACCCCGTTTGAGAAAATAAAGGCAATGGCTTGCTTAAATTTAATAATTAATTCTTGTACAGCATCTGTTTTTAAGCCCGCCTTTACAGTAAGGTTTAGTACATGACAAGCACATTTTTGGTGAAGCAGTTCACCATTCATGATCGGAGTTAGTGACCGGGTGAAATAATCAATGGATTTGATGTTGTTGCTAGCATTATCGAAAGAAATAGAAAAACTCTTTTTCTCCAAATTCCTTTTTAAGTTGTACTCGTGCAAAAACATCAATAATTGATTGGTAAATGATTTGTGCGGTATGCGGAGACTTGATCAGAGTCAAAATAATGATGATTTACGTAGGGTTTTGGCTTAGGTTTTGCATATTTTCTCGCACTTATGTTTAATTAATTAGAAAAAAAAGGCTACTGTCACCCTTCTTTATGCTTTATGTTTTATTACAGAAAACAGGTTTTGGGACTATTGTTCGCGCGAAAGCGCAACGCAAGTTTCAGTACGCTTGAGGGCGTACCTTTTAAAACCGCGTTTACACTTCACGAGTAAGGGTTGCAAGTGCACAACCCCTATCGAGTAGTATAATCGGGTATCGATCCACAGGGACGGGCAATTACTTGGTTAGAATCTACCAAACTCAATTAAAAACTAGAAGTGAGAAAGATTTGGTTTGGTATTTAATTTCCTAAAAAGGTCAATTCAAACAATTCAAACAATTCAGAAAGATGTAATAAAATGCTAGAAGAAATGTAAATTGTGTTTTGATTATGGATAAAAGGCGTTTCCAGGGTTTCAGACTTCATCTATGATCTGCCTCTAGTGGTACGGCCCGTACCAAGTCGGTACGGCTAGGCCGTACTTAACTTGGTGAGGCAAGGCCGTACCACTCTGGTAAGACCCGTACTGGCTTCCCAGAACAGAGCTTACCAGTTCGAGTTGATGCATTTCCTTGCTGGTACCTTGTGCTAAACTCTTTGGAAATGTTCAATTGACCATACCTAAGGTTCCTAAGCCTCAACTGTCGTTTGTTGGATCAAGATCTAGGTTGGAATGCAATTGATTGCCTTTTAGGGATTTCTACACCTCAACTCTCGTGTGTTGGTACAGATCTACCCTAACTGGTTGATTGGAGACCTAAGGCACCCTCTAATCTGTCGATTAGAGGAGAATTCAACCTCTCGGCTTCAATTCGAACAAGTCTACCCTAAACAATTGATTTGGTTGAGAGATTGAGATGATCACATGACCTTGATAGGTTCGATCTAAACCTAGAGGTTCATCATACACAATCACAGCAATCAAAGCAAAAGATAGCAAAGAAATCACAATCAATCAATCAAAAGAGTTCATACAAGATACAAGTCAAAGAAAGTCAAAACAAATCAAGAATCCATCTCTAAACCCTAGAAACTAAAATAACTACTCACAGCACATGATCTGATCTAAAAATACAATAAAAGGGATAGAGATAGCCATGGATCGAAGGGATCGAGAGGAGGAAGCTAGATCCGTCGACTTTCGCCTCTTTCCTCTTCCTTCCTTCTTGCTCCTAGCTCCTTAGCTCTCTTTCTCTCTCTTAATGTGCTCTCAAAATAGATCTGGAATGGAATCTTTGTCGAAATTGGAGAGTTCCCCGCTTTAAATAGCCTCTGCCAAAATTTGAATCTGTCAGGCCGCCTTTAGGTACGGCCCGTACCAAATTGGTACGGCCAGGCCGTACCAGGCATGATGAGCTGAAAAATGGCTAAGTCCGGTAAGACCCGTACCAAACTTGGTAAGGGCCGTACCAGATCATCCCAAATCGTCATTTCTTCGTGTGTTTTGCTCCAAGCCTGCAGAAAACAAACAAACACTCAGCAGTACCAAATTCTAAAGATATATTGATGAAATGCACATGATTCTGGTGAATTAGGGCACGAATCTGGTACTAAAACAGGCCTAAAATAGACTAAATATGCGAGGTATCAACTATTTTACACCAAATGGAGCTAGAATCGGGTCAATCGGATCAGTAACGCTCATCGACTAAGTCCCTATTACGGCCCGTATTGCCTAATACGGACCAGGCCTAGCATTGACCAGAAGATAGCACTAGAAGCATTAAACCCTAACCGTCAAGGTCCTAATACAGACCATATCACCCAATACGGTCCGTATCCGAAGGCGTCTCTTGGGGAATAACTGCCGACAGCTGTTTCCAGATCAGTTTCTTAGCCCCTACTCAACCTCTACACGTCCCTACACTCCTATATAAGGCCCCTGGGCAGAATGATTAGTTATCTTTGTAATTAGGGTTAGATTTGATTAAAGTGAGAAGAGAGGAGTGCTTGTAACCATGCCGTTCCGCGGCTAAGTTCCTTTTCTTAGGGCTAGGCAGTAAACCTTGTTACTCTTGATGTTTTGATATATATATTTCTGTTGATTATGATTTATTGTTGTTGAAACAAAATGCTTTTGTGATTTACTATCTCTTCATCTAATTTCAATGATCTAGTTTGAGTCCGTTAGGGTAGTGACAGTACTTTAATGGTAAGAGAAACTATTTATATGAATTACCTCGTTGAGATCTATTAGGTTTATGTGAAGAAAACCTTAGCGGGGAAACCATACACCAGACCAACAAAACGCGTACCAAATTCCATCACTTGCGTAAAGTAAATCGCAGTGATCTGTGTAGCAATTTGGGGTATTTGAGAGATCAGACATTTGCGTAAGGTAAATCGCAGTGTCCTATGTAGAATCTCGGTGAAAGATCTGTCATTCTCGCGTAACATAAATCGCAGTGACCCATGTGGTGTCTTTCATTAAACAACAACAGAAAATCAGAAGCAACAGGAATATATTGTCAAGACGGATTGAGTGGCAATGGTGTGCCGAAACCCTAGGAATTCTCATCTCTATCTTTATTTTAATTACTTTTAATTGCTTCCTAATTTACATTGATCAAAACAACATCTCTCAATTTTCAGATTTCGTCTAGCCTTTCGAAAGATTGTGATTCGATCGCTCAAAGCATTGAACCAATATTCTCTGTGGATCGACCTCGAATATACTACTCGATAGGATTGTGCGCTTGTAGTCCGAACCGATAGCATTTCTGAGTTTATAAATATTAAAAGAAACATTGCTCTCTTTTGAGTGATCAAGCTTTTTGGCGCCGTTGCCGGGGAATAACGGTTCATTATGCACGGCCTCGCAAGACGTTCTTGCTTTGACCATTAAATCCAATTAATTAGAAACGCCTAGATTTCTTTTTATTTTCTTCATTTTTATTTTTCTTTTATTTTCAATTTCGTTTTTATTTTTATTTTCTTTTTATTTTCAGTTTTTTTTAGTTTAGTTTAATTTTCAGATTTTCTTTTCTTTCTAGGATACCGCACGCTGGCCGAATCATCCGTACGAAGATCCGAGAGGATTGCTAGTAGGAGAGGACAATTCGCTTCCACATCACTGATAAGAACCAATCATAGTTCTTCATCAAGTAATTCTGAAAGCGAAGAAGACTCAGATTCGATCAACATGGATATCCCACCGAACCAACCGATCAACAACGGAAGACAAAACAATGGTGATAACGAAGTTCACGATGCAGCAAGACCCAAACTTCTACGAGACTATTGCGTACCGCGCGCGAATGATCCTAATTCTAGTATAAACCCGCCAACTGTTACGAACCGTAATTTTGAGATCAAACCTGCTCTCATAAATATGGTTTCGCAACAGCAATTTGGAAGATATCCACATGAAGATCCGCATCTTCATTTGTCAATTTTCCTAGGGATATGCGAGACGATAAAAATCAACGGAGTTACCGATGAAGCAATCAGGCTAATGCTATTTCAATTCTCATTAAAAGATAAAGCAAGAGCATGGTTGTTTTCCTTACCGGCCAATTCCATTGAAACTTGGGACCAATTGTTTAATGTGTTTATTGCAAAATATTTTCCACCATCCAAAACTTCAAGGTTTAGAAATGCAATTACTAATTTTGAACAAAGGGATGGTGAAACATTGTGTGAGGCATGAGATAGATATAAGGATATGTTAAGGTGTTGTCCACATCATGGTCTAGAAAGATGGCTGATTGTCCAAACTTTTTATAATGGTCTAAACCCTACCGATAGGTTGTCTATTGATGCTTCCGCAGGAGGAGCAATCATGAACAAGGAACCTGACGAGGCTTACAACCTAATTAAAGAGATTGCAATCAACCAACACTACTGGATCCCTGACCGAAAGAAGCCAACTCCAACACCTGGCATGCACCGAGTAGATGATATATCCATGCTAAGCGCAAAGATTGATGCTTTGCAAATGGCACTCAACAAGCAAACCAAGCAGCGAACGGTAGCAGCAGTCAATGCCGCAACAGCATGTGACTATTGTGGAGGAGCGCATGAGATGACCGAATGTATAAATGTGACGCAAACTGAGGAAGAAATAGAACAAGCAAACGCAATCGACAACAGCTTTCAACCTTAGCCCGCTTACAACACATACCATCCAAACAACCGAAACCATCCAAATCTCTCATACGCAAACAATCAAAAGCCTGCTGCACCCCAACAGAACTATCAACCACAACCCAATTATCAACCAAGATACAACAATCCTCAACAGAACTATCAACCAAGGCAATACAATCAACCACAGCAACCTGACATCACATCTTTAATGGAGAGATTCCTAGAGAAGCAAGACAAGGCTAACGCCGAAATCGCGCAAAAGATCGAATCCTTAACAAACTGCAACAAAGACTTAGAAGACAATGTCTCTAAGATGGCAAAAGAACTCTCGAGTATTACACGCGAAAAAGGCAAATTTCTGGGCCAACCGGAAGAAAACCCGAGAGAGACTTGCAAATGCATAACATTAAGGAGCAGTACAGCTTACAAGGGACCTCCCATGCCCGATCAAACTACCGATGAGATGCATATAGAGCCATCGCATTCCGAAGAGTACGAGCCACAACCATCGGAGCCGCTCGTATTCGAAACGCAGGCAGACCCTATCGAGGAGTAGAATGACACCGTAGGTGGAGACGAACGACAACCCGAACCTGAATATATTGCACCACCACCCTACAAGCCACCTCTGTCATTCCCTCCAAGGCCTGCCAAGCACAAGATGGAGCCGCAATTCGCGAGATTCATGGAGACACTCAAACAATTACAGGTCACAATCCCCTTCACTGAAGCAATCGCAAGCATACCTTCATATGCTAAATTTCTGAAGGAGATTCTCTCGAACCGAAGTAAACTCCAAGAACTCTCAACAATTCCGCTCAATCTGGAGTCTAGTGCGCTCGCGCAAAGCAAATTACCGACAAAGTTGAAAGATCCGGGAAGCTTTTCGATACCATGCACAATCGGTACAACAGATTTTAAGAAAGCTTTATGTGATCTGGGGGCAAGCGTTAGTTTGATGCCAAAGGCAGTATTTGATAAATTGAACTGTAGAGATCTATCACCAACTCGAATGGCATTACAACTGGCTAATCGGTCAATTCGGTATCCTGAGGGAGTATTGCTAGATGTACCGATCAAAGTTGGAGACTTTTGGATACCTGGAGACTTTGTTGTAGTTGACATGGAAGAAGATGAACACATTCCAATCATCCTTGGAAGACCATTCCTTGCCACATGTGGAGCAATGATTGATGTCAAGAATGGGAAAATTTCACTAAATGTCGGAAAGGACAAGGTTACTTACGACATAAACAGAACTCTAAAATACCCTTCTGACATCGATCGTATATTCAATTTGGGCATCACTGACGAATTTGAAGAGGAAGAATATCCATTCGATGAATTTGAAGAGTTCATGGGTTTAGAGGATCTGGATAGCCTTCTTGGAAGGGAAGATGACGAAGCGCAACCTGAACAAGATTTCACCACTAAACCTGACGAGGTTTATAATGAAACATGCGCAAGTTGCACCACTGTCACAGAAAAAGGAGAAGAAATTCCCGTGTCCAAAATCCTACAACCCGTATTCCCCAATACGGTTAGTAGCGAAGAGAAGGAGAAAAAGGCAACCTCTCCTCCACAACTCGAGCTTAAACCTCTTCCACCCAACCTACAATACGAATTTCTAGGCCCAAACCGAACCTATCCGGTAATTGTCGGCTCTCAGCTTGACAAGACCCAAATCAGCAAACTCGTCAATACACTCAGGAAGCACAAGAAAGCCATTGGTTACACGATCGATGACATCAAAGGCCTCAGTCCTACCATCTGCATGCACCGAATTCTGCTAGAGGAAGATCACAAACTTTCACGAGAACCGCAAAGAAGGCTCAACCCGAACTTGAAGGAAGTGGTCAAGAAAGAAGTCCTAAAGCTGCTAGATGCATGCATCATTTACCCCATCTCTGATAGCAACTGGGTGAGTCCCGTCCAGGTCGTTCCGAAAAAGGGAGGCACCACAGTTGTAAAAGGAGATAACGACAAAATGCTCCAAACAAGGGTCGTTACAGGGTGGCGAATGTGCATTGATTATCGGCGGCTAAATGTGGCAACAAGAAAGGACCACTACCCCTTTCCGTTCATCGATCAACTGTTGGAGCGACTAGCAAAGCATTCATACTTCTGCTACCTTGATGGATACTCCGGCTTCTTTCAAATTCCAATTCATCCTCAAGATCAAGAAAAGACCACATTCACATGCCCCTACGAAACTTTCGCATACTGACGCATGCCCTTCGGGTTATGCAACGCCCCAGCAACCTTCCAAAGAGCCATGGTGTCTATCTTTTCAGATTTTGTTGAGAAAATAATGGAAGTATTCATGGATGATTTTTCAGTTTATGGGGATACCTTCGACTCATGTTTGAAGAACTTGTCTAAAGTTCTAAAAAGATGCGAAGAAGTAAACCTCGTATTAAATTGGGAAAAATGTCATTTTATGGTACAGGAGGGAGTTGTGCTTGGTCACACCATTTCCTCTAAGGGATTGGAGGTTGACAAAGCAAAAGTCGAGGTAATTGAAAAATTAACTCAACCAACATGTGTTCGTGACATTCGCAGTTTTCTTGGTCATGCAGGTTTTTATCGAAGATTTATCAAGGACTTCTCAAAAATCGCGAAGCCACTCTCAAACTTGACCATGAAGGATGCCGAGTTCATCTTCGATGGGAAATGTATCGAAGCATTCAACACACTCAGGAATGCTTTGATTTCAGCACCAATTCTCCAACCACCTGACTGGGACCTTCCTTTTGAGATCATGAGCGATGCAAGTGATTACGCAGTAGGAGCAGTCCTGGGACAGCGGAAGGATAAGAAACCCTATGCAATCTATTACGCGAGCAAAGTTCTAAATGAAGTCCAATGCAATTACACAACAACTGAGAAATAACTACTCGCAGTAATTTTTGCAATTAACAAATTTCGATCTTACCTTGTAGATTCAAAGGTCATCATCTATAAAGACCATGCAGCAATCAAGTACCTCATCAACAAGAAGGACGCAAAACCCAGACTCATCCAATGGGTACTTCTCCTACAAGAGTTCGACATCGAAATTAGGGATAAGAAGGGCACAGAGAATTCGGTAGCCGACCACCTGTCAAGACTGAGACAACCAAGCGAGAATGATCAACCGATCGACGATTCTTTTGCTGACGAACACCTCTACTCTGTAGAGATAAGCAAACAGCCGTGGTACGCAGACCTGGCCAATTACATTGCATGCGGGGCCTCCCACCCGACATGACATTTCAGCAAAAGAAGAGATTCTTGGCAAATGCTAAACATTTCTACTGGAATGATCCTTACCTCTTCCGCCTTTGTGTAGACGGAATACACAGGAGATGTGTCACACACGAAGAATCGAAAAGCATCATCCATGACTGCCACTCCTCGCCATATGGTGGCCATGCATCATTCCAAGAGATAGCATTGAAAATTTTTCAAGCAGGTTTTTATTGGCCTGACATCTTCAGAGATGTTAAGGATTATGTCTCCCGCT
Source organism: Carex myosuroides (assembly GCA_028015225.1). Classification (NCBI taxonomy): domain Eukaryota; kingdom Viridiplantae; phylum Streptophyta; class Magnoliopsida; order Poales; family Cyperaceae; genus Carex; species Carex myosuroides. Next base: position 18,506,069 of record CM051471.1, on the reverse strand, counting down.
GTGACGCATGTCAACGGACGGGAAACATATCTAAACGTGATGAGATGCCACAAAATTCGATCCTAGAGGTAGAGATTTTCGATGTTTGGGGAATTGATTTCATGGGACCATTCCCAAGCTCAGGTAACAACAAGTATATCCTCGTAGTAGTCGACTATGTCTCAAAATGGGTAGAAGCAATTCCAGCACCCTCAGCAGATGCAAATGTAGTCAAGCGACTGTTCCAGAAGATCATATTTCCAAGGTTTGGCATCCCGCGAGTAGTGATAAGCGATGGAGGATCGCATTTTATCAACAATCAATTCAACAATCTTCTGAAGAAATATGGCGTCTCACACAAAGTGGCAACTCCTTACCATCCACAAACCAGTGGGCAAGTAGAAATTTCAAACAGAGAAATCAAGAACATCTTGCAAAAGACGGTGTCTTGGTCCAGGAAAAATTGGGCACTCAAACTAGACGAGGAACTTTGGGCCTACAGAACCTCGTTCAAAACTCCAATCGGAATGACACCCTATAAGCTGATCTACGAAAAAGCTTGTCATCTGCCGGTGGAATTAGAACACAAGGCATATTGGGCAATCAAAACGTTCAATTATGACCTTAGGGATGCTGGCAAAAAGAGGTTACTAGATCTGAATGCACTAGATGAACTGAGACTCCATGCATACGACAATGCAAAAATGTATAAAGAACGGGCGAAATTCTACCACGATAAAAAGATCAGAAAAAGAGAGTTCAGGGAAGGAGACATGGTGCTTCTCTTCAATTCACAGCTCAAACTATTTCCCGGAAAATTGAGATCCAGATGGACGGGACCCTACAAGGTCACTTATGTGTACCCTTACGGAGCAGTCCAAATATGGAGTCAAGAAACCGGGCATTTCAAAGTGAATGGCCAGAGGCTGAAGCATTACATCGCAGGAACGAATGATGAGCATAAAGAGACATATTCCTTCGGGAATCAACCAAACGATGGATGAAATCAACAAGTCGATCTAATGACTTTAAACAAGCGCTTCTTGGGAGGTAACCCAAGGCCACTTTCGTTTTCTTTTTCATATAAAAAAAAATCAAAAAATCAAAAAATCATAAAAATATTCCATCTAATCCTAAACAATTACACTGATCTCAGGGTTGCTAATTTTACCTACAGGAGGAGATGCCGGAAGAATTTGGTCGAAAAATTCGAAGCCTGTCACGAAGATTTACTCTCTGTTACGGACTGTATCAGTCCAATACGGGGTAGTTCTCCAATACGGGCCCATCTCAGACTTGGCGCAGAAAAAGTCGGTTCCAGTCCACAACCGCACAATGGTTACGGACCGTATCAATTAATACGGACCGTATTCAATGAGCAAAAATAACCAACTTTCCATTTCTGGCGCTCCAAGAAAAGAATTCGAATTTTAACCAATTTTAACTTCCCACTACTATCACCTCCTGCACATTCACCACACCCTTTCACTGCCATATAAATCTTTCATCCACTTTCCTTTTTTTCTGCACCATTTCATAGAATTTTCAGATCAAAATTCGCATCCTGTCCTCAGAAATCCTCCAAGTCATCCCCGTATCAACCCCGTATCAAGTGAATACGGCCCGTAACAGAGAACGAAACTAGAGAAAAATGGCGCACAACAGCCCTCGTTCCTCCAACTCTCAATCCGACGATGGAAGCATCTACGCAACAGCCATGGGAATCAAATTTCACGACAAACAAGAATTCGACCGTGCTCAAACATTGCTTGATCGAACCATCGCGAATAACAAAGCGATGTGTATCAATACTATGAAAGTCCTCGGGTGCTATGATTATGTGCGTGAATCCCTTAACAATATCAATTTATGGGATTTGGCGGACCGCCTACGAGCCACAAGAGTCTATTTGAGACCCTTCATCGAATTTTTATCGACACTACAATGGGATGGCGACATGATCAAGTACCGACTAATCAACCGCCCATTTGCCATAACAATGGAGGAATTTTGCAAGGCACTGTCCATCCCCACAAATGGCGAAACCGATTTATGCGCAAGGGAGAAACGCATAAAGTATTGGGAAATGATCGCAATCGATGAGCGCAAAATATACCGCAAGGACTCACGCCTCATCTCTTCAATAGAATTAAGGTATATTCATATTATTTTGACTAATTCTATATTCCTGACAGGAGAGGACACAACGGAAGTTCGAGAGAGGGACATCTACATGATGCGTTGCATGAAGAACCAAAAACATCAACCGCACATTGGACACCACATCTTGCACCACCTCACATCTGTGGCCGCCGACACAAAGAATAATCACATGGTTTCTGTGGATTGTTACGCAACCCTCCTTGCACATCACCACAACATAAAACTCGACGGCTACAATGAAGTATTCGGCAACAACCGCCTTAACATGAACTACCTGGTGAACAACAATCACGTGCAAGCGGTATTCAATGCACACACAGGTGACATAAGGTACACATTAAAAATAGGCGAGGAAATGACCCTCCATATCAGAACGGATAAGGGGTCATTTCAGTTTGGATACGAATCTGAGCATGGAGATGATGCACAAAGCGAAGAGGAGGAACCAATAGAGGAAGAACCAACCGAGGAAGAACCAACCGAAGAACCCATGGAGGAATCACATAGCGCATCACACCACTCACCCATCCACCATCATGACATGGCTTTCGTACGCCACCTCATTCCGCCGCGCGAAAGCACCAACATAGCAAACTCCGTGCCCACACCTACCGGATTGGATCAAGAGCCAGCCATATCTCAGCCTCGCAAACCTGGTCTAACCGCGCGTTATGCCAACAACACACTTGAGAATTTGAAGAAACGCACACGCTACTTGGAGGAATACTTGGATAAGGTAAACAAAGCCCACGAAAACTTCTATGAGTACTGCCTTTCCAAGGGAATACCATTCACACCACCGATTCCATTCACCCCACCACCACCCATTCGCGACGAGTAATTTGTGAGATCTTTCTTATCCCTCTCTTTTTGTTTATTTTCTTGCATTGAGGACAATACAAAATTTAAGCATGGGGGTAGGGGTAAGAAATTAGTTTAGGAAATGCATTGTATCTAGGATCATGGCATATAGGACCCTTATTTTTCATTTTTTCGCTAGCAGTTTTACTCAATCGGGACCACTTCTCAAGGCTTAACCAAGATAAGTTGGGAGGAACGATTGAGGTTTTTATCTAGCGCGCATATAGACATTTGCATTGATAGGAGCATGTAATTTAGGAGTAATTTGCATGTAGGATAATCAAATAGGAATTGTTTTAAATTTGAATTAAGACTAAGGTTTAGACAATTAGCCATGATACCAAAAATTCCGAATTTTTAAAAATGATTAGTGATCTTAAAGTGAACAATTAATTGCTAACCATGAGTGTTGACCAAAAATCACAAATCCTAGAATTTTTATTGTTGAGTAATTTATTTTTGCAAAGTCTTTTAAACTTTATAGTGTTTTAGAATACCCATTTATTATAGATAGACCCCTAGCGAAACTATGCAATAATTTCTCGTATGAATGAATACTTGAAATTGTGTGTAATCATGGTGCTTGTGACACAAAAACATTTTATTTTTCAGAAAAAAAAAGAAAATACAAAAAAATCAGAAATAAGAAAAATACAAAAAAAAAATAGAAAAAAAAAACAGAAAAAAATAGAATAAAAGATGGAGGATAAAAAGAGTACGGGTGCCTATGCAAGACTGGTTACCAATAGGCTCGAGAGAACCTCCCAAATTTAAATTCTTGTATATATTTAATTTTTCAAAAATAGTCACAAGTACCAACACACTTAGTTGTCATACTTTGCTCCAATCAATTGGGAAGGAAAATTAAAATTTATATCATTAGAATTCCTATTGATTGGAAGGGATCCATTTATAATCGAAGGGGAAATTAATACTCTCAATTTTAAGGATATTTGTGAAATGAATTGTTCAATGATAATTTTTCTAGGGTAAGCATAATGAGGTCAATCATGGGGTGAATAAATTATTCAAGGGAGAGGTCATGAATATTTTTAAGTTCTAAATTTTTATTGTCATGCCAATTGTACCAAACCTAAGCCCTAATTTGATTTTTAAACAAGACCTTGAGATTGTATGGTTTAACCTAGACCGAATCTTTGACCAGCTGGGATGTCGTTGCTTGAGGACAAGCAACAATTCAAGTTGGGAGGCGTGATCAGAGTCAAAATAATGATGATTTACGTAGGGTTTTGGCTTAGGTTTTGCATATTTTCTCGCACTTATGTTTAATTAATTAGAGAAAAAAGCTAATGTCACCCTTCTTTATGTTTTATTGCAGAAAACAGGTTTTGGGACTATTTTACACCAAATGGAGCTACTATCGGGTCAATCGGATCAGCAACGCTCATCGACTAAGTCCCTGTTACGGCCCGTATTGCCTAATACGGACTAGGCCTAGCATTGACCAGAAGATAGCACTGGAAGCATTAAACCCTAACCGTCAAGGTCCTAATACGGACCGTATCACCCAATACGGTCCGTATCCGAAGGCGTCTCTTGGGGAATAACTGCCGACAGCTGTTTTCAGATCAGTTTCTTAGCCCTTACTCAACCTCTACACGTCCCTACACTCCTATATAAGGCCCATGGGCAGAATGATTAGTTATCTTTGTAATTATGATTAGATTTGATTAAAGTGAGAAGAGAGGAGTGCTTGTAACCATGCCGTTCCGCGGCTAAGTTCCTTTTCTTAGGGCTAGGCAGTAAACCTTGTTACTCTTGATGTTTTGATATATATATTTCTGTTGATTATGATTTCTTGTTGTTGAAACAAAATGCTTTTGTGATTTACTATCTCTTCATCTAATTTCAATGATCTAGTTTGAGTCCGTTAGGGTAGTGACAGTACTTTAATGGTAAGAGAAATTATTTGTATGAATTAGCCTCGTTGAGATCTATTAGGTTTATGTGATGAAAACCTTAGCGGGGAAACCATAAACCAGACCAACAAAACGCGTACCAAATTCCATCACTTGCGTAAAGTAAATCGCAGTGATCTGTGTAGCAATTTGGGGTATTTGAGAGATCAGACATTTGCGTAAGGTAAATCGCAGTGTCCTATGTAGAATCTCAGTTAAAGATCTGTCATTCTCGCGTAACATAAATCGCAGTGACTTATGTGGTGTCTTTCATTCACTAGTGGAAAAACACAAATCAGGATCGGTTATATTCGCAGATCAGGATCGGACCTACAGCCGATCCTGTTCCAGCCGATACAAGTAGTCAATCTAAACTGTATCGGTTAAAGAACCGATCCAGATACCAACCATCTGGATCGGTTATTTATTAATAACCGATCCTAATTCTAACTATCAAGATCGGTTGTTAAATTTTAGCCGATCCTAATTCTAACTTTCAAGAACGAACAATTATTCAGCCGATCCTATTGTTGACTTACAAGATCGGTTAATTAAAATATCCGGCACTAATTCATAACTATTAGGATCAGAGTTTTAAATATAACCGACCCTGATTGGTTTTTTTATTATTTTTTTTTTTTTTGTGAAACCAATATTTTGAATCTTGATATGATGCACTAATGATACCTATACAGTCTATTTAGGACATTTTGATATGATGCACTAATGATACCAATATTTCTTAAACGGCCAGCCAAGAATTAGGACATTTTGGTAATTATCAAACAATGACATTTCCATGCAATTATAAAAAATTTAAGCACCATTTACACTTTTGTCTCTGTAAGCTACAAAATGCTGACTCTAAAGCATAGAAAACATGATTTGTAAAAGAAAGCCTTTTACCGATCCAGATTTCTTTAAATAAACATATATTGCCATCAAAGTCTCATTTCTAGGGTTCCTAGAAATAGAAATACAAAGAAAAAGAAATATAGTATACCTCTCTATAGACGGAGACGAGCAACGAGAGGGCGAGGCGAGCAACGAGAGGGCGAGGCACGCAACTGAAAATCAGATATTTTCTGGTGGATGACCTTGCACACAGAAGAAGCAAAAGAGGATAAATTTGGTTTTAGATTCCACACAAAATCAACAAAACCTTAAATCGGTGACAAAAGAGAAAAAAAAACAGAAAAAAGGAAAAGTACCTGAAGAAGAGAGGAGCGAAAATCACACGATTGTGGTGCTTGAGAAACCTCGCCATCTCGTCCTGCGCCGTCACGACTGGAGAGCGAGAAGCGAACTGAGAGCGGGATTAGAGAGAACTAGAGGAGTGCCTCGCTTTGCTTCGGCGGTGCCTGTTGAATAAAAACTATACAAAATTATCGAGGAAAACTTACGTATAATGTTTTTTTATAGAAAAAACAATATAGAACAAAAACTAATACACTGCAGAGGTAGAAGAAAGACCATATAGTATGTACTGGTGTTACATGCAGAAAGACCACAGATATATTCTTGAAGCCGCCTTGTAAGGAAAACTACAATATAGCAAATTAATGGACAATTTACATCAACCACATGAATAGAAAGTACTCTAGTGAAAATGAGCCGAGTGAAAATATCCCAAATCAGTAAAGACCACATGATATAGCTGGAAAAGCAACATACTGAACATTGTTCTCTTTAGCAACTTTTAGGCTATTCATGAAATGTGCCCAGTGTCATTGTTCCGATAATATTCAAAAAAATTACAAACAAAATTTGATGAGAATGAGACCATATCATTACTTGTAAGCATTTCTCAAGGCAACATCAGGATACTGTCCAACAGAAGGTTAAAAAAAAGAATAAAAAGTCAACATATATTAAAATGAATTCAACAATATTTCATGTACGTCCCTAAATTTTAACATATTGACACAAAACTAATTTAGTTTACTGAACATATGCAAAGTTGATCTTATTGTACCTAGATTGACCAGAATTCTATAATTAGAAGAAAAACCTGTGGCACATACCAAAAAAATTGTTTGCTTAAAAGGAAAACTGCATGTTTTGTCATAAAATGCAACAAATGTTGTAAGACAACATCTTTTATCATAAAATGCTACAAATGTTGTAAGTTTACATCAAACTACATATAAAAATTTCCATTTATTTGTTGCTGGAAGACCTAAACCTTTTACAAAACTAATCTCTAATATATATTTAGTTATATCTCTTACAATAATGCCCCCATCCAAAATTAGTATATATGAAAATGAGCACAGCGATGCTTTACCCAAATAAAAGGGTGTAAAATCAAGTAATCTAGTCCTTGGTTTTCCATTTATAATATTAGGAGACTGAAATTAAGAAAAGAAAACAAACACCTTTCCATAGCAAAAATTGCAATCTGATCTCAGTCGATCGATCTCACATTCGGTGCATGGGGAGCAGCCTCGGCCTCTACAGTTGTCACAAACACCTTGCCATTGCACAAATTCGCGAATATACTGCCCATTTGGGCCAAATCAAGACCTAAATTTTTCTAATTCTGAACAAAAACATAGCACAAAAAATGGAACAAACCTTTAGTACTATATTAGTTTTAGTAAGTGTCAAAAAAGAAAATAGAAAAAAAAAATATAACCTTGAGGTAGTATCTGCCGCTTCAAAGCTCTTAACTAAGGGACTAAGCGATCAATTTAGAAAAAAATATTTAAATTTTACAAAAATGAGGAGCGAGCAAATTAAGTTGGAGAGAGAGGATATTGGACCTGAGCTTCCTCCTCGGTGTTGCTCGTGATGGTGGCGCTACTCCTGCTAGCGTTGCTAGACCGCTCTTGGGAGGGAGAATCGGGCTCCAGGGGTTCGAGAGAGGACAAAATGCGAGAAAGGCTGGAAGGGCGGAAAGAATCACACAACGTTTAAGCAGGTGTCGCACAACAGACCGAAGAGGAGAAAAAGGTTAGTAGAGACTGAGATTTTTTTTTTGAGCAGAGAGACTGAGAATTGAAGAAGCGGAGAAGAAGGAGAGCGAAAAAATGGAAGAAAGATCGAGACTGAAGTTTCTAGAGAAGGCGAGAAGCGGAGAAAGGAAAGAATCAGGAAGTTTCCGTATTTCTTTTTAGTGGGACCCACATCAAGATCGGTTCACGTAAAGAGCTGATCCTAATTACTTAACATTAAGATCGGTCAAGAGTAAAAGGCCGATCCTGACTGTCCAGGACTATCAAGAACGGTCGTTTATAAACGACCGATCCTGATAAGTCACTATCAGGATCAGTCGTTTATAAACAACCGATCCTGATAAGTTCTGGACTATCAGAAACGGTTGTTTATAAATGACCGTTTCTGATACCTACTTTCAAGATCGGTCTTTTAATTACCCGATTCAGATATATATCAGTATCGCTTTTATGCTATATCCGATCCTGATGTGCCGATACTAAATGTACATTTTCCACTAGTGATTAAACAACAACAGAAAATCAGACGCAACAGGAATATATTGACAAGACAGATTGAGTGGCAATGGTGTGCCGAAACCCTAGGAATTCTCATCTCTATCTTTATTTTAATTACTTTTAATTGCTTCCTAATTTACATTGATCAAAACAACATCTCTCTATTTTCAGATTTCGTCTAGCCTTTCGAAAGATTGTGATTCGATCGCTCAAAGCATTGAACCAATATTCCCTGTGGATCGACCTCGAATATACTACTCGATAGGATTGTACGCTTGCAGTCCGAACCGATAGCATTTCCGAGTTTATAAATATTAAAAGAAACATTGCTCTCTTTTGAGTGATCAAGACTCTAACACCCGAAAGCTTAAGACTCTTTTTTGTAATGCCCAAGTTTCATCAATATAATGCGCGGTAATACATGAGTACCCAAGACCATGTTTACCGTCCAAATATCACTTGTAATTGAGACCTTATAGTTTGCAACTGCAAATATGGCTAGTAGGTCATTTTTAAACTCTAAATACTGTCGTTTCAACTCTTTTACCATTTTTCTATGGTAGAACCTCTTTTATAATGGTTCACCACACCCCCGAATAATTAACCGGGTAAAACTCAAACAATTACCCATACTAATTTGTTGTTCTTTATGGGCAATGTACCGGGCAAATTCACTAAGCATCCGCTTTTCATCATATTTTTGGTGTGTTCTAGTACCGTCTGGGTTCATAAGAGTTTGGACCAACCCCGGTGTAGCTTTTTCTTGTGGTTCCTCACCGCTTTTCATGTGGGTTTCGGCGTGTTTTTTAAATGCGGACATGCCATTGGACTTAACATAAATGAAGAATTTTCTGCATGTTCTAACATTACATCTTGCGGAGATAAGGACACCATTGGCATCTTTGGTCATCTCATAAAATCGCCACCAACTAGCCGAGTAATTGGGTGCTTGCTTCCTCTTCCTCTTTTCTACGATCGGTTCTGTATCAGTTGGTGGTGACGGCGGGACACTTGTGGAAGGAGACACTGTGGAAGGAGTTTGTGACGGCGGGACGCTTGTGATCTCAGGATGCGGTGCTAGCGGTGGTAGAGAAGGGGTATAATGAGAGAGTCCCCCGGTCCACTGACTCGATGCGTTGGAAGAAGAAGTTCCCAGTCCACTATAACAGAGGTTAAGATTTTACGGAGGATAAAACGGTAGAGGAGGATTTTGCGGATAATAGTTTTGAGGGTTAGGATAATACGGTTGAGGATTTTGCGGATACGGTGGTTGATTTAGTTGATACGGTGGAGGATGATTTTGTGGAAAATAGTTAAGGTCTTGAGTTTGATACGGTGGTTCTTGTGGAAGCCTACTTTCTATTGAGGACAAATTTTGTTGGTACGATGATGGCATTGGGACGTCGAATAAATCGACGGAAAGTCTTTGCGCGAAGTCGTCCGTCGATTCTTCGCGCCTTTGTTCATTATGCGCCATTTCTCTGCATATTAAAATTAGCAATATTCAAAATAAATCCGAAATTATCTAACCTATTTAAATATAAATCTAAATTCAATATAAATTAAATCTAAATTAAATTAAATCTAAATTAAAGTAAAAAAAACGCAAGGCAGCAAGCCTCTGTCTCTGTGATAGAGGGATTCGAATTTGAACAGAAAAAAAAATCTAACTCTAATTTGAACAAAAAAAATATAACTCTAATTTTAAAAAATCTATTTCAAAAATCTATTTTAAGAAAAATATAAGTCAAATTCAAATTTAACTTATTCATTAATTATAATTTAAATGTAAATCTAAATTAAATCTAAATTAAATATAAATCTAAATTAAATATAAATCTAAATTAAAGTAAACATAAATTAAATATAAATCTAAATTAACTCTAAATTAAATTGATCTAACATATTCAAATTCAACATATTCAAATCCAACATATTGAAATCCAATAATCTAACATATTGAAAATAAATCCGAATAAAAATTAAATAATCCAACATATTGAAATCCGAATCAAAATTAAATATAGAAATCCGTAAATTAAATATAAATTTAAAAATTCAATAATCCAACATATTCAAATCCAATAATTTAACATATTGAAAATAAATCCGAATTTAACTTCTAACTATTCAAAAATAAATCTATTTATCTAACTTCTAACATATTCAAAAATAAATCTATTTATCTAACTTCTAACATATTTTAAAATCTAACCTATTAAAAAATCCAACCTATTTATAAATAAACCTAACATATTTCAAAAATTAATCTGACCTATTCAAAAATAAATCTAACATATTTTAAAATAAATCTAACCTATTCTAAAAATAAATATAACTTATTTAAAATTAAATCTAACTTACTTACAAATAAAATCTCACATATTTCAAAAATAAATCTAACCAATTTTAAAACAAATCTAACCAATTTTAAAATAAATAACCTATTCAAAAACTGATTTCAAAATAAATATAACCAATTTTAAAACAAATATAACCTATTTAGCATAAATGAAACCTATTTAAAATAAAATTTAACTTACTTAAAAATAAAAACCAAATTAAAAATTAAATCTAACCTATTTAAGCTATTTTGAAAATAAATCTCACATATTTCAAAAATAAATCTCACATATTTCAAAAATAAATCTAACCAATTTTAAAATAAACCTAACCAATTTTAAGATAAAAACCGAATCAATGATTAAATCTAACCTATTTAAGCTATTTTGAAAATAATTATCACATATTTCAAAAATAAATCTCACATATTTCAAAAATAAATCTAACCAATTTTAAAATAAATCTAACCAATTTTAAAATAAATCTAACCAATTTTAAAATAAATAACCTATTTAAAATAAATAACCTATTCAAAAACTAATTTCAAAATAAATATAACCAATTTTAAAACAAATATAACCTATTTAGCATAAATAAAACCTATTTAAAATAAAATTTAACTCACTTAAAAATAAAAACCGAATTAAAAATTAAATCTAACCTATTTAAGCTATTTTGAAAATAAATCTCACATATTTCAAAAATAAATCCAACCAATTTTAAAATAAACCTAAACATTTTAAAATAAAAACCGAATTAAAAATTAAATGTAACCTATTTAAGCTATTTTGAAAATAAATCTCACATATTTCAAAAATAAATCTAAGCAATTTTAAAATAAATCTAACATATTTTAAAATAAATTTAACCTATTCTAAAAATGAATATAACTTATTTAAAATAAATATCCGAATTTAAAAATAAATGTGACAAATTTTAAAATAAATATAACCTATTTAGAATAAATATAACCTATTCACAAAACCGAATTTAACATATTTAGGATAATTTAAAAATAAATCTAACCTATTTATAAATAAATCTAACCTATTTCAAAAATAAATCTAACCTATTCAAAAATAAATCTAATCTATTTTAAAATAAATCAAACCAATTCTACAAAACTAACAATAAATCTAACATATTTAAGCTACTTTAAAAATTAATCTAACGTATTTATAATAAAACTAACAATAAATCTAACATATTTAAGCTACTTTAAAAATTAATCTAACCTATTAATAATAAAACTAACAATAAATCTAACATATTTAAGCTACTTTAAAAATTAATCTAACCTATTTATAATAAACTAACAATAAATCTAACATATTTAAGCTATTTAAAAGTTAATCTAACCTATTTATAATAAAATTAACAATAAATCTAACTTATTTAAGTTATTTTAAAAATTAATCTAACCTTTGCGGGATGAAATAAACTTGCGCCTTTGCGGGATGAAATAAACTTGCTCAACTGTATCTCACGCCTTTGGGGAATAAAATAAATTAGCAACTATATTTTTTTCCTAATAATTAAATTAATTTGGGAACAATAAAAATAATGAGAGTATGAATGAGAGTATGAGAAATTGAGAGTATTAGAGTGAGAATAATGAGAGTTTGGTGTGAAAATGAGAGAAGGATGGGGTATAAATTTATAGGGAAATTTTGGAGGGGAAATTCGGATTGCTACAGTGCTATAGTAATTGGAGCCGTTGAATTCAAATTTTTTCAAACTGCTACAGTAATCTGTCAAATCGGTGGGGGGGGGGGGGCGGGTCCAGCGGGTCTAGGTCCGGGTCTGGGTTCGGCGGGTAAAGGGGCGGGTTAGGCGGGTCCGGGTCCGGATCCAGCAGGTCTAGGTCCGGGTTAGACTGGTCCGGATCCAGTCCGGGATGGGTCGGGAACGCGGGTCAAATATAGGGGGTCCGGTCCGGTCCTGTGAAAAGAAAACTAAACCGACCCGTTCCTAGACCAGACCGTATCTAACCCTGGTCCGGAACGGGCCGGTCCTGGTCCGGAACGGGCCGGTCCAGGTCCGGTCCACGGGTCCGACGGGCCGGTCCTGGACCGGCCGGGTTTTTTCAAAACACTACTTATAACACAGCAATCCTAATTTGTTCATTTGTGTTCCTAATGTAATTATTATTCTTTCTTTCAATCAATAGTTATTACCCTATCCTTCCTTCAATGAATATCAATCACTGTCAGATAGAGGGAAAGAGAACCTGATAAGCAGAGGCCCCGGCACCGAAGATAAAGCCCGGTGGGAAGTCGCCGCGAATAAGTGCCACCGTAGCGTTATCCTCACAAAGGATAAGAAAAACAGAGGAAACAAGTAACAAAAATGATGAGAAGAAAACTAGCTTCGCCATGCCAACCAACCTAGCCTTGTCGTTGTACTTGTAAAATAAATTTCCTTTTTTTCTTGCTTTATATTTTTAGTCTTAGTCTTCGTTTGCTTTTTTGAACAGTAGCACCTTTGTTAATTTCTTGCTTTATATTTCTAGTCTTAGTCTTCGTTTTTGTTTTACTAAGACCTTGGCGATTGCTTTATATTTTGAACAGTAGCACCTCTTTGATGTGTACACGTGTATATTGACGCAATCGCCAAGGTCCTCTGTTAACATTGACATAAAATGAAATATAAGGTGAGATTCTCTTACATGGGCCTGGTTAGGAGTTGAGCTCCCTTTTTAACTTTTAGATTGTGGTTCAAATAAATAGGAATTCAGCCCTAAGGTACAACTAAACAAACAACTAAAGCAAGAAAATAGACATTACAGTGAGTTCTTGACGAGTGTGAGACTCCCTTACCCACAGGGAGGAGGTGAAATAATGCCCGCCCTCGTCCCTCGGTCCGGACTTCTATAACCTATAAAACATACTATACTCAGGGCCGGTCCTGAGAATTTTGGAGCCCGGGGCGGAAGAAAATTTTGAACTCTTTATGTAAATTTTTTTTTTTATTAATATGTCATATCATACAAAATAGGGAGGGACATAAAACCAATACCCCTCAATATTTGGTAGCATTACCTACAATATTTGTAATTTTGCAAATAAACATTGTGCATCAATATCACAGTTCTCACCATGTGTCAAAGCATTTTCAAGTTTCAAACAATAATTTTTCATTTCTTTGTCGAAATATATGTTGAAATATATGTTGTTATTTTATTAAGCAAAACATGATAATTAAATTTCTTTGTCGAAATATATGTTGTTAATTTGAAATTCTAAAATGTTCAAATATTTGAAAGTCATACCAATTAATAGATACAATAGAGGATTAAACATTTAGTAATGACTATAACATTCTTATTAGATATTTGGACTAATTTCCAAAGTTTGAAAATATTAGGTTAATTATATAAAATGCAAAATTAACAAAAAAAAATCACCAACGTGGCACTAAGGCCACGTGGCCATACTGGATGCTTCACCTCTTCATTTTCCTAATTGGTCTTCTCTCTTGCGTGTGGAAAGAAAAAAATAAAAAATAAATCAAAGAGAACAAATAAAGAGAAAATGAAAGAAAGGAATGGAAAAGTGAAAACAGAGAAAGGAAAAAGGGTTTCCGCGGAGATAGTTTGCATCAGCTTCCAATGGAAAGCAACTTTATTTGCTGTTGATTCGATGGCCCAGATTAAAAAATAATAGCCCAGATAAAAAAACACCAATGAAAGAAACGATGGCCCAACTTTTTATTCATATACAAAGTAATTTTTTTTTTTGGGCCCTCTGGATTTTTGGGCCCGGGGCCATCACTCTGGGTACCCTGGGCCAGGGCCGGGCCTGACTATACTATACCTAAAGATAAGACTTTCACAAAGACGTACACTTTACGTAAAGTGTCCACGTACTGTTCATATCAACCAGGGATACAAATATTAAAAAAGCACTAAAGCTGTTTTCTTTTAAAACCTCTTTATCACAAGTAAGACTTATATATATTAGAAAAACAACATGAGAAAATAACAACATAAGAAATAACTATGCAAAATACGTAAATGAAATTAATAACGGAAGATAATACACAAAATGCTTAAAGGTGTTTTTCAATAAAAATAGATAATATTTTATCAGCAAATAGTATTTGTATGAAAAGATAAACAAGATAATTAAGTTAATTATAATGTGAAGCACGACAACCAAATCATTTAACTATATTTAATCAAATGATAGTTTGAGAGTTTTGAAATATACAAAGTTTCATAAAATCTGAAATAGAAAATTTAAGAGATTGTAAAGCTTATCAATCTATCAATTGAGATTGTTGTACATTAATTAGTAAATATATAATAAATAATAGAAAGTAATACTTGATAATATATGATAATCTTCTTTTAATTGATTTTGGGACTAATTGGCAAATCTTGGAAATTAAAAGGATAATTGATAAAATGAATAATTTATGAAAAGTGGGACTAATTGGCAAATCTTTCACTCTGTCACTGTATATTAAAGTGGGACTAATTGGCAAATCTTTCACTCTTTCATAAATTATACAGTGACAGAGTGAAAGATTTGCCAATTAGTCCCACTTTTTCACTTCTCAAAAGTGGGACTAATTGGCAAATCTTTTTCTTTATTTTTATTTTTTTTACCACCGTCTACTGTATCTTTCACTCTGTCATATTTTCTCTTATGTGAAAATAAAAAAAAATTAAAATTGAAGATTGACCAAATGGCACAAGGCCACGCGGCCAATGCTGGGTGAAACACCCACCTACTTATTCTTCCTTAATTAGAGGCATTCCTTCTCTCTCACGCAAAGAGAACTAAATAAGAGACAAATCTGAACCAAATAAAATCCGAGAAAGAAAAGGAAAAGAAATAAAAAGAGAAAAAGAAAAGAAGAAACAAAACAAAACAAAATTCTATTATTCTCTCTGGTTGAACTTGTGACTTGAAATCATTGGTTGTGTGATGATGTCTATCAACATCTAGTGCAACTTGGGTATCTCTCTTTCTTGTTCTTCTTTAATTGGATTTAATAGATTTGTAATTTGTTAAACATCTCTACTGTACAGTTAGAAATTCTGTAGGATTGAAATGCAAAGAAAACTTGTTTAATAATTGAAAATGGTGGATTTTACTTGATGTTGCTCTTTTAATCTTCTCCTTCAATTGAATCAGAAAGTAATAGTCATTGATGGGTTGTACCTCCTTGCTTGTTTTATTGGTTTGGATTGAAATTGTTAGATTTCAGATTGATTGAATATTTGATTCCTGATTTAAAGCTCCGCCTCAAGTTGCACCTGTCGGTACCAAGCTTAGACCAGCCAATACCTGTGTATTGCTACCTTTTTATCTTATGGGTTAATATCTTTCTTATGTTTGCGGGTTTGATTGGTTAAGGATTTAATGTTCTGAGCACTGGTACCCGTCCATACCAGTTTCTTTTGTGTTCTAGTACGCTGAAAAAATGGATGTAGGGACATGTTTGTAAGGAAAAGAAGAAAAGGGAGGTACAATCTGCCATATTTACATGAAATTGCTAATATTTCTTATTAGAGGGACTGCAATGCATAATAATGAAATATATTAGGTACCTCTATATTGATTAGATATGATTCTGAACAGATTATAATGGTGTTCAAAATGAATTGAACAAGTAATAAATTAAAGAATATAAAAGAAAATAAATAGAAAGATATGAAAACTGGAATGTATACAAATTCCTTATGAATTCAAGATCTGTAAATTGGAAATCTGAGTGTAACTGGATATAGGAAATTTACATGGGATTATAAGTTGGTTATAAGATTTAATTAGTAAAAATGGTTTTATTTAATATGTGTGTGTGTATATATATATATATATATATATATATATATATATATATATATATATATATATAGAGCTGGGCTATGGTGCATTGCAATGCATAGACATTCTTGTGCATTGGACTCTAAACCGTTGGATTCAAAGTCCAAACAGTCGATCCAAACCGTTCAACTTAATCTCCATATTAAAATGTGCTTGGAGACCAAATTTTACATTTTTTGGAATTTTTTTGCTATTATTTTAGAATTTTTGAAAATCACTGTTTTTAAATGGTCCAGAAATTTCTGAAAAACAACGATTTTCAAAAATTCTAAAATAATATCAAAAAAATTTCAACTTGGCAATTTATTTTCAGACACGGCCAACCATGATCTCGTCATTTTTTCAACTTGGCAATTTATTTTCATATACACGTGGACCGAAAGAGATGTATGGTTCATTCATTTGGGCTCGTAGTTGGTGGATTGACAACCCAAATTATTTTTGGGCCAATCTACTGGGCTATGACTGAAACATATACCATATTCTAAAACAACATATATATGATGAGGAGGTTCCAATGCCTCATACCTTTCATACCTCATCATACCTCATGTTCTATATCTTCATTTTCATAGTCTAAATTGTCGATCCGAACCATTCACCATGATATCCATACTAAAATATGGTTGGGGATGAAATTTTATAATTTTTGGAAATTTTTTGCTATTTTTTAAGATGGGTAGAAAATCACTGTTTTTTAAACGGTAAAAAAACAGTGATTTTGTGCCCATCTTAAAAAATAGTAAAAAATTTCCAAAAAATATAAAATTTCATCCTCAAGCATATTTTAGTATGGGTATCATGTTGAACGGTTCGGATCGACAATTTGAACTTTGAAAACAAAAATATAATGTATGAGGTAGATGAGGTATGAAAAATATGAGGCATTGGAACCCTTCTCATATATGATCTGGTTTAACATTTTCCTCTGACGTTGGTTATTTATAGCTAATTAATTGCTTGATGATTACAGGAGCTCCTGAGATAGTCAATTCGGCAAGTTGTAAAAGAACTTACGATGATGATTTTAGAATAAGTTACCTCAAGCAATACCTTGAAGCATTGCATCTTTCCATAAGGTAACTATATACTATGTGTTTTTTACCAGTGCCTTTTCTTTTTTGGCATTCATTCACTCCTGCGCCGTCTTCCTTTTTTCCGGGTCTGAACTTACATTACGCGCTTCTCTGGCCTTCAGTTTGCTCTCCTTTCACTAAACATCCTTTCCATTTCCTTTACCCCTCTGTGCCCTCTGATTGTCTACTCGACAGCCCATCATATCATCCTTTTCTTGTGCTCATGCTTCTGTACTTCCCTCATCTCTAGTTTACTCTCCTTCACTTCTTTCGGCATCTAATACATTTTTAATTTTCCGCCCCTCCCCTCTTCTTGTCTACTGTGACAACACATGTCCTAGTATTATAATACCTTGTTGTAATAGTATAATAAATTAATAATACTAAACATGCTTTAATAGTAGAAGCACAAGATTCAAAAGTATAATTAAACAGTACCAGTTTCAGTTTTTTTAACAAAATAGCTTTTTATTATCTACGCACCTGTCATAATTAATAATAGAAACACATGGTTCAAAAATATTAACACCAATCTAAGTTTCTTAACAAAACTACTTTCTTGTTGTCAATTTTCATTAGTATAAAACATGTTGTAATAGACTAATAGTATCAACATTTGCTATGAGTGTATAAATACCTGTTCATACGTATAAAGTATAAACACCATCCAAATTAAGTTTCTTAACAAACTTTTTTATTATTCACTTACATTGCTATAAGAACCTGCTATAATTAATAGTATAAATATCTCTGGTAAAAAGTATAAACATCCATGTTAACAGCGATGCTGCATGTGAAATAAAAACCTGCTAAATTGGACGAACATATTAGTATTATTTTTTTATAGAATATTTCGAAAAAATTAAAATTATCCAAATTTTATATATAACAACTGAATTTCACAATTTGCTATATTTTTTTTATTCGGAGTTACTAAGTAAAGCTGGTCTATATATGCAATCACGCAATCACCAGAGGAGCTTACATCTATATACACAAGTGGTACTTGGTATCATGGTCATGATCTTTGGTTAGCAGGAGTTTGTTTTGTGCTGTTTGCTCTAATGGTCATGGTCTTTAATTGAGCGGAATGAAAACTCAAAAAAAAAAAAAAAATGAGGGCTGGCTGGAGGCTCCAATGCGGCCGATGCCATTTTGGCCCTTCTTTTTTAACTCTATTTAGTCTTTCAAATTTTAATATCCATAAAGATATTCGAATTTCGAACTCATGACCTTCCAGATGGAGAACATTACATTATCTTTTACCACTACATCAAAGGATGGTTCTTATTTTGACCCTTTTTTATTAACCTAATGTTTTTGTATTTTTTTGAATTTTTTTTCAAGAATGGCTCAAACACACAAGGTTATTTTGCATGGTCTTTAATGGATTGCTTTGAATTTCTTTCTGGTTATACCAACCGGTATGGCCTTTATGGTGTTGATTTCAATGACAAGGAGAAAACCCGGTACGCAAGAAAATCAGCTCACTGGTATGCCAATTTCTTCGGTGGTAAAATGCATAGAAGGAAAAATCGGTATCGGGATCGGCACCGACCGATCTCGATCCGGATCGGAAAAATCGGTCGGGATCGGCCGAATCGGATCGGAAAATCGGACTTTTTTGCCAGAACCTTGTTTTTACACTAAAAAATAGGAACAAATTGATAAAAAAATTTAGAAAAATTATTACAATTATTAAAGAAGTTGGCACCATCTGCCAGTAGAAAATTCCATGATATATAAGCACAAATCCACTTCAGTCCAGTCAAACCAAAAAAAAGAAAACAGTCAATCCGTGGTTAAATGGTTTTCTCAAATTGAAATATGATATATAGAAATGAGTTGTGGTTTTAAACAAAAAAGATTGTGTGGTGTGGTGGAGTTGAGTTGAGTTGAGTTCGGTTGCCATGCTAAAGGGCGCGGGTTCGAGTCTTAGAGAGCGCAAATTTATTTTTTAGTTTGGTTAATTCGCGTTTCGGTGGAATCGATCTATTTCGGTCTGAAACGGACGAAATTTGTCTGAAATGAGACCGGAATAGCCGAAATTTAACCGGAATGAGGCCGGAACGGCTGAAATTTGACGAAATCTTCACTAACCGCATAAATCGGCCTGAAATCGGATCGGTACCGTCCGATTCCAATCCGGAACGGCCGATTTTGCCTTCTATGGTAAAATGCTAAGATCGAGTGCTTCTAATAACAATGATTTGGATGTAAAAAGTTACTCGATGTTATAGATAAAAATATACTTGGCTGAAGTCAGAATTTCAAAAAATAAAGTACTGAAACAAAAAAATGAGGAGTTTATAAAAATAAGTACTGTTAATCTGTAATATAAGTACAATACAAAAATAAAAAATAAAGTACGATATTTATTCCGAATTTTGAATAAATTAAAAATGAGGAGTTTATTATCTTTTCAAGTCAATAAAACAAAAAGAGATTCAACTGTTCTTGGAGGTAAAAGAAAAGAAAAAATTAAATTCAGGATTCAAGCTCTAATGCGGTGTAAAACAGAACATAATTTCTTGTAAATAAACAACTTGTATTCATGTAATTTTCTTGGTATTAACTTGTTATCTAATTTTCTCCTTTGACTCTCTTTCTCATGAATTTCTTTTTTAAAATCACGATTTTCCATAACTATTCTCATAGTATGTTGCATCACATACCAGTGCATACTCATGTGTTTGAAAACCCGTATATTAATTTATGAGTTCCCGCATTCGTGAAATCTCATCCTGCATAATCCTATGACAACCAGACATGCTTTTACCCTGTAGCGTTCTTAGTTCATCATTTATTTTTCTTCGTAAGACTGAGAGTGCTCTAATTTCAGAAGGCAGATTATTTATTTATTTTGTTTGAACTAAAGATGGTGGTTATGTCTTCAAATTCCATTGATGATGGATACAAAACAAAGAGAAAATAAATTTTACAAACGATGGTGGTCAGCTTTACAAAAGAGTATACAAGGTTTAAAATGAAGAAAAGATTACCATGTTACAGCAGGTGTAGTTAAGATAAGAATGTTTACTGGTAAGCTTGATCCATGTGATATTGTTGGTGAACTTGCACTCGAGTAAACCAAACCCTGAATTTTTGTATAATATTCCCAATGTGAATTACAAAACAAACTATATATTGTGGAAGGCAGATTATTTGTATTATATGATCACTAGAAAACAAAGTGCAAAACTATAAAAAGCTCACAGAATTTACCATGTACACCTACTTAATTTACAAGGATGATTTCATGAATTCATCAAAAGCATTGTCACGGTTCGCATTAATTTTACTTCCCAAAAATTTGGCGTACCAACGGGCTGAACTTCTCTGGTACCTGGGCCTTTCCTCGTCACTGAAATCAACACCAAAAAGGCCGTACCGGTTGGTATAGCCAGCCAGAAATTCCCAGGTATCCATTAAAGACCATACAAAATAACCCTGCGTGTTTGAGCCGTTCCTGAAAGAGCAAAGAAATTTGGGTCAAAATAATTGAAAAGGAATGTACCAAAATATGAGATTCTTTTTTTCTTCGGTTAGCAAATTATTTGTCTAATTCCTAAGATTTATTAAATCAGGCAAAAATAAATTAATGATCTCAAACTGCACAACAATTATCTAATTACTGAAATTGGTGGTGGTGTAGTCAATAGTCAACAACAAAGGCAAGTAGGAAATGATGATCAACTTATCATAGATATAATTAATTACCTTATGGAAAGCTGCAATGCTTCTAGATATTGCTCTAGGTAATTTATTCTGAAATCATCCTCATATACAATTGCTGTGGTTGTTGGGTCAACAACTTCAGGATCTCCTGCGGTTGTCAAGTGAGGCTTAAATAATTATCTTATACAATTAATGTACTTTCTATAGAATGGTAAATGGAAAAGATCTAAAAACCATGATACCTACCTCAACAAACAAAACCAAAGAAATAAAGCAAAACATGACCAACTAACTTTCACTTTAATGTTGTAGAAATATGTTGCATTTTGCTTCTTGAAAATTCACTAGTTACAAGATCAAGAGGTTGTTGGGTCAGAACACCAAACCCAATAATTGAACCTAAAATTATTCAGAAAGTAAAGAAAAATCTGAGGTTACCATTTTCATGTATCAGAGTCAGAGGATTTCCATAGTATTCTTTGACATGGTCCAATAATGCTGAAAGACCCCATGGGGTTGCCGGGAGGAAATCATCCTTATATTTTTGCAAGAGAGCCTGTTTTATTCAAAAAGTTTCATGACAGATAAATTTTAGCTCTCAATAAATAAATAAATCAAGTGAAAGCGTTTGAAAACAGGTAAATAAGACAGACAAGTACTATATGTGAAGGAACAGCTTTGGTTTATTCAACTGATACAACAGGTACAGCTTTTGTTTCTTCTTTTGTTTATTGTTTTTGGTTTGTTCTATATTCAATTCTTCTACGGGTTTGTGTAGGAATGTCGCATAAGTACCATAGTAAAATGCATTCAGTACCAGATGTGACCTGTGTTGGGTTTTTTCCCAACAAGTACCCTTCTTTTTTAAATATCTCAATGTATGTACACAAAGTGTATGACATAATATTTTAATGTTATTTTCTGTTGCTTATCAGATTCATAACAATCTATAATCCAAAACTCTGCAATTAAGAACATCAAAACTAAGAACGGGAAAGAATGTGCTTGCATTTAATAGGTTTAGACATACCTTATCTAAGCTTCCAGAAAAATGTGCTGAAACAAAAGGAAAAAAATAGTGTCACAAATTAATGACTTAATTTTAAATTATTTATAACTAGTTGATACGAATTTGCAGATTGTTGCACTAGTCCTTGACGAAGACCAAATACGAAAAACATAATAATATGTTTTATGCAATCTTGTAGTTGGGTCAATACTTCATCAGACAATTAGTATTTACAGTTCTTTTTCCTGAACTGACCATGTTCTGATCATAAGTTGAATCACAGTGTTGACCAAGTCAACTGAAGCAAGCAAGATTTGTTAGAATTCTTAACAATAGTTGATTAGACTAATTAGTTTGTTATAAGATTGGTATACTTGTATAATGTGACTATAAATACATTATGTATGTGTACTAAAGATGGAATCAATAAAATACAATTTCATTCTATTTCTTTCCTAAATTCTTCAGATAGCCAAATACCAGCCTTGACTTAGTTGACTTACCTGGTATTTTTATAGCCACGTCATGCATGTAGTCGCGAAGCTGGTGCTCCAACTGGATTGTGTCAGCTTGAACAGAAATGGTAGCATAATGGTTGAGACCAATGAAATCATATGACCCCTTGATTCTTCTAGAATCTTCATCTGTGAAAACCGGCAAGCGGGATCCTACGATTTTTCTCATAACGGTCGGGTAGTCCCCAAACACCAATGGATCCATTAGCCTAAATGAAGGTATGTAGATGACAGTCAGATTTATAAAACTAGTTGTAAAGATTAGTGAAAATTGGAGATGAAAGAAGAAAACTTTTAAACTAGACCATCCAATATGAAAATCAACAATCCTCCTTGCTGCAGCTATGTCTTCTGGATTTTCCGTGGCTGACTTGAACCACATTGCCAGTATCGTAATACCTATTTTGCCCCCTTGCTCTGCCTATAATTAAATATGCATGTCACTTAAAAATGCAAAAGCAAAAAATAAATTGAGTATTCTGTTCAGCTAATTTTGCTTTTTTTTGTTCTTCCTTTCCCTTTCATTTTTGTTTTGAAATACTGGTTTATAAAAAGAACCTGGTACTTCTCTCTATAAAGGGAGACCACTGATGCATGGCCAAGCAACAAATTGTGAGTCACGATGTACGGCTCGATTGTGGAGTTGCCGGCTGTACAGTTAGCCGAACCAAAAGGATAGGAGCATCGCTCAGGTGGGAAAGTCCCTGCATCATACCCACCAAGTGGTTCGACATTAGGCTCGTTGACAGTAATCCAGTTTTTCACTCTGTCGCCGAATTCTCTGAAGCATACATCTGCATATGCAGTGAAGTCATCTCTGAAATTTGTCAAATCAAAGAACTAAATTATTATCCTGACCTGTCATGCTGGTTGAGAAGTAAATATGTACCACTCAAGTTTAAGTTGGGTTAAATTTAAGGTAAAGCATATGTCAGTGTCAGTAGGCTTTTGGTTGATTTGGGTAATGTGTTAGGTGTGCCGATATGCAGGGGTGGAGCCGGTAAGGTTCAGGGGTAGGCAGTTGCCTATCCCTGAATTTTGAAAAATAATTTTGGTCCATGTATATTTGGGATATTGCTAGAACAAATTTGTCTACTCTTCAGCCGAATTTATTTTCTTTCCGGACCAACTCATTTTTTTGCCAACTCGTTTCTTTTCCCGCCCAACTCAATTTCTTGCCTACCCCTAGCCCAATTCCTGAGTCAGCCCCTGACACATGGCGTATGCCTTATATATTGCAGAAGAAGGTAATACCAGATGAAACCATCGGGCAATCCCACCATCAAAGAGGGCCATACCATGCAGTGGTGGAGATAAGGGATAGTTATTGTCCCCGACTGCCACTGGAATTTCATAAAATTGGCCCTTAATATTTTATAAATTTACAAATTCATTTAAAATTCTTACATTTCTCCTTAATTGACACCACTATAATTTCTGCTTCATCATTGTTGTTGTTACAATTTTAAACTGTCAGACATCTATTGAATGGATGTATTGCGGATAGAAAAAGACATGAAGTTGTGTTCGGATGGGTTCTGGTCGTAATTTTTCCATCCCTAGACAATAAATCTATATACCCTATGCTATGAATATGTTCTTTTACTAAAAATAAACAAAGTATATTAGAGGATAAACGGGAAGTGTACATGAACTTGGTGCTTAATAGCCCGTTATACTCTTCTTCAAGAGCTAGTGGTAGATCAAAATGGTACAATGTGACATGAGGCTGTATCCCTGTAAAATGCAACCAAAGTTTGTCAACACTTCTCAAAATCGGTTATTTGGTCAAGAAAAGCATCTTAAAATTGTGTCCGAGCATAATTAGATATTGTGATATACGCACCATAACTCCAGAGCTCGTTAATTAAATTATTGTAGTACTGCAATCCCTTGGGATTAATCTCGCCTCTCCCATCTGCACCAGACAAAAAATCTTGAAATTAGCACTTAAAATGATATTAAAATTACAACACAGTGAGATTGCTAAATTTTGTGATTATTTCAGCTCATATTGCTACGAAATGATCCTTTTTACAGATTAGTATTATTTCATTTATATCATTTCTACCTGGAATAAGTCGAGGCCATGCAATTGAAAACCGATAAGCATCGAGGCCCATCTCATGCATCAACTTCACATCGTCCTATATAATTACATGAAACAATGACAAAAAAAAAAAAAAAATTAAATCAGATCTGTTTGTGTCATTTTTTCAGGTTAGTTGATGCCTACATTTAAAAATACTTCAAGAGGCATAATCTTAAACTTGCCTTGTATTTGTGGTATTGGTCAGCTGCTACATCAGCATTGCTGTGGTCGGCCATTTTTCCTGGCAATAAAAAAAGTTGATCTTAATTTCAATTGAGATAGTTTTTTTATACTTCTCTTACCCATCTATTTTAAAATTATTTTATGGATGGCTAAACAAATCAACTTGAATCAAAATAAATGTAGCCTGTACCTAATTTACAAGTTTTGAGTTCAACAGTTTTTAATTGCACTGGGTCAATTTGTGTGGACAATGGTCGCAAAGGGAAACCAGGACTGAATAAAATAACTAACCAGCATGGCAAAAGGGGTCCCAAATGCTTGGTTTCCTTCCATCCTCTGCTGCTGCTCCTTCCACCTTTAAATTCATATCTTCTAATAAATAAATATAACACAAGCCTCACCACTCACCACTCAATTTTATCACACCTAATCCTTCAATTAAGCTTTACTTAAGGTTCGTGTGTACTTGATTGCATGGATGTCAAAGCTTTGGCACGAATCTTAATGCTGATCAAACGGCTCTAACCAGAAATTAGACCTTTTTTTTTTCTCCAATGTCCATCGGAAGGTCCCTGATTCCCTCAATCAAAGCTTTTTCAGAACAAAAAATGATAAAGAAATCTTCGTACCAGCATCATTTCTGTTTGTTTCTGTTTTTTGTTAATTTTGGTATGAATTTTGTTGTGGAACTTTGTGGCTCTGTGCCAATGAAATCCAATTAGAGAGAGAGAGAGAGAGAGACCTGCAGAGCAGAGGTACCGGCACCGAATATAAAATCCGATGGGAAGTCATCTCGACTGAGCGCTGCAATAGGCTTCTCCTCACAAAGGAAAAGAAAAAGGAAACACAAAGAAAAGCAGTACGACTGTAGAAGTAATTTCGCCATGGCAAAAAGCTAGTAACCTACTTTCCTTTCTTACTTTACTCTTTTCTTATACGCTGAGTGTGAGTGAGATGCTCTGTTTTTTTCTATCTCCAGTCAAATTGCAACGTTCAAAATCTACGAATGTCCAGAATTAAGTACATTTTTTAAAGCTTTTGTGCTTCTAGAAGGTTGACTAGGACGTGTATCATTGTGTGGTTCCCTCATTTTGGTTCTCTGTTCGTTTTTTTGTTATAAAATCTGCGCCAAGTAAAATTACACAACAAGGTTAATTGATTCGATTTTTCTTGTACACGTGGAGTAGGTCGGCTGGGATCCTCGTCCATGTATTCTATGACAACAAATTCTGTTCATGTGTTATTTTTTTTTTATTTTTTTTTTTTATTAATTTCATGCCCGTAGGCCTCCAATTACATTAGTTCCTAACATATCCAGACTAGAAAAAACAAATTTCAGTAACTAGGAGGATAAACACCTCGTCAGATAGGATTGAAAACATCCTTTTTGTAAGCAAACAAAACAACAAAATTGGCCTAATTAATCTATTCTGGAAATATGGGGTATGTGTACCCCAGGTAGGATTCTCCCGTCTTGGTCCCTATTTTTGCCAGCATATCAGCTAGTGCATTATGAGTCCTCCCCACATGACTACAAGTAAACCCCGAGTGACTTTTGAGTTTTTTCCAGATATCAAATTGTAACGCTTCGAAAAAATGGTATGATTAAAATTATACAGAATTTAATTTAGAAAATAATAAATGTATTAAATTAGAGTTCAGAAATTTATAGAAATGAAATAAAAGCCCAATTCTAAGTTTAGCCCAAATTCCCCACCATATAATCTGTCCCTCTCCTCTATTTTTGCCACAGACAATCATTCCCTCTTACTGTAAGTTTTTTTTTTTTCTCTTTCTCTCTTTCTTCTTTTTCCGCCCCCCCCTTCTCTTCTTGACTGCCGCCGGCCACAAACCAAATCACCACAAACCGCCGGCCCTCTCCTTCCTTGGCCGCCGCTACCCTCCCTCTCTACCCCAACCGAAGAACCCCAAGCCGAACCCCTGCCTCTCTCTCTATTTCGCCCTGTCTCTCTCCCCCCTTCCCCTTGGCTGGCCAAAACCCAAAACCCTAAAATTCGAAACCCTATTCCTTCTCATTGGCCGAACCCCCTCTCCCTCTCCCTTGGCCGAAACTCTAGCCTAGACCCGAAACCCATTAACCCATTAACCTAGAACCCTAACCCGAAAACCCACTAACCCTAACCCTAGAACCGAAACCCATTAACCCATTTAAGGACTTTATTTAAAATGTTTAGATGACAATTGAATTAAATACGAGTAGAATTAAGAACCTAATCAAGCGTTTATAAACTTAGGAGCAAACCACGAGGTTCTAGGAGACGCCGAGAATACGCGAGATTCCGATACACGTGAGGTCACTGAGAATACAGGTGCGGGTTCCTGGTCTTGTTTTACAAATCATATACAAATGCGTGGATTGAGGTAAGAAATCCTTTTTCAAATCTGGTAGATAAACTGCATGTTGTGGATGTCGAACATTCGTTTGATTTTGTTTTAGAATTGCATGATAGGAGTTCTTGGTACATAGAATTGAATTGACAGGAATTGTGAATGTGAATTGGGGATAGGGAAAGTAAATGATTTGTTTTTCTTTAAATTAGGGCCGTCCGTGTGAGGCGGCTCAGCATGTGTTTTGAAAATCAGGCTGTCCGTGTGTGACAGACCCCCAGAGTGTGAAATGTGAACAGAACGGGTCGTCCTTGTGTGGCGGTTCGCCGGATGGGTCCCCGCAATGTCCCATCTAGAGTGTGATTGAACGGGTCGTCCTTGTGTGGCGATTCGCCGGATTTCTATGTACGGGCATGGATTTCCAGAGTGTGGAATTTAAAAACCTTAAACGTGAATTTAAAAGAGGCGGGAATGAAAATGATTTTGAAATGATTGCATATCTGAATTGATAGGAAATTTGGGGGAAATTTTGAAATCTTTACTTTATTGTTATTTGGGATATCAAATGCATTGATTTGTAAAAACACCGGGCTGGAACTAAATCCCGCACTGAGAGATAGTTCGATCTCTCACCGTACCACCTTTTATGTGAGTTCCAGGAAATGGAGAAGAAGACATGGAGGAAGGCCGCGAGTGAGGAATTAGCGGAAGTTCTTAAAATAGCCACTATTTGCTTTAAATTTACATTTGTATGAACTATATATTGTGTAGACATGGCGGTAACTGTTTGACTAGCCATGTCTGACATATTTTCCCTTTCTATTTGTTTGTGAACTCCTTTTTTGTTTAATATAGTGGCTTGTTGGTTGTATTATTGATAATGTATGTGATGTGCTTAACGCCTTGCGTTTAAATGCGCGGTGGGTTGTCCGGGGGTGTGACAACTTAGTTGGTATCAGAGCCAGCACATACAATATCAATAAACTTCCGCTGAGAGAGCGCTAGCAATAGGATGCGGCGATAGGGCATAGACCAAACTATATGAACTAGGCGTACCATTAGTAACAAATGTATATGATACCTGGTACCAGTTGGTGCGGCCCTTACCAGCCATCACCAAAACCCTAAGTTAGGTACGGCCCGTACCAGGTCGTGCGGCTAGGCCGTACCTACCTAGGTCAGACCAGGCCGTACCAACTAGGTCAGACCAGGCCGTACCAGGCCGTGCGGCTAGGCCGTACCTACCTAGGTCAGACCAGGCCGTATCAACTAGGTCAGACCAGGCCGTACCTACTCAGTCGGACCCTCAACCAGCCCAACGAGCGTCTGAGAGAAATGCGTCGTAATTTTTAATCCCTTTTTTTAAAATTGCGTCTATTTGCCCTGAGTTGAATAATTATAAGTCATGCGATGAAATCGGTAACTAATAACAATGCAAGTATATATATATAAAACTTGGAAGAATGAAAAAAAAAAAACTCACATCAAGCACCCTTTGCGCAGCGAAGTTAGAGATGGCGAAAGGAACCAGGACTAACTCAACCACGAGCGACGCAGATGGCGACACTAGGATTCCACTCGAGAACCCTCAGCTGAATGCCCTACTGCAGGGACTAGAGCGGGTGACCAGGGTAGCCATGGAATATGAACAGCGACAGCCTAGAGAGGCCGACACGTTCTTTGAATACTACCGATCGTTCACCTCATTGCGCCCCCCGACCTTCGATGGGACAGGTGACTTTGCCGCAGCAGAGAACTGGGTCGCAAATATCAAGGATAAACTTCAAATCTTGAGAGCCCCTGAGGAACACCGAGTAGAGCTAGCTACTCAATTGCTGGAGGGTCATGCTCGATTCTGGTGGCAAGAGGTGAAACGTGGGTGGGGCGAAACTGCTGATGCGAAGGGGTGGACTGAGTTCGAAAGGCAGTTCGAACGCCGCTATATGGACACCATGTCAAGAGAGGCACTCCGACAACGGTTTACCAGCTTGAAACAGGGGAACAGCTTAGTGGTGGAGTATAACTCCAAGTTTGAGAACCTAATGAGGTATGCACTCGATATCGTAAGAGATGAATTCCGCCTCAGACAACAATACCTCGGGGGACTGAACCCCCGTCTTGCTCAGATCATTGACATTCCGGGAACCAACCAACTGTCGGATTTAATGTTAAGAGCAAGCACCGCGGAGTCTTATGACGGGCGCATCAGCCAAGCCGGGGGATCGAGGAATGTGCGACCCAAGATAGATGAACCTATGAGACCGGCCCCGAACAGAAACAATTACGGGGATAACCGACCTAATTACCAGTCTAATCCAACACCCCTGTGCAACTACTGTGGCCGCAACCATTCACCTGATCAATGCAGTTTCCGTTTGGGGGTGTGTCACCGGTGTAACAAACCGGGACACTTCATCAAGGACTGCCCAGCTCCGCGAGGTTATTCCGGGCAGCAAGTGGGAAATACGGGTCCACCCACACGAGCACCACTTGGCAGAGGGACCGGTGGCTACAATCCTCCCAATAACAACTGCAGCGGGAACCAAGGAAACCAAAGGGTGGGGATGCATGCGCATGAGCAGTACAGCTGTGAGATGGGGGGAACACCGACTATCGAAGAGTACGAAGGAGAAGACGTGTCCACTGATCTTCTGACTGGTATGTTTGAACTATCTGGAATTCCTGTTTTCGTACTTATAGACACTGGTTGTAGTCATTCAGTTATAGCAAAGGAGTGGGTAGAAAAACACGGTGTACCAACTCGAGACTCTGGTAAAGTATTGAATATAAGTACCCCTGCCGTACAATATACCACCCCAGAACTTCGAAGTGTAGGGTTGAAACTCCAAATAGCGGGGAGGGAATTCCCGATAAACCCCATAGTCTCTAAGACGGGTCTCTATGATTTAATGTTGGGTCTCGAGTGGCTCACTCGAAACGGGGTGACGGTTGACTGCCTGAAAGGGAGGATGGTCATTAACAGGCCAGGCCTCCATGACCTCTCGGTCCGACTCAAGAAACGAGGAGGCGGAACTCCGACAATATCTGCCAACCAAGCAAGAAGACTCATCAATAGCGGTAGTCCCGCCTTTACAGTCACCATAATGCAACTCGAGACGAAAAAACCCGAGATAACGTCAGTACCTATAGTCTCGGAATATATCGATGTATTCCCGGAGGAGTTACCAGGAATACCCCCGGATCGGGAAATTGAATTTCACATAGACTTACTCCCTGGTAACCGTCCCATCTCTAAGGCCCCGTACCGGATGGCACCGGCGGAACTTAAGGAACTGAAGGTTCAGTTAGAAGAGCTCTTAGAACTGGGATTCATACGACCAAGCACATCGCCGTGGGGCGCACCGGTACTATTCGTCAGGAAGAAGGACGGTAGTATGAGACTGTGCATCGACTACCGAGAGTTAAACAAGGTCACGATCAAGAACAAATACCCTCTCCCACGAATTGAAGACCTATTTGATCAACTCCAAGGTGCGGCCGTTTATTCCAAGATCGATCTGAGATCGGGGTACCATCAGTTAAAGATTCAACCTCAAGATGTAGAGAAATCAGCATTCCGTACCCGTTACGGGCACTATGAATTTACTGTCATGCCATTTGGGTTAACCAATGCTCCTGCAGCATTCATGGATTTGATGAACCGAGTATTCCACGACTTACTTGATTGCTGCGTCATTGTTTTTATAGATGACATCCTGATTTATTCAAAAAGGGAAGAAGATCATGCCGAGGACCTACGTACAGTATTACAAAGATTACGGGAACACCAATTGTACGCCAAATTCTCTAAGTGTGAATTTTGGATGAAAAAGGTTAAATTTTTGGGACATGTAGTGACAGGAGAAGGTATCCGTGTAGACCCAGATAAAATCAAGGCAGTGGTAGAATGGAATCAACCCAAAAGTGTAACGGATATACGCAGCTTCCTAGGGTTAGCGGGATACTACAGGCGCTTCGTTCCCGGGTACTCAAAGACAGCCCGACCCATGACCCAGCTCCTACACAAAGGGACTACCTTCAAATGGACGGAGAGTCAAGAAGAGAGTTTCCAAACTTTGAAGAAGCTACTAACCAGTGCCCCAGTATTAACACTGCCTAAACCAGACCGAGAGTTCACGGTGTATACCGACGCGTCAAGGAACGACCTAGGATGTGTACTCATGCAAGACGGACGAGTAATTGCTTACGGGTCACGGCAATTGAAGAATCATGAACAGAACTACCCCACACACGACCTAGAATTGGCAGCAGTTATCTTTGCACTCAAGGCATGGAGACACTACCTGTATGGGGCGAAATGCCGAGTATTCACGGATCACCAAAGCTTGAAGTATGTGTTTACCCAGAAAGAATTGAACATGAGACAAAGGAGGTGGCTGGAACTGATGAAGGACTATGATTTAGACATACAATATTTGGCCGGGAAGGCAAATGTGGTGGCAGACGCACTCAGTAGGAAGGGGGCGACAAATTTGGCAGAAGTCATAACCCAAGAAACAGAATTGATCAAGGAGATGCGACACATGAATTTGGGAGTGTGTGTGTCCACCAGCTGGATCCAAGAACAAACCGACACCAAGGGAGCCGAGACGAATACGGTGCTCACCCTAGCAGCTATATCGGTGCAACCGGAATTAAAGTCTCGAATACGGGACGCGGACCAAGTCGACGAGCGGCACCAAAGATACCGGGAATTGGCCCGTACCAATCCAGCGTCGACCTTCAAGGAAAATGAGGATGGGCTCCTCTATTTCAACCAGCGGGTGTGTGTGCCAGAACAGGGGGGACTAAGAAAGGAAATTCTGCAAGAAGCCCACGAATCGGGTTATACCATTCACCCAGGAGAGGTAAAGATGTATAAGGATCTTCGTACCCAATTTTGGTGGCCCAACATGAAGAAAGACGTGTCAGAATTCGTGGCTAGGTGCATCACCTGCCAACAAGTAAAAGCCGAACGGAGAAAGATAGCAGGATTGTTATATCCAAACTCCAGAGCACAAATGAAGTTCCAGATTATTACTATGGATTTCATCACGGGGTTACCGCGCACCCAAAAGAGGTATGACTCAATCTGGGTCATTGTAGACACACTAACCAAGGTAGCCCACTTTATACCACTGCGAACCCCTACATCGGGTGGGGAATTAGCAGAATTATTTCTTCAGTATCAGTTCAAATATCATGGAGTTCCTGAAACTATCATATCGGACCGGGATACGCGGTTCACCTCGCATTTCTGGAAAAGTTTTCAAGAGGCAATGGGAACCCGACTCAATTTCAGTACCGCTCATCACCCTCAGACGGACGGCCAGTCAGAACGAACAATCCAAACCTTAGAGGACATGCTAAGGGCGTGTGCCATCAACTTTCAAGGATCAGGGGCTGATCATTTGACAATGGCCGAGTTCGCATACAACAATAGCTACCATGCCAGTATCGAAATGGCACCATCTGAAGCCTGGTGTGGACATCGCTGGAAGACCCCCTTGTGGTGGGGAAACAACGGGGAACAACTGCCAACAGGGCCAGAAATGGTAAAAGATTGCGCAGATAGAACTCAACTGATTCTAAACCGATTAGACACTGCTCGAGACAGACAGAAAAAGTATGCAGACTTGAGGAGACGATCACTAGAGTTCGAAACCGGGGATCATGTTTGGTTGAAGGTCTCTCCAAGGAGGGGAGTGAGACGATTTGGCGTAACAGGAAAACTGAGTCCTAGATATGTGGGGCCATTTGAAATTCTTAGAAGAATCGGACCACTTGCATACGAACTGGCGCTACCTCCAACTCTAGATAAAGTACATCCAGTCTTTCACGTATCGCAACTACGGAAATATATCCGAGATCCTCCCACATCCTCGACTTTTCAAACCTGGGGTTAGATGAAACTTTAGTGTATGAAGAACGACCCATGAGAATACTGGACACCAAGGAAATAAGTCTCCGGCGTAAAACCATTAAACAGGTCTTAGTACAATGGGGACGACACTCCAGCCGAGAAGCAACTTGGGAAATGGAGGAAACGATGCGTGCCACCTACCCAGAATTGTTCGAAGACATAGACGCCGAGACTGTTCAGGGGACTGAACAGGATTTCCAAGGGGGGGAGGATGTAACGCTTCGAAATAATGGTATGATTAAAATTATACAGAATTTAATTTAGAAAATAATAAATGTATTAAATTAGAGTTCAGAAATTTATAGAAATGAAATAAAAGCCCAATTCTAAGTTTAGCCCAAATTCCCCACCATATAATCTGTCCCTCTCCTCTATTTTTGCCACAGACAATCATTCCCTCTTACTGTAAGTTTTTTTTTTTTCTCTTTCTCTCTTTCTTCTTTTTCCGCCCCCCCTTCTCTTCTTGACTGCCGCCGGCCACAAACCAAATCACCACAAACCGCCGGCCCTCTCCTTCCTTGGCCGCCGCTACCCTCCCTCTCTACCCCAACCGAAGAACCCCAAGCCGAACCCCTGCCTCTCTCTCTATTTCGCCCTGTCTCTCTCCCCCCTTCCCCTTGGCTGGCCAAAACCCAAAACCCTAAAATTCGAAACCCTATTCCTTCTCATTGGCCGAACCCCCTCTCCCTCTCCCTTGGCCGAAACTCTAGCCTAGACCCGAAACCCATTAACCCATTAACCTAGAACCCTAACCCGAAAACCCACTAACCCTAACCCTAGAACCGAAACCCATTAACCCATTTAAGGACTTTATTTAAAATGTTTAGATGACAATTGAATTAAATACGAGTAGAATTAAGAACCTAATCAAGCGTTTATAAACTTAGGAGCAAACCACGAGGTTCTAGGAGACGCCGAGAATACGCGAGATTCCGATACACGTGAGGTCACTGAGAATACAGGTGCGGGTTCCTGGTCTTGTTTTAGAAATCATATACAAATGCGTGGATTGAGGTAAGAAATCCTTTTTCAAATCTGGTAGATAAACTGCATGTTGTGGATGTCGAACATTCGTTTGATTTTGTTTTAGAATTGCATGATAGGAGTTCTTGGTGCATAGAATTGAATTGACAGGAATTGTGAATGTGAATTGGGGATAGGGAAAGTAAATGATTTGTTTTTCTTTAAATTAGGGCCGTCCGTGTGAGGCGGCTTAGCATGTGTTTTGAAAATCAGGCTGTCCGTGTGTGACAGACCCCCAGAGTGTGAAATGTGAACAGAACGGGTCGTCCTTGTGTGGCGGTTCGCCGGATGGGTCCCCGCAATGGCCCATCTAGAGTGTGATTGAACGGGTCGTCCTTGTGTGGCGATTCGCCGGATTTCTATGTACGGGCATGGATTTCCAGAGTGTGGAATTTAAAAACCTTAAACGTGAATTTAAAAGAGGCGGGAATGAAAATGATTTTGAAATGATTGCATATCTGAATTGATAGGAAATTTGGGGGAAATTTTGAAATCTTTACTTTATTGTTATTTGGGATATCAAATGCATTGATTTGTAAAAACACCGGGCTGGAACTAAATCCCGCACTGAGAGATAGTTCGATCTCTCACCGTACCACCTTTTATGTGAGTTCCAGGAAATGGAGAAGAAGACATGGAGGAAGGCCGCGAGTGAGAAATTAGCGGAAGTTCTTAAAATAGCCACTATTTGCTTTAAATTTACATTTGTATGAACTATATATTGTGTAGACATGGCGGTAACTGTTTGACTAGCCATGTCTGACATATTTTCCCTTTCTATTTGTTTGTGGACTCCTTTTTTGTTTAATATAGTGGCTTGTTGGTTGTATTATTGATAATGTATGTGATGTGCTTAACGCCTTGCGTTTAAATGCGCGGCGGGTTGTCCGGGGGTGTGACACAAATATTTCCCTGTGGGTTCTCTAGTCTACATCCGTTGGTGGCCTTTGCGCCATACAAACCTCCGCCAAAGTAAGATTATCTGTCAGAAAGGTGCACTGGAATTGGCTTCGGGAGATGACGTAATTGATTCCCTATAGCAAAGCAATGGCCTCCGCCTGTAGGGGGCAGCAGGCTAACACCTGCGCTGTGTGATATGCTACGAGCAAGCCTTCCTTCTGCATCACAAACCCAACACCTCCCATCCAACCAAATATCCAAGACCCATCCACATGGCAAGTAGTAGAGTGATGGTCTATCTGTGAAGTTGTATTACCGTGTGAATCCACCATTGCCGGTCTTGCAGCTTTTTGGGATTGTGCCAACAAAATTTCAATTCGTACTAAAGATGTGTAGGTGGTGAAAGCTGTGAAGGTCGGGGTTTTTGCTTGGAAGGCAAGATCATTTCGACACCGCCATATAGACCAGAGGGATAGTGGTACCTCATGCCATAACTCACTCGGGACCAGATCCATCAAGATGACTATTGTCTCTTTGATAGAGAGGTTGAATTGGTCAGTTATAATTGCAAGTGGACCCGCAAGCCAGCATGCTCTAGAGAAATCACAGTGAAAGGCCATGTGCATCTCATCTTCTTCCGCTTGACCACAAATCTGACACCCCGGGTCCCCTCTTTGAAGTCTAGACGCCATTGTTTTGTTCAAAGGAATCACACCGTGTACCAATTTCCAACAGAAAAGACAAATTCGGGGGGGGGCATATCTCCTTGTTTCCAGATGTATTTCCATAGTCGCGCCATGTTTTGGTTTTGCCCTCCCCCATTCTCCATCTGAGCAGACAAAGAAGTGTCCAACAGCTTGGCATAGGCCTTTTTAACGGAGAACCGTCCGTTCTCATTTGCAGTGAAGATTAATCTGTCGGACCCACCGTGAACAGTTGGCGGTCGGATATTGGCCACTATGTATATTGCCACCGCGTATCCAAATCTTGCCAATATGAGGTCAACATTTCAGTGGCCAGTATTGTCCGCCAATAGCTGGTTTACTGGTGCAGTGTCTATCAGCTTGGTTTTGAGGAGTGTGATTAAGAGATTAAGGGAACCATGGTTGAGTGAAAATACCACATGTAGCCCCATCCCCCAGCCGCCATGATACCAATGGGGCCAGGTCCGCTCTTAAAGCCAGTATACCACGCTAGAATGCTGTGCATTTGGAGCCCCTTTTGCTGTGCCATAATCACTCCTTGGCAGATATTTCCCCTTTAGCTGCCAAATCCACATAGCATCGGATCCTGACGCAATTTTCCAAAGCATTTTCATTAACATCGCCCTATTCATGAGATTTAGATTTCAGAAACCCAAGCCTCCAGAGCTAATCTGTGCTGCCACCTTGTCCCATGCCAATATAGCCATATATCGTGGTTTATCCACCTTGCCCCAAAAGAACCGCTTAATCAAGGAGTTTAGTTTATCCAAGACTCTTTGCGGAATCATTGTTGTGGAGATGAAATAGATCGGTATGGCCTGAAGTACCGTTTTGATTAGAACCACCCGGCCTGCCTGGGTGAGCAGCTTACTTTTCCAAGAGTTTAGCCTAGAGGAGAAGGCCTCTACCAGGAAATCAAAAGCTTGCGCCTTTGTTGCAATTGGTGCATCCAGATAAGTAGTAGAAACCACCTGCTGCCGAACGGAGAAAGCATCTACAACCGCGGTTCTGTCCTCCAGTCCTGTTTTAGCACTAAACCAGATTGAACTTTTTTCAGGCCCAATTTGTTGGCCCGAGACCGCTAAGAAAATCTATAAAGCATTCCTGATTTATTAAGCCTCGTGAATTTGAGCCTTTCCAAGTAATAGCAGATCATCCGCATAGAGGATATTAGTTATTGGATCACAGGTTGGTGCCATTTTAACCCCTGGAGCATCCGAACCTCCACCATGCTTGAGAGATTCCTTGACAGAAGATCCATCCCGAATATGAACAAGTATGGTGAAAGAGAGCATCCTTGGTGAAGACCGCATTCGGGGTTGAAGGATCACCTCCTCCTCCACCATTTAGAACAATTGAGAATTGGGCAGATCTAACACATGCCATAATCCAGCGTTGCATCTTAGGAGGGATACCGTAGAGAGGGAGAATGGATTCTAAATAGTCCCAACCATGCGGTCAAAGGCCTTTGATAAATCCACCTTCAAACAGAAATCCGCGTGTGTGTAAGAAGTTGACTTGAAAGAGTGAAAGACCTCTCTAATTAGAATGACATTGTCCGAGATCTCACGGCCCGGGACAAAGGCGGATTGAGAGGTAGAGATGCAACCCGCTACATATGGCTTAAGGCGGGATGTGAGAATTCTAGAAATGATCTTGTAGACCACATTGCAAACCGAGATTGGTCTAAAGTCGGTTACTTTGCATGGATCGGGGACTTTGGGAATTAGGATGAGATTTGTTTTGGAGATGTAATCCGGCATGACTCCTGACATGAAGAAATTGATCACTTCAGCCATTATAATCGGGCTGAAGAAATGCCACTGTTGTTGCACAAGATAGGCATTAAAGACATCCGGCCCAGCAGCCTTGTGAGGGCCCAATTCCATTGTAATTTTAAGGATTTCAGCTTCTGTTGGGATCTGGTCCAAGGTGGGCCTAATGAATTCAGGCAGCTTTGGCAGGCCTTGAAGTAAGGCCGGGCTGTAGGCCTCGTGCACAGGAACCCGAGGCCCTTTTGAATAGATCCCTTTAAAGTCACCCTTCTAATCGCAGCTTCCCCCGTTATCCAACCGGTACCCGGAATCAACAGAGATCCGATTGTGTTCCTTCTCCCTCTTGTGACCGCAGATGCGTGAAAGAAAGAAGAGTTTATGTCACCAAACATAGCCCATTTAACTCTGGATCGCTGATGCCAATGCATTTCCATCATTAGCAAGCACCGTTCATGTTCAAGGCGCAGCTTGTTTTCTTCCTCTTGCTGGACCAGATCCGGTTGTGTGGAGTTGAGCGCTAGCATTTATCTCTCCACCTCTCTGAGCATTTGATCGGGAGTTTTGTTCTTCTTTACCCATGTCTGGGCTGACCTCCTGAATCGAATTTGAAATTCTAACCAGGAAGCCGACGGTTCCCGGACTGAATTCTCACATACTTCTTTGAAATCTGGCCGAAGCACCCACCAATTTTCACATCTGAAAGGAGGCTTTTTAGGTTTTGCAATCGGGTCCGGGCGCAATAGTATAGGTAAATGGTCACTATTAAAATGAGGAAGATGATATACAGCTGAATTGGGATGTAGCATAGTCCACGCCAAGTTACCCAAAGCCCGGTCTAA
Source organism: Carex myosuroides (assembly GCA_028015225.1). Taxonomy (NCBI): domain Eukaryota; kingdom Viridiplantae; phylum Streptophyta; class Magnoliopsida; order Poales; family Cyperaceae; genus Carex; species Carex myosuroides. The sequence goes on along the minus strand of CM051471.1, from coordinate 18,467,446 downwards.
TCTCTCAGAAATATTCAGATTGCCCCCTTTTTTGTTTGACCAAGTATATGCAGGTCTTCGATGTCCCAAGTCTATGAGGTGCGATTCATGCATCCAGTTTTGAAACGCCATATTCCCCGATTTGAAGACATCGAACCCACCCCATTTTTCATTCATGGATGAGATGGCATTAATATCCCCAATCACCAAGGTCGGTACATTAGCATCCACTATCAGACCATCAATTTCCTCCCATATAGAATGGTTTGCAGCTCTTTTCGGATCCCCATAGATCTAGATTAAAACCCAATCTGGTTCCTATCCCTTCCCCTTCACCTTTACAGCAATCATGTTAACATTCTTAGAAATGAAAGAGAGTTGGAAATCATCATCCCATAGCAACCACAACCCCCCGGATTTGCCCCGAGAGGGGACCACGATTGAATTGCGCAAAGTTAGTTGAGTGATTCGCTGAGATGCCCTATGAAAACTACACCGGGTTTCCGAAATAAATGCCACATTTGCTCCCGTGCATTGGAGGTACCGATTGAGCGTCGAAACTGTCGAGCCTCCACTTCCCCGATAGTTCCACGCGACTACACTCATATATAACCTGCCAGCGATTCGAGCCCCGCTGGCTTCGGCTTTTGAATTTTTCCTGAGAGGAAGATGAACCTGACTTTTTGTGCTTTAGCCCAAACCGAACCGAACCGATGAACACCCCTAACCTTTGCTCATGTCCTTATGCAAGATAAAGTTGAGATATCTGAGAGGATACGCACTTGATAAGTCGATAGAGCCTGTCCCTGGATCCAGTGGCGAAACTAGGAATTTTGTTATGGGTAGGCGAACATATATAGTTGCAAAAAAAAATTAACATAATATAAGATTACATCATCAATTAAAATAAACAAGAAGTCAATATAATATAAATGAACATCAAAATTTTATAACAAATATTTTTTACATATCAAAAAACAAGAAATATATTAATGGTACAAAATCAAGGCAATGGAGGGAGCATTATTCTATGAGTCTTCATATTTTGAAATTGTTGCATAATTCGTTCATCATCTACCTCATCAAACAATCATTCAAGAATTGATCTCCTATTGAATTCCTTACTCGGTTTTTCACATAATTCATCGCAGAAAATACCCTTTCAACACTAGTCGTAGCCACCAGCAATATCAATGCTAATTTCACTAATTTGTAAACTAATGGATAAACATTGTGCCTCACCTTTTTCACCATTTTTTGAGAAAGTTCAACTAAGCTCTTTAACTCTAAAATATCATCATCATTTCGCATATCCATGCGATAATTCTCCAATTGACCATCTATGACAGCAAGTTCATATTAGTTGAAATTAGAGGGATAGAATCGAGCTAATTGAACCAACCTATCTTTATTAAATGATGAAAAAGAGTTACTCGGGTCTAAGCATGACATGCAAATAAGTAGCTCGGTACTAGTTTCTCTGAATCTGTCATTAAACCCCTATAATTGCATATCAATAACTGTGTAAAACAGTTCAACACGATAATAATGCAAATTAGTTGTGTTCGTTGCTTGTCTCTTTGGCTTACCGGCATACTTATCCTCCATATTTGGAATGTCTATATCGTGCTTCACACAAATGCACATATGTCTTTGAATAATGATTCCCAACCACTATCCCGCATATCTTGCAAGTGATCTTTAGCAAAATTCACCAAACGCATAGCATTCACCATATCTTTCTCTTTTCGTTGCAAGGCTTGTGATAGATCATGCGTGATAAGTAATGAAGTTCTCATGATATTACAATTGAAAGCAAAATCAAAAGATTTGATATGAAATAAAATACCAGTCGCCTCAATTTGTTATTCTAGAAGCATAGCATCATTTTATTTCCTCAAGTAGTGGCTAGAAATAGTGTAATCACACCATTTAAGGTCTTATAATGAGTACTCCATCGAGTATTAGATGGACGTGCAAGACCCATTTTTTGGTTCAAATCACTTCCGGTTTTAATCTCCTCATTTGAAATAGCTTCCACAATTCCAATTCTTTGCTTCTAATCAAGCTCAAATTGATAATGAATTACGCAGGGTTTTGGCTTAGGTTTTGCCTTATTTTCTCACCTTTATGTTTAATTAATCCATGAAAAAAGTTACGGTTGCCCAACTTTGTGTTTTAGTACAGGAAACATGTTTTGGAGCTATATGCGATGAGGTAGGTCACCTGAAACAGAATTGTCCTAAGTCACCTAAGAAGCGAGATGCAGGTGAGAGGGGACAGTCTGGAGGTCGTGGTTGTGGCCGGGGTGGTAGGAGAGGTGGAAGAGAAGACTACCGAGCAAATCTGATGGTAGCAGAGTGCGAGAGTGAGGAGATACTGAAGAGGAAGCAGAAAGCAACAGGTAATGGGTCGCCTTCACCCAGGGGTAACTTTGCTTGTTTTGCTCACTCGGCCACAGGTGTTTGTGATCCACTTGCTCTTGCCTCGATATCCACCACTAGATCACCAGAGTGGATAGTCGACTCTGGTGCATCCCGCCATGTGACTGGTGCTGCTAGGGAGTTTTCTTCCTATACTCATCTAACAGTCCCAGAGAGCATTCAGACAGCCGATGGTACGGCCCAGCCCGTGGTTGGTAAGGGTACTGTGAGATGTACTGATTCAGTGACTCTGACCAATGTGTTGCATGCTCCTTCCTTTCCCGTAAACCTGGTGTCCATTAGTGCTATTATTCGTGAGCAGAAATGTATCGTGACCTTTGATATTCCGAAGATGGTTTTTCAGGAGAAGGGGACAGGTCGGATACTTGGAACTGGCACATGGCGTGATGGGTTGTGGTACATGGATAGAAAAGGGATGGACACAGCGCTGGCATCTGTGGTCGATAAAGTGGGGGCAGGAGGATCTGGGATGAGTGTGGAGGATGAGTTGCTTCTGATTCATAGGGGGATGGGGCACTCTTCCTTCAGCCTACTGGAACGTTTGTATCCATCAAAGTATGAGAAAGCTGACAAACAAAAACTTGTGTGTGATGGATGTGAGTTTGGGAAGCATACGAGGAGTTCGTATGTAAGCTCAAGAAGTAGGAGTTCTCATGCCTTTGATCTGGTACATTCCGATGTGTGGGGACCTTGTCCCACAACTACGGTGAACGGATTTAGGTACTTTGTTTCCTTCATTGATTGCTTTTCTCGTGTGACTTGGCTCTATCTGATGAAAAACAAGAGTGATGTGTTTGCTTGCTTCAAAGACTTTCACAAAGGGGTTCAGACTCAATACGGTGTAGTTGTGAAGGTATTGAGGTCTGACAATGGGACAGAGTACACCAACGGGGTGTTTGGGGAGTACTTGTCATCCCAGGGAATACAGCATCAAACCACTTGTCCGTACACACCAGAGCAGAATGGGGTAGCCGAAAGGAAGAACAGGCATCTCCTTGAGGTGACCCGGAGTATGATGATGTCGATGAATGTACCAAAGTACTTGTGGGGGCAAGCAGTCTTGACAGCAGCCTACTTGATCAATAGGATGCCCCCGCGGGTATTGGATTGGAAGTCTCTGATTGAGATGCTGAGAGGTAAGAAAGAAGATGTTCTTCCTCTCAAAACTTTTGGCTGTGTGTGCTTCGTGCAAGACAACAGACCAAATGTGGGAAAACTGGAACCAAGGGCGGTGAAGTGTGTGTTTGTCGGGTATTTGGCTACTCAGAAAGGGTATGTTTGCTGGAGTCCTGTGGAGAGGAGGTTGTTTGTTAGTATGGATGTCACATTTAGAGAACTTGAGCCATACTACTCTTCTCAGGTCGCATCGCCCTTTGGGGACTCGCTCGATACAGGAGGTACGAGGCGAGAGGGGGAGGATAGTAGTAGTGGTGAGAGAAGGTTGGTGAGTGTGGGGGATATCCCTTGTCCGCTTGTCCCTCCTCCGCTTGCGCCGATTGAGGAGTCGGCTGTGGTGTCGGAACGGATGGAACGGGTTGAACCCGAGAATGATGGAACTCAGGCTCAGGGGGAGCTGCGAGTGTACACGAGGAGAAGAAAGCAGAATGAGGGAACCGTGCCTACAGTGCCACTTGTGCCAAGTCCCTTGTCCCTGCCTCCTCTGACTCATGAGACACCTACATCATCCACCTCAGACTCAGAGTACACAGGTGATATGATTCCTCTCTCTACTCCTCCCACTCCTCTATCGGTAAGGAGGACTTCTCGCAGCAATGCGGGAGTTCCACCTGATCGATATGGCTTTCCATATGATATTGCCCAGTTTGTCTCTTACTCTCACATATCACCAGTACATGGAGCATTCATTGCATCTTTGGACACTGTCTCTATCCCTAAGTGTTGGCAGGTGGCTAAGGAGGATCCAAAGTGGAAAGCTGTCATGTTAGAGGAACTTGAGGCTCTTGCTAAGAACAAAACCTGGAAACTTGTGTCACTACCACCAGGCAAGAAGGCAGTTGGCTGCAAGTGGGTCTTCACTGTGAAGCAAAATCCAGAGGGGCGGGTTGAGCGCTACAAGGCCCGATTGGTAGCAAAGGGGTACAGTCAGACTTATGGCATCGACTATGATGAGACCTTTGCACCCGTGGCGAAGATGAGCACAGTGCGAACACTAGTTTCCTTGGCAGCAAATGGGGGTTGGAAGTTACACCAGCTCGATGTGAAGAATGCCTTTCTCCATGGTGATTTGTTGGAGGAGGTGTATATGGAGGTACCACCAGGTTTTGGCACAAAACAGACGATGGGTAAGGTGTGCAGGCTCAAGAAATCTCTTTATGGGCTGAAGCAGTCTCCTCGAGCCTGGTTTGACAGGTTTAGGAGAGCTATGGTAGGCATGGAGTATCGGCAGACATATGCAGACCATACAGTGTTCTTTAGGCGACATGGAGTTCACACTACGATGCTTGCGGTGTATGTGGACGACATGATTATCACTGGTGATGATGAGAGTGAGATTGCTCAGCTAAAGGCCAGATTGGGCAAGGAGTTTGAGGTAAAGGACTTGGGACATCTGAGATACTTCCTTGGGATTGAGGTAGCTCGTGGTGCAGAGGGGATTGTGTTATCTCAAATGAAGTATGTGCTAGATTTGCTCACAGAGACAGGTATGCTGGGGTGCAAGCCTGCGACCACTCCCATTGACCAGAAGTCCAAGCTGGGTGCTGAGGCAGGAGAGCCAGTTGATAGAGAGAGGTACCAGAGATTGGTGGGCCGCTTGATCTATCTGAGCCACACTCGTCCCGACATATCCTTTGCTGTGAGTGTGGTGAGCCGCTACATGCATGACCCTAGAGAGGGTCACATGGATGCTGTGTACCAGATTCTGAGGTACCTGAAGAGTGCACCAGGGAAGGGGTTGATCTTCAGGAAGAATGGGCATTTGAACATTGAGGGCTATTGTGATTCAGACTGGGCTAGTTGTGCTGATGACAGGAAGTCCACGTCTGGATATTGCATGTTTGTAGGAGGCAATTTGGTCTCCTGGAAGAGCAAGAAGCAGACAGTGGTTGCGAGATCCACGGCCGAGGCAGAGTACAGGGCCATGGCCTTAGGCGTGGCAGAGATGTTGTGGTTGAGAGCCTTGCTGGTGGAGCTCAAGATGGACCAAGGGGCCAAAATGAAGTTGTGGTGCGATAACAAGTCAGCCATCAGTATCGCCAACAACCCAGTACAGCATGATAGAACCAAGCATATCGAGATCGATAGGTTCTTCATCAAGGAGAAGTTGACCAGTGGACTCCTGGAGTTAGGTCATGTTGCAACCAAAGACCAAGCAGCAGATTGTCTGACGAAAGGACTCAATTCGTTGGACTTAGCGAGAGGATGTGACAAGATGGGCTTAGTGGATATCTTTCGCCCATCTTGAGGGGGAGTGTTGAGATATTTTGTATGTTTACGTGTTTTCGGGGTTTTCTAGGGACCTATTGGCAAATAGGACATTACGGGATAATATAGAGTGTTATTTGTAAGAGTGCGTTGTAAGGCTTATATAAGCCCGAACCATTGATCAATAAAGTAATCTTTTTGGCTCATTTTTCTACACTACCCCCTAGCTAGTCAACTAAGCTTTTACTGCGTTTTCTCATACTTAAAGCCAATAGCTACATGAACCCTCATTTAGCGGGTTTTCATAAGTTAAATCTCAAAGCAACATTATATGACTCATTACCTGGGGAATGGGCATTTGCACAAGTGAAGCTCCTACATGAGATGGTTGATTGGTAAGCCCTTGACCCTAAACATATAAAATGCAAGCATTGTTATAATCCGTAGATCACAAAATGGAAGATGAATAAAATATACATCATTAAGTTTTGTAAAATTTAAAGTGTGACCTGAAGAGAAGGAATTACAGGAACAACACCGAGCTGAGTTCCAGAACCGTTTGCTCCATCCTAAAATTAAAAAAATGCACATGAGGTAATGTTAGTATATTGCTATATCTCAACAGCAAAGACAACAAATGGTGCCAACAGCAGTGTCATATCAAAATCTGTCAACACAACCAAATTTATAACCATAAATTAACTAGAAAATTGATTAGTTAATTACCTGTGGAGTAGGCAATTGCGCCTCATACATAGTGAATAATTGACTGAAGTAAAGTCATAAGTTGCCAGTTTTCTCTCTCTCACGGCCCTTTCCTCATCAAGACGACGATCACGGTCAGCTAAGAGCATTTCCAGTTCTTCACGGGTTTGGATTCTCTGCCCTTCATTGTTTGTCAAACCAGAGACAGAAGAAGCTGTGTGTTTCTGCCTGGCTCGGGTGGTTACTGTTGGCACCTTGTCGTGAAGCATGCTTCCAAATCCCCGCACCCTACCGTGCCTTGATCCACCAACAGCTGTCAGAAACATGGTGCTCTCGTCCATGTCAGAAGTGGCCTGATCAGCCACCATGTCCTTCACTTTTTCCTATCAGTTCCAACATATTAGAAATCATAAAATTCATATTAGAAAGGCATCAAGAACAGTATTTTCATCTTAGTTGTTACATATATGGATAGAGGGACGTAAATATCAGCACTTGTTTTTTTTATCAGAATTCATTCTCAGTAGCTATATGGGACCTTGTCAGAACAGTAAATGAGAAATTTAAACTTGGGTCCCTATATTATGTCCTATTTGTGTTTTTGCCTAAAAAGGACAATGAATATCTAGTGTACTTATGCATATATATATGATCACTGTTTACTAATTCTATTTACTTATTTTACTCATTCACTAACACTCATATGTTTAATCGGGTTCAAACCCATTAACTAATCGGGTATGCTAACTGATTCCTTCATGCAAGGGATAGAAATGGAAGATCGTTGGATGGGCGCTTCTTCACCACTGAGTAGATGCTTTAATCAACCCAATCCAATTTTAAATCACCTTAGGCTAAACAAAATAGGTGTTATTTCTAAGCTGTTTTTAATTTCCCAGTTTAATTTATTTTCTGTTGCAGTAAAACAGTGGCAGACAAGGAACTGGTATAATGTTGCCCTGTTACCTTTCTTGTAGTGAAATTTTGATTTATGAATGAAATTATTCCTACGGACATTGAATAAAAGTAAAACTCAAATGACCAGAACCCACTTAGTTATCTTGACTGGGCCGTGTAATTTCCGGGCCAGGGGTAGGAACATGTGTAGAATTGTACTGGACTTTAAAAAAAATTCAAATTCTACCCCTGGGCCTTTATGGATCCGCCCCTGACCCCTACCCATGGCATCACTTTTTGGTTCTGTTTAAAACCAAATAAACCGAACCATTTGAACACCCTACCCATGGTGTCAACTGACAACAAATATAGGCCACATAAGCTCACAACATATTTGCTAAATTATATTTATTGTGACCTTGTTATGCACTACGGTAACAATAAATGCATATTAATGAAAACAATACTACTTACATAAACTGCTTTCGCATTCGAGTTGGTAAAATGCAAGGAGTTGATATCATAATCTGGGACCTGTGTTGTAGGCTCCTCGGTACTTGGATCTGGAAGCCCATTACCATCAGTGTTTTCATTAGGTTCCGACCCGGCCGTCATGGTAGACTGTATTTGGATGACCACCGGTGATTTCCCATCTTCTCGACGGCTATGAGTATGGAGGTAAAGTTCCCCCATCGATGGCTCTTTTCCATTTTTTAATGTTGTCTCCACATGAAAAGGAATAAAACAAATATTCATAAAGGTCAGATGAATCCATAACTTACAAGTATTGTTAATTTGGGAACATTATATTTGATGAAACTGACCAGTTTGCCAAAATGCTGGTGTGAGTTGGCTGATCCACAGTGATGGGCAACCAAAAGTCCCGACTGTGTGCGGTTTACCAGGTTTTTTTTACTCAAATCTTGCCAGTCCTCTGTGAAAAAAATATCGCACAAACCGTGCCAGTTGGGGTTGTCAAGGCACCAATGGGAAATGTGGTTTTTCCATGCTTCTATGTCTCTGCCAAATTTTTTCCTGCAGATGTCCCTGGCCTCGTATAGCTCCTGGCTATACCTTTTTGCTGTTATCGCCTCCATAACATTTCTGCAATGGTCGGGATCTTCCCCTTCACGGTATCTGAATTTTTTCTTTAAAACAAAAAAAAGTTAGTCTATTAAAAGTAAAGTCTATTACTGATAAATGTAAGTCTATCTACTGTGGATAGATATCTGTAACCAGATGTGAACTGTAGTGTGCTATTGGTTTGCTAGTTCATGTAATTTGCTTCTTGTTTTTTTTTACGAGAGGTGAACTGATAATCCCAGTTAGGGTTGTCCATGTAATTATGTTTGGCTCAGGTCCCCTGCCAAGATTTGCCCCTAAAAAAATTGAATATAAATCAATATATGGTACCAAAAATAAGAACTCAATATTTTTCTTCGTGGCGCCATCAAATGAGAAGAAGCTTCTCAACGGTCCAGGCATGAGATTTAGGGCTAGCCTAGTGATAGAAATACAGAAATATCAGCCATTGACTTACAAGTTTAAACAGTGTAACCCTAAGATGTACAAATATTAAACATGATCTCTTTAGGTCACACTTAGTTGCTAGCTGTACATTCAACCCGTTTGCTAGCAACTACAAGTTGAACCTGATTTGTGACCATAACACTACAAGTTGAACCTGACATCGGCCTTGATGGCACTCAAATTTTTGTTTCACATCAGATTCTGATGTCGTCATTTCTTCGAGCACCTTGAGTGCATCAGAATATGTTGTTTTTAACTTACCAGAGACTACTGTTGTTGTACCAATTTCTTGACAAAACAGAATAAATAAAAAAGCAACTGATTGAAGCATAAAATCCCTAAAAACAATATATCGAGTTCTGGTTGTGTAATTTCAAGTACTCAAGTTAGAAGGGGTACCTAGTGATTGCTGCTGTTATTTCCTTTGGTTTGCAATCGCCCAACTGGTGATTGCACGTGAACTCACAATCCCCAACTAGCCAGATTATCGGTCTGTCCTCCACTACATCTGTTGACTTTTTGATCTTTCCGGCGCCTCTTCCCTTTTTCTTTGGCGGTTCTGGTTGTGTAATTTCTCTTTCAGGGTCAGCATTTGAATCCTCGCCAACCTCAAGAATTGGCTGTGAAGTACACTTTCTCTTGGAGTGCTTTTTACGTGTTACTCTTGTAAGACCAGACTTCCTTGGAGCCATTGCTGTTGTTCTAATAAAAAAAAATATATGTGTTACGTATGGTATGAAACCAGATATCAAAGCACTACAGTTTACAGGGACACCGTTACAAGAGCTAAGTGTATCTCTAATATGGATATCTATAAATTATCTCTGCACCCGTAACTCAAGAGACAACCAAAAGTTTAACTTATTGAACAGATTAAAAGACAAAAAAAACATCAAAATCTACTGCAGCAAGTTAATTTGATAAATTATGGGCTGGTATTCTTTATATAAGTCGATGGATTTGCAGTTCATTTATTTTAATTGATTACATAAACAATGAGCATCTAAACTAAAAAAGATATATTAGTAGTTCTTTTGTGATAACAGTTATTACAAAAGCAATAATTACTATAGTAATCATTGGAAATAAAAGATACAAGAACCAAAATACTAGAGCATCACCCTTAGATGTCAGAGGGACAAATTAAGATACCTAAACAAAGGGGAGCGCTATCTTAAGATCACAATTTTGTCTTATTCAGGGCAAAGAGAAAAAAATTCTTTTTAATGTCCGTTTTACCCCTCAATAAACACTGTCTTGTTTTGTCTCTAATTAAATCCTTACTATTAATTGAAAAAGTTAACAGATTTGGTAATAACTCTTATGGCATTCTAATAGAAACTTTTAGTGTATTTAACAGGTGATATTTAGAAACAAACAAAAGAAATGAATAAAAGTGGAAATAGTAATTGGTTGGAAAAAAAGAATATGAATTAATGCTTATATGGTGTGGACTAATTAATTTGTTTATTTTTCCGATATCAACTATTATTATATCCTAACACAATGTGACAAGTTAGGAGCTGAACTATCTATAGCCCAAACCGGTATGTAAAAAATTACAAAGATATTAATCAAATGACCTATTATTTTTTGGCAGAACAAGTCACATGCATTGCAAGGCTTGATAGTACTAGAAAAATATCCACATATGAAAAATATCTAGTATATATGATATAATCAAGACAAGTATAGATTTCTGCTGGTATGTAATGGATAATTAATTATGTTGACTAGAAAAATATCTAGTATATATGATATGCCCCTACAAGTATATGATATGCCACATATGATATGCCCCTACAAGTATATATGATATGCCCCTCTCTAAATCTGTGCGGAAGCAATTTAGAGAAGAAGATAGGCTCTGATACCATGATAGGAATTAGAGAAAGAGAGATAAAGAGATAATAGGAATAGAGATTGATAGAATGATTTTGTATTTCATTATTGAATTCACTGTTACAGTCACTTGGTTTATATAACCAGTGTTACACTATGTAATCAGCTGTGAGTAAATGAAACATAGAACAGCAACTAACTAACTCTGTTAACTAATTCGGTTACAGAGTTGACTAGAATTACAAGAGTGTCTAATAAGCACACATCGCACCGAATGGGGGAGACTCGATTAAATCCTAAGTGTAATTAATTTTTTTATTCTAAACACTAAACCCTTCTATTTCTGTAGAAAAAACAAGCATAGCATGACAAAACAAGCATAGCATCCATTTCATGCTTGTCCGATCATTTTTTCTAAAACCAATCATTTCTGTTTTTTCTACAAAAATAGGAGGAGTTTAGATAAATCAATTTCTGTTTCAAACCAATCAGTTTTGTAGAATCCATGCTATGCATGCTTGTTTTTTCTACAAATATAGAAGGAGTTTAAATAAACTAGTTAAGTGTCCGTGCGTTGCAACGGAGATTGAAAAGGCTCCACTCGGGCTCGGCTCGATCTTGAAGAAAAAAACTCGCTCAATTTGAGCCTTCAGCTTGGCTCATAACTCGCGAGCTCAACTCATGCCAAGCATTAAAAAAACAAACATTTACTTGATTAAAAGTCATAACTTTACCTAAACTATTCCTACAAATCAAACATAACCAAGCAGTGCGAATGAAAATTATGAATCAAAATCGAGATATATAGCACTTTAGATTTCAAATTTATTCAAAGCACGCTGAAATTGGTGGAAATTTCTTTCAACTTCGACAATGAACTTCTTTTTACGAACCAAAAAATTACTTCAAGATAGATGTGAACAAATTGGTCTAAAATTAAAAACAAAAATTATTTATAAATAATTAATTCATATAAAATCGAAATGTGTTATACAAAATAAATTAATTCATATAAAATAAAAATTGAAAACAAAAATTATTTTACTGCACTTGCCCACGGACTTCGTAACAAAAACTACTAAAATTCACATGCTTGCACACGGCCTAAAATTCATATAAATTCTAAATGAACATTCAAATCATATAACAATAAAATTAAACATTCACATGCTTTATAAAATCTACTAAAATTAAAAATTCACTAAAATTTAAAAATTTAACATATCATTTTACATCTCAAAACCACTGGTACCAACCCCTTCAAGTACAAACTGTTTTGCCATTAGTAGTATATCATCACATCCTACACCTTCTAAGTCTGACCAAGTTACAAGTATTTTCATCTAAAATGGCAATCTCGTGCAACAAAGATCATCAAGTTACTGAATATTCTAATTCTCGAATAGATCATAAATCTGAGTCAGAATTTTTTTTCAAACGTTACTGCTCTTATGTTACAAAAAATGAACTAAGTGTTGTAACCTTGTCAACAAATGAATGGTATACTCTAAAAACCTATACAGTAAATTCATATATCCAAGTAAAAAGAAACAAAAAATAGTAACTACATAATAAACTGCCTCCTATATTCAAAAGACAGAAATGGAATAAAAATTGTCCCCAACTCATGAGAATTCCTTATTTCTTGGACTTGCCAAACTTGGTGGTGGAGAAAAATACCTAGAGACACCAGCACTTCTAGGAGAAAGACTCACCTCCTCCAGTGCGCGTAACTGCAATTCTGACGGGTAGTCCCTCACAACCCCTATCCTAGGCCCAGCTCCTGTGCTCCACTTACATGAGAGTTGTTTTCCTAACTGATATGATTTCAAGCCTTTTTTTGAGTTTATTCTCTGTAGAATTATCTCTTTTGGCACTGCCACTTGCTCCAGTTCTTGGTTTTCTTCTTATAGTTCACTGACTGAGGATGATAATTCTTGGGGTATATTTTCTTCAAAACTCTTTTGGGCCTTTTCTGTTGGAGCGGTAACTACTGAACTGGTACTATGGGAAGGTTGCATTTCATTTTCTTCCTCTTCTTCTCTAGCTATGCTGAGTTTAGATCTAATGCTTTTTAGCTTATTTGAGAATTCTTCTTCCTCTTCTGGACTAAACTGCAACAAGGAAAATTAAAAAAATATAAGATCTTAGAAGCACTAAAAGTTTGTCTCAATGAATTTAATTTGAAATTCCTGAACATTTCGAGTTCTATAATCTGATTGTGGTTAATTCCCTGTAGTACCCTTTAGTGTCAGGTAAATGAAGGGACATCTCGTACCAGCCAAATACCGTACAGTATCCTCACATTAACCAATTACAAATATCAGAGCATCGCAAAACATGAAAAACCCTAGGTGAAGTTCATATCAATTTCACCCCAGATGAGGTGGTGCTTTTTTCAGCATAATTATGTGTTTTTCAGTAAAATTTCTCACCTTAACATCTGTAAGATCCACACTGTTATCCTTTAGAAAGTTCGTGAACTCCTGAAAGTTTTCCTCTGTTGGACGGTAATGACCACTATGCGGCCACATAGCCTACATGAAAACGAAAACAAAACTATGTAAATAAGACGCTCTTCAGAGCAACTACTTGAACTAATTAATAGTTTCTACTGGCTCAGAGAAATATATGCATACCTTTAAAAGCCCGTCTTCAACTACCAATCTCCCGGCTGCAGATGTAGCTCCACCGGCAAGAAAACTTGAGTGCTGAAATTTCCCTTTTTTCTTCTGCATAACGAAGAAGGTACATAATTAGAATCAAAGTAAAAGGGGCAGTTTCTAGCATAACCCTGCAAAACCTCAAAGTGTCATGCATATACCAGAAAAACTAAAGGAGGGAGGGTAATTTGGCATTTGAGGACATTATTATTAAATTTTTTGTTGCCCCTCGAAATGATAATATCGTGGCTCCGTCCCTGCATTCCATGTTTACTTGAAAATGATACACAAAGTGCTCCTTCCTTGCATTTTATCTCAACAAAAACAAGGAAGAAAGGAGAGTGCTTTGGGCATCTTAAAGAAAAATCAAAGAAAGAACATGTGATATTTTCATCTTCAAGAGGGGCATATGCGATTTTTTTTATTAATAGGGTTAAGTATAGCAGCTTTTATATTTCTTAAGGGCATAAAATTTATGTTTTGGTCCAACAATATAAGTATACTTTATATGAAAAACAAATTACGCATACAAAAAAGAAAAAAAATGAAAACGTACCTTGCCAACATACAAAGACTTTGAAGTGCTTAAAACAAAGATCCATTTGTCACTTTTCAGCCCCTCTGATGTATCTATCAATTGTTGACTTTGCTTGTACATGAGCTTCCCTTCTTCAATTATCACTCATAGACCTCTCTTTCTTTCTGTAGAAGAAGTCATATAAACAGTAAATAATCATTCAATAAGAATTTGCCAAAAATACATTTGCAAATACTAAAAACAGCTACTCAAAACCACAAAAACTGTAATCCGGAACAAAGAACATTACAACCAAGTTATAGTTCTAAACAAAAACCCTGATCACCTAATACCAGTATCCCTAACCCTTGCCCCAGCTTCATATTTCACTGATGTCTATGCCATTTATATGAAGCTATCCACTTGCTCCATGCCATCACTGATGTCTATGCCATGTATTGATTAGTGAGATGTGTCAGAAAGCAACAATAAGAAAGCATCGTTGTGTAAATACCTACAAATTTACATGTCAGAAAGAAAAAAACTAAGGCATTGTTACAAAAGCATATTTAAAACAAAAAAATTAAAAAGGCATTGCTTCTTTGCTTTGAGTGCTTAATATTAGAAAGGCATTAGTACCAATTTGACTTTACCAACTCAACCTAACCCAATAACTATGTGTTTGGGATTTCAGTTTGTCAGATAAAGATAGAATTTTGATTAGCCTCACAAATAAGTTTATGACAACATATTCGATTAAATATGATGGATAAATCCCAAATCAACCCACGGTATAGCTATTTATTAATTTTAGTTTTATTTCATGCAAACACATGTATTTCCTTCCATCTACAGATTCCTAATTTAAATAATTTTTTTAACAGTATGCTTATATTGTTTTTAAATGAAGCATATTTTGTTTTTACATAAAAGCTTTTGTCACTTGTTTATTCTATTATCGAATTTCCTATTTGTTGTTACATACAAACAAAATATGAGAACAACAAGACGCAGCTCAGTAAACTCTTGTTGCCAATTAGTATAAAGTTTGGTAAAAAAACATCCAAAAAATGAGAATATGGAAACCCATACCTCACAAGAAGGGTTACACGACTTAGAATTGTGACATGAGAAGAGGCTGTGAGAAAAAATATACCAGGCATTAAATGTACCAGTAAAAATATAAAACTATAGAACTAAATTGAACATGTGTAATAATTAATAAGAAAAGAAAGGTCTGTACCAGTTTGTACTGGTACGATTTCCTATTATAAACCACTTTTAAAAATTAAACCTATACCACATAAGGTATAATTGTACCAGCAACTAAGGTACTTATGAGCACTACTCTTTATCGACCCACCATGTCAGAAAATCAAGCCAAATGAGATAATTTTACTTGTTGCTACAAACATGATATCAATTACAATGGAAATACTATGGATTGTTATGACTTATGAGCTAAATCTCAAATTAATTTTCACATGTACGGTAGATGTACCAGAGAAGCATCCTAAAATTACACCCACACCAACAAAATAGTAGGAAAATGCAAAACACACCCAGAGAAGCATCTAGTAAGGTTCAAAGTTTGCCATAACACCCACAAAATATTACATATTAGATGATATTACCAATGAAAGCTCCTCTGCCATTGATAATAATTATATATTTACATATACATATCTTTTTGTTTTGCAAATTTAGAAATTATGAAAGTATTTAAGGGTAAGTAAGAATGCATTGTACCTGATTAAGGTTGCAATTTAAACACTCAGCTGAAAATCTACACAGTAAAGCCCTAATTGAAAGAGATTGTCAACTACAACTTAATCTACCATAACAAAAAAAATTATAATACACTACAAACGTACCTTTTCAATTTTAGAATCATGAATTCAGCAAAAATTAAAATAAGTCAACAATGATTAATGTGAAAATAAGTCAACAAGTCAGCAAGTAAAACCTTATATTAGAAGCATGAAGTCAGCAAACATTAAAATTAAAATCCCTCTCCAGAATCATTTAATTATTCTTTTTTTCTCACTACTGATTTATAGATATTAAAACCATTTAGATTATCAGCTTCATCATTATATTAATAAATTGAGATATACATGTCTACAATATATATTTCATGATTGCCTATGAAAATAAAAATTAGGAACAAAAGGTGAAAAAACCTGATTATTTTGTCCTAGTTTGCTCGATATAAGGAGATTAATTTGAGAAATCCAAGCGACCTCCTTTACAGGTGCGTCATGCATGGCAACAGTTATTGGCTGAGCACTTGCCTTAAGGGGCCACATCCTAATTTGCTTATCACATCCATCTGAGAACACAACAGTGTTGCCAATTTGCCATCATCTGTTCATGTACATAGCACCTACAACACGAAAAGAACTTTTAATGTGCCTCAACCAGTAGAAGGGCAAAAAGGTCATAGTTCCAACAGATTGCTTCCGAATAACAGTAGAATTATAATGGATCAAAGGAGGGGTAAAGGTCTGTGCATCTATTGTGGTGATAAATATGATCCAGGACACAAATGCCTCAAAAAGTTTATGCTCATGATGCAAGAAGATCAAATATTGCAGTACCTTAATCGAAAGTATTAATTTTAGGGTTTTTCAGCGAACATCCCAGAGCAAGGAAAGCAAATCGCACGAAATCGTACAAGAAAAAAAATTAGGGTTAACAGAAAAAAAATAGGAATTACCTCCGTTTCCGCCGGCTGCCTCCGTCACGGAAGTCGGCTCAGAGATAAAAAAGCTTGATGAAACTTTTCACTTTGTAAGCTTCCGTAGCACGCCATGAAATACCAAGGAAGTCGGCTGAGAGAGAGAAGGAGATCGCTGCTCCTTGCTAATGGTCGTGCTACGTCGGAAAGGAGAGGGACGCGTGGGGAAGGAGTAATGAAAAAACGCGTGTAAACAGGAGAAAACGCGTGGAAAATAAAGAGAGAAAAGGAGATTCAGTGATACAATTTTTGTGTGTCATTATATGTAGCGTGGATATAAATCACTAAATTTAGATTTCTACACGTTTGACAACATGAAACAGATGTATAAAATCAAACTATTTTAATTAAAGGCTGAGATTGAGATCTGTTTTGATGAGTGGCTGAGATTTATATAATGAACGGCTCAGATCTCCTCTTGACAGATAGAGGATTGGATCCCAAAAAAATATGTGTGATATTTAGTAGTCCTGATTTACAAAGGGCCAATCTAAGAACAGTTACTTTAAAAGACAATTTGACATATTTTTTATCTAAGGTCTTCTTTAGAGGGACAAGGCACGACATCCAAAGATGTCATAAATTTCCATTTTTCAACATGAGCTTGCTTTGTAAAAACAATTCCAGTATATCATGGAAGTTGCAATCTCCAAACTTACCTCCAGGAAGGAACAAATGTGAGATTCTTCATTAAAAAAAGCATCTTTAGCTTTTCCCGTAGAACTATTTTGCCATTAATAAGAAGTTACTTGAGAGAAAGTAATAATCCAATTATAACTTGAATTAAAAATATATCATGTCACGAAAAGGTACAAACATTCTTAGGGTAAGGAATTGAGTGTGTAGTACAATTTACCTTTGCAACGTCAATATTTTGGCAATCCATAGCAGCAACAGCTACTTGTTCATAAAGAGTCCATTCTACATGAACAAAAAAAATAAGTAAATCTCTAATCTCTCAAATTTTAGTTTCTATAAAACCAATCTTACTGGAGATCAATGGAAATTGTACATTCAATTCTTTGAATTGTTTTCATGAGCTATGAGAATTGCCTTCAAAACCAACTTGTGTTAAAAAAGAAAAAAAAGGAAAAAGAGATTAGGAGTAAAGATATATATACCTGATACTTCTTGAGAGAATGTACCGACTCGCTGGCAAGCCAATAAACTCCTAAAGAATGCTCGAATCGAGTATGTACTGCTCCAGGATACACCAGATATGTCAGACCTATAAAGATGAGACGAAAATAGCACTATTGCTCGGTTTAGGTCCTTGTCTACCAGTTGAAAAGTTGAATTAAGAATTTTTCAGAATTGGATTTTTTGATTAATGAACACAAAAGAACGTAAGTAGGAGAGAATCATACCACAAATTATTCAATAAACGCATATAAGCAATTCTATCAGACCTTTTAGCAAATTTGCTCCTTTAATATCCCTGCAATAAATCCGAAAAGGAACACCAAAAATAGAGATTAAGGACATGCAGATGTAAAATTTCAAACAACAGATTTTGTCATGGCCCCATAATGCTGGCGCACATACTTGTTAATGGAACTTGGATGAACGTACTCTAGGTATATGTAGAACCTATCTTCTGTCTTGATATACAGAAAAATATTAATACTTCAATTCGTAAATAGAAAATTATATCACATATTGTTTTCTTAAGGAAAGAAACATCGGATACCCTGGTAGAAACAAGAAAGGAACTTACAATTTCACTGCCATAGTATTGCACAATGTTCGGGTGCTGATATTGGCTCAGGAACCAAATTTCCTGAAATCAAAACATACTTTCAGATGATTGATATTGAATGCACAATTTTTCCACTATTCTAATTTACATTCCAAAACCCCTCACATATTACCTTACTTTTGCTTTAGATATTTTGTTGGGCAACACATAACTTTTCATTTGTGGAATATATTTAGGGAGTTAAGAAATGAAATATGTATGAACATTGGTAACAACAATGAACAACCTACAAGAATATAAACCCCAAGTTTTTTTATATTTATTTTCTTTTAACATAATAGAAGTACACAACTGACCTGTTGAAGCTGCTTTAGAGATTCAATTGATTTTTCATCCTCAGGAATGATATTCACCTCCTTCGTAGCACACAGCGCACAAGTATGCCTAACATATTACCAGACACACTTTTAATGGGCATAGTTAGCCGAAAATTTGACAGCTCAAATGAATTATAGTGATGAGACGGCCTTTTTTTATTATGATTACATGATCTACAGTAGAGAAAAGATCGATGCTTTCAGGGACTTCTATTTGGATTGCCAATCCTACTTCAGAAAGATAGGGATTATATGATTTCAGTTGTTCTAGTAATAGACATTAAAATCAATTAGAAAAGAAAACTAATAATTCATCTGAGTAATCAACTATTAGATTGAGTTAAGTAATAGTTGCTTACATCGATAAAGATCAAAAGGTGAAATGAGCTTGATGAGTCCAGAGCCTACCTACATTTTCAATTAAATATACTTGTTTAACTCTTTTCTTTCCCAAGCAAACGTATTCCAAGATCTTACTAATAAAAAAATAAAAAGCTGAGCAACGACCAATTTGGACTACAAGAACAGCATTCACCAATTGAGCTACTTTCTATAGTCAATTTCAAAATTAAAGACAGTTGAATGTCTAAAATCAGTTATCGTACCTGCTCAATGTAACTGAGCACACTGTCATCAATGAGTTTGCAACCGTAATAAATCAAAGAAAGATTACCAATATGGTCCATTTTTTATTTTTCCGTATTTATCTTATTTTCTGCAACAAGAATGATAAGAATAAAAAAAAAATCTTTTTCTTCATGTCCAAACAAAGAAAAATAATTTAGTCTTTTTAATTATTTAATATCTTAGCAGAATAAGAAAATAAAGGCAAATTTTCTATCATTTTTAATTTTATGATAAAAGATTATAACTCTATAATAAAAATTTTATGAAAATATATAGGGAATATAAATCTCATTTTATATTGATTGAAGTTCTATTAAACTTTCCACAATAGAAAAAAAAAATTCTTCTATTGTGAAAACCTAGAATTTGAAAACACTGAGAGAGTTAATTTGAGAAAAAGCACCTGCTATTGAGAAGTTTTCTATACCGCAAGCATTGGCAGCCCACACCAATAGCACCTGAACTTACCAAAATAACCTCATACCCCTGAGAGTTTAGTTCTTGAAGCTGCATTTGTATGAAATTAAATTAAAACATAGTTTAATATGCAGAGGTAAAAAGAATGAGAGCATCTTTTGACCAATTTAGTATTACCTGCTCAAATAAAGAACCCAATCGACCAACTGCTAACCTCCCGTCTGGTCTCGTCACAACAGCAGTTCCAATCTATTAAATTGCGACATACAAATTGATTGAGTCACTGAATTTGTTTCAAAATTTAATCCTCTGCGGAGAAACTGAATGGGAGGCGGGGATTTAGGTCTTGGACGATTTGGGTTCGAGGAAATCCACCGTCGATTACATCAATCAACCCTCTCAACCCTCTCCTTCGCCTTTTTCATTTCTCTTTGTTTTTCCCATCTGAGAGAGCCGGGGAGAGGGAGGAAGAGAGTCTCAGAGCCGTCATCGTTTCCCTTGGCCGCGAAATGGAAACCCTAGAGGCACCGTCGTTGTCCATCTCTCTGCTCTCTCTCTCTCGCGGCGTATTGAAAGAGGAGACGCCTAGATCGGTGCTTCGAAAAAAGAAAAGAGACGCGTATTCGCATTGGGAAGAAGCGAATACAGAGGAAACGCGTTTTTCTGTTTGTTCAAGTGAAATAATTTCTATGTGGTTTTTCATGTAGCAGGTATGTTTCGAAATAAATTTAGATTTCTACACACTTGACAACATGAAACATATGTATAAAATCAAAATTATTTATTAAAGGCTGAGATTAAGATGTGGTTTGATCAGTGGCTGAGATCTTTTGAATGGATGGCTCAGATCCTCTCTGAACGAATAGATGCTTGGGTGCTAAAAAATCCAACGTGATATTAGTAGTGCTGATTAACAACCCGAACCCAATCGATCAACACTTACCAATTATTTTCCAAATCAATTAAATGGAGGTCTAGCTTTTTCTGAATGGCCTCAAAATTCAAAAATAGAAGGAGTTTAAATTGGTTCGGGTTCTCATGCTATGCATGCTATGAAACCCTAAACCAATTTCAAAATAGAAGGAGTTTAAATTGATTTGGGGGATAGAAAGAGGAGTGACATTGGGGGATAGAAAGAGTTTAAATTGATTTTAGTTTAAATCAATTTCAACTAAAATCCTCTTAAATTGGGGGATAGATCCCTGAAATTGATTTGGAGGAGTGACATTGGGGGATAAAATCAACTAAAAACACAACAATCGAATTCCTAACAGGTGAAGAGGTTAATGTAAATAAAATCAACTAAAAACACAACATATAGCATCTCAGTCTCAAAGAAATGAAATTAAAGTATTTCAGGGGGGACTTACCAAATAAGTTTGTATTGGAGAAGATATTTGCGCCCCTCTTCGGATTTCCAAACAGGACATGCACCGAGACGTGCCACCAGATGGAGAGGTAGCGAGGTGCTCAGACCAAATACAAGGATTAGAGGAGAGGCGATGTGTTGTGAGAGATCGACAGATTAGAGGAGAGGAGTGTGAAACTGAGGGTCGGAGTGAGAGGGAAAATTTGGGCGGCCGCCTAAATATCTCTGGGTGAAATTTGGGGGGAAGCATGATGCGAATGGGGGGGAATCTGAAATGTTGGGAGGGAAAGCTGAAAAATGGAAGGTGCTCTAGGGCTTCCTTTTAACTTACGGTTTGAGATATAATCTGTTATCTTTGAGATTCGGGCTAGCGTTTGAGATGTACGAATTGAATGGGTTTTATGATTCGTGCTAAGTTAAAAGAACGGTCCGGACTAAATCTTATGAAGATTGACGCATGTATGCATCCAGAGAGAATGTTTCCTTAGAACAATTTTCTTTCAAATTAAATGGACAGAGCAGTTTCCTCTTCATGCGGTTTATCTTATATGTTGGAAGGTCCTGTGATTATATACCCATGCGCTCCTCGTAGTCAGAACTGATGTGTTAAATAAATCACATATAAATTGGATATGTGAGCATTTAATTTAGAAATAGAGATGATTTGCACACTTGATAAATGAAATTTACACAATAATGTTTGAAGTAGCATGTTTATGAATTACTAAAGAAAATTGTATAAAAAAAACAATATAGCATAACATACTTATTGCATGAATAACACACATCCATTAAGTATCAACATAGAACATTAACTCTTGTAGTACGAGTTAATGAAGACCCGCAATTGTATGTTGTCCGACAGTCGATCAGAACCGTTCAAATCGAAGAGTATCGCATTCAGAGCATTGCAGTGAAGTTGGATGAGATTTGATGTTCGTTTACCTTTCCATCAAGCCGACGGAAATTACAAACATCGTATGGCCCCAATTAGTTTGCGTTGGATCGAAGCTTTGCCACATTGAAACTTCTGTTTTTATTTTATTGTTACGTACAATATTTGCCCTTGATCATTAAAACTAATTTGGAATCATTTCGATAAAGATCAATCGTTGAATTTTGATACGAAAATGAACGGTCCGTAATTATTTGCTCAATTTCAAGGGGCAAATATTAATGAAATGATATGATATCAACAATTAATGAGATATATTCCAAGGGTATGTTTAAATATAGAGATTATTTATTTAGGATTTTAATCATATTATTTGCTGTACAAAAAACACTAATTAGTTGGTCTGCTTATACTAGCCGTCTGATGGGTGATGAAGGGTCATAGTCCGGAAAGGAGACCTCCATTAGAGAGTTTTGAGCATGATAACCATTTCGATGAGGTGACACAAAATTCATTTGTTGATCCGGCGCACCCTCAATCATCTCGATTCTTTAAAAATCGTGCAATTAAAATCATACGGTCCCGATCTAACAATAAATATTACGGTACCTCAGGTGATATCTAAGTTTGGTAGGTGTAGAGAGCGTAAATGCTCCCTGGGACTTAGAGAGATTTTGAATCCTCTCTGGGACTTGAATCCATATTCTCGACGGTACCGTAAAAGACTCCCTTTTACAATTAGCTATTTACGGTTTGAGATTAACTCTCAGTCGGTTTGGGATTCGGGCTGACTGAGGGGTTGTATTATTGGGCTTTGAGATTCAGACCAAGTTAAAATGAACGGTCCAGATCCATTAATTGTAAAAAATTTCCTATTACGGTACCGTCGGTGATTGAATTCCTGGGACTTGGCCTTTATTTTTAAATACCAGACGCCCAACCCCAGCCCTCTCCTCTATTTCTTCTTTTTGAAATACCAAACGCCACCCGGTGCTTTCTCCTCTATCTCTTCATGTTAAAACCCTACTTAGCGGAGAAGAAACCCGATCGTCCCCGCCGCTCCCGCGATTCTTCCTCTCAGTCATAGCCTTTTACTCAACCACCCATTTTGCACTGCCGGGACCAGCTCTCTTCCTACTACCTGCGCCGCCTCGATCGAAGGGCGAACCGCACACATCGGAGAAAGGCAGCGACAAAAGGCGGCGACAAAAGGCGGCGATGGAACCCGAGCATCCGTCCGACACACGTAAGAGTTTAAAGGGTTTTTTGTTAATTTCACAAAAGTTGCTTGTTAGAATCACAGAAAAAGGGTTCAGAAGTGAGGGTTTAGAAGAGTTTAGAAATATTCGATGTAGAACTGATGCGGGTTGTTGATTTAATTTTCATAGATCCATTAGGTTTAGGGTTTAGAAATAGAGATGTCATGTTACTTATTCCCTTTGTTTTAATCTGGCACAATAAAAAAAAGGGATAATTTTTCATATACCCTTCAAAACTCTTACGGTTGTTTTAGAAAACCCCTCAAGTCTTTAATTTCTCTTATCTCTTCTAGAAATTGCACAAAAGCTCTAGAAATTGCACGAGACTTCATTTCAGCTTTATCCCTTCTATAGTTCTTGCGCAACTATTAAAGCTGAGCATATATGGGAGAAATTCGATTGCATGGGGGTCTCGTTGGGACTATGTATATAGGGTAAATTTCAGTTTTAGTTTTTTAAGTTGATAAAACACTTAAAACAGAGCCGACACTTTAATTTAAATGATAACTTAGCCCATACCGACACTTTAGGAATTAGCGGCTTGTCATACCATTTGAGAACCATACCAGCTAGCAATGGTGCTGGTCGATAGACCACAATAATTTTTTTTCTTTAATCTTAATTGAATTTGCAAGAGAATCTAGTTAGAGATGATTTGGCAATGAAGGCACATCACATGCCTAAACCTCGAGTTCATATCACTCCGCTCATTGCTCCCGATATCTCTCATTTTGACCAGTTATAGAGCACAGCAAAGGTGTTCTTTCTTTCCATTGCATTACACGAGAGTCACCTTTTATCAATCTTCTTTGCCTTTTGGCTGATATCTTTTACTACAGTTTGTTCTTCGACTGCTTGGTGCTTGCTCTTGCTTCTCAGGATCAGTATATTCATTTTGTGCTTCAAGAGAAAGAACAAAGGGCAATTTTGTCTTTTATTTTCAAAGCATAGATAAATAGTTTTCATAAATTAATTTACTAAGGAACCGTAAGAGTTTTGAAGGATATATGAAAAATTATCCCTAAAAAAAAGGATCGCTTTAGAATTTCTAAATAGGCTGTTTCAATTTCTTGATTCAATTTCTGTTTCAATCTCTGTTTTAGAGATGTCAATTTCTGTTTCTAAATAGGCTGTTCTAAAAAGATCGCTTTAGAATTTCTATATTAGGTTTCAATCTTTCGCTTTAGAATTTCTGTTTCAGTCTCCCAACAATGTCACTCCTCTTTCTATCCCCCAAATCAATTTAAACTAAAATCAATTTCAGGGATCTATCCCCCCAATTTAAGAGGATTTAAGTTGAAATCAATTTCAGGGAGCTATGCTTGTTTTGTCATGCTATGCTTGTTTTTTCTACAGAAATAGAAGGGTTTAGTGTTTAGAATAAAAAAATTAATTACACTTAGGATTTATTTGAAGAGAGAAGCTATGCATAGCATGAGCTATTCAGAACAAGGGTAAATATGTCAATTTATTAATTTGTCAATAGGACAGAGATATTTTGGCTGTCAGTCGGTGGAAATTATGCAAATCAACCCTTGTGTTTATTACTTTGTGTTTTCATAATATGTTTTAAGGTACTGTTTTTTATATACCCTTCAACTTTTCTTAATAATTGATTACTATGTTAGGGTTCTGTTTTAAGGTACTGTTAAACCAATTCCAAATCAACCCTTGTAGAATTTTCATAGTAATTGATTACTATGTTATCTCATTTTATTAAGAGAATTAGAATACATGCATCGTGTCTCAAATGAGAATACATAGACCTCGCCAATGGTAGAGATACTCTTGACAATAATATAATTCAATAATTGCATCTTTAGCTTTTTGTTTGAAGCCCTTTGATTGCCCTTTGATTTTTATTTTCTCTTATAAATCAACTAAGAAATTGACACTGTATTGACCGTAATTTAAGAAATTTACCCTATATTTTAATTGTTGCAGAAACTAATGGTACGGACGAAGATTGCTCCCAGTTTTTTGTACTTCAACGTTGAAAATCCCCGAGGCTAAATCCTAGCCCAAGTATGACAGCTGCTGCCCAGTCACAGCAGATGCCCACGCCCCTGTCACCGCAACCCTTGCCGGCCAAAACTGCAACCGCAACCACCACCCGCAACCCGCAACCGCAACCCCAACCCGCAACCGCAACCGCAACATGCAATCAGCAACCGTCACTGCCACCATCATCGCTGCTGGAGGCATCCCACCCCCTTCCGTCACCGGCTCAAACCAAGGAGCACCCAGTCCAGCTGCCACCGCCTCAACCAGATCCTCGTCCACAGTCCCAGAAAAAGCGAAAAACTGACAAGTTGAGCACAATGGTGATCCGTGAAGTCAGGAGATCGAAGAGGCTAAATCCACTTGATGATCCCGATCCCCCGCCAGTTCATGAAACAGAGGTATCGGCCCGACTGTGGTTTGGCCCAGGTCCGCCCCCCCTCGTGCCAAGTCCCGGACTCGGGCCGAGACAGCTGCTGCCCAACCGACTCTGGCCGAGACAGCTGACGCACAACCGACTCTGCCCGAGACAGTTGCTGCACAACCTACTAATGTTGAGACAGCTGCTGCCCAGTCCGGGACTCGGGCCGAGCCAGCTGCTGACGAACAACCGACTCTGCCCCAGACATCTGCTGCACAACCTACTGATGCCGAGACAGCTGCTGCCCAGTCCGAGACTTGGGCCAAGCTAGCTGCTGATGCCGAGACAGCTGCTGCCCAGTCCGAGACTTGGGCCGAGCTAGCTGCTGATGCACAACCGACATGGGCCGAGCCAGCTGATGCTGATGCACAACCGGCTGTTGCACAACCGGCTGATGCCGAGACAGCTGTGGACCAGTCCGGGACTCGGGCCGAGACACCTACTGTCCATTCACCGAGACACCTACTGCCCAGTTCGGGACTCGGGCCGAGACAGCTGCTACCCAGTCAGGAGATAGCTCCCCTCGCCCACATACTGACTGGTCACCGTCCGGTCCGAGACAGCATCACAGCCCCAGTCAGGAGACAGCTCCCCTCGGCCTCTTGACGAAGGGGTGTATACCGATGATGGCAGCATTAGGTGCCAGAATCGTCGGACCCTCCGTAGCTGTCCTGATGCTTTTCAGGCCTGCGGGAGAGAGCTTGACGAGTCGGCAGCTCAAGAGACGGCTGACAAGAAGAAGCGAAAGAGAAACAAGGGGAAATCTGACGTGAGGTGTGGTCGGGGACTTGCGAGGCCTCGTGACCCGGTGCGTCCAGATGACAGACCATACCTGATGGTGGTTGGGGACGCAGAGTTCACGACCTCGCCATTTTGCACCAAGGTGATAACCACGACACGGGTTCTAACTTTGGAGAACCTGCCGGGACCGTATAGGTCCTACAACATGTTTCCATCGCGGATTCGGCTGGTTATCCTCCAACAGTTCTTGCAAAGGTACTCATGGGGGCCTAAGGAAGACATTGGACATTGTCTTGATGTCTTCGAGAAGATTACGGCGGAAGCATACATGCGTGAGCTGAATGAAACAAGACAACAATTAACGAAGAAATATGGAAATGAGAAGGAGAAATGGAAAGACTTTCCTCCTAAATGGTGCAAGAACATAGAAGCTTGGAAGGGGCTGTGCGAGGTATGGTCCACAAATAACTAGGACCAACAATCGGCCACCAACCGTAGTAACAGAATAAGCAAAAAGGATGAGGTCCATCACGTGACTGGTTCCAAGAGTATGTTTCGGCACAAGTAAGCATTGGTATTGAAAAACTACATTAATTAGATTCATCCTTAAAATTTAATTTTTTTTCATCATCACTGACAAATCTTCCATTTTTGAACATCAGATAAAGGAGAAGGGCGACTCTGTCGGATTGAAGGATGTTTTTGATAAAACTCACATGTGCAATACACCGGAGGGAAAGGTGTACCTGACCAGGAGAGCAAAAGAGGCAGTGGTAATCCCCTTTCTTTGTTGTGTTTTAATCTTTCGAAGTATGTAGGCAGTGTGTTGTAATTGGATATGTGGTTCAATGCTAAAAACAAAAAACAAAAAATGGGATCATATGAACAAGTATAAAATTAACTGGTACATGTGATTTTGTGGTCCTTTTCCTTAGTTTTTCATCTTCATTAATATGTAGTTCCTGCAATGGAGAAAAGTAGTTTTACTTCAATTATACCAGCACAAAAAAATATAACATGTTGGAAGTCCAAAGAAATAACTAATATTAAATGGTCTAGTATTTTTAGATCAAGTGAAGAGTAATGGATCTCATGCATACTTGACTAGTACAGTTGCATCACTCAAAAAACACACTCAGAGAGTTGAAACCAAACAGTAGAATCTTAGCACTTTTTAGTTTTCATTTATTAAAATTTTTAATTCACTGATTGTAAACAATTGTTGAATCCTCTCAGTCATAGCACAGAACAATTACCAAATAAATTATGACTTGTGATTTTTTCCTAACCACTGCAGGAAAGGTTTGATGCACTTAAGGGGAAATACGGGGATCAGATGGAAGAGGATCAAATATGGGAGAAAGCTGTGAAAGGAGAGGACTCCAGAGGCAGGTTATTCTGGTTTGGCTTCCGGGGAAGAACCAGCAAGTCAACCTGAGTACTCGAGACAGTTGAGGCGAGCCCATCGGGTCCAACCAGGAGCACTGCCACCTCTGCTGTAGATGTGAATAGGAGTTACTCAAATGTAGAAGTGGCACAGTTACTAGCAGCTGAACGAACCCAGTTTGCTAATGAGATAGTTGCCCAGGATAGGCGACACAGAGTTGAAATGGATGCTCTTCATAAACACCATGAGTACACAAGAGCGTGTTTTGATGCACTCTTCAGAGCAGGTGGACTGAGGCCTCCACCGGTAAGCATTTTTATAAATTAATATATGGTAGTTTCTCACTAAATACTAATAAGGCTAACAAGAAAATCATATTTTACAATTGTTTTGTAGGAGCCGTCGTCGGAGGCCAATGCTGATGGGGGTCATAACGGGAGTGGAGGCCACCCCAACCCAGCAGAGGGCAATTCGGGAGGGGGAGATATCAATGAACCATCAAGGTCTACTTCTGGAGGGGAAGTGCAGGGCTCTTAAGGCCCAGGCTCTCTGATCCACTGTGTTAAACTTGCACTTTGTAATAAATTAATTTACTTTCTATGTGTGTACCTTGTGTTGATATGTCTAACTGTGTTAAACGTACTATGGCTTAACTTGAATTTCAAATATGTTTAACTTAGGATGTGTGCTGATATGGTCTGCTTGTGTTAATTGTATTAATTTGCATTTCAAATATGGTCTGCTTGTGTTAACTTAGGATGCATTTCAAATATGTTTAACTTGCACTTTGTCACTTTAAATCTCTGGGTTATGTTGGTTGTATTAATTAAAATATTATGCGTACAATGGGTACGCAACAAAAAAATTAACTAAATTAACAAATGGATGCCACTATTTCCATTGGTATACCGTTGGAAATACCTCATATTACCTCTTGAATCGGGCCGCCGCATCCAGTATTACTTTCTTTCAGGGATCTATCCCCCAATGTCACTCCTCTTGAAAATAAAGAGCCATCGCCAGCTCCTCTCTTGGACCCCTCGGCCACTGTCACTTGGACCCTTCGCCTGCCAATCTCTTCCACCGCCTCTTTCTTGGAGCTCATTTCGTCCCAAGTTAACTCATCTTGTTTCCTCTAGGGCCCCTGTGCATCTGTTGTTGGGTTCGGTGAGCTAGGGCGAGTAAATTGACTGAGGTTAACATATTCTATTTTTCATTTGCGCATTCACCTATTTTTATTTACTGATTTGACTTGTAGAGTTGCAGCAATGAAAAACTGAGAGTAAATTGATAAGGTGATAATAATTGAGAACAATTTTTAGATAGTAAATTCACTAATTAATCCCCAACTACTTAATGCACTGCCTTGTCATCATTGAGAACAGTTTTTAGATAGTAAATTATACCCAATGCACTTTCTTAACAGCTGCACTGCCTTGTCATATTTGTCATTTGTGTATTTGTGCTTGCTCCATTGTGTAATTAACTCAAGTATATATAATCTGTACAGATAGCTCATCATATGGAAACTGATCGGGGGTGGATGTACAATGGCAGAAATAAAACTGGTGGAAATCTTGAACCCGAATTTGTGAAGGGTGTCGCTGAATTTATTGCAACAGCAATGTCCAAACCCTCTGTTGTGCGTCTCGATCGACAGGGAATGAAGTGTATCCCGTGTCCGTGTACATCATGTGACAACCTCTACAACAAAGATGTGGGGACTTTCGAACTACATCTTTATCGTTTTGGATTTTGCAACTCATATCATGTTTGGCACAAGCACGGCGAGCCACACCCCAATTCAGCTAGCTCTCAACCACACAGTCCACCAACTTTGAACTTTGCGACAGACCGAATGGAAGACATGGTAAGTGATGCCGCTCCTCAAGGATTTGATTGGAATGAGGAGACACCTACCGGAGCAGCTAAAAAATGGTTCGACATGATGGAAGCATCGCAAACACCGCTTTGGAAAATTAACTCAACGGGTGAAGTGAAATGCGAGACACACACTATCTTATCGGCTGTGACACGTGCCATAGCTTTCAAGTCCAAACACCAATTGAGCCAAAGATGTTTTGATGATATGTTGGGTCTCATGAAAAGCACGCTTCCATGTGGTGCAGAAATGCCAAAAAATTTCTACCAAGCAAAGAAATTGGTTTCGGAATTGGGCATGGACCATGAGAAGATAGATGTATGCCCTAACTTTTGTATGCTATATTACAAAGGAGCGAACAAGAAGAAAACACAATGTGATGTATGTGGGGAGCCAAGGTATAAGCCAACTGGACCCAACAAGAATGCTAAACCCGTTCCACAGAAGGTACTCCGTTATCTACCTATCACACCCCGATTGCAAAGGATGTACATGACCAAATCATCTACGAAGAATATGAGATGGTACAAGGAAGGTGTGCGTCACAAAGCACCAATGATGGTACACCCGGCGGATGGTGAGGCTTGGAAACATTTCGCTCGTAAACATCCTGATTTCGCAGGAGAGTTGAGAAATGTCGTGTTGGGGCTAACAACGGATGGGTTCATGCCATTCAACTCGAGTGCAGCTCCATATTCGTGTTGGCCGGTATTTGTCTTTCCGTATAATCTACCACCTGGGATGATAATGAAAGAAGAAAGTATGTTCCTCGCGCTTGTCATTCCGGGACCGAAGCATCCGGGTCGGGACATTGACATTCTCCTCGAACCTTTAATTGACGAATTGAAAAAATTGTGGTTACATGGCGAAATGACATGGGATGGGTACAAAAGAGAGAATTTCAAGATGCGTGCACAACTTTGTTGGACGGTGAGTGATTACCCGGCTTACGAGATGCTTTGTGGGTGGGGTACAAAAGGAAAGTTGGCTTGTTTTTATTGCATGGACAAGACAAAGGCTTTTCAACTCGAGAATGGTGGAAAAGCATGTTGGTTCGATTGTCATAGGTGCTTCTTGCCTCCGAATCACGCATTCCGTCGAGACAGGAAGAATTTTAAGAAAGGTAGAGTCGAGAATGATCTGCCACCGCGATGATTGACGGGAGAGGAGCTTGAAAATATAGTGAGTTTAATTGGGGAGATTAAATGGGGTAAAGAAGGAGCATTAAACCAGATTCCGGGTTATGGTCAGACTCACCATTGGCAAAAGAAGAGTATTTTTTGGAGTTTACCATATTGGAAAGACAATCTGTTGCAACACAATTTGGATATGATGCATTTGGAGAAGAATTTCACAGAAAATTTGATATACACGCTTTTAAGCATAGGCGGCAGAACCAAGGATAATGAAAAAGCTAGAAAAGATCTAGCTCTATTGTGTGATCGTCCCAACCAGCACCTAACTCCAGCCGATAATAACCCGGGAAAGATGAAAAAACCAAAGGCACCATTCGCACTCTCTCCAGATGATAAGAAGATTGTTTTAAAATGGCTCAAGGATATAGTAAGGTTTCCCGATGGCTACGCATCCAATTGGTCAAGGTGTGTTAACTTAGTCACTGGAACCCTCATTAGGCTCAAAAGTCATGATTTACATGTGTTCATGGAGCGTCTCCTCCCCGTCGCCTTTCGAGACTTTGTCCCGGATTCCGTATGGGATGTTTTATGTGAGATTTCAGCATTCTTCAGAGAGATTTGTGCCAAGGAGCTTGATCCAGTGAGGGTGGCAACCTTAGAAAATGATATTATCGTTACAATGTGCAAGGCAGAAAAAATATTCCCACCCGGTTTCTTCGATTCAATGGAGCATCTTGCAGTGCATGTAGCATACGAGGCTAGAATGGGTGGTCCAGTAGGGTCCCGATGGATGTATCCATGTGAAAGGTGTGTTGCATATTGCTTCTATTTGTCGACCATGAAAATATTTGTAACAACTAACACTAAACTATTGTTGCAATTACAGGTGTAACAAAGAACAACGTATGAGAATCACAAACAAGGCGCGTGTTGAGGGTTCGATCGTGGAGGCTACAATTGCCAAAGAAATTGGTACTACTTCGACACACTATTTTGCAGAAAAATCTAATATTGGCCAAGAAGTCGGAACAAGTACCCGAGTAGCTAGGCCACTTTCTATATTCGATACTCCGGGCCGGTTCATTGGCAGGGAAAGACGGAGGACTCTCGATGACACGGATTTTAATGCTGCACACACTTATGTTATCCTCAACTGTCCAGAGGTCGGTGAGAAGTACTTGGGGTACAATATTATGAATTTTCTTTTGATGTTTCCAAAAGTATCTATTCTAAAACCAATATCAAACCTAATATTTGGACATATTCTAATGTGCAGAGAGTTTGATACATGCATGCTCAACTCTGGAGTAGCCACAAGCCCCCAAGATTTGCCAAAAGTTCGTCAAGATGGTTTTGCACAGTGGTTGCGAAAAAAGGTAATAAATTCTCGTGATGAAGACGATTACTACATACGAATGGCAGGAGTCAAGCCTAGCAAACAAGCGTACTTCTATGAAGGATACGAAGTCAACGGGTATCGATTTCACACAAAATCATGTGGGGAAGACAAGACAACTCAAAGTTTCGGTGTTTGCATCAAAAGCGTACTTCTATGAAGGATACGAAGTCAACGGGTATCGATTTCACACAAAATCATGTAGGGAAGACAAGACAACTCAAAGTTTCGGTGTTTGCATCAAAGGCGAGTGGGATGCAAATGCCCCACAAATTGATTACTATGGAGTTCTCCAAGAGGTCATTGCACTAGAATATGATGCCCACACGGTAGTTCTCTTTAGGTGTGATTGGTTCGACATAATAAACGGTGTAAAGGTGGACCACGAACATGGTCTTGTTGAGGTTAACCATACTTCTCGCCTAGCAACTTACGAGCCGTTTGTATTAGCAGCGGAAGCAACCCAAGTGTGATACCTACCATATGCATCGCAAAAGCCTGAAAGACGTCAATGGTGGGTGGCATTTAAAACAAGCCAGAAGTCAAGGTTTCATGCCGAGGGTGACGATTCAAACTTAGAATTTTACCAAGATGAAAGGCCGGATAATCCAATATCGGTCTCAGATGGACCAGACTTTGATTGGGATGGTATGGTCCTTGGAGAAAACGACTTCGAGCTAGTGGATGAAAGAACAGTCCTCCCGTCCACAACATCAGCTGCACCGCAATCAATTGCGAGGGACGAAAACCACGTAGATGAAGGTGACGAAGAGCATGGCAGGGAGGAAGAGTATCACATGGAGCAAGGTGATGAAGAAGATTATGATTCCGATGAAGAATATTAATTGGTAAAGCAATTCCGATGTTTGGTAAACACATTGTTGTACTAATTGTGATTTTACTCACCTAGCATATCAAGTAATAACCATGCTTGTACCAGCCCCATACATAAGTGAAACTAAGCCAAACACATGCTGGTATATTGAGTTGCCTAAACAGCCCCAATTTGACCTACTGTCAGTATAACATCTGTACAGAGAACTCTGAACTGAAATTGATCAAATCCTTGCACTTACACATACTACAGACATATACAAGCACACTGAAAAAAGAATCTCCTAAAAAGGATTTTTCTACAAAATTTGGTGGCCATTTGAATCTCATATCCTGAAAACCGAAAATACTGTTAAAAACAGTGTACTGGCACACCAGCCGACCCTCACAAAACAGTGAAATTCACTGAGTTCCAAGCCTTCATTATTTTTGAAACTTTTTGAGTATAAACTACAGAAGTTAACCATCATTTCCATATAGAGAAATAAAAATTTTGTGTAGCCATTTGCTCACAATAATTTTCTAAAGATGGACTGTCAAAACTGCACTGTTTCATGTATAATTGTCACTATAGTTGTTTTCTAATTTAGTAACACTGTTTCATGATGCCGCTCACAAAAATTTATGCTAATTTTTCTAATTTAGTAACACTAATATGTTTAAAAATATATATTGCAGGAGGACAAATTAAAGAGACATTCAAGGCAGATGTTATATATTGTTTTTATTTGACACAATGTTTTGTATCTCAATTAAATACATTGCCTTATTCTAAAGACCAAAATTTATGTTTTCATTCTAAAGTTCAGTTTATCTAAATTAAATATTGCTTGTTGCTGTGATTTATTTTTATGCACCATTTAAGTAAAGGGAGATCTTAAATAAACATAAACGTTTATTTTTATGCTTTGATATATACTTTTATTTGATCATTGTTTAGTCTTTTGTTGTTCGATTACTTTTGCACTTTATGTTTAATCTTACTTTATTTTGTTTTATTAGTCTAGACCGTCATGTGGTGGCCACACATGAGAGATCGTCATCTTTAGGCTAATCGAATTGCGATATGGGAGAATAAAAATACTAGACTAGTGTGTGAAAACCTTAACCGGGGATACCATTAGTTGGATCAACAAAAGTATACAATGGAGTCTCGACATTCGCAGACAAATGTCGCATTGTCGTGCCTTACCATGGGGACACCCAAAAAGACCAGACGAGGAACCTAGGCAAGTGAAGGCTTAGACCTTTGGGCTAGTCACAGTTCTCCTTGCACTAATCAAGACAAGCCTTAACAGGATCTCTTAATTACTAAATTGGATTAGAAACCCTCATACAACAACTGAAAACCAACATCAAATAAGGTAAGAATCAAAGCGGATTGAAGTAACAACGGTGTGCCAAAACCCTAGGAATTCACATCTCTATCTTTATTTTACTTTTAATTTTCACCAAATACTTTGATCACAACAACAACTATTTGATTTCAAATTTTGTCTAGCCTTTCAAAAGATTGTGGTTTAATCGTTCAAGACCTTAGACCTTATTCGCTGTGGATCGACACTCATTTATACTACTCGATAGGATTATGCGCTTGTGATATGACCCGATAGCAAACCAAGTTATAAATTCAAAAAGGCATCACGCGTTTTGCTTGATCAAGCTTTTTGGCATCATTACCGGGGAATAACAGTTTATTGTGCAAGGCCTTGAAAGACGCTCTTACTTTAACCATTAAATCCAATTAATTAGGAACGCTTAGACTTTTAATTTTCTGCATTTTTATTTTTTTCTTTTATTTTATTTTATTGCAGATTTATTTTAATTTTTCAACTTTTTATTTTTCAAGATTTTTCACGCTGACCGAATTATCCGTACGAAGATCTGTAATGATTGCACGTAGGAGATGACAATTCACTTCCACTTCACCAATAAGAGCCCCTCAAAGTCATGGAGGACCCACCAAACGAACCAATTCATAATGATCCACCGATCAACAACAATGATGAAGGACATGAAGAGAACATTGGTGATAACATAGATTGAGATGCAGTGAGACCCAAACTTCTATGAGACTACTTCATACCGCGTGCAAATGATCCCAACTCAAAAATAAAATCCACCAACAGTTGCAAACTGGAATTTTGAGATCAAACCCACTCTCATTAACATGGTGTCGCAGTGGCAATTTGGAGGATTTTCAAGCGAGGACCCACATCTTCACTTGTCAATTTTTCTTGAAATATGCGAGATGATCAAAATCAATAGAGTTACCGATGATGCAATCAAGCTAAGGCTATTTTAATTTTCATTAAAAGATAGGCTAGAGCATGGTTGTTTTTCTTATCGACCAATTCCATTCAAACTTGTGACCAATTGTTTAACGTGTTCATTGCAAAATATTTTCCACTTTCCAAAACTTCAAAATTCAGAAATACAATTACTAATTTTGAACAAAAAGAGAGTGAATCATTGTGTGAATCATGAGATCAATACAATGACATGTTGAGGTGTTGTCCACACCATGGTTTAGAAAGATGGTTAATTATGAAAATATTTTATGATGGGTTAAATCCTACCGCATGGTTGTCTATTGATGTTTCTGCATGAGAAGCAATCATGAACAAGGAACCTGACGATGCGTACAACCTCATCAAAGAGATTGCAATCAACCAACACTATTGGACCTCAGAACGCAAGAAGCCGAACCCAACACCGAGCATGTACCAAGTCGACGAACCCATCATGTTGAACCCAAAGATTGATGCATTACAAACAACACGCAACAAGCAGACCAAGCAGCAAACGGTAGCAGCAGTCAACGCTGCAACTACTTATGGCTATTATGTAGCATAAATTGACATGCGCCATTATTATAGGTGGAGCAACAAGGTAAAATAGGCATCACAATACTGGCTTTATGCTTTGACCCTGCCGCACAAAATCCAGAGGATGTAGCTGCGGCAAGAAGGATGATAGATTTTCACATTGGATGGTTTGTTTTTATTTATTTTTTTTATCTTGTTTTATGTATTTATGCAATAAGTTTTACTGCTTTGCAGTACTGAAGTACCAGTATATACTTGACTTCAATATTATGTTCATTCATCCCTTGGTTTACGGGACCTACCCGGCTGTTATTAAGAAGAATGTAGGATCTCAGCTGCCGGTCTTAGTCGATGAGGATTCTAAAAGGGTCAAGGGGTCCTTTGATTTCATTGGTATCAACCAGTATGGTTCCTTTCCGGTACAAGATGACATGAGGCAATTAGAAAATCAAGTTCGCGACTACATGAGTGATGCAGCTATAAAAATGCCAGGTAAGAAATAAAAGTCAATTTCTCTTTGATTTAATATATTCTTTTTGTAAAATTAAGATTGTGGAGATTGATTTCTATGTAGATTAGACTTGTCTTGGTTGAGGATTGAACAATACTACATGCCAGTACATTTGGGAATCAATTAATACAAAAATAAAAATACCAATTTATGTTAACAAGATAAAACTGATAATTATTATCAAATTATTGATGGTTCTTTTTCCTTTGCAGCATTTGGAAGATTACACAAGGTATCTTTCTCTTCAAACGGAAACATAAACCTTATTTTTTTTTCTTCCTACCATGTTGGATTTTTAGTAAATTGCTCAATTTATGATTATGACCCACAAAAGTTACCCGGCACGTAAAAGATTTACGGCATGGTATCCATGCTTCACAGCTTTTAGGCAGGAACAAAACAAAAAATCAGCAAATTGCAAACAAAGCATTTTCTTTTTGGCAAACCAAATGAAGAAGTTATATTTTTTTTTTAAATAAATAAGTAAACAATAACTATTAGCAGTGTGAGCTGACAAAGTTTGGTAAGGGCCTTAACTGAATTTAGTTTACTTACTGCTGTAGTTGGTGGACCGAAACAGATGTATGGTTCATTCATTTGGGCTCGTAGTTGGATTGACAACCCAAATTGTTTTTGGGCCAATCTACTGGACTATGACTGAAACATATACCATATTCTAAAATAACATATGATCTGGTTTAACATTTTTACCATATAAAAAAATTATATTTTATATTTCAATACTCAAAAAGTACGTTTTAATATGAGTGTAGGTTCAAAATCTAATAGTCCTACTAAAAATGATTTGAAAACTTGAACTATCTCATGCTCTAAAAAAACAAAACTAAATTGTCTTGGGCCAATTATTGTTGCTTTTGTGTTTGGTCTACGTAACAATGTTTTTTTTGTAGAGTGCTTGGCAGCTGCTGCCAAGTTGTAGGAATGAAAAGAAAATACATCGCATCCAATTACAATCTACTTCATATCAATATCTAAAGTAACAATTTCGCAGTCACAGTTGTGCCTCTTGCAAAATCTGCTCCACCAACCCCTCTAGTGGCCTCCATCTGTTATTGAAAATAGTCTTGTTCTATTGCCTCCATACAAACCAGCAGACACAGAGGACTAGGTCGGCCCTTCTCTTTTCCACTTTGCTTCCGTCCTATGAATCATTGCATCCCAGATCTGCGTCAGCGTGCCATCTCTTGGGATAGTATCCCTTCCAACTCTGATACTTATGCCCCTCTATATCTGAACCACATATGGGCATTTGAAAGGTGTACTATCGTCTCAATTGAGCCTGCTCTGCACATCACACAATCTAATGCACATCTGATATTCCTTCTTGCCATTACATCATGGGTGAGCAATCTCCTTTTTAGCAGCAGGTATGCAAAAAGTTTGACCGTTTCTGGTATTTTGTACCGCCATAGCTTTGCGTACCGATCTCTGATTTTCCCCATTCCAATCAGAGTCTGATAGGCACTCTTTGCTGAATAACTCCCTGATGATTCTAGGCGCCATATCACCCTATCTTCGGATTCTATGAGGCGAATTCGATGCAACCCTTCTATCTCTGCAGGTGCCAGCAATGGTAATATTGCAAATGCATCCTTCAAAGAAACATTATATCGTATCGGCCTGGACTGTCCTATATCACATATGGGAGTGCCACTCCATCCATCAAACCAGAATGAAATACCTTTGCCATTTCCTATTTCCCATGTTATACTCCTTAGAAAGAGGGGATGAATTATCCAGAGATGTTTCCAAAAGAACGATCCCCCTTTTATCCAGAGTGTCGGGCTCTTTGAGTGATCACCACTAGTTTTAAGGTTTCGTAGTACTGTTGTCCATAATGAGTCCGAAGTGGAATATAGTCTCCACCACCACCGTAACAGTAATGCTTTGTTTTGCAGACTCAAATCAGTTAACTCCATCCCTCCCCATTTTCGTGGCTGACAAACTAATTGCCAATTAAGCAAAGGTATCCCTCTTTCATTGGAATTTCCTTTCCTCCATAAAAATTGATGCCTAATACTATCT
Organism: Carex myosuroides; assembly: GCA_028015225.1. Lineage (NCBI taxonomy): Eukaryota > Viridiplantae > Streptophyta > Magnoliopsida > Poales > Cyperaceae > Carex > Carex myosuroides. The sequence continues at coordinate 18,428,919 of CM051471.1, read as the reverse complement.
AGCCTGCTCAATACCCATTTGGGCAAATCAAAACAGGTCATGTAGTATATGGGTATAGAGGATAAAACTGATTTTACTAACTGCAGCCTTCCCCCTCTTGACAACATTTTCCCTTGCCACCCCTGCAGTCTTCTGTCCAGTTTTTCGATTAGTGGCATGTAATCATGTCTTCTGGGCATTGTGATCGACAAGGGCATACCGAGATACATGATTGGAAATTCTGTTCGTTTGCTTCCGAGCACTTGCTGCACTAGTGTTGAGTATTTTAGGTATGGTGTTTTTATACTATTTTAACTTTTAATATTTATAAACCTTCGTACCCAATGAATAGGTTAGTTGCAAGCGCACAACCTATCAATCGTAGTATTTAGGTATCGATCCACAGGGAGATAGGAAAATACCAATTTTTAGTAAAGAAAACTACTTTTAAAACTAAACAATAAAAGTAAAAAGGGGGGTTTTGTGTAATTTCGTTTTTAAAGGAGAATTAATGTAAATTAAAAGTTCGTAAAAAGCAATAAAAGTCGGGTGAAAATCAAGTTTGAGAAGTCTAGGGGTATTCGGTCCACAATCCCTTGCTAATTCTATCTACTCGGTTTGTTTAAATTCATGTTTGATATGACGAGGTTTCTAACTTATGTTGTCCTCGGAATAAATATTGATGCCATTATCTTGGGTGGATGGTTTAATGTTCCTCAAATTCTAGGAGTTTTAACTTGCCTAGCGGGATATTTAATACACATGCTCCAACATAAACATCAATATTTATTCTAAGAAAGCTTAAAAATGGTTTATAATTTGTGTTAGCCTTTGGAACAAATATTGATACAAATACTTTGGGTGGATGGATTAATGTTCCTCGAATTCTAGGGCTGTCACTAACCTAGAGGGATATTTAAGTCACATGCTCCAAAGTATATATCAATATTTATTCTAAGGTGTCCTAATTAGGTTTTGACTTCACGATTAAGTCCTTCATCAAATCCTAACCTTAATTCCTATAGTTCCGGGTTGGATATCAAAGTACGGTCGCTTCTAATCCAAATCCTAAGGTATATGTTTATGATTTCAATTAGTACTTTCCTTACCTTGACCAATGCTAGAATTTAATAAACTAAAGCGGAAAGACACGATCAACGCGATTTCAAGCTACTTCAATTCAATAAACCCTAACCAAGTGATTACGATTCAAGTACTAATTAAATTCATAAAGAATAAATCACAGAAATTAACATCAAATCAAACAATCATCATAAAAACTAAAATTCGAGTAAAATAGAATTAAACAAGTTCATGCTACATGACCTAAACCCCTAGAGAGAAACTAGCCTCTCATGGAGAAGCAAGTATTCATCACGAATTCAAGTACAAAATAAGTAAAGACAAAGAGAAACTAACTAGAGAAATAGAATACACCCTTCTCTAATCAAAAACCTTAGTCTTCCTTGCGTTTGCTGTGAGAATTCGCCTTCTTTCTTCTTGATTTGCTCCTGTGGTTGATGCTCTATCTCGTGAATTTCTCTCTTAGAATGGTGATGATCATGGAGAAAAAATTCCCTTTATTTTATAGTAGATCTGGAGCATATGGACGTGGGGAATCATTCTAAATCTGTCCCAAGGTGTTCCCCACGTTTCCACCTTCCATTCTCCACATTTGGGTAGTGGTCTGAAGTGCCGAAAATAGAAAATCTTCCGAAATAGCAGTTTTTAGGCTGAATGCGGCCCAAGTGCGTCCGCACTGCGTCTGCACGGGTTTTGGTTTCTGTTCTGGTTTGCTCTCCAAGTGCTGAGTGCGTCCGCACAGCTTCCCAGTGCGCCCGCACTCCTCTCGGACTTTTCTGTTCTTCCTTGCCTCAGAAATCTGAATTTCTCTAAGTCCGGAGTGCGGGTCAAGTGCGGGTCAAGTGCGTCCGCACTTTGCTTCTCTGCTACTGGATTTCTTCTGGAAAATTGGTTAAGTAGGAAGTGCGTCCGCACCAACTTTTAGTGCGTTCGCAATCCTCTCGGACATTTCCTCTAGAGCTTGGTTTTTCTTCTAAGTGTTGAGTGTGGCCGCACTCTGGTGCTGTGCGTCCGCACTTAGCTTCTTTTTCTTGTTTTCCTGTGAATTTCACACAGACAAATGCAGTAACTTGATTCTAGGGGTATTTAATCCTATATTATACTAAAATACATGATATTTGGTGTGATTATGTGATAAAAACCAGACCGAACATATATATAAATTAAACCTATCAAATTCCCCCAAGCTTGAACTTTGCTTGTCCCCAAGCAAAACCTAACTTGACTAATATTCGGTCTCTTTGATACACCTTTTATCAAGTATATTTCTTAAGTGAAAAACTTGTATGATCTTGCCAAAAATTAAAAATCCTCATGCAAATTTCCCAATTTTCAAGTTTAACCCTCGGATAATTATGACTCAACCCACAATTTGATTACTCTAACTTTTATTTCCTTAAAGGTCTAGAAATTACAAACTTCGTCTACCCAAATTTATTAAAAGAAATGACATCTTAAACGTGGAATTTTCAAATTCCCCCAAGCTTGAATCAAACTTAGGTCTAGAAATGTTGCGGACTACGTGTGTTGATACATGCATATTCTCATTTTTGTTGTTGCTTTTGATTTTTCTTTCATGTTTTAGCACTATTTTCCCCATCCTTATTTAAGCACCGGTTAGTTACAAGTAGTTAACTGTACCCAACCGTTCTAATTCAAGGGTGCTTTGCATGCTCTTAGTCTAACCCTTCCAATAACACGAATGTCAATTTTATCGGGAGACTAGCGGAGCAAGAGTGCTAAGGACTCATAACCATATATAAGTACGTCATGAAGCCGTAACATAGGTCATTGGAGTCACCTTTTATTTTCCATATTTTTCAATTTTTACCCAATATGCATATATCATGAATACACACATCCCTAAGTATTCTTTCATACTTGTGGATATCCCAATCTTTCTAAATTTAAAATTTCCAAATCTAAATAGCTTCTCTAATAAATTTGAATTTCTAATGCCATAATTTCATACACCTTTATTTTCACTAAGTTTTTCGCCAAATTACGTGATCATTTCAAATTATTCCAAGGGTTTTACCAAAAATTCGAAAAAATTGTGCATGAACACCCCTAATTTTCGTCAATCACCCAAATTTATCAACAAAATGCATGACACAAAACTAGGTAAACATCCTAACAAGTCGGACTGGACCCTATTCAAGGTTAGGTAAAACCCTAGTTTTAAACAAAAAATTTAAACATGCCTAAACTAAATGCAAGATACAATTGTGAATTTCAGTTTTTCATTTAACCTCCCCCCAGCTTAAACAAAACATTGTCCTCAATGTGTCAATTCATACTAGAAGAGAAAATTCAAAAGAGAAATAGAAACTCACAAGATATTGCTCGGTTTAACGTCGGGAGCTCGACTTGTTGAGGCTCAGTTTAAAGGTGGTGGATCATCGAGGGCAATTGCCTCCTTTTCGATGATCGGTTCATCTTGAATGAAATGTTTGAGCTGCTGTCCATTGACCTTGAATGAACCCGTTCTTTCGCTCCAGATTTCGAAAGTACCATGGTCGAAAACTCGTGACACTTGATATGGTCCTTCTTGAAAACTTTTTCCGATGTGTTTGTCGTGCCAATGCCTTGTCTTCTCTTCTTGGTTCAAGGCAGCATTGATTATGACGGGATGTGTCTCATATGAGCCAAGAGATTCGTACTTGAGGGTTGTTGGCAATGATATTTGAGTTCGACCTTCGGTGGCGTTGTGCATGTTGAAACGGCAAAAACTGGGCTCTGCAAAGTTTCGTGTTGGCTGCTTAGGCCGCACGATGGGTTGTTTTCGTCATTTTGAGTTGTTTCTTTATCGATTTCTTCCAGAATTTCATTCGGTTGTTCTCCTTCCATCATCCTATCTAAATGATTATCAATTATAGAGTCTAAAACATCTACCCTGCATATCGAATCATTATCATTAGATGGAAATTGGAGAGATTTAAAAACATTAAATTCAACCTTTTCATCACCTACTCGGAAAGAAATCTTTCCATCACGCACATCTATGATTGCACCTACTGTGGTTAGAAAATCACGTCCCAATAGAAAAGGAGTTTGTGTATCCTCTTCCATCTCACCACAACAAAATCTACCGATATGAAAAACTTACCAATTTTGACAATTGCATCCCGCATAATTCCTACCGGGTATCTAACGGATCTATCCGCTAATTGGAGCGACATTTTTGTTGGTTTCAATTCTCCTAGATCTAGCCTTTCATAAATCGCTTTTCGCATTAAACATACGCTAGCACCTAAATCACACAAGCAACTATTGAATTCGGTCTCCCCAATTTTGCATGGAATAGTAAAACTACCGGGGTCCTTAAGTTTGGGAGATAGTTTGGTCAAGAAAAGTGCACTACATTGCGCATTTAGAGAGATGGTTCCGACCTCTTCAAGTTTCTTTTTGTTTGACAACATTTCTTTGAGAAACTTGACATCGGTTGGCATTTGTGCAATTGCCTCGGTGAAAGGTATGGTAATGTTCAGTTTTTTCAATTGCTCAATGAATTTGGCATATTGTTGGTCTAGTTTGTTCTTTACCAACCGTTGTGGAAAAGGTAGGAACCTAAGAGGAGGAACATACTTTGGAGTTTCAGATTTGTGTACCTTTGTTGAGTTAGAATTACCCGTTTTGTGAGACTCTTCCGGAGTTGTTGCAATTGGTGGATCAATTGGTGCAGCTGAAATCGGTTCAGATTGTGTAGATTGAGGGAGTCCTTGTGGTTGGATTGGTTCATCATATTCCTTGCCACTCCTCAAAGTCACAGCATTTGCATACTCTCGTGGATTGATGTCGGGTTTGCCCGGAAGTGTGCCTTGTTGGCGAGAGGATGCGGATGCTTGTTGTGCTATTTGTGTCTCTAGCATCTTCGTTTTAGTTTCTAAAAACTCAAACCTATTATTCAAATTCCTCAAGGAATCCGAAATATCAGTATTGATGTTTCTTTGTTGGTTCATGAACTCGTTTTGAGAGATCACAAGGCCCTCTATCAATTTTTCTAGTTTGTTGTTTTGAGAAGGTCCTTGGTACGAGTTTTGGTTTGATCGATTTTGGTATTTATTGGAATTACCTTGGTATTGATTGGAGTTGTCATTTTTGGTCCTCCATTTGAAATTCGGATGGTTCCACCTTAAGTTAAGGTTGTATGCATTTGAATTGAAATTATCATTTGGCCTAACCTTATTGTAGATCGGGTCATTCCTCTTATCACCTTGATTGTAAAACATGGAGTTGACTTGCTCGACTTTCTCTCCTTCTAAAAGGACTTGGCAATCGGCAGTGATATGGGTCGCCTCTCCACAAATACAGCATGAAGCCTTTTTCGTCACGGATTTGACGTTTTGCATTTGTGCCACTTGATGTTGCAAGGCTTCCATTTGGGCTCTCAAGGCGGTAACTTCGTCGGTTTTCAAAATCCCCGGTGTGGTTTGGGCTCGCCCACCTCTTTCGACCGTCCACTCCCTTTGGTTAATCGCCATATCTTCAATCATTAGCATGGCTTATTCGGGATCCATTTTTGACATGTTTCCTCCTGCGGCTGAGTTTAAGTGAGTCTTAGTGGTTATCGTGCAACCTGCAAAGAAGAATTGAAAAAGCAACCACATGTCAAGGTCATGGTTAGGGCACAAGCGTTAGAGCTCGGCCCATCTATCCCATGCCTCGGTTAAGGACTCCCCTTCGGCTTGTTTGAATGTCGTGATCTTTGTTCAAAAGTGCTGGGTTTTGGATGGAGGGAAGTATTTTCCTAAGAATAACTTCTCCATGTCATCCCATGTCCTTATGTGGTCCCGATTCACGGTCCTTAGCCACGATCTTGCATTATCTTGGAGGGATAGGTGGAAGCATTTGAGCTTGAGGTTGTCTAGCTCTTCTCCTTCTCGAGCGAAAGTGCCGCAAGATTCTTCGAAAACTGCCAAGTGGGCATGTGGATCTTTGTTTAGGGCTCCCCCGAACTGACTTTGGCCAAGCAAGTGGATGAGAGAGGGCTTAATTTCGCGTGGATCTTGGCCTTGAGGAATGAAACCGAAGCGGTGGCCTTGTTGGCGATTTCGGTCATTTCCGTTGTGGTTTGGATTGACACCGAAGAGAGGATTGTTATTGAGAATATGAGGTGTCTCATTGTTGTGTGGAGGAGGAGGAGGTAGTGGGTTGTTGTTTAGAGGAGGAGGAGGTGGATTGTTATCGTGAAGGACTTGATTGAGAAGGCTTTCCGGATAGTCTTCCACTTCTACCTCAAAGCTGCGAGGCATGCCTAATCGGGGATCTAGACCTGCCATTGGTTGAGAAAGAGAGGATTCGCCGGCTTTGATCTTCGCGGTTTGACTCCTTGTGACTGTTGCCAGCGCTCAAATCTATGAGAGAAGAAAAGAGATGAGATGTGAAAGAGAGAGAATAAAAATAGAGAATAGTAAAGTGCAGAAAATTAAATAAGAAAAGTAAATTTCAGAAATTGTAAAAAAGGAAATAAACTATTTTTGGGTTTTTAATTTCTGAAAAGGAAATAAAGTAAATAAGGAAACTAAGAATTAAAAGTACTTTCCTAAAATAAAAACTAGTATCTATCCTATTCTCCCCGGTAACGGTGCCAAAAAGCTTGTTGAGTATTTTAGGTATGGTGTTTTTATACTCTTTTAACTTTTAATATTTATAAACCTTCGTACCCAATGAATAGGTTAGTTGCAAGCGCACAACCTATCGATCGTAGTATTTAGGTATCGATCCACAGGGAGATAGGGAAATACCAATTTTTAGTAAAGAAAACTACTTTTAAAACTAAACAATAAAAGTAAAAAGGGGGGTTTTGTGTAATTTCGTTTTTAAAGGAGAATTAATGTAAATTAAAAGTTCGTAAAAAGCAATAAAAGTCGGGTGAAAATCAAGTTTGAGAAGTCTAGGGGTATTCGGTCCACAATCCCTTGCTAATTCTATCTACTCGGTTGTTTAAATTCATGTTTGATATGACGAGGTTTCTAACTTATGTTGTCCTCGGAATAAATATTGATGCCATTATCTTGGGTGGATGGTTTAATGTTCCTCAAATTCTAGGAGTTTTAACTTGCCTAGCGGGATATTTAATACACATGCTCCAACATAAACATCAATATTTATTCTAAGAAAGCTTAAAAATGTTTTATAATTTGTGTTAGCCTTTGGAACAAATATTGATACAAATACTTTGGGTGGATGGATTAATGTTCCTCGAATTCTAGGGCTGTCACTAACCTAGAGGGATATTTAAGTCACATGCTCCAAAGTATATATCAATATTTATTCTAAGGTGTCCTAATTAGGTTTTGACTTCACGATTAAGTCCTTCATCAAATCCTAACCTTAATTCCTATAGTTCCGGGTTGGATATCAAAGTACGGTCGCTTCTAATCCAAATCCTAAGGTATATGTTTATGATTTCAATTAGTACTTTCCTTACCTTGACCAATGCTAGAATTTAATAAACTAAAGCGGAAAGACACGATCAACGCGATTTCAAGCTACTTCAATTCAATAAACCCTAACCAGGTGATTACGATTCAAGTACTAATTAAATTCATAAAGAATAAATCACAGAAATTAACATCAAATCAAACAATCATCATAAAAACTAAAATTCAAGTAAAATAGAATTAAACAAGTTCATGCTACATGACCTAAACCCCTAGAGAGAAACTAGCCTCTCATGGAGAAGCAAGTATTCATCACGAATTCAAGTACAAAATAAGTAAAGACAAAGAGAAACTAACTAGAGAAATAGAATACACCCTTCTCTAATCAAAAACCTTAGTCTTCCTTGCGTTTGCTGTGATAATTCGCCTTCTTTCTTCTTGATTTGCTCCTGTGGTTGATGCTCTATCTCGTGAATTTCTCTCTTAGAATGGTGATGATCATGGAGAAGAAATTCCCTTTATTTTATAGTAGATCTGGAGCATATGGACGTGGGGAATCATTCTAAATCTGTCCCAAGGTGTTCCCCACGTTTCCACCTTCCATTCTCCACATTTGGGTAGTGGTCTGAAGTGCCGAAAATAGAAAATCTTCCGAAATAGCAGTTTTTAGGCTGAATGCGGCCCAAGTGCGTCCGCACTGCGTCTGCACGGGTTTTGGTTTATGTTCTGGTTTGCTCTCCAAATGCTGAGTGCGCCCGCACTCCTCTCGGACTTTTCTGTTCTTCCTTGCCTCGGAAATCTGAATTCCTCTAAGTCCGGAGTGCGGGTCAAGTGCGGGTCAAGTGCGGGTCAAGTGCGTTCGCACTTTGCTTCTCTGCTGCTGGATTTCTTCTGGAAAATTGGTTAAGTAGGAAGTGCATCCGCACCAACTTTTAGTGTGTCCGCATTCCTCTCGGACATTTTCTCTGGAGCTTGGTTTTTCTTCTAAGTGTTGAGTGCGGCCGCACTCTGGTGCTGTGCGTCCGCACTTAGCTTCTTTTTCTTGTTTTCCTGTGAATTTCACACAGACAAATGCAATAACTTGATTCTAGAGGTATTTAATCCTATATTATACTAAAATACATGATATTTGGTGCGATTATGTGATAAAAACCAGACCGAACATATATATAAATTAAACCTATCAACTAGAAATGTTTGTTGAGGCTCCATATTGATTGTTAGGAAGCAGCTCTTATTGTAGTTGATGTGCAAACCCAAAACTTTGGCAAATAATCTCAGTATTAATTTTAAGGCAATGACCGTATCTAGAGAGCCATTTGCAACTATGACAGTATCATCTGCGTACTGTAGGGCCATGATTGGTTGTTGTACTCTATTTGTGATGTTCTCCATCAGTGTAGAGTTAGCTACCTCTATGAACCGCTGTAAAACATCTGCAGCGATTATGAACATCATGGACGAGAGAGGGTCGCCCTGTCGCAGTCCTCTCCTATGGTCAAAGAAACGGGACTGGTCTCCATTTGCTACCACTAGTGATGAGGAGGTTTGGAGCATGCATGTTTTGAATCCATTTAATCCATCTCGTTGTAAATCCTCTAGCCTGCATGATTCAGACTAGGAAATCCCAGTGAATTGAGTCAAATGTCTTCGTGAAATCAATCTTGGCAAAGATCGCATGGTTCTTTGAGGTTTTAATGTGCTGCAGTGTCTCCCTCACAACAGCAAATGTCTCTGCAACATGTCGGTCTCTCATAAATGCCGTTTGGTTTTGAGATATGAGAATTGGCAAGAACCTCCTCAATCAATTTGCTAAAACCTTCGATATCAGTTTTGGTAAGAGATTAATAATGCTTATCGGCCTATAGTCCGAGACCGTTAGAGGAGCCTCTTTCTTGGGCACCATGACTATGTTTGCTCGGTTCATTGTCTTCAAGTCTAGCTTGTGCGCATAGAATTGATCAAACATTGTCATTGCGTGGTCACTTAATTAGCACATCCCAATATCTATGTAACAATGTTGGTTGAGTCTTTATGGCTTCTTATAATTAAGTAGTCTTTTATTTGTTGTGTTAAGAAAGAAAGAAATGTTATATTATTTAGAAGTTCAAATAATTAACATTTTCCTCTGACGTTGGTTATTTATAGCTAATTAATTGCTTGATGATTACAGGAGCTCCTGAGATAGTCAATTCGGCAAGTTGTAAAAGAACTTACGATGATGATTTTAGAATAATTAAGTTACCTCAAGCAATACCTTGAAGCATTGCATCTTTCCATAAGGTAACTACTATAGTAACAACATATCATTTCAATGGCGGAACCAATTCTTCTTTAGAGAAAATATTTTCTCTTCGTCTTCCGTCTGTCTCCCGTCTATGAAATTCATCTCCCTAATTATTTTACTATTTATACTTTTTGAGTCCCAAAAAGGAAAATGTATCATTCATCATGCCTCAATCCGTGCCCCCACACGCACTAAAGCACATACGTACTAACATAAGTGTTTATACTTAATTTTTAACCAAATATTTATATTATTACGATAATTAGTTATACTATTACAACTGATCCATCACTCATGTGTTTTTTACCAGTGCCTTTTCTTTTTTGGCATTCATTCACTCCTGCGCCGTCTTCCTTTTTTCCGGGTCTAAACTTACATTACATGCACGCTTCTCTGGCCTTCAGTTTGCTCTCCTTTCACTAAACATCCTTTCCATTTCCTTTACCCCTCCGTGCCCTCTGATTGTCTACTCGACAGCCCATCATATCATCCTTTTCTTGTGCTCATGCTTCTGTACTTCCCTCGTCTCTAGTTTACTCTCCTTCACTTCTTTCGACATCTAATACATTTTTAATTTTCCGCCCCTCCCCTCTTCTTGTCTACTGTGACAACACATGTCCTAGTATTATAATTCCTTGTTGTAATAGTATAATAAATTAATAATACTAAACATGCTTTAATAGTAGAAGCACAAGATTCAAAAGTATAATTAAACAGTACCAGTTTCAGTTTTTTAACAAAATAGCTTTTTATTATCTACGCACCTGTCATAATTAATAATAGAAACACATGGTTCAAAAATATTAACACTAATTAAGTTTCTTAACAAAACTACTTTCTTGTTGTCAATTTTCATTAGTATAAAATTGTTGTTCAAGCAATTCTCTTTTTAAGTCTGTTTGACTAATTTGCAAAACATACAATTATTGAATTTTACGATTTTCTCTACTTTATAAAGTATGCAGGTTCAAGACAATTGGAACTGCAATATAGAGTGTTTGAACCGAAGAAATCATCAAGACATTTATCAAGAATTTAAATTGTAAAATTATAAACTTGGTAAAGTGTTTTTGATGTTGTTTTTACAGGGACAAAAGTTGGTAACGTTTGATAAAAGTTATAACGTTTGATAACAGTTATAACGTTTGACAAAAGTTATAACGTTTGACAAAAGTTATAACGTTTGATAAAAGTTATAACGTTTTAAATAATTTCAAAACTTCAAAATGGTTGTTTTGATCGATTAATTTCCAGAGGAAATCGTCTGGTAACGTTTGTCAAACGTTGGTAACGTTTGAACCAAGTTCACAGAAAAAGAAACCTAAATTTGAATTTTTGAACTAAACAGTTTCAACTTTTTGATAAAAATTGTAACGTTTTATACCAGAAAGCTCTTTCTAGAGCTGCCACTATAAAACGAACCTTAGGGTTCTTCTCAAAATAACTTTTGAAGCCGCCCCTAACTTTCAAAAAGCGATTTTCTGTGAGCTTGAGTTCCTCCATTGTTGTGAGAATTAAAACTTCAATATCCCTCAAACAACCTTAAATCTACTTCACTAATCTTGAGTTAGATTAGGTTAGAGTGAGTTTTTGAGTGTTTCTCTTGAGATTTTAAACTTAGAGACCTTGTTCTCTATTTGGACTAGCCGTGTGATTTCCTATTGATTGTAAGGGCTCACCGGTTTATAAGTTGGTCATGTGACTTCTCATTAGTTGTAAGGGCTCACCGGTTCACAAGTTGTAACATTTCTTTTTGGGTAATAGAAAGGCGTACCGAGAAGCGATTGTGACGCCCCGGAGACGTAGGCATTTTAAGCCGAACTCCGTTATCATTCTGTGTGTCAATTTCTCTAAACTCATCTACTTTACTTTAATTGCAATTATTTTCAGTTTTTAAGTATTAGTGGTGCCTTAGAGACAACAAAGTGGTATCAGAGCAAGTTCTACTCAAATAAAGACTCACTTAATTCGAGTTATATCGATCTAAAAATGGCACCAAATAGAATTGTGAAGGAACCCCGATTTTTGGCCTTACAACCGAAAACTTTAGTCATTGGAAAAGAAACATGGTTAACTACCATGAGGTTTAGGATATTGTAGAAAAAGAGTATGTATCGAAATTTGATGACAACAATGAATTGACCGTCAAATCCAAACTTGAAAAGAAAGATAACCTTTATGCAATAAATTATATAATTGCTAGTGTTAGTGAATCTGTTGGAATATTATGATGATATGAGTAGTGCCCACGAAATGTGGGAGGATCTAATAAATTGTTATGAAGAAAATACTCAGATTAAAAGGATTGAGACAATATGAATGATCAAGATCTCAACCTTGCGTTGATGGCAAGTGACAATGAAAGACCGATGATGGTGGATATTGACTCAATTGTCACAAGCGAGAACATCACCAACAAGAATACAATCGAGAATTTAACAAATATTGCCACATCTGAGGACGATAACATGGAGTTGGATGATACAAGTGAAGCCTCAACAATTCTCTCTAAAGAGGTAACACTAGAACTTGAAAGTAATAATTATGAGTCACAAACTGAAATGACAGATGAAGAAGAAGGAGGTGAAGAATGTGATTGTATAATTGATACAAGCATTCTCTTGAATAAGGGTCAAACACATAATGAGGAAACTAGACTAAGAACCTTTTTTGATGAATCCAATAAGGTGTCGCTTAGAAAAGATGATATAATTCAAGAGTTAAGATCTAAAATTGTTGAGCTTGAGTTCAAGATAAACAAATTTGAGTCACTTACTCTTGAGTCACATGAGTGTCAATCACATATAGATAAAATAAAGACACAGACAATAAGAATTGATATTCTAGAATCTCAAAATAGAAATCTAAAAGCTTCAAATATTATAAATAAAATTCTAAATCTTAAGGTTAAAGACTTAGAGTGCAAAGTTGTGGAGTTACAAAAATCAAATGGGACCAACACATGTCAATCACATGTAGGTGAAATAGAAATTCTAAAAGTGAAAGTACAAAATTTGAAAACCGAGAATTTGGCTCTAAAGTCTCCAATTGAATCCACTAATCTTATTAGTTTAAATCTTGATGATGTGGATAAAATGTTTGAGAAACGACGATATCCAAATGATAAGTCGGGTTTTGGATATAAGAAGGATCGTTCACTTGATTCCAAAAGTTTCTTAAATCTAAAAGAGAAAAAAGAATACAATAAAAATTTAAAAGATAAAAATAACCAAAATAGAGTTAGGTATGGTTTCAATTGCAAAAACTTCATGAATAAATATAATATTCAATACAATGGTAAGCGCACATTAATTTCACAAGGAAAACAAATTCAAAGGCAATTATGGTTCTAAAAAACAAAATCACACATTCATGTATAGGAACAATAATATTAAATACAAGGGTAAAAATCCACACAATAATTCGGAAAATACATTCACACCACAAGGGTCAAACAAAATCTACTTTAAGGAGCCGGATGGATGGTTTTATGAATTGAAGGATAAAAATGTTTCAAAAAGAGGGATCCAAAAAAATAGTACGTTAAGAATCACTTCCCTACATAATAATAAATTTGATTCACACAAAAACAAAAATTCTTCATCCAAGTTTTCAAATAGATTTTCAAATACTTCTTGGAATCAAACTCAAAAGTTAAATGGTCATTTCCAAACTCATTTTGAAATGGGTCCGACGTTAGGTACTAAGCCGAATTTCATATTTTGCAATTATTGTTGTAAGCTTGGTCACTCATCATTGGAGTGTAGGTTTAGGAAAGGAAACAACAATTCAAATGTTGTTTGGATTCGTAAAGTTGTGCTTTAAATCTCCCTAAATTATTCAAATTGCTAAACAATAAATGGGGAGATTAAACAAAAGGTATAGTATGGTAGACTTATTTTCCTTTCACAAGGGGTAAAATGATATTATTTTTAGTTCAACTAATGCGGCACTTGCCGAGGAGTTTTCATCTCTTATGAGGAGTGACTTCGAAATAAGCATGATGGGTGAATTGAACTTCTTCTTGGGGCTCCAAATCAAGTAACTTTCGGATGGCATCTTTGTGAGTCAAACCAAGTATGCAAAGGAGTTGATCAAGAAATTCAGAATGACCGAAAGCAAGACGAGTCCCACACCTATGGTCATCAATGTGAATCTCGACTCGGATTCAAGCGGCACACCCGAAGACATCACTCAATACCGAGCTATAATATGTAGTCTACTCTATTTAACTGCTAGTAGACTCGATATTATGTTTGCGGTATGTCTATGTGCTAGATTTCAAGCTAATCCCAAATAGTTGCACTTGAAAACTGTTAAAAGAATTGTAAAATATATCAAAGGCACTCTAAATTTGGGACTATGGTATGGCAAACAATCGGAATTAGACTTGATAGCTAGGATATACCGATGTTGATTTTTCCGGAGACCGAATGAATTGAAAAAGTACAAGTGGTACATGCCAATTTCTTGGTGGATCACTTGTTTCTTGGTCGAGCCGTAAACAAACCTCTGTTGCGCTTTCCACTGCGGAAGCCGAGTATGTTGCGGCCGGTAGTTGTTGCACACAAATATTATGGATGATCCAAACTCTGAATGATTATGAAATACGCTTCCGTAACGTACCAATTATGTGTGACAATACCAGTGCCATTATGATATCCAAAAATCCGGTTCTCCATTCTAGAACTAAGCACATAGAGATACGGCACCATTTTATTAGGCATCATGTTGAGAAAGGTGAATTCCAACTCATACATATTGATATCAAAAACCCTAAGGTTATATTTTGGAGGTTCTATTTTCAAGTCAATAAAACAAAAGATTCAACCGTTCTTGGAGGTAAAAGAAAAGAAAAAATTAAATTCAGGATTCAAGCTCTAATGCGGTTTAAAACAGAACATAATTTCTCCTTTTGACTCTCTTTCTCATGAATTTTTTTTTTTAAATCACGATTTTCCATAACTATTCTCATAGTATATTGCATCACATACCAGTGCATACTCATGTGTTTGAAAACCCGTATATTAATATATGAGTTCCCGCATCTGTGAAATCTCATCCTACATAATCCTATGACATCCGGACATGCTTTTACCCTGTAGCGTTCTTAGTTCATCATTTATTTTTCTTCGTAAGACTTGAGAGTGATCTAATTTCAGAAGGCAGATTATTTATTTATTTATTTATTTTGTTTGAAATAAAGATGGTGGTTATGTCTTCAAATTCCATTGATGATGGATACAAAACAAAGAGAAAATAAATTTTACAAAAGATGGTGGTCAGCTTTACAAAAGAGTATATCAGTTTTAAAATGAAGAAAAGATTACCATGTTACAGCAGGTGTAGTTAAGATAAGAATGTTTACTGGTAAGCTTGATCCATGTGATATTGTTGGTGAACTTGCACTCGAGTAAACCAAACCCTGAATTTTTGTATAATATTCCCAATGTGAATTGCATTCAATAATTTGACTTCTTCTCTAAACACTCTCCGGTGTCTTTCTCTCCGTATATATTACAAAACAAACTATATATTGTGGAAGGCAGATTATTTGTATTATATGATCACTAGAAAACAAAGTGCAAAACTATAAAAAGCTCACAGAATTTACCATGTACACCTACTTAATTTACAAGGATGATTTCATGAATTCATCAAAAGCATTGTCACGGTTCGCATTAATTTTACTTCCCAAAAATTTGGCGTACCAACGGGCTGAACTTCTCTGGTACCTGGGCCTTTCCTCGTCACTGAAATCAACACCAAAAAGGCCGAACCGGTTGGTATAGCCACCCATAACTTCCCAGGTATCCATTAAAGACCATACAAAATAACCATGCGTGTTTGAGCCATTCCTGAAAGAGCAAAGAAATTTGGGTCAAAATAATTGAAAAGGAATGTACAAAAATATGAGATTCTTTTTTTCTCCGGTTAGCAAATTATTTGTCTAATTCCTAAGATTTATTAAATCAGGCAAAAATAAATTAATGATATCAAACTGCACAACAATTATCTAATTACTGAAATTGGTGGTGGTGTAGTCAATAGTCAACAACAAAGGCAAGTAGGAAATGATGATCAACTTATCATAGATATAATTAATTACCTTATGGAAAGCTGCAATGCTTCTAGATATTGCTCTAGGTAATTTATTCTGAAATCATCCTCATATACCATTGCTGCGGTTGTTGGGTCAACAACTTCAGGATCTCCTGCGGTTGTCAAGTGAGGCTTAAATAATTATCTTATACAATTAATCTACTTTCTATAGAATGGTAAATGGAAAAGATCTAAAAACCATGATACCTACCTCAACAAACAAAACCAAAGAAATAAAGCAAAACATGACCAACTATCTTTCACTTTAATGTTGTAGAAATATGTTGCATTTTGCTTCTTGAAAATTCACTAGTACCAAGATCAAGAGGTTGTTGGGTCAGAACACCAAACCCAATAATTGAACCTAAAATTATTCAGAAAGTAAAGAAAAATCTGAGGTTACCATTTTCATGTATCAGAGTCAGAGGATTTCCATAGTATTCTTTGACATGGTCCAACAATTCTGAAAGACCCCATGGGGTTGCCTGGAAGACATCATCCGTATATTTTTGCAAGAGAGCCTGTTTTATTCAAAAAGTTTCATGACAGATAAATTTAAGCTCTCAATAAATAAATAAATCAAGTGAAAGCGTTTGAAAACAGGTAAATAAGACAGACAAGTACTATATGTAAAAGAACAGCTTTTGTTTATTCAAATGATACAACAGGTACAGCTTTTGTTTCTTGTTTTGTTTATGTTTTTTGGTTTGTTCTATATTCAATTCTTCTACGGGTTTGTGTAGGAATGTCGCATAAGTACCAGTAAAATGCATTTGGTACCAGATTTGACCTGTGTTGGTTTTTTTTCCCAACAAGTACCCTTCTTTTTTATATATCTCAATGTATGTACACAAAGTGTATGACAAAAATATTTTAATGTTATTTTCTGTTGCTTATCAGATTCATAACAATCTATAATCCAAAACTCCGCAATTATGAACATCAAAACTAAGAACGGGAAAGAATGTGCTTGCATTTAATAGGTTTAGACATACCTTATCTAAGCTTCCAGAAAAATGTGCTGCAACAAAAGGAAAAAAATAGTGTCACAAATTAATGACTTAATTTTAAATTATTTATAACTAGTTGATACGAATTTGCAGATTGTTGCACTAGTCCTTGACGAAGACCAAATACGGAAAAACATAATAATATGTTTTATGCAATCATGTAGTTGGGTCAATACTTCATCAGACAATTAGTATTTACAGTTCTTTTTCCTGAACTGACCATGTTCTGATCATAAGTTGAATCACAGTGTTGACCAAGTCAACTGAAGCAAGCAAGATTTGTTAGAATTCTAAACAATAGTTGACTAGACTAATTAGTTTGTTATAAGATTGGTATACTTGTATAATGTGACTATAAATACATTATGTATGTGTACTAAAGACGGAATCAATAAAATACAATTTCATTCTATTTCTTTCCTAAATTCTTCAGATAGCCAAATACCAGTCTTGACTTAGTTGACTTACCTGGTATTTTTATTGCCACGTCACGCATGTAGTCGCGAAGCTGGTGCTCCAACTGGATTGTGTCAGCTTGAACATAAATGGTAGCATAATGGTTGAGACCAATGAAATCATATGACCCCTTGATTCTTCTAGAATCTTCATCTGTGAAAACCGGCAAGCGGGATCCTACGATTTTTCTCATAACGGTCGGGTAGTCCCCAAACACCAATGGATCCATTAGCCTAAATGAAGGTATGTAGATGACAGTCAGATTTATAAAACTAGTTGTAAAGATTAGTGAAAATTGGAGATGAAAGAAGAAAACTTTTAAACTAGACCATCCAATATGAAAATCAACAATCCTCCTTGCTGCAGCTATGTCTTCTGGATTTTCCGTGGCTGACTTGAACCACATTGCCAGTATCGTAATACCTATTTTGCCCCCTTGCTCTGCCTATAATTAAATATGCATGTCACTTAAAAATGCAAAAGCAAAAAATAAATTGAGTATTCTGTTCAGCTAATTTTGCTTTTTTTTGTTCTTCCTTTCCCTTTCATTTTTGTTTTGAAATACTGGTTTATAAGAGAAAGAACCTGGTACTTCTCTCTATAAAGGGAGACAACTGATGCATGGCCAAGCAACAAATTGTGAGTCACGATGTACGGCTCGATTGTGGAGTTGCCGGCTGTACAGTTAGCCGAACCAAAAGGATAGGAGCATCGCTCAGGTGGGAAAGTCCCTGCATCATACCCACCAAGTGGTTCGACATTAGGCTCGTTGACAGTAATCCAGTTTTTCACTCTGTCGCCGAATTCTCTGAAGCATACATCTGCATATGCAGTGAAGTCATCTCTGAAATTTGTCAAATCAAAGAACTAAATTATTATCCAGACCTGTTATGCTGGTTGAGAAGTAAATAAAGTACCACTCAGGTTTAAGTTGGGTTAAATTTAAGGTAGAGCATATGTCAGTGTCAGTAGGCTTTTGGTTGATTTGGGTAATGTGTTAGGTGTGCCGATATGCAGGGGTGGAGCCGGTAAGGTCCAGGGGTAGGCAGTTGCCTATCTCTGAATTTTGAAAAATAATTTTGGTCCATGTATTTTTGGGATATTGCTAGAACAAATTTGTCTACTCTTCAGCCGAATTTATTTTCTTTCCGGACCAACTCATTTTTTTGCCAACTCGTTTCTTTTCCCGCCCAACTCATTTTCTTGCCTACCCCCTGGCCCAATTCCTGAGTCAGCCCCTGACACATGGCGTATGCCTTATATATTGCAGAAGAAGGTAATACCAGATGAAACCATCGGGCAATCCCACCATCAAAGTGGGCCATACCATGCAGTGGTGGAGATAAGGGACAGTTATTGTCCCCGACTGCAACTGGAATTTTATAAAAAAGGCCCTTAATATTTTATAAAATTTACAAATTCATTTAAAATTCTTACATTTCTCCTTAATTGACACCACTATAATTTATGCTTCATCATTGTTGTTGTTACAATTTTAAACTGTCAGACTTCTATTGACCAGCATCTGATTTCTATTGAATGGATGTATTGCGGATAGAAAAAGACATGAAGTTGTGTTTGGATGGGTTCTGGTCGTAGTTGTTTCATCCCTAGACAATAAATCTATATACCCTATGCTATGAATATGTTCTTTTACTAAAAATAAACAAAGTATATTAGAGGATAAACGGGAAGTGTACATGAACTTGGTGCTTAATAGCCCGTTATACTCTTCTTCAAGAGCTAGTGGTAGATCAAAATGGTACAATGTGACATGAGGCTGTATCCCTGTAAAATGCAACCAAAGTTTGTCAACACTTCTCAAAACCGGTTTATTTGGTCAGGAAAAGCATCTTAAAATTTTGTCCGAGCATAATTAGATATTGTGATATACGCACCATAACTCAAGAGCTCGTTAATTAAATTATTGTAGTATTGCAATCCCTTGGGATTAATCTCGCCTCTCCCATCTGCACCAGACAAAAAATCTTGAAATTAGCACTTAAAATGATATTAAAATTACAACACAGTGAGATTGCTAAATTTTGTGATTATTTCAGCTCATATTGCTACGAAATGATCCTTTTTACAGTTTAGTATTATTTCATTTATATCATTTCTACCTGGAATAAGTCGAGGCCATGCAATTGAAAACCGATAAGCATCGAGGCCCATCTCATGCATCAACTTTACATCTTCCTATGTAATTACATGAAACAATAACAAAAAAAGAAAAGAACATTAAATCAGATCTGTTTGTGTCATTTTTTCAGGTTAGTTGATGCATACATTTAAAAATACTTCAAGAGGCACAATCTTAAACTTGCCTTGTATTTGTGGTATTGGTCAGCTGCTACATCAAAATTGCTGTGGTCGGCCATTTTTCCTGGCAATAAAAAAAGTTGATCTTAATTTCAATTGCGATAGTTTTTTTATACTTCTCTTACCCATCTATTTTAAAATTATTTTATGGATGGCTAAACAAAAACTTGAATCAAAATAAATGTAGCCTGTACCTAATTTACAAGTTTTCATTTCAACAGTTTTCAATTGCACTGGGTCAATTTGTGTGGACAATGGTCCCAAATGGAAACCAGGCCTGAATAAAATAACTAACCAGCATGGCAAAAGGGGTCCCAAATGCTTGGTTTCCTTCCATCCTCTGCTGCTGCTCCTTCCACCTTTAAATTCATATCTTCTAATAAGTAATAAATAATATAACACAAGCCTCACCACTCACCACTCAATTTTATCACACCTAATCCCTCAATTAAGCTTTAATTAAGATTCGTGGGTACTTGATTTTGCATGGATGTTAAAGCTTTGGCACGAATCTTAATGCTGATCAAACGGCTCTAACCAGAAATTAGACCTTTTTTTTTCTCCAATGTCCATCGGACGGTCCCTGATTCCCTCAATCAAAGCTTTTTCAGAACAACAAATGATAAAGAAAATCTTCGTACCAGCATCATTTCTGTTTGTTTTCTTTTTTTTGTTAATTTTGGTATGAATTTTGTTGTGGAACTTTGTGGCTCCGTGCCAATGAAATCCAATTAGAGAGAGAGAGAGACCTGAAAAGCAGAGGTACCGGCACCGAATATGAAATCGGACGGGAAGTCATCTCGACTGAGCGCTGCAATAGGCTTCTCCTCACAAAGGAGAAGAAAAAGGAAACACAAAGAAAAGCAGTACGACTGTAGAAGTAATTTCGCCATGGCAAAAAGCTAGTAACCTACTTTCCTTTCTTACTTTACTCTTTTCTTATAAGCTGAGTGTGAGTGAGATGCTCTGTTTTTTTCTATCTCCTGTCAAATTGCAACGTTCAAAATCTACGAATGTCTAGAAATAGGTACCATTTTTAAAACTTTTGTCAGTGTCATTGTGTGGTTGACCAGCCGACTAGGACGTGTGTCATTATTGTGTGGTTCCCTCATTTTCTCTTCTTTTGTCGCTAATAAAATGCCCCCGCGCGTTTGTACAATGACGCCACCACTAGTTTGAATTTGGTTCTCTGTTCGTTTTTTCTGTTATAAAATCTGCGCCAATTAAAATTACACAACAAGCTTAATTGATTCGATTTTTCTTGTACACGTGGAGTAGGTCGGCTGGGGCCTCGTCCTTGTATTCTATGACAACAATTATTTATTACTTTCAGAGATATGTAAGTGTATCTATCAGATTATCAGTTTCTTTTTCTTTTTCTTTTTCTTTTTGTGCCCAAACTATCTATCATTGTTTTCACGGCAAAAGAAATAAATACGGAACTCCCGGGTCTCGACAACGACACGACGACATCCTGGAGGTCACTATAT
Source organism: Carex myosuroides (assembly GCA_028015225.1). Classification (NCBI taxonomy): domain Eukaryota; kingdom Viridiplantae; phylum Streptophyta; class Magnoliopsida; order Poales; family Cyperaceae; genus Carex; species Carex myosuroides. The sequence continues at coordinate 18,407,804 of CM051471.1, read as the reverse complement.
CAAAAGAATTTGTACAGAGATTTTTATATCGACTTTTTTATTTTAATTGGAAAAATAAAAAAATATTGCAGAAGGATCCGGTCTTATGAAATCTCGATTATTGGAAGAACGAGATAGTTTATTCCGTCCAGAATATTTTTTTTGTTTTATTTTCTTTTTTGGATTTCCTTTTCTAATATTGCATTGGTTACAGTCTTTCGGAAATGAATAAATCATATTTTGTATGAGCTAATGTATTAATATTTTGGTTGAATTTTTTATTTTTATTTTTAATTTTTTCACGCACTTTTGGTTCAAATTCTAGCTATTTTTAATTATTTATAAAGATATTTGTGGAGAAGAAAACTGTGACTCATCACAAACGTCTTACCTCTACACTTGAGAGTAGGTCCGATGGGCATCGGACCTACTTTGGTTCGATGAGTTTAATCACCGTCGATTTGTTTTAAGATTCGTGCAAAACGCTTTAAAATTCGTGCGTGTCTGTTTCAATTTAGTGCGCACAATTAAATTAGATCGGACGGTCATCATGCTCGTTGAACCTAAAAGTAGGTCCGATGGACATCGTACCTGCTCCGTTCTCCTTACTCTTATGTAAAGTATATATGTTACTAGAGTGGGAAAAATGGCACGCCGGAGCCGGCTCCGTCACGGAACGGCACGGTAACGGCACGGAACGGCACGGCACGCGTGTCATTCGCGTGCCGTGACTCGCGTGTCCCGTGCCGTGACCATTCGCGTGCCGTGACCATCTTTTGAAACTTTGGCACGGCACGGCACGGCACGGCACGTGAAAAATTTAGTCACGGCACGACACGTAATCACGCGAGTCACGTGTAATTAGGACCATTAGATATTGATTTAATGGTGAATCTTGAATAAATTAATTTAAAGTATGAATAAATGGCCACGCGAGTCACGCGAGTCACGCGGGTCACGGCACGTTTAGGCACGGCGTGACTCACGTGGCGTGACTATTCGCGTGCCGTGACCACCCCTTGACATTTTAGTCACGGCACGGCACGGCACGTGAAAAATTAACTTGGTCACGGCACAGCACGGCACGAGACCAAAGTCACGGCGTGTTAGTCACGGCACGGCACGGCACGTTTTTCCCTCTCTATATGTTACCAACCAAAAGCTTGACATACCATTTGGCAGATTTTCATTAGTACCGTGTCTTCGCCTCAGATGTTAAGTCAACCTGGCCCATAGAGCCCAAAACGGGTTGTGTAGCCAAACTCAAATTCAAACGTGTCACTAAAAGACCGCACTATAACTCAATTTCAGTCAATATATAAATGGAGGTATGACTCCTCATTTTTTCTCAAAATGACCGCACAGAGTAGCCCATTCATGCCCACCTACCTCAAAAATGGTTTGAGAAATTACCTTTGCTAGGGGTGTTTATTGGGTCCGGTTTAGTCGGTTTTGAACCGAACCGAATTAATTTGGATTAAACTGTTCAGTTTTTTCAGTTTAATGGTTCGGTTCGGTTTGCTTTTTAAAATCGAATTATAATTTTGGTTCGGTTCGGTTTGGAAATTTTCAAAACCAAAATAACCGAACCGACCGAACTTTTATATATTATGAATTTGGTCTGGACCGCCACGGTTTATTTCTTGATACCCCGGTTTATTTATTAATCAATTGCTTTAAATACTTCGGTTTATTTTTTAATATCCCAGTTTATTTCTTAATACCCCGGTTTATTTCTTAATACCCTGGTTTATTTCTTAATACCCCGGTTTATTTCTAAATATACTTCGGTTTATTATAAATCAATTGCTTTACATAAAAAAATTAATATGTTTTGGTTTGAACCGAACAAACCGAAATAAAACTTTGGTTAGGTTCGGTCGGTTCGGTTCGGTTGCAATGCTAAGTCAGTTCGGTTCGGTTCGGTTCTATTTTAGAAACCGAATTATTACTTTGGTTTGCCTAGTTCGGTTCAGTTTCAACCAAACCGAACCGATGAACACCCCAGGGGCGAATGATAGTTCAAGCTGGGGGGTGCTAAGCCACCCCAAGTGTTCAAAATTTTATTATCAAGTATCTAAAATTCTTACTAATTTGTCTCTTTTATATGTATTAGCACCCCCAATAATACTAACAAATTTAAAGGGTTTGAACGTAAATTTTAAAAATCAAAGTCACAGCAGACTGGACTTCATATTTTATTTGGACGTTTCGATTTCTGTGTTTGTGCAATGAACAAAAGAAAACAGATCCTTCCAATTTGAAAAGGTCATACCTATATAGAAAAAATAATGTCCGATTCTATATATTGAATTTTTGTATCCATCTGGAACTGCCATGATCATATATAGAAAACGGATCATTTCATTGAATTTTTGTACCCATCTTAATAAATAGTAAAAAAATTCAAAAAAATGTAAAATTTGATCTGCAAACACATTTTAATATATCCATCATGTTGAACGGTTTAGATCGACTGTTTAGACTTTGAAAATGTAGGGTGTAATCCGGTGTTACAAAAAAACAGTGTAAGTGGATCCCTCATCGTGTTATATTGTGTTATGCATTTTTTTATTAAAAAAAATAAAGATATTGTTTAGCACGTACCCCCTATACTCAAATTCTGGTTCCGCCCTTGGAACACCCCTAACCTTTGCTCATGTCCTTATGCAAGATAAAGTTGAGATATCTGAGAGGATACGCACTTGAGAAGTCAATAAAGCATGTCCCTGGATCCAGTGGCGTAGCTAGGAATTTTGTTATGAGTAGGCGAACATATATAGTTGCAAAAAAAAATTAACATAATATAAAATTACATCATCAATTAAAATAAACAAGAAGTCAATATAATATAAATGAGCATCAAAATTTTATAACAAATATTTTTTTACATATCAAAAAACAAGAAATATATTAATGCTACAAAATCAAGGTAATGGAGGGAGCATTATTCTACGGGTCTTCATATTTTGAAATTGTTGCATAATTCGTTCATCATCTACCTCATCAAACAACTCTTTCTCAACGTAAGTAACCAAACAATCATTCAATAATTGATCTCCCATTGAATTCCTTACTCGATTTTTCACATAATTTATCGCCGAAAATACCCTTTCAGCACTAGCCATAGCCACCAGCAATATCAATGCTAATTTCACAAATTTGTAAACCAATGGATAAACATTGTGCCTCATCTTTTCCACCATTTTTTGAGAAAGTTCAACTAAGCCCTTTAACTCTAAAAAATCATCATCACTTCGCATATCCATGTGATAATTCTCCAATTGACCATCTATGACAGCAAGTTCATATTGGTTGAAATCAAAGGGATAGAATCAAGCTAATTGAACCAACCTATCTTTAATAAATGATGAAAAAAAGTTACTCGGGTCTAAGCATGACATGCAAATAAGTAGCTCGGTACTAGTTTATGTGAATCTGTCATTAAGCCCTTGTAATTGCATATCAATAACTGTGTAAAACAGTTCAACACGATATGCAAATTAGTTGTGTTCGTTGCTTGTCTCATTGGCTTACTGGCATACCTATCCTCTATATTTGAAATGTCTATATCGTGCTTCACACAAAATGCACACACTTATTTGGATAATGATTCCCAACCACTATCCCGCATATCTTGCAAGCGATCTTTAGCAAAATTCACCAAACGCATAGCATTCACCATATCTTTCTCTTTTCGTTGCAAGGCTTATGATACATCATGCGTGATAAGTAATGAAGTTCTCATGAAATGACAATTAAAAGCAAAATCAAAAGATTAGATATGAAATAAAATACCAGTTGCCTCAATAGTTGTTCTAGAAGCATCGCATCCTTTTCTAATTTCTCAAGTACACCAATCGTGGCTGGAAATAGTTTAATCACACCATTTAAGGTCTTGAAATGAGAACTCCATCGAGTATTAGATGGACGTGCAAGACCAATTTCTTGGTTCAAACCACTTCCGGTTTTAATCTCCTCATTTGAAATAGCTTCCACAATTCTAATTCTTTGCTTCTCACGTAATTGATCACGCATTTTACAAGATGCACTCGCAACATTGACAACCTAAGAAACCATTTGAAAAAACAAGCCAATCTTGTGATGATTCTTGGCAACATAAACGAGAGTTAGTTGAAGTTGATGAGCCCAACAATGCACGTAGTAAGCGGATCCGTTCTCCTTTATGATCAATGTTTTGAGACCATTGAACTCACCGCATTACTAGCTCCATCATAACCTTGACCACGTAATCTAGACAAAGTTAGACCATTCTTAACAAATAACCCCTCAAGTGCCTCCTTCAAAGACAACGTTGTAGTATCGGGAACATGAACGATACCAAGAAACCGTTCAACAACATAACATATTTTGTTTACAAACCTCAAAAGATGAAGGTAGTTAGTTACCTTTATGGTTAGAGCTTTCAGACTTGTCTTGTCCGCAAAATGTCAAACCCTATTTTGAGAGAAATCAAGAAACAAGTACAGAGGCTTTTAACTACACTCGATAATTCATCCCTTGACTAACACTTTGCTTCGCCATGAAAGTTTAGATACTCCGTCTTTCACTCATCAAATCCAAACACTTCCTTTGAGCTTGATTTGTTTTCCCTAACGGCACTTAGAAGGGATGAATAGGTCTGTTTAAAATTTAACCCCTTCAACTTGAGACTATCGGTCGGATATACAAGTTTTAAACTTTTTCCTGTGTGTAACTAATTTAACTAACCTATCTACTGTAAGTTATTGGCGGAATCAAGAACTTGTAAATTAAATAACTAATAAATATTAAAGTGTAGTAAAATAAATAGATAAAGTTAGAGAAAGTGACACAGGAGTTGGTAACGACATTCGGTCACTGAAAGAACTACGTCTCTGAATCAATGCAACCTTAAAAAGCACGCCTTTCTATTACTGGTAAGCTTGATCCATGTGATATTGTTGGTGACCTTGCACTCGAGTAAACCAAACCCTGAATTTTTGTATAATATTCCCAATGTGAATTGCATTCAATAATTTGACTTCTTCTCTAAACACTCTCCGGTGTCTTTCTCTCCGTATATATTACAAAGCAAACTATATATTGTGGAAGGCAGATTATTTGTATTATATGATCACTAGAATACAAAGCGCAAAACTATAAAAAGCTCACAGAATTTACCATGTACACCTACTTAATTTACAAGGATGCCTTCATGAATTCATCAAAAGCATTGTCACGGTACGCATTAATTTTACTTCCCAAAAATTTGGCGTACCAACGGGCTGAACTTCTCTGGTACCTGGGCCTTTCCTCGTCACTGAAATCAACACCAAAAAGGCCGAACCGGTTGGTATAGCCACCCATAAATTCCCAGGTATCTATTAAAGACCATACAAAATAACCCTGCGTGTTTGAGCCATTCCTGAAAGAGCAAAGAAATTTGGGTCAAAATAATTGAAAAGGAATATACCAAAATATGAGATTGTTTTTCTCCATTTAGCAAATTATTTGTCTAATTCCTAAGATTTATTAAATCAGGCAAAAATAAATTAATGATCTCAAACTGCACAACAATTATCTAATTACTGAAATTGGTGGTGGTGTAGTCAATAGTCAACAACAAAGGCAAGTAGGAAATGATGATCAACTTATCATAGATATAATTAATTACCTTATGGAAAGCTGCAATGCTTCTAGATATTGCTCTAGGTAATTTATTCTGAAATCATCCTCACATACCATTGCTGTGGTTGTTGGGTCAACAACTTCAAAAACTCCTGCGGTTGTCAAGTGAGGCTTAAATAATTATCTTATACAATTAATCTACTTTCTATAGAATGGTAAATGGAAAAGATCTAAAAACCATTTTAGGTCATAACACCAAACCCAATAATTGAACCTAAAATTATTCAGAAAGAAAGAAAAATCTGAGGTTACCATTTTCATGTATCAGAGTCAGAGGATTTCCATAGTATTCTTTGACATGGTCCAATAATTCTGAAAGACCCCATGGGGTTGCCTGGAAGAAATCATCCGTATATTTTTGCAAGAGAGCCTGTTTTATTCAAAAAGTTCCATGACAAATAAATTTTAGCTCTCAATAAATAAATAAATCAAGTGAAAGCGTTTAAAAACAGGTAAATAAGACAGACAAGTACTATATGTAAAGGAACAGCTTCTGTTTATTCAACTGATACAACAGGTACAGCTTTTGTTTCTTCTTTTGTTTATGTTTTTTTGGTTTGTTCTATATTCAATTCTTCTACAGGTTTGTGTAGGAATGTCGCATAAGTACCATAGTAAAATGCATTCGGTACCAGATGTGACCTGTGTTGGGTTTTTTTCCCAACAAGTACCCTTCTTATTTAAATATCTCAATGTATGTACACAAAGTGTGTGACAAAATATTTTAATGTTATTTTCTGTTGCTTATCAGATTCATAACAATCTATAATCCAAAACTCCGCAATTATGAACATCAAAACTAAGAACGGGAAAAATGTGCTTGCATTTAATAGGTTTAGACATACCTTATCTAAGCTTCCAGAAAAATGTGCTGCAACAAAAGGAAAAAAATAGTGTCACAAATTAATGACTTAATTTTAAATTATTTATAACTAGTTGATACGAATTTGCAGATTGTTGCACTAGTCCTTGACAAAGACCAAATACGAAAATCATAATAATATGTTTTATGCAATCTTGTAGTTGGGTCAATACTTCATCAGACAATTAGTATTTATAGTTCTTTTTCCTGAACTGACATGTTCTGATCATAAGTTGAATCACAGTGTTGACCAAGTCCACTGAAGCAAGCAAGATTTGTTAGAATTCTTAACAATAGTTGATTAGACTAAGTTTGTTATAAGATTGGTATACTTGTATAATGTGACTATAAATACATTATGTATGTGTACTAAAGATGGAATCAATAAAATACAATTTCATTCTATTTCTTTCCTAAATTCTTCAGATAGCCAAATACCAGTCTTGACTTAGTTGACTTACCTGGCATTTTTATAGCCACGTCATGCATGTAGTCGCGAAGCTGGTTCTCCAACTGGATTGTGTCAGCTTGAACAGAAATGGTAGCATAATGGTTGAGACCAATGAAATCATATGACCCCTTGATTCTTCTAGAATCTTCATCTGTGAAAACCGGCAAGCGGGATCCTACGATTTTTCTCATAACGGTCGGGTAGTCCCCAAACACCAATGGATCTATTAGCCTAAATGAAGGTATGTAGATGACAGTCGGATTTATAAAACTAGTTGTAAAGATTAGTGAAAATTGGAGATGAAAGAAGAAAACTTTTAAACTAACCATCCAATATGAAAATCAACCATCCTCCTTGCTGCAGCTATGTCCTCTGGATTTTCCGTGGCTGACTTGAACCACATTGCCAGTATCGTAATACCTATTTTGCCCCCTTGCTCTGCCTACAATTCAATATGCATGTCACTTAAAAATGCAAAAGCAAAAAATAAATTGAGTATTCTGTTCAGCTAATTTTGCTTTTTTTTTTTGTTCTTCCTTTCCCTTTCATTTTTATTTTGAAATACTGGTTTATAAGAGAAAGAACCTGGTACTTCTCTCTATAAAGGGAGACAACTGAAGCATGGCCAAGCAACAAATTGTGAGTCACGATGTACGGCTCGATTGTGGAGTTGCCGGCTGTACAGTTAGCGGAACCAAAAGGATAGGAGCATCGCTCAGGTGGGAAAATCCCTGAATCATACCCACCAAGTGGTTCGACATTAGGCTCGTTGACAGTAATCCAGTTTTTCACTCTGTCGCCGAATTCTCTGAAGCATACATCTGCATATGCAGTGAAGTCATCTCTGAAATTTGTCAAATCAAAGAACTAAATTATTATCCTGACCTGTTATGCTGGTTGAGAAGTAAATAAAGTACCACTCAGGTTTAAGTTGGGTTAAATTTAAGGTAGAGCATATATCAGTGTCAGTAGGCTTTTGGTTGATTTGGGTAATGTGTTAGGTGTGCCGATATGCAGGGGTGGAGCCGGTAAGGTTCAGGGGTAGGCAGTTGCCTATCCCTGAATTTTGAAAAATAATTTTGGCCCATGTATTTTTGGGATATTGCTAGAACAAATTTGTCTACTCTTCAGCCGAATTTATTTTCTTTCCGGACCAACTCATTTTTTTGCCAACTCGTTTCTTTTCCCGCCCAACTCATTTTCTTACCTACCCCTGGCCCAATTCCTAAGTTATATATTGCAGAAGAAGGTAATACCAGATGAAACCATCAAGCAATCCCACAATCAAAGTGGGCCATACCATGCAGTGGTGGAGATAAGGGACAGTTATTGTCCCCGACTGCCACTGGAATTTTATAAAAAAAGGCCCTTAATATTTTATAAATTTACAAATTCATTTAACATTCTTACATTTCTCCTTAATTGACACCACTATAATTTCTGCTTCATCATTGTTGTTGTTACAATTTTAAACTGTCAGACTTCTATTGACCAGCATCTGATTTCTATTGAAGTTGTGTTCGGATGGGTTCTGGTCGTAATTGTTTCATCCCTAGACTATAAATCTATATATCCTAAGCTATGAATATGTTCTTTTACTAAAAATAAACAAAGTATATTAGAGGATAAACGGGAAGTGTACATGAACTTGGTGCTTAATAGCCCGTTATACTCTTCTTCAAGAGCTAGTGGTAGATCAAAATGGTACAATGTGACATGAGGCTGTATCCCTGTAAAAGCAACCAAAGTTTGTCAACACTTCTCAAAATCGGTTATTTGGTCAAGAAAAGCATCTTAAAATTTTGTCCGAGCATAATTAGATATTGTGATATACGCACCATAACTCAAGAGCTCGTTAATTAAATTATTGTAGTATTGCAATCCCTTGGGATTAATCTCGCCTCTCCCATCTGCACCAGACAAAAAATCTTGAAATTAGCACTTAAAATGATATTAAAATTACAACACAGTGAGATTGCTAAATTTTGTGATTATTTCAGCTCATATTGCTACGAAATGATCCTTTTTACAGATTAGTATTATTTCATTTATATCATTTCTACCTGGAATAAGTCGAGGCCATGCAATTGAAAACCGGTAAGCATCGAGGCCCATCTCATGCATCAACTTTACATCTTCCTATATAATTACATGAAACAATAACAAAAAAAAGAAAAGAACATTAAATCAGATCTGTTTGTGTCATTTTTTCAGGTTAGTTGATGCATACATTTAAAAATACTTCAAGAGGCACAATCTAAACTTGCCTTGTATTTGTGGTATTGGTCAGCTGCTATATCAAAATTGCTGTGGTCGGCTATTTTTCCTGGCAATAAAAAAAGTTGATTTTAAAATTATTTTATGGATGGCTAAACAAAAACTTGAATCAAAATAAATGTAGCCTGTACCTAATTTACAAGTTTTCATTTCAACAGTTTTCAATTGCACTGGGTCAATTTGTGTGGACAATGGTCCCAAATGGAAACCAGGACTGAATAAAATAACTAACCAGCATGGCAAAAGGGGTCCCAAATGCTTGGTTTCCTTCCATCCTCTGCTGCTGCTCCTTCCACCTTTAAATTCATATCTTCTAATAAATAAATAATATAACACAAACCTCACCACTCACCACTCAATTTTATCACACCTAATCCCTCAATTAAGCTTCAATTAAGATTCGTGTGTACTTGATTTTGCATGGATGTTAAAGCGAATCTTAATGCTGATCAAACGGCTCTAACCAGAAATTAGACCTTTTTTTTTCTCCAATGTCCATCGGACGGTCCCTGATTCCCTCAATCAAAGCTTTTTCAGAACAACAAATGATGAAGAAAATCTTCGTACCAGCATCATTTCTGTTTGTTTTCTTTTTTTTGTTAATTTTGGTATGAATTTTGTTGTGGAACTTTGTGGCTCCGTGCCAATGAAATCCAATTAGAGAGAGAGAGAGACCTGAAAAGCAGAGGTACCGGCACCGAATATGAAATCGGACGGGAAGTCATCTCGACTGAGCGCTGCAATAGGCTTCTCCTCACAAAGGAGAAGAAAAAGGAAACACAAAGAAAAGCAGTACGACTGTAGAAGTAATTTCGCCATGGCAAAAAGCTAGTAACCTACTTTCCTTTCTTACTTTACTCTTTTCTTATAAGCTGAGTGTGAGTCAGATGCCCTGTTTTTTTCCATCTCCAGTCAAATTGCAACGTTCAAAACTCTACGAATGTCTAGAAATAGGTACATTTTTTAAAGCTTTTGTGCTTCTAGAAGGTTGATTCTTCTTTTGTCGCTAATAAAATGCCCCCGCGCGTATACAATGACGCCACTAGTTTGAATTTGGTTCTCTGTTCGTTTTTTCTGTTATAAAATCTGCGCCAATTAAAATTACACAACAAGCTTAATTGATTCGATTTTTCTTGTACTTGGAGTAGGTCGGCTGGGGTCCTCGTTCTTGTATTCTATGACAACAAGTTCTGTTCATGTGTTATTTTCTACTTTCAGAGATATGTAAGTGTATCTATCAGACTATCAGTTTCTTTTTCTTTTTCTTTTTCTTTTTCTTTTTCTTTTTCTTTTTGTACCCAACTATCTATCGTTGTTTTCACGGCAAAAGAAATAAATACGGAACTCCCGGGTCTCGACAACGACACGACGACATGCTGGAGGTCACTATATCAAAAGAATATTACTTTTTGGAAAGTTAATTTGTAATTTCTACGGAGATTTTTATACCGACTTTTTTATTAATTGGAAAAATAAAAATTATTGCACAAGGATCCGGTCTCATGAAATAGAGCAGGATAGTCTGTTCCGTCCAGAATATTTTTTTTGTTTTATTTTTTTTTGGATTTTATTTTGTAATATTGTATTGGATACAGTCTTTTGGAAATACATAAATCATATTTTATATGAACTAATGTATTAATATTTTTGTTGAATTTTTTATTTTTATTTTTAATTATTTCACGCACTTTTGATTTAAATTCTAGCTATTTTTAATTATTTATAAAGATATTTGTGGAGAAGAAAACTCACTCATCACAAACGTCAAAGTATGTTACCACCCAACCCTAAAGCTTGACGTACCATTGAGCCGATTTTCATTGGTACCGTGTCTTCGCCTCAGATGTTAAGTCAACCCGGCTCATAGAGCCCGAAACGGGTAGTGTAGCCAAACTCAAATTCAAACGTGTCACTAAAGGACCGCATTGTAACTCAATTTCAGTCAATATATAAATGGAGATATGACTCCTCATTTTCCTCAAAATGACCGCACAGAATAACCCATTCATGCCCACCTACCTCAAAAATGGTTGATTTGAGAAATTACCTTTGCTAGGGGTGTTCATTGGGTCCGGTTTAGTCGGTTTTGAGCCAAACTGAATTAATTTGAACCAAACTGTTCGGTTTTTTCGGTTTAATGGTTTGGTTCTTTGCCTTTTAAAATCGAATTATAAGTTCGGTTTGGAAATTTTCAAAACCGAAAGAACCAAACCGATCGGACTTTTATATATTATGAATTTGGTCTGGACCGTCCCGGTGTATTTCTTAATACCCCGATTTGTTTCTTAATCAATTGATTTAAATACTTCGGTTTATTTTTTAATATCCCGATTTATTTCTTAATACCCCGGCTTATTTCTTAATATACTTCGGTTTATTATAAATCAATTGCTTAAAATAAAAAAATTAATATATTTTGATTTGAACCGAACAAACCGAAATAAAATTTTGATTCGGTTCGGTTCGGTTGCAATGCTAAGTCGGTTCAGTTCGGTTCTATTTTAGAAATCGAATTATTACTTTGGTTTGCCTAGTTCAATTCGGTTGAAACCAAACCTAACCGATGAACACCCCTAACCTTTACTCATGTCCTTATCCATGATAAATTTGAGATATCTGAGAGGATGTGCACTTGATAAGTCAATAGAGCCTGCCCCTGGATCTAGTGGCAAAGCTAGAAATTTTGTTACGAGTAGGCGAACATATATAGTTACAAAAAAAATTAACATAATATAAAATTACATCATCAATTAAAATAAATAAGAAGTCAAGATAATATAAATAAATATCAAAATTTTATAACAAATATTTTTTTTCCTTATAAAAAACAAGAAATATATTCATTAAGGTAGGTGTGGGCCCCATGTCAGGAACCAAGCACGTGAAAGATCATACGCTGCCTTCTTTTTCCCCTGCCGTGACGTGGTGCCGAGGCTGCCGACCCTCTTTTTCTCTCTCCCGCATTCATCAAGGTAGGCGACGTCAGCGAACGACCTATGCTATGCCTATGCTGTCACAGTCACACTCATCCTATAGGCTATATTCCTATGACCTATCCCTCCCGTTGTCTCACTTCACACTTCACAGAGATACTCAAACAACATCTCTCTTTCCATCTTGCTACTTGTACCCGTATCCGTGGAATTAATACAGTTACAGTATTCTTATTATCTTATTTATACATATATTACATATACAAGGATGTTTTAATGCTGAGTCCGGCTACTATACCACTAGTGTCATTTCAAATTAAATAACATCACATCTTAAACCATTGGATCTGCTTTAATATTCGTGCAAGACACTTAATATTCGTGCAGGCTATCTTGTACATGAATATTAAAGCAGATCCAATGGTTTAAGATGTGGTGTTATTTAATTTGGAATGACACTAGTGGTATAGTAGCCGGACTCTTTAATGCTTTATGGGAAAGGAAAACTTTCTTTTACTCATCATGTACATCTTGCTCAGATGTATTTTTCGCAAGTGTGTTACCACCCAAAAGCTGGGCGTACCAGTGGGCCGATTTCCTCTGGTACCGTGTCTTCGCCTCAGACGTGAAATCAACCCCATACAGCCCGAACCGGGCTGTGTAGCCAAACTGAAATTCAAACGTATCAATAAAAGACCACACAAAATAGCCTTGCGTGTTTGATCCATTCCTGTACAAATCAACAATGAGACAAACAATTTAGTCAACCATTAGCAAATTGTTTATCTTCATGATTTGTTGACTCCGTATTTATGCAAGGCAGGGTATATTTCAGTGTTGCCAAAAAAAAGTATATATCTTTCTATTTACCCCTCAACTCCCTCTAGAATTCAAAAGATCATATTTACCCTTCAAAAATTTACCCAATTTATCTACTTCCCTATAAAAACTCATTTTAAATTTATAAAGTACCCATTTTATCATTTATTAAAAAATAAACATACGTAGTCATGTAAGAAAAATGTTTCATCTTCTAACTGATCAGTCTCTGAGGACAAATGGTTTACATGCTTGCATGTGTCACAAGCAAGACAATGAACCATTTGCTCTCAAAACCGACTTATTAAAATACTACAATATTTCTCTTAAACAAATTACATATTTTTATTTTTATTTTTAAATAAGGATAAGATGGGTACCATACAAATTTAAAATGATTTTAATAGAAATATCAATAATTGAGTAAATTTGTGAGTTTTTGAAATTTAGAAGGGTAAATATGATATTATAATTCTTAAGAGGTTTTTGAGGGATATAAATGAAATCCCCTTCTATATTTAGTTGTATGCCAAGGTCCAAAAGATTAACGATAGAAAGTATTGGGGGTAGTTAATGATGATGATGATAATTAATGATAATAGTTATTGTTGACCTCATCTCTGTAGTTGGTACTTACCAGCAAATATTTCCAATTATTTATTCAAGGATTTATTTCAACCGATAATAACTTTTCACTGCTATGAAGGAGTCTGAGCTCAGGAGTTACCTTATTGAAAGACTTACTGCTTCTAAATATTGTTTTATGAATTCTATCCTAAAATCATCGTCATAGGTAATCTTTGGGTTTGCAGGGTCAACTGCCTCAGCATTTCCTGGATCATCAAATGAGAACAAAATTACACTTTTATTTTAGTGAATGCTTATTTATTTTTAACACGGTAAAATAATATCTAAAAAATAACAACCACGCTAGAACAGTTGTCTAAGACATATAGTGCCTATCACTCGAGAAGGTATGAAAACTTTGATTCTTATTTCATGTTTAATGGAAGTCAAATCTAAAATATTTTGCCCTTTGAACATTCCATGTTGTGGGGCTCACATAAAATCAAACAATGAAAGTTAAGTGAAAAAAATAAATTTTCATTTCCTCCATGCTAGGTTAGAGTACAGGGCAGTTGGTGCAGGTACCGAGATCACATAATTTTATCCTCTGTATAAGCTTAATTTTAATGTTAAAGCATGGAACTGTTTTTTTTTTTCAATTTAATTTGCAAATTACTCCATCCTAGAGGTCACTGGTCAGGGGGTGAAACTAAAAAATACCATATGGTGGGACACTAAACTCGCATAAACTATAATTATTTTGACAAAAAGCTTATTATGAAACTTTTTTATGTAAAAAAAAAAGTAGTGACAGTAAGCACATTTTTGGATTGAGAGGTGACAAACCAAAAGTTGAGAAAATGTAGGAGAGTACCATTTTCATGAATCATAACTGGGGGATTCCCATAGTATACTTTGATGTGCTCCAACATTTTCTGAAGAGCCCACGGTTCTGCCGGTATTCCTTCAGTAACTTTACGCAGAGGACCCTGTTCATTTTAAAGTAATGGACAAAAACTTTAGAAATTTACCCGTGTTGCTATTTGTTTATGTAACAAGAACTTGTATCAGATACCAATATCAATTAACATGCAATCAAAATGGCCAAATACCAACTCTTGAACTCAAACACTAATAAGAGAAAAAAAATTATTACTTGTAGAATGTTTAGATTGAGACGTACCTTATGTAGTCTTGCAAAAGGACCACCTATAAAAAGGAAAGTATTAGTATTAAGTCATTATCCGAACAAATTGCACAAAGTAAAAATAATTTCACACAAAAGACGTCAGTGGAAAAAGATCACGTCATTGAACTCTGTTAACAGGCTTCTGTACCAATAAATGTCAACCAATAATTTTTGTTGTTGGTATAATAACGAAAGTCCACATCTTTAGAAAGATGAAAAATATTTGTTGTTTAGTACTGCAATCACTGAGTGGCATGTGTAATATATTGTTTTATTTCTTCCTTAGAAATGCTAGAGTTGAGGCATTACATCAATGAAATAAATATTGTAAAAAGTTTTGTTCAATGTAATATTTCGACCTTGTTGCAGTACCAAACAATGCTTATTGTACCGACTTACTTGCATATTTTACGGCTGCATCAAGCATGTAGTCGCGAACTTGCTTCTCAAGCTGGCTTGTATCGGCTTCCACATAAATAACAACATAATGATTGAATCCAACAAAATCAAAAGACCCTTTTACCCTCCTAGAATCCTCTTCAGAAAATGATGGCAACCTAGATCCAACATTTTTTCGCATTACAGGTGGATAGGTCCCATATACCAGAGGATGAAGCAACCTAGTTAAAAAAAAATTGTCATGTTACAATCAACAAATAAATGAAGTTTTGCAGAAAATACAAATAAATATGCGACAAAAAATGAAATTAGATATAGAAAGTTCTTTTGACAAACCATCCTATGTGAAAATCAACCATCCTTCGGGCAGCAGCTATGTCATCTGGGTTTTCTGTGGCAGGCTCGTACCACCAACCCAGTAGTGTAATTCCTATTTTACCCCCTTGCTTTTCCTACATTGAAATAAAAATTCAAAAACATTCCGTATCACATTGACCATTTTGCAAATTTGCATGTTTGAGACAGCAAAACTATAAAGAGTAACAACACACATTGTAAAACATCTAAGAGTGAGACTATGGTACGTACTACAGATCAATATCATCTCCAAATGAACTGTTCAACATGATCTCCATATGAATAGGTACTTGCATGCTAAATTTAATTTTTTTTAGAATTTTTTAGATAGGTAGAAAATCACTACTATTGAATGGTCTAGAATATTTAGATCATATGATTTTCTACCTATCTAAAAAAATAGTAAAAAATTCAAAAAAAATGTAAAAAATTTGATCTACAAATACATTTTATATTGAGATCATGTTGAACGGTTTGGATCGATTGTTTAGACTTTGAAAATGGAGATATGATCCATAGTATGGACCATTATGCGCTATGACTAGTACCATAGCCTCACTGAACTATTCCTAAATTCCTGATACCAAGAGGAAAACCAAAAAACATTGCAAACCTGGTACTTGTCTTTATAAAGGTTGGCGGCCGACGCATGCGCAAGCAACAAATGGTGAGCGACAATATACGGCTCAACTGTAGAGTTGCCGCCGGTACAGTTAATACCAAACGGATAGGAGCAGCGCCGAGGTGGGAGGAACCCCCCATCGTACCCCCCTATTGGTTCTATATTAGGCTCATTGACAGTAACCCAATTCTTCACTCTGTCACCAAATGCCTTGAAACACACATCAGCATATGCAGTGAAGTCATCTCTAGTATTTGTAAAATTATAGGATTGTAAGTTCATTCGATACACTCTGGTTACAAGGTTGGTTCCTATTAGATATTATTTTGGGTTACCAGATGATCTTAAGATGTGATTTGTGATCGAATTGGTTTGAGGTTTTAATTAGATAGTTAATTCAGATTTGCCTGTTTTGTGTGCTAATAGATAGTTTTTTCTATTATTTTTTGTTTTGCTATAATGAAATACTAAAGGCTGAAAAAGACAGGAAAAGTTCATGCATCAATTTGGGGCTTAATAGCCCGTTATATTCTTCTTGAAGAGCCAGCGGGAGATCAAAGTGGTATAGTGTAACATGCGGCTGTATCCCTACAACAAGTCAAAGAGTTTGAAACATTGTATTTCAGAAAAATAAAAAAATTTAGAAAATGAACATGAATTTCGGCCAATAGTCTATAACAGTCGCTTCTCATCCTTGACACAATCCCATGGTTGAGTATACTTCTCCTTTTTTCACATAATATTGCTTTTCTTAGATTGTGTTTTCTATCTTCGTCCTTATCTTTATGGAATAGCTTACATAGCTTATTATTCTGGAGAAATAAAAGAAACAAATAGAGAACGAATCCTTCTATGTGGTTCTATAATTGAAGTTCCTGGTTCCAAATATCATACCATAACTTAGGAGCTCATCTATAAAATTGTTATAGTACTCCATTCCCTTTGCATTAACCTCTCCTCTCCCATCTGCATTGCATTACAATTTATAAACAAGTCAGCAATAATCTTGAATAATCAACTTTATAGAAATTTAATTACATTAGCTCCAACAGCACCATCTATCATCTTGTAAGGTATGTGTACTAGAAAATAAATTCTTCAAAAAAAAAAAATCATGGGCATGATAATATAAAATTTACCAGGAATAAGTCTTGGCCAAGCAATAGAAAATCTATATGCATCAAGGCCGGTTTCATGCATTAGCTTTATATCTTCCTGCAAATAAAAATAGGAAATTCAGTTATCATTATTATAAGCACATACATCATATGACTTGTGTGCTTTAAAACCCAGAAAATTTTAAGCTTGCCTTATATTTATGGTACTGGTCAGCTGCCACATCTCCATCACTGTGGTCAATTTCAAACCCTGTGAGTAAAATTAGTTCTCAATTTCAATTTGGGAGAACAACAGTAGCTAAAATAAGATAAGTCCTGCAATGCGGCATTTCAATAGTACTTCCCAAAATATATATTCTCACTTATCATATGAATGATTGGTTTCATTAAAAAAAAAAAAAAGGATCATATAATATTTGATGGGCCAACAAGAGGGGGATGGCACAAACGAGGATAATAATAAATAAATAAATACCAGCATGACAGAAGGGGTCCCAAATGCTAGGCTTCCTGCCATCCTCTGCTGCCGCTCCTTCTACCTTCAATTCCCAACAAACAAACAAACAAACAAACAAACATCACTAATTCCAACTAATTTCTTTCTGTGAATGCCACAGCATTAATTAATCATCTACTCTAGACTGAGTTTTAGGAGAAGAAAAGAGAAGAAAAGAGAAAAGAGAAAAGAAAGAGACACCTGGTAAGCAGAAGCTCCGGCGCCAAAGATAAAACCTGGCGGGAAGTGGTCTCGACTGAGCGCCGCCACCGAAACAGAGTAAAGAGATAGAGCGCAGAGGAGAGAGAAATGGAAGCTCTTCTCCATAGCAACAATCAAACCGCTCTCTTCTTCTTTGCTTATTTTTTCGGTCCCCCCCTTTGGAAATTGGAAGTGAAATCGAGTGGGAACTGTGAGAATGAGAATGAAGTGACGCTCAGCGCTCTACTCTCTCTCTCTGTTGTGTTTTGATTTGTTATGACTGTTTAGACTACACCGTACCTGAAACGAGTCAAATGATCACCGTGATGCCCAAAAACAATATAAGGAATCAAGGATTGTTATAGTTAGTACTTAGGAGTGTCTGTAGGAGTGTCTATCATATTTTTTTTTTATCTCTTATCTGACTCGTATCGTATTCAACAAATGAAAATGGATAAGAGTTTTTTCATAAGAGTAGAACTGGGTCTTCTTAAGCTCATCAGGGAGTTTGATGAGATCAAGTTCAGAATTTATCGAATTGACTTTAATCGATAAATTCAAATTATTGAAACTGATCTACTTCACGAGTAATCAATTTACATGCAAATTTTTTAAAATTTTAAAATTTAGTATAAAGTCAAGTGGTTAAAAAATATTCAAAAAATGTACAAAAAATTGAATGCATTAAAATAAATTTGTAAGCCTTCTAATTTTGACCGCCTGACCTTATACTAAAATAATTTGGAAATTTACAAGTTTTGCATGCAATTTTATCACTCGTGAAGTAGATCGGTTTTAACAGTTTAGATTTATCATTTGAAAATAATATGATAGGTTTTGCAGTTAAGCTCACTAATCACCTTGGTGAGCTTAAGAACGCCCTAGTTCTACTCATAATATAATTATAATTATTAAAAGTATATATATATATATATATATATATATATATATATCAGGTACGAAGTTAGACTTTCGATTTATAAAGGGTTAAACGTGAATAGGTGTCAATTATATAAAATTTTCTTGTTATGAATGGGATCAATTTCACATTGCTTGTAGTATTTTACTCTAAACTATATAGAAAATAAAATACTAGTACCAAAAATTTGAAAACAAAAAAATAAAAGTCAATTGCCTCCATTTCTTTAAAGTCGGTCTGCCACTAATATATATAATGTATATTCATATTGAGATGAGGTACGGTATGTTGTATATAGTTGTATTCATTTATTTTATTTTTTTCATTTGTTTTTGTTTTTGTTTTGGAAAATACTTCATTAGAAGCACAATTATAGTAACATGATTCGCGTTTTATTCGCGAATAAAACGCGAATAAAACGTTTTTGGAGGTTTCCGAACCGAACAGCGAATAAAACGGTTGACCGAACTTTTACCGATTTATTCGCGAATAAAACGTTTTTTACGAACTATTCGCGTTTAATCCGAAAAATTCGTAGCTGTTGCTGTGCCTCTGTGGTTCTGTGCTTGAGTGAATTATGGAGGACCCCACCACGTGGCCTCGTTCCTGATTCACGGAACTCTAAGGCAAAGTTTTGAATTTTGAATGTATAAGTGGACCCCCACGTGAGTATCACCTATCGATTATCAAATTGACATTTTTTTATAATAAGTTGACTATTGAATTTCAAATATCAAATTCTTAACACTTCGCAAAAAAAAAATTTCTCAAAATTTTATTAAAACAGTTAAAAAATTAAAAAATTAAAATAAGTACATATATATTTTATTTTGGATTTTTTTTTAATTCCTTGTGGTACCGAACCATTCCCGAATTATATCCGAATTATACCCAAATTACGAATTTTTGACCTCGCCGAGCCGAACCCGAACTTTTGATTTGTTACTATGAGCACAATTATGGGTACAACACGTTATTTGTCACAGAAAATCTCTTATATGGTTCGGGGCAACCTGACAGGTCTAGAAGACCGTCCAGGTTTGTTTGACTATTACGCATACAATGACGACTCTTGTTAAATCCTGCATACTACATACTTTCTCCTTTTGTTTTTTGCTTTCCAAAAATGGCCACGCAACCGGCTTGTATTGTATAAGCAGATATTTACCTATAAATAGTAAAAGTTTGTAGAATAAACAGATATTTAAGAATTATATATATAATTAAAATAAAATGTGTGATCTGCATGCTTGACCAAAAAGTCTAATAATTTTATATGTTGCTCAGCATGCAGTCGGCAACTTGTGTGACTTTTATTCATTTTTCTTCTCTTTTTCTTTTTTGTTTTTTTGCTGTGTAGTACTCTCTCAGTCTCTCTCGTGGTCCCTGGTCCCTGCAAACTTGTATGACTTGGTTTACAATTTCTCTCCAGTCGGCTACGTACAATATCTTTATCTTTCTTCATTAATACCCTGGCAACAAGTTTTCTTTCAAAATTCAAACTTGATCCAGCTCGGCTTATACTGACCCGGCTCATAATTAGCTCAGCTAAAATAAAGCTCGGCTCGGTTCAGTTGGACTCAAGCCGAATCCAAACTTTGTCTAACACAGCTCGAATCAGCTCGTGTACAACTATCACAAACACATTACATACATACATACATACATGCATACATTTAATTACAAAATAGAGAAGCATACACAGCACAAAAGGAAGAGGATGATTTTGCTTGTGCTTGTAGAATTTTTTTTTAATTTAATTAAGTTGCAAGGAATTCTCCTAATAATTTTTCAAAAGTGAACTGAATTTATATAGTACATTTTTCATACTTTAATTCAAAGAATAAAAATAATTCAAAATTGACCTCAAACTTGTAAAATAATTCTCACCACCATATTTCTGAAAACGATATATAGATTCAACATAGAATTATGATATATAAAATGCAAATTTGTATTGTTGACCTCCACCAAATAAAATACTCATACGAGCTGAATTGGATTGCATTAATTGATTGGTACTAGACGGTATAAAGCAAATTCAACGAGTTAAAATAGTGTTCCAATATTTATAGATGTGGATTGTGGAGAAATCCCCTTTGGAATAATTGGAGGAGAGAAACATGGACCACGACTAGCTAAAAACAAAAGCAAAAGAAAATGGAATGCAAGCTTTTTTGTTTTATTAAATAGCTGCATAATTCAAAAGTGGCTTTTTAATTCATCTGTCTTTTTCTGAATTATTAGTGTCTGTACGACTCTTCTTTTTATGTTGTTTTAATAAAATTTATTTCAAAACATTAACTCTTATTCGCTCATCCATTCTAGAAATTGAGATGTATGATATTTTATTTTAATTTGTGAAAGTTAGAAAATTAAAATTAATTGTATGAGTGCAGTGTATTTGAAATTAACAAATTATTTTTATTATTTCTAATCAAATTTCAATCTGAACGTCGATGCTGTGGAAATTAATACCAAATTTATATAACAGAATAAGAAAAAGAGAAAGAAAAGAGAAGGAAGGTGAAATTTTGATAGACACTGAAAGTCGGGCTGAAATTAATGTGGACCGTCGGTTGCTGCTACTGCTAGTCGTGCTACATAGGTGCTGGGGCCTGGGAGAAGAAAGGCCCAAAAGGCCCAGATTGTATTACTATGAGAGAGAGTATATAAACATCTGCAGTGACGTTGCTGCTACTGCTAGTCGTGCTACATAGGTGCTGGGGCCTGGGAGAAGAAAGGCCCAAAAGGCCCAGATTGTATTACTATGAGAGAGAGTATATAAACATTGCAGTGACGTTGCTGCTACTGCTAGTCGTGCTACATAGGTGCTGGGGCCTGGGAGAAGAAAGGCCCAAAAGGCCCAGATTGTATTACTATGAGAGAGAGTATATAAACATCTGCATCAGCATCACTGCATGGCTAATCCTGTTGACCACTTTTGTCAACGCTACCATCATCATATATAAACTTTGTAATACCACGTCCACGCGTCGCATTAAACCCACTTTTGGGTGAGTTTGGATCCACTCACTAGTGGAAAATGTGCAAACAGTATCGCCTCATCAGGATCGGTTAAATTAAAACACTGACACTAATACCTTTTGCATCGGGTAAACAAGATAACCGCTCTTGATTGTTAAGTATCAAGATCGGTTACAGGTTTAACCGATCGAGATAACTAGTAATCAGGATCGGGATATATATCCACCGATCCAGATAATAAACAAGATCGGTACAAAATACACCGATCTCGATTGTCAAGTATCATGAACGGTCTTTTTATTATCCGATCCTAAAGTTAACATTCAAGATCGGCTAAATAAATAACCGATCCTGGAAACATATGAATTTTTTGATTCCATAGAATAATATTCAAATTTTTTCGATTCCATAGAAGAAACATATGATTTTTCGAACTTTTCATCGGACAAATGCTTTTTTTTGAAGGTCCTTCTCCTTCATTCAACTCTTGAACATGAAATATAATTTATTAAAACATTTATTTTCATGTTAGGTTCTGTAAACTCTGATGTCAACAGCAGAGAAGAACCACCGACTTGTGTAGACCCACTTGTCCCCTCTTCCAGACCTACTTTTGGCAACCTAAATGAGCGTCAATTTGTCCAGATTTGGCATTTTCAATATAAAGCCATATAGTAAGCAGAAAAAATAAAAATTTCAACAAATAATCATTTTTTGCTTTAAAAAAATCAAAAAGTTGCAGATAAGTCAATCAGGATCGGTTATTACAGATCACCGATTCCGATGACTAGCACGATCGGTTCTTAATAATAACCGAGCTTGATGGTTTCCAGGATCGGTGAACAATTAAAAAACCGATCCTGATGAATATCTTTCTGCCATTTTTTTTTCCTTTTCAGGCAGA
This sequence comes from Carex myosuroides, assembly GCA_028015225.1. Lineage (NCBI taxonomy): Eukaryota > Viridiplantae > Streptophyta > Magnoliopsida > Poales > Cyperaceae > Carex > Carex myosuroides. The sequence continues at coordinate 18,385,053 of CM051471.1, read as the reverse complement.
TATAGATATATATGTATATTGAAAATCATATAATTTCTTATCCACACCAATTATTCAAGCAACTCATTTGTGATTGACACCCATTATTCACACATGACATACAAATATGCAATTAAAACAAATATGTCAAACAAATCATAATTTAATCAAGCATCACACAACCATAAATAAAAACAACCATAATATCAATAATAAGGTAACTTGCTTAGTTAGATCATATAGATCTCAAAATGACAAGTTCATATCAAAAAGAAGTAAATTAACAAATTCATACCATATATATATAAGAAGTTAGATCATATAGCTAGATCTCAAAATAAACTTAATTAGTTGCAAAAAAAAATAAACTTAGTCTTCAAGAGGGCCGTCGATGCATGTTGGGCAACTCCATTCGACAAGTCGGAGGTCCTTGTTCTTCTCCTCCTCGCCAACACATTCCGGATGGAATGTGTTACGACATGTCTCACAACGGAGCACGGCATCCTCCTTGGCAAACAAGAGGCACTCGAAGCACTCCACCATCTCAGCAAAGGTTGGAAGAGCATTCACCTCGAGCTCAACTTCTTCACCCTCACTGTCCTCTTCACCGTCACTATCCGGATCGAGGTAAGGATTTGAATTGAGAATGCACTCAGCTAGGAGTGCCAAGGCCGGGTCATCACTATGGAAGAACTCCTTCAACTCTCGCTTGGTGAAGTGCTGTGCAAAGTCATCGCCCTTGCTGGTTATGAACCGACGGCGAGGAGGCATTTCTAATACGAGAAAATACACGTACAACGTAAAAAATAATGAAAACAAAGTGATCAAAGAAAGGAATAAGGACATTAAAACCTTGAAAAAGTGATCAATGAAAACCTACTGCAAGAAATGGCGAGTGTTGAAGGAGAGAAAATGGCAGATTTTTGAATTGAAGTTGAAAGGTTTGAGTGTGAAGAGGGGAAGAGGGGAAGAGGGGAAGGCGTCTCATTTTACGTGCCACCTTTACGTATCAGGATCGGTTATTAATAATACACCGATCCTGTGTGTGCACTACCGGCGTCGGTTTCAAATAAATGACCGATCGGGATAGTATCGGGATCGGTTCACCATAATTAACCGATCCTGAGATTAGTTTTGCATTTAATATCCATCTACCCGATATTTTTGGGATCTGTATCACATGAGGCTCTTGTCTCAAGACAATGGAAAGGGACGGTCCAGATTTACTCTCAAAGAGTCTAGTATTAATTGTGCTTTGAGATTCGTGTCAAGATCGGTTATAAAGTCTTTTTGTATTTTCAAGATTCGTGCTTTGAGATTCGTGTCATTAATATTTAATAATATAAAGTCTTTTTTTTTAATTTTCAGAGTGATTTAAAAAACGTCCTAGACGATTTGTAAAACGTCCTGACGATTTAATGTTAAAATCAAAATTCAAAACCAAAATTTTCATCTTCAAATGTCCAGAAGAAATCGTTGTGAGACGTTTTATAATCGTCCGAGACGTTTTCGGCGCCTCTTAGCCCCCTGTGAACCGACTCTTCCTCTCTTCTTCTTTTCTCTTCTTCTCTCCGCCACCCTAGCCCTTCAATCTCTACTCCAACCACCACAAACCACCAAATCACTTATTTTAAAGTGATTTCTCCTCTCCTCTCAACCCTCCTTCCATTTCTCCTCTTAAAATCAAGGTTTTCTCCCTCCTTCTCTCTCTCCACCAAAACCCTAAATCTCGCCACCTTTTCAAATCCGGCAATCCGACCGTTCAATCGACGATCCGTCTTCATCATTGCACTTCTTGAGTCGTTCTCTTCACGGATTTGTACTTCAATATTCAATCGGTAATTTTCAATTTCTCTCTTCTATCAATGGCACCAAAACTCTCCAAATTGAATATCCTTCGAAAGAAGAGGTCTCGCAACGATGCGGGTCAATCTAGTGCCACTGAGATTGAACAGGATACCAATATTTATCGATCCAACACCTATTTATTTAGAAATCCAATTCCTCACACCAATTTCACGGGTCAATTTTCGGATCGAAAATTATCGAATTGTTATTATTTCAACAAGGCCTCGGTTACCTTCTCATTTCCCGAGGATGACAAAATTATCGGGTTTATCCGTCATTGGCCTTGGGAAAATTTGATCACGTGTGATGAACCCTATAGTGAGATGATTACCAAAACCTTTTATTGCAATCTCACTTTCTCCGAAGACCCATTTCTTGTCAAGTCCTATGTTTGTGGCCGAGAAATCATTCTCTCTTTGGACAATGTCGCCAATTGGCTTGGGTTAGTCAATGAAGGTGAAAAAGCCTATCTTCTTCGGAATTGGCCCGAACTTGCTTTAGAATCATCCGATCACTACAAAACCTGGTTTGCTCGCCGTAACTTTGGCGTTAAATCCCTCTATGCCTCATCTCTTCCCTATTTACATCGTTTGCTATTTCTTTTCGTTAACAATATTCTCATACCCAAAGCAACGATCAAATCTAACATTGAAAGAGATCCAATGTACTATTTGAGGCACCTCATCTCCATGGATGAAAAACGGTTCAACATCCCTTTTATCATTCTTCGTCACATGATTGCTTGCTATTCTAGCTCTGTTGCCAATCTCCCCTATGGCCATTTAATTCATCGCATGATTCGCCTACATGGCATAACCGTCCCAAGTCATCTCATTCAAAATGAGCCTAATAATTTGCTTGATATTCTACCCAAACATGGTTGGGTCAAAAGTGTATCGGGTTCGGGTTTACCAATGATAAAACCTGACATCAGACCTATCAATGATTGGATAAATGCTCCAAATGCTCTACCTAACCAATATTGGGATCCGGATGTAGAAGAATCGCCGGCTCAACCTGAACAACCACCAATACCACCAATGGCTCAAGATGAATTTCCTGAAGGAGCGTAAAATCAATTGGCTTGGATTGTTGAACACATGCAAGAATACCAAATAGCCAATAACAACCAATTTACCGCGATCAACAACGATCTTAAAATCTTGAAGTCAAGATCACGCAAAATCCATATTCAAGGTCGCAAAAACGCCGAAGCAATTTATGATATTGATCTCACCACTTCGGAACTCGCTCGGCGCTTTGTGAAGCAATATGGTGCTTCTAGTGGTGCGTCCACTAGTGCCCCTCACATACCTTCCGAAGATGATGATGATGAAGATGATGAAGAGGGTGACGAAGGAGATGATGACGATGATCCCGAAATTTAATCCTCTATGAACTTTTACAATTAGAATTTGCTAAGTGATTGCTATGCTATGTTATTTGTGTTGCATGAACTTTTATTATTTCTATGTTGTATGATTGCACTTTTATTATTTGACTTGAACTTTGTTAGGTATATGATTGCATGTTTAATCCTAAATTGATTATCTTTCGTATGGTTATATTTGTGATGATATGCATGTTCAAGACAATTGGAATTGCAATTTAGAGCACTTGGACTGAAGAAATCATCAAGTTATTTATCAAGCATTTACCCAGAGGAAACGTTCTGAGACGTTTTTTAATCGTCTCAGACGTTTTAAGAATTCTCACAGAAATTTGAATTTTTTGACCTAAGTTAAACTAAAACGTTTTCAACGTTTTACAAAACGTTGGGACGTTTTATAAAAGAATATATCACCACGTTCTTGATACTCATCAAGATCGGTTAATAACAAACCGATGCTGGTGATTATCAGGATCGGCTAACAAATTAACCGGTGCTGATGATTATCAGGATCGGTATTATAACTTAACCGATCCAGATACCTTGTTAATTTCTTCTCCCTTTCCGCAATACGAGGTCTTTTAATTTGCTCCCTTTCCAGTGCGCGATCTGTCTCTGCCCTCTTTGAGGTGTTTTCGTTCTCTGAACTCTCTCTACCCGAAACAATTGTTTCTCTTCCTCATTTGTTGATCTATCTCGGTTGATGGTTGATTGAGGTAATATAAACCCGATTCCTTCATTTTTAATTTAAAATGCTAACTAATTTTAGGCACAATCCCATAGAGAATCAAGAAATTAGGAAATTCAAGTATACGTTTTATATTTGATCTATAATTCTCGTTCTACAAGCACATATCAATCAAATTAACTTGGATTGATGAGACTCAAGAATGGTAAATTTGTTTTTATATTAGGGCTCATGTGGTGTATTTTGCTTCAAAAGCTCAACTCAATTCTCATTATTTTTGTAGATTGGCTATTATTGAGAAATCTGGTGCAACGATCTTCATCTCACTCGATTCGGCGTCGAAAAAAATTGTAAGTGCAACATGAACCTCGTGTTTGGCTTTGTGAATGAAACTTGATCATGTATTTTGATAATAGTATATATAGTTAATTAAAGGTATTTCCACCATTAGGTATCTAGCTAGAGTATTGTCTTACGAGCCACAACCCAATGAATAATGCCTTTAGGTCATAAAACCCGTTCAAAATTAATCCATTAGGGATTAATTTTGAATAGTCCCCGTTTTGGGACTGCTCTTTGAATACTTTGTCTCAATTAGGATGTGACCACTTGTTAGTCGTGTTTTAGTATTTAAGCGAATTTCGGCAGCATTTCCTCTTAGTTCCCCGAATATTTGGGGAACTAAGGGGAAATGCTGCCGAAATTCCCTTAAATACTAAAACACGACTACCAAGTGGTCACTACTGAGACAAAGTATTCAAAGAGTGGGATAGGATGGTAACCGGCCCCATGTAAGCCCTTGAGCATACATTTAAAGTACCATATATTCCCTTGTGCTTAATTGTTTTTTCTTATAATTGCAGATGGACCGCGGTTGGATGTACGGAACATCACGTATATCCAATGAATATATGGCCGGTGTTGATGAATTTATGAAAGTTGCTACGGAAGATACGGCGAAGAATGGGACTGGGCTGATGTCGTGTCCTTGTCGTGATTGTAACAATATGAATAAATTTTCCAATCCCAACCAAGTGAGGAACCATTTAATCTGACGTGGATTCAAGCAACAATATAAGCGTTGGATATGGCATGGCGAGAGTTTGGAAACCGATATAGGTAGTGAGCATCAGGAATACCATACTGGTGGGAGTGACGGAAGTGGTGATGGACCACACGATGGGACCGATGATGCGGTGGTAGATGAAACTGAGAATGTTGATCAAATGTTACGTGATTTAGAAGAGGATTTTGATAATGATAAGCAGTACTCTGTATTTGAGAATTTGTACGAAGATTCTAATAAGGAATTGTATCCCGGTTGTTCTAAATTTTCAAAATTGAAAGGTGTATTAAAATTGTATAACCTTAAAGCATCAAACGGTTGGAGTGATAAAAGTTTTACTGCGTTATTACAAACATTGAAAGAAATGCTTCCGGACGGAAACGAGATACCATATAATGTTTACGAAGCGAAGAAAATGTTGTGTCCAGTGGATTTGGAAGTTCAGAGAATACACGCGTGTCCAAATGATTGTATATTATATCGAAATGAGTACGAAGATTTCCACGAGTGTCCAAAATGTGGTGCATCACGTTATAGTAGAAAGCATCTAACCAGCGATAAAATGGGGAGTGATAAACCGGATAAAGGACCTCCGGCAAAAGTACTATGGTACCTCCCCGTGATACCGAGATTCAAACGTTTGTTCTCAAATGCCAAAGATGCGAAATTATTGCGTTGGCATGCCGATAACCGGAAAAGGGACGGAAAATTACGGCACCCCGCTGATTCTCCTCAGTGGAGAAATATTGACAGAAGATTTCCCGAATTTGGCGGTGACCCAAGAAACCTAAAGCTCGGGCTGAGTGCAGATGGAGTGAATCCGCACAGTAGCATGAGCAGTAAGCAAGCAGTTGGCCGGTTCTTTTGTGCATTTATAATCTTCCGCCGTGGTTATGTATGAAACGCAAATACATCATGCTGACCTTGCTGATATCAGGACCCAAACAGCCCGGAAACGACATAGATGTGTATCTAGCGCCGTTGATTGAGGATTTAAGCAAGTTATGGCATCCCGGAGTGGAGATATTTGATGCATATACCAAGGAGAAATTCACTTTACGGGCCATGATTTTCTGCACCATTAATGATTTTCCGGCCTATGGTAATTTGTCGGGTTATAGTGTTAAAGGGGAAAAAGCGTGCCCTATTTGCATGGATGATACAGTCGATATGTGGCTACCACATTCCTCGAAAAATGTGTACATGGGTCATCGTAGATTTCTTCCTGCCAACCACGCACACCGAAAGAGAAAGAAAGCATTCAATGGAAAGACCGAGAATGTCACAGTAAATTATCCATTGACCGGCCAACAACTTTATTCGAGAGTAAAGGATATTGAAAATCAGTTTGGGAAATGGAAAAAAAAGGCGGTGAGAAAGAAAGGGTCTCCGAAAATTACATGGAAGAAGAGATCAATATTCTGGGATTTGCCATACTGGGAGCATTTAGAGGTTCGACACTGTCTCGATGTGATGCACGTGGTTAAAAATGTGTGTGATAACATGGTTGGAACATTGTTGAATATTCCGGGAAAGACTAAGGACGGTATCAATGCCCGAAAAGACATGCAATTCTTGAACATACGGCCGGATCTACAACCGGCAGAGAAGGAAAGAGAAAAGGGTAAACTTTGCACATACCTAAAACCCGCCATGCATACGTTGTCAAAAAAAGAAAAAACAAGTTTATGTGAATGCCTTCATGGTGTAAAAGTACCATCTGAATATTCTTCAAATTTTAAGAACCTGGTTTCACTGGAGGGATTAAAATTGATAGGTATGAAGTCCCACGACTGTCATGTTTTACTGACACAGCTTCTTCCTGTTGCAATTCGGGGCATATTGCCACCGTGCGTTAGACAGACGATCACAAAGCTTTGTTTTTTCTTCAACGCCATTTGTTGCAAAGTAAATGATCCTGATACGTTAGATGTTTTGCAGAAGGAGGTTGTCGTCACTCTCTGTCACCTTGAAATGTATTTTCCGCCGTCTTTTTTTGATATAATGGTTCATTTAATTGTTCATCTAGTTAGAGAAATTAAGATGTGTGGGCCTGTTTTCTTGCGGTACATGTATCCGTTTGAGAGATACATGGGATTGTTAAAGGGATATGTGAGGAACCGATATCGTCCTGAGGGCAGCATTGTAAGAGCATATGCTGCCGAAGAGGTGATTGAGTATTGTACTAATTATCTGGATGATTTAAAAGCCATCGGCATCCCTAAACCTCGGCACGGCGGAAGACTTCACGGGGTAGGCACCTTGGGATCGAAATTAATCGTGCCCTTACATACAACGATGACCCTAGCACATTTACATGTTTTGCAGCACCTCACCGACGTTCATCCTTATTTGGACGAGCACATGACTTTCTTGCGTCAACAGAATCCTAGGAAATCCGATAAGTGGTTGATTGGAGAACACAATGAAAAGTTCGAAGGATGGTTTACACGTAGAGTCATGAAAGCTCCGGAGGGAGAAAATATTAAAGAAGTTGTCAAAATGTTGGCTCTCGGTCCAGTCCATGTCGTGAAAACCTTCCAAGGATTTGACATCAACGGGTATACATTTTACACAAGAAGTCAAGATTTGAAGAGTACCGTGCAAAACAGCGGAGTGACTGTGGTAGCCGTGTCGAGTGATTTTTCAGGAGCTAAAGGTGCCGGACCATCGCATGCCTCGATGTCGTATTACGGGTTTATCGAAGAAATTTGGGAGCTAGATTACAGAAAATTTAAGATCCCGATATTTCAGTGTAAATGGGTCGACAACCGTAAGGGCGTTAAAGTTGACAACGATGGTTTCATTTTGGTGGATTTCAATAAGGTTGGATACAAGGATGATCCATTTATACTTGCAAGACAAGCCACACAAGTGTTCTACATAACTGATCCGGCCGATCGTTTAAGACATGTTGTCCTCTCCGGGAAAAGTCGTATTGTCGGGATTGATAATGTAGACGACGAAGAAGCGTACGATCATTTTGATGATATACCTCCTTTTTCCACTGGCATGGCATCTTTACCAACTGTCGTGGATAATGAAACAAGTCACATGCGCAACGATCATAATGAAGGAGAATGGATTGAATAAATTTGATATTCAATGTTTTATTGGTATGTCATATCTAGACTTTTTTAATCTTTTCCGACTTGAAAAAAAACTTCAATGTTCCTGACTTAATGTGGATATTAATTTTTGTCCAGGAGGCATTATAATTACTTGACTATGGGGGTTGCATGCAAGGTGTCATAATTATTTAGGCTTTTTTGTGTTATTATTGTGTTGTTTGGTAAATTATTGTGTTATTTAGTAAATTTTGAATTATACAAATGTGATGCTAATCATGTAAATATAAATTATGTGAATGTATATTTGATGCATTACATAAATCCATTGAAATTATGTAAACAGTGATTTAGTTTTTCAAAGTACTGGATTAAATATATATGCATCAGGATCGGTTATTAAGTTAACCGAACTTGATCACAGTACGCAGGATCAGTTTTTTAACAAAAAACCGATCATGATAATATATTTTCGCGGTGATTTAATTTGGCGCCTCTCTGGCTACTTAGCGAAAATTGGTCGCCTGAATTCATTTTCAAAACTCGATCTGAGCTCACTGATCCCTCTCTCTCTCGCTAATCTCTCTCTCTCGGGCGCACTCCGTCTCCCTCGGTGCACTCCGCCTCTCTCGGTGCTAACACCGCCTCTCTCGGTGCTAACGCCGCCTCTCTCGGTGCTAACACCGCCTCTCTCGTATTCTTACGGTGCTCACGCCGCCGCCTCTCCGCCGCCTCTCTCGCCGCTCATTCTCTCCCCGGCACCTCCAGTGCCGGTGCTATCGGTGGTGCTTCCATCTCTCTCCAACTAATTTCGCACTAATTTCGGGTAAATGCTCAAACACCTTTCAACTGGTACCTTTAACTGGTACCTTGAGTTCACCTCTGGTACCGGACTAATTTAACTGGTACCTTGAGTTCACCTTTTAACTGGTACCTTTTAACTAATTTAACTGGACTAATTTCGCACTAATTTCACTGTGTTGCTGTTGCTGGTACCGGACTTGGTTTTCATAGTTTATATTGTTCAAAGTTGTATTGTTCAAAGTTATATTGGGATCAAGGTTTACATTGTTCAAAGTAATATGCTTCCCCAAGTTTAGAAAATTCACATGTTGCTCCAGTTTTGAAAAAACAGCACGAATACACATGCTGCTCCAGTTTTGAAAATTCACTAAAAATAGCAGAAAAATCCAAATAAATCAAATTTTCACTCTAAATTGGTTGTTTTTTTATTCTCTATCTAACCGTTCAGATGGCTAGTGGTGCTGGTGAGGCTAGTGGTGCTGGTCATCGAGCTGCTCCTATCATGCCTAGTGGTGCTGGTGAGGCTAGTGGTGCTGGTGAGGCTAGTGGTGGCGGTAGCGAGCGCGCCTCGGGTGAGAAGCGAGTAAGAGGGCCTTCCCAACTTGCTACCTGCGTTAATCAGACCGGCAAGCATGTTGAATTTGATGCATTTGGGAGGCCTATTATTAATAGGCAAACCACTAAATACCCCTCGCACCTTGGGATATTGGTAAGAAGGAACGTTCCTATAACGTGCCTAGAGTGGTCTCAGGTAGAAGACGACGTGAAGGAAAAGATATGGAACCAAATCCAGGTAAATAACATGGTCCTAAGCTCACAAGCTAGCAAAGTTGAATTTAACTCACGTAAACCTTAATTAATTTCTGTTTCTTTGGCAGATGGACTGGAATATTGATGGTGATGATCAATATTTGAAGAAGAAGATAATACAAAAAATGGCAGAAATGCACCGAAAGTTCAGAGTAGCTCTGACTAAGCACGTCAACGCAGGTACAAAACATTCTAAAACGTCCCGGACGATTATCAAAACGTCTGGACGATTTAATTAAATTCTCAGATTTCAAAATAGCTTTTTAATTATGACAAAAAGTACAAAAACGTCCTAGACGATTTGTAAAACGTCCTAACGATTTAATGTTAAAATCAAAATTCAAAACCAAAATTTTCATCTTCAAATTTCCAGAAGAAATCGTTGTGAGACGTTTTATAATCGTCCGAGACGTTTTCGGCTCCTCTTCGCCCCCTGCGAACCGACTCTTCCTCTCTTCTTCTTTTCTCTTCTTCTTTTCTCTTCTTCTCTCCGCCACCCTAGCCCTTCAATCTCTACTACAACCACCACAAACCATGCAAGGAAAGTACAGAGTAGCTCTGACTAAGCACGTCAACGCAGGTACGACGCCCGACCTTAAGAAGCTCTCGATCACACAAGAAGCTTGGGATGCCTTTGTCGAGTCCCGCCGGTCGGATGAATTCAAGGTCACTTTTTTTAACTATAAACGTTCAATGAACCTAATTGTTTAATTGTTCAACGATTTTCATAACTCGTAATTGTTTCTTTGGGTAAATTGCAGAATAAAAGCAATAAGGGGAAGGAGAATCAGTCCAAGAACAAGTATAAACATTACCTGGGATCCAGAGGGTACAGCGGTGAGAAATTCCAGAATAGGCTCAAAGAAGCATTCCAGAAAATTGCAAACGATAAAGTAGTAAGTAGTGATCCGTCTACCCAGGGGTCAACTACTATACTGTCACAGGAGCAGTTTCTTGATATGTCTGTTCAGTATAGGCATGTCTCGTGGACACTAGGACACACGAAGCAGTCAGCCGATGGCGAGGAACTTCTTCATCCTAACCCGGACACAGAAGCAATCGTCAAGACTATTGTGAGGATTTAGATATTTTCATTCCTTGAAATTCAACTCTAATTTATTATGTGATAACAGGTTGCCATTGTCATTTCAGGAAGAACAACAGGAGGCTTTCAACAAAGGCTTGTTGCCCGTCGATCGTTACGACGATGTTCTAGGAAAATCTCTGCCGAATCCGGAACATGCTGGGAGGGTGAGAGGCCTTGGAGCTCTGGTGGGTATTAATTAGGCATATCAGGGAAGCAGAAAAAGGAGGAGACACGTGCTTTCTGGGTCTGGCGCGGACATTGAACAGCGGATAGAGAGAGAAGTGGCGGTGAGAGTAGAAGTTGCAGAGGCGAGAATAAAGGCAGATATGGCGGAGAAAATGAAGGTAATGTTAGCGGAGCAGATGGCAACATTGATGGGACGAGGAATACTCGCGGAAAGCCCAACAGCCGCTTACAGCCCAACAGCCATTCAGAGCAGCTGCCAGTCAGTTGGACCACAGACTTCCCTCTTTTTCCCGATGGAGGTAATGCAAATAAATACATATTTTTCCATTCAAATAAAAAAAATAATTCTATTACGTACATGCCTTAGTTTTATACATATTATTCCTTCGAATGAATTTTTGTAGCATGTACAGCCGTCGCAACGAGTATGCAAACTTCTCATGCATCGAGATGGGAAGAAGGTTGAAGTGGCTTCGGGGACAATTAATGTTCCAGTAAATCCTGGAGAGAAAATTCACACGAGGCCTCTACCACCTGACCATGCAAGGGTAATGGTGGATGAAGTGGTCCCGGGTGAAGAAAACACTTCTCTACCTGTACCACATGAAGACATGCCAACCATCATCTCAGCCGTTGGCAGCTCCACCGCATGGCCGATGGACCTGATATCCATTGATCAGGTAAAAAATGCATATTATTATTACAACTTCTTATAGTTATAAATTTGTATCTATATGGTAGAGTTTTAGTTGCTAGTATTATCTTAATTGCAGGAACCACCCAATGTTCGTACTGGTGGGGATGTGGTACAAACTGGCGCAAACATGTTTGGTGGTATCGATTTTTGCCGTTTTCCACAGTCTTATACCCTTCTGCGTGATCGGTTCTTGAGCCAACCTAACAAAGCATTTCACGTCAACCAGCCACCTGACCTTTTCCATCATGAAGAACCCCTGGTAGTCAATGCAGAGGATTTTTTGACGTTGGTTAAACCAGAGGAGTGGCTCACCGGACCGATTATTCAGATCTTCATGATGTGAGTTAACATTCGTAATAATGGTAGAATGTAGTACTTTTAATCCAAAATGAAAAAATCGAGATCACATGTATGCCTTTTTTTGCAGGTATCTGCAAAAATACAACAAGGAGGAACATCGAGAAGATGAGCGTGTTGGTTTCATGGACCCCATGAAAACAAATGAATACTTGTTAGACAGTGATGCCCAATCAAAAGAATTCGTCGAGAAATACATAAAGGATTCACTGAGAGAAAACCGGAGGAAGAAATTGATATTCATACCGTATCATCAGTTGTTAGTGCTATATATACATTCTAATTTTATTAAGTTTCTCTCATTTCGTATAAATTATAGAATGTGAGATGATACAAAACCTAATTTGCAGAACACATTGGCTCTTGGTCGTGCTTATGCCAAGCGAGAGTGAGGTATACGTGTTCAATTCTCTCAGTGTTTATTGTTCCGGTAAGACCGTTGGTAAGAAATCGGTTCCACATCACCCGAAGATCATCGATGCGATCAAAATGTATGCTTTTCAAACTTTTATTTGTCAAATCTATAGATTTCCATTAATATTTTTCTTAGAATTGGTACTATTTTTTTCAACAGGCCCTACCAATTGGACCAGATGATTGGAGGAATTGGAAAAGGCTCTAATTTGAAGATTAATTATTGCAGGGTAAGTACTTATTTTCAAACTTCTCTTATTGTTTGTAAATTGCTAAGTTGGTGATGTTAAACGAGGGACTTAGATGTAAAAAATGGTGAAATTTGGTTATGATATGATTATAGGGACCTAGCTGCAAATTAAAATTGGTCAAAATCTATATGTGCAAAAAATGTTTAATTTTTTTAACTCTCTTGATGTGTAATGTAGTGCCCACAACAAAATGGACGTTGGGAATGTGGATATTATGTCATGATGTTCATGCACGACATAATACATCGCTTCATCCGTGATTTTCCGAAAATGAAGGTATATATACATTTATATATTTTCCAAAAGTAAGCAGTTGCTTCAAATATAATTAAGTACATATTTAATTGTGCTCTTATATCATTTAAAAAATGCAGGACTTTCCCACTAAGTACCCGGTTTACAGAATGGACGAGATTCGCAACTCGTGGTGTAACTTTTTCTTAAAGGAGGTAATCGTTCAAAAAAGTAAAACAATTTAGGATGTGATAATTTGTAATAATTTGTAATAATTTAGGAGCTTAATAATTCTAAGAGATGGTGTATCGATTTAGGAGCTTAATAATTTAGGATGTGATACTTTTCTAATAATTTAGGATGTGTATCGATTTGTGGTGATTCCTAATGCATATATGATAGGTCTCTTGTGATAATTCCTGATGCATGTGATATCCTATATAGGCCAGCAAAATATACTGGAAGCTGGCCAAATATAAAATAATTTTTTTTAAAACACGGTAACAAATCAGTATCGGTTATTAATTTATTAACCGATTCACCTAACTATCCGTATCGGTTATTAATAAAAAATCGATCGTGATAACAACCTTCTGGATCGGTTTGTATAAATAAACCGAACCTGCTAGTTATCTGAATTGGTTTTTAATAATTACACCGATCCAATTATAGCATCGGTTAGTTAACAACCGATCCAATTGTTTAATTAATTTGCCCAGATAATAAATATAGGATCGGTTGATAATAAACCGATCCTGATACTTACATTTCACAATCGGTTGTAGTTTTAACCGATCCAAATACTAACAAGTCAGGATCGGTTGGAATAAAGAACCGATGCAGATTCTAGCTTGTTGGGATCGGGTAATTAATAAAACCGATCCCGATACCTACAAATCGGGATCGGTCTTCTATTAATTATCCGATCCAGATTGTGTCTATCTGGATCGGTTGTTTAACCGATACAGTTGAGATTGACTACTTGTATCGGCTGGAACAGGATCGGCTGTAGGTCCGATCCTGATGTGCGAATATACCCGATCCTGATTTGTGTTTTTCCACTAGTGACTCAATTACAAAAATAAAAATAGAGTTAATTCAAAGTTAGTTTCATTATTTTGAAATCTTAGGTGATCTAAATATAAATTAGTAAATTTGAATTAGCTCAAGAATAGTACTATTTTACTAACCCAAAGAAATAGAAATAATGAGTTAGCAAGAATAGAGCTAGTGGGTTTATGATATTAATAAAATATTTGATTCCTCTTAATTTAATTATAGTTAGTATAAATATTAAATTAGTATCGAATAAATATAATATTAGATTAAATTAATATTAAATAAAATATTAGTTTAAATATTATATGTAATATAATATTAATTTAAAATATATATTAGTATTAAATAAATATAATATCAAATTAGATTAATATTACATAAAATGTTAGATTAAATATTATATTATATTATAGTCATTTAAATATTAAATGTAATATAATATTAGTTTAAATATTAAATTTGTATTAAATAAATATAATATCATATTAGGTTAGTATTAAATAAAAGATTAGATTAAATATAATATAATATTAGTTTAAATATTAAAAGTAATATAAATATTAGTTTAAATGTTAAATGTAATATATATTGGATTAAATATTAGATTATTAATTAATATAATATTAGATTAGATTAGTACTAAATAAAATATTAGTTTAAATATTAAAGGTAATATAATATTGATTTAAATATTAGATTAGTATTAAATAAATATAATATCAAATTAGATTAATATTAATGAAAAAATTATATTAAATATAATATAATATTATTTAAAAAAAATAATGTAATATAATATTAGTGTAAATGTTAAGTGTTGAATGTAATATAATATTAGTTTAAATATTAAATTAGTATTAAATATCAGATTAGATTAGTATTAAATAAAATACTATATTAAATATAAATAATATTATTTTAAATATTAAATATAATATAATATTACTTTAAATATTATATTAGTATTAAATAAATATAATATCATATTAGATTATATTAGTATTAAATAAAATATTATATTAGTATTACAAAATATTAGCTTATATGTGATATAATATTAGCTAGTGAGTAGTGCATAGTTAGTGATTGTTTTATTTACTAAAATATCTAATCTTGGCCTGTTTTCTCTGATGGGCTCAACATCTTGTGCACTAGTTAGTGATTGTTTCATCTTGCAAGAATCTTAATCTTGGCCCGTTTTCTCTGATGGGCTCAACATCTTGTGCCGTCGCAGATATCCTGCGAGATCTCAACCGCTCTTTGGAGCGACTATCCGTCTCCCTGCTTTCATCTAATGGTTCGCAGCTTTCATCTCCACCTTCGCACCCTGTCCCATCACCCTCTCTTCCCCAGGAAGCTCTAGGGAATTCTTACTCGCAATCGATTACCCCTCAGCTCAATCCGCTCCCCTATCAACCTTGGTTACCACCAATTACAGGATCTTCTGTGCCCTCTCACCGCCCCTCCTAAACATATGTTATCCGAGACGACATCTTATCTCAACCCGCCTTACCTCGTCTCCGCCCTTCTGCACCCTCCAAGACCTCTGAGATGAATCTTTTTTTTAATTTACTTTAGTTTTACATATGGATGACACAAATTTGTCTTAGGCAAGCAATATTATAATCCTATCGAAGACAAATACATCGGAAGAGGAAAACAACAGCTGGGATTCAAAGAAAGAACCATGTCTTGGTATAGAGGGGTCAGACCTTTCTGATTTTCTCAGAGACAAAGCAGAATATGATACAATTGATGCTGTCTACTTCCCTTCTTCTGACCCCACTGCCCATACTAGTTCATCTGCAGTTCCTTAGTTCTTTCTAATGAGTTACTTATGTATTTACTGTTTTGTATGATATATGTCTAGCAGACTTTAGCTCTTATGCCTAGATGGTTTAGATATCCCCTAGTTGCTTCACAACTTGAGGGGTTTTTGTTAATTGGTTGCTGATTGTACTTGTCTTAGGCACATTTTGTAAGAACTTATCCGTTTTTAATGAAACAAGTGGTAGTATACCACTTTTATAAAAAAAAAAATTATTTAAATATTAGATTAGTTTAATTATTATTTTTTTCATCGTTATTTCAAATATACAATTCAAACGATATTTTTAATAACTCAAATAGTCTAAAGTTAGCTCTCTTCTCAATGCATTCAGATTAGCACTATTTTCAACCACTAATTCAAAAATCACTATTATTTAACTAATCCTTACACGAATGAAACAGCAG
The DNA here is from genome assembly GCA_028015225.1 of Carex myosuroides. Taxonomy (NCBI): domain Eukaryota; kingdom Viridiplantae; phylum Streptophyta; class Magnoliopsida; order Poales; family Cyperaceae; genus Carex; species Carex myosuroides. Next base: position 18,368,880 of record CM051471.1, on the reverse strand, counting down.
AAAGTATTGGGTCCCACACTTTTATCACATTCAATTCTTTACTGCGTGAATGAACGATTGAAGAAAAGCGGGTCGTTCACTCATCCATCAGAGTATCAGACCTCTATTATTGACTTGCTACGCTTGGAACTACAGTGTTCAGTCTATTAAAGATCCTAATAAGATAATATTCAGAATAAGTTCATAGAAAATTGGAGCGAAAGGGCATTCAATCACCTAAGGTAACAGAACATTTTCTTTTAGATCATGACCGTCCGATCAGAATCTGCACGAATATTAAAGAGACCCGTGCAACCCACCTCGGATCGAATTGGCTCGGATTCCGATTAGACGGTTCACATATAAAGAGAAATATTGTATTACCTCAGAGTAAATTTACTCGCGAAAAGGGTGGTCGAAAATGAAATTGATAAAAGAATATAGTAATTGGAAATTTGAAGAGAAGATAACACAAATCACAAATGGCATCTATATCTTCGTCGTTGCTTCGGTTCTCCCATCTCGACCCTCATTTTCTCTCCCACACCGTTAGGTTCTCTCTCAGGCCCCACCTCTCACCTTCAAGGGCGGTGCCGCCCGACTCATCCTCCGCCTCCGGCGACTCTTCTCCAGCTCCCTCGTCCCTTGATGAATTGACTTACATTAGCAAGAAAAATAAGAAAAAAAAGAATAAAGGCAAAACTGTGACTCGCAGAGACCCGATACAGATACAGATTGGTGAAACGAAGGAGAAGGAGGAAGAGAAGAGCGCGAGCGAAGGCGCGTTTTTGTTGGCGTGGCTGGGGTTAGGGGTTGTGATTTTGGTGGAAGGTGTCGCTTTGGCTGCCTCAGGTGAGAATTGTATCTGACTTCTAATAGCTTTAAAAAATTGCACATTTAATGGTATAGAAGAGACCGGTACCAATCTACATTGTAATACTTTGATTTCATTTTGGTCCAATTTTGGGTTTTAGTATGAATGAGGCTGTGAGGCTATATATGGTAATATGAATATTCCCATGCTATGGATCCATATCTCTATTTTCAAATATCAAAGAGTCGATCCGAACCATTAAATGTGATCTTCATATGAATATGTACTTGGAGACTGAATTTTTAATTTTTTACAACTCTGTTACTATTTTTTTAGATAAGTAGAATGTAAAATTCGGTCTTCAAGTACATCTTCTTACGGAGATCATGTTTAACGGTTCAAATTGACTGTTTGAGCTTTGAAAGCAGAGATATGGGTCCATAGCACGGGTCAATCCGTAGTATGCATATTACCATAGCCTCACTCTTTTAGTATTGCCATTGGAAGTGTAAACTAGCTTCTACCACACAAAAGTTTTGGTGAATTTAATGTCATGAGATGAGGTGCTGTCTTATTTATTATTTCTAGGTCCATTGTATTAGTATCTTAAGTTGGTATATAAACTGATAACATGAGATATAAAGAAAGTTGTAATGCTACGTAAGCATCAGATACTTGAAAAGGAAATTCTCTGAACCTGATTCTTTCCTATAAATTTACAATTACTCTTCTGTTCGCACAGAATATTTCATTCTCCAAATTGTCCTTGGTGTAAAACTAGTTAGAATTCGTTGTTTTGTTTTTAGTAAATTCAGGTTTATTAGTTGAACTTTACCAAAATGAAAAGTTGGGTCACTCTATTAGTTCAACTGCATTTCCTAAAGTGTGAACTACTGATTTTGCAGTGCCTGATTAAATTGTTGTTACTATGCTTTCTGATTGATATTTATTCTTTCTTGCAAAAACAGTTTGGTGCCATTATGCCGCACCTTACTTGATTTTTTGGTATATGTAATCATATAATGTCGGTTCATGAATACATCTGCAGGTTTTTTGCCAGAGGAGTGGGATAATTTTTTCGTCAAGTTTCTTTACCCTTCCTTCACACCGACTGTATTTTTGTTTCTCGGTTTATCGGTTGCTTATGGTGTTATCAAGTACCTTGAGGCTGAGAAAATGAAGAAAAGTTAAGAGAGAGCAGTGGAGAGTTTGCTCTGTGAATTTGTGAAGTTATGTGAGATATTTCACATTGTAGTTATCTAGTTCAGGTTTGTGATTAGCATACTGGCATTTTTGTGTACATGTTTGGTACTGAAAATTGTACCTGTTTTTGTATTAAATTAATTATATGGGCTCAAATGGTGCTCTGTTTGGTATTTTTCTAGTATACTGAGCTCAATTATGCCTTTGGTAATTACTGCCCTTTGATTTATCTGAGAAATAACCAAACAGGGGATCTTATATATAGGTTTGCATATTGCATGACAGCATCTGTGGTGAGTTTGAAGAGCACAAAATAGTCGTTATTTTTCTTGTACAGATATGGTTTGAGTTAATTTGAGTAAAAACTTGCCCTTCTACTGCAATTAAATTCATTTGATCCGACATGTGCAATTAAAATATATTAAAGTGAAAGAAAGAAACATGTGTTTAAATTCCGTTGCTCTTCTAGTTATATTACTAGGATTCTTAATTAAGGCCCCAATAATTTGGGTGTTTGGACTTGAATAAAGAATACCTTCATGCTGTATTACTCTATCATCAAGGCCCAAGTATAAATACTTTCGGCCCACAAAATTTTATCTTTTCTTTGTCTTCCAACTATTTTTTTTTTTTTTTATAATATATTGACGGTCAAATTTTAATATTTATATATAAGATTTTTATTCGAGTTTTAAAAATGCGATTTCTTTTTTCAAACTAAAATTTTTAAATCTTAATATGTAATATTGTGTGAAGCTCCAATGCTCAATTCAAATAAATATATTATTTTCCACGTCCATGCAGATCATTTTCCATTTACCCTTTGCAATTGGTGCTGGAGCCTGGAGCTTCTCTCAACGTAATAAAAGACATTCAACTTATGAAGGCAAGTGCAATAATTCCAAATTAAAATATGTATATTGCAGAGTAATGAAACAATAATTTTTATAATTAATTGAAATATTCCTTGCAAGTACAATAATCCAAAATAATATCCATATACAAAATAAATAGTTGAATACCATTGGACAAGTTGGGTTTGAATTTAGTGGTCTTGATATTAAATCCCAATTTCAAAATAAGTACGTCTGTAGCTATATATGGTATAATTTAATTACATTTAAATAAATTTAATTCTATGAGATATTATTTCATTTTTTTTGGGCCGAATCCTCAACAATAACCTAATCACCTACCCAAAAATTAATCTAAATATTTAAAAACATCACAAAAGAGAGATGGTTTACATTTTTGTCTTTGAAAAAAACAGTGGTGAGTTGGAACATAGTGGTTTGAGATTTAATATATATATACCTAGGCTACAATTGGGTATAAATTAAAATAAGCTTTTGATTTTACAGACTTGTTTAAATTGCTTATAGAAAAAGTTATTTCTTTTGTCTTTCTTTATCATAATTCTAATTTTAAATGTAAGTATATATCAAATCAGCAAATAAAATGACAGTATGGCTAATTTAATAAAGAGTAACAAACAAATTTTGTTGTGTAGGAATTTAGTGGTGGGTGAAATATTGATATCCAAAAAAGTTAATGGTCCTTTCTGTGCTCTTTCTCTCTCTTTTCCTTCCTCTCAAAACCAATACCCCTAACCGGCAATCGTGGGGTCAGCTCCCCTATCCCCCAACACTCACCACTGCTTTCTCTCTCCGGTTGGCGAACATGGGGTTTCCCTTCGCGAGCGGCTCCTCCGCGATCTTCACAACACCATCTTTCTGTGTCCAATTATGGATGAAGACCTCCTTCCTAGGAATCACCTGGTCACACTTCTAATGGCGAGATATGGAGGCCTCCCCTCTAACTGGTCTCTCACTGACTACAATGAAGGCTACCTTTTTAAACCTCCTAACTGACTTCTACCTAATGAACCGATTTTTGACTTGGACTATTGGGAAATGTACCACGGCCTAACCATGTTGTCATGGCGTTTCACCTCCCCTCCTCCTTATCAGGTTCAACTATCCCGCCAAACCATTGTCATTCGAGGTTTTCCCCTTGACCTCTGGCACGAGATTACTTCAGACAAGCAACCGATTCCATGGGTTTCCTGGTGAGCATTGCTCCGGAGTGTCTGAATGCCCGCACCAAATCGTACGCCTGCATCACTATTGACTGCTATGACATTGGTTTTATCCCAAGGTGGCTTTACGTAGACCATGATGGTCTATGGACACGTTGTTCTGTCCAACTGGTGGTAGAGATATTCACTAGGTCCTTCAGCACGGAATACCACCGTCGGAAGACAGATTTGGGAACGGGCTCCAGGGCGGTCCACCAAATGACCCCCAGGAAAATCAACATGATTGGAAGAGGGGATTCCCTCAGTTTATACATCTCTGTGCCGGAGTCCTAGGGCATCAGAATCCAACTAGAGTAGGGGCGCCGACGGCTAGGACAAATGCACATGGTTTAAATGGCGGCGCTGTCTTTAGGGTTTCGGACCGGAGTGTATAAAGGATCCTGAGGCCACAGAAAACCCACGCAGGCCTGAGCACGTCTTCCAATATAGGACAAATATCTGACCCCTGGCCCTGGCGGTACGCGCCTCCCAACGTGACTCTCCCCCATATACAGCCAAAAAAAAGGAAATATCGCTCCGTGCGACTAGGTGGAGGCCCCGGAAAAAAACAAAAATTCAAAGTTTTCATATCAGTATTATGCCAAAACCACCCATAACTCTTATACGATACATGCACAAAATAATGGTAAACCCACCCTACATAAATCATCAATATGTTCTATTATGGGACCTATCCCTTTCTATCTCCATATAAACCCTACCTTTCTCACCTCCAAAACAGTGAAACGCAAGTCCTACCCTTATCCCCTACCCTTAAATCCTAAACCTATTAACCTTAAGCTCCAAAAAACAATCTCAAACCCGGTTAACATCTATTCATCCCAGACTAGGCGCACTATGGCAGATATGTCGAAGCAAGATGAGACGCTCATCCGGAAGTTTGTAAGGCTCAACACTGCCGAATGCGATGCAATTACAGTGAAGGTCCCGACTCATGCAGCCACCAGTATTGCCTGGAAATCATCGATTTTGGCGAAAGTAATCACTAACATGCTAAAAGCATGGGTTGTAGATCCAAAAAACAAGATACGCCCAATATCAAGAAACTATTACCTTATCGAGATGACAAATTAAGATGACTACCATCGAGTTTAGCTAGGAGGTCCTTGGACATATCGCGGGGACCTCGTGGCAACAAAGAAAGTGTCCTCGCATGTAGACTTAAATCCGGGCCATGTCACAGTCACCTCAGTTTGGGTTCAGTTCTTTAATGTTTCTGTTAATTCGTTAAAGGAATAAGGGATTGATATAATGGCACGGGCCGTTGGTATGGTTCTCACCTCACCAATCAAAGGTTTCATTAGAGGAAGGAGATTGATCAAGGCAAAGGTGCTAATTCCTCTGAACGAGGCCCTTAAAGACAGAATTCTCGTGGATCATCAAAATCTGGGCCAATTCACAGCCTACTGCTGTTATGAAAAGATTACAAAGACCTGCTGGTCTCATGGGCCATGAGATCTCGAGCTGCGCAGATAACATCAGGTTGGCGGCCCTCTTAAAAGACCTTGTGTTGGCAGGCCAATACAACGCTGCTGAAGTGCTGGCTCCAAAACTAGGGGCCTAGATAATGGATCCATGTTTCTTGCCCTGCAACTTCAAAAGCCCTACCTTGAGCGAAATTGAGCCGTCTAAAAATAGGTCGTTTGATACAGCTAAGGGCCAAACTTCCCAACATAGTACAGGGGCCTCGGACCAGACCAAAATGAAGCGCTCATTTGCCCGAACCCAAGAAGATAACTGTTCAAGGGATCTGCTATACACTTCATTTCCTGAGACTGCTCTCATAGGTCTCCTCCCTGACCATGAACTTGTTTCGGGAAACTCACTCTCCTCTGTCATCCAGAAGGCCAAGCCGGCGGGCTACAATTCATCGGCACCCCATATATGAAGCTGATGTCGTGGAACTGTCGAGGTAGCGGAGGCACGACAATATCCACGCTAAGCAGGTACCTCTGTTGCATAGGGGCTCAAGTGGCATTTATTTCAGAAGCTAGATGCAATGCGGTAAGAGCCAATCGAAGAATTAAACACCTAACCTTGTGTAACTCGGTTGTTGTTCCCTCACAAGGAAAATTTGGTGGTATATGGCTATTGTGGGGAGATGAGGTGAAGGTCTCTCCGGTAGAAGCATGTCGGAATTATATAGTGGCTGAAATTGGACAAAAAGGAGATGATTGTCCATGGTTGCTCGTTGGGATATACGGGGACCCGACAAAAAGTCTCAATAATTCAATCTAGGATAGTCTCGAGCAGTACACGGCTGATGCAAGTTGGCAAGTCTTATTAATGGGTGATTTCAATGTGATAGCTGAATTGAATGAAAAATGAGGGGGGCAGTGAGGTGTTAGGTACGACAAATAAATCATTTAGGGACTGGATGACATCTCAAGGTCTCATAGACCTTGGCCACCATGGCCCGGCCTATACTTGGACAAATAAGAGGCAAGGAAAAGATCACATCGAGCAACGGCTTGATAGAGTTGTCGACTCCTGCAGTCGACCCTCAAATTCCCGGACACTGCAGTGTTCCATTTGCCAATTTTGGTTAGAATGGATCCCAAAAAAGTCCAGGCTAGGCCGAATTTCAGAGTGGAGAACTAGTGGGCGATAAGGGATGATTTCAAGGAGGTTTTTGTCAGGTTGGCTCGACATAAGGCTTCCGATTGGTCAAATCTGACAAAATACTTCAAAAGGGAGGTGCGAGTTTGGGAGGGTTCATCTAAAACCCCCGATATAATGCTTAGGGAACTGGAAGCCAAGATGTTAGCTCATCACACGGCAGGGCCGCAAAATTACAACAAGGAGCTAGATGAGGATATCCAATAACAACATAGTCGGTGTCTCCTTATGCAGGAAATCTATTGGCATCAAAGATCCCACAAGAATTGGGCCATGTTTGGCGACCAGAACTCAAGATACTTTCATGCAACAGCGGTGACACATAAGAGGCGAAACACAATCCGAAACTTGAAACTTTCAAATGGAGAATGGGCAACAGGGGAGCATGAGATACGTAATGCCTTTGTGACCCATTTTCGGGGGATATACCAAAAGGGTGGCACAGTGGGTTGGAAGAGGTGTATGACCAAGAATTCATTCGGAATTTGCCCCAAATCACATAACTGTGGCGGGGCCAACTGACGGATGATCCAACCAAACAAAAAATTGTGGCTGCTTTGGCAAGACTGGGACCTCACAAGGCACCAGGGCCTGACGGTTTTAGTGCTAAGATTGTACAGGATAATTGAGGGGTGTTTGGCCCTGCCGTAGTTAAAGTGGTTACTTCATTCTTCAGAATTGGGGTAATGCCTTCCAAGATTGCAAGGTCAAATTTGGTGTTAATTCCTAAATCAGACGATGCGGAAAGAGTTGAGTAGTACAGACCAATCTCCGTTAGCAACCTCATCTACAAGATCATATCCAAGGTCTTAACTCTCAGGATCAAACCGGTGCTTGGGCAGATAATATCCAGGTCTCAAGGGGCTTTCTTAAAGGGTAGAGATATATCTCAGAACGTAATCTTACTTCGTGAGGTACTTCACTCCTTCAATCAAAAATGATACAAAAGAAGAGAATTTTGTCTCAAAGTTGACCTTTCGAAAGCTTTTGATCGAATGGATTGGAGTTTCCTAGAAACTGTCTTGCCCCTTTACGATTTTTCTGCCAAGTTAACGGGTTGGGTTATGGCTTGTGCACGGTCTGCACAATTCACAGTCATTATTAACAGAAAAGGAGATGGTTTCCTCTCGCCACAGTGCGGGCTATGCCAAGGCTGCTCTCTCTCCCCGTGTTTGTTTATATTAGGGATGGACATTCTGTCTTGTAGTTTGCAAGGGCAAATCCAAAGGGAAAAACTGACGGGGGTTCGGCTTGCTGACTTGCTCCAACATCGGAGCTGCGAACCGATTGTCTTGATATCCTAATTTTTGGTGAGGCATCGGTACGTGAGGCGTCTACTATTCTTCCGTCACTGCAGGATTTCATGAGGGTTTCGAGACAACAGGTGGGTCCCACAAAAAAGTTCTATTTGGTTCAGCTGTGCATTCATATTAAGGGGCATGTGCAATGCCAATGTGTCTCGGATCCTTGGTGCGGATCCAGGTAAATACTTAGGGGCTCCAATAAACACAATAAGGGAATCTTTTGAAACTTTATAATGAAATTGTTTTTAAAAAGTCATATTAGCTAATGAATAGAAAAATTAATTTTTGAATGTATAATATTTTTTACATTTTTTAACGTTTAAATAATTAAAATTAATTGCATGAGTATAGTATTTTTAAATTAATTTCTATTATCTATTTTAATTTTATTCCAATTTTAGGAATATCGATGCTCTTACATTTGTTTTGAAATAACCGCTGATAAATAAAGAAAATTTTATGGGCTTCTTGATTCTTGTTGATGGGCGAAACAAATTATACACTTCAATTTTTTATCTCATCAAAACATGTGCAATAAAATAACAGAGATTGCTTCAAGATCCATTTTTTTTAATGAATTACATTGTTTTTCGTTTTCCAAAAGTTGGATAAAATTATGTCTTTTTCTAAAGACATATTCCGTAATTTAATTGAGTATTCGGAAGCTAAATAAAAATAAAAATATTTTAAATTATTTTCAGCTGTTTAAATTAATTCAGTATGAATGAACTTCCAATGAAATTTTTTTTTGAGAGAAAACCACCTCTTATTAATTATAACATTTTAGTATAATAAATTGTGTAACGGGTGTATATCGTCATCACAGTTCATCAGATTGAAATAACCCGGGACATAATTTACACATAGAAAATGTCACAGAAGACGCATTCATTACTCTACCAGTGGCCAGGGGTAGTTTAGTAATTAAAATATTTGTTTTTAAAGTTTGAAAATTGCAAAAAAGGACAAAAGAGTAGTTGTATAGTGCGCCAAGGGACGGTGTTGGTCGCTTGACTAGCAAGAATTCATTAATTTTTTAATTAAAATTTAATCTATGGAAACAATTTTTTAACTCAAAAGTCTCCTTTCTTCTTCCTAATTTACCCTTTATCAAATTTTTATAATATTTCTACCATAATGGACGGTCTAAAATATGATTTCCATCACACGCCATGTCTCCATTTTTGTTTCTTATTTGATTTAAATAGTAGAAAGAAATCTCAATGCTTATCTTGACAGCATTTTACAATTGTTCTCTCTATTTTTTTTTTATTTTGCTTTTATATTGCTAAATAATATATATTTAAAAGGAATCTTTTAGCTGTTTAGCTTTAACTTTCATAATTGGCCTTCCTATTCTACTAAAATATTGCTTCAATTTTTTGTCTTACATTTTTGTAATATAATAACTCATCTTCAATTATGTGATATCTTTTTAATTATTTTTAATTATTGAATTTCTTTCCATTTTTGTATGATTTTCTTTGTAGCAAAATAACTTGTTATTGTTGAATTAAGTTTTTTTTTTGTTGAAAATATCTAGATGAACAATTTTTTTTTATTTCCTTAATTTTCTTTCAATCCACATAAATCTTTATCCTCTAATTTGGAATTATATTTTGATTAATTTGTTTTTCCTTTAACGCTAAACGAACGGTCAAGATGCTACACGAGCCAAGAGATTCCATTACGTCGGTAGAAGCAAGTTGAAAAAAAATATTGGCAATAAGTCTTAAACAAAAGATTAAATGTAAGAGCGATAACCAATTTTTATTATCATAAACTATTTATTTTTTTCCAACTTCATGTAGAGTCATCCGAATGATAATTTAATAATATACAGAATAATTAATGTGTTTCGTGTTTTCAATAAATGCCTCGGCATTGGTAGGAAATATTTTAAAATGTAAGATATATTTTTCGGAATAATGTTCAAATATCTTATTTTTTTATGTCTTTATTATGATTCTATTTTTAAAATTTTAACGACTTATGTTTTAAGACTCAAATTTCAAAAATACAATTGATAGATATCATATGTATGAATTTCTCTATGCATATGTGCCGTGATTTTTATTAATATTCATTATTAATTATAAAATAATAAAAATGCCAACCTTAGCTGGGTATTTTTAAAAATACCCAGACATGCCATTAAATGACCGGTTGGGACTGTTTTTTTTTTTGTTGAAATATTTGGTAGATTACTTTTTTTTTATGTATAATTAGCATAATTATACTAAAATACGCTAAATTACTTGAAATTATGTTAAATTACTCTAAAAACGGTAAATTACGCTAAATTATGCTAATTACGCTAATTATACTGAAATACGCTAAATTACGCTAAACTACGCTAAATTAGGCCGATTTTGTGCCATCTTTCATAAATCATAAAAAATAGTAAAAATTTTCCAAAAATAGTAAAAATTGGTATTCTACAAGTTCATTATATAACCAATTTACTGAGCTACTTAGATCGAATAATAGAAATTAATATCTTAATCGGAAACTTCAACTCAAGTTTTGAGGCTCTTTACTTTGTTTTTCGGCAAATTTGAATTTTGAAAAACGGTGAAGCTTTCCGAAAAGTGGTCATTTGCTGAAATTGGACACTCGAGTGCCGTTTTATGACTGTTTGAAGTTTCATCGTCATTTTTCGCCTTCTCAGTGAAGATATCTATCGTCTCTCTTAGCGTAATTTAGTGTATTTTAACGTAATTTAATATAATTTCAAGTAATTTAGCATATTTTAATATAATTATGCTAATTATACATCAAAAGAAGTAATCTACTAAATATTTCAAAAAATAAAAAAGTTCCAACCGGCCATTTAATGGCCAGTCCTCATTTTTATTTTCAACCGGCCATGTAATGGCTGGTTTGGGCATTTTTAAAAATACCCAGCTAAGCTGGATATAATTAATATTTTGTAATTAATTTTAGATATTAATAAAAATCACATGCATATGTGTATGTGTGTGACTATAGCATTTTGATTTTGTATTAATCGGTAACTATAACTTGCAAAAATACACGGACATGAATATTTTTTTGAATATTGATTTTTAATTTGTTGATTCAAGTATAAAAAATTATGAAAAGTGATAAATTTTTAAGTGCATGTAGAGAAATATATACATCATAACTAACATTTTTTGTTTACATATGACTTTAAATATTTATTAGAAAATTAAAAAGTTGAGGTACGATGGAAGTACACAAAAATGAAAAAAAATAAAAGCAATTAAATTCTCTTATTCTTTTTGAGTCACCAAACATTTTAGGGGGAATTTCATGTATATCCTTCAAAAACTTGGAAATTACTTATTTTCCCATATAAAATTCATAATATCAAAATGTACTTATTTATTGTCCTTTCCATTAAAAATCATTTTAAATTTATGAAATATTCATTTTACCTTTCATTAAAAATATATAAACTAGTAGCACGTTTCAGAAAAATATCAGTCTTTGATCGGTCTTCTAATTGATCGGTTTCTAAAGACAAATGGGTCATTTCACTACTTCTACGCTTACACAAGCATATACCTAAATGTCGCTGTGTAATCATCAGAAGTAGAGGAATGACCAATTTTCCATTAAAAACCATTCAATTAGAAGACTAATATTTTTGTAAAACATGTTATATATTATTTTATTTTTTAATAAAGGGTAGAATGGGTATTTCACAAATTCAAAATGAGTTTTAATAGAAAAGATATTAAAATGAGTAAATTTGTGAGTTTTTGAAGTTTAGAAGGATAAATATGATATTATAAATTTTAGAGGGAGAAATACATATAGTAGATATATCGGGATACAGATTATGATATTATGTACAACGAGTATGGCAAATTTAATTCCGGAAGCATTTTGACGAGGTGCTTACGGGGACATATCTTAGTATTTGATGTTCAAACAACAAATCCAAACCATTAGATGTTCAATATATATTAAAATGTACTTGGAGACCAAATTTTACATTTTTTGGAATTTTTTACTATTTATTAAGCTGGTTTGAAAACCGCTGTTTTTATTAAATTTCTGCACCATTGAAACAACGGTTTTCAAATCAGCTTAATAAATAGTAAAAAAATTCCAAAAAATGTAAAATTTTGTCTCCAAGTACATTTTAACATAGATTGAACATCTAACGGTTTGGATTTGTTATTTGAACATCAAATGCTAAGATATGCCTCCGTAAGCACCTCGTCCGAAATGCTTCCGGAAGCAAATTAGCCATACTCTATGTATAACACAAATTATTCGCTGCTTGCTTCGAATTTCAATTTTAGAGTTTTTATCGGCCGATCTGGACAAGTTAATATGATCAGACACTCATCTTAGAGTTAAAAAATTTAGATTATTTTTGTTATTTATTTGATAGGTGAATAATTATAAATTCAAAAAAAATTCAGACCAATTAAATACACCGCTTAATTCTTTTTTATTTATTTAATACGTTAACAAATTGCCTTTGCTGATTTAGAAATTCAGCACGACTCTTATAGTAGATTTTGAAATTTGGGCAGAATCAATGGGTAAAGATTTTCACAGACCAGATTTCGCTTAGTGCAGCGCATGAGCCATATGCAACACTGTTTTGATTCTATAGTTCGTGTTGTGTATGAAGATAAAACTGCTCTGTTCAAATCTTTACCTATTACAATGTAAATTGGTATAAAATAAAAACCTATCGTATAAACTTCAAACTTCGATCTAAGTAGCTCAGGAAATTGATTATATAATGACCTTGTAGAATACCAATTTTTACAATTTTTGAATTTTTTTACTTTTTATTATTATTTATGAAAGATGGTAAAAAATGACTTGAAAATAAAAGAAAATTGTCAATATTTTAGGCCATTTTTTTGCATCTTTCATAAATCATAAAAAATAGTAAAAAAATTTCAAAAATAGTAAATATTAATATTCTACAAGTTCATTATATAACCAATTTACTGAGCTAGTTAGATCGAAATTTGAAGTTTATACGAGATGTTTTTATTTTATACCAATTTACATTGTAATAGGTAAAGATTTGAACAGAGCAGTTTTATCTTCATACACAACACGAACTATAGAAATTGGTATAAAATAAAAACTTATCGTATAAACTTCAAACTTCGATCTAAGTAGCTCAGGAAAATAAAAGAAAATAAAAGAAAATAATAAAAAATGATAAAAAAATGATAAAAAATGACTTAAAAATAAAAGAAAATAAAAGAAAATTGTCAATATTTTAGACCATTTTTTTACATCTTTCATAAATCATAAAAAATAGTAAAAAATTTTCAAAAATAGTAAATATTAGTATTCTACAAGTTCATTATATAACCAATTTACTGAGCTACTTAGATCGAAGTTTGAAGTTTATACGATAGACTTTTGAGGCCGTAGTACGAAAGACCTTATGCTATCCATAGCATCTAAGCCTTACTCCCGAAGAGTAAGGCTTAGGTGCCATGCCATTTTTTTTTTACAAACCTCGGGCAATTACTGGTGTCATGATTATTAATTAATATCAAATAAAAATCACATGTGTTGGTACTTGATTAATTGATTCAACAAAGGAAATGGGAAACTTTATAATGACTTGAAATATAATTAACGACCTGAGATACATTTAATTTGAGGCGCTTTGTTGAAAAAACCCTAAAATTTTAATGGGTACTTGCATATAGATTGTCATATGAGCTACATTTGAAATATGCTACTAGAGTTTAACCATAAAATTGAGATAGAGAGCCTGAATAAATAAATATTATATAATTTTATTCTTTGAGAGAGATTAATGGTATTTAAACATTAAAGTTTTTAAAAGATAAAACTGTAAATTTTTCAATTTATCGAGGAAGGGGGAATTAGCACCTCTTTTCTACCTACTTATGCCAATGCATGCTACATTATTGAGGAAATATATATTTAAGATAAAAACGGAATAAAGATATTGACAATATTATTTTGACTTCATGTAGTGTTTGTATAAAATAATATATATATATATATATATATATATATATATATATATATTGGCTAATATTAAAACATTTGTTCCTAGGTCATGGAACAAACGTTTCGGTTTTTACATTTTTAAAGTCCAAACAGTCAATCCAAACCGTTCAATATTCAATCTATATTAAAATGTGCTTGGAGACCAAATTTTATATTTTTTAGAATTTTTTTACTATTTATTAAGTCAGTTTTAAAATCGTTGTTTTTAATGATCAAGATTTTTTTCACTGTTTATTAAAATCAGCAATTTTAAAACTGACTTGATAAATAATAAAAAATTTCCAAAAAATGTAAAATTTGGTCTCCAAACACATTTTAATATAGAGATCACATCTAACGGTTTGGATCGATCGTTTGGGCTTTTAAAATCGAAAAACTAATTAGTTGCACCACGGCTCCGGAACAAACGTTTTGATATTAGCCAACCTCTCTCTATATATATATTATATATATATGTATATGTAGAGGTTGGCTAATATACCAACGTTGGTATAGAGCAGTTCGTTATACCAAGTGGGTTTTTGTAATTTCAAAGTTCAAATAATTGATTTGAAATGCTCAACTTGTTCTCCATATTATAATGTGCTTGGAGAACAAATTTTATATTTTTTTGTAAATTTTTTACTATTTTTTTTTATTTTTGAAAATCATTGTTTAATATGGTAAAAAAAGAAATAAAAAAAAATCTAAAAACTAGGATTTCCAAAAATCTGAAAAAAATGGTAAAAAATTTCCAAAAAATATAAAATTTGATCTCCAAGCACATTTTAATATGGAGAAAACGTTAACACCTCAAATTGATTATTTGAACTTCGAAATCACAAAACTTAATTGATATAACGATTGCTCTATACCAACGTTGATATATTAGCCAAACTTTGTATGTATATATATATGACATATGTGATGTATGAAGTCAAAATAATATTGTCAGTAAAAAAAAAAAAAATAGTCTGCCGACAATATTTGCCAAAAAAAAAAAAAAAATTCTTAACTTACGGACGCCAAGATAAAATTTTAATTCTGTTAAATGTTACCTAGATTAATTTATAAACTCCACATCTATCTCTATATCCTATTGTATAGATCTGCGCACAATTAAATAATCTACAAAATGTTATGAAATATTTCATTTTTTTAATATAGTGGACTAGTCAATGGTCGGAAAAAATGGCTCTGTTTAATATTACATTATTGATTATTTTTTATTATTTTCATCATTAAAAGCAATTATAAATTAATGCCCTGTACCAACCGCAATTAGCACCGTTCTAATTTTTCTATTAATCAGCATCCTTTCATCTGTATTATATTAATGTCCCCCATTAAAATATTAAAAGCTATGTCGACTTACCATTTGCTTAGTCATTTACCACCCACCAAAGACAATTAATGAAAGCAAATAAATAAATGAAAATTTTAAATAATGATAAAAGGCAACCCAACCCATCAATTACCTTTTATCACTTCCTTCCTTGTATTAGTTGTATATTCCATCTCTGCTTATAAAAATATAATAAATGAATAAATAAATAGTGACATAAATATTATTAATTCTCAAGTTTAGTAAATAAATATTTAGTGCCCTAGGCTATCATCCTATTCAGAATTTGTACTAAAATATTCTAATAAGAACCCTCAATAATTTCTCATTCCTGTTTCTTTACTCAATTATCCTTCCACCAACAAAAAATTAGGAAAGAAAAAGAAAAAAAAAAAAAAACATTACAGTTTTCTCCTTTTCTCTGTTCTCTCTCTCCCTCCCTCGCCTTCTCTCAAGTGATTCAATTTTCTTCATCTCTGTGACTCTGTCAATTTTAATCTCTCTCCACTCCACTCCAGGCTCCCTCCCAGCTTAGCGCGCTCTCTCTCTCTCTCTCTCTCTCTTCTTCTCTTTTCTCTTTTCTCTTTTTGTCTTTCATGGCGGATACAAACAGCACCACCGCAGAACCCACCACCCCCGCCACCACCACCACACCTCCAAACCCATCAACAAACGACCATGCTGACGTGTCCTCTGCGGGTCCCGCTCCGGTGAGCAATCATTCGTCCGACTCACAAGTAGACCCTAACACTGCCATCACAACTACTACCACCACCATGGCAGTGGGAGCGGCCACCACTGCCGCTGCATCCCTAGTCCCTTCCTTGTTCAAGAAGAAAAAGAGGGGGAGACCGAGGAAGTACGGACCCGATGGGAGGCCACGTCAGCCGGCACCGCTACGAGCCACCCCCATCTCGGCTGCTGAGGCGGCGGAGCCTTACACTCCGGCGGCGGCAGTAGGGGCCGCCATGAGGCGAGCCGGGTCGGGCGCCCGACCCGTTGTCGGGTTCGTCAGCAAACCCTCTTCTCAACAGCAGTTCGGGTTTGGATCTGCCGCACCCGTTAACAACTCGCCAGGTAGGGTACACTCCATTTTGAAAAAATGTAATTTTGAAAATCTGACCTTACTTTTGACGGTATTTGCAAAATCCACCTTTACTATTTATTAAATAAATGTTGACGATTGTGATGTCATTTGTGGTAATATATGATGTAGGTGTAGGTGAAATGGTGTCATGTGCTGCTGGTGCAAATTTTACACCGCATGTAATTAGTGTTGCTCCTGGTGAGGTATGTATGTCTTATCATTTTTTCATAATTACTCCATGAACTCATGCATTTAAACATACATACATACATACATACAAGAAATGAAGCACAACTTTAAACAACCTTCAATATTTACTCATATGATTGCTTGTTTTTTTAAAAAAATTAGGATGTGACTATGAAAATAATATCATTTTCGCAACAAGGACCAAAGGCCATTTGCGTCTTATCTGCCAATGGTATAATTTCGAATGTCACGCTCCGCCAGCCAGATTCACTAGGGGGTACGCTCACTTATGAGGTTTGTACCAAATTCTCATTTTTTTTAACATCTGGATTCACATTTTTTAATCTTCAATTTGATGTCAAAAAGGATTCATGTTGGACAACTGGTAATATGATGTCAAAAATTAATACATAATTTTCACCAATTACAAATTATTTAATTTCGATTTTTACATATAAGAACTGGATTTTGATGTACAGGGCCGGTTTGAGCTTCTCTCTTTGTCGGGTTCATTTATGCCAACCGAAAATTGTGGTGCAAGAAGTAGGTCGGGCGGTATGAGTGTGTCTTTGGCAAGTCCTGATGGCCGTGTAGTTGGTGGGGGAGTTGCCGGGCTTCTAGTTGCCGCAAGTCCAGTTCAGGTAATAAATATACTCCATATACATGCAAATGGTTATAATATCTCCTCAGTTTTCCAAAGTTTCATGCAAATTAATATTCATTGGAAAATGGTCGTCTCATTGTTTAATTTACTTTTAAACCTTCCTGTGTGTTAAAATTTCAAGCAAAGGTATGGCATGGTTTTGTTATTCAAGTTTGTTTCACCTTTTGCTTTAACAATGCAAAGTTGGTAAAATATAGTAGGGTTATGTGAAAATCTTTCATTAGTAGAAATGATCTTTTGCTATATACGGGGATTTTGTGTCATATCGCAAGAAGTATTTGCGTAATTATATTTATATTTTTTAATAGTGTTGCTTACTAACTCTTATAACATTCGAGTCAATTGATGCATTAAAAAAAGGTTTGCTAAAGTATACAAAAAAATCATGACATTTCATTTGCATATATATTATATTTTGTTAATGCACAACACCATGACATAATCATTTAGATTGAATGAGTGTAAAAATATCGTCTGTAACAGGTCGTAGTAGGAAGCTGGATGCCGGGTTTACAAATAGAACAAAAGACAAAGAAACCTAGAGCTGTTGTAGTTGAAGCTACACCGGTGTCGGCCGCACCTACAATTCCATTCACTATTACCTCTGGAAATGCGGATGAATCATATGTAAGTGAACATGGTCGCAACTCAAGTGCACCCAAAGTTACCATCACATCATCTGCATCTGCTGCTTTTAGAGTGGAGAACTTGTAGAGAGGATAATATTTATTTATAAATAAATAACATGTAACCCCCTTTTTCCATTACCACGAGTTAGAAATTGATATTTTTTTATGTTGTAGAGAGTAGTAGATGGCCTTGCATTTTGATGCTACTAGTTTCTCCTTTCTCCTTTCTCCTTTCTCCTTTCTCCTTTCTCTTGTTGTATTTTAGTCTTTTCTTTTTAGATATTTATATTAGAAGGGCTGTAGGCATCCCTTTGATATATCATCTCTTTGTTACTTATTCAGCATTAGAGCCTTGAGAAAAGTATTTTAGTATAACATATTCGGATTCCTTGTGTTTTCTCTGTGAATGAAATGAATTATAGAAGCTTTGGAAAGCGGAATTTTTACAAGCACTTGAGCAACCATTGAAGTTGAAGGTCATTTACTGAGATGAAAGAGGTATTGGAAGTTGTGTTTCAGAAATATCTTCTTTCTCTTCACCTCCTCCTAACTTGATGGCCAATAAGAGGAATTCATATCAAGTAAGGTACCTCACCACCTCACGTTAGATTCGAGCCACTCGACATGATCAGTTTGCACGAATCTAAATGTGCTCTCTATATTTCAAATAGATCTAAAATTATAAAAACTTCAAATTTTTTAATTTCAACATATCGTGCATGCTGTACTCATAATTTTAGAATTTAATGTTAACTTTAAAAGTTAATCTGCATGAAAGTAAACTGAAAAAGTCAAATTATAAAAATATAAAAATTGATTTATTAAAATTTTCTATCACCGAGATGACTAATTATAAAGATCGCAAAAAATTAAATTAGAAAAAAAATATAACCTCCTATGTATTTATGGTGTATACTCGAGGAGGAGAAGGAGAGAGGAAAGAGAGTAATAAAAGTAAATGTGGGTCCACAAGAATAATTTTTAATAAATTTATAAGAAAAATATATTGTTTAATATTTGTAAGTTAAGATATTTTATAAAATTTTTCTATAGCAAATACTATAGAAGGGAGAAATGATAGGTTTAGAAAGCGAATTTACATATGTATGCTATTAAAACCGACATTTTTATTAATATCCAAAGTTTAATACAAATTATTAATTATGCCCAGACTTTCAAACTTTCGCTAAAAATACTCAAATCGGCCATTTTCTGGCCGGTTTACTCCCCCCCTAAACCGGCCAGAAAATGGCCGGTTTACTCTTTTTTTTTTAAAAAAAACCCGCAAAAACCCCTATATATACCCCTTTTTCTCTCTCTCCTCTCACAATTCTCTCATCTCTCAACCGAATTCTCTCTTCTTTGAGGTAATTTTTTTTCATCTAATTTAATTTTTAATTTATTTATTTTAGGGTTTAGGATTTAGGATTTAGGTGTTCAAATTTAAATTATATTGTTGTAATTTAGTGTAATTAGCTAAATTGACCAATATTTAGTGTATTTTGGTACTTTTTACCAGAATTAGGCTGATTTAGCGTAATTTTACCGAAATTAGTACGGTTGACCAATATTTAGTGTATTTTGGTCCTTTTTACCATAATTATGCTAATTAAGCTTAATTTTACCGAAATTAGCACAGTTGACCAATGTTTATGGTATTTTGGCATTTTTACCATAATTAGACTAATTAAGCTTAATTTAGTGTAATTAGCACGGTTGACCAATATTTAGGGTATTTTGGTCTTTTTACCATAATTAGGCTAATTAAGCGTAATTTTACCGAAATTAGCACAATTGACCAATATTTAGGGTATTTTGGCCCTTTTTACCATAATTAGGCTAATTAAGCGTAATTTGACCGAAATTAGCACGGTTGACCAATATTTAGGTTATTTTGGCCTTTTTTACCATAATTAGGCTAATTAAGCGTAATTTAGTGTAATTAGCACAGTTGACCAATATTTAGGGTATTTTGGTCATTTTTACCATAATTAGGCTGATTAAGCGTAATTTAGGGTAATTAGCACAATTGTCCAATATTTAGGGTATTTGGCCTTTTTTACCATAATTAGGCTAATTAAGCGTAATTTTACCGAAATTAGGTTATTTTAGACATCAGGATGCTTAGAGCATGGCCAGTGTGGACGAGCCGATCAGTACCAGCAGCACGGAGCACATCAGTCCTCTCCTGTGGATTCCCCACAGCAAGCACCGAGTCTCACTGGCTTCTCGTGAGGTATGTTCCTTTTCATAGATTTTCTTTAAATTTTGTTGGGTTTAAATTTTATTATGTTATCACCATGCGGATTACCTTTTTCAACGCAGGACACGGATCTGTTAGATGTGAAGTTGCGGTGCGTTCATATGCAATATTACGATACGATGGCCCCGTACCTCATCAGCCTGGGTCTCTACCAGGTTGTGGACATCGTGCGGACAGAGAAAAGCATCATCAATGCTTCTCTCATCGCTGGACTGGTGGAGCGATGGTGTCCCGAGACACACATGTTTCACATGCCATTCGGAGAGATGACGGTGACTCTCCAGGATGTGAGTGCTCTTTGGGGTTTGCCTATACGTGGCACACCCATCTGCGGCGTCTCTGACAGCACCAGATTCGTAGGTGATGTCGAGGAGTTGTTGGGAGCTGATCCGGACTATATCATCGGGGACAATGGGAGGTCCAAATTTCATTTGCGGATGACGAGGTTACGACAGCACTTCAGCATGGGTCTCTCGGCAGATTCCACCGTGCTGGAGATTCAGAGGTCAATTTTATAACTTGTTTCTATTAATCAATTTATAATACGAGGATAATATACCAATATTTTATATGTTTTGTATTGCAGATATACGCGGGGCTACGTGATGGACCTTTTTGGTTCTGTCATGTTTCCTGATTCCAGCGGTGACCATATACCGATGATGTATCTACCGCTGCTGCGAGACCTTGAGCAGCCGGAGCGGTACAACTGGGGTGGAGCTGTCCTGGCGTATCTGTATTCCCACCTGTGCCGTAGTAGTGAGGTAAGTCACCAACTCTTAATTTAGTGTAAATTAATTAATCAATCAATCCATCAAAATACACTGACGTCTAATGTTCTTGAAAATGCAGCCGAATGTGAAGCAGATGTACGAGCCGGTGCTCCTGCTTCAGCACTGGTCATGGTCACGGCTACCGGTGGGCCGTCCTATCCCCAATGCGGCGCCGCAATGGGGAGCGCCGCATTGGGTGTGTATTGTCGAACGTTGCATGGTAGGCATGGTACAACGTTGCATGGACGTCCGGTGCAGCCTTATGTATGTCATACTTCAGTATCTGTCAGGTTTTAATAAATTTCTTCATTCATATCAAATTTAATAATTTATGTGTATGATTGCAGGGTCCGGCAGAGATGCCGTCACAGCCACCACCTGCGGGGTTCGATACTTCTGATATGGAGTCCCTCTCGTACAGTCTCCAGGACTACTACGGGATAGCCGATGATGAGTTCAGCTCGGCACCGAGGGTACCCCGATATGGCACATAGATGCCGCATGATGGAGAGACGAGTGGTAGCGGGTCTCATACTCAGCCTGCCTTTGGGACTGAGTTCGCTGCATCTATCTTTAGTACACCTCCGCCAGTACCGACAGTCCCTACAGGTGATGCCATATGGGATACCGCCGATCAGATACTCAGGTCTGCCGATGAGCCCGAGAGAGACGGAGCCTGGCCGCGCTGGCGCCGGGCGAACGCCGGAGTACCGCCTCAGCGATATTCCCCCTCTCCGTTTTAGTTGTATTTTTACTAGTTTTATACTATTTATATTTGATATGCTATTTATGTTTGGTATATTTAGATTATCCTATATTTCGGTTCTTGTGTATGTGTGCTTTTATGGTACTATTTTTATATTTTACAGATAAAAAAAATTATCATGATAATGCTAAACATAAAATATTACACCGCGCAAAAATAGTAGCACAACATAAAAAATAAACAGAAAATATGTTAAACGGCAAAAGTAAACTCATCAAGATTAAACCGACATTTTTATTAATATCCAAAGTTGAATAAAAAGTTTGAAAACCATCATCTGGGGTTTCAAAAGTTTGAGCTTAGTCAGAAAACCATCATCCGGGGTTTCAAAAGTTTGAATATGAAAATGTGATCACGCCTTGGTTGTAATTAACCAAAAAAAAGGCTGAAATTTTGTAAAAATAAATAAAATATGAAAATAATGCAATTAAGTCAAAATTCACCCTTTATCTATCATTTTACTTTCGAAACGTATCATGTTATAAATTATTTTGAAAAAAAATTCGATTATAAATCGTAAGTAGTAAATTATAGAATGCCGTATATCATGTAGTTATAAGAGTATATGTGCTATATTGTTTTATAGCAAATTTTTCTGTGGACTAATACCCGACATTTTTATTAATATCTAGAAGTTGAATAATGCGGGTTAAAAAAAAAGAGTAAACCGGCCATTTTCTGGCCGGTTTAGGGGGGGAGTAAACCGGCCAGAAAATGACCGGTTTGGGTATTTTTAGCGAAAGTTTGAAAGTCTGGGCATAATTAATAATTTGTATTAAACTTTGGATATTAATAAAAATGTCGGATTAAAACTTGATGATTCCACTATAATCGGCGACAATAATAAATGTCACTTTAATCAAAAAAAGAGAAAAAAAGTAAAAATATTTTACCCCATCCTAAAATTACAATTTAATATATATTTTTTATAACTATTTTACAAATATGATAAAGATGCTCTACCTAGTGAGAATTTCTCCTCCAAAATTTTAAAAAATACGTTCATAAAATAAATAAATCAAAAGATCACTAATTTCTCAAATTTCAGAATTACCGGGCCACAATTTCACATTGTGGACCCATTCTTAATAAAAAAAGATATATATTTTTAATAAAAAAAGATAGAAAAATAATTACACTCCATCCTAAAATTATAATTTAATATATATATTATTTATAATTATTTTACAAATATGATAAAGATGCTCTACCTAGCAAGGATAAAAGATTTCTCCATCTCTCTAGACATGTCAAGATGGATTTAAGTTTGCTTCGTCTGTTCTCTATTGTTAGCCAATTGGCTGCCACATGTAACCTTTCTATTGGTTAAGAATGAACAATACACGTCATTAAATGGAAAAGCCAATTCCGCTTCCAACCAAAACAAGAAAACAATTTTTAATAAAAATCGAGTAATAATATTTTTTTTGAAAGTATCTTATACCTTTTTTTTTTTTTTTTTCCTTTCCTAATAACTTAATCGAGATGAGAGATATTTTTCCGATTTTTTTATCAGTAGGGTTAAAAAAATATAAACATAATCCATACCATCTTTTTCGACAAATTTTGTTTAATATAAGAATCGTTGAATTTATTTTCTTATGTTACCAATTAAAATAATCCGGGATATTTTTCTTTTCAAACTGTGTAAATTGCCGAGAAGCTTCGTGAGAGTTCCCAAGAAATACAGAGAGCCTTTCGGCGGCGGATCTTCTCCGATTGGAATTTAACGCAACTCCTAATGTCGGTTTAATCTGAACCCTCAATTCAATTGATCCTGACTTGATTCTCAAGTCAAGACTCAAGAATAGAATAGACTTGTGGCGTAGAAAATTTCATACATCCTTAATTGCAGATAAACAGAAAGATTTCCTATATAAACTCGTGATGTCTTGGGATTTATTTATCCGTATTCCGTAATAAGAAAATAAGAAAATAGTCAATCGTCTCTTTCCTGTGACTCACATTTACATCTCTCTCAGAAGAAAAAAGAAAAGCGAAAACCTAACCCTAGAGAAAAATCGAAACAATGGCGTTTTTCTCCTCTCAGGGCTTTTCATTCGGCTCCACCTATAACTATGATACGATCAAGAACATGGGCGACATATCTCCGATGGTGCAGAGCCATCTCAAACTGGTACTTTACTTGCTCGATTTCTAATGCTTCGTCGATTTAATTGACCAGTAATTTGTATTAATTGACCAGTGTACCTCCAGATTAGTCTTTAGACCTCAATTTCACCAGGTTTGTGGAGTTAATTCACTATTAGGTTTTCTGTTAGATGCCTGGGATCTTATAGGAGCATATATAGTTTGAGGAATTGAACAATTTCATTCATTCAGTCTAAAGTTTATTCCATTCTTTTTTACTTTAGTTCCTCTGTACTAAAATGATAATGGCTGGTTTGATCATAGTTGATGCCCTACAAATATTAATAAAAACTCTAGTTCACATTCCTCATTCCTGGATGTCTAATTTTTTTTTCTGAAAGAATAGTAATAAGAGGAGGGTTTAATTGCCTCCATTTTTGTAACTATAGTAGTCTCCAACATACCACCATTTTTTAACTATAATAACTCAAAATTTAAAAGTCAATTATGACAAGATAATTGTATAATGTTTGCTCTTTTTTCATTGGCAAAAGGAACATGTAAAAATCCACTAAACTTCTTTTGGACATTAATTTTTCTTGTTTTTGTTCCTGTCAAACATTAAGCCCAAGTACTTAAATTTTCTATATATGTGTAGAGTTGTATAGATGACATATAGCTGCTTTATTTTGTTATTGAGATTTTCAATTTTTGCTAGTAAGGAAAAATGGTGGGATGAAAAATGAAGGCATTTGAATTCGCTAATAATAAGCAGGTTTATAATTGATAGTGAAGGCTTGTTTTTGTACTATTGGAGGTTATATCCATAAAATTGTTTAATTTAGGTTCTTTTAATAGATATATCACACTTCATATATAGTACTCGGGATATCCTGAGTTCTCAGAGCTGAGCATGCATAATTTATCAACAGATTGAAAATCATTGAGAACAATGTTTGTTTTCAGGAGCACTACAAAAGATTTATTGTTTCAAAATGCTGTTCTGCTTTTTTGATGCATTGGTGAATTAATTTGATCTTTATTTATAATAAACTGAAGAATACGATATAATTAAATAAAATGTTTATTTCAGGTGTACTTGACGCTGTGCTGTGCATTGGCATCATCGGCTGTGGGCGCTTATTTACACGTTATGTTAAATATTGGGGGTTTGTTGACGTTTATTGGTGGCATTTTGTCCATTGGATGGCTCTTCTCTGTACCCATTTTTGAAGAGGTACATATTTTGAACGTAATAATTTGTAACTGAAATAGTGGGTATAGACCTATCTTTACATTAGTTATTATATTCTTTAATTTGATTAATTTGATTGTGTGTTAAGTCTTCGACTATGTTTTCATTGAACAGAGGAAAAGGTTCGGTATATTGATGGGTGGTGCACTCTTACAAGGTGCAACTATCGGGCCTATTGTCAAGACAGTAGTTGACTTTGATCCAAGGTATAAATAATTTTCATTGAATGATATTTAAATATAGGTATTTGAAAAGGTGTTCGTAAATGATATTTTCTTTCTGGTTTTACTTCCATGGTTTGTTGGGTGCTAATTTAATTCATTTTATAAAAACTTGTAGCATACTGGTGTCTGCATTTGTGGGGACCGCACTTGCATTTGGATGTTTCTCTGCAGCTGCGATGGTTGCAAGACGTAGGGAATTTCTTTACTTGGGCGGGATTCTCTCCTCTGGATTTTCCCTCCTCCTCCTGTTCCAGTTTGGTTCTTCCCTGTTCGGTTTCTCTGCCACTTCTTTCAAAATTGAGGTAGTTATTCAATTTCAACCCTTGTATCTTTTTCCCTGGAAAGTTCAGTTTTCTAACCAGTGGAGGAACTGTCTGCAGCCAATTAACAGGATTTATATGGATCAAAGTAGTTACTGTATTTTAGAATGAATATTTTATATGTTTGTTAATTCACTTGTGGTTTATTTTTGGGGCACAGTTGTACTATGGACTGGTGCTATTCATGGGTTACATTATATTTGACACACAAGATATTATCGAGAGGGCCCACAATGGAGATCTAGATTACATCAAGCATGCTCTCACCCTCTTTACCGACTTCATTGCTGTGCTTGTTCGCATCCTCATCATTATGGTAAGACTTCTACAATTCATCTGTTCCTTGCATGGACTTGCATTATTTGTGATGAATATATCTATAAATGTTGTATGGATTTGCAACTTTCATATACATAATAGTATGTGTTTCAGTAGTGGTTGTGTATGATTTCTCTCTCTCATATAGAGAAATATGCTGATGTGAAATCTTTTTTTTGGGGGTTAATATTCAGGTAAAAAATTCATCTGAGAAGGAGGATAAGAAGAAGAAGAGGAGATCTTAAATATCCTCACTGCCTGGAAATGCAGCTTGTGAAGTATGGAAATTGTTGAAAATATATTCGAGTGTTACTTTTTGTAAATCTCACTAAACAATCTTAATCTTGTCTCGAGTGGAAGTGACATTGTTTTTTACTCAATATGAACTGACCTGGAGCTTTTCTTTGTGATTATGTAATGAGTTTGTAAAGCATGGGACCTGCCTTGTGAAATACATGCGGTGTCCAATGTTTTTCATAATGCATTAATAATATGTTGGTTTGGTAATCCATCAGACGTGATTTTGACTGCTCACTAAAATGCAACATATACTAAATATTTTACTAAAACAAGCCCGACACCAATCAATGTCTGTATTCTGATGCACGCTCTGACTATACCGAAATGAATATGTAACAATCGAAGTGTGGGGCCGAATTTTCATTATGTAGGAGATGCGAAGTTATAAATTGTTCGCAAGAATTTCAAAATTTATTAAGTTATGAATTGTTCGTACGAATTTCAATGCATATAGGATGGTTTAGGTTCTATTTTGAATAAAATTGTTCAAAATCCTTTGAACAAAATCTAAATACTTCCTCGCCAACTTCACAGCCAACCTCTGATTGTGCATTCGAGAATCCCAAATTGGTTTGCAATTAGTAGCATAACAGTTTTAAATGGTTGTGATCGGGAGATACGGATCCTCCATCTCGGCTTCTGATATCCAATTGTACCAATAATTGGAGAACTGAAATTCGGGTAAAGATATTGACAGAGCTATTTAGTTTTATGCAGCTTATCAGTTATATAATTTTGCATTAAACCTCTATTAGTCATGCGCTGTGTGAAGTCAAAATAGCTCTTTTAGTATCTTTACCCAAAATTGTGCTCCGATTTATGAGATCTTGGTAACATAAATTAGTTAAACAGAAGGACACCACTACACCAGTGGATATATCTCTAGTAAAGTCTACCTACCTAATTATTTTACACTTGAGAGTAAGGTCTGATGGGCATCGGACCTACTCTGGTTCGATGGGTTTAATCACCGTCGATTTGCTTTAAGATTCGTGCGGAATGCTTTAAAATTTGTGCGTGTTTGTTTCAATGTTTGTGCGCACAAATCTTAAATTAGATCGGACGGCCATCGTGCTCGTTGAACCTAAAAGTAGATCCAATGGGCATCGGACCTACTCCGTTCTCATTATTTTATGATAGATATCCTAACCACCCCCCCCCCCCCCCCCCTCTTTTTCTCTCTCTCTAGGCGATAATGGCAAATGTTTCCAAATTTGCCCCCAAATTAGCATCCATCCTTTCCTCTCTCCTTGAAAGAACTACCAAGAAAAATGATTCGACTATACAAACCGAAAGCGAGCCTTCCCTTTTTCATGGGCAGAGCAAACCTGACATAACAATCCGTGCGTACGTAGAGCGCATTTTCCGGTACACAGACTGCAGCCCTTGTTGCTACTTAATTGCATATTGTTGGATTTATTTAATGGTACGCCCGTTATGGGAACCTGAATCTAAAACCCAACCCATTATGAAGAGGTGCAGACCCTTTATGAAGAGGTGTGTTGGTATTATATATACTAGATCATGTCCCTCTGTCTCTCTAATATATAATAACAGAATAGTGACTAACAAGAAAGAGAGAAAAACGCACCAAGAAATTCTGTTAACACTTGAAGGTCTTAGGTTGTGGAAAACGCAGGGCTTCCGGCTTCGGCTTGTGATTTCTTGCAGAACCAGTGATACTGCTACGCTCGCAAGATCCGCTTCCGCACGAATATTAACGGGGTAATTTGTAAGTTCTATTCGTTAATTAACACATATATTTATCTCGACCGGCTCGTGCAGCATTGCCCGGAGTCTGTGATCGATTCATTTAGCGTGCACCGACTTCTCATTACGAGCGTCATGGTTGCTGCCAAGTTTATCGATGACTTGTGAGTATAGCTGGACTTTTCTCTAATTCTTCCACCATTTCTCAGGGGTAAAGATTTCATAATAGCAGTTTTGATTTCATGCAGCTCACAGACTATGAAATCAAAACAGTGTTGCATATGGTTCTTGCGCTATGAGAAGCCAAAAATGCTCTGTTAAAATATTTACCCGCTTCTCATCCTTTTTGTTGACATGTAGAGGATTTAGTCTTTTAATTGCTTCTATCTCTATTGATCTTTCCTCTTGTCTCTTCAGCATATATCAGTTGAACACATATTGCTTTAATATTTGTACGGATCAAGTGAACACGAATCTTGATGCGGATCAAATGGCTCTGACTGGATATAATATAATATCTAGCTATGACCTGTTACACGAACTGTCATTTTGTGTGGTTAGGATAGTATCTGGATTCCATTCAACTAATGTGATTGAAACCTGATAACAAACTAGATTCCTTCACATTGTCTCATGCAAATAGTGCCATGGTGTCACACACCCAAATAAACTATATCATTATTAATTAGTATTAATTGAGAACTATAGAACAATTATCAAATTTGCACCCAGTCACATGCAACTATATATGCAAGCATTATTCCTTGCAAATGCGGGTCCAACATTAACATGGGTGTTTTATTTTCTTTTTCTTAATTAAGAAGAACTAAAAATAAATAGCCTTTAATCTAGCTAGTTGTTTTCTTCCTATAAGAAGATACACTCCAAAAGGGAAATGGAACTAAGCCGCAGCTGTCTATTTTTATTTGAAATTTTTATAACACAACTTCTGTTTATTCAACTTAAAAAAAAAAAAAAAGTGATAAGGATTCATGATGCATGTTCTGTTCTGTTTTTGTCAACCTAGGCATCATCGTCATTTTTGTTGCTAGAAAATATTACAAAAATCAAATTTCAATAAAAAAATATGTAATTTTTTTTATAGGTAATTGATTTAATTGCTACAATAATTTATCATATTATAACCAGTTCTTTTTATTGAAAGATAATATTATGATCACAATTAAGCACCACATCAATTAAGTCTCTTATCTTAAACATATATACCCAAACATTTTGTGAAAATTCATATGCAATTGGAGAAAAAAGATGAGACCAATTAATTAAGAGTACATGAATATCTTTCAGATCCTCATAAACTACAATTTCAAGACATAGTTCACTCGTGCGGTTAAGTATTTATTTTCCAATGCTACTATTTTCTATACATTTTTTTTTTATCATTCTCCGTGTATTGTATTTATTAAATTTTTTATCTTTAATTATAATGAGCTATCTTCAATTGCATACTCAACCTATGCTGCCCTAATTTCTTATTTAAAATTACTATTAAGAGTATTATCTAAACAAGAAGCAATCTTTGAGGTGCATAACATCAATAGTTAGACAGTGAAATTAATGATGAATTCCACAATATTGATCCTTCTTTTTTTTTTTTTTTGAAAGCTTGATAGGAGCTATCAAGTTAAGATTGATCCTTCTTGATTCATAGAATTGACTTCCGTATTGGGATTTCTTTTCTTTCCTTTTTTGTTTCCAAAGCATGTCGTGACATTTCCTATTCTAATTTTTGAGATGTAACACAATTTCTAATTTAGAAAGATTTATGATAAAAAGAAATTACTTTTTAACTATTTTTATTGGCAACTAGTTTTTTGTCTAGTGATAAAGGATAACATTCACTGTGTGGGAGGTCGTGGGTTCGAAATCTGAAATAGAGAGTTCTTTATGGATATTAAAGTGGAAGTTGGTAGGCTAGACTTCTATCTTTCTTATAAAAAAAAACTATTTCAATTGGCTTTGGCTCTCTCTTCCATATTAATAATAGTTTTTTTTTTTTGGAGAAAAAATAAGGGTCTAGCTCATATTCTATTGATAATTGCGGTTACAAAATTTTTGTAGTTGCAAAATTAAAGAAAATGCAAGATGCTCAAACATGCTCGAGCTGAAGTAAGGAAAAGTAAAGTAAAAGTAAATAGAAAGGAAATAAAACAGAAGGTGATATAAGAAAGTAGAATAAAATAAATTGATTACTTTTTTTATCTAAAAATAACAAGGATAGAACCATTGATTTTTTAGGTAGACCGAACCATTGATACAGTCACCCCTACTTGAATCGAATCAATGGATCGATCCACACTAATTTTGTAGAAAAAAAGTCATCAATATGTTTTCTGATAAATTGATTTATTATTTGTTTTAAAAATAAATTTTGAAAGTTTAGTCACTGTTGTCTTTCCACTTTGGTAACTTGGTTAAAATCTTAAATCCCATCTTCCATTATGACATGGAACCAGTGTCATTATTTTGGATCGGACCGTGGTAATAGTTATACAGAGAAATCCATTTCTCTGGTTAAATTCTCAAACTAGCGATTTTTGACCGAGATTATCTTCTAAGAGGTCTCTAGCGCATTTACAACTGATGCATGCAAGTATTATACCTATTTGTGCAAGTGTTTAAACATAACATATCAAGTATTTATATCTAACATACAAAGTCTTTATACAGACTAGACTTTAATTTGAATTTAAATATTTCATAAATGATCTGTATCAAAAGCAGAAATAGCCAGTGTAAAATGTTAAAAAAATTCATTGATTCAAAACTTTTTACCATGCCCAGAAAAATATTATGTATTTATATGTATCATATCAAATATTTATATATAACATATAACATATCAAGAAGAAGACGAAAAATAAGGAGGGCGAATAGAACAAAAAAAAAAATACTTCAATATGAATCTCATTTGAAAGAAAAAGTCAATTACAAAACATTTGTAGTTTTAAATTCACAAGATTTCTCACAGATCGTTGAAAATATGGACGAGATTGCACAGAGAAAAAAAAATATCCTTTAAAAATATGTAAAAGATAAATGAATGATGAGAGAAAGAAAAAACTAACTTTCTCTCTGTGATACAAGTGGTTTAATATATAACATATCAATCATTTATATCTAACATACAATGGAAGAGAGAAATAAAGAAAGTTCAAAAAAGAAAATTTGGTGTAGAAAAAGAAGTTCAAAAAAGTAAATTGAGCTTGGTGGACCGAACAAAGGGACTAGATAATTTCTCAAAAAATATTACTTGTGGGTGGATCCTGATTCCTATCGTGGGATACCTTTCTCGTCAAAATGACGAATGTTTGGTTCTTGTTTTAATTTTGCTTTTGGTTGCCGACATTTTTATTAATATCCAAAGTTTAATAGAAATTAATTAATATATCCATATCGCTCGGAAGTTATAAAAATACCTGTACTAGTCATTTTTTGGCCGGTACTCTATTTAATTCAGTACCGGTCGGAAAATGGCCGGTATCCAAAATTTTTTTTTAGGATGGGCATAGCATAGTTGGCTAGAAGAAAAAGTTGTAGGAAACTTAGATTGAAATTTGCACTCTGTTTGGCTAAGATCAAACAAATGTATTTGGTTGGATGCGTGTGTTACATCGGTTGCATGTATTGGTGCATCATCGATATTTTTGCAATGAAACATTGGTTGCATATATTGATGTTTTATTAGACTTAGTATTGGCAATTAAGCAGGGTAGTGCTAAAAAAACATCGGTGCGTTGCTGATGTTTTTGCAATGAAACATCGATGCACTTCTGCTGTCGTTAGGTCATGCATAAAGCATCGGTAAGCTGGTTATTGTCAAATTAAATTCACTAGCCGCATACGAACACTAAACTTTAGTGTCATATGACACAATAAAAAAAAAAACATCGGTACTACAATTCGAGTTTCGTACGACTTTTTCTTCTAACCAACTATGCTATGTACATTAGTACAAAATTATATAGCTGTTGGAATAAACGGTGCATGCCGACAGAGGAGAGAAGCGATCTGATTTCGATTTAGGGCTGGGAAAGAATACGCGTGAGAGAGAGATCGGGAGATGGGAGTTTAATTTACTAGACGGGTCCAGTTACTGGAGATGCGTTTTTACTCATTTCAGCGAATCATATCATATTGATCCACATGGTTTTTAAAGCAGATCTAAGGAATCAAGATGAGAAGTAAAAGGGGTTGTTCAATTCCCAAAGTATGGTAGCCTATCTAATATATACATATAAATGACTCAAACTTTTCTATAAATAAATATGATATATTGACATATCAATAAAAAAATTGTATATATAAATGGTTTAAACTTTTCTCTCAGACCCCAATATCTTCAGGACCAACCCTGCCAAAAGTATGAACCAAACGCCTCCTTATTACTATAACGAGATGATTGTTTTCTCTTAAAAAAAATGAGCCGTGCCTTTAAATCTAACGGTCAAAATAGTGGGCAATAGAAAAGTGCACTTATGGGCTGATTCTTGGACAGACAGATGCACTAACTACTAACTATGCCCTTAACCGTTTGATCCAAGGTCCGACATTTTCAATTGTTCGGTTTCCGCTATTTATAAAATAAAAGTTTTTTTTTTTTTTTACAATCCTTAAAAAGACATTGCTGCTCTCACCGACATTTTTATTAATATCCAAAGTTTAATACGAATTAATAAATATACCCAGAATCTGGCCCAATATCGATATATACCCAAGCCGGCCATTTTCTGGCCGGCTATGTACCCTCCATAAGCCGGCCAGAAAATGACCGGCTATGTACCTTTTTTTTTTTTTTCTTTTTTTCTCCGCATTAACCCCTATATATACCCTTTTTTCTCTCTCTCCTCTCACAATTCTCTCATCCCAACCGAATTCCGAATTCTCTCTTCTTCTTTGAGGTAAATTTTTTTTTTTATCTAATTTAATTTTTAATTTATTTATTTTAGAGTTTAGGATTTAAGTTTTAGGTGTTATAATTTAGATTATGTTGTTGTAATTTAGTGTAATTAGCTAAGTTAACCAATATTTAGTTTAATTAGCACAATTGACCAATATTTAGGGTATTTTGGCCTTTTTTACCATAATTATGCTGATTAAGCGTAATTTTACCGAAATTAGCACGTTTGACCAATATTTAGGATATTTTGGTCTTTTTTACCATAATTAGGCTAATTAAGCGCAATTAGTGTAATTAGCACCGATAACCAATATTTAGGGTATTTTGGCCTTTTTTACCATAGTCATGCTTATTAAGCGTAATTTTACCGAAATTAGCACGTTTGACCAATATTTAGGGTATTTTGGTCTTTTTTACCATAGTTATGCTGATTAAGCGTAATTTTACCGAAATTAGCACGTTTGACCAATTTTTAGGGTATTTTGGTCTTTTTACCCTAATTAGACTGATTAAGCGTAATTTAGTGTAATTAGCACAGATAACCAATTTTTAGGGTATTTTGGCCTTTTTTACCATAATTATGCTGATCAAGCGTAATTTCACCGAATTTAGGTTATTTTAGATATCAGGATGCCTAGAGCACGGCCTACCCAGCGTCCAGTAGTGGACGAGCCGATCAGTATTAGCAGCACGGAGCACATCAGTCCTCTCCTGTGGATTCCCCACAGCGAGCACCGAGTCTCACTGGCTTCTCGTGAGGTACATTCCTTTTCTTATATTTTCATTAAATTTTGTTGGATTTAAATTTTATTATGTTGTCACCATGCGGATTACATTTTTCAACGCAGGACACGGATCTTCTAGATGTGAAGTTGAGGTGCGTTCACATGAGGTACTACGAGGTGATGGAGCCGTACCTCGTCAACCTGGGTCTCTACCAGGTTGTGGACATCGTGCGGACAGAGAAGAGCATCATCAATGCATCTCTCATCGCTGGACTGGTGGAGCGATGGCGTCCCGAGACGCACACGTTTCACATGCCATTCGGAGAGATGACAGTGACTCTCCAGGATGCGAGTGCTCTCTGGGGTTTGTCTATCCGTGGCACACCCGTCGGCGGCGTCTCTGACAGCACCAGATTCGCAGGTTATGTCGATGAGTTATTGGGAGCTGATCCTTCCTATATCATTGGGGAACATGGGAGGTCGAAGTTCCATTTGCGGATGACGAGGTTACGGCAGCACTTCATCGCGGGTCTCTCGGCAGATTCCACCGAGCTGGAGATTCAGAGGTAAATTTTTATTAATATCTACTAATTAATTTATAATACGATGATTCTATTAGAATTTTTATATGTTTTGTATTGCAGATATACACGGGGCTACGTGCTGGACCTTTTTGGTTCTGTCATGTTTCCTGATTCCAGCGGTGATCAGATGCCGATGATGTATCTCTCGTTGCTGATGGACATTGAGCGGCCGTCGTCGTACAACTGGGGTGGAGCTGTCCTGGCGCATCTGTACTACCACCTGTGTCGTAGTAGTGAGGTATGATACCTCGCATATTTAGTCTATTTTAGGCCTGTTTTACTACCAGATTCGTGCCCTAATTCACCAGAATCATGTGCATTTCATCGATATATCTTTAGAATTTGGTACTGCTGAGTGTTTGTTTGTTTTCTGCAGGCTTGGAGCAAAACACACGAAGAAACGACGATTTGGGATGATCTGGTACGGCCCTTACCAAGTCTGGTACGGGTCTTACCGGACTTAGCCATTTTTCAGCTCATCACGCATGGTACGGCCCTTACCAAGTTTGGTACGGGTCTTACCAGACTTAGCCATTTTTCAGCTCATCACGCCTGGTACGGCCGGGCCGTACCAATTTGGTACGGGCCGTACCTAAAGGCGGCCTGACAGATTCAAATTTTGGCAGAGGCTATTTAAAGCGGGGAACTCTCCAATTTCGATACACATTCCATTCCAGATCCATTTGAGAGCACAGTAAGAGAGAGAAAGAGAGCTAAGGAGCTGAGAGCAAGAAGGAAGGAAGAGGAAGAGGCGAAACTCGACGGATCTAGCTTCCTCCTCTCGATCCCTTCGATCCATGGCTATCTCTATCCCTCTTATTGCATTTTTAGATCTGATTATGTGCTGTGAGTAGTTCTTTTAGTTTCTAGGGTTAGAGATTGATTCTTGATTTGTTTTGACTTTCTTTGACTTGTATCTTGTATGAACTCTTTAGTTTGATTGATTGTGATTTACTTTGATATCTTTTGCTTTGCTTGCTGTGATTGTTGTATGATGTGCCTCTAGGTTTAGATCGAACCTATCAAGGTCGTGTGATCATCTCAATCTCTCATCCAAATCAAATGCTTAGGGTAGAATAGTTCGAATTGAAGCCGAGAGGTTGAATTCTCCTCTAATCGACAGATTAGAGGGTGCCTTAGACCTCCAATCAACCAGCTAGGGTAGATCTGTACCAACACACGAGAGTTGAGGTGTAGAAATCCCTAAAAGGCAATCAATTGCATTCCAACCTAGATCTTGATCCAACAAACGATGGTTGAGGGTTAGGAACCCTAGGTATGGTCAATTGAACCTTTCTAAAGAGTTTAGCACAAGGTACCAGCAAGGAAATGCATTCACTCGAACTGGTAGGTTCTGTTCTGGGAAGCCAGTACGGGTCTTACCAGGGTGGTACGACCTTGCCTTACCAAGTGAAGTACGGCCTAGCCGTACCAACTTGGTACGGGCCGTACCACTAGAGGCAGATCAGAGATGAAGTCTGAAACCCTGGAAACGCCTTTTATCCATAATCAAAACACAATTTACATTTCTTCTAGCATTTTATTACATCTTTCTGAATTGTTTGAATTGTTTGAATTGACCTTTTTAGGAAATTAAATACCAAACCAAATCTTTCTCACTTCTAGTTTTTAATTGAGTTTGGTAGATTCTAACCAAGTAATTGCCCGTCCCTGTGGATCGATACCCGATTATACTACTCGATAGGGGTTGTGCACTTGCAACCCTTACTCGTGAAGTGTAAACGCGGTTTTAAAAGGTACGCCCTCAAGCGTACTGAAACTTGCGTTGCGCTTCTGCGCGAACAAGGTAAGTCACCAACTCTTATTATAATAAATTATTTAATCAATCAATCCATCAAAATACACTGACGTGTAATGTTCTTGAAAATGAAGCCGACGGCGAAGCAGATGTACGGGCCGGTACTCCTGCTTCAGCACTGGTCGTGGTCACGGCTACCGGTGGGCCGTCCTATCCCCAATGAGGCGCCGGATTGGGGAGAGCCAGATGTGTTTCACTGCCCGGCATACGCCAAGAAGTGGTACGGTTTCCACCAATACCAGGATCGGACCCACGGTGCTACCGTTGGGATCAGGCCAGTCCGGTCAGAGCTTCAGAGTTTGCCTGAGCCTCTTGTTGAGTGGACGCCGTACGATCAGTTGTACGAGGAGTTCCTCTTGCCGGGCAGTGTGACTGACGAGCAGGAGCGGGAGATGTGGTTCTATCGAGGTCCACTCATATATTTCTGGATAGTGGAGCACCACTACCCAGATCGGGTGCTCCGCCAGTTTGGACGAGCGGCGTTGATTCCCATTGACCCATCTTTGCCGAGTTACACGCACAGAGACCTGCACCGGTAAGTCATAGTCTATTGTATTTATTAAATAAATCATATTACTTGATAGTTTTTTATTGCAACTAACGTCTTCTTTACAGCGTTACCCACCGAGGGCGACTGGATAAGGACTGGAGCACCCATTTCGATCCATACTACAGGACGGCCCAGGATCCTCAGTATACAGACTTCTATCACGAGCCAGTGCTGCTTCAGCAGACCCAGGGGGATCCCCAGTTGAGGTACGATGTATGGTACACGCAGGTCTGCATGGCGAGTGTCTATCTGCAGGGTGATTACGGTGCCCATCTCCGCGACATGATCAAAACGGATGATGGTTACCATCCCAACGGTCGTGGATGGGCTCGCCAGGTAAAGCACCTACAACCACAAGGTTTGATCTAACTTAGTAATACATCAAGGTTTGATCTGACATGCTAAATTTTTTTCAGCTTTTGGCCGTGATCAAGGAGTACGGGCATGGGATCCGCATGCTGGGAAAGAAGAACTGGAGACGGCTTGGGTACCGCACCCTCAAGAAGAATGCAAATGTGGTTGAGGATGCCGGGCACGGTGGAAAGATCATCGGTATGCTGCGAGACGCCAGAGAGAACATCAACTGGCGTGAGATAGATCCGCAGGAGCCCGATCCGAGCCCGGTTCTGTTAGATGATATGCCATCTTCCCCCGATTCACATCCAGAGTGGGACTACCATCGTTGGGTATTGTCCGACATTGGGTGGACGACATGGTACGACGAGCATGGACGTCCGGTGCAGCCATATGTATGTCATACTTCAGTATCTGTCAGGTTTTAATAAATTTCTTCATTCAGATCAAATTTAATAATTTATGTGTATGATTGCAGGGTCCAGCAGAGATGCCACCACAGCCACCACCTGCGGAGACCGATACTTCTGAGTACTAGTCCCTCTCGTGCAGTCTCCATGAGTTCGATGAGAGTTTCATGTCGGCACCGGCATGGCCCCGATATGGCACAGAGATGCCGCATGATGGAGAGGCTAGTGGTAGCGGGTCTCATCTCAGCCTGCCTTTGGGACTGGGTTTGCCGCATCTATCTTCGCTACACCTCCGCCATTACCGACAGTCTCCACGGGCGATGCCAGATGGGATACTGCCGAGCAGATACTGAGGTCTGCCGATGCCCCAGATGAGCCCGAGAGAGACGGAGGCTGGCCGCGCTGGCGCCGGGCGAACGCCGGAGTACCGCCTCAGCGATATTCCCCCTCTCCGTTTTAGTTGTATTTTTACTAGTTTTGTACTATTTATATTTGATATACTATTTATGTTTGGTATATTTGGATTATCCTATATTTCGGTTCTTGTGTATGTGTACTTTTATAGTACTATTTTTATATTTACAGATAAAAAAAATTATCATGATAATGCTAAACGGAAAATATTACAACATTAAAATAATAGCACAACATAAAAAATAAACAGAAAAGTATGTTAAACAGCAAAAATAAACTCATCAAGATTAAACCGACATTTTTATTAATATCCAAAGTTGAATAAAAAGTTTGAAAACCATCATCTAGGGTTTCAAAAGTTTGAGCTTAGTCAGAAAACCATCATATGGGGTTTCAAAAGTTCGAATATGAAAATGTGATCACGCCTTGGTTGTAATTAACCAAAAAAAAAGGCTGAAATTTTGTAAAAATAAATACAATATGAAAATAATGCAATTAAGTCAAAATTCACCCTTTATCTATCATTTTATTTTCGAAACGTATCATGTTATAAATTATTTTGAAAAAAAATTCGATTATAAATCGTAAGTCGTAAATTATAGAATGCCGTATATCATGTAGTTATAAGAGTATATGTGCTATATTGTTTTATGGCAAATTTTTCTATGAACTAATACCCGACATTTTTATTAATATCTAGAAGTTGAATAATGTGGGTTAAAAAAAAAAAATAGATAGGTACTGTCGTCAGTCAATGTGATGATATTGATGTTATTTTTGAGGTATTTGTTTTCACTATGAGACAAGTCCCATCAATATCATTACATTAATATCATCAGTCAATGTTTCCGACAAGAGTAATAATTAAGCGTGTCTTTCATATTGAATTGTCATATGGTTACAAAAAATTTAAACAAAAAATTTCAAATTTTCAGTGTTAAATTTCAATACTTTGATCTTCATAGTGTCTCTTTCTAAAAAACGGAAAAAAAAAAGGTACATAGCCGGCCATTTTCTGGCCGGCTTAGAGAGGGTACATAGCCGGCCAGAAAATGACCGGCTTGGGTATATATCGATATTGGGCCGGATTCTAGGTATATTTATTAATTCGTATTAAACTTTGGATATTAATAAAAATGTCGGCTGCTCTCAAAACAGAAAAATTTACAGGAGAAATGATTAGATTTTCTGTTGGAGCAACATGAGGGTAAAATTATCTTTATTTCTGTCCAAAAATATCTTACACTTGGTATGGTTGTTTGGTTCCTTAAATTTTCTTTTTTTTATAACTTCGCAGCCTTCTTTCTTTCATTTTATTTTATCCTCATTATATTTTCCAGTGGCCTTAAATGTGGGAATAAAGAGAGTTACTATTTAGTATCACTTACTATACATATTACTATACATAGAGAGTGGCTAATATTAAAACGTTTGCATCAAGGTTCTCGTGCAACCAAGTCATTTTCGGATTTTCAAAGTCCAAACAGTCGATCCAAACCGTTAGATGTTCAATCTATATTAAAATCTGCATGCAGACCAAATTTTACATTTTTTGGAATTTGTTTACTATTTATTAAGCCACTTTGAAAATTGCTGATCCGGGTGAACAGTAAAAACAGTGCAACCAAATTCTAGACCATGTGATCGGCAATTTTTAAAGTGGCTTAATAAATAGGAAAAAAATTCAAAAAAAATGTAAAATTTGGCATCCAAGCAGATTTTAATATAGATTGAACATCTAACGGTTTGGATCGACCGTTTGGACTTTGAAAATCCGAAAATGACTTGGTTGCACGAGGGCCTTAGTGCAAACGTTTTGATATTAGCCACTCTCCTATATATATATATATATATATATATATATATATAGTATGGCTAATTTGCTACTGGCAGCATTTCGGCCAAGTACTGCCAACAGCAAATCTGCCATTATGATGTTCAAACAACCGATCCGAACCGTTCAACATGTTCTAAATATTGAAATGTGCTTGGAGACCAAATTTTACATTTTTTGGAATTTTTTTACTATTTATTAAGCCACTTTGAAAATTCCAGATCCGGGTGAACAGTAAAAACAGTCTGGACCATATGATCTGGAATTTTCAAAGTGGCTTAATAAATAGTAAAAAAATTCCAAAAAATGTAAAATTTGGTCTCCAAGCACATTTTAATATTTAGAACATGTTGAACGGTTCGGATCGGTTATTTGAACATCAGAATGGCAGATTTGCTGCTGGCAGCACTTGGCCGAAATGCTGCCAGCAGCAAATTAGCCATACTATATATATATATATATATATATATATATAGTGGCTAATATCAAAACATTTGCACCAAGCCTTCTCGTGCAACCAAGTCGTTTTCGGATTTTCAAAGTCCAAACGGTCGATCCGAGCCGGTAGATGTGATCTCTATATTAAAATCTGCTTGGAGACCAAATTTTATATTTTTTGGAATTTTTTTGCTATTTATTAAGTCACTTTGAAAATTTCTGATCGCATGGTCCAGAATTTAGTTGCACTGTTTTTACTGTTCACCCGGATCAGTAATTTTCAAAGTGGCTTAATAAATAGCAAAAAAATTCCAAAAAATGTAAAATTTGGTCTCCAAGCATATTTTAATATAGATTGAACATCTAACGGTTCGGGTCGACCGTTTGAACTTTGAAAATCCGAAAACAACTTGGTTGCACGAGAGGCTTGATGCAAACGTTTTGATATTAGCCACTCTCTCTATATATATATATATATATATATTTGCATATTTTCAAATTCAATCGCCCAATAAATAGGGTGGTAAGAAGAAGAATTCTTCATTTAGCACTCGCTAGCTGTAAATACTTTTAATTATTTTTTAGAAGAGAGTGTATGTCTTTCTTTTTGTATTTCTGCATTGCCACTATTTTAGAAGTTAGAAACTTAAAATCTAAATCTCCAATTTAAATTCCAAAATTACATTGTTCCTCATTGCAAGTGTGACAAGGTAGCAGTGGCCGGGGTGAAAGGTAAAAATTATTTACTTTCCAACCGAAGTAACATTTACCTGGAGGTTCAAGAGAAATTAAACGGATGTTGGGCTCTCTCTTTTGACGGAGCAATATATTGGTCCACTGAGGTTGAGCACACACTTTTCGTCTCTGTTTCGTAGCCTTTTGTGTAGAGTGGGAAAAACGTGCCGTGCCGTGACTAACATGCTGTGATTTTGGTCTCGTGCCGTGCCGTGACTAAAATGTCAAGGGGTGGTCACGGCACGCGAATGATCACGCCACGTAAGTCACGCCGTGCCTAAACGTGCCGTGACCCGCGTGACTCGCGTGACCATTTAATCATAATTTAAGTTAATTTATTCAAGATTCACCATTAAATTAATATCTAATGGTTCTAATTATACGTGACTTGCGTGACTACGTATCGTGCCGTGACTAAATTTTTCACGTGCCGTGCCGTGCCAAAGTTTCAAAAGATGAACACGGCACGCGAATGGTCACAGTACGGGACACGTGAGTCACGAAACGCGAATGACACGCGTGTCGTACCGTAACCGTGCCGTTTCGTACCGTAATCGTGTCGTTCCGTGACGGAGCCGGCTCCGGCGTGCCATTTTTCCCACTCTACTTCTACGTACCAAGAATATGATAGAGCTCCTTTTCAGATTAGACACCTAAAGCCATCTCATTCTTTTGCAGCTGTATCAGTCTATCAGATGCCGTGAAGAAATATTATATTTATACGATTGGTAGCACGAATCAAATTGTAAACGCCAATGTGGACAGGAAACCTGCCGACATTTTTTTATTAATATTCAAAGTTAATTACAAATTAATTAATTTACTCATGATTCCCGACTTTTTTCAAAAACGTCCAAACCGGCCACAAAATAGCCATTTTTTTTTTTTAAGAGACACTATAAAGAGCAAGATAATGAAATCTAATACTGAAAATTCGAATTTTTTGTTTAAATTATTTGTTAGATTACTTCTTTTGATTTATAATTAGCATATTTATACTAAAATACACTAGATTACTTGAAATTATGTTGAATTACATTATATTACAATAAATTATGTTGAATTACACTAAATTACGTTAAATTACGCTAAATTACAATAACTTCGCTAATTATGCTGAAATACGGTAAATTACGCTAAAGTAGACCAATTTTGTGCCATCTTTCATGAATCATAAAAAATAGTACAAAAATTCCAAAAATAGTAAAAATTGGTATTCTACAAGTTCATTATGTAACTAAATTACTGAGCTACTTAGATTGAATAATAGAAATGAAAATCTTAATCAGAAACTTCAACTCAAGTTTTGAGGCTCTTTCTTAGTTTTTTGGTAATTCTGAATTTTGAAATCCGGCATCGCGGGCACTGATGCATGCGTATTTTCGCAAGCTTTCCGAAAAATGGTCATTTGCTGAAATCGCGCCGTTCGAGTGCCGTTTTATGGCCGTTTGAAGTTTCGTCGTTGTTTTTCGCCTTTTCAGTGAAGATCATCCCTATTCATATGTAATTTAGCGTAATTTACCGTATTTTAGCGTAATGTAATGTAATTTAGCGTAATTTAACGTAATATAGTGTAATTCAACATAATTTCAAGTAATTTAGCGTATTTTAGTATAAATATGCTAATTATACATCAAAAGAAGTAATCTAACAAAAAATTTAAACAAAAAATTCAAAT
Source organism: Carex myosuroides (assembly GCA_028015225.1). Classification (NCBI taxonomy): domain Eukaryota; kingdom Viridiplantae; phylum Streptophyta; class Magnoliopsida; order Poales; family Cyperaceae; genus Carex; species Carex myosuroides. The sequence continues at coordinate 18,326,470 of CM051471.1, read as the reverse complement.
TTTCAGTGTTAGATTTCATTATTTTGCTCTTCATAGTGTCTCTTAAAAAAATAGTTTCTAATTATAAATCACTATGAAAATAAAAGAGAAACAAAAAATAGTTTCTAATTATACATCACTATGAAGACACACAGTAATTTACCAGAATTTATCGTATTTTAGCGTAATTTAACATAATTTAGCGTAATTTAATGTAATATAGTGTAATTCAACATATTTTCAAGTAATCTAGTGTATTTTAGTATAAATATGCTAATTATAAATCAAAAGAAGTAATATAACAAATAATTTAAACAAAAAATTCGAATTTTCAATGTTAGATTTCATTATCTTGCTCTTCATAGTGTCTCTAAAAAAAAAAAAAAGAGGAGCAAACTGGCCATTTTATGACCGGTTTGGACATGTTTGGAAAAAGTCGGGAATCATGGGTAAATTAATTAATTTGTAATTAACTTTGGATATTAATAAAAATGTCGGGGAAACCTAGGCCATTTTCACATTAACTGTAGCTCCGAAATGGACTCTGCTGTTTTTTTTAGAGAAAAGCAGGATTCTGCTTTTCAGATTCCAACCATTCAAAATCGTTGAAATTTGTGCATGAAAAAGTTCATTTATTGAGATACGTGAATGAAAAATTTTGAATGATCGGAATCGGAAAAATATGATCCTGTCAGCAGAGTCGGATCCCAAAATGATGTACTTGGAATCAACTTATATCAATCAGTCTTTGGTCTTCATGTGTGAGAGAGAGAGATAGAAAGTACTGTTTATATCAGATGCTGTTTAGAGAAAGTACTGGTTATGCTAATCTATTTTATAGTTATAAATTTAGATGTTGAGTTACTGTTCACCTACAGTAACTCTTCTATTATTAACCGTTGGATCTGAATTCAACGTTTGTCGGCGTCCATCTCCTTTCAGCGACACGTATCTGTTTTTGTCATCGTCTCTGTATTTCGCTGCTTAAAATTTCAAGTGAATGTCAATTTTCGATCAATTTTATTGTCGTAATTAAATGTGGTCCAAACCATAATGATAGTAACGGCCATAAGGACTTAAATATAGTTTCCAACAACACCCGCACTAGGTCTTCTAGACACAACTCCATTTATTAAGCAATTATAATTTTCTGAAAATAAATAAATTACACTTTGTATGATTGTATCTGCATATACTGTAAATAATATATTAAGAGATTTGCTCATCGCGCCTTAAGATTTTGGCTGGGCTCAAGGCTTCGATGTAGCTACTATCAATTTCAAAGAAAAAAAAAATCTTTTGTGATAATTATTATTTCATTTATAATTTTCTGAAAAAAATAAATTACACTTTGTAAATGCTTAGCTTATAATTATATTGTCTTTCCATTTGATGAGTGATACATGCACTCTTTGCCAGCACCCTATATATGTTTTTATATATTTTTTTAAGAGTATTTATATTAGATGACAAAAATATTTATACATTGTGTTACTAGAGTTAAAATTTCGAATGCTAGAGTTTTACTTATTCAACAAAGTCTTTAACTTGATTATTTTATGATCATTTAGAAAAGGAGGAGGTTTCAAATACCTTCATTTTTTGCCTCCATCATGCCTCCACCATTAAATTTTCTAATAATTTTTTTTTTAAATTTATGTGTCAAAATAAATAATTAGTTGTGATCTATATTATGTTCTTTACATGCATGAAAAAAATTTCACTTTTCGATTTTGATTTTATATGAATTAATAAGGTGATAAATCAATGTTTAGAATTTATCCACATCGGTGTATTTTTGCAAGCTCTTAAATACTAATCAAAATAAAATCGAAATGTCATGATCTTCTACATATGTATAGAGAAAATGATATAGGTCATAACTAACTGATTTATTAATATTTAAGTTTTAAATTATAAGTTATTGTAGTTATAAAAATTGAGACATGATAGAAGAATAAAAATGAAAACATTTCAACTCTTCTCTTAGAAAAAAAAAGTGATAAACACTTTTTATATGCTATGGGTAAACATTCTAAAGTATACAAGTAATTTCTATGTTAAATACAAACACTACGGGGGTACATAATTATAATGTGCAAGCTTTTCCATTTTATAATAATACATCTACTTCCTCTCTTAAAAAAAAGGAGCAAATATTTAACTAGTGTATTTAATCTGTATGTAATCATTATTAATTTGTATTTATTTAGTGATAAAATTCAGAATAAACATATTAATAAATAATTAATTCATAAAACAACGTGTCATGTACTTTGTTTTCTTGTCTGTGTCCCATACTTACTCCCATTCCCATACCACCAAATGTTGTACTCATGCATCTCTCTCTCCCTCTCTCTCTCACATGGCTACTTTCGCTCAAATCCCCTCCTCTCTTTCCTTCTCCACTAAACCCTTAACCAAATCCTCTCTCTCTCTCATCCCCAAAAGACCCACCCTCCTCTCCTTCCACCCTATCAAATCAGGCATCACCACCTCCACCTCCACCTCCACCTCCACCTCCTCCTCCACTGTTTCCCCTTCATTGGATCAGAAATTGGAGGTAAATGTTGCAACCCATGAGGCGAAATTAGAGGTACCAAAAAGGTTTAATGACCCGAGATGGGTGAAGGGTACTTGGGATTTGGACCAATTTGTAAAGACTGGGAGAACTGATTGGGATGCTGTCATAGATGCTGGTAAGTTGGCAACTTCTTCATGTTCTACCAATTATAATGCCATATTTTGTTCCTTAAAATTCCCTTTTTTCGTTAAAATAAATTTGCGCTTATTTTGGGTTTTATTGAAATACCCGTTTAGCTTGATCTGTTGGTTCTATCTAAAATCTCAATAATGTGCTTGCCTTGGTGAATTTAGATTGAGTAAACAGGTTGCATCAATCGGGGAAGGAGCATCACAATAATATCCCTGGTTACATAAAGTGCTACCCCCTTAAAAATATAAATTATGCATATATGTACCTGTTTATTTGTGGAATATGACATTTAAAGCAACAAATAATATTGTATCCCTTTAATCAGAGGCAAGGAGGAGGAAATGGCTAGAGGAATATCCAGAAGCAACAGATACTGATCAGATGGTATTTTTTGACACTTCTATTATACCTTGGTGGGCATGGATTAAAAGATTTCACCTCCCTGAAGCCGAGAGACTAAATGGTTAATTTTTTTTTTATTTTTCTTGGTGTTTAGTGTTCCCTGGCAAGACTTTAGATAAAATTTGAAGAGGGCTAATTGATTCTTAATTGATTACTTGAGGCCTTTTTTTGTTTAAAAAAACAGTTCCAATACCTCATATACCGCAGATCAAATTTTGTTACCACTTGATATTTCGCAATAAACTTTTAAATAGTCAATAGAACTATTAGTAGTACGGCCACGTATTAGCATGACATGATTTAATTGCTTGTTTACTATTGTGAAATTATTGTTCTTTACATAGGTCGTGCGGCTATGATTGGTTTCTTCATGACATATTTTGTTGACAGTTTGACCGGGATCGGGATTGTTGACCAGACCTCGAACTTCTTTTGCAAGACCCTTCTCTTTATATCAGTACTCGGTGTGTTGTTTGTTAGAAACAATGAAGATATAGAGAACCTAAAGAAGATTATACAGGAAACAACCTACTATGACAAGCAATGGCAAGCTACTTGGCAAGACGATTCCTCTCCGGATTCCAAGAAGTAGAGAAGAGTGCGATGTCATTTTTCGCACATATGTCGAGGTTTAGCTTTTGTTATGTAGTTTTCTGCTCTGGTTTTATAATAATTCGACTCAAGTGAATCTTTCTTTGTTTTCCTACTTTGAGATTTCTTATATGATATATGTCTGGATATCTATTTTGAGATTGTTGAGTATATAGTATCATGAGCCATAATTTTGAATCAAACTTTAGGGATGATGCTTAAAGCATGCAATCATGGAGGAAGTGGTTATTTGTTAATAAATAATTCATCTCTTGTTCAAATCTTGTATCTGTTCATGCAGTTCATTTTTTGAAGAAAAGGCATAAAAGCCCATTTTATTACTAAAATTCAGCAACTTACCAAGTCCTAGTAACCACCTTAACTATCAAAAAAAGAAACCACAGGTAGGATTGGTCTCAGTACACAGCACATACATCATCGATAGAACTGTCAGCAAGCAACCGTACCAAAGACTGGTACAGGAGTGTGAGATGGCTTCAAGTCTCAGGCCCATCCTTTTAACATCATTGACCTTTTCTACCTGTTACAACACAAACCCAATATCTAAACTAATACCAGTATCAGTAGAAAACACCACATCCAAAACTAATTCCAAGAAACACCCTTGGATCACATCTCTTCAGAAAAACCAACAAAGCTAAGATTGATCCTGCCAACAAAGTAATCTGCATACTGCATGGGCTTAAGGAAAGCTTTTTGCTGAGCTTATGTGAGGCTCAGACCATACTGCATAACATCGCTAACAGTAAACCATGTGTGTTGTTGGTCCTGTCCAATTCCCATTCAGAACCAAACTGCTCTGACAAGGGAACATGAGACAAACAAGTGCTCATTGTTTACTATAAAAAAAAATGGCAATAAGGGGCACCTTGCCATCCTTTAGTTTGTTTTTGAAATAGGGATGGAGGTCTTTGCCTTCCAAATCCAATATCTCAGACTCAGTTATTATAACAAATGATTTCTTCTATCCGGGTTTGGAACCCATGGTCTCCCACATGAGAAGACCAAATGCTAGTTCTTGCCATCCTTTACTTTGTAAAACTGCCTTAGTCAATATTTTATTTTTCCGTAAGAGCCAAATAAAGATTTTGATATTAAGTGGAATTTTTTGTTCCCACCATATCAAGGCATGTTGTGGTTTATGGATATTAAGTGGAATTTAAATAGATGACAACCTTGTTATCTCTCAGCTAAGTGTACATCGGTTTTGACTTGATGCAACAAACAAACTGATTGTAGAGTCAAAATAAAGAAACAAAATGATTTGTGCTAAAAAGAAAAAAAGTTGTTAATATCTTTATCACCGTGTCGATTATGAGAGAAAAAGTGCTCTAGGTCTGTAATGCTTCCCAGTACACATCTGGTACAATTCATTTGAACCTGAAATTTTCTCATGCTCCTGTGGCCCATTAACGGCCAGTTTCATGCACTCTACGAATTTATATAATGGGTGCTCAAATTAATTAATTAACATGTCTATATAGGTAAATTATGCATCTGTTGGCTTGAACGAGTGATATATATATATATATATATATATATATATATATATATATATATATATATATATATATATATATATATATATATATATATATGCTGACAAGATCAAACTTTTTGTAAATTAAAGCAAGTTACGATAAACAACTTTTGTTTGGATATATAATTCTTCGAATTTGGGTCATGTTTTCTTTATTGTGGGTATAATTTGACAAGCACGGTTGACATTTTCCTGCACTCTAACTAAACATAATTATATATAATTCGGATTAATTAATTTGTTCCTGTGCAAGACAACGTCAATATATTTACAATTCAAATTTAAATTTTCACTGTGCAAGACATTGTCGATCACTATAACTAAACTACAATAATCTTGGTGCTATTTTTGATTATTACTTGTGAACAAAAAAAATTAATTTAAGCCGCTGGAAAATTATACAAGTGCTTTGAAGGTTCCACCAGATTCAACCATTGGGAGCAACAGTTGACGGTATGTGGTATTTATTTTTTAGATTGGAAATTTTTAAAAGATAATTTCATCAAACGCGGCCACTAGAAGGGTCAACAAGGATGATGCATGCAAAATATATATATATATATATATATATATATATATTAGAGTATGGCTAAATTGCTGCCGGCAGCATTCTGGCCAGCTGCTGCCGGGGGCAATTCGGTCATTTCCGGTGTTCAACCAACAAATCTGAACCGTTCAACGTGTTCTAAATATTAAAATCTACTTGGAGACCAAATTTTACATTTTTTGGAATTTTTTTACTATTTATTAAGCCACTTTGAAAATTCCAGATCACATGGTCCAGAATTTTTGTGCACTGTTCACCCGGATCAGCCAATTTCAAAGTGGCCTAATAAATAGCTAAAAAATTCCAAAAAATGTAAAATTTGGTCTCCAAGTAGATTTTAATATTTAGAACATATCTTTATAAAAACATTTGTTGTTTGAACACCGGAAATGACCGAATTGCCCCCGGCAGCAGCTGGCCAGAATGCTGCCGGCAGCAATTTAGCCATACTCTATATATATATATATATATATATATATATGATCTCAAATTCTCAACAAGAATTCAACTAGATATAGTATACATTATGATGTTTTTGTGATATGAAATAGCGGAATAATGATGTTTGAGAAAACAGAATTCTTGTATTATTGAAGCTGTTGTACAGTGGCTATATATAAGAAACAAAGAGAAAATAGCTGTTGGAGAAAATAAACGGTAACTTGCCATAATTAGAAATAAAGGTTGAGTAACTTTATATAATAGTTGCTCCCTTTATTTCTATATTTAGCCTATGATGATCAATTATTTCTGAGGCTAATTGTTCCCTAATCCTACTTATTTTCTACACTCCCCCTCAAGTTAGGTGTGTAGATATCTCGTAACCCTAACTTGCCTATATTTGCTTCAAACGGTTTTGGATCTAAACCCTTTGTAAAAACATCCGCTAATTGATCTCCACTTCTTACAAACGGAGTCTCAATTTCTTTCGCTTGGATCTTTTCTCTAATAAAATGGCAATCGACTTCAATGTGTTTTGTTCTTTCATGAAATACGGGGTTGGATGCTATATGACGCGCCGATTGATTGTCGCAAAACATTTGCATTGGCAATTGAATTTGGATTCCACAATCCGAGAGAAGTTGTTTTATCCATGTTAATTCACTCGCGGTGGATGCCATGGCTCGATACTCCGCCTCGGCGCTTGACCTTGCCACGACATTTTGTTTCTTGCTTTTCCATGTGACTAAGTTTCCGCCTACAAATGTGCAAAAACCGGTTGTCGATTTTCGATCGAAACTTCCGGCCCAATCTGCATCGGAATAGCCACACACATTGTTAGAATTATTGTTTTTCATGCAAATTCCTTTTCCGGGAGTTCCTTTTAAATACCTTAGAATTTTATTTATTGCCTCTAAGTGTGGTGTTCTAGGAGCATGCATGAATTTACTAATTTGACTTACCGAAAAAGAGATATCCGGTCGTGTTACCGTTAGATATATTAATTTTCCTACAAGTCTTTGGAATTGGTTTATATCTTCTAACGGTACACCATCCTCACCATTTAATTTATTTTTACCATCTATCGGTGTTGAGGCCGGTTTACACCTTAATTTTCCGGTTTCTTCTAATAAGTCTAAGGTGTATTTTCTTTGGGAAATAAATAGGCCTTGGTTTGAGTATGCAATTTCTATCCCTAAAAAATATTTTAAGTAGCCTAAATCCTTAATGTCAAAATTTTCTTTTAATTGGGCTTTTATATTTTTAATATGCTCTTGGTTGTTTCCGGTGATAATAATGTCATCTACATATACTAAAATAATGGTGGTGTTTTATTTTTCAATTTTGACAAACAATGAATGATCGGCATTGCTAATTTTAAAATTACAAGATATTAAATGAGAGCTTAATTTTTCATACCATGCCCTTGGAGATTGCTTCAATCCATAAATTGACTTCTTCAATTTACAAGCTAGATTACAATTTTGATTTTTTCCATAACCGGGTGGTAATGACATATATACTTCTTCTTCAAGTGTTCCTTGAAGAAATGCATTTTTTACGTCCATTTGGTACAATTTCCAATTTTGGTTAACCGCAATAGAAAATAATATTCTTACGGTATTCATTTTTGCTACCGGGGCAAATGTTTCATAATAGTCTATACCGTAGGTTTGAGTATATCCTTTGGCAACTAAACGTGCTTTATACCGTTCTATGGTGCCATCACTATTGTATTTAATTTTATACACCCATTTACAACCTACTAATTTTTTATTTTTTGGTAATTGAATTATTTCCCAAGTACCATTTTTTTCAAGAGCACTCAACTCTTCTTTCATGGCTTTGTTCCACTTGGAACTTTTCATGGCCTCTTCATAATTGTTTGGTTCTTGTTCTTTTTCAATTGAGGTCAAGAAAGCCCTATGGTTGGAAGAGACATTGTCATATGTAATAAAATCTTGTATAGGATATTGTACCTTGTAAGTGACAAAATCCCTAAGCCGTGTTGAAGGTTGTGTTGTTCGAATCGACCTTCTCAATGGTGTCTCTTCTATGTCATGATGTTCTTCATTTGAGGAATTTTCTTCTATTTCTTCCTCATTCTCAATTTCATTTTCATTTTCATTTTCATTCTCAAGTGGTATTGGTCTAGCATTTTCTATTGTAACCGGTGGTAATATAATTTCCTTGGAGGGTTCGCTAAAAAAATTCTCATAATTAATTTCTTTGTAATATGACTCTTTTTCTAAAAATGTTACATCCCTAGAAATATACAATTTTTTATTTTTAGGGTCATAACATTTATATCCCTTTTTTTGTGATGAATACCCCAAAAAAATGGCTTTAATTGAGGTATAGTCCAATTTGTCTTGTTTATTATTTTTATGTACATAACATGTACAGCCGAAAATTTTTAAATGCTCAATGTTAAGTTTTCTTTGATAAAGAATTTCTAACGGGCTTTTAAAATCTAAATTGACACTTGGCAATCTATTTATTAGATATGTAGCGGTAAGAACGGCATCCGACCAATAAAATTTTGGAACATTATTTTGAAATAAAAGTACTCTAGTCATTTCGAGTAAATGCCTATTTTTCCTTTCGGATACACCATTTTGTTGAGGTGTATAGACGCATGTTGTTTGATGTAAAATTCCCTTTTCTTTGAAAAAGTTTGAGAAATTTTGGTTTACAAATTCCGTTCCATTATCGGATCTAAATATTTTGATTTTGGCTTTGTATTGATTTTCTATAAAATTGTAAAAATCTAGAAATTGTGAAAAAACTTCACTTTTATCTTTTAGTAAATATAACCAAGTTGTTCTAGAAAAATCATCGATAAATATGACAAAATATTTGAATCCATTAAAAGAGGTAATTGGGGCGGGTCCCCATACATCCGAGTGAACCAAATCAAATGGTTTCTCGCTTTTACAATTTGATAATTTAAATGGTAACCTAGTATGTTTTCCTAGCTTACAAATTTCACAACTACTATTATCTAATTTTGAGAAATTAAAAATACTTTTTAAAATCTTGTCGGAGGGATGACCAATTCTTCTATGCCATAGTGTACTCAATTCTTCATTTTTTGTAGTGTTGAAATTGAATTTTTCTTCATTCAAAAAATAAAGCCCATTTTCTAGAAATCCTTCACCAATCATAATCTTGGTTATCTGATCCTGAAAAATCACATTGTTTGCTAAAAATATGAGTTCACAATTTAACTCATTCGTGATTTTGCTAATAGATAATAGATTTGATGAGCAATCATTTAAATACAAGACATTTTGAATTAATTTTGAGAATATAGTTATTGAGCCCTCTCCAAGGATTTCCATTTTTTCACCGTTTGCTACCGTAACGAATTTTTTGGTTTCATAATATTTAAAATTGGTCAATAAATTTTTATTTCCAGTCATATGATCTGTTGCACCTGAGTCTAAGATCCATTTAGAATTTTTTGGACAAAACGAAAAATTCGCAACAGAAATTATACCAGAGGTCTTCTGTTTTTCTTGTTTGTTGTTGAGCAACACAGAAAGCTGCTCAAGCAGCAGCCGCATTGGATCTTGAGAGGAGGATGAGGCGGCACCATCTCCATTTATTGGATTGTTGGGCGGTTCGGATCCGATTCTCCCATCAGCGAAAAAACCTGACCCTTTCCTTTCCGCCTCTTCTTTTCCGCCTCTGTCTCGCTCCCCCTTTCGATCTCCGGTTCCGGGTTTTTTGTGCCATTTGGGCCGGAGGTGAGGGTGCAAGAACCAGCACTGCTCTCTGCGGTGCCCTTCTCGCCGACAGTGCTCGCATTTTGCAGCCGCTTGGTCGCCTCTTGCCTCCGGCCGGTAACTAGGGTTAGGTCTGGCCATAACAGTGAAAGCTTTGGTCTCTGGGTTTTCGGTGGATTGCGATGCCATTACTGTTCTTCTTGTTTCTTCTCTATCGATCATAGCCGCCACCTCATCTGAGGATGGCAACTCGGCCATTAGCAAAATTTGGGACCGCACAGCCTCGTAGCTGGAATCGAGGCTTGCTAGGAATTGGAAGATGGCATCTTGTTCTTCTCGTTTTTGGATTTTAGTGAGATCGGTGGTGGAAGGCCGATAGACTCTAAGCTCATCTCTTTTCTTTTGAAGGTAACCGTATAATTCCATTGACGATTGGCCTTGTTGTTGTTTTGCTTGTTGGTAATCTCTCTGAATTTGGTAAACGTGCGAGTAGTTTTTTCTATGGCCATAGAGTTGCTCGGCCCTTTCCCAAATCTCTAGGGCACTGTCTTTATAAGAGAGCAAGTCAGACACCTTTGGCTCCATGGTTGTAAGGAGCCAAGTGATGACAGTGTGATCGCTTGTTCGCCATTTTTCCAATTCATTTTTCTCGGCCTCAGTTGCCACTGGTTCGGATAATTTTGGGATTTTGAATTATTTGTCGATGTGATTGCTTTTTTCTCGGCCGCTTAAGGCAAATTTGACTTGCCTTGCCCACACATGGTAATTCTTACCACTGAGCATGACCCCTGTGAGTTTATCGTGATTTTGTGCCATCTTGGTTTTTCTGGTTTTTTCTGGCAGTGAGTGGTTTTACTGGTAAATGAGTTTGGGGCTTGCTTTGCAGTTGCTGGTACCGCTGTCTCTTGTTTGTTGGCACTTCTGGTGTGCTTGAATTTTTGGTTCTTGCAGTTACTGGTACTGCTGGTTTTTGTTTTGAGTCAGGAATTCATTCCCGCTCTGATACCATGATGTTTTTGTGATATGAAATAGCGGAATAATGATGTTTGAGAAAACAGAATTCTTGTATTATTGAAGCTGTTGTACAGTGGCTATATATAAGAAACAAAGAGAAAATAGCTGTTGGAGAAAATAAACGGTAACTTGCCATAATTAGAAATAAAGGTTGAGTAACTTTATATAATAGTTGCTCCCTTTATTTCTATATTTAGCCTATGATGATCAATTATTTCTGAGGCTAATTGTTCCCTAATCCTACTTATTTTCTACACATTATATTATGTGAAATATTAATCTTTGTATACATATATAGCGTAATAGGAATGAAGTACACGGTTCTAGACTTAGTTAGAGAAAAATATATTTTATTTTTTTCAGATGATGCTATCTATATACATATATATATATATATATGCTCAGATGATGGTAGCCTATATATGCATAAAATCGCAACTGGCAATTAAATACGTAGTATAAATACATTAATTAATTGTTTACTAGATCAAAACAATCATAATAACATAGTAAATTAAATTTAGACGAGGACTGTGTACACAGATATTTATATCTAAGAGATTAAAGATGTCTAAAATCGTAACGACTTCTCCTTTTTTCAATAAATTATTTTCTATTTCTTTGTATTATCTGCAATAATGTAAATTTAAATTTGAAATCCGGACCGTCCAATTAAAATTCAAACCAATTTACACCAATTAGAAAATTCACGGGCAGTTTTAAGATTTATGCCAATTTAAAACGAAATATCCAGATTCTTCACGGAATAACTCAAAATTTGAATTATGCAGATGATATCAAGTCATTTCTCATAATTTGATTTATATAATTTTGTACATAGTTCAAATTTAACACAGCAACATAATTCACTTAAGAAAATAATTAACTGTTAGTATTATTAGTAATCAATACTTACGAGATGTAAGTGAATTTTCCCAACAAGTGAAATCATTTCTCGTAATAATAAAAACAATAATTAACGGTGAAAGAAGTTTGGTTACAAACAATAAGAGATCAGAATCTTAATCATCCTTCAATATATATTAACAAAATAGAATTTAGAAGGAGAAACAAAATAACGCATATTCATGATATAAGTTATAATATTACTAAAGAAAGGAAAGATTATTTTTATGTTTATATTAGACAAAAAAAAATTATTCTCTCACAATATTTTTTTAAGATTACAAGAAAGAAAGATTATTTTTATAGCAAATTATATATGACCCACAAAAAGTAAGATTACTTCGTCTTCTATTGTTTTGTTGGGTAAACAGTATTTTGTTTAGAGCTTTTACATGAAAGAAGAACATTTTACCGAAATTTTTATTAATATCCAAAAAAATAAAAAAGTTGAATTCTACACCCTTTTTAACAAAATTTTGAAATTTTCTAAATTATTCTAAACTATTTTGGAATTTTCTAAATTAATCAGAAAATATTCTAAACCATTTTTAGAATTTCTAAATTATTTGGACAATATTCTAAACCATTTTGAAATGTCCTAAACTAATTTATTATTTTCTAAATTAATTAATTTAATAAAATATTAAATAAAAAAAATAAAAAATACTTGAACTGCAATTTTTTAAAAGGTCATTTTACAAGAATTACAAGAATTACAAAAGGTCATTTTACAAGAATTACAAGAATTACAAGAATTACAAGAATTGAACTGCAATTTTTTATTTTTAATTTAATAAAATTACAAGAATTACAAGAATTGCATTTCTAAAAGGTCATTTTACAAGAATTACAAGAATTACAAAAATTGCAATTTTGTATCTCAAAATACAATCGATCAGACAGTCGGAGAGAGAGAGAGAGAGAAAGGGAGGGAGAGGTGTGAGGGAGGGGGCTGCGGAAAGGGCTTATATAGCTGAAATCCCCAAACCGCAAAATAATTTTTTTGTTTTACAAACTGTGAAATAATTATGCGGAAACGGAAGCTCTGGAGCCCGAAATTTTTATTTGTAACATTTTAGAAAAAAAAATAAACCAAATAACAATAGTTTGGTAGGATTTCGACTTTTAGCACGGCCGCACTAGCATTCTGCGGAACCATTTTAGCCGGACCACAGAATGCCGATGCGGACCCTTAAATGGGTCCGCAGAACCATTATGCGGACCTTTTTTTTTTAAACTTTGAAATTTTTGCTGCGGCACAGATTCCTAAAACAAAAAATATTATTAAACCAACAAATTTGAGATATCTCATACGCGTTTCAAATTTGTAGATGGGGCACAGATTTCTAGGAATGCGTACCTCAAAATTTGAAAAAAAAAATGGGTCCGCAGAATGCCGGTGCGACTATGCTAGAATTCGAAATCCCACCAAACGATGGTTATTTGGTTTTCTTTTTTTTTTGAAATGTTATAAATAAAAATTTCGGCTCTGGAACTGTGGAATAATTTCGCGGAAAGTTGATCTCAAACCATGAAATTATTTTGCGGTTTGTGCAATTGTCGAATTTTTGTTAAATAAGGTGTAGAATTCGAAACTTTTTTTGACATTAATAAAAATTTCGGGACATTTTGGCTTCGCTTCTATTTTTGTTTGTTTCATTCTTTTTATTTGTTTGTTGAATATTCAGAAGTTTGCATTCTAGAACTCCATCATATTTATTATTGTTTTTATTTTTATTATGAAAAGAGACTTATTTATTGAAAAATTGTAAAAATAAGATTACTTTTATTAAAAAAATATCCTGCATTCAACAAACTTAGAAACAAATGAGTTTTTTTTTTTCTATCGGAATGATAAAATATGTACAATAGGAGATAATATAATAATGTGGAAATTTGTACATAATAATTCAAGACAGTTGTGTTATTTTTGTACCTTAGAAATATCAAGCATATCATCATTTACATAAATACATTAAAGTTGTCATATCATATTGTCGAAAAAGAAGCATGATTAAACATATGAAGATATCCGTGATATGACATGGTTAATAAATTTAGAAACTTATTTTTCTTCTTAGAGTACAAAAATGCAATTCTTGTAACTCCGAAATTGTATTTTGACAAGTTTGAGCAACAAATGATAATTCATTGACATGAAAATATTGATGATGGATAACAATTCAAGTCCCTATATAAATTTCATCGAGGGGATGGGTGTTAGTCCTAATGGGTCTTCTTGTGGTGGCAACCCAATCTCTGATAGGTGATCTCTTGAAAGAGATTCAATGGGTAATAACAAGCCGATAAGTTGACTAAAAGAGCGCACGCTTTAAGGAGCATTGACTCCAACCCCATCCCTATGGTGAGTGTGCTCTATGTAGATGATAGGATGAGCAATTTAGCTCTTAATGAGAACCGATGCGGTAATTTCCGCAGTATATGAATCTACACATATCCTTGGTAGGAACTCACCTATATGAGAGTGTCTGTATACAGCCGCGGTGCGAGGCATGGGTAAGCCTTTAAGACTCTCATGAAAAATCTAAGACTTGCGTAAGGCCATTAATGCGCGTACCATGACGAGAATCTCCATATTGTGTGTGGTAGTTGAATTTTGGATCAAAGGAACGAGTTCAAGACATAGTTCACTTTGTTTCTTCCAAATTAAAGCTATTGATACTAGATGAAGTTCAAAGTTTGTAAATTACTTCATCGATGCACAATATAAATATCCAACAATTTGTTTCTATACAGTTTACGTTTGATATTCTTAAATTTTGAGTTTTGTGGGGGATTGTTGGAAATTTAGTTCTAAAAACTCAAAATATAATTGTTTAAAATCTCCATTTGCGATATTCAAATATTTGAGGATTAAACTGAAAATGATATTTCCTTAATTATGGACAGTTTTGATAATTATTGTCATATTTATTCCTTAATAAAGATTCATTTCCGTTTGTGTATTTCCTTTTGTGTGTTGAATTCTCATTATAGTCATTAAAATTCATAAATCATCACACCATTTCCTTTATTATATATTGCACCATCTTCTCTCTGTTTTAGAATTAGACAAGAAATAAACAACCTCTTTTCTTGATTTGCCCCCGCAAAAAATGAATCTATATGATTTATTCCCCTTTTTCCATTTTATCTCAATTTTATCAAATTATGATCTATGCTGGATATTGCGGAGTTATCGTCAGTCGCTTCCATGGCGTGCCTAAGAAGTTGACTCTCCCGGATTATCTTGGTTGCGGTTCCATCTTGCACGATGAGACGGAATACGCTTAAGGACTGTGCATCGCACGATCCGGATAACTCTATTTCAATTTAATTTATTTTAATTAATTTATAACTATTCGAATATTCTAAAAATTTATCCCAACAAAGATGGGTTTTGGGAAATTCTTCTGGATATATTTGCAAGATATTTCACATCCTAAATTAGACTAGATGAAGTAACTTAAAAATGGAGAAGATAAATGATGTTGCATCTGTAATTCTCACATTGACCCTCTGGTAATTGTCCTCTTTGATTGAAACAACCAATATTGGAATAGATACCAATATCCTTTTGGGATGATATCTCAACTTAATTTTGTTCTTATATATACAACAGTTGATGGCAGCTAAATTGATACTTGAGTTCAAGGGGCATGACATTGATGGAGTTTCCTTTTGTTTTCGTTTTGCAGGGATTTACAATTACACCTCTCGAGGCTGATTATTTCCTTTTGCAGCTAAACAGAAGTATTTTTTGGTTGACCATCGACCATGGCTGGTTGATGAGGATACCAGCCCGCTCATCTATGGCAATTGATGGTCACTAAGGTAATTTCTTGGATCTTCAGGGGTGCCTTTGCAAAACAACGCCCAAATTTTTTGGACCAACATGATGCTAATAATAAGAAATGAATTTAAAAATGACCATTATTATTTAGTAAATGATTACAAGTCTTTCTGCAGGTGTCTGGTTTATATCACTTTTTTCTTTTGTTTGTCAGTTCAAAAATTGTGGGATGCTCGGCTCATTAATAAAGGAGGATCTTCAGAAAATCTCATCGTGTGCAGGTGACGATCATTAGTAAATTCTTTTGAAATGTTCTATAATTTTGCATATTACTATAATTTTGTTCATTAATTTTGGCATGATAGTTTTTATATATAACAACTCACATAAATAGATAACTCAAATTTTTATAGCGGTCTAGTAAATACTTAAATATGCATGAAGCTAAATCAACACCTGTAACAACATAACAGGTGCTCATAATATATATATATATTACACTTACATTATATACACCTCTACCTAACTATCCATAACAAGAACATTCACAACATGACAGGGATGACAAAGTAATATTGGTCACCATATGAGAATAGATGTCATGTAAAGATATTAAGTTTAGACGAGTGAGATGATCTGTGCATGAGAGATCTCCTTTCTTGAGACTTTGAAGCTAAAGGTTCAGCTCTAGAACCTGAGATACACCTTGCTAATTTTGAGAGAGATTTTATGGTATGCACATTTTTATGGTTTGTTACGTGTTTTTATGGTAAATTGATTCTTTATTAATAATTTATTTTACCAATTCATAGTAATTTTGCACAATAAACATTCTCATTCTTATATATTTCCTTCATAATCAATTTCCAAGTGATTTAAGTCTGCATACCAATACATATAGGAAACTGGTACCAGTCGGTACCAGTACTCAGAACAACATTTAGTTGCTTCTTTTTCTTATTTCCATTGGTTAAGTTATATTTGATGTAATAAGATTTTTACTTATAAACATTAAAAACAAATCCCAGTTAATTTCTGTCATTTCTGTTTTTTTTTCCAGAATTTTTAGCTTGAGTAGAAGGATGAAGTAATTCTTAGAGTAACAATCATGTAGTCGATTTAGTAGAGGAATACTAACATACATTTTCAATTTAACTTCATCCCAATTTTGAAGTTATTATATGACCTGTTCTTAATACTGCAAGTAGGAATTTGAGGTGTTTTTTTTTTGTCGATGAATGATCAACATCTGCAACTGTGTCAAAAAAGTTCTCTATCACTTTCTGAAAATGTTTTATTTTATACTTCAAATCTTAAAAAGCGAGAATTTGGTCTGTTTTTCTGTGGTAAATAAATATTAAATCATTAAGCAAAGTATATTAATAATTATTTAAGAAAAATTGATGCATCATTTACTTTAACTAATACTAAATTCATCTAATCCAGGTCAGTTAGGCCTTTGTTTCACTGTCGAAATTCAAATCTCCTTAAAACAGTGATTTTGTATCTATTTAAAAAAATAGTAAAAAAATTTTAAAAAATATAAAATTTGGTCTCCAAGCATATTTTATTATGAAGATAATGTTGAGCAGTTCGAATCGACTGTTTGGACTTTGAAAACGGAGATAAAGAATGTGAAGTATATTGAAGCACAAAATCATGATGCATTTGAACCCTCCTCTCATATGACATACCTGTAATGTAATTTACTTTTTCTAATAGTTGTCAAATCAGTACACAATATCCCTTAGTTGTTTGGAATTGAATAAAGTTGAGTTTGTTAAGTAACAAATTGAAGTCAAAGCAGAGAAGTGTATCTTCTATCAGAAATAATACATTTACTGCATAAAATTCAGTAATAATAATAATGGACAATAAAGTAGTAATTAAGAGCAATTACGTACTAATCTACAAAAGATTTGGACAGTTAATATCTTACCTTGCATTAATGAACGCATGTACATAATAGTTGGAAGAATCTCAATCACCGCTAATGTCACCATGGGATCTAAATTAAGAATTCAGATCCAGTGCAGTAACCCAATTTTTGAGTTTTGATCCAAACCGTCCAAGGTGCTCTAACACGAATCTTAAAGAACCTAGACCCCACAAATAATACTGGCCCCCTGCGCTACAACCGAATAGGCACGTAAACGTCTAAACTCAAAAATTGGGTTACTTTAGGGGATCCGGACTCCTAAATTAATTGTAGGTGACCTGTGCTAATGTCATGCCTACTTTGTCTATAATGTTTACTATCATGAAAAACATACAAGAGATGAGTATGCCATGTTTACCTTCACAGATCCATGTAAATACTATTATGCTTATTGATATGTCCAGTTTTTGTTAGAAATATTTGATATGTTAACTATAAATATTTTATATTTTATATATAAATACTTACACGCATAGATGCTAATATTTACGTATATTGGTTGCAAATTTGTTGATGATTTTCTAAAAAGTGGTCATGATAAGATAATTGGAGGTTGGTAAGTTTTTGAATAATTTTCATGAGGATTATTATCAGTTTCCATAGAGATTTTATAAAGTCTTGTCTGCTCTTTAGATTTCATTTTTTGGACTATAATAATGGACCCATCAAGACCTAAAAGTATAGAATAAATATTTTAGGTGTCAGTAGGTCCAAAATAATACAACTTTTATAGTGTTCTTTGTGGGCCTGCCTTATTTAAATAGAAAGCCCGACTCTGATAGTAAAGCCCACAAAAAAGAGAACTGGATTGTGCCCCACCAATCAGATTTAGATCAACGGATTACAAAAACTAATTAGTAACTAACTCACCTGCGAGCAGTGGATGGGATCCTGATCGGAACTGTCCGATCGGCATCAAGAACGTGAACATCTTCATGATTTGCGCTGATCATACTCACGCGAATCATGATGTTCTTATCGATAGTACCCTAATTTCTCTCTCTTAATTTTTAGAAACTGAGCATCGGCAGCTACGAAGTATTCTCCTCTCTCTACCGCGCGTTGCGCGTACACACTAGCATCCAATTGCAGTCATTGGATCCTCTCTTCAAAGTATTAGAGTTTCTCTATAATTTATATTAACTCCAATCTTATTGTACAATCCTTTCTTGTTTTATCTAATTTATGATTAGGTGGATGCAAATAAAATATAGTTTTCACCAATACCTTATTTACTAGCTTATTTATATAATTTATGATAAGGTCTGAACATCAATCGAGTTGTTAGGAAAATCTTGTTTTTCACTATTTTCCTAACAACTCGATTGATGTTCAGACCTTTATATATAGAGTGAGGTGAGGATGAATATGAAAAATGTGATAATACATTACGACTGTTGTGATCGTAGTAATGATGAACGAACAAATAAGTGTGAATTGAAATTTGTGACAATGCAAATGACATGAATGATACATATAACTTTAAACGCACACTGAATAAATATATTATGGAAGTCGAGGCAGGATAGATTAGATGTAAACTTCAATTCAACCTATCATTTGGGCAAATAATTGTTAATTATCTTTAGTAATATCAACATGACCTATTACGGATCGACATGTGCTATGGATTCATATCTTTTAAAATAAAGTTCTAACAGTCAATCTAAATTGTTAAACATAATCTTCATTTTGTATCAAAATGTACTTGCACTATTTTTTTTATATAAGTATAAAATCGCTCCTTTTGGATGGTCCAAAATTTCCAAATTAATTCATCTTCTACCTATTAAAAAAATCTAAAAAAAAAAAAAATTTGGTCTACAAATATATTTTCATATGAAGATTACACTAAACAGTTTAAATAAAAAATTGAAGCAAATAAGATTTAAATCTATGATCTCTTTTGTATGGTGTTCCAATAGAATATGAGCTCTTTTGAGCTTTCCTATTTGTGTTCCTTCGGAAGAAACAATTCTTTGGGCGAAATTTATGCATAGTAAAATTCAATTTAAAAGCGCAAACAGTTAGTAAAAGCACAAAATTATCAGCTAATGGACACGAAAAGCACAGCTAGATAGTCTACAATTCTACCACAATCTATTTAAATACCACCATAAAAGAAGAAAAAAGAAAAAGAAGAAACACACCCTTATAAATAGCAAACATTAATCACTCTTCTTCTTCTTCTCCTTCTCCAGTCCACTCCTTCCAATGATTGTCGATGTTGTTCTGGGCCCACACGACAGCGGCACGTGCAGCTTGAGGTGCGCCCAGGAGTTCTTTCTCCCTTATAGCATCTGCCATGTCAATGAAAGGGATAACCATCAAGGTCCCGGGCCCACCATATTCAGTGCGCAAAAAAATGTTCAATATCTGCCATTTTATATAGTAAAATAATAAACATAATTTAATAAACAAACAAAAATTAATAAAATTAAAGATGAACAGTTATTTTCAAGTGAGCCAATATTAACTTTCTTTGTCTTAATAGAAAATTATTCCCAATGATAGGTTTCCATATTGCCCATATGTGACTGAAATGCATGTAGTCATATAGAATTAAGAAAGATATATCATATTGTAGCGCATGAATTAACGCATTACATAAGAAATAAGAAACATCCAAGAAATGTGAAAATAATTGAAAAACAGATTCAGCTGTTCAGCATACATGAATGGCAAATTGTCAATATATCAATGCCAAAAAGAAAGCTCTACAACCTTCAAATTTAAAAAAAAAAACCTTCAGTAAGAAAGCTCTACTTTCTAAAATCAAATTAAGAACACCAACTGCCCCAACTATAAGCAGTGTCATATAAAAATAAAAAATTTAAAACACAATATTGCAAATAAATGTAATGCCTAAAAGAAAATTAGGAAAGCCAAACATATATTTTTTTATGAGTGAGGCTACGGTAATATGTATATTACACATCGATCCGTACTACAGATCCATGCCTCTATTTTCAAAGTTCAAATAGTCGATTTGAACCATTAAAAATAATCTCCATATGAAAATGTAATTGGAGACCAAACTTCACATTTTTTAGATTTTTTTTACTATTTTTTTAGATAGGTAGAAAATCACTTGATCAGTTGATCTAAATATCTGGAACATACAAAAGTAGAGATTTTTTACCTATATAAAAAAATAGTAAAAAAATTCAAAAAAATGTAAAAAATTGGTTTTGCAAGTACATTTTCATATGGACATCATGTTTAACCTTTGGATCGACTGTTTGAACGGTGAAAAATAGAGATACGGATCCATAGCACAGGTTGATTTGTAATATGCATATTACCATAAACTCACTCTTTTTTATTACAAACATCCAAGAAATTCAAAACTAATAGAAAAGCAGCACCAATACAAACCAGTTAGAATTTAAGGATCACTCTTCTTAATTGTTCTCAATAAATGTCTTTTGAGGTGTTCAAACAAATGTGAGCATATATATCTACACTTCCGCTTTTATTTCCCCTATTTTCCCTAAAATTACTTCTATCCAATTCTATGTGGGATTTTCATTAGCATTATTAAATCACCAATTGTAACCAATGAATTTTCAGAAATATGCTTTAAGCAAAACTGAACTAAACCCACAATTCATACAGAAAGAATTTAATTTGCAAACTTATCACATCATAAAAGGTAAAAAAGAAATTGTAAATACTCAAACCTCAGTGCATATATCTACAATCTCTTGAACCGAATCGCCAAAATACTCATTCTTCTTTGTAAGCCTCTGAAGCATATGTTCCCTAAACTTCTCAGTCTCCTACACTCACATTGTTTGCAATAAAGGTGAAATTAGTTAAAATTCCAACCAAATTAACACAAAAAACAAATTATTTAAACAGAACAACTAACATGATCGGCAAATTCAGGTATTGGGTCGGGAAACTTGTATTCGCACATCCGGCAAACAAGCCGGGATTGTTCAAAGGGGTTAACGGGTCGGGTAAAGCTTGTCTTCATTTGGAATGAAGGAGAGGGGAAAGAATAAGAGAATGATAGAAGAGATTTCGAAATTGATTTGTGGAGAGAAGGATACAGAGTAGAGATGCCAGAGGGAGAGAGAGAATTTCTCAAGGGTAAGAGATTGGTTGACGCCATAGCTCTCTGAGGTTTTAGGTGTAAACTTACTACCCGAAGGAGGAGGGTAGCAGGTTTTTGGAAATGTCGCCGCTGAGATGGAGAAGAAGGGGAAGGAGGTGAGCGGAAGAGGAGAAGGGGAGGAGAAAATCAGCGGAGGGAGAAGGGGAGGTGAGCGGAAGAGAATAAGAAACGGAGAAGTCGTGAGGATAAGAAACGGAGTTTAGCTGAGCCTGAGCGGAACAGGACTAGAATCAACTAAGCCACAAGCAGCCCACGAGGGGAAAGGATAAGAAACGGAGGTTAGCTGAGAAAACGGAGGGTAGCAATCTAACCGAAATTTTTATTAATAGAAAAAAAATAAATAATATCGACATTGAATAATGATTTGATTTTGATGGAATTTCAAAATGTAACAATAACAACAATTAACAACCGTGAACGTTACGGACCATAACAACCAGCTTAACAACAGCTTAAAACACAAGTTAGCCGTTCAGAACTGTAACGGTCGGTCCGGAAGAGAAGAAAAAAAAAAAATATATCTACCAGACGTAGAAAAACGAAAAAACAAAGTTTGCGCCGAACATTCACTTTTTGCCTTTATTAGCACCCGTCTAAATTCCGTGCGAACTCTTGAAGTCCATAAAGCTGATTTATGCTGGTGGCATATGCTTTTTGAAGCACGAGCTTGGTTTGGTTCTATGTATTAAATTAGTACTTTAGACTAGCGTACGTCTCCTCATTTTCTCATTCTCTTTTTTTTTTTTTTTTTTTTCCTTTTGTCTCCTGGCCGTTCGGAACCGTAACGGCCCGCAATCTCAGTTTTTTTTTTTGTCCTTAGCCTCCTGGCTATACGGAACCGTAACGGCCCGCAATTTTGAGGTATATTAATGCATAGTTAGTGTTAAATCTGGCCGTTATGGTCCATAACGTTCCATAGACGTTATGGACCATAACGTCTTTGTCATATTTCAAAATTTTACCAAATTATTCAATGTGGATA
Source organism: Carex myosuroides (assembly GCA_028015225.1). Taxonomy (NCBI): domain Eukaryota; kingdom Viridiplantae; phylum Streptophyta; class Magnoliopsida; order Poales; family Cyperaceae; genus Carex; species Carex myosuroides. Next base: position 18,303,745 of record CM051471.1, on the reverse strand, counting down.
TTAATTTATTTTATTTTTTATTAATAAAAATTTGGGGCAATCTAAGCCACAAGCAGCCCACGATGGCATCGCTGCACTCATCCAATGAATTCAGATCCACTGCAATAATATATACCTGAACTGATCGAGTAGCATGAGAACTGAATTGATTTTTCCACCTCTTCAGGTTCTGATAGTATGAATCACTTAATCCAACAGATCCCTTTGAACTCCATCCCTTATGAGCCAATTATTATGCCAAGTTAGCAAAAAGAAAAGAAAAATAAAATAAATGGTTTATGATCATATCATGCCGGATATATGTACAAAAATTAAATGAAATATTGTAATATATACCAAAAATGAAATTAATTCCATCTCGATCTCATGAGCAATACGCCAATACACGCCATATACAAAGCTATGAAACAAAAACAAAATCCAATATACATCTATTTCCTCCTAAATTATTTCCATCGGAATTCTTCCGATTTATCCAACTTAACCCTAAAGAAAAAATTCAACACTAGCATCTCTGCGCTGCACACGTACAACAACCAAAAAAACAATGAATTCTCTATTTCCATATGGTACACACTAGTGGTACAAAGAGATCAATATCGGTATAATTAAAGTCTGATGTCTCTAGTAACTCCAGTGGGGCTAGGTATGTTCATGCTAGCAGTACGTAGAAGCTTCCGGAACTCTGACAAGCTTATTTTACCGTCCTTGTCTAAATCAGCATCCTCTAGTAATGGTTCTATTGATCCCTTCAAACCGGTATGCTGCGTAATAAAAAAAGTGGAATAAGTTTTTAATATATTCCTTTTGGTTGGGCCAAGACGAGCGTAATTATTGCCACTCGATGCATTTAATAAAGAGTTGAGGCCATGGTACTATGCATAGCGCGGATTGGTCTGTACTATGGATCAATATCTTCATTTTCCAAGATTAAATAGTCGATCTGAACTGTTCAACATGATCCCATATGAAAATTTACTTGCAAACTAAATTTTACATTTTTTAGAATATTTTTACTATTCTTTTAGATAGGTAGCAAAACACTACTCTTGAATGGTCCAGAATTTTTAGATCAGCTGATTTTCTACTTATCTAAAAACGTAATAAAAAAATTCTAAAAAATGTCAAATTTGATGAACAAGTACATTTCATATTCATGTTGAGCGGTTCAGATCAACTGTTTGGACATTAAAAAATGGAGATATTGATCCATAATATGGACCATTCTACGCTATTCTTTTATACCATAGCCTCAATATTTGGATGCTTTGACTAAATACCATTTACCAACAAGTAGAAAAAAAAAAAAAATTATAGCTCAAACAATGAAGAAAAATAATTAAAAGAAATCCTGATTCAGAGTATTGGTGTGGAAGATACTTTCAGAAAAAATTTCTTTAACAAAAGAATTTCATAAATTTTAAGGAACAGTTTTATGCATAAGATCAAAACAGAGGACTCCTTTGCAAACTTTCAAAAGATCTTATGTTTGGTTCAAAGTGAAGAAATGGCACGTACCACTCGAAGTTCATCAGGAGTAATGAAGCCGTCTCCATCGATGTCAAATTTGTTAAACGCGGATTGACAGCGTGTGTACCACTTGTCGGTATCCAATTCGGCCATTTGGTGCACATGCAATGCGGCCGCCACAAACTCTGTGAAATCCACCATCCCATCTGTGTTGCTATCTATCTGTTCATGTCCCAAAAGAGCAATTATAGTTAAATTCAAATTATAAGGTTGAGAAAAATCAAATTATTGGGGTTTTTATATACTGTACCGCATTGAGTATCTCAAGGACCCGTGGACCCCGTAATCTCCATGGCACATCTTTTGCCAATGCCTATTGCAACAAAAAATTACAAATTATACTTGATAGGTTGAGTTACACAGAAAAATATTAAGAGTATTAAATTAGTAGGGTTAAAATGCCCATTGTTTAAGTGCCCAATCATGCCTCACATTCTTATCTCCATTTTTTAAAGTCCAAACAGTCAATCCGAACCGCTCAACATGATCTCCGTATTAAAATGTCCTTGGAGAACACATTTAGTATTTTTTAGATAGGCACAAAATCACTGTTTTGCATAAGATTCCGGACCATCCAAAAACAGTGATTGTACCTATCTAAAAGAAATTCCAAAAAATATAAATTTGGTCTCCAAGCACATTTTAATACGAAGATCATATTGAGCAGTTCGGATCGACTTTTTGGACTATGAAACGGATACAAGGATGATAGGCATGATTGGGGCACGAAAACAATGAGTTATTTTAACCCTACTCAAGATAGAAATAAGGGGAAACTTGCACAAAATTTTAACATAACTATATAGAATGAATTACATAAAACGAGAACCTGTCGCATTTCTTCAAGACTGATTACACCATTTTTGTCAACATCTATGGTATCAAATTGGTCTTTCAAATCAGATATCTCCTCTTCGTCCAATGTGCTTGCTAGTGCCTTAACATTTTAACCATAATATTACAATTAGTTTCATAAAAGCAAAAGAAATATATTTTAAGCAAAAGGACATATTTGAAATATATACCCTCAGTGCGAACTGCTTCATGCGGCTGTACTTGACAAACTCACGCATGTTGGATAAAATTGATATATCCACTGGTATTTCTGTGGCTTCCCCACCTTCTCTAACCCATGGATGAGCTGAAAAAATAAAAAATAAAAATTGATGATCTAATAATTATTCAAATGTGATAAATTAGGAATGTACCAGACGCCTTTCGAATATAAATCCAACCGCAATAACTCGTGAATTTCATTTTCTTTGTGTGCATATTTGGGCAAAAACATAAATTTAAACAGCAGTAGTACTTGGTGGGAAAGCAATAGATTGCTTACGTGAGGACCATATGTACTTAGCATGGACCGGTACCAGGGTAGCATGACAATTTTTTTTTTCTAATGCATGTGCATGTGTGAAAAAGAAAGTGTGGGTTGTAAGTGATGAGGGAGTGTGTGTGTGTGTGTGTGTGCATATATATATAGAGAGAGAGAGAGAGAGAGAGAGAGAGAGAGAGAGAGAGAGAGACACAAGGCTTGTGCAGCGGTAAGGCGAGCACGAGGGTTTTTGACCAACAACTTCTTAACAAAATCTTTAGCACCGGCACTTATGCTTGACCACGGCTTCCTCCTGAAATCTGGCTTGTTTTTCAATACCTTAAAAAAAATGATTTATACATATTAACCAATCACATAATGCTAAGTGTGTCTTATGGTGCAAAAATGTGATATAGCAGCAATTTCATGCATACAACCATATATTATCACAAAAAAAATAGGACTATCACATGCTAAATTTCACTTCAAGTTATTTTAATATTCCAAAGGGCCTCTGCTTCATTACCTTTTCTCTTTACATAAAGAAAGCAAAAGGATGGGAGTTTGCATTCTTTATTAATTAAGCAAGACTACCGTACAAATGTGGTCCCAAAAGGGGTGCTACCCAGAAAGAAAATGTAGATCTCACAATTGCCAGATAGGTTGTCTTTTGAATTTTCAGTTACTTCACTTATTCTGTAGTTTGCAATGTATTTTTGTATTTCTTTTGTTTTCCCTTATTTGTATCATTAACTTTATGTTCATTTATATTCAATATATTCATAGGTAAGTAATCACTACTGAAATTCAAAAAAGAAAAGATATATCACGCCCACTCTGCATGATAATACAAGAAATTTTAGGTATCTATTAAACAGAATAAAGTGGGACATAGGTGACATATCCGCACTGTTAATAGTGTGCATAAATTATTTCTTAATTTGCAGGATAAATATAGTAATTCCGAGGTTTTGTAAGGGAAAACATGGAAATTATAAAAAAAAAAAAAAAACTTCTCTTCAGCCCATCCTGAGTGAATCCAAACAAGGGGTCTGGTCCACAGAGGGTGCAGTAAGATACTTTTAAAAGATAAACAGAATACGGATCACATAAAGTAACATTTTACAGCTTTATTGGTTTCAAGAAATATAAATAAAACTTCGTTGCTTGCAGGAAATCATGGGATTTTTAATGTACCTCTCTGAAAATACCATCCTCGGTTCGGTCCCAAAAGGGGCGCTTGCCACAAAGTAAAATGTATGTTATGACCCCTATGCTCCACACATCCGATTCTGGACCCGATCTCCTCTTTAACACCTCTGGCGCCACATAATAAGCACTCCCAACTATATCATGAAACTTTTTTCCTACACAGATATATATAATTATCTTCTCAAAATTAGTGCTATAGGGTTTCTATGAACTATACTCTTTTAAATGTAGGTTGGGTGCTTTAAACTAGAAGATTAGCAGCAGGACACTACGCTGTACAAGGGTAAAATGGTTATCTTAAACCCATGCTGTACAAACATTAATATGATGACCAGGTCTTCAATTATTGATTGTATATTGTGTGTGTGTGTGTGAATAGACAGGGTCATTTCTTCTATTACCCTTTCAGTTTCAAGGTCAGGTTTCTTGGGCTATTATTACACTGTACATGGGTAAAATGGTTATTTTAAATAATGCAAATTTCCTAAGGGCTTCCCTCAAAAAAAAAAAAAACAATGCAAATTTAATTATGTTGACCAAGTCTAAAGTCTTCAATAACTGATTGAATATTGTTTAATAAAAAAAAAACTGATTGTATATTGTGTTTGCATTTCATTACAAGAAACTTCACGTGTAATCAAATTTTTTTTACAAAAACAAGTAAAATATGAGAAGTGTGTTCTAATTTTATTCCTTCTTTGAGCCAATAGATGCGCAAGCTACTCTAGGTTATCACATATTTTCTTTATGTTCAGTTGGGGTATGCATGATATAATGATGTTTTCAGGAATAACCGCAACATTTCATGAAGAGAAGTCATTGCCAAATTTTTCTTTGTAATGGATTAAAAAGTGAACCTTATAAGTCGGAAAAGAAAATTACCTGGAGTGATAATATCAGAGAGGCCAAAATCTGTTGCTTTTAATGGAGAATCCTCCGTCGTTGATTTGAAAAGAAAGTTCTGTAAATAGGAAGAAATATCATTATCAGGCTATATATTTTTCACCAATCTCCAAAAATATCCCTCTAAAAAAGAATCCCAAAATTTTCATTTTTCTCCAGATTATATTGGAACTACAAAGTTATGGCTTCATTCAATGGCTCTTCTTCTTGCCTAATCATACAAGGGACAAAAAATGGAAAAAATTGAGTGAGGCTATGGTACTATGCATAGTGCGGATTGGTCCGTACTATGGATCAATACTTTCGTTCTCAGAGTCCAAATAGTCAATCTGAACCATTCAACATGATTTCCCTATGAAAATGTACTTGTAGACTAAATTTTACATTTTTTAGAAATATTTTACTATTTTTTAAGATAGGTCGAAAATCACTACTTTTGAATGGTCTAGAATCTTAATATCAAGTGATTTTCTACCTATCTAAAAAAAGTAAAAAAAAATATAAAAAATGTAAAATTTGATCTACAAATACATTTTCATATGGAGATCATGTTGAACAGTTCAGATCGACTATTTGGATTTTGAGAACGAAAATATTGATCCATAGTATGGACCAATCCGTGCTTTGTACCGTAGCCTCACTCAAAAAATAATTTAAAAGTTTCAACAGAAACAAACTCGTACCTCGGGCTTGAGATCTCTATGTACAAATCCATGCAAGTGGCACTCCGCCACCACCTTTAGCATTTGTCTAACTATGACTGCTGCATCTTTTTCACTATACCGGCTATTCTTTCTGTTTAAATAGAGTAAGAGAAAGACTTTAGATTTCAGCATGTATGATAAATTGCGAGCCTATGCATACCAGTAAACAAAGAAATCAGAAAATGCTGTTCAGACTGAAATTCAATTGACTGTTATATCCAGTATCAGTGCTGCACCTGACTGGTACAGTATTAAAACGTTGCTTTCTAAGCAAAATGCAATTAAATAAATATCAGAAACAATCGAAAAAGGAACAGTACAGGTAACAAAGCTTACTTGGCTAAGATTCTGTCTAGCAGTTCACCGCCTTCACATAATCTGACAAAATATAAACCAAAACGCACTCCAAAGTTATTTCTAGCATTTAAAGAGCTATCAGTAAAACCAAATTACTTACAAAACCCTCTCTACTATTATTTGAATATAGTTGTATATTGAAGTGTCACAAAAACTAAATAAATGTTAACATTTTAATATGCAAGTGCCAACCTAACTATAGAAAGTGCTAGTTCTGATGAACTGTCACCCCTATTTAGATTTAAGCATCGACCAAACAAAATAAATGTTTTAAACCAGTCAATCGTGCCCAAATGATGATAACCTATACTACAAATATTTACTTAGACACAGATAAAGGTCAACCTTAATTAACCAAAATGACAACTTGGAATCGGCAGGTAATTTCTGAAAGAGCCAGATCATTTTTTGTAAAAAACCAAATAGTCTGATAATGTTAAAAAAAAAAGGATATAGAGTACATACTCCATGACAATATAAACAAAGGAATCGTCCTCAAAAGCATTGAAGAAATGCACTATATTTTCATGCCCTCTGAGAGAGTACAGTATTCTCACTTCTTTCTTTACATCTTCTATAGCCACAGGCTTTGTCATCTGTAATTAATTCATATATTATTAAACAATATATTTAATAAATAAATAAACTCATATAGATGCAACTGAAGTCACTAAATATTGATTTTAATATAACAGGACATTTTAAATAATTACGGATAAAATATATCTGTATAGTATTTTCTGACTGCTAATTTGATGTCTGATATCTTACTTGAGGCTATTAAACAGTGAGATTGATGCTTCTGCATTTAAGAATATAAACTTGAGTATAATCAAAACATCTATTATAATAACACACTATACACGCATATAAACACATCACCTTCAGTTCGGATTTTGAACCCTAAAAGGATGTTGTTAGGATACAAGTGGGTTCACTACAATTTGTATTTTTGTTTTATTTTATTTTATAGTTTTCCTTTTTTATCTGAATACTATTAGCAGTATATGGCCATACTATTTAACTCCAAAATATTGATGTTATAGATTAAAACCATTATGGCGAAATCATTGGTTAAAAAGCAGTATTACAGTTTATAATGAATTAGAAAACAAATAAACAAATAATATAGAGATTGGCCAAAAGGAAGACCTCATCCAACCTAACAAGTGAAGACCATTTTGCCCCTAACCTTTCGCTATATTCCAATAATTCGAGCTTAGGTTTATCCTAAACCATGTATGAACCCTCGATTATTCCTTCTTTTAAGAAATAACTCCCCATTTATCTAAACAAAGCAAATTATTACGCCATGAAAAGTTACATACAACAAATTAAGTTTTTTTGGTCAGAACATCTTTACAAACAATGAAAAGAAAAGCTTCAAATTGTGCCATTCAACAACAGCCGAAACAAGGCTTTATGAGAACCAACTAAAATTTGTCAAACAATATCTAATTTATTCCAAATTTTTTCGTGCAATTAAGTTATAGAAAGGAAAATCTTATACAATTCTAAATAAAGAAAACTTACCTTAGTCTTATCAATTCTCTTTACCGCAACCCGATCACCTGTATTTCTATCAGTGGCACAAAAAGTGTACCCAAACTGGCCATGGCCAAGCAATTTTCCCATAGAATATTTACTCTCAAAATTTCTTTCATACCCAAAATCAGGCTTTGCTCGTAATCTAACTCTAAGTTCCTTCTCTCTGTGGACCACACCTTGTGGCCGTTGGTGTTGCTCCGCTTGCGCCATTCTGCTATCGGAACTCGTTGCACCACCGACTTTAGTTGCCGAGAGAGAAAAACACCCACCCATTTTAGGTAAAATTGTAGGGATTTACGATCAGTTAGTGTCCAATTTATTAGTAGATTGTGGTATTTACAGACAATTTTATAAGAAAATGGGAAGAAGAGAGAAATTGAGGTGGGAAAAGAGATAGAAATAAGTAAAGACTACAACTTTTGTAGGAATTTATATGCAAAAGCAAAGAAAGCGAAGCAATAGAGGAAGGTGGGGGGAAGGGGGAAAGGGAGACAAGGTCAAAGATTTAGGGAGACTACCCCGTGTTGTGTTGTGGGTCTCTTTCTCGTTTTCCCTTTCTGCTTCCTTCAACCTTCCAATTTTTGGTCTTATTTTTTCTCATTTTCCATTGAATTGAAATGATTAGAGAGGGAAGGTGACTCCAATTCGATTCGGTTGGATTTGGTTGTTTTTACAGGTAATTAAGTCTAAAATTAGTTGGCACTTACTTTTTTGCGGACACGCGCTTTCTGGTTCTGGTTCTGGTTCTGGTTCTGGTTCACTGGTTGTGTAATGTGAAAGGATCTCAAATTCTGAATCAACGTGAAATTATGAAGAAGAAATAAGCTGCATTTGGAGAATGGAGACCATATCAAATATAAACTATGTATTATATTTACTAAGTGAACAAGAAATTAATAAGCTGATTTCTGCTTTTAATGATTTAATCATTCAATGAGACAAGGAGAGGATTTACTAATTCATCTACGCGACTTGTGCTTTTAAAAGCTCTTTTTAGTTTGGATCCGGACCGTCTGATTGAAATCTGGACCAACTCATGTCTAAGCAGATTGGACGGTCCGGATCTAAACTCAAAATGGATGCTGTCAGTCAAACCGTTGTGTGAGAAATAAAAGAAAAAGTTTGTAAAGTATTATTGCTAGTGCTAGCAGCAGTTCCACGCCGGTGACGTGTCTATAATAAATAACAATTAATTAACAAGCAACTTAGAATCATATTAGATTATCTAATCATTCATCCTATTCCTACCTCTAGCTGCTACTCTTTTACACTAATCTAATATGCCAAATTTATTATTTTTTTCTTTTCTATATAAAAAGCAAGCCTCCCTGCTAAAATTGTCGGTTAACCAGTTTTCCCTCTTCATCAATAATTTTCATTATTTCTCTTTTTTTTTAAGAGTTATGTGTGTTTATTTATGTACGGTTTTACCGTGCAATATATATATATATATATATATATATATAAAGAGAGAGGGGTTGGCTAATATCAAAGCGTTTGTTTCAGAGCCTTGGTACAACCAATTGGTTTTCCGATTTTCAAAGTTCAAACGGTCGATCCAAACCGTTAGATGTGATCTCCTATATTAAAATGTGCTTTGAGATCAACTTTATTTTTTTTTGGAATTTTTTTACTATTTATTAAGCCAGTTTTAAAATCGCTGATTTTAATAAATAGTGACAAGTTTCTGGAACATTGAAAACAACAATTTTAAAACTGACTTAATAAATAGTAAAGAAAAATTAAAAAAATGTAAAATTTAGTCTTCAAACACATTTTATTATAGATTGAATGTTGAACGGTTTGGATCCACTGTTTTGACTTTAAAAATATAATACCGAAGCATTTGTTCCACAGTTTATGACCAAACGTTTTAATATTAGCCAACCTATATATATATATATATATATATATATATAGAGAGAGAGAGAGAGAGAGAGAGAGAGACTATGGTGAGTTATGAAGTAAAATGTTGTTTTACTTCACGCCATATTTTCATTTTGAAAATTCAAACAATCGATCCGAACCGTTCAACATGTTCTAAATATTGAAATGTGCTTGGAGACTAAATTTTACATTTTTTAAAAAAAATTTACTATTTATTAAGCCACTTTGAAATCGCTGATCCACTGTGAACAGTAAAAACAGTAAAATTTTCTGGACCACCGGATCAGCGATTTTCAAAGTGGCTTAATAAATAGTACAAAAATTCAAAAAAATGTAAAATTTAGTCTCCGAGAACATTTCAATATTTAGAACATGCTGAGCGGTTTGGATCGGGTGTTTGAATTTTCAAAATGAAAATATGAGCGTGAAGTAAAAATGACATCTTACTTCACAACTCATTTTGAAAATTCAAACACCCGATCCGAACCGCTCAGCATGTTCTAAATATTGAAATGTGCTCGGAGACTAAATTTTACATTTTTTGGAATTTTTTTACTATTTATTAAGCCACTTTGAAAATCGCTGATCCGGTGGTCCAGAAAATTTTACTGTTTTTTACTGTTCACAGTGGATCAACGATTTCAAAGTGGCTTAATAAATAGTAAAGAAATTCCAAAAAATGTAAAATTTAGTCTCCAAGCACATTTCAATATTTAGAAAAAGTTGAACGGTTCGGATCGGGTGTTTGGATTTTCAAAATGAAAATATGGCATGAAGTAAAACGATGTTTTACTTCGCAACTCACCATAGCCTATCTCTCTATATATATATATATATATATATATATATATATATATTAGAGCTTTTAAATTGAAATATTTGTAAGTTACGCTAAGAAACATTAATCAGTTTGTTTGTACATCGATCAGCTTGAGGGTAAATGTGCACACATGCAACTTCAATTTGAGCTACATATTCATTAACATATCGCTTAAAACAATTATATTATATTTTCTCCAAGTATCATGTAAGATTTTTCCTTTACTTATTTTTGGAATTAATGGAAGAACACTTTCATTTTAATATCTGATTCAAACCACCAAATCGGCTACAAATATGTATATACATCTCATACAAAAAGTATTGAGTGAGGCTATGCTACTAATAGGGCACTTTAGTCCGTACTATGGATACATATTTTCATTATCGAAATTCAAATAGTTGATCCATTCTGTTCAACATGATCTCCATATGGAAATGTGCTTGGATGTCAAATTTTACATTTTTTTTTAAATTTTTAATATTTTTTAAATAGGTACAAAATCACATGATCTAAATATTCTAGACTATTTCAAAAATAGTGATCTTCTACCTATCTAGCAAAATGTAAACAAATTAAAAAAATATATAAAATTTTGTCTCCATGTACATTTTTATATGAAGATCATGATCAAATCAAGATTCGGATTGACTATTTAGACTTTGCAAATGAAGATATGAATCCACAGTACGGACCAAAGTGCGCTATGCTAGTTGAGGAGGAGGGATCTAGTTACCACAATTTTGAGTTACAACAAAGTTACCACAACTATTTTCTACATTTCAAATTCCAAAATCGTCGATCTAAACCGTTCAACATAATCTCCACAATAAAATGTGCTTCCAGATCAAATTTTACATTTTTTTGAATTTTTTTACTATTTATTAAGGGTGCGTTTGGATGAATCAAGGAATAGCTCGGAATAGCAGCTGTTCCTGGGGTTAGGAATAGCTGCTAACCCAACATTTCATAGGAATAGCGGAACAGCAGCTAACCCGAGCTATTCCTTTGTTGAGAATAGCGTTTTTTTTCACCCAAACGTGCTGTGTTAAGAATAGCTCGCCAGGAATAGCAGCTGTTCCTGGGTTAGCGCTATTCCTGTGTCATCCAAACGCACCCTAAGTATTTTACAAAAACTAATCAAATTCAGACCATTGAATTTTGTACCCATCGTAATAAATAGTAAAAAATTCAAAAAAATGTAAAATTTGGTCTGGAAGCACATTTTATTGTGGAGATCATGTTGAACGGTTTGGATCGACGATTTGAAATTTCAAAATGTAAAAAATGGTTGTGGTAAATTTGTTGTAACTCAAAATTATGGTAACTCGATCCCTCCTCGCTAGTTGAGTTATACATATATAATTCTTAAATATCATGTAATATATGCAGTATAGTTGTATCATTCTATCTTCGTTTTTCCTGATCTCCTGTTATTTTCGATGTCTTAGATTATATGATATATTTTATTTAGATTGTCCGATCTAAAACTACTTAATGACGTCATTAAAAAATCCATTCCCTCTATGACATCAACAGATAATTTGACATGTTCATTTTAATTAAATGGTACATATATATCATGCAATCATGGGCGATCGATAATAAATAGCTGATCACATAGATTAACTTCTATTATCATAAATAAAATAAGTGTGTGTACATTAATTGATGGGCCCTCAATCCTCATTCCTCACATATATATCTAATCTGTTAATTAACTAATTAATGTTTCCAATTTTAAAGATCTGACACACTATACATGCTTTCCGATCACATGCATTCAGATCATATTAATTAAAAAAATTACAAATATGAGATGCGAAGGTAGTCTAAACACATGTTTTAAATATGAGAACGGATTAGGTCCGATGCCTATCGGACCTACTTTTAGGTTCAACGAGCATGATGACCGTCCGATTTAATTTAAGATTTGTTCGCATGAAATTGAAACAGACATGTGCGAAGTTTAAAGCGTTTTGCACGAATCTTAAAGCAAATCAATGGTGATTAAACCCATCGAACCAGAGTATGTCCGATGCCCATCGGACCTACTCTCAAGTGTTTAAATATAGTGTTGTCGAACTTTTAGATTTTTAAATATTAGTATTCTTAAAAAAAAAAATAACTAATCAAAATTTTTTTTCTTTTGTCCAAGATATCCTCCACTAAAGTTGTGATGTAAGAAGAGGGAGCCTATATATGGTACTAGAGTGGGAAAAATGGCACGCCGGAGCCGGTTCCGTCACAGAACGGCACGGTTACGGCACGGCACGCGTGTCAGTTACGTGCCGTGACTCGCGTGTCCCGTGCTGTGATCATTAGCGTGCCGTGCTCATCTTTTGAAACTTTGGCACGGCACGGCACGTGAAAAATTTAGTCACGGCACGGCACGACACGTAGTCACGCGAGTCACGTGTAATTAGGTCACGTGAGTCACGCAAGTCACGCGAGTCACGGCACGTTTAGGCACGGCGTGACTCACGTGGCGTGACCATTCGCATGCCGTGACCACCCATTGACATTTTGGTCACGGCACGGCACGTGAAAAATTAACTTAGTCATGGCACAGCACGAGACCAAAGTCACGGCGTGTTAGTCACGGCACGGCACGGCACGTTCTTCCCACTCTATATGGTACTATACATAACATATTGGACCGTACTATAAATAAATATTTTTATTTTCAAAATGCAAACAATTGATCTAAATCAGTTTACATGATCTCTATATAAAAATATACTTGTAAATCAAATTTTATATTTTATAGAATAAAAATAGATAGAAAATCGTTTGATCTAAAGTGAATATAATGATTTTGTATCTATACAAAAAAATATAGTAAGAAAATTCTAAAAAAAAAATGTAAAATTTAAGCTGTAAGTATATTTTGTATGAAAATCATGTTAAATGATTTAGATCGATTATTTAATAACAATATTAACAATATTAATTTGTAGTATGAATCAATTCACGCTATGCATGGTTTCGTAACCTCACTCATGCAAGAAAGTATTTATTATATCGTACGATTTCCTATATATATATATATATATATATATATATACTCTATGTTTCCTTTCACTTTTTGTTAGGTTTAGATCGGCGTTTTTCCATCAAAAGCTCCAAAATATATTTTTTTGTGTGTTATGCAATTTCACAACTCAAGAATCTCGCTCTTGATCATCGATCTTTAAGCGTATTTCTTCATTAATTTGATGGCCTCGTATATCTCGGAATATGCATGTCTCAATTGATCTTTTGACTTAATTATCCTGACGAAAGAAAAAGGAAAGGAAACGGAATCAAATATATATACATCCATCAGAACAAGCGAATAAAACGCGCATCAGTCTCTTTAATGCTATCTCCCGTATGGAGATATTATCATTTTTAGCATCAAATTAAAAGTGATGTATTTAGGAGCCTACCTTTTAAAAATTGACATGTTTTTAACCTACTAATAATGTTCACTACAATATCAGAATATCTACTGAAATATGTTTTATCATAACAACTTTCGGTACTAAATCTATTTGTTGTAACATGTGTTTTGACAAAATATTGTAACCTGTATTGTAAAATAAAAAAATATATTTTTCTATGTCAAACCTTTTTAAAATTCATGCAAGCATATATATATATTTTTTAATATTTAACAACTTTATGTTTAGAACTCAAGGATTTGTTCATCTATTTTTTTTTATGGTACTATTTTAAATTGGACCGTAAGATTGAAACAAATGGACCGGATTTATGAAACAAGTGAAAACTTTCAAATTATTAATTTCCATAATACAATTTATAATTTGCTATAATCATCGCACTTGTATTAATATATTGGAGGAATTTTGTGTACTCCTAAAAAACCTCGAAATTACGTATACCTCCCTCTAAATTTCATAATATCATACTCAACCTTCTAACCTTCAAAAACTTATAAGTTTACTCAATTTGTAGACTTTTCTATTAAGAAACTCATTTCAAATTTATAAAGTGCTCAATTTTTCCATTTATTAAAAAAATAAAAAGTATGTAGTCTATTTAAAAGAAAAGTTTCATCTTCAAACTGATCGATTTTCAAGTACAAATGGTTCATTTCTTTACTAGTGACTTGTACACATGACATTTAGGCATATGCTTGTGTTTGCATCACAAGAAAATGAACCAATTGCTCTTAAAACCAACTAATTAAAAGACTATATAATTTTATTTTTTAATAAAGAATAAAATGAGTAGTTTATAAATTTAAATTGAGCATTAATAAAAAAAATCAATAAATTGGATAAATTTGTGAGTTTTTTAAAATTTAGAGGGTAAATATGATAGTATGAATTCTAGAGGGGACATATGTAATTTTTGAGATTTGTGAGGGGTATACATGAAATTTCCCCAAAAATTAAATATTTAACTTTATTTAAAAAAAGACAAGTTAAAGTTTTTGTTTGAGTATCTGGCTATCTGTTGCGTCAATGTTGACTATTTCTCTCATAATGCGCGTAGCTTGCATGAAAAGCTCACATAAGAAAGATAACATCGACATCACGTTCCAAATTCTACTCCGTGTGTACGAGTTTTGTTTAGTTTAGTGAGATATTAAATAATTTAAGAAGATAATTTAGACAAAGAAGAGAGAAATTACAAAAGAGAAGATAAGAAAACATTTCATATATTAATCAAAGTCTAAAGAAAAAGATGACATGTCATCTCTTCTTATAATACATTCATCACATAATAAATAATTTGAAAAAACTAAAAGTCCAACTTAAAAACTAATGCTACATAATGAACTTAGAAATTCTAACCAACTTATAAAAACTCTAACATAATTAAAATAACATAGAAAATATAAATAGTCAAATCTAAAAAATAGTAAAATAATAAAATCTCATAGAAAACAATAACATAATTTAATATTATAATTAATCATCGTAGAAAATGATGAACTAGTGAGACTCCTTCTTGAGACTTGTACCTAGTCATTCTCGCTCTCGCCATTCAAGAGAATTGAAAAACAATTCAAGCTGTACCAAGGCCGAGTCGTCAGAATCGGTTTGGTTTTCGTCAGATAACAACAATCCACTATTCAGTGATAGTGATCATGAGTCATGACAGCACTAGCAATGAATTGTTCCTCTCCAGTTCACTGATATGATATGGGTGCTTAAGCTTAAATGGGCGGTTCCAAACAAAAAGCAAGTATTTACACAACTGGAGAGGATTGAGACATAGTGCAGGTGCAGGTGCAGCCTACTGAGAGTTAGTAGACCAAGTTGCCAATTAATGCACTCATTCAGTCATTCCAGTTCCAGCCACTTCAATTTGGTATAGAATATATATCCACTGTTGATAAAAAGCAAACGATGAATATGATAGATCTCATTAGATGCATTATTCCTTGTTGCCTCTTTGGACCTGTCCATTTCATTTCAACCCACCACTTACTCTTACACATCCAACATTTGTTTATTTATTATCTTTTGCTTTTTCAATCTATGCAAATTGGAATTTGGAAACAAGGCCCAAATCTAACTGCCCCCATGGTCCCACCACCACCGCTTTTACTTTATTTATTTATTTGTACACAAGGTCACAGGCTAAAATTATTTTAGTATACTAATTGTATTTAATGTACGATAATACATGTAATTATAGAACCTTTTCACTTATCCAAATATATTCTCCACTATGATTTGTGACCATGATTTATGACATTTTTAATTAAATTAAGTTTCTGAAAAATCGTGGGCATTTGTATTAATTTTTATTTAATATTGGATATAATAAAAATTTGGGTACAAGTTGGGTGCTCAATGAAAGATAATAAAATAAGTTATGGTGTGGAAAGAATAGGCCAATTTGTTCTAATTAAAATTTGGTCCTCCAAAATTCCAACAATGACCTCTTTGGCATTTTGTTTGTGTACCCAAATACAGTACATATTGAACAGAGAGGTACTTTTGGTACTTAGTTTTGACTGTTATTTCAAATCACACAACTTCCTTTTCTGATCGGTGACATTTGACCTAAAATGAACGTGGTAGATTTTTTTTTTTTTTTTTTTTGATAAACGTGGTAGATTGTTTTGCTATTATCATCAAATATTCACCTCTAGATAATATTAGTACAGTAATTTAAATATGTTTATCTTAAATAAAGGAGGCCCACACACTACCTAATGTTGTCACCTTTTCTTAAATATTTGATTTGAAATAGAAAGAAAACAAAAGAATTAATAGGTCCAACAAGCATGCTTTAGCTAAAGTATGAAGGAAGCATGCCTTACTCATGGCATCATCAGCCAATATAGATATTATTATATCTATTGACTTAGTAGTGATGGCTGACAGTTCAAACTTCAACTGAAGCACGCATGCGCATATAAAATATAAAAAAAAGAGAAAGAAACATACAAACTCTCAGTCTACTGCAAAATTTCTCAAAATATTTTAACTCAAACAAGACACTGTCTGTGCCTACCGCTTTTGCTCTCTAGTCGTTGAATCCACTGTGCCCTGATTGAACTCCGATCTAAATTGCATCAATCAATACATTACCAACTGAAGCATAGCATGTCATTTTATAATCAAAATCATGAAAATGAACCTCACAATTTTTAGAAATTCAATTTGTAAAAATGCATACCCACAAGTCGAGCACTTCTTGTGATACTTGCAAAAGATAGACAAACAAACCGAGCAAACATATCCCAGATCTATCGTCTTCTTGTGACAAAAACATCTACAAGCAGGACAAATAATAATTAAGCTTCAGTAATTTGACTATCATTTCTAAATTTTCTTTCTTTCTTTAGATTTCAATGGCCTCAGTTTGTATAGGTTGATTTAGGGGTGTTCATTGGATCCGGTTTATTTGCTTTTCATCTGAACCGACAAATTTTGGATTAAATGCTTTGGTTCGGTTGAATTTGTGAATTACTTTGGTTTTTTTATATTTGGTTCGGTTTAATCTCTCTTATTTCGGTTCAACCAAACACAAACCAAAATTTACTTAATATTTGCTTGAATTACTTCGGTTTTTCATATTATTCACTTGATATCAACCGTAGATTGGCATGAAAGCTACACAAAAATAAACTAATATAAGAGAGAAAAAATGTAATGAAAAAGGGCAATGACATACGAAGCACGAAAATCAACCCCAACAGGTTTAGGTAGACGCAAGAAATTTCGAGAGTGTAAATCTGTTGCAAAAACAGCCTGAAGATTAAATAAATTGAGAAGTTAGAGATGCAGCATGGAAACAAGCTGGGATAGTAGCATACCTAGGGGTGTCAATGGTAACCTTTTATCCGTTTACCTGACCCGTATTGTATTTGATAAGACGAATGCGGGTAAGGTTTTCTTTTGCTAGCTTATCGGGTACGGGCAAGGGTAAGGGTACGGGTAAAGACTATTTCATACCCGTTACCCTATATGGTAATTATTAAAAATAAATTTATATATGTAGATATATATTTATATGGGATGATGCATGATATGATATAGTTTTATTCATGCTCATGTATATCTATTCAATGACACCCTTTATCTGTTTACCCGACTCATACCGTATTTGATGAGACGGATATCGGTAAGGGTGAAGTTTTTTTTCGTTAACTTAATGGTAAGGGTATGAAAATGCTTCCACCCGACCCGTTTCATACCCGTTGACACCCCTAAACATACCGTAGCAAACTAGCATTTGTGAGTTCGACCATTAAATAAGAAGGCAAAAATTTGACTGGTCTATATATCCAGCAGCAGTCCTCTGAATTGCTACTGGTAAGCTATGATCAGGGTTCTCTTTTGAAGGTATATAACATAATAATTGATCCAAAACTCAGAATCTCACTGATATGTGAATCTGTGCACAGTCCACTAATTAAAACATGAAAAAATAAAACAAAGTGTTAGACTAAACAATAATACCGCAAGATATTGAAATAAACCGTCTAGTTGCTGGGGCTTCATGTAAACTCCTCCCGTAATGTATGAAGCCTAGGATAATAATTCAAAGAATTTTGAGGAAACACAAAACAGATAAAGAACGAAAATTACAAAAGTAGAACAACAGCAAAATTACTATGAAACAAGTTTAAAAAACACCCTCAAATCTCGCCAGAAAGTCAACATTATCATATTGATAATGTACAAGGTCTAACGTACCAGTTGGTTATAATTACATACCTGCAAGCATTTCAATAATACCTATAACTTATCTTTTTTGTTTAATCCATTCGATACTATATTTAAAAAAAAAAAAAAGTCAGTGCCAGTCAGGTGCTGTCCTGATGATGTCTAGGCCAACCTGTACATGCCATCCAGCATGTACAGGTACTGATATATCATACAACTTAAAGTATTATCTCTTGATTAATTTAGCTAAGTGCAAGGATATAAAAATGTATATTTTCGAACTAATACATCAACTAAAAGTTTAATTTGTCTAATGAATGAAAAAAATTCAGCAACAAAGCTAAAAGACTAAAAAATAATTTTAAGGTTGAACAAATTGGTATTTGATAATCAAATGTGTATCTTTTAACTTTTTTCTCCTTAATATTTTTTTATAGAACCTAGATCCGTCCAATTAAGTCAGTTAAGTACTCGATATTGGATAAAGATACATTCTCATACACAACATCCTGATTTCTTGAAAAGGTAAAAGCAATAAATGCCCCCTGGGAGTTCATGGACTGTTCCGACTTTGAATAAAAAATATGAAAGAACCAATCCAAACCAGTTCACTGGTTTTGTGAAAACCGTCCAGTTTTTTTATTTTTTTTCGGTCTGTATGCATATTCGATCTTTTATTCTAACCGAACCAGACTTGTTTCCAGATCCGGTTTATTCCGGTCCACCCGTCTAGTCCGGTCTGGTTTTAATAACAGTGTATATGTGTGCTTGTAGCCTAGATAGGGGTGGCAACGAGCTGGCTCGGTTCGAGCTAGGCCCTAGCTCAACTTGTTAATTTTGGACCGAGCTACAGTCGAGCTAGCTAGACCTAGGGCATCCGAGCTAAAACCTCAACTTGAAATCGTGACAAGCCAGCTCGAGCTAGCTCGCTGGGTCTGGTTGGATCTTGTTTTAAGAAGAAAATAAATTCTACAAACTTTTTGGATCGAGCTGAACCGAACTAGACTGAGCTAGACAGTATAAAATGCACACAAATTCATACAAATTCACAAATTGATGCCTAGTCGAGCTAGCTCGCGAGCTGGCGAGCAAGCTAGGCCCCAGCTTGAACTCGTTAATTCTGGACCGAGCTAGTGGCGAGCTGGTTCGTTAACAGCTCAGTCCAGTAATGAGCGAGTCAGGTGTGAGTCACGATCGAGCCACGAGCTACGAGCTTTTTTGCCACCCCTAAGCCTAGAGGTTAGAATTATCTTTTGTGGTTGTGGTGATTTGGATTCAAATCTCAGTGACCACACATTATGCATTTTACATTTCAGCTAGCCAATCTAAATTTTTTAGTTCCTCCCTTGCTTGCAACCATTAGATATACCTCTAGCACATGCCCATATTAAATTACAATAGAGTACACTGATCGCCTTTTGTAGACTACTATTACTTTTGGAGGGTTGGCATGAAGGAAATATCAATTTCAAAATATACAGAATGTCGGGTGCAAATGGTAATAGTGCAAACCTGCTGTAAGAAAGCAGAGTGTTGAGTTCCAACAATACACGAATCAATTGGTACCTGAAAATTAAACAAAAAATGAAATTCCTACGGGAATGCTCATAATTATAACATAGGAAATTTCACTATCAAAAGAAAGGTTCTAGATATATGACTTGGATATACCATGGATCTCTGTGCAGAAAATATTGAATTCATTACTGCAACATATCTGTAAAAACAATCCAATATTGAATAAAAGAAAATATTAAGATATTGTTTCAGGATAGGTATACCGTTTGCATGTGCTGATGTATAATTGTGCGTGTGTGTTTTTTGTGAGTGCAAGAAAAAGATAGCATAAACGTACTGTTCAGGTCCATCGGGAGAACCTTGGATGCAAAGGATCTGCATTAATTGTTAAAAGTTTCAATAAAAGCAAAATCAGTTGCATAGATTTTATCTAAAAAAATGATCAAGGAGAAATATTGATGAGTGAGGCTATGGTACTATGTAGAGTGTGGATTGGTCCGTACTATGGATCAATATCTTTGTTTTCAAAGTACAAGCAGTCGATCTGAACCGATCAAGGAGAAATACTTGCAGACTAAATTTTGCATGTTTTTAATTTTTTCACTACTTTGTTAGATAGGTAAAAAATCACTACATTTGAATGGTTAAAATCTTTAGATCAAGTGATTTTATACCTATCTAAAAAAATAGTAAAAAATCCTAAAAAATGTAAAATTTGATCTACAAGGACATTTTTATATGGAAATGATGTTGAACGGTTACGATTGACTATTTGGACTTTAAAAATGAAGATATTGATCCATAGTACGGACCAACATGCACTATGCATAGTACCGTAGCCTCACTCAATACTGATTAATAGAAAATGAAGACTCACTCGAGGCTGCGGATGCCGAGCACCGGACCGAAAAATTCTCTGAATATCTTTTTGTTTCAAGTCAAGGTAATATATAATATGACACACAATCTACACGTTGATTATTTGTATATGGGTACTGAATAAAAATCAGAAAGGAAAGGATACAACATAAGGCAAGAGATAGAGAGCCAGAGAGAAGGGAAGAGATGGCAGGCCGTGTAGCATCCCCATTCCCATTAGGCCCTTTAGCAATTTTGGAATCTTTTCCAACAAAGTCCTCCAACTTTTTTATAATTCCAGAACAGAGAGCATTTGCATTTGCATTTGCATTAGCATTAGAATTAGAATTAGCTTCCCCGGAGTCAAATATGTAGCCACAAGAGCTGGTACCGGTAGCTATGAGGACCACTCGGTTGAGTTGGTTGAGTAGGAGAAGAGAATTAATAAAGGGTACGACCTGGTACATAAGTTGTGTCAAAACCTACACTGCTACATAAATTGAGGGAAGTTGGGGGGCAAAAGAGCAAAATCAAAATTACATGTTGGAGAAATTCAGAGAAAGGGAGAGAGGCGGCGGCCCAGAAAAAGGGGTTGGTGTCCAAAAGTGCCACTACCAGACTCGCGTCATCTGCAATTTTGGAACGAAATTTTGGAATTCATTTTCTTTCTTTCTTTCTCATGAGGGGAAGGGGAAGAAGAGTTTGAGAGAGAGAGAGAGAGAGAGAGAGAGAGAGAGAGGCCTTGACCTTGGTAGAGCTTCGACGGAGCGGATGCCATGGGGAACTCAGACAGACCTAGACATTTCTATTTTCCTACTCTCTAATCTCTATATCGAGGGTTTACATATCCACACAGTTACTTTGGCTTCATGCAGTGCAGGATCTCTACAGATAAAAGTGAACTGATGCGCTGCATGTAGCCAAATCACCTCTTTTAATATTTTTATCCATGCGGATTGCCGCCCCTCTTCGTTTCTCTCATTAAAATTTGAGAGGATCCACTTAGTTATCTTTTTAGAGAATAATAAATAAGACTTGTCTTATAATTTTAATCATTTTTTTTCAAATCAATCAAACAACATTAATAATAAAATATGCTAAATTATAAGCACAACAATTAAGTTTATATAATGTAATAAGAATTATTAATTTGGAACAATTAAAATTTAAAATTATTTGATATACAGTAAAATATACACCAAATTTTATCAGTTTTTGCCTTAAAAAAATTGAGAGAATTTCAGATATATCCTAAAAAATTATGAAATTATGGATGCATCTCAAATTTCAGATATATCTCAAATTTTTACCATCCTAAATTCTAATAACTCACATATTTACTCAATTACTAAAAAAAATGAGATTAATTATATTTAATATTATATCAAATATAATTATTAATTAATCACTTAATTGGTCTCTTCCATCTTCCCTTTATGCACAAAATCACTCTCGCTTTATTTTAATGTGACTCTTCTTCTTCTGTGCTAAAATCTCTCATCGTCTCTTCCGTCCTCTTTAGCATTGAAACACCTCCTTATCTTTCCCGTCCTTTTTAACGTTTGTGTTTTTTGCTTCTCCAACATCAATACAATCATTCTCAGCTATGGGATACAAAGATGAAGAAGCATTAAAATCTAGAAGGGAGCTCGTGTCGGAGGAGGAAGAAAGACCTAGATGAGAGTTCGGAGTAGATATGCAAATATATAATGAAGAGAGAGGATACTAAAAGTATTTCTATATGAAGAGAGAGAGTGTACATGGCAAATGAGATTAGCTTTAATTAATCATTGACTAATTGTAGTTTTCAAAATTTAAACATTATTAATTTGAATTTTGGACATATTTGATATATATTTAAAGAGGAGGGTTCAAATGCCTTCATTTTTTGTGTCTCCACCATGTCTCCATTTTTAAAAACTTTAATAAAATAAAATTTAAAACTCAAAAGTCAAAATAATACAGTTGGATATGATCTACATCATTTTATCTATACACGTGTAAAAAATTATGACATTTCAATTTTGTTTTTGTTGTCATCAAGAGCTTGTAAAAAACGTACTAATGTGGATAATTTCTTGACGTTGATTTTTCAACTTATTGACTCACATAAAAACAAAATCGAAATGTGATATTTTTTTATGAGCACATATAGAAAATAACATAGATCGCATCTAACGGTTTTATTTTGACTTTTAAAGTTTTAAATTTTGAGTTATTAAAGTTTTTAAGGATGGAGGCATGGTGGAGGCACAAAAAATGAAGGCATTTGAACCCTCCTCATATTTAAATTATATCGGGTAAAAATGTGAGTTATTAAAATTTAGGATGGTAAATACGTAATTATAGAATTTGGGATGGTAAATACGTAATTTCATAGTTTTGAGTGGTATATATGAAATTCTCCCTAAAAATTTTATACTTAATTTTTTTTTTCAAAAATTAATAAAAATTGTCAAACTAAATGATTATTCATTGATCTCTTCTCTTAAAATTAAGTTTTAGTTAGACTCTAAAAGAAGAAGTAAACATAAATAAATTGCCACATGCATTTGTACCCTTTCAAGACTCCGAAATCTTAGAAAATATTGCTTCAAAGTATTAAATTTCAGCTTAGGGACGTTATTCATGAACATCTTGAACTACACCAATTTTTTTTTTAATAAATTGCATGTTTTATTTGACTACAAATGTATTAACAAACTAACTACTAACGCTATACAAAAAATATCTTGAATCTATTATTGCAGGATTATTTATTCATAGAAAAAATAATTAAACATATATTAGGATTTTGATAAATATCACAACTGCCGAATTATTATGTGGTTATCAGAAGCTTCAGCTTAGGGATGCACACCAATTGGATATTATTCGTCCGAATTTGGATCCGTATTCGAAAATTAAATATGAATAATCAATATCTGAATATTCGTGCAGATTCGAATATGATTTTAAATTTTAATTATCTGTATTGGAACAGCAAACACAGTACAATCAGGTTTGTTGAGCAGTTGGTGTTGTCGTGGCTTACTGGCAAACACAGTACAATCAGGTTTTAATCGGGTCCGAATCTCCTAAAGTAACTCAATTTTTGAGTTTTGAATTGGAACTGTCCGAATTGAATCCGTCGCTCGAGATCTCCTCGGAATTCGAATATGTCACTCGGGATGCGTGCGCTCCACTTTAGATGAATGGTCATTGATTCGATTCGGACGATCCCGATCCAAAACCCAATTTTTGAGTTACTTCACTGGATCTGAATTCGTTTTGGTTTTGGCGCGGTTCACCAAAGCAGGTACCTCTCTTTTTTTTGAAGGACAGCTGGCCAGTAGCCGGCTGTCAATATATTAATAAGAAAAAGTTATGTACATAGTGCTATATAAGTGTACAGCAGTTTAACTAGTAAATAAAACGCTAAGCCACCCTGTGAATGTTCGCGAGTGATCAGTCGTAGCCATTCTTCCTCTTCCTCTTCCTCTTGTCCTCTCAACAATTGGCTCTCCAAAGTAGTGCTTCTTGTGCGGCTTCATTTATTAACACGTGCACCTGTTTTCGCTCTTGAGAGAATATCCTCCGATTCCTCTCCTTCCATAGAGTCCAGACCCCTACTGCCCACGCACCATCCCATTCTTTTTTGGCCTGACAAAGCAGGTACCTCTCAAAGAAGCTAAGTTTGTGTTTGCGCGGTTCATGAAGGGAACCGAAATTTTTTAGCTACCACCGAATGATTAGAAATTAAACAATTACTATCTATATCTTCAAATTTCAGAACTTACCACGCACGCACCCTCATAATACACACCAATCAAGACTGGTGCACCAGTTGGGGATGTGCACCAGATTAGTGCACACCAATCTGTCAGTTTTTTTTAAGTTATGTTTTGTTTTGAAATTTTGAAATGCTGATTAAATTTTTTTTGTTATGTTTTGTTGGATTTATAATTATATCTTTGCATCAAATTAGACACACAAACTGTAGAAAAATAAAACAAACATGTTTAACAAATTCAAAATTGTACTAAGTTTGAACTAAAAATTAGTACAAATTAATCTACAACATAACTAATAAATTCTACTACAACACAACATAACAAACATTCCATCTAAATTGTACAAATTGAAATGAAACTGCCGAAAATAAAATTAACCACGACATGATCGCCTCTTGGACGATGAAACTGCTGAAAAAAATATTGTTACAATAATTGTTAATTTTGTGACATGTAATTTTAAAAAAAAATTACCTTATTGGGTACGGATTCTAGCATCCCTTCGGTTTCTTGCATTCTTTTCGAGAGTCGCTCTATTGGTCTGGTGATCCTTTTTCGTCTTCCTTCTAGTATGTCCATTCACATGGGGATCCTCATCGGTATTGTCAGCATAATAAAGCGGTTCCGGGGTTGAGGATCGTTCTCGGGACCGACTCGAGATGGAGAATGGAATCTGGGATCGTGCCCAGTCTGATACTCAGATGGGGACCGACTAGGACCCCCTATAGATGGGGACCGACTAGGACCCGCTAAAGATGGGGCCCGATTAGGGCCTGTCACAGATTGCTCACAGATCCGACTCTGGGTCAACTGTAACAAAGGTCTGGGGTTCTGTCTAGGGTTGGCTACCACATATAACTCCAGAAACTTGAAACTAGAGGTCATATTCATGGTAATTTGGGTATACAACCCCCAATTGTTATCATCTTGTACCGGGAGCTGTTGGAACCATGTTTGGTTGCTTTGGCCAATATTAATCATTGCGGTCATAACTAGTTCATAATAGTTAAGGTCAATTCCCAGTTGCTGATACACTTTCCTAGTTATACCTTTAAAATCTAAACCCGATTCGATATTGAATATTGTCGAAGGTTAGGCAATATAATAAGCACCATTTGGTCCTTGTAATATCTCACCACCAAAATAACAAGCAATTCCAATCATGGTTGGTTGAATTAATGGACAAACCTAATAATTAAAAATTTAAATTTAAATTAAAAAACTATTAAATAACTTCTAAAAAAATAAAGGGCTAAGATGAGAAAAATTCACAAGTTGCTCTTTGCTCTTTGCTCTTTTGCTCTTTTGCTCTATTGATCTGGATACTTGGTAAATGAAGAAATGGTGAAAAATTCGCTCATATAGCACATACAGATTGGTGCGCACCCTCAGGAGGCACACTAATCTGGTGCGCACCAATCTTGATTGGTGCTCATTAATTTTGGGGGTGCGTGCGTGGTAAGTTCTGAAATTTGAAATTTGAAGATGTGAGTGGTGGTTGTTTAATTTCCAATTATTCGGGTGTAACTAAAAAAATTTCCGTGAGGAGAAACAGAGAGCGAACTTGGCGTTTGCGCGACGTAAATGACATTGATATTCTTTGAAATCCAACTAAAACTGTGATATTTGTTTAATGATTATTATTTCTTGGTATGAATAAAAATGTCGGTTATTATATATTGATCGATTAATTGTACTTTCTCAAAATTCTTAGCGCATAAAATTTTCAGTAAGCAATATTGTAACGCTTCTCAATATGGGTATGAATTAATTTTTATAAAATCCAATTTATAAAATAATAAATAGGAATAAAAATAAAATAAATAGTAAAAATGAGAAGAGATGACGGTTCGTTTTAGCAAAATATATTTAATAGATGTCAAAATTTGTTTTCTTTTAATTTAGCAAACTCAATTTAGCATGGCCCAAACCTAAATTCAGCCCATATCCAATAATATAAGCAAACCAATCCCTCCTCTCTTCTCATTCCTCTCCATTTCCAATAATTCTGTAAGTTTTTCCTTTTTCTCTCTTTTTTTTTTTTCTCTTTTGGCCGAAACTCCTCCTTCTTTGGCTGCCGCCGGCCACAGGGCCAAGCCGAACCCACCTAGCCGCTGCCCTCTTTGCTGCTGCCCCCCTTCTACCCGTCCCCTCTCTACTCTCTCCCTTGAACCGCCGGCCCCCAAAGACCCAAACCCGAAACCCTATAACCAAACCCGAAACCCCTGCAGCCTAGACCCGAAGGAAACCCTTAGCCGCAACCCTCTGGCCTCTCCCCCTCCTTTTTCCTTTGTTGGCCGACACTCTTTCTCCTTTTTTTCTCTTGGCCGGCCAAACTCCAAAACCTTAAGTTAGGTACGGCCCGTACCAGGCCGTGCGGCTAGGCCGTACCTACTTAGGTCAGACCAGGCCCGTACCAGGCCGTGCGGCTAGGCCGTACCTACCCAGGTCAGACCAGGCCGTACCAACTAGGTCAGACCAGGCCGTACCTACTCAGTCGAAACCCTGACCCTAGACCGAAGTTCACTAACCCCTTTAAATGATTTTTGTGTTAAGTTGTTGGATGACAATTGATTTAAATACAAATAGAAATAAGAACCTGATCAAGCGTTTATAAACTTAGGAGCAAACCGCGAGGTTCTAGGAGACGCTGAGAATACGCGAGATCCCGACACACGCGAGGTCACTAAGAATACAGGTGCGGTTTCCTGGTCTTTTTACAAATAATAAGAAATGCGTGGATTAAGGTAGGTAATCCTTTTTCCCAATCTGGTAGATGAACTGCATGTTGAGAATGTCGAATTCTCTTTCGTTTTGTGTAGAATTGCATGTTAGGAACTTGTTGGATGCATTGATTTGAACTGACAGGATAGTGTGAATGTGAACAAGGAAAGTTTTAATGAACTGTTTTAAATTGGGGCCGTCCCTGTGTGGCGGTTCTGCATGTGTTTTCGAAAATCGGATCGTCCGTGTGTGGCGATCTGCCGGTTGGGTCCCCGCAACGACCCTTCCAGATTCGTCCTCGTGTGGCGACTCTTTGGGCTATCCTGCATGGGCATGGGATTCTCAGAGAGAAAGGCCGGATTATCCGTGTGTGGTGATCCGGAGTAAGAACAGAACAGAACAGAACAGAACAGAACAGAACAGCTCGTCCTCGTGTGGCGACTCCAACTAAGTTTTCATGTACGGGCATGGATTCCCAAAGGAGAAAGGCCGGATTGTCCATGTGTGGCGAACCCGGAGTGTGAGAATTTTAAAGAGAAACAGGAACAGAACTGAGAATGTTTTTTGAAAGAATTGCATGTCCGAAATTGATAGGAAATTTGGGGGTTATTTCAAAAACCTTTACTTTTATGTTATTTGGGTATTTAATGCATTCATTTGTAAAAACACCGGGCTGGAACTAAATCCCGCACTGAGAGATAGTTCGATCTCTCACCCGTTTTGTTTCCACTTTTATGTGGGTTCCAGGAAATGAAGAAGGAGACATGGAGGAAGGCCGTGAGTGAGAAAATTTAGCGGAAACTATTAAGAGTAGCCACTATTTGTTTTTAATTTATATTTGTATGAATCATATATGATGCAGACATGGCGGTAACTGTTTGACTAGCCATGTCTGACATATTTTCCCCTTTGTTTGTTTATGAACCTTGTTTATTTTAATATAGTGGCTTATTTGGTTGTGTTATTGATAATGTATGTGATGTGCTTAACGCCTGGCGCATAAATGCGCGGCGGGTTGTCCTGGGGTGTGACAACTAAGTTGGTATCAGAGCCAGCACATACAATATCAATAAACTTCCGCTAAGAGAGCGTTAGCAATAGGCTGCGGCGTTTAGGTCATAGACCAAACCATGTGGA
Source organism: Carex myosuroides (assembly GCA_028015225.1). Classification (NCBI taxonomy): domain Eukaryota; kingdom Viridiplantae; phylum Streptophyta; class Magnoliopsida; order Poales; family Cyperaceae; genus Carex; species Carex myosuroides. Next base: position 18,275,321 of record CM051471.1, on the reverse strand, counting down.
CCGAGCGTACCATTAGTAACAAATGTATATATAATTGGTGACGGATTATACCTTTGTAGTAACGGTACAACTTATTTTGAAAAATAACAAACATACTCTCCTTGGATTAATGAACCAATTAAATTTTGTAGAAGATAAGTAAAATAGATTCTTTTCCTAGATGGCAAATCAATTTAACGGACAGCCACTTGGCTACGGGCGTTCTCAGCCACCGCAAAGGTTAAGGAAATGATATAGTTATAAAACTCACGTGTATCTTAATTCCTGTTGAATGTTTTAAATGAGCAATTATAATCTAAAGAAAATTAAGGTTCGATTCGTAATCCTAAATTCCTTCTTTAAATTGCGTCTATTTGCCTTGAGCTGAATAACTATAAGTCATGCGATGAACTCGGTAACTAATAACAATACAAGTATATATGTATATATATAAAACTTGGAAGAATGAAAAACTCACATCAAGTACCCTTTGCGCAGCGAAGTCAGAGATGGCGAAAGGAACCAGAACTAACTCAAACACGAGCGACGCAGATGGCGACACTAGGATTCCACTGGAGAACCCTCAGTTGAATGCCCTACTGCAGGGACTAGAGCGGGTGACCAGGGTAGCCATGGAATACGAACAGCGACAGCCTAGAGAGGCCGACACGTTCTTTGAATACTACCGATCGTTCACCTCATTGCGCCCCCCGACCTTCGATGGGACAGGTGACTTTGCCGCAGCAGAGAACTGGGTCGCAAACATCAAGGATAAACTTCAAATCTTGAGAGCCCCTGAGGAACACCGAGTGGAGCTAGCTACTCAATTACTGGAGGGTCATGCTCGATTTTGGTGGCAAGAGGTGAAACGCGGGTGGGGTGAAACCGCTGAGGAAAAAGGGTGGACGGAGTTCGAAAGGCAATTCGAACGCCGCTATATGGACACCATGTCAAGAGAGGCACTCCGACAACGGTTTACAAGCTTGAAACAGGGGAGCAGTTTAGTGGTGGAGTATAACTCCAAGTTTGAGAACTTAATGAGGTATGCACCCGATATCGTGAGAGATGAATTCCGCCTCAGACAACAATACCTCGGGGGACTGAACCCCCGTCTTGCTCAGATCATTGACACTCCAGGGACCAACCGACTGTCGGATCTAATGTTAAGGGCAACTACTGCGGAGTCATATGACGGCCGCATCGGTCAAGCTGGGGGATTGAGGAATGTACGACCCAAGGTGGAGGAACCTGTGAGATCGGCCCCAAATAGAGGAAATTTCGGGAATGCCCGGCCCAACTATCAAACTAACCCAGCACCTCTGTGCAATTATTGTGGCCGTAACCATGCAACGGAACAATGCAGCTTCCGTTTGGGGGTGTGTCATCGGTGCAACAAACATGGACACTTCATCAAGGACTGCCCCCTGCAGCGAAATGATTCCCGACAACAGGTGGGAAACGCAGCTCCACCTACACGGGCACCGCTTGGCAGAGGGACCGGTAACTACAACCCTCCCAATGACAACCGCAGCGGGAACCAAGGAAACCAAAGGGTGGGAGTGCATGCGCATGAATGTTGCAGTTGTGAGATGGGTGTGAACCCGACTAAGGAATATTACGAAGAAGAGGATGTGGCTACTGACCTTCTAACTGGTACGTTTGAACTTTCTGGAATTCCTGCTTTTGTACTCATAGACACTGGTTGTAGTCATTCAGTCATAGGAAGGGAGTGGGTAGACAAACACAGGGTACCGACCCGGGACTTGGGTAAACTATTGACTATAAGTACCCCCGCAGTGCAATATACTACCCCGGAAATTCGAAGCGTAGGGTTAAAACTCCAATTAGCGGGGAGGGAATTCCCGATAAATCCCATAGTCTCTAAGACGGGTCTCTATGACCTAATGTTGGGTCTTGAGTGGCTCACTCGAAACGGCGTGACGATTGACTGCCTGAAAGGAAGGATGGTCATCAACAGGCCCGGTCTCCATGACCTCACTATCCGGCTCAGGAAACGAGGAGGCGGAACCCCTACAATATCTGCCAACCAAGCAAGGAGACTCATCGACAGTGGCTGTTCCGCCTTCCTAGTCACCGTGATGAAACTCGAGACGGGAAAACCAGAGATAACGTCGGTACCTATCGTCTCAGAGTATACCGATGTATTCCCGGAGGAACTGCCAGGAATACCCCCTGATCGGGAAATCGAATTCCACATAGACATACTACCTGGTACCCGTCCAATCTCTAAGGCCCCGTATCGAATGGCACCGGCGGAACTTAAGGAACTGAAGGTCCAGTTAGAGGAACTTCTAGAACTGGGATTCGTAAGACCAAGCACATCGCCGTGGGGCGCACCAGTGCTGTTCGTCAGGAAGAAAGATGGTAGTATGAGACTCTGCATCGACTACCGAGAGTTAAATAAAGTCACAATCAAAAACAAATATCCTCTTCCGCGAATTGAAGACCTATTCGACCAACTCCAAGGGGCGGCGGTCTATTCCAAGATTGACTTGAGATCGGGGTATCATCAGTTGAAGATCCAACCGCAAGACGTAGAAAGGTCAGCGTTTCGTACCCGTTACGGGCACTATGAATTTACTGTCATGCCATTTGGGTTAACCAATGCTCCGGCAGCATTCATGGATTTGATGAACCGGGTATTCCATGACCTACTTGATTGCTGTGTCATCGTCTTTATTGATGACATATTGATTTATTCAAAGACGGAAGAGAATCATGCCGAGGACCTGCGTACAGTATTGCAAAGATTACGTGAACACCAGTTGTACGCCAAATTCTCCAAGTGTGAATTTTGGATGAAAGAGGTTAAATTTCTGGGACACGTAGTGACGGGAGAAGGTATCCGGGTGGACCCAGATAAAATCAAAGCAGTGGTAGAATGGACTCAACCCAAGAACGTAGCGGATATACGCAGCTTCCTAGGGTTAGCGGGATACTATAGGCGCTTCGTTCCCGGATACTCAAAGACAGCCCGACCCATGACCCAACTCCTGCACAAGGGAACTACTTTTAAATGGACGGAAAGTCAAGAAGAGAGTTTCCAAACCCTGAAGAAACTGCTAACCAGTGCCCCAGTATTAACATTACCCAAACCGGACCAAGAGTTCACAGTGTATACTGACGCGTCAAGAAACGGCCTGGGATGTGTGCTCATGCAAGACGGACAAGTAATTGCCTACGGGTCACGGCAATTGAAGAACCATGAACAAAACTACCCCACACATGACCTAGAATTAGCAGCAGTAATTTCCGCGCTCAAGGCATGGAGACACTACCTCTATGGGGCGAAATGCCGAGTATTCACGGATCACCAAAGTCTAAAATATGTGTTTACCCAGAAGGAATTGAACATGAGACAAAGAAGGTGGCTGGAACTAATGAAGGATTATGATTTAGACATACAGTACTTGGCTGGGAAGGCAAATGTGGTGGCAGACGCGCTCAGTAGGAAAGGGGCGACAAATTTGGCAGAGACAATAACCCAAGAGACAGAACTGATCAAAGAAATGCGACATATGAATTTGGGAGTGTGTGTATCGACCAGCTGGATTCAGGAACAAACTAGCATCAAGGGAACCGCGAAGGATGCGGTACTCACCCTAGCAGCTATATCGGTACAACCAGAACTGAAGTCTCGAATCCGGGACGCAGACCAAGGCGACGAACGACATCAAAGGTACCGGGAATTGGCCCGTACCAATCCAATGTCGCCCTTCAAGGAAAACGAGGATGGGCTCCTCTATTTCAACCAGCGGGTTTGTGTTCCAGAACAGGGGGGATTGAGAAACGAAATTCTACGAGAAGCCCACGAATCGGGATACACCATTCACCCAGGAGGAGTAAAGATGTATAAGGACCTCCGTACCCAGTTTTGGTGGCCCAACATGAAGAAAGATGTGTCAGAATTTGTTGCTAGATGCATCACCTGCCAACAAGTGAAAGCAGAACGGAGAAAGATGGCAGGGTTGCTATACCCAAACTCCAGGGCACAAATGAAGTTCCAAGTCATCACCATGGACTTCATCACGGGGCTACCGCGAACCCAAAAGAGATATGACTCAATCTGGGTCATGGTAGACACACTGACCAAGGTAGCTCACTTCATACCCCTACGAACCCCTACATCGGGTGGGGAACTAGCAGAGCTCTTCCTTCAATGTCAGTTCAAATACCATGGAGTTCCCGAAACCATCATATCAGATCGGGACACGCGATTCACCTCGCATTTCTGGAAAAGCTTTCAGGAGGCAATGGGAACCCGACTAAATTTCAGTACCGCTCATCACCCTCAGACGGACGGTCAGTCGGAACGAACAATCCAAACTTTGGAGGACATGCTAAGGGCGTGTGCCATTAACTTTCAAGGATCATGGGCTGATCATCTGACAATGGCCGAGTTCGCATACAACAATAGTTACCATGCCAGTATCGACATGGCACCATCGGAAGCTTGGTGTGGACATCGTTGGAAGACCCCCTTGTGGTGGGGAAACAACGGGAAACAACTGCCAACAGGGCCAGAAATGGTAAAAGATTGCGCGGATAGAACCCAACTGATTCTAAATCGACTAGACACTGCTCGAGACAGACAGAAAAAGTATGCAGACTTGAGGAGACGACCACTAGAGTTCGAAACCGGAGATCATGTTTGGTTGAAGGTTTCTCCAAGGAGGGGAGTGAGACGATTTGGTGTAGCAGGAAAACTGAGTCCTAGATATGTGGGCCCATTTGAAATTCTTAGAAGAATCGGACCACTTGCCTACGAACTGGCGCTACCTCCGGCCTTAGATAAAGTACATCCAGTCTTCCATGTGTCTCAACTACGGAGATATGTTCGAGACCCTTCTCACATCCTCGACTTTTCAAATCTGAGGTTAGATGAAACCTTAGTGTATGAAGAACGACCCATGAAAATACTAGACACCAAAGAAATAAGTCTCCGGCGAAAGACCATTAAACAGGTCTTAGTACAATGGGGACGACACACCAGCCGAGAAGCGACTTGGGAAATGGAGGAAACGATGCGTGCCACATACCCAGAATTGTTCGAAGACATAGACACCGAGGCTGTTCAGGGGGCTGAACAGGATTTCCAAGGGGGGGAGGATGTAACGCTTCTCAATATGGGTATGAATTAATTTTTATAAAATCCAATTTATAAAATAATAAATAGGAATAAAAATAAAATAAATAGTAAAAATGAGAAGAGATGACGGTTCGTTTTAGCAAAATATATTTAATAGATGTCAAAATTTGTTTTCTTTTAATTTAGCAAACTCAATTTAGCATGGCCCAAACCTAAATTCAGCCCATATCCAATAATATAAGCAAACCAATCCCTCCTCTCTTCTCATTCCTCTCCATTTCCAATAATTCTGTAAGTTTTTCCTTTTTCTCTCTTTTTTTTTTTCTCTTTTGGCCGAAACTCCTCCTTCTTTGGCTGCCGCCGGCCACAGGGCCAAGCCGAACCCACCTAGCCGCTGCCCTCTTTGCTGCTGCCCCCCTTCTACCCGTCCCCTCTCTACTCTCTCCCTTGAACCGCCGGCCCCCAAAGACCCAAACCCGAAACCCTATAACCAAACCCGAAACCCCTGCAGCCTAGACCCGAAGGAAACCCTTAGCCGCAACCCTCTGGCCTCTCCCCCTCCTTTTTCCTTTGTTGGCCGACACTCTTTCTCCTTTTTTTCTCTTGGCCGGCCAAACTCCAAAACCTTAAGTTAGGTACGGCCCGTACCAGGCCGTGCGGCTAGGCCGTACCTACTTAGGTCAGACCAGGCCCGTACCAGGCCGTGCGGCTAGGCCGTACCTACCCAGGTCAGACCAGGCCGTACCAACTAGGTCAGACCAGGCCGTACCTACTCAGTCGAAACCCTGACCCTAGACCGAAGTTCACTAACCCCTTTAAATGATTTTTGTGTTAAGTTGTTGGATGACAATTGATTTAAATACAAATAGAAATAAGAACCTGATCAAGCGTTTATAAACTTAGGAGCAAACCGCGAGGTTCTAGGAGACGCTGAGAATACGCGAGATCCCGACACACGCGAGGTCACTAAGAATACAGGTGCGGTTTCCTGGTCTTTTTACAAATAATAAGAAATGCGTGGATTAAGGTAGGTAATCCTTTTTCCCAATCTGGTAGATGAACTGCATGTTGAGAATGTCGAATTCTCTTTCGTTTTGTGTAGAATTGCATGTTAGGAACTTGTTGGATGCATTGATTTGAACTGACAGGATAGTGTGAATGTGAACAAGGAAAGTTTTAATGAACTGTTTTAAATTGGGGCCGTCCCTGTGTGGCGGTTCTGCATGTGTTTTCGAAAATCGGATCGTCCGTGTGTGGCGATCTGCCGGTTGGGTCCCCGCAACGACCCTTCCAGATTCGTCCTCGTGTGGCGACTCTTTGGGCTATCCTGCATGGGCATGGGATTCTCAGAGAGAAAGGCCGGATTATCCGTGTGTGGTGATCCGGAGTAAGAACAGAACAGAACAGAACAGAACAGCTCGTCCTCGTGTGGCGACTCCAACTAAGTTTTCATGTACGGGCATGGATTCCCAAAGGAGAAAGGCCGGATTGTCCATGTGTGGCGAACCCAGAGTGTGAGAATTTTAAAGAGAAACAGGAACAGAACTGAGAATGTTTTTTGAAAGAATTGCATGTCCGAAATTGATAGGAAATTTGGGGGTTATTTCAAAAACCTTTACTTTTATGTTATTTGGGTATTTAATGCATTCATTTGTAAAAACACCGGGCTGGAACTAAATCCCGCACTGAGAGATAGTTCGATCTCTCACCCGTTTTGTTTCCACTTTTATGTGGGTTCCAGGAAATGAAGAAGGAGACATGGAGGAAGGCCGTGAGTGAGAAAATTTAGCGGAAACTATTAAGAGTAGCCACTATTTGTTTTTAATTTATATTTGTATGAATCATATATGATGCAGACATGGCGGTAACTGTTTGACTAGCCATGTCTGACATATTTTCCCCTTTGTTTGTTTATGAACCTTGTTTATTTTAATATAGTGGCTTATTTGGTTGTGTTATTGATAATGTATGTGATGTGCTTAACGCCTGGCGCATAAATGCGCGGCGGGTTGTCCTGGGGTGTGACAAATATAATTAATTTATATTCTATAACACCAAGATCAAGTAAGCAATATATCTCTTTTGTGATAATCAATTCTTCAAATTTTAAATTTTGATATCACGTCCGAACTCTCCTAATATATGACAATCACCCTCAATATCAATTTCACTTAAAACTATTAACTTTGAGGTGACAATTGACCAAAATAACCTTAAACACACACACACACACACACACACACACACACATATATATATATATATATATATATATATAGTGAGGCTATGGTGCTATGCATAGCACCAATGGCTAGTCTACGGCTCAATATGGTACTTAATTTTTAAAATTCTAACGGTCGATCCGAACCGTTCAATGTGATATCCATATGAATATGTACTTGCAAACTAAATTTTATATTTTTTTGAATTTTTTTACTATTTTTTTAGATGTTTCTACCCATCTAAAAAAATAGTAAAAAAATTCAAAAAAATATAAAATTTAGTTTGCAAGTACATATTCATATGGATATCACATTGAACGGTTCGGATCGACCGTTAGGATTTTAAAATGTACCATATTGAGCCGTAGTACACTAGCCATTGGTGCATAGCACCATAGCCTCACTCATATATATATATATATATATATAGAGAGAGAGAGAGATAGGCTATCATGCTTTGGGAATTAAACATGGTGTTTTAATTCCCGCTCATATCTCCATTTTTAAAGTTCAAATAGTCAATCTGAACGTCTCAACACGATCATCATATTGAAATGTGCTTGAAGACCAAATTTTATATTTTTTGGAAATTTTTTACTATTTTTTTAGAATTTTTGAAAATCACAACTTTTCAATAATAAAAAAAATAATAAAAATTCAGAAAAACACTGATTTTCAAAAATTCTAAAAAAATAGTAAAAAATTTCCAAAAAATATAAAATTTGGTCTCCAAGCACATTTCAATATAAAGATTGTGTTGAGAAGTTCAGATCGACTATTTGAACTTTAAAAATGGAGATATGATTGGGAATTAGAACACCCTGTTTAATTCCCAAAGCATGGTAGCATCACTATATATATATATATATATATATATATATATATATATATATATATATATATATATATAATGATTTTATATTTCTTAAATCTGAAGGCAACATAGATACTTTACTTTCAGGAAAAAATAAATAATAACAAAGCAGATATACGGTATAGATAACTAAAATAGGGTTTTTGTAGAAGTGTACACTATGTACATTTTGTACTTCAAATTTTTAAACAAGTGCCTCATTAAAACTGGCCTGCCCCCTGTCAAGTACTTGTGTTTGATGGAAATGTATATCTTAGGTTGTGCTCCACAAACATGAATCACCAAGTTTCTATACAACATAACCTCCAAATAATTTACTATTCTTTACTCTTGCTTGATGTCAAATGAGAACGAAGCTATTTATATATGTATTGAACATGTGAAATCAATAAATATCTATCTAGGACTAAATATAATATGTAAACAAAATCTTTAGCCTTGTAGAAGTAGCTAATTTTTAGAAGACGGCCTCAACTTTAGACTAACACAATAATATTGTTGATTTAATTTGGATTTTGGACTAATGGAGCAGCTAGTGTTGCCTATATTCAACAGAATCCCTTGAACTCAATATCAAAAGAAGTGCACTAACTTGGTAAAATTAATATATTTTGACCACCTACCACAATCACCTCATAATCAACAAGCCTCAATAAAATTATAAACATATATGTTAATTTGTAACTTCCAAAAATAACCTTCTATATATTCAGAAAAATGTAGCAGATGACACACTTCGGGGCGTCGAAATCTCGCCATCATCATCATCTCCGCCATTGATGCCACCATTCACAACATCTGATTTGGACGGTGTCGATGGCCGGCTGCCGTTCTCTGATGAACATGGATCCAGCTGACGTCGTTTCGCTGTCCCTAGTCCACTCAAATCTGACCTCCTACCTGCGTACCAAACGGGGATCCCATATCAAACTCTCTCTCTAGTTTTAACTCAGGAGTTAATAAGGACAAATTAAATAGTGATGAAATCTTACTGCTGAATGCCGTGCACCCTGCATTTTCAGCCTTCCTCGCTGATCGGGGGGTCCCACCTAGAGATGGCTTTCTCTCTTGGCGACCCGACAGGGTTCTAGAAACTTGTTTCTTCAGGCCAATCAGTGGACCTGCTTTTGGGCTATTCTGTACTTCTTGCTCCGTCTTATGTTTCCTTTGTTCCTACATTTTTATTAAGAGACCTAACTTCAGAACACCAACTAAATTCAAATACACTGGTACAGACCAACCCTGTCTACTATGGTACCATTCTATATTCTCTAGACGTAATATATACTAAATTGATTTACCTGCTTTCATTTGTTGCTTTCAGAGGTTTCATTGGAAACTCTGTTTATTTTCTTTTCTAAATTACTTTTCATTGCCCTTGTATAGTTGTATGGTAATCCTATATATAACAGTCGCTGTCTTATTTTATTCCTATTATGAAAGATATATAGGAATGCATATCATATATACCCTCAGTCTTTTTTTCTCTTGTTCTCTCTCCTGCCTCTGGCATGTGTACTCTTCAAGCATAGCAACAAGCTCCATCTACACCATTTGACAAAAATAAACACTAATAAAATTTCAAATATTTCCTTTGGATTTCTAATACCCCTGAAAAATCTCAAAATATCTTTCTTTTCCAAAAGATATACAAACAACTTCCTTTTTCTTTGATACTTGTGAAAGACAAAGTGCTAGGGATTTATGAATGTTATAACAAAATTTGAGTTTTTTCAGGGTTAAGGACATAATTTTTCCTTATAAAAATAGAACTAGGCATACACCGTCATATCTAAACTCCATTCCTCTCTCTTTCTCCCAAGCCTTGGTTTTGGATACTAGCACCTCCACCATTCCTGACCAGGATAAAAACAAAAAAAAATATAAAAGAGGGAAGCTGAGTTGGCAGTACAAAAAAAAATAACACCAAAATAAGATTATTTTGATAGTAGAACTGTAGAAGAGTCAACGAGTTGATACTAGTTATGCTGCTGCATGGTCAGGGGTTTTTGGTTAAAATTGCAAAAGAAAAGAAAATTATAATTAGTTTATGAATTATCTGAAAAAGAAACAAACCTGGGATCTTGCCAACAACAGAACGAGCTTTTTCAGCCCTCTTTAGTACTAAGTGGGCCCCTTTGGATACATTGTAACGGTTATCATCCTGGAAAATATTAGTTATATATGAACACATTCACGGATTTAAGTGGTATAAATGTGCTGCAATGTCCCCCATTTTTTTTAGTTATACAAGTATATATGGTACCTTTTTATGCTATACAAGTATTTTTCTTAAGAAAATTCATTTCTGCACCCCATATTAATAATTGTTCCATTATGACTCCCATAGTTTTAATTTTATACTTTTAATATGATCATATTGATATTAATATTTGATATAGCATTTGATCCCCATTCAGGTAATATTTAGCATGGAAATTCTTATATTGAAATAAATCCATTTCCAATATTGTCAGGTATTATCATAAATATACGTATTTCTAAGAGCACCTTTGCTATAAGAATGACGAAAAAAGAATGAAAAAAATAATAACAGGTACACACTCGGTTATACTCTTCAAGCCAAGCCTCCTCTTCACAGGCTGCTTGCCATTTCTCGACCCTTTCGAGTATCTCTTTTCTATTGAATGCATCCTCTTTTGCATTTGAAATTTTAGTCTCTAGGCTCTCTAATATTGCCGAAGGGTCACTAACTCCTGTACATTTGATAAAAATTTAGACCCGTTATATTGTAACAAAAATAATATCTTAAATTAAACAATAAAAGCCAAAAAATCCAAAAAAAGAAAAGAAATTTGGTCAAGCTGGTAGTGAAAACAAAACCATGCTGATATTACATTAGATTAATATTTAAAAAAAAAATACCAGTTTCCAATGCGGTCAATATGGATTCAATCTCTGTATTACATCTCTCTACTATGTGGGCACGTGCTGAAATGTCTTCGAGCTCTAATTTTTTCTTCAATACAAGATCTCGCATTTTGCTAGTCTTGAGGGTCTCGAGCCTCTTTACCTCATTTTCAATCTGAAACCCACATAATTTCAATTGCGTAAGTTTGGATTTCAAGAGTTGAATATAAATATATAGTCATAGAAGATATTGAGAAATAAACATCTCAGGTGTCAGTACAACTACCAACTATCTAAATATTTCAATTACAATGTTCAATAAGCAAATTAATCATAAAACCTGAAAGTTTAAAGGGGCCAAGTGCAAGGTTAGCAAAAAATTATGTGCTCAATGTAAATACTATGGATCAATATCTTCGTTTCAAAGTCCAAACAGTCGATCTGAACTGTTCAAAGTGATCTCCATTTGAAAATGTACTTGTAGATCAAAATTTTACATTTTTTACAATTTTTTTACTAATTTTTTAGATAGGTAGAAATTCACTTGATCTAAAAATTCTAGACCATTCAAAACTAGTGATATTTTACCTATCTAAAAAAATTCTAAAAAATTTCAAATTTAGTCTGCAAGTACATTTTTTCATATGGATCTCATGTTGAACGGTTCACATCGACTATTTGAACTTTGAAAACTAAGATATTGATCCATAGTACGGATCAATCCGCGCTATACATAGTACCATAGTCTCACTACCCCACAATACTATATACAGTACATGGTTTCCTCATTCTCACTGCCAAAATCCAAAATTTTTTGGGCTACTGTTCAGGAGGACCTTTTCATGAATTTGAAAGCTTCATGGCTCATGAAATGCAAATAATTGTCGAATGGCACATAAAGCGGCAAAAAAGGGAATCTGACGTTCTTTAAGAACTGAAGAGAGAGAGAATTAGGTTCAGTGATCTCATCCTCTGACGCAGCTATGTTCGATGCAACCTCCCGGAAACATTGCTGCTCTTCAACAGGAGTGTCCATTAATGTCCACAGCTCCAACATGCTCATCACCATATCTTGTAACTACACCAAAATTTAAACAAAAAAAAAATTATATGAGCACTAGTCATTAAATTGAGAACAATTTATGTAATAATAATAATAGTTCCATGAAAAGGTCTCTTTGAACCTTGTTAACTTACTGAGGCTCCACGGGAAAATTAGGTAACACTTTGGAGGGAGATGCCATTTTTGAATGGGAAAGTTATTTTTACGAAAGTTCAAGTCATTACATGTATATGCCATGTGGTAATTTAGTTAGTTCTTTTAGAAATGAAAACTTTCATTTCTGCCCCTGAAAAAGCTCAACTCTTACATGTATACCCTGCAAAATGTAGGTTTATATAGCTTTTAGCTTTACAACTATTAAGAACTATCACCTGTAACTTTCTCGACTAATTTCCTCAAAAGTAAATTGAAAACACCCAATTTTTGAGACGTTTGAGCATAGTTTGAAGAAACTAGTAAATACACTTTTTTTTTTTAGATTTTGCAGATTATGCATGAAAGTAGCCCCTTTTATTACAAAAAAAAACTTACTTTTTCGATGCGGCTCATCTTAAGGGCCCTTAGTCTGTCAGTCTCAGACACCAACCGTTGGATCACACCATCGCTTATATTACTGGCTGCCACAGAAGATCCAAACTCACCCTTGAGTATTTCCTGGGAGTCTATACCCAGCACCAGGCAGAGGGAGTTCAAGGAATTCAATAGTTCTCCTACTTGCTTTGTACGATTAACCTAGAAAGTAAGAGTAAAAAAATAAATACACACAACAAAATTAAGATGATAAAAGGATTCCATACTCCTCGTGGCCAACTACAATTATTGTACTAGTTCAGGTACGCATTTTTACATATTTTAAATAGTAAATCGCTATTTTTTATTGGTTCAAAAATCTTTAGATAAGGTGATTTTCTACCTATCTTAAAAAATAGTAACAAAATTCTAAAAAATGTATAATTTATTCTCCAAGAACATTTTTATATGGATATCATGTTGAACTGTTCGGATTGATTGTTTAAACTTTGAAAACAGAGATATTGATCCATAGCACGAACCGTTCTGCGCTTTGCAAAATATAATCATCTTAGGACTATGGTGCTGGGAAGAGATACTATACCTAGTACTGGTACAAAAATTATACGGATATACCTTCTCTGTTCTAAGATACTCCAACTGAGATTTGAGCTCCGCTAGTTTCCGGACAGAGAGGTCAGATTCGTCAAAACCTACCAATGGTGTATTGTATGGCTTGATCTCTCTTAGTATGCTGTTTATTTTGTCTAATATTTCGAAAAACTGAGATTTCTTTTCTTCTCTTCTCTGGCGCATAGCTTCTAGCTGTGGATAAATTGCTTCCATTCGTTCTCTCAAGCACATGTTACTTGTGCTGACCTGGCACACAATAAAAAAGTACAGAATTTTTTTTAAGGTTAATTGGCAGAAAGCCATAAAGATAAATAAGGAGAAACTTATATTGTCATTAATATCTACTCTTCTAAAGTCTCAGCATAATTTTGCTTCTGAGAGATTAGTTTGCCCCTCCAAAATCGAAAATATTCTGGACATCTCTATAAAATGTAGGAAATCATAATGCATGCCCTTGCAAGATATAAAATAATCTGTAATACCATTCCTCTTTCTTTGACAAATGTGCCATCTAACCATATAAAAGCAAAATGAACACATACATAATATATACACAAAAAAGTGAATACATACAAAAAGTTTATAATTGGTATTGTAGATACTGGTACAGTACTGAACAAAAACGGTACTGCTAATGTCCTCAATAATTAATTAAGAAATTATAGAAAAAGTACCTCCCTAAAATGCAAATTCGGGTCACCAATTGCAGCACTGATGGCCCTAATCTCTTCCTCAGAATCTGAAATTTCTCTCTCTAAATTGTCCTTGAGTTTCTTTGCTTCTTCGATTGTATTCCTATAGACATTTAGGCACTGTTGTTGTATCTCTACAAGCTTTATGTCCCTTTCTGCATTTGATTGGCCGATCTCATCCCATATTGACTGAAAATTTTAATTTGTGAACTATTGTATTAGGCAATAGAGATACTATCTAGTAACCTTTTTTGGTGAAGACCTGAAATTTTTGTGGAATTTGAAGATCACACCAAATATTTCCATATTTGATGCGAACTATTTAAGACAGGCGGATCTACATGGAGTGAATGACCCGTGCTTATACATGATTTTGCTATATGGTTTAGGGTAAAATGCTATGGGTACTGTAAAGTTGACCCCCATACTCAACATGGAGATTTTATATAATTGACCCCCAATAGCTTGAAAGTCTGGCTCCACCCCTGATAAGATATATGTAACTTTCAATCATGGTATAGAAGAGGATCCTCCATTTAATATTGACATTTTTGCCTGTATTTCTTTTCAAAAAAAATATTCTCTGTACTTCAAATCTGCCATTTCCCCAAAATCATAAATAATTGAAACCAAGCTAAGAGGATTTTTTCCTTTATTTGGATTCAAAGTTTCTTTACACTTTCCCAAAAACTAATTTGTCTGATCCAAGATTAAAAGTCAAGGTTGACTAGGCATTAGCAATACAGGTGTCGATTTGCAATTTGGATGAAACCTTCAGTTTTTTGTGTACGAAAGAAAAGCTGAAAAGCCCATTATTTTATTAATAACATGATATTGAAAAAATAAATAGAATAAAGAGAGAAAGACCTGGAGCTCAGAAAGAAGGCGACCACTGGTCACCTCCATTTGTAGGAGAAAATCTTTTGGAAAGATGAGCATTCTTTAGTGCAATTCCCTCCTATTCATAAAAAAAAGAATGTCTTATATACCATCATTATACAAGAAATACATCATGTTCCTACAAAGCACAACAATAAGTTTTCTTTAGGAAACATATTCCCAATTTTTTTCACAAAAAAAGAAGAAGAGAGATTGAAGTGAAAGACAGCAGAAGGCCAAGTACTAGTTAAAATAAAGAAGAGACAAATGCTGGTAATACCCCTCCAGAACCTCAAAATATACCATTTATTCTTTATAAAATATCCTATATGCCTTGAAAATTTTGTTATCCACATAAGACTATTAAATAAAAGCTACATTGGATTTAACAAATGTTTGCTGTTGAAGCTAACAATGAGTGTTTTTAACAAAGAACCTTCAAGCATGGAATTTACACATAAACCCCTCAAAACTTAAGCAAATTACTATACGTTATTGCCAGCCATTTCCTAGTTCAGCTTAAGTAGTCCTTGACACTAATATGCACCCTTTCAAGGGCTATTAGTGAAATTTGCACGTACAATGTTTTTTTTTATATACAAAGAAATAATCTTTTCCAAGGACCATACAGTAATTTATGTCAATATATGTTTTATACAATAACCAAGAAAGACGCTCAGTTGAAAAAATGTAAGATGTATCGTATCCTAAATTGAATAAATTGATAGAAAAAAAAATGCATTTTTGGCATTCGAAATTCTCTGGCATTGTGAAGAGAATTTCCAAATAGCTCATAAACTAGAAGAGATTCAAGGTAAAATCAACAGAGAGGGGCAAAAACAAAAAAACAAAAATTTAATAAAAGATGAGGAATTTGATGTGTTGTATTGTACCACATAATGGAGATGCAGTGGCTATTGAAGAAAAATCAATTTCTGTTCTTTCTTTCTTTAACCCTCTTTATTTTCTTTCATGATTTTTGCGGTGTTTCCATGCAAAACTGCTTTTCTCAAATGGCACTAATTTCTGTTATCTAATTTTAGGCATAAAAGTGTGCTGCTTTTAGTAATAACTGATGTGCTTAAAAGCCGAAAAAATAATGCATAAATGTTAAATTAAAAAGATGGAGACGAACGAAATTGGAATCCAGTTGGCCAATATTTTTATTAATAACCCCAAAAAAAAAACAAATTATCAAATCTGCCCCCACCCCAAACTTATTTTTAAATCTACCCCAACCGCCCGTGCACTGGGCGGTTCACATTCCTCACCTAACCGCCCAGCAGCTGGGCGGTCCACTCTTCATAGCTGACCGCCCAGCTGCTAGGCGGTCCGCTATTGTTTTTTTTTTTTATAAGCGGACCCCCCCTCTCTCTTCTCTCTCTTTTCTTCTCTGCCTCCCCGCGTCTCCGCCGCCCGAAACCACCTTCCTCTCTCACTACTGAAGTCTCTCTCTCCCTCTCTTCCTCTCTCTCTCTCTCTTCCTCTCTCTCTCTCCCTCTCTCCATCTCTCTCTTCAAATCTGCCACTCTCTCTCTCTTCCTCTCCCTCTTCCTCTCTCTCTCTCTCTCTCACCCGAACCCTAATTTTCGGTGATCTCGGCAAAAATCCGATTATTTTCGAGTAAGTCTCTAAATAATTTTTTTAATTTATATTTTGTATCTTATATTGGCATTGGAACGATTGGTAGAAATTGAATTGTTAATTATCTTGTGCGGGTTGTTGATTTTCCCGACACGATTGAATTGTTCAAAATTAGGGTTTCCAAGTTTAGGGTTGAATTGTTAAATTAGGGTTTAGGGTTGAATTTTTAAATTAGGGTTGAATTATTAAATTTGGGTTTAGGGTTGAATTGTTAAATTAGGGTTGAATTGTTTAAATTAGGGTTGAATTGTTAAATTAGGGTTTAGGTTTGAATTGTTAAATTAGGGTTTAGGGTTGAATTGTTTAAATTAGGGTTGAATTGTTAAATTAGGGTTTAGGGTTGAATTGTTAAATTAGAGTTGAATTGTTTAAATTAGGGTTGAATTGTTAAATTAGGGTTTAGGGTTGACAAAATTGGAGTTTATAAGTTAGGGTTTATAAATCAGGATTTATAAGATAGGATCTTCTGTTTATTTAAATGCAGTATGGTCAGAACTAGATAGGGACGTGCATGGGATGCCCCTCTGGAGACGGAGGAGAGTTCACATGATCACGGTGCAGAGGATTCCGGTGCAGCAGCATCCGGTGCAGAGACGTCCGGTGCAGATGCTCCCTTTGGAGATTATCCCCCTCACCATCCTGACACATTTAGTCCTCTTCTATGGACCCCACATGCCAGGCACTGTGTCTCACTTGCATCTATGGAGGTACGTTGGATTTGTATTCCTAATTTAAATAGCATTATTTAATATTACAGATAATTAGACATTTATATTGAAATCATTGTAAAATGCAGGACACGACGATGATGACAATGAGGCATCGCACCCCCGAGATACCATACGTCCGTCACCCGTTGATGGAGCAGTGCATCATGCATCTCGGGTTGTATCAGTTGGCCACCATGCCTCACTGTGATATTGACCAAGCTCTCGTTTGCGGTCTAGTGGAGAGATTGCGACCGGAGACGCATACATTTCACCTTCCGGTTGGGGAGATGACAGTCACACTAGGTGACGTCAGTGCCTTATGGGGTTTACGGATAGATGGCGACCCCATCGGTGGTGTCTCAGACCATCCGGACCTGATGGACATGGTACCGGAGCTGCTGGGGGCCGCTCCGACGGACTTGCAGAAGAAGAAGAAGAAGAAGAAGAAGAAAGGAGAGGAGGAGGAGGAGTACCGGTATTCCAAATACTGCATTAGTCTTGCGGCGCTCCGGAGTTACTTCCGCCGGCGTAGGATCACCCCCGATACACATGACGAGCGAACCGTTCTGAGGTAATCACAAACAGTTGCAAATTAAAATATGTTATGGATTCAACAAACAATGTAGTTATTTATGTCTCTAATTTATATTGCAGGTACGTGAGGGAGTTTGTCATGGATTTATGTGGCAGGGTCATGTTTATCGATTCCAGCGGTGACGCAGTTCCGAGAGACGTCCGGAGTACGGTGCCATATGGGGTACTCCCCACACATACGAGGACACGAGCAGGGGGAGGACCGTGGGGATTTCGTATGTCCGAGGTCAGCTCCAGATGCTTCACGAGGCGAGCATCACCTAGTACCCCTATCGTCTGTTCTACGATCAGAACCTTCTGTGCTGGCTGACATTAGAGCAGAGAGATCTCTATTTTTATCGGGGGCCGTGCGTATGTTTCTGGATAGTTGAGTACCACTATCCTGATCGAGTGCCCCGTCAGTTTGACTTGGATGTCTATGTCCTGAATTTTCCAGAGTTGGGCGAGAAGCAGACCACCCAGCTGCACAGGTAACTACCCACTGCCTTATTGTTTGTCTATTTTATTACTTGTTCAGCCATACACGTTACTAATTAATTTATATTGCAGCACTAAACACAACAAGCCCAAGGTTGACTAGAGGACGCGTTTCTGGGAGCATTACTAGCGTGCTGCATCACCGGGGATCACTTATGGACCCCGCATTCAGCTATTGATGCCCCTATGCCGGTCGGGCCCTGGAGATTGCAATATTTAGTCTGGTACCAGAGATGGGGCATGCCGACGGTTTATCTACAGGGGGACTATGGTGATGCTCTTCGACGGAGACTCACGGGTGACAGATCTAGGACTTACTTGCCTTTCGGCCCGATCCATGCTCGTTCGGTATGTTTAAATGAAACTGACATGCTTAAAAAATTGTAGTTATTTATTCATCTTCTAATAATAATAATGAAAATACATTGTGTGCAGATTTTGACCGCTATTAGAGGAGTGGCACACAGCTTGGTGTGCATAGCGAGAAAAAGTTAGAGAGCGATAGGATGTCAAATGCTCCAACACAGTGCACCGATCGTGGAGGACTCTGGCTGGAACGGACGCCTCGTTGGTATGTTGCACGATGTTGGGGAGGACATCAATTGGCGCGAGATAAAGGCCCCACCACCAGATCCGGAGCATCCTAGAGCCCCTATCTACGCTGATGAGATGCCACCACCTCCTGCAGGTAATAATATGTCATACAAATGATCATTATTAAGTGTCTCTCTAAAAGATCATTCTTATTAATTTATCTTCATTTCTGCAGATGATGACTCGGGCTAGGAGATCCACCAATGGGTGTTGAACAACAACGCGTGGAATGCGTACTACAACGAGCATGGAGTTCCAGTGCAGCTCACTGAGGTAGCAAAACTTCATTGTTTAATTAATTTATTCGTTATTTCTATGTAGCAAAAGTAACATTGTTTACATGCAGGATGAAGCTGCCAGCAGAGTTGACTTCTCATTGGATGACCTCACTGGAGATGAGGGCGGATGGGAGCCCAGACAGCACGATGGCGAATCCAGTGGGAGTGGGACGCAGACTGCAGATGGTTTTACCTCTGCTATATTTGGCACACCGCCTCCGGCCACGTATCCTTCTACTTGGGAGGCCGATCCGTGGGTGTTGCGTACACAGGCGGGGATCCATGGGGAGCATGCATTACACCTGGGGGAGAACTCATGGGCGCGCGAGGCCGTACACGATGACATGTAGGTGGATGAGGTTCACCAGAGGCGTCCGCCGTCGTAGAGGGACCGCCGTGCACCTGATAGGTTGCACCTCTCCGGACCTCGCCCTTGTCATCGCCGTTAGGATTTTTATATTTTTTTTAGTTTGATAGGTTTCTAGTATTTTAGTTTGGATTATTATATTTCATGTTTGGACTGTTATGTTTCATTTTTAGACTTACCATTTAGATTACCTACTTTTGTGATTTAGACTTACCATTTAGATTACCATTTAGAAACATTTAAACATTAACAAACTTAATATAAAACTAATCAATTATATTAAAGCTAGACAATTACATAACATATAAAAATAATCGTCAATTATAAAAATATAATCGTCAACAAATAATAAATATATATCATACAATTTAATATAAAACATTCAAACAAATAATTACAACAATTTAATATAAAACATTCAAACAAATCATTACAACAATTTAATATAAAACATTCAAACAAATCATTACAACAATTTAATATAAAACATTCAAACAAATTAAAACATAAAACCCTTATTAAAAAAAAACAATAGCAGACCGCCCAGCAGCTGGGCGGTCAGCTATGAAGAGTGGACCGCCCAGCTGCTGGGCGGTCAGGTGAGGAAAGTGGACTGCTCAGTGGACGGACGGTTGTGGTAGATTTAAAAATAAGTTTGGGTGGGAGCAGATTTGATAATTTGTTTTTTTTTTTGGGGTATTAATAAAAATATCGGTCCAGTTGGCAAACGGTGGCGGGAGAGAGGGAGAAATATTATACAGGCTCTTTAATTGTTCACTTGGAAATGAAGCCCAATTAGATTCTGATTCCCGGAGAGATTGGGCTTAATGGGCCGGATCTTAGTAGATCCAATTAGTATTTCTATTTCTATTTCTATTTCTATTTCTATTTCTAATCTAAAAGATGTCAAGCAGAGGCAAACTGGAAAGTGGAAACCTCAGAGATGAGTAATGGCATGTGTGACAAAAGCGCGCAGGAAAGGAATGCATTCATTCCTTCTCCCTTTCTCTCTTCCTCGCTTTCTCCCTCTAGGCTCCAGCCCTGTTCTGTATATATATTTGCTTGCTTCCTTCCTTTGCCCCATCTTAATTATAATTGAGGTTCTCTGCTTCAACCAATTCTATATATTTATTTATTTATTTATTTTCTCTCTCCTAAAAAGACGACATGGGCCTTTCCCTTAGCCTCTTAAGCAAATTGGGTATCTCTCTCTCTCTCTCCTCTCATTTCGCAAATTAGAGGAATAATGGAAGGGTGATTTGGTTATTTTCCAAACAAATTAAAACAAGTGCATGGGAGAATTAAGAAGAAAATTTCTTATTTCTAGTTTTAATTGAAGTCAGTTTTAATTCTTCTTATAATATTTTCTGTATTTTTTTCTCCAGGGGTGCCTGGTGTAAGCTCGGTGACAACCGATCAATTTTATGAAAGATTCTTTAAGGACATTCGAAAGTTTGATGAATTTCATACAGCATTCATTGATCTTTGCAGGTAATAAATTAATAAGGCCATACAATATTAATTATATATATATATATATATATATTGTTTTCTTTGAACCAGTCGGTCGCTGTGAAGATGAAATGAATAAATTAAATTATATATGCATCTTAATTTTGAAATTGTTTTCAGATTTATAAATGATGTTATGCCTGGCAAACATTTCGATGCTCCAACAAAAGATGTAATTAAGGTAAATGAAAGTAATGTGATTATAAATATACTTTTTCTAATTCTCACAAATAATTAGTTAAATACTTTTCGAGGCTCTAATTTACCAACCTTTCTGTTTCCAATGAAACTGGTAAATAGGATTTCTATGAAAAAAATTGGATGAGCAACTCGGAACCCGAAATTAGAAAGGAGAAATTAACAGAATTTGTGAAAGAAAAGGTGAAAGAAAGGAAGACAGATAACGACAAGACAGTTATAATAACCGGCATGGTGGTCCCCGCCGCTGCAGTAGTGTTGAAAAATACTGCCGAGAACCTCCAACCAGTGAAGCGCTTCAAGCTGCATCTCGTACCGAACTTCGTTTTCGTACCAACATGCACTTTTCTTGCTCTTGCCGGTGTTCAACTCATGCAAGTCAGAAAAAAGAGCAAGTCCTAGCTAGCTAGCTAGCTCTTGCTTGTTAATTAATTAATTAGTAACTGCATGTACAAAAATTAATGTTACATATATAACATCTCCTGCATGCTTGTGCATAGCAAAGAATTAATGCATGTATGTATATATGTATGTATGTATGTATGTATGTATGTAGTTGAATTCATTCCTGTTAACTTGCAGTACTTTATTGTTTGTGAGCCTTCACATTAATAGAAAAGATTACCATATTTTGATGAAAGAAGTCTGGATAAAAAGCAAGTTCGATCCCTCTATTGCTCGGGTTAAGATCGATATTGACATCACAATTTTGGCTTCGTACAATGCACTTGCAGCGTTGTTTTGACTATTGTATGTATATTGCATGAAGTCAAAATTGTTAGACCAAGTAATAACCATACAATATAAGAGCCCTTAATATAAAATATTGGGAAAACAAATTAAGTTGAATCAAGCTCTTATAGTAATCCACATTTCATCATTATTTATAAATATTTCTTCTTTAGATATCCTAATATTATCTTATTTGTGTCCTTCTCATTGAGGGTTAACAATAATTAAGTCAACATTGATTTAAACATATATTTAAATTAAAAATCTCTAACCTTAACCTTAATTATGATTGTGTCTTCTCCGATTCCGATTGGAACCTTAATTTCCTTCCAATAACAATCTTGCCCTCTTAGCGTCCGTTTCGTATAAATTGGCACCAAACATAACTGTGTCCTGCATTGATCACACCAAAAAAAAACAAAGGCTTATATGAAGCTTAATATTTCAGTATCAAATTGGTCTTTTGGTGCGTCTAAGGTTAGATTTTACTTGGACTTATACAAAGGACTACAGATTGCACAAACTAGAGCTGTCATAAGAAATAAAAATTACATTCAATTTTTCTAAACAAGTGTTTCCGCCTAAGTATAAACATTAAACTATTTAATTTTGATGAAGCACCTTAGGCTACGTTACATTCATTCCACATGCATTCAATACATCACACATGACATTGATACTCTTTGGCCACACAATCCGCTTGACGTACCTGCAGCTACTCGCTATGGTGGGCCTATATATATGTATGCACTATAATCCAATTATGTGCAATGGTTACTTAGTCTTATTCTATTCATAGCTTGATGATTTCATCATGGATAAGATTTTAGCAAAAAGTTTTCCTATGCATGTCTAAGATTTAGTGCACCGTTCAACGGTATCTAAGCACATGTAGATTGTCATGGACACATCTAGATTTAGTTTATTAAAGATCAACCATAGATCTGAAAAACCATTCCAAATCTGAACCCGTTTAAAACAATTTTAAACCCGACCTAAAATAATTGAATCAAGTTCTCAAATCCTTATCGAAACAATTCCATTTCACAAGTATCGTCTCACATAGATTCTCATTAAACCTTGATTCATCATCAAAAATCCAGATCTATACTTTGAACCCTCCAAGCATCATCAATTGATACCGAACCCTCGAAAGCAAGTCATGGAAGAACAAAACAAATAAAATCAAGAAATCGAAAACTCATTGTTGTACCATCCGTGCAACAGGACTTGTATACAGCCATACAAGAGGCGTAAACTCAAGCTATGAATTTCATAAGACAAAATCAACCTAACACAATGCTAAATCGATGGACAATTGCAGGTAAACAGAGCAACATAGCTCTGATACCACTGTTAGGTAGAGCTCTAGACTAGCAGATACATTTCAAAAAATTCACTACCGATCGAGAGACGATCTTACTGTATACATGCAATCAATCAAACGCAGTTCATGAATCATGTCACACACATGATCTAGCAAAGTGTTATAGTCATACCTCTCCAATTATGTGGAGCGAGATATGGTTGCCTGCGCCTTAGTCTCCCTTGTTACAGTTTCCAAAATAGGAAACCGCAAGCTTCGTACACCAAGGTGTTGATTGAGAATGAGGGGAGATCAATGCTAGTTGTTTGAATATTCTTACCCTTGCGAATCTAGATGCTAGCTCACTACTTCAAAACTCTTTGAATAGATCTCGCTGAGTCAATCAACACAATCTCATAACCTTCTAACAAATTTGAATCTCAACTTTGAAAAAAGAGATACGAAGAGATCAAGATCTAGATCTAAAAGATTTAGATCAATCTCAAAGAAGAAGAGAAACGAGAGAGAGATCTAGCTGATCGGCTAGAAGGAGAGGCGGCGATAGGTGGTGCCCACACGGTGGTGAAGGGAGGAGGCCGAGGCAGGTCAGCGGCCACAACCAGGTGGCACGGGGCGACGGGGCTGGCGGCTCTCGGTGGTGGTGTAGTGGTGTAGTGGAGCAAGGGGCGGCGGCTCAGCTTGGAGGCGCTCCTTGTTCGGTTCAGCCAAAGAATGAGAAGATAGGAAGAGAGAATAAGAAAGAGATATCTAGATTTAGATCTAGATCTACTTTTCAAACTTGTGAAATGAATTGGATGTGAAGAGAGTGAAGGGATGACACACATATATAGACTTTCTCTTTTACCAAAATGCCCTCACTTAAATTCAAAACGAGATGAGTTAATGAGAGAACACAATAGTAATAATACATGTGAATGGTCCATTGGACCATTGGTTTATCCAACAATCAATCTAATTGATTGTTTACTCTCTAAGCAACCTCCCTCTCATATAGTTGACTAGGTCAACAGCTCTTTAACTCTCTTTTTGGTCAAACCAGTTTGACCAACATTTGACCATGTTTGACCATGGTCAAACATAACTTAAATGGCCATATCTTTTGAACCGTAAGTCTAAATTGCACATACCACATATCCACGCTCTCATATACTAATCCTCTATCATTTAATATAATTTAATTAACCAAAATAGCGGTTTAGTAAACAGTAATATTTGTTTAATCTGATTAAACATATATCCTCACATAATCAAATCATCATTTGTACAACCAGGTACCAAATTGATTTGACTAGTCCTCATGTCTCTTATAGTGTTGATCATGTAATGTCCTACATTATTTGATTTGATGTGCATGCTGTTTCCAACATCTTAGCACGGTGTCATAAACTCGTATGACATCTCGACCAGGGACCTTGTAGGTATGACCGGCTTGGATCTGTATTATGTTGGCAATGGAAAAACTCTTTTCCATTGATCAAGATTATTGTTTAGCAACACGTCTTGACTATCCAATTATACAGACGATATGTAACCTGACAGTATTGTGATCCAATGTAGACAATGCATAATTGCACTTCTCGTGTTGTTTTCAATATCTCATGATATCTAATGATGAACGCGAGATAGGGTATTGTCATTCCCGTTGTATCATCGATTATGTTTCTTGATCCGCGAGTACTATATTATAATCCATGATTGAACTATTCAATTATGGTGTGCACATATAATATAACTCTATCAAGGAGCCCAGAGACATCATTGCTTACTCAGCATTCACTAGGATGCGAATAAGAGATATTCGTCTTGTTGACATAAACGAACTTCTCAACATAAGTTCTACACATATAGATGATGTCTTTATAACTCCCTGTTACGGTGAGCGATTGACACCAACCACTAATGTGCATACCTTAAGCAAGAAAACTAAATATCTCAGACATAAAACAACAACACCACATGAACTATTAATGACATAACACAGAATCCAGATAATGTTCATGTATGGTCAAATCCAATGTCATATAACTATTATATACATCTGTGATGTTAAATCGGTACTCTACCGTTTTGATCTGTGATAGCTATATCAAACATTTAATCATCACACTAGTCTCGAGTGTAATTAGTATTCCTTGCTAATTATCTCGATCAGAGATACTTTAAAGTTCATTACTTTTATTATTTGGTATTACTTTTATTATTTGTTTGCTACACAGTCTAACAATTAGATAAACCACAAGTAATGCAACATAAGGCAATAAATTGACTATCGTCAACCAATCATATGAACAAGAATTACAAACAAAATATTTGTACTAGGACACCCGACTCTATCAAAGACCTATTGGTACTAATCGGTACAAGAGTCAGAACAGAATCTCAGTATAAAAAAAATAATAAACTAATGATAAAGTGCTATATTTGAGGTCGGTATCAGGTTCACGTTCAATCACGTACCCACGTCCTTAATGACCCAGGGACGGTACCAACTGTATAAACCAAAAAAAAAGATATTTCACGTTTCTACATCATCTACTGTTAAACTTTCATCATTCTAAACAATTACTTTAAGCCTTAATAGCATATTTGAGTAAGAACCGAAAAAAGAGATAAAGATGAGCAAAATATCATAAGAACTGGATTTTTGGCTTAGAACCTTCCTCACGATAACCTTTCTCTAGCACTCATGCACACACGAAGAGAGAGATAAAGGTTTCTCTATTTTCAATTTTCCTTTCCTTTAATATCTTTTTTTTTTCTATTCCCATTATATATGGTTTTTGTTTATTTCTTATTTTTCTTTCTATACGGGAGAGAAGGGATCCTCTTAATTAAGGAAGATTTAAAAGATTTAAGTAGGTGGTGTTTCACCTACCAATGGCCGCGTGCAGAGGCGGAGATAAAGAGAGAGTATGGGAGTCAATTGACTCTCATTTTTTTTTTTGATATTTATGTATAATTTTCTATATAATCAGGACTACTAATATCACGTTAGATTTTTTGGCATGCAAGCATCTATTCGTTCAGAGAGGATCTGAGTCATCCATTCAAAAGATCTCAGCCACTGATCAAACCACATCTCAACCTCAGCCTTTAATTAAAATAGTTTGATTTTATACATCTGTTTCATGTTGTCAAACGTGTAGAAATCTAAATTTAATTAAAGATATATCGACCACATGAAAAGCCACATAGTAATGGTTTCTTTATCTACGCTGCTCCAGAACTGCCCCACGCGTTTCCTCCTCTCTCTCCACGCGTTTTCCTTCCGACGCGTAATTTTGTATTTTTTTTCCTTCCCGACGATGCCACATCGAAGAACACCCTAAACCCTAAACCGCGCCGCGTCTCCTCTTTTTTCTTTCTGTTCTTCGATTTCTCCTCTGAAAAAAAGAAAAGAATTGTCCCGCCATTTGGTTCTTCTATTCCTGCTCTGAAAAAAAGAAAAGAGATATCCCGCCATTGCAAGTTCAAACGACATTAGTTCTTAGATCTCTCCTCATGGATTTGACAGGTAATTGTCCCGCCATAGGGTTCCCTGTCTCCCTTCTCTCTTTCGCTGAATCCACAACTCGAAGAAAATTATGAAAAATTATGAAGTCCTGGTAGTGTTCGTGCCAGAATAAGAGGACATCTTTATCCTTTTAAGGTATGTTAGAAGTTAGTCAGAGGTATTAATAAGAGAAAGCCAAAGGCCACTCGACTCGAATAAAAAAGTTAATGTGTCAGAACTAAACAAAAGTTAAACTGAGTAGCTGTTTAATAAAAGACTTTTGTCGCTAAAATAAAATGAGTAAATGTTCATTGCTTTGATGTGAAACATGAATTTTATCTTATCCTATTTTTGTTTAATAGGCAACAGCCCCAGGTCTAGAAGAAAAACTTGGAAAGTCGGCACCAGCTCATGTAGTTGCCGGTACAATTGCTCCTTATTTTGTCAACAGGTACACTTGCATTCACTTAAAAAAGTAATTAAATTATGGAAATAATGCCCACTGATATTGTAACAATTAAGGTAATTTACATGTTTGAGATTGGACTACTTTTGATTTCATCAGTACTTTGCAGGTTTAACTTCAATAAGAGTTGTTTGGTCATTCAATGGTCTGGAGATAACCCTAACAGCCTTGCTGGTACAGATATATTGCTTTCATTTTTTTTTGTTTACCTATCATGGTACCCTCTACTATTTTCTTTATCTTGGTTTCTTCATTTGTTTTAATCCTTGCATTACGATACTTGCATTGACAACTCAAACTGTACAGGTTTAACTCTTAACACTCCTGGTGATCTAGCAATTAGTCTTGGTACCAGTGATACTGTAAGTTAGATTCATCTTCATTTTGTTACTCTTGGAACTTTACATTTATAATACACTCTCCAAATATTTTATTAGTTATGCATACCATTAGTATTGTTCAACGTCAAACCTAGATAAGAAATATCATGTGCTACAATTCTTAAAAGTTGTTCAAGAGGATACATGAGTCAAAACATTCTGTGTTTTGGTGCTGTATTTATGATACGAGGTATTTTTTGCTTATTTAGTATCGATACATTCCGAATATGTATTTCCATCTCACAATGCCATTTTATTTGTTCAGGTATTTGGTATTACTGAGGAGGCTAAACCCAGTCTAGAAGGACTGTTTTCCCTAACCTGGTCGACCCGAACTGTTACATGGTTATGCTTGTTTACAAAAATGGCTCTCTGACTCGAGAAGGCACTGATATATATTATTCTCATTCCGTCTATTTCTTTGCAAATTTGTTTTCTCAAAAAATCTGCCAATTTCGCTAACTAATGTTTCTCACCAATGTTTTCAGATTTGCGAAACAAGTACCTGGACCAAACTTGATATTATTTTACACCATATATGCTAGAGAGAGACCTATAGAGAAGACCATTTCCATTATGTTTCTCTGTCAAATCAACAAACAGAAGCCATCTCATTTTTATGTTATTTTCTGATCCCAGGTTGGCTTAACAGGCGTTTAACCTCCTGGCACCAAAGAACATGTTTTAACAGATGGAAATGAAGCACCAGATAAGAAGATCCTTCAGAAGCTTCTTGTAAGTACGATATGTTTTTTCTCTTTGAATTACTTGCTGGATTGGGCTTCCCATCAATACATACACCATTTATCTTAAAATTTGCTATGCAGGTTCAACCTCCTTTGTCTCTTTCAATTCACACCTCTTATGTCCCCTTTCATCGTCTAATTTTGTCAAGTGTGCTTATATATTGTTCTATTTAAGAAATTTATGTAGTTTGGTGAGATAGAACTACAAATTGCAAAAATAATTTGTTAATTATTCCACATGCTTATAATCAAGGTGTAAGTTCAGATTCCAAAAATAATTTGGTGAAATATCATTTTGGGAATTCATTGCTTGCTTTGCTAGTGGGGAATTACCAAAATAGAGACCAACTCTATCTATTTAAGATGCTCATGTCATGCAGAGCAGCGGTACCATCCATTATTATGATGGTACCAGTGCATACTACTGGTACGATACTGGTAGACCAGTCGGACTGGACTGTAAGTTCAGTGCTGAACTCAGGGTGTAGATTGTAATTTTTAATCTTTGAGGGTGGTGTTTGATTAAGACCAGTAGCAGCCAATTTCTTTTCATTTAGTAAGTCTGATATATGTTGTACTGTAGAAGATGATGCTACAAGATTGTAATTTAGACTTTCATTTATAGTATACGGTTTGGCAGCCACTGGCCTTCAGTGTATTTGAACTTCTAGTATTTAAAAATTTGAACTTCCAGTATTCCAGTATTTCACCAATATTCAAAAGGGCAATTTTAGGTCAGAATTTTGGGACAAGGTGGATGGAGCATTTTCTGCACAACCGTTACCCGCAACTTCTCCAATAGCAACTTCATAGGGTCAGGCGGGTTCGGACCTGTCTACAAAGGGTGCATACCTGATAAGCTCAGACCTGGTTTAGAGGCGCAACACGTGGCGGTTAAGTACCTTGATCAAGAAGGAACTCAAGGTCATCGGGAATGGATGGTGAGTGAGAATTTTCATGTCTTTGTTGCAAAATGTACCTGTACCTGACCTGGCATCAATAATTCACTAGCTTGGTACCTGACCGGTATGGACTTGACCTGCATGATACCATAACCTGACATACAGTTATTCATTCAACGTTATGAATATTTTGGTTTATTAGCTTTTTTACTTTTGTTTTTCTATGTAATATATGTGACTAATTGGGATTTCTTATAATTTTGTTTTGAAGGCTGAAGTTATATGCCTGGGCCAATATAGACATCCCAATTTGGTAAAATTAATTGGGTATTGCTGTGAGGAGCAGCATAGGATGCTGGTTTATGGATGCATGCCATGCGGCAGCTTAGAAAATCATCTATTCAAGAGTAAGTTGAATTCATTTATTTTCTATAGTTTTGTTAATTTTGGGTTTAATTATGTCTGAATGCTAAATTAAATTTGGTTTGGATTACAGGTCTGATTGAAACTTTTTCATGGTCGCAAAGACTGAAGATTGCGGTAGAAACAGCCAAGGGACTTGCATTTCTCCATGATGCCAAGAAGCCGGTTATTTACCGTGATTTCAAGGCTTCAAATATACTTCTTGACTCTGTATGAATTGAAAATCATCATCTAAATTTCTTCAGTTATTAGTATATACTCAATTATTTGGATTTTAATATTTCATCTAACTTTGAAAAAAATGGAGTGTTGTTATAACTACTCTTATTTCCTTCTAGCTTACTTTCTAGCCTTCACCTAATATGGGTTACTAAGTTTGACTTTTGGTCAGACTTAGCAACTTCTAGAATAAAATTAGAATCACATAGAACTATATATATATTCATTTTTAAAATATAATGTTATTGCTTCGCAGGTACATCATGATTAATAGTCTGAATTTGTTATTCGAGCAATTTATAAAATTAACTCAAAAACATGTAAACATGACCACATAATAACTATATATATATATATATATTCATTTTTAAAAGAAATCAAGTGTTACTCACTACTGAATTTTAAAGAACACATCCAAAACTTATTGGATACGAAGCCAGTAGATCATACAATGCTAAAAGGACAGCAGAGTCTTGTTACTTGGGAATTGAATAAAATATATGTATTCTTGAGAAAAGTTTGTTGCTTCGTTTGAATTGATTGTCAAATAATCAATTTTCTTGCTTCTCTCTGTTTATTTTCTGAATTTAGGCCACTCCAAGGCCGAGTGAAGGTAAAGTAAAGCAGTGTGTTGATCTCCGGCTAAATAATGACTACCCACTAAAAGCTGTTGCTAAGGTCTAAAACAGTTCCTCCATTTCTCCTTTACTATTCTGATGCTACTTGCTATAATCTTGTTTTAATATGAGTGAGGCTACGGTACTATGCATAGCGCATATTAGTGTGTACCTATGGATAAATATAAATATATTTCCAGAGCTCGGAAGGCTAGAGGAAGGAGAGATACCATCAACCAGTGGCCAGTCGTCGCAGTTTAGGTTCACACAAACTCCATCTAAGGTGCTTCACCTTCACAACATGCCATGGGAGTGCACAGAAGAGGAGGTTTTGCTCCTGTCCAGACCCTTCGGTAAGGTCGTTAACACCATTCTCAATGTTGGTGCCACTCGCAATCAGGGTTTTGTTGAATTCGTAAGTTATTTTACTCAGATGAAAATTAGAATTGGTTCAAGATAAATTTGAAAAAGAATTTAAGATCTGTGTATATATAGTACTCAAACTGACAAGAGATAACTAACAACAAGAGCACAACCGATGGGGCCGGTAATGTTCTCTTTTTCACAATAGAAGGTGTTCAGGCTGGTAAGTCGGCCCACCACGTAAGGACTTAAATTTAATTATTTCTTGTTAGTTTATAATCTTTTTTTATGTGTGTGTGTCGAGTTATTTAGATTTGGCAACTGAGGTTTATAATTTTTTCAGGTGTTTTCTGCATTTGGGTGTCTACACAAAATTGTAACCTTTGAAAAGACTGCTGTTTTGAGGTATACTGTATGAACAGTACTATTTTTTTGCTCTACCAGACAGTGACATGCTAATTTTTTTAATGTTTGTATTTATCTTTTCGTTCAACATCTTTTTACTGGAACTTTGTAGTTGGTGCTATGTTGAAACATCACAAGTAAAAATAAAATACCAATACTACTGGTACAAATATAACCCCTCCTGTAGCCATATGTGAAATGATATATGCTTTAAATTGAAATATAACCCCTCCTGTAGCCATAATCAGTTTGATATTTTGCCGATTTAACCCCTCAATTATTCCTATAAGGGTCTTTTATCAATTTAATTGTTTGTGATTAATTTACCTCCTTCTATGTGGAGTGGAAAAATCGTGCCGAGCCGTGGCTTTGGTTACATGCCGTGTCGTGCTCGTGACCAAATTAAATTTTCACATAACGTGATCAAAATGACGAGTGGTCACGCTCTGTGAGTCACGTCGTGACCAAGTCGTGTCGTGACCAAATGTGCCATGACCAAATGTGTTGTGACCGGGGTGCTTTGGCAGTTGAAGTATTGTGAAAAGCCGGTTAGGCTGGTACAGGTCTAAACGGTACAGGCTGATCAACACCGGTACGGTACTGGTACAGGCTGGTACAATACGGGAGGGAGTCAGTCACAGATCAGTAAATAGCAGCTGCGTTTATTGGTAAAAAATAGCTGTTATAGATTGATGGAGATTCAAAGCCGTACCAGACCGGTATTGGATACTGCTACTGCGATGGGAGAAGAACTGGGGACTTCTGTGTAATGGAGAGCGCCACTGGCAAGGAATTGTACACGGTTGTTTATTCAGGGATTTCTACACCCTTACATCCCACACGGCAAAAAATCCGTGTAGCTCTCCTGTTTATGTCCGTGTACAATCACTTATTCTGTAGTAGTTATATATATTTGACCCAATAGTTCGAAAATCTGACTCCACCCCTGGCCACGGCCATGTACCATTTGGTCATTCTTCAATCAGTTTCTTTTTCTTTCTTTTTTTACAATTAATCTAACCTTTCTGTTTTAAATTTTGAAAACCAGTCCCCAACCGTGCTTGAAAAGATATGTAAATATTACGAGGTTTTGAATTCTCTCTTGTATCTACTTTTGAATATTCATTTCATGTAGATACTTTGAGTTAATAGCATTTTTATATTAGTCAAATATATTTTTTGCAAATCAGTAATAATAGTAATTCATTCTAAAATAACTTAATTATTATCTTGCCTTTCACTTAAAATATTATATATTTCACTCAAAAACACATCTAGACATTTCGTATATTACCTTCAATTATTTATTTCAGATTTTTATTTTGCATAATGTTACATAAGTGCTCTTAATTTGATTCGTCACCATTGGACAAAGAAAGAACACTTTCAAAAAAAAATTCTTCTTATTCTTTGTTTTAGGGAGGACCCAATGAATGGTTGAAATGTTGGAGTGCTCTTAATCTAAGGGAATTTATGAAACGTCAAGGGAGGAAATAAGAATATTTTCTGATGCATCCTAAGATTTTATATTATTTATGACACTACTTTTCTTAATTTAATTTTTTAATATTTCAAACTATATCTCATTTCACCGATCAAACATCTTAAAAATATATTATTCCTCTGTTATCGGATACAATGCTAAAAAAAAAAATAGCGCAAATATCTTTATTTTTTTTTTGTAGAGTCTCTATTTTTCAAACATTAATAAATTAATGTTTAAAACTCAAAAATAAAAATGAAACAGTTAAATTTGATCTATATTATTTTTTCTATGCGCATATAAAATATTACGACATTTTGACTTTATTTTAATAGATATCAAGAGCTTGCAAAAATGCATTCATACGAATAAATTCTAGACATTAATTTTTTTAACTAACTAAAAGTGAAATTTGTTATATATATGTAGAGAAAATAATATAGATCGCATATAACGGTTTTATTTTGACATATAAATATTTTTATTATTAAAAAATTAAATGTGGAGGGATGCACAAAAATGAAGGTATTTGAACCCTCATCATTATATATATTGCATAATGAGTCATTTTTGAAAGGTGATACAGTTGAAAATAAATTTATATTTGTAGATATATATTTATATGAAGATGTGATATAATTTTATTCACAGCTCAAATATATATGACATAACTCTAATTTTTTTTATTTTTTTAATCTGATTTTCATTTGGTCAAATATATATAGGACAGTGCTACGGTGCTACGCGTAGCATAGAGGCCTCCGTACTACGGCTCAATTTTTGAGTTTTCAAAATCCTAACGGTCGATCCGAACCGTTCAACATGATCTCCATATGAATATGTACTTGCAAACCAAATTTTACATTTTTTAGAATTTTAATATTTATTAAGCCACTTTGAAAAAACACTAATTTGTACACAACAGTAAACTTTTCTGGACCATTGGATCAGCGATTTTCAAAGTGCCTTAATAAATAGTAAAAAAATTCTAAAAAATGTAAAATTTGGTTTGCAAGTACATATTCATATGGAGATCATGTTGAACGGTTCGGATCGACCGTTAGAATTTTGAAAACTCAAAAATTGAGCCGTAGCACGGAGGGGCTCTATGCTACGCGTAGCATATTAGCAAAATCCATACATATATATATATATATATATATATATATATATATATATATATATATATATAATGTTGATCTACCTTGTAAAAGCTTGAATTCACATCACCCCCGGTACCGTAATAGGGAATCTTTTACAATTACTTGATATGAACCGTTCTTTTTAACTTGGCACGAATCTCAAAGCTCAATAATTATGCCTCCTCCGTCAGCCCGAATCCCAAACCGGCTGGGAGTTAATCTCAAACCGTAAAATGAAGGGAATCTTTTATGGTACCGGAGAGGATATTTACCCATAAAAGCTTAACTACTGATCACTCGAGTGGCTTGTGAGGAACTGAAGGCCGGCTATATAGAATTCAGATCCAGTGCATTAACCCAATTTTTGAGTTTTGATCCAAACCGTCCAAGATGCTCTAACGCGAATTTTAAAGAGCCTGGACCCCACAAATAATACTGGCCCCTGCGCTACCACCGAATAGGCACCGTACACGTCTAAACTCAAAAATTGGGTTACTTTAGGGGATCCGGACTCGGCTATATATGCCTATGCATGGCATCATGTTTGTGGAGCCCAAGATGAGATGATGATATATCTTTCATGGAAGCGCGCCCAACAAGGTACGTAATCGCTAATCAGATTCATCCTCCAGCTGTATATATTAATATGACAATCTCACGGGATCGAGATCGAAGAGCACCTCTGTACCCATTGGCCATTGCCATTCCACAAAACTTAGAATCAAATTAAGATATCCCCGCTACAAGAAATGTATCGCAACGAATCTAGATATATAAATAATTACTTGCTCAGATACCTTCTCTCCTTCTCTCTCTCTCTCTCTCTCTCTCTCTCTCTTTCTCTTTCTCTTTCTCTCTCTCTCTCTCTCTCTCTATGGGTGCTCATCAAAGCTTGTTGCGTGAAAAAGGTTAGGATATATTTATGTTTGTAACATCCATTAATTGTATTTTGAGGGGTCATTAATTAAAAAAAATATTGCTTTTGATTTTGATTTTGATTTTGCCTTAATTCCTTTTAGGTGTTCAAGCCTTGGACAAGATAAACTTATACGATAGACACTTGATCAGAAAAGAAATTAAGCAGTTTGAAGAGTTTCATGTTGCTTTTATCGATCTTTGCAAGTGAGTAATTAATTAATGTTAATTTATTATCAATTAAGCTTTTTGGAGGAGCAAATATCAAATTGCATGCTGATACGTACCAGCAGAGCAGGAAATGGTACCAGTATGTCTTGGCCCTCACATAATTAATATATAACTGGTCCATGAACCATGAAATTGCATTGTGCCAGGAGGGTAAAGATATTGACAGCGATGTTTTAACTTCATGCAGTGTACGAACATTAGAGTCAAATTGAAAAACATAAGATTCGTGCGCTGCGTAAGTCAAATCAGCACTGTCAATATTTGTACCCTGCCAACATCAATAGG
Organism: Carex myosuroides; assembly: GCA_028015225.1. NCBI lineage: Eukaryota > Viridiplantae > Streptophyta > Magnoliopsida > Poales > Cyperaceae > Carex > Carex myosuroides. Next base: position 18,239,985 of record CM051471.1, on the reverse strand, counting down.
ACCAGAGTGAGGTTATGGTATTATGGTATACTATTATGCATAGCGCAACTTCAGACAAAAAATGCCTTTAATATCCCTTCAGTTAAAATTCTACTAACCATACCTATCTTTTGTAAATCTAACAATTCAGACATCAATATATATATATATATATAATTAAATACCAGTTGAGAATTAATGTCTTGAACTGAATTTCTAAAGAGATATATTGCTTAATTTTAATTGGCCATTGGAAGTTTGATTAATTTATGTTTATCAATCTTGATGGAATTAATTGCAGAGATTTGACATCCATATTTCCTCAGACTGAATACACTATACCAACATTTAATGAAATTGAGGTAATTAAGGTTAATTTCAAGCCAAGATTAATTTCCTAATATTTATTTATAAGAAATTAATACATATAAATAATTAATAAGAAGTTGAATATATTTTATCCAGGAATTCTATAAAGAATGGAAAAATGTCAAGGAAGAGGAGGAGAAGAAAATGCAATTTTGTGACTTTATGAAAAGCAAGGTTTTTTACTCGGACACCAATCACAGTGCAACACTTGTCACTGGAATTGTGGCCCCGGCTGCTGCTGTCATAGTGAAAAAAACATGGAAAAATACACCCTTATTAAAATATCTAATCCCTCTTCATGTCATCCCTAGCTTTTTGTTTGTGCCTTCGTTTACTTTGCTATCTTTGATTGGGATTAAAGTGGTGCATCTCTCCAATAAATGAAAAACTTGATTATCACATGTAATTATCACAGATCTAGTTAATTTGTACACCTTAATTTTAATTTTAATGATTGTGCATATTTAGATTGCATATCGATCGTCACTAATTAAGGGGCACAGATATAAAAATGCTTGCTTTTTGTTATGCATGCATGCTAGATGCTACGTATAAAAATGGAGAATTAATGGGCTAATGGCTTGCAAGATGATGTGGCAGAATACCATCTCTATATATATATATATATATATACTCTAATGTATGTACTCCACTAGAATGAAGAATTGAATAGCACCTGCTCCTGGATTGCTGATTACGAGCTACTCTTAAAACAATTCAACACCTAAAGCAATAAAATTGAGCATTGCGACACTACATACTGATATCAAATGGCTATATATATATATATATATATATATATATATATATATATATATATATATATATATATATATATATTATCTCAAATTGCTATTGGAATTTCTTTTTTGGTGATAAACAAGTCTATTTATTTTCATTATAATTTCTGGATATATATTTCCTCCTATTTGGAAATTTTATACCCAAATGTCTGATTTCTTTTATTGATCACTACTTGGCGCTTTATTAATTTGTAACATGACCATGCATACATCAACATGCATATATTGAGCAATTAATTATGCAGCATTTTAGGTCGCAACAAGAAGGAAGTTAAATAATATAAATCGCTGTTTTTATTAAAATTCTGCACCATTGGAAAACAGCGATTTTCAAACCATCTTAATAAATAGTAAAAAAATTCCAAAAAATGTAAAATTTGGTATCCAAGCACATTTTAATATAGATTGAACATCTAACGGTTTGAAAATGTCGTTTGAAGTCAATTTGATAGGTTTTAGAGTCGCGCTCACGGAAGGGCTTGGTGAGCTTAGGAGCACCCTAGTTCTACTCTATCTATATATATATATATATAGTACGGCTAATGCGCTTCCTCTAGTATTTTAAATATTTTAGCCTCAAATATATATATATTTTAGCAAACCAAATTTTATTTTTTTCGAATTTTTTTACTAATTTTTTTAGATAGGCTGTTTTTAGATGGTCCAGAATATTCAGATCAAGTGATTTTCGAAAAAATAGTGAAACAATTCGAAAAAATGTAAAATTTGGTTTGCAAGTACATATTCATTTTATAATCATGTTGAACGGTTCGGATCGACTGTTAGAATTTTGAAAAGTCAAATTTTAAGCCGTAGCACGGACCCAATTAGTGCTATATGCATATCACCGTAGCCTCACTCAATCTAAATTGCACTTCAATATTATATGTTTAATTCGCACAGTATTATTTTAAAATCGGGGAATCAATATTTGATTAGTACAACTTTTGATGTGACTAATTACCAAAATAATTGTGTAAAATTTGATTCATGCTGGAAAAAACTTTATATATAATTCAATTGTTTTTGCTATACAGTCTAATTTAATAAATAACCACTATTTGTTTAATAATAGAATTGTTTTTAGGAGTTGACTAATAAATTTACAATTAGCTGTGTTGTAACTTGTAATTCATGCAGAGAAACACAAAATAAGTAAGAAAAAAAATCAATTAAGTAAAAATATTAATGATGACTAATTAAAAGGTTAACTAATTTTATGTATCCATTTAGTATATTAGCAAAAATAAACCCCCTATTTTTGCTATAAAGGTTAACCCTATTTCATGCAAAGAAAAGATCGATCAATCTAAGTTCTCTCTCTCTCTCTCTCTCTCTCTCTCTCTCTCAGTCAACCTGATCTACAATGGTGGGATCGGGAGGATTGTCGGCGTCGGAGGCGGCGCAGCTGGATCGACTGGAGGACCAAGCGACGCACGGCGGAGGAGGTGCCTGGGAGTACCTCTGTCTCGTGAGCCGTCTCAAGGTGCGCCGTCCCGAGCCGGTGCTTCGCCTCGGTTTGTCTCTATTGAATGACCCCAAGGCCCGATCTAAACTTGGTTCTGAAGGTAATTGTATCATCAAATGAATCCATTCTCTTTTTAGGTTTTGTGATTATAAACCAAGTTCGAATTGGTATTGGTATTGATCCGTTTAGTCATCTCTGATTGGTCTAATTGTTCATATAAACAATCAATCCACTTTTCCTCTCTTTTGTACTTTGCATAACCTGTTTTCAAGGCACTTCTCATAGCGCATGAAACAATTTCAAGAATTGGATGTCAAATTTGAGAGAATTGAGATTTGCTTTTATTTCTTTGTTCGTGTAGAATGGACTCTTTACGAACAAGTAGCTGTCGCTGCTATGGATTGCCAAAATATTGACGTTGCAAAGGTAAATTCTACTACACTCAATTCCTTGCCCTAAATTTCTTCCGAGAAACATAATTTTTTTTAGAAAAATGCAAAGTAGATTCTGTTTGTACCATTGTACCACAGTAAAAATAGGAGAAGCCTCCTATGCTTCGTAGAACACCCCCTCATTATTACACGTGTAGGAAGGGGGATTAGGTTTAGCAGGTTACATTGAATTTGCCCCAACTCTATTAATAATCAAATAATTTTCAGATCACCAACATACCAGGCAATAAATGGTGATAAAGGTTGGTTTGTCCTTTGGTTTAAACTGATATTAATTTGTTTTTCTTTTGAAATATTAACTTTGTGTTATCTGCAGGATTGTATCGGGATTCTTAAAAAGAAATTTCCAGATAGTCTAAGGGTTGGTATGTACATTTTCCTTTATCATGACTATACTAATTCGATTTACAAGTAATCAGTTATGTCATTTAACAAGTTAATATATGGCATTTAGTACAGTTACATTTTCCTGTATCTTTGTTATTTCAGCAAGATTAGAAGGAATGCTCCTGGAAGCGAAAGGAGCATGGGCTGAAGCAGAGAGAGCTTATGCTGTCCTTTTGGAAACCAATCCAAATGATCAGGTTTTATATCTTTTATTGCATCCCTTGTTGGCATTTAGGCCCCTTATATTACCATATTATCGCATAATACCATATTATCGCATTGGCAATTGTTTTTTAAAAGTGGAGCTCGTAGCTCTTTCGTTTTTTTTTTTACATTATCAAAATTTTGATATATATCAAGAAATTAATATTTCAAAATTTTGAATTGTTTTAGCTGATTCATAAAAGAAAAATTGCAATGGCAAAGGCGCAGGGAAATACTACATTGGTTGTTGAGTATCTTAACAAGTACCTTGAAATGTGAGTAATTTTTTTTTTCGAAGGAACAATTTCCGGTATTCCTCAAATAACGTATAAAATAGTATCATCATACCATCATGTACCAGTGCATAACTGCATAGTTCCCAGAAAATACCCATGCCAAACAGGCATGATATAACGCAATATGTTTTTTTTCCGGAAATTAGTGTTAGTCATCAAATTTGCAACAAGTCCTCCTAATTTGCAAATAAGCTTACTTGGTACCTTTTATTAATTGTTGACTATCATTTGCATTTGTTAGATTCATGGCCGATCATGACGCTTGGAGAGAACTTGCTGAAATCTATGTTTCACTACAAATGTAAGAAGCATCTTTAGGAAATAAGTAATTTTTTAATACTTAGAAATATAATGCCTCCCTGACCTTAGCAGTTGAAAACAGGCTTCGTATAAAGTTGCAAAATTTATAGTAGCTACTTTGGAAATTTAATGGTTTTGTTAGGTTCTCATGATTTCAAGAATTGAAGTGTCCAATTGTGGTCTTTACTGGTAATTTGTTATTACTGCAGGCAGTTATACCTAATTACAGTAGAGGAATAGAAGAATATTTGTTAGAAATTAAGAATAATTTGTTTTCTCACTTCTCTCTGACCAGGTATAAGCAAGCTGCCTTTTGTTACGAGGAATTAATTCTGGCCCAACCTATGGTATCACTATACCAGATATCCTACGCTGATGTAAGTGAATATGGCAATGATATCAATAACAATCTTGTAATGTTTTCTAGATAGAATAATTAGGTTTGGTTTGCATTTATTTTTGAGGCAATTTTCACCGTAGCAGTACAATTGATTTATTAAGTCTATACTGTTTATGGAGGAGGCCCTCAGAGAAAGGAGGGAGAATGGTTCCGAGCCTTAACTTGCATGTATGTATCTATGATTTAATAGGTACTATACACAATGGGAGGTCTAGAAAATTTTCAAACAGCCAAAAAGTACTACGCAGCAGCCATCCAATTAACTGGAGGCAAAAACATTCGAGCTTTATATGGTGTTTGTCTGGTACAATATCTGAACTTTTTTTTTTTTTTTTCTTTTCCTTTTTCTGTTCTTACGAGCTTACGAAACCACAACATGTCATTTCTACTCTCAAGGAAAAGGGGGGTTAACAGCAAAAAACCTTCCAGGAGTTAGATTCAATCAGATAAGGCACGGGTCTCAAATTTTCAATAACCAAAATGCCTTTTAAAGATGGAAATGACAGAAGCACCAATAATTATTAATTATGAGGTGACTTTGGGTATGAGATGTTCGTTTTTACCAAGTTATGCTGAATATTTCTCTATTTGCACCAGATGCGAGATGTCACACAAAGTTTGTACCTTTATAGTTGAAACTCTACATTAGTAACATACTACATTCTCTTTTGTTATTTCAGTGTGGCGGGGCAATTAATCAATTATCGAGAGGTCGAAATAGAGATGAAGAAAGCTCAGAGTTGCCAGCCCTGGCTGCAGAGGTGCTGACAAAGGAATATCAAAAGTGGGCCCCAGAAAAACTGCCTCTTGTAGCTGAAATGCTAAAGAGTCTGAAGTTGTCCTAATTTTTATGGTTTTCTTTTTTTTTCTTAGTTCCGTTATTGTTAACAATTTTTGTAGTGTTGTGTTTCGGTTTAAAAATAGTTTGGATTTGTGTAAACTGTTTGTATTATTACTCGAGCCCTTTCGGCTCCCTCCCGCCCTCATCTATAAACAACGAACTGAAAATAGATTATTATATTTTGTTGTTACTTTGTTCTTTGCGGTTGGTAGAATTATCTTATTTCAACTCCATTATTACTGAGGTACTGACAATAATGCTCTCATCCGATCCGAAACCTCCTCTTTCACCAAACGCGATTCCAAATTGGATTTCAAATACATTTGATGATCGGAAGAGAATGATGAACGAGAGTTTTGAGGGGTTGAAATCGGGATCCAAGCAGGCAAGGAATTTGGCGAGAATTGGGTTGTTGCATTGAGATTTTCTTTTTTTAGTTTTCTTTGTAACTGTTAATTAACAAAGGAGAGCTCCAATAATTTTCGTTACTGGAGAGGATCACGCTTCAACAGTATCCACCTCCAGTACTCGCTTCCCAGACTGCTTTCGAGTTTCGAGTCCTTCCCCTCCCTCTCGCCTCTCCTCTTCTCTTCTCTTCTCCAAAAGGGGGGCAAAAATGGCGGTGGCAGCAGCCCACTGCTCCTGCTCCTGCTCCCTCCACTCTCTCTCCTCATCTCTCTCTACTAGAAAAAGAGGCACCAACAACATCAACATGAACATGCGTGTATCTATGTGGCCATCCCCCGCGCCGCGTCCATTAATATCCGCACGCCACCTCCTCCGTCACTTGCCACGGCGTTTCTCGGCCTCGGACTCCGCCTTCTTCCCTTCATCCTCTTCCATCGCTGAAAATTATACCTCTACAACAGAGAATACACCTACTTCCATGCCATCGCCTCTCGATGTACTCAATTAAGATTCTTAGAAAATGTATCTTCTTCTTTTCCTCTATGAATTGAATTCCAATGAAAATATGACATGCCTTGTTGCTTTCCAATTTTCTAGGGTTCTGGAGGCGAAATTGAAATTTCATTGGAGCAAAATCAAAAGGGACAGAGTAATCAATTAAAAAAGAGAGTGGTATTTGGTCTGGGGATAGGGTTTGGCGCTGGAGGGGTGGTGGTGGCCGGTGGATGGGTCTTTGCAGCAGCCTTAGCAGCCATTGTGCTTGCTGGCTCCCGTGAATTCTTTGAACTCGTCAGAAGTAGGCGTATTGCTGATGGCATGGCCTCACCCCCCAGACATGTTTCTAGGGTTTGCTCTGTTATCTGCTTTCTCATGCCTCTTTTCACCCTGTAAGTCTCCACTTCAAATTTTCATACTGTGCTGGTCCTGTGTGTAGTGCTAACAAAATGCAGGAGAGATACAATACTGGGACCACAACTATTTGAGGTGGAATTTGCAATGAGATTTGTAAGCTAGTGCTAACACAAGTTTTTAGTTAGTTCTCATAATGTAATACATTGTTATTTACGAATTTCAAATTAGTTTGTGTTTCTGGCTGACACAAATTTTCTGGTAGCCCAAACAGCTGATACAGCACTGCACCTGTACATGCTGGTATGGTGAACCATGGCCGTATCTATTTGTGTGGTCATAAGCGAACTTGTTATATGAGTGGGACATGCTGGTATATGATCTGATTTGTGCAAGGCTAGACCTGTACAAATGTCAAAAAATAATGCCTTACTCTTAGGGTGCTTTGAAGATTTTTCCAGTACTTGCATTTATTGCAGAAATTACTCAATATGTCTCACACCTCCGAGGGTGGCAACCTTTCCAACAGATTCCCAATTAGCACCATCACAAACTTTATATAAACTTAATGAAAAAGGTCAAAGTTCTATTATACTAATTGTTTCACAAATTTATTACTACTGTTAACAATTTCTTTTCAAGAAAAATTAAATTAAGCTAAAATTAAGCAAAGATCTATATGTTGGTCTATTTTTTATGTAGTTAGATAGGAACTAATTTGGTTTAGAATTTATTTGTTTTCTCATTCTACTTTTAACAGTTAAAGTGTTATTTGCAAAATAACCACCACAATTTTGTGCTGGATACAACATGAGAATTTTGTTGTTGTCCTTTGTAGAAATATAGTAAAATATACAGTTTCATTTGCAAACTGGAAGTCTAAGTTACTGATAATATCTTCAACAATATATTTATTATTGTGGTTTGTGTTGATGTGATAGGTATTATGGCCACATGGATGTGTCGGTGATATTCTCGGCATTTATTATAGCCATAGCGGTGATGTTACAGAGGGGAAATCCCCGTTTTGCCCATTTGGCAAGTACTGTTTTTGGGCTGTTTTATTGTGGCTATCTCCCTTCATTTTGGATCAAGCTCCGTTGCAGTTTGGCTGCCCCTGCATTAAATACTGGTACACTACACACTTTTTTATTAAAAATAATTGTGTCATATTGTCACTCATTTGTTAAGGTAGTTGACTCGGATACTAATATCAAAGGAACTGTACAGAAAAGGATTTCTGCATATGATTAGGGGGGTAAAAGAGAAAAATTGATTGGGTATAGCTACACAGTTCTTGTTCTATCACTTCATGTGATTGTCTCTGTTAATTTTTTTTGTTCTCAGAGATAGGGAAGTATTGGCCGGTATTACTTGGTGGGAGGGCTCATTGGACAGTTGGACTGGTCGCCACGCTGATTTCAATTAGTAGTATAATTGCAGCAGATACGTTTGCATTTCTTGGTGGAAGGGTATGTACCTTTTCTTCTTTATGAATCATTTAGAAACATATAGTTCATACAAACAGTATTTTAAAACATAATTAGGTGCCCAATGAACCCCAAATGAGAAGTTTGAAAGTTATTGTCAACTGAAGGGTACTAATTCTTACAAAAAATGAAAAAATTAAAAAATTGGATATGAGCTAAAATTTGTTTTGCATATTATTTTGTTGTTTGAAGCATATATTGTTGTTTTAATTTTTTTTTGTTAGGATAATGATATACATTATGTATAATTTTTGTGTAAATTTCAGGCATTTGGAAAAACTCCATTGACTGACATAAGCCCAAAAAAAACCTTGGAGGGAGCTTTTGCAGGCCTTTTGGGCTGTGTCGTTGTTACTGTTATTTTGTCAAAAATTCTATGCTGGCCTAAGTCTTTACCAAGGTAAGATTGCAATTTTACCGGATGCTGATACTTTTGAGGTTTATAACTTAAAAAGTTTATTATCTAATATGGTTAACCTGGTATTCAATTGAAAACTAGTGCATTAGTATATGGAGTGTTGAACTTCGCGGGGTCAATTTTTGGGGACCTTCTGGAGTCCCTTATCAAAAGAGATGCTGGTGTTAAAGATTCAGGATCTCTCATTCCTGGACATGGTGCGCCTTCTTTCTTTGCACACATAATATCCCTATTAACTTTTCAATGTGGTATTTGCGACCAAACCCCATATTTTCTATTTAGCAAATGCAACCAAATTTTTTTATATAACTGCAACTTAAGGATGAATTTGGGTGGGGTTTTTTTGCAAAATAACAAACTTTTATATGTTATTATGAACAAAACATTCACAAGTAGACTTGGCAGTATATTTAAAGCTGGAACCGAACAACTAAACATTTCAACTGATTTAGGAAGAGAGGCAGTTTGTCAAATTTTTAATTAATCCTTGTATTCCAAGTAGGAATTTATTTCATAGTTCCTAATATTTCAAAATTGACTTTTTTGTTCTCCAAAATATTATGGCTTTATTTTGACTTTTTATATTTTGTTCAGGAGGTATACTTGACAGAGTTGATAGCTATGTTTTCACCGGAGCACTAAGTTACTCTTTTGTCAAAGTTGCACTTCCTCTCTTCGGTCTCTAACCTTTCTCCTAATCTTGTAATAACCAAGTGGGTGCAAAATGAATTCACCATCTTTCAAATTCACAAAATGTAGTTGCGGAACCAATCGGCAAGATAAAGCAAAAAAAAAAAGGAAAGATTTCTCTCTAGATCTTGGCTTGATGGCAGGCCTTGAGAAATGGCAAGAACTAACTCGATCAGGGGATCAAAACCTAATTAAATGTAGTTCAGTTCTAATTCAAAGTTTTTAGTTCCTATGATTTGTACAGTATATTACTTGTCTTCCATAACTTTTCTCAAAGATAAAAAAATTAATAATAGAACATTTGAATGTAATTATTTTGAAGCAGAGTATGCGTGATGATCTATCTGTTCAGTAACTGTATTTTTTTGCTTTAGATGCGAATATGAAGTTCATTTGGCATCGGTTTTTAGAGCTTTCTAATCCCTTCTTTCGTCAATTTTGTTAAAGCAGGATTACACGATGGCGTGATGTTATTCTCACCGTGTCAGAAATATTTGATCATTTATTCCCTTTATGGAAATATTCAACTGCTTTGTACTATATAAGTCCTTCAAACAGGATATAATATTACCCAATTATAGCGCCAATACTATACTAAATGGTGACAACTGAACAAAATAATTAGTTCACTAAATGACTTATCAAACCTTGCCATTGTTTGCTATACATGGAAAAAGTAGAAAAAAAAAAAAAAAAAAAAAAAGGTAAACAAAATTTATCCTCGTGACATATGAAATTACAAAATTTTCTTACAGTACACACCAAGCTGGTTAGCCTTTCCAAAGCCTAAAATTGGTTAATTTCAGCTAAGGCACATAAAATCTATCTCATTGCAATATTGCATTCTTCTTCTTGTATTCTCTTTGTTTTTTGTTTGGGCGTCTTTTTATTTGTTTTGTTTGTGGGGGGGGGGGGGGGGGGGGGGGGGGGTGGGGGGTGGGGTGTGGGCTATTATTTGGATAGCCAGTATATGATAAGAAAGAGAGTGCATGCAGCTATCACTGCTGATAGGATTATAGTGTCCTTCGACTTCTTTCTTTTAATTGCACCTACATGAGAGAGAGTTTAGTCGAGATAAGCACAAAAAATTCATTAAAGCAGTATGCTAGTTTAACTCATGGTCGGTTCAGAGAAATAATGTACTATCATAATAGAGCTGATTAAATGCCCCAAGTGTGGTAATAGGTCTATCAGTACATAGCAAGAGGGATGACCCATTGTCAAACTTAAAAAAAAAAACAGGCATTCTTATTTGACAAATTTTCCAAACAAATGATGAACAGTAAACTGTGGTAGAAAGGTAAACTCATAGCGGGATAATTTACCAAGAAGTCCTCTTATGACGGGGAATTTTTCGCCCAATTTCTTGACTTTTCCTTGAACATCTCCAAACAAACTGCCTTGCGAAGATAGCACTGCCCTTGTGGTTTGTGCTTGGCCTATAACCTCATCTATCTATTTTAATGGGATTTTATTTAAAAAGTGAAAACAAAACTCTCAGTTAGTTAGCGGTTAATTTGTTTTCAGGCGGGTTAACCAATTCCACCAAACCCAAAGGTTACCATAATATCCTTTACTGACACATACTTAAACCACAATAAACTTGAAAAAGAACCAAGAAAACTGTTGTCTGGATAGCATTCATGCCCTACTGTACTCCCTGAGTGAAAAATAATAAATAAAACTAGAAGAAGTTTATACTTGAGATATGCTGCTATGGATGGAAGCTCTCTCTCTTAAAAGATGAACGCGTGGTGACATCCCTCCCGATGCCTGTGCAATGCAGTTATCATGTTTTAATCACAAACAAAATATGGAAAACCAATGGTGCAATAAATAAAATCTGGGAGATGAAAACTAGGTAATTCTAATACAAATCTAACCTTGGATTCGGTGATGTCGTCCCGAACAGAGCTGAGAAGCTCAGCATGTTCCCTCATTAAGTTCAAGTTACCTTTTGTTCTTCTAAATTCCTACAAAATATAGTCACAATAACTCAAAGTGCACCAACACCTGTGCATGCAAGTTATACAATGAAATGAACCTGAGAGAACTCATGGAGAATATCTCTATGGCGTGCAAGCTTCTGAGTGACAGAGGTGGTGGGTGCTGATGTGGCAGCGCATCTGCTCATAGCATCATTTATATCTTGCAACTTTTCCAGCAGAGACTGTATCTCCATCTCCATTGACTTCCATGAACGGCTTGACCCTACCTTTGGTGAACCTGGGTCAACAAAACCTGTTTTGTGTTTTGCAATTTGTCAGTTGGCTCAACATAACCTTACCTTTGAATTACACTAGTTTCACACTCTACTCAAATTGTTTACCATTTGGTACTTGTTATGTACTGCTTAATATAAATCTGATTAGCAACTTCCTTTCAAAAAACAAAACTCATCAAGGCAGGTATTGAAGAAAGGAAAACTGTCTCCTAGTATCCAGGTTAGGCGCTACACCCAAAAAAACTTGGTAAAAGGTTTTTCCAGTTAAGCATGCTCTAAAAGTTAAATTACCGTGAACCAATGAATTAAGAATGATGTGTACCAGTCTATGGCATTTTGATTGGACATATACCATGCTGGCATTTTGATTGGACTTATACATGATTTTATAAGTAGAGTAAAATTCTATGGGTATTGTAAAATTGACCCCATACACAGCATGAAAATTTTACATGATTGACCCCCATAGCTTGAACAAATGAGCTACAGTGTTTGTTAATATATGACAAATTGGCATCATTCTGGTTCAAATATGTTCCATGCTGTATAGTGCACGTTTCCTAATTGAGGATCAACTCACAAGTTACAACAAGATTTCTACAGATGATAAAAGACACTGCCATTTCCCTATAGAGGACATGTTCAAGTACCACAAGACCTAATGGAGATAAGGGAATTGCTATGGATCATTTAAGTCCTCAACAAAAGGAAAATTATGAGATGACATCTCGGATCTTGCCCTCTAGAAAAAAGGCAATTGAAGAAAAGACAGTTTTTTGACATTGTCTCTTTCAACTGGACAAATTACCAAGTAAAAGCACCCGACAAAGCACACTAATTAACCCAGATTCAAATGCCTCGTGCCAAGAGATTCACTCAGAGTTGGCAAACCAATGCAATAAAAATTCATTAAGTAGAAGTACCCTGAGAAGAGGGGTTGAATCTGGCGGCCAGGCGAGCGTAGGAGGAGAGCATCACATCGAGATCTCCTTCCACCTTTCGCGCCTCCTTCCGAAGTTCCTCCCACGAATCGTCGATCGAAATTGATATCGAATCGCGCATCATTTTGCTCACGGTAACGACAAAACCCAATCTCCGTGTTTCCTAAATAAATCAATTATAATCACTCCATCTAGCTCAGGAGAAGACGAGCAGTGGGGAAGGTAACTACCCGGTAGAGAGAGAGAGAGAGAGATGAGAGATCTCGATGTCATGCTGATTTAGAATTACTCAACTCAGAATTCATATCACCTACCTGAGGTAACACAAATTACAATCTTCTTTGCCAAGAATCAAAGGGGCCCGTGCATTGGTACGGATTCTGATCGGACGACCCATATATAAACACAACTAATCTGTTACCTCAGAGGAACCGGACTCACTCAATTTGGAAAAATTTATAAACTTTCCTCTTTTTTCCCCTGATTTTTATTAATATTATTAATTATAAAATAATAAAAATGCTCAGACCGGCCATTAAATGACCGGTTGAAAATAAAAATTAGGACCGGTCATTAAATGGCCGGCTGAAACTTCTTTTTTTAAAATATTTGGTAGATTACTTCTTTTAATGTATAATTAGCATAATTATACTAAAATACGCTAAATTACTTGGAATTATGTTAAACTACGCTAAATTAAGCTAATTTAACTTAAAATTATGCTAAATTATGCTAATTATACTGAAATACGCAAAATTACGCTAAACTATGCTAATACACAAAATTACGCAAAATTAGACTGATTTTGTGCCATCTTTCATAAATCATAAAAAATAGTAAAAAAATTTCAAAAATAATAAAAATTGGTATTCTATAGGTTCATTATATAACCAATTTACTGAGCTATCTAGATCGAATAATAGAAATGAAAATCTTAATTGGAAACTTCAACTCAAGTTTTGAGGCTATTACCTTTGTTTTTTTGGCAATTTTGAATTTTGAAAAATAGCAAAGCTGTCACCGACGCATGCATTTTTTCTCAAGCTTTCCGAAAAGTGGTCATTTGCTGAAATCTGACACTTGAACGCTGTTTTACGGCCTTTTGAAGTTTCGTCGTCGTTTTTCGCCTTCTCAATGAAGATATCGTCTCTCTTAGCGTAATTTAGCGTATTTTAATGTAATTTAATATAATTTCAAGTAATTTAGTGTATTTTAGTATATTATGCTAATTATACATCAAAAGAAGTAATCTACCAAATATTTCAAAAAAAAAATATCCCAACCGGCCATTTAATGGCCGGTCCCCATTTTTATTCGCAACCGGCCATTTAATCGCCGGTATGGGCATTTTTAAAAATACCCAGCTATAATTAATATTTTGTAATTAATTTTGGATATTAATAAAAATCTCGGCTTTCTTTCATAGGAATTACATTAAGCGTTTAAGAGATGAAACTTTTTTATAATTTGTGTTTCTCTGTTCTTATATTAAGCACGTAGATATTCTGATTTACCAACGATTGTGATTAGAAGATAAAATTTTGAATTAAATATCAGCCCTCTGATCAAATAGTCTATCTTCTTTTGATTATGCATCTTTTTTATGTTTTTTTTACGTGTAGAAGTCTAAATTTATTTAGATACGTACTCAACACAAGTTTATTTAGTCTATCTTCTTTTGGTCATGATTTATTTACATTTTTTAAATGTCATTCAAGAAACTTTTGTATTGATTGATAATTGATTGGTAATGTTTCAGTTCTTTTATTTTTATATCATATAAGAAATGTCACTTATCAATTAATGATCTCATTCAAGTAAACATGATTTATTCTTTATTTTAGGTACATAAATACATATAAATTTTACAGAGAGGAGGATAATCCTTATAACAATAACAAGGAGTCATAACATGACAACAACAAATAATACAACTTTTTTTGAAGATTTTTGTTCCTCTTGTTTCCCCCGTTAAGCAATATTAAAAATATTGTTATGTATCAGTAAAAAGAAAACTCATAGGTATGTCATTAAAAATAAGCTTTACATTTGTAGGAGAATATGTTGATCTATTTTTTATTGTTGAATAATTATTTTTTGAGTGAGTCTGCGGTACTATGCATATCACGATTTGGTCCATAATATGGATCAATATTTTCGTTTTCAAAATCTTATTGGTCGATCCGAATCATTCAACATGATTTTTATATAAATATGTACTTGCAGACCAAATTTTTTATTTTTTAGAATTTTTTTTATTTTTTAAGATAGGTTGAAAATCACTGTTTTTGGATGGTCCAAAATTGTCCGATCAAGTGATTTTCTACCTATCTTAAAAAATAGTAAATTTTTTATAAAATATAAAATTCGGTCTGTAAGTACATATTTATATGGGAATCATGTTGAACGGTTCGGATCGACTGTTAGGATTTTGAAAATAAAAATATTAATATGTATTACGGACCAACCCGTGATATGCATAGTACCATAGACTCACTCTTATTTTTTTTCATTAGTCTATTTTTTTTAATGAAACATATATCATTTTGTATGAAATTTTTTTGATCTCTTTAATAATATGTGTCCGTTGCAACGCACATGCACGGTACTAGTAAATTTATAAGCAGTTTGCTATTAGCCTATTATTCACAATGGTTCATTTTCTTTTTACATGTAAACACGTCTGATTTAATCAAAAGAACACTAAAAAATATTGAGAAATATGTTATTTGAAAGAAAGATGTAAGCCTCCAAATTTCATATCCCTTTTATTACCGCAAAGGAATTTTTTGTTAATTAACAATTGGAACTCATGACCTATCACATCAAAACATATGTCTTTGCTACTAGAGCAAAGACTAGTTCTTAAATATTCAAAAATATTTATTTATTAAAGTTGACATTTTATTCAAATTAGAAGTGAAATAATTTGTCAAAATATTTATTTGATATATTTAGAAATATTTTCAGACAATTTGAGATTTAAGTATAGTTCATAATACGACAATAATTATGAACTTCAGATTTTTGAAAAATATATTTAAATTACTTAGTGAACAACAAAATATGAGGTAAGTCTTATTATTTTTATAGATATAATATATTTAGAGTAAGGCTTAGGTGTTATAAATAGCATAAGGTCTTATGTGCTACGGCCTAAAAAATATATCATATAAATTTCAAACTTCGATCTAAGAAGCTCAGTAAATTGGTTATATAATGAACTTGTAGAATACTAATTTTTACTATTTTTAGAACTTTCTTTATTTTTTATGATTTATGAAAGATAGCAAAAAATGACTTAAAAATAAAAGAAAACTGCCAATATTTTAGGTCATTTTTGCCATCTTTAATAAATCATAAAAAATAAAAATAAAAATTCAAACTGCTGATGGAGGCATGATAAAAGTACAAAAAATAAAGGCATTTGAACCCTCCTCATAAAATATTTATGTTTAGAATCAGATCGTTAATCAAAATCGACACTAATATTCAAGGAGTTTCATACATTCTATCATAAACTGTATTGATCCGGATTCTGATCAAACAATCCGAATCTAAACATAAATATAAATATAATGTTACCTTACCTCATAGGATATGGACTCGTTTCTTAATTAACATGGGTCATGGGCTAGAGAGTTGATTTGTTTCTTTATGATTTTGTTTACTTTCTCCATTGCAATTCCTCATATCATATTTGAGTTCAATGACAAATTTATTTCTATCAAGTATTTTTTTAAAAGAAGGTCAAGATAATATGCATATTATGTAACGATCTGTGTTATGAATTTATATTTCAGTTTGAAAAGTCGAAATAGTTGACTTGAACCACTCTACATGATTTTTATATGAAAATGTACTTGCAGATTAAATTTTATATTTTTATTTTTTACTATTTTTAAATAGATAGAAAATCACTTCATTTAAAAATTCTACATCTAAAAGCAGTGATTTTCTATTAATCTAAAAAAAAGTTAAATATTCTAAATATATATAAAATTTGGTCTTAAAGTAAATTTGAGGCCCAGATTTTGTTGTACAGGAGAGCAACTTGTAGAAAATTTGAGTACGGCACGACACTTTTAACCCGATATTTTTATTAATACCAAAAAAAAACAAATTATCAAATCTGCCCCCACTCCAAACTTATTTTTAAATCTACCCCAACCGCCCGTCCACTGGGCGGTTCACTTTCCCCACCAGACCGCCCAGCGGCTGGGCGGTTCACTACCCGGATCTGACCGCCCAGCAGCTGGGCAGTCCTATATAAAACCCCTATAAAAGAGATTTTTCTCTTTCCTGAGCAGCACAGTATTCATTCCCCAATCCAACAAATTTCCAGAACCGAATGAGAGAGCTGTCAGGAGATTTTGAGGCGATGGTGAACAGTAATTCCAGCACAATAATTCCACACAGTAATTCCAGAACAGTATTTCCAGAACAGTAATTCCAGAACTCTCATATGTTGGTTGCACTGTATGTGGGCGGAAAGTTTACCCGGGGTGCGGAGGGAGCACAGTACACTAAGGAAGCAGCCTACGGCTTCGAGGTAAATGAAAATACCTTATTTGTTGAACTGAAGGGAATAGTGTATAAAAAGATCGGTGTGAACCCCAACCGGTATGATATAGATTTAGCTACCCGGATTAACACAGTAAGTGGTGGTAGACCTTACTATACCAGGTATCCAATAACAGATGAGTCGTTATGGAGGAGTGTTTACAACACTTTTCAGTCACAGGGGGTAATGGTAATGGACTTATATTCCAGAAGAGTTCAGTGTGAACCCGGGGTTGGAACATCTAGGGAAAATAGAGGTTATGATCACTCGGGTTATGACAACCCGCGTCACTCGAGTTATGACAGCTCGAGTTATAATCATTCGGGTTATGACAACTCGGGTCGTGAGCACTCGGGGTATGACAACCCCCGCCACTCTAGTTATGACAATCCCCGCCACTATAGTTATGACAACCCCCACCCCTCGAGGTATGACAACCCCCGCCACTCGAGTTATGAACCGCCTGTATCACCCGTTTATGAGAATTATGTACCTGGTTTTACCACCGATCTACCACCACCACCTCCTCCTGAAACCCCAATCCAACCCAGATTTCCATCTGTACCACCATCAATACCTATAGTGTCACCCGTTGCTACCCGGAGAGACCTTGACCTTGATGCTGAGCTCGATGCCGTACCACAAAGAAATTTGGAAACAGATGACGAATGGGAAGGGGATTGGGATTCTGATCACCTGTCAGAAGGTGATGGAGATTATTTACCTAAGGAAGGCAGATTTTTGATTAGCGGTCGGACAGATAGGCATCCGTGCCCACATTCAACGATACCACTGCTTTTGAAGAGGCAGTCATCTCATTTTTTGGGCCGCGTGTCAGGTACAATGCAGAGCTTGCTCCGCAGCAGGTTTATGCCAACATAGATGAACTTGTGAAGAAAATAAATGAGGTCCATGTTCACGGCAACTGGGAGTGCAGAACTGACAAAAGGGACCGAAGAAGGTTAGTAATTGTTTGTGTCGACGAAGTGCATTGCCACTTCCGTCTATATGCAACCCCTGTGGGTAAGGGCGAGGCATGGATTATTAAGAAGTGCGAACCACCTCACACATGCAAGGATCCGTCATCAAGGAAAGACCATGCACAGCTTACGGCTTCACTTATTGCCGATGTAATTGAGAATGACGTTAAGGAGGACCCATCGATGAGCCTTAAGGAGGTCGGTAGAGCTGTCAGACGGGTTTACAAGCATGTCGTCCCAAAATACAACAGGTTGTGGAGAGGGCGTGAACTTGCGATTTGCCGAATGTTCGGTAGCTGGCATGGTTCATATAACTTGCTTGCACCATTGCTGCAGGCCATAGCAAGTACAAATCCCGGCACTGTCTTTGAATGTTGGAATATAAGCGTACCGACTGTCGACAACGCGTTGCAATTCAAGGCCATAGCATGGGCGTTCGGTCCATGTATTCAAGCTGTGCCATACATTAGACCGGTCATCAGTGTAGATGCATGCTTCCTGTCTGGCCATTACGACGGGAGACTGCTGATCGCATGTGCATATGATGCTGAAAACCAGTTGTTGCCTTTGACCTTTGCAATTGTTGAGAAGGAGGACGGGAAAAAATGGGGATTTTTCATGAGGTTCGTAAGAAGACAAGTGGTTGGCGACCGGTTCTTTTGTGTCATATCAGACCAGCACAAAGAAATCAAATATGTTTTTGATTGCCCAGATTTCGGGTGGTCGACAGCGAACGGCGATTGTGTGCACAGGCTGTGTATGCAACATGTTATAAACAACCTACACAAGAACTGCGGACCTGAAAAATGGGTTGCAAATACATTCAGAATTGCTTGCAAGAAGTAGAAGCCGAGAAGGGTGGAAGAGATGTTCAAAAATTTTGCCAAGGTATGTATATTTTTATTTGTTGACTTATATTTTCTGAATTATTTACTTAAATTTTCTCATCTGAAATTTTTTTTTTGACAGTACTGTCCAAAGGCAAATTTGTACTTACTCAAGGTGGGAAAAAATAATCCCGCCGATCTTGCTGAGCCACCCGCATATGAGAAGATATTGCAAGCCCGTGATGGAGGTTTCTGATGGTGAATTATGACCACAAATGGGTCTGAGTCCTTGAATGTTGTTTTCAAGCAGAGCCGGCAGTTGCCCGTGGCAGCAATTGTGGAGGACACCTTCTACAAGTTAAATGCATGGTTTGTTGCACGGCGTGTTAAAGCCCTCGAATTACTGTCCAGGTATGTATATTTTTATTTAGAGATTTTGCCAAGGTATATATATTTTTATTTGTTGACTTATATTTTCTGAATTACTGTCCAGGAATCAAACGTTTTCAACAAGGGTGGAGGGGAAACTCAGGAAACATAGGGAGAAAGGTGCAGTTATGAAAGTTATCCCGTACGAGGAGAACCAATTGGAATTCGAAGTGCACTGTCCAGATGAGTTTGCTCCAGCCGGCCGTAGACCGGATGGGACTATGGAGTTTGTGAAAAGGATATTCAAGTATGTTGTTATTTTTGCACCTGACAATACTGTAACATGCACTTGCCAAGGAATCCAGTTGGCCCACCTACCTTGTTCTCATGTTATGGCGGTGTGCCAAGAGAGAAACTTCTCTGAGGATGATTATGTCGCAGACATGTACCGTACCGAGTACCTTGCGAGTACTTGGGGTGCATCTTTTCATCCTTATCCCAACCAGTATCAATGGCCACCCTATGTTGGTGATAGAGTCTGTCCCGCAAGCGGGTGGATCAGAAAAGGAAGAAGACCCCACAAGCGTCAAGTAATGAACATGGACGAGATGAAAGGTAGGTGAATGGGACATCAGGCCCGCCGTTCAACAACTGACTGGCAGCGAGCAGGTACGGTTGATTTTATTTATTTACTTATATTTTATTTTGATTTTATTTCAACTGGAATGCAATGCAAATGCCATTAACGAAGCCAACGAAAGAGAAAATGCTAGAGTTGTTCCTGAGGCTACCGGTAGTAGCCACCGCACTCATGAAAGCCCAGGAACAGGTAGTAGCCATGGAGAGACATCCGGTAGTGTCGCACAACCAGCTGAACCCAGACCCAGACGTCGTATTTTGAGTTTGTTCGGCCGTCGTCGCTGATTACCAAGTTTTGTTAAATTATGTTATGAACTATTTTAGATGTATATTGTGAACTATTCTAATTGGTATTTTGTGAACTATGCAATTTTTTATTTGCCTCGATTATTTTATATGCTCCATTATTTGTTATTTTTATTACTTAATTACATATACAAAAACTAACAACATAAAATATAAACAAACACAAAACTGATGAAATAAAGTCTACGACATAAATTCCTAAAAATTCTACAACATAAATTCCTAAAAAATATACTTCTTACAACGAGCCTTGAAAGTGCATGGAACAAAGTCATCATCAGAGTTTGCCTGATCTGAATAAGTCACAGCAGACGAAGTGGTAGCCTTACCAGTACAAGGAACAAACTCGTCGTCCGATGCTGGAGGCTCTGGATCAACTTTCTTCTTTTTCAAACCAAAGCCGTAGGGGTTTTCCACAAAGTCATCGTCTGAAATTTCATACCGACCATGTCGTCTACTCCATTCCTCCATCTTATATGTCTCACAATTAAGAAAATCATGACATACTTGACACTTGTACTTTTTTCTCTCGTTTTTACCTCGATCACTAATAGACACTCCTCTCGCTACGCCACGATCTCGGTTGCTCGCTTTCTTACCTCGTTTGTTACCGTCCATACCTCTACTAGCCTCAAAATGACTCAAAATCGCCTCTCTTTCGGTGCTGCTCAGGAGAGAGAAAAACCCCTTTTATAGGGGTTTTACAGCGGACCGCCCAGCTGCTGGGCGGTCAGATATGGGTAGTGAACCGCCCAGCCGCTGGGCGGTCTGGTGGGGAAAGTGAACCGCCCAATGGACGGGCGGTTGAGGTAGATTTAAAAATAAGTTTGGGGTGGGGGCAGATTTGAGAATTTGTTTTTTTTTTTTGGGTATTAATAAAAATATCGGACTTTTAACCAAATGTTTCTGTATTATTGTTTCTAGATATTGCTAGACACTTCCAATTAATTTCGGCAGAAGAGAGGGTAGCTGCCGCTGCCTAGGGCATAGGGGGAAGGAATGGAGAAGAAGAGAGTGTGCGTGACTGGAGCAGGAGGCTTCGCTGCTTCATGCCTCGTCAACCTGCTTCTCTCCAAAGGATTCATCGTTCATGGCACTGTTAGAGATCCCTGTTAGTTAGTGTGTGTGTGTGTGTGTCAGTGTGTATCTTTTGATTTTCAAGTTCCACCCTCAATAGGAATACATATTTCTTTTTCCCTTCATGCTTTACTGTCCTTGTTGATTTGCGGAATTGAAAAATAAATGATGATTGTGAAATTGTATTATTGCAATCTTAAAAATGTCATCTACAGTACAGTGTTGGCCATTTCTAACTAATCATGCCCAAAATGGGTCCCTAAAAATAGTTTCTCTCTATTTTCTCAACAGTCCTCAAATTTTCTGAAATGGAACTACCTACCCTCGCCTCCTACCTGGACCAATTTTATCAGTCTTATGACTGAACTGAGTTTGTGTAGGATAATATATCATCCAAATTTGTGAACTTTGTGGTCCGTTTCGTATATTTGTTTTACTTGTCTATGTCATTTTTTTAGGACCAATTTATCTTTCTCCGTTTTTTTCTTCCTCTTAACTTAGCAAATAAAATTCCATCATAACTCGCATGAAATCTTAAAAAACATTATTGTGTTTGAATTTTGGTTTGCAGCTGATGAGAAGTATGCACACCTTAAGAGACTGGAGAACGCCTCAGAAAACCTCATACTTTTTAAGGCCGATTTACTTGACTTTGTTAGTGTTGTATCCGCTGTGGCAGGTTGTGAAGGGGTCTTCCATGTGGCTAGTCCCGTCCCTTCCTCTAAAGTTCCCAATCCAGAGGTATATATGTCTACACTGTGGAATGCTGTACTTGCCATTATCGAATACATTAATCCCGAATCTGTATTGTATTCGGCCTACTGGTTGAGAAAGTTACACCTGTGCAGCCTGAATTTGAACCTGACCCTAACCTTGCACATACCAAAACTGACCTGACTCTAGAATTTTAAAAACCTAAGCATACCTACCCAAATCCATTTGTTTTGAGACACTAAATAACCCTAGGCTGAAATGTCGAAACCCAAACCTTGATGATTTATTCGTCTTTAACCATATTTTATATGAATGAAGGTAGAAGTGCTTGAACCAGCAGTGACTGGTACAAAGAATGTCCTGAAGGCAAGTCTTGAGGCTAAAGTGAAGAGAGTTGTTATGGTGTCGTCTGCAGCTGCCATAGCCATGAAACCAGATTGGAATGGTGAGGTCTTTGATGAGTCATGCTGGTCCGATGAGCTCTATTGTAGAACCACTGAGGTTTCTCATCTGTTTTTTTTTTTATACTTATTATAAGAACGGAATTTTGTAGATTACCCCAAGATTTTACAGAATTTACAAATAAAAAAACCAATCACCCATCACTCATCTGCAAGCAGTACTCAATGTTATACTGTTTAAATTGCAATGGTACTAGTGCAATATTTTCTTGTAATTTTGTGTAACTTGTTTGGTTATTAAGGGCAGATTGGTTGCTTTCAAATGACTTAACCCTCTTCTTTTAATGGCAAAGTTTAAATATTTCAAACGTTGGCTTTTTGGGTATGAATATTCATATATAAAGTTTATAATGTTGGGTAATTTAGAAAATCTATGTATTAAATTATTAATCAAACATTTTGGTATAAAGCACAACTTCCACATTTTTTTTTCTGTTACCAGAATTGGTATTGCCTATCAAAGACAATTGCTGAGAGAGAGGCGCTCGATTTTGCATCAAAAACCGCATTGGATGTTGTGACGGTTTGCCCAACCCTGGTTATTGGTCCCATGCTTCAATCAACCATTAATGCTAGCAGTTTGGTTCTAATCAATCTCCTCAAAGGTAACGGGAATTTTATAATCCTTGCACTGTAAAGCTTCAAATCTAATATATGACCAGAAAAATATGTACTGATTAAATTTTGAGGTACAAGTATTTCAGAAATATAAACATTTTATATCTTCTTGATGAATTATTAATTGACATCACCTATAATCCACTTGCGATTTTGTTGACACAGTGCCAAAATTACCACCACATAATTATGGAGATGTATCATTAAATTCCTATATTCTCTGTCCTGATCTAGATATCTCTCATGTATCTTGCTAGTTCTCATTCATTCATGTCCAAATTTTGTGGGAACACAATACCTAGCCTTCTCTTCTTTCTATGAAGGGAGGTGTATACATTATAATTCTGTTATTTTATAGGTTATGTCAATTCTGAAGTTTTAGAGGCTACATCAGTGGCGATTCCAATGTTTCATGCAGTACAAATGAAGTCTTGTACTTCACAGATTTTTGTTGTGTTTGCAGTTTTGAGGGGTCACACATGAAAATGTCAAACTTGAAAACATAAAAAGTAAAAATGTCCTTTTTTTGGCAACAAAAAATTACTACAATTATTAATTTTTCTTGAACTGGGAACTTGGACAGGAACCCGTGAAACAGTAGAAAATACCACTAGAAATGTAGTGGATGTAAGAGATTTGGCTGAGGCATTGCTTTTGGTGTATGAAAAAAAGGAGGCATCAGGCCGGCACATCGTCAGCTCACATGCCATTAATACACGGGATTTGATTGGGCTCCTCAAGCGCCTCTTTCCAAATTATAATTATCCTAAAAAGTAAGTTCTGATACTGCTATGGCTTATAAATGTTTACTGGTTCACTGGCAAAAAACATAAGATTCTGGGTTCTTTTGTCAATTGCACGTAATATTTTGTGTTACATGGAAAATAGCACAGGTTTTATTGCTTGTGTGAACTAAACCAAATTGTTTTTTGATCTTTTGAAGCAGTACTTAACTGTTAGGTTAGTTTGACTTCAACCATGTATTCTGTATATTTTTGTCAAACTTGACCTGATTTAAAAGTAATACTTCTCATTTTTCAAATTTAAAATGAACTAAACCGACCGATAGCTTTCATGATTTTCACTTAATTGACCATATACTATTTTGTGCTAAAATTTAGCATTGTAGAAGTAGAAGGAGGGCAGGTTTATAGCTCTAAGAAGCTTCAATTGCTAGGATGGAAATTCAGGCCATTAGAAGAGACTCTCAAGGATGCCGTCAATCACTACCAAAGCGCACATCTTTTGGAATAAATATTTCAGAAGTACACCAAAAGATTGTGGCCATAGATATGGCTTCTCTTGATTATCAATGTGATGCATCTAAATCATGCCTACTTTTTCTCTCTTGCTGTGGACAAAATGAATTTTCAGGTTTTGGGAGTAAAATAGAAAGGTTTTCCTAGGTTTCATACCTTACACAGAATAAAGGTCGTTTGCATCAATGATTCATTTGAATTTGCCATATTCTCTTAATGCTTGTAGTACTCTGGTTTTGGATTCTATATGTTGTCTAATAGTAGTTCTCAGAGACTTTGCTTGCGGGTTGTAAAATTTTATGGAGAGTAGATTTACTTCTTTTCTTTTCTGCAGTGAAGTTGCTTTTTGTGAGAAATATAAGCAATTAAATAGAAGGTTCAAATTTACCTACTTTAAAAAAAAAAAAAATTTGAACACGCCAAAATATTTAATCTCAGGTTACTTACCACAATTTTGTAATTGTCTGAACAAGATAAGTACTTGCACCTCTACTGGAATGTTGGTTTATAAACAAATATTGTTAATTAGAAGAACATGAAAAACAACGAGTACAAGATAAAAAATAACTAAATGAAGAAGAAAAACAAATGTAATATAACTAGAATATAATGAAAGATAACCAGTAGTAGATAAAAAACAATCAGTAAAATATGAAAGACAACCACTATAATATTAAAGACAACCAGTACGAGATAAAAGACAACTAGAAGAAAATAATAGATAACCAGTGTAAAATGAAAAACAACTAGAAAAGATAAAATACAAGTAGAAGAAAATGAAATACATAAAATATTAAAGACAATTAGATAAGAATGAAAGACAACTAGAAAAAATGAAATACAAACAAAAGAAAATGAAAGACAGCCAAAAATAAGATGAAAAACAACTAGTAGAAGATGAAAGACAACCAGTAGAACATGAAAGTCAACTAGTAGAAGATGAAAGACAACTTGAAGAAGATGATAGATAACCAATAAAAATAACCAGTACAAGAAAAAAGACAATGAAAAGAAGATGAAATACAAACATTAGAATAGGAGGAATTTCATGTATCTCCTCAAAAATTTCAATATTACGTATTTTCCCCTCAAAAGTTTATAATATCGTATTTACCTTTCAAAATTTTAAAAACTCGCATATTTACTAAAAACAATAAATTAATATAAATTAACACTTAAATTTTACTAAACAATATTAATTAATAAAACATGATCATTATACCCCTTCCTCCTCTCTCTCCTCTCTCTCTCTCTCTGCCCCCTCCAATTCCGTAGCGGCAAAAAAAGGTATGAGTTTTTTCAGGGTTAACACGGATAAGCTGATTCACGATATTGTATTAGCTATTTAGTAACTCAATTCCATAAATTATGATCGAGGCAAGTTTGCAAGTGACATTTTCACATTATTTGCACCTTTCACCCCTTGTTCAATTATATCTGAAAGGTTCAAAACAAATCAGTATCCTTTCAAATAAAAGGATTTGAGATGCCAACTGTCCGTAATGCGAACATGTACACGAACTGTTAGTACAGAGAATTTTGGAAGAATCATGGAGGAAGATCAGTGAGTGAAATGTGCTGAGTTACCGGAGGTGGATTTGGCGCCAAAGGAGTGAAGCGGTATTCTGGGGTGACAGGTCAGTACCGAAAGTGTTGGGCCGCAAACTGGTACAGGAAATATAGCTCTGGATGAAGTATTGCTGGAGGAGGGAGTGTGCCAGCGTTTGGTACCGTTATCATTGTTGTAATTGTAGTTGTTTACTGTTTTATTTTGGTATCGTTTGGTATCACGTTTGAATTAGGCCGTTACCGTGTACCCGCCAGATTTCGTACCAGTTGGTACGGTTGTGAGTTGGGGCTGCTCTACTAGATCTACAACAGAGAAACAATTCATCTTTCACCTCTTTGTGGGTTTCGATTTGGTTTTGAAAAAGAGGGGGTGGGTTTGGATTTCAGAAAAAGACATCAAGCATCCCAGAGAACAAATATCTTTCTGTATCACATTTTGCTTAGAGACACCTCCCAATGAATTTGTATCGCCTGAGGTAACCAAATTTCTCTATTTTACATAGGGAACGTCGGATCAGTTTCGGCACGCATATTGAAAGATCCATTACCTTTCATCTAGGGCGGATTTAAACAGAAATATTAAGTTACCTTAAAGAATATGGACTCCAACCCACATCTTCTAAAATGGATGAATATATTTGGCGGCAACTAAAAAATTTGGATGAATCTAATAAATTGACACTTAGACATGATATTTGGAGTGAAGTTATGATATATTTACAAATCATAATATCTTTACAAGTCAATTAAATTGTATGTTGTAAATATGATGAAAATTGCTTACAATCATTTAATTAACTATGAACAATATGAAAATCTAGATTTATTGGCAGATTTCTCATGCATATAGGATATGAAAAAATTGATACTCGAAGGTTTTTTAAATCCTTATTGTTTTTAAAAAAATTGATACTTAATAAAATAAATTAAGTTGAGTGACATTTTATAAAATCAAAATATTTTTATGATTTACATATGTATAACAGTTTTTTTAGAAAATATTATAAAAATGAAACAAAATATAATTAGGTAATTCATGCATAACAAATAATATGAAAAATTAAAAAAATATATACTGTCTATTTTGGAGAAACAATAGTGAAAATACAATTATAACTTGTATTATGGAACTATTTACAATTTACAAATAATATGAAAATATTCAAAAAATATATTTTCAAATTTTTAACAGTTTTATATGACCAAATCATACTTATAATTATTAATTTTATAGAATTTCATCATTATTTGCTCCTTCAACATGTGGCAATATTTGTGAAAATATTTAGTGAAATTTAGTCAATTAACATCAAAATTCGACTTTAATTTTAAAAAATCTTTTTGTGATGGAAATTATATTAATGAAATTTATGCAATAATTAATGTTATAACATATATATTGCTTAATTAAATGATTTTGACACATTAAATTATATAGCATTACATGCATGTTGCATATATGACTCACATCTTCTATGTATGAACATGAAACATAAATTTTTGTTTTGTGAGTTAATGAAGACGCACGGGAATATGTCGTTCATTGGTCGATCGGAACCGTTTAAATTAAAGTGCATTGTATTTATTGTCTTGCATCCAACCAAGTTTGATCAAATTTTGTTTTTATTTACCCATCAATCTAGTTGATCGAAAATTGAAGCATCGTATGGCCATAAACACTTCATGTTGGATCGAAACTCATACATAATAAAATTTTCAAAGCTTTATGTTGGTTACGTTCAATGTTCTCCCTCGATCATTTTAAAACAAATTTGGAATGATTTCATTGTAGATTGACCGTTGATTTTTCATGTGAAAACGAATGGTCCGAAAATGTTTTCAAAGGACATATAATGATGAAAGTCTATAAAAATGACATGTACAATTATTATTCGGTCATATAAGATATAAAAAGAATTAAAATATATTTTTTGAATTTTTTTCATGCTGTTCATGTTAGGTGATTAGTAAATATCAAACTTCCATGCCGTCCGATAAGTAAATAACGGTCCTGATTTAATAATTTGAATAGTTATGGGTAGAGGTCCCTATTCTCTAAGTTAACATAATATTTCTGTTTAGATTCAGTCCTAGGTAATTAGGGGTGATTAATGAGCGAGCTGGGGTATGCTCATGCTCGGCTCATTAGCTTAATGAGCGAGTTGTTAATGAGCGAGTTAGAGCGAGTTGTTAATGAGCGAGTTGTTAATGAGCGAGTTGTTAATGAGCGAGTTGTTAATGAGCATGTTGTTAATGAGCGAGTTGTCGAGCGAGTTACCGAGTTGTTTAAAATACATCATTCAAAAACTAATTTTCATTTATAGAATTTAACAAATTTTCCATAAACAAGTTTAACAAAAAATTGTCCATAAGCAAATTAAACAATACATAATTTAACATAAAATTGTCCATAAGCAAATTAACAATACATAATCTGACTCTCTGTGACTTTAGTTTTACAATTTTGTAGTTTTGCCTCTTAAGTTTTTAGTCGGTGAAAATTTTGCTGCCGCCTAAATAGTTTCAAAAATTTTAGCTACAGAACCAAATACTATTCTAGAAATTAGATGTGGCAGGATTTGTGTAACTAATTTCTTAATGAGCTAATGAGCGAGTATGAGCGAGTTGGGGTATGCTCAGGCTCGGCTCATTAAGTTAATGAGCGAGTTGTTAATGAGCGAGTTATAGCGAGTTGCTAATGAGCGAGTTGTTAATGAGCATTTAGCGAGCGAGTTATGAGCGAGTTACGAGTTGTGAGCAATTTACTCACCCCTATACATGATCCTTTAATATTCGCACGTAATAATAATCAGACGACTCCGATCTAGACAAAAATATTATATTACCTCAGAGCATATGAATTCGTGGATAGGTCTTCCAATTTTTTCATCTCCCACTGCCTCAAAATTTTTTCCATTCCCACTACCTCCAATTTTTTTTTCTATCCCCCACGGCCAAAACCCTCTCTCGCTAATTACCTCCTCCCCTCCAGTTCTCTCTCTCGTGGTCCCTCAGACCCGCCTACTCTCTCGCCAAATTCCCTCTTCCAGTGCGCACTCCAGTTGGCTCGCGCCGCCGCCGCCGCCGTAGCAACTCTCGCCGCCGCATTCTCACCGGAGGTTCCATCAAAGAGGGTGCGCCTCCGTCTCCCCCGCAGTCCGACACCACCTCAGCAAGAAGCATTGCGGCAGCTTCTGACTTCCACTTCCAGGTAGGTCCCACATCTCGAGATCTACCT
This sequence comes from Carex myosuroides, assembly GCA_028015225.1. Classification (NCBI taxonomy): domain Eukaryota; kingdom Viridiplantae; phylum Streptophyta; class Magnoliopsida; order Poales; family Cyperaceae; genus Carex; species Carex myosuroides. The sequence continues at coordinate 18,210,845 of CM051471.1, read as the reverse complement.
TGTTATAACTTCATTATCTCTCTTTGTCCTTTGTTGAAGTTTAATCGAGTAGGTCACCAACAGTGAGCTGTATATTGTTCCTAAATTTTGATCTGGGAATTGTCACTTGACAAAATTAGAATTATCTTGAGAAATTGTGTTAATTGGATCCAGCTATTCCTTCATTTCCCCAAATTTGCATCTTGTTTTGGTCAAATTTGATCATTATTTAGTTAGAATTTTTAAATTTTAAATTTTTTTTCAATCCAAACCCCATTTCTGAAATGACCAACACTGAGCAAATTCTCTCTTTTTCCAAACTTATTCAGTGAAGACTAATTAACTGGCCAATGTTGCAAATGGTATCGACACATTTATGCAGAGGATTAATAGTCTAGTTGCTAGTCTGTTATGATATTAAGAATTTTCACTTAGCAACTTCCTCTGTACCTTAAATATGCAGATAGCATTATTTAATCTGACCAACTATTTTATATTATCTCCAATGGTATTTGATGCATTTCATAAGCCCCCAAAAAATTATCAGGTCAATTTGTTCTGTTTTCTGAGCGGAGTTACTGAAAAGAAAAGTATCTCTACTCCTTTTTTTTTCAGAAAAGAAAACTTCTGTAAACAAAAATAAGCAGAGAAGTGAATACCAAAGGACAAAGAAATATCATTGTCTATTTGTTATTTGCAAGACAACTGGAATTATCTTTGCCTGCAAGAAAATGCAGATTTCCTTTGCAAATATGAGAAATGTTGGCTGTTTAAATTGTCTTACGAAGGAATTTTCAAATTTTATCAAACAGGGCTGAGTCGAGTCGAGTAGCCCATCGAAGCTAACTCCAATTTTATCAGTACTCTAACTCTTCTCGTCTCTCTCGCTCCATCGCTCAGATCTCTCCATCTGCTCTCTTGCTTGGTCACTCTTCTCACTTCTCTCAGGTGCGCTCTCTCTCTCTCTCTCAGCTGTTTAAATTGGATAGAAATACTAGGTGTAGCCTTACAAAATTAAAAATGAAATCCCTTATAACCCATAAAATTAATGGTTCATTTATTACAAAAATTACCTAATTAATACCCTGCAAACCTTCTACGCATCCCCCTGTAGAATTTGAGAGATAATCTCCTGTAGCTGTGTGCGTTGCAATTAGAGGATTTCAAGTTTTGTCAATTCTATTTCTTGTTTTAAAGGAGGAATTTTGGTTCCGATCAGAGATTACACGACGCTCTTCGAATAGAAATGCTCACTCTTAGTGGCAGTTCTTCTCTCCTCCCTCGACTCAACAACAGGCGGAGCGCTCTTTCATTTGCTCTAAATAAGAGGAATTTAGTGATGAGAGCTCTAACAAGAGATATAATAGATATTTCTCTGGATGTAGCTGCCGATTCTCGAAAACACTTGTTTCCTATACTGGTAATCTACTCCGAATTTGTTTTGGGACTTTGATTGGTTCACATTTTTGAATTCTATAATTTGTAACTTGGTTCAGGATAAGTGATGTAGAAATCAATTCTTTATAAATTTTTGTGGAAGCTTAAAATTTCCTAAAATATGAGAATTTTGGATGCTATTGAGCAGTTGAGCTTGCTAAGTCCTAGCTTCAGGTTTTGAGATTTATTTGGGAAAACCTTAACAAAAATTTAACTTCTCTGGGTTTAGGGTTTATGACTTTTAATTGAAACTGACAATTTACAAAATTGTTAGTCCACGTTTTAATAATATATGAATAGACTGCTCCAGTAGTAAAATTTGTTTATTTCAGGTAAATGGTTGTACTGGAAAGATGGGACAGGCAGTGGCGGAAGCTGCTGTTTCGGCTGGGCTTGAACTTGTACCAGTATCTTTTAGCAGTGTTGATAAACCTGCCAGAACCCTAGAAATAGGTGACATTAAAATCAGAGTTCATGGCCCATCAGAAAGAGAAGAAGTTCTTTCATCAGTCACAGAAAAGTATCCTGATGTTGTTGTAGTGGATTACACAGTGCCTAATGCTGTCAATGGTACGGAGTGATACATAATATGTATATATTAATAGAAGTTTTGCGATATAGAGTCCACACTGTCAGTTAGTCGTGAGATAAATGTAAAGTCAATCCTTACGAAATAAGGTGCTCTTTCCTTAAAAAAGTTCATTGACAGAATATTTCGATGTACATACTTTGATAATAACATTGGATCCTCATGACTTGTATTTTCTGTTGTACATTTTCCATTATGAAATGAATTTGGCATGACTAGTCATTTTAAGGGATCGTTTTGATTTCACTGTTGGCGCTTGTGCACTGTTTTGCCTCATCTCTTTACTTAAAATTTAGACTAACGGTGCAAAAAGATAAACAATGGTAAGGCAGACCTTCATTTTGAAGTCCTCCAACAATGTAGGGGCCATTTTGCAAATACCTAAAGGCAGGGACACTAGTGTTTTAGTGGGTAGCATTGTGACTTATTGTAAAAAAAAAGAAAGTGCCTGCAATCAGTGTGATACATATGCTTGTATGTATCATATGATTTATAGTTTATACCATTGTATGCTGGTTCTTACTTGTTGGTACTGGATTTGACATTCTTTTGCACATTAATGTTGTAGCTTTCATTATGTATTTCTGTTAATTATCAAGAGAAGGTTAATCCTGTTTTGTATGACAGCAAATGCTGAGCTGTACTGCAAGTTTAAGGTGCCATTTGTGATGGGTACAACTGGAGGGGATCGCCAGTTACTTTACAAAACAGTTCAGGATTCAAATGTTTATTCCGTCATATCACCTCAGATGGGCAAGCAGGTTATCCTCGGTGTTTCAATCTCCCTTTTGTTTTCTATTTTTTCTATTTTTCTTTAGCAAATGGTCTCAAGCTACCATTTCCATTTGATAGGAAACATGGAAGTTCCATTAAATCCCTTTATGGTTGTTTTTTCTGAGTGTAGTTGTATAATTAATTGAGAATATGATATAAACTAATAATATTTACTTATGACATCTTAAATAAAAGACAAGTGGTAAAATTCTTGAGTCCCTTTTTTTGCCATGCATTTTTACAGATAAGTGTTTGAGAATAGTTAAATCTGTTGCTCATAACCTGGAGGGTTTTTGCACATATCAGGTGTCTAACAAAATGCTTTACGATGTTCCTTTTTAGGTTGTGGCCTTTCTTGCAGCAATGGAGATTATGGCTGAGCAGTTTCCGGGGGCATTTGCGGGATATAAATTAGAGGTATAAACTAGGGGTCTGCTATGTTTTGGTGGAAGTATTACTTTTATTTGTTAGGAGTCTCTCTTGATATTTCTAGGCTTCTCTTGTGAAGGTACTAATATGTGATTTGCACAAAGTCCCATGAATTTGTGAAACCTCTAGTCTCATAGTCTTATATGCATATTTCCAAATCGTTTTATCTTAATCTGAAATTTACTTGGGCAATCAATTTTGTCTAGTAACTATTACAGGTGAAACATTATTTATGGTTTTGAATCTAAGGCACTGAATTAGAACAAAGATTTATCTTGGTTGTTTGTCTCATAATTTTATGTAGGTTATGGAGTCACATCAGGCCACCAAATTAGACACATCTGGCACTGCTAAGGCAGTAATTGCATGCTTCCAGAAATTGGGTGCCATTTTTGATATGAATGAGGTATAATAGAATGCACTTGCTCTCCTTTTTCTTAAGCACACTTAGTTTACTTAGTCAATGTAAAAACGGATGAATATGGTAGTACTTGTGAGCTTCTATTGTCCCCTCACACTGTGTTCTCGAATGTTTTTATCAGAGGAAAAGTGACAAGGAAGAGAAGTGAAAGGTTATGTTAGGACCTATTTCCAATCAGATTGAAAGTTAGGGATCTCTAACTCTGATTGAAGAATTTGGGTGAATTTTGGGTTTGAGAGGTGTTGGTACAGTAATGGCGAAAAGGATAAAATGGAAGAGAAGCTCAATAATCTTTAGTTCATTTCATAATTGGTTTGATACAAAGCTTTGCCTTTTATAGGCGATCAAATTATAAGAAGAATAAAGAAAATCAGTAATTTAACCAACTCTAATGGACTAGGTGATGACACCTCAGTGTACACTACAGCTCTCCTTGCTGAGCTGGGCTCTCATTTCTTTAAACGGTTTTTTCAATCCTCTCCAGTGTTTTTTAATTGAAGTGTTATGTACTGTAAATGCGGGGTCCAGAGGGCATTGAGTGATGTAATTCAGGGGCCCTAGTGAACAGCAATATGTACTTTAATTCATTTCTGCCTGAGTTGATTGCCCTGCTGGCCGCTTTCTTACCCATTGCCCATCTCTTCCTCTCCCATTCCGCCTTTGACCAAGTCAAAATGGAATGCATTTTCTCCCAAATTGAATTGGGTTCGTGACAGGTTACTATTTAATTTGGTGCCTGAGTTTTCATTTTGGAGTAGTAGGCGACAGAAGCGAAATATCTCTTAGCATGTACATTTTAAATTGTTCCATGCTTCACACAATGTTTGGTTACTAGGAGGGGAATTGAATGGGAAGTTAGATGCAAGTTCCCTTTCAATTCCCCATTCCTTAAGAGGAAAGCAATGGGAGGTTATGTTGATTGTTGAAATATTTTCTTATCTATTTCTGTGCAAGAAAATTTCTGTGCCCTAGTATGGAGTTATTGATAGCCTTTTTATTTTTCTTGTGAAACAGATAAAAATGATACGTGACCCTGAGGAACAAATTAATATGGTAGGAGTCCCAAAGGAGCACTTGGCAGGCCATGCATACCATGTTTATAATCTGACATCACCAGATGATACGTAATGACTTTTCATTTAAATTACAAATGTAGCTGTCCTTAAATTGTTGTTATTCTTTATTTATATAAATTTTTTTTTTCATCAGAGTCTTTTTTGAGTTCCAACATAATGTTTGCGGCCGTTCAATATATGCTGAGGGGAGCATTGATGCTGCCATTTTTCTTCATAAGAAGGTCAATCACTATATGCTCTTTTCATTTTCTCAAATTCTTTCATTAAGTTGGTTAATTAATTGTTCAGTGCATATGAGCTTGCTTTAATGCTTTCGTGTGATTTCCCTTGGCTTTAAACTTGTGCCTCTCAATGGAGAAAAAGAGAAGCAAGAGAACTTAACTTCTTGCAATGCCTTTTATTGCTCTTGTCAGAGATATAGTTCAAAAGGTTACAGTTTTGTGCTACTTCGATTCAGGTTCAATCAAAGGCTGAGAAGAAAATATATGACATGATTGATGTGTTGAGGGAAGGCAACATGAGGTGAACGTCAACTTTTCCTTTGAATGTTGTATTAGCTTTAGCTTAAATTAGATGTTAGAATTGAAGATCTGCAAATTAAAATGAATCCTTCTTTCTTGCAATAAATTTTTATTAGACTGAACATCTCTTTTGTTTCTTATTTTGCATTGATCACCCCAGATAAATATGGATCCAGAAATCATATTTACTACTCTCGTTGAGTGATAAGGTCAAGATATCCTGTATGCTAATTCTAGGTTTAAAACTTTTTATTTGCCCTTTCTCCAACTTGACATCTTGGAATTTTGCCATTTAGTTAAAAAAGGATTAATTTTTTTATCCAACCTCTTCTCATATGAGCAACCCAGTTATATGAAAAGTAGTAATCAAATAGAAAACAATTCAGATAAGAACAGAATTCATATTTTTTTTTTCTTGGAGGAATAGATACAAACAGTAAAAATCCTGTAAAACTTGATGGCTGGATTAAGGTGGCAGAGCCTTTCCACATAGGAGAACATCAGAAGGAATAGGCATCTCATCCCATGGATCAATTGTGGTGGTATTAGGGTTTTTTTCCTTTTAATGCTAATTTAGATTTCTTGGGCGAAATACCTTGTCTTCATTTCTCTGGATCTTATATTTCCACATGCCTTCATTATCCACTGATAGCTAATAGCAGTCCATGAGAAGGAATATACCTAACAAAGAAGAAACGGGAAAAGATGTACTCATAGCAACAAATGATGATGGTAAAATAGCAAAACAATAACAACACTAGGTAACCCGAGTAACTTCAATAGTATTCAATTAAATTCTGTTAGGAGCAACATCAATTGATATACACCTGAATTGTAAATTGTGCTTGAGTGTCGACAAAAGGGCTCCAGTTGCCCCATCCGATGCTACAAGGAGGGGAATTGGTTAATGGACCAATTGGATGGCCCCCGTCACTCCTTTTTACTAACATAGGTGACTAAACTGTAAACTAGCTTAATTATCCTTTTTGAAGGAAGAAAATCGTGGGAGGTTGACTTCCCCCTCATTTAACTTGTTTAACTTTGCTTCAGCAGTTGGTGCATTCCTCTCCAACTATCAATCTGCTTCTTTTTACTATTTATTTTATTTTGTTTTATGATATCTTCTTCTGTTTCTTTCATTTCTCGTTTTTGATTTGCTGGAATTCACCCTTTTTTCTTTTCTTTATTTCTTTATTTTCATGAACTCGGGCTCTTCCTCTCTCTTTTGTCAGATTTCTTACCCTTCTATTTGAGATTTCCAAGATGTGTAAGCTTTCTTTCAGTTCTGTTCCATTAAACTTAATTTCAGTTTGTTCTTGGTTCATAAGGTTGAGAGGGGGCTTCCAAACTTAAATTTAGTTGAGGACTAAACCGAGGAAAGATGTTTATTAATTTCCATTGAAATATGAAAGTTTTTTTTTTTTTTATAAATGATGATGATGTAACATTGAGTACAGGAACGAACATAAAAATAATGGAAAATTTCTAGTGTGCCCATAGAAACATAAAAATAAATTGACTAATTTACCCTTTAATTTTTAATGGAGATGTCATGTATTTCTATTGTCTTCTTCTCTACTCTGCTCCCCATGTAGGAATCGACCTCTTGGTATTATTGCTTGCCCTCGGAATAAACTCATTCAGGTTTTGTATAATATAGGGTAGCGAACAGCAGTTCATCAACTATTTTTATTAGGTACTGTTGTACCCCTTAAGTTTCAAGTTTTTGTCTATGCTTCTAATGCCTAATTAAAGCTTGCTTAAATGATGCAATTTTAAACAATCGGAATAAAGAAAGAAAAATCAAAATGGAACAATCAGAGACACGACTCTAGTCTAGTCGGTTTATATTATGATTATCACCTTTTATTGTTGTTTTTGTCGGGGTATATCTTTTATCTTAGCCTACGCAATTTTCACACAATCTCACGATTTATTATTGATAGAAAGTTTAAACATAAAAGAGTAATAATATTCAATAATTCAAATGATTATATATTATAATATTGGTGCTTGTATCACTTTTTAATTTTGTATGGACTCGTTTTTCATGGTAGGAAGTTTCCAAGGCAGGCAATAGGCATTTAATACAAGTATTTTTTTTTTTGGTTTAAATCTGAAACCAATAAGCTGAACATCGTTATAATCCTGTTATTTAAATTTGCGACCAATAAAACCAAATGTTTTATCCTTTTATTTCGCATAAAGGGATGATGTACAAAATGCTAAAAAAATTCACATCTATTGTCGTTATCGAAGTGCAGCAAATACCGCATGATATATGATATCTGTCCGAACAAAATGAAGCAAAAAATAATACTATCATATTTTGCTTTTCTCTAAAATGAAGCCTTTTCTTTTGATTGTTTAACTGACTCTGACTTTAATAATTGTAGATCAAGTCTGACTCCGTTCTTGATTTTCGTTGAATCCGTAGTTCAAGTCTTCAATTACTGTACCAAACTCGTTCATATGCGATTATTCAAGCGTAAATTCAGAACTGTATTCATTTATTATGTGCATAGTAGACATCACTGTCCAAGTATTTATTTGATTATAATATGTTTCAAAAAATTTCGAACTTTTTTCTTAAAGATTTTTTTTCAATGTTAGCAATTTTACTATTTTTTTTAAAAGTAGTTGACTAGCCGACCGATTTCTATTAGAAATCAATCCAACCGAAAACAAGTACCCAAAACAGATACTTTGAACCCAGCTATTAGTACATCAAAGTCATACAAAATAACTATATCAGCAAAAAAAAAATCATAACAGATTACAAAAAAGACATCTAAACCAAACAAACTAAAAGCCAAAGACCAGTAATCTAAAAGATCACAATCTATATCGTCATCATCTTCATCCAGAATGGCGCCAGACATTGGAGAGAAAAGACTGCCATGTCCAAAATCCTCCCTGATCAAATGCAATTGGGCGTATAGATCCTCTTGTGCCACTTGTATTGCTGGGCTTCCTGACTGTGACACCAATATGTCCACTGTTGTGGTCAGATTCAGGTTGATTCTGTTGGGTAATTCGCCTGTAAAATTCTGATTTTCGGGAAAAGCCGCGAAATTTTGCATAAATTTTTTTCGAGAAATTCTGTTTGAGAATTTTATCTTGCCAAATTACTTTTAAGAAAAATTTTCCGATAAATTCTGCTCGGGAATTTACCGCGAAATTCTGACTTGGCTTACGGTGCGGAAAGAACATAAAATCAAAATTTTACATTCTACCATAAGCCGAGGATCTACACCCCGATTGATTCCTAAAATAATATTTATTTAATATTTAAATAAATTTAAATAACATTTGTACCTTTTTCCAATTCAAATTGGAATATAACTCTGGCACGTAGCACCAGACGTCTGATGCCTCTATCAGTCGTCCACCAGGAACAACCAGAGAGTCGGTATTTCCTTTGCTAGAAATACTATACTGACTTTACGCTAAAACACTATTCACGAATATTGAAAAAACTGATTCACGACTTTCGCAAAAACAGATTCACGAATATTCACAGAAACACTATTCACCGTAAATACTATATTTACGGTAAATACACTATTCACAACTCGCAAGAATATACGCGGATTACGTATTTCTTTCTTTTCTACGCAAAACACTATTTGGGAGAGAAAACGAGAAAGAGAAAATATAACCGAATCGAATCGAGTCGAATCTGATTTTTATATTTTCTCTCACATGTACCCCTCTATTTATAGGGTATAGGGTCGGTTTGCCAAAAGACCAAAATGCCCTTGGCAAGGTCAGATTTGGGTGAAAAGATCAAATTGCCCTTTGGCCCAAAATTCAAATGAATTAATTTTGGGCTTTTAATTTGGACTTTTAATTTAAATTCTAAATTTAAATTTGCCAAATTCAAATGGACTTTTAGCGCAAAATATTAATTAATATTTATAATCCATTTATTATTAATATAAATATTCTGAACAATTATGAACAATTATATTTTCTTGCGACTGTTGTTGCGATAAATTTATACAACGTGTCGTATACGCTTATAAATTTAATGTGTTTAAGTTTGTCATCTCTATGGCATTTATTTATTAATTATAACATTTATAATTAATTAAATAATTAATTCTCTGATTACTTTCCTATTGGTATGATCCGATGGGATCTGTGTTATGTTGGCAATAAAATTAAAACTCATTTTAATTCTATAAATCATAAGCGGCATCTGGCAGAATGCATTATGACTACCCAATTGACACAGATGATTTTGTACAATACAATATCACGATCCATAAACAATTTGCTCGTGTTAATTCTTATGTCTCATAGTATCAGATCAGTTTCAAGGTAGGTATGTGTCATCCTTGCAAACTTAATCTTTTCTCGATCTTAAGTAGAATATCAAATATGATTAACTATTTAATCATACCGTGCACAAATAATCTTACTTTATCAAGGGGCCCGGTGATACTATCACCCGTAATGTATACGAGAGACAATAGTAGTCTTGGTGAACATCTCTCCTCCGCACAAGTCATGTATACTGAAATGTCATCTGTATAGCTACTTTTTACGGATAGCGTTGAACAACACTCACGAATACACACTTCTCATGTAGGAAAGACGAACCACCTCATACTTTAGAACTTAACACTAAATGAAACATTAATGACACTAACATTTGTACCTTTTTCCAAATTCAAATTGGAATGCTGAATAACTCTGTCACGTAGCACCAGACGTCTGATGCCTCTATCAGTCGTCCACCAAGAACAACCAGAGAGTCGGTATTTCCTTTGCCAGAAATATTATACCGACTTTACGCTAAAACACTATTCACAAATATCGAAAACAGTAATTCACGACTTTCGCAAAAACAGATTCACGAATATTTGCAGAAACACTATTCATCGTAAATACGATATTTACGGTAAATACACTATTCACAACTGGCAAGAATATACGCGGATTACGTATTTCTTTCTTTTCTACGCAAAACACTATTTGGGAGAGAAAACGAGAAAGAGAAAATATAACATGTATTTTATATATGATAAGTGAATAATTAGAATTAGACTCCTAAGTAAGTTGATAAATTCACTAACTTGTATATATTGTATATGAAGTAGGGCTGATGGGTGAAATCGTGATCAGGCTAATAAAATTTATAATCCGGTTTACTATCGAGTCAGATTACAAGCGCATAATCCTATCGAGTAGTATAATCGAGCGTCGATCCGTAGAAAATAAGATTTAAGGTTTTGAGCGATTAAATCACAATCTTTCAAAAGACTAGAAAAAATCTGAAATTCAAAAGTTGTTGTTTTTTATCTTTGTATTTGGCGAAAATTAAAAGTAAATAAAATAAATAAGATAGAGGTGTAAATTCCTAGGGTTTTGGCATACCGTTCTGACTTCAATCCGCTTTGGTTTCTACTTTATTTGATGTTGGTTTTCAGATGTTGTATAAGGGTTTCTAATCTAATTTAGTGTTGTCGTTTTCGTCTAACAATTACCTTACCAATCAATAGATCCCGTTAAATCTTATCTCAATTGGTGCAAGGAGATCTGTGATTAGCCCAAAAGTTTCAGACTTCACTTACTGGGTACGTTGCCCTACTATCTTGGTTTTATTGAGTGTCCCCATGGTAAGGCAAGACAATGCGACATTCGTCTACGAATGTCGAGACTCCCATGTATACTTTTGTTGATCCAATTAATGGTATCTCCGGCTAAGGTCTCCACCACTAATTTAGTATTTTTATTCTCCTTTATCCCAATTCGATTAGTCCAATGGTGACTAACTTTCCTGTGTGGCAATCACATGACGGTCTAGACTAATAAAAAAAATCAAATAAGATCGAACATAAAACGCAAAAGTAATCGAACAAAAAAAGACTAAACAATGATCAAATAGAAATATATATCAAAGCATCATGAGTAACAAGGTTTACTACCAACCCTAAGAATCTAAACTTAGCCGCTGAATGACATGTTTACAAAGAGATAAGAGAAATATACAGCCATACACGAAGTACCCTCCTACTTAGTCTCTACACACTCCTCTCTTCTCACTTAATAAATAAAAACACCAAAGTGTTCAGTCCAGGGTTTTTTTTATAGGAGTGAAGGAGCACCTGGAGATGAGTGGAGTCCAAGTCATCTGAGCTGGATACAGCTGTCAAAGAATTCACCAAAGGGCATATTGGGTACGATCCGTATTAGCTGATACGAACCGTACTCCCCTTGTGCAAAAGTTAGCGCTCTAGGAGCTAATGCGTATTGAGCCTCTGTAGGTCCGTACTGGGGCTCTGGTCCGTATTGGCTGATACAGTCTGTACCAAAGCCTTAGTCTGTGAGCTGTGTTTTTCCGATCGACCCGACTCTTGCTGCAAATGATGTAAAATAGCTTTAAAACATGGTTCCTGCACTAAAACATAAAATATGGCAACATTAACCTTTTTCACATAATAATTAAACATAAATATGAGAAAATAAGGCAAAGCCCTACGTAATTCACTACCAAAATCAGCTTGATCAAGGGCTATAAATGAGCCGAGTTTGAGCGAGTTACCCCAACTCGTGCTCAGTTCATTTAGTTAATGAGCGAGTCAACTCGAGTTGGGATGGCAATAACGAGCTGTAAAGCCAACTCGAGTTCAGCTCATTACCAACTCTAGTTGACTCACAACTTGTTTATAACTCGTTTGACCAGTCATTTTCCTTAGTTATAGTTATATAGTAGTAAGAGTTTATCTAAATACAAACGATTCAAATGGCTTAGTAAGAGTTTATCTAAACACAAATAATTCAAACATAATTAATAAGACAACTAACAAAACAAACAATTCAAATAGCAGCTTATGAGTCATTTAAAAGGGCATGAATTTACTGTGACGAATTTTGTGTTACTCGAGTTGTTAATGAGCGAGTTGGGGTATGCTCAAACTCAGCTCATTTATTAAATAAGTTAGCTAACTCGAGTTAGAACTGACTCGAGTTGTAAATGAGCGAGTTAAAGTGAGCAGTTAGCGAGCGAGTTATGAGCAAGTTACGAGTTTGAGCAATTTTGTACAATGAATGGTATAGAAATTTTATGTAGGATCAGTGAATAAGAAAAATATACGGTGTTAATTAGAATTTGTTTCCAAAGTTAATGGAGTTGATACACTCACTTTGTATAGACTATCAGTGTATCTTTTTATTTTTTGATTAAATTTATTTTAGAGAACTTTTTTTTTTTATTAAAATTGTTAGTGTATCTTTGACGGGACAATCAATGCTTTATGCAATTGTATTACGAGGAGGGATCAAGTTACAACAAATTTGAGTTATAATAACCATTTTTTTTATTTTTCAAAGTCCAAATCGTCGATCCAAACCGTTCAACATGATCTCCACAATAAAATGTGCTTGCAGATCAAATTTTACATTTTTTTTGAATTGTTTTACTATTTATTAAGTATTTTACAAAAAAAAAGTCATATTCAGACCATTGAATTTGTACCCATCTTAATAAATAGTATAAAAATTCAAAAAAAATGTAAAATTTGATCTGCAAGCACATTTTATTTAGATAATCATGTTGAACAGTTTGGATCGACGATTTGGACTTTGAAAATGAAAAAAATAGTTGTTGTAACTTTGTTGTAACTTAAATTTGTTGTAACTTGATCCCTCCTCTTGTATTACTGTTTTGAATAAAAAAAATTGTTATGTAGATTAATTTTTTCTTGTAAAATCAATTGAAAAGAAGGATAATATGTAGTATAGTACGTACATGTCAACTTTAATTTATTTAACGACGCTTGGAAAACAACTAAAAATTTAATAATATATATATTATATAGTCGATACTACAAGTGATATAATTGAACCAACTAATGAGACAAAATATTTTGTTGAACTCTGTTGAATATATAATTGAATTGTAAATAGTAGAAGAGAGGAGTATACTATAATTTAAATTATTTGTAGTCAAATTCTTGCATGATCTGTTTTATTGAAGGTCGCAGTAAATATAATGAGAAAATAATTTGTTTTGCAAATTTAGTTAATTTGTTAAGAACTTAGTTGGTACGGAGTACAAAATAGTGACAAAATTTGTGAATTTTTTTTTGGGTATAAATGAACTTAATTTGGTCATGTGTTTGGCAGAAATTTCATTAAAGTGATAAAATTTGTGAAATATTTATCATATAAATGAGCTTAATTTGGTCAATTGTTTGGTAGAAATTTCATTAAAGTTTGTGTTTTGAAATATGGACTATATTTAATTGGAATTTAGGAAAATAAAAAATATATATAGACCTGTAAATAAGAGTAGAACTAGGGTGCTCCTAAGCTCACCAAGCCCTTCGTGAGCACGACTCTAAAACCTATCAAATTGACTTCAAACGACATTTTCAAACCGTTAGATGTTCAATCTATATTAAAATGTTGGAGACCAAATTTTACATTTTTTGGAATTTTTTTACTATTTATTAAGATGGTTTGAAAATCGCTGTTTTTATTAAAATTCTGCACCATTGGAAAACAGTGATTTTCAAACCATCTTAATAAATAATAAAAAAATTCCAAAAAATGTAAAATTTGGTCTCCAAGCACATTTTAATATAGATTGAACATCTAACGGCTTGAAAATGTCGTTTGAAGTCAATTTGATAGATTTTAGAGTCGCACTCACGGAAGGGCTTGGTGAGCTTAGGAGCACCCTAGTTCTACTCATGTAAATAATTTTATGTTGTTATCCCTAACATGCATTTTGATGAGCAAGTCTGAAGTCTGAACTGTTGGAATGGGTTGTATATGAAACAAGTTTGAAACTTGGTGGCCCAAATAGGCCCATAACATCTTAGAAATCACAGAGGTAATCACTTTATGGCCCAACAATAAAAGCTCAGCCCCAGATGATGGTTTTACGGAAGAATGAGTGAGGCTATGGTGCTATGCATAGCACGGATGAGGTCCGTGCTACGGCTCAAAATTTGACTTTTTAAAATTCTAACGGTCGATCCAACCGTTCAATGTGATAACCATATGAATATGTACTTGCAAACTAAATTTTATATTTTTTTGAATTTTTTTACTATTTTTTTAGATAGGTAGAAAAATCAGTGTTTTCTGAAAATTCTGGACCATCAAAATTCTACCTATCTAAAAAAATAGTAAAAAAATTCGAAAAAATATAAAATTTAGTTTGCAAGTACATATTCATATGGTTATCACATTGAACGGTTGGATCGACCGTTAGGATTTTGAAAAGTCAAATTTTGAGTCGTAGCACGGACCCCATCCGTGCTATGCATATCACCATAGCCTCACTCCGGAAGAATTCTACCCAAAATTCGGCCTCTTACAAAAACTGATTTAATTGCGTAGAGCATCTCCATCGGCTTTCAAATAAAATTGCAAAGTCTGATGTGACAACTGCAAAGTGCTTTCAAAAGATTAATCTGACAAAGTATTTTATTTCTATTCGCTGTCGTACCGTTCTTTACTAAAATTCTCTCTTCTCTAGTTACAAATTCATGGTGTGGTAGGGTGTCGGTTTGGGCAAAACTACACAAACACTCGCTACTATCAGACTTGAAGCACTTGGTGCGGTAGGGTGCCAGTGGGGTGATTCACAGGGCCGGTCCTGAAGATTTTGGGGCCCGGGGCGGGAGAAAAATTTGGACCCTTTATGTATAATTTTTTATCAAAATAATATATGGAGAACTCCTATTATATTTATCTTTAGAAAAATTAATATTAGAATCTCTAATAGGACCATTCTCAACAAACAAATTTCTCAATTTGGAATCTAAACCATCTCACACAGATAACGAATAATCTAAGCACTCAGACACATAATTAATTTTTTCATTATTTTCACTAGTCTCATTTTCAAGCACATTTGTTATTTCTTCATTTATCTCATTTTCATTTTCAGACATATTTGTTGTTTCTTGATTTACCTCATCTTCATTTACCTCATTTTCATTTTCAGATACATTTTTTGTTTCTTCGTGCACCTCACTTTCAACTTGGTTTTCCAAAAACTCATTTTGTGGTTTAATTTTCTTCCAAAGCTTTTGAATAGAACATTTTTGAGGTTTTAGTTTTTCTTCTTCCTCTCTTTTTCTATTTCTTTTTTCGCTGACTGATGTATGTTTTCTAAGAAACATTGTTTTAAATTAAAAATAAAACAAAGTAGTAGAAGGATAGAACTTAGGTAACGAGACAAACATAGCGTTAAGCCGCCGGCAGTCCAATTCAGAGGTCGCGTCGATGCGTCGATGCTTCGATGCGTCAGCCTCGCCCTAACCAAACGCCGCTTTCGCCTTCGCCTCGCACTCGCTGTCACATAACGAGATCGTGACTCGTGAAAAGAACTAAGTTTCTTAATTTCTTTCTTCCCTCATTTGTTGATTTACTGAGCAGAAACGACAGTCGGCGGAATTAGATTTATTAATTTTTTTCTTGCTTCAGTTTTATTTTAGGCTCTATTAAATTGTTGACTTTTGTTTGTTGTTTTTAACATATACATTTTTTTTTTGGGGCCCTGTTGGATTTTGGGGCCCGGAGCCATCGCCCTGGCTACCCTGGGTCAGGGCCGGGGCTGGTGATTCAATGGACTTGAAACACTCGGTAGAGTAGAGTGCCAACAAAAAAAGGATCCGAAGCACTCGGTACGCGTATGATACCACAATCATGCTAATGATAAGTGGGAATGATGCAGAGATGCTGTCGAAATTCCCTCTTAATTAGACACGAAAATGATATTCGAATGAATTAAATCGAGACCAAGATGCTGCTAGAATTTCAAAAGAGTAAAAAAAAAAAGAGTGCAACTTGAGTAAGGTGATAAAACAAAGTGTCATAATGGAGATGTGTAAAGAAAAAAAGAAACAAAGAGATCAAATTTGAATGATAGACATACATGTCTAAGAATAAAATTGAAACAAAAACACATCATTTCTAAGAATTTTGTAGAAGTTTGAAATGTGCACAGGTTGGAGGAAATATTGCTAAACTATGTGCATAAAAAAAAAAGGAATGATCTAGAAATTAAAAATAAAGTAACATGAATTGCCGAGTGATGCTTTACGAGATTTATGTTAATCAATTGTGATAAGAGATATCAGCATGTGAATTTGTTTCACCGCTATAACAGTGGTGTATCACAATGAAAAAAAAAAAAACAACACAAAGTTTCATGTCCACAAACCTCTACCGAAATTCATATGAAATAAAAGTATGTCAGATTTTAATGTCAATGATGTTCACAACAATTATCTCACCGTTACAATGATTCACCGTTAATGTCAATGATCTTAAAACGTGACTTATTAGTATGTCAAGCAATGATTCATGTAAATGCTCTCAAAAGAAGTATACAAATTGAAATCTATGAACTCGAGAATAAAGCGTGTCAGATGTCAAGATCTTTTGTCATTATCAACCTGAAATAAAGAAATTAATATCACTAAAGCGTGGATTAGTAACGACACAATGTGATCTAAATATCAAACCAAGCGCACTCCAAATTAGAAAGAAAAGAGAAGGGAAGTGATGGAAATGAAAGAAAATTAGGAGGTCATTAAAGATTCTTGCCCTTCAAAGTAGAAGGAAATAAATTTTCAAAAAAAAAAAAAAAATTGAAAGAGTAATCTCTCCATTTATCTTTATTCACCTCTCTTTACCTCTTCTAATTTTTAATTCGGAAGCACACTCTTAAATAATTGATCATACATTTTTTTTTCGCAACCTTTAATAATGTACTTGCCACACTATAGGATTAAAATCATTAAAATTAAAAATTATGTGATAAGAATAATGTCACTCATATACCAATTTGTTGAACCTAAAATGGCCCAAAAGGACTTGGAGGCAATTCATAAGTGTCTTGATCCAAATTAATTAGTTCTTTTTAATTTGGTGCGTAATTAATTTCAAAGGCAATCTACAGTGATGATAAAATAGTTAACAACGTCCCCTTAGTTGCTAACGTGTGTGTGTGTGTGTGTGTGTGTGTGTGTGTGTGTGTGTATAAACACATTTTGAAATTTAAACTATTTAGACTAATTTAAAATTATTATTCAAATTATTGAAATAAATACCGCCAAGTAATTTCTTCTTTTATGTTTAGCTTGATATAGTTAACAACGGTTTAGTTGGTAACATATATATATATATATATACATTTTTAAATTTAAATTGTTTAGACTAATTTTAAAATTATTATTTAAATTATTGAAACAAATACCGCCAAGTAATCCCTCTTTTTTATGTTTAGTTAGTTACTGATGTTTAAATCTGTAATCTTCCCTACGTAAAGTATTGGTTGACGGGTCCGTATTAATAGAAAATACATTGCATCAAGATCCGTGCTGTAAAATATTTAAACGGTTCAGATCTTTCGCAAATGAACTCAAAATCAATATCGCAAATTCGCAATGAACTCGTCTCCTATTGGGGACGGGTAGGGGTGGGGGTGGCTCATAATGTGACCATTTCCGACAAGAAAAGAACACGTGACAAGTGTGACATCCATCTATAGTTCTATACGGGCGGGGCGTGTAAGTGTGTAACATATGCTGGGGACATCTATCTCCGCTCCTTTTCTTGAAACGAACAGAGAAACCCAACATCAGTTCCAGATTCAGACCCCAACGGGGGAGAAGCAGTAGCTGTAGCTGTAGCTGTAGCTGGACACACACACACACACACACACGCGCGACCCTTTTCCTTTTATCCCCAGACTCAGATCCAGCCAGGCAGCCATATATTAAAGACTCTCTCACTCTTCCGATAAGAATTGAAGATTACGGAAAAAAGGGTGAGGAGACGAAACAAACCCTTCTTTAGGGTTTCGTCGGAGATGAGCCGCCGCGTGCGGAGGCGCTGTGCCGCCACTGACAAGGGCAAGCGCACTGTTCCGTCGGATGACTGCGCCGTGTCCATATCCGTTACACCCGGCTCACCTTATACCGTCGACTGGACCTCTTTGCCCGACGACACCGTGGTCCAGCTCTTCTCCTACCTGAACTATCGCGACCGTGCGTCTCTATCCTCCACGTGTCGCACCTGGCGCGCTCTCGGCTCCTCCTCTTGCCTCTGGGCCTCCCTGGACTTGCGTTCCTACCGAGTCAGTATCCCAACTGCAATGGCTCTCTCGACCCGCTGTGGTCATCTCCGCTGCCTCCGTCTACGGGGCGCTGATTCGCTTTTCTCCATTTCATCCCTCCGTGCGCGGGGCCTTTGTGAAATCTCTGCTGATGGGTGCCGTGGTCTCACTGATGCGACATTAGCAGTGCTTGCGGCCCGGCATGAGGCTCTCCAGAGTATCCAAATTGGGCCTGACCCACTAGACCGTCTGTCAAGCGACGCGCTTCGCCATGTGGCAGTGTGCTGTGCCCAGCTCAGGCGGCTCCGTCTTTCAGGTCTCAGAGAGATAGACGGCGAGGCAATTTCAGCCTTTGCGACGCACTGCCCAGATCTTGAGGAGGTCACATTCCTTGATTGTGGGAGTATAGAAGAGGGGGCGATAGGAAAAATCATGTCTTTGCGGTTTCTGTCTGTTGCTGGGTCCCGCAATGTCAAGTGGGCTACCGCCTCTTTAGCATGGAGTAACCTTCCCAATTTACTTGGTTTAGATGTATCACGAACTGATGTGTCTCATATAGCTGTGTCTCGGCTTCTCTCCCAGTCAAAAAGTTTACAGCTTGTGTGCGCTTTGAACTGCCCTTCAATTGAAGAACAAGAGACGAACAACCCCATCATCTCGAAAGGAAAATTACTTCTCACCATTTTCACTGATATTTTCAAAAAGGTCGCTTCTTTGCTGTTCCCAGACTCTTCGGCTGACTCGAAATTGGTGTTTGATCAATGGCGGTGCAATGTGAAGAACAAAGATAAGAGCTTGGGCGATATGATGACATGGCTTGAGTGGATTCTGTCACACTCCTTGCTGAGAACTGCGGAGACAAACCCTCATGCCATGGATGAGTTCTGGCTGAAGCAAGGGACATCTCTGTTGCTAAGTCTGGCGAAGAGTATGCAAGAGGACGTGCAGGAGAAGGCCGCAACAGCTCTTGCGACATTTGTGGTCATAGATGATGAGAATGCAAATGTGGATCCTGCCAGGTCAGAGGCGGTGATGAAAGATGGCGGCATTCCTTTGCTGTTAGAGCTTGCTAGGTGTTATAGAGAGAGTGCTCAATCTGAGGCTGCAAAGGTTATTTCATTTGGATATATTTAACCACTAAATTTCGGTAAATTAGTTGAAATTGCTTGTTGTTTCTTCAACTGTCATTCATGCATATATTTGACATATTCTGTATGTAATTCTTTAATATATCTTAAAAAAGAGTGTTATCAAGATTGCATCCAAACCCAGATGTTCTGAATCTCTGTTCAGAGCGTTCCCTTCTTCTAAGGGTTTGGAGTTCTATAATTTACTACCTGTACACTGCATTTACACACCAGTACGGTCCCACTCCTTGGCAGCATTGGCTTGCAACCACATGTTATCATCCGACCTTGAGTGCCAATCATGTCTCAGTTTGACATTAATTTCAATCATGCAATTGGGCTTCAGCCCAGACATAACTTGGCTGTTGGTTAAACCATAATTTGCAATTAAGCCTTTGTCGAGCTCAGTTGTTGTCAGTAGTAACCCAAGTTACTTGAAGTTTAACCTCAATTGTGTGATTACCATGAAACAAGCCAAAGTAGAAAACACAACAGGGAAAGTTTGTGGCGTCTCTCGTTTGGTTTTGTGGATCTATGTCGGTAAATCTTTTTTCATGATGATATACTAAATATGGTGTTATTATATATATACACTTATTTGAGTTCATTTTTTTTTTTTGGTTCTATAGGCAATTGCAAACTTGTCAGTAAATGCAAAGGTTGCAAAAGCAGTTGCAGATGAAGGTGGTATTGTAATACTTACAAATCTCGCAAGATCGATGAATCGGTTGGTGGCTGAAGAGGCTGCAGGTGGCCTTTGGAACCTCTCAGTGGGAGAAGAACACAAGGTTCCGAATTTTAATCAGAGTTATAAACATGATTGTTACTGTTTGAGTTCCTGTGATGAGATCATAGGGTGACAATCTCATCACGTGTCTTAAAAAAAGTGTATGTGATTTTTAAATCATGCTGCTAAAAGAAACTATGAGTGCTTGGCAAATTACAATGTTCCATACATAGAGATGCTTGGTTCAATATGATTTTGTTCTACCTAAATTGATCCAAATCACATCTATTGTGATGATGGTCCTAAATTGCCTAAATTATCTAATTAGGAGTTGTGATTGGATCCAAATCACTTCTTCTCTGCTGGTGCTTGGATGTATATTTACTATTTTTCTCTCTTTTTGTTTTATATTATAGGCTGCAATTGCGATGGCAGGCGGGGTGAAAGCTTTGGTTGATCTCATTTTCAGATGGAGCGAGGGAAATGATGGAGTTCTTGTATGCCTCTTTTAAATACCAAGACCTCACAATATTCATAAAAGAACAGTAAATAGAATGAGTGGTCCTTCAGTTTTCCTAGTTTGTCTCACTAGTTCCCAGCATTTTAAGATCTACCACTTTGGTCCTGTAAAAGTTAAATTTTGTATCATGTTATTCTTCTTTTGGATCCAAGGAGAACTGATGACAAAAAATGTCACATAAGTGCTTTATAAAGGCTTTGAAGGGCCATTTTGTAATTTATCCAAATGAAAAAATGGAACTACTGCACTAATCCACTCCTTAAAACTTACAGGAAAGAGCTGCAGGTGCACTAGCTAATCTGGCAGCTGACGATAAATGTAGTTTGGAGGTGGCGAGGTCTGGAGGTGTTCATGCTCTTGTCAAGCTTGCTCGCTCTTGCAAAGCCGAAGGGGTCCTTGAACAGGTCTACTTGTTGACTGTTCTTTAGAACTGTACAAATTTAATGTGTTGATTTGAAAAACCTCAATTTCTCGTGTGATTGACCTGTAGGAAAAGTGAGATATCTTGTGTTATCCTTCAAACCATTCCAAATTTCTCACATGCTCCTCCTCTTGCTATGTTTGTCCGAAGAACATCTGATCTATTTCCTATTTCTTTTTAATTTGTGTTGAGAGAAATGGTGAAATGCCTGAGAAGGGTTAATAGGCCCTTTAAAGAAATGAGCCAGTAGATGAAGGATAATTTTCATTGTTTGTAGGGTGCACGTTATATTCCGTAGGTTTTGGGGCACACATGAAATTGTCTCAAAATTATAAAGAATGAGATTTTTCATGATGTCATCATTTAGATGCACTGCATATAATAACAATGCAATTTGGACAACAACAACAACCAAGCCTTTAGTCCCAAACAAGTTGGGGTAGGCTAGAAATGAAACCCAACCGGAGTCGTGAGGGTTTTGTTTCCATAAAAAGGCTGTATTACGTTGGCTCGCCATGCCTATCACAACCCTCCTTTTTCCTGGCTTGGGACAGGCTGTGTAGAAACTACACAGGTGGAGTTAGCAATGCAATTTGGAGGTTATCTTAAATTCTATACAAGGATTTATGCTGGAAAGATGTCCAACGCTGCATGATAATTGTGCAAATTTGTGTTCCTCAAGTGAAATTTTGGTTTAATTTCATGGTTTGACATTCTTACAAAGTTATAAACCTCTCTAGGCTGCTAGAGCATTGGCTAACTTGGCGGCACATGGAGATAATAATGGTAATAATGCGGCTGTGGGCCAGGAAGCAGGTGCTCTAGAAGCACTCGTACAGCTCACTTGTTCTCAGAATGAAGGTGTAAGGTATCAACTATGCTTACATAACCTGAAAAATAATTTGCATTGCTCCTGTGCTCTCCCTTTTTCCCATTGTTGAAGGAGCTTATATTTTTAATCATCAAGATATATCAGCAAATGGACCAAAAAGATGTCCCTATGATATTGGCATCTTTCACTGTATAGTGTTCGGTTGGGACAATAGAAAAATAATATTGTGGTAAATTCCATGGGTTAATTACCTTATTCTTTCAGCGAGTAGCTTGACTTCGAATAGTGCTTGTCCTTAATTTCTGAGTAACAATTGATTGACCGATCTGTACCTTAAGCCAATTTTATATCAGACAAAAGCTTTATATTGGGTCATTTTGTAAATTTATGTTTTCTTGTATTTTAAAAAAAATAACAGGCAAGAGGCAGCTGGTGCATTATGGAACCTATCATTTGATGATAGGAACCGCGAAGCTATAGCTACTGCTGGTGGTGTAGAGGCCTTGGTAAGCAATCCAACTTTCTTTTTTTCTTTTTGTCAGGTCTTAGATGCTAGCTTCACAAGCCTGATTACCGGTCAGCTCATCGTAATCCTTTTCCTTCTTAGAAATTCACAAAAGATCCCTGCATTATACTACAATGGCAAATGTGACCCTCTTTCATTGGGATATCTAAAAAATAGTCTCTTCATTACTTCTGGAATTAGATTGATATTACAAAAATGCCACTAACAATTTCCTTATGCAACATCAAGTTACCTTTTTTCTTTTGTTAGAAAATTGTCCCACTTAGTGTGCAGAACTTGAGTGTGCTCACTTGAATTCTGTACCTGCTTCTTACTAGATCCCTCAAGAAAATTTCTAAGCCTTGGGGTCTGCTCCTGAGTTGGGAAGAAACGGGAAGGGAAGGTAAGAAAACGAGGAAGGTAGAGGGGTTTTCCTCATTTCCCTTCATTCACCTCCATTCACCTCCTGGAATTAAAACTCGGGAGCAAGGTGGATATGTCTCTTTCTCCCCTCCTTCCCATTCACCTCCTTTACCCAAACTCGGGAGCAGACCCTAATCTCTTCGTCACCAAATCATACTCATAAAAGGGAACGGCATGAAATTGGGCAATATCAATCATTTATAGCAATTTACCCAAATTTGAATCCAAAGTAGTATGCTTCTATCATTGAAAGATCAGGAACAGACCAACGAAAAAAAGATTCCAGAATATGTGTATTAGGTAGAGATTGCCTCATCAGGCGAAGGCGCGATACAACAATATTGATGCGAATGGTTTTGAGAGGTTTGGTGGGGTTAATAGTCTGGAAAGAAAGGGGGTGGGGGCGGGCAGCAAGATAGAGAGGTATATGGAATTTCTGTTAATTTGTAACAAAATGAGAGAAGATGATAAAGAGGGGTATATGGAATTTCTTCAAAGTTAAATGTTCATACTTCGCTTATGCCACAACTCATTTTGTTACAAATTGCATTGGGTTCTTAGATAGACTCAACAAAGCTTACAATTAAGAATTTATTTTAAATTTAGAATAAAATAAATGAAATTAACAGAAAGATAAGAAGTTTCTTTCTTTGGGGCTGAAAAGCCCCATGTGCCGTCCCTGTTTTTATATTTGGAGCTGAAAGGTCCCACATGCTTGCTTCTTCACGCACTGATTTTCATTGCAACATTCACATATGAGGAAGGAACAAGGGAGTTTGTCTGATAAGTTTTGACACATCGGAACCACGTCATGACAAGAATTCAATAGGATTCAGTAGAATAGAGTTCAATAGAATAGATGAAAATTGAATTTTGATGATCAGAATAAAAATTGAGATGAGAAAGAACCTAATTGAAAAAATGAAAAAATAGTCATAAACTTAACTCTATTTACAATGAATGCCACCGATGTATTTCTTAGGGTTTTTTCTAGTACTGACAAATTTCACATAATAATATTTAAAAAATACAGAAATCGAACGGTAATAGAGAGGAGAAATAGACGGAGTGCTTATCGGCAGTTTAGAGAAACATATTGAAGTCGTTTTGTAGCTTTCTGATCGTCGCTGAAACGAGAAGGGCGAGAGGGTAAAGAACGAACTTCATATTGCCAAATCGTCTCTCGCCAAATCTCACCCTTTTTCTGAGGAATTCACTGCGCGATTTGGTGGGAAAAAAGTCACGCCGAATCGTTTCTTATCTGCTTTGCCGCCTCCTTCCGATCAGTGAATTTGTTAAATCGCGAATTCCATTTCGCGTTTGAGGGAGAGAGATTTGGTTCCGATCGGACTGTAAAGGGCTAGGGTGGGCAAATAGAACAGAAGAGAAAAAGATGGCGAGAAGGATTAAAGCAGTATGTGGAACTTTGGGTTGGGGAATGTTCATTAAATGGAATACTTTAATGTTACATATAAGTAAGCATAAGGTTAACTATATTTTAATTAGCTATAGAGAATCATTTTGAATTCTCTGTGAAATGAAAGGGCTCTTTTGCAATACTCAGCGAGGCGGGTTTTTTTCAATTCATTCATAATTTGAAGTTTTTTTTTTTTCAAATTCATCTTTTCGTTGTGTTGGTTTGCTCCTTCATAACACTGGCCTAAATTGCAAAACTTGCTTTATTGTAAGAAGGCACTAGTGTAATCCTGTTTTTGTGCTTGTTTGTTACTGTCATGAATTTAGGTGGCACTGGCACGAGAATGCACAAATGCATCAGAAGGCCTCCAGGAGAGAGCTGCTGGTGCTTTGTGGGGATTGTCTGTTTCAGAAGCTAATAGGTATTTACTTTTTCTATACTTGGATGATGTTTTGTATAATCTCTTTCTGAATAATAAAAAATGGAGTGCTTTCCTGAAGATTTTGTTTTGCTTTTCGCATCTCACCTGCTATTCTTTTTGTTGACTTTATTTTATGTTGAATTAAGGTTTTTTTTTTTTCATTTTTGTTGAAATCGTCTCTCATGGTTCTTTTGTACAGCATCGCTATTGGGCGAGAAGGGGGGGTAGGTCCTCTACTAGCACTTGCACGGTCTGAAATTGAAGTAAGTTGCTTTCCCTTATTTGAGTCCTTTGTTTACGATCTTGTTTTCAATTTTTTTATTATATACACTTGTTCTATTTTATTGAAGTTCTTTTTCATCTTTCTTTTTTTTGGAAAGGATGTTCATGAGACAGCAGCAGGAGCGCTTTGGAACCTTGCCTTTTATTCTGGAAACGCACTCCACATAGTGGAAGAAGGCGGTGTACCGGTTCTTGTGAACCTTTGCTCTTCATCTGGATCAAAGATGGCTCGCTTTATGTCAGCTTTAGCCCTTGCTTACATGTTTGATGGGAGGTAACTTAATTTCATCCTTTCCCTTTGTAGTTCGTTTTTTCTTGGCTTTGCTTTTTGTTCACATTTGCTCACTGTGTGGTAATCGTGAGCCCCTCATAGTGTGAAACCATATCTAACTTAATTGGTCCCCTTATCTGTCAAGGCAAGCTCCTCATCTGTTCGTAGGACTTGTCATTACTCTTTTTTGATGAGACAGCAGCCCATCTATCCAGAAGAGACCAGTGATTGGATATACCCACCATTTTAAATTCTATGTCTTGCACTTATGGTCAATTACCACCCAGATAGAAGTTTGAACATTCCAAGCCTTAAAATTCTTATAATAGCACATATGAACTGTATTATAGCAATTAAAAGGAGATGTTTCAAAACAAAAACCATGCCAAATAGGCCTCATGCCCATTACCTAGCTTAGTGATCAAACCCTGCAGGTATCTGCCAAACTTCAACTATTATTTGGTTGTTAATATATTTGTGTGGTATACTACTGTACGGGTTATGTGTGGTACTAGAAATCTCATGCTCCCTAGCCATTATGGTGTTCATCAAAGCACATTCATTTATAGTCAAAACAGAAAGCAGTTGACATGATAATAACATTCCTTTGACTAATTAGAAATATTACTTTGAGAACTAGCAGGATGGATGAGGTTGCTATGGTGGGGACATCAGGTGAGGGGTCGTCAAAAGGTGCATGCTTCGAAGGGGCAAGGAGGATGGCATTGAAGCACATCGAGGCCTTTGTTGGTACATTCTCACATCCCAACCTCTTCTCTCTTGCCGCTGCGTCCTCTGCCCCTGCAGCCCTTTCCCATGTTGCCGAGGCTGTCTTCATTCAAGAGGCTGGCCATCTTAGATGCAGGTTGGTGAATGTTTCAATGAATATGGTATTCTTTGCACAGGGTTCATATTTTTGGTTGTTTTAATTGGGATAAACATTAGTACAGGTGAACCTAAATTGATTCAAATCTATGCTTTATTATGATGTTAGCCTAAGGTGGTAGTTTTTCTACTAGAAAGATGAACACACTTTTTGAATTTTTTCGCTTGGATCTTGTGCTTGCTATTCTATTTCCTGACCAGAGTTTATGGATGACATGGAGTAACCTTGCCTGACCCCTTCACTGTTACATAATTCAAAGGGGTATTTTTTTATCAAAGAATGCACCTTCATTTTTACATATTGATATTTTTCTTTGGCAAGGTACAGTCAAACAGATCTGAGAACAGATTGAATATTTTATTTGACAAATTCCCCTCCACATCTTTGCAAACACAAAATTGCTTAATTCCAATTTTCTCTAGATGACAATCGTTAGTGTAATAATTTCCTAGAAATAAAAATATGCAGGAAATGAATAATTTAAGACGTAGATGCTGCAACGATGTTATTGTACTTGTAAGCTCAAATTTGGGCAATCAATATTTGCTGTCCTGTAACCCTCTCTGAAAAATCTGGTCCTTTCAGCTAATGAAGCTTAATAATGGATGTTTTGTGGACAAAACCCTCATCTAAGGAATTTTTTGTGTTGAGCTAACCCTGTTTGGCATGCTCAACTGGCAACATTCTGTTTGAACCTAATTGGGACCCTTCAAGTCAAAAGGATTCACGATTTATTTTACTATTTTGTCCCTAATATTCTGGCATTTTCGTTTCAGCGGTGCTGAGATCGGAAGGTTCGTATCAATGCTGCGCAACCCTTCATCAATTCTTCGTGCATGTGCTGCTTTTGCTCTTCTTCAGGTTGGCATTTGTATTGCACTTAGTATATAGATTAAAAACTGATACAACCTCATTTGATTTATCAGTCTGTAGTATATTACTAGAGTTCATTTTTATCATGACAAGGATCATCTGTCTAACCAGCTTTCATTGATACTAAATTTTCTTGCATACAAGTGATCCCTGATAAGTAGAAAATCATTATTGTCCTATTATTTTCTCTTTTTCTTTAGTACTACATAGGACCTACGTTGGGATTGGAGAATCGAGGTTTATGCCTGAATGGTTGGGTCATAAAAGCCGAGCTCCATGCTTTAGTGATCTATGCTGTATCAATTAATCACATAATCGGTTAAACTTACCACTTAAAAAAAAAAATGCAGTTTACAGTGCCTGGTGGCAGGCATGCGGCACACCATGCATCCCTTCTACAAAAAGCTGGAGCAGCTCGTGTTTTGCGTGGTGCTGCTGCTTCAGCAACTGCACCAATTGAGGCCAAAATCTTCGCCAGGATCGTGCTCAGAAATCTTGAACATCACCAGTCTGAATCCTCTATATAAAATGTAGAAGAAGAAAGGAAAAAAAACAGTAGCGCCCTGATTAAATATGACAACTTTTTGCATGGTCACTACTTGTGTCTTTCACCTGTGCCCTTGAGAAACCTCAAAATATTTTGGTTATCTCTGCATGGAAAGGAGGGAAGGGTCAAAGTAGGGCAAGGAGGATATGAAATTTCCGTTTGTTTTGTGAGGCATGGACAACTATTTTCGATTTACAGGGGGGCAGCTGTGCTGTGAAAAATTACGGGGACCCATGAAGAAAATTGACCATTCAGTAAAAATGAATTCCCCCTTCCATTGACTGAGGTTATAGTTGCCTTCTTTTAGAGGGTTGTTAATTTTGAGTGTATTTTTTTCTCTTTTTTTTCTTTTGATTTATTTGAGTGTTGTAGGTTGGATGTGTTGAGTTGGGCGTGTATGTAGGAGGTTAAATTATGTCAAGCATATTAGACATGTATGCTTTTTTTGTTGTGGTGCGCTCTACTTGGAAAAGAAAGGAAAAGGAAATTAATTGTATATGAACTTTAGATCTTACTGCATGCCATGGAATTAAACTTAGATCTTACTGCATGCCATGGAATTAAGCGGGAAGATATGTTGTTGTTTTTTAAATGGTTTAATACTTGAATAACTAATTGAGGTAATATCATTGGTTTTGGGATCATAATATATATATTCGGTGTTAAGACATTTGTTCTTTAATTACGCTGAAAATTCCTAGCTTCTTCCATTTGTTCACCTTGTTTGAGTGGTTCGTTGTCCAGTTTTGATCCACTCATTTTTAAGTGTGAACTCTCTTTGACAGTGGTGTCTAGTGTTTTTAACTAGCTGAGAGAGCTTTGAACTCTGCGTTTTTTTGTTTTCTGGTTTACTCTTTGATCGTAGATTCGTAGATATATTCTTTGACACAATATATCTTTCTTTGATCGCACAAATTAATTTTCTGGCCTCACAATTTTTATTTCTTCCGAGGATGAAGTATATGTATATCCAGTAGCTTTATAATTTTGGGTTTTTGGTTTTTAAACCCGAACTGGTCGATATACCACATGAACTTTGAAAGTGAATTCACTAAATAAAGCTTTCTCAACTGAATCACAATCTCAATAACAATACGTGAAAGTGAAACCAGCAATGACACCTTATTTGCATTCATTAGGTAACGCAACATAACCCAAGGCAATGCAAATACAATAATACAAGGGCAGATCATTTAATTATTCCATGGATGATAACACGATGTCAGTACTTAATCCAAGTGCCCCCTTGATAGCATCTGAAGCGGATGAAATCAACCAAGAAAAGGAAGAATAAGTACTTGATGACCTTTCATTTTCCTTTAGATACGGTACCATATAAGTTTTCATGTCACTTTTGGAGATGCGAAGATGGCCTCCTTTCACTGAGACAAACTTCACCTTCCCTGCTTCATCCAGAGTTCTCAAACCAATCCAATCTTCTGTGTAAAGCTTTGTCTACACAACAATTTTAATGGGAAAAAGATATGAGAGAGATAGAGAGAGATGCATTGGCTTGTTATATATAATCTTCAAGTCTATTAATTGTGTTCAAATTCAATAATTAGAAATGGGCAAAATTATATATTGTCTATATTTTTTATATACTAAATAGAGCTTTCTAAGTGATACAACATTATGTTGTACGTCCAATGATCAGCATGCCACTAGCTGCCAACTAGTGACCGGTCAATTTAGCAACCAAAAGTTTGGAGAGCAGGTTGAACCAAAAGAATTCTGAGGGCCTAAATGTACCAACCACAAAAAGTTGGCTCAAATCAGAATTTATCGGGTTTTTAAATTGGAACATATATTTTTTTTAGCAATAAAAGGATATCGCAATTTTTTTTATATCAGTACCTCTTGAGGAGATAGTACGCTGTTGAAGCTGCCATCAGGATAAAAACCAAACCATGCTGTTTCCTTTGGTATAAGAACCAAGTCGTTCTTAAACTATTTTGAACAATTTTACAAAACAAAGTCAGATATCAGTTATATCTCGAGTAATAAGAATTTGTACAAGAATGGTTCAAAGAAATATAAACTAGAAATTATATTCACACTAAGACATCATTGGGACTTTCCATCCCTTAAAAAATTTAACTTGTGATCATTTCTACCACTTTTCAATGAAACCCTCAAATGACCAGATTAAATATTATGGCAATAGCAATGAACAAGTTTCTTGTCTAATATCTAGTTCTGGCCAATCAGGGGCCAAAGTAGTAATCTTGTACCACTTAAGAGGATCGAGAAACAAATCAGGTGATTTGAGTACCATTTATGTAGTCTCGATTATGACCAAAATTTGTTTAAAATTGGAAGAAGGAAAAATACCACTTAACAAAGAAATTACCATTATTAGAACCAAATTCTCTAAGCTGCTGAATCTTTCTTTGTATGTGGAATTTCTCTCCTCGGCCTTCTCATTATTGAGCTTCGGAAGAAACCTGCATCCTTTCAAGTACTCATCTATTTGCTGCATTAGAACATGACATACATTAATATTTGTGAAGTTAAATAAGTACATTAGATAATTCATTGCTGCTTTATCATTCAGTTCCTAGTTTTTATGTGTTGAATTTTATTATTAGTAGTTCACTTGAAATTCAAAACGCATCAATTTGCCTTTTTTTTTTTGCAGCCAAATAGAATATTAGCCAAATTTACATATAGACTTTACCCTATTAGATTCACTCAATAGAAGGAAATTCAGACACCTTTTAAAGACTCACCAACCAGACTAGACAACACCAGTTACAAAAGAGGTAGTTTATAATTTGTTGCAACATAAAAGGGAAAAACACCTATGACTTAGAATATGAAAAGTAACAGAATGCTAAAGGTTTTGGTTGACACATGCATGTATTGGATGTGACCAGTATAGTTACGATATGAACCGGCAGTAACTTGATGGCCTTTTATGCTAGAAAAACCTACACCAATGCTACAGAACCGAATGAAAATCAAAGTGGTACGTGTAGAATACCATGTGGTACATAGTACTACCATATCACACAAGTCAATGGTACCAAAATCAGAGACCACCATAAATACAAAGGAGAACGTTTTCTCCTCAACATTATATTTTCGAGTTAGGAGCCATCCGTTTAACATTGAACCAAACAAAGTTTGTTGCACTGGCAAAAACCACATCAAAGTTGGTCTGTAATTAGAAAATGTAACAATAGGATAAACTCACCGTAGGGATCTTGAGATATCCGCTTGGGGCAAGATGTTCCTGTCATTTTACCATCAAATTAATAGATGTTTACTACTATAAGCAATAGATGGAAAGGCTTAATATACCATGGCTCTCAGGTCCCGTAGCTATAGTACCTAATGTAGAAACATCAAGTTTCTTGCCAAAATAATCATTTCAAAAGCCTCGTATGCAAAAAAGAACCCGAAACTTGGCCTGTTGGCAAATACCAGAGTCTTCGCATTCTGACCTAGTGCATACAAGCTACAATCAATTTAATATGAGCACACCAACCTGAACATAATCTGAATATATCTCCAACTTGATGAGGGCATCAATTATTGCACATATTATGCCTTTCTGTTATTAGAGAAAAAGTACAGACATAAATTTAATATTAGAAAAAGTAAGATCCTAAAGCATCCTACCACACTAATCAGAGCAGGTGAAACTAACAACTAAAAAGTAGTTAAAAATAACGTAATAATTACCAAGGTTTAAAATGGTGTTAAGCAGTCCTTTGTGGTAAGAGTGCGAACTAACGACTAAAAAGAAGTAAAAAAATAAAGCAATAATTACCAAGGTTTAAAATAGTGTTTAGCGGTCCTTAGTGGTAAGGGATTCATTTAGTCTTTAGTGGTTTCTTCGGCAGTGATAAAATGAATGATAATCAAATACCGGCATTGTCTTATAGACCAATATTTTGATTATTTTCACATCATAAAGCACTATCATGTATAAATATTGATACCGTATGCACAATAAAATAATAAATCATTGTATTATTGTATTGCAAGTACCGTGTAGGAAGAGACCCTTGATAGGGTTTGCTATTTTTTTTCATAATAATATTCTAGGGAAGGGAAGATAAAAACCTTTACTAACTCATACGGGCAATGATAACAAGATATTATCATTTGGGCCTTAAAATATTTATATCTGAAAGCCAAATCTGAAGACATCCACATAATATCAAAGTGGTGGATTTGGCGCCTGATATTTTCTGGTAAGCCTAAAAGAAATTGATAAATAGGTGCTATATTCCACTGTATCAGAAAAATTCTACTAAGCAGTAGATTGTTGCATCGTTTGTGCAGTAGAGCTTAAAAAGTGATAGTGTGGTACAGTGGTGACAAAATGCAATATTTAGAACACGATAAGTACTTAAAAGTAGCAGACTACAGAGACAAAAAAAACAACATTTAATCAACTAAAATCCAAGAATGCATGAATCACCCAAAATAAAATAAATGAGTTTCTGATATGCAGTATTTTTATTTTTGTCTATTTATCATAAGAAAGAGATACTTACACCACAGAGAGGCACTGATGCAGTGCCGGCATGGGGACCGCCAAGTGAGATGAAATTCTTGACCTGTTGAAGTATGTCAATTAGTAACTTAAACAACCTCAATGGAACGTCTAGTATTTCATAGTTCATACAAAATTTCATGTTCCATTTGCATGTTACAGAATGTTTTGTCAATTAGGTGAGAAGTAGAAAACAAAAAACTTTCTTCACTGAAAATATTTAAATTTACTTACTGGCGGGCCCCCATCACAAAATTCTATGACAGCTCGGCCAATCACATTTCCCTGTAATAATAATGTAATGAATATAAATAATATGCATGTAGCACAATAAATGAGGATTTCAGTTTTAACACGCTTACAGTGGCAGCAAGAAGGTGAGAATTATGAGGTTTGTATCAGTACAAGTTTATTGAACATTCATTTTGTCTGTTTAATCTTTTCTGCCATTTCTGATTGTTGCACAAGTTCATATTCATGTTATCTGTTCAATCTTTCATGCCATTTCTGATTGTTGCACGAACTCCAAAGTTAAGCATAACTTAAAAAATAAACACAATCAGTTCGATAATTAGACTGGCAACATGCTAGTGAATATACTGTAACAAAAAATAATGTAAATTTGAAGTTTTACCAAAGTTGGTTTTCCACAGCTTATAAACTCAGTTTTTGCACAAAATTAATGAATTAATATAAAAGTACCTGTGAAAGGCCAATGATATTGTAGCCTTCACTAAATTCCTCCATTGTTTTTACCTAATCGTTCAAAAGAAAAGAAAAGGAACACCCAAAAGTTAAAGCTTATTTCACCAGTTCAAGTGATATGATAACGAGAATAAAAATTCCAAGAGAGCTGCCTAACCTGTTCACACACAAGGTTTGCCTAAAAAGGAAGAAAACAGGAGTGAAAAAGTAGAAATTGTTAAAGTCAATGTTACAATTTTAAGAGTTCAATCTGCATTTAAATATAATGAACATCTAACAGGGATAGACCTGTTCTTGAAGAGGCATGATCCAAGAATCCCAAGTTCCATCCCCGATTTTGCTGGAAAAACATTTAAGCAAAGAGAAAGATAAACATGCTCTATCAAAATATAATCAGAAATCTGCGACAAGAAACAATTCATTTCCATCATTTGCCAAAAAATCCCTGCTCTTCCGATTAATTCAAAATTGATTCATACCAATAGTTGGTCTTAACACTGTATGTAATTGCAGATAAAGGACAGCATTCATTAATTTTCATGGTAGAAGCTCAATTAAACGACACAAATCTCAAAAAGCATGAAAATTTAAGAGCCACTTCCCTTGTGTCTCAAAATTATGCTGATATTTGAACGATTAGGTAAAAGGAAATAATCTCACATGCAG
This sequence comes from Carex myosuroides, assembly GCA_028015225.1. Lineage (NCBI taxonomy): Eukaryota > Viridiplantae > Streptophyta > Magnoliopsida > Poales > Cyperaceae > Carex > Carex myosuroides. The sequence goes on along the minus strand of CM051471.1, from coordinate 18,177,396 downwards.
TATCCTTCGGAGCCAGACCAATCGCTAAGTAGCTGCGTGAATTCCGTTATGCCTCCATTGGTGCACTGATCTCCAATCCCTAAATGAAACGACTGTTCAGTGAATTAACAGATCAAAACCTCAGATTATTAGAAGAATTAAAAATCTTGGGAAAGAGGAATTTCGCACCATGTAGAACTATGAATGGGAGCGATAATGAAATGGGAAGCGAGGTGCACAGTAGCGCGAAGAGAGAAACAATAACAATTGGCGCTACTGAGACGGCCATTGTTGTTTCTTTAATCCTCTTATCCTCACAAAAGAGAAAACAAAGAAGAAATATAAAACTGTGCAGTTTGTACTTTGTAGAGGTCAGGTGAGGAACTGATTGAAAATTGAATTATGAATGAATATAAATAAGATAATTAATTTGTGTTCAATTGCTTGGAATTCATATCACCGACGGTACCGTAATAGGGAAACCTTTACAATTACTTGATCTGGACCGTTCTTTTTAACTTGGCACGAATCTCAAAGCCCAATAATACTGCCCCCTCAGTGTGCCCGAATCCCAAACCGACTGAGGGTTAATCTCAAACCGTAAATAGCTACTTGTAAAAGGGAATCTTTTACGGTACCGTCGAGGATATGGATTCCAATTGCTGGTACGGACACCTGACAATCTGACATGGCCACATGGGAATGCATTTACCTCGGACGGACTGGATTGGCCCGGATTTTGAACGGACGGTACAGGCAAATGATTGGTTGGTTAGTGGTTGCTAACTTGCTTCTTGCTACTTGCTAATCCAGTAGTCGCTAGAATCATCGCAGATTCGCAGGTGCGACTTCTCCGAGGTTGGAGAGCTTGTCAAAAATGCGGACTTGCAAAACTTTTATTTTAAATGGGAACAGAATAAATTCATAATAATTAAAAATTCATCCGTAAAATAATATAATAACAAATTCACTAAAAGACAATCACAACGGAATTCAGACTCAAGAGTCAAGAGAGATCACATACTTCAAATGTAATTAAAAAAGAATGAGGCTACGATACTATTAGATAGCGTAGATCGATTTAGATAATTAGTAAAACGGGAAGACAACTAGTATAAAATGAAAAATAACTAGAAAAATATAAAATACAACTAAGAAAAATATATATGATTAGAAGAAATGAAATACAATCAGTAAAACATAAAAAAAACAACATGTACATAAGGCAAGCTGGAATCGGGACCAAAAGTCAAATTATAAAAATCCTTGACTAGGCTCTTGACCAAGAGCTGAGCGTTGGTCAGATTTCCACAATGCAATTTTAGATTTTTCTACTCTCCAAACTTTATGTACCCAGCGAATGGAACGGAAGTGAAACTAAAAGACTAGAATAAGATAAAATAGAACCAGTAGTAGATGAAAGACAACCAGTAAAACGTGAATGACAACCAGTAGAAATGAAAAACAACAAATACAAGATGAAAAACAACCATTATAAAATTGAAGACAACTAGTAGAACATGAAATACAATCAGTATTAAATGAAAGACAACTAGTAGAATATGAAAGACAAACAGTAGAGGTGAAATACAACCAGAACAAAATAAAAGACAACTAGATTAAGATGCAAAATAACTAGTAGTAAATGAAATACAACCAATAGAATATGAAAAACAACAAATACAAGATTAAATACAATTAGAAAAGATGAAAAACAACTATTAACAAAATGAAAGATAACTAGAAGAAGATGAAATACAACTACTGGAAGATTCAAATACAACCAGTAGTAGATTTTCATACAACCAGAAGAAGATGAAAGACAACTTGTAGAAGATGAAAAATAATTTGTAGAAGATGAAAAACAACTAGTAGAAGATGAAAGACAACCAGTAGAACATGAAAGACAACTAGTACAAAATGAAAGACAACTTGTAGAACATGAATGACTACCAATATAAGATAAAAGACAACTAGAAGAAGATAAAATACAACTAGATATAGAAAAAAAATACAAATAGAAGAAAATAAAAAACGACCAATAGAACATGAAAGACAACCAGTAGAACATGAAAGACAACCAGAAGAAGATAAAAGATAACCATTACAACATGAAAAACAACCAGTAGAAGATGAAAGACAACTACAACCAGAAAAAGCGGAAATGAAGAAAGTCAATATGGTAGGTGATCCCCCTCACCTTAATAATTATAATTATAACAATTACAATGCAGGTGTGAGGAACAATCAAAACCCCTCTTACAACAATCAAGGAGCTGCACGACAGTTTAACACGATACTGTACTGGTTGTTTTTCAAAACCCCTCTTACAATAATCATTGACGAGAGTATACCCTCACAAATCTTACACTTTAGAATCCTTTTGAGGTTTAGCCTAGTCCATTGTTGCTTGTGCTCAAATTTCAATTATCTCTCCAGCAACCTCAAATATACTTCACCTAACTTATCCGTTGTGAAATTAGAGTGAAGTCAGTGATTGTCTGGACTTAGAGCCTGCGAGCTCATTTCATACCGGAGCCTACGAGCTCACCTTATACTGGAGCCTGTGTGCTTACCTTTCTTTCCTTTTGAGCTGTTGTGCTCAATCTGTCGTGTGTGTGGACTGCAGGAGTGTTGTCTCGTATTGGTCACAACTTATATTCATTTCTTCATTGGATAATAGAAAGGCGCGCCTCTTAAGGTTGTGTTGCCCCAGAGATGTAGGCCCTTCAGTGACCGAACTTCGTTAACAACTCCTGTGTCACTTTCTTTAGCTCTATCTATTTACTTTACTGCACTTTAATATTCATTTGTTCTTTAAATTACAAGTTCTTGATTCTGCCAAGAACTTACAGTAGATCGAGTAGTTAAACATAGGAATGACTTTAAAACTTGTCTATCCAACTGATAGCCACAAGTTGTATGGGTTAAATTTTAAACATACCTATTCACCCCTGCTCTAGGTGCCGTTAAGGACAACAGATGAAAGACAACTTGTAGAAAATAAAAAACAATTTGTAGAAGATGAAAGATAACTACTAGAATATGAAAGACAACCAGTACAAGATGAAGAAGATGAAACACAATCAGTAAAACATGAAAGATAACTAGTAGAAGATGAAAAACAACTAGAAAAAAATGAAAGAGAACCAGTAGAACATGAAAGACAATCAATACTAGATGAAAAACAACTAGAAAAAAATAAAATACAACTAGTAGAAGATGAAAAATGACTAGAAAAAAATGAAAGAGAACCAATGGAACATCACAGACAACCAGTACTAGATGAAAAACAGTACTAGAAGAAAATAAAATACAACTATTAGAACATGAAAGACAACGAGAAGAAAATAAAATACAACTACAGGTAAAAAAAGTACAACTAGAAGAAGATGAAAGACAATCAGAAGAAGATAAAAAACAACTTATAAAAGATGAAAATAATTTGTGGAAGATGAAAGAAACTAGTAGAAGATGAAAGATAATTAGAAGAAGATGAAAGACAACTAGAGGTAGAAGAAATCACTGTTCGTGGATGAAATTTTATAATTTTTGGATTTTTTTACTCTTTTTTAAGATAGATACAAAATCACTGTTTCTGGACCGTTTAGAAATAGTGATTTTGTACCTATCTAAAAAAATAGTAAATTTTTTTCAAAAATTATAAAATTTGGTCTCCAAGCATATGTTAATATGGATATCATATTGAGCGGTTCAGATTAACAGTTTGGATTTTGAAATCGAAAATATAAAATGTGAAGCATAATGAGCTATAGAAAACATGAGGTATTGCAACCCTCATGGTCGCGAATTTAAAATCTTATTAAAAAGATTCTTTATAGATATTTAAATTTTAATACTTAATTCCATCATTATCTAAAAAAGTTACTAACATTCAGCTATTTTTTCAAGGGACAAAAACAGATGCTCCAACGGTATTTTCAAGTTATTGCGTGCCCGTCAATTCATTTTCTATTATAAAAGATAAATTAACAAGTGCACGCTCACTCCTTCCCTTATATTTGGACTGGTTTCAAAATTTTGGATCGGTCCATGAGAGACGAAACCTCCAAATTTCTAATGAAATGCCAAATTGTATTTCTGAATAGTGATCGTCAGAATACCCACAAAATTATATTAGAGGGGTTTTTATTATACAGCTGCTATTTGCCTATTCATCCTTGAAGATTAGTTAAGAGTTTCAATTTATAAGGTTTTTTATTCTACAGTTCGGATCGATTCTAACGAACAATTCTAAATCTAAAACCTTACATCAGAATTGACTGTATTAAGTAGTTTAGTGGCAATGTAATTAAATAGTTTCATATTAATGAATCGGACTATTTTTTTTTCTTCAAAGAATAAATAAAAATTAAATGCGTCCATAATATACTCACCTAGTACTTGACCACACCAACAACTAACACACATATTTTAAAGCTGAACATATCCTTTATATGAAATATGAATAGTTATGAGTTCAAAATTCAGATGACAGGTCTTCTATAGGAGAACGGAGTAGGTCCGATGCCCATCGGATCTACTTTTAGGTTCAACGAGCATGATGAACTTCCGATCTAATTTAAGATTTTTGCGTACGAAAATTGAAACAAATGCGCACGAAGTTTAAAGCTATTTGCACGAATCTTAAAGCAAATTGACGGTGATTAAACCCATCGAACCAGAGTAGGTCCGATGCCCATCGGACCTACTCTCAAGTGCTTCTATACATATTGAAATTTAAGAGGCTAGACATTCATCTCTTTCAAAAATAAATAAATCAAAATAAATCATAGTTGATCATTTCTTCTTTGAGGAAAGGTTTTCGTTTCTTTTAATCTAAAATACCCTCATTACTTGGAATTAATTTGAAAGAATGCAATGTGGTGCCCACATATCCAAGAATTGTTTTTTTGTCTACTTCGTATTTTCTTTTATTAAAAATAACACGAACACGACTATTTCGTTCCAAAATTACGGAGAAACAATATTTCCACACATGTTTTTTTTGTCTACTTCCTATTTTCTTTTATTAAAAATTACGGAGAAACAATATTTAATTTATGAATGTTCATGCTCCATAATTTTGACTAAATTTATTGAAATGCTGTGTTTTTTGAATACAGAACGACAAATTGGATAAATAAGCGTCAGGCGTATGTGTTTTTAATAAAGTATCCGTGTAGAAAAGAGGAGAAACTCTAGCCGTCGTCACTCTTCTTTCTCCTCCACATTTTTCCATTGCACTTCTCCCACTCCTACTTTTTTTCTCTGGCATAGCGATATTCTTCCCTCTCTCTCGTCTATATCTCCTCAAGCGGAGAAGAGAATGAGGGAGATGGGAGGGAGCCGAGTTGAGCGAAGCTGATCGGAGCTGAAATCGCAATATCGTCGGAGCTCGAATCGTAGAGTCTTTACCCCTTCTTGATCGGTCTCCGATACGCTAGCTCTGACTCGTTTGGATACGGCCTGGATACTGCTCTGACACGTCTGGATACGAAATGGATACTGTGAACCGCTCATGGTCCACCATACACCGCGCAGTCGCTGGCTTCTTGTGCACCGTGCCATTCCTGTGGACTGCGCCAAAAACTTTTTTTGTCTAGCGCTCCATGGCAGAATCGAACATGGGATCTTTGCTATGGGTTATAAAAGTCTTAACCACTACACTACTGATGTTATAATTAATCTAGTAGCGTTTATATTTAATGTATATCGAGAATTTTTTATAATGTATTTTTTGTTTTTTCTGAATTGATATTTAATTTATATAATACAAGTGTTGAACTAATAATATAATATAATAGACGTATTGTATTCTTGATTTTTGAAAATTGTCGTATCGCTGTATCCGTATCGTATCTGATACGATACCCGTATCCGTATCCATGCAACATAGATTGTTAGTGATGTATAACCAAGTAATATTTGAAAACTGTAGTCTGGGGCGGATCTAGGGCAAAATAATATTATTTGATTGAATTGTCATACAATTTGCATATGCAATTTCAACTTTGCACGCATTGCTTTGCATGTTGCACATTGCTTAAGCTATAGTTATTTATGTATGATATCCACACACTACTAGAATAAAAAATGCCTTAGAGATCCGAGTAGTGGATTGCTAACGGGTACCTCGGGCAGGGCAGACCCGTACCCGTCCCGGGCAGCGGGCAGGACGGGTACGGGTACAACGGGTTGGCGGGTACAACGGGCACGGGTAGGCGGGTTTTTTTTTTTAAAAACTCCGCCCTGCCCGTCTCAAACCCGTGCCCGTTGCGGGTAGACGGGTACAACGGGCAAGGGTACAGCGGGCACGGGCAGGACGGGCACGGGTACATTTTTTTTTTTTTTTTGCTGTTTTCTGATTTTTTTTACCGTGTCGTACGAATATTATTACGTGTTTACCGTGTCTTACGTGTTTATTACGTGTCGTACGAAATATTATTTCTTTACACGAGTAATTTTATTTTATTTTCAAACTCTCATTCTAATTATATAGTTTCATAATTTATTTATATCCCAAAATTTGTAGTTTACATTTTAAATTGATAATATATTTTGTAAACGTTCAATTTAAATTGATAATATAAATCTCAATTAAATAAAAATTCAAATCTAAATTTAGATGCAAATTAAATTAAATCTAAATTGAATAAAAATGTAAATCTAAATTAAAATTAAAATTGAATCCAAATCTAATTTAAATCTAAATTAAATTAAATAAAAGGAAACAAAAAAAACTTCTACCGAATTTCAAAAGAAAAAAAACAATCTAAATATAAATTCAAATATAAATTAATAGGTTAAATAAAATATAAATCAAAAATATCTTAAATCAATTAATTTAAAACAATAAACATTTTAAATTGATAATATATTTTGTAAACGTTCAATTTAAATTGGTAATATAAATCTAAATTAAATTAAATAAAAATTCAAATCTAAATTTAGATGCAAATAAAATTAAATCTAAATTTAATATAAATGTAAATCTAAATTAAAATTTAAATTGAATCGAAATCTAATTTAAATCTAAACTAAATTAAATAAAAGAAAAAAAACTCAAAATATGACTCTGGAATCTGGATTCTGCCGAATTAAAAAAAAAAAAAATTTGCCTCTGCCGAATTTCAAAAGAAAAAAAAATCTAAATCTAAATTTAAATCTAAATTAAATCTAAATCTAAATTAAATCTAAATCTAAATTAAATCTAAATTCAAAAATAAAAGTTACCCTCCTCCTTTATTCCGGGCTTGGGACCGGCTATGTAAAATAACATAGGCGGAGTTCTAACTTTTTTTTTGTTAGTAATTTTTCTTTAAAATGAATAATTTAAGAACTAATTGAAACGTTTAGAAATTATAATTTAAAAAATAACCATAGATATTAAAAGAGGTTAGAAATGTATACCGACACTACCTATCTAGTAGTTTGGATTCATATACCATTGTTCGCTCTCTTCCGCACCGTCTGAATCCGAATTAGCCGCGTGCCGCGTATCGGTACCGCTTTCTTCAGTGTCGACTCCGGATGATGATTCTTGATGATCTCGATGTTGGTTGCGCTCATCAGCATCAATCCAATCTTTCAAGCACACAAGTCTCTCAAAAACATGTGCACCCAACTTACTGCGTTTGTCGGAGAGGATCCTGTTCGCCGAACTAAAACAACTTTCGGAAGGGACGGTTGACACGGGTACGGCAAATACGTCGCGGGCCATCATCGCCAGTGTTGGATAGTTTCTTTGATTCCTCTTTCACCACGTCATGATGTCAAGTCCATCTTCTCTTTCGTTTACTCCCGCAAAATAGCTCAGTAACTCATTTGTGGATGTGTGCGGTTGGATCTCCGATTGGAAATCTGCTAACAATCCACCGCTGCTAGTGCTCCTGGAAGTGGAACTATTAAAAAAAATAAAAAAATTAGTAGAAGTGTAGATATTATAAATAATAAAGATTAAAATAATGTAGATATTTAAATTGTTACCTAGGACCGGCACGGGACGAAGACGGGTTTTGGTTGTCACCCATTCTTGAGTGGTATATACTAAACATCTCATCGAACTTCGAAGTCACGAATGCCTCCACCCCGGTGTTGTCTAAATGTAGATTATCTTTGTACGCTGTAACTATTTTGATTGTGTAAAACTTCTTGTATGCCGGGTTGAGGCAGCTTGCGATAATGGCCAGGAGGGGTACATCGTCCCAATATTTTAGAAATTTTTCTTTCATGGCATCTACGATCGGTGTGAGAGTGGTGTACTTGCTTTCAGCTTCTTCCAATTCACGGTACACCTTGGAGATGCTATAGAGATGTCTGATCAACTCAAATGCCGTCGGTGAGTACGAGCAGGATAATTGGACGGTTGCATTAAAAAAGGTTCGTAAGAAATTACTCAGGATTTGTAGTTGCTCCCATTCTTCGAGGCTGGGCTCCAATGCCATTCCCTCGGGGGTGGAGCCTCTCAAAAACTCTCCTATGACGGCTTTGTAAGGAAGGCACCGGTTCAGAAACCTATAGGTAGAGTTCCAACGGGTATCTATATCCCAAGGAACTTTCAACTTGCTCAATCCATAGTTGACACACATCAAACCAAACCGTTGTTTTCTTTCTTGGTTTGAAACAATGTGGGACAGACAATCCTTTAATTTAATGATCAAATCTTTTACTGCTTCTGTTTTAAGGCCCGCCTTCACGACGAGGTTAAGTATGTGGCAAGCACACTTTTGGTGAAACATTGCCCCATTCATAATCGGGTTTAGTGACCGTTTAAAAATCTCAATGGAAGCTACATTTTTACTAGCATTATCGAATGAAATAGAGAAAACCTTGTTATCCCTATCTCTCTTAAGGTTATACTCTTCTAACACCTCAATAATGGATTTGAAAATTACATGTGCTGAGTGCGGGGAATCTAACACACGAAAACTTAATATCCTTTTTTGTAACACCCACTGATCATCGATCCAATGGCCGATAACACACGAGTACCCAAGGCCATGTTTACCGGCAGTCCATATATCGGAGGTAATTGAGACCTTATTTTGTTGGTATGCAAATATAGCTCGGAGCTCATCTTTTATTTTGGTAAACTGGTTTTTGATTTCACCAACCATCTTTCTATGATGGATCCTCTTGTACATTGGTTGAGCACACCCCTTAATGACTAACCGGGCAAAACTCATACAACCACCCATGCCTATTGGTTGTTCTTTGTGGGTAATGTACCGTGCCAATTCACTAAGCATTTTTGATTCATCGTATTTTGGGTTGGTTCTAGTACCATCCGCGTTTATAAGGGTTTGGATTTGTCTCGGTCCAGCATTTTCAGATATAACCTCACCCTTCCTTTGGTGCATTTCGACATGTCTTTTAAAGCTGGTCATACCACTACTTTGTTTATAGGTAAAAAACGGTTTCTTGTAATTTTGTACCTTACATTCGAGGGTGGTCATGTTGCCGTTCTCATCTGTGAAAATCTTGTACCATTTGGCCCACGGCTGATTGTATTCAGGAACTCTTTTAGTCTTCTTTACCACTTGTCCTTATGGGGGGGCACTTGTCGGAGGAAGGATTGGTTCTTCTTCAATTCCAGTGACACTTCTCGACGGAGTACCTTCCATAGGGAGGGTGACTTGGCTCGATGCTACAGAAGAAGTGCCTCCATATGCATGTGTTTCTTGTGGAATATACATGTTTGGATCGTTTGAAGTATAATACGGTGCATACATTTGGGGGAGTTGTTGATAATTTAAATCTAGCGTTTGATCCCTTCTTTGATAATTAGGTGGATAATTAGGTGGATAATTTTGTGGATAATTTTGGGGATAATTTTGGGGATAATTTTGGGGATAATTAGATGGTGGTTGCATAGGTGGATTTGGGCCAAAAATTTCGATTGACAATCTTTGGTCCAAAGGTAAATCCTCATTTTGACTAGGAGATGTCATCTTTTAAACCTATTCAATATAAATAAATATAAATTACTTCACATATTCAAAAAAGTAAATGTAAATCTAAATTAAATTAAATCTAAATTGAATATAAATGTAAATGTAAATGTAAATTAAATCTAAATTGAATATAAATGTAAATGTAAATGTAAATTAAATCTAAATTGAATATAAATGTAAATGTAAATCTAAATTAAATCTAAATTGAATATAAATGTAAATGTAAATCTAAATTATATCTAAATTGAATATAAATGTAAATGTAAATCTAAATTATATCTAAATTGAATATAAATGTAAATGTAAATCTAAATTATATCTAAATTGAATATAAATGTAAATGTAAATGTAAATGTAAATCTAAATTGAATATAAATGTAAATGTAAATCTAAATTATATCTAAATTGAATATAAATGTAAATGTAAATCTAAATTGAATATAAATGTAAATCTAAATTATATCTAAATTGAATATAAATGTAAATGTAAATCTAAATTGAATATAAATGTAAATGTAAATGTAAATGTAAATCTAAATTGAATATAAATGTAAATGTAAATCTAAATTAAATCTAAATTGAATATAAATGTAAATGTAAATCTAAATTATATTAAAGAAAAGAAAAGAAAAAAAAACAAAGGAAAAACTCTGCTGCCCTCTGCCGAATTAAAAAAAAAAAAATTTTAAAAGAGGGATTCGAACCCTCTACCCCCTGCCGAATTGCTGCCCTCTGCCCTTTAAAAAAAAAAACTGCTGCCCTCTGCCCTCTGTCTCTGTGACAGAGGAAAAAAAAATGCCTCAGCCGAATTTCAAAAGAAAAAAAATTATATAAAAAAATAAATCTAAGTCTAATTCGTAATAATCTAATTCAAATTTTGAAATTCTAATTCATAATAAATGTAAATGTAAATCTAAATTGAATATAAATCTAACTTATTCAAAAAAATAACTCTAACAAATTTAACTTATTCAAAAATCTATTTTAAAAAAATAAATACAATTTGTTCTAACTTATTTTAAAAAATATAAATCTAACATATTCAAAAATCTAACATATTTATAGATTAAAAAAATATAAATCTAACATATTAAAATCTAACTTATTTATGTAACATATTTAAAAATTAATCCGAAATTAAAAAATAAAATCTAACCTATATTAAAATAAATCTAACATATTCAAATGATCAAATAACATATTCAAAATTTAAAAAATAAAATATAACATATTAAAAAAAAATCCAACATATTTATAGATCCAACATATTTATAGATCCAACATATTTATAAATCCAACATATTAAAAAATAACCTATTTGAAAAATCTAACATACTAAAAAAATTTCACCAACATATTTATAGATAAACCTAAACATATTTCAAAAATTAATCTAACCTATTCAAAAATAAAGCTAACATATTTTAAAATAAATCTAACCTATTCTAAAAATAAATAGAACTTATTTAAATCTAACTTACTTACAAATAAAATCTCACACATTTCAAAACTAAATCTCACATATTTCAAAACTAAATCTCACATATTTTAAAAATAAATCTAACCAATTTTAAAATAAATTACCTATTCAAAAACCATTTTTAAAACAAATATAACTAATTTTAAAATGAATATAACCTATTTAGCACAAATAAAACCTATTTAAAATAAAATTTAACTTACTTAAAAATAAAAACCGAATTAAAAATTAAATCTAACCTATTTAAGCTATTTTGAAAATAAATCTAACCTATTTCAAGAATAAATCTAACATATTCAAAAGTAAATCTAATATATTTTGAAATAAATCAAACCAATTCTACTAACAATAAATCTAACATATTTAACTTGGAACAAAAATTAGTCTAACCTATTTATAATAAAACTAACAATAAATCTAACATATTTAAGCTACTTTAAAAATTAATCTAACCTATTTATAATAAAACTAACAAAAAATCTAACATGTTTAAGCTATTTAAAAATTAATCTAACCTATTTATAGATAAAATTAACAATAAATCTAACTTATTTAATCTATTCAAAAAAATTAATCTAACCTTTGCGAGATGAAAACTTGCGCCTTTGCGGGATGAAATAATCTTGCTCAACCGTATCTCGCGCCTTTGCGGAATAAAATAAATTTCCAACTATATTTTTTTTTCTAATAATTAAATTAATTTCGGAAAAATAAATAAAAATGATAGAGAGTATGAGTGAGAGAGAGTATGAGAAGAGAAAATCAGAAATTTAGTGAGTGAGGGAGAGTGAGAAATTTAGTGAGTGAGGGAGAGTGAGAAATTTAGTGAGTGAGGGAGAGTGGGTTTGGGGGTTAATTTATGGGGATTTCAGTCAAAATTCGGAACTGTGGGTGCACAGTGGGGCAGTGTACCAACGGCAGGGGTCCAAGAGCTGAGGCTAAATTGAATTCACATCCTCCTCGGTACTACTTAATCTGGACCGTTATTTTTAACTTGGAACGAATCTCAAAGCCAAATAATACTGCTCCCTGCGTTAGACCGAATCACAAAGCGGTGAGAGTTAATCCCAAACCGTAAAGTGAAGGGAATCTTTTACACATATTGGAGAGGATCCTGGACTTTGTGGCTTGTTGCCTCGTAAAGTGAAGGGAAGCTGATGCTCAAACCAATTCACATCCTCCTCGGTACTACTTAATCTGGACCGTTATGTTTAACTTGGAACGAATCTCAAAGCCAAATAATACTGTAAAGTGAAGGGAATCTTTTACACATATTGGAGAGGATCCAATTCAACATAAAAAGAACGGTGCATTGAATTGATTCGGCGGGATGCCAGGCTAAGTGTACTCGCCGATGCAGTAGCCAGTAGCCAGAGGGCAGAGGCTACCTGGGTCCATATCCTCCCAGGTACCTGAAAGGATTCCCTTTTACAGTTAGCTATTTACGGTTGAGATTAACTCTCAGCTGGTTTGGGATTCGGGCTGACTGAGGGGGCATTATTATTGGGCTTTGAGATTCGTGCCAAGTTAAAAAGAACGGTGCAGATCAAGTAATTGTAAAAGATTCCCTTTTCAGGTACCTAGGAGGATACGAATTCGGCTATACTCGGTACGTAAAGTGAAGGGAATCTTTTACCGTAAATCCTCGGTCCAAGACTCCAAAACTGCTCAATCCTCGGTCCAAGGAAATATTAACAGAGTAGTTTTAGCTCATGCAGCGCAATATTCACATGAAAAGCTGTACCCAGTGCGCTGCCTGTAGCCAAAACTGCTCTGTTATTATACTGCGAGTGGGGGGAATATTTTTTGAATTGAAGTTGTTCGGTTCGGCGGGCAGACGGGTTACCGGGTTACCGGGCAGACGGGCAGACGGGCAGACGGAACGGGTACGCGGGTGCGGGTACACCCTTGGCGGGTGCGGGCAGACGGGCAGCGGACACGGGTTTGGCAGGTACGGGTACACCCGGGTTTGACACCAAAACAGGCCACCCTGCCCATTTCAAGCCCGTACCCGCGTACCCGTTTACCCGTCTATACCCGGGCACGGGTACGGGTACCCCGGGCACCGGGCACGGGCGGACCGGGCACGGGCAGCCCCAGGCGGGCAGTGTCAAACCACTAGATCCGAGTACAGAACAATGCAATGCAGTTGACTCTGCATTAATAAAAAGAGAAATTCAGATTTATTTTGTGTTATTATTTTCCCAGAAAGAACTGTTCATATTTATTTATTTTGACACGCTAATGTACTGTTCATCCAAACATTTTTTTTTCTTTTTCTTTTATACTGTAAACCTAAAACAAAATACATTCAGAAATAATTATATCTATATTACACATTGTTATAAGAAGTGAATTATTTGTCATTCTTTTTTGTGACAATCTTAACAATATTTTTTAAATAAAATTTGATAATATAATTCATTAAAACTATATTATATATATGTTGTTCGACATACATATAACTTGCTAATTAAATTTTCAAACAATATGAGACTTTAAGTATAGTTTGTAATACAACAATAATAATGAATTTTATTTTCCTGAAAAAAAAATATTTAAATTACTTAGTGAACAACAAAATATAAACTAAGTCTTATTATTTTTATAGGTACAATATATTTATTATATAAATTATACTTAAAGTGTTAAATTTGAAGTATATATTTATTTTTTCAATCATTATAAGTATCAAGATAATTTATTATCAAGTGATCTTTTATGTTTAAATTAGTTTTAAATTAGCGTAGAAATGTTTCATAAAATAATAACCCATAAAAAATGAACGAGATGAACAATGTGTCAAGAAAATAAAAAACTGGACATGATGATCACTACCGTCACAAAATAAAATATGGGCGGGATGAATCATTGCGGTTGTACAATTTTTCAACATTTTCTCAAAATAATGCACCGATTTGATTTTTAAATTTTTAATGCTATGTATAAAAATATCGGTACGATGGGGTTGGCAATCACCCAATTTTTTTTAAATGCCCTCAATTATGTCCTCGATTTTGTGGAAATTCAAAAACTGCCCCAACCGCCTCACAGTGGGGCAGTTCTTTTTCTGAAGTGGACCGCCCCACTGTGGGGCGGTTAGGTTTTTTTTTGAATTAAAAATAAAAATAAAAACAGTAAACTAAATTTTTGATAAAACACTAAACTAAATTTCATGGATTATCTTTCTTTTTAATAACATATCTTAAATCTGAATACCAAAAACACTAAACTAATTTTCAAAATAAAAATATTTACATGAATACATTCTAACTAAACAAATAACACTAGATTTGATAGTTTATACATTTAAATGAACAATGTCAAAGAAAAAATATCACATATTATATCACACATTATTAGTTACATGAATAACATCATAACTAAAAAAAAAAATACAACAAAAAACTCTAGATCTGAGACTTCATACATTTACATGAACAATGCCTAAGAAAAAATATGTTAAAGGAAAAAAAAAATCGAAAATTAGAAATGAAAAACTTAATCAGAAACTTTAACTCAAGTTTTGAGGCTCTTTCCTTAGTTTTGTTGGCAATTTTGAATATTGAAAAATGGCGGAGTGGTCACCAAAGCATGCATTTTCTCGCAAGCTTTCCGAAAAGTGGTCATTTGCTGAAATCGAACACTCGAGCGCTGTTTTTATGGTCGTTTGAAGTTTCATTGACATTTTTCGTCTTCAGTGAAGATATCGTCTCTCTTACCTTATCTCTTGCTCTAGTCTCGCTTGTTTACGAGAGATGTCTTAGATAAATACATGTACAACCTACAGGTGCTTTAGAAATGAGAGAAATGACTTACAAAAAATAGATAGAGATGCATTATAACAATAAGACACGGATCGATGACGTAAGAAAATATTATACTTATTTTATCACACATGGATCATACAATAAAACCGTGTATAATTGTTGGAACATTCATATACATCTATCTGAAAGATGGATGTTCCTCATTTTTTTTAATTGAAGTAATACAATATTTATGTTTTGTTCTGTCATTTAGTCAAGGTTTTATATTATCAATTTGATATTAATCATTAAAAAAATTAATTGATGAACAATTTTACTAAATTATTCCTAAATTTAAAAAAAAAAGAAAAAAAACTAACCGTCCCATAGTGGGGCAGTTGGGGCAGTTCTCAAAATAAAAAAAAATGAGGGCATATTTGTTATTTTTTTTATCGAGGGTATTAATAAAAAAAGTCGGGGCAATCACCAACCATTTTGTGATAAATAACAAGAATTTTTTTAGGTCATTGTGCTATACCGTGCAATAGAGTGCAGTGCCATAGAAGATCGAGTGCAAAGCAATGTATGTAGTTGAGTACACGATAGCAATATAGCATAGCAAATTAGCAATTCGCTTACTTTCTTTTCTTTTTTATTTCCTCTTCTTTAAATTCAAGTACCAGATAGTTATTCAATTGCCATTGCTTTGACGCGTCAGGAACTGGAGAACTAGAAAAATAATTTTTTGAAATTTTTTTTCACCCTGGACCCTGAATGCATATAAATTTAGGACCTAGTAATAGTATGTTGTAGTTCCCATCAAAAGCAATGAATTATTTGCTTATGCACAAATAGAAGATTTCTTGCTTGCTAGAGGTTTTTATCCAATAGATTATGAAGTTGTTATAATATATGGTGGTCAAACATGTATAAATAATTAAATATCAATTTGATGAAAAAATTGATTTGGCTATATATCTTCTTGAAAGGAATGGCAGAAAAAAAGAAATCAAAGCCTGATTCATTCGTATTATACATCTTTACTGAACCAACCGGTATATCAATCAGTATTTCATTTAAACACTGGCTAAAATGCTATTCAAATTATGTTGCACATAACTTTACAAAATACAAACAAAATATATAGATTTTAGCAACTGAATAACGCAAACAGAACCCTAAACGTAGTATGTACACTTACAATATATATATATATCAGTTTCTGAGCCTAAAGTAATTAGGTCACATCACAACAGAATGAAAGAAACAGACCAAAAAAAGAAGAAACAAACCAACAATCAAACAACAATCAGCAAGTAATAACATCTACTGTAGAGTAGAGGTAAGACCTAGACTACATTTACAAAAGAATCAAGTAAAAATGAAGAAGACGAGGGAATTAATGTCATATCTTATCAGTATCTTTTGCTGAATTCATAACTCTGGGAGGTGTCATTTCACTGTTTGGGGGTGTTGAGAGGAGTTGGTGGTCAAGTTCTTCAACACTACTTTCAGCTTCCAATGAAGCAAGGATCTCCATTTCATCACCATCTGGATAAAGGTAATTTTAGGTACACATCAATAAAAATTAAAATAAATAAAACACCTTTCACATAATTAAGTATTATTAAAATAATGTACAAGTACAAGTATCATGTTCTGAAACAACACAGGTATGTCTTAACCTGTATATAAGAATCTTCCAATATCAGTTATCAGTTATGACTGGTACAGTATTAGTACACAAGGACAAAAACTTTTAGGGTTTATTTGTAAATCTTTTTGATTGGTATACACCAATCAATGCTGGACACAACTCAACAGCACGGCTTTAACCTCAGTATGCTTTCAATGAGAAAACTGTGAACACCTAGCAGACTCCCACAAGTGAAGGCATGTATTTTTTGTGCAGTTGAAAAAAAATACAAAAAGAATTTACCTGACAGAGAGGGCTGTGTGGTTAAATCTCCCACTGCATTAACCTTGATGCTATCTGGCAAGATGCAACTGCAGAAGGAGCCTGAAACATAAATGCTTCTATGGATTAGCGACAACAAACCAGCCATTTATTTGCGGAGAAAAGGGGAGAAATGAAAAAAAACATCTAACAATCATTTAAACATTAGTCAGTATCATGTCTTTATTAAGATAAAATATGCTGTCTACTTCTTTAGTCGAAATGAATGATATCTGACAAGCTTTCAAATATCGGAGTGTCCTTCTTTCTTCCCAAAATTTGTCCTCGTTTGAGGGCTAACAGCCATTTAACACATGATTCAATTGTAAAGGTAGGTAGTTTGATCTTTAGAAGAGTAAACACATCAAACATTCTTTTCCATGGAAGTACACATGATATCTCTATTTGTACAGGGGTGCATCACGACTTCTCCATTTTCAATTATTCTATGCAATAAATTGCATAATTGGTACTTTTCCATTCATACCCTTCCATACTTGTCTAAAGGAAAACAATAACCTATGCAATAAATTGCATAATTGGTACTTTTCCATTCATACCCTTCCATACTTGTCTAAAGGAAAACAATAACAACGATAATAAAAAGTACAATATGCAAAATAAACACACAAATGGAAAACAAAAGTTTTGGCACCAAAATCCTCAAAGCAAATTAAAAGAAAAAACAAAATGAAAGACAAAAAGATACAAACCCAATTTGGCAAGGCGATTGACCCATCGAGGGATTTGCTTCCCGGTTAGGCGCTTGCAAAGATCGTCAGTGAAATGATTGCAGTTCTTAAAGATCAAATGATACGTGTCCCCATGGTAGCTCTCGGAAAGGTCCTCCAAAAAGCCACGGAACTCCACTCGTGACATGTCAGTTGTTCCTAGCGACATGGAGCGCCTGAAGACAAACCCGGGGCAGTTCTGTGGCTCCACCTCGAACACACCACTTGTTGGGTACTCATGCGCTCCATATCCATACTCCATTCCATGTACTGCTTGTTGAAGTCATTTTAAACGTAAATAATATTGTTTTACAAAAACAATGTTCATAATATCATATCACTATTTATTGGTCAAGGTTACGATGCTATGCACTATGCTTCCAAATCTCAATTTTGGAGTTACAATCGGCTGATCTGAGCCACTTAATGTGACACATATAAATTATTTTTGCAAACCAAATTTTATATTTTGAGATTTCGTTTACTTTATTTTTTTGAATTGGAAACAAAAAACCATTGATTCTGGAAATTTTGAGTGTCCAATAGCACCCCTTTCTCCTAGTTAAAAAAACGATTTTAAACACAAATAAAAAATCTAATAATTAGCATACTACAAGAGTTGAGTGTGGGGATCACACTGAGTGGTTGGGATTGGTTATTAGAATATCAAAAATAGAAACTGTCTCCCTGTCTCACTGACCAATTGGTGCTGTGCATAGCACTATAGGCGGGCTGATAATAAAAATTTTCACCTTTTCTTGGATTTGGTTATACTTTCTTTGTCTCGATAGTAGCATTAAACAGATCATATGTTTTTTTCTTTTTTTCAGAACAGTTTTTAATCCGCATCTTCTTATTATTGGTATCAGGACAGAATTATGTTATGTGCTTGTGTCAAAATATTCACTTGAATTCAGGGAATATGTTTTTTTTAGGATAATTCAGAGAATACTGATCATTCAATGAGTGCATGTGAGTTTTCAATTTGCTTCAGCTAATTGCCTAATGCACATGTTTGCCATTGTACCCACTGGTTCCCTTAGATTTGCCTCATTAACCCTCAGCTATGGTAATAACATGACCAAGTATAGGCTCAAGTAAGCTTCCCAATAGTACAACCGGACTAACAAGGTACTGTTTACGTACATCAGAGTATTTATAACTACTGAGTGCATTATGCAATTATTGTAAATTGTAATGCAAAGTAATTAAGAAAGAAGAAAGGGATAATACCACTGAAACGTCCAACTGACAGAAATGCCCTAAAATAACATAATTTACAATTTTTTCTATTTGGAGTAAAAGAAAATTTTTAATTAACAAAAATGCATTCATGTCAGGCAGCAAACACACAACTTGTATGGTTTTTCCTTTTTTAAAAAAATAAATCAATTATACTCATGTTATTTCAAAAGAGAACCAATCAAGATCGGCATAACTTACTTTTAAATTTTATTTATTTAAAAAAATTTGTCTACTTAAATGCTTACTAAATTTCATCACACTACTTAAATAAGAGTGGAGAAAATAAAATTAGGGGTATTCTAATTTTTCCATGATGTTATCAGGGAGTTGGAGACTAATGAAAAAATTGGCTATTTTCTTTTCTTCTTTTCTTCTCTTCTTCTTCTTCTTCTTCTTGGGTTCTAGTGGACATGATCTAAATATGGCGTATGTCAATATTTGACCAATTTGAAATTTGCTCGGTCATCTATGAAAAGACGTTAAAGCTCCAATATTGGAATAAAATATACCAAATTTGATACACACCCTATCTACATGATGAAAAACACGTGTACGATTTTAATATTTGATTTGTACAATATTGTCAAACTTTCCTAATGGATGTAACATAAAAATGGATGTACACTAGAATAATTTGATGGAGAGAGTTGATGACTTGATGGTAATAAAAACCAAAGTTTCAGGGGTTGATTGTCAATCTTAGAAGCTCAGGGGCTAATTGCAATAACTCAGAAAATATTGGGAGATTCAGTGGGCATCCCGAAAATAACAGAAAGAATAAAATATATGAGTATTTCTTACGCTCAGACTCAGGGACCTGGTTCAAATGAAATTTCATGTATAAACATCAGTAAGATTGCCCTAAGCAACCTTAGAATTTTCTGGTTACCAAATAACGACACTCTGGTTCGAAATTCTGATTCTATGATGAATCATAATAATACAGAATGAGTGTTCCCACTTATTACAAAAGAATCTAGTTGTAATTGATATTCATATTTGGTTGAACTCATATTCCTACTCTAGATGGAAGGCAGAAAAAGCAGCAAAATATAAATAATCCCACTAGAAGTAGATATGGTTACCCAAAGTTGGAATTGAAGCAAAATAGAAGAAAGAAAGAAATAACAGAAAAGGGTAGAGCAAGTGACAAGTAGTTGAATTAATTGTTTGTTACCTTGAATGCCAGAATGGTAAATCCCGAGGCCAAGCCAGTAGAGATACTTGTTAATTGGAGAAATATCATAGACATTGAGATAAATAGGCATCTTCCTCGCCTCTTCTCCTCCAGCACCAGCACCAGCACCACCACTCCCCGATTGTTTTTTCTCTTTCTTCTCCACTATCGATTTGGCGAGTTTACAAAACATCTCGACACAACCAACCCCTTCCCTTCAATCAACTCATTTGCAGTAATTGCCTAATTGGATTGAAGAGGGTCTTCGCAAGAAGAAAGAGAGAGGAAAAGAGAGATCTGTTCTGTTCTTCTTTCTAATTGAAGTGGAAAGCAGGACAGCTGAATTTAAATTTCTTTAATGGAATTTTGTTTTCAGGGTTTTCGTTTTGTGGTGCATTGACTGGTAAGTGGTAATGGTATAGATCAAGTGGAAATAATTTTGGTATTAAATTAATTTAAAAATGTATTGTGTTAAATTAAATGGACAGGAGACAGGACATGAGCTTGGCCTTGGCCCCGTGGAGGGAGAGGGAGGGAGCGAAGGGGAAAGGCAAAATAGCTTTTCGTGAAGCCTGACAGTGCTTGGCTCCATTTACAACAACTGGAAGCTCCCACAAATACTCCGGGGAAAGGAAAGAACTAAGAAGGTAGCCCGTATCAGTGTCACGGATCCCTCCGTTTTGCTTTTGAGTGGAGAAGAAAGGAGGGAGGTTGCGAAAGTTGGAAGAAAGCGACGGGAAAGCTTTTCTTTTCTTTTCTTTTATTATTCCCCCCTTTTTTTTTTTAAGAGCACTCCTCACCAAGTTAATATCTCCTCGCTGAGAACGGAGTAGGTCCGACCTTTAGGTTCAACGAGCATCATGACCGTCCAATCTAATTTTGATTGTGCGCACGAAAATTGAAACAGACGTTCCGCACTAATCTTAAAGCAAATCGACGGTGATTAAATCAGTCGAACCAAAGCAGGTCCAATGCCCATCGGACCTGCACTTGAGTGCTCCTCGCTGAGAACTCCTGGTTATTATCTTTATCCCCAGCCCCAGGGGCCTCGGCCCACGGGCGAAAGAAAGTTCCTTTTGTGAATATATCCTTCTAAAAGTTGATGTTTACGAGAAAGAAAATCTAATAAATAGGGATATAATCAATATATATTAAAATTACTAAATCAGCCCTCCTACTCCTACACAATTCTTAGAGTTACATTGATTAAAGAATTAAAATTAGAATATTTTCAGTGTATATGGATTAGTGTATCCGGGCGGTCCAACCCGACCCGCGCAAACCCGGGACCCGGATCCGGACCGACCCGGATCCGACCAAGAATCCGACCCGAACCGTCCTAGAGTGATGGGTCGGGTCTAAAACGGGTCGGATCCGGTTTTCTGGGCGAAACCCGACCCCCCCTCCCGTTTCAACCCGTGACCCCGAACCCGACCCGGACCGGAAAAAACCCGATCCGAACCGACCTAACCCGACCCAAAATCCGAATAAACCCCCTTTAACCCGCCCAAACCCGCCCAAACCCGACCAAAACCGCCCAAAACCGGGTCAAACCCGGGTCAAACCCGCCCAAACCCGGGTCAAACCCGGCGGGACCCGTCCCGGACCGAGCCAACCCGCCCCCCCACCGAAAATTTTCAAATTTTTTTGATTCTAACGGCAGTTTCCCCCCCCCCCCCCCCCAAAAAAAACACCCTTAAATATACCCCCATTCTTCATAAATTTTCACATCTCATACTCATTATTCTCAATCCTCAATTTCTCATTCTCTCAATCTCATATTCTCAATTTCTCACACTCTCAATATTTTTATTATTCTCAAATTTTATTTTTATTGTTTAAAAAAAAAGAGTTGCAATTTATTTCATTCTACAAATACGCAAAGGAATACGATAGACGAAAGTAGAGGAATTACGAAGGATTTTTTTCATTCTACAACCCGCAAGATTTTTCTGCGAGATTAAAAGGTTAGATTTTTTTTTAGTAATTGTTAAATAATTAGAATTAGTTTAAATAAGTTAATTTAGTAATTGTTAGGAATTGTTAGATAATTTTTAGTAATTGTTAGTAATGTTTAGAAATTTGTAGTAATTGTGAGTAATTGTTATTTGTTAATAATTGTTAGTATTTTTTAGTAGTTGTTAGTAATTTTTAGTAATTGTTAGATATTGTTAGTAATTTTTAATATTGTTAGTTTTTCTTTGTTAAATTCGGATTTATTTTTAAATTTGTTAGATAAATAAGCTACATTTATTTGTTTGTTCAAATAAATGTTATATTTGTTAGATTTTTGAATATGTTAGATTATTGGATTTTATTTTTGAATATATTAGATTATTGGATATGTTAGATTATTGGATTTGTTAGATTATTATATTTTATTATGAAATTCGGATTTATTTTGAAATATGTTAGATTTTAATTTTTAAAATTCGAATTTATCTTAAATAGGTTAGATTTTTTAGTTATTTCTTATTTTTGAATTTGTTGGATAGTTAGATTTATTTCTAAATATGTTATCTTTATTTTTAATAGGTTACATTTGAATATTTTCAAAGAAGTTAGCATATTTTAGATTTATTTCTAAATATGTTAGATTATTGTATTTAATTTTGAAATATGTTAGATTTTACTTTTTAAAATAAGTTATTTTATTTATAAATAGGTTAGATAAATAGATTTGTTTGATAAATATGTTATATTTTATTTTTTAAATTTTGAATATGTTAGATTATTTGATTTTATTTTGAAATTCGGATTTATTTTGAAATAGGTTAGATTTTATTTTTTAAAATTCGAATTTATTTTAAATAGGTTAGATTTTTTAGTTATTTCTTATTTTTGAATTTGTTGGATAGTTAGATTTATTTCTAAATATGTTATCTTTATTTTTAATAGGTTACATTTGAATATTTTCAAAGATGTTAGATTTTAGATTTATTTCTAAATATGTTAGATTATTGTATTTAATTTTGAAATATGTTAGATTTTACTTTTTAAAATAAGTTATTTTATTTATAAATAGGTTAGATAAATAGATTTGTTTGATAAATATGTTATATTTTATTTTTTAAATTTTGAATATGTTAGATTATTTGATTTTATTTTGAAATTCGGATTTATTTTGAAATAGGTTAGATTTTATTTTTTAAAATTCGAATTTATCTTAAATAGGTTAGATTTTTTAGTTATTTCTTATTTTTGAATTTGTTGGATAGTTAGATTTATTTCTAAATATGTTATCTTTATTTTTAATAGGTTATATTTGAATATTTTCAAAGATGTTTTTATTTCTAAATATGTTAGATTATTGTATTTGTTAGATTATTGTATTTTATTTTGAAATAGGTTAGATAAATAAAAATGTTAGATAAATATGTTATCTTTATTTTTTTTTAAATTTATAAATTTGAATTAGACATTTTTTAAATTCGAATTAAACTTATTTTTTAAATTTGAATTAGATTTTATTTTTTAAATTTGAATTAGATTTTATTTTTTAAATTTTAATTAGATTTTATTTTTTAAATTTTAATTAGATTTTATTTTTTAAATTTAAATAATTTATATTTTATTTTGTTATAGTTATAAGTTGAATTAGACTTTATTTTTAATAGGTTACATTTGAATATTTTCAAAGATGTTAGATTTTAGATTTATTTCTAAATATGTTAGATTATTGTATTTGTTAGATTATTGTATTTTATTTTGAAATAGGTTAGATAAATAAATATGTTAGATAAATATGTTATCTTTATTTTTTTTTAAATTTATAAATTTGAATTAGACATTTTTTTAAATTCGAATTAAACTTATTTTTTAAATTTTAATTAGATTTTATTTTTTAAATTTTAATTAGATTTTATTTTTTAAATTTTAATTAGATTTTATTTTTTAAATTTTAATTAGATTTTATTTTTTAAATTTAAATAATTTATATTTTATTTTGTTAGAGTTATAAGTTGAATTAGACTTTATTTTTAATAGGTTACATTTGAATATTTTCAAAGATGTTAGATTTTAGATTTATTTCTAAATATGTTAGATTATTGTATTTGTTAGATTATTGTATTTTATTTTGAAATAGGTTAGATAAATAAATATGTTAGATAAATATGTTATCTTTATTTTTTTTAAATTTATAAATTTGAATTAGATTTTATTTTTTAAATTTTAATTAGATTTTATTTTTTAAATTTTAATTAGATTTTATTTTTTAAATTTTAATTAGATTTATTTTTTAAATTTTAATAATTTAAATTTTATTTTGTTAGAATTTTAAGTTGAATTTATATTTTATTTTTTTTAAATTTTTAATTTTTTTATTTTTTTATTTTTTGTGAAGTTCGGCCAATTTGAATTTAGAGACTTAGAGGCCAATTTGAATTTAGATTTATTTTTGTTAGATTTAATTTATATTTAATTTAGATTTAATTTGAATTAGAGACCAATGAGAACTTTAATTTATATTTAATTTTAATTTATGTTAGATTTATTTTAGACGTAATTTAGAATTAATTTACATTTAATCTAATTTATATTGAATTTAGATTTACATTTAAATAGGTTACACAATTTCGGATTTATTTTGATATGAATTTGGTTTTAATATGTAGAACAAATGGATCCCGAAATGCCCGAATGGATGCATGTTGCTCAAAGAGCTTCCGCCGATTTTTTCAACCCTACGCCCGATGGCCAACAACAAAATATGGAGGCAATAGAAAGTAGGATTCAACCACAAGAACCACATATTTATCCACAAAATCCCTCCCAAGTGCAACCGCCGTATCCACAAAATCCCTCCCAAGTGCCACCACCTATTTATCATCAACAATATCCTAACTATTATCCACAAAATCCATCCCAAATGGCACCACCTAATTACTATTATTCTAACCCTTCATATGGAGCAGGTACGGCTTCTACAGGATCGACTCAATACACCGCCCCTATAGGAAGCGGTCCCTCGACAAGTGTCCCGGAAATTGAAGTTGTCCCCGCAACCCAAACCGAAGTTGTTGCTCCCATTCCCATCGAACCACCGAAGAAGAGGAAAACCAAGACACCCGAATACAAGGCGGATTGGTGGCGGTATTACGAGAGGACATTGAATGCGAGTGGAGTTGTCCGTACTCTAAAATGTAAGGTACGCGGTTGTAAGGTTATTTACGAGTATAAACTTGCAAATGGTATGTCCACTTTTAAGAAACATGCCGATGGTCATGCGAAAAAGGGTGAGCAACTGCAAGAAAATGCGGACCCGCGGTTAGTCCAAACCCTTATGAACCCGGATGGTAGTAGAACCCACCAACGATATGATGAAAAATTAATGCTTGAAGAATTTGCCTGATATATTGCCCACAAGGAACAACCAATTAGTATGGGTAATTGTAGTAGTTTTGCCCGGCTCTGCATTCGGGGGTTAGCTCAACCATTGTATAAGAAAATCCATCATAGAAAAATGGTACGTGAAATGAAAAACCAGATTATCCAAAAGAAAAACGAGCTACTAGCTACATTTGGATATGCCAATTATAGTGTCTCCATTACCTCCGATATATGGACTGCCGGTAAACACGGCCTAGGGTACTCTTGTATTACCGGTCATTGGATCGATGAGAATTGGGTTTTACAAAAACGGGTTTTAAGTTTTCGGGTGTTAGATTCCCCGCACACTGCACAAGTTATTTACCATTCAATTATTGAGGTTTTACAAGAATATAATCTCAAAAGGGATTTACGGAACAATGTTTTTTCTATCTCGTTCGATAATGCTAGCAACAATGTAGCGTCCATCAATCATTTCATCCGGTCCCTAAACCCAATCATGAATGGTGCACTGTTTCACCAAAAGTGTGCTTGCCATATACTAAACCTTACCGTAAAAGATGGTCTTAAGGTAGAAGCCGTAAATGACTTGATAATTAAATTCAAGGGAGGTCTTGCCCATATTTATTCAAACCAAGAAAGAAAACAAAATTTCGCAGCGTTGTGCGAAAGAATAGGTTTGGGCAAAATGAGGGTACCTTGGGATATAGACACCCGTTGGAATTCCACCTACAGGATGCTACACCGATGCATTCCTTACAAGGCGGCTATAGGGGAGATGTTGAGATCGACGAACGAAGGACAAGCTTTGGATCTCACCGACCTCGAATGGCAGCTAATAATAATGCTTGCACAATTCCTTGGAACCTTTTTCACCGCAACCGTGAAATTATCTTGCTCGTATACACCGACGGCACATGAGTTGCTGCACCATCTCTACTATATTTCTAAGGTGTACCGTGATATGGAAGATAGGGATAATGAGGATTCCCCTCTCCATCCGATCGTAGCAGCCATGAAGGTAAAATTTCTTAAATATTGGGAAGAGGTACCCCTCTTGACCGTTCTCGCAAACTGCCTCCATCCGGCATACAAGAAGAAGTTCACGGTAAAAATACTCGTAGCCTACAAGAAAAATCTAAAATTAAATTGGAGGGACGAGGATCCCCGCGTACAAAAGGCATTGGACGACATGTTTGCCATATATTACGAAAGAAGAAATGCCGACCAACCGCCTTCGACCGGTGGCGTGAGGTACGAATATAAATATACATATGTTTTTAATATTTATTATTTATAATATCTACATTATTTGTCCACTAATTTTTTCTATTGTTTTAATAGTCTATCCACACACAGCAGTACTGGATTGTTAGGCGATTTTCAGGATGATGACGACCCGACGGGATCCCAAGGTAACACGAACGAGTTAATGAGCTACTTATTGGGGACCACCGAAAGTGAAGGAGTTGACGTCATGGATTGGTGGAGGAGGAATGCAACTGCCTATCCAACACTGGCGATGATGGCCCGCGACATATTTGCCGTGCCCGTGTCAACCGTCCCTTCTGAATCATGTTTTAGCTCGGCGAACAAGATCCTTACCGATAAACGAAGTAAGCTGGGTGCACATGTTTTCGAGAGACTTGTGTGCTTGAAAGACTGGATTGATGCTGAAAATCGCACGCAACATGCCATGAGATTGGAAGCGTCATCATCCGGTGTCGACACTCAAGAAAGCGGTACCGAGGGACCTGAGCCTAACGAGGATTCGGACGGTGAGCAAGAGAGCGACCTATGGTATATGCACAACAACTATAGATAGGTAGTGTCGGTATAAAATTCTATCCTCTTTTAATTTTTATTTACATTTTTTTAAATTATAATTTCTAAATATTTCAATTGTTTTATTTTAAAGAATAATTACTAACAAAAAAAAAGTTAGAACTCCGCCTATGTTATTTTACATAGCCGGTCCCAAGCCCGGAATAAAGGAGGAGGGTAACTTTTGTTTTTAAATCTATTGTTTTAAAATAATTCGATTTTAAAGATAAAAAATAATTCGGTTTTAAACTAATTCGGTATATCTCGGTTTTAGAATAATTTGGTTTTAACAAAATTCGGTTTTAACTTAATTTGATTTTGTTAAAAGTTATAACAAAAATATATTGAGTTAAAATAAAATAAAAAGAAAAAAAAATGCAAAAAAAAAAAAAATTTCTCTCTGCCGGCCGCTGCCCTCTGCCCCTCTCTGCCTCTCTGGAAACAGAAAACAAAAAAAAACTGAAACCGGAAAAAAAAAAACCAAACCGGACCGGCCCTACCCGGACCGGACCGACCCCTGACCCGACCTAACCCGCCCCGTCCTAACCCGCCGGGTTTAGACCGGGTTAGGTTCGGCCGAGTCAGACCCCAACCCGCCCCCCCTACCCGACTCAACCCGTTGACCCGGGCTAACCCGTGCCCGAGTCAATCCGGGGACCGGGCGGGTTTGGACCGGACCGACCCGACCCGACCCCTTTTCAAACCACTTATTATGGATCATCTATCTGAGGTCAAATGTAAAGGGATGTTACAACTTAAAATATAATATTTTCATAGTGTAAGCTAGGGAAGGATAAAGGGATATTTTTTCACCTTTATATTATATAAAAGTTCGAATGAGCTCATTAAATTTTTATGAGATTTCCAGATAAGTAGCAGAACCAATTATTGTAACAAGGAAAATGACAGCTATGAATGTTTTATTCATGATTTGACTCGGACAAGAGGGACCATCATTTGCCATCTTCTGATAGGTATCTCCATTTTCCAAAATGGAGTATTTTTTTCTAAAATTGAACAAGTTATATATATATATATATATACTGATTTGACAGTAAATTAAGCCTTCTGAGTGGTCCCATCTCCAAACAGTAAATTCTCTGACCATTCAAAATTTTACTGTCTCCCTTTGAGAAGTCACAACCTCAGCTTGGTCGGCTAATTAATTACCTTCACCCAATTCGATTTTACATGCATTGCATTAAAATGCATACTATGTCATGATAAATACTTAGAAATATATGTCAAAATTCATACATAACTATTAATTTTGAACCAAAATGAATACTTAATTTGTCTATTTCAGTTTAAATTTAGACTCAAAATCCAAATCCTAAATGACGCATGCACACTTATTATTTAAATAGAAACGGACAATTACTTGAAATGAAATACACATTAATTTGTTCTCTTGAATTTGCAAACTAATTGCTTAAATACTTGTCAGAACAAACACTTGTATTTAAATTAACAAAAAAATATTCGTTGAAATATTTTTATGCATTATGTATTTGCGATTCTCAATGCAATGACGCAAGTATATATTGTATATATCTCTACAGAGGCAAAAAAATGTCTATAAGATATTAAATGCACACAGACTACTCTCTCTCTCTCTCTCAGTCTTCTCTTCTCGATCGCTTTTTCTCCAATTGCCGGTGTTTGTTAGATTTATGCAAATCATGATCGAGTTGAAAGGGTTGTGTCCACATGTATTGTAAAAGGCGTACCTTTCTTTGGACAAATTAAATGAGATTCCAGCGTTTTCTGTTATTTATTTCATGATCTACCTTTTGACCGGAGAGTAGTACGTAGCAAGTGATGGATTAAAGAGAAGAAGCGAAGAAGAGACCTATTTATCTTCGTGCGTATGATATTTCTCCAATGAACAAGTATCTCTAAATTGGAGCATTCAAGGTAACAATTTAACTATCTATCTGCTCTTCCAGCGTTTTCTGTTATTTATTAATTTCATCTACCTTAATTTTAACTATGTTCAGTTCGTACTGTTCAAACCTCCCTCAAATTAATAAATAGCAGCTTCAACTTGGTTATTTTTTTTTTTTGACTTTTTATGTAATTCAACTTCTCTCGTAAAATGTTAAATGTGTTCTTGTACGTAAGCTAGTAACTAGAATTTTATACTTTGATCGTGGAGACTTGAGATCAAATTCCAATGACTATATATATTATGTATTTTACATTTCAACTTACACTTCAATTTAAATTTTCTATTTCTGCCGGCCCTAACATTAATGGATATAACTGTTAATGTCCTACAGGCCAAATATATTTGGACTAAAATTAATAGTTAATTTATTATAAATATGGATTAACATATTGGGCTGCATGAAATATGAAATATGGGTTGAATTATGCTCTCTCTGAATAGGTTCGACCAATATGTATTGACGGGATCATTTTCGGACATAATATTTGGAGATAAGATTCTAAACATATATTACATAGAACTTGCAGTTCGGATTTGAAAGAGAGTGACTGCTCATCTGACATGAGAACAAAGAGAAAAAAGTGACTGCTTATCTGACTATACAAAGATATTGATGAAACCAAAACATATAGCGAAAATTACTATCTTTTTTTCCGAAAAATAACGAAAAATGAATGCAAAGTAGCCATTTTTCTGATTTATTTATCGCAAACATGTTTTTTTAGGTCTTTTTGACAGGTTTTTGAGAAAGTTGCGTATTTATGACAAAAACAGAGCAAAAATGTCATATTTAGGCGAATTTTGAATAAGACGTCAAAATGAGACATTACATGGAACATGCAGCACCTCACACGAAGTGCACAACATACGAAATGGAGAAAAATATAAGAAAATCCGCTAAGTCAGGAAGCCATGCGGCCTCCTTTATGCCGCATGATCCGTGAACTATCCTAAAAATAGGCAATTTCTTTGATGGGCCTGTCAGAAGAGCGCGAATTCCTGATGGGTTTTCTAGAATGACGCATTTTCTTAAGAGCCGAGCTATTTAGCTATTTTTGGCTTCGCCCATCCAATCATGGGTGGACCTCACGTCCCCCACTACTTCCACTACTTCACATCTCATTTAGGAATGCTATAAATACCCTTCTTGTAATATAATTTAGTGATTTGTTAGTTTGGTGCTTTTGTGGCTTCCATTAATTAATATGGAGTCAAAATACGAGTTTAACCAAATCTCTGAATTACAACTAGATTTTTTTTTTTTTTTTCTGATAAGTGTGAACACTGACTGTATAATTACGATTGATCATAGAATCAGAATTTGGAACCAGAGTGCCCTTGTTTAGAAAGCTGAATTAATTAAGGCTGGATATTTAACGCCTTTAAATAATGTAGAAAATTCTAAGGTCGCCAAGGGCAATCTTACCGATGTTTATAAATGAAAATTTCATTTGAACCAGGTCTGTCTTAATTAAGATGTATTTGTTGTTTTTATTCTTCATGATTCCCACTGCACATTTATTATTATTGTAATTAATTAATCATTGTAATTGAAAAGTTACGCACTATTATTTATTATTGTTTGTTGTTCAACATGATCTGAAACATCGCATATGCAACAAAAAACATAAATTTTAATTAAAAGTGCTGTTTCGGTTTTAAATAAAAGGAAAATACAAACTGGCGAAAGTAAGAAATTTCATTACTTAACATCATTGAGAAAAACAGAGAGACAATCAGAGATAGGTTAAAACATTTTCAGTTGGTGACACTATTTTTTCTTCAACAAATAAAATTTATTACTTGACATTTTTCCTTTAATGATCACTCTTTGTAATAGTCACAGGAAAAAAAAAAAAGATTGACAATAATTTGAATAAAATATAGCAGGAATTAATTTTGGAGGGAAGAGCAGATTGAAATAGGCCATGAAGCGTGGTCTTTCTCTCTTATTGCTCTGTGATAGGTACACTGTGCAGTACCACCGTCTCAACTGTAAGACCCGGGCCAAAACCGAAAAGCACGCCCCACTCAAGCCCCTCACCAGTGGTTGCCTTGCCTTCCTCTACCGATCGCCTCCTCATCTCATCCAAAATGAACAATACACATGCACTAGACATGTTCCCATACTCGCTTAAGATGTGTCTGGTGTCACGCATCTTTTCCTTTTTCAGTTCAAGCTTAGCCTCTACCTGGTCCAGGATTGCTGGGCCACCAGGGTGTGCAATCCAAAAAAATGAGTTCCAGTCAATGATGCCTGATGAACAAATACATGGGAAATTTCAGAAAAATGTATCTTATTTGTCCCTCAAGCTGTTAGAGGATTAAAATTGTATACAAGTTGAATGTAATAGATTTTAAAAATTGAATTCATGTTGCTATAATAATTATCTTTTACGTACCGATAGGAGTGAATGCCTCAACAAGACTCTTCTCGATGTTTTTGGAGATGAGCCTTGGCACATCCTTGAGGAGGTGGAAGGTCAGACCTACTTCACGAAGGTGGCCGTCTATGGCTCCCTCCGAGTCGGGCAGGATTGTTTGTGAAGCCGAAACTAGTTGGAACAATGGTCGTTCAATTTTTGGCTCAGGATCAGCTCCAACTATGAGAGCAGCTGCGCCGTCCCCAAAAAGTGCTTGTCCAACCATGGAATCGAGGTGTGACTCTGTGGGTCCACGGAAGGTAACAGCAGTGAGCTCTGAGCAAATCACCAACACTCTGGCCCCACGGTTGTTCTCAGCAAGGTCTTTGGCCATACGAAGAACGGTGCCTCCTGCAAAGCAGCCTTGTTGGTACATCATGAAGCGGTTGACGGATGGACGGAGGCCAAGGAGTTTGGTGACTTGATAGTCAGCTCCAGGCATGTCCACGCCACTGGTAGTGCAGAAAATCAAGTGTGTGATTTTGGATTTGGGTTGGCCCCATTCTTTGATGGCTTTGACTGCTGCCTCCTTCCCGAGCTTTGGAACTTCCCTGACAACAATATCCTGACGTGCATCGAGAGATGGCGCCATATAAGCACAGATGTTTCGATTTTCGTTCAGTATCTCTTCTGTCAAGTGCATGTATCTTTTCTTTATCATGGATCGCCTGCAAGACAATAAATAATAACAGTGCATGTCTTGTTAGTAAGGAAAGAAATCTAAATTATGATAGATGATGATCTAAATTTAAATGTTTTGTTATATAAACTAGCAAAATCACTTACACATGCGCTTGAACTTCTCCTTGAGCTCAGTCATATGTTCGCTGTTCGTGATACGGAAGTAGTAATCAGGATAATCAGCCTGGTTAATGCAGTTGGTCGGTGTGGCAGTACCTATTGCCAGTATGGTGGCTGGACCCAAAGCACGCTGTGCCTGTCTGATTTCTTCGACTCTTGCCATGTCTATAATTTGTCTTGGAAAGAATGTAAGGCTTGGCAAAGGTTATAGGTTTCTTGTTCTTGGCTAATTAATCAGGAGGCTCTGTTGGTAAACTAATTAAAGCAAGATAAGTGTTGTGGAATTGGGAGTAGAGGATAAACGCAGTAGAGGATTTATAGTAAGTGAGAGAAGAGGAGTAGGTGTAAGGAACAGAGAAGGAAAAAAACAATTAGGGGCACTTGGACTGGCGGCCGTCTGTGAGAGCTCCCAATAGTAGTAGGTGAGCAATTGGAAGGAGTATGACAAATTTGAACAGACCAAGTTTTTTACTACCCGCATGAAATATTTGAAATAATAAATATTTAATAATAATAGAATATATGACAGGCATGTGTATGGTTCCCGAAGTACCAAAATTCTATGCGTGGTTCCTTCTTGCTTCCTTACTCGAAGAGCCGACATTTTTATTAATATCCAAAGTTAATTCAAATTAATTAACTAACTATGATTCCCGAGTTTTTTAAAAAATGTCCAAACCGGTCATAAAATGGCCAGTTTTCTCTCCCCAGAAACTAGCTATTTTCTGGCCAGTTTAATCTTTTTATTTTTTATTTTTTTAGAGACACTATGAAGAGCAAGATAATGAAATCTAACACAGGAAAATTCGAATTTTTTGTTTAAATTATTTGTTAGATTACTTCTTTTGATTTATAATTAGCATATTTATACTAAAATACACTACATTACTTGAAATTATGTTCAATTACACTATATTACAATAAATTATGTTGAATTACAATAAATTACGTTAAATTACGCTAAATTACAATAACTTCGCTAATTATGCTGAAATACGGTAAATTACGCTAAACTACGCAAAATTACACTAAAGTAGACCGATTTTGTGCCATCTTTCATGAATCATAAGAAATAGTAAAAAAATTTCAAAAGTAGTAAAAATTGGTATTCTACAAGTTCATTATGTAACTAATTTACTGAGTTACTTAGATTGAGTAATAGAAATAAAAATCTTAATCGGAAACTTCAACTCAAGTTTTGAGGCTCTTCTCTTTGTTTTTTGGCATTTTCGAATTTTCAAAAACAACATAGTAATCACCGATGCATGCGTATTTTCGCAAGCTTTTCGAAAAGTGGTCATTTGCTGAAATCGGACACTCGAGCGCCGTTTTATGGCTGTTTGAAGTTTCGCGTCGTTTTTCGCTTTTTCAGTGAAGATATCGTCCCTATTCATATGTAATTTAGCGTAATTTACTGTATTTTAGTGTAATGTAATGTAATTTAGCGTAATTTAACGTAATATAGTGTAATTCAACATAATTTCAAGTAATTTAGCGTATTTTAGTATAAATATGCTAATTATACATCAAAAGAAGTAATCTAACAAATAAATTAAACAAAAAATTCAAATTTTCAGTGTTAGATTTCATTATCTTGCTCTTCATAGTGTCTCTTAAAAAAAAAAATTTCTAATTATAAATCACTATGAAGATAAAAGAGAAACAAAAAATAGTTTCTAATTATACATCACTATGAAGACACACAGTAATTTACCGGAATTTACCGTATTTTAACGTAATTTAACATAATTTAGAGTAATTTAATATAATATAGTGCACTTCAACATAATTTCAAGTAATCTAGTGTATTTTAGTATAAATATGCTAATTATAAATCAAAAGAAGTAATGTAACAAATAATTTAAACAAAAAATTCGAATTTTCAGTGTTAGATTTCATTATATTGCTCTTCATAGTGTCTAAACAAAATAAAAGAACAAAAAAGATAGGAAACCGGCCATTTTATGGCCGGTTTGGACATTTTTGGAATAACTCGGGAATCATGGGTAAATTAATTAATTTGTAATTAACTTTGGATATTAATAATTAAAAATATCGCTCGAAAAGGAATTGAATGAGTTAAATTTATTAGTTTACTACGCTCTAGTCAATTACTTTAGTGCTAACAAATCAGACAGCAACAGAAGTCGTTCTTGGTGGGTTATTTTGAACCGAAAACCCACGTGGTAATAGATGCGTTAAGTGCTTTCTTGTTTGATACGTTCATTCCCAGGGCCGGGCCGTATTTAGACTTGGTCTAGTAAGTTACAGGCGTGTCCTGTCCTGGGGGAACATGCCGGGATGGAACGGGGTCCTAAAGACGGGGCTCGTCCCGTCTCGAGTGAAACGGGCCGAGACGGTGAACACGCGGAGTGTTGGAGAGGTATTAACGCTCTAACCCTTTTCAATACCTCTTGTTTGTAATAAATATCATCCCCTTTTCTGGGGGATTCTCTGCCTTAAATAGGGGGCGCCCTACTGTAGCGGGGTCTTGTCAGCATTAATGACGAGGGTCCGCATAGCTGTTGAGGGCGTCCGCATAATAGGCGCTAGTATTCGCATAATTTGTCTTAAGCCGAACAGCGAGGTCGTATGTCGATCTTCCTCGGCGGCCTTGGGCCTTGTTTCATTCGGTCCCGGACTGGCCCTGAGAGAGGGTCCGAATCCCGGACTATTTTTGGTATCGGGCTGGCCCCGGGAGGGGGTCCGAGTCCCAAGCTGTTTTTGGTCTCGGGCTGGCCCCGGGAGGGGGTCCGAGACCCGAGCTATCTTTTTTTTAAGGATAGCTGGCTAGTAGCCGGCCGTCGATATATTGATAAGAAAAAATTATTTACATCTCCTAAATGGAGTTTTGTCCTTATTTACATCTTCAATGTCAGCAATTAATTTTATTAAAGATAATTAATTGTTAATAACTCCGAAATAAAATATCAAATCTTTTCTACTATGGCACTAATGAAGTATTATATGACATAATTTTAATAAGAGTATCAATTGTCTCCTCCCCTTCAAAATTACTAATGACATGAATAAAAAATATCATGTAATTAAGCACAAATTTTATGTAGCATTTATGAAATATATATATCTTGCGAACAAATTACTTAAATGCATGAAGAATGACTTACGAATCAAGGCATTTGATTATTGACCAAAATTTAATTAATTTATAATTATTTTCATACTCCGCTAGTAATTGGAGAACACATCAAATTAATCTTTATAAGCAAAAATTGATTAATAGTTCAAAAATAAGTACAAATACATTCTTCAATATAAATATAATTTTAAATCAAAATTTAATGAGTTTAATATCCATTTCATCTGAGGCAGCCAAATAATAGAAAAGAAAAGAAAAAAAATAAAATGAAATGAAAAATCTAAATTTTTTGACAGGCAGACGAAATTTCATCTTCTTGACTGAACTCTCGGCCCACGAACACCCGTGTTCACTCGTCTGCAGCTCACGAACACTCGGTCTAGACAAGCGAACCAGCATAACACAGCTGACCCCTTCGCTCCTGTGTCTCATTACTCCACTGCTCCAATTAACTCTATGTTGTTTTTGCAGTAATTTTGTAAATTAATTGTTAGTTTAGACTACTACTTAGATATTTGATATTTGAACACCTTATTATCTGATGTATTAGAGATGATGTTAAAGTTTTGTAGTGCTTGTGTATAACAATACAATGTATGGAATTTGTTGTTTCAACATTGCCTCATTCATTATGTACTTTATTTTTGCGACATTATTATTTTAAAGTCTTACATTCAATCTTGAAGTATAGAAAATATTTTGAGCATTACAGTTACATAAAAAGGTATGTGATCCTCTTGTACCACTCAGTTTAAAATTATGCTCGTTTCCATGAACCAGTTAGTTTTATCATAGATCATTTCCACTTAAGGAACCTGTTACAGATC
The DNA here is from genome assembly GCA_028015225.1 of Carex myosuroides. NCBI lineage: Eukaryota > Viridiplantae > Streptophyta > Magnoliopsida > Poales > Cyperaceae > Carex > Carex myosuroides. The sequence continues at coordinate 18,140,865 of CM051471.1, read as the reverse complement.
AGTACAATTAATCAAAAAAGGCTACATGATTAAATAATCTCTTTCATCATAATTGCCATAAATAAAAAATAAGTCATTGCCATAAATAAAAAAGAACACAAATTAACAGTGCATGTTTTCTATTAAGAATGTTGTTCACACAGTTCAAGTTTTATACTCCTATAACAAATACATAAATTTTGCCAATAAAAACAGATAGTAAAACATTCACAACACTTGCAGTTATGTAGTGCTTCTAAACTTTCTATTTGCTATTACACAGGATGTAACAAAAAAGAAGGAGAATCCAAATTATCAAAAGAAGAGATACCTAACAATTCATAGATAAAAAATAAAACCAAAATAATTGCATTGGTTCCAATTTTGGTACTTGAGGTATTGTGGTCTTTTTTTTTTCTAATAATTAACTATTCAAGCGACATCAAGTTTTCTCACAACCAAGTAGCTAACCTGAGCACTATCTCATAATTAGTAGATAGTTCATCAAGTTACTTAGAAAAGAAAATGTAAATTATAATTTAGGTTTACATATCTAACCTTTTGATGCTTAGTTGAGAGCTCTGCCAGAGAAAATGGGTCAAAAAGTCCAATGAAGCAATGAGTAAAGGCCTGACTGGTACAACATACCTCTAGTACTCAAAGGCCTATCAGTGCCGTCAAATTTTGGTGCTACGCTTGAGTAATAGGGATTGAATCTTGGGAATTGACATCTAAAAACATTCACACTGTAAATTCACATGTTAGAGCACTAATCACGGAAATGAAATATAAAACAAGTGGAAAATTTTGTATGCAAACCCACAAAATACAAAAAAAAAGTAGTAGCAAAACACCTTTATATGCTCCCTACAAACCATCAGCAAATATAATACCTGCTTCTTTCACGTGAACTCCCAATTCTATTTGATTTCAAGGATACTTAAATTAACCAAGCTAGGCTGCTATCTCATTTTCACTCTTTGAGTAAAGCCATACTACTATCCCTTCTTACATTTTTATAGGGAGATATATCAGGTTATGAGGTAATTCTTTAACTCTGCAGCAGTATAGACCAAATTTTAAATTTTTTGGGGCAAGCATGAAATTTTTTCATAAATTGATCAGGAACTAACTAAAGCGAAAAGAAACCTTCTAAAAGGGGTTCCTTGTTTATATCTCCACTGTTCATGTTGATCTCTAAGAAGACATGTCATTGAAGGCCACATGAATACAGACAGTGTTCGATGAAATGTCGATTCATTGCCATAGATAGAAGCATAAACCTATCTCCAAAAATCATAACAAAAGTAATAAATAAAGTAAAGGTGGATTTCAAAATATGCTCAAGGCCAATTAAATATATTAGGAGATATTATAATTTTCAATTCTGTGGTGGTTTGCATTAATCTAAATTTATAAAAGAGAAAAGATTTCAACTTTAAATGGAACAAATACCACAGGATCAAAAGTTCAAACTTTTAGATGATATTAACTCCAAATTACCTGAAGAAGAAACTGTAGAGGCTCTCCACAAAATCCACATATCCGAGATTTCTCTGATATTAAGTTCACTGGATCCGGCCATGCCTATAATTGACCCTAAATTTGAGATTAAATCTATCAATGTCAATCACACAAACTTCACAATAAAAATTAAACAATGAAATAATTTACAGGAACACCTCCAGCTTTGCTAGGGAATAAGTGGTGGAGCAATGAATGAGGGTTTCTCGGCTATCTCCACCGGGTATATCTACTAAAACTAAATAAAATTCAAGCACCATGAAAAGAACCTTAAAATGGTAGATTTTAAGGGTACTGTACAGTAGCTGTACCAGTGGTTGTCAGAAATTGGTACTTGTACAGTGGTTGCACCAGTATTTAATAGAGATTGGTATAGTGGTACTTGCTTAATTTGTTTAACCATCACAACTAATGCCTACTTGATTTACTTAACCCTTTCATCTAAGGTAAATGGATCATGAATTGGTACATGATACATATGGATGTCAAAAACAAAATGAACCGGTGCATGGTACAATTGGAATAATTATAGTGCATATGGAACTTCTTTTTTTGTTCTTTTTGTGATCTTGAGCTGAATAATCAACTTATTTGCTTCTTTAATAATTAGATATTATGATACATCAATCACTACCAGAGATAACCAACAATTATTTATATAACCAAAACTGAAGAAATTCAACAAGTAGAATACCTTTTGAGCCGTCCATCCAAACTCCAGAACTCTGTGTTCAATCCTTATTAATTCAATCTGCAGTTATGAAAACTTAATTACACCTCTTTCTCATAATACAGTACACTATTTGAGAAATTTCGGATCAATATCATTCAAACTTACATGAGCTACAGCCCCAATTAAACCGTAAAGCGCAGTGAGAAAAAATCCTCCCCTGATATAAAAGACAACAATAATAACAAGCAATAAATAAATAAAATCAGTTCAAATTGCATTTCTTGATGAACTAAAAAGAAAAAAAAAAGATGTTACGTACATGTCAGACCCATCAAGAGTTATTGCTCGTTTGGCTGCTGACTCTGTCTGAAAAAACTTGTCAGTTAACAAACAATATAACTTTACAATTTCCATGTGCAAAAAATTACGGATAGCTCTTCCATAACAACTTTTGTGCATATGTAAGGAAGTATGATCCCTGAGTACTCAGATCTGCTTGGTGTGAGAGTCCATAAGCACATGCATGCCTGAGTACGTACCCAGGGATTTTGAATTTGATAATTACCATTTGGACCCGAAAACTACACCTACTTGTTTCACGTATATATACCTTGTCCTTGACTAGGAAAGTATCAAAGTAGTTTAGAGTCAATAAGCTCTGTACGTTAATTATCGATTTCGTTGTTCAACGATGACAATAACAAATGAATATGCTTCATTATTCACCAATGAAACGTGGCCAATAAAACTAGTCCTCCATGCTGGGTAAGTCGGAAGGAGGACAAGCAAAAGATAAAATGATAGAAATAAAAATAAATACCGATTGGATTCATTTGAATAGTCAAAGAAAGAATGTAAATGGACTGTAGCAAGAAGGAACCACGAATAGTAAACCATGCACATGCATGCCTGTATCTTAAAACATTTATTGTTTGAATTATTTCAGAACTTGGTCTGTTCAAATTTATCATGCTCTTCCCAATTACTCACCTAATACTAAAGGCAGCTCTCACAGTCACAGATCGCCAGTCAAAGTGCACCTAATTTTTTATTCGACAACACTTATCTTGCATTAATTAACACAAGCCTCCCAAGAAATCCCTTCCCTCCCTCAATTTTATTTATCAGAAAAATGGTTTACAGAAAAAAGTTCTCCTCTGTTTTCTTTCTTACACCCTATACATGGTGCCTCTACTCTGTTTATTCTTTTCTCCTAATCTATACTTGGAAAATTATAATTCAATAAATAATTACAGATCCTATTACATTTATTCTAATTTACATCTGAATTTGGAGATTGCCTGGCTGGTAATGTGACAGCTATAGATGCCTTGTTTGTTCCTTCCATACTTGCAATTATTGTGACAGCTTGTAAATCCGACACCCTCCCTCAAGTTGGCACATACATATCCTTCATTCCTAGCTTATTAACTGTTTCACTGAAAATTTTACTCACTACAGGTTTAGTTAATATATCTGCAAGTTGTTCATTTGATCGCACACCCTCCCTCAAGTTGTTAATATTTTCTTTGTGACAAATATATTCCCTCTTTATCCCGGGTTACCTCTATCCCCAGGAAGTATTTTAACCCACCTAAATTTTTCATCTCAAATTCTTTGAACAACCTTTCCTCTAATTCTCGTATGCCCTCTTCATCGCTTCCTGTTATGATCATGTCATCAACATAAATTATGAGAACCACAATTTTTTTATAGCTCTTCTTGTAGAACATTGTGTGATCTGAATTGCTCTGGGTATATCCATATCCCTTCATGGCCTGACTAAACCGCCCGAACCATGCCCGTGGTGACTGTTTTAACCCATATAGCGCTTTCCTCAGTTTACATACTTTACCCGTCATATTCGATGGTTGGTAACCTGGTGGCATTTCCATGTAGATATCCTCCTCTAATTCACCATGTAGGAACGCATTTTTCACATCAAACTGGTGCAGTCGCCAGTCTAAATTCGCTGCAATAGATAAAATAACTCTAACAGAGTTCAACTTAGCAACCGGAGAAAAAGTCTCTTGAAAATCAATTCCATATGTTTGGGTATATCCTTTTGCAACTAGCCTCGCCTTGTATCTTTCTACTTTTCCTTGTGCATTATATTTTACAGTATACACCCATTTACAACCCACGACTCTCTTGTCATCAGGTAAATTAGTGACTTCCCAGGTATTATTTTTTAGTAGTGCACTCATTTCTTCGTTCATTGCGTCCCTCCACTTTGGGTCTGTTATGGCTTCTTCTAGAGTTTTTGGTACTGTTACTGATGATATTTGGTTCACAAATCCCTTTAGAGGTTCTGTCAAATGAGTTGTTGTTGTATATTTTGCAATTGGATACAGTTCTGTGCTTGTCCCATCTTCAGGTACATACCGTTTTGGTGGTTTTCCTCTATTTGTTCTTTGTGGTAAAGTAAATATTTGGTTAGGAGAACTTACCTCATTAGATGGATCAGACCGTGTTGGATCATCGGCGGGTTGTATTATCATTTCTTCTTGGTCTTCAGTGTGGTCGTGTCTCTCCAAGTGATTTATACTATTGTCAATATTTATGTTCTGGTTTATTTCTTCTTCCGTATTATTTTGGTTAGTTTGATCTAATACAGGGTTAGCTTCTTCCGTATTATTTTGGTTAGTTTGATCTAATACAGGGGTAGCTTCATGATATCTTGGGAAATCTAAAAAATCAAAATGCAATTCTTCCTCAGATGTATTTACCCGCTCCCCCTGAATTGGATTTTGTGGAAATTTAAAATACGGCTCATGCTCTATAAAATCTACATCCATGGTGGTAAAAAAATTCCTTGTAATTGGACTATAACATTTATATCCTTTTTGATTTTGACCCATTCCTAAAAAAATACATTTTTCCGCTCTTGGTTCAAGTTTCGATCGGTATTGTTTTTGAAGATGAACATAGGCTGTACACCCAAAAATTTTTGGAGGTAAATTTAAAATCGAATTAATTTTTAGATATGCAGAAAAAACTTGTAATGGTGTTTTAAAATGATTAACTTGTGTTGGCATGCGGTTCATGAGGTATATAGCAAAGGTAATTGCGTTATCCCAAAAAATATTTGGTACATTTGTTTCAATTAAAAGAGATCTCGTAATTTCAAGTATATGCCTATTTTTCCGTTCTGCAATACCATTTTGTTGAGGCGTCCCTACACATGATGTCTCATGTATTATGCCGTTATTTTGAAGTATTTCTTGCACTTCTCTATTCATATATTCTGTTCCATTATCACTTCTAATTACTTTGATATTTTTCTCAAATTGTGTTCTAATCATAGTTATAAATATTCTAAATATGTCTTTTACATTTTCTTTGGTTTTTAATAAATACAACCAAGTTAGTCGCGAAAAATCATCAACAAATATTATATACCATCGATAACCAGCTTTTGAAATTATTGGGGATGGTCCCCATACGTCTGTATGAATTAAATCAAATGGAGCTAATGCTTTAGTATTACTTAACGGATAAATAGATCGGTGACTTTTGGCCTTAATACATGTCTCACAAAAAATTCTCTCACAATTGAAATTAAATAACTGAGGACAAAGTTTTTTCATGTACCCTAGCGATGGATGACCTAATCTTTTGTGCCATAATAAAATTTCAATCTCTCTCTCCTTCGAGTCTGTACTGATTAATGCTTCTCCTGTCTTCAAACCATCAAGATAATACAACCCGCCTCTCCTAGTACCACGGCCCAAAATTTCCCTGGTTTTGATGTCCTGAAATACACAGTGATCAGGAAATATATTGACCATACAATTTAATTCCTTTGTCAATTGGCCGACTGATACTAGTTTGGAGGATAAAGATGGTACGACTAATGTATTCTGGAGAGTCAAGTTTGAACATAATTTTACATCGCCTGCGGTACTAACAGGGTAGCATACACCATTTGCATTAATAATACCAGTTTTTGTAGGTGGTTTGAAATTTATGAGGTCATTCTTATCAAATGTCATGTGGTCTGTAGCCCCGGTATCTAACACCCATTCATTATAATTTTTCCATGTACTATTATTTTTATTTGAACCAGTCCAGGTACCTGATGGTCTGTGAGGATCGCTACTTGTAATATTATTAACAATACCTTTTTTTCTGTTAGGATTGCTACCTGATGGTTTGATTAAACCATTACCTGTCATATTATATGGATCGCTACCTGACATAGACAATTTTATTAAACCATTACCTTCACCTTGAATTCCATTACCAGTCCCATTGCTGCCCGGCTTTAAGTGCTGTGTACCGGCTTGTTCGGCTGGAGGCTTGTACCAAGTGCCTGCGCCCAGGAAGCCCTCTGATGGCCCAACACCGTTGTTGCCAGAGATGTTGCCAGCGCCAATGTTGCCAGAGCTGTTGCCAGCGCCCCCAGCACACGTACCAGTAAGGTCTGCCCGTGCTACAGCGGCATGTCCTTTCCCCGACCAATTACCCTTCTCCTTGCGCCGGTCTTTGAACCAATCCGGGTAGCCCACCAATTTAAAGCACTGATCTTTTGTGTGCTTTGCCATGCCACAATGAGTACATTTTAAATGAGATTTATCAATACCTTTGTGTCCCTTTGTGTACATAGCCGCAGAGAGCTGTGGGTTGGCCTCAACACCCGAGTTCATCACACCTTGCCGAGTGGCTTCCTTTCTTACCCGAGCAAAGGCTTGTTCAAGGGTAGGAAACGGGGTCATTTGCAGCACGTTTGCTCGTTCATTGTCGAATTTATCATCAAGCCCATCCAAAAAAGAGTACACCCTTGATTCTTGTAAAAATTTGGTAAACTTCTCTATATCGGCTGTGCACTCCATTGGATTTGGACGCCGGAAGTCTATTTCTAACCACAGGTCCTGAAGTTCATTGTAATACTCTTCTACAGACCTATTGGCTTGTTTGGTTTTGTTCACCTTTTTGTTCAAATCGTATACCTGAGCAGCATCGCTTCCGTCATAGAAGGTTGTGGCTATTGCTTCCCACACTTCCTTGGCCGTTGGATATCTCAGGAATTTGCCATAGAGATTCTTGTCGAGCGAGTTGCAAATCCACCCTTTAACCATAGTATCTTCAATGTCCCACCGTGTGAACAGTGGGCTATCTTCAGCCGGAGGTAAATCCTTGATATGCTTTAGTTTCTCACGCGCCTTAAGACACATGAGAATTGATTGAGACCACAATGGATAATTCTTTCCATCGAGTTTTATGGGTATTAGGTTTGTATGCAAGGTCGGTTCATGAGTTACGGCAGGGGTTTGTGGTGGTAAAGTATGAGGTTGTTGCATAGCCAGTAATTGACTTTGCTGCAGAGTAATCAGTTGGGTTAATTTCTCAATCAGAATATTAGTTTCGGCCATGATGTTGTTACCAGAGTCGTTTTTGGCAGCGATTTTGTTTGGAAGAAAGGGCTAGCTAGATCTTCACCAAAGCTCTGATACCATGATTCAATTTAGAGAACACAAGCCTCCCAAGAAATCCCTTCCCTCCCTCAATTTTATTTATCAGAAAAATGGTTTACAGAAAAAAGTTCTCCTCTGTTTTCTTTCTTACACCCTATACATGGTGCCTCTACTCTGTTTATTCTTTTCTCCTAATCTATACTTGGAAAATTATAATTCAATAAATAATTACAGATCCTATTACATTTATTCTAATTTACATCTGAATTTGGAGATTGCCTGGCTGGTAATGTGACAGCTATAGATGCCTTGTTTGTTCCTTCCATACTTGCAATTATTGTGACAGCTTGTAAATCCGACAAATTAGTTTACCAACAAAGCCTCCTGATTATTTACCCAACAACAAAGAACCTATTGCGAAGCCTTACCTTCTTTCCAAGAAAATTATAGACATGGCAAGAGTCGAAGAAATCAGACAGGCACAGCGTGCTTTAGGTCCAGCCACCATACTGGCAATAGGTACTGCCACACCGGCCAACTGCATTAACCAGGCTGATTATCCTGATTACTACTTCCGTGTCACAAAGAGCGAACATATGACTGAGCTCAAGGATAAGTTCAAGCGCATGTGTAAGTGATTTTGCTAGTTTATATAACAAAACATTTAAATATAGATCATCATCTATCATAATTTATAATTTTATATCTCTTCCCTTACTAACAAGACATGGTTGTTATTTATTGTCTTGCAGGCGACAAATCCATGATAAAAAAAAGATACATGCACTTAACAGAGGAGATACTGAATGAAAATCCAAACATCTGTGCTTATATGGCGCCATCTCTCGATGCACGTCAGGATATTGTTGTCAGGGAGGTTCCAAAGCTCGGGAAGGAGGCAGCAGTCAAAGCCATCAAGGAATGGGGCCAGCCCAAATCCAAGATCACACACTTGATTTTCTGCACTACCAGTGGCGTGGACATGCCTGGAGCTGACTATCAAGTCACAAAACTCCTTGGCCTCCGTCCATCCGTCAACCGCTTCATGATGTACCAACAAGGCTGCTTTGCAGGAGGCACGGTTCTTCGTATGGCCAAAGACCTTGCTGAGAACAACCGTGGGGCCAGAGTGTTGGTGATTTGCTCAGAGCTCACTGCTGTTACCTTCCGAGGACCCACAGAGTCGCACCTCGATTCCATGGTTGGACAAGCACTTTTTGGGGACGGCGCTGCTGCTCTCATAGTTGGAGCTGATCCCTTGCCAACAATTGAACGACCATTGTTCCAGTTAGTTTCGGCTTCACAAACAATCCTGCCCGACTCGGAGGGAGCCATAGACGGCCACCTTCGTGAAGTAGGTCTGACCTTCCACCTCCTCAAGGATGTGCCAAGGCTCATCTCCAAAAACATCGAGAAGAGTCTTGTTGAGGCATTCACTCCTATCGGTACGTAAAAGATAATTATTATAGCAACATGAATTCAATTTTTAAAATCTATTACATTCAACTTGTATACAATTTTAATCCTCTAACAGCTTGAGGGACAAATAAGATACATTTTTCTGAAATTTCCCATGTATTTGTTCATCAGGCATCAATGACTGGAACTCAATTTTTTGGATTGCACACCCTGGTGGCCCAGCAATCCTGGACCAGGTAGTGGCTAAGCTTGAACTAAAAAAGGAAAAGATGCGTGACACCAGACACATCTTAAGCGAGTATGGGAACATGTCTAGTGCATGTGTATTGTTCATTTTGGATGAAATGAGGAGGCGATGGTAGAGGAAGGCAAGGCAACCACTGGTGAGGGGCTTGAGTGGGGCGTGCTTTTCGGTTTTGGCCCGGGTCTTACAGTTGAGACGGTGGTGCTACACAGCATACCTATCACAGAGCAATAAGAGAGAATGGCCAATTTCAATATGCTTTTCCGGTTTTCCCTCCAAAATTAATTCTGCTATATTTTATTCAAATATTTTTCGATTCTTTTTTTCCCCGTGACTATCGATCATTAAAGGAACATGTTAAGTAATAAATTTTATTTATTGAAGGAAATAATGTAAACCAACGGAATATATTTTAACCAACGAAATAATGTAAACCAACTGCTAAGTAATGAAATTTCTTATCAAACTTAAACAGACCTTTTAATTGAAATTTCTATTTTTTATTGCATATGCGATGTTTCAGACCATTTTGAACGATTAACAACAATAAAATAATAGTAAGTAAGTTTTCAATTACAACAAATAATAGTTCGTAATTTTCTTCTCTGCTTTTACCTATTATGAGAAAAACGCCTCCCCACGAAATGTTTGTGCACAATTTGAGATTTCACCGGAATGGTGCAATGTTTTTTTTTTTTTTTTTTTTTTAGAAATGCTAAATAAGACAATCAGAAATATGAGAGGTGCATGCAGTGCGCGTCAGGAAAAAAAAAAACAAAAAGAAAATATATTTTAGATTCAGAGACCTGGTTCAAATGAAATTTTCATGTATAAATTACATCTATCGGTAATTCTGCTTTATGTAAAATTTGTACATTTGATGCTAGATGACAAGCTCCTTACTCAGGAGGTCCTGTTCCACAGGGGCTGTGTCGTACCAACGGGTTGTTACCTCTGTGGGGCCCATATAATGGAATCAAAAGATCATATCATGTGGGATTGTAATTACGCGATAAGATTCTGGGTCGGCATTATGGCACAGTACAACATCCCGACAGGCGGGGCTCGAGACATCCTCTCGGCTTGGACTAACATCAGTTCGGAACCACTGCGCTCACATAGGACGCTCTGGAGTATGGTCTGGGCAGCAGGTGCCTGGGCATTGTGGCGCGAGAGGAATACAAGAGTATTTTCTAATAAAGAGAAGACGTTGCATCGTCTATTGGGGGATACGGCATTAGAAATTGAGAAATGGAGATTAGGTCTTTAGGATGAGAAAAAGGCTACTGCCTACCGGGAAACGGGGAGGGGGAGATCACCAGGGGTCAACTCCATGTATAGTTTCGGAGTGAGCCTTTGCACTCTGTGATTAAATGGATTAATCTCGGGAGCTTATAAAACATTTGTGTAATTAACTTTTTTTAATCAATATATCAGTTGCCGGCAATTGCCGCCAACCATCAAAAAAAAAATTTGTACATTATTTAAAGGTGTTATATATCCAGCCTTAATTCTGCTTTCCCAAACAACGACACTCTGGTTCCAAATTCTGATTCTAATGTTGGAACATATATCCAACGTTGAGCATATATGTAATATAATTATGAATTGTATACTGTCAATATGATTGTCACAATTAAAGTGATCTAATATGGAATTAAGACATTAGACAATCTATGTATTTAATAGGATGTGGTCCATAAATGTGTAGAACAATTTGGGCAAAGATCAAATCATTGATGGACTGATTTTGAGATTTGCAAATACAGAAAACTGCTTTCAGAACCCTGAGTGCGGACGCACTGAGACCCAGTGCAGACGCACTCAGTACTTAGCCAAATTTTGGGAACTTCAGTTTAGAAACTGGAAAAAGTCCGAGCCCAGTGCGGACGCCCTCAGGACTTAGACAATTTCCTGAAGTTCAGTGCAGAAACTGAGAAAAGTCCGAGCCCAGTGCGGACGCACTCAGGACTTAGACGATTTTCTGAAATCCAGTGTAAAAACTGGAAAGAAAGTCCGAGCCCAGTGCGGACGCACTCAGGACTTAGGAAAAATCCGGGGCTAAAAGAAAAGCAGTTATTTGGACGCGTCTCAACCCAGTGCGGACGCACTGAGTCCCAGTGCGACCCAGTGCACCCGCACTCGCGGCGCCAGATATGTAATACTATATAAGGATGGGTCCCCAAGGCACAAGATAACCAACTCAACTCATATTTCTGGAAAGAGGTTATTCTTAGACATAATTTTTGAGTGCTTTCTCCCTTCTTCCTCCATTAAAGAATTGAGAGGAGAGATCCATAAGGAAATTGGAGAGGATTTCTCAAGGGCGTATCTTGTTGCTTTAGAAGATCAAATCCACAACCCAACCACAAAGGCGAGAAGGACTTCTTGCCGATTAAAGACTTGTCTCGCGCTCACGGAGACGGCTTGCTCAAGACTTTAGGGTATTCCATGGCAAACGGCATGGAATCAGGTATAATTCCGCACTTAAGATTATGTTTTCGGGTATCTTTGGCATAGGACGGTCCTTAGGTTTAAGGTGGAGATTATTTCTTCTTCCCCGGGGTGTAAGTGTTTGACCCCTAGATGAGATGTAATTGTTTGATCTCTAGATAAGGCGTAATTGTTTGGCTTTTATGATCCCCAACATCTAAGACTAAGATCAATCGTAATTATATAGTCAGTGTTCTCAATCATGACTCATTGGATTTTGAATTTCATAATTCCCATTTGGCCCAGAAACTGCAGCTACTTCTTTTAACACGTTAATTACTCTCGGAAAGTATATATCAAAGTAGTTTAGAGTCAATAAGCTCTCCTAATTATTGATTTCATTGTTCAACGACGATGATGATAACAAATTATTATGCTTAATTATTCACCTATTAAACGTGGCTGATAAAACTAGTTGTTGGGTAAGTCGGAAGGAGGATAAGAAAACGATCAAATGATAGAAATCGAAAAATAATCGATAATCATTTGAATGAAAGGAGATACTTAATCTGTGGAGTCCTTGACCCCAACTTTATTAAAAAAAATATATATATATAAATGTGATTTAAATTGTATAAATCAGAATATATTTGCAGGACAGTGCTACGGTGCTACGCGTAGCATAGAGGCCTCCGTGCTACGGCTCAATTTTTGAGTTTTCAAAATCCTAACGGTCCATCCGAACCGTTCAACATGATCTGCATATGAATATGTACTTGCAAACCAAAATTTATATTTTTTAGAATTTTTTTACTATTTACTAAGCCATTTTGAAAAAACACTAATTTGTACACAATAGTAAACTTTTCTGGACCATTGGATCAGCGATTTTCAAAGTGGCTTAATAAATAGTAAAAAAATTCTAAAAAATGTAAAATTTGGTTTGCAAGTACATATTCATATGGAGATCATGTTGAACTGTTCGGATCAACCGTTAGGATTTTGAAAACTCAAAAATTGAGCCGTAGCACGGAGGGGCTCTATGTTACGCGTAGCATATTAGCAAAATCCTATATATATATGAGGAGGGATCAAGTTACAATAAATTTGAGTTACAACAAAGTTACAACAACTATTTTTTTTATTTTCAAAGTCCAAATCATCGATCCAAACCGTTCAACATGATTATCTAAATAAAATGTGTTTGCAGATCAAATTTTACATTTTTTTGAATTTTTTTACTATTTATTAAGATGGGTACAAAATTCAATGGTCTGAATATGACTATTTTTTGTAAAATACTTAATAAATAGTAAAAAAATTCAAAAAAATGTAAAATTTGATCTGCAAGCACATTGTATTGTGGAGATCATGATGAACGGTTTGGATCGACGATTTGGACTTTGAAAATGAAAAAATAGTTGTTGTAACTTTGTTGTAACTCAAATTTGTTGTACCTTGATCCCTCCTCTATATATATATATATATATATATATATATAGAGGAGGGATCAAGTTACAACAAAGTTACAACAACTATTTTTTTCATTTTCAAAGTCCAAATCATCGATCCAAACCGTTCAACATGATTATCTAAATAAAATGTGTTTGCAGATCAAATTTTACATTTTTTTGAATTTTTTTACTATTTATTAAGATGGGTACAAAATTCAATGGTCTGAATATGACTATTTTTTGTAAAATACTTAATAAATAGTAAAAAAATTTAAAAAAATGTAAGATTTGATCTGCAAGCACATTTTATTTAGATAATCATGTTGAACGGTTTGGATCGACGATTTGGACTTTGAAAATGAAAAAAATAGTTGTTGTAACTTTGTTGTAGCTCAAATTTGTTGTAACTTGATCCCTCCTCATATATATATATATATATATTATAAGTACGATTCACTTACTGCTAGCTAGATTATTTTTATCTAGATATAGGGCCATATGTAAATAACTTTTTCTTATTAATATATTGTCGTCAGCTCTTGCTGACCGACCATAAAAAAAAGTACGATTCACTTAATGTCAATTAAACAAGAGGAGGGTTCCAATGCCTCCATTTTTCATGCCTCCACCATGCCTCCATTTTTAAACTTTAATAACTCAAAATTTAAAACTTAAAAGTCAAAATAAAACCATTGGATATGATCTACATCATTTTATCTATGTGCTCATAAAAAATTATCACATTTTGATTTTGTTTTTATGTGAATCAATAAGTTGAAAAATCAATGTCTAGAAATTATCCACATTAGTGCGTTTTTTACAAGCTCTTGATGACAACCAAAACAAAATTGAAATGTCATAATTTTTTACACGTGCATAGATAAAATGATTTAGATCATATCCAACGGTTTTATTTTGAGTTATTAAAGTTTCAAAAAAATGGAGGCATGGTGGAGGCATGAAAAATGGAGGCATTTGAACCCTCCTCATTAAACAAACTTAATTATGAAAGGAACTTTAATATTGAAATAACTTGGAGCGCTTTCTTCGCTGCTACGTGCTGGAATCTGTGGAAGGATCAAAACAAGAAAATTAAGGGGGCAGTGGACCTCCAAACCAGCACATTCTGGCAAATGAGCATGCAAATACAAGGTGATTTACGTCTTCTGCTTCCTGTCCACAAGGGGTCACCCTTACCCATTTTTTCATGTAGAATACCACTGAGCAATAGTGCCCCCGTGCAAGCTTTCATACCAGTACCCGTACCAGATCTTATTGTTTAATGTATGCTTTGATGTTTCATACATCGAAATGAATAGGAATCTTATCCTTTAAGCACTCTGTGATTTTCTCTTTTTTCTTTCTTTTTCATCCGATTGTATTCTTAACAATAATAAGATGTTATTAATTATGCTATAAAATAAAAATAATGGGTCTAATAGGTAAAATGAATATCCAAGCATCTGATATGTAGTACAATTTTCTTTTTCATGAATTCAATTTATTTTCATTTTTACATTAATACACATATATTCGGCATAAACATTATAAGGAGTAATATGAAAACAATATAATCATGGAGTTAGATATTTGAAAAATGAAAATAGATATTTGCAAGGATTGATTTGTAACTTTGCACATTCTTCTTGTCAGTTTTTTCTTTTCTTTTGAAGGTTCCTGAAAAAGGGCATTGTATGGTTCAAAGCTAATTAATTGATCTACTTGAGGATCAGAAGTACATCTGTCATGTATGAGACGCATAGAACCCTACTCTGATTGCATTTCTTTTTCTTTTTCTTTTCTTTCTTTTTTCTTCTTCTTTTCTCTCTTTATTTGTATGCATCTATATATCATACATTTTTCTGGCAGACAGCCATATCAAGTTAAAAACATGCACATTTTTGTGTAAAATTAAAAAATGAAATAAATGACACAAATCTAAGCATACTGGTACTGTTTCAATTCAATCAAAAATACTGCACAAGTATTTTCTGTTTCACAAACACAATATTTGGTTTTCTCTCGACAACAATAAAAGAACTGGTGGTTCATGGGTCAGCCCGGACTAGCTCACCTCATTGACCCGAACCATCTCTCCTCGCGTGACAACTCGGACTTCCCAATCGCCAATGCGAAGCTGGATGATGTGTCAGACTTGCTTGGTGAGGCCCTCTTCCTGCCATTGTACAAGTGGATGATGGAAAACGGCCCGGTGCACCGACTAGCAGCTGGGCTCCGCAATTTCGTGGTCGTGAGTCAGAGTGACCCTGCTGTTACTAGCAAAGTGGCATCAGAGAGTGAAGGCCTTTCATGTTTTGTGCATGGCGAAATTTTTTGCATGACTCATATTTTATTATTTTGCTTCTATACTGCTACCAAAGGTTTCCTATACTGCTACCAAAGCTTGAAAGCTTCGGGAATATATGTAAATTTGTCTCCCAATAATCTTCACTGATGAATATATAATAACAATGGAGAGTGGCGATGCATTGTACATTATTTTGAGGTGAAAATTAATGGCAAAAAGACGCATGAGTTGGGCTATGCCTTTGGATCTTTTAAAGGAGGCATGAATGATTTGTTTCTCGTTTTTGCCCCTTTCAGGTGAAAAACATGCTTTTGCAAATAAAACACATCTCAAAGTTAGTGTGCAGCTTATCAATGTCTAGCATGAGGTTCCAAAGCATCAAAAGAGGTTTGACGCCATTCTAGCTCTCTGCCTAGCAATGAAACAGAGGAATGTCACACCTGGAGAAAGGGGAGGGTGCGGCATTGCCCGACATTTTTATTAATACCCAAAGTTAATTACAAATTAATAAATATAATCAGAATCCCTGGGTTTTTCGAAAAAATGAAGAAACCTCTGGCCGGTTTCTGGAGAGGAGGAATCTGGCCGGTTTCTTTCTCTCTCTGTTTTTTAGAGACTATGAAGAGCAAGATAATGAAATCTAACACTGAAAATTTAAATTTTTTGTTTAAATTTTTTGTTAGATTACTTCTTTTGATTTATAATTAGCATATTTATACTAAAGTACACTACATTACTTGAAATTATGTTGAATTACACTATATTATATTAAATTACGCTAAAATACGGTAAATTCCGATAAATTACATATGAATATGGATGATATCATTACTGAGAAAGCGAAAAACGATAACGAAACTTCAAACGGCCATAAAACGGCGCTCGAGTATCCGATTTCAGCAAATTGCCACTTTTCGGAAAGCTTGAAAAAATACGCATGTGTCAGTGCAAGCAATGCCAAATTTCAAAATTCAGAATTGCCAAAAAACTAAGGGAAGAGTCTCAAAACTTGAGTTGAAGTTTCCGATTAAGATTTTCATTTCTATTATTCAATATAAGTAGCTGAGTAAATTAGTTATATAATGAACTTGTAGAATACTAATTTTTACTATTTTTAAATTTTTTTACTATTTTTTATTATTTATGAAAGATGGCACAAAATCAGCCTAATTTAGCGTAATTTACCGTATTTCATTATAATTAGCAAAATTAGTGTAATTTAGCGTAATTTAACATAATTAACATAATTTAGGATAATTTAATGTAATTAGTGTAATTCAACATAATTTCAAGTAATATAGTGTATTTTAGTATAAATATGATAATTATAAATAAAAAAAAGTAATCTAACAAATAATTTAAGCAAAAAATTTGAATTTTCAGTATTAGATTTCATTATCTTGTTCTTCATAGTGTCTCTAAAAAATAAGGTTCTAAATAGCGATTATAGCGGCATAGCGGGGAGACAAAAAAAAAAGCTATTGCGAATAGCGTAGCTATGGAGGAAGCTATCATACATAGCATTTTTTTCTTTTCAAAATTTATATTCTACATTTCTACTAATTATCAACATGATTAATATTGGAGAATGGGGTAACAATCAAATGACAACTAATATAAGTCTATACTTTTTTTCAATCATGCAAATAAGAAGAAGAAAAGGATCTACAAGGTAATATTATTTAATAGTTCATACTTCATAGTATTACAGATTATAGTAGACGAAAAGTAATTACTTTTACAAGTGAAATGAAGTAAATATACTTATTTGAACATTTTATATATTATAATAATCAAAATTAGCTCTCAATTGAAACGAACGATAATAATTTTACAAGTGAATACTAGACGAAGAGCAAGCAAAAGAAAAAATTAATATTTGAATTTTTTCCGATATAGAATGAGAGACTAAATCACAAATAGAAACAGAAGCACATAGTTCGGTTTAGAATCCTTTTCATAACAAACCATGTAGCATCATAAATAAGAACAAAAGCCCATGTAAATCGCAAAAAAAGCTCATGTAGCATAGCGATAGCAATAGCGCATAGCGCGTAGCGGTAATAGCGGTCAGCTATTACAGCTATAGCGGTCGTAGCTGAATTAGCGCACTTTTATCTCATAGCTTAGCTTTTATGGTCCGAAAAAGCTATAGCGTAGCTACAGCGCTGCAATAGCTAGCTATTTAGAACACTGCTAAAAAATAAAAATAATAAAAAAGAAGAAACCGGTCAGATCTGGATCGAAAAACCCAGAGATTCTGGGTATATTTATTAATTTGTAATTAACTTTGGATATTAATAGAAATGTCGGCGGCATAGCTATCGGAAGAGGAAAGAATTATTGAGGCTAAAATTAATATCAATTAGATATTTTATTAATATTAATATAAATCCTATATGAAAAAAAATCAAGAATGGGTATATTAATAAAATAGTAATATTTAGATGGGGAAATAACTAATTTTTAATTTTGGATGAGAAAATATCTAATTGAGCAAGTTATGATGGGTATATATCTAAATTTCTCTTAATAAAATATATATGATTTTTAATCCGTACGTATAACTTTATAATTTTTTTTATTGTTATTACATATGTTATACAACATTTTCTATATTTTCTATTTAGTAATTTATAACAAAATTGATTTATTCAAAAATTTATATCATTTTTTAATTATAATTTATGACAAAATTCATTCATATATCATTTATATAGTTTTATTTAATTAGTAATTTATATTTTTAAAATAATGGGATCGATAAAAAGTTTAATTATATTTTATAATATTATGTATATTATGTGTTTAATATATTTATTTGATTATCTTAGGTTAAATTATAAGCTATTATAATTTTGGCCAAATACGGATAAGAAAATGTTTCGAGACGACTTATATCCGTAATATGATCATAGTATCCTACTATATATTTTCTCTATATAAATATAAATAATAAAGAATTAATTAAGAGTATTAAAGTTAGTTACATTCTATTCCTTGGGTGCAAGTGACAAAAGCAAATCCATACAAGCAAAAAAAAAAAAAAAAAAGCAAACCTATTGGTTTGGTACTGGTGGTAGGTGCTTTGATTACTGGACTTC
Source organism: Carex myosuroides (assembly GCA_028015225.1). Classification (NCBI taxonomy): domain Eukaryota; kingdom Viridiplantae; phylum Streptophyta; class Magnoliopsida; order Poales; family Cyperaceae; genus Carex; species Carex myosuroides. Next base: position 18,122,310 of record CM051471.1, on the reverse strand, counting down.
ATTTGTTGTGTCAGCTGCGTTTGACAGTTTGACCTAGTCATACCAGCAACAACAAAATCCGACATTTTTATTAATATCCAAAATTAATTGTAAAATATTAATTATACCCAGCATAGCTGAGATTTTTTAAAATGTCTAAACCGGTCAAAAAATAATCAGTTGGATTAAAAATTAAGACCGGCCATTTTTTGACTGGACATGAGTTTTTTTTTTTTTAAATATTTGTTAGATTACTTCTTTTGATGTATAATTAACATAATTACACTAAAATATGCTAATTACTTGAAATTATGTTAAATTACGCTAAAATACGGTAAATTACACTAAATTAAACTAATTTACGCTAATTTACGCTAAATTACGCTAAATTACACTAAATTACGTTAAATTACGCTAAATTACGCTAAATTACGCTAATTATACTGAAATACGTTAAATTACCCTAAATTACGCTAAATTAAACCGATTTTGTGCCATCTTTCATAAATCGTAGAAAATAATAAAAAAAATCCAAAAATAGTAAAAATTGGTATTCGACAAATTCATTATATAACTAATTTACTGAGCTACTTAGATCGAAAAATAAAAATGAAAATCTTAATTGAAAACTTCAACTCAAGTTTTGAGGCTCTACCCTTTGTTTTTTGGCAATTCTAAATTTCCAAAAATAGCAAAGTGGTCACTGATGCATGCATATTTTTGCAAGCTTTCTGAAAAGTGGTCATTTGCTGAAATCGGACACTCGAGCACTGTTTTATGCTGTTTGAAGTTTCGTCGTCATTTTTCGCCTTCTCAATTAAGATATTGTCTCTCTAACCGGCCAAAAATAGTCGGTCCTAATTTTTAATCAAACCGGTCATTTTTTGGTCTGTTTGGACATTAAAAAAAAAAAACCAATTTAACTGAGTATAATTAATATTTTATAATTAATTTTGAATATTAATAAAAATATGGGCAACCAAACAAAAGAACTGATCTAATGATAAAGCCTGAAAACAAAATATGGGCAACCAAACAAAAGAACTGATCTAACTGACCTTTCAAATTTCAATAGGCAAATGATAAAGCCTGAAAACAAAAGAACTGATCTAATGATCTGGCGGTGTAGACTCTGTGTGTCGGGATAAAAATGATAGATAGATGGATACATCAAGATGATCCCGCGGGACCCATATTACAGTAATCCATTACACATGAAATGAAAAGCCAGATTCTTAATTGGTATCAGCACGCTCCCAACTAACCTCCAATGCCACGTGGCGCCCCATCCGCCCGTCCACTGAACCTACCTCTTGGCATCTCTTTCGCTATAAAGGCACCAACCTCCTCATAATCTCACAGAAGCATTGGTCGTTGCATGCTTCTACCAGTAAACTAAGAAATAACACCAGTACTCCTTTGCTTGAAACAGTTCACCAGGCCTTTACTGGTAAGACAACCATCAAACACACAAGGCTTGGTCATGGCAACAGTAGAGGAAATTAGACAGGCACAACGTGCTCTGGGTCCAGCCACCGTACTGGCGATCGGCACTGCTACACCAGCTAACTGCGTGTACCAGTCTGACTATCCCGATTACTATTTTCGTATCACAAAGAGTGAGCATATGACTGACCTGAAGGAGAAGTTCAAGCGCATGTGTAAGTCTTTTTTTTTTTTTTTTTTCTTTTTTTTGTGCTGATGGTATAAGGAACTGCTCTATACCAATAGCCCCACATATATATATTTGGAATCTCTCTCTCTCTCTCTCTATATATATAGAGAGAGAGAATGGCTAATATACAAATGTTTGTTCCTGAACTCAGGAACAAACGGTTCGGTTCTCCAATTTTCAAAGTCCAAACAGTCAATCCAAACCATTAGATATTCAATCTATATTAAAATGTGCTTGGAGACCAAATTTTTCATTTTTTAGAATTTTTTACTATTTATTAAGCTGGTTTGAAAACTGCTGTTTTGTGCATAAATTTAATAAAATCAGCGGTTTTCAAACTAGCTTAATAAATAGTAAAAAAATTCTAAAAAATGTAAAATTTGGTCTCCAATTAAGTACATTTTAATATAGATTGAATATCTAACAGTTTGGATCGACGGTTTGGACTTTGAAAATCAGAGAACCGAACCGTTTGTTCCTGAGTCCAGGAACAAACGTTTACCTTTGTATATTAGCTATTTAATGAATCGAAGGATTTAATGAGGACATTTAATGGAATCGAAGGATTTAATGAGGACATTTAATGGTATCGAAGGATTTAACGAGGACATTTTATATATATATTTGGAATCGAAGGATTTAATGAGGACATTTAACGGTATATCCATTTAATGGTAGCAAGTCTAAAAAAATGAAAACCACATACTTATCTCCTATATTTTAAACAGGACATATATTAAAATTGATCAAATTTAGATAAATTGCCTATACGTCTATACATACATACATACATACATATACATATATATATATATATATATATATATATATATATATATATATATATATGAAATTATTAATATGCTATTCTGTTTTTCTACCTATCTAAATAAATAGTAAAAAAATTCTATAAAATGTAAAATTTGGTTTGCAAGTACATATTCATATGGAGATCATGTTGAACGGTTCGGATCGACCGTTAGAATTTTGAAAACTCAAATATTGAGCCGTAGCACGGAGGCCCTCTATGCTATGCGTAGCACCGTAGCCAACTCCTATATATATATATATATATATATATATATATATATATATATATATATATATATATACAGAGGTTGGATAATATACTAACAATTGGGTTTTTGTAATTTCGAAGTCCAAATAATCGATTTGAAGTGCTCAACGTGTTCTCCATATTAAAATATGCTTGGAGAACAAATTTTACATTTTTTGAAAATTTTTTACTATTTTTTTACTGGAATTTTCAAAAATGTGAAAAAAATAGTAAATAATTTTGAAAAAATGTCAAAATTTGATCTCCAAGTACATTTTAATATGAAGAACACATTGAGCACTTCAAATTGATTATTTGAACTTCGAAATCACAAAAACCCACTTGGTAACGAACTGCTCTATACCAATAGCCCCACACACACACACACACATATATATGTGGAATCGAAGGATTTCAAAAGATTGAAGTTTCAGCTTTCTAGAATTTTCCATGCATGACTGCACAAATTATAAACTGAATCAAATTAAACTGACTTAAAAATCACATTTAAATAATTTTCCAACTAAAATATTTCATGAAAATAATTTTCACCAACTTTTGTCAAAAAGGACCATATAATTGTACTTCAATTATTCTTAAAAATGATTTAATCATTAATTGACAAGGGTCGCTTTTTTGTCGTTTGTTGATTCTGTCATGTAGGTGACAAGTCAATGATCAAGAAAAGATACATGTACTTGACAGAGGAGATTTTGACTGAAAACCCCAACGTATGCGCTTTCATGGAGCCATCTCTTGATGCACGTCAGGACATGGTTGTGGTGGAGGTTCCGAAGCTCGGAAAAGAGGCGGCCGTCAAGGCCATCAAAGAATGGGGCCAGCCAAAATCAAAGATCACCCACCTCATCTTTTGCACCACAAGTGGTGTGGACATGCCCGGTGCCGATTATCAAGTTACCAAGCTACTTGGTCTCCGTCCATCCGTAAACAGGTTTATGATGTACCAGCAAGGTTGCTTTGCTGGAGGCACTGTCCTTCGCATGGCCAAAGACCTCGCTGAGAACAATCGTGGTGCCAGGGTGTTGGTGATCTGCTCAGAGATCACAGCTGTCACCTTCCGTGGACCCTCCGAATCACACCTTGATTCCATGGTTGGACAGGCACTTTTTGGGGATGGCGCTGCTGCTCTCATTGTTGGTGCCGACCCTGACCTAGCAATCGAGCGACCGTGGTTCCAGCTAGTTTCGGCTTCACAGACGATCCTGCCTGATTCAGAGGGAGCCATAGATGGCCACCTTCGGGAAGTAGGTCTCACCTTCCATCTCCTCAAGGATGTGCCTGGGCTCATCTCCAAGAACATCGAGAAGAGTCTCGTGGAAGCCTTTACTCCTCTTGGTACATTAATTTTGAGAAAAATTTAGTTCACTTTATATTAATTATTTATGCTGGAGGCTAACAAATATTAATTTGTAGGCATTTCTGACTGGAACTCGATCTTCTGGATCGCTCATCCAGGAGGTCCGGCAATCCTGGATCAGGTTGAGGCTAAGCTTCAGCTTAAAAAAGAGAAGATGCGTGCAACAAAGCACATCTTGAATGAATACGGCAATATGTCAAGTGCTTGTGTGTTGTTCATTTTAGATGAAATGAGAAAGCAATCCGTTAAGGAAGGTAAAGCAACCACTGGAGAGGGGCTCGACTGGGGAGTGCTTTTTGGTTTTGGACCGGGTCTCACAGTCGAGACTGTCGTGCTACGCAGCATACCAGTCACCTCACAGTAAAACAATTAAGCAAGCCAGTCCATATATATATTTGTGGGTGCTACTTTAAATATCAATGGACTTTATTTCCATTGAGATACAATGTGCAAGTTAACGTATCAATTAAATTTTATTTCATTTTGTATTTAATTTGGCATCTCTAATATGCAATATATATTTATATGTTATATATGTATATATGTCATGTACTTCTGCAATATTTAAGAGTTGAAGTGGCTGGTCAGTAACATTTAATTTGTCTGTTAATGATTCAGAAATATATCAATCAGAGAAATATTTCGATCCCCAGATGGGCTCTGTAACAGAAGTTAAATTAATGACAATAATAAAGGGTAATGATAACATAAATAAATAATAAAAGTGCTAAATTTTTCTGATTTGGTCTCCAACACATTTTTAATAATGAGATCATGTTGAAAGGTCGAGTCGACTGTTTGAACTTTGAATTTAACGGTTTATGAGTCAATGTACAAAAGAGTCCATACATTAAATGTACCATAGCCCAATTCATAATTTATTTACAAATTTGATAAATAATGACACGTTTTGATTTTTAAGAGACGGAAACTACAATTAAAAGTTATAAATAAAAGTTAGAAAAATAGAAATCCATACAATAATTTTAACTATAAATTGTCCAAATATAAAAAAGAGAGAAAAAAAAAACATAAACTTGAGAAGGTTGCCGGTCTCTGCGTTTAATACTACTTCAATTCACCTAATTTGACTATTAGCTAGGTTGTTTTGTCGGTGCAATAATTCACAATTTGAAGAATTGACCACAACGTAACACTTGAAAGGTTGTTTTTGGATTGTTCTTACGGAAGTAATCATCAGCTAGCGTCGTCTTTGTTTGAAAAGGAATGAACCATTGTTTGGTCATCATAGAAATATTAATTATTCTAAATATTTGGACATGTGACCCAAAGAAGTCCAAGTAAGAATACTCATTGCCCAGGTGGAGGTAGGTGGTCTCTTCAAATTTGTAACACTCCTTAGAGAACAATGTGTTGAGAATATCTAGAAAACTAGAGGGTAAAAATGTAAAATAAAAATAAGAGTAAAATTGTAAATATCATATGTTAGAGATGTTACCGTTATCACTAACGGTAAAATAGTCTTAGCCTCAAGAGAATATATATATCATATGTTAGAGATTGTAAGATATAGTTTTTAGATTGAAATAAGAAATCTTTTTCTCATTCATTCCTTCTCTGTTTCAAATTCCGTAAAACTCAACATGGTATCAGAGCGGGATATCTAATCCTGTCTCAATTCCGCAAATAACGATCTACAAGACTGCAGCTAACGAAGAACTGCAGCACCATCAAAGCTCAAAAAAACTGAGTCATCAACATCGCAAACAAATACACAGCCGACACAGGCAACAGAAGACCGGTACTGGTACGGTACCAGTACAGTCCGCAAAGAACAACAATACCAAAAAAAAAAAACCTTTCTCAAACCTAGCTTTCTCCAAATCAACAACTGCCAAATAGAGCAAACCCAATAAAAAGGGAGAAATTAAGCTCAAGGTAGCACCTGTTCTTATCAAGAGCAAAATCCAACAAAAATCAAGAACAAAATCTGTTCTTACAAACAAAAAACAGCGAATCCTCAAAACCAGCAAAAATCGCATCAATCATTGAAATCCATCTTTCAACTCTCAAATTAGCAAACCTCAAGAGATGCAACTTACTTCCAACCGAAACCCTAGCTTGAGACCGGAAACGAGTAGAGCCGTCAGCACCATTCGATGCACCCACTGCAAGAAGGAGGGACACGAGCAAACATGGTGCTGGTTCCTCTACTCGTCGTTACGACCAAGTAGGAAGGGAAGAGGTGGCGATCGAAAGGGGGAGCTTCGCCCAAATAGCGAAGGAAGAAAGAGGGAAAAGAAAGAGGCGCTGGGAGAAAAGAAAAGAAATGAGGCGCTGGGAGAAGAGGATTCCTCTGGATCCAATGTCACAAGGGATCCGAATTCAGATCATGTGCAACTGCTCCTCTTACAACTTTTGGTGCAGCTACTTCAACAATACAATAGACATAATTCTAGTATGGCTACAAATTTAATTCATAATTGTCAAAAAACCAAATGGATTTTAGATTCCGGTGCAACAGACCATATGACCGCGAACATAAATTTGTTGCATAACTTTAGAACCTGTAAAACCAAACAATTTGTGACCGTAGCTAATGGTGAACAAATGGAAATATTAGGAATTGGTACAATTAACCTTTTTTCCAAAGAAATACCAAATGTCTTGTATATTCAAAATTGTTCGTCAAATTTATTATCCATTAGAAAAATCACGGATGAATTAAATTGTGAAATTAATTTTTCATCTAAGAATGTGTTCTTTCAAAAAAGAATAACCAAGGAAATAATTGGTGAAGGTTTTGTGGAAAATGGACTTTATTTTTTGAATTGTGAAAAAGTAAATCTAAATGTTAAAAAACAAGATAATTTAGACATTCTTTGGCATAAAAGAATTGGACATCCTTCGGATAAAATTCTAAAACATATTATTTATTTTCCTAAATTAGATTGTAGTAATTGTGAAGTATGTAAATTAGGAAAACATACTAGATTACCATTTTATTTATCAAATAGCAAAAGTGAAAAACCTTTTGAATTAGTTCACTCGGATGTATGGGGTCCCGCTCCAATTGAATCATTTAATGAATATAAATATTTTGTTATTTTTATAGATGATTTTTCTAAAGCAACTTGGTTATATTTACTAAAAAATAAAAGTGAAGTATTTTCTCACTTTCAAATTTTTTATAATTTTATAGAAAATCAATATGAAGCCAAAATTAAAATATTTACATCCGATAATGGAACGGAATTTATAAATCAAAACTTTTCAAACTTCTTCAAACAAAAAGGGATTTTACATCAAACAACATGTGTCTATACACCCGAACAAAATGGTGTTTCCGAACGGAAAAATAGACACTTGCTTGAAATGACCCGAGTTCTTTTATTTCAAAATAATGTACCAAAGATTTTTTGGTCGGATGCCGTTCTCACCGCCACATACTTGATAAATAGATTGCCAAGTGCCAATTTAGATTATAAAAGTCCATTGGAAATTATTTACCAATGAAAACTTAATATTGGTCATTTACGTGTTTTTGGTTGTACATGCTACGTACACAAAAATAAACAAGACAAATTTGATTATACTTCGGTTAAGGCCATTTTTTGGGATATTCATCACAAAAAAGGGTACAAATGCTATGATCCAATCAATAAAAAATTTTACATTTCTAGAGATGTAACTTTTCTAGAAAATGAGCCATATTACAAAAATGTTGATAATAAAATCAATATCCAAGAACCACCAAACATATTCATACTACCTCATATTGAGTTACCGAAGGAAAATAGTACACCGGTACAAAATGAGAATGAGATTGAAGAAATCTCACAAAATGAGGGAGAAATAGAGGAAATTCCTCAAATTGGTGGTGAAGAAGAAATCATAGAGGAAACACCTTTGCGAGATCAATAAGAACAACACAACCTTCAACAAGGTTAAGAGATTTTATCACATATGAGGTACAATATCTTATTCAAAATTTTATTTCTTATGAAAATGTCTCCTCAAGCCATAGAGTTTTTTTAACGTCAATTTCAAAAGAGCAAGAACCATATAATTATGAGGAAGCAATTAAAAATCCCTCATGGAACAAAGCTATGAAAGAAGAACTAAGAGCCCTTGAAAAAAATGAAACTTGGGTAATTGTTCAATTACCAAAAAATAAAAAACCCGTAGGATGTAAATGGGTGTACAAAATTAAATACAATAGCAATGGCACCATAGAATGGTATAAGGCTCGCTTAGTTGCCAAAGGATTTACCCAAACATATGGTATAGATTACCATGAGACTTTTGCACCGGTGGCCAAAATGAATACCGTGAGAATTTTATTTTCTATTGCGGTAAACCAAAATTGGAAATTATACCAAATGAACGTCAAAAATGCATTTCTTCAAGGAACACTTGAAGAAGAGGTATATATGACTTTACCACCCGGTCATGAAAAAGAAAAAAATCATGGATTAGCTTGCACATTGAAGAAAGCTATTTATGGATTGAAGCAATCTCCAAGAGCATGGTATGGCAAGCTAAGCTCCCATTTAATTTCTTGTAATTTTAAAATTAGTAGTGCCGATCATTCATTATTTGTAAAAATTGAAGGAATTAATACTACCATTATATTAGTATATGTTGATGCCATATAATCACCGGAAATAACCAAGAAGAAATTAATAAAATAAAATTTCAATTGAAAGAAAAATTTGACATTAAGGATCTTGGTTATTTAAAATATTTTCTAGGAATAGAAATTGCACATTCTAAGAAGGGTCTATTTATTTCTCAAAGAAAATATACCTTAGATTTGTTACAAGAAACCGGTAAACTAGGTTGTAAACCGGCCTCAACACCAATAGATGGTAAGAATAAATTAAATACCGAAGATGGTGAACCTTTAGAAGATATAAATCAACTTCAAAGACTTGTAGAAAAATTAATATACCTAACGGTAACGCGTCCGGATATTTCTTTTTCGGTAAGTCAAATTAGCAAATTTATGTATGCCCCTAGAACACCGCACTTAGAGGCAATAAATAAAATTCTAAGATATTTAAAAGGAACACCCGGAAAGGTAATTTGTATGAAAAATAACAATTCTAACAATGTGTGTGGCTATTCCGATGCAGATTGGGCCGGGAGCTTCGATAGAAAATCGACAACCGGTTTTTGCACATTTGTAGGCGGAAATCTAGTCACATGGAAAAGCAAAAAACAAAACGTCGTGGCACGATCAAGTGCCGAAGCGGAATATCGTGCCATGGCGTCCACCGCAAGTGAGTTGACATGGATCAAGCAACTCCTTTCGGATTTAGGAATTAAAATTCATGCGCCAATGCAAATATTTTGTGATAATCAAGCGGCACGACATATAGCATCCAACCCGGTGTTTCACGAAAGAACAAAACACATCGAAGTCGATTGCCACTTTATTAGAGAAAAAATACAAGGAAAAGAAATTGAAACTCCTTTCGTAAGAAGCGAAGATCAATTGGCGGATATTTTTACGAAGGGACTTGATCCGAAGCCATTTGAAGAAAATATAAGCAAGCTAGGATTGATCAACATTTACAATCCTAGCTTGAGGGGGAGTGTTGAGAATATCTAGAAAATTAGAGGGTAAAAATGTAAAATAAAAATAAGGGTAAAATTGTAAATATCATATGTTAGAGATGTTACCGTTATCACTAACGGTAAAATAGTCTTAGCCTCAAGAGAATATATATATCATATGTTAGAGATTGTAAGATATAGTTTTTAGATTGAAATAAGAAATCTTTTTCTCATTCATTCCTTCTCTGTTTCAAATTCCGTAAAACTCAACACAATTTCATCCATAGACCATAGTATCCTCCAGCCCGAAGTGAACGGATCCGGTTAAACTATTAAAATACGTATATTCAATAGATCGTTAATGAACCGAGCCAGCTGGCCTAACTCAAACTAGTTAATTCTGGCTCGAGTCTGTGGCGAGCATGCTCGTTTTAGCTCGGTCCACTAACGAACGAGTTTTTACCGATCAAGTCACGGGATGATAACAAGTGGACCATGCATGTGCCATGAGCTTTTTTGCTAGCCATAGATGGAAGACGAGTTAAAAGGGCAATTAGCATATTTAACAAACTCCAATATATTGGAAGATATTATAAATTACATAGTTGCATCCATGCAATCTAGATATAGGAGTATAACTGTTTACGATAATGTATTTCATAGCAGTTATTTTGCATAAAAGGAATTATATTAGATATCTGAATATAACAAATATTTTGCCAAAACAATTTTTTTGTTTTCTCTGCTATTCACTTCGTCTGGTACCGTAATAATGTTGGAAATAGTAAATTTAATTAATTGGTCAATTAGTCAAATTAATAGTTAGGATTAATGTATTTGGGTTTTTAGATAGATTAAATGTTTAGGGTTTCTAGAGTAATGTTGGGTTGTGCAATTCATGTACTTGATATTTGTGTCATGTTTAATGATATTTATGTTCTAGGATATCTAAATGGCACTATGTAACTTATAAATTGAGATGTTGTAAGAGAGTAAGAGTGTAAGATAATTAATATTAATAATATAAGATAATTTTTTGTTATAGAGTGTTTCTCTTCCACTAATAAATATATTAATTTCTTATCAAATACTAACAAACAAACCGATTACTTGAATGATTCCTGTAAAATGTGCAATTTGTTTTTGAGAAAAAACATGGGTCGATGCCCATATTCGATTAATTATCAAAGGTCCAGTTACAGAGATTTGTGACTCCTATTGGAAAAACACAAAAGAGGTGTTCAAAACAGTTGAGCCTCTTGAAAATGAAATACAAATTAAAAATGTGCAATTTGTTAGCTTGATAAAGATAAATCACCCTTATGATAGTATGTTCGGTCTTTAATGCACGGGTATGCACGGATGCATTTCATTGTTTTTTCATTAGAATATTATAATAACAAGAATGGTTGGAGCTTGTATTACCATATGTGTTTGGCGGTTCAAAGTCACCCACCAGGAATGACTTCTGTTGCTGTCTGATTTGTTAGCACTAAGTAATTAATTAATTGACTAGGACGTGGTAAATTTTAACTGATTCCTTTCAAGGAATTAGTAGGAAGCAAGAAGGAACCATCGCATAGGATTGGTACTGTGGACCTTTAGTAAACCATACACATGCCAGTCATATATTCTAATATTTTAAAACATTTATTATTTGAATTATTTCATTCGGGTAATAGAAAACTTGGTCTGTTCAAATTTGTCATGCTCTTCCCAATTACACACCTACTCTCACAGAACGCCAGTACCAGTGCAACTAATTTTTTTTTTCTTCTCTGTATTTTGCACCTAGTCCTATCTTTTCACTTCTATAAATCCTGTCCTTGTTTCTCCTCTGCTCCCAATTCCACAAGACTTATCTTGCTTTAATTAGTTTACCAACAGAGCCTCCTGATTAATTAGCCAAGAACAACAAACCTATAACCTTTGCCAAGCCTTACATTCTTTCCAAGACAAATTATTGACATGGCAAGAGTCGAAGAAATGAGACAAGCACAGCGTGCTTTGGGTCCAGCCACCATACTGGCAATAGGTACTGCCACACCGGCCAACTGCATTAACCAGGCTGATTATCCTGATTACTACTTCCGTATCACAAAGAGCGAACATATGACTGAGCTCAAGGAGAAGTTCAAGCGCATGTGTAAGTGATTTGCTAGTTTATATAACAAAACATTTAAATTTTGATCATCATCTATCATAATTTATATCTCTTCCCTTACTAACAAGACATGCACTATCGTTATTTATTGTCTTGCAGGCGACAAATCCATGATAAAGAAAAGATACATGCACTTGACAGAGGAGATACTGAACGAAAATCCAAACATCTGTGCTTATATGGCGCCATCTCTCGATGCACGTCAGGATATTGTTGTCAGGGAGGTTCCAAAGCTCGGGAAGGAGGCAGCAGTCAAAGCCATCAAGGAATGGGGCCAGCCCAAATCCAAGATCACACACTTGATTTTCTGTACTACCAGTGGTGTGGACATGCCTGGAGCTGACTATCAAGTCACCAAACTCCTTGGCCTCCGTCCATCTGTCAACCGCTTCATGATGTACCAACAAGGCTGCTTTGCAGGGGGCACCGTCCTTCGTATGGCCAAAGACCTTGCTGAGAACAACCGTGAGGCCAGAGTGTTGGTGATTTGCTCAGAGCTCACTGCTGTTACCTTCCGTGGACCCACAGAGTCACACCTCGATTCCATGGTTGGACAAGCACTTTTTGGGGATGGCGCAGCTGCTCTCATAGTTGGAGCCGATCCTGAGCCAAAAATTGAACGACCATTGTTTCAGCTAGTTTCAGCTTCACAAACAATCTTGCCCGACTCGGAGGGTGCCATAGATGGACACCTTCGCGAAGTGGGTCTGACCTTTCATCTTCTCAAGGATGTGCCAGGGCTCATCTCCAAGAACATCGAGAAGAGTCTCGTTGAGGCATTCACTCCTATTGGTACGTAAAAGTTAATTATTATAGTAACATCAATTTAATTTTTAAAATCTATTGCATTTCTCTCGTTGTACAATTTTAATCCTCTAACGGCTTGAGGGAAAATAAGATCTATTTTTCTAAAATTTTCCATTATTTTGTTCATCAGGCATCAATGACTGGAACTCAATTTTCTGGATTGCACACCCTGGTGGCCCAGCAATCCTGGACCAGGTAGAGGCTAAGCTTGAACTAAAAAAGGAAAAGATGCGCGACACCAGACACATCTTAAGCGAGTATGGGAACATGTCTAGTGCATGTGTATTGTTCATTTTGGATGAGATGAGAAGGCGGTCCGTAGAGGAAGGCAAGGCAACCACTGGAGAGGGGCACGAGTGGGGTGTGCTTTTTGGTTTCGGCCCAGGTCTTACAGTTGAGACGGTGGTACTGCACAGCATCCCAATCACAGAGCAGTAAGAGAGAAAAACTACGCCTGGTGGGCTTTTTTCAATCTGCGTTCTCTCCAAAATTAATTCCTGCTAAATTTTATTCAAATGGTTATCGTTTTTTATTTTTTTCTGTGACTATTATAAAGAGTGATCACTAAAGGAAAATGTTAAGTTAATAAATTTTATTTATTTAAGAAAATAGTGTAACCAACGGAATATATTGTAATCCATCTCATTTGTGTTTTTCTGATGTTTTCAGCGTTTATAAAATGTACAAAATCACTTTTTACGATTTGTATAGATAGGTACAAAATCACTTTTTTCGGATGATCCGAACCGCTCAACATGATATCAAGTCTTGGTCCAAGTCCAACTGAGTTGATTTCGAATCGAGTTAGAAGGCAACTCAGATTCAACTCCGATTCCATCATCGTTAAAAAGAAATAATTTTATATAAGTAGGCTAAGAAATTTAATTGAAGATTTTGTGTAATCAGGAGATTTTTTAAGTACTAAATTGCTTGCCAGTGAAGGATCTGGGTTGAGTTTCAGTTTGTTGCAGTGTTGGTATCTGCTTTATTTTTCAAGATCTCTACTTAGTTTACATAAATCATTAATAGAACAGAAGGTTATGTAGAACTTTTTCATTTTTTTATTAAAAGATTACACTGGTAATTTTTTTTTAAGGAAAAATAAGGATCTAGTCCTCATTTATTTTATTGATACTATAAATTAAGTTCCAATAAGAAAAGAAAGACTAAAAATTATTCAACTTAGTTGAACTTTAAAAACTGAAAATAAAGGAGATTAAAATGAAATAAGAAAATACAAAACATTAAACATAAAACTCTTCTTGTATCAGTGAAGGAAATTTCCACTGGAAGCATTTTTAATTTAGATGTAATTCACGAAAATTGAACCTGTGTTTCTCTGAATAGAGACAAGATTTTGTGCCACTGCACTAAGTCTGCGATTCAGTTTACACAGAACTTAGTAAGAAATTATGGGAGCATATTGAGATTGTGATGCTGAAGTGCTCTGTTTTTGTTGTATATGAATTGAAATAGGCGTGTAGACCTACTAACTTAAAAAAAAAATTCAAAATATGAGTTGGTCTATCATGCTTTTCGAAAAAAAGTGTATGTTTTCCCTCTTATATCTTTATTTTCAAAGTTCAACCATTCGATCCGAAAAGTTCAACATATTCTTCATATGAGAATGTGTTTGGAGACCAAATTTAACTTTTTTTAGAAAATTTTTGCTATTTGTTTAGAATTTTTTAAAATTGCTATTTTATTATAGTAAAAAAATTAGTAAAAAGTCTGTCAAAATTATAAGAGTAACACAAGACTCCCACAATCCTCCCTCCCTTTCTTTATTTCATTGAAACAATAGTATTACACAAACTTACATTCACATCCATTCATCTCTCCTATTTATCTTACTCAGAGAGATATATTCGTATAGTAAAATCAAATCAATTATTAATAAAAAACAGGAAATAATATCTAAGCCAACTAAGTAAAGAAATCACAGAGGCACCGCCACCCTCATGAGTCATGACCTGTCTCGATAGTTTCCTCATACTTATTCTTTCCTTCTCTGTGTAGATGCGTATCTTGACATATTAGCTTGTAAATCCAACAAAGTCCTTAGAAACAACTTTTCTGACCTCACAAATGGGATCTCAATTATCTTTGAATCAATCTTTTCTCTGATGAAGTGTCGGTCCACCTCAATGTGTTTTGTTTGATCATGTTGTACCGGATTATGAGAGATATCTATTGCGGCTTTATTGTCACAGAACAGTTTCATTTCGCTTGTAGGCTCGAATCCTAGTTCAGTTAGCAATTTTCTTATCCACAGAAGTTCGCATATACCTTTGACCATTCCTCTAAACTCGGCCTCGGCACTTGACAATGCAACAACATTTTGCTTTTTACTCCTCCAGGTGACTAAATTACCTCCCACGAATGTGAAGTACCCTGCAGTCGATTTGCGATCATCCACACTGCCTGCCCAGTCAGCATCAGTATAACCCATCACATCGAGATGTCTATTCTTTCGAAAAATGAGTCCACATCCAGGAGCACCCTTTAAGTACCTCAAAATTCTCATTACTGCCTCCATGTGCTCTTCACTAGGCGAGTGCATAAATTGACTAACTATACTTACTGCATAAGCTATGTCAGGTCGAGTGTGAGATAAATAAATCAATTTTCCGACTAATCGTTGGTACCGTTCTCTGTCAGTCGGAACTTGCTTTGGATTATTTCCCAACTTCTGATTTTGCACTATAGGTGTGTCAACAGGCTTGCACTCCAGCATTCCAACTTCAGCAAGTAAATCAAGAACATATTTTCTTTGGGACAAGCAGATGGTATTTTGGTTTCTAGCTACTTCAATTCCCAAAAAATATTTCAACCCACCTAAATTTTTCATTTCGAATTCTCTAGCCAACCCTTCTTCAAGCTTTTGTATTTCCTCGATATCGTCTCCAGTAATAATCATATCATCCACATATATAATCAAAATAGCAATTTTACCTTGGTCTGATTTATAGAAGAGTGTATGATCTGAGTTGCTTTGATGATACCCATACCGCTTCATTGCGCTACAAAATCTCCCAAACCAAGCTCTCGGAGACTGTTTAAGGCCATAAAGTGATCGTTCCAATCTGCACACCTTCTTGTCTGCCCCGCTGCATTGATACCCTGGTGGGACGTCCATGTAGATTTCTTCTTTGAGGTCGCCATGTAAGAAAGCATTCTTCACGTCGAACTGATGAAGCGGCCAATCAAAATTTACTGCAAGAGACAACAAAACTCGTACAGTATTTAGTTTAGCAACAGGTGAAAAAGTTTCCTGAAAATCTATTCCATAAGTCTGAGTATACCCTTTGGCCACAAGACGGGCCTTGTACCTTTCAATCTCTCCCTTTGCATTGTATTTTATCGAATAGACCCATTTACATCCTACAGTTTTCTTTCCTTCAGGAAGGTCCACTAATTTCCATGTGTGATTTTTCTCAAGGGCATCCATTTCCAATTTCATGGCATCTACCCATTTCTTATCTTGTACAACCTCTTCTACTCTATCTGGTACATGAATTGAAGATACTTGGAGTACAAAATTTTTCAATTGGTTGGATAGATGTTTGGCAGTGGTATAATTTGTAATTGGATATTTTACCCTTTTGCTTGTTCCGTCTTCAGGAATGTACCGATTTGGGGGAATTCCACGATTAATTCTAGTAGGAAGTTTAAACTGAGAATATTGATTCAGAGAACTTACCTCGGGAGAAGATGGGACATGTGGTTGTGAGTCAGATTGTATTACTTCTTCACTTTCCAACCACGAGTTAGGTCCTGTTTCAATTTCTTGGGTTAATGTCTCAGTATCGGTATTACCAGGTTGAGCCCGATTAATTTCCGAATTCGGGTAAGACTCATGCAGCTGGTCATCAGCATTCGGACCTGAGGGAGTAGGATTTTCTTGGCCGACATTTTCAGAAGCTGCCTGACCCGATATTTCCTCAAACAAGTCATGTTCTGGTCCACTGCTGCTGTTCGGTTCTGGTTCACTGTTGTTCGGACTCCAACAATGGTTAAACCCCAATTTAGGTTCACCTCTTGAGTTAGTCTCCCCCTGAACATGAACATGGGGTTGCAAAAAATATGGTTCATTTTCAATAAAGTCTACATCCATCGACGTGTAGAATTTCCTATTTTTCGGGTTATATCCTTTCTGATGTGATCCGAACCCTAAAAACACGCATTTTTCTGCACACGGTTCAACCTTTGATCTAAAGATTTTTTGGATATGTACATATGCTATACATCCAAATATTTTTGGAGGAAGATTTAAATAAGAGGGTATGGTGACGTGAGTAGCTAGAGTTTGTAATGGTGATTTAAAATCAATTGCTTTGGATGGAATTCGGTTCATTAAGTATACGGCAGTAGAGACTGCATTGTCCCAAAACACTGATGGGACATGGTGTTCAAAGAGTAAAGATCTTGCAGTTTCAAGAACTTGTCTATTTTTCCGCTCAGCTATGCCATTTTGCTGTGGTGTCCCTACGCACGATGTTTCGTGAATAATTCCTTTTTCACTAAAAAAAGACTGTAGATTGCGATTTATATACTCTTTCCCATTATCACTTCTAACTACCTTTATTTCTTTTCCACATTGAGTGTTAACCATTGTATAAAACATTTTGAATACGGTTCTTACCTCATCTTTAGTCTTAAGTAAATATAACCACGTCATTCTCGTGCAATCGTCAGTAAAAAGAACAAACCATTTATATCCAGATTTAGACACAATCGGGGATGGACCCCACACATAAGTATGAACTAAATCAAATGGATTAAAACATTTATTGGTGCTCAAATGATAAGTAGACATGTGGCTCTTAGCCTTAATACAGGTTTCACAAACAAAATTCTCATCTCCTACACCCAAAAATAAGTTAGGTAATAACTTTCTCATGTACCCGAAAGACGGATGTCCGAGTCTTTTATGCCATAACCATATTCTGGTTTTTAAGTCCAAGAGGTTGTTTCTGGTTGAGTATGCATTTCCCAGATTTGAATAGTCCAAGTAATACAATCATTCTCGTTTAAAACCACGCCCAATAATCTCCCCTGTTAGGAGATCCTGAAAAACACAGAAATCCGGATACATTAGAACTGCGCAGTTTAGATCTTCTGTAATCTTTCCCACAGAAATTAATCTAGTTGATAATGATGGAACTAGTAAAGTGTCTTTTAGGGTCAATTTTTTAGAAATTTGTGTGTGTCCTATTCCTTTAACGGGATATATATCTCCATTTGCATTTATAATTCCTGTCTTGGCTGAAGCTATTATACACGAGATATCATTTTTAGAATGGGTCATATGATCCATTGCTCCAGAATCGATTACCCAATTTAATTCATTCTTAGTTACACAGTTGTTTTCAGAAATTAATGCATTTTTTCCATTACAAATACAGCTCTTACCTACGGGTCCAGAACCTGACCCGTTTGTCTTCTGATCTGTATCTGATTGTACGGTAGCAAGGTGTGCTGCTGCAGCAGAATTTTGCACAGGCCCGACTCCTCTATAGATCAGGCTGGACTGATTTTTGGGTTCTGCATGTGCTGCTGATATGGTATGCGCTGCTGCCTTCCCCTTTCTGCCTTCCTGTTGTCTGCGTTTCCTCTCAACCCACCAGTCAGGAAATCCAACCAGTTTGAAGCAGTTCTCTCTTGTGTGCTTTGGTCCGCCACAATGAGTACACCCCTGTGTGCCATCTAGAGTAGAAGAGCTTTTGTTTAGGGTAAGTCTTACCTCGGATTGTTGAACTCCCTTGGATATCATGGCCATTGGTGGTTGAGAGAGTTCATCTCCTCTCAGCATTACCCCCTGTCGTGTTGCCTCTTGTCTGACCCGAGCATACGCTTGCTCCACTGTAGGGAAGGGAGTTATTTGCACAACATCCGCTCGTACTCGATCTAATTTGTCGTCGAGGCCATCTAAGAACATGTAAACCCTGTTTTCTTGAACAAACTTGTTAAATTTCTCAATTTCTTCTGGGTATACCATGGGATTTGGACGTCGGAAGTCTATTTCTTGCCATAGTCCTTGCAGTTCATTATAATATTCTTCCACTATTTTCCCAAGTTGTTTAACCCGACTAACCTTTCTATTTAGTGCGAAGACTTGAGCAGCGTCGTTACCGTCATAAAAGGTGGTTGTTACTGCATCCCAGACATCTTTCGCAGTTGGGTATCTGATGAAGTTTCCTCGCAGCCGTGTCTCCAGTGAGTTTATCAACCAACTCTTCACGATCGTGTCATTAGTTTCCCACTTTTGGTAAAGCGGATCTGTAGTAGATGGTGGTGGCGGCACACCCTTGAGATGCCTCGTTCGTTTCCTTCCTTTGACGTATAGTTCGATACTCTGGGACCACATAGTTGGTGCCGTCAAATTTTACATCGATTGGATTTGGATGAACATGGCCTTCCATATGAGGTGGTTGTGGTTGTGGTTGATGAGGTTGTTGCATGGCAAAATGTTGTTGCATGGCAAGGATTTGAGTTTGTCGCAAAGTATTCATTTGTGTTAGTTTCTCCAACAGGGCAGCAGTCCCACTGGGTTCAACTAACTCGCTATTCTCAGGTGGTATACCCGACATGATTTGAGAAGAAGGATACTAAATTCTTTGGTTATACTCCCAGAATCGAACGAAGCTCTGATACCATGTCAAAATTATAAGAGTAAATAACACAAGACTCCCACAATCCTCCCTCCCTTTCTTTATTTCATTGAAACAATAGTATTACACAAACTTACATTCACAGCCATTCATCTCTCCTATTTATCTTACTCAGAGCGATATCTTCGTATAGTAAAATCAAATCAATTATTAATACAAAACAGGAAATAATATCTAAGCCAACTAAGTAAAGAAATCACAGAGGCACCGCCTCCCTCATGAGTCATGACCTGTCTCGATAGTTTCCTCCTTAATACTTATTCTTTCCTTCTCTGTGTAGATGCGTATCTTGACATATTAGCTTGTAAATCCAACAAAGTCCTTAGAAACAACGATTATAAAAGAAGTTTAAAAAATAGCAAAAAATACTCAAAAATGTAAAAGTTGGTTTCCAAACATATTTTAATATGGAGAATATGTTGAATTTTTCGAATCGAATGCATGTTTGAACTTTAAAAATAAAGATATGAGCGGAAAATACAACGGACACTTTTCAAAGCATGATAGTCCAACTCTCAAAATATATTCTATTTCTATTTTTGAAGCTACTAAACTCATTGAACGGAGTATCGTTTATGAGTTGGGCAATGGTACATTGCAATAAATAGGACACTTTGTGCATTGGATCATAAACCGGTATATTCAAAGTTCTAACAGTCAATTTGAATTTTTTCAACATGATTTACATATTGAAATGCTTAAAGACCAAATTATTTGTTGAATTTTTTTACTTTTTTTAATTTTTTTACAATCACTGCTTTTCATTAAAAAAAAATTTAATCAGTGATTTTAAAAAATTCTTCAAAAGTAGAAAAACATTTCAAAAAAATGTAAAATTTGGTCTCCAATACATTTTTAATAATGAGATCATGCTTAAAGGTTCGAGTCGACTATTTGAACTTTGAATTTAACGGTTTATTATTCAATGCACAAAAGAATTCAAACATTACAATGTTGGTCCCAACTCATAATTTATTTACAAATTTGATAAATAATGACACGTTTTGATTTTTAAGAGACGGAAACGACAAAAGTTATAAATAAAAGTTAGAAAAGTAGAAATCCATAAAATAATTTTAATTATAAATTGTCCAAACATAGAAAAGAGAAAGGAAGAAAAACATAAACCTGAGAAGGTTGCCGGTCTCTGCGTTTAATACTACTTCAATTCACCTAACTTGAGAAGGTTGTTTTGTTGGTGCAATAATTCACAATTTGAAGAATTGACCACAACGTAACACTTGAAAGAAAGTTTTTGGATTGTTCTTACGGAAGTAATCATCAGCTAGCGTCTTTGTTTGAAAAGGAATGAACCATTGTTTGGTCATCATAGAAATATTAATTATTCTAAATTTTTGGGCATGTGGCCCAAAGAAGTCCAAGTAAGAATACTCATTGCCCAGGTAGAGGTAGGTGGGTCTCTTCAAACTTGTAACACTCCTTGAGCATTGCCCAGGTCAACTAACTTTTACTATCTCTAACTACATTTGCCATCCAAATTTACAATTCCACGTGATATGATATCTGACCGTCCACACAACCTATCAGTTCCCATCTTTCTCTTATATATTCTCACCACCCCTGCCTTGTCAATTTATCGAACTCTACTCAGAGTCTCTCTTCCTACAAACCAAAACCAAAATATTAAACTGTCATTTCTGTCCTAGTACAATCTAACAACATTAGTCATGTCGAAAGTTGATGAAATCAGACAAGCACAGCGTGCACAAGGCCCGGCTACCATACTGGCAATCGGTACTGCCACACCGGCCAACTGCATTAACCAGGCTGATTATCCTGATTACTACTTCCGTATCACAAAGAGCGAACATATGACTGAGCTCAAGGAGAAGTTCAAGCGCATGTGTAAGTGATTTTGCTAGTTTATATAACAAAACAGTTAAATTTTGATCATCATCTATCATAATTTAGATATATATCTTTCCTTACTAACAAGACAAGCACTGTTATTATTTACTGTCTTGCAGGCGACAAATCCATGATAAAGAAAAGATACATGCACTTGACAGAAGAGATACTAAACGAAAATCCAAACATCTGTGCTTATATGGCGCCATCTCTCGATGCACGTCAGGATATTGTTGTCAGGGAAGTTCCAAAGCTAGGGAAGGAGGCAGCAGTCAAAGCCATCAAGGAATGGGGCCAATCCAAATCCAAGATCACACACTTGATTTTCTGCACTACCAGTGGTGTGGACATGCCAGGAGCTGACTATCAAGTCACCAAACTCCTTGGCCTCCGTCCATCCGTCAACCGCTTCATGATGTACCAACAAGGCTGCTTTGCAGGGGGCACCGTTCTTCGTATGGCCAAAGACCTTGCTGAGAACAACCGTGGGGCCAGAGTGTTGGTGATTTGCTCAGAGCTCACTGCTGTTACCTTCCGTGGACCCACAGAGTCACACCTCGATTCCATGGTTGGACAAGCACTTTTTGGGGACGGCGCTGCTGCTCTCATAGTTGGAGCTGATCCCTTGCCAACAATTGAACGACCATTGTTCCAGTTAGTTTCGGCTTCACAGACAATCCTGCCCGACTCGGAGGGAGCCATAGACGGCCACCTTCGTGAAGTAGGTCTGACCTTCCACCTCCTCAAGGATGTGCCAGGGCTCATCTCCAAAAACATCGAGAAGAGTCTTGTTGAGGCATTCACTCCTATCGGTACGTTTAATTATAAAAAATAAGAAAGAAGAACTCTGAACCACTTAACTTCAATTAGATTCATTTAATCACTTGTTTATGTCCCCTATAATTAAGTAAGCATATCTGATAATTACATGTACCTCTGGCAGGTATTAAAGATTGGAACTCAATCTTCTGGGTAGCACACCCCGGAGGCCCGGCAATCTTGGACCAGGTTGAGGCCAAGCTTGAGTTGCAGAAGGAAAAGATGTGTGCAACAAGGCAGGTCTTGAGCGAGTATGGTAACATGTCTAGTGCTTGTGTGTTGTTTATTTTGGACGAGATGAGAAGGCGATCAGCAGAAGAAGGCAAGGCGACCACTGGGGAGGGGCTCGAGTGGGGAGTGCTTTTTGGTTTCGGGCCTGGACTCACCGTCGAGACCGTTGTCTTGCATAGTGTTCCCATCACCGCCTCATAAGAGAGAATCACATCTTCATGACTGAATTGGCCCAATTTAGCTATGTCGTTTCTAAAAAAAATTACTATTAGATACAAATTTATATATTGTATTCATGCTCATTGAGAATTATAGAGAGAAAAGTGATAAATAGATTATGTTTTTTTATTTCTTTTACAAACAATATTGTATTTTGTTTATTTATTTTACTGAAAAATGTGAACAGTAATCTAGAAATTTTGTTGCATTATGCTGCTTTTGTGAAATTTGAATGAATTTTAAAAGATTAGTTTTAGGCTAGAATTGCCAATTAAAAAGGTTGGTCCTCTTTTAATTTCAGCCAAAATGAAACGGAAATAACATCTTGTACTATAAGAAAATTTTAATAAAAAATAAGAGTAATCCGGGAGAGAGAGGTTGTTTAATTCCTATGCTAACGCCATAAATGTCAACCCTGATTTCAATTTACATCTCTTAATCTTTCAAAACATTAGAAAGAGTTGTGGTCATATATATATTAAGGATAAATTGACCAAAGTCATCTTGTGTAATTTGTATGACACGGTCCGGCCACAAAGAATTACAAGAACAGCTAGTTCAACTAATACATTACTCAAGAGGAGCAAAACTCAATCCAACAGATAATAAGAGGAGATAAAACTCAACTCAATAAATAAAATTCGCAATAACTCAATAATCTGATTACAAAAATGGCTTTCGGTTGTTATATAGCCATATTCCTTTCTCTAAAAGCTACCGAACAATTATTGCAACTATAACTATTTTTCTAATACCGAAATACACTTACTAATCTCCTAGAGACTCTAAAAAGACTGTCCTACACTATAAGAATTTGAGTTTGTAGCAAGGGAGCACCAGTTTGTTGCATGGTTGTTAAGGGTCCATGCAAAAGAATTTGTATTTCTGATTTCGTATACCTTTTTGCATGAGATGTCTCATGCAAAACATAACCCATGTATTTGCGTGCTGCTTATCCATTCAATTGTCTCCTATCAGTCCATGTAAATAATATTGGGAGAGCCACGCCCGCCAAACGAGCCAGATAATATATTTTATTAAAGGTACATGCAAATACTTGATCCTATGCCTATGCAAATAGGTATAAAGTTGTGAGACATATTATTGGCATGGGCTGACCCATGTAATTGTTTTATTGATCCTTATTATATTATTTTATGCTAGAGGTCCATGTTAATACTCGGCCACCATGGCCAAGCTAATAGTCTGGAGTGTCGAGACCGATTATTGGCATGAGTGATGTGGAAAAAGGGTATAGATTTTTTAGGTCTATTTCCTACACGTTTCACTTTTAAATTTATAAAACTCTAAATGCACAAAGTAAGATTATTGCAAGCGCACAATCTATCCTTGTTGTAATTAAGGTATCCATCCAAGAGACAACGGGAGAGACTAAATTTCACTAAATTAATTAATCCTAAAACAAGTGCAATTAATGTAAATTGGGGGGTTGTTGCAATTCTTCCTTCTTGGTCGGGTTCAATACCCAAAAAGATTGGTTTGTATCAAAGCAAGAGAGATAGAGAGTTGAATTGAAAGAGGTTTGTTGACAATTGGACAAAGTCTAGAGGCTTAAGGCAACTATCCGTTAGTTTAGCCTAAACTAATTATTCCAATTAATTGTTATTACTTTACTTATGAGTTCGGACAACCTTCCGCTTCCAACTGTCACGATTGGGGGGTAATTTGCGACTTAAACACATGCAAAAGTATTTTACTACAATTAAAGGTCAATCTAGGTGTCCTAATTCTAAGGCTTCACGATTAAGTTCTTCACCTTTAAATCTTTGTTCTAAGGGTTCCAGTTATTTCTAACCTAAAATCATTCATATACAAGACTTGGCCACAATCAATACATTGTTAATCCCCTAAGCGAAAGTCTACAAGACTACGCGAGATTTGCAGTTTCATGCATACAAGTCATACATACTAGAATTTTAAATTCAAAGAACAAATATTCAATCAAAGACAATCATTATAAAAGAACCAAGTAAGGTAGATTTTATACCAACATCAAGGTTTACATACCTACTCCCCTAGAAAGGTAACTACTCACTCATGTTCACAAAAACATCCATGATCGAATAAAGAGAATACAAAAAATAACAAAGAAATCTAAGAGAAAGCACTAAATCCCTGTAGAAATCCTTATCTTCTTCAAGTTCTTCGTCCTCAATTCGTCATTCGCCTTACTTCACGCCTCAATTGTAACTTAGAAAGATTTAGAGATGGAGAAAGAGTAGAAAAAATGTAGAATTAAAATGGTGAAGGCTTTGATATCCTTTCCTGTTGTTTCTCCTTTGATTTATAGCAATTTTGGTGACTTTTGGAGCAAGCAAATAGAATCAGGAAGTGAATCAGCTCCTAAATCTTTCAAATTTTCAAGATTTGGAGACTGGTGTGACCAGTCGTGTGGGTGGCCTACGACCAGACTGGGCCATACAAAATCCTGTGAACCTATGAAGTGCTACGCAACTTAGAGAAATTTCAGCCCGTGCGGCCACACTAACCCAGCTTGGGCCATACAAAGGTTCTGTGATGTTTTTGCAGAAATTTGTGAACTTAGCAGTTTTTCAACCCATGCGGCAGCACAAACCAGACTAGGGCCGCACGGAGGCTCTGGAGTTTTTCAATGTGTTGGAGCAGAATTTACAAAATCCGAATTAATTATCTTTTGGAGGATTTCCCAGACGTGCGGCCGCAGAAATCCTTTTTCTTCATTTTTCTTCTAAGTCTGAAAATTGTTGTAGTTTGTTATTCAGCCGTGTGGCCGCACATAATGGGCTCTAACCGTACAGATTCTCTGCTTTTGCTCCAACTCTGCATTTAAAATCAGATTTCGGCAATAACTTGGAACTTGACAATTTTAACATGTAAAATAGATAAAAATATATAAAAATATATAATAAAAGGAGGAATTTGATCTAATTATTGGGGTAAAACATGCTCAAAAGTGTATATGATTTAACGTTGTCAAAATCCCCCATCCACTTATTGCGGATTTTCTATTTTGGTGCCACATATTGTGCATGGGATTGCAAAAGCTACCAGGATCATCCAATTTAGGCGGCAAATCATTTGAGACAAAAATTAGATTACTCTTTGTGTGTAAGACCATTGCTCTAATTTCCTTCTTGACCTTTTATAGTCAAACACGTTCGTCAAGAATTGAGTCAAATTTGGCATTTTTTAATGCTCTTCAATTAAGAGTTCCCTTATTTGGTCAAGATACTTGCCAAACTCGTCATCTAGACTTGATACGATGGAATTTTTAGAAAAGGAAATCGATTCAAGAGTAGAGTTATACCTTTCCCTTTTTTGAGGTGGGATATACCTTTCTAATTTTGGAGATTCGCCTTCTATTTTCTGCATTACCTTGGATTCTTGTTCCTTTTGCGGCTCATTTTCATCTTTAGAGCCTCTTGCTCCGTTTGCTCTTCACCTTCCAAAATCACAGATTCTTTCTCTGATTGCTCAACTTGCTCGATTTGGCCCTCCTCTATTGGTGGCTCTTCATCCTTCCATCATGGCGTTGATTTGCTCCTTCACGGCGTACTCCGGCTACCTCAATATTAATTTGCATTGTGCCATCATCAATTCAAATTTTTGCCCTAAATCTTTCAAAGACTCGGCTACCTCAATATTAGTTTGCCTTTGTTGACTCGCAAATGTACTATGAGTGGCCACTAGATCAACTACCATTATTTTGAGTTTGGTTTGTTGAGATGATGCACGATTTTGGTATTGGTTTGACTGATTTTGAAATTGGTTTTGGTTGCCTTGGTTATTTTGGTCGGATCTCCATCTAAAATTCGGGTGGTTCCATCTATTGTTTGGGTTGTAGGTATTGGAATTGGTAGGGTTGTATTGGTTGTTTCTCTTATCACCCTCCGCATAGAACAAGCCGTTTACTTGCTCACTGTGCTTAGCCTCAATTAGCGCTTGGCAATCGGCATTGACATGGCCTATTTCTCCATAAATGCCGCATGAAATGCTCCTTGCCACAGATTTCACTTGTTGTAATTTGGCAATTTGGCTTTGCATAGCATCAACTTTCGCTTGGAGAGCGGTGACTTCATCAACTTTGTGAATGCCCTTCTTTTGCCCATCTTGGTTGGCAGTCCACTCGCATTGACTTAGCGCCATGTCTTCTATCATGTCCAACGCCTCAGCGGGATCTTTTCCACTAATATTTCCACCAGCGGCTGCATTCATATGAGATCTAGTGGTATAAGTACAACCACCATAGAAAAATTGAAACAACAACCACTTGTCTATTCCATGGTTAGGACATAACCTCAATAATTCTTACTATCTATCCCAAGCCTCGATTAGTGACTCATCATCACTTTGTCTAAATAAGGTGATCTTGGCTCTAAAGTGTTGGGTCTTAGATGGTGGGTAGTATTTGTCCAAGAATGCCTTTTACAAATCCTCCTATTTTCTAGTGAGTTTAAGGTTCAATGTCCTCAACCAAGTCCTAGCCCCTAAATGAGAGGTGAAAACTTTTCAATTTTATGGTGTCTAACTCTACCCCAAGTGGTGCAAAAGTACCACAATGTTGCTCAAAATCTCTAAGTGTTGATGTAGGTCCTCATTTAACGCCCCCCTCCAAATAGATTTTGCCCTAATAAATGAATAAGAGTAGGTTTAAGATTAGGGTTGTCATTCCCATGAGCAATATAGACAAATCACTTTCCCGGCTCAACTTGGTTGACAAAATCTCTAATTGGGCGGCGGTTGTGCATTTGAGGGCATCCATCTTCTCCTTGAGGTGCAACTTGTTGGTTGCGCATGAGTGCCTCGTGGTTAAGCTTATTTTGCTTTTATTCTTCCTCCACGATTTCAGTCCGGAATCCTTCGGTGTCCATGGGTGGATCTTTTTCTCTTGGATCGGATTGAGATGTAGAAGGAGAGAAATGTGCGAAAGCTTTGCGTAGGTGTCAGCGCTAGGTTTTGCAAGAGAGAGAGAAAAGAAAAAGAGAAGTGAATTTCCAAACAAGAAAAATAAAATAAGGAAAGAAAATATTTTAGAAAAATAAAATAAAATAAGGAAAGAAAATATTTTTCTGATTTTTGAAAATAAGAAAATAAAATTTAGGAAAGAAATATTTTTTTGGCTTTTTGGAAAGAAAAGAAAAAAGGAAATAAATTAAAAGGAAAGAAAGTTATCAACGAAGAAAATAAAAAGAGAAGGAAAGAAAAAAATATTTTAGAATTAATTCCTAAAGTGAAACTTAAAAACTATCCGTTGTCCAAGGCAACGGTGCCAAAAAACTTGATGTGGAAAAAGGGTATAGATTTTTTAGGTCTATTTCCTACACGTTTCACTTTTAAATTTATAAAACCTTAAATGCACAAAGTAAGATTATTGCAAGTGCACAATCTATCCTTGTAGTAATTAAGGTATCGATCCAAGAGACAACGGGCGAGACTAATTTTTACTAAATTAATTAGTCCTAAAACAAGTGTAATTAATGTAAATTGGTGAGGTTTGTTGCAATTCTTCATTCTTGGCCGGGTTCAATATCTGAAAAGAATGGTTTGTATCAAAGCAAGAGAGAGAGAGAGAGAGAGAGAGAGAGAGTTGAATTCAAAGAGGTTTGTTGACAATTGGACAAAGTCTAGGGGCTTAAGGCAACTATTCGTTGGTTTTATTACTACTTACTTAGCATTTATTCATGTCTTGCTTTAAATGGGGTTTCTAATCCAAATGGCTTAGCCTAAACATATTCCAATTAATTGTTATTACTTTACTCATGAGTTTGGACAACCTTCTGCTTTCAACTGTCACGATTGGGTTAAGATACCTCAAGAGTGCTCCAGGAAAGGGGTTGTTATTCAGGAACAATGGTCACCTAGGCATTGAGGGCTACTGTGATTCTAATTGGGTGAGTTGCGCTGACGATAGAAGGTCTATCTCGGGATATTGTATCTTTGTAGGAGGTAACCTGGTCTCTTGGAAGAGCAAAAAGCAATCGGTAGTGGCACGGTCTACTACCGAAGCCGAGTACAAGGCAATGGTCTTGGGAGTTTCTGAGTTGTTGTGGTTGAAGGCTCTTCTGGCGGAGTTGAAGATGAATCAAGGGACTCATTTGAAACTATGGTGCGATGACAATTCGACAATCAGCATTGCCAATAACCCGGTGCAGCATAATAGAACCAAGCACATTGAGATTGATAGGTTTTTTATCAAGGAGAAGCTAAATAGTGGACTACTGAAGCTAAGTCATGTTCCGACCGAGGATCAAGTGGCGAATTTCCACACAAAGGGTCTTAGCTCTTTAGGTCTTTCTAGATTATGTGACAAGATGGGCTTAGTGGATATCTTTCGCCCATCTTGAGATGGAGTGTTGAGAAACAAGTTATAAAAGGTAATTATGTAATAGTTTGAATTTAGACAGAGGAGAAGATAATTTATGATTCAAGTCCTTTTATTGATTCTTGATTAGTCTTTATAATATACAGTGTACCCTTATTTATAGATAATAGTTTTACATCAACTATCAAGGTTAGACTCTTTAATTAGAGTTCTAACTAACTATCATCCTAACAAACACTTGAGTTGTGTTGTTGCTGGTAACTAACATCTTAACAACATGTACTAACTAACTTCTACTAATCAGCACTTGGTCTTGTTATCTTGCTGCCTTGATCTTCTGTGTTTGGCTTGGAATGGGAGTTGTCCAGTGTGACTCTATTAGCCCCGCAAGCTAAGCCAGATGAACAAATGGTGAACTTGGAGGAAAGAAGAAGAAACCAAGGAGAAGTAAGAGGCATAGTGAAAATATCCGCAAGTTGATCCTTGGAAGATAGAAACTGAATTTGTAGAGATTTGCTAGCAACTCGCTCTCGTACAAAATGATAATCGATCTCCACTTGAGATTTAAACAATGTAAATACCCCAAGTACCTCATCTTTTGAGTGTAAGAAATAAATCCACGTATATCGTGAAAAACCATCAATAAAAGTAATGTAATAATGAAACCCGTTATGAGATAAGATTGGGTTGGGACCCCACAAATCTGAATGTATTATTTCAAGCGGTTTAGAAGTACATGAATTGCTAGAAATAAAAGGCAAACAATGCGTTTTAGCCGTACAACAATCATGACAAAGCGACACCTTTTTATTCGTACAAGGTAAATCATGCAAACTAAAAAAAATTTAGTAGTGGCGGATGAGGGATGCCCAAATCTAATGTGCCATACATCAGCTGAAACTCTTGCACCATAGAAAGCATGAGGAGAAGGTTTTTTTTAGGAGGAAAGATGTAAAGTCCATTAATGAGAAGGTTTAATCCTTCCGTGAGAGACTACTAGTTCCTAGTGAATCTCTATCGAGGACTAAATAACTGTTATTTTCATCCATACCCCCTTCGAAATGGGATCATTCATACCTCACAGTACGCCTCACCCTGTATCAAAAGTGTCACCAAACAGATCCACTAGTTAGAGTTTTTGACAAGTCAAGTACGGGGGTGGGTTAATAGTCGAGTAGTCTTTCTTTGATCTCAGTAATTACCTTCTTACAAAAAAGCACTCTTCCCTCCTCTATCTCTTTATTTATTTCGTAACGCTAGAAATCAATTCTGTGTGTTCGTTTGCTCAGGACATTTTGGTCCACTGGATACCCTAAGCACCTGTTCCTTATAGGAATACACTACCTATCCGTGATTTAAGCTCCCCTGGTGTATCACCTCTCCGTCCAGCTATTCTCTCACCTTTTACATCTCCTATTGTCCCAATTCCTACTTCCTTTGGTTTAAGCTCCGGCATAACCTCTCTTAGTACCCCTGTTTGTCCATCTGTTTATGCTGGTCATATGCCAAGTTGGGTGATCAATATAACAAGTCGAGGACAGACTACGGGCTAGTATATGTGTCACATCTGACACTAGCGCAATTGGTTAGTGAATTGTTACATATTTATCCATTCAGCTTGCTAATATGGGGGGTGATTTCACTAATTGTTTCTGATAGAGGGAGAGGCACAAATGCTTCGGTTCCTGTAGATAATCCGTTGTTTGACAAGACTCCAGTTGGTGAGACCGATGATCTCACTGAAGTTGCAGAGATTCCTTCTCAAACACAAGATATAATGATGAGACGCTATACTAAGTACTCCGAGTCTTCTATGAGATGTTGTCATTTTACAAAGTTTGATGAAGATGAAATGCTTCATGACATGATCCGTTATCCTCAGAATTTCCAAATAATATGGGTGGAGAAAGATATATTTTCTCTGGGATTCTTCTCAGCCAGCCATCCTTTGATCTTGTTTCCGAGGAAGGTGAAAAACTTGGTAGTTTTAGTTTTGTCATACTTAGTCTTTACAGGTGGTGTCAGATGTACTGTATTTTACGATAACACATAATCTCTGAAATTTCAAAACTTTGTGGATGTGATTTCATTCAATTTTTTTGTTTGGTACTTTGTAGGTGATTTGTTCAGCTGTGCTAGCCTTGGTAGTCCTTTCGTTGCTGTAGAGACAGTTGTGCCAGGGATGAATTTTCCTGAGATAGATTGTGTTGGTTGGGATGCAACACGGATTTCATTCTTGGGAGCAGCTCAGTGTGAACATGCGAAAAACTCTTCTGGCATGGTTGAATGGCAAGAGGCTTCCGGACAGGGGAAATTCTTTGGCCATTTACAATGTCAGGGTTAGTGCGGGCGAACTGTAAAATTTGTTGACCAGTGGTCAAGTGAATGCTGAGGTGAGTATGTATAAAAATGGTTCCATATGGCATAATGCCGAGGGTTAGCACTGTATATATATGTTGAAATCTTTCTATTTATGTTTCAATGTATATGTCGATCCATTGGGATTTCTGGTGTACGTGAATAGCAGGAACCCGTCGTTCCGGTGGTGGTATGTTGATTGCGATGCTGTAGTGAGTTCCTGTTTCAATTTGACTATTATTTATTGTTGTTTATGTTTTACTGAGTTCAAATTAGTAATTATTTCTATATGTTAATTGCAGAGCTATGTTCCTATGGCTAAATGAAGTGATTTCATATTTCTCGTAAATAGTAAAAAGTGACGTACGTATCGCTTCGATTTCCCTCGTTTTAATTAGTGCCGGATTGGAAAAGTGACAAAAAAGGAGTGCTAAGTATGTGAAAAGGTACAACATTTAATGTTGGCTTCTGCTCTTAGCAATTGATCGGTACGAATGCGTATTCCTTTTGTGCTATGGACCTGACAACTACGTCTTTCTCAACGAACAAGAGATGTGTGTTACCACTCAGGCGATATGAAGCAGCAGGAAGGAAGCGGCGCAACTAGCCACTATGTTGCATGCATTTTGCTTTTAGCTACATTAATATGGTCATACGAGCCTTCCCCTTTACTATTAATCCTTCCTATTGACAGTCACTATGGTTGTTCGGGTAAGAAATAGCAAGTTCTGCTTCACTTGCAAAAGCCATTCGAACATCGTCTCTTTCTCTTTTCTCTGTTGCTAAGCCCCTTCCAAGATAAGATGAATGCTATCTTGCTTATTCTAATACCTTCCTTGGGCTTTCGGTTCTCCAGCGAGGTAATGCTTGAGTCTCTGTCCGTTTACTTTGAATAAGCCGGTCTTCTCACTCCAAATCTCTACTGCTCTGTGAGGGTAGACTTATCGCACTTGAAAGGGGCTGGACCACCTTGATCTGAACTAGAAAAGAGTTTGAGGCGAGAATTGAACAATAGCACCAGGTCTCCTTCCTCGACTCCTAGGCTTTCTGCCTATGGTTTGGTGTACACTTACTTGACTGACTGAATAAAGAAATGTCAAGTTATGACTGATTGATTTATCCCCTTCAGAATAGGTATTCTCGCGATTCCTTCTTCTAAAGCACTTTGAATATTTTTTATTAGCTTAGTAGACGGTTTTGGTATTCTAGCTTTCCTTTCTATCTCACCTAGGTAGCAACCGCTTTCAGGCGCAGTTTCATTATGTTTCGAATAGGCTCTTTCAGAGCTAAGACTTCAGTTTCATCAATCCAACATCGCTTCTACCTTTTATTTTCTTGGATGGAGAAGGGGATCAGATTTTCCATTAGATTATTTTATGCCAGCCGGACCATAGCGCTTTATACGAACCCTAACGGTTTTAGGGATGAACTCCTTGTATGCTGTTTCGAGAGTTTTCAAACATATCTGATCTTTTCCATCAAGCTAGGCTAGGCATGGTTCGTTCTTGGCTTTAGAGAACGATGCGGAGAAACCTACTGAATAAAGGAATAATTTACCATCCTGCAGCTAATGGTTCTGTCCTACTGGATAAAGGCATGATTGATCCGACGTTCACTCTGTGAGATAATGGATCTAACGTTAGGGCTTCGTTACTCCATCTTACCGGCAACGCCGAACTACTTGAACCCAAGTCATTCGCTTCCTTAAGCCATGTCCTTACTTTAAGAGCTAAATTGGATGGAGACTTGATTCATTCTATAGCATGGGATTATGTAAGAGCATCTCTAAATAATAGCTAGGCATCAGTTTTAGTTCGAGATTGAAAAGTCCTCTCAAGTTGACTATTCATGGAAAAATGGGTCCTGTCAAACTGTTGTGACTGGCATCAAAATACGAAAGGCTTGTTAGATTACCAATACGATGAGGCAAGTTTCCCCAAAGAAAGAGTTTCTGCTAACATCACTTGACAGCAAATTCTGAAGTTTTCCAAGCTCGCGCGGGAGACTTCCATCGAATGTGTTGGCTTTGACTGCTGAAAATCCGCAAGTTCACTAAGAAGTCCAAAAAAAGATGGTAAGCCCCCCGGAGAAGTAATTTTCATCCACATTTGCAGGTTTCGGTTTACCCCCTCCAGCCGTCAATTAAAGGCTTGGGTAGCTCACTGCTCCGGATAAAAAAGGAAAGCTGTCTCTTTTCCAT
Organism: Carex myosuroides; assembly: GCA_028015225.1. NCBI lineage: Eukaryota > Viridiplantae > Streptophyta > Magnoliopsida > Poales > Cyperaceae > Carex > Carex myosuroides. The sequence goes on along the minus strand of CM051471.1, from coordinate 18,089,035 downwards.
TCGGAGTAAGCATTGGTTTCGTACCGCTATAAAACAATCCATAGGAAGCAGAGCAACCTCTACTGCTCATTCGCCTTCCTTGGTGAGTCCAGTTTTATTTGCTACGTTATTATCTAAAAATAGCAAAATCATGGGTATTGGTTTCAGAGTCCACCGGTTGTCTACAAACCCAATTTGCAATTGGAATGTTTACACAAGAATCTCCAATCCTAGCCTCTTTTGTCAATTCAGGCTGGGGCAATACGAGTGGCATAAGCTTGTTCTTATAAAATGGCTTTCGATAAGCAATTGGAGGACTACTGATTGATTGACCCCGGAAGTCAAGAATGACGGTTCGATGAGCTCTTATTTTCCCCTGGCAGACCTGTATACTCTTTTCCCGTTGGGTGACACGGGGAGCTGCCTTGGATATCTACGAGGACTTGAGCTAAGGGATTGTTTACTGAACGTCCCAGACTTTACCTATCATTCGGTGAAGTGCCCCTTCCATTTATTAGGTAAGAGGAATCTACCCGTAATGCGTAAATAAGTGCCCCTTTCTTTTGTACTACTCTGAGAAAATAGAGAATCTAAAGTATGAAATTGCATACACTTATGCGGGAACATTTTGAGGTAAGCCTTAAGGATCCAACTTCCATACAAGAGAGAGAGAGATCGAAGGTCTTGTCGTGCATCTTGGAGCAAATAATTGCTTAAAATAAAGGGCGTAAAGAGAGGCGAGTCCAAGAGAAGTTGCAGCAATGAGCTACTAAAGAGTGACTTTGTTGAAGTACGTAGAGCTCGCGACGACTTCGAGCGAACTCCACGAGTGTGCCGAAAAAGAAAAAAAAGTTTAATGAATGGCTCGCTACATCCTTTCGCTCGCTTGACTCATTCATCCATTCGCTTGGCTCGCTTCTTCCTAAAGCTGGGTTCAATAAATCGCAATTATTTATTGGGTCTAATTGAATAAGTAAGAGCAGTTCTGACTTGCTCTTATTTAGACTCGTTTCTATTATAAATCTACTAAACTATTTCTCATGCCAATCCTTTCAAACTTCTTCCTTTCCTACACCGACCTAGGGCGCTTCCTCTTCATCTACCGCTATTCTATTGGAAATGCTTTTTTTTTGTTCTCATCCTCTTGGGAACTTACATCTATCTCCTGGTAAACAGCTGATTGGGGTATAGGACAAAGCACAATGGGTCAGGAGGCAAGGGAATGCGAGAAAGAGATTGAATGCCGAAGGCACGCTTAAGACTCCTTTCAGCGGCCAGCCTCGAAACTTACAGTTCTAAGGCACCCAAAACCATAAACTTCGGCAATAATAGAAAGAGCTTCTTTACACTAACATGTTGAAGAAAAATGCTTTTGAATGAAGTGAAGAGGCGCATTTGAAAGAGGCCATGTGCACTGCTCCGTTATTGGCCTTACTTACCAAATTTCCAAAAGCAATTTTTGTTATTGATGATAGTGAGATTGGAATTGGTGCGGTTTTGATGCAAGAACAACAACCTATTTCCTATTACAGTAAGGCTCTAGGAGTGAGTGAAATATAAAGCCCTCTCTACATATGAAAAGAATTACTAGCATGAGTCTCAGCTGTGCAGAAATGGCAGCATTATCTACAAAATGGTAAATTTTTTATTCAAACCGACCGATCATGAGAGCTTGAAGCATTTACTCAGCCAGAGGTTAACCCGTCACTTACAACACAAGAGTCTATGCAAATTACTGGGGCATGGATAATAAGGTAGCAGATGCTTTATCTAGAAGGGCAATTATGGACAAGGCTTAATTCAATGCAATTAAAACCCTAATTCCTACCTGGGCTTAAGACTTAGTTATCAGTTATGAAGGTGACCTATTTGCTCAAGAACTGCTAAAGGAATTACAGGATAATCCATAAGCAAGGCCACCATTTTCATTAAGTGGAGGGATTCTGAGATATAAACACAGATTATACATAGGATCCAATGGGCAATGGAGAGATAAGGTGTTACAAGAGATGCACAATTCAGCCATTGGTGGACACTCTAGTATACTTGGCACTAAAGACAAGTTTTTCATTGGCCTGGGGTGAAGAAATCTGTTCTCGAACATGTGCTTGTGTTGTGTGCCAAATGAATAAACATGAGAATATGCATATTCCAGGGTTATTAAATAAAGCCAATTGAATCACCTGATGGTCCTTGGAAGGGGGGTGTGTCCGGATTTTCTAAAAGGGGTTCCCAAAATCTGATGGGAAAGATATTATATTGATGGTGGTGGATCGATTCACTAAATTTGCTCATTTCCTTCCATTATCTCATCCCATTTCTGCTCCTAAAGTGGCACAAGAATTCTTTTATATAGTCTACAAACTTCATGGGTTACCTGTGACCATTATTTCAGATAGGGATCCGATTTTCTTAAGTCGGTTCTGGTCTGAACTGCTTTAGAAAGTAGGGATCAAGCTGAACCTCACCACAACCTACCATCCCCAATAAGATGTTCAATGCGAAAGGGTAAATCAATGTGTGGAAAATTCTTTATTTACGATGCATTACTTCAAGCAGACCCAAGCAATGGAGTAGATGGTTGGCTTTGGCACAATGGTGGTACAACAACAATTACCAAACCGCGATAAAGATGACACCTTTCGAGGCTCTATTCGGGTATCCACCACCTCAACTTCCTCTAGGATCCATACCGAGCAGCAAGGTGGCTGCAGTAGACGAAGTTTGAAAAGAAAGACATAAAGCACTGCTTGAATTGAAGGGCAATCTCATGAAGGTGCAGCATCGTATGAAGCGATATGCCGATCAAAATCGTTCTGAAAGGAAATTCGAGAAAGACGATTGGGTGTATCTGAAATTACAGCCCTACAACCAAACTTCAGTTGCTCAACGATCCAATTTCAAGCTAAGTTCAAAATTTGGGACCTTTTGAAGTAATTTAAAAATTGGTGAAGTCACATATAAGTGAAACTTACCAGATGGGTCTCAAATACACCCAGTGTTTCACATCTCTCAATTAAAGAAACGAATTGGTCAAGGCACAATTACTTCTACCTCTCTACCAATTGTAGGTTCTAATGGACGTTTGAGAATAGTACCGGTAGAGATACTGGGACACCGCATGATAAAGAAGGGAAATGCCACGGAGGTTGAACTCTTGATCAGATGGACTAATCTACTGGAGTCGGAAGCTACCTGGGAAGAATACCAGCATTTGAAACTGTAGTTTCCGGGACAAGGAAATTTTGATGGGGAGGGAAATGTAAGGAACTAGCAACACAATCAGATGCGAAATTGAAAAAGAAGATGCAAGATGCGAAACTAATAGCCGTTGTAAATCATCTAACCAAAAGGATTGAAACACTCTGACAAGGGAGGGGGCCCAGCAAGAGACAAAAGAGGATGTGTGTGAAAAGTTTAATATTACACAGGACCCACAAATCAGTGAGCTAAGGAAGAGAAATGGAGACGATAGTAACAGCAGAACTGGACGTGACCAGATTAGAGTTCATGTAGTTAATCGTTAAGCCAGTGGCAATTATGTAATTATATTATCGTCTCGAACCAGCTATTTATAAGTTGAGAATTGTAATGAACAGATAGGCAATCAATAAATCTTTCCCTTTCTTCTTTTTATCTGTTGTAGTGAGATGAAGTAACATCAATTTATGAATTTGAGTCCAGTTCTTGTACAGTTCATGACAATTTATGAATTTGAGCTCTCCATCCTGTATGGCTTTTAGTTCAACCTTGCTATTATCCTTCTTGAATGTCATCTTCATTTTTTTCCAATCTATTTGCATGGGCCCTTGTTCCTCTAGCCAATCTAACCCTAGGATCAGATCATATCCACTGATTTCTAGCAACCTCCTTAAGCCATTTTGGAATTCATGCCCTTGTAAAGACCCATTAACCCCTCTACAAATTGAATCACTTATCATAGTACCTCCATTAGCTACTTCAATCAACATGGGTTTAGTCTTGGTAACAGAATAGTAAGCACTTGAAATCACTCTAGGGTCAAGGCAGGAATGGGTACTCTCACTATCAATTAAGGCTACTACGAATTTGTCAGCTATCACACTCGGTATTTGCATTGTTTTGGCTTGTGGGTAGCATGTTGTTTTTTTTTGTTAAAAAGGATATTAGCCAAGTTTCATTAATACTAACGAAACTTACACACATATTGTCTCAAAAGGATAATCCTTACAAGGGGAAACATAATTCCCACTTCTCCCATCATTAAACTAACACAAAACAAACACAGTTCATCCAAGTTATACACAAAATATTGCCTACGTCAAGGAAGCACTAGTCTCCTACACATCAAAATGACTAGTGGTTTGTCAACCTAATAGCTAGGGGTAAACAGTAAATCTTCCAGGTTTTTTGTCATAAGCTATCTGACTCAACCTGAGTGAAAGAAATGCTCTCTTCTTCTCTAGGTAGAATCATCCTCAGTGGCATTGCATCTATCACTTCTTCGTCAGGAATCCATTTCTCAGCTTCTTCTTGGACCTTCTTCTTAGTCTTCTTACTACCTGTCCAATAGGAAATCAAGGAAATAATCAGATAAATTAGATAAAATAGGATTCTTCTAGCTGTTTTGGGCTGTTTATTTTGAAAACAAATTTCATTTATGTGTTTCCGTCCAACATATGGCACTAAAAACCACAAGGAAAGCCACTCGCTTGGTTACTGGTAAGAACAAAGCAAAATTAATCACATCTTTAATAGAATGCCAGTGGTCTATAGATATATGATTGCTACTAATACAGTGCCAGATTTGTTGAGCTAGGGAACAATTAATGAAGAGATGATTAACAGTTTCATCTTGATCACAGAAAACACAACTTATGTTCCCTTCCCAACCTTTTTTCCTAAGGTTTTTTTAGAGAGAATCCTATTTTGACTGGTTAACCACATGAAATTTTTCATTTTGGGGGGGGGGGGGGGAGAGGCAAATTCCACCATAACAAGGGGTTAGCTGACAAGATGCCTATATAGTTAAGGATCTTATATAAGGATTTAACAGTAAAACTCCCTTTACTATCCTATCTCCATGCTAGTTTATCAATAGTATGTGTGAAGGAAATATGACTTAGTGTAGTCAGCATATGGTTCCATTCAGACAAAGCAACCCCATCCAATACTTCCCTAAACAACACATTTTTTCCTTGTGAATTGATGATTTCTGAAAACAAAACATCTTTGTTAATACAATTTTCATAGAGTTGGGGGTATAGAGAAGCAATAGCACAATTGTCAAGCCAAATATCTGTCCAAAATCTCACTAAGGAAGAGCTCCCTGGGGTATATTGTACACTACAAGATCCTAAAGTATCTAATTTCATGATTGCTGACCAAAATGGAGAAAAGGGGGTATTAGTATTCTCTGCACTATATATATGGAAGATCAACAATTTCCATTTACTATGATATGTGGGGTCTTTAAATTTCTACCACCACTTAAGTAGGAGTGCTTTGTTCATATCTCTCAGGTCTAAAATTCCTAAGCCTCCATATTCTTTAGCCAGGCAAATTCTCCTCCAATTAACTAAAGCATATTTTCTTCTAGATCTAGAAGTGCCTTGCTATAAGAATCTACATCTAATCTTATCTATTTCTAGATAGTAGAGGGTATTCTATTTAGAGACATAGCATACAGAGGAATGGCATATAGGACTGAATTCAGTAGAGTGTGTCTACCTCCTATGGATAATAAATGTCCTTTCCAGTTTTGGAGTTTTTTATCAATTCATCTTTGGCTTCCAAAAATAAGATGGTGTCATCTGCATAATGACAATTAGTAATTGAATTGTTGTTGAAGCAATTGGGAATCTTTAGTAGTATTAGCTATGTTCCCTTTATTAAAAATGATACTTAAGAGTATCAGAGGCAAGAATGAATAAGAAGGGAGAAAGAGGATCTCCTTGTCTAACACCCCTTTTGCAGAAGAAGTAAGGGGTTAGCTCTCCATTGATTGTAATACAAGATTGAGAGCTAATGAGCCAAGAATATATCCATGATATCCATTTGGTTCCAAAACCTCTACTTTATAAAACTTCCAAAAGATAAGACCAGTGTATTTTATCATATGCCTTCTCAAAGTCAACTTTAATGACTACTCCCTTTTGTTTGTGAAATTTACTATAGTGTATGATCTCTTGACTAATTACTACATTATCTATCATATATCTATTAGGCAAAAAGGTTGCCTGGCTATCATCAATGATTCTATTCATAATCATCCCTAGTCTATGTGTTAGGATCTTTGAGATAAGTTTGAAACTACAATTAACTAGACTAATAGGCTTAAATTTGTTAACTGTTGATGCATTGGGTTCCTTAGGTATCAGACAAATGATGGATTTATTGAGTTTCTCCAATTGGAGAGAATTAGTATGAAACTGAGAACATAATAAGAACAAGTCATGTTGAACTAGGTCCCAAAAGAATTGGTCGAACTTGAAAGAAAATCCATCTGGGCCAGGGGTCCCATTGGCTTCACATTAAAAAAGAGTTGTTTTTTATTTCCTCTATAGTAAAAGGGGCTTCCAATAGGTGGTTTTCCTGAGGGGTGACTTTATCTGGTTCATCCCAAAATTGAGGATCTAAGAAGGCATATTTGCTACCAGAGGTTCCTAGAATATCTTTATAGTAAGAACTCACATATTGTTTAATATATGTTAATGAAGTAGTAGGAGTGTTATTAATATCTAAAATTGATTCTATTTTTCTTTTTCCTATGATTTACCACTACATGAAAATATTTAGCATTATGATCACCTTCATCTAGCCAGGCTTGTTTGAATCTATGTTTCCAATATAGTTCCTCATCTAGATAGATTTCTTCTAATCTTTTTTTAATAGAAGTCCATTCCTCTAATTCTATAGTGGACAGGGGCCTATCTTCCTTAATAATATCTAACTCATTAACTCTTTTTAAAATAGAGTGTTTCACCCTTTTCTTTTGACCATAAAAGTTTTTAGCCCAGCCTTTTTATCTTCCTTCTGAGGTGGCCAAGTTTTTGGTTCCAACTGTGTGCTAAATTGTTAGTATCTAAAGGATATTCTTGCCACCATTTAGTAATAAGTGTACATAAGTCTTCTTGTTCTAACCAAAGTGGATCTATTCTAAATTGTGTATTTATCCTAGTATTTGAATGTTCTACTTGCATAAGTAGGGGGCAGTGATTAGAGCCATTTTTACAAAGATCAGTAACAAAGCTATGAGGATATTTTTTATCCCAATCAACTGAAGTAAAATATCTATCTAGTAATGCAAAATTAGTCCCATTAGACCATGTATATTTCCTACTTGGCAGCTTATGCTCCACTAAATTATGTCTATTGATAAACTGATTGAGCCTTTTACTTATTGTAACATCAAAGTTGGTACCAGATTTTTCCTGTTGATTCCTAATCACATTAAAATCACCGCTTATCATCCAGAAATCAGTACAACCATCTCTAATCTGATCTAGTTCTAAACATAGTTCCTTTTTGAGATTCCTAAGTCTGGGACCATATACTATGGTATATTTCCATCTGGTATGATCAATCTTATTCTATGTTGCATGGATACGGCTACGGGTATCGTATCGGATACGATACAGATACGGCAATACGATAATTTTAAAAAATCTAGGATACAATACGTCTATTATATATATTATTTTTATTATTTTATATATTATATTTAGATAATCATAACTTAAATCAAATTTGTATAAAAAAATAAAGGCATAACATAAGAATATATCAAATTTGTCAAATTTGGTGTAGTTACTAGAATATATCACAAAGAAAACTTTGGTGTAGTGGTTAAAGGTTTTGACCCCTCAACAGGAAGCCCCAGTTCGATTCACGTGTGAGGCAGAAAAAAAAATCCATTTTTGCTAGTGTGGGTGCGGCTCATGGGCGCGGGCGCGGCTCACAAGTGCGGGTGCGGTTCGCAGGCGTAGTTCACCGTATCCACACGTATCCCGTAGTATCCGTGAGTTTCAACATAGTATCAGTGACCGTATCGGCCGAGTAAGGATACGCCACGTAGGCGGATACGCCAGATCGGGCGCGTATCGGTATCCGATACTTGTTCGATACCGATACGGTGCCTAAACCGTTGTATCCGTGCAACATAGATCTTATTTGATATGTGTACATCTAAGCAATATCTATGTTTACTTTAGGAAATTATATCTATTTTATTACTATCTCCTCCAAAAAGTATCCCACTTGATCTACCTATGGAAGGCACATAAAGCCAGATATCTAGTTTATGGGAAAAAGATCTAAGGATTCTATTAGTGAACTCTTCCTTTTTTGTTTCCTGAATGGCAATCATATCTACCTGATACTTATGAATGTAATCACTTAAAGCTTGTCTTTTCCTTGGGAAATTCATCCCTCTTATGTTCCAATTCAATATTATCATAAAGGAATATGAGAATCTCTAGAATTATTAACTACTACTGGGATATCAGAATTAACTACTTGGTGCAATTGTAAGCAAAACTGATCATTGGAATTTGTAACATCTAAAGTCTTAAGCAGTTGCTCAAATTTAGCCCTATCCATATTTTGGATTGCAGGTATAATAATTTTCCTCTCTTGCTCATTTGCTCCTAATGTGATATTATATACTTCAAAAAATTGTTCAATTTGTGCAACAGTAAATCTAGTGTAGGGAAATTTTTGTAGCAAAGGAGTACCTACTGATTTTGTAGAACCAGAGGCTTTCCCTTTTTTGTGCCCTCTTCAAAATGGGAGTTTGAGTATGTTGCACTTGAAATCTAAAGCTTCTTCTAGGCACATTTTTGTTATACCTCCATTCCTAAGTAACTTCAGGAGTATCAACCTGAGTACTAGAGGTCTCTGTGATCTCAATGACTTCAGGTTTGGAAGAAGAGCAGGATTTTTTTGTAGGAGATCTGGGCTGGTGAGACTTGGTGGTAGATTTGTCAGTATTTGTAGCTTTGGGTGGTTTATGAGAGCTTGTGGGTAGCATGTAGTGACAGTATTGCTTCAGCTAAATCCTCCCCTTCAGTTGCTTACCCAGTTTCTTCCTCAGCATAATGTTTATTAGCAATCAACTCATGCTCCTTCTCTTGCTCCTCTTCATTGTGCCAGACCTGCTATGCATAAATTTCTTGAGGCAGTGGTGTCCTGGTATATACTTATCACCACAGTATATGCACAGACCATAGGCTCTTCTTTGGTCCATGATTTGAGATCTCTTAGTATTATTCATAAATTTCGTGGTGTTGTGACCCCCCTTCAAGAAAATGAGATGTTCTAGAATTATTATTTTGAATCACATGAACAGTTCTCGGTACTTGTTTAGCTCTATGAATGGTTAATCAGTTGCTTTTTCATACGTTTTGCTAATTAGAATAATTCTTTTTAAGTAATTTGACCTGTGAATCTTGACCCATTGTTTGAGGTCCGGTTTGAATCCACTAAGAAAACTAGATGCATAATAAAACTCAGGAAAATATGGGTTGATATGTTTAACCCTGGGTTTCAACCGTTTCAACTTCCATATATATTCATCTACTTTGCCCATTTGTTGGATTTTGTTCAACACATGTATCACATCATCTTCATTTTCCTCATAAAACTGGTCATTGATTGCTGATAACAGCTGATCCCAAGTAATGGAATCCAGATTTTCCATATCGCTCTTGTACCATTCTAAGGCATCACCTTTTAAATGTAGAAGGGCCATCCTGGGTTTCACAAATTCTGGTACCGCATAAACATCAAAAAAGAACTTACATCTATTGGATCCTTGCCATCAAACCAAGGAAAATAAGTTCTAGGTAAATTCAAATTTTGATTGGTTACCTTTTATCTAATTCATGGTTTCTTAAACTTCTATTAATGCTTTTACTACATTCAATAACAAGAGGAGGAGTTTTCAAGATCCCACTTCCCTGTGGTGATACTCTTGGCGACTTGGGCTTATTTTTTTGAGATAAAAGTTGCTCCATCCTTGTGAATGCCGCATTTCCTTCCTTCTGAGATGTGGAGAGTACATTAAGCTGCTCTTCTAAACTGAGTATTCGCTCTTCAGATTTCGCAATGCGTGTCGCCATATCAGCTTGAAGCTTAAGGATTTGTTCTTGATGTCGCAATTCTTCTTGGCTATGCTTGCTCATACTCCTAGTTTCCTTGATTAAGATTGATCGGTGTAACTGGAGTTTTCCAATTTCTTGGCCAAAGATTAATTCTTGATGGGCAGAACCGATGCTCTGATACTAAATTGTTATATCCCGAGGTGAATTTAGGATATAAGGTAATCAGCAAATTGAGATTACCAATTTGGTTCATAATTTCCAATTGTAGGGATAAAGATCAATGAATTGAGAAGAATGAAAAGGTCAAACATGGGCCTTAGCCTTACAACAACTATCACACAAGGTCATTTTATTTGAGGACAATGACAGATTATTTTCTTTTATGACATGAAGAGTAGTAGAGTAAAAGGGGTGTCCGTCCCAACCGTGCATGCCACACGTCTATAGAGACACGCTCCCCAATGTAAGCTTGTGTAGAAGCAGAGGGGAGGGCACAGCAGAGGATAAATCAAGAGAGTAGAGGCCCTAAGGTTGGCTTGAAGAAGAGTTATCTTGGTGCTAGGTCAGGATGAAATTCTAGAAAGAAGCACATCATTATCGTGGGTGAAGAAATGCTTAAGATATTTTTTAGAATGGTTGGCACATGTAAGACATTTGACAAATGCAATGAGGAAGTAGAGCCAAGATGCTAAAGGGTGTACCATCTCCAATCTGGAGATGCTCATGATCATTGTATGGCACACAAAAGGAAAGACTGTCGATATCACGTGTCACATGGTGAGTAGCCTCAGACAGAGAGGAGTGAGGCTGGGCAAGTCGGGCCTTAATTTGCTGTTGCGGTTGCTCAGTATAGGCTTTGCGCGGTGATAACACTTGAGTGTCGATGAATCAGGGTAAATATGAAGAGAGGAAGAATCAAGCTCCACTAAACACTTTCCATGCTCCACTACACGTTGGTTCTTGTTTGCGCAATAGCGGAAGCATCAGGCAGAGCATTTCAACTCAATGGATCATCAAATCAAGCAAAAGTAGACAGCACTTGTAACTAACCTTTGTGAATCCCATTTACCCCAAACTAAGAACTGAGCTTTCGAAACCTCCCTCACCTGAGACCAAATATGAAGCCCGCATAAGCAGACACAGACGAATTCTCAAAAAGCGAGTTCTAAATGACTGACAGAGAGAAGACAGAAGACACGAGAACAACATGAGATAGGAATGACTGAACAATAAGACAGAACACACCGCCAACATCTGATACTGGCTGATGACTAAAGAAATAGCCAGAAGCAAGCCCCCTTTCAACCTGGTTCACCTCTTTGGCATCATTACTGACGATAGACGACAGTAGATTCTGCTAGTTAAATGAACACGGCATATCATGGAATTTATTCTTTATCATACGGGAGCAATGCACAGGCCTCTTTGCATTGTTTGAGAATTAAGTAAAGGAAACTAGGGAACTCCACTCTTATCTAATCGAGTATATGGTGGGATAGGCTTCGTATAGATATAAAGCTACCTGGGAATAGATCATTTCTTGCTTATTCAGTCAATGGAAATATGGATTGCTTTTCTTTCACTGAATATAAAGGATTGCTCACTCGCTTGAGAACGTATTTTCCCTCCAAGAAATTCTAGATTTTAGCTAGAAAGAGGGACTATGGATACCGGAACACTGGAACTTTCTCGCAAGCAAAAAGAGTGCTAAAGTAAAACATTTTCTTATAAAAAAGAAAGAGGCCTTGTACGAGATTCTCTTTCTCTAATGAGATAATCATCCGCTTATTGAAAGAGGGGAAAGATACCGCCCGCATACCTCACTTAACACTTTGGAGATATATATGCCACATTAAAAGCTGCATGCTCTCGTAGAAAGAGCTCTAAGAGGTTCACATTTACTCCACATCTAAGATCTCTGCAATTAATAAAAGATGATTCTCTTCAATACTATATATATATGTGTACTTTCTAAGAAGAAGCAATAAAGAATTTCTACTCAGCAGCCTTTTTCCGATAAGAGTTTGTCATCATGTTCTAGAATTTTTCAAGAAGAATGAGAGTGATTGACCTCTCACTCACGTAACACATGCTATATGTGTGATGCCGACACCTAAGAGACTTTGAATCCTCCAGCCGTCCAACTACGATATCTTCAACTCAATCCCAACTCTCCAGTCCACATCTATATATATATATATGAAACTTTATTAGTGTACTCTTTTTTTCTTCTGGACCTTTTTCTCTTTTCTTATCTTTATGCAATTCTCTTTGTTGACTTCTTGCTTAGGAGGGCTTGTCTTTGGTGAAGCGCAGCGTTGGTCAGGTGTTTCAGGTAAGGATTGAGAGAGAGTATGAAAAAAGGTATAAAGGATAACCGGCGAAGAAAATAAAAGAAGTGAGGTCAGTATAGAAGATTGGGCTCTACGTAGCAGATCCACTAGACTTGGAAGTATGCATTGCTTTACTTACTTTTGACCCGTCTTCCTACTAGTAAGAAAGTGGCGAGTGGGGCGGTAAGGAGACGTCAGTAATGAACTGCCATTCATCAAGCTCTTCGGTCAGTGATTCTTTTAGTTCTTATTCTAAACGAATCTGCTCTTACTGTTAGCTCTCCTGTGGTAGTGAAGTAAGCAGGTCACAAGTAAATCGGATTCCAATCAAAGTGAGTCAAGCGGGTACCACTCGTAGTATGTTTGATGTTAAGCGGAATATCTTTCTATATGCTTTGAGTAGAACTAGAAAAAGGGACATTTCCACTCCATGCTTTTCATAGTATCGATGTGCCTGTGTTCTTTCCCTTCTAAGATTTAGGTCCTGTCAAAAAGTGCTTTTGAATAAGAGTTGTGACCAAGTCGACTGCTTTCCTTCTTTTTCCCCAGCAATGAAGTGAAGTTCCTTTCTCCTGTCCTCGCCCTAACCTATTGAACAAAACCTAGTGTTCAACCTTAGTCCTAGTAAAATATTGCACTCACTCCCTTTATGACCAAGATAAGGAGCTATTCATAGAGCGGTGAGGTCCACTCTTCCATCCTGATATAATAGGCAAAAGCCTCAGCTTCACTCCAAGTCAAACTATATTGCTTTCGGATCGTTGCTTAGTTATAAGTGACCTCCATAGATAGGTCTTCCTGGTACCACCGTGTCCATATAAAAAGAATGTATGGCCTTGATTGTGGTAGACGGAATGTAGGAAAGATTTGATATATAAATACACACACACACATATAATTGTTCAGAATTAAGACCTGCATAGAGCTGTGCAGCTTATAGAGAAAGGCCTGGTTATTGGTTGATATTGAAACTAGGATTAATCTCTTCTTATTTTCGATGTATAGATCGTCGTTGTCTGGTAAAGGTCAATATAGTATTCTTTCATGTTTTTCAAGTTCTTGTTGTATTTCGCGTAAAATGAATGATTGCTTCATTGGTGTAGGTATCTGGTTTCAACCATTGCATGTACGGGATGACATATTGGTTTAGAAAAGGTCACCAAGTAGTGTCGGGTATCGAAGAATCCTTTTGACAATAAGCCAATATGTCGGGGTTGTGCACCAATTTAGCCCGGATATCCACTCTTGTGATAGTGAAAAGAAACTCTACTATGATAAAGATGAGGTGGGGTACTACCACACTTGGAAAGTGGAGTACCAGCAGGCATAGGAGTAGCACAAGGGTTGGCACCATCCATCTTAGCTCGTTTCAGAAGATCAAGTATGTAGGGGCTACAATAGAGCAGCGTCATAACGGATGCATGAGCCTCCATTCCCAAGAAGTAATTGATATGACCAAGATCTTTGTGTAGCATGATGTAGATGAGGTGAGGCTTTTTCAAGGAGTATGGAATGCAGAAGAGGAAAGTCAAAAGGGGAATGAAGTGATAATGGCACATCTGTTTAGAGCTTCAGCTTCTCTCATACCTGTAGGGAAAAGAAGCACACTGCTCTTAGAACTTCTATAAGGAAGCATAGGTGGAAGTAGGGCATTCTACATATGCCTCGATAAAACCAAATAAATCAGATAACTTATGACCTCTGAAATAAGAATACCTTTTAGGTTGATCAATAGGCATTGGAACACCATTCATGGAAAAAGTATAAAGTGAATTAACATCATAATATAACAAGTTCTCACCTCTAGGTTTATATGCATCGACGTGGCCACCATAGCATAGAAACCTTTTCTAATAAATTGATCCACATTTCGGCTCGGGATAGCAATAGGACACCTCTCTCCGTCATAGAAATTTATGCGATAGATTGACAGAGCTAGAGCAGGGGTTGTCCTCTTAGTAAGTGGGTCTATTGCACCATTCTTTTGAACGCCTAACAAAAGAATATCATGTTTCATATAAGAATTTAATTCATCCCTTCTTGCTAGGATATTGCCCATATTGACCTGTGTATGATCAATAGCACCTTACCCACCTAGTGGTGGGCATAAACTTGAAGCTAGATTGGCTAGACTGCCGGGAAATAACAGACATGAATCTCGAAAGACCATTTTCCTTCTACGGGTAAAATGAACTACCAGTTTGTAAAGAACATTATTATTCATCAAAAGTTCAAGTTTCCATTCTGGGTGCCTATCTATAAGATGTCTTATAAGCAGGATTCCATCAAAGCGAGAAAAATTATGAAAATAAATATTTACTATTTTCTTTTCTTTCCTAGTTACCTTGGTTAGATAGCCTATGAACGAATCCAGCATTTTGGTGCTTTTCTCGTGGAAAGTCTCCAAGGTGAAATAGTCCTTTGAGAATCAATATTAAATTGAACCACTACTAGGCAGTCCTTTTGCAGGATCAACCCTCATTACACCAGCAGCATAAGGCACGTGCTGTTCTTTTTGATCCAGCACTATTTTGATATCAGCTACAAGGAAGGGCCTCAGCATGCCTACTGAACCTATTTTTTGTTTTAGCTTTGTCATGAAACCGCATGAATAAGCCCTATCTATACGTTCTGCTGATTCACTACCCACTGATTCCACTATCCTACAATAGATAGATTGTTCTCTTTGCTGCTGGCGGGCGATTTAGGAGGCGGTGTATCATGCTGCTCTCTAGGTAGGTTTGATAGAATGGCATTAAGGTATCTACTCTTTTCTGCTATTATCTTATTAGTGATATTGGGCATTTCAGTAGTATAAAGACAAATGTGGATTGTTTTAACCATTCCTTCCACCCTCTCCATAATATGTTTTAAAAGGTGATAAAATAGCTCCAGCAATACCTTCCTTCCACCCTCTCCATAATAGGTAGGTTTGATAGAATGGCATTAAGGTATCTACTCTTTTCTGCTATTATCTTATAGCATTTCAGTAGTATAAAGACAAATGTGGATTGTTTTAACCCTTCCTTCCACCCTCTCCATAATATGTTTTAAAAGGTGATAAAATAGCTCCAGCAATACCTTCCTTTCACTTTCATTTAGTAATGAACTCTTGGCTCCCTGCGGCTTTCGACTATGAATTAAGAAAAGAATTCACTGAAGAAACTCATTAAACTACATAAAGTCATACAGAAACTACTAAATAGGAAGGACTTGCTGCCCCATACTGTACTAGTCCGTACAAGCAATGAATGACATATCCCTCCCTATAATAAGAAATCCCCAGCCCAGAGTCAACATGATATTTCCGATGAAACTTACTTTGGTGAGTGGAAAAAGAACAGGATGCTCCTCTTTCTAGAGACTGCTTCAATTCCCAATGGAGTGCTGAAGAAGAGGTACAGGTCAAAGGAAAGAAGAAGAAAGTTCCTTTATGAGCTCTTATGTAGTGATGCTTTGACCAATAGGCAGATGAAAAGTCCAGTCCAATTAGAGTCTAATGTGAATGAGATGGGATGTCCTCCGCGTGAGAAAAAGCGAGCCATTTTCTCTTGCTGCCTTATTTGACTTTGCAAGGCAACTACTCAAAAGAGTTTATTTCTATTTGTATTCTTTTTTTCCTGGTAAATGAAATTAATTCACAAACAGTACTAGCTAGAACTACTTTCTTATAGAAGAGCTTGTTCAATTGCTTCTTCAGTGCCAAGGGTGCCAACTAAATGCTCGTGTTATAGCACATGGAAATAAGGATACTTAAATCCAAACGTCGAAATATTTCAAAGAAATGGATAAAGTACTCCCTATGGTTAGACAACGATCTTCGTGACTACACTGAGAAAGATAGACCAAGTACCCCCTTTACTCCTACTGTGGACAAGGCCAACCAAGGTACATGGCTAGCCAGAAGAAGGGAGTGACCAAGCACCACTATATATATGCTTTACCGAAGCTTTACTACGTACGCTTTTAAACAGAGTGCCCGCTACTCTAACATGCATGATAGGTTATTGCTTGGGGCATAAGTGGTCCTCTTAATGGGGATAGGGTAATCAAAATGTTTGTTATCATATATGTATTCCTTTATTTCAAAGAAAAGTTCTTATAGATTATAGATAGGTACAATTCTTCTACTCCAATCTATACTAGGCAACTCTACTTAGGTGATATGAGTAGGTCTTAGATCAAGGAGAGAAGTTGAGTGTCAAGTAGGTGTCAGCTAGAGAATGTGACTTTCTAGGGAAGGGAGACTAGGTTTATGAGGAAAACTAAGCTAGAATATGACTTTAGAGTTTATATAGAATCTGAGGAGTGTGTTTATTCAGAAAAGAAAGAATGAGTTGTTCTTAGATCAAATCTAATAGGCATTATTACTCAGTAAAATACTAGGTATTCGTATAGGCATAGGCTAGGTCATTCCTTCTTACTTTAGGATTCCTTTCTTACTTTGAATTACTAATGTTGAGTAGTAGTTAGGAGTAGGGTGTTACTGGTCTCTTGCCACTAAGTAACAGACTCGGGTAGGGCAACAGATTGGTATTGATGGTAACTTGGGCAAGGAGTTTAATAGGTCTACTGAGTGGATGTATGACTTCTTCCTGCATATTCATATCTATGAATGGGAGTTCGGTAAAGCAGGTCAGAGCACTAGGTAGGGGAAGCAGCAGGTCACTCTACTAGAGAAAGGGGCTAGTGCATTGGCATAGGAAATGTAGGTACAGCAAGCAAATAACTCTCTATTAGGTCCTATACGGTCTATGACCAGTTCCTTGTAAGATGTAATGAAGATTTTCTTTGTGCTCTAAGAGGTATTAGCAAGCTCCAGACTCCAAAACACTGAAATTGATTTTTCACTCAATAGAGTAGAAGTGTACTTGACAGGACTTCGCTCGAAGGGTGTATAAGCGAAAGTAGTTCTAAAAGAAGAGTGATCTTATTTATAAAAAGCAGTTGGAGTATAGCTTGCATGTGTTAACCATATGGAAGACTTAAGGGGGTCCAATATAAGTATATGTTGAAAGATAGGTTCAATCCCTTCTATAACACTCGATAATTATCCACTTTCTCCTTAAGAGTTACATTGAGTTCATGTTTTTTAGTCAAGCACTAGAGCGCATAGGAATGGCTAACGATAGATAAACCTGAGGTAAGTAGCTAACTGACTAGTGCTTCTAGGCCCATAGCTGGTTATGGAGCTAGGATAGCTCTTATGGTTATTACTCGAGGTGCTTAGTCCTAGTTTTTTTAGGATCAAGAGTCAAGGTATCAGAATGCTCTTTCTTTTTGTGCTACTAGCTCACCTGTACTATCTGAATTCAGGAAGGAGGCTTTGCCAACGGAGAATACAATAGCTCTTGCTTTCTGCGCTTCCTTCCACGTGAATGACATCCCTAGCCTATGCATTTCTAAGAGGAGGCATCTTCGGCAACTACTCCATACTTCTTATACTTATTTCAATGATGTGTATTTTTCTCTTTGACGCTTCTTACTCTTTTGAAGGAAGCTTCGTACTTTACGTATAAAACAAATACACTATATATATAATAATGCAAATCAATCCCTTTTCTTGCTTTAGGATAGGACCTATATGAATAAGCCTACGATCAAGCAGTTACTTACCTTGCCTCTGTCTGTCTATGGTGAATAAGGGTGGGCTGCCCTAGTAAGTACTTGAAGAAAGGTCCCTTCCTTGGGATAAGTAAGGCACGTGAGAAGGCAGGTCTTGTTCTCAGATAGAACAAACCAAAGCAAGTCAGTGATTGAGCGAGGGTATACATTTCCTAAACGAAGCCAGCACGCATGACTGGAATTGAATGAACTTCTACTCCCAAGCTGAATTCTCTTCGCTACGCTGCAGCAGTAGAATTTGAATCCTAGGTTGGGGATGGGGATTGTAGGAACATAGCCGAACCATTAATTGGTGATCGAGTGAATGACTACTGTCGAGCCAAGCGAACTCCTTGTCTTGTATGCGTACCAGCTCCGGAACGTAATAGGCATGTTGCTGGAAGGGGACCAACCGCAGGACCACTCCCTCCGATTAAGAATAAGTCTCCCTTTATGTTCATCAGTATGAGTATCGGGCTTAATGGATCAGGTCCGACTCACTTTCTTTATAGAAAGAGGCTTTCGGCAGTGTACTTGAACTAAGACCTGGTTGTTCCTGTTATCCTGGAGCTGGCAATTCTATGGAAAGTGATGTATATTTTCCCAATTGGATGTCAAATGGACGGGTTTCCTGATTGGACATGCGTAAATGGCTAGCTAAAGGATCTTTGCCAGCTGGTAGTTCATAGCCGGGAATTGGAACTCGTTGTTCCTATTTCTTCTGCCAGCGCTGGTTTTCCTCCACTGTATGATGATGCATCATTCCCTTCGAAACTGGCTTTTGAGTGGAATTTCCTTCTCTAGACGGATGGCTAGCTTTTCAAGTTCTTGCTAGCTTGTTATCCACTCCAGTTCTTCCAACTAGGCATTTAATATAGCTTTCCGAGCAGGGAAGTCTTTATATACATATATGGCCCCATAGTAGGCTCCTCTATCATCCTGGCTTTGAAGATCAATTGGAAGGCAATTCACTGACTTCTCTGAGTAGGCGGTTGTTCAGATGGAAGCCCTAGTCAGTGATTTGGGCATTCATAAGCGGTCTTTGCAGCTTCCAAAGACATTACGTATAGAAGGGTGGTTGCCTAGCTTCTAATAAAGAAACAAACCATGGCATCGAGATTTGCATTTCTGTCTCTGTTGGCTACCAACCTATTCTATAGGTAGTAGCCGCTTATTCTCAATCCACAACCTATTCTATAGGGTTTGGCAACCTATTCATGAAGCGCTGATTCCCTATAACCTATTCGTGAATGAGAGATACCAACCTATTTGATTTGCATGAGTTAAGCATATACTTTCTATCATACTCCAGAGTCCAGATTCTCTATTGCACAAGATGAAGATCCTCAATGAGGTGTTGTATAGCACCCGAGCTACTCCTAGTCACTAGAATGTCATCGACATACACTAACAAAATGGTGATTTCATGAGTGTGACACCGCACAAACATGGAGGAGTCAAATTGAGAGGGAAAACCGAGCTTAAAGAGAACAAGCTCATTCTCTTAACACTGTGACAATATGGGATTTCCAGTTAGTCCAAAAATGTTGTGTTCCCTTCATCAAGCACACATCTAGAAGAATAAGCTCATCAAGCACACATCTAAAAGAATAAGCACTTCATCAAGCACACATCCAGACAGTATGGGATTTCCAGTTAGTCCAAAAACCGAGCTCAAAGAGAATAAGCTCATATCTAAAAACAAATAATACTCCTTTCATTTCTCGGTGTGTGCCCTTCATCAAGCACAAGTCACCCCTTTCTAGAAGAACGTTGCGCACCTTCGCATCCTCTTTGGTTTTACACCGATCCGATGTTAGCTTTTGAAAAAGGCCATAACTCACCCCAAGGATGCCGTTCCCTTTATCCCATCTCCGGAGAAGGATTTGAACTTTGGCACCGTATACCCTTTTGGGAATAACACCTCATTGTATGTATCAGGGTATGATCTCCCAATTTTCCTATATGGGGAGGTATCAACTCCCGCACCAGCCATTTGCAGCACTTGGTGCACGAGTGCCCGGAGTTCTGCCTTGCTTAGGCATAGGATTCCAGTCGATTCGACTTCGAGGAATAACGCATCAGAAAGAAGAGGAGCTACAGGTTTTGAAGTTCATGTGGGGCATATTTGGCTAATTTTTTAAACCTCTGTTAGATTACCAAATGTTCCCAACCAAATAAGCTTTCTCTGAAAGAAGCAGTAGGACTTGATCGTTCGTACGAGGAAGAAGCAAAAGCAGCGCCAGAAGTTTGATATCCAGAAGCATTTTCACTTAGCTTCCAACACTCCTTGAAATGGATTACCTGGGTTAAGGAGGAAGGAGTCAACCCAATGATTGTTTACCGACAGAAAAACTTATTCCCGATAGACCCATTTATTAAATTCTGTAGGCCGAGCGCTTTCCATCTCAATCAGCCGGAGTATGAAAATCATGCGAAATGATAGTCAGAGTTCTAATGAATGTCCTATTCTCAGCAAAAGCTCACATTACATCACATCCATTCCCATTCCATAATTTCTTTACCCAAAGAATGGATGTTTACTCGGTAAATTGGACTAGAGATTTTGTCTCGAAAGAATTGCCCACTCTATATGAAAAAAGCAAATGCCTAGGGAGGGGTTAACTACTGAACTTGTCAATATAATAACGAACGACTCATCCTATGCACCCAATCTGGCATTCTATCTAACTGGGATGAAAGCATCTTGCTTACAGCCCATCTCCACTCTTTATTCTTAGGTGGAATTTCTTAGCGATCACCTAAAGTCAGAAGTTTCCCGAAGGTTGATCAGCTCAATGGTGCCGGAAGAATTAGCTGTCATTGTGGTCAAACTTGATCAAAGGTGTAACAGAACTTCATCCTTGGTATTGTATTGAAAAGAAAAAGGATATGTTGCTTTGGTCCCCGAAGTAATGTATAAACCAAAAAAGAAAAGATAAAACATGAACATCAAAACACTATTGGAATTGTCTCATGTCATAATGACGAATCAAAATAGGTGAAAGATGAGAAAAGTGGAAAGCTCCAGAAATTAATAAGGATCTGCCTTTTCTGTTCAAATTATGCAACTTGAGTATGAATGATTTGGTTTTGTAAGGACTCAATTCCAATCTTAAGTCTAATGATGAATTTGATGACATGAAATTCCTACCATCAAGAAAATATCATATACCTTTTAGGGCGTTTATATATCTATCCCAATGAGCCATCTATCGAATCGTTGCAATGGATGTTCAGTCCCGAAGAGAAGGAAGAGATCTTGGAAAAGTAGCAATAAATAAAAAAACTTATGGAAATGTTCCTTCAATTCTTTTCGGTGCTACACCTACAGAAACTATTCATGAGATTGGAATGGCAGAAAAGAAGTTTGAGTTAATGGTTTTCAAAATATCACCCAAAATCTAGAAAGAAATAAGGGAGAAGTATCTTTCCTTGTGTAATTTTGTATTAAGAATGGGGAATTCTTATTAATTTGGCTTTCTTTTATATATTTATGTTGTGCCAATAAAACCAAAGTGTTTTTGATACTTCACTCAATATTTCATTTATGTTGACAAATTCTATTATCAATAGTGACTTGAAGCAATGTGTAGAATTGAAGTACGTAGATTAATAGATCTAGTTATTCCGTTATCTAGTTGTTTCCTCACTGAACTCAAAAGATTAAGTTTGTATGGAATCTTACTTATACAGGGTGCCCTTTCATTTCGTTAAGGAAAAGCCAAAGGGAATATATAAAGATTGTTCCATCTTGATTGGATCTTAACCCGATTTGCTCTTTTTAGTAATTGAATTGACAGTTTTACCTATGTCACTCGCTAATTTCTTGTTTTGACATGGTTGTGGAATAAACATTTAGATCATATCTACCTATTCTATTTTTTCGGGTTGCTAACTCAATGGTAGAGTATGAAGTGCGACTACTAAGCAAAAAAGTCATCCAGATTATTGGTAGAGTCTATAAGCGACTACTGATCCGGTAATGAATGTCCAAAGAAGCATGTCGAAATGAAATTATCAAATTGGTTGGAATTTCACCTAGTTACAATTAGCCAAAATCAGATTGTTTGAAGTTTTGGAAATAAATGACTATTTGGTCTATGGAATAAATGGATAGAGTCCTATAGCTTTAATTGGAATCAAATCACAAAGTATCTAATGCAATCAAAAAGTCAAGAGTGAATTGGAAGGATTTATTACCCGATCTAATATATATGTGAGAAATAGATTATGGACCCGGGAAAAGATGGATAAGTTATCTTGTGAGTGAACGAAGACATGATCTAATTCTTGAGAAAGAATTTGCTTTCAAAGTCAAACGATTGGCTTTCAAAAAGAAAAGATCTTGAATCTCAACATTCCAATCCGAACAAACCAATAAATTAATTGGATAGAAAAAGATTTGGTGTTAATAGGACTGGCCTTTCCCTTTCTCTTTTCCGAAGTATCTATTGTGACATATGAGAAATAATCAAGACTATGTTCTTACCATATTGCAGCACTATGTCTCATTTGACAAAGCCAGAAGAGCTTCCCTTTCAATTAGTTCAAGTAGAAATCTAAATGGAAAAATATCCATTTCGTCAGTCAACAACCATGCTTATATACACTACTTTTTCAGGAATCTCTTTATGCCTTTGCTTTTGATTATGGTTTGCTTCTCTTTTTTATGAACTTGAGGCCAAATTGATTGGTTATGACAAGTTAAGTACTTTAAGTTTCATTATTCGAATGTCTCAACTGAATTATTTGATTAATTCGGTTAATCCAAAAAACATTTCTGGAGCACAAACACTTTGGTTACTCTTATTTGCTTTTCTCAGATGATATCCGAGGGTTTTGGTGTTATTGTAGAAATTCCATTCTCGCTATTATTTTGCTCTTTTTCCTATCCAAAGCAAATTGACGATCTATTCATTCAATTCAATATTTTCACAAATAGAAGACCCATTATCGCATTTCAATTATGTGTCAGACATACTAATACCTTATTATATTTTAAGGAAATCTTGGTTCAAATCCTTTAATGCTGGTATTACTTCTTTGCATTTCTTGCAATTCTTTTTCTTAGATAGACAATTCTAATTGGAATGGTCTCTTTACTTCAATGAAATGGCTTTCTATATTCTCAAAATCCAAGACTCTTTTGTTTGGTTCCTATAGAATTCTTATTTATCTGAATATGAATTTCTATTTCCTTTTATGGGTATCTACTAATTTACCATTCCAATCTTCTGCTTTCTTGAACGAATCGAAAGAAAAATAGAACATTTGCAAATAGTGTCTCATACTGTGCTTATGGATCCTTGCATGTCCGAACATGCATTATGTTCGCAAGGCAAAGGCATCAAAAGGGACTTTTTTATGAAGAAATGGAAATCTTACTGCAATATTATTTAAATGAAAATCTTACCCTTTCATATAAACAAGTTCTCTAATTATTCATTCTATTTTCTCGGTTTTATTTCAAGTGTCAAAAGAAATCATTTGGGGTGGATGGATGATTTCATTTAGTCTTAATAAATACTCTTATTAACCCATTTTAGACTATAGTCCTAGTCTAAATCATTGTCAAAAGCTCTATTTTTTACTGTATTGCGGGACATCCTATTAGTAAGCCGATCTTTCATCGTCTTATCTTAAAAAATACTAAGAAATGAGAGTGGCAAAACCAGTTGTTTAAATGAACTGACCGGCTGGCTTAGTAGGGAGGAAATAATCAGTTCCTTTTTTTGCTTAGAAAGCCAGCTAGTGAGATTATAGATAGATAGGCGAAGGCCCATGAAGCTCCAGGGGAGATCAAGACAGGTGAGAGAACGAAACACATAACTATATTACGATAATTCACCGTCAATGAAATTCAAAGAAGCATTTCAAGACCATTCATAATTGATTCATAGACAAAAGATAAGGAAGTAATTTCAGCGATCACACCAACTTATAAAAAACATAATATATATTAATTACACCGATTATAATGAAATATGGAAATCCCGGTGTTTTTTCAATCTCAGAGTCTGTCTCTTTGGGCATTCCTGAGTGGTGCTTCTTCTCCCGAGTGAAAGTCGTGTCTTCTTCTTCTAGTATTAAATTTCTCATTGCCTGTCACGCACTCGATCGATGCTCTATCTTCTGGCTCCTTTGATTGGAAAGATTATTGTTGAGGGTGGTACGGTAGAAAGTATTGACTGATATGGGTAAATGATAAAGCTTCCTCCCTCCTGCTTCACACCCAGAACAACGTGTTTTCACAAACATTAGATATCTGCCAAAATAGGAGTGACTCCCGCTTGTCAGTCGAGTTACGGAGCGCGAAGAAAGTCATATAATGAAAATGGATGCAAACAAGGCAGAAGTCTTTTTCAAGTCAACAAACTACCAAGAAGCACTTCAGAAACTCCTACTTACTCGGCATCTACTTCACATCACTGAAATGCTTATCTTTCCTCTCTACCTATACTATTTCTTCAGTTTCCAGCTTTCCAGAAAGTGGATAGATAACTCAAATTTGTAGATGGTTTTTGGGCAGGTGGAGTGTGTACCTCAGGCATACGTGCTCATGGTTAAGGCGTGGAGAAATCTGATAGGGAGTGGGAAGTTACAGTTAGCCATGTTATAAGGGAAGACGTTTCAAAGAGAATGCGTACCTGAGGAGGCAGATTTCTTTGAATGGGCTTTCGGGAAAGGTAATTTCCTTTCTGCTAGAAGAAGTCCATAAGGACTAGTAATGACTATAGACCAGAGAAGTCTGACGAGAGTTTCACACGGGTGTTGAAATAGGCCCATTTCCAGGGATTGGTGCTTGTTCTTCGAAGGGATCCGAAAAGCCTTGTCTGCTTACTTGCTTTGATTTTGATTTGCTTTCTTTGTTTTTGAATCCATTCTGGAGCTCTTTCGTCAATACGATCTCTGAGTGGAGCTTTTTTTCTTTTTCCTATCATATATCCATATATATATGGGTTTCTTTTATAATTATTAATATGACACTGTTCTGATAAGAAACTGGCTTACCCAAGGTAGCAGCAAACCAACCTCATCTTACCGTCGATGGACGGACAACGTCGATATAAAATTATACTGGGTTTATTTAGGTTCGGATCATCATGATGGCCAACTCTTTGCCCAGGCAGGAGCATCCGAAGTAAAGGACCATTTTCAGAGCGTTTTTTAAGGCTCATATTCGAAAGTAAATTGTAACATAACGATGAGGCGAGACTCGTAGCTACCCTATATGCCCTCTTTTATCTCCACTCCTCAGGAAGATTAGACCTCCCCCCCCCCCCATATGTCAATAAATAAAGAGAGATAACTAGTAAATAAAGACTGAGTGAAGTATCAAACACAATTACATAATTCCAGATAGAAGTTTGACTAACTAGTACACAAAAGGAGATATCAGTACCTCCTACTTCAATGCAACAGCTTGACTCCTACTTCTTCTTACTCCCTAGCGCTTGACACTTAAAGAAAAAGTCCTCTATCAACCCATAAAAGCAGATACTCCCTCAAATCAGACAGTAAAAAGCTCATTAATCCCATGAGCACCAAATGGGGATCTCCCTTATTAATAAGAAGTAAACATTTGAAAGTTTGGTTTTGACCAGGCGGGAATGGCACAATATCATGCCATGCAAGATATGGTTTTTATTTTTAAGTGGTTCACGATCTTGAGCCAACAACAGAATTTGGATGTGACAGCTGCATCAATGAATTTTGGCAACTTTTGCAAGGTCAGTAGAATTAACACCAGGAGGTTGGGTTCCTGGTCGGGATCTCGCTCCAAAAGCATGAGTTTCGCTAATATTTCTTTCAGGTATATTGTTCTCATGAAAAACATATGCCTCCATATTGGATCTTCTAGGAGACGCAAATGATATGTGGCATTATGGTGTCTTTCTTCATGAGCTATTTGTTGAACTTGATCAAAGAGTTTTTCATTTGCACCTTTATCTGGATTCTTGATCCTGGCGCATGGCTAAGCTCGTCAGTCAGTGCTTGATTCATGCGCACCATTGTCCGGATCGGCTGGTTGTGTCATGTAGGACGAGAAGACTTGAATGACATGGAAGGGAGAGGGAAAAGGCATAGTAATTGGACTAGTGTTCCAAGAGGTTCAACCCGAGTCCACTTTAGGTGGTTCTAACAACTCAAAATTCTTTATTGCACCAATCCTTTCACGGGCCAATGTTTGGTAGCGAGTTATAATGCCTGACCTATTGGCTATTCTCCTGAGATCTTCGGTATCGGAAGGCAACTCAGGGAAACTTTGAATTCTTCGGTAGTTACTCCTTACATTAGGATTAGTTCCAAACCCTACTGTCATGCACGAGAGCATCACGGGAGGTTCATCTTTAGAACATGTGGAGAAGGCGCTTCTTCTTTCGCGCTCTCTTTCAGTGAATGTCAGCCATAACCTTGATTGATGGTCGACGACTTGGTCAGTTCGCTAGCAGTGATGAGAGAGTTTACCAAAGCAGCGAAGGGTTGTGGTGTAGTGCTAGTCTTTATGGCACGTGGACAAGAATGAAGTGAGTTGCAATATTTTGGACTTTTTCATATAGGTTATGTCCAGTAAGATCAAGATGAAAAAGAACTACTTGATCTATATTTGCTTCTGTTGATCCTTATTCGCATGCTCCATATACATACCCCTACATGTCGAGAGGCCACATCAACCCTGACTTATTTATTGGTGAGTTTTGGTATATTTCTCTTTCCATTGCTTTCTTTCTTTATTTGTGGTTGAATCCCTTGACTTGTTTACTATAGTAAGTAGTACTGCTTTCTATAAAAAGGTTTCCTATAAATAGGTTCCTATTATGGTCACAACATATCAAAACCATAATGCATGTGCATGCAGCATGATATATAATTATACGCTGATCTGGGATGTCCACTAGAACTTTCGTAGCCAAACATAAACAGTCTACTGTCATGTAGCCAATAATTCATCAGACCGTCAACACTGATCTTGAAAAGTACCATTCCTTTCTATTCTCCTATCAGTTGCCGCGGGTTGGCTATTTATTCGCGCCTTTGTTGGAAACCACTGGCTTTTGCCTTGTGCAGATCAAAATCACATTACAATCTATTTTGACACCTCCTTGGGGAGTGACACAGATAGATAGTACGAAGGCATGCATCAAGTCAAGATTGAGTGGGTAAAAAACTTATTGTCTTTGATGACTGGCTAGTCCAATTTAGCGTGTGTAATGTCCACCAGTCAATAACTATTCCACCAAATTGCCCAAACACTTTGTGTAGACATCTCTAATTAGATAACTTTGTTTTTTTACTAACCTATTGCTAATCAGGCACGGAAGAATGGAATCAAGCTCGGGTCCAAAATAGAATAATGATAAGCACTGCGGGCTATTCTTGGTGCGGTACATAGAAACTATTTGAACTGGCCCCTATGTCAGGTTTTCTTTTGCTTTTGACTTTCTTTCTGGTCTATTGGTCATTGCCAGAACTATTATCTATAGAAGACTGAACGTTGAGACCTCCTATGGTTGTTTCTAAACTTATTTCAGATGAACCATTATCAAAAGCAGTAGCGTTAAAGAGTCACAACTAGAATACGAGATATTCTCGCAATAGAGGAGTGCATTCAAAAGCAAGCATTTCCCCTCTCCAATTTCCCCTACCACCCCACCTTTTTCCCTCAAAGAAACCTTCCAACCAGAAAGATAACCTAGAACGAAAGATATCATACATCGGCAACGTCATTTCTTTTGTCACGAGCATCCGGCCGAATACTAGTCAGTTTAGCTACTAGCCGTTGAACGAAGGCACTTTGTGTGGATTACCGACAACTCCACAAACCATCACAAATAAGTATCTCATTCCCGTCATCATAGATGACCCTCTATACAAATTAAATAAGTACTCAAAAATCGACTTGACCTCAAGATGACTGAACGATTGCAAATGCTTTATTTCTGCTGAGCGGGTGTGAGTTAATTCACTTAGCCTAACTTCAATTCCTCCTCCAATTGCACAAGGAAATCAATATTATGAACCAGGTAGCGAAGTCACCTTCATTCTCGATTTATAGGCAGTATCATAATAGAGTAAAAATCACCATTAGAGTCAGTCTGGATAAAAGGAATAATCTAATCCGCACTAGTCTTGGGGTCAAGAAAGGTGGAAATCACTCCATCTACCTACTTGCTTTGAATTGGCTTTCTTTCTTGCCCTTGTTCCTTACCACTATCCAATAGAAAGCCTCACTCCCATATATGATGTATTAATCTAATAGAGTTACATCCTCTATGGAGTTCTCCTTATTTTAAGAGTTAGCCTCATTCGTACTATTTAAACATATGGAGTATGACCATAGCGAAAGGCGCGGCTACTCTACCTCTGATCAAACACGAAACTAACCTCTTTCTTCACCGGGCAGTCATGAGCGTAGAGTCAGGGGTCCTACCTTCTAGAGTTTAGCCCGCACTAAGAACTAGCTGTCAGCCTGGCCCCTTGCCTTCAGCACCTAGGATTCAATCCAGCCATACATAGGTTTTTTTGTGTTACGATATGAGAGCTCCTAAATTGTTCAAGTTTTAGCGAGCTTGGCTTCACCTAGAGGCTAGTTCAGGGTTGGCATTCTTGGATTCGGGATGCTCGCAATGTTGAGATACTTTCAGACCAAAATCAGCCTTATTAGCTCTAATGTTATTAACACCAGTAGACACGAGTCCAGTTGAACCCGGATATGAAAGCAGTGTTGTACCAACTAGAAAATTATGGATAAGCCGATGTGGAAGATAGACGATGATTCAATAGCTTACTTCTTACAAACTGCACATTTGTATAAATATGATATTCATTGAACCAAAACTACACCAATTCAATGATCGGACAGATATCCGAGTCGATGTCTTTTCCGAAGGTCAAAATGACTGAAACTTAATGACACAAGAAGAAGACAAGAATTCAATAAAAATTGAATTGCCAAGTAAAAGTTTGGACAAGCTCAAAAAAATTTTGGTAAAGGATGTGACATGTAATACATCTTCCAAAGAAATAGAGAATTTAGAAAAGAATAAGGTGCAAGAGCTAATGTGACAAATTTTCATACCATGACCATCTCCAATGTGAAGCAAATCAAATTCCTCATAAAGCAAGTAAGAAAAGAGATTATTGAGATCATTAGTCACATGGTGAGTAGCACCCGAGTTGAGGTACCACTTGGGACCAGTTGAGAAGGTGGTCGTCTGTGCATTATTGGCTTGAAAGCTAGATGGTGCCGATTGTGCAAGGTGAGCCTGAAAATTCAACTGGGCTTGATCAGGAAAATTAACCAAGTCTGTCATGTACCAGCAAATCAAGGCATTATCGCCCCATTTTGAAAAAAATTTGGCACACAGTGTTTTTGTCCAAATTAAGGCCTTTTTTAGGCCTAGTCAGATTGGGCCTAGAGAGAGCATGAGAAATGGGCCGACCTGCAGAATAAATTGGCCTTGAAGTAGGATTTTGTAACAGAGGCGGCCTGTTAGGATGAGAACCACGTGGGCGGTACTGGCCCTTACCAGGTCTAGGGTTATTAGATCTTGGACCCAACCTAGGTTGTGCGAACAAAGCGGCAGGATTTTGAAGAGGAGTAATGGTACCACCGAGTTGAGAGAGAAGAAGAGACTCATGACTGAGTAACATCGCGTGAAGATCAGCAAAACAGAGATGATCCTTTGCATTAGCCGCAACAACGACGGAGTTGAACTCCGATCTGAGTCCATTGAGGATCTGAATGACCAGATCATCATCTGACACAAGAGAGCCGATAAACACCGGTTCATCAGCAATGACACGCATCCTCTAACAATAGTCTGAACAGCTAGAGCCATCTTTTTGTTGTGTTTAGGAGAGATCGACAAAATTCTGTCAGACGAGCATGAGAAGAGGTGGAGAAGGAGTTTTGCAAAGCTTCTATAGTTCAGCAGAGGTAGTGCATGATATGATTTGGTTAAGAATCGTCTCGGACAGGGAAGAGCGAATCCAACTAACTAACTGATCTTGTTTGTACCAATGGTAGAAAGTTGGATTGCTTAATTGAACTCCCTCTATAGTGACATTCTTGGACGGTGGCTCCTCATCAAGATATTTGAACAAACCATGTCTGTGAAGAGCGGGAATAATCTAACATTTCCAAGCTAGGAAGTTTATGTGAGTCAATTTTGTGGAAATTGGAAGATGAAGGATCACGAGCTGTTCATCAGAGAGCCGAGTAGAGCTTAGGTGTGCTGTAGAATTGGTAGTGTTGTTCGAATTTAGGAGGGAGGGATTGATTAGGGAAGAGAAGAGCGACATGGCTCTGATACCATGAGAATTTAGACAGAGGAGAAGATAATTTTTGAATTCATGTTCTTTTATTGATTTTTGATTAGTCTTTACAATGTACAATGTACCCTTATTTATAGAGAATAGATTTATATCAACTAATCAAGGTTAGACTCTTTAATCAGAGTTCTAACTAACTATCATCCTAACAGACACTTGAGTTGTGTTGTTGCTGGTAACCATACTAACATGGTAACTAACATTCTAACACCATGTACTAACTAACTTCTACTAATCAGCACTTGGTCTTGTTATCTTGCTGCCTTGATCTTCTGTGTTTGGCTTGGAATGGGAGCTGTCCAGTGTGACTCTATTAAATAGTATTATTATAGAATAGCTTAGGGTTCTATTTGTAATTGTACACTCCATATAACCCAACAGGGTGAATCAATGATGAATTAATTTGAATCAGAAAACATATAAAGGTATAGTTGTTGTTACTTCTTTATGAAAAATTTGAGAATAAATCTAAACTATATAATGACAATATAAATTATGATAACATAATTTCAATAAAAGAAGGGTTGAAGTTGTGATGCATAGGGGCAATTGTGCCGTACTATCAATGGTGTTATTGGTAAATAATCAAACTTAACTATCAGAGGAACTTTATTATTACAATAATCACGTTAAAATGAGTGGAAAGAAAATTTGGTAGATTGGAACATATTATAAATTACATAGTTTCATCCATGCTATCTACATATAGGAGTATAACTGTTTACGGTAATGTATTTCATAGTAGTTATTTTCCATAAAAGGAATTATATTAGATATCTGAATAACAATTATTTTGCCATAACAGTTTTTTTTTTTTGTTTTCTCTGCTATTTACTTGGTCTGGTACCGTAATAAAACCGATGATTATTTGAATGATTCCAGTACAATGTGCAATTTGTTATCTTGACAAACCACCTCAATGATGGTACGGTTCTGTCTTTAATGTCACCTCTCCTCCAATGTCAATTCATTCCAATCACCCAAATTGAGATAAAATGTAATCTGAAACTTGGGTCCCAATTTCAGGTTTACAGAGTGCTGCAAGTCAGAATTGAAATATTCATACAAGGGTTGGTGGTTCAAAATAACCCACCAACAACTTGTGTTGCTGTCTGATTTGTTAGTATTATGTATTGGACTAGAGCGTAGTAAGTTTTAACTCATTCCTTTTCTAGTAAGGAAGCAAGAAGGAACCACGCATATATAGGATTTTGGTATTGTACGTGGACTTTAGTAAACCATACACATGCCTGTCATATATTCTAATATTTTAAAATAATATATTATTTGAATTATTTCAATCGGGTAATACAAAACTTGGTCTGTTCAAATATGTCATACTCTTTCCAATTACACACCTACTACTTGAGGCAACTCTCACAGACCGCCAGTCCAAGTGCAACTAACTTTTTGGACCTACTCCTATCTTTTCACTTCTATAAATCCTGTCCTCGTTCCTCTGCTCACAATTCCACAAGACTTATCTTGCTTTAATTAGTTTACCAACAGAGCCTCCTCATTAACCTTTGCCAAGCCGTACTTGCTTTCCAAGACAAATTATAGACATGGCAAGAGTCGAAGAAATCAGACAGGCACAGCGCGCTCAAGGTCCAGCCACCATACTGGCAATAGGTACTGCCACACCGGCCAACTGCATTAACCAGGCTGATTATCCTGATTACTACTTCCGTATCACAAAGAGCGAACATATGACTGAGCTCAAGGAGAAGTTCAAGCGCATGTGTAAGTGATTTTGCTAGTTTATATCACAAAACATTTTAATTTAGATCATCATCTATCATAATTTATATCTCTTCCCTTACAAACAAGACATTCACTATTATTATTTATTGTCTTGCAGGCGACAAATCCATGATAAAGAAAAGATACATGCACTTGACAGAGGAGATACTGAACGAAAATCCAAACATCTGTGCTTATATGGCTCCATCTCTCGATGCACGTCAGGATATTGTTGTCAGGGAGGTTCCAAAGCTCGGGAAGGAGGCAGCAGTCAAAGCCATCAAGGAATGGGGCCAGCCCAAATCCAAGATCACACACTTGATTTTCTGTACTACCAGTGGTGTGGACATGCCTGGAGCTGACTATCAAGTCACCAAACTCCTTGGCCTCCGTCCATCTGTCAACCGCTTCATGATGTACCAACAAGGCTGCTTTGCAGGGGGCACCGTCCTTCGTATGGCCAAAGACCTCGCTGAGAACAACCGTGGGGCTAGAGTGTTGGTGATTTGCTCAGAGCTCACTGCTGTTACCTTCCGTGGACCCAC
The DNA here is from genome assembly GCA_028015225.1 of Carex myosuroides. NCBI lineage: Eukaryota > Viridiplantae > Streptophyta > Magnoliopsida > Poales > Cyperaceae > Carex > Carex myosuroides. The sequence continues at coordinate 18,056,410 of CM051471.1, read as the reverse complement.
AGAGTCACACCTCGATTCCATGGTTGGACAGGCACTTTTTGGGGACGGCGCTGCTGCTCTCATAGTTGGAGCCGATCCTGAGCCAAAAATTGAACGACCATTGTTTCAGCTAGTTTCAGCTTCACAAACAATCTTGCCTGACTCCGAGGGAGCAATAGACGGACACCTTCGCGAAGTGGGTCTGACCTTTCATCTCCTCAAAGATGTGCCGGCGCTCATCTCCAAGAACATCGAGAAGAGTCTCGTTGAGGCATTCACTCCTATTGGTACGTAAAAGTTAATTATTATAGTAACATCAATTTAATTTTTAAAATCTATTACATTCAACTTGTATACAATTTTAATCCTCTAACAGCTTGAGGGACAAATAAGATACATTTTTCTGAAATTTCCCATGTATTTGTTCATCAGGCATCAATGACTGGAACTCAATTTTCTGGATTGCACACCCTGGAGGCCCAGCAATCCTGGACCAGGTAGAGGCTAAGCTTGAATTAAAAAAGGAAAAGATGCGCGACACCAGGCACATCTTAAGCGAGTATGGGAACATGTCTAGTGCATGTGTATTGTTCATTTTGGATGAAATGAGGAGGCGGTCGGTAGAGGAAGGCAAGGCGACCACTGGAGAGGGGCTCAAGTGGGGCGTGCTTTTTGGTTTCGGCCCAGGTCTCACAGTTGAGACAGTGGTACTGCACAGCGTACCTATCACAGAGCAATAAGAGAGAAAGACCCCACCTGCTGGCCTATTTCAATCTGCTTTCCCTCCAAGATTAATTCCTGCTAAATTTTATTCAAATGGTTGTCGATTCTTTTTTATCTGTGACTATTATAAAGAGTGATCACTAAAGCAAAATGTTAAGTAATATTTATTTATTTAAGAAAATATTGTAACCAACGGAAAATATTTATACCATCTCAGATTTTGTTTCTGTTTTTCTAATGTTTTCAGCGTTTATAAAAATGTTAAGGAAATTAGGTGGGCTATCCACCTACTAGTTCAAAAATAAACGAAAAAATTTTATGGTGATTAGTCTGTACTAGCCTAAGCTAACTGAAATGGTATGTTATGAATATACTACAGTACCTAAAGAAATTACAAGTGATATATCATCCAAATTACGAAATACAATCAATTTGAAATCCATGGCACCGATTGCTTTTCTCCTTTTCTTTTCCTTTTTTTTGGGGGTTTTCCTCTCAAACTGAACTAATAACCAATTTCTGCAATCAATACATTGGCGTGATAGCTATCAAAATTCCCAATTACTACTTGGTTGCACAGGAGCCCAACATGGGTTCCAATTGTTACGAGAACGGAGTAGGTCCGATGCCCATCGGACCTACTTTTAGGTTCAACGAGCATGATGACCGTCCGATCTAATTTAAGATTTGTGCGCACGAAAATTGAAACAAACTTGCACGAAGTTTAAAGCGTTCCGCACGAATCTTAAAGCAAATCGACGGTGATTAAATCCATCGAACCAGAGTAGGACCTACTCTCAAGTGAATTGTTACATATATTGAAGCACAGTGGTTAAAATACAAATTTCAGAGTTTTTACATTTTTTTCTCTCCGTTGTTTCTCCGAGGGGGTTTCTTCATTGTGTTATGAACCAATGGAAGGTGTACAATAGTTAATTATGTCGTGCATTGCATTTGACATACTAAACCTTGAATGGTGAACAACAGGAAAGACATATATTGACTACTGGTAGAGGTATGGTTCTGAAAAGACTATTGGTTCAGATATCTTGAAAAAGGGGGTAATATCTCAAGCAACAAGGTGATACGATGATATGCAAAATCTACAGGTTCCAACTCCAAGGGAAGAACAAATTATAGATGTTCTATTTTTAGCCATAAAAAAGAAAACCGATTAGTTTATCAGAGAATGATCAGCGGATGTTGTTTGAGGAGCAGAAGTTCAGCGGAGCGAATCACACGAGACCTACGCTACTCAACCTGTTGTCAGAGCCTTGAAGATTCAAGGAACTCCTATTCTGGCAAAAAAAATTGAATTATTGAAAATGTGGGAGAATAGGATTTAGATGATGGCAGTAGTAGTAGACTAGTAGTACTAGCAAAATTAAGGGCAGAGCCGCAGAGGGGCACAAAATGGGCTAATACAGGCCGTGCTACATGGGCTTTTCAAAATATCCACGGGCTCTCTGTTGTTTCTCTTTAGCATTTTCTGTGCTCTCTGTTGTTTCTCTCAAGAGAAACATATACTTAATTAATTAATTTCAAATGGAAATTTGCATATTAATTCACAGCGCTAGTTCCATTTGGAGCAGAGTCAAATGACTGTCGCCAATCCGAATTCATTCTTCTTCTGATACGATTAGCTCAGATAATAATATGGATAAATACAAAAAGGATGCCAAGATCACTCCAATATTACTGAACACATGTTTGAATGTGACTGTAGTTCAGGGCTTTGCTTAAGAAACGGTCTTCATATGCAATTTGGCACAAGTAGAATGTTGGAAATGAAACTCGGATTGTGGTATTGAAAGAAGAGGAGTTTATAATATAATTTCTTTTATTACTCAAGAGGAGTACAAAGCTTTTTATTTTTCTCACTCACACCTCACTGCCTAATTCTGATTCACCTTACACATAAGCTCTACATCCTATTTATACTAATATATGTCGGTACTAAAGTTTCTAGATTTTACATATTTATTCTACCGACATTACTAATATATGTTGGTTGATTTCTCTAGAGAGTATAGAACTTTGAATAATCCACTTGCATTATAACCGGCTATATATCTTGAATACTCTAGAATTGATTTAGAATTTGATTAATGGGCTTGGGCCTTCCGATAGTAATTGGTGCTGATAATTTTAACATAGAAACAAGTTTGAAACAATATATATGTCAAATGATAATTTCTGATCTTGCTGTCTATTGCAGGATAGAGGTATTATACTGGTGCTTGCCACCTGGTATATTTTTGCGATATGAGGACCTGATTTGTGGAATATAGGCAGTGTGCATCGAGCACTGCAGCACTGTTGTTAGAATTTTACTTTACAATATTAATTTTTCTCTTGTATTTCATGATTGAGAGGACAATCAATGTTGAAACAGATATACACGGTCCGTGTATAATTGTATACGGACCGTGTAGCGCGCCGCCAGACAGAATAGGAAGGTGGCAGCTGGCCCTTTTTATTTCTTTCCTGTTTTTCTTAGTTATTTTGTTTCTCATTTAGAAGATTATGATTGTATCAGATATAGAAGAAAATAAGAAAAAAGATAGTAAGTAATTATGTAGCATTTATCTATATATTCCCTCCTACCTCCTTTGTAACAATTCATTCAAAAAGAAATAGAAAAAGGTGTGTGTGAGTGTGGAGGACGTAGACACCAAGTTAGTGCCGAATCTCGTTAAATACTGTATTTTTCTCTTTCTCTGTTTGTGTTTATGTTTACTCGTGTACGGACCGTATCCAGTGATACACGGTCCGTATAAGAATTCCGCAGGTTGATTTTTACATGGTATCAGAGCGGTCCAGATCTAGGGATCTCTAATGGAAGGTGACAATCCGAGACCGGGGGGTGGGAAGGACCAGGACCACAGCGTTGACATGACTCTACTTCAAGCGCTGAAGGAAATTCTAACCTCCCAGAAAGCGACGGCTATGCCGGTTGAAGTACCGATTCATTCGATCTCCATTAAGTTTGATGGAACTAACTACGGGCTGTGGTTGTCCATGATGGAGACATACCTGGCTGGCAAGGGCAAGCTAGGCTATATACGTGAAGGTAATCCGGCACCTTCGATAGGTCAGGCCGGGTATGAGCAATGGAAGATGAATGATTCAATGGTGAAAGGTTTGATTCTTAACTCTCTTGACTCAAGCCTTATTGGAAATTTTCATCGATATTCTACTGCAAATGAGGTTTGGGATGCCTTGGCTACCACCTTCTTTGATGGTTGTGATTCTTCTCAGATCTATGACCTTCAACAAAGGGTCCACCAATTAAAACAATCAGGTGGATCTTTGGAGAAGTATTACAATGAGTTGCAGGGGTTGTGGAAGGAGATTGACTTCAGAAGACCAAACCCTATGGTGTGCATGATGGACATTGAGAAGCATAACACTTGGGTTCAACAAGATCGGGTCTACAAGTTTCTAGCCGGATTAGACGACCATCTAGATAGTACTCGAGCAGATATCATCCAAACCGTGCCTCTGCCAACTGTCGAGCAGGTGTATTCCAGGGTCAGACGGGAGGAGATGAGGCAGAAAGTGATGTGCGGCAGTGTCAACACCTTCAACCCTGCAGTCATGGAGATGAAGGGTGTGGACCGTGCAGGTCAGTACACGGACCGTACAGGTGGTGCAGACCGTACACCAGAGGTATCACTCTCTCTTAAATCTGGAACAAAACAGGGAAAAGGGTGTACTCACTGCAACAATCCGAGGCACACCAGAGAAACATGTTTTCAACTGCATGGGTACCCAGATTGGTGGCAGGATTTGAAAGAGAAAAAGGCAGCAGGGAACAAGAAGGGACAGGTTCACTTGGCAGGACGTACGGACCGTGCAGATGGGCATACGGACCGTGCAGAGGCCAGTATAGGTCAAGCAACTCTGACACTCGCAACTCATGTCGAAGGTACAGAAAGTTCGACTGGCAAAGGTAAAGTCTTTTACTACACAGAGTTTAGACAAATGGGTGATAGATTCAGGGGCAACCGGCCACATGACTTATGTAAAGTCAGATCTTGATAGAATTGGGGAATCTAACCGGAAAGAAATCGTGAATGCAAACGGAGTCCCCTCACCGGTTATAGGATCAGGAACTATAAATGTGTCTGAATCTTTGTGTTTAAAAGACACTCTACTCGTGCCATCTTTAACCACAAAGCTTATATCAGTGGGTCGATTAGCTGAAGACCTAAATTGTGCAGTTTTAATGTATCCAAATTTTTGTATTTTTCAGGACATCCTAACGAAGGAGATACTTGGGCGTGGTATTAAGCGCAATGGACTGTATCACCTCGAAGACTTAAGTACTGGTTCTACGTGTCTCACAAATAGAAGCATTCAAGGAGACAATATTTTATTGTGGCATAAGAGGTTAGGACACCCGTCTGTTGGGTATATGAAAAAGAGCTTTCCGTCTTTATGGGTTGGTGTATCAAACTTTGAAATTCAATGTGAAACTTGTATTCGAAGTAAAAGTCACAGAACTTCTTATCCTAGTGTTTGTTATAAAAATTTGGAATTTGTTGATTTGGTCTATTCTGATGTGTGGGGCCCTGCCCCAGTTAACTCTGTAGACGGGGAAAGGTGGTTTGTTCTTTTCACTGATGATAGTACTAGAATGACATGGTTATACCTCTTGAAACATAAAAGTAAAGTTGCAAACTGTTTTGTGGAATTTTCAAACCTAATTCAGAGACAATTTGAAAAGATAATTAAAATTCTTAGAGGTGACAATGGGGGGGAGTATGTAAATACCTTCTTGGGAAATTTTTTCAAAACTAATGGTATTATACATGAAACTTCTTATGTCGGTACCCCTCAACAAAATGGTGTGGCAGAAAGGAAAAATTGTCATATTTTGGAAATTGCTAGATCTCTGTTATTTGAAAATAATGTACCCCAGAATTTCTGGAATCATGCCATATCTACCGCTGTGTATCTTATGAACCGAATGTCATCTAGTACACTAAAATTCCTTACTCCTTTACAAAAACTTTCCTCTTTTGTGCAAATTCCCCCCGCTCTAAATCTGGCACCTAAAGTGTTTGGGTGTGTAGCATATGTCCATGTCCCAAGGGAAAAAAGAACCAAGTTAGACCCTTACGCAATTAGGTGCATGTTTGTCGGATATGGAAATCACCAAAAAGGATACAAATGTGTTGATTTGGAAACTGGAAAGACCTATGTGACAATGGATGTGACTTTTTTGGAAAGTGAGTCCTATTTTCGGGACCAGCAGAGATCAGTTCAGGAGGAAAATCTAGCGATTTGGTGGGAAACCGCACATGATAACACGGACCGTGTGGATAGCCACACGAACCGAACACAGACTGATACGGACCGAACAGATGGTGATCCGGTCCGTACAGAAGAAGACAGGGACCGTACAGAAGAAGAAACGGACCGTGCAGAGGGTGACACGGACCGTGTCCTCGGACCTGAGGACAGCCGATCGGAAGATGAAGTGATACAGTCCGATGAGGAGGAAGAAATACCACGCTCCAGTTCTCCAGAGGATGTCCCCGAGGTAAGTTCCCTAAATCCTAATCCTATTAGACGGTACCCTATGCGAACCACCCGAAATGTACTACCAAAACGATATAGAACAGATGGTGATAGCCAAGAAGGATATGTCATATCCAATTACACTAGTACAGTCGGGTTGTCCAACATGGTGAGAAATTTTACGGAGGAATTATCAAAGATTCGAGTACTCACCAGTGTAACAGAGGCAGTGTTCGATCCTAAGTGGGTTGAAGCAATGGAACTAGAAATGAAAGCTTTAGAGACGACAAAAACATGGAAGTTGGTGACATTACCAAGTGGCAAGAAAACAGTTGGATGCAAATGGGTGTTCTCAGTGAAATATGATGCCATAGGTAAAGTTGACAGGTATAAGGCCCGGCTTGTAGCCAAAGGGTACACCCAGACATATGGGATTGATTTCCAAGAAACTTTTTCTCCAGTTGCTAAACTTAGACAGTTCGAGTCTTATTGTCTCTTGCAGCAAATCTGGACTGGCCTTTACACCAGTTTGATGTGAAAAATGTGTTTTTGCATGGCGATCTGGAGGAGGAGATCTATATGGACATTCCGCCAGGATACACTCACCAAGAACAAGAGAAGTTGGTGTGTAAGCTAGAAAGGAGTCTGTATGGATTAAAACAGTCCCCCCGAGCGTGGTTTGGGCGGTTTTGCAAAGCCATGAAAGCCTACAACTATAGTCAAAGTGATTCTGACCATACTCTGTTCTACAAGCATCGTCAAGGCAAGGTAACCATTCTAATTATCTATGTTGATGACATGATAATTACAGGGGACGATAGTGAGGAGATAGAATGGCTAGAGCAGAAATTATCGCAAGAGTTTGAGATGAAAAATTTGGGTGGCTTAAAATACTTCTTGGGAATAGAGGTGCTATGCTCAAAAGAAGGTATATCTTTATCACAACGGAAGTATACCCTTGATTTGCTTGCAGAAGTGGGGATGCTAAACTGTAAGCCAGCTGATACACCTATTGTCCAAAACTTGAAATTCGAAGAAAATCCAGATGACCAAGTTGTTAACAGGGAAGCATACCAGAAATTGGTAGGAAAACTTATCTACTTATCACATACCAGACCTGATATTGCGTATGCTGTAAGTATGGTAAGTTAATTCATGCAGAACCCAAAGGAGCAACATATGGATGCTGTGATGAGAGTACTGAGATATCTAAAAAAGACTCCAGGAAAAGGTATTCAATTTAGAAAGAATGGACACTTGGATATTTGGGGCTATACAGATACAGATTGGGCTGGAGATAGAACTGATCGGAAATCGACATCTGGATACTTCACCTTTGTGGGAGGGATCCTCGTCACTTGGAGAAGTAAGAAGCAGAATGTAGTAGCCTTATCAAGTGCAGAAGCTGAATTTAAAGAAATGTCTAAAGGTTTGTGCGAACTGCTATGGCTAAGAAAACTCATGAGCGAGCTGAAATTTAAATCGGAAAAAGGTATGCAACTTTACTGTGATAACAAATCAGCGATTGCAATAGCGCATAACCCAGTACAGCACGACAGAACAAAGCACATAGAAATCGATAGACATTTCATCAAACAGAATTTGGAAGAGAATATAATCTCATTTCCATTCGTGACAAAAGGAGTGTCAACAAAATGTTTTGAAGAATCGATTGGCAAGTTAGGTATGGTAGATATCTACCTACCAACTTGAGGGAGGGTGTTGAAACAGATATACACAGTCCGTGTATAATTGTATACGGACCGTGTAGCGCGCCGCCAGACAGAATAGGAAGGTGGCAGCTAGCCCTTTTTATTTCTTTCCTGTTTTTCTTAGTTATTTTGTTTCTCATTTAGAAGATTATGATTGTATCAGATATAGAAGAAAATAAGAAAAAAGATAGTAAGTAATTAGGTAGCATTTATCTATATATTCCCTCCTACCTCCTTTGTAACAATTCATTCAAAAAGAAATAGAAAAAGATGTGTGTGAGTGTGGAGGACGTAGGCACCAAGTTGGTGCCGAACCTCGTTAAATACTGTGTTTTTCTCTTTCTCTGTTTGTGTGTATGTTTACTCGTGTACGGACCGTATCCAGTGATACACGGTCCGTATAAGAATTCCGCAGGTTGATTTTTACAGGCTAATTAATTTGGAGATGAAGTGAAGCAAGGTCGCACAATTGAGGGTTTAACTGGTACATTGTTGTTGTTGTCGAATGATTAATCATTTTAGTGATCGTCTCCTTCAAAACAAGATATTGTGGTTTTGGTTGTGATACTTTTAATTATTCCATTTTTATTTGCTGCTTGGGATCATATATCATATAATTGTTGCTTGCTCCTGCACACTTCAATGTGATAAGTAAATGCATATGTTTCTTGTAAGTTTCTCCTCCTACACTGCCTAACAGTAACAGGTGATGGTTACACTTCTAGTATATTATAACTTCCATCACATCATATTGTTCCAAGCAATCTGCAAACTCTCTGCTTTTCCAATTATCAACTGATTCCTTGAATATATTTGCACTCTGTTATTTTTTAATTTATGTAACGTAACAAAGGCAGAATATCCTTCTCCAGAGACTTAATTTGATGCTTCATCTGACCGGAGGAATCTTATCATAGACTGCCAGGTGGCACTTTCTATTCATTTGGGCCCCATGCCATGACCATGCTCTGAAGGTCATCAATTTGACTTGGCAATAGATTTCCTCTTGAATGAGGTAGGTAAATAGGGGTGAAAACGGAGCGAATAATTTTTCGGATACGGATATCAGTTAGATACTGATACGGATACAGATTGAATCGGATATTTATTAAAATAATATTAAAAAAATATCAAAGTTCATAATATTTATCTAATTTTAATGGTGAATGATAATTTTTTTTTCATAATATATATCTACTATTCGAATACCGGATATTCACGTCTAATTTTTCGAATACGGATCGAATATTATCCATACCGTTTTCACCCCTAGGTAGTTCTTTTGACATGAATAGAATGTTCAATAATCAACAATTAATGTAAACGAGATTTTAGACTGCGCTGTCTATTGGCATGAATTGAAGAAAGAGGTGCGCTACTTTTGAGATATTATAAATTAATGTCTCTCAAGTCTTAGTTGTGGAATTGACCGCAGTTTTCAAAGTCTACACGAGTTTGGTTGAAGCTTTAAGATGATTACATTACATTAATCCTTTTAATTGTGCAAATGAAATACAAAAAATAATGCTATAACAAGCTTTTTTTACTCGGTGGATAATTTGGAGGTACAAAAAAGTAAACATGATCATATTCATATCATCAAATTTACTACATGAAATGCAAAAAAATGGTCCCCAATAGTTTATCGTCATTGATCATTGTATTGCTTTCACTTTTGTTGCCAAGAAAAATCATTTTTAGGCATATATGATCTTTTATTGTCTGCCACCAATTTCATTATATGAAATAAAGACAATTTTTTTTTTGAAGGTCAGTGAGCATGGCTCAACCGACTATTCCATTAATAAGAAAAGTTATTTACAAAGTTTAGCTCTTATTTAATTACATAGAAACTCGAAAACTAAATATCTTTCTGATTTAAATGCTGGATCGCCACTTCATAATCTCTATCGCTGTTTGATCTACTAACTGCGGTATGGTTTTATTCGCGTTCGTGAACAATCTCCTGTTGCGCTCTCGCCATAGAGCCCAGCAACCTGTAGCCCAAACCGTGTCCCAGAGTGTAGCTGTTTGGCTATCCAGATGCTTCCTTGGTTCCCACCACAGGTCTATAATACCGTGGTTGGGATGCACAAAGATCCTCAAATTGTATCGAAATAGCAGCATTCGCCAGTACCCCATCGCATAGGTACAAGTGAGGAGAAGGTGATTGAGCGTCTCAGCACCCTCATCCAAGCAGAGGTGGCACCCCAATTCCACGTGGCATCCCCGTTGCCGCATCTCTTCCTGGGTTAGCAAGCTACCCTGAAAAATGGTTCAGGTAAAGACTCTGACCTTGTGCGGTACACGTAATTTCCAAATTGCCAAATTGTGTGGACTCCGTTCGCCTCTGTCATGCCGCATTGTGTAAGCCGATGATGTGGAGAAGTTGCCGTGTGTCGTCCATCGCCAATGAATTATTGGGAGTGAGTCGTCCGGCATGACTGATATTCTGTAGAAGGGTAACATTGCGCAGATCGATTTGAGAAAAACCGATAGGTGGTCGGTGCTGACGGCGCTGTGAAGTTGGGATGTGGATGTGATGCCGTATAACAAGGATAAGGCCTGTGCCCAAAGTCCTCGCGAATCCCTGTCAATTTTCCACAACCATTTCGCTAGAAGTGCATCATTTTGGACCTCCAGGTCGAGAATCCCCATGCCCCCGTTTTTCTTTAAGGAACACACTGTTGGCCAATTAACTAAGCAGTTTATTCCTTTACACGTATCATTTCCTTTCCACAGGAAGGAACGACTCAATCTGTCAATTTGACCGATGACTCCTTTAGGTAATTTAATAGCTTGCATGTAGTGCAACGGAAGGGCTGTCAAGACCGACTTTAACAGGGTGACCCGGCCCCCATAAGAAAGGATGGAGGAAGTCCAGCTTGCCATTCTTGATCTTACGGAGTCCAGTAATGGCTGGAAGTCTGATTTACGCAGTCTTTTGTATGTTAGCGGTAGTCCCAAGTAGGTAATCGGTAAGGATGTGGGTGAGCAGCCAATGATTTGTTGTAAGACAGCCGTGAGGTGGTGAGGTACCGCAATTGGGACAAATCTGCTTTTTCGTCTGTTAATCCTTAGGCCCGCCAAGTGCTCGTATGTGCGCAGAATGCATACTAACACCCTGAGTGTCAAGGGGTGTGCCTCGGTTACTATAATAGTGTCATCAGCGTACTGGATCGGTCTGGGATCAATTGTCATTGGTAAATGCATCATAGGAATTGCATTTTGGATAAACCAAAATAGGGAGTCTGTGACCAATATGAATAGGAGTGGCGATAGCGGGTCTCCTTGCCGGAGGCCTCGCTTGTGCACGAAGTAATTGGTTGTCGAGCCATTGACCTTTATCGTTGAGGAAGAGGAGGTGAGGATATTAAGCACCGCGGAGAGCCATCTTGGCGGGAACCCCCTTTCGACGAGTAGGTTAGTTAAGAAGCACCAATTGACCGTGTCAAAGGCTTTAGCAAAATCAACTTTGTACATGATTGATGGAATTTTCCTTTTCTGACAGTAGTGTAGGTATTCTCTTGCAACAAGGAAAGATTCCATAATCGACCTTCCTTGAATGAACGCCGTCTGCACATTGCTTACCAAGATTTGTAGCATCGGCTGGAGCCTATTTGCCAAGATTTTAGTAATAATTTTGACCGACGTATTAATCACGCTGATCGGTCGGAAATCCGTGATATCCACAGCCCCCTCCTTCTTTGGGATCAAGGTAATTATTGCCTTGTTAATGTGTTTAATGTGAGCACCCGTAAAAAATGCACAAACTAGCGCGGTCACATCGAAGCCCACTATTCCCCAGAAATGTTGATAAAATTCTACCGGCAGCCCATCAGGGCCGCTCGCTTTCCCTTTAGGCATTGAGAAGACCGCATCTATGACCTCTGATTCCGATATATCAGCATCTAGATGGGCCAGTTGGGTGAGTAGTTGGGGGCCAATCTTTCCTGCCAGGTCAAAGGCCCTATTGCGGTTGGTGGATGATCCAAGGAGATGCTGATAATGGGTGAATATGGCTTGCTCGATCTGATGCTGCAAAGTGAAGGTGTTGTTGCCACATGTAATGCGCGAAATGGAGTTGTGGTTCTTGCGGCCATTAGCCACGGCATGGAAATAGCGGGTGTTGTTATCTCCCAGCTTCAACCAGGTTGCACTTGATCGCTGCTTCCACTTCTCCTCCTTTTGTTTTGAAAGGTTGAAGACATTCTCTCTTAATCTGATGCGCAACAGGAATTCCCCGGAGTTGAGGATCCGTGATTCTTCGGCTCTGTCAAGCCTCTGAATGACCCACTTGGATCTCGTCAAGCAGGTGTCACTGTTTTTGAAGGTGAGTTGGGCCCAGTTATTTAAAGCTCTTTTGATTTTGGTTATTTTGTGGTGTATGGTTTTGATCGGGTTCTGCATAGTGTTGGTCTCCTCCTCCCACACACTTTGGACAACCTGATTGATCTGCGGGTGTCTTAACCAATAATTTTCAAATTTAAAGTTTCTGCGAGAATTAGTGAGATGGGGTCTTACAGTGAGTAGAAGTGGTGTATGGTCGGAGGCGGTTGTGGGAGAATCAGTGAGCTCATAAGTGGCGGCCATTGAGTTCCAATGTGGGGAGATGAGTATCCTATCTAGTTTCGAGAAAGTAGGTGTCGGCCTACGATTCGACCAAGTGAATTTTCTTCCGATCAGTGGTATGTCGAGTAGATCCAATTCATGAATGGTATTGTTGAACTCCGAGACTATTCCAAAGTTTATTGGCCCCCCTGTCGTGTCTTGTTGAGAGCGATGAATGTTAAAGTCCCCCATTAGAATCCAAGGGAGGTTATTAATGGTTCTAAGGTCTCTTAATTCGGTCAGAAAATTAATTTTTTCACTATCTCGTTGAGGCCCATAAGTGCCCGAAATCATAAAAATAAAATCTCCTCTTTGTAAAATCGCACTCACACTATAATTTCTAATATAAGAGGTGAGGAGTTCATAGGAGTTACTCCACGCGAGTAAAATCCCACCCCTCGACCCCTCCGCATCTAAGGTAATGTATGATTTAAATTTTGATGAGCAAACTTGCCGCAAGCGGAAGATTGAGTGTTCATTCCACTTGGTCTCTTGGAAACAAAAAATATCGCAATTGGAGTCTAAGACTGTATTTTTTATAACCATGCATTTGGACAAGTCCCCAAGGCCCCGCACATTCCAATCCAAAACTTTAAAAGGAAATTTAATTTCAGCTGGTTCCATTGACATTTAAGATACAGATGTGAGCTCAACTCAGTAGAGAACCTCAAAAGGTGAAAAGTAAATAAAGCAACAGGAAGTAAATGAGCTCAGACAACCTAGTCTAAGCGGAGGCAGAGGCCGAGCCGCCCTCCTCATCGTCACACATATAATCCTCATCGGAGTCATAATTGATACCGGCCAGTACTGAGATATCATCTTGCTCAGTCCCCAACTCCCCTGCTTCCCCAGCCCCTGTGGTGGTCGGCCCCAGCCCTTCCGCATCAGGTTGGTCATCTTGAGCCGGGCTGCCTTCGGGCGGTAGGTTGAGTGCCCCGCAGTAAGCTTGGATCCTTGCCACCTGTTCAGCATCGAGCGGCGTGGCCGCCAGTACCTCGTCCTGCAGTGCCGCGATAATTGCCTTCTCAGAATTTTGAGCTTCATCTGCCTTAGATTTGTCATTGGTGGTTTTCTTTCGAGCAGACCTCCTGTGCTATAGACCCGAGAGGCAGAGCCTTTCTCTAAGATCCGGACCGATCTTCTCAGATTAGGCACCGCCGCTGCTTCCTGTTGAGGATAAGAGGAGGGGATTACCTGTTGAGGATAGAGGAAGGGATTACCTGTTGCTGGGGATTAGGCTCCGCAGCTGACTCTGGCGTGTGTGCAACTGTCTGGTCTGAACCCGTGGTGGGTTGTGGGCCCTTCTTCTGTGCGGTTTCCCACCTCGGTTCGAGTTCGCCGATCGGGGGTTCCTCAGCTGGGTGAGTTTCTTCCTCCGGCTCAGTTTCAATTTCCGGTTCGTCTTCTTCAGGTTCAGATTCGATTCCCATTTCATTTCCAACCGGTGCTGCTTCCTCCTCAGACGGTTCTGTCTCCTCCTCCAGGTTTGTTGCAGTGGTGCGAGACTCATAGTATTCGTTGTCCATCTCTGCTCCCAGTCGCACAGTTGCTGGGCTGTTATCGAAGGAAGCCGGCTCACTGTTTGCAACGGAACTCACCTCCCTGTTGGGCTCACTGTTTGCAGCGGGACTCACCTCCCTGTTGGGCTGCAAGCCCGGTTCTATTAGTCGCGAGCCTGGCATTGTATGCTGGATTTGGGCCGGGGTGGCATGGAGGCCCAAGTCGAACTCATCTCCCTTATTAGCCCAAGGTGATAATTGTGCTGCATTGAGGCCTTGAGAGCCCCCTACTGGGGTAGTATTAATTTGAAATTGTGAACGTTGGTGGGGATCCGAGCTCATTTCCCCAGGGAGCTGGTTGTAATTAATGCTCTGGAGGATAATCCGGGCCGCTTCCTCTCCAGTTGTGAGCCGAACTGGAGTCTCCAGTCGGATTGTAGGCAGTACCGGTGTCTGCTGTACCGGCGAACTAACAGGTTGGGCAGCTGCGGTGCCCCTGAGAGGTGCTAGGGTGGCTGCTTCGGTGCCAGCTAGGACTCTGCGGCTCCGTTCATACTCTCGGGTGTAATAATGGGGGCTTGTTTTGAGAGTCTTCTCTATTTGTTCCTTCTCTACACCAGCCGGCAAAGAGGCCCAAACCGCCAACAGTGTATCATACTCGATCGTTATGATTTCCTTCCCCCCCGTGTTTGTTGTCATCCCTGACAGAGCAAGGAGATTGGATTTACGGACCTTTTCAAAGAAAGCTGGAGGCGGGGTAGTGTCCACCGCGACTGCCGATTGGATGGGTTCTTCGATCCAACTGTGGACGATAACCTCGATGTCGCGGAGGAGGCATCTTTCCCACATGAGAATGTGTCGAGGGATTGCCGCCAAGTCGGGAAGAGCGATGACTGCTATCATCTTCTAAAATGATCGGACTCCTTGCATCGGAGAGTGCTCTAGGACGACACCAAAGGTGCTTATTGCCGGAATCAAATGGTCGAGATTCCATTGATGTGCTGACAAGCTTTTTAGTTTGATCCATGCTTTATATTTAAGGTAGTGAGTAGCTGCATCAATGCCGGTACTCCATGGGTAAGCAACAAGGCCCAATTCTTGTAGGTTCTGATCCTGAGAGTTGAGAAAAGAGTCACGGTCCGTATCTGCTGGCAGCAACATAATGTACCTAGTGCCCTCGAGATGGGTGAGTGGGTAAGGCAGATGGGAGTTGGTGGCGGTCATGAGCAAGGACTGGATGGAGCTGTGGTTCAGAGTAGGTCGTAGGCGGACATCAATCACTATGGCCTTGGATAATTCAGTATTGGTGCGGTGAATATGGGGGGTTGTCGGGATGAACACGGCTGTTGCTTGTGGTCGGTTAGGTGGGAGACCCGATTCTCCCATGTTCCCCCGTGGTTCTAAGGGGTCAAACCTCTGTCGCTTAGCAGTCATGGAGTGACTACAATCTCTGGCTAGATGACCTTTCTTCCAGCACCTCGCGCATACTCGGTCCTCGCTAGTGCAGTCGTTTTGGTCATGTCCCATTTGTAGGCACATGTAGCAGCGGTTTTTCCAAGCCGGGTGGGAAGGGTTAGGCGGTAGTGGAAGGTCTGGTTGGGCTGAGTGGCTTAACGGGTTTGGGTTTGGGTTTGGGGGGGCAATGGTGGTGTTTTCGGTCCAGGGGTTTTGATCCATGAAAAACCTCCATGCCGATTGATGGTAAGGAGCTGCCGGGCTAGGGGATGGGTTGGGGTTAGGGGTGGGAGAAGCCACCTGAGCAAAGGATCGGGCGGAGGATGGAGTCGACGGGGTGGTTGTCAGTTGCAGAGGACGGGGAGGGTGCTGGGTGGCGATGGTGTTTGGTGTGTTCTTGGCCATGGTGGAAGAGTATAGTGGTTGTTGAGGAAACGATGGCTTGGGGAAGAGGGTGGTGGCGAGGAGAGATTTAATGGAGCGGGCATGAGGGTTGGTGGTTAGGGGGGCGGGGGGCTGAGGGAAGAGAAGTAGTAGTGGGTTTGACAGTCGGTGGCGAAGTGATGGGGATCGGCGCTGAAACTGAGTAGGGCGGCGAGGGCGAGTAGGGCGGGGTGTCCATTCTTTCGGCGCAGCACCTGCCGTCCGCGCCGAACGCGCCGAACGCGTGGGTCCGTGAGGACGGTGAGGTCTGGGAGCGGCGGTGAGGGGGTCCGTGAGGACGGTGAGGTCGGCGCTGGGTGATGTCAGTGACTTTGAACCAACCTCCGCCCGTAGGTATACCTTTTAGTTTCGCCATGAATCGCCTGGAGAATCGCCCTTTTCTCGCCTGGAGAATCGTCTCTTTACTTGATCTGAATTAGGTTTAAATAAAAGGACTTCATCATTATGCTTGAACTTTTTTTTTTTTTCAATAAAGACAAAATTACAACCAGCATCAATTCAATTTTACGTGAATTAAGACATTAGAATTGCTATAATTTCATATAGCTGTAATGAAATTAGGAAACATTTTTGAAGTGTTCTTTATTTCTGGAAGTCATGAGTTTCTTTATTTCTAGAAGCTTCATGCTTTAGACTTTTAAGAGTAAGTAAATCAACGATGAAGTTCCAGAACATAGAGAGGAAAAAGTTAAGTCAAACTCGTATTTTTTATTTTTATTTTATTTTGTTAACTAAATTCCTTCCAGATTGTTAAGTTTCACTGTCAAGACCAAGAACTGGCATCCTCTCAATCTTAAATTAAGATAGTATCTCAACCGTCCGATCATATATGAATATTTTTTTTGACATACCAACAATGCATCAATATATTCAATTATATTAATAGTTTAATACGAAGCATCCAACAAAACTTGATATATTGAAGAAATTTTGTATCTTAAGATAATAATTTTTAAAAATGAGACTGACAGCTCCAATTATGACAACCAAGGACAGTTTTACCGATCCAGTGAAACATTTAGCAAACAAAAACAAAAGGTCGTCGACACTATTGACTTTTGTTCCTTGATTCCTTGTCGAATAATTCTGACAATTTCATACAATATTGTAAAATGAGAAAAAGCGCCTTTTGCTCTTAATCAAAGCTAATCCATAGTAAGATGCATATTTGATATTCACATGATAATTAAATTGAGAAAAAGCAGGACAGCACCCAATGGCCAATGCAATGTTGCGACATGGTTCATTACACCCTCAAAACCGCAGAAGAACTGGATATTAAAAGATCCTCTTAAATTCTTAAAAAGATCCTTTCCTCTCCTCCCAACTTTTTCGTTATACCACTTGCTCCATTGGACCCACTAGTCAGTCATACACCAACCAACCAATGGATTCAAACCAACCACTGCATCCTGGCATCCTGCTCTTTCTTTATCGGATTCAATACCTTACCCGAACCCAGATCCTCATCTCTAGCTACTGGCTACTGCCTCCGTTCTCCTCCTCTTCTTTGGCGAACCCATATCGGGTTCCAAACCGACCTTGTCGTTCCCATGGAAACCAATTCTTAGCGGGAAGTTAAGTAGAGCTTTCGAACCCCGCATCCGATAAGCCGCTTTGTCATAAGCAACTGCCGCCTCCTCGGCCGTGTCAAAGGTCCCCAACCAAAGCCTTGCACCGTTCTTCGCTGGGTCTCGGATCTCCGCAGCGTACTTGCCCCAGGGTCGCCGCCTCACTCCTCTGTAGTGCTTCTCCCCCTTCACGGGTCTCGGTCCGGGGCATGGGCGCGATTCTTGCGGTTCGGGTTTGCACCCGTCGGGCACCCAACCCGAGGCGAACGCATCTTTTAAGGCCAAGTAGACGACCATGTCATCAGAGTCATCGAGCTGAAAGGGGAGCTCTCGCCATTGGTCGGCAATTAGTCGGCTGAAGCTTGAGCTCCGGTAATACACTGGTCGCGATGGCTGTACCGGCGTGGCTGGTGTAGGTTTCTCTATATGGTGGAGACTAAGCATTTCGGCTTTTCTCGATGGCTTTGATTCCTCTTTTTCCTACTTGGTATTGTTTGGTTTATTGATATTGCTTGTTATAATTGTGAAGTGGTTTGTTGTTTAACAATGGAAAAAGGAGCAGCGGGGAATGGGGATGTATATATAGTGACTGAGGAGTGGGGCCCCCAAGAAAGGTAGTCCTAGTCCGCTTCCCTTGAAATTTCGTCTAGTGGACGCACGTGACATTTTATTTTCGTCATGACACCCTTTTTTTTAAGCGGGGCATTTTTCTTTTCCGTCCTGTTCGAATAAATAAATTATAACTTTTATTTAATATCTCAAATACTTCTTCCTAGAATAACTTTGTTATAAAATATTTCTTTGAGGTGGATGTTTCTAAATCATATATAACGAGTAATTCTTTTATAAAATTTTGAGAGCATTGGTGTGGGTGGAAAATTTATTTGCACTTGAAAAGTTATAAGTTGCTCGGTTTATTGGTTTAAGACTATAGATTTAAATAGCTTAATATCGAACAATTAGAGGGGTATTAGAGAAAGTTTGATAAAGAATGTAAGCTGGGATGGGCCCCAGGGATTGGATTAGAGAAAGATGACGTCAGTGATGAGGTGGTCTACGAAATCAATTACGTCAGCACAGAGATTTTGACATCACCGGATCAATTGTGAATTTAAGATATAACCTTGGAATGCTGCATGAATCGGTCTGCAACTCTGCACAGCCCCGGCTCTGATCCAGGGTAGCCAGGGCGATGGCTCCGGCCGCAAAATCCAACAGGGCCCCTAAAAAAAAAAATTGTATATGTTAAAAATAACAAAAAAGAGTCAATAAATTAATAGGTCCTAAAATAAAACTTTGTTTCTTCTATGTGAAACAACAAACGAAGTAAGAAAAAAATTAATAAACTTAATTTAGCCGACCGCCGTTTCTTCTATGTAAATCAACAAATGAGGGAAGAAAGAAATTAAGAAACCTAGCTCTTTTCAAGAGTCATGATCTCGTTTTGCGACAGCGAGTGCGAGGCGGAGGCAGAAGCGGCGTTTGGTTAGGACGAGGCCGACACATCGACGCATCAACGCAGCAATGTATCGACGCATCGACGCGGCCTCTAGATTGGACTGCCGGTGGAAGAAATTAATCATGTGTCTGAGTGCTTAGATTCATCGTTATCTATAAATATATATGATCCTATATTGTGGGATGGTTTAGATTCAAAACTGAGAAATTTGCTTGTTGAGAATGTTCTATTAGAGATTCTAATATTAATTTTTCTAAAAATAAATATAATAGAGGTTCTTCACATATATTTTTGATAAAAATTATACATAAAGCATCCAAATTTTTTTTCCACTCCGGACCCTGACTCTGCATAGTGCTTGAGGCAGATAGCGACAAAGAATTGATCTCTATAAATATAATTCAAGTGGTTGGAAAAGGACAATTGTATTTGGCGTGAATGAGTGGAGAACGGGGTAGATAAAGATAATCTGGCTCTATAGATGCAGCATGCGGTGCCGACATTTTTATTAATATCCAAAGTTAATTACAAATTAATAAATACAGTGAGAATTGTATATGATCTGCTTTGTGATTATATAGTGTAATTTTATTTTGTCATTGTATTGTAATATTATTTTGTCTTATATTTTTAATAACTTCCTCGGAGATCGTACAGAAAAATACTCCTTTGTAGATTACTTATAAAGAAGGCGAAGTAATAAACCGAAACACAATTATGACAACTAATCAAACAATATATAGGGTGTTGTGACATTAATTTTAGTTACAATCATGACTACCAATTAAACAAGTATGAATATATATATAGACGAAGTAAACTTATTGGCAAAGCTCGACCTCCAAACTCAAATAATTTTGTTGTTCTTGTTTTGAATAACTTTCCATGTATCTGAAAATTTCTTATACATATAGATATAGTAACAATGTATAACAAGAGTAAGATTTATTGCATATGTGATGTCTCGTTATTTGACCTATAATTCCGACCAATTTTTGCACCAAACCTGTGTTTAAATCTATTAAATCAGTTGTATTTCATTGAATATCTTTAGAATGTGGTACTGCTGCAAGTTTATTCTTATTTTGCAGGATTCGGGCGAAATCGAGGAGAAATCTGGAATTCTGAAGTCTCTACACGGCCTGTGTCACATTCTACACGGCCCGTGTCAACCTCGACTCGACCACAGACACGACCAGGACACCAACTTAAAACAGTCATAACTTTTGACTCGTAACTCCGTTTTGAGTGTATGACCACTTTTCGGAAAGCTTGCGAGAAGATCTACAATTTGAGCTAAGTACACAGGTTACACGGGCTGGACAGATTTGACACGGCCCGTGTCAAGCAATTCCGGAAACAGATCTAGAAATCTGGAAAGAAGGCTATTGAAGGAAGGTCGACCAATTAAGCATATAATGGGGATTTCTCTCCAGAGAAGGTAATTCTGGAATAGGAGAGCATATTCTAGGGTTTGTCTTTGGAGGCTAAGCTTGGAGGCGAATTGGAGAAGCGAATTTCTTGCACTTTCGATTGATCTTCTTTGCACTTTGGGTTTTGTCATGATCAACTCTATCTTTATTTGTATTTGCTGTTTTAGAACCATGAGTGAGTAATTTACTTTGTTTCTAGGGTTTTGATGTAATCGAATGTTTTGTCTTGCATGCTAGTTATTGAATCTTTGTATTGAAGTTTGTGTTTGATTGATTGAGTAGTATTTTAATTGCTTAGATTGAAGTGTTTGACTTATATTGGTTTGCTACTAGATGAATGCGCACATCTAGAAGGCATTATAACCCTTTAACATCTCTCAACCAAACTAAGTACATGAGGTAGGATTTGTGATCCGGAAGGTGAAACCAAGTAGTAACCGGGAGGCGAAAATTACTCTCTATCGGCGGATAGGAGTTACCTTTAGTATACCAATCAAGCAACTAGGTAGTAGGGACCAACACACGGAAGTTGAGGTCTAGAACCCGACGAGGGCATATATTGCAGTTTCCGTACCAAGTTGATGAACCAACAAACGGCAGTTGAGGTCCAGAAACATTAGGTCCGG
The DNA here is from genome assembly GCA_028015225.1 of Carex myosuroides. NCBI lineage: Eukaryota > Viridiplantae > Streptophyta > Magnoliopsida > Poales > Cyperaceae > Carex > Carex myosuroides. The sequence continues at coordinate 18,035,369 of CM051471.1, read as the reverse complement.
TCAGTAGAACCCTACACAAAGGAACGATACAAAGAAACAATAGCTGCTGCATTAACCCGAGACTGACACGGACCGTGTAGCGAAATGACACGGCCCGTGTAAACTGATACGGCCCATGTAGGAAATGACACGGCCCGGACATGACAGTCAGAGGGAAAAACTGAGATGAAGTCTTAACCCTGGGAACGCTTTTTATTATTGATTAAAACCAGTTTAATCTTCTTTCTTGCACTTTATTATTACCTTGAATCTGTAGGAAACATAAACAACCAAAATCAACCCTTCCAACTTCTAGTTTTTAATTAACCTAGGTAGAGTCCGGATAACACTTGAATCGTCCCTGTGATCGATACCCGACGATATACTACGCGGTAGGATTGTATACTTGCAGTCTGAACCAGAAGTGTATTTTAAGGTTAAAAAGTACAGCTTGCTATACTGAAACTTTGTACTATACTTTTTCGGTGTAACAAGTTTTTGGCGCCGTTGCCGGGGACGGCATCATTTATTTTCTGGATTTTTGCTTATTTTAATTAATCTAGATTTTAACTTGTATCTTTTTCTTTTCTTTCCTTTTTTTTCTTTCTTTTTATTTTTTTCTCTTATCACAGGAGCTCAAGACACCATGGATCTGATGTACAACATGGCGACAGGCCAACATTGGTTTGGCCGCGACAGTTCTCGAGCTGGAAGAGGCGACCGATCCAAAGCTGATCAGATCGCAGCTCTATATGCTAGAGCTGCCGAGCTAGAGGAGGCCATGGAGAAGTATTTAATCAAAATGAGCGTGAAGGCAGCCAGTAACCATCAACCACAGCCATGTGTCATGTGTGGGGACAGGAGACACTCTTACGAGTATTGCCCACTGGCGGATTGGGATGAGGAACCGGAGCAGGACGGCTATCTCAGCAACAACAATTTCAATTTCTACGACACTGCACCATTCGATAACTCGAGCAATTACGTATTTCAATCCGATCCACCCGAGCCGTACATTGATCCCGCTGTGAGTGACTTCATGCACGAGCAAGGAAAGATGAATCAGATGATGCTCGAGCAGATGCAAGCGATGAGTGCACAAATGGCCGGTTTAGCTGCTCACAACAAGATGTTGAAGGAACAATTGAGTCACCGGGCCACCTCTAGTTAACCACCTCAATACCAGGAACCTGCCATGCCAGCTGCCAACCACACGGACCGTGCAAATTTCACACGGACCGTGCACGCCCATGAAGAAACTGAGCATCCTGACCGTGCAGAGCCCACACGACCAGCCGAGATCAACAAGACTACTGAGAACACAGACCATGCAGAATCTACACGGACCGTGCAGAAAGGGGCTGACAACCTGTAGGAACTGACACACGGCCCGGATGGATCCAACACGGCCCGTACAGAAGAGTCCAAGGAGCTGGAGACTAGGCTACACGGGCCGGACAAACCCGACACGGACCGTGTCAAGGCCCCAACAGAGCAACCAACACTTGAGCTCAAGCCTCTACCAGCTAATCTCAGGTATGAGTTCCTGGACCCAGATAAATCTTGTCTTGTGATCATAAGTGCAGATCTTAAACCTGATCGGACTGCTACGCTCTTGGAGAAATTAAAAGCTCACAAAGGCGCGATCGGGTGCTCGATCAAAGACTTAAAAGAAATCTTGTGGATTCTTCTGATGCAAGAGTTTGATCGCATTGTCCTTGTACCTCAGAAGTGGGTGCTCCCCCCAGTGCCACCCGATCCACCTCCCACCAACCAGTGAGGCGCCCCCGTCTCATCCCTCGCTCATCATCCAGTAAGTTTCCATATTTTCTTCTATTTACTTTTTCCTTGTGTAAATTCAAGCATTGAGGACAATGCTTCATTCAAGCTTGGGGGGGTGGAATAGAAGAAAACTGTATCTGCATTTAGACATGTTTATTTTTCAAAAATTTTGCATTTTTAGGTGATAAATTTGTGTGATTGCTAGGATTAGGGACTTGTTTGAAAACTTTTGTTTGTGAGTTGGATTACCTTGAGAATTGGAAATAACCCCATAATTGATCAAAGAACTGCTTAAGATGGGATGTTTTGAGAAATTGAAAAGATGAAAGCTTGAATTGTATTGAAAAACCATTTTGAAACCGAACTGTGCCTTTTAAATAGGGAAATGGGGATTTAAAATAAAGAAAGATTGGGATATCCATTGGTATGAATGAATACCATTGGATGTGTGTATTCATGGTGTATGCGAAAAATAAAAAAATAATGAAATAAATGAAAAGATGGAGAACTTAAGAGTACTGGCAATAAGTCCTGTTGGGCGCCTTTGAGCTCGTCTCCCAAATTGAGAACATAAGAGTACTGGCACAATCCGGCGGGATGCCTTTGAGCTCTAAAACTTTCAAAAACTCTTGCATATATCAACACATGAAATCCGCGACTTTCTAACCTAAGCTTGTCCCAAGCTTGGGGGGTTAAAAAGAAAAAAAAAATCACCACAATGAGGGCATAGATTCAGTGAAAGAATGAAATATTGATCAATTCGGGTAATTAGCTTTCCAAATATTAAAACATTTCAGAATTTGAAGTTTGATTAGTCAATTTGTGTGGTGAATCAAAATTGATCAAGGAAAATTCAAATTATACCAAAAGGATTCTCAAGGTTCCTGATTAAAGCAACTCATGTAAATTTTCACATTTAAGAACTTAACTTGCATTTAGGTAAGACTAGAGTCCAACCCGGTACCTAAGTATGGATCTTTGCTTGAGGACAAGCAAGATTTAAGCTTGGGGGAATTTGATGTCTCGTTATTTGACCTATAATTCCGACCAATTTCTGCACCAAACCTGTGTTTAAATCTATTAAATCAGTTGTATTTCATTGAATATCTTTAGAATGTGGTACTGCTGCAAGTTTATTCTTATTTTGCAGGATTCGGGCGAAATCGAGGAGAAATCTGGAATTCTGAAGTCTCTACACGGCCTGTGTCACATTCTACACGGCCCGTGTCAACCTCGACTCGACCACAGACACGACCAGGACACCAACTTAAAACAGTCATAACTTTTGACTCGTAACTCCGTTTTGAGTGTATGACCACTTTTCGGAAAGCTTGCGAGAAGATCTACAATTTGAGCTAAGTACACAGGTTACACGGGCCGGACAGATTTGACACGGCCCGTGTCAAGCAATTCCGGAAACAGATCTAGAAATCTGGAAAGAAGGCTATTGAAGGAAGGTCGACCAATTAAGCATATAATGGGGATTTCTCTCCAGAGAAGGTAATTCTGGAATAGGAGAGCATATTCTAGGGTTTGTCTTTGGCGGCTAAGCTTGGAGGCGAATTGGAGAAGCGAATTTCTTGCACTTTCGATTGATCTTCTTTGCACTTTGGGTTTTGTCATGATCAACTCTATCTTTATTTGTATTTGCTGTTTTAGAACCATGAGTGAGTAATTTACTTTGTTTCTAGGGTTTTGATGTAATCGAATGTTTTGTCTTTCATGCTAGTTATTGAATCTTTGTATTGAAGTTTGTGTTTGATTGATTGAGTAGTATTTTAATTGCTTAGATTGAAGTGTTTGACTTATATTGGTTTGCTACTAGATGAATGCGCACATCTAGAAGGCATTATAGCCCTTTAACGTCTCTCAACCAAACTAAGTACATGAGGTAGGATTTGTGATCCGGAAGGTGAAACCAAGTAGTAACCGGGAGGCGAAAATTACTCTCTATCGGCGGATAGGAGTTACCTTTAGTATACCAATCAAGCAACTAGGTAGTAGGGACCAACACACGGAAGTTGAGGTCTAGAACCCGACGAGGGCATATATTGCAGTTTCCATACCAAGTTGATGAACCAACAAACGGCAGTTGAGGTCCAGAAACATTAGGTCCGGTCAGTAGAACCCTACACAAAGGAACGATACAAAGAAACAATAGCTGCTGCATTAACCCGAGACTGACACGGACCGTGTAGCGAAATGACACGGCCCGTGTAAACTGATACGGCCCATGTAGGAAATGACACGGCCCGGACAGGACAGTCAGAGGGCAAAACTGAGATGAAGTCTTAACCCTGTGAACGTTTTTTATTATTGATTAAAACCAGTTTAATCTTCTTTCTTTCACTTTATTATTACCTTGAATCTGTAGGAAACATAAACAACCAAAATCAACCCTTCCAACTTCTAGTTTTTAATTAACCTAGGTAGAGTCCGGATAACACTTGAATCGTCCCTGTGATCGATACCCGACGATATACTACGCGGTAGGATTGTATACTTGCAGTCTGAACCAGAAGTGTATTTTAAGGTTAAAAAGTACAGCTTGCTGTACTGAAACTTTGTACTATACCTTTTCGGTGTAACAATATGCATATAATATTAATATCTTCTATTGTGTAATTTGTAATAACAGTAACATATAGATAGTTCTTATTTGTATGAATATTTATTTGAGTTAAGATTTTGACCAACAAGTTATTATTACCCATTTGCGTTTTTTTGGATCAGGCTGTTAGCAATCTTTTTTGAAATTTTGTCATTGTATTGTAATTTTGACCAACAAGTTCTTGTTTTTTTATTCACACAAAATATTTTTTCTTGTACATGATATGCTTTGTGATTATGTAGTGTAATTTTAATTTGTCATTGTATTGTAATATTATTTTCTTGACTATTTTTCTGGGTACTTGTTTCAATTTTTTTTAAATATTTTCTGTTTAGATTTTATGTTGTACTATTATTGTTATTGTTGTAGTATTTTCTGTTTAGCATTATCATGATAATTTATTTTATCTGAAAAATATAAAAATAGTACCATAAAAGCACACATACAAAAGAACTAAAATATAGGATAATCCAAACATAAAGCATCAAACATAGTATACCAAATATAAATAGTACAAAACTAGCCACGGTACTACTAAAACGGAGAGGGGGACCATCGCTCAGGCGGTACTCCGGCGTTCGCCCGGCGTTAGCGCAGCCAGGATCTCTCTCTTAGGGTCTCTATACCAGCATCGGTATAGTTGTGTATCTGCTCGGCAGGATCCCATTTGTACTCACCCCTAGAGACTGTCGGGACTGGCGGGAGTGTACCGAAGATGGATGCAACGAGCCCAGTCCCAAAACCCGGCTGAGTATGAGACCCGCTGCCACTAGCCTCTCTATCTTGTGGCATCTCTATCCCATATCAGGGTACTAGCGGTGCCGATATAAAACCCTCCTCGTATACCCCGATCTCATCGAGACTGCACAAGAGGGACTCGACATCCGTAGTAAAGAACTCTTGAGGTGGTGGCTGTGGCGGCATCTCAACCAGACCCTGCAATCATACACATAATTTAGTAAATTTGATCTGAATGAAAAAATTTGTACAAACCTGACAGCTACTGAAGTATGACATACCTGAGTCTGAACCGGACGTCCATGCTCGTTGTAGAATGCCTCCCACCCAGCATTGGATAATACCCAACAATGGTAGTCCCACTCTTGATTCTCATCGGGGGAATGTGGCATCTCAGACATCCTAACCGGGCTCTCGTCGGGCTCGGTCGGATCTATCTCATGCCAGTTGATGTTCTCTCCGGCGTCTCGCAGCATGGTTGATCACTCAAAAAAGAGCAATGTTTCTTTTAATATTTATAAACTCAGAAATGTTATCGGTTCGGACTGCAAGTGCATAATCTTATCGAGTAGTATATTCGAGGTCGATCCACAGGGAATATTGGTTCAATGCTTTGAGCGATCAAATCACAATCTTTCGAAAGGCTAGACAAAATCAGAAAATTGAGAGATGTTGTTTTGATCAATATAAATTAGGAAGCAATTAAAAGTAATTAAAATAAAGATAGAGATGAGAATTCATTGGGTTTCGGCACACCATTGCCACTCAATTTTCCTTGACAATATATTCCTGTTGCGTCTGATTTCCTGTTGTTGTTTAATGAAAGACACCACATAGGTCACTGCGATTTATGTTACGCAAGAATGACAGATCTTTCACCGAGATTCTACATAGGACACTGCGATTTTCCTTACGCAAATGTCTGATCTCTTAAATACCCCAAATTACTACACAAATCACTGCAATTTTCCTTACGCAAGTGATAGAATTTGGTACGCGTTTTGTTGGTCTGGTTTATGGTTTCCCCGCTAAGATTTTCTTCACATAAACCTAATAGATCTCAACGAGGCTAATTCATACAAATAGTTTCTCTTACCATTAAAGTACTGTCACTACCCTAACGGACTCAAACTAGATCATTGAAGTTAGATGAAGAGATAGTAAATCACAAAAGCATTTTGATTCAACAACAAGAAATCATAATCAACAGAAATATATATATCAAAACATCAAAAGTAACAAGGTTTACTGCCTAGTCCTAAGAAAATGAACTTAGCCACGAAACGGCATTGTTACAAGCACTCCTCTCTTCTCACTTTAATTAAATCTAACCCTAATTACAAAGATAAGTTATTCTTCTGCTCAGGGCCTTATATAGGAGTGGAGGGACGTCTGGAGATTGAGTAGGGGCTAAGAAACTGATCTGGAAACAGTTGTCGGCAGTTATTCCCCAAGAGGCGCCTTCGGTTACGGACCGTATTGGTCAATACAGTCCGTATTAGGACCTTGACGGTTAGGTATTAATGCTTCCAGCGCTATCTTCTGGTCTGTGCTAGGCCTGGTCCGTATTAGGTAATACGGACCATAACAGAGACTTAGTCGATAAGCGTCGCTGATCCGATTGACCCGATTCTATCTCCATTTGGTGTAAAATAGTCCCAAAACCTATTTTCTGCAATAAAACACAAAGAAGGGTGACAGTAGCCTTTTTCTCTAATTAATTAAACATAAATGTGAGAAAATATGCAAAACCTAAGCCAAAATCCTACGTAAATTATCATTATTTTGACTCTGATAAATGGTGATGAGCTTCCCACCGTGCCCGACATCATCAACATAATTTGCATTCTTCTTGAGGGTGCGGTACCCAAGATGTCTCTAGTTCTTCTTCTCCAACATGTACCAAGTTAGGGAAAAGCTGAAAAAAGCTGAAAAAAATTATGTTGTCAGATCAAACAATGAGGTGCATTACCTGCATGTACCAAGTTAGGAAAAAACTATGTAGTTTTAGGTGCATTACCTGGAGAGCTCATTTGATGCCATTGGGTGTGTAACCATCATCGGTTTTGACCTTGTCACGTAAATAGGCACCGTAATTACCCTACAGATATACAGTGGCCATGCAGATCTACATGTATCAAGTCTCGCACCTCAATAGGGAATGTCCTAGGGTCTGAAAGAATGCATCTGGTTCATGATAAAAGTCCATATATTGGGGATCCGCTGCCGTCGAAACAATTTATAGTAAAAGTAATAGAAACAATTTATAGTAAAAGTAATAGAAACAATTTATAGTAAATATAATAGAAACAATTTATAGTTTTTACCTCTGAATCTCCTCATTGGTGGAATCTGCCGTCAGACCCGCGCTGAAGTGCTCTCGTAACCTAGTCATCCTTAGATGAAATTTGGACTGCCCACGATCCCCAATGAGAGAGAGAGGATCAGCTCCCAACAATCGGTCGATATCAACAGCAAATCTCCGGCTATCAGATATGCCGCCTACGGGTGTGCCACTGATAGGCAAACCCCAAAGGGTACTCACATCTTGGAGTGCCATTGTCATCTCTCCGAATGGCATGTGGAACGTGTGCGTCTCGGGATGCCATCTCTCCACCAGTCCTGCGATGAGAGATGCATTGATGATGTTTCTCTCAGTCCGCAAGATGTCCACAACCTGGTAGAGACCCAGATTGATGAGGTACTGGTCCATCACCTCGTAGTACTGTATGTGAACGCACCGCAACTTCACATCTAAAAGAAGCGTGTCCTGCGTTGAAAAAAGTAATCCACATGGTGTTAACATAACAAAATTTAAATAAAACCTAAAAAAAGATACGTACCTCACGAGAAGCCAGTGAGACTCGGTGATCGTCGTGGGGCATCCACAAGAGTGGACTGAAATGCTCGGTGCTGCTAGTACTGATCGACTCGTCAACTACTGGACGAGCCGTAGACCGTGATGTACGCATCCTGATGTCAAAAATAACCTAAAATAGGCCAATTGTGGTTAAAATGGGCCAAAATAGGCTTAATTCTGCTTAAACATGCTAAAATAGGCCAATTGCGGTTAAAATAACCTAAAATATGCTACAATAGGCTACAATACCCTAATTTCGGTAAAATATGCTACAAAGAGTCAAAATAGGCTTAATTATGCTACATTATGCTAAAATTGTCAAATTGCGATTAAAATAACCTAAAATATGCTACAATAGCCTAATTTGGTAAAATATGCTCAAATGGTCTAATTATCCTAATTATGCTAAATTCGGCTAAATTACGCTTAATTAGCCTAATTATGTTAAAAAAGGCCAAAATACGCTAAAATGTGGTCAACTATGCTAATTATACTAAATTACAACAAATTACCCTAAATCCTAAACCCTAAACCCTAAACCCTAAATTAAATAAAAGAAAATTAATTAAATAAAAAAAATTACCTTAAAGAAGAGAAAAAAAAGAGTGAGATGAGTGAGTTGTGTGGAGGAGAGAAAAAAAATGTATTTATAGGGTGTAAACGGGAAAAAAAAATAGAAAACCAGCCAGATTCTGGCTGGCTTCTAGAGAAGAGAAAACCGGCCAGAATCTGATCAGTTTGGACATTTTTCGAAAAACCAAGAAATTCTAACTATATTTATTAATTTGTAATTAACTTAGAATATTAATAAAAATGTCGGCATGCAGTGAAAAGGGAATTTTATTTATATCGACTCTTACTCTGGGCTTTATAAAAGGATACATCAATATATCAAAAAGGGCGGAGAAGAGAAAATTTAAACTCAAGATGTTGACGTATAAAATGTAAAAATGTCTAGTATCAAGAGCAATTTGAACTTATGTTTTCATAATTACAATATAGAATTCTAACCGCTTGATTACAAGTACAAATTTGATATTTTAAGAAGAGAATGAATTATATAAATCTTAATGTAAAAGAAAATTCAATTAAATTTTAATATATGTAATTAAAAAAATTAAATAAGAGTAGCTAAACACCCTTTGAGTTGTATTAATATCTGATTTTGAGAGAGGGTTGCTCGGATCTCATTGGTTCATGTTTACTTGTTCGAACACTAAATTTTGAGAGAGATGTGAGTGAAAAAGAGGGAGAGTAATAAAATATCAATCGAAAAAATAGTATCAAAAGTGTTGCTTCATCGTATTTCAATGTTTGTTTATCCAAAAACTAAAAGTGGTTTAAATTTTAGTATTGGTAACTCCATTCAAATATTAACTAGAATAATGTTACTGAAATAGCATTAAAAGAGTCAAAAATAAAACTAAAAATAGTGTAAAAGGTGCTTTTTCATCGTGTTTTCATTTTTGTTTATGAGTGAGATTAAGGTGAAATGCATAGTACAGATCGATCAATGCTATGAATTCATATCTCTATTTGTAAAATTGAAACAGTCAATCCGAACAGTTAAAACATTATCTCCATATGAAAATATATTTGAAGATCAAAATTTACATTTTTTTTTATAAAAAATCTTATACTATTTTGTTTTAACATAGAAAATCAATCATTTCGGATAGTTTAGAATTTTAAATAAAGTTTGATTGTAAAAGAATCTAAAAATGTAAATTTTGCTTGCAATAATATTGTTATCTTATGAAGATCACGTTGAGTGATTCAGATTCAAATCGACTATTTAAATTTTTAAAACATAGATGTAAATTTATAACACGGATGAAACCGTAACACGCAAATTACCATAGCCTCCCTCTTCATTTATCAAATTAGTAACTAAAAAGTAGTTTAAATTTGTATGTTATACAAACAAATCGGATCACTGAAGAAAGCAAGAGAAGAAAACATTAACTTTCCACACAAAAGACTACAGGGATGAATCAATAAAAAATCTAGCTGAGTATTATTGATGGCACCACTACCCAGTGTAATAAAATGCGGCCGCATGAACCGCATATGCGGCCGCATATGCGTATGCAGCCAAGAACCGCATAGAAAACGACTATGCGGACCGCATATACTACAGTACAACTAAAAAAAATTTAATTAGAAAAGAAATTCTAATTAAATTAGATCTAAATACATTTATTAATAAAAATGCAAATCAGATCAGTGAATTATCTGTGCATCTCTGTTTATATATACAAAAATAGTACGGTTGGATTATGGGTTTTTCATTTTAAATTTATTTATCCAATTTGCAGTAGTATTTTGATCATTTTACGTGTCTAATCCGCATATATAAGTCCGCATTAAAATCCGCATATGCGGTATGCGGTGACCTTCCGCATACCGCATGAAAACCGCATTTTATAACATTGCCACTACCTGATCCTATTCATCAGTCTGCACTTTATATTATATTATATTATATTTAATAAAAGTAGGAGTTTGCGTAAAGACCAAGGCAGTGGCACCAAGCCATACAAAGAGGGATGCACTTGTATTTTTTTTTCTTTTAATTTCTGAATTTATTTAACGAGAGGAATATTTTACTTTTTACTTGCCGACTTCGTGTAAACGACCATGACGCTATTTCCTTTTTTTTTTTAATCGAGATTAAGACGGAAATATTATATTAAGTAGCTGATGTAGCTCTCTGATTCAGAAACAAAATTGAAATTTATTTGCAATAGAATAAATAATGTAATTTATTTTGTGATTGAAATTATGCAGACGTAACACATAAGATGCAAAAAAAAAAAAGATTTGTTTATTCGATGTTTTAAGACTTTCTTTTAATTAAGCATTGACAATTTAGATCATAGGAGATTTTTTTTTTTAAGATTTGTTATGTAACAACATTTTACTTTAAGGAATAATTATTATTTAGGTCAAGCTAACTTTTGAAAATTATTATGACATAAATCATTATATATGCTATCTTCTTATTCCATCTACAGGACCATTTGAGAGTAGGTCTGATGCCCATCGGACCTACTCTGGTTCGATGGATTTAACCACTGTCTATTTTCTTTAAGATTCATGCAGAACGCTTTAAACTTCGTGCGTGTCTGTTTCAATTTTCGTACGCACAAATCTTAAATTAGATCGGACGGTCATCATGCTCGTTGAACTTAAAAGTAGGTCCGATGGGCATCGGACCTACTCCGTTCTCCTAAAGGACAAGGTTATGTTGGAATCATTTCAGTCAAATTAATGTCTACTCAATATTATAAATTTACCAATAAATAAGTAAAAGTATTTATTTATATGAAAAAATTAAAAATTAAAAAGACGAGAATGGAAAATTTCCACTTGTCGTCTACCTCTCCTTCCCGTGTAATAGGACATCGTTAATATATTCTATATGGATCAAAATGAAAAGTAACCATAAATATTTTCCTTCCATGACTTATAGTTAAATTAAATCCACAATTCAATGTTATCAAATAAACCCACCAACAGTTCTAAAAGCTCAATAAGTTAAATAGTCTATATTGCCCATGCATGATCGAAATTATTTATGAAAGAATATCAACTTCTATTGCAAACATAATGCATGGGATGCAAATATGTCCGATTTTTTTTTTAAATACACTAAAAAAAAATACTGAATCTACCATCGGTTTCTAAATATTTCAAAAAATATCCTGACCGTCCCACAGTAGGGCGGTTTACTTTCATACCTGACCGTCCCATAATGAGTTCAAATTGAACTACTTACTTTTAAAGATTTATAAACCCTAATTTCGACTTACCTTCAGATCACAAGCGCATGATCCTACAGTATAGTATAATTGGGGTGTCAATTCATAGAGATAGTGTATTAGATTTTAAACACTTTAATTTCACTAGTCTAGATTCTTCGGGGAGTTTTTAAAAGTTTGATGCGGTGACGCTAATTGTGCTAAGGTTAGAATTAAACAGTAAATAGAGATTCTCTAGGGATCAGGTGCTCTCCTTCTTAATTATGCAAAGTATAAATTTTGACGTCTCTCTACCCGCAACGGCACTGTCACTATCGCATGCGACATAGATTGTCCCACAGCTACTCCGCATGCGGCACTGTCATTACCCCACAGGGCTTGCTGGGTTTCTGCTTATGCGATTTGAAAGATTTTTCGATCTTGTGATCGGCTTTTGGGCTATCAATTCTAAATATCCTAGGTATGTAATTATTTTTCTCACACAAACACAATTGATCATTTCATATTCCATCTCACAATTAAATATCCCAAAGACCCTACATAATCTAGGTGTTTCCTAATATAATCTAAATGTACAATTTACGCTATCCTGCCAAGGGAGCCCACGGGGTTCTAACCCTAGTCTTTGAACCGTTGTCAAGCCCCGTTAGCCGAAGTGCCTATAGTACTTACATACATTATCCCACTCACACTGTGATGCAATGACTAGACACCTACTGGTATGTGGAGGGTCATTGGCATATAGTAGACAGAACTATGTATGCAAGAATTTAATAAAAAAAGAATTCAAATAATAAAGCAAACTCAAATCAACATAAACAAAACATAAACTTATACTAAACATAATTAAAAATTCAAGTACAACCCTCACCCTGGAGATGAGAAATTTAGTTTCTCATGGCCATTGCAAAATAAAAGGAATAAAATAAAGAGAACATAAATTACAACCCAATTGAAGATGGATGAATCTCTACCTCCTTAGATGACGCTTTCTTCTCTTGCTTGACTTCCGATGACTACCCTTCTCTCTCTAAGTACTCTCTAACCTAACCTAGCAATAAGGATTGCTAATCTTTTTTTATGGACTTAACACAATTAAATACGCACACTAAAACCTATTACAAGAGGGATATTTATAGCCTTCCTAAATGAGAGATGGAGTAGTGAAGGTAGTGAATCTTCAATAAATACTATTTATAAGACTTTTCACCATGCCAAAAAAAATATCAAGTATTTATACATAGCATATCAAGTATTTATATCTAACATAATAAGTATTTGAGTAGGGATCCACTTACAACATTTTATAGTTACAACATCTTACAACTTGATTTTTCAAAGTCAAACAGTTAATCCAAACCGTTCAACAATATCTCTATATTAAAATGTGCTTGGAGATCAAATTTTATATTTTTTTTTAATTTTTTGACTATTTATTAAGTATTTTACAAAATTATTGTTTTCAGACCATTGAATTTTGTACCCATCTTAATTAATAGTAAAAAAATTCAAATAAATGTAAAATTTGATATCCAAGCACATTTTAATATAAATATCATGTTGAATGTTTTGGATCAACTGTTTGGATTTTGAAAAATCATGTTGTAAGATATTTTAATGATAGGTCTAAATTATATATATGTTCGGTCTGGTTTTTATCACATAATAGCACCAAATATCTTGTATTTTAGTAGAATATAGAATTAAATACCCCTAGAATCAAGTTATTGCATTTGTCTGTGTGAAATTCGCAGGAAAAGAAGAAAAAGAAGCAAAGTGCGGACGCACTGGCCCAGAGTGCGGTCACACCCGTCACTTAGAAGAAAATTCAAGCCCCGGAAGCAAAAGTCCGAGCCTAATGCGGACGCACTCATAACTTAGCCAAATTTTTCGAAGAAATCCAGCAATAGAAAAAGTCTAAGAGAAATGCAGACGCACCTGACCCGCACTCCGGACTTGGAAGATTTCAGAATTCTGAGCAAAGAAAGAACAGAAAAAGTCCGAGAGTAATGCGAACACACTGGGGAGCAGTGCGAACGCACTCAGCACTCAGAGAGCAAATTAGAGCACAAACCAAAACCCGTGCGGACGTAGTGCGGACGCACTCTGGCCGCATTCAGCCTAAAAACTGCTATTTTGGAGGATTTTCTATTTTCGGTGCATCGGACCACGACCCAAAGGTGGAAAATAGAAGGTGAAAACGTGGGGAACACGTTGGGACAGATTTAGAATGATTCCCCACGTCCATATGCTCCATATCTACTATAAAAGGAAGGGAATTTCTTCTCTATAATCATCACCAATCTAAGAGAGAAATTCACGAGAAAGAGCATCAACCACATGAGCAAATCAAGAAGAAAGAAAACGAATTCTCACAGCAAATGCAAGGAAGACTAAGGTTTTTGATTAGAGAAGGGTGTATTATATTTCTCTAGTTAGTTTCTCTTTGTCTTTACTTATTTTTGTGCTTGAATTCATGATGAATGCTTGCTTCTCCATGAGAGGCTAGTTTCCTCTCTAGGGGTTTAGGTCATGTAGCATGAACTTGTTTAATTTTATCTTACTCGAAGTTTAGTTTTTATTATGATTGTTTGATTTGATGTTAATTTTTGTGATTTATTCTTTGTGATGTTCTATGATTTGCGCTTGAATTGTAGTTATCCCGCTTAGATCTTTTAGACTCAAAGTAGAATAGGATCATATAGGATAGTACAAATTGTGATCACAAATACATTAGGATTTGGATTAGAATGGACCAAATTTGACATCCAAACCGGAACTATAGAAATTAAGGTTAGAGTTTGGTGAAGGACTTAATCGTGAAGTCAAATTCCTAATTAGGATCCCTTGAATTGAATTGCATGTTAGTATGAAGGACTTAATCGTGAAGTGCCAATATCTAGGATATGATAGGCTAACATTAAGCTTCATGGTCTAGGTGATCTAGGCAGGTTATTTAATCACTAAAGTGACCCTGGGTAACATCTTAGGTTAGAAACCTTATCATATCAAACATGAATTTAAACAAACCGAGTAGATAGAATTAGCAAGAGATTGTGGACCGAATACCCCTAAACTTCTCCAACTTGATTTACATCTGACTTTTAATTGCTTTTTGTTACGAACCTTTAATTTTCACTAAAAACGAAATTACACAAAACCCCCTTTTACTTTTATAGTTTAGTTTTAAAAGTAGTTTTCTTTATTAAAAATTAGTATTTTCCTATCTCCCTTGGATCGATACCTTAATTACTACAGGGATTAGGTTGTGCGCTTGTAATCGACCATATCTTTGAGTATTAGGTTTATAAATTTAAAAGTCTAAAGAGTACAAAAGGAAGTATAAAACCCAATACCCAAAATACTCAACATGTAACTATAGAATGTTGTAAGTGGATCCCTCATTTAAGTATTTATACATATATACTTTCAAGTCTTATACTTAATCTTTTAAGTCTAAATACTTAATGTTGTCCCTAACGGCACCTAGAAGGGGGGTGAATAGGTATGTTTAAAATTTAACCCCTACAACTTGTGACTACGTCGGATAGACAAGTTCTAAAGTCGTTCATGTGTTTAACTAATTTAACTAATCTATCTACTCTAAGTTCTTGGTGGAATCAACAACTTGTAAATTAAATAACAAATGAATATAAAAGTATAGTAATGTAAATAGATAGAGTTAGAGAAAGTGACACAGGAGTTGTTAACGAAGTTCGCTCACCGAAGGACCTACGTCTCCGGGACAATGCAACCTTAAGAGCAACCTTAAGAGGTGCGCCTTTCTATTAATCAATGAAGAAAGGAATACAAGTTGTGACCGGTATGAGACAACACTCATGCGGTCCACACACACGACAGTTTGAGCACAACAGCTCAAAGGAAAGAAAGGTGAGCACGCAGGCTTCGGTATAAGGTGAGCTACTAGGCTCCGGTATGAGATGAGCTCGCATGCTCTAAGTCCAGATAATCAGTGGCTTCACTCTAATTTCACAGTGAATCAAGTTAGGTGAAGTATATATGAGATTGCTGGAGAGATAATTGAAGTTTGAGCACAAGCAACAAATGGACTAGGCTAAACCTCTCAAAAGGATTCTAAAGTGTAAGATTTGTGAGGGTATGTTCTCTCATCTATGAAACAGAAGACATAGCCCACTATTTATAGTGAAATTACAAAGGAGATCCAACGACTCTTTGCATAATGGTTTAGCCTATTTTGCTTATGCCCAAGTTTCCAATAATGATCATACCCGGTTATTTGAATTTTGAATTTGATATCCAGCCAAGCAATGGCTAGACTCGGGTGATCTCAACGTCAGATATAATTTACCATACTTTTGGACATAAATAAAAATTACAACACAAAAGGTAAAGTATGATCTTCATAATCTTCATAATCTTGATCTTCATATGATCCTCTATAATCTTCACGATTCAGCATCCCATCAATATCCAACATTCCAAATGGCTTATGTGAATCTACCATCAGATCATATGTATTAAATCATTCATTGTAGCTCGAGGAGATCATGTAACAAATTATCTTGTGCAGCTGGTCACGTTCCGACTTGTTATGATAAACACTTTGATTTTCTTTGACCTTCGGACGCGACTTGTTACGCCAACTTGTCATGATATGAACTGTTGACTTGCGTTGACCTTTGGCCGTGACTATTAAACCTGCACATATTCTCAAATAGAGAAACTGTAAAATTCAATGATTATATGTTTTGCAAATTAGTCAAACAGCATAGAAGATTGCTTACAACAACACTTAAGCTTTGAAGTATTTATACCTAGCATATTATATCTTTATACATTGCATATCGAGAAGAAGAGAAAACAGCGGAGCACATATAACCTGAAAGTACTTCAATATGAATCTTATTTGAAAGAGAAAAGTAAGTATTACTAACATTGCATATCAAGATGTTCATAGTTTTAGAATCGCATATTTCTCACAAATCGTCGGAAATATGAGTAAAATTGAACACAGAAAATATAACATATTATATATTTTTATTTTTATCTAACATACCAAATGTGCACGGCAAAAAATAAAAAAAATGAAAGTTGAATTTGATAAAAAAAAAAAAACTCCGTAAGTACACAAAAAAAATTTAGTTAGAAAATTCTTGAATGACAGAAAACAAGAAGACTAGATAATTTCTCTTATTATTAATGCCGATTGTTATATTATTCAGATTGATATTATTAATGTCGATTGTTTTATTTTATTATTCATGACAAAGGCTTTATTTAGATTGTTATTAAAATTGATCGCTTTCGTATTCAGTCAAATAAAATGAGGACGTATTCGAGTTGACCGGTCAACTAATGTGATATTAATAATAATATGGATAGAGGAATAATCAATATATCCTCTCGTTTTATTTTACTTTTAACTTAACTTGCAATCATCAAAATGGTCAATCCAAACGCATTTGCACGCCACTTGTCATACACATCTGCATTATAATTCAGGTAGGTCTCAAGGCATCCAAAACTTTTGTTAATGGAAGTCGCTTTTGAGGTGTATTACTATGGATATAAATGTGCTTGTTTTTTTTTTTTTTTTTTTGTGTGTGTGAAGGTTAGTTGCTTTAAGTATTAATTAATAATTTTATTGATAAAAAAAATAAACTTACAACGAGTCAAATGACTCTAAATCTAAATTCACTATTTTATTCTCACAAAATCCTCCAAGCTACTCTAAATAACTCTAATATCACTCATATACACTCATATTATCCTATTACCTTTCCCTATCGCTCTCTACGACCGGATCCGCTTTTTCGACCGCTGCTGCACTCCGACGACCGGATCTACTCACCCGCGCTCCGAAGGGATCACAAGACCCTGTTATTTCAATCCTAGCAGTTCAAACTTTTTCATGCATGAATCTCAAGAAAAAACGTTTTCCGTGCCCAAATCTCAACAAAGGTCAACAGCTGGAATCAGAATAATAGAGTCATGTGATCCCTTTAGAATAACAACATATTTATTTTCGCATTACTATTAGTATTTACTATTTACTACTCGATTGGCACCATAATAAAGGAAACGAAGGTTGGTGCAATATAAAATGGATGTTAGTGTTATTAATCCCCGGTCGCGGTCATAGTTGAATTTGACTTTGAATTGATTGGATTTGGGGTTGCTTTTAATCAATTTTCAGAGAAACCGGAGAGAAAAAACAATTTACCTTTGACAAAAAGGGGTTGCACGTGCTTTCAAATAAAATATAAAATATAAAATATAAAATTAATTAATTAATTATTAATTAAGGCACGTTTAAATAAGGTCTCTATCTTTACCCTCTTTCCAGGTTATTTCCTTCTTTCTATTGTTTACTCAATCACTCTTCTTCAATTGAGACTTTAATCAGCCTTTAATCAGCCTTCTAATATTATAATTATAATCTAATTAAATGTACAAATGATACCAGTTTAAAGAGAAAATTTTACAGTATAATTAAATTGATAAAGATGAATTTATGTTCTCTTGAACTTCCATTGAGATTAAGATTTGACTGCACATCATTTTTTTTTATCAAAATATGTTTGATAGCATTATTAACATGCAAGCGTAAAATTATCACAAGTTAACGGACAGTATAGTTTATGTTGAATCTCTTAAAAAAATGCAACAACCAGAACCTTTTTGGACCTGTTAATTCAAAAGGTTTCAGAACATATTTGGGCCTTGTCTTAAAATGTTGGGCATTTTGTACTTGCTCATTCAAGTGTGAAATTTTGTGGCGATACCAAACAGAGTGAGGGTGGTATGATAGTATCATATCAAAATCGTAGCCGTTATATTCACATCAAGATTTGTATGTACTTGATCAATATGAATCTTGATGCAAATTAGATGCCGGCTCTGACCTAGGGCTGCAAATGAGCTGAGTTTGAGCGAGTTACCTCTAACTCGAACTCAGCTTATTAAATAAATGAGCGAGTCAACTAGAGTTGGGATGGTAATAACGAGTTGTAGAGTCAACTCGAACTCAGCTCGTTATAAACTCGAGTTGGCTCACAACTCGTTTATAACTTGTTTAACCAGTTAATTATATACTACTAGTAAAAGAATTTATCAGCATCCAGCAATTTTTCATACATAAGCACCAATAATTTTTCATACAGCAACTTAGTACATAAACACTAGCAATTTTTCTTACAGCAGCTTAACAAAAATAATTTATGGGATTTATTGTGACCAATGCTATGTAACTCGAGTTATAAATGAGCGAGTTGGGGTAAGCTCAAACTCAGTTCATTTATTAAACGAGTCAGCCAACTCGAATTAGAACTGACTCGAGTTGTAAATGAGCGAGTTATGAACAAGTTACGAGTTTGAGTAATTTTGCCCAGCCCTGCTCTGATCTGACATTAGACCGCCTCCGATTTTGCACAGAGCACAGAGGTTTCACTGATATGACAATTCATTACCTAATAATTATTATCAATAACAGTTGGTGTAAATATTCACAAGGTATTTCTTCCAACAACTCGTTACACGAAATTGTACAGAGAAACAATTTATGGAAGATCAGATATCAATATTAAAGTTTGTGGTTTCGTTGACACTTTCCAATGGTTCTTTTCACTGGTACTTTCCTATCTGCTTCCTACCGGACACAGATAACATACTTAAATAGGTACCGCCAAAAATAGCGCACGAGAGCATTGACCGAAATTTTTATTAATAGAAAATAAAATAAATAAATATTGACATTGAAGAAAGATGTGGCAGAAATTCGAGATCTAACAAAAACGTTATGGTCCATGTCCAGGACACTGTAGCTAGACGTATGGTCCATAACGTCCAGTTAATATAATAACTAATGATCTCTAATTAACAAAAAACACTGTAGCTGGACGTTATGGACCATAACGTCCAGCTATTTTTTTTTTTTTTTGCTTGTTTGCTTCAGTGCTTGGTTTTTTTTTTTCAGCGCATCCCTATCCGTATCGACCATAACGGCCCGTATTTTTGTTATACTAACGCCAAATCGTTAGGTGCTAATATGGCCGTGATGGTCCATAACGTCCCATGGACATTATGGACCATAACGTCTTTGTTAGATCTCGAATTTCCGTCAAATCGTTCTTCAATATCGATATTTATTTATTTTATTTTCTATTAATAAAAATTTTCGGAGCATTGACGGTTGAAGTAAGAAATAAATAAAATGCATGTGATTATTAAGATAAACCCCCATAACTTTCGGATATTTCTTCTACGAAATGTTTTTGAGTTTTCCTTCATTTAGACCCCTCAAAAAGGGGAAATTTTTATATTACGTATACTAATTTTTTGTTGCAAGGTTTTTAGACATGGGAAAAAAAATATTAAACTGAATAAATTTATTTTGGTAAATAAATTGTGTACAGGTTAGCTTTTTTTCTACTATTTAGTGTTAAATATTGACAATTTGCTATTTTAGCTACTCGTGCTTCATTATAAAATATTTGTTGTCATTTTTTTTTACTGATTATCGGATTGATGAATTAAAAAGTTTACTTTAATATTTCAAATCATATTATATGATATTCTCGTTGATAACAAATGTTGTGAACTTATTAGTATTAATTTGGGAAATTTTCTGTTTGCGTCTTGAGATATATATATATATATATATATATATATATATATATAGAGAGAGAGAGAGAGAGAGATGGGCTATGGTGCATTGCAATGCATAGGCACCCTTGTGCATTGGATCATAAATCACCGATTCAAAGTCTAAATGACCGATCCAAACCGTTCATCTTGTTCTCCATATTAATATGTACTTGGAGACCAAATTTTACATTTTTTGGAATTTTTTTGCTATTTATTAAGCCACTTTGAAAGTTTCTGATCCAACGGTGAACAGTAAAAAACAGTAAAATTTTCTGGACCACCAGATCATTATGGAGATCATGTTGAGCGGTTCGGATATGGAGATCATGTTGAGCGGTTCGGATCGGTCGTTTGGATTTCCAAAATAAAAATATAGCGGCGTGGAGCACCAACGCGTTTTACTCCATGGAGTAGCATAGCTCATCTATATATATATATATATATATATATATATGAGAATGGCTAACGTCAAAACGTTTGTTCCTGGGCTCAGGAACAAACGATTTGGTTCTCTGATTTCCAAAGTCCAAACAACAAATCTAAACCGTTAGATGTTCAATCTATATTAAAATCTACTTGGAGACCAAATTTTACATTTTTTGGAATTTTTTTACTATTTATTAAGCTGGTTTGAAAACCGCTGTTTTTCAATGCTGCAGAAATTTAATAAAAACAGCGGTTTTCAAACCAGCTTAATAAATAGTAAAAAAATTCCAAAAAATGTAAAATTTGGTCTCCAAGGAGATTTTAATATAGATTGAACATCTAACGGTTTAGATTTGTTGTTTGGACTTTGAAAATCAGAGAACCAAATCGTTTGTTCCTGAGCCCAGGAACAAACGTTTTGACGTTAGCCACTCTCTCTCTCTCTCTCTCTCTCTCTCTATATATATATATATATATATAGATGGGCTATGGTGCATTGCAATGCATAGGCACCCTTGTGCATTGGACCATAAATCACCGATTCAAAGTCCAAATGACCGATCCAAACCGTTCAACTTGTTCTCCATATTAATATGTACTTGGAGACCAAATTTTACATTTTTTGGAATTTGTTTTACTATTTATTAAGCCACTTTGAAAGTTTCTGATCCAACGGTGAACAGTAAAAAACAGTAAAATTTTCTGGACCATCAGATCAGAAACTTTCAAAGTGGCTTAATAAATAGTACAAAAATTCCAAAAAATGTAAAATTTGGTCTCCAAGCACATATTAATATGGAGAACAAGATGAACGGTTTGGATCGGTCATTTGGACTTTGAATCGGTGATTTATGGTCCAATGCACAAGGGTGCCTATGCATTGCAATGTATAATAGCCCATCTCTCTCTCTCTCTCTCTCTCTCTATATATATATATATATATATATATATATATATTTGAACATATTCATTAGATTGCCATCTTCAAAGATATGTATAGTCATGCAATGATTCTATATTATTTTTATTAAATATATCAAATTATAATTTATCATTTTTCCATGTAAGTTAGACAATGTTAAAGATGTTAACATATTCTATATATAACTTGTATAAACTATAGCTAACTACCCGAGATGAAGCAAGGCTTCAGACTAAGTATTCAATAATTTTATTAATTGATAATGTTATCATCTCTTGTTCAAAGCAACAATATATTAAGATTTGTGTTGTTCAAACTTACTGTCAAAATATTATACATGTATACATCAAATTAGAAATACAATATAATTAAATAAATGGTGTTGATGTAATGCGACACCTTGCATCTAGTTTAATAATATAAAACAGTTGTGGCATCGTAATGTTAAATTTTTTTTTGGAGAGTTGTTAATAAATAAAACATGTTTATATATTGCTCTTATATTAGACTTATTTGGAATTGGATTGCAGCTTATAATAATTTTACTTTTGATTGTGATTCATTAGAAGACTTATGGCTTATTGATGCAGCTATTTCTCTAAAAGATAAATTATTAATGGAATTATTAAGAGGGGCTATACTATGAACTATTTGGTTAGAGAGAAATAGAATATGTTTTAATGATTCTCATCCCCTCTCTATTAAGGCTATTGGATCTAAGATTATTTGTTTATCTATTTTTTGGTACCAATCTAGATATGATGATTCTTTTCTTAAATTAAGTCTAACGCTTCTATCTGATGTTAAGAATCTCCCAGACCTAATTTTGGAGGAAGATGACAGCAGCCAAGACACAGCTCAGGTAGTGGACCTTCTGTTGTCCATTACCAGATAGGAGTCAAGTGAGGAAATAACTACTCAGGTTTCTGGATCTGACAACCCCAAATCTAATGTCTGGAGAAGAGTTGGTTGTGGATGATGAAGTTAATTAGGAAGAACTGACTTGACTGTTATCTTTGGATTGTTATGTTTTGTTAGTTTGATGCTTTGTGTATTTGTGTAGTTATTTTATTTGATATAGAAAGTTTATTTTGGTTGTTTGATTGTTTGAACAGCTGTATAACTTATTGTATTTGATTTTGGCATCTATTTTGGATATCAGATCAGGTTCATTTAGTTTCAATATGAAATCGGTAGAATATCTCCCCTATTATTCCAAAAAAACAAAAAAAAAGTGGTAGTGATAAGTTCACATGAATTATGACAATAAAGTATTTTATACATATTGGTGGTCATTCTTGTGACTATCCATCATCAAATGGTGCATTTTAAAAATCGGAAAAATTAACAAGCAAGGCGAAATCAGTCAAAATGTCAAACTAACCGCGATCGAGTCAAAACCATTTTCAAAGTCCACATAAATTTTACTTCCTTTTAGAATCTTTGACTTAACGGTGCTTTTTATTTTAAGATGCTACGTAGGTAGCATGATCACGCATGTGGAATCCTTGTGCCCCGAAATTTTTAAATATAATCTCGTCTAAAAAAATAAATCAAAAAATTACCGAATCTTCAACGTGAATGCGAATTCCAAATTCATCGAACAAAATAGATAATAGATAAAGTATCTTATAATTTAAATATAGTAGAAGCACTATGAAATATTTTTTCCAACAAGATTTTTTCTAGTTGTAAAAAAAATTAAACTATTTTTTGGTGTGTTACTGAAAAAAAATAAAAATACTTTGGATTTGAGTTATTGACCCCGGTTCAAAAGTCACTTCTAGAAAAATAAAGAAATTATCGTGATCCTTCTAGTACATTCAAATTCTAAGGTACTCCATCTATTTTAATATATTCCTAAAATTACTTCTAGATAAATAGATGGAGTACCTTAGAATTTGAATGTACTAGAAAGATCACGATATTTTATTTATTTTTCTAGAAGTGACTTTTGAACCAAAGTATTTTTTTCTAGTAACACACTAAGTAATAGGTTAATTTTTTTTACAGCCCGAAAAAATAATGCCTGAAAATTGTTTCGTAGTGCTTCGGTATATCTAACTTATAAGATACTTTTGTACTGAACGGTTTGCTTAATGGATAGTTCTTGAAATCAACAATCTCAAATTTACTTTACTAATCTATTTGATATTACAATCTATATTATTGATCTTCGTAAAGTCTTGTTGATTCCATTAGTTCTTCAACTTTAATTTTGCAATTATAATATTTTTGAATCTGCAAACTCACTCATACAATGAAATCGTTAAATTCAATTATTGTGTGTTTTGCAAATTAGTTAAACACTGTAATTAGAGAATTGCATAGAACAACAATCTCTCACTTTTGACGCTTTGCAAAACATACAAAGTAAGTAGGTGCATGAAGTAATTTGTTCCCAATTTAATTTGCCAAGCAAATATTTTTGCATCTCTTGCTATTTCTCTCCCTTTTTGGAAATCGACGAAAAGGGTGAAAAATAACAAGGAAGAAGTGCTCCCCCTCAAATTGTGCACTTCATTTACAATTACGAAGTGCTCCCCCTCAATTTATGCACTACCCCTCAATTTAGTAAAAATTTGCAATCTAAGCATGTATCATTCTAATAAAAATTGGAGCTGTAATTGTAACTTTACATCTAAATAAGTTAAGCTCCAATAACAATAGGATCCAATAAGCAAGTTAAGGTCCATTAGATGTAAGAAATGGCAATTGAGCATGCATGCAAAAATTACAACATATTTTTGATATAAAATAGTGTGTAGCATGAATATGAAATTTTACAAGTCTAAATTTCTAATTTAATAGAGTTTTGCAATTGTAAATCATTGTGAAATTTTATTGTATGTTAGTTTGATAAAGACTAATGACAATTCAATAGATTCGATAATTCTTGACCTAAACAATTCAAACAATTCAAGCATTTCAAGCACGTTGATTGATTTAGCACATTTGGGCAACACCTAACAATTTAATTTTGATCAATCAACTATAGCATGCACTCCATCATTTCTCGTCCAGTTGTTTGTGAACAATTAACTCCACGGTTGTAGGTTGACGAGGTGCGACAACAACATGCAACACACTTCCACATTTAGAAGCGATAGTCGTCCATCAAATCTGCATTCTTATCGAGATATTTGGGATGAACCATGATCCCACAGCGATGAAAAAAAGAAAATGTCCGCATGAATACAATAAGTTACAGGTTACAGCCGGACTGCCCCACCACAATCCAAATGAAATAAATATGCTGTTATTCTCTCACACATTGCATCCCACGTTGTTATACTTGTTACACATGTCCAACTCGGAAAATCAACAGAATAAAATGTAAATAATCGTAGAAACAGAAGAGAATAATCCTATTTCCCGTTATTTAATTTCATCACAAGGGACCACCCGTGCTTCGTTCCTCTATCCAGGAACCCTCCTCGAAGACCCGGTCTCTCTCCCTCTATTTATAATACGTCTTCTCACTCTCTTTACCACTCAAAACGGAAAGCTATCAATCAACAATAGGCCAATAGCCACTGCACTTGTCTTTCTCATGGCCTTCTCCTCTGACAGCCTCTCCTGTCTCGACCTTATCCGCTCTCACCTTTTCGGTGAATCCGGACCGCAATCATCCAACCTGATCCTAGAGACAACTCAAACTCAAACCCTTGACGAATCGAGGAAGTACCGGGGTGTTAGACAGCGGCCGTGGGGTAAGTATGCGGCTGAGATCCGTGACCCGAACCGTCGCGGGTCTCGGGTCTGGCTTGGTACCTTCGACTCCGCTATTGAGGCGGCACGGGCCTATGACAAGGCTGCCTTTAAGCTTCGAGGGTCCAAGGCTATACTCAACTTCCCCAACGAAGCGGGATCCTTGTCAGGATTGAAATCCGAATCCGAATCCGAATCGGGATCGGAGTGCCATCTCAGAGTTATACCTCCGATCCCTCTTCCTCCAAAGAGAAAGATAGAGATGGAAGTTGGAGTGGAGAGAAAGTTGAAGAAGGAGAGAACCGACGGTCAAGATTTGACGCCGCTCAGCTGGGAAGGGTATGATCTGAAGGGGATTTTTACCCTCCCGCCTCTGTCGCCCATGTCACCGCATCCGAGTATGGGTCTGTCTCAGCTCATTGTTAGCTAATCGGATCGGGTGCGTTAATTTCCGGACCCAGATACCAGGTGCTATACGTCCCCGGATCCATTTGATTCAGTGGGATTTGGACTCAAGCTGGGGCTGGGGCTGCGAAGGAAATTAATTAGTGCACTGTTGTTTCATTCCTTGGTTCTTTTATTTGTTCATCTGTTTAATATGCTTAGCTGTAATTGCACTTAAGCAGGACGTATATAAATTTACAGCTATATTATCAGATGCAATTCATGAAATCTCTCCTAGCCAATTCTTCCTTCATATATGCCTTTGTGTGTTAAAAAATTTAGATGATCGATCTCCATTCATATACCTCACAATGTGATCTCAATTTAGTTTGGCACGCATTTTTTTTCGTGAGAAATAGATGAAATTGCACTAAGTTTTTCTATATTTTTCAAATCCATGCATTTATTTTTCAAACTTCTCTATATTTTCTTCTCAATCTTTTTCTTATCAGTATAATTTTTTGAAAAAATAAAAAATACAACCTCAAACTCAAAACTCTATTTCAGCACATATCTATAATCATTTCCGTACGTATTCACGAGTTCTCGCAAATTAAATAGAAAATTTTCGAACATGTAAAATCTCATCTCGTACAATCTCATGAGATACGGACATGCCCTTAATCTTATACTGTTAATCATATTCGGATGACCAAAGATGGCGGATTTGGATCACCCAAAGCAAATGTCACATTTGAAGGATGGATGACAACGATGACAGAACCATGTAAAAGAAATGGGTCAATTGACTTCATTTATTTAAAAATAATTACATTTTTGTCTTATTTTTAATAAAAAATTAAGAGTAAAATGTTATAAATAGTGTATAATTGATTTTCATTCACAGCATGAAAATTTTATATATTTGAACTTCATTTACATTTTACCATAGTTTGAAAGTCTAAACTGCCTCTGATTGACAACGAATTCGCTATGAAAGTTTGTAGCGCTCGTGGATAAAGCATTTGTTGATCAGCAACCTAAATCAATGTGTTTGAATTGGCAGTAAATTGACATTATCAAATTAACAAGTAGAACACGTATCACTATTCTTATATTAAGCACGTAGTGTCATGATTCGCTATATTCTTATATTAAGCATGTAGATGTCATGATTCGCTCATGGCTATGATTTAAAGATGAGACAGACCCATACTCGGATAGTCTACCTTTTTTTTATTCTATGCATCTTTTTGATGTTTTTTTTGTGTGTAGAAGTCTAAATTTATTTAGATACGTACTCGTCACACGTACTTACTATTTCTTCTTTTGTTCCTAATTTATTTATATTTTTTAAATATTATTTTTTGAAATATTTAGATTGATTGATATTGATTAGTCATGTATTCATTTCTCATTAATTTTTTATATCATATAAGAAATGTTATTTGTCAGATAATGATCTTATTTAAGTAACCATAATTATATTCTCTATTTAAGTTAGCAATGAAGATAACCTTTATAATAATAACAATAGTCACAATATGACAACAAAATGTATCATAAACTCATAATATGACAACAACAAACAATACAACTTATTTTGATGATTTTTTTACTTATGTTGTTTCCCTGTTAAGTAAAAAACAAAACTAGTATGTACTACAAAAAAAGAAAGCTCATAGGTGTGTCATTAAAGAATAAGCTTTATATTGTATGAGAATATGTTGGTTTTTTTTTTGTTGAATAATTATTTTTTCATTGGTCAATTTTCTTTTTATGAAGTATGTCATTTTGTATGAGAATTTTTTTTTCTCTTATAATATGTTTCCGTTGCTATTTGCATGGATACCGGTACGGGTATCGTATCGGATACGATACGGATATGGCGATACGGTAATTTTCAAAAATCCCAGATACGATATGTCAATTATATATTATTTTAATTATATTATTAATTACTATATAAATTAAATATCAAAAATCATGAATAAATTATTTTGTATAAGCTAAATAGAATAGCTGGTGCATTGTAACAACAAAATTAAGTTGGTGTAGTCGTTAAGAGTCGTTGCATTAACCACAATTCTCAAGTTCGAGTTCCGCGGTTGGCGCCAATTTTTGCTCAATTCACCGTTATATGCGCGGTTCACAGCTCACGGTGCACCAAAAATGGAATGGAGAGAACAGTTAGGTCCACGCGCGGCTCACAGTTGAAATCTAGAGTGTCTGTTGGCATATCGGCGCCGTATCCGAGCAGAGAGGGGCCGTATCGGCACGTTTCAACGCGTATCGGCGACCGTATTGGATGGTTAAGGATACACCATGTATGCCGATACGCCAGCTGGCGTATCCGATACGTATCGGGCTCATATATGTGTCAGATATGTGTTCGATACGAGTACGGAGCCTATATTGGAGTATCCGAGTAACATAATCTCGTTGCAATGCACGAGCACGATACTAGAATTAGTTTAATTGCATAAGCAAAATGAATATTGTATGTTCCATGCGTCTATATTCAGATATTTATTAATAAATATGTGATTTATTAGTAAATAAAAATTTTGTATTTATATACTCATTCATATTTAACAAAATGATGGAATACGGTTTAGTACCTTAAAGTGATTTCAATATTCAAATTATTCATATTCGACATAATTAACTACATAAGCGCTAAACGTAATAAAAATGAAAGTAGCCTACTACTAGTAGTTATAAGTTTCAAGTCTTCATGACTTGTCAAATTGTCTATCTATGTATCACTATTTATGGGCATTTCTTTTGTTGCCCGTTAAAACGAAACGACGTTACATTAGGGGTGTAAATGGAGCAGATTCGGCAGATTCGGAACGGATAATGCTGATATTAAATTCACATTCACATTTCAATGAGCGGATACGAATACGGATACAGATAGTAAACGGATATTAAAATTCAAAATCAATTCCATCTTAAACAATACGGATACGGAACGGATAATCCACAAATACGGATTCAAATACGGATACGAAATGAATAATTGTCGGATAATTAAGTCATATAAAATTTATGATACAAATATCATGCTTTTATAACAAAGTGACACTTGATTAGGATGTAAACTACGAAATTGCCATCCTTAGAATCCTGTTGTATTTGTGGATCCGCCTCTGCTCCTTTTCTTAGAGAAAAGGAGGGCCCTGCTTTTCCTATCCGAACCATTCAAATTCGTTGAGATTTGTGTATAAAAAAGTTATTTTATCGAGATACGTGAATGAACGAATTTGAATGGTTCGGATCGGAAAAGCAGGGCCCTCCTTTTCTCCAGAGGCGGATCCGTTGTATTTGGCTGTAATTTAAAGTACTGAATAAAGGAGCTGCAGCAGAGAAGTTCAGTGCGGATCTGGGAAAAGATACATTCGGATATCCGATCCGTTTAGCTTTTCTGGATAATTGGATATCATCCGAATCCGGGTCATTTGTTACTTATTCAATAAAATATCCGGATCCACAAATTATCCGCTCCGGATTACTCAAATGCGGATCTGCTAATATCCGTCCGGATAATCCGGATCCGTTTACACCCCTTCGGTTACTTATTTTATTTATTGTTTATTATGAAAATAAATATTGTACTTGTTATTATCGATTTTGTTATATTACATTTTTATTTTCTATTTCTCAAACTAATAATTTGTCCTTGATTCAAAATTTAAATAAAAAAATATAAAAAATAGAAGCAAATTAGACCAAATAATTTTATATTTAACAATATTTGTCTTTTTATAATTTATCTTTATTCAACAATGAAATGATAACTTTGTCTTTACCTCTCCATAAAATAGGAAGATAATTAATATTTAGTGAGCAAACATGTTAATTACTTTCTTACTATGTTGTAATCAATAACATAAAAAGAACGAAAGAAATATTATCAATTAATTGCTTTTATGATAACATTCATATAAATAATTTGCAAGGAGAAAATTAGTGTAGTGAGTACTTAAAGATCTAAATACAAACTCCAACACAATAAATGACAATACATTGCCACATAAAATCACAATTGAAAATTTTTATAATCTTAACTGTTTAAAATCCATCGAATTAAATCACAGTTGTTGACGAATCAGAACATCTACATACTTAATATAGGAGAAAAGATAAATACATTTTATTATTCCTTTATGTTGATTTATACTTATCGTTAATTGTTCGTTTCAAAGCTGTATGGGAATTCATATTCGTCGAGTATCTATTCTCTGTATATCAATTTTAAATGTGGACTTGCCTTAAATTTTGGCATTCATACATTTATTATTTAC
The DNA here is from genome assembly GCA_028015225.1 of Carex myosuroides. NCBI lineage: Eukaryota > Viridiplantae > Streptophyta > Magnoliopsida > Poales > Cyperaceae > Carex > Carex myosuroides. The sequence continues at coordinate 18,005,254 of CM051471.1, read as the reverse complement.
ATCTATATCCGTACCACTCTATGAAATATAAATACCGATATTTTTTTTACATTAGTTGTTCCAAATTTATTTCCCTTAAAATTTAAACCCCTATATATATGACATAACAACATTCGCAGCTCAGAATTTGAATGTTACGTTACTTGGCCTAATAAAAACGGAAATAAATCTGCTGGGAATAACCAGTGTTTTAATATTCAGTTCTCATGCGGTATGCGGAAGGCCACCGTATACCGCATATACGATATGTGTCTGCATATATATGCAAATTTTTATTCAGATTTATACATGCGGATTTTAAAATGAGAATTCATATTAATTTGTACGCAGAGGAAGTATCTAATAAATAATTGATTTTACATCATAAGCAAAGCTATAGTTTGTATGCAAAGCTATATCATGCAGATTATGTGCACATCAGAGGCATTAAACATATCATATGAAATTACAATTTATACAAAATTATATCAAGACATTAAGACATTAAACATATCATATGAAATTACAATTTATACAAAATTATACAGAGACATTAAGACATTAAACATATCATATGAAATTACAATTTATACAAAATTATACAGAGACATTAAGCACATTAGAGGCATTAATCCTAAAAAATGCTACATATGAAATCTCACTCGGACTAATATCCTGCAGAATCTCACAGCAGAATACACATTAATGCAAATTATACAAAATTACAATTTACAAACAACACCCATTTAAGAAATTCCCATATAAATTCCCACATAAATTATAATTAAAACACAACCAAATTATCAAATCAATCAAGTACAAACAAATTCACCAAAGTACTATAAAGTTCATGACAAAAATATAAAAATTCCATGACAACAAACCAACAGTCTAACAATACAAATAAACATAAATGAAACATGAGTTAGAACTTAAAAGTACTACATTACTCTTCTACTTAAATGAAACATAAATTACCCTTCTTAAAAGTACTAGATTAAATTAGGTTCTTCTTCATCATCATCATTTCTATCATCAATGCCCACCTCATATGTATTTCTTGCCATCAGTGTAGAGGAAGAAGTTGAACTTAAAGCTAAATCAATTTCTTCGGGAAAATCTAAGGCTGGACTTCCTGTCCAATCCCTCACATGCTCATCTTGCTCTTCTTCTCTTGCACACATTGGATCAGATTTTCTCCAGATCTTTCGATCATTTTATGCGTGCATTGAATTGAACAAAAACAATATCATTAAGACGTTGCACTTCCAGCTTGCCATTTTTCTTTGAATGGGTATGTACAAGTTAATAAAAATTAATTAATGTCTACAAAGAACAATAAATAATTATGACATTAAAGATCTATCAGAGGAAAAAAAAACAACACTCATTCAAATGTACTTCAGTTCCTTTCGCATCCGAAAGCACTGCATGTCAAACTAAGTATTTTGATAGCTATAGTTTTTAAGTAAGAAGCTTGTGAACCATGGAGAGACCACCAATGAGCTGTCAATACAAAACAAAAGAGGCCATCAGAATCTCACAATATAATTGATAAGCAAATTAATTCATTAAGCAGCTTGCTGCTACTTCAAAGCCCTTAAAAGGTGAAAGATACAAATTTAGATTGAAAGCTTCATTATTAGTTTCACTTTGTCTCTTTGCTACAGGTTTTCCAAACTGTCCATTTGAGTCTTGAAAGTTGCGCATTTCAACGGTCATGACAATATCTTGAATCTTCGGATCCGGATAGTATCGTACAACACAATTAGAAATAAACATCCATAATAGAAGGGTATGTTTTCATCTCTTCGAAATCTCTATAAAAATAATAGAGATTGAGGTAGTACGCTGTCTTATGGAGCTCTTTATTAAGTCTATCATTCATTCCATCAACAATTGTCTTTACATAAGGCCCGAACACATCATCATTGTATTTAAAAGCCGCATTTACCTCCTTTATTGCATCTTTCAAACCTCCATAAACAAACCCCGTAGGTTGCTTCTCCTCTCCATCGACAATTTTAAGAAGAACAACTAATGGCTTGAAATTTCTGATTGCTAATGCCACTGATTTTCAAAAATTATTAGAAACAACAACTGTTGACATATTTTTGGAGGAGAGAGTGAGAGACGGGGGCATGATCGCAAGAGAGCGATTATTAGGGTTTAGCGGATTTGGGTTGGGTTATGACTTATGCGGAACCGCTAATTCTAAATGCAATTCTTATTCGGCCGAATAGATCATATGCGGAAAAAAATATGCAGCCGATTATGCGGTAGAATATGCGGAACTGAATATTTGACCGAATACAAATTTTCTATGTGGATTATAACCGAATACGAATATTCGGCTGAATATTCAGCCGAATAAAAACGGTTGGTATCGGAATAATAGCATATTATTGCCAAAAAACAGTTATAATTTTAATACACTGGGAATAACACAAACTTGTTATTCTGAATCCAACCGTTGATCTTCGCTGAGATTCGTGCATGAAATTGAACGGTTGGTATCGGAATAATAGCATATTTATTGCCAATAAAAACGGTTATAATTTTAGTACACTGGGAATAACATGAACTTATTATTCTAAATCCAACTGTTGATCTTCGTTGAGATTCGTGCATGAAAAATTTGAACGGTTGGTATCGGAATAACACAGATTTATTGCCAATAAAAACGGTTATAATTTTAATACACTGGGAATAACAGGAACTTGTTATTCTGAATCTAACCGTTGATCTTCGTTGAGATTCGTGCATGAAAAATTTGAACGGTTGATATCAGAATAACAGCAGATTTATTGCCAATAAAAACGGTTATAATTTTGAAAATGTGATTTGTTTCTGCGAGAACGGCAAAATAACTTCAACGGGGACCCAATAAATAACTTCATTAAGATTCTCGTTTCATTTTGATTCGTGCTATAACAAATCCTCCTGAAATCCAACGGCAGGGGTGCACGGGATAAGTTCAAATCGACTGAGTGTCGGAGTCTGTCTGCGAATTTGCGAAAGAGCATCCCATTATCCCATAGTCCTAATATTTTTTTTTTCCTCAAAAAAAAAATCCTAATTTTCCCCGTGGGATATCGATCGATTTTATGCGGTCAAAAAGTTATCACAACTTCGGCTTTTATGTATGTTATCCCTATTCAGTTAAAACTCTCTCAATAGCATTCTGTCATTGACCTGCATTGCTTGGAAGTGTAAGTAATCGTTACAGATAAACCAGAATTCCGCTGTGAGTGTTAATTAACACAGCAAGTTACAGCCCCACGCCCCCACCACAATCCAAAAGTCCAATTCCGGACTTCCCTAACACCTTACTCACACACTACATACCACGTTGTCATAACTTATTACACATGTCCATCCCGGAAACTCATATCCCGTAAAGAAAACCAACACATGTAAGGAAAAGTAAATAATCGTAGAAACTTAAGATAGCCATCGTATTTCCCGTTATTTAATTTCATCACAAGGGACCACCCGTGCTTCGTTCCTCTATCCAGGAACCCTCCTCGAAGACCCGGTCTCTCTCCCTCTATTTATAATACGTCTTCTCACTCTCTTTACCACTCAAAACGGAAAGCTATCAATCAACAATAGGCCAATAGCCACTGCACTTGTCTTTCTCATGGCCTTCTCCTCTGACAGCCTCTCCTGTCTCGACCTTATCCGCTCTCACCTTTTCGGTGAATCCGGACCGCAATCATCCAACCTGATCCTAGAGACAACTCAAACTCAAACCCTTGACGAATCGAGGAAGTACCGGGGTGTTAGACAGCGGCCGTGGGGTAAGTATGCGGCTGAGATCCGTGACCCGAACCGTCGCGGGTCTCGGGTCTGGCTTGGTACCTTCGACTCCGCTATTGAGGCGGCACGGGCCTATGACAAGGCTGCCTTTAAGCTTCGAGGGTCCAAGGCTATACTCAACTTCCCCAACGAAGCGGGATCCTTGTCAGGATTGAAATCCGAATCCGAATCCGAATCGGGATCGGAGTGCCATCTCAGAGTTATACCTCCGATCCCTCTTCCTCCAAAGAGAAAGATAGAGATGGAAGTTGGAGTGGAGAGAAAGTTGAAGAAGGAGAGAACCGACGGTCAAGATTTGACGCCGCTCAGCTGGGAAGGGTATGATCTGAAGGGGATTTTTACCCTCCCGCCTCTGTCGCCCATGTCACCGCATCCGAGTATGGGTCTGTCTCAGCTCATTGTTAGCTAATCGGATCGGGTGCGTTAATTTCCGGACCCAGATACCAGGTGCTATACGTCCCCGGATCCATTTGATTCAGTGGGATTTGGACTCAAGCTGGGGCTGGGGCTGCGAAGGAAATTAATTAGTGCACTGTTGTTTCATTCCTTGGTTCTTTTATTTATTTGTTCATCTGTTTAATATGCTTAGCTGTAATTGCACTTAAGCAGGATGTATATGAAATTACAGCTATGTATTAGAGGTAAGTTAATGAAATCTTTCCTAGCCAATACCTTCAGATATGCCCTTGTGTGTTCCAAATTCAATTTTATCTTATTCATGAGATATCGTTTAGGAAAACTGATCCCTCTCATATCCTAAGAAATATTATTTAGTTGTTAATGGCCTTTTAAATGTTCAACAAACGGCAAGAATATTAGCAACTATAACCACGACTATCTTGAATTATCAATATATTTTCCTTTCCTTTTTTAGGGGAATTTCATGTATATCCTCGAAATTTTTTTGAAATTACGTATTCCTCCTTTTAAAATTCATAATATCATATTTATATTTTTATATTTTAAAAACTTACAAATGTATCTAATTTATTGTCTTTTATATTATAACTCATTTAAATTTTTTGAAGTTCTCATTTTAATTTTTATATAAATAATAAAAAAAACGTAGCAAGTGTAAAAAATGTTCAGTGTTCTAATAGTATATTTGTGACGACAAATGATTTATTTTTTGAATTGTGAGGTACACACAAGTGTATACCTAAATATGGTTGTATGCGTCTGAATTAGAAAAATAAATTGTTTGCCCTCATAAATTGGTCAATTAGATCTTTTACACATGCTATATAATCTTTATTTTTTATTTTTATTTTTAATAAAGGATAAAGTGGCGGTACTTTATAAATTTAAATGAGTTTTAATAAATGAAAAAAACAATAAATTGAATAAATTAGTGAGTTTTTTTTTATTTTAAAAAGGTAAATATGGTATTAAGAATTTTAGAACAAAAATATATAATTTTAGGATGTTGAGGGGTATAGATGATCAATTTTCCTCTGTTTTTAAAGTTTGAGGTAACTAGATATGGATAACTCAAAAAGAATGAATGACCCACTTGAACTTGATGGATGGATTAAATTATAAAATCTGTGGGTTTTTTTATATAATGGATTTATTAAGTCAGCATCTCTTATATATTCCCAAGATTAGGTTTAGAGCCGTGATTAAGTTGTCTTGCTTTGCGTCGGCAATAATTAAGTATCCCCAAACAATACATACAATAATATGATTTTTGGAATACTCTTTTTATATTTCTTTGTAGAGGTCTGAGAGCATCTACATTCTAGCAACTCAAATGAGTTTCTAAATAACTGTTAACTATATTTTTAGAAATTAAGATCTCTAAAGTTTATAATTCTCACATTTCAGATCAAGTGATTTTCTACCTATCTAAAAAAATAGTAAAAATAATCGAAAAAATATAAAATTTGGTTTGCATGTACATATTAATTTTATAATCATGTTGAACGGTTTGGATCGACCGTTAGGATTTTAAAAACTCAAATATTGAGCCGTAGCACGGACCAATCTGTGCTATGCATAGTACCGTAGCCTCACTCTTATATATTTTTATATTTTATTTTTTAGTCACTCTAATTTAAATTTTCTAGTTGAATCCCTGCTCAGTTTCGGTGATCTCCATAAATAGAAGCAGCCAATGGTGGGTATTTAAAATTTGCTCATTCAACCTACTGAGTAAACCTATGACATCACTTTGTTGAAATTATTCTTGCATTGTTTCATTGATTTCATATAAGGACATACTAAAAAATCATTAACTATCATCCTTTGAAACGGTCAGTTGTAGGAAAATTGGATTAGGTCGAACCACCTGTAACCAAAAAAAGGTAGCAATAAACAAATGACCATTATATATTTTAGTGAGGAATTCTTAGGTGCATTCAATGAAAGGAGTATAGATATTGACCGAGCAATTTTTGCTTCAAGCAGCACAGACAGTAGAGCTAAAACAGTGTTACATAAAAAAGAGAACTGTTTTGTCAATATCTTCTATTTGCAAAATTATAATTTAACAAAAGAATACATCTTGTGTATACAGTAGTTTAGAGAATTTTGTAAGAATAAAAAAGTAAATTTTAAAATTACAATTATTTAATTTGTTGTAAATATATATATATATATATATAGAGAGAGAGATGGGCTATGGTGCATTGCAATGCATAGGCCCCTCCGTGCATTGGACTAAAATCGTTGGATTCAAAGTCCAAATGACCGATCCAAACCGTTTATCTTGTTCTCCATATTAATATGTGCTTGGAGACCAAATTTTACATTTTTTGGAATTTTTTTGCTATTTATTAAGCTACTTTGAAAATTGCTGATCCGGGTGAACAGTAAAAACAGTGCAACTAAATTCTGGACCACCGGATCAGACTTTTTCAAAGTGGCTTAATAAATAGTAAGAAAATTCCAAAAAATGTAAAATTTGGTCTCCAAGCACATATTACTATGGAGAACAAGATGAACGGTTTGGATCGGTCATTTGGACTTTGAATCCAACGATTTTAGTCCAATGCACGGAGGGGCCTATGCATTGCAATGTATAATAGCACAATTTTATATATATATATATATATATATATATATATATATATATATATATATATATATATATAGTGCTTGGCTACTATGCTTATATAAGCATATGCCCACATATGCTTAAATGAGCATTTTTGCGTTTCCAATGTTCAAATGGTCGATCCGACCGTTCATCTTGTTCTCCATATTAATATGTGCTTGGAGACTAAATTTTACATTTTTCTGAATTTGTTTACTATTTATTAAGCCACTTTGAAAGTTTCTGATCTGGTGGTCCAGAATTTTGGAAACACTGTTTTTACTGTTCACCCAGATCAGCAATTTTCAAAGTGGCTTAATAAATAGTAAAAAAATTCAGAAAAATGTAAAATTTAGTCTCCAAGCACATATTAATATGGAGAACAAGATAAACGGTCGGATCGACCATTTGAACATTGGAAACGCAAAAATGAGTTATAAGCATATGTGGGAATATGCTTATATAAGCATAGTAGCCAGCCTCTATATATATATATATATATTATTAATGAAATAGTTAGTAGGTATTTAAAATTACTAATAAAAAAAATAATAAAAACATATCTTCTTATATTCGTTAAAATGATGCGTGAGAAAGGACTTCCTAGGGATGCGTGCTTGGAAGCGATATCATTTCAGTTTTTTGTTATAAAAAAATATAAATTTCATTTGAGATGTTGCGATAACAATTTTATTTGCGTTCCCACCCTAAACGGTCTAACTTTTCCTTTTTTTTAATCGTGATTTTGATGTAACGTAGAACGGTTGGACGCACTCCTAAAATTAATATTTATGGAAGCAACTCTTTTGAACATGTCATTATGGAAACAACTATTTTGATTTATTATATTGTAAACCCTGACGATCTAACTAACTTTTTTTTTATCGTGATTTAGTTGAAATTTGTTTGGAATCAGAGACCGAAGAATTCAAACGTAAAATACATAATATGTGACAGCAAAATTTAAATTCAAATCTCTACTACTATAAAGTAAATTCACATCACTACCGGTACCGTAATAGGGTATCTTTTACAATTACTTGATCTGGATCGTTCTTTTTAACTTGGCACGAATCTCAAAGCCCAATAATACTGCCCCCTCTGTCAGCCCGAATCTCAAACCGGCTAGGAGTTGCTTAGCACCCTTTCCCCACCACTATGTTCCGCCCATGCTCCGGAGTAAACTATGAAAAAGATAAGACGAATTAATTAGCGTTGAATTTTGTTTCAATGTAGTCCAAAAAGTATGAGATGATGACCAAGTATAACATTTTAATAAAATAATAAACCGCCGTTTTTTTAATTTATTCATGATTTAAAAAGTTTGAATTATTCATTCTTAATTTGGATAAGTGAGACCACTTCCATTTCCATCAGCATTAATTAATTCCCTATTTCTCGCTCATTTTATTTTCATCAAGTAGTTGGACTTGGACTCTTGGAGGTAGGCTAGCTCTACAATAATTATTCTCTTATTTATTTTAGACTAAATTATGCGTGCACGTAGGGCTGCAAACGAACCAAACCGAATTGAACTTATCCTCAAACAAACTTACCCTCAGTTTGAGTTTGATTTGAATTAATTTCGAACTAAGTTTGGTTTGAATTAATTTCGAACGAACTCAATTTTGAATCGAATTTTTTACGAACGCAATTTCGAACTTTTATGAACTTTGTTACGACTTACGAATTATGACTTATGGCTGGACCATAGTTCGAAATTACAGCACTTCAATAAAAACTCAGGCATTCTGAATTCTAATTACACAGTACACCAAAATTTATATCAAAGTTCATTACAAATACCAAAATTTATATCATTTAGTACAATCAATCAAAGTTCAGTACAATCACAGTATCCACAGTTTTCCAAATAGCCAACATGAGCAACATCACCAAAGTTTTCAAATATCCAAAATATTCAAAATACAATTTAAATATCAATAGAAGTATAGAACAATTACCAAAGTCTCAGAATTTTTACAAAGCCAAATATTATCCTAAATAAAACATTAAAGTTTATTTTCAGCGGAAATCAACGGTTCACGTTTGAGTTAATTTCGAACTAAGTTTTTTTTGGAACTTATTTCGAACGAATTAAGTCCAGTTTGAATTTGGTTTGAACTAATTTCGAACAAACTCAATTTCGGTCAAATTTTTTACGAACTTTTTCGAATCAAACTCGAAGCGAATTACGAACTACGAATTTTTTGTGCAGCCCTACGTGCACGCACTTTGATACGAAGAAATCACGCTTATGCATTGTTCTCTTATTATAGTGTTATTTTTATTTGCTTGCTTGCTTCTAATTTTGTTTATGCTTCGTCCGAATCAACAATATTACTAAAACTGTAAAACATGGACATACAAATTTTTTAAAAATGTAAAATTTAGATCATTTAAAAGTAGTAATTTTATATCTATTAAAAAAACTGCAAAAAATTTCTTAAAAATGTAAAATTTAGTTTGCAAGTACATTTTCGTATGATTATGTTAAACCGTTCATATCAACATATTACATAATTTCATTCATATATTTTTTCTGTTTTTTGGAAAGAACTTTCTTCCATAGCATGTCATTCAATTTAGGCAATTTAGTAGAATTTTATTTTTAAAGAAAACAAATTTCACCTATTTAAATTTTATTAAACTAGTACGGGCACACGAGATAAAGCGCGAGTTCAGGAAAACGGAGTAGGTCCGATGCCCATCCGACCTACTTTTAGGTTCAACGAGCATGATGACCGCCCGATCTAATTTAAGATTTGTGCGCACGAAAATTGAAACAGACATGCCCGAATTTTAAAGCATTTTGCACGAATCTTAAAGTAAATAGACAGTGATTAAACCCATTGAACCAAAGTAGGTCCGATGCCTATCGGACCTACTCTCAAGTGGGAGTTCAGATCCTCCGTATTACTATTACCTCATCGTTTTATTTTGAATTCAGACTGTTCGATCAAAATACAATCCAATTCGGCTCAAACCTGTAATGCACGGATCCCTTTACTTTAAGATTTGTACTAATGTATAATGAATAGACTGATTGAAGCTCAAACAATGCGATCCCTTAAATGATGAATTCATAGAGCGCAATAGCCGCTGATAGTCTTTCATGTTATAAGATACTCCCAGCCAAACCGAATTCGCTTCGAAGACTATTTCTGCAACGGAGGAGCAAGAATCGAGTTCAAATAGTTTATCGGATTCAAATTCATTAGCTAATCGGGTACTTTTAAAAAAAAAAAAAATCTAATTTACTTTCCTAAATTTATCCTGATTGAAAGCATTCAAGTAAATTAGGTTTCTAAATTGAATACACCATAAATTGATGCCAAATACCAATATAAATAAAAATTTGATGAATAAATTTCCAAATTCATACAATTGCAAAGTTGGAGCATTTTTCGTTGCACAATTAAGAAGAATTAATTGATCTCGAACCAGGGGCGAAAGACTTCCATGGAATTGCTACCTTTCAGAATAAAAATGAAATCTTAAAGTAGAGAGCACGCGAGGGATTTTCATTTTGTTTTTTTTTAGAGCGGAGAGTCAGAGATAAGAGTTATAAATTTTTTAAACATGTTCGAAGAGAGATGAGAGCTAGAGAAATAACAGCAGGCCCATTATTATTACAGACCAGATTTCAAAATTGGCCCGTTAATTTTTTTTAACTGAGTATCAACAAATAGTTTTGGGCTTTCCAGAGAGGCGGGGGGTGCAAAATAAAATCCAGGGAGGGGAAGAATTGATCCAAGTCCGTAATTCTCTACATAATTACAAATTTCAGGGAGGGCAACTGCCCCCTCTGGATCTTATTGGGTCCGCCCTTGTTCAAATATAGGGGGGGTCTGTATTGAGATTTGTGTAATATTAAAATAGAGTTAACAGACTAACTCAAATCTCATTCTACACGGTCAGGTATTGCACATAATCATAATTTATTAATAAGGGCGTCACAATGAGTTGGACTCAGCTCAAGATCAGCTTTCCACAGCTATCGAGCAAGTCGAGTGAGCTGAGATTAAGGACCCGGACTAGAATGTTAGCTCAAGATCATCACGAGCCGGTTCAGAGCTAGACCGAACTGGCTCTAGCTCGCTGGACTTTATTGGACCACTATCATACAAATTAAAAAAATAATAATAAAGCTCATCAAACAAAGCATAGTTTGCATCAGATATTCATTTACATAGCTTGAGCATTACTCTTAATTCAAGTGCAACTAAGAAAATCAACTACCATAAATTAAGTTTGCAACTAAATTCATACATACCAAAATACTAAATCTCAAAATTCATACAAACATAGTTCACAAAATAAATTCATGCATACCAAATTCACACAAATTCATGCCTGGTCCGAGTTGGTTCGCTAGCTCACGAGCGAGCTAGGCCCCAGCTCAAACTCATTAATTCTTGACCGAGCTAGTAGCGAGCTGGCTCGTTAACAACTCGATCTACTAACGAATGATCTTTTAGCGAACGAGTCACGATCGATTCGAGAGCTACTTTTTTGCCACCCGAATCATTATGCACAGGCGAATCCAGATTCAATGAATAGGGTCAATTGACCCCATTCATTTTCATTCTTTTTTGTATCTATATCCTATATTTAATATAGTTTATACTAAAATATTATAAATAGTGTGAAATTGACCTCCATTCGTAATAGAAAATTTTTATATACTTGATTCCCATAATCTGAAAGTCTGACTCCACTCCTGATTATACACGACATATGCAGGTCTGCAGCACATTTTTATAATTTCCTGTTGGAAAGCTCAATGCAAGACTTGAAACCTAGCAAGCCCAAATAAAACCTGAATGCTTAATTGAAGAGTTAGGCCCAGAGTGATGTTTTAACCCACATAAAGGGGCCTTCGCAACAGTTCAACCACGCAATTTAGAATGTCATTAACAATATTTCGGATTAGCAGCCCGTTGCTCTGCGTGTCAGGCCCACCAATTAAAACCAAACGATAGAATCTAAACCTACAAGGATAAAACAATCGGCCTGCAAACAAATCATCCCAACTTAACAAAAAAAAACCGGCCCAATCTCCAATCTCCAATCTCTACCAGCTTGGCCATCTTGGGCTTCAAGCACTTCTCCACACTGGAGGAACACTGATGACACCGGCCTGTCTCAGGAATTGAAGCATGGCATCAGGTGCCTTATTGGGGGTCCGGATCCCCTAAAGTAACCCAATCTTTGGGTTTTGGATCGAGACCGTCCGATTCAAATTCGTCGCTCGAGATCGTCTCGGGATTCGAGTTCATCGTCGGAATGTGTGCGCTCACTTTGTGGATAGATTTATTTTTTTCGCGGATTCGAATCGGACGGTCTCGATCAAAAACCAAAAAATTGGGTTACTTCACTGGATCCGAATTGGGCAATTGGTGTATAAAGGAAAGAGTTTCAACTTCTTAACCAGCAAGAGTATGTCTTTTATTATTTTAATTAAAGATTTAACTATATTAACTTTACACTTATTGTGCAATGGATAACAAGGAAAGAGTTTCAAGAGTTGAGAGGTAAACTAGATATATTTAAGTGTTTAGAGCATCTACATCTCTGGTATTATTAGAGTTTTCAATCTGATGTGACAGTTTTTAATTCAATTTCAGAAATATGGAAGAGCTTTTTATTTAGAAATTATGCAATAAAGTTTCTTATTAATAAACTCCATACTGATCAAATGATTGGTTCAAATTATTTCTTCTTTTTAATTTGTTGCTGACGTGGCTTAATAGAAATTCTAAAATTAATTTCAATGATATAAGAGTTAGAAACTGTAGAGACTTTAATTTCTAAAAAGTATTTAACAGTTATTTAAAAACTCATTTCAGAATATATGGGAAAATTAACTCTAAAATTTATGAGTTTAAAAAAAATACATTTTATTTCTTAACTATATAGTCCATCTCTATTTTGAGGTGTCATAAATCACCCAAATGTAACTGCATCAGATTTAAGTGTTAATTTAACCAGTAACACAAATGAATCCCAGTGTGGATGGGCATTATTTTAGTGACCAAATTGGAAATGGTCTTTCAATAATTTTGATCCCACGGTAAAGATATGTGTTTCAAATTTCAACATACCAACTATATGAAAATGATAAATTTATGTTTACACAACATATCCATGACTATTAATAAACAAATTGTGTGAACTACTAACTATTATATATGATGTGAACAGGCTATTTCATTTTCTTTAGAGGTTGGGAGTGATACTATTTTTATAAAACTTATCTCTGTTTAGTTTTATTATATCGATAATTTGCATTTACCTTGGTCTACTCAATTATTATTATTATTATTATTATTATTATTATTATTATTATTATTATTATTATTATTATTATTATTATTATTGGAGTAAATGGAAACATATACAATATTTATTCTAACTAGAAATAATAAATTTATGTTTACACAATATATATCCAACATATCCATGAGACCATGAGACCATGACTATCAATTAGCAAATTAAAAATAGGAGAAACTCAAGGTTGTAGTTGTTAATAAATTCCTCTTTTTGAATTTTGAATTTTCAGATTTTTCTTTCTCCGGATCGAATAATTGATATTTTTTTATTTTTGTTTTTTTTCAGAGAGAGCTTTTTATGTGTTGGTAATACTATGTAAGGTAATGGTAAAAATAACTGTGATCAATGTTTTTTTTATGAAAAGGCATTGTCTACTATGTGGCATCTCCTTTTTTACTTCATCTGGATTGATCACATGAAAGATGAGACCCACAAAGATGCATAAAACAACTTTCGGGATCTAAAGATGTGAAGGCGTCACATTCCTCCATTGTCCATGCAAATTATGAGGTGAATTGAAGAATTGACAGTGGAGCTAAGGAATCCAAAACATTAACAAAGACAGCTGAAGAAGTATAGATATTTCGTAATAAATGTAATGTGTTTTTTGAAAAGATTATTTGATGTTTTTTTTTTCTTTTATTTTTCTAAATCTATGTGGTTGTCTTAATCAAAAGATACATTGATCAAACAAAAAAAATACTTTTTTTTTTTCATAAAGTATATAGGTTCTGTTATACTGTTTGTTGTTTAATGAAGTTTGTTTTAATTCTATTATTCTATTTGTTGTTTTTTAAAATACTATTTGTTCTTGTGATCATTGATGCATTCATCTCATAAACTTGTGGTAGTAAGATAGAGACTGACAGTGGACCCTTCCCTTCCCTGTCAGTAAAATGAAAATGGAATAAATCAGAAAATTCAAAAAGCCCACCTCAGATCCCAGAAGAAAATAGAAGGAAAGAAAAGGCCAGGCCCAAATCAATTTTATTCATGTGAGATCATAGGGACAAATTCTAAATTCAATTGGGCCGAATTTTAAATGAAATATAAATTAAGGGTACAAGTCACCACAATTAATATTTGAAGTACCCGTATGGCCCAATATTTGAAATAAATACATTGCAAATTGAGATAAAATTTGAAACTAGATGGTAATGTTGGTTTGCCGATCAATGTACATAAACAAGCAATACTTGCACTAAATGACTTGTCAAGAAAATTGTGAATAATACACTGTAGTAAATAAACCAACCTGTAATCTCTGCATAGGAAAGGACTTGAAATATCGTACTTTGAGTAATTGTTGAGCATAGGAATAAATACATGGACTTGGATTTAAAGCATAAATCAGAAAAATATTTTTTTGAAACTCGTATATATTGTTAAAAGTCTGTCATTCTACAATCATTCTGCAATTATTTTTGTGAATCCGATCTGAAAAGATCTGAATTCAGTAATTTATTTTAAAATGTCTGATATTCAATCCATGATAGTCCAAATTTCGAAGGGTGAATGAATAAAAGTGATTATTTTTCAATACTAAGAATCTATATCTATTGGGGCAATAGAAATTTATCTTCTTTCGTTACTATCTTTCACATGAGGAGGGATCAAGTTACAACAAATTTGAGTTACAACAAAGTTACAACAATTATTTTTTTTATTTTCAAAGTTCAAATCGTCGATGTCGATCCAAACCGTTCAACATGATTATCTAAATAAAATATGCTTGCAGATCGAATTTTACAGTTTTTTGAATTTTTTTACTATTTATTAAGATGGGTATAAAATTCAATGGTCTGAATATGACTATTTTTTGTAAAATACTTAATAAATAGTAAACAAATTAAAAAAAAATGTAAAATTTGATCTGCAAGCACATTTTATTGTGGAGATCATGTTGAACGGTTTGGATCGACGATTTGGACTTTGAAAATAAAAAAAATAGTTGTAACTTGATCCCTCCTCCTTTCACATTTATTATATGCATATTTGCACAACAAACGCATGAGTTCCTATTCAAGTTCATATTAAACTATGAATTACATTTCCTTAATGTAATGTGCGTTTTCTAGCTCTATCTTATATAATATAAACATATACTCATATATATGATATTTTTATTAGTCATTTCCTCAGCCCTCTAACATACACTTGAAATAAAATATAAGTTCTTTTTTTTCTAATAAATAGAGCAATTAAATTTAATTTAGAGATTTAATTTAAAAATAAAATTTTCAACTGAATTTAGCTTAATGAAGTATTGGAGGAAATTAAATCTGAATGGAAATTACAAAAACCGCAGTGTTATGATTTAAATATTAATTCAACTTTTTAAGATCTTGATATTGTGTTTTATCTCTAATATTTCTTTTACATGCCACTATTAAGTATTTGTATCTTTAAAGAAATAGATATTTTATTTTTCACTTACTATTTTTCACGTTTAATAGATACATATTTGCACAATAAATGCGAGTTCCTCCTCGAATTTGTATGAAACTATGAAGTACATTGCATACATGTGATATGTGTTTTCTAGAATTGTTTAAATAATTTAAGTATACACTCATCTTATATGATGTTATTACTAGTATTCCTCAACCATTCAATATACATTTGAAATCAAATAAAAGTCTTTTTCTAATAAATAGAGCAATTTAATTTAGAGATCTAATTTAAAAATAAATTTGCAGAGTAATTTAGCTTAATGAAGTATTGGAAAAATCAATTATGAATTGGAAATTAAAATCACTGTAGCATTATGATTTAAATATGTTATTCTAAGCAATATTCTTATTACGTTGTTTGACTAATTTGCAAAACATATAATTATTAAATTTAATAAATTCTTTGTTTGAGTAAGTTTGCAGGTTCATAATAATTTAAATTGCAAAATTAAATTGAAGAACCGAAGAAATCAACAAGACATTACGAAGATTATAGAATTGTAATATCAAATAGAAAAGTAAAGTAAATTTGAGATTATTGATTTCTGAAACTATTCGTTTGGAACGGAAGCAAGCCGTTCAGCACAGAATGATTCCGAACGGATAAAAAGCGTTCAATACAGAATAATTAAATTCCAGGTTAGCAACCGTTCTTAGAAGATTTTCATACCTCACAGATTGTTTCGTTCAGAACGGTTGCCAATCGTATGAACGTTACTCATGTAACACAGAATTGTGATGAAATATATTATTCATTCAGAACGAGCAGAAATGTTCTGAATGATTAGTTTATAAATCAAAAAGACAAAAATCCTAATTTCAATATTTTGCATTATCTGTTCGAACGGAACTTTGCCGTCTGAATGGATTGGTTCAAATACCTAGATCTGAAGCTCTCTCTATAAATAGAGTTAATACCCCAATTCAGATTTTAAGCCAGTGTTCGTGTTTTTCTATAGCTTATTTATGAACCCTAATACACCTAATTTGATTGCAAGCATACAATCTTGCCAAGTAGTATTTCGGGTGTCGAATCCACAGGGACAACTCGTAAAGTACTGGTTCTCACCAATTCATTAAGCTAGACAGACAAAGTTTGAGTTTGTTTCTAAATCTAATTAAATCAAAGGAAGCAAATAATAAAAGTCTTGGGTCTGATTCAAGAGTTGGAGTTCCAGGGGCTTCGGCATTCCTATCCACTAGGGTCTCAATCTACTCGATTAGTGTTCCTAAAGCATACGTGGGTGTTTCTAAAGTGATAATAGCGTGCACTTCACGGTTAAGTACCTCGTGAGCTAATATCGAACTTTTAGGTTACCTCGGACTTCTCGGTTAAGTACTTCGTCCTAATAACCTATTCTTTACTCTTTTCGTTCGGAGAGTTAACACAAGTGATTTTTAGTCATTGAATAAATCCCTAAATCCATGTATTGGAGGAGTAAGGTTAAACCACACAATCCATGCATAAATCAAGTATTAAAAGAGTAAATCACTAATAGTCAATAAAAACCACAAATCGAGTAAGATAGAGAGCACCTAGTTTCGAGTTTTACATGCCATCGCCCCTAGAGAGGAGATTAGCCTCTCATAAGGGCGAGAATAGTCACAAATGGGAGAAATAGTTTGTTACCAAAGTCTAGAGAAAGGAAAATAGAGTAGAGAATGCAAATCCAAACACAAATCTCTTCTCCCTTGAGTTTCTCCTTCTCCAAATCGCCCTAGATCTGAAAACCTAGCTCTTGAGGTCGTTCCCAGCTGAGAAGAGAGTGAGAAATGTGAACTGCCCCCTTTTGGGGAAGGAGGTTCGGGCTTTTAGAATGGGTCTGGACCTGTAGCAGCCCAAAATTCGGAAACTGTGAAGAATTTGCGGGTCGCAATAATGGAAATTGCGGGTCGCAATCATGGTGCAGAATTGTGGCAGTGAGCTGTCTAGGTTCCGATCGTGTCCGGACTTGCTCCAAATTCTTCCCATTTACTTCTAGAACCTGAAAATACATGAAAGCATAGCAGTATCTTGAACTTGGTGCAATATCTAAACTAAATGGTTTTAAACCAATAAAAAGGGGATATATTTAGAGACCAAATCCTACCAAAAAGATATATGAAATTTAGGCTTATCAAAATTCCCCCAAGCTTAGTTCTTGCTTGTCCCTAAGCAAGTCTTAGCTCGAGAGCTGAGGGCTGGTCTCTCAACTAACCAAGTTCAAAAGAAAAGTCATAATCCTACATGCAAAAGATGGTGGTTGTTTTGAAAAGTCATGATAAACTTCTTAAAGGAAAAAAAACTCTCAAATTCACATGACATTTGCTCGGATAATTTGAAATTTTTTTTTTTTCGGGGATTCTCTATCATTTTCGATTCACTCCACGGGTGTCTTTCCTGAGTATACCCCACAGACATTAGTTCTTGTTTGTACTTTATAATTTTCGAAAGAATCGCGAGTTTCTTAATTCTAGCCCCCCTACAAATGGAGCCTTTCACTCAAAAATTTATCCAATGAAGTTTGAAAGAAAAATTCATGTTAATCCTGAACCTCGCGCTTTTTACTTCGAATTGACTTCGAATTCCTTTGAAATTTTCAATTTCTGCGCTCTTGAGGCTGCCTCGTGCCGTATGTGGTATATTTGCCCGTGGACTAAGTCCTAGCACTTATAAAGGCTTAGAGTTCACTTCTTTTCTTTCTCTTTTTTTTTTTTTTTGTGTGTCGAGCGTGTAGCTTCGCGTGCAACACGCAACCAAGTGGGATCCTAATAATGAATTAGTCACATTGATTTTTGGATCCTCCGGCTACTACACCACTCTCTCTTGATTAGTCACATTAATTTTTGGATTTTTGCGGGTTCGGTTCCAATTGTAGGAAAAGTCAAAATTCAAAAACTTTTAATTCCAAGAAAATCATAAAGTGCCAAACCTTAACTTCTATCGTGGTTTCCAATTCCATTCACCGTGGGTTAGTTTAGAAATGGTTGATGAATTTTCTTTGGGGATAAACAAGATAAATTCCTTTGAGATTTTTTTTTTCTTTTCAAAATTTTTCAGATTTTTCAAAATTTTCCACCGAAACGTAAAAGAAAATAAAGAAAGTAAATAGAAGTCATGCAAACCCTACATGCAAATGCAGATACAATCTCAATTTTCCTCCCCCAAACTTAAACCGAGCATTGTCCGCAATGCTCCAATCAAGTCATAAAGCAAAAGGAATGAGACATGAAAATCTTACAATGGGTGATGGTGATGTTGCGGGGGTCGACTCAAACGGGTCCCTCGCGTGGCGGGGGCATGTGAGGTGGCTGTGGTCCCTGCTGTTGAGGGCGGCTGCGACGTCGAGGTTGCCGAGCGGGCATCTCCTCCTCCTCGTAGTCACCTTGCTCCAAATGCCAAGTATGCATGCGGTGAGTGAGGTGCCATGTCGCATGCAAGAGTTGGTCTTGCGTTTCATTGTACTGCTGCATTTGGGTGTAATCGTCGTGGAGTTGACACAACTTGGCATAGATCATGGCATTGCTAGGGTCGCCTATTGGTGGGTTGTGTTGTGTCTAGGCTGAGGTGCCGGCTTCGGAGGGATTTGTCGATGGATGATCTTGCTGGGATGGTGCTGCCGTGGAGGCGGCGGGTCCATGCACGAGCCAGGTGGATGGGTCACTCGCGTCAAATTGTGTTGGCAACGGCAGTTGCGCTTTTTCTCCGTTGTGCCCCAGAGTGTAGTAGAAAGGCCCTTTCCATTGAATCAACCTCATCGCCATTAATGCGGCGATGTCAAGCGAGGTGGTCCCTTCGACCACGGTCCGGTAGGCGGGGGTTCCGTCGATCACCTTAAAATGCATGGAAATCAAGGTGACGATGCCCCCCACCGAAATATCCCCTCCCCGTCTCGGATTCTCGGCCACCCGCTCTAGATGGCGGAGAACAAAATGCCCAACATTTGGATCATAATGGTTGCCCGGAAGGTCGGTATTAAGCATGCACGCCAGAAAATACAAATCATATTTATTCAAAGTGGAGGAGGTCTCACCCCGACCGAAAATGGTGGACGCTAACGCTCGTTGAAGGCATCGTAGAACCGGGTGTTGGATTTGGCTTGCCCTGAGGTCAGATCGCGGGCCGCCAAATATTTTTTCTTCGAATTCGTCCTGAGGCATGTTGTCGGGCCATTCAATGGAGGTGCCCCTGGAGTGGGGGTTTGTTTTTAGGAGCTCATTGAGGGTAGAGACTGTGAGGGTTCGCTGTGTGCCATCCAATTGGAAACGGCACTTGGAGTAGTCGTCGGTGCACGAGAATGTGGCAAGGAACTCGTAGGTGAGGGTCCGGTAAGAGAGGAGCTCGGTTGAGAGGAAATCCCACAGGAAGAGTTTATTTGCAAGTCGCTTGACCGGGTGATAAATGTCAAGGAAGGTAAGCAGGTCGGTGTCTAAAAAGCGAGAAGGTACAAGCCGGCGCTGCTGTAGAGCTAAGAAACGGTCCTTGGCTTCGACGGTGCGGAACCGAAGGCCGAAATTTGCTTTAACGTTCTCCGGCCACTCTTCCTCTGGAACATTAGCGAGGGGGTGTGGTTTTTGGGTAGGCCCCCTGCTCGAGCTTTCTGTCGAGGTTTTTCTTGGGCGCTTGGCGGCTGCGCGGCGAGGAGATGCCTCCATTTGGGGGTTTTCGGATCCGGGTCGGAGAGAGGGAGTAGTGGTGGGTGGGGGTCGGTGGGAAGAGAGGGTTTGGCGCAGGCAAGGTCTTGGCGGGAGGAGACGGCGGCTCTGCGCAGTGGGTCTGAGCGGGAGAGAGGAAGAGGGTAGTGGCGGCTGGAAAGGAGAGAAAGAGAGAGAAAAAACGGACCCCTCTCTGGGGTGATTTAGGCCTCATATTGCGACCCGCAAAATTTTTTTTTTTTTTTTAAAGTACAAGCCCTGTCTGGCCTCTGGTGTGATTTGGGTCCCTTATTGCAACCCGAAAGAAACAAGATTGCGGCCCGCAATTTGTGCCCCATTTCAGTCCAGAGAGCGAAAACAAAAACCTTCAAGTACCCAGCCCTCTCTGCCTTCCAGAGAAAGAAAACAGAAACAAAAACAACAAACAACAATAAATATGCCTGTGTTGCCTTCCAAAATTCGCTCTGTTTAATGTCGTGAGCTCGACTCTCCTTTGTATCACCTGGATGGTGCATCGACGAGAGACACATCCATTTTGTCTCCTATTGGTTCCCCTTGGGTGTAGTGCTTGAGTCTTTGTCCGTTTACCTTAAAAATCCCAGTCCGTTCACTCCAAATTTCCACCGCTCCATGATTAAACACTCTTTTCACTTGAAACGGTCCGTGCCATCGAGACCTCAACTTGCCAGCGAAGAATTTGAGACGGGAATTAAACAACAACACCCATTCCCCTTCCGTAAATGTCCTCCTTAGAATGTGTTTATCATGCCAATTCTTCGTTTTCTCCTTGTAAAGCTTTGCATTTTCGTAGGCTTCTAAACGCAATTCTTCAAGTTCGTGTAAGTCCAAAATTCTTTTTGCACCCGCAGCCTTCATATCTAAGTTAATGGCCTTTATCGCCCAATAGGCTTTATGTTCCAACTCCACGGGGAGGTGACATGGCTTACCATACACAAATTTAAATGGGGTCATACCGATGGGAGTCTTGTATGCTGTGCGATATGCCCAAAGCGCCTCATCTAGTCTCATCGACCAGTCTTTTCTAGTGCGGCACACCAATTTCTCCAAAATATTCTTAATTTCGCGATTTGAGACCTCTACATGTCCATTCGTTTGCGGGTGGTACGGCGTAGCCACTTTGTGTTTTACTCCGTATTTGGACAAAAGGCTTTCGAATTGCCGGTTTATGAAGTGCGAACCGCCATCACTAACCACGACTCGAGGAACACCGAATCTCGGGAAGATCACCTTTTGAAATAGGCGCTTAACTGTCGCAGAATCGGCTGCCGCACTTGGGATTTCCTCTACCCACTTGGACACATAGTCTACAGCCACTAGTGTGAATTTATAATTGCATGAGCTAGGGAATGGTCCCATGAAGTCCACTCCCCACACATCGAATAATTCGACTTCCAATATATTATTAAGTGGCATCTCATATCGCCGTGTAAGATTCCCCATTCGCTGGCACTTATCGCACGCTTGCACATAGTTCTTGGCATCTTTGAAGAGAGTTGGCCAATAGAACCCGGCTTGAAGGATCTTAGCCGCGGTTTTATTTGTTGCTGCGTGACCACCGTATGGTGCGGCATGGCAATGAAAAAGTATGGACTCGACCTCCTCACTCGGAACACATCGACGGTGGATGCCGTCAACCCCCAACTTAAAAGGGAGTGGGTCATCCCAGTAATAGTGTTTCACATCGGCGAAGAACTTCTTCCGTTGTTGGTAAGTGAGCTCGGGAGGCACAATGCCACAAGCGAGAAAGTTCACGAAATCAGCGTACCATGGTGATTCGAGTCCTTGCACCCGATACAATCGCTCCTCGACAAATGAGTCATCAATTGGTAATTCTCCATCCGTCACCACTGGTTTAATGCGGGACAAATGATCGGCCACTGAATTTTCAGTCCCCTTTTTGTCCCTGATCTCAAGATCAAATTCTTGAAGCAAGAGAATCCAGCGAATCAATCGGGGTTTCGCATCTTTCTTGCTCAGTAAGTACCTGATTGCGGCATGGTCGGTGTAGACTATAACCTTTGACCCTGCCAAATAAGGGCGGAATTTGTTAATGGCAAACACCACCGCGAGCAGCTCTTTCTCTGTTGTGGAATAATTCATTTGGGCCTCATCCAGCACTTTGCTCGCGTAGAAGGTTACGTGTGGTTTCTTGTCTACTCGCTGTCCCAAAACTGCACCGACTGCATAGTCGCTTGCGTCGTACATAATTTCGAAGGGGAGACTCCAGTCGGGTGGTTGAAGAATGGGTACCGACACGAGGGATTTCTTCAACTTATGAAATGCATCAAGACATTTTTCGTCAAATTCAAAGGTTGTATCCTTCATGGTCAGATTAGTCAGAGGCTTGGCAATTTTCGAAAAATCTTGAATGAAACGACGGTAGAAACCCGCATGCCCCAGAAAACTCCTAACTTCTTTTACACTTGTCGGGGGTGGAAGTTTCTCAATCACCTCAACTTTGGCTTTATCCACCTCCAAACCCTTTTCTGAGATCACATGTCCGAGTACTACTCCCTCTTGTACCATGAAATGGCACTTCTCCCAGTTTAATACCAAATTGATCTCTTCGCATTTTTGTAGAACTTTAGAGAGGTTGGTCAAACACTCGCCAAAAGAGGTGCCATATACCGAAAAATCGTCTATGAAAACTTCCATGCAATTCTCGATTAAATCTGAAAAGATCCCCATCATTGCTCTCTGAAAGGTAGCCGGCGCGTTACAAAGACCGAAAGGCATCCTTCGGTATGCAAACGTCCCATACGGGCAGGTGAAAGTAGTCTTTTCTTGGTCCTGGGGTGAATGGGTATTTGAAAGAACCCGCTATACCCATCTAAGTAGCAAAAGAAGGAGTGTTTAGCGAGCCTTTCGAGAAGTTGGTCAATAAAGGGAAGTGGAAAATGGTCTTTTCTTGTTGCCAAATTAAGCTTTCGGTAGTCTATACACATTCTCCAGCCCGTGACTACCCTCGTCGAAATTAATTCACCTTGATCATTATTCACCACGGTAGTTCCACCCTTTTTCGGCACCACGTGTATCGGGCTCACCCACTTGCTATCCGAAATCGGGTAAATAATACCCGCATCTAAGAGCTTGTGAATCTCTTTCCAAACTACCTCTTTCAAATTTGGATTCAATCTCCTTTGTGGTTCGATTGAGGGTTTATGGTCCTCCTCCATGTGGATGCGGTGCATGCAGATCGAAGGGCTAATTCCTGTGAGGTCCTCTATCGTGTACCCAAGTGCCTTGCGGTGTAATCTTAATACAAGAAGGAGTTCATCGGTCTGGTCTCGGTTGAGGTTTGCGTTGACAATCACAGGATAAGTTTCGTTCGATTCGAGGTATTCGTAGCAGAGAGTAGGTGGGAGGGGTTTCAATTCGACCTTTGGTGCTTCGGAATTCGGCTTGGAAGGTTCAATATTGGCTTGAAAACTCTCTTTCTGCGACCCGAGATCTTGAAAAACTGACCCACAATCTTCAACGATTGACTGCATGCTCTCTGCCTCTGAAATGACCTCTATTTGCGGCCCGCAATTTTCTGAATGCGACCCGAAATCTTGATGCTGAGGTTGGTTTTCATCGTTTCTTGGGGCCGTAAAATCCTCCAAAAATACGAGCAGTTCTTCAAGGTTGGTGATTTCCGTTTCTCCATCGGGATTAGTTATTGCATGCCACAGCGGATCAAGTTCTTCCGCCACCATGGCGTCGATTACATCAATCCTGCAAATGTCATCTCCTTTAGAAGGATATTTCATAGACTTGTTTACATCAAAAGAAATTTTTTCCTCTCCAACCTCAAATGTGAGTTTACCATTTTTAACATCAATTAGGGCTCCCGCAGTTGCTAAGAAAGGACGACCCAATAAAAGTGGAATTTGGGTATCCTCTTCCATTTCTATCACTACAAAATCTACGGGAATGTAAAACTTACCGACTCGGATTGGTAAATCCTCAACAATACCCAAAGGTAGCCGAACCGACCTATCGACAAGTTGCAAAGATATGCGGGTCGGTTTCAATTCATTTACACCAATTCTATCATACACAGACTTTGGCATAAGACTTACGCTTGCTCCAAGGTCACACAGAGCTTGGTCGAATTTGGTATTACCGATGGAGCAAGGTATAGAAAAACTACCTGGGTCACTTAACTTAGGAGGAAGTTTATTCAATACCATAGCACTAACTTTCTCGGTCAAAGAAACCGTTTGTACTTCCTCGAGCTGCCTTCGATTGGACAAAATTTCTTTAAAGAATTTCGCATAAGTTGGAACTTGAGTCACAACATCGGTAAATGGTACATTGACATACAATTGTTTCAACAATTCTACAAATTTACCGTATTGTTTGTCCAACCTGGTCTTGGCAAGTCTCTCAGGGAAAGGAACAAACCTGTGCGGAGGTACGTACTTGGGTACGCCCTCCTTTACCTGTCTTTGCTGAACTGTACCGTCTTTTGCGACCCGCGAAGAATCTTTGCGACCCACAATTTCTACGTTGACATCCTCCAACGGTGTTGACCGGGGCTGAGTTTGTCCCTCCTGCTTCTCGGGCTCATCTTCCTTAGGCATTTCGGGTTCCTTGTATGAGAGCCCACTTCTAAGAGTTATAGCTTTGATATGTTCTCTCGGATTATCTTCGGGCTTCGGCGGGAGTTGCCCTTGTTGGCGCGAAAATGACGCGGCCTGTTGAGCTATTTGGTTCTCCAACAACTTGGTTTGAGTTGTAAGCATATCTACCTTGGCACCCATACTACTCATTTGATGGGCTCATCATTCTTTTTACCTTGGGCCTCAATAAAATTTTCCATCATTTTTTCTAAATTTGATTTTTGAGACCCCCCTCCATACTCAAACTGACGCTGACTAAAACCTGGATTTGGTCGAGTTTGATTCTGGTTCGGTGCGTTTTGGTCATTTTCCACGAGAAATTCGGATGGTTCCTCCAACCGGGATTGTAAGTATTTGAGTAAGGGTTGTTTTGGGGCTTAAAATTGTTATTCAAAGCATTCACTTGCTCCACTTCCCCTTCATTTGACATTCCCAAAGTGCAATTAATAGGCAAATGGTCCACACCACCACAAATGGCACAAGGATCGAATTGACTTACAGCGGAGACATTCGTTTGATCGAACTTCCTTTGCAATGCATCCATTTGCGTACTAAGCTTACTTAAGGCATCAGTTTCATATCGGCCCGGTGCTCGGATAGTTCCTCTCTCGGATGACCATTGGAGTTGGTTGAGAGCCATTTCTTCGATGAGATTGAATGCGTCTGCTTGGCTCCTGTTCATCAAACTCCCACCTGCTGCTGCATCAATATTCATCCTAGTGTTATATGTCGATCCTTCATAAAAAGTTTGCAAAATAAGCCATTTCTCAAGACCATGGTGAGGGCATAGACGCAAAAGTTCCTGATATCTATCCCATGCCTCACTAAGCGACTCTCCTTCCCTTTGTTTGAAATTTGTAATTTGATTTCTCAAAGCGGCAGTTTTGGAGGGAGGAAAGTACTTAGAGAGAAATGCGTTAGACATTTCGGGCCAGGTGGAAACCAATGCGGGTGCTAAAGACCTCAACCAATTTTTTGCCTTATCTCTAAGTGAAAATGGAAAAACCCTAAGTTTAATTGCATCATTAGAAACACCATTCATCTTAAGAGTATTGCAAATTTCTTCGAAAGTCGCTAAATGTTGGTTTGGATCTTCGTGTGCTAGACCGGAGAATTGGTTCTGAGAAACCATGTTTATCAGGGCCGGTTTGAGCTCAAAGTCATTAGCGGCTATGTTGGGTACTGTGTAACCCATTCGAACTCCTGTGGCTTTAGGTGCCGAGAAGTCCCGAAGCGGACGGTTGTCAACAATGTCTGCCATTGTCGGCTCCTCGAAAGCTAGTCGCCGAGGTCTGATTGGGGTTGGGGAAGTTACCCTCTTAGTTCCTCGTAGTCTTCTCCTTTGGTAGACAAAACGATTGGGATTATCGGCCAGAGTGAATCCTGCAAGAGAAAAGGAGAAGAAAAGAAAAGAAAAGAAAAGAGTGACCCAAAGAATCAAAAGAACAGTAGAATAAAAGAAAAATGTCTAGTCTTAATTACCAAAGCTAAAACCAATATTTACCGTTGTCCCCGGCAACGGCGCCAAAAGCTTGTTCGTGTTTTTCTATAGCTTATTTATGAACCCTAATACACCTAATTTGATTGCAAGCATACAATCTTGCCAAGTAGTATTTCGGGTGTCGAATCCACAGGGACAACTCGTAAAGTACTGGTTCTCACCAATTCATTAAGCTAGACAGACAAAGTTTGAGTTTGTTTCTAAATCTAATTAAATCAAAGGAAGCAAATAATAAAAGTCTTGGGTCTGATTCAAGAGTTGGAGTTCCAGGGGCTTCGGCATTCCTATCCACTAGGGTCTCAATCTACTCGATTAGTGTTCCTAAAGCATACGTGGGTGTTTCTAAAGTGATAATAGCGTGCACTTCACGGTTAAGTACCCCGTGAGCTAATATCGAACTTTTAGGTTACCGCGGACTTCTCGGTTAAGTACTTCGTCCTAATAACCTATTCTTTACTCTTTTCGTTCGGGGAGTTAACACAAGTGATTTTTAGTCATTGAATAAATCCCTAAATCCATGTATTGGAGGAGTAAGGTTAAACCACACAATCCATGCATAAATCAAGTATTAAAAGAGTAAATCACTAATAGTCAATAAAAACCACAAATCGAGTAAGATAGAGAGCACCTAGTTTCGAGTTTTACATGCCATCGCCCCTAGAGAGGAGATTAGCCTCTCATAAGGGCGAGAATAGTCACAAATGGGAGAAATAGTTTGTTACCAAAGTCTAGAGAAAGGAAAATAGAGTAGAGAATGCAAATCCAAACACAAATCTCTTCTCCCTTGAGTTTCTCCTTCTCCAAATCGCCCTAGATCTGAAAACCTAGCTCTTGAGGTCGTTCCCAGCTGAGAAGAGAGTGAGAAATGTGAACTGCCCCCTTTTGGGGAAGGAGGTTCGGGCTTTTAGAATGGGTCTGGACCTGTAGCAGCCCAAAATTCGGAAACTGTGAAGAATTTGCGGGTCGCAATAATGAAAATTGCGGGTCGCAATAATGGTGCAGAATTGTGGCAGTGAGCTGTCTAGGTTCCGATCGTGTCCGGACTTGCTCCAAATTCTTACCATTTACTTCTAGAACCTGAAAATACATGAAAGCATAGCAGTATCTCGAACTTGGTGCAATATCTAAACTAAATGGCTTTAAACCAATAAAAAGGGGATATATTTAGAGACCAAATCCTACCAAAAAGATATATGAAATTTAGGCTTATCAGCCAGCCACCTCTCAAATTCAAAAAGTACTAATTATGTGTTCTTGAGAGCTTAAACTTCAATATTCATTTGATAATCTCAAATTCACTTGACTAATCTACTCTTGTATCTAGTTAGAGTGTTCGGTGTGTTGTTTCTATAGTGTGGAGATCTACTTTAGTGCCCTTTTCGAATAGCCATGTGACTTTCCGCTTGTAGGGCATTAAGGCCTCACCGGCTCGACTGTTTGTGCTCACCATATAACCATAGTTGTGTGGATATCCTCTTTGTTAGGACTCTCCAACTCGAGTTTCTAGGCTCACCTTGTACACGAGTTAGGCCATGACTTCCTGCTTGTGTTGAGCTCACGGATCACGAATTGTATAATTTCTTTTTAGGTATTAGAAAAGACACGCTGACGAGGTTTGCGTCACTCTGGAGACGCATGCATTTTAAGCCGAACTTCGTTATCATTACACGTGTCAATTTCTCTTACTCTTATCTATTTACATTTGATTGATTGATTAATTGCGGTTTGTTATTAGTTTAAGTACTTTCATGAAAAACGTTTAAGGTTTTTTAAGACATCGTATTCATCTACCATTAGAAACAACAAAATTTATTCATGCCTCCACTTTATTCAGCATGAACAATATTCATGCCTCCACTTTCCGGTGCGTGACCTTAACTACAATTTATGTAGTTACTAATTATTTTTTTATTTACTCCAAAATTTTATGCACGTTGTAAAAACATTGATATTTCAATAAAGGTTTTTAAGGAAAGAAGTTGTTGTGAAGCAAATTAATATTTGTTTAAAACAAAAATGATGGTAAAAATGTAAATTGCAGAACTTGCAACTAGCATGATTCACTTATTAACAACTGTAATAATGAGCACTTTATATATTAGCACACGAGTATTTTTTTTTTTTTGTGATATTTTGTCTAAGTTCACTCGTAGTCATACAAGCCGTATTAATTGTTATCATCTAATTTACTTGTATGTGTCCGAAACTTTGAAATCCATCTCCTTCCATCATCATCATCATCATCATCATCATCATCATAATTGTTATATTTGTCGTCGTCTTTATTATTATAATTAAAGAATCCATCGTCCGGCACCAATCGTAGATTGAAGAGGAAGTAGATTATTTGATCAACTACGTGAGGTTTGAAGAGGAAGTAGATTATAGTTTTTTCAAATCATAAAAGCTACAATATAAGATAAAAGTTCACTAATTCAGCTACGACCGTTATAGCTATAATAACTTATCTCTATTATCGCTATGATTGCTATGCTACATGAACTTCTTTTTTATTTATTTTTTGCAATTTGCATGTGTTCCTATACTTCTGTTCTTATTTGTGATGCTACATGGTTTCCTATGCTAGATATGCTAAATCAAACTCTATGCTTATGTTTCTATTTGTGATTTAGTCTCTCCTTTTATATCGGAAAATATTAAAATATTAATTCTTCCTTTTGCGTGCTCTTCGTCTAGTATTCACTTGTAAAATTATTACCCTTCGTTTCAATTGAAAACTGATTTTGATTATTGTAATATGTAAAATAATCAACTAGGTACTGACTTTCGTTTCACTTGTAAAATTAATTGTTCTTCATCTATTATAATCTGTAATACGAGATATGAACTATTAAATAATATTATTTTGTAGATCTTTTTTTATTTCTTATTTACATGATTGAAAAAAATATTAGACTTAAATTAGTTGTCATTTGATTCTATATTTCTATTAATTATCAACATTATCAACATTGGGGAATTGTGATCCTACCATTACTGGAATCGCAGTTTCAAATTGTGATAGCTTTTTTGTTTAGCATCTTCGTGACAACGCAATAATCGCTATTTAGAACGTAACACGTATTTTTTAAAAAAAAAAATTTAATTTGAAAACAACGGAACTAATTCTGAATTATTTTATTTACCATCTTAAAAATTAAAATTATAAGAGAAGAAGAAAATTTACTCAAAGTCGAAGGAATTCGTGGTGAAAATGAAATGTAATTCTCTTTCTCTCTTCGATCGGTCTCTACTTATAGTTACCAGGCAAGCAATTTGAAACTGCGATCATAATAATGATAGGATTGCAATTTGAATCTGTAGTACCTATCTGGGGTCATGGTTTGAAACTGGTACCACAGTTTCAAATTACGATCCCGGTAAAAATTAAATTTTCTAGAAAAAATGATTAATTGGTTTTTTTTTTTTTTAAGGTGGTAAATAAAAAAAATTCGGGATCAAATTTCGTTCCTTTGTTAAGACTTTCTAACTAAATTAGTTTTTTTTTGTGTACTAAATCATAAAGAGTATTTACATTTACATCCACTGGTGAAACAAATTCAACTGCAATTATGATTTAATCTACATTTACTTTGTACATTAATTCAGACAGAGAAACTTACGCGTGAACAAACATAGATCTGATAAGTTTGTGACTGTTCAACTGCCTTTTGAGAAAAAGTAAGAAAGAAAGAAAGAAAGAAAGAAAGGTGTTGATTATCCGATAAAGATGAAGGCACGAGGGGAGATGAAAAAAAGATGTGAAAACGACGAGAAGAGGTGATGAGGTCATGAATCAAGGGCACAATAGCACATGGTTTGTTAATGCACTCAGCCTTATAGCTGTAGTTCGTGGAAACCTAGTCAAATTTTGTTCTTTTGCGATTGCTTTTTTTTTCATTTCTCAAAGATGTGCAGCCGAAAATTCAGATCCAGTGCAATAGCGAACTGAATAGAATGAGATCTGGAGGAGCTAGTCCCTGCATTAAAAATGTTGAAACAATATATTGATAATTATATTTGATAAAGTCGTCTCTTTCTATCATGATTCATGCACCACCTTCACCTTCTCTCACGATCCTCACAATTATCTGTAAAAAAGCCTATTAATTACCAGAATAAAACTGAAAATGGAATCCGATGCGATGCTAAACTTTGTTAATTACATCCCACGGTCCCACCATCCCAAGGGAAGGAAGGGGGGTCAAATTAAATGCGGTTTTTACTAAAGCAGCGCACGCACTTGTACTTTTTTCCCGGTTAATTAGATCCGCCGGTGTGAAAACAGATCAATGCCACGTGTCGCCTCATTATTTGATTCTGACTTAATACGGGTTAAGTCAAGCTTTTCCTCTGTAATCAAATCAAATGTAATTGGGGGCGAATCTAGCGCCAATCCCTCTTTAGCGAATAGCAATTTTGATGTGCTTGCTATGTTTCTTGATTGATAGAACAAAAGTAGTCTGTAAATAATATGGATGTTTGCTTCTATTATATCCGACGGTCCAGATCTACGCTTGACTACGGATCTTCAACATTGTCCGTACGATTGAACGAGACCTTAAATGCTCCAAACTGAGAGCAACTAGCCAGTAAGTATGTTTTAAAAGAAAATAAATAAATAAATAAAACAGAGTTGAGCACTTGAGTGAGACTGTGAGAGAGAGGTTTAAGCCTTTTTAAAACAAAACCCACTCGTTTGCATTTCCTTTTCGAGTTTGGACCCCCGTCACTTTCCCCTCATTCCCATTTCCCCACTCTCCACTCTGCTCCGATGGGGTGCGCAGCGTCGCGAATCGAGAACGAAGACACCGTCCGGCGGTGCAAGGAGCGGCGCCGCCTCATGAAAGAGGCGGTGCACTCTCGCCAGCTCCTCGCCTCCGCCCACGCCGACTACCTTCGCTCCATGCGTCTCGCCGCCGCCTCCCTCTCCCGCTTCGCCGCTGGGGAACCTTTCCTCTCCATCTCCGGCTCCACCCCTCCCGTCCTCCTCCTCGCTCACAAACACCAAACAGCTGCTACCACCACCATCTCTGCTTCCTCCTCACTCCCTCCCCCCACTCCTCAGCCACCGCTGCCACCTCTAGCTCCTCATTACTCCCATGCTTCACCTACCATCTCCGCCACCAAGCTCCCACATATTCTCTCCCGATCGACTAGTTCATCCCGCCAGCCGCCCAATACAAATCCAAATCCAAATCCAAATCCAAATCCGCCACCGCATTCATTCAAACTACCCCATATACTCTCGGATTCAAGCCCCGCGCCATCTACACGAAAACGAGGTGATATCAACTACGCAAATCGAAGTAATCTCGCATCAACCCCGTCAATGTCGTCTTCAGCTTGGGATTGGGAGAACTTCTATCCACCTTCTCCTCCTGATTCAGAGTACTTTGAGAGAAGAAAAACCGAGACGGAAGCCGCAAATCAACAACAGCAACAGTATCAACACGATCTCAGAGAAGAAGATGAGTTCTCTGATGATCATGAAGAAGAAGAAGAAGAAGAAGAAGAAGAAGGAGGAGGAGGAGGAGAAGACGAGTTTGAAGAACAAGAGGATCAATACATGTACAACGATCAGCTCAAGCGACAACAAGAAGACAATGACGACATGACGTGTCGAGAATGGGATGAGAGATACACATCCACATCGAGCTCTTCCACCAGATCTAGATCCGATGGCTATGATGAGACGAGATCACGATCAGAGGCGTATGGATATGGATACGGGTATGGTGTTCAATCCGTACAAGAGATGGGCAGATCAGCTCCAACATCGGAAATCGTGCCACCTTCATCAGCACTGACCGTTGGACCTGGCGCTGCTGTGCACCACCGAACGTTGGCTGAGATTGCAGCCTCAATCGAGGAGTACTTCGTCAAGGCGGCCGAGGCTGGCAGTGCTGTGTCAGAGCTTCTAGAAACGGGTCGGGCACAGCTTGACCGGAGCTTTAGGCAGCTCAAGAGTGAGTAATTGTTATTTTTTTGCTTGATTGGGATTTGTCAAAGTGATGTTTGTGTCTGGAATTACGTGTGTTGCTGCGTAGCGAGCTGAAAAGAAATAATTTTCTCATGTTAAGACCGGTTTCTTGCTGCAGAGACTGTGTACCACTCAAATAGTGTGCTTAGTGCATTATCATCTACATGGAGCTCGAAACCACCATTGGCGGTAAGGTACCAGCTTGATACGGGCGCTATGCAGGACTCAGGAGGCAGCACAAGTCATGGGTCCACCTTGGAGAGGCTCCTTGCTTGGGAGAAGAAGCTCTATGAGGAGGTTAAGGTAAATTTTTAATATAATTTTCACAGAATTTTTATGTTTATATTTATAATAATTTATCATTGCAGAAATTCATTTCCTGCTTGATATGAATTTTCTGTATGTAGATCCTAGACAAGTCATTTTTGTTTCAATTGCAATTACAGTGAAATTTTAGTATTGTTTAATTATAGGGAATGCAATGTTGTTTATTGTCTTGTAATAGTCAATAAAATGCTAGTATAGAGTATGGAATCAGTTCATATATAGCTATTGGGTCATGATGTCTGACAATAATTGAGCTTGGCTCTGTTTCTGGTAATTTTATTGTCCGTAATCAAGAAAGTGGAGTATATGGTCTCCATGCGCCTTTTCTTTTGTTGGTGTAAAATTTCAGAAATGTGGGGTCCCTTTTGTCTAATTTCACTATAGTAAATTAGTAATAGAAGGATAGGCATCTTGATATCTTCCTTTAGCTTGTATACTTCTCTTGGTTGGTTTTAGCTGGCATAGTAATACATTAAATCACTCCTACACTTCTATGAACTTCAGAGGTTGTACCAGTATATCTCATTAGCTGGTTTGGTTGTGGCAGCTGGCATGCAGGACGTACTGTAGTGATGGTTGGGTTTTTATGAAATGTGGACATGTTGTAGAAAATAGAGTATATTGTCATTCTAGGTGTTATCTAGCTGCAATAATACGATTTTTTGGTAATTATTCACAGAAGTGTCTTTGGTGAATTATCAAACTGATACTTTCAGTTTCTTTGAAGCTTGAATTTCTCTATTTTTTTAAGCTGTCCAACCCTTCAGTTTGAAGTTATACTATGGATGATATTTGGGATTTTATAGGTGCATGCACGGAAGTTTTATTTTTCTCTATCTTTCAAGGAGCTCTGGGTTTAGTTAATTGGTAAAGTTACAACTAGAAGAAACAGGTGTACAGTTTTATTATTTTATTTACTTCATATCTCGGAGGCTACAGATGCAGCATGCATGTGGTGTGGTGGGGATGCTTTAAATGGCATCCCACTTGTCTTTCTCTTTGTTCTTCAAGAAACGGTTTATTGCTGAATGAACTAGCTACTGTGGCCCCAGGAATTAAGCTCCATGTTTACGCAGTTGACAATGAAATTCTTTTTTGTCCTCCATTGATTTTTTTAATGATTGGGAGGGGTGGTAGTGGAGGGGGGGGGGGGGGGGGTTGTTGAGGTTGTTAGCTCAACCTAATTTGTTATTGATAGTTGGATTCAGTTGCTTTTAACCATGGAGGAATCTGATCCTGTGGGGTAAGTTAATGAAAAGGGTAGGAGCAACAAGTGCTCAAGTTGTGTGGTTTTTTCATACCAATGTCAGGACATCTTCTGAACATGATGCCACTATTCTTTTACTTGGGCTTTGAAAAGGGGTGTTATGTAAGAACTTTGCTTGGACTTGATATTTCAATTGGTATCTGCCTTGAGACTTTTAAAGTCATTCGACTCTTAAATATTTTATTACTAAAATAAAGAAAATCCTGCAATATGTTTTTAGTACCAAACACTAGATTTTTTTTTTTTTTAGATAATTTCATATTAATTTATGAATTTATGCAAATATGTTAAATCAGGCAAAAGAGAGTGTCAAGATAGAGCATGAGAAGAAGCTGTCTACACTACAGAGTCAGGAGTACAGAGGAAAAGATGATGTCAAGCTGGACAAAACTAAAACTGCCATAAAGAGGCTTCAATCCCTAATCATCGTCACATCTCAAGCTGTTACTACCACCTCTTCTGCCATCCTCACTGTTCGGGACAATGAGCTGGCACCTCAACTTGTCGAGCTCTGTTATGCGTAAGTTGTTTTTATATGTGTCCTTTTACTGTTACAGCCCATGTGAATTTCATTTTCTTATCCAAATTTATAGGATGTACTGTTGGAAGACTTCTTTTTTTGGTTTGGTTGTGTGAATGTGTCAAGGTAAGTTGTGTTAATTGGACAATTGTAAAGGCGAGAAGAACTGAGTGTGTAAATTACCAAAATATCCTCGAAGAACTTGTGACCTTCTAGAATTTAATTTCTGAAAAATTTACAAACAAATTAAGTTTATTCATGGTTACTCCAGGCTATTCAATGCTTTATTGCCCAAGTGAGTGCTTATAATAATCCTGATTACTTAGGCTTTTGAAGATGTGGAGATCAATGCACCAGTTTCATGAGATACAAAACAACATAGTGCAACAAGTTCGCGGCCTGGTAAACTGTGCAACTGGCGAGCCAACCTCTGACCTCCAGCGCATGGCAACTCGTGACCTTGAGGCTGCTGTCGCCAGCTGGCACTCTGCCTTTGGCCGTTTGATCAAGTACCAGCGCGAGTATATTCGCTCCCTTTACAGCTGGCTCAAGCTAACCCTGTTTCAGGTCACCACTGACGATGCCAAGAAAGACCACTCAACCCCTATTTCCCTTGAACTAACTGCATTTTGTGACGAGTGGAAACAAGCACTGGATCGTCTTCCTGACACTGTCGCATCAGAGGCCATTAAATCCTTCATGAATGTGATACATGTTATTTACAGTAAACAAGCCGAGGAGTTAAAGGTGAAAAAACGGGCAGATAATTTATCAAAAGAGTTGGAGAAGAAGGCCAAGGCACTAAGAGGTATAGAAAAGAAGTATTACCAGTCATATTCTATGATTGGGCTTGCACTACCGGGTAGTGGGCGTGAGGTTGATGGGCAAGTCTTTGATGCCCGGGACCCGCTTGCTGAGAAAAAGGCTGAGCTTGCACTGGTTAGAAGGAAAGTAGAGGATGAGATGACAAGGCATTCTAAGGCTATAGAGGTGACTAGGTCGATGACCCTCAATAATATCCAAACGGGTCTGCCAGGTGTGTTTCAGGCCATTACTGGGTTCTCAGCTTTGTTTGTGGAGGTACTGGAGACTGTTTGTAGACGGGCTGGGTCGGTTCATTAAAATTGACGTGTGCTGGCAGAAGGTCATTTTTTTGTACTGGTAAAGTGGGTTTTTGACCCTTCTGTTGTATAAGATGAAAATATATATGATATATATAGCTAGCTATATTTCAGGTAAGAATTGGAAGGGGGGATTGATTTGTAGATAAAATCAGTTTTGCTTTTTGTCGTGAACATGTCTCGAGTTTTTGTGAGAAAAGATAGAAATCTTGATTTGGTCTATATAGGTACTCTGGATGTATTCTTACAGTGTCTCTAGTGAGATCAGTGTGAACTACGGTTGTTTATATATGAATTGTGTGAGAACCGAACCATATGGATAACAGAAAAAGATTAAACAAGCCTACTAACAGGAAAACAAAAATCTAACTATAATTAGAAGGATGAGAAATAAAATCTGAATCGTTTTAATTGCAACTTTAAAAGGTTGGGTAATAGAAACGATCAGATGGCCCCTTCAAAGAAAAAAAATGCAAAAATCACAGTAGTGTTGTTGTTCGCTCGACTGATGAACATTATGAGACGAAAGAGACGACAAGCATGCACTAAATGCCATGCAGTACATGGGGATATATCGGTGGCAGAGAATCAATCAATCAACTGCAGCCACCAACCATGCCAGAAAAAGGAAGAAAAATATACGAGTAGAAGATTAGGCTTTTGTTTTCACACTTTTGGTAGGTGAGGGGTAGCTGAGGAGCGAAGAGATGAGCTCAACGACAAGCTAATTTGAGTGGGAGAATAAATGCCAATTGCATCTCCACCTGTTTTAGTAGCCTTTTCACTTGTTTGGCCTTTTGGCTTATAGCTCGATTTGATCACAGATGCACGGTTTGGCATTTTATTAGATCTATGAGCATATTGGACCAAGTCTTTTTTATTTTTTCTGTCTTTTTTTTTACGTGAATCAGTCTGGACTAATTTGTTTTTCCGTCTAATTTTTTTCTATTAGACTATGAATTAAATCCAGAGGTAGGTATTATATCTATTCAGAGGTAAACACAATTGTAAAATACCACTAGGTCTAGGAAAAATTTTGAATTTAAAAATAGATACTTGTCTAGTCCTGACCCTCGCCACTGACTGTATTACTGTTACCAGTGTATCCATAGTTTTTTTTGGTTCATAGTGTATGCTGATCTACAGACTACAGTAAATTAGATTTTCGAGTGAAGCACCCCAACTAGGATCCGATACACTATAGATGCATGCAGCATGATCTTTACAGGCTGTATGCTAGAGAGGGTTGTAGGAAGCGATGTCACCTCAGCTTTCCACCCCTGGACCAAAAATGCATTCTATCTAAAGGCAGCCAGGAACCCGATTTTTTTATTTAAAAGTAGTACGGTTTTTTTTTTATGAAAAATTAGATTTAGCAGAAACACCTCTCATTTAATGGCCGAACAAGTCCTTTAATATCTTTGATGCATGGAATATTGGACCCATCTCCTTCTTGGCCTCACAACTATAAAGAGCGGTAGAGTGGTACCACACCACTAACCACTGTGAGCTCTTTTGCGTAACCAGGAATGTCCAAATCTGAGCCGCCCATAAAAAATCAGACGGTTTAATATTGTTGTGGATTAAATAATAGAACGTGTTTTACCTTTTTTTATCTTTTCATATATTCGAGCGGTCCATCATTAGTTGACTGGGAATTATTTGATGAAGATTGGATTGGATGGCATTAAATTTAGCTCTGTCCTTGCTATGGAATGGTAGAGAATTCAGATCCCTCATGTACCTCAGATGCAATAAGTAAATCCGGACCGTTCTTTTAACTGGGCACTAATTTCAAAGCGGAGCTCCTGTAGTTTCTATAGACACCGGGTTGAATTTGGCACGACTGAAATTAATCTAAGCCGTCCGTTTATATAAATTACACCTCAGATACCGGAGAGATAAAGACTCAATGGTAGAGGGATTAAAACATACCTAAATACCCAATCATCTGCTTCTTATTTTATTCCTTCTTCTCCTCCTCCTCCTTCTTCTTCTTCTTGTCCTTCTTCTTCTCCTTCTTCTCCTTCTTCTTGTCCTTCTTTTTCTCCTTCTTCTTCTCCTCCTTCTTCTGCTCCTTCTTCTTCTCCTTCTTCTTCTCCTTCTTCTTCTTCTTCTTTGGATACATCATTTGTAGAACCTTGGCTTGTTTACTATTTTCGTGCGATTTTGTTTTTATTATTTATTATTTGTAGTTATTATTAATATTTACACCATATATATCGCTTCAAATTCTCAATTGCAAGAGAAGTACGGGTATTTTGAAGCCAGCTGGCCGAACGAGCGATATACCTGTACTTCTCTTGCAGCCAACTGGCCGAACGAGCCGTGCTCTACTTACCTACTGAGCATATCCCGGCATACTCTGCCACTGTCCATGAACTCGAACATTCCATCACCCTCTATGGTTCTCTCCTGCAACACTCTTGGAATGTTGCCGGCCTACAGTTTCAGCTGGCTACGCGCTACGGTGGCCTACCGACTGATTACCCGGCTACACGTTGGCATGCCTATGGCATCCTTATCCGCCTACCGGATACCCTCAACCGTGCGGCCACTGTTCAACACTTTCGCCAATGGTGTCTTGGGTGCAATATATTGCTTGATGAATGGAATCCGCAGTCCACTCTGAATCGACAACCTAACTTTGCCTACAAAATCCAAGTGTGTGTCACTGGTTTTCCTTGGCCGCTTTGGCATGAATACTACATTGTTCGTCTTCTCTCGATTCTCGGTGCGATTCACTACATTGCACCGGATAACCTTATGGGTCATGATAAAACTCACATTGTAGCTATAATTCGATGCTGTGACCCCCGCGCTCTTCCCCGTTTCATCACTGTCCATTTTGCTAATCTTTGGGCTGAATGTCGAGTGCACGTACAACACTGGGACGACTCTCCACATATCCCGCTACGGATTAGGCCAATGCCTGATTTTCGCCATCATATTAATCTAAGTGATGCCGAATTGGATGATGCCGACAGCCTCTCCCCGATTCGCACACATGCCATCCAGTGCCACGACTGCCTTCATAGTATTTTGACGTGCCCGCGGCCACCTTTGCCTACGACACCGTCCGCCTCCGCCCCTCCCACAACGGTGCCAGTGTGTCTTCCCCGTATCCACTCTCTTTTTGCCATCCATGTGAAAGGGATCCTGCAACACTACACACCGTCAACTCTGGAGCTCACTGACAAGATACCCCCTCCACAGCCGCTTTCAATGCTTGACCTCTGTCACAAAGCCTTTTTGCAAGTGGGTTCTCACTACTTGTATCCTGAATACTCATTGTACTTTGTCGTCTTCTGGTTGGCTCTAACTTCTCTTCTCTTGCAAGTGCAATCATCAAACCGTTTCTTGCAAATGCCAAAGTCAACTACTGCAGGTCAACCATCTCTCTATCCTTTACACGTTAAGGCGGTTCTGACAGCGACAGGCCCTATATTCCCCTTCCCCTTCATCAAACCGAACACGTGTTCTCTTCACAAAAAATCTGAATCTACCCGATCCTATACACTTAACCGAAACCCATCGAACCCGTGTCTCTTTGCATACCCTTTTACATTTATTTCCTTCTCAAAAATTCCATGCCGTGCACCTTTAATTGGGCCATGCAGAAGGCCCATCTTTCAGCCTCTTAATATTTTTGCCATATCACACGTGTTACCTTCTAACGTGTGTACTTCCCATAATCTTCCACCTCACCCTTCCGTGGCCGCCCCACCTATAACTCACCATACTGTTAGTGTTATGATCTAGAAGCCAACCATTTATGGATGTATTCTATGTTTGTTCATGAAATGAAAGAATCATTTGTTCCTTGAGTGTTTAATTACATTATGGATTTTTCGAGTTGAGGACTTGAAATGTAGAACTCTATAATAATAATATAATGAATACTCTAAATGTCCCTAATCTTGGTAATTAAGAAGGAACACTATTTACCGGTACGAGATTAGTATGTGGATTAAATGATGATCATGTTCTACGGATCATATGGTAAGGAGCTACCAATTTAATCACATAAATACCTGATGGAGATCAGGGGATTGGACATGACCCAAGAATGAAACATAACATGGATTGTGTTAGTGTCATTAATGTTTCATTTGTGTCTTGAATTCTTTGGTATGAGATGATTATTTTTCCTACATGAGATACATGTATCTGTAGGTGTTATCCAACGTTGACCGTAACTGGCAGCTATACAGATAATATCTCAATATGTGTGTCTTGTGCGGAGGAAAATATATTTATCAAGAATACCAGTGTCCCTCATATTTCATATGTGAGTGATGATATCTTCGGGCCCCTTGATGGAGTAATAAAGTATGCATGCAATTATGATCAATGAGTTTGATCATTATTTACTGAATTACTTGGAATCAAGAAAAGAATAAATTTGCAAGGATGACACTCTCCTGCCTTGGATTTATTCTCGATATCATGTGGCACGTGAATTGACACAAGCAATTAAATATTGCTTTAGGATCGTGATGTTGATTGGTTCATATCATCTTTATCTGTTGAGTAATTATAATGCATATTGCTAGGTGCCGCTTGTAATTTATAGAATTAAAAGAAGTTTTGATTCTATTGTCAACACGATATAGATCCTACGAGGTCACACCCAAGAGAGAAAAACGAAACAAATAAAAGTGTCATGGAGATGACTAACTTGATCTTAGAATAAATTTATTACATGTTGGACATGGTATACAAATTTATTTCTCAACAGAATTGAGCAAATACAATTAATCGTAACAATTGTCGGGTGGGCCAAAAGTTGGCATAAATGGCAAAAACGAAAATGGCATAAATAGAAATTGGCCCAAGCCCAATTTAACATTAAATGGAGAAGTCCATTTGATGAAATGGTTTGGAATAAAGTGGGATAAAAGTGCATCTAATGGAGAGCTCCATTGGATGGCAAAAGTAAAAGTTACTTTTGTCATGTTTAAATCTAGTCATCCATTGTGGTTGAGATGATTAAAATATACCCTAACTTCACACTATAAATACCCCACCTTTTTCCAACCCTAGCCACCATTCTAATCTCTCTCTTCTTCCTTCTCTTGTAAGACAAATTGGAAAAACGTTTTTGTAAGAAGAGGTGAAAAAGAGAAGAGTTTTTGCAATTTTGTCTCCACCATTTTTGCTCATGTGTTGAGCACAACTTCTACACTAAAATTAATAGTTGATTGAAGAGGTAGAAGCTAAGGTTAAGTTAGATTCTTGGTTGATTACCTCTAGCAAGGGAAAAACAAGAGTTTCGTTTAATCTCGGGTGGATACTCGTAGAGGCTTCGTGCGTTCGAAGCGGGTGCCATTTCGAGGCCGACTTGGAGAAGTGAAGGCTCGACAAGGAGGCAACAACCCTACATCTCAAGTCCCTACTTCTTGGTTTAGAGACCAAGATTTGAGGTATAAAGATTAAACAAGTTAAAATGTTAAATACGGTTCATCGTTAGTCAAATAAGTAGATCTATGTTGGTTTCTTTGAGTTAAATTTTTGAAATTTGCTCTTGCATGAAACTAATATTTTCTTCACATACCGCCTTTGCACCTGACCCGACACAACCATCCCAAACCCGCTCTCTGCTACCCTCATCCAAACAGGCATTTCACTAACAGTACCCACTCACCAAAGGCCTCCACTACTTCCGTTACAACATCCTAAAAGCACGACCTCACTACTTGGCCCCATCCCACATACACCCAATATTTCCCATACTACTAAACTTGCCACACAAGTCATGGACGAACTAACTACGCTTTTTGAACAAGTCCTCCTCTGCAAATCATCCAAGCCAGGTGGTTGAACTTCCCCCGCAAATCTCGGCGGCTCGTGATTGGTCTTTATCCTGTTTAGCCCGTATCGTAACGGACCGTATGGTTATCGATCAAAACTTCATAAACCAGATTACCACGGCATGGGGTGTCCATCCGGGCACTCGCATTTCGCCCATTGCCCTCCACACTTATCTCGTTGATTTCGTGTGCAACTCGGATATGTATGAGGTACTGCGCCGCGAGCCATGGTTCTACCGCAGTGATATCATTGCTCTCCGCAAAGTTCACGATCCCTCCAACCTCAACTCTGACTTCGTCACTCATGTCGCCTTATGGACTCAATTCTATCATGTTCCCCCGGAGGTGAGCTCCCCTGAGGGCATACTATACCTCGCACGGTATCTGGGCACCCCATTATCGGAGGTTCGTACCGGTTATAATGCCGGTCGACTTTTTATGAAAGTTAAAGTCTCCCTACCTATCAATCAACCATTACCGGCCACCCAACTGATTCCGCACCCGTCCCTTGGCCCTATCACTGTCTATCTCAGCTATGAAAGAATCACGCGCGTTTGCACCTATTGTGCCCATATGGGACATAAGCTTGCCGGTTGCGCAATGTATGGCCGTATCTTGCACCTGGCCGCTGACCCCCTTTACCAACATCGCCAAGAACTGGCCTTTCTTCGCGACTTTCGTCAAAGCCCGTGGCTCACCTCATCAGCTCTAGTACCCCGACCGCTTCCTGATTACGTGCCCCCTGGCCATGTGGCCGAACCCACCTCACCACCAACTGACGGGGCAGCCCCTCCCACTACCCGTATTCCCAGCCCTACTCACAACCCGCAGCCTGATCCCATCCCAGTTACTGCCCCTCACGGCCCCTGGCCAACGGCCGTGCACCCTACCCTATCCGCTACGGCTTCGGCCGTCCACACGCCGCCAGCTAGCCCCCTAGCCCCACTTGTGCACTCTCCTGGTCACTCATCCACCCAGGCTCACCACCAACCAGCTATCCCCTTTGTGACCGCTGCTTCCCAACCCACTGCCGCTGATGTCAAGGCAGCCCACCCTCTCTCGCACCCGGCACCCGCGCCCTCTCACACCCCTCGTACTGCCCGATATCAGGTTGCACTCCAGCCACGCCACTTGACTTACCCCACCGCTGAGGCTTGCTCGGCAGCTCCGGGCAGCTCCTCCCTCCCTCCTCCTCATCTACTACCTCAACCGGCCACTTCTACCACATGCCCGGTTATAGAGACCGATCCTTCCCACCCACTCCACAAACGGCTGAGGCCGGCGAGCCGTGAGTCGCCGCCATATGAATCATGAATATCCTGAGCTGGAACTGTCGCGGTACCGGAGGACTCGCTACAGTCCCGATGCTAGACCGCTACCTCCGATCGACCCGAGCTCATCTTGCCTTCGTTTCCGAGACAAAATGTGACATGAACGCGCCCGAGATCGTATAGCTATGCTCCCGTTGCGCAACTCTGAGATCATTTCGTCCGTTGGAAGGAGTGGCGGGCTGTGGTTGTTGTGGTCAGATGATGTAAATATAGTAGTTCTGGAAAAATCTTTTTTCTTTCTTTTTGTCAAGGTTGAAGTCCCTTGCGGATCATGTCTTTTGGGTTTAATATATGGTGATCCGCATCATGATGTAACCGACTATATATATGATCGCATTTTGTACTACTCACAATCTTCTTCTCTCTCTCTTTGTCTTATTGGTGATTTCAACTCAATTCTTGCGGCGGCCGATAAATTTGGCGGTCGCACAACCGTCCCACCTCACGTACAACACTTTCAAACCATGATCCGCACAACGGGTCTCCTCGACTTAGGCTACCGTGGCCCTGCATACACGTGGTCTAACAACCAACGGGGAGATCACCTGATCATGCAGCGCTTAGACCGCACTTTTGTGTCGGTTTCCTGGTCTGTGTTGTTCCCTTCCGCGGCTGTCTACCACTTACCGCGGTTGCACAGTGATCATCATCCGATACTACTTCGCACTTCTCCACCCCCGCCACGAACCACCAGGCCC
The DNA here is from genome assembly GCA_028015225.1 of Carex myosuroides. Taxonomy (NCBI): domain Eukaryota; kingdom Viridiplantae; phylum Streptophyta; class Magnoliopsida; order Poales; family Cyperaceae; genus Carex; species Carex myosuroides. Next base: position 17,961,800 of record CM051471.1, on the reverse strand, counting down.
TTCCGCATTGAAAACTAGTGGTTGACTCAACCTTCCTTCCACACTATCTGTGCTCAGGCTCTTGCTCGCCCGGCACCAAACTGGAAGCATGTCACCTCCAATCTGAAGAGTGATGTCAAACACTGGGTTCGGAAAACACCCACACCAGAAGTATCGCTTACCAACATTGAGAAGAAAATAATGGAATTACAGACACAACCACCAGCAGGCCGCTGTTTCTCTTCAGAAAAACTTTTACAACAACAACACACCGAATGCCTACGCCATGTTCAGACCTATTGGCGTCAGCGCGCCAAAATTAAATGGCATGCTGAGGGCGACTTAAATACCTCTTTCTTTCATGCCACCGTTAATGCCCGACGACGCCGAAATTCCATTCATATGTTGCACCTCCCTGATGGCTCCTGGTCTGTTGACCCTCATGCTATCCGATCAGCCTTCATCAACCACTTCAAAACCATCTACCGCGCGCCTCAGGAACCTGATCCACCATGGCCGAGACCACTTCTAGCCACAGTGCGCCGTCACCTTCCAAAACTCTCCCTGATACAAGCACAACTACTGGACGCGATGCCGACGAATGAGGAAATCAAGCGAATTGTCTTCTCCCTGGGACCGGACCGGGCTCCGGGACCGGATGGTCTCAATGCTAGATTTTTTCAGAGTAATTGGGAGATGCTTGAACCTGCAGTACTTGCTGAGGTTTCATCTTTTTTTAGATCCTCTACATTGCCTACTGACATATCTCGCTCGCACCTAATTCTCATTCCTAAGGTCGATAACCCGACATCCGTTACCGACTTTAGACCCATCAGCCTTTGCAATGTGCTCTATAAGATCATCTCTAAGCTCCTCGCATCGCGGTTAAAACAACACATTGCTCACCTCGTCCACTACAACCAACTTGCCTTTACTCCAGGGCGAGACATTTCGGATCACATCATCTTGCTGCGAGAAATTCTCCCCTCGTTTTCGCAGCCATCATTCACGGAACCAGCTTTTTGCCTGAAATCGGATCTCTCGAAGGCCTTCGACCGTATGAACTGGTCTTACATTGACAAGGTTCTCCAACTATATGCCTTCCCGCCTATGTTCAGATCTTGGATTATGGCATGTGTCACCTCTGCGCGCTACACTGTCCTGTTTCAGGGCCATGGAGATGGTATCATCACACCTGGTCGTGGTCTACGGCAAGGCTGCGCGCTCTCTCCGTACCTTTTTATCCTATGCATGAATATCCTGACAACAGTGCTGAACCGTGATCTCGAACGGAACAGACTCCGGGGACTCCGCCTGGCACCCACATCTGAACCGCTGACCAATCTCATGTACGCGGATGACCTCCTCATTATGGGATCGGCCAACATGGACAAGGTGAACCGTATACACTCTCTCTTGCAGTCATTATGTTCGATCTCAGGTCAGAAAATTGCACCGGAGAAGTCAAAATTATGGTTCTCGGACGCGACACCGTTACTTCTGATCCAACATACTACTCGCACCTTCGGGGCTGTTTTTGCTGCTCCTCAGGAATTCTATCTGGGGGTTCCGGTTAACATCTCCAAACCATCCGCATACAGACCGCTTCTCGAAAAAATTGATAGGCGGCTTCACCCATGGAAAGCACAATTCCTCTCCCAGGCCGGCAAGTTGCTCCTTATTAAAACGATACTGGAAGCCCTCTCAGTCTATTACATGAGCACCACGCGGCTGCCGCACTCGGTTCTCAACCAAATTCGGTCCAGGTTCGTGCAGTTCTTTTGGGGTAAGCCTCACCGTAGAGCATTTTGCTACATACGGTGGGATCGCCTCACAACTCCCAAGATTGATGCCGGTTTGGGTCTTCGAGACCTTCGCACCCTCAACAGCAGTTTCATCCTAAAAAATCTATGGAAGGCGGCTACGGGCAACCCGGCATTATGGGTCCGGATCCTGGCTGCTAAGTACTACCCTCGAGGCAGCCTTTGGCAGACAAGACGTACCACCTTATGCACCTCGTTTTGGCGTTCTCTGATGCAACACCGACAGATTTTTCTCCCGCATCTCCAGTGGGTTATTGGAAATGGGATGACATGTTTGGCCTATGTACAACCGTGGTTTTTGGGATGGCAGCAACTTGTCCCAACTACATCTGCCCAGCGGCAGCAAAAGGTTGCCTCACTCTTCTCCCAGACTACGCACCAACTGGACTTTCAATCCCTCCTGCACTTTGGTGGTTTCCAACATGCCCTGCCTATAGCATCTGAGCATGCCGCTCTTAAATTGAAACCGCATGTTCCTGACAAGCTCATGTTCACCTGGGCTTCTGACGGTCTTTTCACCATCAAAGCCGCTTACTATATGTTGTATCAGATGCGCCCAGTGGAGCGACTAATAATGGGAGCTCAGCACTCAAGCTTGTATAAGAAAATGTGGAGAATTCGCGACATTGCACCCCGGATCAAAATTTTTCTTTGGAAGGCACTTCAAAATGCACTGCCGGTCGGTCTTACCCTACATAGGCGCATCCCATCTATCCCATTGACCTGTAAGACATGTGACCCGGTTCTGGAAGATGTGATGCATACCTTGTTTCACTGCCCTCATGCCCGAGCCACGTGGTTCTCTTCGGCACTGGCCATCAGAACGCACACCTTCACAAATGAATCCCTACTTGACACTCTTGGGACTATCTGGAAGGATCTCCCGGACGACCAGATTTGGGTTTCCATGTCCGTCCTATGGCATATCTGGAAAGCTCGGTGCAAATTTGTTTATGAAGATCAAACGCCGGCACCGGCGGTCACCCTTCGAGCCGCGCACGCTATGCTTCAGGATGCTACATTGGCCCACTGGCTTACCAACTCCCCCGTTATTGCACACTCTGCTGCGGTGATCCCTCGGTCACCTCCAGAACACACACCATTCTGCTGTTGGACGGATGGCTCGCTGGCCGCGGATGGCACTGGCGGTTCGGCCTATCTCATCACTCATAAAGGAACTCTGTTTCAATTCGGTGTTTGCTCACCACCTGCCCACTCACCTTTCCATGTGGAGCTTCTAGCTCTGCTGCAGGCAGTGGAGGCTGCGGTGCTTCTTCATATCCAAGTTTGCACGGACTCCCAGCAGCTGGTGATGTCCATTCAAAACAAGATCGCCCTCCAGCATGCGGACTGGCATGCTTACAGGGACATCATGGAGCTATCGACCATCCTGGCACAGCATCCAAAGTACTACTGTGTCTACACACCACGGGAAGACAATGCACAGGCCCACTCTCTTGCTACTTGGGCGCGTCAACAATGTCTTAACTATGTTGGCCACACTTACCCGCTCTTCCTACCTTAGCGGTTTCTCGGCACATCCCACTGGCCCCAACACAAATGCTTTCAGTTATTTTAGTTTCTGTTTTCCAATTTTATATTTTTATGTTTTTTCAGTTCTGTCATTGTACTTCTAAGTATAAAGCTCGGCTAACGAGCGCTGTAGGGGGGCTCCTCCTTTGATGGGGCTAGTATTTTGTTAGGTGTCTAGTAACTGCGAAATCGCAGATTGCATGTAACCTGATCTTTGCAATACAACGCCTACGGGCATTTCAACCAAAAAAAAAAAAAAATTCTCAATTGCCAAAGAATTCCTCTTTCTCTGCTGAATTATTCCAAGTGTTTAAAAAAAAAGATTATTCAATTAGAAGGAAATATCAAGAGAATTTCTTGACAATTAATATTTTGATAATTTTAACTGTATATTTCTATATTAATTTTGAAACTTATAAAAATACAGAAAATAATAGACATATTTTCGTTATGTATTAGATTTCATACAATTTTAGTGTCATTCAATATTCCATTAAATACCGTAAAAAAAACTGTTATAATTTTAAGTTATTTGATAAACGATAAATCTTAGATCAAATTCTCTTAATTTTTAAGTACATTATATAAATATATATATAGAGTATGGCTAATTTGCTGCTGGTAGCATTTCGGCCAAGTGCTGCCAGTAGCAAATCTGCCATTCTGATGTTCAAATAACCAATCCGAACCGTTCAACATGTTCTAAATATTGAAATGTGCTTGGAGACCAAATTTTACATTTTTTGGAATTTTTTACTATTTATTAAGCCACTTTGAAAATTCCAGATCCGGGTGAACAGTAAAAACAGTCTGGACCATATGATCTGGAATTTTCAAAGTGGCTTAATAAATAGTAAAAAAATTTCAAAAAATGTAAAATTTGGTTTCCAAGCACATTTTAATATTTAGAACATGTTGAACGGTTCGGATCGGTTATTTGAACATGAGTATGGCAGATTTGCTGCTGGCAGCACTTGGCCGAAATGCTGCCAGCAGCAAATTAGCCACACTCTATATATATATATATATATATATATATATATATATAATATTTCTAAACGTCAAATTTTAAAATTATAAATTATTTTATAATTGTAAAAATTGTTAAGCTTATATATCATCAAAATATCCCACCCTTATTTATAAATCCCAAAATAAGGCTTTGAAACAAGAACATTGTGACAATTTCTTACCTCAAACGACAAGCCCAGCCCAGCCCAACCAAGGCAAACCCATATCGCTCTAACCAGTTACCAGTCATACTTAAACAACAGCATTTGCACCACTGTTCCTCGGATGATCGGATCCTCCCTCACACACACACATGACACACACCGACACACGTGTCCCTCTCTCGCCTCTTTACAGTATTCCCTTGCCACGTATCTCTCGACGTGTCAAACCCCTTCTTCCCTTACATAATCTCTTCCCTCGCCCAAGTTGATCAAAGTCCCCAAAAGCACTTCATAAAAGGAAAAAAAGATAATCCGTTCCTAAGCTCATAATATGGCAGACCCTGTTAGCTATAGGTTAGGCCAACACCCGCAAATACTGCCCAAAAATGAGCCGATGATGAAATCCGTCTTGAAGGCGGTAACCGCCGGCACAATCGGTGGCTCAATGCTGTTAATATCGGGCTTGACTCTGACCGGTACAGTAATAGCACTAGTAGTCGCCACGCCGCTCTTGGTTATTTTCAGTCCGGTGCTGGTACCGGCTGCTATATCCATCACGCTTCTTGTGCTTGGTTTTGCTTCCTCTGGTGGATTTGGTTTGGCAGCCTTGTCGGTACTGGCATGGATGTACTGGTATTTGACTGGCAAATCCCCACCTGGTGCCGGCCAGCTTGATCATGCAAGGGAGAGGCTCGCCACGAAGGCACGCGATATCAAGGAGTCGGCACAACACAAGATCGAGCAGGTGACGGGGTCATAGGTTGCGGACTGTGATTCGAGAATTGCATCTGTTGTGGGTTGGTTGTTTTAAGATGAAAATTTCTAGTGCTTTCTTGGTATTCTGTTTGTTGTGTGCTGTGTCGTTATTGTCGTGTGCATCGTGTTGTACTGTTGGTTCATGAGTTTACATCACTCATTGTTAATAAATAAAGTCTATTTTCATTCATTTATAAAATCCAATAAAGTAGTGTAGGTTTCATTGCTACCTCGTAATGTGGGTTGCTTAAATTGAATTCAATTCGTTGTTACAAGTTTTCTGTGTTCTGATTCCTGACACATTAATATATATAGTCAGTGGCATTAGCATTACAGATTGTGACTAAGCGCGTCGTTTGTTTGTCAAGTGCTAATCGGGTCGGATTTGATAAGATAATTTGCTAACCGATACCAAAACTAACAATGTAATCCTCACTGTTGTTGCTGCTCTCTTTCATCTTCTTTCCAAAAGAGCAAAACACATCTCTGTACTATTATTGATATATCATGCATGCACAAAGAGGAGACATATTTTCTTCTCTGATGCATCAAACGAATCTCAAGTTTGGGCCCGATTTCACCTCCTTTAAGCTTTATAACAACCCACATTACAATGATTCACCCCAACGAAATCAATCTCTCTCCTATAATCCATTTATTTCTCACCAGGTTAAACCACTGCATTCCTCTCCAACGATGCAGAACAAAGGAACCCAAAACGAGATCGATTGTCTGAAAGCTGAGCTCAAATATGAGCGTAAAATGAGGCTCTAAGTCAAGTCATTCAACCAGGTTCTAGTTATGGAGTTGACAGAGGAGGGAGAGGAGGGCAAGAGAAGAGGCAGAGTAGCAGTTTAAATTGCTTGAAGGTGAAGTTGCATGCAACCGAGTGGAAGTCGAGAAGAGAGAGTGCAGTTGAAGCTCTCAGAAGCTAAATTGTTACTGAAAGAGAAGATAAGAGAGATTACATAATTCATTTACTTGGAAGAGGCGGTGAGAAAAACCGAGGAAGTGGGCCCCAATGACCAGAGTGGCCAAGAGGAAGGAAGCAGAGAACCCTCATATTAAAAGAGGGATCAAGGGGTTTGTGGAATTTCCAAAGGCAATTAGGGTTCAAGCAAAGGAAGCAAGGTTTGATTTGGAATTTAATCAATTAAGGGCTATGTTGCATGGATACGGGTATCGTATCGGATACGATACGGATAGGCGATACGACAATTTTTAAAAATCTAGAATACGATACATTTATTATATATATTATTTTTTATTATTTTATATATTATATATATTATATTTATAGATAATCATCACTTAAATCAAATTTGTATATATATATTATTTTTTATTATTTTATACATTATATTTAGATAATCATAACTTAAATCAAATTTCTATGCATAACATAAGAATATATTAAATACTATAGTTACTAGAATATATCACAAACGAAACTTTGGTGTAATGGTTAAAAGGTTTTGACTCTCAACAGGGAAGCTCCAGTTTGATTCACGCATAGGGCAGAAAAAAAAAGTCCATTTGCGCTGGTGTAGGCGCGGCTCATGGTCGCGGCTCACAGGTGCGGACGCGGTTCGCAGGCGCGGTTCACCGTATCCACACGTATTCAGCCGTATTCAGCTGTTTCAACAGAGTATCGGTGACCGTATCGGCCGAGTAAGGATACGCCACGTAGGCGGATACGTTAGCTGCTGGCGTATCGGATACGTAGCGGTGCTGTATCGGGTGCGTATCGGTATCCGATACGTATCCGATACCGATACGGCGTCTAAACTGGCTTATCCGTGCAACATAGATTAAGGTTGCTTTTGAGGAATAAGGGTTCTAATGCTTTGGGTCTTGTGGGAAATACACAAAATTTAGTTATGTGATTCTACTTTGTGCCAGTAATTGCCTTGTAATGTTTTCCTCCGGCGAGATATTGTAGATTGGTTTAGATGACATCGATTTTCTTTTTACTTATGCATTTCTTTAAGTATCGGATGTATATAATTTGTTTTATTGATAAAAAGCAGAGTAACAGTTAGAAGCTTAAAAGTTGCAAATTTAGTATACATATTGATTTTAGATGGAACTTTTATTTTGGATAATATTGCTTCAATTTCGTGTGGTAAGAAAAATTGTTTAAATTTTGTTAGACGCTAACATTCCATCCCGAAATTTATATATATATAGTAGTTTTCTAAAAAAAAAATACCCCAAAACACTCATGTTTCTAGGTTTTTCTAATTCTACCAGGCTGCTTTGGTGTTCTGCGGCCCCAAACAATGGGGTCCGCACAATGCCGATACAGCTCCAGCAAAGGGTCTGCACAATGCCCCTGCGGTCCCCTTTTTTTAGTCAGAAATGTGTTATTTTTGTTTTGGTTTTTGTTTTTAAAATTGTTTTATTTGTTTTGGTTTTTGTTTTAAATGTCGTTTATTGGTAAAATATTTTTTGCTTGTAGGATCAAATATTTTGAAAATGTTGTTCGTTTGAGTTTGAATTATCATTTGTGTACGAAGAAATAATGATATAATCAACCACATAAATAAATAACAAAACAACAAATAAAATAAATAATAAAGTAACAAAATAAATAAGTAATGGTATCTAACAAATAAGTTACAGTATCTGACAAAACATTTAACAAAGTACAAATCAAAACCTATGGGTCGGGACTAAATACCGTCTTCTGTTTCTTCTTTCTGAACCCTCGACCCCGCCTAGACAGTGGCGTCTCGGCAGTATCTGACGAGTCTGGAGAGTCGTCGTCCTCCGCCTGGACATCCTTTATTTGAACCGGTTCGTCATGAACCTTCTCAATTTTGGATATCTGTTGGACTCCAGGACCAAAAACTGTAGTCTGTCCAGGCTCACCCTGCATGAATAAAATGCATGTCTGGCTATAAGTTCATCATGGAGCGAAGGGTACGATGCCTACTGTGTGGAGGACCTAGGAAATTGCGGGAAGGGCTCTGTTTGAACATACCCTGGCGATAGGCAATCGACTCTGTCTAGGTCGGACTGTAATCCTGAGAATACAGTCCATCTCCCTATGTGCCAAAATATGTGGAGATATTGAACTCTAACGGCTCCTCCTCCTCACCCTACAGTAACTTACAAATTAGTTAATCAAGATTTTTTAAAAAGAAATCTCAGTTATATATTTTAATTACAATTATACCTCGGCATCCTGAGTAGGCATGGTCTAGTTTGCGGCTCGGTGCAATGCCTCGGTACCTCGGTCGAACGATTGATCGACGGTCTCAACATTCTGGACATCTGCAAACAATGCCTCGTCACCAGTGTACGGGACATAGATATCAGGCTCGTCGGATATGTCATCGATCGCATCACACCCGCCCAAGCCAGCGCATCTGAGTAGAGAGCCCGGGCGCGACCTGTACCCACATTGGCACACTGCGGGTACGTTGTGCTTAAGAATGGCTTCCCGAGCCTCTTCCAGCTCTCATCGTGGCCATCGTTGCCGCTATGACACAACTCTTCACCATATATAAGGCCTGCAAAAAAGACATTATATAAATGTTGTACAAATGTAAATATTGTTAGTTTTTAATTTGAAATTTAAAATTAAACATACCGTGGATGCGAACGGTTCACCGGCGGGAATAATACTATAGATCTGTTCTTTTCGATCCCTCGTTTCGGTACTCACTCATGAGGGTTGTCGGCGATACACCCCTCCAGATATATGGTGTACGCGCCGTGATCCTGGTATCAATCTCTGTAAAGTTTGTATGAATTCTAAAAATGTCAGATATTACAATAAAAAAAACTACAGTAAAGAAACAAATTATAAAAATAATTTACGCGATATCCTTTGGACGGTGCTACTTAATGGGGGTTTGCAGATCTTACCTGGGTCACGTAATCATCACGCATGATTTCCCAGTTCTTGCCGCAGTTTCTTCTATTTTTGGAAAAGCAAAAAAATGTGTCAGAAAAAGTTTTTCAAACAAAATTTTTGTTAGATAATTTTTTTGTTTTTTAGAAAATAGAATGATCACAATATTTTTTGTATTTATCTAGAAGTGACTTTTGAAACGGGATCAAGAATTCAGATTCAAACATTTTTATTTTTCCTAATAACACATGAAGAAATATTTTAATTTTTCTTACCGCCGCAAAAAATCCAGCCTGAAAAATGTTGATCCGGGCTATTTGTCGCAGTTTTTTTAATAAATCAAATTATATAGTATTCCATCTATTTCAAAGAAATATATAAAATATTACTAATATTTCAATATAAAAAACAAATAAATTATAAATGTTTCTGTTTAATTAAAAAAAATGTAGAACTGAAAAAAAAAATTACGGTTTTGGAATTCCAAAACCAAAATAGCAAAAAAAATTGCGGTTTTAGACTAAATTACCGCAGAAAATTTTTGCGGTTTGAACATATTTCGAAATTTTTCTGCATAGGGTGTAGATTTTGAAATTTAATATTTTTTTGAATATTGATAAAAATTTCGGAAACTAGAATCGTGATTAATATATTTTAAGTTTGTAACCCATACCAATTGGTAGAGTGGGAAAAACGTGCCGTGTCGTGACTAACACACCGTGACTTTGGTCTCGTGCCGTGCCGTGATCAAGTTAATTTTTTACGTGCCGTGACTAAAATATCAAAGGGTGGTCACGCCACGTGAGTCACGCCGTGCCTAAACGTGTCGTGACCCGCGTGACTCGCGTGACCATTTATTCATAATTTTAAGTTAATTTATTCAAGATTCACCATTAAATCAAATATCTAATTGTTCTAATTACACGTGACTCGCGTGACTACGTGTCATGCCGTGCCATGACAATTTTTCACGTGCCGTGCCAAAGTTTCAAAAGATGGGCATGGCACGCGAATGGTCACGGCACGGGACACGCGAGTCACGGCACGCGAATGACACGTGTGCCATGCCGTTCCGTGCCGTTCCGTGCCGTTCCGTGCCGTTCCGTGCCGTAACCGTACCATTCCGTGACGGAGCTCCGGCGTGCCATTTTTCCCACTCTACCAATTGGAATGAACTAATTTTCGACCTAAACAAAATCCAACTACTGCTGACCTTGATTCGAATTCGTAACCGATCTGAATCCTTCAAAATTTGAGTTTGGATTAGGACCGTCCAATTAAAATTGTGACCCTGCTCGGCTTCTAACTATATATAGATTCTGATCGGACGGCCCGGAGACAAACTCAAATTTTGTGTTACTTTAGTATCCGAACTGAGGAGTGCGTATTAACAGAATAGTATTGTTTAGGTACGGACCGTCCGATCAGAATTCGGACCAATCCGGCCGGCGGAGGTGAAATACATAGTCTCCTCATTCAATACCCCTGCGGGTGCGGCGAGCAAAATCATATTTCAGAAAACGAAAAACCCCTTCCAAGTTCTCTCCCGCTGTTCATGGCTTCTTCCTCTTCCACTTCGCCCCATTCTCTCGGATGGTACTATATCATTGAAACCCTAGCCGACTCCAAAGCTGAGCTTCCTCTCCTCAAAGGTTTTCCTTTCCTGACTGCCAAATGCCAATATATATGAATCTTTCTATCTTTTATTATGACTCTGGTCGGATTTTCGATTTTGGTTTTTTCTATTCTACTTCCATTCTATTTCAGAGTTGGTCAATAGAGTTCCCAATTTTTACACGGATGCTCCTCAATCGGTACAAGAGAGAGTCGCGTTGAGATATCTTGAGGAATGTGCGAGTAGAGGCAATGTAGGTACGAAGGATAACACGGGCGGTACTACAGAGATCCCACAATCCACTGTGGAGTTTCTTTGTCAGAACTTGACAACGGTACATGAATAAAAACCCTTTTCCTTTTTTTTTTTTTTTGGGGGGGGGGGCAATTTCATTTACTATTCTCCTCTACTTTCTTATTTTTTGCTGTTGTTTAAGGGCAATGATTAGAGTTGTTGTGTCCAGTATCTGTCCCAACTGCACTGTTGAGTTCAAATTAAAATCTAAGTTTCAAAATGATGTATCTGAACGTTGAGCTTGCCCGACATAATGAGCATTGCATGTTCATTGAAAATTGTAACTATTTAGCATTCATTCATTCATTACAGAGAATGAAACTACCCAAGAATTTTTTTTTATTTTGAAAAAGACTGAAAAAAGTGGCAGAGGGAGAGCTACAAGGAGAACTTTCATGTTATATTGAGTGCATGAGAGTATTCTAGGCATACCAGTTAAAATAGGGATGAGATGTTCCCATAAAATTTATCACCAACTACTATAAATCAGTAATTGGGGGGGAGGGGTGGGGGATTGTTAGAGGTGAGAGCATGGCTCGTATCATAAGAGCTACTTGCAAATTAAATTTAAAAAGGGTAATTCTTTAACTGATTATTTGGTATAGCTGATTTTTTTTTTTCTTTTTCTTATGTTATTTGTCAGCCTACAGATCCATGTCAACCCTCAGAAAGTAGAATTGCACCAGTTAGCGATCACATAAGACAGTTTATTTCACAGAAGAGATCTGCATTGCCAAAACCCTCTATTGATCTGGTAATTAAGTTAGCTGTTTTTTGTGTTAGGTGGAATATACTGGTGCCTTTTCTAAATGCACGGTAACAGGCGATAATAATGTTTGGACAACAACTAATGTACAAGTCAGACTAGTTGAGATTCAACATACCACCATAAGTGCTATCCAAATAACCTAAATTAGTTCAGGGTAATATGCATTTCTGCAATTAAACCTAAAAAAAGTCTAATCAATAGGTAGACCAGCATATCCACAGCTTTAGTTCGTAAATAGTGGGTCTTTATTCATGTACCAGGTAAATACCTTGTGTTGACAAAATGAATCTTTCTTCTGACTATAACCTTGCTTCATTCATTCTTCTTTCCTTTTTATTTCAGTTGAAAGAATCTGTTTCAGGAGCTAATGCTAAACTGCATTCCACAAGGGAAAACGGTTCTTCTTCAAGTCATATGCAAGAAGATAATATTGTGGACGAAGAACAGGAGATGATTACGAGCCCTAGGTTAGCTGGTATGGCAGGGGCTACGCACAATGATGCCTCGCAAAACTTGCCTTCTCAGAATGCCCTTGATACTGATAAGACAGCCAGTGAACCTTTGCAAGAAATTAATCCCACAATAGTGGTACTCTTTTTCTTTTCTTCTTTCTTTTACTTTTCAAGTTGAACACCTCAAAATTAGTGAATAAGTATCTTGGGAGACTTATTTAGTTATTTAGCCATAATGTGACTTTTAAGGATCACTTCAGCTTATTTGGTAGATTGATGTAAAAGAGACTTCATACATTTTGAAGAGGAGAGCTACATATATTTTTTGTTTCTATTTACGCATTAATTATTGTGCCAGATAGGAAATGTATCTGATTTAGAAGCAGCGAGGAGTGAGCCTTTAAGTGATGACATGAACCAGTTTATTCTGAAGAGGAGAGATGCTGTGTCAAAGACATCGGTCGAAGAGGTACTTTACATGCCACTCTGATGTTATTTTTAGCGGTAAATCATGCATTTTGTAGCACATAAAAATTTCAATATCATTATGTCCTGACAAAGCAGAAGATATATGCTCTGTACCCCCGCTTGCTGAGTTGCTCCATTTTTATGCAAAAGGTGTTTATTTATCATCATCAACGGGTTAAGGTTAATTAGGGTATTTTAGAGAATTTATGAGAGAGGAGAGGTTCAGATCATATTTTCCAAAGGTGTTTAAGTGATTCGATCTTTTATGTTATCCATGATCTTTTTTTTTTAGGAGGGGGTGGGTCTTTAGGAGCTCATATGAAGTGTTTTCTTTCTTATATACATGATATAATCAATTATTTGCTACTTATTTCTGTAATTATACTTCTGTTCTATTATTACAGCCTAAAGAACCTATCCCAAAGACAAGCATTCCAATTGAACCCTCCAGAAATGAAAATGATAATAATTTGAGGTCCAATGCCAATTTTCTAGATGACCCGAGTGGTTCTGAGAGCTTTATGAGCTCTCCGATACCCTTCTCAGAACAGAACCAGTGCATTGTATGTAACAAGGGAGATCAATTGTTGACTTGTTCTGGAAAAGGCTGTGGAATAACTGTGCATGAGAGCTGCATTATGACCACCCCAAGCAGCTTTGACAAAGAGGGCCGGTTTTACTGCCCCTGTTGTGCGTGTTCTAGAGCTGCGCATGCATGTGCCAGGGCTAAAAAGGTCTTTTCCCTTGCTAGGAAGAGTCTGTCCTCCTTCCTCAAAATGAAGGAAAATCAAAACCAAGAAAAGGGCGAGAGAGGAAAACAAAAAGTTGAAAAGAACATAACTGGTAAGAGAGAGGGCAAAAAGGTTGTATTTAGTGATGATGATACAGCAGAGGGTGAAAACGGTGATGCTACTCTTGCCGGCTCTGGGGATGCTTCTTTGAGCTCGGAATCAGACTCAGGAGACAGCAGAAGAAGAGTGGACAAAAATGGTAAGAGGAAGGAGAAACAGGTCAAATCTAATGGCAGAAATGCATCAGAAGATAGGGATATGCTTTGTGAGAGACGCGAGGAGGCTAAGAAGCGTGAGGCTGACTCGGCATTTATACAGCTAGATAAATATATACATGTTAAGTCAGGTCCGGGGGCCACGTCTGGGAGCCCTGCAGCAGTGCCGATGAATGAAGAGACGGGGAATGAGAGAAAAGAAGATAAAATTAATGCAGATGCAAATAGAAAGAGGCGCAGACCGACACCTCGTTAGTAAGGCTCCTGTTTCGCTTTTATTTTTTCACCATATTTACAGTTGAAGTAGTTTGTTGAGTAAAATTTTTGGGCTTAGTTGGACATTTTTGTTGATACCTTTGATTACTTGTAATACCTTCCATTACTTGAAGACCAAGCCAACAATTGTAATTTTTTGGACATACCTTACAATGCTGTTATTTATGCCTGGCCACATTTGCAATTCTTGGACCTAACCAAAGAAGCTTATAATCTGACTGGTACTTTCTGGTCTGTCGTGACCAATACTGGTGGTGTACATGTCTGTACATATTAATGCTGGTTCAAAGAAGTCTTTAGAACCTCAACTGAGAATAGTGTGAGTGAAAAAGAAAAGATGAACCCACACATGCACACTTTATGTAACTGAAGTTGATATTTTTTTTTCTTTCATTCTTCTAGTGCAATTTCAATATTTTTAGTGCACAATTTTTTTAACTGAAGTCGATATGTTTTGCTTGTTCCATCTTTTCAGTTCAAATAAGGTTGTAGCTCCTCGTAGACGCAACATGCTTCCCTGGTCAGCTGAAGAGGAAAAAGCTCTTAGAGTACGTTTTGTAATCATCACTACTAGAATTAACCATTTTTTCTTATTTGTTTGACATTTATGATTTATGTGCCTTCAGGTTGTAATCTTTGATTTCTATGTCAGTACTACTATTATTATTTTTTATTACTATTTTATTACTATCTACCTTGACTTTATGATTATGATTAGGTTTCATTTCTAGCCTACCCCAACTTGTTTGGGACTAAAGGTTTGGTTGTTGTTGTTTCTATGTTAGTACCAGACAAACCTTTATATTGTCTAAGTTCAAAGTTTTGAGGCTTTATCAGGAATTAAGAATCGCAACCCCCCCCCCCCCCCCTTCCCCCCCCCCCCCCAAATATATATATTTCTTGAGCGCTACTAAAGTTAATGAATGTATTTTTTTGTCTGTTTCAAATTTGAGGAGGCTATTCTGTTATTATGCAGGAAGGGATGCAAAAAATTGGGGTCACAGCTGATGGGAGAATTCCTTGGAGTGCAATTTTAGAATGTTATCGAAATGTATTTCATCAAACTAGATTACCAAATGATCTCAAGGACAAATGGCGCAATATAATGAAGAAAGAGGGTTCATAGCTGATTGACATGACTTGTTGTTAATATCTAGTTCATTTCTAACTTTGTGAAACTTAAACCGTATGTATATTATGACCAGACTCCTACTAGTACATCTCTCAACTAAATTTATTGTGTCCTCAGTGATTAAATTTTGTTTGGTTGTTTTCGAAATTCTGTTAATATGTTTCCTGGTTATCATTGTTAGGGAAAGCTGAAGGCAATGACTGCACGAACAATTTCATTTGTGCAGTGCATTTGGGAGGGAACTGATTCTCTTTTTCTCATTTTTTTTTGCACCCTCTTTAATTTTTAAGGACTTTGTAGCCATGAGGAATAAGTTTAAAATAGCATGTTCTTTTTAGAAAATTATGTGACGAGCTCTTTATATTTTGTGTGAAGCAAACCAGCAAACCATGGACTCGCTAACTTGAGCATAAAGTGCCACTGTCAAACTTCTCAAAATAAAATAAAATAAAATAAAATCTTGAGCATAAAGTGCATATCGTAAGTATCGGATAAAGATTTATATGATTTTGAATCTTAATAATGGATACAGATATGAATAATTATTTGTGCCACATTTTTCAAAAATATAAATACTTGATTAGTAAGGTATGTATCTTACAATTAACAAATTATCAGGCTGTGTTGTTCACTCTTGTGATTGGGTATCTGATATGAATGTTACTTTATTTATAACATTTATATTTGTTTATAGACGTAAGTAAAACTAATACTTCACATTAAATTAGATGCATTGAGATTTTTGCAAGTTTTATTTAATATTTTAATTATATTTGTATATTAATTCATATTCTTTTAATATTTAAGTTAAATATGTATTCGTTTATATTTGATTTGTATTCTTAAGCGAAAAGTGAAAAACGAATACATATACAATCTAATTAGTATCTGATCCATATAGTCAATTCATTTTCGCTATTACATGTTTGTCAAACAATTTAAAAAAATAAAACACTTGTTATTTTTTTTAGAGAAAGATGTCTGAAATTTTTTTTCCCCCACTAAATTAAAGATTGGTTTTTTTTCCATTAAAGAAAATGTTAGTTCTCGAAGAAAATCACTTATTGTTTGATACTACCCCGTTTTCTGAATAATAAATCAATATTTAGTGAATCTTTACTGAAAAAATAAACAATTCACGAATACCTAGGGAAAAATAAATCTCAGAACAAATATTAAAGGGTAGAACTAGGGTGTGATGTGCTCACCAAATTTTTCGGTGAACATAACTCCATAATTTATCAGATAGATTTCAAACGAGATGAATCCAAATTGTTGAAACCGATCTGCTTCATGAGTGATGCACGTACATGCAAAATTTTGAAAATTTTGACTTCGTTTGGTCCAAAGTCAAGCGGTCAAAATTGATGAAAAACGAATGATCCAAAATGAAGTTTTAGAAGTTATTTTAATGCATTCATTTTTTTATCAATTTTGACCGCTTGACTTTGAACTAAATGAATTCGAAAATTTCAAAATTTTGCATGTACGTGCATCACTTGTGAAATAGATCGGTTTCAATGGTTTGGATTTGTCTCGTTTGAAGTCAATCCGATAAATTATGAAGTTATGCTCACCAAAAAATTTAGTGAGCACATCACACCATAGTTCTACTCAATATTAAAAGACTGCATCTTTGTTTTTATCTGGTCACCTTTTAGTAGAATCACAAAGTTTCCGGTACCAAAATGAACATACCCATCGTGCTACTGGTACTGGTACTGGTACCTCAACTTGGGTTTTATTATTAGAATTTAGATTTTATCAGCCATGCTTCAAATCCATAAAACATATTTTACCAATGTTAGTCAACTTTTTAGATAAACCTCTATTTAAGTTCAAACTAATAATAGATCTTTATATTTAGTGTAGTGGCATACACTATACACTGTCATCTCTCTTTTTTTTTTTTTTAAAAGCAGGTTTAATTCTCAAAAATAATATCTAAAAAATATACTGAAATCTTTTAAAAAAAAAAGTTGAAATTAATAATAGTAACTTTTTAATAATGCGTCATGAAAATGGACGGATCTACAGTGAATCATAAAGATACATAAAAAATTTCTATTATTTTTAATTTTTAATTATGTATACTAAAACTTTTTTTATATATAATTTAGTCTATTATAAAATGCTAAATATGTATTTGAATTTTACTTTGTAATTATAAAGACTTGATTTTAAATCTCATCCACAAATCAGATTTCCTATTATAATTTTCTAATTTCGTTCCCGACAAAAAAAAACCGGAATTTTGTTTTTGATATTTGATAATGTTAAATGCATTGAAAAAACACCGATTTTGTCGTCGCAGTAACATGTTCATGAAGAAAAAGAAAAATCAAAGGCGGTGAAGTCATTTGAGCTCCTAAGAAAACATATACCGTGTACATGTGAAGCAATTCAAAACCTTAGAAAAAGAAAGGAACTTTTATATTGAAACGGTCCAATGAAATTTTGTGCTGATGGTTGATCTATTTCTATTCCTTGGTATATGGCGAAAAAAAGGGGATGCAGATGAAAGAACCAAGTACAGTATGGTTTTTATCCGTACGGCGAGAATACCCAAGGAACTGTATTGGCTCACAAAAAGAGAAATTTCACATTTATTTTACTTTTTTTTTTTCTAAAAAACAATTTATTTTGAAATTAATTGTATTTTTCTTAAAAAATTTAAACAAAATATCGAAACAGGTTTAAATAGCTAATCGGGTTTAAACTCATTAGCTAATTGGATACTAGATAAAAAACAATACTCTGATTTATAGTTTCCAATGTTCTGACTTATAATTTTCAATGTTCTAACTTCTGATCATAATTATCAATCAGAATTCAAAAAATTTATTCTAATTTTAATCATAAATTTAACCTAAATTACAAATCAAGATTCCAGAGAGGGCAAAAAAAAAATTCCAGGAGAGAACAAAATCAGTCCAGACTTATAAATTTCTATAAAAATTCAAAATTCATGAGAAAAAGTTACCCCTGAACTTATGTGGGTCCGCTCTTGGCCTTCATATTGTTTCGTATTTTTGTAATTCCTATCCTTTCAGATTATAGAAAAAGAAAAAATGAAGAAAATTACTTTGTGCACCCCATATTTTTATACAAAAGTAATCTATGTTCTTATCGACTTAGTAATTAATGTTTTGCCTTTTTTTTTATAACTTAGATATATGGATATGTTCTTTGATATATTTTGGGTTCAAAATTAGTGAGAAAATATATATACCTATGCCCATCTTCTTACGCCTCATATTTTACTAGTACAGTCCTTTGAACAATAATGTCAAACTAATATTTTGATCACTTAAATTAAATATTTAAGATATGTCACATATTAAATTAAACCTCGAGTATAAACGAAATTCGGTCGTCCTAAATTCCAAACTTTTCTTAATATTTTTTTAAGAGGTTTAATTTAGAACTTTATATTTCTTTAATAATTTTTGCTTATTCATTTTTATTAAGTTTTGCACTTTTGTATAGGAATTATTTAATATATATAGAAAAATAAATATTGCATAAAATTAATCTTATAGATCAACAAACATTGTGTAAATTAAACTAAGTCAGTATAAGAAAAACAATATTTATTCATTTCCTAGTTTTCTTATAATAAGTAGAAATAATATTTATTCAGAGGTAGGTAGAAATCGGATTCGAATTCATTTTTTCTAAATGAGTTTGGGTTCAAATTGCCTCTATAACTCCCTTCTCGCCTCTGTCAGAGCTGCCTACCGAATCGTGTTTCTACCTATCAAATCGGTTGTAATTTCCAAATTACTAATTGAGTCAAGTTTACCAAGACAAACTAGGCTGGAAGTATTTTCTTAATATACCACTTGTATGGTTCTTAAAATACCGGATATGAACTATCACCAGCCTAATGTATATAAGAAAAATAGTAATAAGAACTTCAAGTTTAGAATAGCACAAATAAAAAAACAAATATGAATGAACCATACCAATTGATCATAATCAAAATCAATAAGTAAATACAGAATAATAATGATAATTTCCAATGTTTTAAATAGCGTTTATAGTGTCATAGCGGGAAGGCTACAAAAAAGCTATAGCGGCTACAAAAAAAGTTATAGCGAATAGCGTAGCTATAGCAGAAGCTATGCTACATAGCGTTTTTCTCTTACAAAAATTATATTATAGATTTGTACTAAATATCAACATTATCTAAAGTCTCATAGAACAATAAATAACACCAAATTAATTAAGAAATTATAATATTCATATTGAACCAGTACAAAGTCTAAATTGCGGTTCAAAATATCCATAGTAATATCATAAACTATCGATCTTTTTATATTCAAAATATCTTAAGCATCATGATTCATGACATAATATAATTTTTTTTCTATTCAAATTTTAAAATAACCTAGACAAGGGTTTCCTTCTCGGTTTGGGCAAATTAAAAGATCTGTAGCAACAAAGCTTTTAATTGATATCGGTTTGGGCTTTTATTTAACTTTTTTGGGTCTTTATTTAAAACCCATATAAATTGCCTAAAAAGCCCATTATGCATAGCGCGCGCTATTTGTGCTGCATGCTATGCGCTACAGCGGACCGCTATTACCGCTATAGCGACCGTAGCTCAATTAGCACATTTTGATATCATAGCTTAGCGTTTAGGGTCAAAAACGCTATAGCGCGCTATTTAGAACATTGATAATTTCTATCATGTAAATATTTTGCTACCAAAATTATATCAATTGAGGTGTCAATAACAATTAGAACTTAATCAAATATGTAGGGTTTACCGACTTAGTACAAAACTTGCAACAAATTAATCAAGAATTTGTCAGAGGTGAAGTAGAAACAGTTTGGACAAAATAAAATAACTTGTAACAAATAAAACAAGATTTTGTCGAATAATATGAACAATTTGGAAAAAATTTAAAAGAAACCTCTGCCAAAACCGCCTCAGCAGTGTGCACGGCAGTTCTGCCTCTTCCAAAATCGCCTTTTCTCCTCCCTCCACGTGCTACTTTCTCCACTGCCAATATCGCCTTAGTTTCACCTCTATCTCTCTTCACGTAGTCTGCAATTCTTTTTTCACAAATCAAAAGGAGACAGGTTCGAACTCTAGTGGATTTGAACTTTGAACTTTGAACTAGTGTAGTGAGTTGGAACTTGAGATTTAGTCTGGACCATGAGTAGGCAAATTAAATTTCAAAAATAGACAAAATCTAAATTAATTTTTTTTTTCAGAGGTAGACAATTGTCTATCCCTGTTCTACTCTACCTCCACTACTGGAGGGGAGCGGTTTGATGTTTAGTCAACACTGTTCGATCTGCGGTTAAGATTTATACGAATCTTGATACATATCGAACGGTTCTGATCAAATATCATTCCGTGAGAGGCATACAAGATTTAGAAGACCGTTGATTTCCAAAGTCAGATTTGATATCTGCCTGACAAGTTTTTAATGAAATCCTGAAAGATTGGAAGTAAAGTAACCTTTGTAATCAAGTTGATAATTTCTATTTATCTAGATTTATATTGTAATACATAAATTCATAAAATTGTCGCTGTATTTACTCAATTTGATAATTTATTATATATATATATATTAACATTTCAATATATCTTGCTTACTTTATTTTATACATCTTAAACTTAACATTATATATAATAAATTAGCAAATTTTTTTCTTCTAAGTATACATGGGCCACGTGGCAGATGAGCTTTAATCTAAAACATCTGTATGCTATATTTAGCAGATCTCAAATCTAAAACAGTAAAACTTGTATTCTTAAGTGGTTTTACAATAACAGCGGTAGCAAAAGGGGAATTTAAGGTTTCTTGGTTTTAAGACGCATCGAAAAGGATAAGAAAGAAAGAAAGAAAGAAAGAAGAAAAAAGGAATATAGTTTTTTGAATGATTGTATATTTGATATTTCCTATCCCATCAATTAATGCCCATTCCCTTATTGGCTTTCTACCAAAAGAAATATTTTTTTCTCAAGAGCATGGGCCCATGTGCAGAACCCGCCGCAAAAAATAAACGAAGAGATAACGCCTTCATATTCATCATCAGCAATTAATCAAGATAGAATCCATCTAGAATACCAGCTATATATTGCTAGCTGATAAACAAGCAACTTCATTTTTCTTTTTGTTTTAAAACAGAGATGAAGGTCTCTGTCTTTCAAATTCATATCTTTATTATTACAACAAATGATTTCTCGTATCTAGATTTTGAACTAGATCAAATACAGCAACTACAAACAAGGATAAGAAGGGTAGCATCCTTCCAAAAACGACTCCATCTCTCTGTTTCTGTTTCCAGCTATTTTCTGTTTAAAATCATAGCAGCCTGGGAACTTGGTATTGTCAATGTCTTTATTGTTTTGAGGACTATACTAGGTATCTTTATAGTAGATTCCAGTGCTATAAATATTTTTTTTTTCGTTTTGGATGAACGATTCCGATGCTATATTGACACTTTTACATGAATCCGAATCTGCTGTAATTCCGAGATCAACCATTCAAATTTTTCCGTGCCCAGATCTCGAAAACATTCTCGGAAAAGTAAGTTTTCATGCACGCATCTCGAAAAAACCAACAGTTAGGATCAGAATTACAGGGCCCTGTAATTCCCCAAGAATTACAGCAAATTTATTTCATTTTAAATATGCATATATTGAGAATTTGGTAATTAGAGCAAAGCTAGCATATGCTATGTTCACTAATGAGAGTTTTGATGAAAATAACTCAAAATTTAAGATTGGTTTCAAACGATGAATTTAAATCGTTGAAATTGATATACTTTACAGTTGATGTGTGTACATTCAAAATTTTGAGATTTTTCGAATTTATTTAGTATAAAGTTAAGCGGTTAAAAAAAATTAAGAACAATTTTAAATACAACTTTTGCAAATATTTGACATTACAAAATTTGGCTCTCATTTTTATTTGAAAAAAGGAAATGCAAATTAGAAATGTGCTAATATTTATCCAAGACAGCTTGTACATAAAATTGTTTTATTAATGGATACAATTTGACTCTCATGTAGTTTATAAATATCAAGATTCTAAATATCTAGTTATAGCTTTTTCAATAGCTTTTTCAGACCTTAAAAGTTATAGCACTATTAACTATTTTCAGCATTATAGCTAACTATAACCGTTTTTCAAGCCTGTTCGCGATGATACGATAATCACTATTTAGAACCTTGATAAATACCATCATTGCATACATGATGTTTAAATGTTTAAGTATTATTTTGATGAGATTCAAGGACGATTTTAAAAGGGCTGCACAAAATATTGAAAATTTTATATACATTTTTACCTACTAAAAAAATTACATAAAAAAACTTTTTTTTTTTTCAAAGATCATACTTTGAGAAAGAAAAAAAGAAAAAGAAAAGGAAAGACGTCATTGAATTGAATTTGATCTCCTCCGTGGTAAATGTTTCAAAATGCAGTAAATACTTGGAGATGTTGCCCAAGAATTATCTTGATTTTACCTGGTCAAACTTTTAAACTCCACAACCATAAAAAAGGTTAAAAACCAAAATCAAGTAGTCTCAAATCGTACACTACTGATATATACTGAAGATTTGAGATAGATACCACATAAACACCACACCGGTGGAGTTTGGGCCCCACTCCATATTTTCTGCTGCTGGTCTAGTTTCCACCAGTATACATCACATGATCTTGGGTACGCATCACCTGCCAGGTTCTTTGAATTGCACTATTAATTGGAATCAAATTAAACTCCAACGAATGAAAAAACAACCTGTCCCACTCCCACACAGGCACCATAGTCTGTGTGCCTGTACCCAGAAATCCACACTCATTAGTCATTGTAATAGAGAACCCCCTTTCTAAGGTTTCCAGATAAAATATTTGGCAACTTGGCCCAATGGGACCAAATTCAACCCCCCCCAGAGGTAGCCTATAAATAGATGAGTTCCAAGCAACAAGTGGATGTCAAAATTAAACCAAAGAACAGAAACGAAACATAACTACCTCTCTGCATACAACTCTCTTTCTATGAGTGTAAATTCGTTGATTGGTGGGATGTCAGTTGCTCAACTGAGAGGCATGAGCACCGGCATTCCCATTGAAGCTGTAACGAACCAAATACCTGTCATAGATTTCGGTCTTCTCAAACAGAAAAGTACTCTGCCCGCCAGGTCGGTAATAATTGAAGATATCAAGAATGCTTGTCAGAAACTTGGTTGCTTCCATGTATGCATTTCTTCTTATCTTAAATACAGCATTATCATCAGCCATATTTGATTCCTGCTATAGATGATAAAATAATGTTTTAGAGTAGGTTTTATTCTGTGTTACTTAAACTCTAAAATTTATTGCAAGCACCAACTTAATAGACTCGTTATTTCGACAAAAGGTTCATAGCAGAGTGGATAGTGTCAAGAGATGGTTTCATATGAAATAAAGGTATCGTATCACCAGTTTTAAATGATGGGAACCCATAAAGCATACATGACTTTCATAAGCTCATACATCTTGGACTCACAGTGACATCCCACGTTTTGCAATTATTTCAGTAGCAGCACATATGGAAAGGATAAGGTGTAAACTAGGCAGTCCTTATCTACCAAGCTTTTGCAAAAAGCTCATCTTAAAACATTACGATATCCTTGTGAAGGGAGAAATAACCACAACCGCTGTGAAATGTGAAAAAAAAAATCCCTTCATATCTTAAATTCTATCCGAATGCCAAAGTGCCATCTTTCTCACTCATTTAAATTAGCTCAGCAAGAATAGAGAGGAAATTTTGATCTTCACAGAACAAAAAAGTTCAGAAGTAAAATAAAGATGTTTTACACTTATCACAAATGTAGAGAGAATTTGACTTTTAGATAGGTAAATCTGACAAAATGACAGTGGTATTATGTCTTCATGTGTCCAACAATAAATCCCAAACCCCCTAAACCTCACCGACTGCCCCAACAGATTTCTTTTCTTTTTTGTTTCAACTGTTTTACTTTCCTAATATATACTCATAAAAGTAAAACCAGCCTTTGACCTAAAATCGGATTAGCGACATATGATGGCAGGACCCTACTATCAAGGCATGAATAGCAGCATATATGGACCCCGCACACAGATAAACCTCCAACCATCCCCTATCATTTTTAATAATAGAAATACATTACTTAAAAAAATGGTGATAAAAGAAATACATCAACCTCTTTCGAATCTCTTTGAAGACATATTCAAATAAAAAACAAAAGAGAACCCTTCATATCTTCTAGGAGACATCAAACAAAAAATAAGGACAAACAAAACATATCGATTAAAATCTCCAATAAAAAAACACACAAAAATGTGCATATTAAAAAAACAACATAAAGCTGTACATATTTCAGTTAAAAAGAAACAATGTTTTACCTGATTCTAACCCAGTATATGGAAAGCAGGTGGTGAACCATGGAATCAGCAAATCAGTGATTAGTGGTGCATTGGAGGCAGCTTCAGCCTTTTTCCAACAGGCAGCTGAAAAGAAATCAGAGTTTGAGTCTTATGATCTGAGAAAGCCAGTGAGATATGAAGCAGCCTTACAAGGAAACAACAACAAGTCAAGGCTTCTTTTGAAGCACTATGCCAACCCACTCAAGGATTGGATTCCATTTTGGCCACAAAATCCACCCCATTATAGGTACTAATTTAGTTTGTTGGTATTTCATAATTTTCAGATAATTGTACTAGCTACTGAAGTGTTGTGCCAGTAATTAGTTATCTCCCGATAATTCTTTTCTAGTTTCATATTATAGTTCTTATGTGTCACCAGAGTGTTGTGCCAGTAATAATTTGTCTCCTGATATTTCTGTTTCTTATGTGTCAGTGTACATGAATGTTATATATACTTCCTTCTCTTTTTTCAGGGAAAACGTGGGTGCTTACTCAAAAGAAATACAGCGAGTAGCTGTGCAATTAATAGATGCAATTCTAGAGAGTCTAGGTCTGGGCACAAATTATCAAACTGAAAAATTAGAAAACGGAATGCAACTTATGGCCCTAAATTACTACCCCAATAAAAACACATCTCAGAATTTCAAACTCGGTCTACCAGCACACTCTGATTACGGCTTCATAACCATCATTTTTCAAACTTGTGACGGACTAGAAATAAGCCACAACAATGGTGACACGTGGCAACCAGTGCACATCCAATCCGGGGCATTGCACGTGCATTTGGGGGACCACATGGAGGTGCTTAGTAATGGGACATACAGAAGCTTGGTGCACCA
This sequence comes from Carex myosuroides, assembly GCA_028015225.1. Lineage (NCBI taxonomy): Eukaryota > Viridiplantae > Streptophyta > Magnoliopsida > Poales > Cyperaceae > Carex > Carex myosuroides. Next base: position 17,936,408 of record CM051471.1, on the reverse strand, counting down.
AGCTGTGCTTGGTTGTGAGGAAAGGATCTCCATGGCAAGCATCCATGGATTCTCTATGGATGAGAAGGTGGGAGCTTTGAAAGAGCTAGTGGACGAACAACACCCAAAAAGGTACCGAGAGAGCAGCTTTAGAGACTTCTTGGAATTCATCTCTACTGGATGCAATTTTGGCGGAAAGAGCTTCATTAAGAGCCTTAGGATTGCTTAATATGTGTTTGAACCTGCTCTCTAGATGGAGATAATACTCCATAGCTTAATAGTAGTAATAAATTGTTGTCTATTCCATTTTATAATTGATTTCAGTAGAGCATGTAACATACCGATTATTTATAGTGTCAATTGGTTGCCTATGATATCACGACATTTAGTTATGGCTCCTTTTTATTAAAGATGAATTGGTAGGACATGTACCAGCCATAGTGATTGGATAACACCATATGTTTTAATCTGTTTTATTGTTTTGTCCAAATATGATCCACTTTTTGACAAAGCCTTGCATATGTAGAGAGAGAACTTATTTCTCAAATTTGTCTTCCATAGAGCATTAAACTAGAGACAACTTATTTCATAATTGGACAACAAACCAGAATGAAACTCAAAGAGTAACCGGCTCTGATAACATTTAAACCATACACCTAATAGACCCACATCAGATGGCGTCAAAATACAGGAGAAAAGAAAGTCCTCAGAAAATAATCAAATGGAAAGGTGTGATGATTTTGTACAGAATATAATCAAAGGAGGGTGTGATGAAATTTGTAGTTGAAAAAGGCACCTCAGAACTTCCCTCGCATTAGAGTTACTATTCTAGCACTGGTACTCGACCTTTCTATATTTAGATCAAAAGAAAACATTATACTATTCACATTCCTTGCTGTTATTTTTGAATATTTTGTTGCCAGGCGGATGAATGCTTCCAATTAAAGTTTAAATTTCAACAAAATAGTTATAATTTCATTTTGTATATATCTCATATGAATATTTAACAACAGTTGGAAACAAAGATATGTTCTAAGTTCTAAGTTCTAACCAATCAGATTAAATAGAACAAGTAATAAAGAAAGGTATTTCAAACTATTTTCTTTGATCTCTCTCTTTAGATTTTTATAAATGTGTGTGAGATATAATTATCAGAGTTACCCGTCGAAGAATGACATATAAGTACGGTGAATACATGAATATCATGTTAATTAGGATCGGTGCTATATATTTCTCCAGAGCATTTTAACACACAATATTATTAATAGGGGGAATTTCATGTATACCCCTCAAAAACTTCAAAATTACGTATTTCCCCCTCTAAACTTTCAAAACTCACAAATCTACATATTTTATTGCATTTTATATTAAAACTCATTTTATATTTATAAAATACCCATTTTACCCTTTATTAAAAGCATAAAAAAAATGTATCTTGTTTAAGAAAAATGCCGGTCTTATAAGATACCCATTATACCCTTTACCCTTTATAAAGTAACTATTTTGCCCTCGAAAACCGGATACCCATTATATACCCTATACCCATTATAAAATACCCATTTTGCTCTCAAAAACCAATCAAATATAAGACTGACATTTTTCTTAAACAAGCTACAAATTTTTATGCTTTTAATTAAGAGTAAAATGGGTATTTTATATATTTAAAATGAGTTTATAAAAGACAATAAAATGGGTAAATTTGGGGGTTTTAAAAGTTTAGAGGGGAAATACGTAATTTGGAAGTTTAGAGGGGGAAATATGTAATTTTGGAGTTTTTGAGGGATATACATGAAATTCCGACATTTTAATATGATTTATATTACCTGTTTCCTTGCACTTTTCAAATTTATGCAAAATTTTAACCCTCAAAATCCTTTTTCTTTTTCGGAAAGTAAGAATGGAGGAGATTTAGCAACACATTACATACTCAAGATTTGTCTAGCCAAGAAGAAATTATGTTGATATGCAAACTTGCAAGTACATTAAATATTATAATTCAGCACAAAGTGATCTCTAGTTTTCTGCTAATTAAATGAATAAAAGAATTTGAGACGAAATGGATTGGACGGTATTTAAGCAGTTTGTATGCAAAAACAAAATTATCTCCATTTACCGATACAGAAGGGCAACAGTTGTTGTATGATCTACACAAAAAATTGAAAAAGAATGGAGAATCACTTACACATACAGAAGATCTGACAGTTCTTCTACCGTGATTTTGAAATTTCCCATAACGGTGGCAGCAAAAAGAATTACATCCCAAGAGAGAGATCTTTGTGCAAAAAGAATTACATCCCCCCAGTGCCGGTAAGAATTCCGATTTGCTATGGCACGAATATTGAAGAAACCCATGCATTCCACCTCGGTCGGATTGGTCCGGATTCTGATCGGACGGTCCGGATATAAACTCAAAGGGTTACTTTTGGGGGATTTGGATCCCAGTGGCAAGCAGCAGAAAGGTTGTAGAATTTTCTAGTCCTTAGCCCACTCCAGATTAAAATAGGTAGAAAGAAATTAGAATACTATAGCATTTTTATATAGTATATGAAGTCAAGCATTTTTTTGGAATAACAGCTTCTTCTTACAAACCCAATTTTTCTTTGTTATTTTTTAAGTATCCGATTAAGACATTGCTTGAAATAATTAGATAAAATATGAGCCATCGAATTTAAGTATCCGATTAAGACATTGCTTGAATAAAAGTTCAACTAAGTTGTCCAAATTTAAAGAATCCAGAGAAGCCAATCTGAACTGTCTAATTTGAAAATAATTTTATGGCTCATATTTTATCTACAATACTGTAAAAAAAAAAAATGATGTAAAGCCTTAATTTCATTTATTTAAAAAGTTACAAAGTAACAGTTACATAAGATGAGATAATAAGTATCTTAAAAACATACAATTGTAAACAAACTAAAAACGCACAAATGTATGCGCATCCTGTGGTCATCCTTGCTTGATGAAAATGATAGGAGCCTACCGATTGTTTTCTTTGTGCGCAAAGTTTGTCATGCTAGCAGACTTCATCGTAGAAGACACTGAATCAAACCGGACTGGAAACTGAATCAACCAGACTGGGACAGTCACCACTCAGAAGTTCCAATGGAGGCACTGAATCAAACCTGACTAGAAATTGAATCAACCGGATATGGACAGTCACCACTCAAAGGTCTCAATGGAGAGCCGCCAGTGTGAGAGCTAGAAAGAATGGAGGGAGAAGAGGAGGAGAAAAAAGAAAGCACACAACAAACACCAACACAAACCAAAATATACCACAACATATAAGTAACTATATGTACAGGTCGTTCCACCTACTCTTTTTTGTCAAAGAGGGGAAGAAGAGTTCGAGAGAAGAGAAGAAAAAGCGAACCACTTGTTAAATAAAAACCCCAGGAGATTGAAGAAAAGCGCGGTGGCCAGATCCACTAGGCGGAAGCACTGCAAGTAGTAGCCAGATCCACCAGGCAGAAGTACCTCGCGCTGCCATCACCAGTCGACGGACATAAATTTTTTTAGTTGACACCCCCCAAAAATCAAATTAAATGAATACCATCCCTGGGGCCTTATTTTCAATCCTACCACCCATGATAACCCAGTTCGCGCACCAAATTGGTAGGTGCGCGCACTGGGTTGGCGCACCAAACTTTTCTCGATATAAAAGGTTGGCGTTGCGATTTTGGTGCTCAAACGGGACTCCACGCACCGAGCACAGTAAAAAGGTAACTTTTTTTTTGTTATTTATAAATTAGGTAGTTGGGTAGAAGTGTCCAAAATAGGTCCAAATAGAGTAGAATTGTATTAAATTATTAGAATGATGTCCAAAATAAATTCAAATAGAGTATAATTGTATTAAATAATTAGAATAGTGTCCAAATAGAGTGAATTGTATTAAATAATTATAATGGTGTTCAAAATTGACAATAATTTAAATTAGCTATATTATGTTGTATTTTAGGCCAAATTATTTTAGAAAATTACCAAATTAGACCAACTTTGACTAGAAATGCACTAAATTTACCCTGTGTTGTTTGGATTAACCCAAAATTGAATCATTTTTTTTACCAATGGTGCCAAAAAATTAGTATTATTAAAGTACCCTATTTGAGGTACTTAAGACCAAAATTGACTAGAAATGCACCAAATTGTAGTATGGTGTCATCAAGCGGGACCAAGCAAACCAGTCTGCCTCATGATGATGTGGATTTGGATTTAGAGTTGGCCCGGACCATCTTTCCACATATGACGTCTGAGTATATTAGTCCTGTCACACCCCGGGACAACCCGCCACGTATTTCTACGTAAGGCGTATTCACATCACATACATTATCAATAACAATATAAATAAAGCCACATTTATTTCATAATCAAAAGAGTTTCACAAACGATCATGGCGGACATGGCTCGTAACTCAAGCACGTACTGCCATACCTGCTCAATGTATCAATTATTGAATCATAGAAACATAACTAACAACATGTGACAATTTATCAATCATAAGCATTCCCGCTTAGTCTCACTCTTGTCCTTGCTCGAATCCTTCTTCTTTGTTACCTGGAACCCACGTAAAAGTGGAACGGGTGAGAGATCGAACCTTCTCTCAGTGCGGGATTTAGTTCCAGCCCAGAGCTTATAAAACCTTTACTTATTCTCACAAATATGAACATACATAATTAAAATGCGTATGCTTCTTCTAATGCAATACATATCCTATCATTACTTACTACTTTCATTTACTTTTAAAATTATGTTAATCTATTTCGTGTGCCTCACTAGACGGTGAATTCATATGCCGCTAGGTATTGGCGTTGATAGGACCGCTTCCGCCTACAATCACGTCCGTGAAAGGACCGCTTGCGCCTGCAATCACGTCCGTGATAGGACCGCGTCAGCCTACAATCACATCTGTGACAGGACCGCTTTCGCCTACAGTCACGTTAACGAGGGGTCCAGTCGAACACTAGACCCAATGTATACATCCCAATATGCAAGCATATCGGTCCCTGTTCAGTTTCCTTGTTCGTTCATGTCATGCACTTTTATTCAATCACAATTCATGCCATGCTCAACACATCTTATTCATGCAAGTCCATTGGTCAATGTATGAATCATATCCTTTCATGCAATTTATTTATGTACTACTCAAGTCATACGAATGGTTCGAAAAACAACATGCATAATTCTAACTAATGCCACAATAATAAACAATTGAATGACAATAGGCAAGTAAGATAGTTTTATAAAGTCTAGGAAACCCGCACCTGTTATCGTAAGGAACTCACTAGACGTCTTGGGCTCTTCTAGAACTTCTGAACTTGAGCCTAAATCATGTACACATAATTTCTATTTAATATTCTTCGATGGTCATTTTGAGGTTCTCTGGTTACTAACTAAAATTCATTGTGATTACTAAAATATATGGTAAGTGTGTGTGAAATACTACTCATTCTTTCATTAGAAAATCATGAAAAGAAATAAAAGACGTATGAACAAGAATCATTAAAATTCAAGAAGTCGAATAATTTAATTAAAGCCTTCGCAAAAGTCTATTCAATAGATTAATAAATTTATATAAGCATCAAATTATTATTAGTTATAGATAACAAGGCCTATTCAATATAGGCTCTATTAAATAAATTGTCAAATAAAGTAGTGAACTTATAACCTAACAAAAATAACTTAAGCATTTTATCAAAAGGAATAATTATCATTTGCTAAAGTATTATCATGCGAAATATATGAATAAATATTTTAAAATACACATTGACGTTTGTGCACTTTAAGTTGGATTACCATTTATGATTGCTTGAAAATTTAGAACATCTAGGTCCCATGAATCAAATCGCAACCCAAATGCATTAAACACAAGGGATCTAATCCGTATAGGTGCTATATATTTTCACCGTTTATAGATTGAAGACCATAACCACAATAAAGAAATAAAATTAAAAGGAATTCATTACTCTACTCCAAACCAAGCCATATTAGATGTCAATGCATCATTGAAGCGTTGGATTTAATTAAGAAACAGAAACAAAATAAATTAAATGTTACTCTACTCCAAACCAAGCCGTATTAGATGTCAATGCATCATTCAAGTGTTGGATTTAAGAAATAAATCAAGAAAAAGAATAATAAAAATTATCTTAAGTGATTTAATTTGTTTGTCTCAAACTACGTCGGATGTCATACCAGTTGTAGTATTGAGACTTTATATTTGTTTTATTTCAAACAAGAAAAATTCGAGTAACTAAATTTCAACAAAAAGAAGTCGATCTATTTAACGTTTAGGAGGAAATAAAACTATGACTTAATTTAATGTTGTAATTTAATGAGTTAGTATTTTTACCTTAGAATGCCAATGAATTAAGGAAACTCAGTCCTAGTATTTCTTGTATATGAAAAAGATTGATTTGGCTTAGCGAGAGAGAGGGAGAGAGAAAGATGTCGGCTAGAGAGAAAAATAGAGAGATGGTGGCTGTGGAGGGGGGGTGAGGTAAGGGGTTTATATAGAAGCGTGGTTAGGGTTGTCTTCAGATTTTGGTTGGGTTGGATTGGGTTTTAATGGACCATAATTAATTAATCTTACCGCTTTAGGCTAATGACAAAATTCTGTTTTCTGCAGTTTTAATTTTCATTCTTAAAGATAAATCTACCTAGACTTATAGGTTCATAATTCGAAAAAATATACTACATAGGGATCGTAGTATTTTCTGTTACGGTTCAAATGCGACCGATTTCAACTTAATCAGAATTTCCAGTGAGGTGGAATGATTAAAATAGTCGACAGAGGTCTGCAGTTTCCGAATAATACTGTTTACTGACTTTGGAATTTTATGGAGAATTCTTCGTTAAGAATTTGGGGTAGGTTTCTAAACAAAAGTTGTAGATATTGAAGTTAAATTTTCCGATATTAAATTTCATGCAAATCCGAATTAATATGAGTGAGCTGTGGTTAGAATACTAACAGCTGTCCGTCTGAATAATCCAGCTGAAGTTAAATTTAGAAGGTTATTAAAAGGGGTAGCTCCAATTTAGGTTTTAATTAATGATTTGATTAGTATTTATTTCCTAATTGTTATGGCCAGGTAAAGAGACATTCATTTCAGAAATATTTGTATTTTTTTACAAAATTTCTTATGACATTTTCTATATGGATAATTGCGCGTGCGATCCTAACTCAAGATGTGTGTATATTAGATCGGTTTCTCGTTTTGACTCTTGTTTACAAAGTGTTTAAACTTTCTAGTATTAATTTGTATAAAAATTATCGTATTTTAAATAAGCTATGAAATGTACCTAGTCGTGATGAAGTGTTACATATATACTTATTATAGTCGTTACGTTCTCTCGGGACGATTTATGATAATGACTAAAAAAATCAACGTGACGGGACGTTACAAGTCCCGTTTGCTGGTTCCCGTACAAGGACCACAGAAATTCATATGTAAGTTTACATTTCTATACCACTTGCAAATAATATATATTTTTATTTGAATAAAATAAAAAATTGTACTTGTGTTTATTTTGAAATTAAATGCAAACTCATACCCTAACGTCGACAAGAAATAACCAGATGAATATCCTCTACCACGAGCGATTTGCACCCGCGTTACAGAGGTTGGGTCTGTGGCATGTGTCACAACTCAGTGACTTAAATGTAGATGTTACTCTTATATCTGCGCTGGTCGAGAGATGGCGGCCGGAGACCCACACCTTCCACTTACCTGTCAGAGAGATTACAGTGTATCTCCAGGACGTGAGTTGTCTTTGGGGTCTGCCCATTACTGGAGAGGCTGTGACGGGTGTGGAGTATGGAGACTTCGAGCAGCTCGTTACCTACCTGCTGGGCACTGGGTTGATGAAGAGAAGGATGACCAAGAAAGAGTACATCTACTCCAAAAATGACATCAGTTTACCACACTTGCGGGAGCGGTTCAAGTAACTTTAACTTTATTGAGGCTAAATAAGTTATATATTTAAAACTTGTAGTTGTTGTTTACAGAACCGTTTACTATGGATTTGCAAGTGACAATATTATATGGCATTTGTTAGATATACTCTTCTTTTGCGAACTGATTTTGAAAGGAAAAGAAACTTTTATAATTTTCATTTAGGTTAGTTATTTTCTCATGTAGGCTAACAATTTCATATTATCCTTTTGAATGTAAGTTAATGCTTCCAACTTTCTATACGGTTGTTGTTACGTTTCTGTACTATTGTCAGTCTTTTTACATCTCTATATAAAACATTTAAATTGTCACTGCCGAAGCAAAGTGAGACACAAATCTAGTTACTTCTTCAGTTCTTTGAGAAGAAACCGACTTTTTTATTAATATCCAAAGTTTAATACAAATTATTAATTATGCTCAAATTTTCAAACTTTCACTAAAAATACCCAAGCCGGCCAGAAAATGGCCGGCTTAGGTACCAGAGTAACCCGGCCATTTTCTGGCCGGCTTACTCCATTTTTTTTTTTTTAGAGAGAGACACTATGAAGATTAAAATATTGAAATCTAACTCTGAAAATTTGAAATTTTTTTTTAAATTATTTATTATATTACTTCTTTTGATGTATAATTAGCATATTTATACTAAAATACGATAGATTAATTGAAATTATGTTAAAAAACACTAAATTATGTTAAATTACGCTAAATTACATTACATTACGCTAAAATACGGTAAATTTACGAAAATGCGAATGCGTCTATGCCAGCTATGCCGGATTTCGAAATTCAGAATCGCCAAAAAACAAAGGGAAGAGCCTCAAAACTTGAGTTGAAGTTTCCGATTAAGATTTTCATTTCTATCATTCAATCCAAGTAGCTCAGTAAATTAGTTACATAATGAACTTGCAGATTACCAATTTTTACTATTTTTGGAATTTTTTTACTATTTTTTATGATTCATGAAAGATGAGCAAAATCAGTCTATTATAGCGTAATTTTGTGTAGTTTAGTGTTTTTTTTACCGTATTTCAACATAATTAGCGAAGTTATTGTAATTTAACGTAATTTAGTATAATTGAACATATTTTATTGTAATATAGTGTAATTCAACATAATTTCAATTAATCTGACGTATTTTAGTATAAATATGCTAATTATACATCAAAAGAAGTAATATAACAAATAATTTAAACAAAAATTTTAAATTTTCAGAGTTAGATTTCAATATTTTGATCTTCATAGTGTCTCTCTCTCTAAAAAAAAAAAAATGGAGTAAGCCGGCCAGAAATGGTCGGCTTACTCTGGTACCTAAGCCGGTCATTTTCTGGCCGGCTTGGGTATTTTTAGCGAAAGTTTGAAAATCTGGGCATAATTAATAATTTGTATTAAACTTTGGATATTAATAAAAATGTCGGGAGAAGAAACATTAATTATGAGAAGTATAATAGAGGATTTGTTATGTCGTATGAAGCCCAAACTGAAATGGGCCCAGCCCATTTGCAAATTGACGGAAATGATCTCCGATTGGAAATTAAAAGGAAACGGAGAGAGAGTTCAAGCCGTGTGAGTTTTTTCTCTTGTTCTTCTTTTTCAAGTTGCTCTTCTCTAGATTTTGTTCTCTTTATTCCAATCTATCAAATACATTTGAGAATATTATATATTAGTGTATGAGATTGTAAGAGAGTGTGAGAAAGTGTGTTATTAGCTTGTTAATCAATTTGTATATGTAAGACTTCTTAATATAGTGTATTTGTACCGTGTGCTTATGTGGTTTTGAATAGTAATTGTGCTTGGATATCAAATTTTATATTTTTAGAATTTTTTTTACTTTTATTTTAAATAGATATAAAATCACTATTTTTATAAGATAGGTTGCATCAAAATTCATGTTTTAAAGAATTGAACGGTTTGGATTTTTCACGTATCAACTCAAATTTTGAGATATCTCCGGTGATGTGAACGAGAGCAGCTTGGGTCCGATGCCCATTGGACTCAAATTTGGGTCCAATGGGTTTCGAGACCGTCCAATCTGCTTTAAGATTCGTGCGCACGAATTTTAAAGCAGACACAAAAGTTGCAGGTGCAATTTTTTAAAGCAGATCGGACGGTCATTGAATCCATCTAACTCACTTTGAGTCCGATGGACATCGGACCCAAATTAACCTCGATGTGAACTCTTGCAGAGAGGGGACGGCTATTATATTGTTTAGTGTTTACTATTTTATTACTTTGTTTTGATATGACAGAACACTTGACAACATGCGTGCCATCATTGAATTTGCCATAGCAGATCCAGGAACCGCACAATAGGAGTACACGAGGGATCTTTATAACTAGCTTTTTTTATATCTTATCGAAATAATATCCTCATTCTAAAAAAACCAATAAAACCAATTCTAGTCTTCTCTCGCAACAAATGATTTTTGTAGGTCTAAAATAACAATAACAATGTTTGTCTGGCATTGGGGCACTATTTGATTGACACCTGTGGGTCACTTACTCAAAACTATACTTTCAAATCTACTTCATTAAATAAAATGCAAAAACGATTACTAACAAATGGTTTTATGAAAACATTTAATTATTCAAAGGAACCATTGTAAGATTTTTTAAGTTTCTCGGGAGTTCAATATTATTATATTTTGCTTCTTTGAGATTTAAGATTCATATTAAACATTTGCAGGCGTGGAAGTAAGATTTTTTTTTATTAGGATCAAAATATACACAAATTATGAATTTCTTTTTTGAAATATCCAGTAAAAAAAATTAAATTTTCTAAATATAGAAGCCAACTTAGTATATTTCTTAACGTTTTTCATCTAAATTTTGTGAAAAAAATAAAATAAAATAATGTCACAACAAACTAATATTATGCCACAACACATCTTGCCATATATTGAAGTTATGTGGGTTCGAATATGGTGCACAAAATGAATTTGTAAATGTGAAAAAAAAAATTAGACAAAAAGAGAGATTATTACCAGTCAAATTAAACTTACTGAAAATATACTTGCAACATAAATTATTTTTCAAAAGCAACTATGACTGTGTACGATTAAAAAAAAGAAAACAAATGCTAATGAGAAAATAATTGCCCGAATCTATTTTTTTTTTACTTTAAAATTATATTATTATGTATACATCCTGTCGTCAAGAAGTTACCTAAAAACCCAAAAAAAATAAAAAATAAAAAATAAAAATAAAGATGTTGCTTACTTGAGTTGTTTCCAGCATATATACATAGAAACGACATGGTAGATATATATCCACCTAGTTGTATTGAAAATATCGAGTTTATTTGTGTCATCCAATAATTTCAAAGCAATTGATTAAAAGATGAAATTATTAATTAGTTCCAAGACGCCAGGCTAAAATCAATAGAAACAACAAACACACAAGACCATTGGCTGGTGTGCTTTTCTATGTCACAGTGTCCATGGTACGAGAACGGAGTAGGTCCGATGCCCATCGGATCTACTTTTAGGTTCAACGAGCATGATGACCGTCTGATCTAATTTAAAATTTGTGCACACGAAAATTGAAACAGACATGAATTTTAAAGCATTCTGCACGAATCTTAAAGTAAATTGACGGCGATTAAACCAATCAAACCAAAGTAGCCATGGTACACTATTAATTTACTTGTAGTTCTTTTCCATTTGCAAGAAAATAAAATATCAAACAAAAGAATAAGAAAGAGAAACAGTTGAAAATGAGACGAGATCAAAGGACGAATCCACCGTGTTATCAATTGATTAAAAATATATTAGGGACTAATCCATTAGAATTTTAAATTCATTATTAAATTTCTTTGGATGATGAGATCTGTTAAGCTCATTGGTCTCACTCTGTTGCGACCACGTCATGCGAGAGGGAATCGTTTGTTAGGTTAATTATAATATGTGATTTATAATTTATTGAGAAAATACTGGATTTACAATTGCAAAACTTCAGAATTTTTTATTTTTAGAAATTCACTAAAAATAATATAGAAAATAGATGGATTGTATGAGAATTTCAATTCCATAGAAAGAATCGAATCATTGATCCGGTTTGTCTATTTTGTGAAGCCCCTGAAACTATAGACCACATTTTCGTCACTTGTTCATTTATATCCACTCTTTGGACTTGGATAGGAAATCACAACAATTTTATTTACGATTGTACTACTCTCTCAGATTTACGGCTCTTTGATTATTAGATTCCATTAAATGATTCTTTACTTGTAGAGTTAGTTAGGGCTGCAACTTTATAGTTAGTATGATTAACTAAAAATAAAATATGCTTCCAAAATTCTCCTGTTCCATCTCTTAGTTCGGTAGGTGCATCTATTATTGCTTTAACTTCATATTGGTGCAAAACTAGACTTGATGACACTTACTTTAAATTATCTTTAATTTTGTCCATGGATCTTACTTTTTTAAATCAGGCAGGTCATTTGGTTATTCTGTCGGACACAGATACCCAGGAAAAGGAAATCTCTCTGGGTTTGAATGAAGATCCTAGTCGTGGTTTAGAAGGATCAGACATGTCTGATTGAGGTCTTTGATGCTCTTGCTTTCATTCAAGTGGATTCACCTGCTGATGCTTCCAGTTTCTCTGCTAGTGCTAGTATAGCTGTTATGAGTTCTACCTCATAGTTTGAATATTTGGTTATTTGTTTTGTTTTGTATAATCCTTCCTTGCCAGACTTTTATGCATGTTATTGGTCTAGTTGCCTACTGGTTTATACTTCCAGTTAGACTTTTGTTTAAGGAGCTATATTGAACATGTCAGTTTCGTAATGAAACAAGTGGTATCACCATTATTATAAAAAATATATATTATTATATATTAGTCTATAATAACGTATTATTATAATTATTTTTTTCTAAATACTATAAATTATTATTATTGTTGTTATTATTTTTATTTCATCCTTGTTTGTTTTACCGAAGTTTAACAACTTTAGTTAATTTTTTTAGACTTCAAACGATCTTTTTTTCTTGCTCTGAAAAAAGATTTTTTTTTGTTTTACTCTGGAAAATTCGTAGATCTTTTTGCGAGCTTTCCAAATTTGAATAACAATAAGAAATCAGTATCCTATCAAAAGTTATGCATGTTTAAAATCTGAATTTTCATTTGCATTTTGATGATTTTTTCGGCCTACAAATTAATTTATATTAATTAAAATAAGTTAATTGTTATCAACAAACAAATTAATTTATTTTGTTATTCTACGCCTTCTAATTTTCTTCAATTAATTATATGCCTTCTATTTTCTTATTAATGTTGCTCGCTTCAAGTTTTACATAAATTAGTAAAGAAAATCTGAATGCAAACAAATTAAATAGATTCAATTTTGTTGCATTTCATATTTTCTATGCCGAGGTAAGTTTTTTTAAATATGTCCAAATAAACTGAATCATTAATTTTGTTCCTTTTGTGGATCGAAATTTCCAGACAATCTATCCATTTGTCTATATTAATTTTAATAAATTTCTATAAATAAAAGAGTTCTGGCCAAACTCGATCCTTATTTTTTTTTTATTCCCTTTCAATCGGAATTGTGATCTTCTGACTAATAGCAATTGTCCCTTTTAGTAAGTTCAACTGCAACACGCAACAAATTTACAATCAAGTTCTTTAGATGGGCTTTATTCAGTAAGGTCCTGCAACTTTTCAAAATAATTAGAAGTTTAGCCGTTATACCGCAATAGATATTAATTTGCAGGCTTAACCGACTCATTACTGTTGCAAAATATCTCTATTGAAAAAAAATTGTATAAAATAAAAATGTATATTTGTAGGATTTCTTTCCCTATTTTTTATATAATTATTTCTAACATTTTTAAAAAATATATGAGTTTCTGCTTATCCAGATAATATAATAAAATAATCTTAAAAGAATATACAATTAGATTTCTTTTATTATTTGATATGTAGATAACATTAGAGGGGTTGATTCAATTATTTGAATCTTTAAAAAACATGAGATTTAGAGGCTTAACATCATATATAATTTTAATAAATTTCTATAACAGAATGATATCATAGTCCAAATGATTTTGAATATGTTAAACCTTAGAAAATGATATGTACCAATATTTAAATCGGCAGTATAATTATGATTATGGTAGCTAGTGGCATTGTTTAAGTGGTTTGATAAAAATCAATTTTAGGAAGATGTTTTAATTTAATTTGGACCATCTGATTTGATCATATGCCTCGCAATAATAATGAATATCTACTACCATCATCATGTGTAAGTGTAATATATAGTAAGGTGGTAACAACATTATAGAAAAAAGGTGCATCTTCAACTTAGCCGAAATTTTTATTAATAGAAAATAAAATAAAAAAATATCGACATTGAAGAACGTTTTCGCTGGAATTCGAGATGTAGCAAAAATGTGATGGCCCATAACGTCCAGGGCACTGTAGCTAGACGTTATAAACCATAACGTCCAGTTAATCTGATCGCTAATGATCTCTAATAACAAAAAATACTGTAGCTAGACGTTATGGTCTATAACGTTCAGCTACAGTGTTTTTTTTTTTTTTTGCTTGCTTTAGTTTGCGATTTTTTGAAAAAATTAACTGGACGTTGTGATTTATAACGTTCAGCTACAGTGCCCTGGACGTTATGTACCATCACGTTTTTACTACATCTCGAATTCCAGCGAAAACGTTCTTCAATATCGATATTATTTTATTTTCTATTAATAAAAATTTCGGTCAACTTAATGCCACAACTTGGTTTGTTATATTTTAAGAGAATGCATTGGCATTGCACATCCCTAAAATTTCTTAGTCAGTGATTCTAGTCTTTTTATATACAAGTTTGAAGAGTTTTGAAAGACTGATTTTTTTTAATTTTGATACATATTAAATTGGTTATATGCCTTTTTTAAACACTATATATTAATATATATATAAACTTTAGAGATTCTTCCTCCAGTGCCTATTATAAATCCATGCATGTCTGATCTCTGATCTTCTTATAGAAGCCGTATAAATATAGCAAAATTATATCAATCTGCTAATACATAGAGAAGGCTTGTAAATACAGACCTCACATTTTAGATACAGATACATATTTATTTAGTGTGCTTTTTCAAATTTATAACGGTTTTAAATGCTCATGTATTTACTAAGCGATGAAATTACGGTCATTTTCTACAACGGAGACAACATAATAACAATAACAATAACAATAATAATAATAATAATAGCGCGGTGAATTTGCATTGAAAAAAGTTGTGGTACCAAATACCATCCGATCTACGTTAAAATCGTGCGAATAGATTTAGAATTTTACAGTTTAGACAAAAACGTAACACCAACAAAAAAACACATTTCATAAGAAGTTTATTTAATTTTAGAACCTTTAGTTTAAAACTGAGGGCAACAAAAAAGGCAAAATTTCTTAGCTAATTTGGATTAATCTTTATTTAAGAACCATATAATATTCAACCTTTAATTTCTCTCTTTACACCTTGTTTGGATGGAGAGTAGAGGAAGGGAGAGAATGGAAAGAAAAGAAAAAATTTCGTCGAATCGTGTTTGGTTGACAAAATTATGTCGGAGATGAAGGGTACAGGATGTGAAAGGTTTAACCTTGTATCATTATAATCAATAGAATCGGTTTCCCTTCCGATTTGGGATGTAACGGATGGAAATAAATTTTGTTACAAATATTCTCAGAATAAAAAACACAAATGTCAAACCCTATATCTTACCTATATAATTCTCATACAAATTATTCGTCACAAATCTACAACAGCTACCGAATTTATCATTAACCTTCTAAATTTTAATCAACTAAACAAAAAATAAGAAGAAAAAAAAATTAAATTTATTTTTTCTTATTAATCATCCAAACACAAAAAAATTAAATATGTTGATCTTCCTTTTTATTCCATTCCATTCCTTTTGTTCTTCACCTCTTCTTTCTTTCTTCCTCTGCTCTCCATCCAAACAAGGTGTTAATTTCGCTGCCCTGTCTGCCCCACGTGAATTCCCTTTTGCTTCATGACGTGCTAATAATTTAAAATTGGACGGTGGTTAGGATTTGAGTTTTGAGTTTGCATCTTCAAATATTTTAATTTCTTTAAAGGCAAGCTCTACTTCGTAAAATTTCTTTATCTTTCATATTTGTCATGGCAACCACAAAATGTTGTCGTCTGTACAGCCGTGTGCAAGTGTTTATTATTATTATTATTATTATTATTATTATTATTATTATTATTATTTTTTGTGACAAGTATCTTCCAAGAAATTGCAAAATGTTCCTTTTTTTTTACTTCAATGCAAAAGAAGAACACTAAATGTTGAACTTAGAATTTTTTTTTTATACTCTCAAGTTTGTTTAGATAAAACCAACCCCCACTTTCAATAAATTTTATATATTTTTGAAACTTTCTTACTATTTTTTTAGATAGATATAAAATTACAGTTTTCGTGAGATTGTGGACCATCCAAAACAGTGATTTTGTATATATATATATATAAAATAACAGTATAAAATTCCAAAAAATAAAAATTTTGATCTCCAATCACATATTTATTTTAATATATTTTAATATAAAGATAATGTTTTGCATTTTAATCTACACTTATATTAATATGAAACATCTAAAGGGTGAACCCATGCAATATGGCAATAATCCTCTTATTAGATTTTTTATTTTTATATAAAGGTTCTTGTAAAATAAAGTAAAATAGGAGGACTTTGCATTTTTATCTACTCTTATACTAATATGAAAAATCTAAAGGGTGAACCCATGCGATATGGCAATAATCTTTAGGGGTGTCAACGGGTACGGTAGAGATCGGATGAAGTATTTTTGTATCCGTATTCGTTACAAATTGTTCTTATTCGTATTTTATTCTTACCCGCTACAAATTAGTTTATCCATATTCTATCCTTACCAAATATGATTGTCGGATAACGATACAGTAGCGGGTAAATAACAGGAAATGCTAATATAATAATTATTTTTATTATTTACTAAATAAAACATTAAAACAAATTTATTTCACACATATATTTTTAAGGTTTAAACTTTATTAGAATTTGATAGAATTCATTTACGTATTTTAATGATTAATTAAGTGTAACACAACTGCCAAGAGTAGTTAGAGAATGGATATCATTGCATATTAATATATATACTATATATATTTTTTATAATGACCCGATCGGATAACAAGTACGGAATAGATTTTATCCGTACCCTTACCCATTTAGATAACGAAAAAAAATCTTTACCTGTATCTGTACCTAATTAATTTATGAAATAAAAATCTTATCCATACCCGCCTTATTGAATACGGTACAGATCAAATAACCGAATAAAAAGGTGTCATTGCCGAAATTTTTATTAATACCCTCTAAAAAAAAATAGCAAATCTACCCTCCGCATTAATTTTTTTTTTAAATAACCTAACCTCCCCACGTTGGGGCGGTTTGCTCCTTTTTTTTTAGAGATCTTAATATTTCCATCTAATATGTATATTATATGACACCTATACTAGATGAGTATATATGATGTGTAATCAATTTAAAAAAAAATATAAACGATCGACAAGAGCTAAGATGATTATTACAGATAATGATCGTCTGATCATTTGCAAGGATCGGATTCTGTGTTGTTACATCGATCGGATTTTGTGATGAATGTGCAGTGCCCCACAAGATCCTGTCACATTAGATTACTTCGAAGAGGTATTCTAATTTGCAATCTCAACTTGTTATAGCCTTATAGGTCTCATAAATAATGAACACATCAAGACATAATAAGCCGAATACCATGTTGGAGCATCATATATACTTTTTATAAAGAGTATGACTACAAAACTAATGTAATATTAGATAAAATATTAGTACTCAGCTAATTAACAACATCAGAAGAGCACTCACTTGAGATGAGATTATACAGTACTGTAAATATTAGATAAAATATTACCCTACATATAAACAGTTTCCACAAGAAATTATTTTTCTAAACAACTTAATATCTTTCAGGCCGCATATTACAAGCAAAGATAGCAAAACAATGTAGCTACACTAATATAGCCTGGAACATCAAGTACCACCTCTCAATGAACAACACACAAAACAAATCCAAAAGAAATATTCGAACAAATTGCTTCACTAGAAATAATCCTAAATTAAATGATACTTCAATTAAAAAATAATTCCCCACAATTTCTAATTCAACAACTAACACATAAACCCAAATTCTGAAAAAGGGAGAAGAAAATGGTTAACTTGGATCAATCCAACAAAACTATGTATTACTTGGATCCGTGCAATATTCAATTGGCACACCTTATTAGATCCAGCAGAGATCTAATGGTAATTATGCAAATACTTGAACAGCCGTCAGGCACCAATTGGAGACGTAAAATTGACAAATGCCCTACTAAACATATCTAAAAAAATATATATTTTTATAGCAAACCGCCTCACTGTGGAGATAGTTAGCTAAACATATGTAAAAAAAAAAAAAAAACAAACCCCCCAACATGGAAGCCGTTAGGTTATCTTAAAAAAAAATTTAATGCAAGAGTAAATTTGCTATTTTATTTTTGGAGGATATTAATAAAAATATCGGATGTCATTGACACCTGTAATAATCTTCTTATTGGATTTCTTTTATAAAGTTTCTCGTAAGATAAGGTAAAATAGGACGGTTGATATGTCATTGCGATTGCGTCCTACTCATACGAACTGATGGCAGTTTCGTTATTTTGGCCATTATCATGGCGAGAGATTATATGCAGTCAGATCCATGCACCCGATTTGTTGGGAACCCATTTTTACAGCGTGATTTTTAGTGCGTACAGAGTTTGAATTTTTCACGGACCAAAATGCCCCTACAGCGAGTCGATCTGCAGGCACCAAGGAGGAAACAGGGCAGGAGATCAAGCTGGGCAGGGACATTTTGGTCCATCAAAAATTGAAACTCTGTACGCTACAAAAATAACGCTGTAAAAATGGGTTCCCGATTTGTTTGCCAGGGACAAAATATAAAACTGTTAATTCAAGTGGAGAATTTATGGAAAAAATAACTGAGAGATTTTGGATGGGATTCCCTATTTTTTTTCCCTTACTGATAATTACTTGTTTGTCAAGAGACATATTAGTAATTTAAATAAATAGTCCTTAAAAGTATCACTATCATTTATAGTTTTTTAAATATTAAATATTATTTTGATCCATAAATTTTTTTATCACCGATGAAAAAGTCAGAATAAAATCTACCTTAGCATCTACAATTTCTACATAATAATATGGAGAAATGCCTATAATTATGTTCTTAAAATATGTGTAATGATACAAATGTCGAGATTAGGATCATTTGATTTGTTATTGAATGTTATAGATAGGGCCAAAAAAAGAAATGTCACAACTCAAAAATAAATTAAATGTTGAAATAATTATTGGAGATTTTTTTGTATTATATAATGTCGAGTTATAAATAATCTTTTTACTTGTCTGAATTTGAATGATAATGATTCCAAGGGTTGTACAAATGTAACCAAAATTTTGTACTAATTTTTTTACTATCCATAATAAAATTTCAGTACGATAGAGAATTTGATATACATGTTATCTAAAAAATGAAGTAAAAATCTATAATTTTAGTTTTCTAATTTAAATAATATTTTTAAAATATTAAATAGATATACATAAAAATGGAATGTACATTAAAAGTTCAAAACTACTCATTTAGTTTAGTCTATAAGAGGTAAGTCTCTATATAACATTCATTTTATACCGAGATATTATTACAATGTTTTTAGTTGCTACACCTACACTGTTTAGCAAAAGCTTATTTAAATTAAAGAATAATTACTTCAATCCCCCCACTTCAGTACCCGTATTGTACCCGCAGCAACAATAGAGAAATGTTGTACTACGGTCCCCACTAATTAAAAAAATGTTGTATTATGGTCCCCACTAATTATATGATCCCCTTTTCCAGTCTCTACACTCGTCACACACGTCAACAAAATATTAATACTTGCAAAATAAGATATAAATATTTGCATGCGTAACTTGATATGATCATCCCCTTTTCCAGTCCCCTAATCGTTCCGCGTCAACTTTCCTTTAATGAAGTAGTAGGGACCCCGTATCCCCCTATCAACATTCCCTAATATTTTCTGCGTCAACCTTCCTCTAACAAAAATAATTGACCTTATAGGTATAAATACTTACAATACTTGATATTAATACTTTCAGATGTAATCCAATGTTATATGTAAAAAAATACTTGCAAGTATATGTATAAATACTCTCGTGACGACGAGTCCGAAAGTACGTCATCATGGATCTCATTTGAAAGAAAAAGTTTCGTAGAAAATATTCGTGGTTTTAAATTTGCAAAATTCCTCATAGCTCGTGAGAAATATTATAATTAAAATGCGGGTACTCATATCAGCTTCCTAAATTAAAATAACTATAACTTGGAATTCCAAGGAAATAAAATTGTTATCTGACAAAGAAACAAAAACAAAAATCTTACTCTCACCATCCGGTGAGCCGCCTTGTCCGTACTCACAAGGGCAAACTCGTTATTATTAGAAAAATCAGTGGCTCTTCGTCCTTGTAGAAAACCTTATAAAGAAGAAACCAAATCGAAAGCCAGACAAAAAAACGCAACATCCTCTCGACCCACTTTCTATCTATTCAACATTTCAACCAAACAAAAAACGAAATAATCGAAAAATAAAAGGAAGGTGCTGCTAGCTTAGCTACCTCTATCAATGGAGAAGGGGTTGAAGCTGTTTGGTGTGCAAATTTTCAGGGAACTTGAGGAAGTCGAAGAAAGAGAGGAGGAGGAGGAGGAGGAGGAGGTTATGAGAAAGTGCGCCAGTATGGGCAATCTCGTGTCTTGTGCTGTTGGGTCAACTGAAGAGAACGGTGGTGGGGAGAACAGCGGTTATCACTCAGATGGAGGTCTTCTCAAGTCTTCAAGGAAGAAGCGGCGCTCTGCTGGACAGGAGAGGAAGAGAGGTAGATCATCTCCAGTAAATCTATTTACTTTTGCTTTTTTTATTCGTCAAAATCTTTCTTCGGTTAATTAACAAAAACCTATGGTTTCCGTATTTTATTTGGTGAAAAATTGAACAAATTGATATCAAAGGCGTTTAATTTGGGTGTTCATATAATTTACCTATATATTGTTCTCTTAAGACTTGACACATTATTTACTGGTAGAGATTAGGTATCTGTTAGTTTCAGATTTGAAACTTTTTCTTTCTTTGTTTTGGTACATCTAATTTTTTAAGTATTGGAACAATTAATACAATTATTTTAAAATCATATTGGCAGGCATCTGTTGCAAGACAGTAAATATCTTGTATACTTATTTGTGTTTTATTTCTAACAAATTGATTTGATTTGTTTATTAAGGGGTTCCATGGACAGAGGAAGAGCACAGAACGTTCCTGGCTGGACTGGAGAGGTTGGGTAAAGGCGACTGGAGAGGAATCTCTAGAAATTTTGTGACCACACGGACGCCTACTCAGGTCGCCAGTCATGCGCAGAAATATTTTCTCAGGCAGAGCAACCCCTCCAAGAAGAAGCGCCGATCCAGCCTTTTTGATGTTCAATTAACCAGAAAGGTTGATAATTTTTTCTTTCATTCTGATATTATCATATTTTATTATATCTTTAGAATAAGGGGGCTTGTTTGGAATCTTTAATCAAATAAGAAATAAATTTGACATCTACAGGATCATGCACGATACTTTGAGATATGTTAGATATATCTTGTTTTGTTTTTAATTTTATACTTTTGGGATCTGACACTTTAGATTTCATTTCGTTCCTGCATTGTCCCAGATCAGCATATCCTTTTTATTTTTCTTCTTATTCCTGTGTAAACTAAATGCTTTACTATCTTTTTATTCTGATATTTTAGGTGGCAGTTCCTGAGGCATCAACTGGATTTGCAAAGAAGCCCAGTGAAATGATCGGAGAAGAGAACTTCCCCATCAGTCCCTGCAATAATATGGTATATATTTCATTGTATATGATAATTAGGGCCTGGATCTGCTGCTACAGGCAACTATGGCACAAACATGGCATGCAATGTGAACCACCAATTCGAATTTGCCAGATAGTGGCTTATAGGGGCGTCTTTTGATTTGTGCGATTCGAATTGAGTGACTCAAATATCGTGCCATAGTTGCAAATTAGATCTGACCCTCAAATCTCCTTGCTTTATTAATTTATTTTTTCTGTATGAATGACAATAACATCGCTTATCTCACTCATTTAAATTTCTGTAGGTGGCATCTGGAGGTATACTAATCCCAAATTTTGGAAACGGCCCATCACTATATAGCGGTTCTGCAAAGGTAATTGCTATATACAATTTTGATCAGTAGATAACAATTCTATTGGCATTGTGACTGGCAGGTACCTGGTTGTTATATTGCATTTCCCAAATAGTGTGAGCCCAAACTTATCAATCCTGCCTTATTGAACAACTAATACTGCATGTAATCCTATATAACCTTGAATTCTGCAATCAATCTTCAATTTATTACTTAAGCCTGATTTTTTATCTCATCTGGCAATTAAATACATAAATTGTAAGAAACTTAAACAAATAGTTATAAAATCTTGACCATTAGTTACCTGCTGTCATGCATACAATAACATTGAAAATGATGAGGTTCAATTTGTTGCTGATTTTGTCAAAATATTAGCAGGACATCTCCAGTGCGAACAAAGGACCACCGCTATCCCTGGCCCCACCTGTTAGAGTCTCACGCCAATTTGACAATCCTACAGTTGAAAGCACTAATTTAGAGCTCAGCATTTCACTCAGTCTCTCCACAATTTCTTCTCACAGCACAACTGGTGCAATTAAAGTTCTATGAAAGAACAAGCAGTATATTTGCATTATAGTTTTGTATAGGTATGTCTTATGTTAGATTCTTTGATGTCAAGTTTAGATGGTTCTGATCTTATGCTAATAGCTGAGTTGTTAAAATATGCAAGTTAATCAAAGAATCTATATTGATAAGCTTATCTGATGAATTATACCCAGATCATGTTATGCTGCTATATGATGTATGTTGTCTCCATATCTGAGGCATGTTGTGGAATAAGTGGTTAGGTAGAAGGAATGATGGATAATGTAGCAGTGTATTGTAGCCTGTATAAGTCAACTTGACGATGTGGTATGGAATAGCTGCTATCCTCTGTTCCCTTTTGCTTTATATATCCGGGTAAATTAATACATGTATCCTTGTAAATTGGAAATTTCATGCCCAGCACAATCCTTTCTCTGCTATTATCCAGTAGGAACTTCATATCAGTAAATAATAGCAGATTCTGTTCCAAAAGAGAAAGAAAAATGCAACTGCGGAACTGAGAGATATATTGCTGATTTGGTGGTATGAATGATATATTCTCATTTCCAGCTGTAAATGAGTAATTCCCTTTTTGTGTTTTGGTGTTTCTAATTCTGCAAATGTGAGAACAATATATATATTTGTACATTTGTATGGTTCTGATTCTATAATAATTAAATGATTGGTTCTGGTTCAGAAAGGGGTGTTTGAAAGCTATTTGTTAAAAATGGAATTAGGGGTAGTGATACTTTTCATCTGTGGCTAATTATATGATGAGGTGTTGTGACTTGTGAGTGTATCAGACTCAGACACACGTAGGTACACTGTAAACTCTATAATGACTTGTCAAAATTAATGCATTACTTGACAAGATTTGCTGGAAGAATTAGTATTAACCTACAAATTAGGGGATAGCTAAAAATAAAAAAATGATACAGTACAGATATTTGTTGGAACACCTACAGAAAGAAAAGAAGCATGAAAGGATGATATAGTTGCCTATGAGTAGTTGAGTACCTATAGTATCTTAGATAAGAAAAAGGATAAAGAGATAGGATTCATGAATCATGATTTCATTCTCTATTCTCTAGTACCTTCCATGATAGAAAATCTTGAATGATGCCAAAGCAGTGAATGCCAATAGCTGTCTCTGTTCCTATTCTATAGGAACATAGATAGAAGTATAGAACTGTAAATCAAAGAGTGGCAAAATTACCAAACAGCCATCCTTCAAAAATAATTTGCTAAGTTAGCACAACGGCCTAGTCTCGGAATATTAATTATTTTTTTTATTCAAGGAAATATAACTTATTGAAATACGGAGCGCTTTCAAAGTTAGAAAGATTTCATATTTAAAAAACGCTTTCAAATTACTTTTGTTTATTTTGACTAAATGTTGGAACAATGCAGAAACAGTGACCATATACCGGAATTGTGTTTTCCCATTCAAAATTACAATATTTTCTAAAATAAAAAGAAATACTTTCACAAAATGTTCAGATGAAGGTCTGTTTAATTAGGCTAAAAAGCAAACAAGGGCTAATTTGTATATTTGAGAGAGAAAGAAAGAGAAAGGTGGTTGCAAGTAAAAGGTTGTCTCTTACATAACATTAATATGGTGTTTTGTCTTTTTTTGTTCCTCTCCAAACTACATTATTGAGAGTTGAGACCACAGACACGTGTATGGCTCTGATTGTGCCTCTTCTCTCCCGTCTTAAAATGATTGCGACTTTTAATTCTTGAATTGGGTTTTTATGTTTCGTGGTCCTTTTTTCCGATATTTTTATTAAAACCCCCAAAAAAAAACAAATTATCAAATCTGCTCCCACTTCAAAATTATAATTATTTCTACCCTAACCGCCCGTAAACTGGGCGGTCCACTTTTCCCACCAGACCGCCCAGCAACTGGGCGGTTCACTTTTCAACTTGACCGCCCACAGCCTGGGCGGTCCACTATTACAATCTGACCGCCCAGGGGCTGGGCGGTCCACTATTAATTTTTTTTTTTATATTAAATTGTTGTAATGATTTGTTTGAATGTTTTATATTAAATTGTTGTAATGATTTTTGAATGTTTTATATTAAATTGTTATAATTATTTGTTTGAATGTTTTATATTAAATTGTATGATATATATTTATTATTTGTTGACGATTATTTTTATATGTTATGTAATTGTGTAGTTTTAATATAATTGATTAGTTTTATATTAAGTTTGTTAATGTTTAAATGTTTCTAAATGGTAATCTAAATAGTAAGTATAAACAATAAAAGTAGGTAATCTAAATGGTAAGTCTAAACATGAAAACATAACAGTCCAAACATGAAATATAATAATCCAAACTAAAATACTAGAAACCTATCAAACTAAAAAAAATATAAAAACCCTAACGGCGACGACGAGGGCGAGGTCCGGAGAGGTCCAACCTCTCAGGTGCACGGTGCTCTCTCTGCGACGGCGGACGCCTCTGGTGAACCTCATCCACCTGCATGTCATCGTGTACGTCCTCACGCGCCCATGGGTCCGCCCCCAGGTGTAATGCATGCTCCCCATGGATCCCCGCCTGTGTACGCAACACCCACGGATCGGCCTCCCAAGTAGGAGGATACGTGGCCGGAGGCGGTGTGCCAAATATAGCAGCGGCAAAGCCATCTGCAGTCTGTGCCCCACTCCCACTGGCCTCGCCGTCGTGCTGTCTGGGCTCCATATACTGCGGTCTGTGGGAGCTAGCTGGCTCCCATCCGCCCTCATCTTCATCGGTGGGAGCTAGGTCATCCAATGAGAAAACGGCATCGTCCGCGGCGGCAGCTCCATCCTGCATGTAAACAATGTTAAATTAGGGACATAGAAGTAACGAGTAAATCTGGTAAATAATGAACTTTTGCTACCTCGGTATGCTGCACTGGAACTCCATACTCGTTGTAGTACGCGCTCCACGCGTTGTTGTTCAATACCCATTGGTGGAACGCCCAAGCTGGGTCATCATCTGCATAAATGAAGATAAATTAATAAGAATGATCTTTTAGAGATAAAACTTAATAATGATCATTTGTATGACATATTATTACCTGCAGGAGGTGGCGGCATCTCCGCAGCGTAGATAGGGGCGACAGGCTGCTCCGGATCTGGTGGTGGGGCATTTATCTCGCGCCAATTGATGTCCTCCCCGGCATCGTGCAACATACCAATGAGGCGCCCGTCCCAGCCAGAGTCCTCAACGATCGGTGCACTGTGTTGGAGCATTTGACATCATATCGCTCTCCAACTTCTTCTCGCCATGCACACCAAGCTGTGTGCCACTCCTCTAATACCCGTCAAAATCTGCACACAATATTTTTTCATTATTATTATTAGAAGATGAATAAATAACTACAATTTTTTAAGCATGTCATTTTCATTTAAACATACCGAACGAGCATGGATCGGGCCGAAAGGCAAGTAAGTCCTAGATCCCTCACCCGTGAGTCTCCGTCGAAGAGCATCACCGTAGTCCCCCTGTAGATAAACCGTCGGCATGCCCCATCTCTGGTACCAGACGATATATCGCAATCTCCAAGGCCCGACCGGCATAGGGGCATCTCCTGCTGGAGGCGGGGTCCATAAGTGCAACTGGGGAGATGCAGCACGCTGGTAATGCTCCCAGAAACGCGTGCTCCAGTCGACTTTGGGCTTGTTGTGTTTGGTGCTGCAATATAAATTAATTAGTAACGTGTATGGCTGAATAAGTAATAAAATAGACAAAGGATAAGGCAGTGGGTAGTTACCTGTGCAGCTGGGTGGTCTGCTGCTCGCCCAACTCTGGAAAATCAGGGACAAAGGCATCTAAGCCAAACTGACGGGGCACTCGGTCAGGATAGTGATACTCAACTATCCAGAAGCATACGCACGGCCCCCGATAAAATGAGAGGTGTCTCTGCTCTAATGTCAGCGGGCACAGAAGGCCCCGATCGTAGAACACACGATAGGGGTACCAGGTGACGCTCGCCTCGTGAAGCATCTGGAGCTGGCCCCGGACATACGAAATCCCCACGGTCCTCCCTCTGCCCGTGTCCTCGTACGTGAGGGGAGTACTCCATATGGCACCGTACCCCGGACGTCTCTCGGGGTCATCTCCCATCCATAGCCCCTCCTGAGCTGGAGGAACAGGCCGACACACCGGTAGATGTGACCAGGACCACTGCTGGAGTAGAAGAAGTGGTCCGGCAATCTGCATGTTCGTCGCCTA
The DNA here is from genome assembly GCA_028015225.1 of Carex myosuroides. Lineage (NCBI taxonomy): Eukaryota > Viridiplantae > Streptophyta > Magnoliopsida > Poales > Cyperaceae > Carex > Carex myosuroides. The sequence goes on along the minus strand of CM051471.1, from coordinate 17,909,392 downwards.
AATTTTGGACATGCGATGCATTTCTGGTAAATATGGAACCATAATATATGTAATAAAAAAATTAAAATATTTGTACAAACTTACCAGACAAGCATGACACAAGCCCCGGTATAAGTGAGCGAGCACGGCTCCACCCCAATTCCACCTCGACGGCCGCTGAATGTCCCTCAGCAGAGAGAGGAACATAATCGGGACTGCGTCACCGCTGGAATCGACAAACATGACGCTGCCACATAAATTCAAGACAAACGCCCTCACGTACCTGCAATATAAATTAGAAACATAAATAACTACATTTTTTGTTCAATCCATAACATATTTTAATTTGCAACTGTTTGTGATTACCTCAGAACAGCCTGCTCGTCACGTGTCTGAGGGGTGATCCTACGCCGGTGGAAGTGACTGCGGAGCGCCGCAAGACTAATGCAGTACTGTGAATACCGGTACTCCTCCTCCTCCTCCTCTCCTTTCTTCTTCTTCTTCTTCTTTTGCAAGTCCGACGGAGCGGCCCCCAGCAGCTCCGGTATCATGTGCATCAGGTCTGGATGGTCTGAGACACCACCGATGGGGTCGCCGTCTATCCGTAAACCCCACAAGGCGCTGACATCACCTAGTGTGACTGTCATCTCCCCAACCGGAAGGTGAAATGTATGCGTCTCTGGTCGCCATCTCTCCACTAGACCGCAAACGAGGGCCTGATCAATATCATAGTGAGGCATGGTGGCCAACTGATACAACCCCAGATGAAGGATGCACTTCTCCATCAATGGGTGACGGACGTATGGTATCTCGGGGGTGCGATGCCTCACTGTCATCATCGTCGTGTCCTGCATGTTACAATTATTTCAATATAAACGTCTAATTAAATAATGCTATTTAAATTAGGAATACAACACCAACGTACCTCCATAGATGCAAGTAAGACACGGTGCCTGACATGTGGGATCCACAGAAGAGGACTAAACGTGTCAGGATGGTGAGGGGGATAATCTCCAAAGGGAGCTTCTGCACCGGACGACTCTGCACCGGATGCCTCTGCACTGGATGCCGGTGCACCGGATGCCTCTGCACCGGATGCCTCAGCATCGTGATCATGTGAACTCTCCCCCGTCTCCAGAGGGGCATCCCATGCACGTCCCCGTCTAGTTCTGACCATACTACATTTCAATAAACAGAAGATTTTATCTTACAAATCCTGATTTATAAACCCTAACTTATAAACTCTAATTATGTCAACCCTAAACCCTAATTTAGGAATTCAACCCTAATCTAACAATTCAACCCTAAACCCTAATTTGATCCATAAACCCTAATTTAACCCCTAAATCCTAATTTAACCCCTAAACCCTAAATTAACAATTCAACCCTAATTTAACAATTCAACATAATTTAAACAATTCAACCCTAAATCCTAATTTAACAATTCAACCCTAATTTAAACAATTCAATCATAAACCCTAATTTAACAATTCAACCCTAATTTAACAATTAAATCGCGACAGGAAAATCAACAACCCGCACACGATAATTAACAATTCAACCCTAATTTATAAACTTCAGTTTTGTCAACCCTAAATCCCTAAACTACAAACTCTAATACCGGAAACCCTAATTTTGAACAATTCAATCGTTTCGGGAAAATCAACAACCCGGACACGATAATTAACAATTCAATTCTACCAATCGTTCCAATGCCAATACAAGATACAAAATATAAATTAAAAACATTATTTAGAAACTTACCCGAAAATAATCGGACTGTTGCCGAGATGGCCGAAATTAGGGTTCGGGTGAGAGAGAGAGAGAGAGAGAGGAAGAGAGAGAGAGAGGAAGAGGGAGAGAATGGCAGAATAGAGAGAGAGAGAGAGGAAACCCTAGAGAGAGAGAGAGGAAGAGAGGGAGAGAGAGAGAGAGAGAGAGCTCTAGAGAGAGGAAGAGAGGGAGAGAGGGAGAGAGAGAGAGAGAAAAGCACTGCTGGGCTGGGGTGGGTGTGGTTTCGGGCGGCGACGCGGGCGGCGGGAGAGGCTGGGCTGGAGGCAGAGAGAAGAGAGAGAGAGAGCCGCTGGAGGGGGCGGACCGCTTTTAAAAAAAAAAAAATTCATAGTGGACCGCCCAGCCTCTGGGCGGTCAGGTTTTAAGAGTGGACCGCCCGAAAGCTGGGCGGTCAGGTTTCAAAAGTGGACCGCCCAGTGGCTGGGCGGTCTGGTGGGAAAAGTGGACCGCCCAGTCCACGGGCGGTTAGGGTAGAAATAATTATAACTTTGGAGTGGGAGCAGATTTGATAATTTGTTTTTTTTTGGGGTTTTAATAAAAATATCGGCATTTATGGACCATTTTGATGTTGCCCTCTCTTCCAGAATATATCTATCAATTATAATTACTTAATTAGTAGTAGTAGTCTAGGGTTTTCCCTAATTAATTTAAGTATTAAATTAAAAATGTCAATAGTTATTTTTTTTAATGTATCTTACTTCCATATTATTAAGTCAGGGACAAGGAATGTTTTTTTTTTTTTAAATAAAAAGTCAAGCCACCTAACTATTGTAATACCTTGTTTACCCTTCTAAATATGATATTATGAAATTTTAGAGGAAAAGAAATACATAATTTTAAATTTTTTAAAGAGTACACATAAAGTTCTCCCTATTTTTTTTTGTATCTTACTTTCAAATTAATAAATCAGGTACATATGATGTTCATGTTAAATCATCCAATTATTTAATATTCACAAGAAATTCTAAAATCACACGGAGAGGATTTTCTTTACCAGTTACCACTAGATCAAAGATTGATTTTCAAGGAACATGCAACGTTATATAAGCCTTCTTTGTGGGAAATGACATATGGATAAATTTCATGAATTATTGACCTGAAATAGCGAGTATAAACACAAAGTAACACTGCAACTTTTGTAAAATTGTGAGGTTTCAGTTTTAGATAATTGAGGAACAGTGAGGTTGGGAAAGATGCATCTGTACAGATATAGGCCATCAATCAAGACAGGGTCGGCTGTAGATATAAAATAATTATTATGAAGTCAATTTATTATAACATCTCGTTTATTTCCACGTGAAGTAGTGAACACATATTAACATCGATCGCATTCAATTTCTTGTTTGTTGCCAATTATGCTGTCGTAATGTGAAAAATGGTAGGTCGAAATGATTACAGATTTTCTCTACTTTAAAAATGGAGGTGCAAGCAACGGTCGCTATCTTTGCTTTTTAGAGAAAGCTCCATCTGCGGTTGATAAGGTGTTTGCTTTCCATGTGATCTTTGTGGTTTTATTTTATCAGATCCGATACAAAATTAAAGAAAAACCATTGTAAGTGGGGTTTGCTGGTGGAGAAGAGAAGAGAAGAGAAGAGCTTCACATAAAACGGATCATGCTAGCATCTTTGTAGATAACATAACAAATAACATCACTTGTAATTAGGATACCAACTTTTAAATGACATCAAAAGGAGAAAAAGGGGGGAAAGAAGACAACTTTTGAATGGTGCAACCAACAATCAGAATCCACTGATCTCGTCAAAGTGTAAAATATTGGAATATTAAGGCTTATAGAACTTGAAATGCTGGAGTTCATCCCACGAAATAGAATGGCAAAAGTCGATTTCAGTTGGGCACTGAATTATAGTGATGGGAAAAAAAAAATTAGGCTTGAAGGTTGTTATAATAAAATAAGAGAAATTGAGGAAAGCACACCGCACACACCTGACAGATGTAAAATTTCGAAAGATTACAAAGTGACTTTTGTCAAACAGATGAAAAATTTTGTTCTGGAGAAAAAGGGATAATCAGCTTTCATGCAGGAGAATATAACAAAATAAACAATCAAATTATAAAAAGGTACAACAATGAAAAATGTACCTTAATATGTGATTATTCCACTATAATAAAAACCAAAATATTATTATACAATACATGCTATTGCTCGGAAGTACTACTGTTGCCAACTTCCTTTTGCACCCACTGCTTTCTCGGGTGGTGCTGTTGTTTTCTTGAACCACGCATTCTATGCTTCCTTCTGACATTTGCATTCTTTTGCTTGTTGTGAGGTGCAGCAACCTCATTGGTTTGCTCCGTGCCATCTGCCCTGCTGTCGACTGCACCAATTTCTTGTTCTTCTTCAGCTGCAGCTGCATCTGTAGCAGGTTGGGGCGTGGGAAGAGAGATGTACATACCAGGCTGTACGACTAAGTCTTTTTTGGGCTCAATTATACCGTTTTTCTCTTGTTGGAGTTTTAGTAATTCATCAAATTGTTTTCTTCGGTCGTCTTCAGATTTTGACTGGAGAAGCTCTTTTTCCACTTCTTCAATTTGGTCTGTTTCTTCACCCAACTGGAAAGCAATAATGAGTGTTATTTATTATTTGTCTTGTTTGTGTGTTTAATGTATAAATTAGGTCAAATTTGATGAAGCATTAATCCTGTAGTAACAAATAGAAAACAGAAATGCAACATATAGTATCTAGACTAGGACACAAGCAGCAGGACAATTGTGGGTCAATTTGAACTAAATAGTAAATTGTTGCTAAAAGAACATGAGTCCAACCAATACCACCATCCATTCATACCTGTATGGTAGGGTTTGAGCCTGTGTAATGAAGCACATGCTCAATATCCTTTTTGTCAAATTCCTTCCTACAAACTGGGCAGTTCCCCTTATTTTCTTCATGTCGATTTTCTATTGGTTGTCGACCTGAGCTGGACAAGAAAAAGTTTCTGTTTACTGCATGTAAATAAATTATCAAACAAATACATACATAATATTTTTAGCGGATTCAAGGTTTAAAGGGTCAGTGAAAGATTCAAAATGGAACTGCAGAATACACGCTCTCAACAAAATAACACTTTTATGTTGGGTTGATCCGAAATTTCAACCAACATTTACCGGTACTATACCAATACGAGAGATGATTGAAGGAGTCAATCGGCCTGTACTTGCAAATTTAATACCCAAATTAAACCTTTATCCTAGAATTGGTACAAAAGAAGTATGCCCAGTGAACAAATGGTACCCAGACTCCGACATCTAACCCAACAGATGCTGCACTTAAGGATACCTCTCTGGCTTCTTGCTCCAACAGAATTCGTCCCATGGGCCTCATTTTCATTCTTCTCCTCATGAATCCATTTCCACCACCTGATTATACACTCACTGCACAAGGATAAATTGATGACTGACCATATGAAAAATAATCTTATATCGCAATCTAATGTAACAATCCAATAAAAGGATCACAACTTTGTAAAATCATAATTATCACTATGAATGTAGGCTGATACCTGTTAGAAATTTATTATAATATAAAACATCATAGTAACTAAATATTTTAAAAACCTTTTTTATAGGTCCAGTATAATGTAACAATTCAGTAAAAGGGTCAATAAATATGTAAAATAATTCCACTGTCAAGTGACCCGTCCACTTAATTCAATATGCAAATGTCCTTCAAGATTTTATCTTTGTTAATGTTTTGAAAGAAATAATTGAGGTTCTGTGATTAATTGTCACAATCAGAGATGACATTGATGAGGATTAGTGCTGATTTGGGGGAAAATCAACCAGCCGTTAGAATGGAGAAGAAAGAAGGGAGTCGGGGCAGCCCGACCTTTGAATATGAAGAGCTGAAGGTGGAGTCTGACCCAAGAGCAATGACCGAAACTTTAAATGAGATTTATAGCTGTCAGGTGGGGTCGCCTCTGTCAGAAAATAACAACTTCTAACCGTCCAATAGAAGGACCTCTCCAGTTTGTGTTGCTTCAGACTTCTCCATTTCTGACAGAGGCGACCCCACCTGACAGCTATAAATCTCATTTAAAGTTTCGGTCATTGCTCTTGGGTCAGACTCCACCTTCAGCTCTTCATATTCAAAGGTCGGGCTGCCCGACCCCACCTGACAGCTATAAATCTCATTTAAAGTTTCGGTCATTGCTCTTGGGTCAGACTCCACCTTCAGCTCTTCATATTCAAAGGTCGGGCTGCCCCGACTCTGTCAGAAATGGAGAAGTCTGAAGCAACACAAACTGGAGAGGTCCTTCTATTGGACGGTTAGAAGTTGTTATTTTCTGACATTCGCCAGAGCCACAATTCGTGGTTCAATTGTGTGAATTGTTTTACCAATTACCAAATTACTTTTCTATTATGATCGCCTATAAATAGGCCATCGTTGTAATCAGTTGAATATGTCAATTTTAATGAAAAGTTACTCTTTCCTTTTCTTATTCTCTTTGCCATTGCTGACCCGTTTTATCCATTTCACTGAAATTCGTTCAAGTAGCTCTCTCTGAGGCTCAATTGCGATTTCATATTGTATCGTTAGACTTTGAGTTTGACATTTGGTATCAGAGCACTTCCGATCACCACTGGGAAAGCATCGCAATACTCAGACGCGACGAGCTATCATGGCAAATCGCACGAAACACACTGGTCCGGTCGATGGAGAGGTTGATCTCGATATCTCTCTGATCCATGAGAAGTTCTCCAGATCCGAGATATCGCAACAGGAGCTTGCATCTCGGGTAGGCCAAATGGAAGGTCGATTGGAAGAGAATAGTCAGATTATGGGAAAGATGATGAATATGCTAGAATCGATGATGAATGCCGTTCACCTAGAGAAAGGAGAAGGTAGTATCACTGCACAAAACCGGGGTGAGCGACCTCGATTCACATCTGGTCCTAGGCGGCCTTTTGTGGAGGAAATGGGAGGCGAGTCAGGAGGAGAGAAGGAGGGGAAGTTTGGTGAATACCAGCAACCACCACCTAGAACTCAGCTACCCAGGGTCGATTTTCCGGTTTTCAGCGGGGCCGATCCGGTCGATTGGGTTGAAGAGAGTGAGTTCTATTTCGATTGCTATCAAGTGGCTGAAAATTTCAAATCAAGGATGGCTTCTATGCATTTTACTGGGGAAGCTAGAGAGTGGTACCGTTGTTTCAAGATCAATAATCAACACCCTCCTTGGATAATTCTGAAAGAGGAAGTACTGTCCTATTTTGTGAATGAAGTGGGGAAACCTATGGAGGAATTTAAAAGGGTTCACCAACATGGTAAGGTGGATGATTATGTTGCTAGTTTCATGAGAGCAAAAGCACGATTGATGCATAGAACTCAAATCGATCATGAAGAGTTTTATGTGGGTAGTTTCATTGGAGGATTAAAAGAAGAGATTAGAAATAATATTGATTTGTTTGAAACACCAACTCTCAAGATAGCCATCAGCTATGCTCGAAAGATTGAAATTACTCTTGAAGGCAGTACTAAGAAGTGGAGTTCAGCCAAACCACCAACTTATCAAAAGGTAATAAAGGGTAGTGAGCAGTATCAGTACAAAAGAGGGGAAGGTAATCAAGCAGCTCCAAAAATGCTGGTACATAACCAGAACCAGTTATCCCTAGAAGAAAAGAAAGCTAAGGGATTGTGCTTTAGATGTAATGAGAAGTACCATTATGGTCACAAGTGCACTGGTAAGATGTTACATTCCTTAGAAGCTGAGGTAGAACAAGAAGAGGAAGAAGTTGGGGATGAAGGACAGGGAGACAATGGAGAGGGAGATGAAGGAGTAGAACAGGCCACCATTAATGTGTGTATTAATGACAGCTCCAACCACATTAATACCCCCAAATTTAAAGGGCAAATTGGTCATATTCCAGTATATATTTTGGTGGACAGTGGCAGTACACACTCTTTCATTAACCCATCTATTGTACAAGCACTAAACCTGCAAGGTCAACCCACCAATCCCCTATCCATTAGAGTAGCTAATGGAGAGAAGATGTATTCACACATGAAGTGCTCTGGATTGCTTTTTAATCTGCAAAGTGTTGAATTTGAAGCTGAATTGAGATTGTTGGATACACCTGGATATGACATTATCCTAGGAGTAGATTGGTTGAGAAAGTTTGGAGATATGGTTTTCAATTATGAAACAGGAAGTGTGCGAATGACTCACAAGGGCAAACCTGTCCATTTGAAGATGGAAGGTATGAAAGCTGAGATTAGAGTGATTGAAGGAGAAGTGAATGTGCAGAAAGAGGTGAAGAAGGGACACCAAGTCATTGTAGCACAGTTGTTTCGAATGGAAGAAGTAGTGGAAGATAAAACAGAAAATTTGCACCCAGACATTCAAGTGCTATTGCAAAAATACCAGTTACTGTTTCAGGAACCAAAAACCTTACCACCTTCCAGAAATGTTGACCACAAAATACCCTTGAAAGAAGAGGCTAAACCAGTCAACCTAAGGCCTTACAGATTTTCCTACTTTCAAAGATTGGAGCTAGAAAAGATAGTAACTGAGCTCCTTAACCATGGCTTTATCCAACCCTCCAACAGCCCTTACTCCTCACCTGTGTTGCTAGTAAAGAAAAAGGATGGTTCTTGGCGAATGTGTGTAGATTATAGGAGGTTGAATGAAAACACCATTAAAAACAAGTTCCCTATCCCAATCATTGATGATCTCCTAGATGAACTCAAAAATGCTGTATACTTTTCCAAGTTGGACCTTAGATCGGGGTATCACCAAATTCGAATGAATGAAACCGACAAGCACAAAACAGCATTTCAAACCCATGATGGACTCTTTGAGTTCAATGTTATGCCATTTGGGTTAACCAATGCACCAGCCACTTTTCAATCTCTAATGAATTCTATCTTTAAACCCTATCTCAGGAAGTTCATTTTGGTGTTCTTTGATGATATTTTGATATACAGCCAAGATTTCAACTCCCACCTTAAACATTTGAAAGAAACCCTTCAAATCCTCAAAGCCAACAACCTTTTTGTTAAAATGAACAAGTGTGATTTTGGGGTCACTCAGATTGAATATCTGGGTCATGTGATCTCAAAGGGGGGGGTAGCTACAGATCCTAAAAAAATTGAAGCTATGGTTCAATGGCCTGAACCAAGCACCATAAAAGAATTAAGGGGTTTTTTGGGTTTGACTGGCTATTACAGGAAATTTGTAAAGGGATATGGCATTATTTCTAAACCTCTAACAGAACTTTTGAAGAAAAATGCCTTTAGGTGGGGTTCAGAAGCTCAACAAGCTTTTCAGCAACTGAAGGAAGCAATGGTGCAGGCTCCAGTTCTTGCCCTTCCTGATTTCACTCAACCTTTCACATTGGAGACTGATGCTTGCAAGGATGGCATTGGAGCTGTGTTGCAGCAAGGTAGAAGACCAATAGCATTTCTCAGTCAGAAACTCAGTCCAAGGAAGCAAGACTTGTCTACATATGAAAAAGAGTTTCTAGCCTTGGTGGTGGCAGTGACAAAGTGGAGACACTATTTGATTGGAGGTAGATTCATTATCAAAACTGATCACATCAGTCTCAAATATCTCATTGAACAAAGGATTCACACATCCTCTCAACACAAAGGTTTGAGTAAACTGTTGGGTTTAGATTTTGTAATTGAATATAAGAAGGGAAGTGATAATGTGGTGGCTGATGCACTCTCAAGAAGAGAGAGGAATGAATTGGAGAATGAAGAGCAAAAAGAAGAAGCTAGCGTATTGGCTGTGAGTGAAATTAGACCAAAGTGGATGGAGGATATCCAAGGCAGTTATGAAGGGGACAAGTGGATTGAGAAAATGAAACAGCAATTAGAGGAGGAAAATAGTAAGGGAGAGAAAAATGACAGCAAGGTGACTGAGCACCTGGGAGTTTTGAGGTTTAAAGGAAGGATATGTGTAGGAAATGGAGGAATGTGGAGACAAGAAATTTTGAAAGCTTGGCATGATTCAACAGTAGGGGGACATTCAGGGGTCACAGCAACATACCACAGGATTAAGAAGTGTTTTTATTGGCCGGGGCTTAAAGAGGATGTGCATCAGCACATACAGAGCTGTCACACTTGCCAACTTAACAAGCACGAGCTAGTTCAAAGTCCTGGTCTACTACAACCCCTGCCTATACCTGAGGAAGCATGGTCAAGTGCTGGTATGGATTTCATAACTGGATTACCAAAATCCAAGGGTAAAGAGGTAATTATGGTGGTGGTAGATAGGTTAACCAAATATGCTCATTTTATTGGTCTCTCACACCCCTACAAAGCCATAGATGTAGCTCAAGTATTCTTAGATTTTGTGTACAAACTGCATGGGTTACCCAACTCACTAGTTACTGACAGAGATCCCATTTTCACTTCTAACTTTTGGCAAGAATTGATGAAATTGTTGGGGGTTAAGCTCAACATGAGCACATCTTACCATCCACAAACAGATGGGCAAACTGAGCGTGTTAATCAGTGCTTAGAGGGGTATTTAAGGTGCATGGCACATGATAAACAAAAGAATTGGGCATTTTATCTACCCTTGGCTGAGTGGTGGTATAATACTTCGTACCACAGTTCCACTAAAACCACTCCTTTCGAAGCCCTATATGGGTACTCTCCCCCACAGCTTGGTTTGAGCAGTGCCCCAAAAAGTTCAGTTGAGTCAGTTAATCTATTATTGAAGGATAGACAACAGACTTTGAATGAGTTGAAGGCCAATTTAGTGAAGGCTCAAAATCGAATGAAGCAATATGCCGATAAGAAAAGGAGTGAAAGAAGATTCAAGGAGGGGGATTGGGTGTATTTAAAACTACAACCCTATAGGCAAGTTACAGTTTCTGGAAAGGGAAATCAGAAGTTAAACTCTAAATTCCATGGACCTTTTGAGGTAGTTCAGAAAATAGGGGAGGCAGCTTACCGCTTAGCATTGCCAGAAGGATCCTCAATTCATCCAGTTTTTCATGTTTCTCAGCTTAAGGGGCGCATTGGAGCTGACCAGTCTGCTTCTCCCATTCTACCCTTAATTGGAGTTGCAAACGAACCCCCCAAGTTACCTCATATGATTCTGGCAAGAAAAATGGTGAAGTGTAAAAACGCAGCAGAGACTCAAGTTTTAATTCAGTGGAAGGGAGAAGAGGTTGAAGATGCTACCTGGGAGGATTACCGTACTCTAGCCAAGAGGTATCCAGAATTCATTCTCGAGGACGAGAAGGCTTTTAAGGGAGGGGTATTGTCACAATCAGAGATGACATTGATGAGGATTAGTGCTGATTTGGGGGAAAATCAACCAGCCGTTAGAATGGAGAAGAAAGAAGGGAGTCGGGGCAGCCCGACCTTTGAATATGAAGAGCTGAAGGTGGAGTCTGACCCAAGAGCAATGACCGAAACTTTAAATGAGATTTATAGCTGTCAGGTGGGGTCGCCTCTGTCAGAAATGGAGAAGTCTGAAGCAACACAAACTGGAGAGGTCCTTCTATTGGACGGTTAGAAGTTGTTATTTTCTGACATTCGCCAGAGCCACAATTCGTGGTTCAATTGTGTGAATTGTTTTACCAATTACCAAATTACTTTTCTATTATGATCGCCTATAAATAGGCCATCGTTGTAATCAGTTGAATATGTCAATTTTAATGAAAAGTTACTCTTTCCTTTTCTTATTCTCTTTGCCATTGCTGACCCGTTTTATCCATTTCACTGAAATTCGTTCAAGTAGCTCTCTCTGAGGCTCAATTGCGATTTCATATTGTATCGTTAGACTTTGAGTTTGACATTAATAGGATGTAATGGATGGGCAGGCCATCAACTCTTATTGGTACCAACAATTTTTCTGTACTTTTTTTTGTAAGGTTAGCGACTTAATCACCTGGATTCTACTTTTAATGTCAGCACTATAATATAATTATTTTCCACCATCGTCTCCAGGTATTGCCTTCTGAGAATATTATATACAGATATGCGTTCTTTATTTGGTCCAACAGATAAATATAACAATTTACACATTATATACTCAGTATAAAATATTTATTACTTTGATCATGATTTTTTCCAGCCATTGTTGCAATTGAAAGTGAAATTCTCTCCTCAAGTGGGATGCACCCCGAGTGAGGAGGAAGGGGGGCTAGGATCTTATGGTGAGATCACCGCAAGTCCACTGCAACATATGGGGCACATACATATTTGAGGATTGTACTACTGATCTAACTATAGTATGCTTGAAATCTTCTAACACACAAGAGGTGCAAGTACATCTATTAACTGTCAAAGCTTCTGATGAGTCAGAGGGGCGAGGAGCACCACAAATCACTGCTTCATTTCTCTTGGCTTAATTTTATTTATTATTTTAGGCTTAATTTCCCAACAACACCCCATCTAAATTTTGGTTAGTGTCCTACTAGCATGACCCAGTACTGATCTAGTTCAAGTGGGTTACTGGTTGAAATTTGCATTTAACTCAACTATTCTCTTGTTTCTAATTGATGTCAAAGCAGGCGTTTCTGGAGATATCAATATTTAGCTTAATCTGGTATTCACATAGCTCTATGGTAACATTAAAATATAGGTTTACCAATGCATAGTACAGAGAAATAATTTGTCAGTGGGAGTCAGACCTGTGAAAGCAGTGGTAACATGACATGAGCTTCATGAAAGGATGTAGGGTTAAATTGGCATTTTCAGGGAAGAAAGGATAGAGGCACAAGGGGCAATCACCTTCTGGGTGATTCATGCCTGACAGTACCTCAACTGCTTCCTATTCATTAGTTCACACAGTTAAAATAACCAACAGATGCAAATAAACTTAAACTTGACAAAGAGCATCATTAATTTTGTCTTTTAATTGTTCCTGACATGGTCATTACTTTCTTGAACCACCGAGGAGGAATTTAAAGAGAAAATTGGGTAAATTTGAAGGTTTGTGCCAAAACAGAATTGCAGCTTGCAGGTGCTGGTTAATTGAAAACTGAATTTAAACTCTAACCTTATGCACAAATTTGGCTTAATTTGAGTTAGTTAACCACAACAATCCCAGGTTGAACGTTATCAAACTCTACCAGTCAATATGGTGACATACGAATCCAGACCCTTGGTTTAACAGTTTACCTCACACAAGGCTACTATCATCAAGCACCCATCAAGCTCAAGAGCTTTCTGACGCATGCGAGTAATTAAATATTTCTGTCGAGATACATCAAGGCCTTTCGATTCAATTACATACACCTGAGCAGGTTCCTTTGGATACTATATGAAAAATATAAGACCAAATTATTATAACTTTATACAAAGGAAAGCTCACAATTTTACAAGTAAGAACATATTACTATTGGTATCAGCGTGCACCTGTGCTGATGTTCTTATCCCGACAATGGCTTCCACGAACTGGGAAAGGAGATAATTGAAATGGGCAGCTGTTAGAAAATGGCAACCAGAAAAAAGAAAAAAGAAAAGACAGGAGTCTTTCTTTTCTTCTTGTTTTTTTTGAGAAAAAGGCTGTTTAGCTGCCCATCTATTAATATAAATTTCTTACAACTGATTACTCTAGAAACTACCTTCTTTGCATAAACCCCTATTGTTCCAAAACCCCTGGATGCCCTATTTGTCTCAGCCACACACACACGGCATCCCAAACTAGCTACTGAACCCGGCTAACTGACCCATTAGCTGTGCAGTAGCAAGGTTTCAGCACACTTGAACATCATTGAAAAGGAGTCTTTCCATCACAAATCCACAAAACCAATTAACCAACAAAGAAACCAAATTTTTTATGTTTTCCATTCTTTCACCCAATCCCACTAGATACAGCACTGAATAATTTAATTTCCTATTCTTTTAGGCTTAAGAGTCATTCAAAAGAAACAAAAGAAGCACAAAACATAGTGGAATTGAGAACCTGTTGAGAGGTATCCTCGGCAGTTCGAGGCACGATGTGCACGGTGAGATGTGGAGGGAACTCATCGATGAGGCAACAGTCGTCTCCGTACACCGCCTGGACCGCATCTACCTCGAGCCGCACCTCTTCTTCGTCCTCCATCACCGCTTCTCGTCGTGCTTCCCAAAACGGAGAGGCGGCGAGAGAGAGGAAGAGCGGGTCCGACTGGAGAAAAAGGACCGAAAAATCGGGAGTGCTAAAAGAAGTTGGGTTTCTCTACATCTATTGCCGGTGCTAAAAGAGGCTTTTGACAGAAGGGTCCCACGTATTTTGCCTCTCTATAGTCCATAGCACACAGTGTCTAGCACTGGCCACTGGGCCTGTCTACTCGGCTACTTTGTATTTAAAATCGAGGGGTTTCGGCAGCTGGGTGTAGATATGTTAATGCTAACTGTTCGATCCGAATCAGACGATGGAGATCTGTCTCAAGCTTTTTATTTGACCCTTTGAAGTTTGAACTCGATCACCACGGAAACAGGCCGATTGTTTATGCGGGCCTTTCCTAATAGGCTTTTAAAAGTACACTACATTTTTATCACATAATTCTGAAAAATAAATAATACCCATATCCAGTCCAGTAGGTCCAGTAGGTCCAGTAGGCCCAGTAGGTCCAGGTACGTACCTGGGGCTGGGGCTGGGGTTACTGGCGAAACCATGCCATCGACGCAGAGATCGTTGTCTGAATTTGAAGCCCAACTTTTTACACAGTTCACATCGACTGTCTGTCTTTTCCTGCTCTCTTGCCTCTCTAATGGGGACGCCACCATGGAGCCTTAAGCCGAAGCAGGGGTTTCAATTTGAAAACCCGTTTAGCTTGAAGGTCGGTCAGATCTTCACTGGCGTTGGTGTAGGCTGCGGTGTCGGCATCGGGATTGGGAATCCCATTTACTTTGGTAATGCAAACCAATGTCTATTCTGTATTCATTGCTGTTTTAGTCTACTGTCAAGTTTTCTTGCTTTAATTTATAACTGCCTCATTATGCGTTTCACATTTGATTACAAATTCTGAAACCCATTATGAGATTACTTCTACTACTTGGTCAATTTTTTTATTATACAACAAGTTGATCTCATTGCGCATTTTCATTGCTGTTCTGTTCAGCATGCTATTACGTCCAATTAACTTTGGTAAAACAAATTATTTATAATTAATTGTTATTGTTTATATTTTTATCCTAATTTGGATAAAGGAAGCCTTTTGTGAGTACTTAGCATTTGAGGTATTTTAACAAAGTTTTCATCTGCATATGATGTGATGACCCTTGTATTTTCAATTTTATGGTGCTGAGTTCAATGTTTGCCTTATTTTCTATTAGTAGTATATTTTGAATCATATTAATTATTGCGGGCTAACTATTTTTCTTTGCTTATTTTGATTAGGGGCAATACCAGCACTTCAACAAGTGATGGTGGCAACGAGAGGTGCAACTGATATTTTTTCTGGTGTTGGAAGACATGTCAATGCCTCTGTAAGTAGATTACATTTTTTTTACTGTAAGTGTATCAGACTAATATGGTAGTGTACAGGTCCTTTCAAGTATTCAATTTGAGTAAATTAAGCCTCATTTGAATTTGTGTCAGGTAATCTGCAGTTTAACCTAATGTGAACAAGTCATCAGGTAATCTACAGTTTAACGTCATTTGTCCTTCATTTTCCTGTCACTTTGGAATTGCTTAAAGAAAGACCATTTTTGGAATTCGAGATGTGAAATATAGGCTATTACTTATATTGAACATGACCTGGGATGAAACCAGTCTGCAAATTGTTCTCTTCTTGATGTCCTTTTGACCTGACCTTATTAACACTGTTGTTTTCAATTTTTAGATGAAGAAATTGGGATTGACGAATGTCCAAGCCGGAGTTGGCTGTGGGGTTGGTATCGGTCATGGTTTTGGAGTAGGTATAATTCACGGTTGCGGTCTTTGATTTGTCCCATGATTAAGAAGATTTTGATACTGTCATAAACCAGCATTTTCAGCTTTGCTAATACTGGTATTCTATGTCTGCCCATTCCATTTTGTTCTATTGGAATGCTTACTATTTTACAAAATCCGTAGATTTTTTGTAGTAAATTGGGTCTATTTGAAAGCTCACACTTAAGGCTTGATTGTGACTTTAAGTAGGGATTTTTGAGTCAAACATCAGGGTAATTGGTATGGTACTGAAGTAAATTGCAAACTTTAACCAGAACTGGTTTTCAGATTCTGACAGTATTGTTCCATGTGTATGTGTTTCTTTTCCATTGTTTATCATTAATTCTTTTTTCTCTTTACTCCTCTATAGGGCTTGCTTTGAAACCAGGAGTAGTTCGCGGAATCCAATCTTCCTTTGAAGTACTGCATCACATTATTTTTTTTACTCATTATTAACATTAGTTTGCATTTATGTACTATTGTTCCTTAATTAAATTATGTCAATTATCAATTTTTAGGAGTTGGTTGCTAAGATCATGACAAAAATGAAGGATGTTTCCGGTTTATCCTCCGCTCAAAGCACTATACAAGGTGCTGCACAAGGACAAGGCACACCACCCAGTACGAATGCCATCAAATCAACTACCTCTGTTGTTAAAGAATCTACAGGAATGTCATATGAAAAAAGAACAGGGGTAATTTCAGAATTGACAGGAAGTCGCACAGAGAAGGTCATTACCGGCTTTTTGCAAAACCCCCTTATTCAACCTGAGCGTTCTGCGGGACCCAGTGAAATGGTGTGTGTATTGTGCATGATATAAGGGAATTTTTGACTGATAATGCACTGGATCAATATGGCAATGGTTCTCTAATTTGGCTCCTCTTTATCTTAATTTAGCCCAATTAGCCTCAATTGTACATTTTGCCCTGAATTTAATTGAGAATCCTGCAAGCTCCAATGTGGCCATCAGATATCCTAAATAGGGACTTAGTTTATCCCCAATTTACCTTAAATTATGCAATAATAAAAAAAAAGTAGGTAAGTGAACCTGATTTATATAATACGCATCACTAAAATTCTGGATTTTTCTTGGCATGGCATGTATGTTCATTTTGTTCAATCAAGTCAAGTGGTTGGGAAGAGATAATAACATAAAAATGGGAAAAGAAATGTACTGTCTTCAGTTAAAGAAATTTAATTTTATCTGGATCATATTTTGGGCATATTTATGTTGTGCTCTCGTCTTCTTGTCTCTTTCTGTTCTTTTTCTTATTAACTGAATTTAATCTCCAATAATCATTTTCAGACTGGAAATTTGCGATCAGAAAACAACATGCTTCAGATGGTGAGTTATTTCTTAGTCTTATCTCAAATTTATCCTTTGTTTATGCCAGCATAGGTACGATTTAGTTGTTTTCCTTATTTACATGTTAAACTGAAGCGTTGATTCTTTTTAAACAACACCAGCTCCTCAAGCACCAACAAGTTATTGAAGAATTGAGGGCGGAAAATGAAAAACTGCGTGAAATACTCATTGAAGACTTGAAAGTTGCACCTCATAGGCTTCGAGGATACTCCAAAAACAAGAAAAATGCATATGCTTATGAGAAGCCATGTTCTGACTGTTTTGAGTGTAGAAGAAGAGCTAGAAAGACGCCGAGATAAAACATTGGATAAGACTAGCTTACCTCAGTTTCTGATTTATTTTTTTTCCTTCAAGAGAGTTGTTAGATTAATTACTTACTGAATGAACATCAAATATACTTTTTTGTTATGTAGTTGTATGTGGCTATAGGTCCAAGAAAGTTCAGAAATTAGCATTTTAGAAAGCTTTTGGAACACCTACCACTGATTTTTTTTAGAAATAAAAAAAATCAAATTTCAGGAAAGAGATTGACAGTTTTTTTTCTTAGAAAAATAGATGGAACCGCACCAACGATGATTTTCGGACAAATCTGTGGTCAAGAACTCAAGATACTAAGATAGAGTTTAATGTCTGAAAACATTGGAACTGCACGAATGATGTGGTTCCAGAAATCTGCAGCTGGTGGAACTATATAATGGTGTGATTGCATCTATTTTTAGAAGAAAAAACAATCAATTCCTTTATCATAAACTTATCATAAAAAAAATCCCTATCACTCTCGCCCCTTTGTTTTTTTTCGCTACAACTTAGCTTTTGGATAGCCTAACTTAACAACCAGGAATTTTACTCTGTGCAATTATCATAAACTCAAGTTTCATCGTTTTTTAGTGTTGTAGCGCTATTTCTGAACAACAAACCCAAATATTTTATCTTGCAAGGTCATATTTGGTGCGCCAAACAATATCAGATGCTACTTTATTATTAGTGCTAAATTAGATAACCCAACCATGCCTACGTATAGGTTGAACACTGTTCCCTCCATTTAGTTGTACTGGAGAAACATAGTTTTAGTTACTAAAGATAAATGGAGAACATAGTCACTGGAGAACAAGTAACTTTGTTTAATGGCAATATCCAAGTCTAGCTTACTAAGTCAGTGCTATATAATGAGATAAAATCAACATCTAAAATTCTGTGAAGGAAATCAGTCATGGGTTTTGCCACAGCTTTGTTTGTGTTTCTCTTGGTGGCAGCAGCTGAGGCGAAGGAATATGTGGTCGGTGGGTCCGGGGGGTGGGCTACGGGCGTCGATTACAGCTCCTGGGCTTCTTCCAGTACATTCAATGTCGGCGACACACTTGGTAAGTCTTAATCTGTCCTGAGTCTTGACATTTCCATATAACTATATAAGATACTGGTCACATTTTCATATAATATACTGTGACATCTTTCTTTAATATAGTTTTGAGAGCCCAAAAATATTTTTGACACATTTATGAATTATGAGCTTGTAGTGTGAGTGTGACTGTTTGTGTTGTGTTCGAGTGAGTGAGAGAGAGAGAGAGAGAGGCAGGCAGGCAGAGAAAGTTCCTTAACATAAATCACAAAAAGCATATGATCAGATTTTAATTAAAATTTATTAAATAAAATCGTCCTATCTACAACAAAGTGTGGGATATTATTTTAACATGTCAGTTGTAAATTAATTAACAAGAAAAAGAGTATCCTTTGGAAATACAAGAATATGCATCAGTTAAGCCAGACTGAAAAAAGAAAAAAGTTTCAGACTCATGCTTTTATGTAGGCCAGTAAAGCACAGATAAGCTCACATCATTTTTGTGTTTCTTCTATGATTGTATCATGTCTGATTTCTGCAGTGTTCCAATACGGCGGATTGCACACAGTTAGTGAGGTGAGCGAGTCAGACTACAGTGCCTGCTCAGCATCAAATGCCATACAGTCATTCGGGAACCAAAATACCAGAATCACTTTGACCGCTCCAGGCACCCGGTACTTCATCTGTGGTACCACAGGGCACTGCTCTGAAGGCATGAAGCTGGCTGTCACTGTCTCTGCCTCTGCCTCCGCCTCCACCACTCCTGGCAGTTCATTTACACCAACCACTCCTGGCAGCTCATTTACACCATCCACACCTGAGGGGTCGACAACAACGACTCCCTCACAAACAACGCCGTACAGCTCGTACCAGCCTTATGGCAGACCATTTAATTATAATAGCGGTACGGGCATCAGAATTGGTTTCTATGGCCTTCTGCTTGCTGTTTTTGTTGTAATCACTTTGCTTAATGGTTAGGTAAGAGGCAGTGCATGCTTTATTTGTATTGAGATCTTTGCTAATGAAAAATGTACCTCTATTTGTATGGTGGAGATATGACCGTTTCTCCGTTTCAATTGTGTTATTCAATTGTTCTTCTATTATAAAACTGTTAGTCTATTACTTGACTAATCTTTTGTTTCTTGGATTGTCCTTCATTAGAAATAATCCCATGCTCTCTTACTTATTTTTGTCATATAAGAAAATTGATAATGAAAGCAAGGATGCCAAATTAGCATAAACATTTTTAATTTCATTTTCCCATTTTTGTCCATCAAACGGATAGATCCTATCATATATGCACACTCATCATTTTCATTAGATACATTCAACAAATCTTTTATTAAATTTTGAAATTGCCATTTATCCCTCATTATTGCAATTTTGAGAATATGAAAACTTGAACTTTCAGTGTTATTTAATCTGTTAGATAAGTATGATTGTATGCATGCAAATATAATTTAAGAGTTAATCATTAATTATTAACAATCTATTTTGAATCAACAAATGAACAAGTAGACAAGAATACCTTGAACTCATTTCATGATATCACATGACAGAAGAATTAACACTAACATTATTTTCATGATCATGATATTGTTTGACATATATTTATGTCAATTGGTTGGTCATGGTGTATATTTTGAGAGCACTATTTTGATTATTGAGAGCTGAGAGAATTTTTTTTCTCTTTATTTCCATATTAACCTTCAATAAATAAACTTTTTCATATCATATCTTATTCAATAAATCCACACAACACAAAAGAATACAATGAATTACAATGAGAAAAAAGTACACCCCAAAAGAAAATAATTATTGCAACTCAAAAGAAAACAACTGATGCACATTAAAAGGAAATGACTTTTTATAAAATAATAGTTTACTATGCAAACTAAAAAATACACAAGAAGAATTTAACAATATATTCAGTTTTTTTTTTGTGTTTGTATGTTTATATTCAAGCTCTTTTAGAATTATATTGAAATTTTGTCCGATACAGAATCGTGATGCTAATCATCACTAAAAAAATTCAAATTTTCAATATGCTATATTTAAGTAAGAGTAATTGTTATATAAGAGATATATATATTTTTTAGAGAGAAATTGAAAGCTCATAAATCCAATGTTATATACATTCAAATCATCAAGTTTTTCAAAACCAAATTTAGGAATATTCAAGTTGTCCTTAATTTTCTTATTCTTGTTATTTTTTTTTTCATTCTTCCACAACTCTATTGACAAAAGCACAAGCATATACGATCGCTGAGTATTCATAGATAAGATGAGCAAATAAGTCAAATAAGAGGTCCCAAGTGAAGAAGAGTGGGACGCAGTGGCGGCTATTGCGATGCAGTCGGTGGCCGACGTAAAGGACGTCGAAGAGGCTGATGTGCCTGAGGATGAGGAGATCGATCGACTTCGAGTCATGGTTCTTTGAAGAACCAGTTGAAGAACCGGTTAAGAAGGAGACCGGAGTTGTGAGGTGCGCAGTGGCCGATGAGGAGAAGCCACAAGAGAGCACTGAGCTGGAGGCCATCACCAAGGAGGGTGATGATGACGCGAGGACACAGAGGAGTGTCGCTATTGTGGAGAAGACTGTAGGACGCAAGTTCGCACAATGACATGCAGCTTGTCAGGTAAACCGTCGAGAGAAGAGAATTCGACGACAACCTGTGCCAAGGCAGCATGAGAAGAAGATTCCAAAACCTTCTCTTATGAAGAACACTATTCTGGAAGATCGACCGCAGACGCCTGAGCAACTTCAAGCTCAAAAAAATTAAAAGAAGCAACAAAAAAACATGACGATCCAGATAAACGCGGAGTACCGAAGATCAAGACAAACACCGAATTGGTGCTGAGAGGGAGTGTTGAAGTCAGCACCATCTAGAAGGCCCAAGCCCAATTTGGCACAACCAAGATTAATCTAAAAATATGTACAATAGAGAGTAATCTAGAAAATACCAAATCGGCTAGAATTAATTTGTAGAATCTTAGAGTATTCCATTAGCTAATATAAATATGGACCCTTAGTCTTCATTTTATATTAAGCAAATCAAGTAATTCCTCTTCTAGCTTAGAGTGAGTAGTGAGTGTGAAATAGTTGTGTAGAAGATGTATATTGTAGTACTCCTCTCTTAGTGTTAGAAATAAATTTAATATTCAATAAAAAAGGGTTACATGTCTAAATAGAAAAGAAGAAATTGAGGTTGATGATGTACACACCGATAATGAAAATTGCAATAAAAAAAAAATGAATGAAATTGAAGAAGTACCAGCAGTGATTACGTACTATGTCTACAACAAACGATATAAAAATAGAGGAGGGTTCAAATGCACTATTAGTTTTGTGCTCCAATATGTTCCACATCTTTTATCTCTATAATTTTCAAAGCCCGAACAGTCGATCTGAACCGCTCAACGTGATCTTCATAATAAAATATGCTTGGATACCAAATTTTATATATTTTAGAATTTTTTTACTATTTTTTTAGATAGGTACAAAATCACATTTTTAAGGAGATTCTGGACCATCTGATAAAGTGATATTGTACCTATCTAAAAAAATAGTAAACAAATTCTAAAAAATATAAAATTTGGTCTCCAAACATATTTTATTATGAAGATCATGTTGAACAGTTCGGATCAACTGTTCGGACTTAAAAAATAGAGATAAAAGATGTGGAGCATATTGGACCACAAAAATTATGGTGCATTTGAACCCTCCTCATAAAAATAATAGGACATTGAAATTCATGAACAAATTGGTCAAATACCAATTATAGCATTTTAATATGCACACATATTCTACGTAAGCAGCACGGAAAATTAATTGACTATCAAATTAAATGTATTAGATGAATTTCATGATATTCTGCGGAACAAATTGTTTTACCTCTTAAAAGAGTAATTAAAGGTCATCAAATTCATTGGAAAACTTACAATAAACCCATTAACATCATACCCTGCAGATTCTTTAATTTTCAGAAATTACAAATTAAAAAATAATAGAAGAATTACTAAAAAAAAACTCAATCACTGTTTAATGATTATCCTCCTGATTAACTTTATGTGGCTACTGATTCGGCCGGGTCTAAAATTTGATTCATCGAACTGTTGCTTCGGTGAAGCTGTTTCTTGTAAATTACCTTCACCGGGTGTTTCTTTCGTTTGAAGAATTTTATATAATTCTATTTTTTGTTAAATCAACGGATCCTCTATTTTTAATGAGAGCGGTCGGCCCAGGGGTAAAGCCCAAAATAGAAATGATCGGTTCTATTTTTGACAATTATTGTAGAAAAGCCTAATTAAAAATGTTCACCTCATCATTTATAGAATAGAAATAAAGGATACTTCGTTTGTTTCTTTGGAACATTAAACCCAAAACCTACTCATTCAAGTTTCTCTCTTTCGGCAACAGAAAAACACCGAGGAAATTGAGATAGATAACTAACATCCCATGGAGAACGGTAGTGGTAGAAGCAACAATCAAAATCAAAATGAGAAGAAGGGTGGAAAAAGAAAGATACCAATGGAATTGATTGGGAATAAAAACTATCGGCAGGTACGTGTTTGTCAATATGCTTGAATGAGATTCATTACATCTTAATTATTATCTGTATATCATAAGCTAGGGCAAACAAAGAATGAATCATGTCCTTTGAATAATCCATGTTTTCCATTAATTTGTACATCAAAGTAAACAACCTCAATCTCTTTTGAGATTTATATAATGTGTTTAATTAAACTTAGGGATTATACACTGTTTCTGTTTTTTTTTCTAACACAATTAATTAAGTTGTTGGGTTTTGATTGAAGGTATGTTTCAGCAAAAGACGCAAGGGATTGTTTAAGAAGGCGGAAGAGCTGAGTGTGTTGTGCGGAGTCAATGTGAAAATTGTGGCTTTCTCTCCTGCTGGTAATCCCTACTTTTACACAAGCCCTAATTGCGGCAGCTCATCCACCCTTGATCATTTGTTCCCCACCTCCACTGACGGACAGACAGAGACAGATCATGAAGGCGATGCATCAGAAATTGAAATTCCCAACACGATTTCTGTTCTCAGTCAACAAGCATCGGAGCTTCGTGCTCGGCTGGAAGCCAGTAAGCGCAAAAATGAGATTCTCAAGGCGGCGATCAGCAAAGTGACGTCAGAAGAAAGCGTATGGAGGGCTGATCTGGCAAATGCCAACTTGGCTCGATTGTTGAAGTTGAAGAGTGATCTCGAGCAAATCAGAGACGTTGCATTTAAGCCTGTCCCGTAGGAATGATTCTTTCTGACGATATTGGCAATCTGGGTTTGTGAACTGCCAGTTGAAAATTGAAAAGTCTGATTTTCTGTAATTGAGTTTTTATAAATTAGTCTGATTTCTATGAATCTGTTCTGAAAAGGTCTGAATTCTATAATCTATTCTGAAAGGTCTGTCTGATATTCAGTAAGTTATGTTTTAGAGAGTTAGTCTGAATTAATTGTTAAATCTTTTCTGATCTGATAAGAAGTCTGATTGATATATGTTTGTATGGTCACCAAACCAATGCCAGTTAATTAGAGATTCAAATTTGTGCTTGTGCGCTGTATCTTAGTTGCAGCATGACTTCTTCTATCAGTTCTTGTATCTGTTTATGGTGGCCCCAGAAAAATTCTCGAACATCTCTCTCTCTCCAAGTGATGAACTGCGCGATTAGTAGTATTGCCCTCTCTCCTCTTTTGTGTACCTGGTCTGGTACACAGCTTGTACTGCATTGGATGCCCCATTTGGCAGCCTAGTCCCTAGAATATCATTTATTGTTCTGTACACCCCCAGCATGTATGGGCAGTCACTAAATAATTGTCGAACGGATTCAGAATTCACTCTGCACAGTGCGCATGTTAATTAATTTTTGACAAAATTGTATTGTGACTCACAATATTCACTCTCAGAATTCAGAATTCACTTTTCTTGTTCTTATATTTTTGACAAAATTGTAAAGTATGTTGAGTACGCATGTCGAGCCAATGTGAATAAAAGTTGTATATGCAAAATAGATGATGTATATGAAGACTAACATTATCACATACCAGTACAAATTAGTATTAATTATCTTCATATACCTTGTTCCTTCAAAATGTTAACAATGCTTTTGAAAAATTATACTGGCCTAAGTAATAGGTGTCTATTTACATGACAGAACAATGCAGTAATTAATATACCAATCAGAGATGAATTCAGTTCTGATGCCATCATGAATTTCTTAACTACTTGTTAGGACATTCTATATTGTCAGAGACCTTAAACTTCATTACCTAATCTGAGAAATAATTAAGGACAAAAGTGGGGTCCGTACATGGAATTAATTTTGATAAATTAAATTAGGTGTAATTTGGTTGTTTGGCCACATTTTGATCTTTGGTCTTGTCCTTGGAATTTGTTTGTTTAATGGGAGATATCTGGAGAAAAGCAGGATATATGGAGTTAATTAATTTGGCAAAAGAAGGTATCCTTCTTATATTCCGAAATCCATTTGTTATAATGAGGGTTCTAAAGCCTCCAAAATATCTGCGTTAAGTCAGATTTTTCAGTACTTTAAAAAACAAAATATATATATATATATATATATATATATATATATATATATATATATATATATATATATATATATATATCCAACATTTTTAGTTGTCTGAACGCATTAGTTTCAGAATGATTTGTGAACGAATGCATTCAGAAAATAAACATAGTATTGTCAAAATTTCCAAAACCAAAATATTATTGTTAAACTTTTTAAAAATATGAATAAAAAAAATATTTATAATGAATTGTTGAGTAATCCTTCATATCTATGTATTTTGTAGTATGCAGATTTATATATGTGTACTTCCTATAAAATCTGTACAAATTGGTTGCACAGATTTATATTAAAATTGTATATTGTTTTTGTAAGTTTGCTTATTATAATTTTTGTCATTTTAAATTGGTTGGAGAATTTGCTCTTGATTTTTGTGTTCTACAAATTAAAATTAAAATTTGGGACAATTTTGTGTATAGCCCTAAAAAAACTCGAAGTTACGTATCTCAACCTCTGAAATTCATAATTACATATTTACCCTTCTAAATCTAAAAAATCCACGAGTTTATCCAATGTAATGACTTTTCTTTTAAAGCTCATTTTAAATGTATAAAGTACTCATTTTATCTGTTATTAAAAAATAAGAAAATATGTAACATTTATAAGAGAAATATTCAGTCTTCTAATTGACAATTGTGACTTGTGAGAGCAAAATATAATTATTTTTCTTATTTGTGCTGAACACACAAGTGTACGCATCACAAGTAAAGAAATAAACTATTTGTCCTCCGAAATCAACTAGTTAGATGACAAAACATATTTCTTACACAAACTACATATTTTTATTATTTAATAAAGAGTAAAATAGATATTTATATATATATATTTAAAATAAATTTTAATAGAAACGTCAATAAATTGAATAACTTGAGTGGGAGTATTGAAAATAATATTTGATATCAGATTAAAGCTATCATCGATCAAGAGTCGTATTAAGTATAGCATTAGATTTAGTAATAATCTTAAAGGTACCTTGGTACACGAATTCACATCACTCCCGGTACCGTAATAGAGAATCTTTTACAATTACTTGATCTGGACCGTTCTTTTTAAATTGGCACGAATCTCAAAGCCCAATAATACTGCTCCCTCCGTCAGCCCGAATCCCAAAGCGGCTGGGAGTTAATCTCAAACCGTAAAGTGAAGGGAATATTTTACGGTACCGGGGAGGATATTTACCCCTTGGTACACTTGATACAAAGCATACCATAATTGGATAGAGTAGGTAACGGTAACAAAAAAAAAAAGGTAACAACTAGAAATCCTTGTAAAATAAAAAAGAGCATATAAAAAGTGTAAAAAAAACAAAACTGATTTTCAATCAAATATTTTTTTCCTCGGAACATTATTGAAAAAATCAACAGAGATTAAACAACTAAACTTGCACATATGAATATAATTAATACATTATTGAAAATATTGGCGTGTGCAATTGATTAAGATAACACTTTATGCAAAGGTTGTAGGTTCTAAAATAATTGACATTTAAAAAAAAAAAGAGAGAGAGAGCTACTAATTTCTTCCTAAAAAATAAATAAAAATGAAATCAATATATTATTATTTTCTTAAAAAAAACAGAGAGAAATAACACTTTCTATAAAAAATATGTGACAAGGGTATTTGAGATCCTCCGTGTTGCTCCCATAATAAAGAAAAACAATTAATTTGAACGGGGTTTTTCGTGCTTTGTGGATAATAACTATTCAGGTAACATTTTTAGTTATTTACCATGTTGATTTTAGAAATTAGACAAATGAATGTCAATAGTTAGTTAGTACTTAACGGGAATGTTGATTACATTTTAATAAATGTTGATAATCTGTAATCAACAGATCCGATTTTTTAAATAGAATTAAACAAAACTTTTAAAATAAATCCAGCATTATTCAAAAAAACATTTAAAATAAATCAACGGTTTGGTAGAGGAAGAGAAGCAATGTGGACCAATTTTTTTACCCGAATACAGGTGCAACATACTTGACCACATCAAATTTTTTTACCCGTAAAAGATTCCCTTCATTTTACGGTTTAAGATTAACTCCCAACCACTTTGGGATTCGGGCTGACGGAGGGGGCAATATTATTGGACTTTGAGATTCGTGCCAAGTTAAAAAGAACAGTCCAGATCAAGTAATTGTAAAAGATTCCCTATTACAGTACCGGGGTAATGTGAATTCGGACCTCTATTTCACCAGAGCCGATAGAATGAGAAGAAGGAGGAGAGTGGCCACTACGCTACTTATATAAGCATAAAAAGACATATGCTCTCAAGTTATATATGTTTTCAAAATCCAAACGACAAATCCAAACGCTTACAAGACATAAATCTTAGTTAATCTTGATGCATTATTTTCTGAAAAAATGTAAAATTTGATCTCCAAACACATTTTAATATGAAGATTATACTGAACAGTTCGGATTGACTATTTAAATTTTAAAAACGGATACGACCATGCACGCGCATATACTCTGATATGCTTATAAAAGTAGCGTAGCCGGATTAATAAATATTTATATGAATTAATCATACACTCTAGCTTTACTAATGTAAGGAGGTAATCCCCACCGAATTTTTTTCTAATTATTGCGTCGCATCTCCATTCATATAATTAGCAATTTCAAAAGTTGTTAAAGTGTAAAGAGAAATTAATTTCAAACTTAATTTCATAACTACAATATCCATGCAATTGATTAACAATTGTTTTTAATGTTACGACAGCAAATTTGATTGGCTGTGAGAGAGTGAAAGTGGAGATGAAAGTTTTCATTTAGTGAAATCTTTCAAAATTTACAATTGCACTGCATCTATGAAATTGAAATAAAAAATATCAATAGAAATTTTGAAAGTACCAATAAGAATTTTGCAATTCAATTCAGAAAGTTGAAATTAAAGTTCTTTCTATAACTAAATGAAACCAAACTGACTAATAAAATCTCAGGCTTACTTCTCCTCTTATCTTCAAGAACAAACATGGTATAATATGTAAAAAGGTTTATATCAAATATAAAATGCAACTAATATAAAAAGGTTTCTCTTCTCACAGTCCCATCCGGCTTTGGCAATTTTGTAAGTATAATTATTTCTTATATCAGTTTTATCATTTTAAATCGCTTATTTACTATGTAACAAATATATCGGCCCAGGCTTGGAAAGAGATCTTTTATACGGGCCGAACACTATATTTATCATCACAAGTCACTCGGCCCGTATATATCTTATCAATGTCGGCCTGATTTTGGGTAAGAATTTTAACAGATTGGTTTTATCTTCATGCAGCGCACAGATTATAGAATCAAAACAGAGCTGGATATGGTTGGTGCGCTGCATGAAGATAAACTGCTCTGTTAAAATATTTACCCCTGGTTTGTATATGAGGTTTGTTCGCAATCGCCTCAAAACCCTCCCACCCCGACCGAGAAAGGAAAGGACTAAGGAGAGAGAGAAGAAAATAAAAGAGGCAGGAATCGGAAGGGAGAAAGAGGCGAGCTATGGCAGGGAGTAGCAATGAAAGCGAGGAGTTCTATCTGAGGTACTATGTGGGTCACAAGGGGAAGTTCGGGCACGAGTTCTTGGAATTCGAGTTTCGCCCCGACGGGAAGCTGCGCTACGCTAACAACTCCAACTACAAGAACGACACCATGATTCGCAAGGAGGTTTTCGTTTCCCCCTCCGTTCTTCGCGAGTGCCGCCGCATCATTACTGAGAGCGAGGTTGAAACCCTAATATTTTATCCCACCTCCTTCCTGAATCCTGCCTGTCTTTCTAGGGTTTTTTATTTTTTTATTTTTTATTTGGGGCTTTTACATTTTATTTTCGGAATGTATAATTGATTTGTCAAGTCTGACCAACTAAGCCCTATTAATTCCATTAGACATTTTATTTTATTTGTCCATAAGTGACGCTTAAGCTGACAGTTGAGCCTTTAGGGTTCGATTTCTCCTAGACTAGCCCAAATTTTTCGTTTCTGCCCTAAAAGCTGCAATTAAGAACCAATAAGACTTGGTTAAACAGTAATCCAACAGACTTATAAGCAAGTGTTTGACCTTAAATGTGATTGTTAGTGTTCATGAATTTCCAGACATACTATCTTTGAAGTTTGATCTTTTTAACACTTCAGGAAATTTTTTTTGTACAGGTATAATTTCTTTGAAAACTGAAAATGATATGTTCAGAAGCTCAAAAGGCTTGTTTCGTTATTTTTTGTTTAATTATGATGTCCTTTTCCGGTGTAAGAATTAACACATTCAGTTTCACTATATTGCATTCACTGTTATGCTAGTTTGTCGCAATTCAAAATTTTTTGTTTTTAGTTTGGTTTTTCTCAGCTGCAAAATTGAAGATAATAAGACAAAATCAATTTAATCAATACTTAAAAATTGTTGATTATGCTTCAACATATGTCAATAGAATACCAGTATACTGCCTGATAATATTTGCTAAAATGAGGTGACGTGGTTGCAAAATTCCGGCTCAATCCCAAGCTGAGGGTTTCAAATCTTAAGTCTGGTTGAGTTTGCCATTAGTTCATCGACTGAAGTAACACTTGATGCAGTGAAAAGAAAAAATAAACAACCTGAGAGCAACTAACAAATGAGATATTTTTTTTCTCAAAAAAAAAATATAGATATTGAAGGAAGATGACAACAACTGGCCAGAGCCTGACAGAGTCGGTCGGCAGGAGCTGGAGATAGTGATGGGGAACGAGCACATCTCCTTCACCACCTCGAAAATCGGGTCCCTTGTTGATGTCCAGACCTCCAAGGACCCTGAGGGCCTTTGCGTCTTTTACTTCCTCGTCCAGGTTTCTTTCTTTCTTCTGTCTAAATCATACTATGTTAGTATCTTTTATGCGGTTCCCAGTTTTAGGCGAGTTTGCAATGGTCACTGCCATACAAGCCGAGTGAGAAGTTGTTTGTTTTAATGAGTTCAGGTAGCTAAGTGATAGTAATTGTTCCTTTATCTGTATATAACTAATTTAATTATTTACCTGATTCTAATATTTGTTTACGGAAGCTTTGTATTACTCTGTGATTCGGTAAGTTTGGTGAATGGTTTTGGTTAATAGTTCATGAATTAAGTATTTGTTTGTTGGTTCTTGAGCCAGATTGCCACCTCACATAGCAGCTTGATGGGTTGGTTTATAGCATGCTATTGAGGTTCTCTTCGTAATTTTAGAAAAAGAATAAGCTTTTTATATACAGAAGTTTATAAATTCAGCCAATTTGAGGCTCCTATCTTTTCATTGGTGAACATTGTGGCAAGTACCCTTCGCTTAACATCTGGTTTTATGTTTTTCAGGACCTCAAGTGCTTCGTTTTCTCTCTGATTTCTTTGCACTTCAAGATTAAGCCCATCCAGTCATGATCAGTTATTTAATTTGATGTTTTTATTTACTGCAACTTGGATGTGATGCCTAGCATTGTTAGTCTGGATGTTTTTGATAAGACAATGAGCTTGTACCTTGGTGCTGCTTGTGACTCTTTACTAGTGGAATTTACTTATGATTTTATTGTGTTACATGGTGATTTTGTTTCAATCACATGCATTGCTATACGGGAGTGATTTCATTTTGTGGTATCAAAAGCACAACTATTGTTGAAGTACAGGCTGATTGGCTGCGATTTTTGGGTAAACTTTGATAATATAGTATTTGACATTTGGATTTCTTACATTTGATTGAGAGATGTTTTGACATTTGACATTTGTATTTCTTATATAGTTGGGAAGTGAATTTGTTGCTTTTCTAAACCTGTTTTTCCTCATCCAACCATTCAAATTTTTTGATGCGCGATCTCGACGAACATCAACGGTTGGATGAGGAAAAACAGGTTGGTGCTTTTGCAGATTTCATTCCATATTGTTGGGCTATTATCATTCTTCTTTTGATGGTGCTTACAAAGTATTATATATATAACTATTGGATTGGCCGAGTCAAATTATTAAGCATCTTCAATCCTTGTGTTTTGGTGGGTTTTAATCGCTAGTTTTTGGGTTTTAATCGTTAATTTGGAACTGTGTAAAACGTATAACACAATGAAAAGAGAATTTGCATGTGACGGCTAATCAGAAGCACATAGCACGCAGTCGCAGAGCGAGATGACTAGTGTTATCAACTTTAATTCCAAAAGAAAATAACAAGTTCCTGGAAGTTTGTGTGGAACAAATAGTACTGGAGTCTGGAGTACGATCACCCCCTGGTAACCAAAACTTCACTCACCGCCGCAGCCTGCCTATTTTGTATTTTCCAATCTAATCCTCTCGTACCAAGTACCAACCAAACAGATACAACCGCATATAAATCTGCTGTTATTCCAAAGGGACAGAACCCTGTTATTCCTATCACAACCGTTCAAAAAATTTCATGTGCGAATCTCAAGAGAAAAAGTTTTTCATGTCCGATCTCAATAAAGGTCAACGGCTGAGATCGCGGAATAACAGGGTCCTGTTATCTCTTTGGTGACACAACCGTCGAGACTCGAGACTCGAGACTCGAGAGGGAAAGCCCTCCTCGCACACGCTAACTCCAGCTCTCTCTTTTTCTTTCTCTCTAATAAAACAAACAATGCCTATCTTAACTTCACCTCCTCCTCCTACTACCTTCCTCTCCGCTCTCTCTTTCCCTCGCATAGGTCTACTATCAAAATTAAAATCAGAGTCAGCATCTTGCTTCCCTTTCCCTTCCAAATCCGACAAAACCCTTACTACCCCCTTGTACGGTTCCCGCTTTGCTGCCATGAGCTGGCTTGGAAAGCTCGGCCTTTCCTTCGGAACACGTAGCGGAATATCAGACGAGGCCTCCTCTGCGATCGCGCAGGGACCTGATGATGATGTACCGGCTCCAGGAAATGAGTTCGCACAATTCGGGGCTGGTATGGATCTTGATTCCACTTTCATAATTTTCAGTTATTCAGTTATTTTTACTGCAATTGCAATTTGAGGCCGTAAGTGGAGTAGTGAAGTTGAATTATAGACGAAATATAATATGATAAGTTTAAACTTTCTACTTTGGACAGTCAAAATTCGAAACCCCTGGATGGCTGGATATGATAAGTTTTAATGGTTAAGTATCTGTATCAGTAATGCTACTTTTTGCTTCATGGAGATCGAACATCTCATAATGTGACTTCAAGTTTTGTTATTATAGAATAGTTTGTGTAACTTAACTTTATGTTTCATGTTAATGGAACGGGCTTCTAAGGCTTTTAACCAAAATTATAGAATAGTTTGTGATTGGTTAGTGACATTTTTTATTTCAAATAACTTTTGGACATCTAAGATTAATGATTTATATATGCTGAAATTAAGGGGCGTAAAATTTAGGCATCCATCACTATTTCACCAAAGAAGGTGTTGCTAAACTAAAACTTCAACTGGAATTGATTTTGTTTCCCTTTTGCTTGTGTACAGTGTTGTCTATTTGAACTGTTGTTTTAGACATTTATGCACCTTAACTCATTGTAAATTTTACATAGCTATGAAGTTAAGTGACAATGTGCCTAAATCTAAGATTTGGTCTTGAAGGTTGTTTCTGGGGAGTTGAGCTAGCATTCCAAAGGGTTCCTGGTGTGACCAAGACCGAAGTTGGTTACAGTCAGGGCAACTTGCACGAACCGACATACGAGGATGTCTGCACTGGCATGACGAACCACAATGAAATTGTCCGTGTTCAGTACAACTCTAGTGAATGCAAATATGAGGATTTGCTTGATGCTTTCTGGGCTCGGCATGACCCCACCACACCTAATCGCCAGGTCAGAATGTTTTCTTGTTATTGTCAAACCTTCATTTAAGTTTGGAAATCTCTAGTAGAAATCTGGGATGTAATGAGCGGTCTTCATGCATTCTTTATTTTTTGGGAGGTTGTGCAATTATATAAACACTAGAGAAGTCAAATGTACATTGCTGCTGTAATTGTTTGTTATTGATATGGATATAGAATGCCCATGTACAATATTACTGTTGTGACCAGGATAATGTTTATATTTTATGAGAAAGTAGTTGATTTCTTATGTATTTCGTATTCTATACACGTATTCAGAGTTTTATAGGGATAAACATGTCTAGACATGACAAAAGGGTTCCATAATGCATATTTTGTATTAGTCCTGCAGGACTTTAGTGTTTTCTTATGTTCCCTGTTGATAATCCTCGTTGCGGATATGTTAGACACCAAAAATTATATATAGTTTTTTAATCTAAGTATGAGTTGAAGAGGTAGAGAATTGTGGTAAGTAGAGAAAACTTGTTCAGAAGCAATAGAAATAGGGTGATGTGACAATGATAGGTGGACTAGGTAATAATCTAATTTGTCAAATTCAATTTGGGCTTGGTCTACATATGATAGTTATTTGTCTAATCATATATATTTTAAAAATAGTGGTGGTGATATATGTAATAATATTTTAAAAATCTTAGTTGTTCCCAGAATAATGTTTATATTATCCTGGTACACTTTGTTTCTGAGCTATGTTACAGCTAACAGATCAACATTTCCTGTCAACTAGTCAATACCTTTCCCTTTGGGCTACCACGTCTTGTTTGAAAAAATTGCATCTAATATTTCTTTATGGTTCAGATGACACCAGATGATACTTTGTATATGAAACCAACCTTATTTACCTAATATTGTTTATGATGGTACCCATCTGTCAGACGACAGAAAAGGTTTATTTTATTAGTTCTTGATTTTTTTGCCACGTTCTGGAAAGTATGTGGTGTCTGTTGAATAGCCTCAGATTAAACCAAAATGTTTTTACATTTTTTGGGGTAAGGGAGAATTCAAAACTTACAAAACCTCATATAGAAGTGCCTTCTTAAAAAAGATGTACTAGATACCCTTAAAAAAATAGAATACCAGATAACCCTTGTACATCATCGAAGCATCATTGGCGCTGCTCTCAATTTATATCAGATGTCCAAAAAACCACCCTTACTGTTATAGTGCTACTTTGTCTATACTAAATAAACAGAAAGGGGGTTGAATATGATTTTTCTGTACTTTGAAAATAATTATCCAGACGGGCACTTGTAATATGTCTCAATTTTAGGGATATTGTGATTTTATAGGCCCCACTTGAAACTTTTTCCATCTCATATGTTGAGAACTAAGGTTCAATAACTTCACGTGCAGGGAAATGACGTTGGGACGCAGTACAGGTCAGGGATATACTACTACACAGAGGAGCAGGAGAGAGCCGCAAGGGAATCACTGGAGAGGTTCCAGAAGACGCTCAACCGCCAGATCGTGACCGAGATTCTTCCAGCAAAGAAATTCTATCGTGCTGAAGAGTACCACCAGCAGTACCTTGCGAAAGGTGGCCGCTTTGGCTTTAAGCAGTCCACTGCCAAGGGCTGCAATGACCCCATTCGGTGCTATGGTTAAGTATATCATAATAAACATACGAGGGAGTTTGGTAACAGCTTAGACAATCTATGGTGTTATTACCTCTGATTCCTGTTACCACTTAAGCATAGAAGAGCACCATTATAGAATCTTAGTTAATATTGGGTTTTAATATGATGTGTCTACAGTAAATATGCTCTGTGAATGTGAATTAGAGTACAGCTTGGAGTTATTATGTTCCGATTGGTGGCTTGTAATACACACTTGTGTTTATAAAAAAAAAAAACTTGTTAGTAGTTCAGCTCCGGAAAAAAAAAAACTAGATTATTGTTTAGATATCAGAATAGCTAAAGGACAAAACATGATATGGCAAATTGATGTGTAGATAGAAAGCTTCAGATGTTTTCACATATTGTGCCTTCATTGGTGTTTTCTTTTTAACACATTAAGTAGCTTGAATTATAAAATTCGAATATCAAAGTACAATTATTAAATTTGATCGTTCTCATTCTGATCTAGATGACAAAATTAACGACATTTTGAGTTAATGTGGAATATATTTTTTATGTTGCATTCCATAAGTTCGATTCAAATAAAAAAAAATAGAGTTAAAATGTTATTTTTTTATGTGTATATGAAGAAGATATTAGTCGGCTTATGATCTTATCTAGTTGTAATAAAAATCTGAATAATGAAGGTGTGACGGAGGCATATGAGCTTGTGAAGATGGCCTATTATTTAGAAAAGCTAAAGAAAATATGTCTCTTGATATTTGATGATATATTATTATACAGTGCAACTTTTTGCAACTTCCAACTGTAAGCGATTAAATATGGTTCAAGTCCCGTGTTAGTATCTTCTTTTCTTCTTCTTTTTTAAATGCAATGTGTTGTTGTTCAATCCAAGCAAACACAACTAATATTGAAGAGCACCAGACCAGCACACTGTTCGGCTGCAAGTGTTCCCATAGAAATTCATAGTAAAATTAAATTTACCCTTATTTCTGCCCATAAAGTGTTCGGAGGTTCCAATGTATATTTCTATTTTCAAAACCATGTAGCTCCGTTTTATTTCTCAAATGCTGGAGGCAGAGTGGAAAAAACGTGCCGTGCCGTGACTTTGGTCTCGTGCCGTGCCATGCCGTAACCAAGTTAATTTTTCACGTGTCGTGCCATGCCGTGACCAAAATGTCAAGAGGTGGTCAGGACACGCGAATGGTCACGTCGTGCCTAAACGTGCCGTGACCATACGTGACTCGCGTGACCATTTAATCATAATTTAAGTTAGTTTATTCAATATTCACCATTAAATCAGTATCTAATGGTTCTAATTACACGTGACTCGCGTAACTACATGTCATGCCGTGCCGTGACTAAATCTTTCACATGTTGTGCCGTGCCGTGCCAAAGTTTCAAAAGATGAACACAGCACGCGAATGGTCACGGCACGGAACACGCGAGTCCTGACACATAACTGACACGCGTGCCGTGCCGTTCTGTGATGTAACCATGCCGTTCCGTGACGGAGCCGGCTCCGCCGTGCCATTTTTCCCACTCTAGCTGGAGGTGAGAAAAGATATTGCGTACAATGAATACAATTCGCTTTATATAGCATTCAGAAGTGAGAAACATAGCCTCGTTTGATTTCATGACTATTAAATACATTTCGAATAATAATTAAACACATTCAGAAATGAATACAATGATGAACAAATAATTATTTTAAATAACAATTTAATAATACAAAAGCTAAAATTAATTAAACAAGCACAATTTAATAATACAAAAAATTATTAAACAAGCATAATTAAACTAGCAACACTTAATTTTAATAGATTAAATTAATTTTAAGTTAAGTTCCTATTCTGACGTCTAACATAATCATCCCACATAAGCTTAGCAATTTCATCTCTTTTTTCATTCCCTGCCTAACATTGATTGTTAAGTCTTCAACATCTTCGCCGTACTCTTTATCTCCATCTGGTACATCCACAATATCATTTGGATCAATTTCCAAATTAGCGTTTGTAGTCCAAGCGGCATCGCCATTGTGATATACAATAAAATTGTGTATAATACATGCTGTTTGAACTATGTATGCTTGTTTATCAATTGCATAATTATGTTACAACATTTAAAATGGAAAACTACATTTTTAAATTACCAATAAATTTTTCAATATGGTTTCTAAGTTGTGCATGACAGAGATTAAATAGTTCTTTGTAATTTCGCAGTCGTTCATTAGCTGCACCTTGCTCTCGCACGTGATATCTCACACTCCTATAAGGAGCAATAAATTGCGGTGTATTGGCATAACCAGCATCAACCAAAAAGTATTTACCTTGTGGTACTGTGAATCCGTTGTCGAGTGCACTCTTTAGTACAGTTGTATCTGAAGCTGATCCTTCCCATCCGGCATCCGGCGATTACATAAGTAAATCGATAGTCGAAATCACAAACGAGCATAACATTCTGTAACAATGTATGTTTTCAATTACGATATGGAGCTTGATATTCATAAGCAACAGTTATAGGAACATGTGTATCATCAATAGCACCAATACAATCATGTATATTAAAAAATAGTGAATAATTAAACATACCTTAATTTAAAAAGACATTTATTTGAGAATGATTGAAATTAAAAATATCTTAAAAAAAGGATTAAATATTGTTCTCGATTGGATAAGTTGGGGCGTATGAAGTCGAGGGTATTATGATTTCTGTAGATAGTTGAGTAATAGCCTTAATTACAATATGAAAGAAATAGCTTACTGTATCACCCGGAATCGTTCTTGCACAATGCGATTGCTTGCATTTTTAGCAAGTGTGTACAAGAACAGTGCAACTTGTTCTTGAATCAACATATGTCCATCCTGGAGCAACTCTCTCTCAACAGCTTGACAAATGCACTGAAAACAAAAGTCTCCATACGAAATTTTCACTTACAACGACACTCATGACCATCTAAGACTTCATTGACACACATCATTCCAGTTAGAATTGAAGTATGGCATCGAGTTGGTTCCATTATATTTCTCTCTATATGTGGCATGATGTATAAATCTCATCATCATTATTCATTTTCCATCGAAGAAGATGATCCATTATTTTGCTATAAAAGATGTGAAGAAGCATTTGCTGCAATAGCTCTACATATAAACAATTTAGATTTTTTTTCAAATGAAAATGGTCATGATCACTCATTTGTCACTCTATAGTGTATGGTCAGTTCATTCATTTATCACTTTGCAGTTTGTTGTCAGTTCACTCATTTATCACTTTACAGTGTGTGGTTAGTTCACTCTGATATCACTTTTCAGTGTGGTCAATTCACTCATTTATCACTTTGCAATGTGTAGTCAGTTCACTCTTGATATCATTTTACATTGTATAGTCAATTCACTTATTTAAATCTTTTTAGAATCTGATATATACAATTATATTGATCATAATCAATTATTAATATTAATGCACTTAATATAATATATACAATTATATTGATCATAATCAATGATTAATATTAATACACTTAATATAGTTTAATTTAATATTACATCTTCTATAAAAAGAAAAACAAGCAACATCCTAACAAATTTCCTATGCATTTGCCGAACATCTATATTTTAACATTTCTCATAGTTTAAATAATTTTAGTTTTTGACAAATTAAAATCCATTACCATATTGCAATTCTCATTTCCACAAAATTCCCATTCCTAATAATAGCCAGCTGAGTTTCTTTATTTGAACCTGATCAACTCCTAGCTGTCGTTCTTCCGTGCAGAACTAACACAGACTGATAAACATTACGCAGCGGAGACCACGTCTGATGCGACAGATTTGCAGAAGCAAACATGCAACCCGAAAGAACTTTCCCGGAAGAATTCTCATCATTTCTTTGGATTCCCTGATACGACTCTGCTGAAAAGGTGGAGAGCACAACGTAAAAAAACCTACCTTCTCTATAATCGGATTTGGAGGTGATAATCAGTGACAAAAATTACTGATTATATACAGCAATTTCTCACTTTCCCTTTATCAGTATCCAGACAATATGACTAAATGAAACGGTCCCAAATTTGAGAGCACGATCTGCTAGCTAGGGGTAAAATGAAGGTGACACTATCCGTCAAATTCTACAAATTAATCAAGTCTTAGCCTAAAAGACCCAAAAAAAATTGTAACAAAAGCAACCATTTTAACACAAACTTTAGGTAACATAGCATTCTAACAAAAATAAGGTCCAACTGTTATTCAGCATTCTAACACATGCTCATCACACATAGCATGGCGCATGTCAAAAAAAAAACAAAACAAAACAAAAAGACAACTCAACACCATACTTCAAAAATATAAATTTTCATAAATAAATGGATCAGATCTTAGGCCTCATAGATCCAAGGGTGCATCTCGCTCCTCCATTCAGAAAGTCCTTCGGGAAACCAAAGTGCAATCTCCTTCTGGGCACTCCCCACTGAATCACTGCCGTGGATCACATTCCTGTACAAGTACAAATAGTTAAGCACGTTAGATAATAGAACTACGGAGACACGGAGTTCTAAGATAAAGATAATACCAAACAAATTAAGAAATGAATTCCTTTTTCTAAGAGGTCAAAAACAACATATTGCAATATTATTAGTAGCAACTTCATGCTCTTGGATTCCAGGTGGCGAACTGCACAATCAATGAACATTGATGCAGTAATGGGTTCAGCCCAAAATTTTAGAATGCAATAGAACCATATTGCTATGAAGCAACAACAAATGCAACAGTAAACCAGCTTTCACAACTGGCACATACCAGCTCTAAGGAGTTAGTTTACATAACCCAAAATAGTCCACGAAAATTCCAGAAAATCAAGGGGACCATTTGATAAATATCCTATAATAACATATTACCTGCCAACTTCAACGGCATAGTCACCACGGATAGAGCCAGGGACAGACTCCGAGGGTTTGGTAGCACCAATCATGAGGCGGCCAGTGGCAACAACACCCTTGCCCTCCCAAACCATGGCCACAACAGGTCCGGAAACGATGTACTCTACCAGACCACCAAAGAACGGCTTGCTTGACAGGTCAGCATAGTGCTTCTCAGCGAAAGACCTCTCCACAGTAATGAGCTTCATTGCTGAAATTATTGGCAGATAATTCTATCAGTACAGTTATTTTTTAGGAAAAATTACATTTGGAGTATGGCTAAGTTGCTGCCGGCAGCATTTCGGCGAGGTGCTGCCGGCAGCGTTTCGGCCATTCTGGTGTTCAAACAGAAAATCCGAACCGTTCAACGTGTTCTAAATATTAAAATCTACTTGGAGACCAAATTTTACATTTTTTGGAATTTTTTTACTATTTATTAAGCCACTTTGAAAATTCCAGATCATATGGTCCAGACTGTTTTTACTGTTCACCCGGATCAGTAATTTTCAAAACGGCTTAATAAATAGTAAAAAAATTCCAAAAAATGTAAAATTTGGTCTCCAAGTAGATTTTAATATAGATTGAACATCTATATTTAAAAAAATTTGTTGTTTGAACACCAGAATGGCCGAAACGCTGCCGGCAGCACCTCGCCGAAATGCTGCCGGCAGCAACTTAGCCATACTCATTACATTTGCATCTTTTCAAATCCAAATAAAAGTTCAAATATTCTAATTGCACAGGTATAGAGACAATTTTCCTTTAATCTATTTAAAATTTCAAAACTACAGTTCAAATATGCACAGTAAACAAATCACTTAATGCAATTTGGGCCTACAAACTTAGAACTGAGGGTCCCAATTTCACCTGCCTTTATTGGCTTAGATGGGTACACATTGACAATTAAATCAGACAAAAAAAATTCTGAACCACTATACAAGCCCTCTAATTACTGATACAAAAATTGATGCAAGGACCCACCTGTAACTCTTCCTTAGCAAATCACTGATAAGGCACAACTCTTAATAATCTCTCCTTTTTAATTCCAAAAAATTTGTATTTCCCTTTTGTAAAATTAGAAACTACTGAAAACTAAGATGATACCCTATGACCTTCGTTTCTTAGTTACTTTTTATAAATTGATCTCACTTTTGTAAGCAAGAGACACGTAAGTACCATGAAGAAGTTAAATTAGACAAGATTTTTTTTTTGCAATCAATAGCAAAGACTTGGATTTTTTTTAATCTACGACATCTACAGACAAAACAAGCATAATCAAATATGATTAAAAAAAAATCTTAATATATACCTTTCAGGTAGAAACCCTTCTTCTCGAATCTGGAAATGATGTCACCGATCTGTAACAGAACCAATAAATCAATCAGAAATTCAAGAAAAGGAGCAATTTGAAGCCAAAACACCCCCAACCCCAATCAATTTAATAGAAAAGGCCAACTAGAGATAAAAATAGAGAGCGAGAGATAGAGCTTACGAGGCCCCTTTGCACACCATCGGGCTTAATCATGATAAAGGTAGTCTCCATGGCTGTTTTTTTTCTGTGTATTGGACGGCGCAAAAAACCCTAAATGGTGCAAATGCAATCGAGAAAAACAAGACGGTGTGCTTTTATATAGCAGCTTTGCGGAGCCGGAGATGGAACACGTGTCTCGGCACTCAAGATAGGGACAGGTATCCTCTCCATTACTGTAAATAATTCCCTTCACTTTACGGTTTGAGATTAACTCTCAGATGCTTTGAGATTCGGGCTGACGGAGGGGGCAGTATTATTGGGCTTTGAGATCGTGCCAAGTTAAAAAGAACGGTCCAGATCAAATAATTGTAAAAGATTCCCTATTAGGGTACCGGAGAGGATCTGAATTCCTCAAGATAGAATATTCCTTCTCTGGGCCGGATCCAATCCGAATCCGATTCCGATCCGGTTCAAGTTTGATTTTCGTTTTTTTCCACGGGGTACACTTCAAAGTTGAAACCTATGGTTGAATTTGCATTTCATTTGCCACCGAATGAGAAATTAATGTATGCAAATGGGAAAGAAAAATATGTAACTAAAGTGTGTATTTGGTCTTTCAAATAAAATAAAATTGAAGTAGATCGTGATACTTCATGAAGAAATTAATGTATGCAAATGGTCTTTCAAATAAAATAAAAACGAAAAGAGATCGTGATACTTCATGAAAATAAATTTACAAGTTTTTTATTTTAGTTCAGTATAAAAAGTTACAAGTTATTTTAATGTATTTGTTTTTTTTAATAATTCATTGACCGTTTAATTTTATATTAAGTAAAATTGAAAATAATTAAATTTAGTATATAAATACATTATTTATTAAATTTGTTAATTTCAACACATTACTTTGGAAGAGATCAATTTGGGTTCGATGCACATCGGACTCAAAGTGAGTGCGATGGATTCGATGACCGTCCAATCTGCTTTAAGATTCTCGCCCGCAATTTTGCGTATGCTTTAAAATTTGTATGCACGAATCTTAAAGTAGATTGGACGGTCCCAAAACCCATCGGTCTCAAATTTGAGTCCGATGGAAATCGGACCCAACCTGCTCTCAAGATGGAAACATGCCAGCAGAGCATTCCCATGAATTAAGCAGCATGGTGATTGATTTTAATCATGCGACTCAGAAAATCTTTTTGGATCGGGTCCCATCCAATTAAGCTCTAATTATTGTTGGATAGTGTCGTTAGGTCTATAAGAAATAAAAAATAAATTGTTCAAAATAAGTACGATTAAATATTCAATGTCATTTTATTATAATGATGCGATCTAGAGGCTTGCTTGCCTTTTAAATTAATCTATTATTAATGACCTTTGGAGCCCAGAAGATGTCCAACGAATGAAAAATAAATGCAAGACAATATTACACGCGGTTTTGTCCGACATTTTTATTAATGTCCAAAGTTAATTACAAATTAATAAATATACCCATAATTCCTGAGATTTTCGAAAAATGTTCAAACCGACTATTTTCTGACCGGTTTCTCTCTTTTTTTTTTTTTTTTAGAGACACTATGAAGAGCAAGATAATGAAATATAACACTGAAAATTCAAATTTTTTGTTTAAATTTTTTGTTAGATTACTTCTTTTCATTTATAATTAGCATATTTATACTAAAATACACTATATTACTTGAAATTATGTTGAATTACACTATATTACATTAAATTACGCTAAATTATGTTAAATTACGCTAAAATAAGGTAAATTCCGGTAAATTACTTTGTGTCTTCATAGTGACGTATAATTAGAAACTATTTTTTGTTTCTCTTTTATCTTC
Organism: Carex myosuroides; assembly: GCA_028015225.1. Lineage (NCBI taxonomy): Eukaryota > Viridiplantae > Streptophyta > Magnoliopsida > Poales > Cyperaceae > Carex > Carex myosuroides. Next base: position 17,866,892 of record CM051471.1, on the reverse strand, counting down.
GTAGTGATTTATAATTAGAAACTATTTTTTTAAGAGACACTATGAAGAGCAAGATAATGAAATCTAACACTGAAAATTTGAATTTTTTGTTTAAATTATTTGTTAGATTACTTCTTTTGATGTATAATTAGCATATTTATACTAAAAGACGCTAAATTACTTGAAATTATGTTGAATTACACTATATTACATTAAGTTACGCTAAATTATGTTAAATTACGTTAAAATACGGTAAATTCTGGTACATATGAATATGAATGATATCTTTACTGAGAAGGCGAAAAACGACGACGAAACTTCAAACAGCTATAAAACGATGCTCGAGTGTCCGATTTCAGCAAATGACCACTTTTTGGAAAGCTTGTGAAAATATGCATGCGTTAGTGCCTGCGATGCCAGATTTTAGAATTCAAAATTGCCAAAAAAACTAAGGAAAGAGCCTCAAAACATGAGTTGAAGTTTCCGATTAAGATTTTCATTTATATTATTCAATCTAAGTAGCTCAATAAATTAGTTATATAATGAACTTGTAGAATACAAATTTTTACTTTTTTGAAATTATTTTACTATTTTTTATGATTTATGAAAGATGGCACAAAATCAGCCTAATTTAGCGCAATTTTGCGTAGTTTACCGTAATTTACCGTATTTCATTATAATTAGTGAAATTAGTTTGATTTAGCGTAATTGAACATGATTTAACATAATTTAGCGTAATTTAGTGTAACATAGTGTAATTCAACATAATTTCAAGTAATATAGTGTATTTTAGTATAAATATGCTAATTATAAATCAAAAGAAGTAATTTAACAAAAAATTTAAACAAAAAATTCAAATTTTCAGTATTAGTTTTCATTATCTTGCTCTTCATAGTGTCTGTAAAAAAAAAGAGAGAGGAAGAAACCGGCTATTTTCTGGCCGGTTTCTGGAGAGGAGGAAACCGGCCAGAAAATTGCCTGTTTGGACATTTTTTGAAAATTCCAGGAATTCTGGTATATTTATTAATTTGTAATTAACTTTGGATATTAATAAAAATGTCGGCGGTTTTGTTTAATTGCTCCAGATAGAGGTAATTAGAGTCAGAATTGATTCCAATAAAAAAAATTGTTTGAATAAACGAATTATGACAATGCATTGGAACATTCTTGTTTGAGACAACTGTTGGCGGCCCACTGGGCTTGGCAGATGGCAAATAAGACAAATAATGAATCATATTACCCAAGGTACTTCAAATTTTGAGTTTGTATCTGGACTGTCCGACCAGTTTTCACACAAATATTATAGCGTCCCTATGCATTTTATCTCAGATTGGTTGATCCGGATCCAAACTCAAATTTTGAATTACTTTAGGGAATCTGAACGCAATAAGTACAAACAAATGTGAAGGGTCTCAATAATATAAATTCTTCGTGTTGCGTTAGTTTTACAATATCTATAAAATTTTACTCTACTATATAAAAAATTATATATAAATATAATTTTTTTTTTAATAAATGAGAGTTAATTAACCATTATATATTGAATATGCATCCGAATCTGATTGAAAGAGAACATTGCAATGATCCAAACAAAACCATCTAATTATCTATTTTAGATCAAGATGAAAACGAGTCATCTATTTTGAAGTATTTATCCAGGGGTACAGAATTTAACAGAGGAGTTTTCTTCATACAGTTCACAAACTGCATAACTAACACAGCCCTGCATATGGTTCATGCGCTGTATGAAGTTAAAATTCTCTGTTAATATCCTTACCTGTTATCTACCGCCTTTTTTCCTTCTGTCACTGTATATATTCCACAGATTTAATGGCATGTGAGTTTAGGATAATAGACTTCTGGTTAAGTATAAATATGGAATAAATAAATATTTAAAATCAATTATAGAAACAAAATATATGCAATAGAAAATACGAAGATTAAAATGTGTCCATTCAGGTGAGAAAACTATATCTTAAGGTGTATTTTCTTTCACATACGAGACGTGCGGGTTTTATTTTTTTTAAGATTAGTGGTTTTAAATGTCTATTAACAGTTTTATTAATAAAAAATATATTTACCTTAATCTTCATCTCTTTCTATGACTGGATCCGTTCTTTTTCAACCGCTGTCGCGCTTCGATCGAGATGAGATAGAAACTTTACTCTTCTAGCTCCGATGATACCGTACTTTCGGCTCAGATCGACTTTTTAAATCGTCCGAATTTCACAGAACGAATTTGCTCCCAGCAACCCCCGAGCAATTAAAAAAAGTGCTCCTTTTCTAGGATATCAAGGGATTGTACTTCTGTTTAGAGGAAGAAGGTGATAGAGAACTTCAATCAATTCAGCTTGTGATATAGAAAATAGTATTGTTTTATGTGGGTTAATATTTATGTATTATATTACAGGGTTGGAGTCGGATTTTTTGACTATAAGGTCAAACGTGAATGAAATTTATCATATAAAATTTGTATACTTTTAGTATTTTATTCTAAACTATATATATGAAAATTTTGGTACAAGTGCAAAAAATTTGAAAAAATGAAAATCAATTGACCCCATTTTCTAATAGTAGTTCTGCCTGTTTTTTTTTTTTTTTTATTACAGTCTGGTAAATTTACACACCTCTCTCCTGCTTTAAGCAGAAATCGAATCCAAATTCTTCCGTAGGAGAAAATGATATCATAACCATTTGCTCTACGCAGTGGTGACATCAGTTTCTCTCTTCCTTTGCATTATCCGGTGCGTCTTTCTTTGGAATCATTACCATGTTTGCCATGTTAACCTTGCTTAGATCCAAGTTATCTTCATAAAATCCATTCATCATCTGCATTATTTGCCCCTTTAGGTCTGTCCAATATTCTTGCAAGAATTCATTCGGTAAGCCGTCCGGGCCGGACGCCTTATTCTTAATTAATTGGCTAGTTGCCTAACCGCACTTTGAACTTCCTCCAAAGAGAAAGGATCCTGAAGGTCATTCAACTCGAGTTCTGAGTCATACACAGCTCTTGGGTTGAAGCTAGTGACCGGGTTCATTGCTCCAAGATGCTCCTTTAGAGCCTGTTTGGCTGCACAGTGGAAATGGGAATAGAAATAGGAATAGGAAATTTTTGAACTGAAATTTACTGTTTACGTGGGAAAAAAAAAATTCAGTCTGAGTGAATTTTATTTTTCCCACGTGAACAGTGTTTTGTGGGGAGCAGCCAAACAGGCTCTTAGGGCCTGTTCGGTGTCCGGTAATGGGTGTGGGAATAGGAAAACTTTGAACTAAATTTTACTGTTTCCGTGGGAAAAAAAAATTCACTCAAGAGTAAATTTTTTTTTCTCACGAAAACAGTGGGCACGTCCGAACAGGCCCTTAGATTATTTAGAAAAATTCCCACAATTTGATTCAAATCTGATACTCGCCTACCTTGGCTAGAAATGGAGATAACCATGTTTTTCCGAGCTCCAGATGATGCACAAAGTTAAAATTTAAATATTGAACAATGCAAGTATATATATATACTGATATTTTTATTAATACCCCAGAAAAAAAGAAATTATCAAATTTGTCCTCACCTCAAAATTATTTTTAAAAATGCCCTAACCGCCCCCCTCTGGGCGGTCCAGAATCCATAGCAGACTGCCCAGAAGGGGGGCGGTCCACTATCCATAGCTGACCGGTCCACTATCCATAGCTGACCGCCCAGTGAGGGTGCGGTCCACTATTTTTTTTTTAGAGACTATGATATCAAGATGCTAAATTCTAACGCTAAAAATTCGAATTTTGTTTTAAATATTAGTTAAATTACTTCTTTTAAGCATATTTATACTAAAATACGCTAAATTACTTGGAATTACAATAAATTATGTTGAATTACACCAAATTACGTTAAATTACGCTAAATTACAATAACTTTGCTAATTATGCTGAAATACAGTAAATTAAGGTAAACTATACAAAATTACGCTAAAGTAGACCGATTTTGTGCCATCTTTCATGAATCATAAAAAATAGTAAAAAAATTCTGAAAATAGTAAAAATTGTTATTCTACAAATTCATTATGTAACTAATTTACTGAGCTACTGAGATTGAATAATAGAAATGAAAATCTTAATCAGAAACTTCAACTCAAGTTTTGAGGCTCTTCTCTTAGTTTTTTGGCAATTCTAAATTTTGAAATTCAGCTTAGCGGGCACAGATGTATGCGTCTTTTTGCAAGCTTTCCAAAAAGTAGTCATTTGCTGAAATCGGACACTAGCGCCGTTTTATGGCCGTTTGAAGTTTCATCGTCGTTTTTCGCCTTTTCAGTTAAGATATCGTCCCTATTCATATGTATTTTAGCATAATTTACCGTATTTTAGCGTAATGTTATGTAATTTAGTGTAATTTAACTTAATATAGTGTCATTCAACATAATTTCAAGTAATTTAGCATATTTTTGTATAAATATGCTAATTATACATCAAAAGAAGTAATCTAACAAATAATTTAAACAAAAAATTCGAAATTTCAGTGATTTCATTATCTTACTCTTCATAGTGTCTCTAAAAAAAAGAAAAAAAAAAAGTCAGAAACCGTGAGTATAATAATTAATTTGTAATTAACTTTGGATATTAATAAAAATGTCGGCAGGGAATACATTCGTCAACTGTAGAACTACATAAACCTACGGGCCTATATATATAAAAAAAACCAGTAAAAGTGCCTAGTCTTCCATTGTTCATACTCGTCACAGAAGATCCGGACCGAATGTCTCGCTGTTTTTCTGTTTCCGATTTCAGTTTTCCATAAACTTTTTTATTGCAGAGTCAGAGTCAGACAATGAGAAATTGGGGAATGGAAGGACCGCTTCTTCATCCAACCATCGGTTTCCTCCGTACCAAACAAAAATGCTTGCCGTGCCCGGTACGCTCCATTGCAATCAAACCTTTTTCTTTTTTGGAAACCTCGAATTAATAAAATAAACCCATAAATTATTTTCTTCTTTTTTGAGTTATTCCATTTTTAATTCCACTCTCTACTCTCCAGTCCTCATGAAAATACGGGGCAAATTACACAATTGACAATTCCACTTGTTGAATTTATTTAAACGACCCTTTGCCTTGCATGTTCCAATTAACATCAAATGTACCAACTATTTCAGAGAGGAACAAGGGGAAGAAAAATTTCTAGCTCTATAACTTCCCCTAAACCTTCTAATTTAACAAAATTACAATCATCATATCGCACCAAGTCCTAATTTCCTACTGACCTGTTCATTGTTCAAGCTTTGTTGATAATCTCTATAAATAAGAAAAGAAAAAAGAAAAATTAAAGCACCAAAATCAGAAAGAAAAAAATTATCAAATATTACACTAATCACCGTGGGATACTACTGCTTCGAGATCTACTCCCTCCTCCCTCTGCTCTCTCTCTTTCTCCTTCTCCACCACAGCCGACGCAGCCACCTCATCCCCATTCGCTGTTGCTTCCTCAGCAATTAAGAGATCATCCCTAATCCTGAACAATGCATGTAAGAACACCATCGGTAACCCAACAACAGCTGCCATTTGCAAACTCTCGACAGCTCTAGTTGCCACCAATTCCCCTACCACCACAATTAGAAACACCACAGCAACCAGCCTCCGATCCAGCACCCTGCGCAAGATTGTAGAAGAAGGAAAAGCCTTGAGCAACACGGCGTAGCATAAGATTGCCTTAGCGGAGGCCATGAGAAGAAGCATGGAGCTGCGGTGGTGAGGAAAGAGAGAGGCAAGGAGAAATGTCCAGAGTATAGCTGCGTAGTGGATCTTGAAAGTGCGGATGTTTCGAACGATCCGAACCGCGCCCGATTCGGCATCAAGAGGAAATCCAAAAGCTCCTAGATGGGGTGCGAAACGGATTAGGGCTCGCCGGGTCGCGCGGACCTCCCCGTAGACCCGGTCCATCGCAGCCGCCGCGGACCGACGGATCGCGCCGCCGGTCACCATCCAGTGTAGGTACGACACGGATTGTGATTTTGTGCTTTCTGGTTTGGGGTTTTTGTTCAATGGTTGGTTGCGATATTTGTTTCTGCGAGATTTTATTGGGAGAGAAGAACGGAAGGGCAAAACTCAAGAGACAACTGGTGTTTCAGTAAACGTGTTTATTTTTTTTGGTAGGGGTGACTGTCAGTGACTTGTTTATTTACATGCTGGTATGAAACAAGTCCAGGTAGCTTTTCCCGATTCGAGGTCGGAGCGTTGAAGTGGTCTTCACGGAAAACGTGAAAAAAAATTAGTCTATTTCCACGGGGAATGTCGATTAATTTATGTAGCGAGTCGTACGCAGATTGAAAAGATTTTTGATAAATGGATGAACTATTTTGATTTTTTATTTCCATAGAAAAAATAATATAATTATTTTAGTTTTTTTTAGATAAGAAAATACGTGACGTGACATGATGTGACAAACATGTCGTGACTTGATCACGTCACGCGGTTAATTTTTTTTTTCATGTAATATGACCTGACGTGACTAAAATAGTGACTGACATACTAGTGGATCTATTAAGACCCAGGAGTAAGCACTTGTCTATCTCTGAATTTGAAAAAAAAAATTTAACCCAGTATATATTAGCTCATGTGCCTACTCCAGGATTAATATTGTGTCCAACTCTGGCCCAACAAAAATAAATAACAAGGGTTCTGTTCTACCTCTTTTATGTTATCTCAGTCAAAACATATTCTCCAATATAGTCATGTCAATGTCATACATATGCTGCCAAGTGAGAAGGACCTCCAGCAACTCTACTATCACCTTTCCTACCAATCTCACCTTTGTCTACATTTAAACTGCATTATAGGTGAGAGCCAAGTAGAAAAATAGTGCATAATTCTTAGAAATCTATCAAAAATAGACCAAAAATGGTTCTTTGTGCAAATTTATATTGCATAAATATAATTGCAGTTATTTCAATGAAAACACAGATCACGTGCTGCATTGACAAGACCAAATAGACAACAACCCTAAGTAAATTTGCATTTCTATAATCGGTAAATAAATCCATGACCCAAATATTGACATAGATTTTAAAACAAAAAATGTTGATGGTTATTTGATATTAATTGGAATGTTCATTAAAAACATAGCTCATATAATCTTTTAAAATATCATAAATATATTAAGATATTGACTTGCAGGGGCGGATTCAGGATTTTCATCAGGAGGGCAAAAAAATATCGAATCGGGTTTAAATACCTAATCGGGTTTAAATCCATTAACCAATTAGGTACTCGACAAAAAAAATGCTTTAACTTATACTTTCCAATGCTTTGACTTGTAATTTCTGATGCTCTGACTTATAATTCTAATTACCAATCAAAATTCAACAGATTTATTTCAATTTTAATCCTAAATTTAACTCGAATTACAAATTAAACGTCCAGAAAGGGGCAAAAAAAAATTCCAGGGAGGGACAAAGTCGGTCGAAACTGATAAATTTTCACTAAAACTCAAAATTCAGAGGAGACAGCTGCCCTCCTGGAACACTCTGGGTCCGCCCCTATTGACTTGATACAACGCAAGATTAATATAGACAAAATATATATATATGAATAATAAAAGTCGGCAAGCACCTTGTCCTTGTGACATGAACAACTAATATAATTGATTCATAAAAAAACTTGTTAGCTGTGCAGCACTTGTCAAGTTCGTTAATACAAGTACCAAAATAAGGTGAATTGAATGGCCGGACATGTACTTTTGTACCGAAATAAGGTGAATTGAAATCAGGTCACGCTCGGCTCGATTAAGCGCCTTTTATTGAGAATTTACAATGTGATTTTCCCCCGCTTTACTTTTGTCACGCACAAGTTAAAACATTTTTGGTAAGCGAGCACCAACCGAAATTTTTATTAATATCCAAAAAACTTTCAAAATTTTAAAATTTGAACTTATTTTCAACTTATTTTCAAATTTGTCCGATCCGGAAAATTATTTTCCGAAAAAACATAAAAAAACTTACCATAAGATGTGAAAAGGCATTCCATTAGAAAGTTATATTTGTTCTGACTATTCGAGCTATATAATATTTTATATACTAAGACCTAAAAATATTTTATTTAAACCTTATTATTTCAAAAATGTTATAGACTTAAGATGTCTAGTCAAAACCTACAAATTAATATTTTAGCTAGAAAAACTATACAAAGGCATTTTCTTCTCCAATGCCTAATCAATAACAAACAAACAAAAAATGAAACTACAAGATAGGTTCATATGCCAATGGTCCTCAATAAAACTTAAACTTGGCCCATAAAATGCTTGGGATTCGGACCCCGTTAAGGGCCAGCCCAAAGTAGAGTAAAATAATGCCCTTAATATGATCATGGCCCAAAAGGCAATTCGGAGCTCGGACCCCTTCGCGGGGCCAGCTCGAGACCAAGAATAGACTCGGAGCTCGGAGCTCGGACCCCTTTGCGGGGCCAGCCCGAGACCAGACAAAACGAGGCCCACAGACCAGCTGCCTGCCGGCCTGACAAGAACCAAGCTGGGCTTTGCTCCATCAATCTGGAACAATCCAGCCCGCGAAGTCAAGTTGGGCCCTTACTTATGAAGCCCAGTCCAACTTCGACTTCGCGTCACCGCCAATTATACGAGTATCACCGCCAATTATGTGGGCATTACTGCTGTGTGAATCCCCTAACCATTTTGACAAGACATCTCAACGGTCCGGGCCCCCTATTTAAGGTGGGGAATTCCCGGTAACAGGTGTCGCATTTTCCGTAATACAGGGTATTGTAGAGGTTATAGCACAAATACCATCAAACCTTCCTCGTTCTTCTAAAACTCGGCCCGTCAACCAAAGACAGGACGAGCCCATTTCCTATCTCCTTATCTCTATTCCCATACGGCCCGCTCTCCAGGGACGAGACGTATCAACCACCGTGGGGCCCCCCAGCTTCAATTGAGCAAGATGGTCTCGATAGGCAAACAAGTCGAAGCAGGGGACATCGCTCCTGAGGAAGCCACTCGGCAGGTCGAGCGACCTTCTCGGCGAACCGAGAGCACCCAACATTTAACCAACTCATCCTCGGATCTGAAATCCAGCGTAATCTCGAAGGAACTTTCTCTTGGGAATCCGAGTGCGGATGCGGCAAGTCTCCTTGATAGGCCGACTCGGAAAACTTGGTCCTATCGTCGCACCAACCGGTCCCTTGGGCATGCCGCATAGAGGGACAACAAGTTCTCCACTAGTGTCAGGCCCAGGATCTCACAAGAAAATCGTTAAACAAACTGGCCCGACCCGATCGTAAGACCAACCGACGTGACTGTCGTAACTGCTCAAATTATTTTTATTTTTTAATTTATTGCTGACGTGGCTTAATAGAAACTCTAAAATTAATTTCAGGAATGTGAGAGTTAAAACTTTAGAAACCTCAATTTCTAAAAAGTAATTAAGCAATTTCAGAACAAAACGTATATCAATTAAAAAAAAAGATGAGGCGGACATGACAGATAAAAAGTCACCTCTTCTACACTCTAATTTAGATGAGAACCGATAAGAAAAAACACTGAAATCATACAATAATTTTACATTCGTTCTCCTGTTCTTCCTTCTGCTCCCCTTCCGATTTATTGTCAGATCGGTTTCCCCTTCGCTGCCTTTCCTTCCCCTCACATCACCACTTGTAAAGCATACTCTAAGACGGACATGTTCTTTCAGACATTTCAATTTATCTCATAGATAGATTCTTAAGTAACATACAATTTTGAAGTTCATAATCAATTTTCCGAATGCCATCCATTGTAGCGGAGTACACTTGAAAGAATTAGTCTGAAGTCTAAGGTTGTATTCTAGCAAGCCAAGCTACCGTTGAAAGTGGAAACTCAGTACAGGGAAAATGATAAGATCCAAAGAACTTGTCAAATTCTCCACTAAGACTAGATCCAAAGAACTTGTCAAATTCTCCACTAAGACTACATAATAACATAATTTTGGTAATAACAACAATTTTCTTTTAAACACCATTGAATTCAAAACAAAAAATGTCAGGCTAGAGACATCATATTTCCCGAACCAATATATGTGACAGCAGAATAATAAAATAATTCACAGAGACAATTTACTTTATTAGGAGTAATATAAACCCTCCCAACTCAGAGTTTCAATAACTAAACAATATAAAAAACTTGATTTAAGCCAAAGCTATACTTTACCAGGCTATCTAAAAAGGGAAAAGACAAAAACCAACCCCATTTAGTCTAAAAAAGGTGTAAATACTACAATCTTACTCTCCACCAACACCACTATCTGGTTATTTAAAATAAAAATATCAGTAAAACATAGTATGCTATATCTATTAATACTACAAGTGAAGCTAAACTACTTAATGGTACGACTAGAAAGGCTATTTTCTCCTGTTATCTCACTATCTAAAAGGGGGGAGCTATTTGCGTGAGATTTAACTTTCAAGGGGACATTATATAGAAGTTCAGCCTCAGGCGAAGGTGCATTGCGAGGGGCATCCATGAGCAAGTCATGGTCGGAACTATCTTCATAGTGCAAAGGGACCGGAATTAAGCAAGAAACCCCCTCCTTTTCGATACATTGAGGTGCCCCAGCTGTAAATTTATGGCCGTTGTCATGAGATGGAAGGTTTGTGGGCCCCAATTTGCGAGCTTTACTAGGGCTTCTCATATCTCCTTTGACCTCTGAATCACACAAAATATGTTCATGAACAAAAAGGAAAAGATATAGGATAGGGATATGGCACGCACCTATAATAGCTACAATCATATCATATCCGTATGTACTATAAAAAATTTAGCATAGTCGACAAGTTGAAATACTTTGTTTTACTGACTACAACTAATGGGGTATTGATTTGGACCGAAATCCTCGGAAAGAACAAATACCAAACCTGAAAAGCTGTCACGAGGCCTCTTAATTGATGCCTGACTAGCAAGCCCACTCATCAGTTCCTTACCTTTTGTCTGGTTCCGACGTTTATTCTAGTAAAAGAAAAAAAAAAAGACAATAGCTCATTAGAGGTTACATTTTTAGGAATTTTTTTTAATAAAACCGGTCAAAGCTTAGCATGAGATGTACTTTACCATTCAGAACATACTAAATTCGTGTCAACTCTGAACATCTTTTATGCATCTAAAAAAAATAACATTACTGAAAGAAACAGATCCATGCATTCCTGGTACTATGCACCTGGTATGACCTGGTACCAATTGAAATTAGAACATACCTTGATTTGCTCATAGCACTCCACCCATTTAGACTTGGTGAAGTTACCAAACACAAGACTTTTCAAAATTCTACATTCCTCTCCAGTTGCTCCAGAAACAGAAAGACTCAGTACACCTTCACTTAGAATTGTCTTGAATTGGGATACAGCATCCGTAAAAGGCTTGCTTTTAAACATTTTCTCTACACTGCAAATATCCAAAAATAGATACAGCATTAGATTGCACACATGCAATAGGAAGTGAGTTAAGATAACACAACTTGTAGTTTTGAAAGTTTGAGCTGGTAGAGTAGGCAGTTAATTTATATATTCTTGACACTCCCACTAATGAGTAGGCAAGATAATTCATGGAAAATATAATTTTATTAACAGAGGCATGGTAGGATTAGTACTTCGGTCATTGGCTCTGATACCATGAGAATATTTTCTTTAAAAACTAGGTGACCGATCATTTGCCTACTGGTGAAAAAAGGTCATACTGGACACATTCTGATGTTCTATCCAGCCTTAAGATTAAACAGTACCAAACTACCAATACCAATCCAAATGGTAAAGAGGCAAAGTATAAAACATAGTAATTTCTTGCAATAAATGACACACCTTTCAGGGGCATTATTGGTATCCACTGAAGGGAGGTACTTCAGTAGTTGCTGCTGCTCCGCACGCGTTAACATTTTCATGAAGCTGTCATAGTTTATTATGTCCTAAACAAGGAAACATAATTGAATAAGTGCTTGCCACATCAAAAGTAAATGTGAAACGGCATCTAAGTAGATGAAACAATAATCAAATTCACTTTGAAAACTTACTAGTAGGTCTATTGATACCAAAGGCGAAGTCCTGTCTCTCATATCCGATTTTTCATTACCAGTGTTCTCCCTAACAGATTTAAATTAGAGAAGGGATGATATATCTTTGAAAAGACATAAAAGAAAAGTTTACAAGACATGAAATATTTGGAACTTCAATTTTGGCCGTGAACTATTATGTCATAGCGGAACTATTACTACCCAAAACTCATACCTCTTCAGACTGTCTAGACGAACAATGGAATCGGAGAAAGAGCTAGTAACTGTTGGTGCAACGCATTTACTATTTACCGGGACTGAGCTCGCCTCCGACTCTTCTTCCACAGTTTCTGAATTGAAATTCAAATTAAAGTTTCTAATTAAAACACTCCCATAGCCTGTCTCCAAAGAATCGAACTCTGGATAGAGGAGATCATCATCAGAAGGCGAGTGTGACAAGCATTCCTCGTCCATTATTGAGTGAAGATCTTGTGTCAGCTTTTCAACAGGAGACTGCTTTGTTGGGCGAGTCACATATGTTCGTTTTTTTGACGGGACGATTGAAACCCATGAATCAGATTGCACTGAACCTGAAGCTAAACAAAACAAAAATTAACACTGATGTTGATCTCACAATTTAATAATGGAATAATGCATATTATTTCCATCTACAATTCAAGAATTGCATTTCATTACCTATACAAGTTTTTGAACTTTTTAGAGTTTAAAAATGCGCTCTAATACACCACTTTTAGTGAAGAAATTTTGACTATTCGATAGACCAAGGATAATTTTGGAAAACTTAAATACAATAAATTACATTGTTATGGTAACAAATCTTATAAATAGAATGAGAATAAAATATTGTGGGAGATGTATTATTAGTTAATTACAATAAATATCCTTGTCAGTAAACTTTGTCATCAAATAATAGCAATTGATCAAATCAATAATGGTTGTCCATATAATTTTTGGTGTACTAGAGACTCACCCTAGAGTTTATGTGCTTATGTTTGTGAGACGGGGTGTTGTATCTTTTGATAACTTAAGTCCTCGTTAGCTAAACTAATCTTAAATGATGGAAATTGTACAAGTGCGCAATTGGACTTATGTGAAGCTTAAGACCTAATTGCTTGTTAAATAAGGCATAAGACTACAAAATAAGGAAGCACTACCCTACTATATTGCACAAGTTATATTTTAACAAAGTTAAAACTCACCAGTCAAATCATTTGTGCGAGTTACCACACAGCTTTCCGAGGAAATAGCTGACCCAGAACCAGAACAAGACCGGCTGCTCATGTCACCTTCTAGAACCATCCGGGTGCTCCCATGACTACTCAGTTCCTCCTTCGGCAGTGTTTTCTTATCCTCAACATATTTGAATGATACATTTTTTATTTTTATAGGAAGTTTTGGCTTAGGTTTGACTTCAGCTTCTTCAAATTCACGGGAACGGGTTGGCGTGTAATTTACTAAAGTGCCTTTTGTACGCCACCTGGACCCGCATGCATTGCACAATACCGGCTTGTCTGGTGGCCCATTCCGCCAGAGAGGTGTACCTGTTTGGACATTGCAGTTGGTTTTTAGTTTTCCTTTTTTTACTATTTGTTTTGGAACTAGGAAAATGCATTTGATGATTACTATACAGCCTAAATTTAAGTTAAACCAGTCATTATTGACAACTGAAGTACCCAATTTTGGGGGCCAGTGTCATGCAATGAAAATCAGATAAATACTAAACAGGCCTAAAAAATTGGTGGCAGGTGTGGAATAAGACTCAACCAAAATTCAACTGATACATAACCAGTAATGTACTGAAACTGTTGCTATTCCCTTCGTAGCGTGGTAGTTAAAACAGAGATTTTTCATTTCAATTACACCATGAGCCACCGAGACATTGCCTTATTTAGAACTAATTCAAGGGAATTTGATTTTTGGTAACCAGTTCCTCAAAATAAGAGTAACAATAATCATGATATATTTAGATTGGACAAAATTAGAAGCATGCCTAGGATTTACAGAATTTTTTACAAGGTGTAATAATAGTATTAAGTATCATTTCTTTTCATCACAAAATCATGCAGTGTATATAAAGGATTAATATAACAACAGAAATTGTGCAAAATTGTAATTTTGTACTTTAAACAGGATATGAACTATGAACCTGAAAATTAAATAAATTTTATTGAAATTTCAAGTTTACTTAACATGCACCAAGCACAGGGTAGAACAACCTAACAAATCAATATACACCAAACAAGGAGCGTTCAGTATTGAATAGGTACCAAAACAATTTTTCAACTGATAAGCGCAGAACCACCTAAAATTACAACAAATGAAAAAAATTAAAAAAAATTAAAATAAAATAATTATCAAAAATTAGGAGCTCACTTGTAACTCCACAATGACAGCAAGGCCCTTGTTTTCCCATTTCGCTAGCCCCTCTTCGCCTTTTTCTTAAATCTTCCAAAAAGAAAATCTCTATTACAGAGTTAGAAAATTTTAAAACTTTGGTGCTTGGATTAATTTCAGTAAAATTCCATAGAAAGTGCTGCCTATTTTGCTTTTGTCTCTTTGTTTCTTTGGAAAAAGGAGTAAAAGAAGTTTCTTTCTATTTTTCTCTTGGCGAAATTTAATGTTCTCAGACGAGGGAATTAAAGTAAAAATGGGGAGAGAGGGGAAGAGAGAGAGAGAGAGACAGAGAGAGAGGTGGAATCAGTACAAAATGCAATAGAAGAAAAGAGGGTGAGAAGAAAGCAATTGGAGGTATCAAAAATTTAATGGTGGGGGAAAGAGAAAGGAGAGGAGGTGAATTGAATAGGTGGAGAAGGCTTTTCTCCCTTCCCCTTTTCTTTTCTTTTCTTTAATTTTGTATTGTTTGGTTGCATGACCTGATGACCCCTCTCTCTCTCTCTCTCTCTCTCTCTCTCTCTCTCTCTCCTCTCTGCTGATGTGTGTTTGTGCTTAGTAAAAGAAGTGAATGACAATTTTTTTTTTTTTTGTACTAAATCAAAAATATATTATTTTGGATTTTTTTTGGACTTATTGTTTAAAATAATACTTAGTAATGGATAAAATAAAAAAATAGATTGAGTACAATAATTAGTTTTTGATGTGGTAACAAAAAAATAATATTTTAAAATACTAAATAATTGAGTGGCCGAATTTCAATCTTTTACTTAAAAAATAATAATAAAGGTTGAATATGTGAGATTGGTTATGTCAGATATTTTTTTTGTTTTTAAGTTGTAACCGATTACGAACTTGAGATTTTTTTCTTTGAGTAGATCATGCTTTTGAATTTGAGGAAAATGTTTGACTATTTAAATTTTAAACACAAAAAGAAATCCAAAATTTTCAATTTCATGATCCTTGTTTAAAAAAATATGTCATTACTGGACACATCTTGTCACATTACGTACTGGGATTTAAATCCTATGGGAATTAAATGAGATTTAGGGCCCACTCGGCGTGGTACTGTGCGCGTGGGAATTAAATGAGATTGAATTTTTCCTCACGCGCACAGTAAATTAATTTCAGTTCAAAATTTTTTTGTTCCCAAGCTCATTCACGTTTCCCTCTTAATGCCGAACAGGCCCTTAGATTATATTCGGTAAATCACAATTATATGAGAATTAAATGAGATTGAGCTAAATTTTTCATATTTTTTCTTCTAATCCTGTTCGGATGGTCCATTTTCTCTGTGCTCTTTCTCTTTCTCCTGTCACACAACAAAGCGACTTAGGATCCGGACTTTATTTAATTTTCCATTATGGGACTAACTTCATGATTTTCATTAGGACAATTTTTTTTTTACAAATTTAAATAGGTGAGATTCCATTTTTTTATTTCTCGACTCAATTTGATTTCCATATCCATATTCCATATAATTTTGCCTTATTTTAAGTAGTTGAAAATTTCAATAGAAATACATGTTTTTAAAATAAATTAAGATTTTTCATAAATAATCTCACAATACAACTAAATACTGCTTTAGCACGTTCTCATAATTAATCTTGTGCGTACTTGTATCCATGAGTTTCTACTTTTGAAAAACATGGGTTTTCATTCCGTCAAATCTCTGTTGGGGATCATAAATGTCAAACAATTACACCTTATCTAGAGATCAAACAATTACATCTCATCTAAGGATCAAACACTTACATTCCGATGGAGGAAAAACAGTTCCTCACCTTAACTTATGGACCGTCATATGCCAAAACCGACTCATAAAAACATAATCATAAATGCGGAATACAATGCGTGATTCCATAACGTTTGCCATGGAATCCTCAAGTGCGAAGAGCCGTCTCTGTGTGCACGAGACAAGTCTTCAATGGCAAGAAGCTCTTCTCGCATGTATGTCGTATGGTTGTGGATCAAGTCTTCAAAGACAGTAAGACACGTCTTTGAGAAATTCCTTCCAAGTTTTCTAATAGATTTTTCCTCTCTAATCTTTGATGGTGGAAGAAGAAAAGAAAAGACTCAGATTCTATCAAAAATAACTGTTGTTCATAAAATTGAGTTGTGTCATATCTTATGCCTTGGGGACCCATCCTTATATGTATAAGGGTGCAAAATCGCCTCTTTAAAAAAATGCAGTTTTCTGAATTGCAAATTTCAGAATCAGTCCATCAATAATTTGATCATTGCCTAAATTGTTCTACACATTTATGGACCACACCCTATTGAATACATAGATTGTCTAATATCTTAATTCTATATTCCGAAATTTTTATTTATAATATTTTCAAAAAAAAATAAACCAAATAACCATCGTTCTGAGGAATTTCGAATTTTAGCATGGCCGCACTGGCATTCTGCTGAGCGGGGCCGCAGAATGCCGATGCGGCCCCTTAAATGGGTCTGCAGAACCATTCTGCGGACCCATTTTTTTTTTTCAAACTTTGTATTATTCGTGAGAAAAAGCAGAGGGGCAGTAGTGTACACGCATTTTTAGAGAAAGGGGGCACGCATTCCTGGAGAGAAAAAAAATAAAAAAACTAAAAAGTTTGAGATATCTGGTCATCGCTCCATAAAACACCAAAGAAAAAAAAAATGGGTCCGCACAATGCCAGTGCTGACCCATTTAAGGGTCCGCATCGGCATTCTGCGGCCTCGCTGAAATGGGCCCGCAGAATGCCGGTGCGGCCATGCTAGAATCTGAAATCCCTCAGAACGATGGTTATTTGGTTTATTTTTTTTTTTTGAAAATGTTATAAATAAAAATTTCGGTTCTATATTAGATCACTTAATTGTGACAATCATATATGACAGTATACAATCCATAATTATATTACATATATGCTCAACGTTGGATTATGATCCAACAATCTCATCATGTGTAATCTCGTTACAAATGAACATGTTTCTAGTGAATTTTACACCCCTATTAAATATTTTGGATTTTCATCTCGTCAAATTTCATCTCACGTAATTTTATGACAAATAATTATATATTTTACATCTTTAGTGAACAGGTCTTTAGTGAATTTTACATCTCCATTAGATATTTTTTCTTGTATTCGGACAACATTTTTTTCCCATCCCTCAATTGAATTTATTTCCCAACAAAATTCTGCAATTCATTGTAGGTCAAAACGCCAGGAAAAAAAACATCAAGTCTGACCAAAAAATTTTATCCCACGAACTAAACATCATTTCTCTTTTTTTTTTTTTTATGAAGTGTCATTAATTAAATGAGATAAAAACATATTATTATGAGACAGAAACATAAATAATTATATATTCTTTCACTTTCATAAATTCCATCATTTTCCTTCATTAAAAAATTTCATCACTTTCCTTCATAAAAAGTTTCATCATTTTAACAATTTGAAACTTTATCATAATTTTTTTAATTGTATGGACAATTTTTTATGAACTTTATTTTTTTTAATTTTAACTTTAATAAATTAAATGTTAATATAAAAAATAAATTTGAGCAGACGCATATTTTCAAAAAGAATTATAATTTTCCACAACAATTCTTACGGTACTGACGATCATTTATTTCAACATGTTTACATAACCATTCCAATACATATTTGTGGGTATGAGCTTATGTAAATTAATTTGTGGGTTTCCGAAACCCGTGAATTCTCATTCTGCATAATTTCGTGACAACCGAATGAGTCCTAACTACCATAAGTGTTGTGCTAAAATATGTGCAAACAAGACATGTCACATCTAATTAAATACAGGTGAAAAACACATTTCAAACGACACTCGACCGTGTCTGTGCATGTGTGACATGGCACGATACTCTTTATTATGGATACGATACGTCACATGAGAACCTATGATTGAGTGAGAGAATTGAGTTGCAAATCATAATTTTGTATGTAGAAAATATCGAGGCAACCCATCTCTAAAAACTTAAAATTAATTATGCAAAAATGTGATGTGAGGTAACTAATTTATGACTTGCTTACGTGACATAATTTAAAAAAAAAAATTGACGTAATGTGATGTGACTAAAATAATGGAGCACACGTGACCAAACTATCACAACTGTGTTTTTTTTTTTTTAAATTCAAATCCGATCAAAATCTTACGAATATAACTACGGATGTCTATCATGGTGTGACGTGACGTTTCCATACCATGACATGTTCGTGCGTCGAAACACAACTATGTATCATGTTGAGGTCGGTTGTGTGAGATAATGTGTTGTGTCATTTCCAATCAAGAATAATCACCTCATTATAAAAAGACATGTCATGCAACAACAGACCCGGCCAAACGGTGGCCTTTTCTTCTCTACCTTCAAGCCCGCGGGAGGGGCTGGTATTGTCCCTGAACTTGCACCATTAGTAGCAGTGTTGTAAAAAATGGTTGTTTAGGCTGATTAATCGGCCGATTAATCGTTAGCGGTGACCAAACCGTTACGGATTTTTTCAATAATTAGTCAAATATTCCGATTATGACCAATTATTCTCTAATAGTTCCGAATATTTCCGATTAATCACTTGGCGGTACCTTGTCCGTCCAACGAGCGCATACTGTTATTTACAACAATAATTAGTAGTACGGGGAATCAAACCTTTTCCCAGATTTAACCCAAAGTAATTTTTTGGAAGTTGTTAATTTAGTACTCAAATTATAATAACTTGCACCATTAGTAGTAAGAACCACTCTGCATGGGAAAATTCATTTCAACCCCAAACAAAAGCATATATACTCTCCAAAATATCTGTGTCAATTATTGCAGCAGAGCAGTCCCTCTCACTATATATCTTTTATTTTATTTTTTCCAAATTTTCAGATGCGAAATTTATTTTATCTTACTATTTCATTGTGGTAAAAAAAAAAAGAGTCCGGTATACATAATTTTTGAAGGTATATCTATTGGATGAAATTTAAAGTAAAATCCCAGAATTATTGAGGCATTTAAGCCTTGGATATCGTTTGGAATAATTTTCAATAGCGTGGTATATTTTTTAAAATTTTCAATTGCAAGAACCGAGGAAAAAAGGGCAAAAGGATTAGATTCCAAGAATAAAAATAAGTGGAAAATTATATAAAATTGCATTTTTTTGGAGGCTTAAACCGAGGTCAAATAAATTGGAAAAATAAGTTGGAAACAGCAAAATTATGGAAAAAATGATAAACACCCGTCCAAAATAAGATTTGCTGATGCATGCATGCATTTATTTGCTTATTAAAGGAAAAATATTCTATCTTAATTAGACAAAAATATGAGTGCATTTAAAATTTTCAAAACAACAATGATTTGATTGAAATGGATTAAAAGTTCATTGACTTGAGAGGCACAAGCAAGCTTTCTACCTTTATTTTGAAGTTCTATTATTCGAATGGTCACATGGAGGCAATTGGAGATCCAATTCATTGTTTCTCTATAATTTTAAATTTTTTATTCATGTTTATTGAAAATAATTAAATTTTCTTTTTCTTCTTTTAAGTTTTTATATTATTCTTTAAAATTTTACTTTATAGTTGTGGTAACTTAGGTTCAAATTCTATTTACCACATATTATATGTTACCTTTTAGCTCCTTCAATCTAAATTTTCTAGCTCCGTACAGCAATTTTGTAACACCCCAGTAATATATATTCTTTCGTTATTTTAGACTTAATTATAATATTATAAATTGAAAGGTTTTATTATAAAATTGCAAAACTTAAAAAAAATAATAAGATGCCAACGTGGCACTAAGCCACGCGGCCTATGTATATTTTGACATCTTGTATATGTCTCTTTATAAAGGGTCATTGTCTCTCTTTAATTGATTAGAATAAAAAAAATTATGACTGAAAATCAAAGTGTAAAACCGAAGAAAAAGAAAATGAGAAGAAATATTTTGAAAAAAAAAAATCTGATATCGATATCATTTAATTGCATATCCGATTGGAATTCCGACTACGTCGCATTGATTCTGAATAGTCGTTGCAACTCGATTGGATTTCTGAATTGATCGCTATCAGGTAATCAGACTTCTCTATAATCTGTGTTTTCAATTTGTATAGTTGATTGGGTACTGATTTGGGTAATCGGATTATGATGGTATATTTAATCGGAATATGAGGTCTGGAGATTGAAATTGTTTTTAATGGACTGAAATACTGGGAATCGCCTGTTTCAGGGATTCCAACTGGAATGAAACTGTTGTTATTGAAAACCTAGACCCAATTGATATCGCCGGTTAAATATGCATACATAATTTAATATTTAATTGTGTGGATTAATCCAGTCCTATTGAAATGATTGTTTATTGTTATTAAAACCAATTATAGAGAAGCTGCGTCGTTAAATAACTGGTTACTCGGCTTTGTAACTGACTCTGTATTGTTTCTCTTTCTTTCTGTTGCGACGTAGGTTGACAGGATGGCGGATGGATGCGAGGATGTCGTTCTGTCGCGCCGCGTGCCCGGCCCGGCCGCCGGGGCGTGACAGAATGGTATCAGAGCATTCGTTCCTCGGACTATGTTTGAGTCCAAGTTTCAATTGTATCAGTATTATGTTAAAATTGAATTGAATTGAATCCTGATCTATCTGAAAATAGTTTAACAAGTATCTTGACTTACATCTGTCTGAATCCAAATTGAAATTTGACGTTCCGAATAATTGATTTTTATAAATTGTTATCGGTATTATATCTGTGTTCCGGTCCATTTTGAATAAGTCTGACAAATTTCCTGACTTATCTGAATATACATTTTGAAAGATTGATTTCTGAAATTTTGACTGTCTCGTCTATTTGAAAATTTGACTGACTATCGATTTTGTAATATCTGTCATTTGTGGTACCGTTTGATTATCATCTGGTTTATTTCTGATATAATTTTATATAATCGTTTAAATTAAACGTAATTAAATGTATATTGTGTAAATTAAATTGATTCAAGTTTATTATCATCTTCGATTAATTTGTTTGATAAATCTGAATTGAATGTGTTTGATCAGTTATGTTTGATTTATTATCATTTGTTTGAATTTTGAGGACAAAATTATTTTGAGGAGAGAAATTTGTAACACCCCTATAATATATATTCTTTCGTTATTTTAGACTTAATTATAATATTATAAATTGAAAGGTTTTAATTATAACATTGCAAAACTTAAAAAAAAAATAAGATGCCAACGTGGCACTAAGGCCACGCGGCCTATGTATATTTTGACATCTTGAATTTTTACCACCTTTAAAATTTCTCTTTATAGGGTCATTGTCTCTCTTTAATTGATTAGAATAAAAAAAATAATGACTGAAAATCAAAGTGTAAAACCGAAGAAAAAGAGAGAAAAGAAAAAGAAAATGAGAAGAAATATTTTAAAAAAAAAATTCTGATATCGATATCATTTAATTGCATATCCGATTAGAATTCTGACTACGTCGCATTGATTCTGAATAGTCGTTGCAACTTGATTGGATTTCTGAATTGATCGCTATCAGGTAATCAGACTTCTCTATAATCTGTGTTTTCGATTTGTATGGTTGATTGGGTACTGATTTGGGTAATCGAATTATGATGGTATATTTAACCGGAATATGGGGTCTGGAGATTGAAATTGTTTTTAATGGACTGAAATACTGGGAATCGCCTGTTTCAGAGATTCCAACTGGAATGGAACTGTTGTTATTGAAAACCTAGACCCAATTGATATCGCCGGTTAAATATGCATATATAATTTGATATTTAATTGTGTGGATTAATCTAATCATATTGAAATGATTGTTTATTGTTATTAAACCAATTACAGAGAAGATGCGTCGTTAAATAACTGGTTATTCGGCTTTGTAGCTGACTCTGTACTGTTTATGTTTCTTTCTGTTGCGACGTAGGTTGACAGGACGGCGGATGGATGCGAGGATGTCGTCCTGTCGTGTCGCGTGCCCGGCTCGGCCGCCGGGGCGTGACAAATTTGCTGAGCGAATTCAGGATGATATTATAGCAGGGATAGGGAGCAAAAATTGGTTTATTTTGTTTTAGTTCTTATATCTGCAATGTGTTATTTTTATCTTCTTTAATTTTATTCCCTCCGTGCGTATGATTTGTATTTGATAGGTTTAGTACTTCATAAATGATACTGAACTAAAAAAAATAATATAAATAAATAAATGATGCCAATTGAACAGCTTTTTGAAGTGGAAGAAAGACCCGAAATTTTTTTAGTTACTACGGTAAAAAATAGAAATTAAATGATTACTATCCGGCTCAAACTATTTTCAATCCTACCACCCACATGACCTAGTTTGCGTACCAAATTAGGTTGGTGCGCGGACTGGGTGGGCGCACCAAAATTGATGTAAAATTAGTGCTCAAACGGGGTGAAACGCACCGAAGAGCAGTAAAAATTTCGGAACAGTTGGTGCTCTAACTCAGTCCGCGCACCAACCTATTTTGGTGCACGAACTAGATCCGCGTGGGTAGTAGAATTGGAAAAATCTCAACAAGAATAATGGTATTCATTTAATTTTAATTTTATATTGTGTGGTACCTTTAAAAATTTCGGAAGAAAGACTTGGTTCCGCCCAAACAAAAAGAAAAATAACAACCTTGTTGTGGTGTAGTCGATGAGTTGGCTGCATGAGCACGAGAGCACTTTTCATCAAAAGCTCTTTTCTACGCGCTTCTCAAACGCCTAAATAATTACTGCCTTGTACCCGGTAACCCTTGAGTATATATTTATATAAAATAATTTGGTGATTTTGACCATATTTTTAAAATAAAAAATAAAAATATATCGTTGACCTTGTAGATTGGTTGTATTATTTGTCAATTCATTATAATTAATTTTAAGTCGTTTGATGAGTAGTAAAACGGATATCAAATTTATTTCAGTTTTTATGTGCCTTATCTATAAATGTTATAGATTGACTTCTAAATATCCAATTTAAAAACAGATATTATTTTTAATCTTTAGTAACACTTAAAATTATCAAACTAATTCATTGTCAGTAATTAGTAACTTTTTATGTTTAATTATTTAGAAACATTTATTGTTTAGAAGTTATATAGTATAGGTCAATGCAATTGAATAATAAACACACAAGACAAGGCACACAAATTCGTAGAAATTGAAAATAGAGGAGAATATAAATACTCTATTTCTCATGCTTCTGTTTTTCCTTGTCTACCATAAATTTTGTATTCATCTAACAAAGTAAAACCATTGACATCATCTATGTTACTTGAAAACCAAAGTCTATAAATTAAATTCTCAATATTTTTTTACAAGGCTTAATTAATGCCAATCCCCAAAAAAAGGTCCAAATGTAAAAGTATCTCCATTAAATTATTTTCAAAATTCTTAATTTCTCATTATATTCACCATCATCTAGCAAACAATTTATAGCTCACTTCATAAAAAACATATAAAGTTTCGAGTGAGGTTATGGTACTATGCATATATAGTGCATATTGGTCCGTATTATGAATTAATATTTTTATTTTTAAAGCTCAAACAGTCAATCTAAATTTTACGTATTTTAAAATTTATTTACTACTTTTTTAAATTGGTAGAATATCATTTGATTTAAAAAAAAATTGAACCATTCAAATTAGTGATTTTCTATCTATCTAATAATAGTCAAATATAAAATATAACATGTGAGTACATTATTATATAGTGATCGTTGAATGGTTTAGATTGACTGTCGTAACTTTAAAATCGAAGTTATGTCTTCCCTCCCTTACTTTTATTTTTGGATGATGCTGAGGATGCCAAGTTCCACAAACCACAATTAATTAGACAAGTGTTGTTTTTCAAGCTTTATTTTGAAAAATAATATCTATTCTTTAAAATTAGAAAATTGTGTAAAAAAAAAATCTCATGCTTGTCAAATTTTAAACACAAATCAATTTCATTTTTGAAATTATAAATTATACAATTTCTTCGTGCAAAAATTCTCACAGAGGAACATAAAAAGAGTTTAATTATTTTAAGTGTTTCTTTTTTTCTGATTTTAGTTACAAACACTTTCTCTTCCAATTAGAAGAGAAGCATGTAAGATATAATAAGCCATCCGATCAGGACAGATGAGGAGAAAAACACAATCCAACGGTTGAAGATATGAATGATGTGACATGATTATTTATCTTTAAAACCCAATTCTTTTTATGTATTTATAATGATAATTAGTTAGTGCATATATGTTTTTAAGTTTTTTTTAATAAAGACTGAAGATCAAGTCACCCAACTATTTAGTTTACACAGTAGATTTTTTTAATTTACCACCTTTTCATTATCTTTACCACTAGATCAATGATCAGTTTTCACATATTTTTAAGTTTTAAAGTTCCTTTCCACCTTGTTACCAGTGTGATATTAAATTAATTTTCATAACACGATTAATATTCATCAAATAATTCTTGGTGCTTCAGCAATTGAATGGCGAGACATGTTTAGAAAAGCAGCATCCTGCTTTTCCGATCTCAACTATTCAAAAAATTTCATTTACGTATTTTGATAAAAAAAAAACTTTTTTCATGCACAAATCTCAACAAATTTAAATAGTTGGAATCAGAAAAACAAGATCCTGTTTTTTCTCTAAAAGAACAACAAGAGTCCATTCCGTTTTTACACAGCAAATCTTGGTCGAATAATATTATCAAACTGTGCAATTAGCAAATGTCCAGTCAAACTGGTCCCACAGATTTTATTTTTTTTATTTTAATTTTAATTTTTGCATGAGATGGTGAATTTCACCCTCAGATAACATTCAGTGACGTACCATATACATTATTAAATTTGAGAAAAAGACGAAGATCATGCCCTCAAATTCCACTAATAGTGAAAGAATGACAAAAGGATGAGAGAAAAGGAAAAAATAAAAATAATTAAAAGTAAAGTTTAGAGGGGTTGAAGAGTAAATAAATTAGATTGATGTTCACTTTTTATTTCAGCTGTAATTGTATCCGCCGTGTCACATTTTTATGTGAAAATTTCTTCTACAATATTAATAATTAAACTTATGTTTTTGACAAGAGAGAATTGTATTTTAAAAGAAATTATCTATTCAAGGAAGTGTGACAAGTGTCCCAATTTTTTATTTTTTGGTTTATACAAAGATGCCTGTAATTTTGAAATAGGAGAAGAAAAAAGAATACAGGTTGAGCTATGATTTTCTTTTCACTTGAGAGTAGGTCCGATGCCCATCGGACCTACTCTGGTTCGATGGGATTAACCACCGTCGATTTGCTTTAAGATTTGTGCTGAATGTTTTAAACTTCGTGCGCATCTGTTTCAATTTTTGTGCGCACAAATTTTAAATTAGACCGGACGGTCATCATACTCGTTGAACCTAATAGTAGGTCTGATGGACATCGGACCTACTCCGTTCTCTTTTCTTTTACCCGGGAAATAGGCTACGTCTTGGAAACTGCCACCATTTTAATCCTTATTGATCCTTGTGGTTATTAATGTGTAAATTGTGGAAAATAAAGAGACTGAATTAATGTTTGATCTCTGTGATTTTAGAATTGGTTCCGTTCCATCTCTTCTATGAGATGGAAAAATAAATAATACTTCTGTTCTTCAATAGTCTAATTTTTATATTTCTTAAAAGAAAATTGTGGGCCGGAGGTGCTACCAAATGATAGGATAATGGAATACCAACTATCAATTTTTCTTTTTTTGGAGGATAATCATCACAAATTGTGCAATTTCTGAGTTAAAATAAAAATGTAAGAATGATTCAAACCAAGAGTTGGGTCAAAGGCACCTTGCCCCATATGTAATTTTATACACAAAAAATATACAGAGCTCACAATTGACCATTTTTGGTTGCTTCAAAATACATTGGAATTGGATGGATAAAGGGATTGTATATATTACTCAGCCGGCTATACAAAATTGCATAAATTTGCAGTCAGCAATATCCTAAATATGGATAAAGATTTTAATAGAATAATTTTAGCTTAATGTAGCGCACAAATCACATATAGCACTATTTTGATTCTCTTATCTGTGCGTTACATGAAGTCAAAACTGTCCTGTTCAAATCTTTACCTCTATGGACTTGGTGAACTAAATTTAGTCAAAACTGTCATGTTCAAAACTGTCCTGTTCAAATCGTTACATGAATTGGTCAACCCGCTTTAATTTAGTCCATTGGACTTGGTGAACTAAATTTTGCCTTCATCAGATCATTATCCTCTCTTCCACTTATGGACCCAAATGCACTGAATTTGTATTGTGCCTGCACTATAACTACTATAACTATCTTGGTGGACCGCAAAAACTCCAGCACTGAATTTTTTCTCGAGAGTATTAATACCTATGTACGAAAATATTTATACTTATGAGTTGAACAATTTTTACGTAAATAACTGTCTCCCCAACCAAATATCCCAAACTTATCCGCACCATAAATATTTGTGGAGGACCACTTAAACTAGTTTCCAAAAAACAATTATTCAATTCCAAAGTTAATAATTCATGTGAAAAATTGAAAAGGCACGATCTTCCAAGGCATTAATAGTGAAATTAAAAGAGCATCTATCGTATACTCAAGATTACAAATCAAACAGAAGTCGTAACTCATCTCTTCAACATCTTTCACCAAATATCAACATGTTTTTCGAGAAAGAACTTCCTAACGAGATTTCGGAATCTGCCTTACCCACTGAATGAGATAAATGTATGAATAGTGGTGAGGGAAGAGGCATGTTTTACCGCAATAGTTGCCACAAGGCGTGTCACCCATTGTGCACTCCACCAGGATGGGCATGGACGAACAATCCGAGATATCTCTCATGGATTTGCCCATTATGTGCAAACAACAAAGAAGAAGAAGACATAGAAGAACAAGAAAGAGAGTTAGAAAAAGAAACAAAGACAAACAAAAGGACAAATCACCATACAAATGAATCTAAGAAGTTTGCTAGCATTTATCTAGGAATATTAGTGGTTGCTATGCAATTTAGTTTTGTTCTCTAGATCGTCCATTTATATTTCTTTTATGATCTTGCATGATGTATCTTAGGTTCTAATATAAATGATATTTATTTTTCCTAAGATGACTAATTAATTTCAAACATCTCGCTTACATCATGTGTTCCATAGTTATGATTGAATTCCATAATTGCAATATCTACTCTCGTGCGATCAATTATATATTGTTAAAATAACTAAATAATTTCAATTCTCAAATGATAATTATATTGACCAAATTTCAATTAACTTGAGTATATGACTCTAATAAACATATAATGCACAATATTAAACTTCCATATTTTTGAGTGGTGCATATATGTATACTTTCATTGCTCTATTCTTTTAATTATGCCTTAATTTACAATTTTATAAAATTAAGGGGGAGTGCACGAATTGAGGATGAGCCCTCTCATGTTTTTTTTTAATTAATTGTGATAATTCCTCCCTTTTGACAATTTCCAAAAAGGAGAGAGATATTACAAGTTTGTTAAAATTGGTATTCGCTAAACACACAGGAAATTTAAAAATTCAATTTTTTTGGAATATCCAATTTATGCACTTTCACGTGAGATATATGTTTTGAAAATCGTCAAAATGAGGAGATTGTTGGATTATGCAATACTCTACTTGTTTGTTTGACTAGATTTGCAAAACATATATTTGTTGAATTTTACAAATTTCTTGTCTTGAGATATGATGCATGTTCATGAAAATATAAAGTTTCAATAAATATCAAAGATGCATGCACAAATGCTACACATATCAATAATGTGCTGCAATGAACCAAAGAATGGACTAAGAAGACTTAGCTAAAAAATAGTATTAATTAGAAATCTATGAAATTGGTAAAATATGTTTGAGATTGAAGTAATTTACATAAACCGTTATAATGGTTATCATAACGTTACAACGGAATAATTCATATGTCGAAATCCACAGTATAATCAATTTATTTTGTTACAGCGGTCAATTAAACGTTACAATGGAATAAATCAATTTCGGACCACAAAACTTCCAGAGAGTTCAATTGTAGCAACCATTGTAACTTGTAACGCTTGACAAACGTTAGGGTTTCCAACACCACCAAACCTATTAACTGGGGCTAACCGTTACAACGCTTTACTAACGGTTGCAACAGTTGACGCCAGTTACCAAGTTTTGTTTCTCTCTCTCTATAAATAGAAGCAAAATCTAGGTTTGAGTTAACAATCTAGCCTCCTCAATTGCAATATTTCGTATTCGTTTCAGATCTAGAATTTCTCATTGTTGCTTGTGCACAAAACTTCAATATCTATACAACAATCTCAAGCATACTCCACCAAACTCAATCTTGTGTAAGAATTAGAGTGATTTGTGTGAGATCTATTGTTTGTTTCAAACAACAATTTCCAATAACTACGATTTGCTTATTTATCTAATAGTAGAATTAATATGTAACGTTGGTTTTGTGCATCAATCATACTCCATATTCTTTTTTCTGTTTTTAAAATTTAAACAATTAATCCGAACTGTACGTTTAACACGATTTTCATATTAAAATATATTTGAAGATCAAATTTTATATTTTTTTTGAATTTTTTTACTATCTAAAACTTTTTAGATAGGTACAAAATTACTATTTTTGATAGTTCAGAATTTTATAAAAATAATAATTTTGTACCTATCTAAAAATAGTAAAAGAGTTTCAAAAAATATAAAATTTGATCTTCAGTATATTGTAATATAAATATCATGTTGAAAAACTTTGAAAAATAAATATAAAATATAATTAGAGCACAAAATCAATTTTAACCATACTCTTTATGTAAACCTCTTTTGAAAATGAGCTACTTTATTTGCGCTTAAAAGAAGATGGGTGTATCTGTATGCATTTACTTATAAGCGGACAAGTATCATCTCCATTACTGTAAAAGATTTTCTTCACTTTACGGTTTGAGATTAACTCTCCGCCGCTTTAAGATTCGGGCTGACGGAGGGAGCAGTATTATTGGGCTTTGAAATTCGTGTCAAGTTAAAAAGAACGGTCCAGATCAAGTAATTGTAAAAGATTTCCTATTACGGTACCGGAGATGGGGAACGTATCCTCTGCGGAGTTTTAAGCTGCGGAGCTGTGCGAGCAAAACGAACGGACCAGATTAACTCTCAGCCGCTCTGATATTCGGGCTAACGGAGGGGGCTGTATTATTGGGCTTTGAGATTCGTGCCAAGTCAAAACGAACGGATCAGATCAAAAGCTCCGCACAGCTCCGCAGAGGATAACATTCCACCGGAGAGGATCTGAATTCCTTATAAGCTCGGTCAGAGTCCTCTCGGACAGATGGAGCGTGCTAAAATGTTGGATCGGTTGACTTTGTTTTTGTAAGAGATTGCTATTGTAGTCAATTATACAGCATTGCAATGCGTTATATTTGGATTATTTTGCATAAATAATACAGATTTTATTTATTTGTAAAATAATTAATAGTTTAATGATTTCTATTATAGAATAATAATAAAAATTTAATTAACTCGCATTATATCTGAATCTCGAATTTTAGTCCCTGTCAAAGTATTCACAGACAACAAACTTGTTACACGAAGTGACATACCATAAGTGCAACAGGGAATCATACCAATACCCTCCTTGATTTGTCCATTAATTACTCATACGCTGTTAACCTGTTCAATATTATATATTTCTTTCTTCGGTTAAGACTTATATTTTTATCAATTATATCGCTTTAAGATAAGCAGGGGAAAAGGTTAAGAGGAAGGGCCAAAGAAATGAGGTCATACAGGAGACTGCATTAACTTTACTGTCATGCTTAGCTGCCAATGTGGAATTTATAATTTGCAGATGTACCCTTTCTTTTGGTCAGATAATATCCCTCTTCTAGAAATGTCCATTTCTAGGTTTTTTTTGTTTGATCAAAATATAATATGCCTTTAACAATTAAAACCAGACTCTGTCGATATTTAGAAAAACAACAATTAAAATCTAAATTTTATTAAAAAATTAGTTTTTCATCTAGTGACAAATAATAATGTTCTTTTGCGTGAGATTCGAAATTTGGATGAAGCTTTTCAGAACATTGTAATTTACAAAGGCTTAGAACATCTCCATTTCAGCAAACGTTTAGCAATTAATTTGAGTCACGTCACTGAGTTTAGCAATTAAAGAGATCCATAATTTCTAAATCACTCTATCTCAGAAATTTAATTAGAGTTGCTTTTAAAGCAAACTTGCTAATTTAAAAACTGTGGTACATCCCAGCAATTATATTAGCAATTAACACACCAGATTAGCAATTTAAAAGAAATCACCGTTGTAGATGCTCTAAAGAGTTGATTTTAAAGCAAACTTGCTAATTTAAAAACTGTGGTACATTCCAACAATTGTATTAGCAATTAACACATCATATTAGCAATTTAAAAGAAATCACTGTTGTAGATGCTCTTAGATTTCCATTTTTTTCTTATAAAAAAATAAAGTTGTGTTAAATAGTGGAGAAAAAGTGGTCATAGAATATTAATTCCTAGTGTTTGGTTGTACAAATTATAAATAGAAGGTAACGTTATACCTTGCAATAAAGTTTCTTAAATTGTGTTAGAAATAATTAATCTTAAAAAATTAAGATCAGAATTACCGCAGTGGAAAGCAACTTGATCTCGGAGGTTCTTTCTATGTCTAGTCTTTCTAAGCCCTTTCGTAGTTTGTCCAACTTGTCTTCTTCGTGTCAAGCATCCGAAAACACTAATTGGAGACACACCACAATAATATACCAAACGTGTCCCACTGATTCACAACCGAAGTACCTATTACTCGGGATTCTCTTGCTGAAATTTATGTTCTATGTATGAATGTAAGGTCTACCAATGTACATATATAATATGAAAAGACTATTTCAAAGGACACGTCTCTTCAAATGCATCTCTTCAGCGAAAGAACACATCCCTTCAGACGCATCTCTTTAGATACATCTCTTCATCGAAAAACGCATGCCTCACATAATAGCTTACATACCCGAATCCCAACAAATTGAAGCGGTTGCATTTATGTTTGTTGTATCTACATGCCCAACAACTCGAAATGCACCTTCTAGATTATTGTCTGAAGATAGGTTACGATTTGTTGAGCTTATTCCTCTATTCCACAATTTAGATGCCAAACGTCCCAAGTTTCTCAATCATGTGAACTTAATTCCCCGAAATGAAAAAAATAAAATTTAATATGTATAACATACAATATTAAGCTTTTAACATATGAAAATCCCTCTAATAACATATAATATGAATTCTACATCTTTTCAGAGTTCAAACAGTCTAATTTATAGCAAAACAGACAAACTAGCAGAAAATTATGTAGAAAACATATAAAATCTACGCATGCAGGGATCCATAATGTGACCCACTTCGCCCCCACTCTTCAACCTGCCAGTCCCGAGATGTGGGGCCAATGGGGATCCCGTACAATCCGAAAGGACACTCTCACGTCCTCCCCTTCTCTTATTCATTTTAAAGTTATTTCTTGATGTTTTAGGCTTGATAGGCCTATTCTCAAACCGTACCAATTCATTCTCTAGATAGAAAATCAAAATATATTTCATTACTCAAAAATACCATTTTCACATTTATTTTACCAACACCTAGTTCCTGTAATTCTATTTTATAAGTTATTGTTTTAAAATTTATTGAAACGACAATTTTAAATGAGGAGGGATTCAATTACACTATTTTATAGTGACACATTTTGACACCATATGTTTACAAGGATTTCAAAATCCAAACATTCGATCCGAACCATTCAGCATGATCTCCATATTAAATTGTTCTTGGAGACCAAATTTTTCATTTTTTGGAAATTGCTATTTATTTAGAATTTTTGAAATCATTGTTTTTCAATGATCCAGAATTGTCTAAAAATAACAATATTGTACACATCTTAATAAATACTAAAAAAATTCAAAAAATGTAAAATTTGGTCTCCAAGCACATTTTAATATGGAGATCATGTTGAACAGTTCGAATCAACTATTTGAATTTTGACATTGTAATAATAACTTATAAACATACAGTGTTAAGATACACTATAATTAATTGAACCTTTCTCATTTAAATTATCAGTTCTTTTCCTTTTCGGAGAATGTGTCGAAGTAAAATTTTGTAACTTTTTTTTAAATTTGCTACGAAATGGAGAGTGTACATTTTAAGTGTACATCACAGTGTGTGCCGACATTTTTATTAATATTCAAAGTTTAATACAAATTATTAATTATGTTCAGATTTTCAAACTTTCGCTAAAAATACCCAAGCCGGCTAGAAAATGGCCGGCTTAGGTACCATAGTAAACCGGCTATTTTCTGGCTGGCTTACTCCATTTTTTTTTTTTAGAGAGAGACACTATGAAGATTAAAATATTGAAATTTAATTCTGAAAATTTGAAATTTTTATTTAAATTATTTGTTATATTAGTTCTTTTGATGTATAATTAGCATATTTATACTAAAATACGATAGATTAATTGAAATTATGTTGAATAACACTAAATTATGTTAAATTACGCTAAATTACATTAAATTACGCTAAAATACGGTAAATTACGCTAAATTACAAATGAATAGGGACGATATCTTCACTGAAAAGGCGAAAAACGACGATGAAACTTCAAACGGTCATAAAACGGCGCTCGAGTGTCCGATTTCAGCAAATGACCACTTTTCGGAAAGCTTGCAAAAATGCGCATGCGTCTGTGCCTACTATGCCGGATTTTAAAATTCAAAATCGCCAAAAAACAAAGGGAAGAGCCTCAAAACTTGAGTTGAAGTTTCCGATTACGATTTTCATTTCTATCATTCAATCCAAGTAGCTCAGTAAATTAGTTACATAATGAACTTGCAGATTACCAATTTTTACTATTTTTGAAATTTTTTTACTATTTTTTATGATTCATGAAAGATGACCAAAATCAGTCTACTATAGCGTAATTTTGTGTAGTTTAGTGTTTTTTTTACCGTATTTCAGCATAATTAGCGAAATTATTGTAATTTAACGTAATTTAGTATAATTGAATATAATTTATTGTAATATAGTGTAATTCATCATAATTTCAAGTAATCTAACGTATTTTAGTATAAATATGCTAATTATACATCAAAAGAAGAAATATAACAAATAATTTAAACAAAAATTTCAAATTTTCATAGTTAGGTTTCAATATTTTGATCTTCATAGTCTCTCTCTAAAAAAAAAAAAAAAAAAAAATGGAGTAAGCCGGCCAAAAAATGGCCGGTTTACCTAAGCCGGCCATTTTCTGACCGGCTTGGGTATTTTTAGCGAAAGTTTGGAAATCTGGGCATAATTAATGATTTGTATTAAACTTTGGATATTAATAAAAATGTCGGCAGTGTGTGGGCTGTATCGGCGATTTGGATCAAAAATAAAAATTTAAATCGTCCCATCATCCAATCCATCTAGTGATATCCATCACAGCAACAATATACACGAATAATTCGCGTTTTATTCGTTTTTTTTATGTTTCCGAATCAAACTCTGAATAAAACGTATAATACGTTTTATTCACGAATAAAATACGAATAAAATGCAAATCACGAATTATTCGCAAGAAAAACGTGATTTTTTTTTTGGGGTGGGGGGTTTTGGGTTTTCTTTTTTTGTTTGCTTCCTCGTTGTACCGAATCATTCCCGAATTATACTCGAATTATACCCGAATCACAAATTTTTGACCCCGCCGAACCGAATCCAAACTATTCGTGAATACATCGAATGATTCTAACGGGGACTATAATTTGAGTGCAAACTGGGTACATAAAAACAAAAATATGAAACAAATAATGCTAAAATCTTGCATGTACTTTTTCGTTTTGTCAAATATTGACACCGTCCCGATATTGAATGATGTGGTGAGGATCTAGCAAATTCCACTATACATTACTTATGAAGGGGGTAAAAATTCAACTCAACAGAAGATAAAAAAAGAAAATAGGAGATAAATAATTTTCATAATAGTAACATTAGATTGCTTACATTTAATTTTTGAGATGTTATACTTGTATAATTGTTCCAATCCTAACAATTGTTACAAGAGGAGGGTTCAAATGCCTCCATTTTTCATGCCTCCACTTTTAAAAACTTTAATAACTCAAAATTTAAAACTTAAAAGTAAAAAATAAAACCGTTGGATATGATCTACATCATTTTATCAATGTGCTCATAAAAAATTATCACATTTTGATTTTGTTTTTATGTGAATCAATAAGTTGAAAAATCAACGTCTAGAAATTATCCACATTAGTGCCTTTTTTACAAGCTCTTGATGACAACCAAAACAAAATTGAAATGTCATAATTTTTTACACGTGCATAGATAAAATGATTTAGATCATATCCAGCGGTTTTATTTTGATTTTTAAGTTTTAAATTTTGAGTTATTAAAGTTTTCAAAAATGTAGGCATGGTGGAGGCATGAAAAATGGAGGCATTTGAACCCTCCTCTTGTTACAATTCTCAACTATTTTTACTACTTTCAAAATACATTTAATAATCTCAGACACTAAATGTAGAATTTGTGATGCAAAAGCAAAGTTTCTTATAATTCATATATTCGTATTTTCTAAGAGATATGGGTATAAGTAAAAATAATCCATTTACCAATACTAAAAATGCATCTAAATATGGTTATGTATTATAAGTTATAACGCATACCGACAGTAAGAGACCTCATCTAATCCGGAGTGGTTGGATTGCTCATTGCTTAACTGAGGATAGGAAAGAATTTTCTTCTCCTAATTGCTTAGTCTTCAAGTTAAAATTTTATCAATTTATTTATTGATTGCAGAATTGCCGCAGCCCCTCTCGCGAGGATAGATCGCTTTGACTTGATAATAACTCCAAAAAAGAAGGCTCTAAAGAATCAAATGAATTGAAGCTACTTAATTAAAACTCCAAAAAAGAAGGCTCCAAAGAGTCTAGGAATTTAAGCTGGCCCAATAAAGCCCAATACCTCATAATCCTTAAGTAGTGTTCGGCAGCCCATCAAGCTTAAATTTTAAGCTGCACTAAGGAGCACCCGGTCGGCAATAAAGTTGAAAAGTAACTTTCTTAAGAAAGCTTTAAACTTGGCAAAATGCTTAAGCCATGTAGAATAGCTCCTTAAAAACATGAGCAAGCTTAAAATTGTAGGCAAAAGGAGACTTAAGAAAGTGGTTTTAAGCTTTACAAAGGAGCAAATATTTGGCAAGCTTAAACCTCCTTAGTCTCTTAAGGAGCTCTAAGGAAGCCTAAGGAGGCCTAAGCTTGTACAGCCGAACACTTAACCGATCCATTAAAACTTAAAAGGTTAACTTTAATAATCTCACCTTCTTTGCAACAATCAGTCACTACAAATGCACTATATCATAGATTGGTAGCTAATCAAATATTGGCAAGCTAAGAGACCTGGTTAGAAAAGAGTTCAGGTTACTGGTAACCATAAAAACTGATTTAATCAAAATGAAATTAAGACCATATGATTCGATGATAAAAAAAATCAGATTTTACATGCACATGTACCAAGAAACAAACCTTTTGGTTCCATCCTCGGACAGTAACATGTCACGGCGACGTTGATAATACTATAACAGAATGTTAATCAGCTGCATTGAGCAAAAGCGAAACATACATATTCCAGTTAAAGGGTTCTGCATTACATCTATTACATACCCATCACATACCAGCATACATTTTACTAAGCTATGTTCTACAACAACAAGTACTTCCCCCGATCTTACACAAAATACCTACACAAAATACATCTCAGAAAGCAACCAAAAGGATGATCAAGGGGAATCTACATGTTCTACAGTTATACTATACTCTGCCCTTCCAGCGGCGGCTCCAGCAGACCCCTGTCCATAATGAAATTTGAGTAGAACTAGGGTGCTCCTAAGCTCACCAAGCCCTTCGTGAGCGCGACTCTAAAACCTATCAAATTGACTTCAAACGACATTTTCAAACTGTTAGATGTTCAATCTATATTAAAATGTGCTTGGAGACCAAATTTTACATTTTTTGGAATTTTTTTACTATTTATTAAGATGGTTTGAAAATCGCTGTTTTCCAATGGTGCAGAATTTTAATAAAAACAGCGATTTTCAAACCATCTTAATAAATAGTAAAAAAATTCCAAAAAATGTAAAATTTGGTCTCCAAGCACATTTTAATATAGATTGAACATCTAACGTTTGGAAATGTCGTTTGAAGTCAATTTGATAGGTTTTAGAGTTGCGCTCACGGAAGGGCTTGGTGAGCTTAGGAGCACCCTAGTTCTACTCATGAAATTTACAATTAATGCTACAACAGCTTTATGAAGTTTAGATATTGGCTAATGCACTTAATAAGAAGGATGTGCGCCATGGAGATACGAGGAGAGGGCGCAAGGAGGTACCATCTCGATCGGACTTGGCTACAGTGGATGAGCAGATCTGGAAGAGCTCCACAAGTTTCGTGGAGAGAGACGGGGAATAAGAGCATAGGGCGATTTGGAGTTGTGTGAATAGAGAGAACAAAGAGTAAGGTGGTTTAGAGCAATTGAAGAGAATAAAAGAGTAGATCTAGAATAAGAAGGAGGGTCAGTTGACGTGTTGGAAATACTTTTTCTATTATCAATGAAATCGTTAGTAGGCATTTTAAAGCTACTAACCTTCAAAAAAATTATGTTGCCCCATACTAAAGCAATTAAATTTAGCTTGATTCTTATTGCTCTATACCATATACAACAAGACAGGTATGGTGCTCGCCTTAAACTATTCCTTTCGACATGAATTTAGTACCAGTTCAATCAGTTAGGTCGGAGTATACCTAATTGATCCTAACCCAAGGGCACAACAGGAAACCCATGTTAATTAAACATCAAAAGCACATCTTCTAAATCTAAATAACAAAACCAGAACGGATCCTTTTTATTATTATTACTCTCAGATTCTCATAAAATCAATCAAATAAATTCCAGACATAATACTAATTAATGTCTGAACAAGAAAACAACTTTACAAAGTGAATCAGGCTGATAGGCATCTACCATGACAATACCGAGAAAGGAGGCAAAATCATGTCAGTTTTGTACAATGCACCTTGTGGGTTTCTCCATATTGTAGACTGGTAGTGGTGTTATTTGCAATTCATGGGTGTTATTTCCCCATGAATGTCATTTTCTATATCATTAAATTCTCAAATTTGGTATGTTGTCCCTGTTCCTCCTATTCTTCCTTCCATTTGTGTGAAAGAAGGTAATTTCCAAAAATTGCTTCCTTGAACTTGCCCATAAGAAAAGAACAATATCAAATTTGAAGTTTCAAGATTTTGAATTACCCGATCAGAGAGAATCAGGGAAACCTTCTGGTGGCCACCAAGAAGGATTTTCAAACACAATCCCTTTCATCTCTGCAATCTCCAAAATATCCATGTCGGCATACTTTTTCTCATTAAAATCCCCAGAAAATGCCTCAATTACTTGCTGTAAATTCTGTGCTAAAGGGAAATCAGTCCCCTCATTCTCTGTTTGGATTTTGGATTTACCACGCCTACCTTTCTCAACCTCAGCACTCTGATTTGAAGCCCAAGCTGGAAGCTTTCTCAGCACAACACTGGCAGCAGTGACCGCCTTCTCATTTCCAGTCGCCTTTCTGCTCCTCCTTCCACATGAGAAAAGGAAAACCGTTTCTCAATGCCATGGCTCTGATCCTCAGACCAAGTTGCAGGCAGTTGAAGGTGTTCTTCAACTGGTTCTTCGAGGTTTGCACAAGGGTTAGGGTTTTCAACTGGTCCTTTGTTTTGGTTTGCGCAAAGGTTATGGTTTTCTTCATCTGGCAAATTTTCTTTAGAATGTGCTTCTTGGTTTGGAGAAAGTTGAGGGTTTTCGTCAGAGGGATAGCCGAGATCAGGGGAGAAGGAAGCTAAATCGGATCCGGATTCAGGTAAAGAGAACATTTTGATCTTTTCAGGTGACATTGGCATCGTACCAGCGGCGCCTAGTTAGAGAGAGGGAAGGGGGGCGGTGAATTTCAAAAAAGATTTATTTTCCAAGGAAGGAGCGGGGAATGAGACTTGCTTTTACCTCTCGGCCCAATTTAGCAATAGGCCTCTTCATGGGCCTAATTCAGATATTGATTTAATTAGACCTAGTAGTTGAATGCCTCGGCCCATCATTACCATCTTGCATTATTCTTGCGTTTATTATTATTTTTTCATTTAAGTTTACATCTCTGTAATTGTCAATCGCAAGTTGATGTAGTATTTTTAAACATACTGATTTATTAATAATGCTAAATTAACAATTGCATATTTCTCTACAATTAAAATTACAATTCTATTTTTAGTGGAATGATGATGTTATAATTGTGAATTTTTTATAAAATGTAAATCATGTATAAATTTTAATTCGTATTGAATTAACAATAGTGTGAACTCTAAATAATTTAATTTATCTTATCCATAATATATCTACATTTTTAAACACAAATTGCAAATTGTAAAATCATCTCTACATTTTTCAACACAAATTGCAAAATGTCAAATCATCTGTACATTTTTCAACACAAGTAATGAACTCAATTTTAATTCAATGTATGAGGTTACATATTGCATGTGCAATGATTGGTATCATGTGCTTGTGCTTCCATTCATCTTCTGTTTGGAATATTAATTACATGAGAGATTTTTTTTTAATCCCTATAAAAAGGCAAATCAATAATGGATCAAGGCTTCGTGGTAAACCACTATCTATTTTATCTGCCAATAAATAAGTGAAATATTAGATTGGATTTGGCTAGACTTTCAAATGTGGTCCATATCAAAGGCAATAAATAGTGAAAATAATAATATTTTTTTTTAAAGATATATGTGCTTTGCACGTTTTATATATTAGTGCAGCCTCTAGAAAAATGATTGGATGTCTAGTCTGGTTTGACCGAAATTTTTATTTATAACATTTAAAAAAAATAAATTAACCAAATAACCCTCGTTTTTGGTCAATTCTAAATCTAACACGGCCGCAGAACACCGGAGCGGACCCATTTGGGGGCCGCCGCAGAATGCCGGAGCGGACCCTCATACGGGTCCGCAGAATGCCGGATCGGACCCGGGTCCGCACTATGCCGGAGCGGACCCTATTTTTTTTTTTTTATCTGATTCTGAAGTTGATTATGATTTTGTTTTGGAAATTTTTATCAAGTTTGTACTGGAAGTTGTGTGTAATTACTTATGTTTGAAATGTCGTTTAATCTGAAATTGTTGTTCGTCGTTTGTTTGATCAAAAGAAACATTACAATAGAACAAGGAGCCATATAAAGAAGCATACAATAGAACAATGCTAATGTTATCGGAAATTACAAATACGTCTAATTAACCGAAAATAAACAACATTTTTACGAGTACAATTAAAAAAGCAACATTAACTCTCAATCTCGTGCAGCTCGAGCAGCTCTGTTTTGTCTTTCTTGTGTATCTCGGCCGGCTTGGTGTCCTCTTCTCCTATTATGTAGAACGTCCATCCACATCGGAATTCTGTTGTGCTGTCTTCTGCCCACAACAATATTTTTTTTCTCTGGAACAAGGACCGGGCCATCGTGTTGAGGCCATTCTGACTGATTTCCATAGACATGCCATTGTGCGCTCCATGTGTTGATCAGTGTATGGATGTGATAGTAGTGACTTACAAAGACGCCAGGATCGATGCCTCGGAGACGACACACGGACAGAACATGAGAGCACGGTATTCTCTCCAATTGAGGCTTCTGGCACGTGCAAGTTACTGTGTGATCATCCCCCATTATCACCGTGTATTTGTAATTGGCCTTGGTAAACCGACCAGAATCGTCAGGTATGAAAGCGTGAACTCTCTCCTATGTGGAGGTTACCTCGAACTCGTTGTTGTTTCCAAAGCCCCCCAGCGTCTTCATTTTATCGGACCTCTCGAACCGTTTGTTGATCAGCTACGAAAAATTAAAAAATAATGAAGAAGTCAGATTTTTTTAACAAAGTTCATTAAAAATTATGAAGAAAGAACTACAAATAAAAGTACCTGATGCACACGACACAAGAATTGTTGACCTTGATTGACTTCCCATTCTGCTTTGGCCCTCCTTTGCACAAACCATGTCATACATTTGTAAAATGTGTCTTCAATTATTGCTGCAACCGGTAGCCTACGAGAGGACTTGAAGACCTTATTAAGCGACTCGGACCCGTTTGTAGTCATGATGCCCCAACGGTAACCACCGTCTAGTGCTTGGAATATCTTCCATGGTTTGGGGCACTCGTTCTCATCTTGATCCAAATATTTACCCACACCGTCCAGCCAATTAAGGGCAATGTCACATGCCTGCCCCATTGCTTGCATTCTTTGCTCGTACCTCCTCATCTTCCGCTTAGCCACATATATTCTAAAAAAACGGATTGCCTTATCACTGCAACCATTCTTCTTCATGTTCTCGGCTATGTGAGTAGCACAAAGACGGTGAACACATTGATCCTCATCCTCCTCGTTCCACCCTATATCATCTTGTCTGAACACCTTCTTGATACCCTTTCCCCTATCAGTGATGACACACATGAATTTGGAGCGGATTACATTACGGCGCAACCATTTCATGAACCACGCACAATCATCATAACTCTCTGATTCTACCAGTGAAAAAGCCAACGGGAGGAGATGGTTTTCAGCATCGTACCCGGTTGCAATCAACAGCTTGCCTGTGGTAAAATAAATTTTACAAGAGCCGAAATCAACTAAAATAAATAAAGTGAAAACAATCAAATTAGTTACCTTTATACCGGCCTGACAGGAAACATGCATCAACTGTGATGACCGGTCTGATATGTTGAAAAGCAGCTATGCACGGTCCAAATGCCCAAGCCGCCCTATGAAAATACCTCCATGGTACAGGTTCACCAGTGAGATATGAGGTCACCTCAAACAATGTTTCTGTCAATAAATTTAAAAAAATAAGTTCAATTTTGAATTTTTGATTGATAATGAAATGACGTAAAAAATGAAGGAACAATGTAGTACCTGGGTTGCTTCTTTTGATTGTCTCCAACAATAGAACTACAAGAGAGTATGACCCCTCCCAACTGCCAAATTGACGGGCTATTGCCAACTCACGGCCACGCCATAGTTTGTTGTACGCTGGTATCTGACCGTTGTACCTTTCAGCAACAGCAATTCGGACAGCCTGAATACTCAAGTCGACATCGTTGCTCATGTGAGCGGATATACACTCGGCAACCATAGTAGCTGACAACTGGGCGTGATCTGTTCTTGTCGCATCCGCATGACATGAATGTTGTGTTGGTCATTTGGAGACACGCCATTGTGTTCCATAACCGGTGGCCCTTGCGAGTATGTACCACCCACAGTAACTGTCCTTGCACTTGAACCTCATTCTTGTGCGTTCACTGTGCGTAGGTTTTACCTCTTTGTTGCAAAGGATGTGAAACCTGGCAATTGCGCTCTTCATTGCCTCTTTTGAGTCATATGTTTGTCCCTCGGACAATTCATTCTCATACTCTGCCCTACTTCCAAACAAACCCGAATTGGCTTCCATAAACCCTGATGTGTCGTTGAAAGCATGAATCGGGTGCTGAAGCCCGCGATCCATTATCCGAAACCCGCGATCCATCTTAAATTTCCTTGATAGTCCGAGCACAGGCCCGGTATCTTCCTGGTCAGAATAATCGCTCATACCCTCAGGATCAACATGACCCCAATTTTCCTCTGCCTCTAGTATTTCCGGATCCACTTCTTCATCGGATTCATCCGGATCAGAAGTTTGACCCCAATGAGCGGTCCGACTAGATGAAGGCTGGTCAGTCTGGGATGGGGCCCGACGGGAGGGTCGGTCCCTCTGAACTGGGGCCCGACTACTGGACGGTTAGTCAATTTGGACAGGGGACGGACTAGAGCAGGATGAGTTACCCCGACTACGATCCTGGATTAACCTCATAACTGGGTTCGAACGCCGGGCTCTGGTAACCTCCACATATAGGTCAATTATCTTGTATGCACCCCCAGAAAAACTCATGGTTTGGTTGTACAATACCTGCCAGACTCCCTCATTTTGAACTGGAAATAGTTGGAACCAGGTTTGTGCCGAACTAGTCGGCATGCTAATTTTGGCATCAATTTTAAGGTCATACTGACCCTGATCCAACCCCAAATTCTGACATATACTTGATTTAAGTCCCAAATAATCAGTACCCGGCAATACCGGGATCACAGTAACAGGTCAATACTATAGTAAACCCCATTAGGACCTGTTAAAACATCCCCCCAGTGTAGATGGATACCATAAGAGCCATTTTTTCAATTCAATACAGAAGAAACCTACAATTAAAAATTAACTAAATTAATTATTCTAATTTAATTATTGCTAAATTAATTATTCTAATTAAATTATTAATCTACTGAAATAAAAATAAAAAATTTAAAAGAAGAGAAAAAAAACTTACAGATCAGAGAGCTAACTCAGGAGAGAGAAGGTGTGAGAGTGTGGAATGAAATTTCGCTGTCATTTTCGGTATATAAAGAACAGGGTCCGCTCCGGCATAGTGCGGACCCGGGTCTGCTCCGGCATTCTGCGGACCCATATGAGGGTCCGC
Source organism: Carex myosuroides (assembly GCA_028015225.1). NCBI lineage: Eukaryota > Viridiplantae > Streptophyta > Magnoliopsida > Poales > Cyperaceae > Carex > Carex myosuroides. The sequence goes on along the minus strand of CM051471.1, from coordinate 17,823,883 downwards.
TCCGGCATTCTGCGGCGGCCCCCAAATGGGTCCGCTCCAGTGTTCTGCGGCCGTGTTAGATTTAGAATTGACCAGAAACGATGGTTATTTGGTTAATTTATTTTTTTAAATGTTATAAATAAAAATTTCGGCTCGTTTGAAGCCTTACCATAGATTATATATAGTAGAACTAGGGTGTTCCTAATTCACCAAGTCCCTTTGTGAACTCAACTCTAAAACTTTTAAAATTGGCTTCAAATGACGAATCAAAACCGTTGAAATCCTTCTACCTTACAAGTGATGCATCTACGTGTAAAAATTTTAAAGTTTCGAATTAATTTTGTATAAATTCAAGTGGTCAAAATTATAAGGTTTATAAATTAATTTTAATGCATTCATTTTTTGTGCGTCTTTTGACCACTTGACTCTATACAAAATTAATTTAAAATTTAAAATCTTTTACATGTAGACGCATCACTGGTAAGATAGAAGGATTTGAACGGTTTGGATTCATCATTTGAAACCAATTCCATAGGTTTTAGAGTTGAGTTCACAAAGGGGCTTGGTGAACTTAGGAACACCCTAGTTGTACTATATATATATATATATATATATATATATATATAGTACAACTACCGTGCTTTGCAAATTAAACAGCCCCTTTTACTTCAGATTTGTGGCCGTTTGATCTGCTTCAATAGTCGTGCAGATCATCATGATGGAATTTGCAATTTTTTGGAACTGGACAGGTCCAGTTCGGAGCAAAATTGAATTTCCATCAGCCCAGTCCGATCTATTCTCTTCTCCAGCGCCTCTCCTCTCCCAGCGACAACCCTAAACCTCTCCTTCTCCGGCGCCTCTCCAGCGACCCTTTCCTCTCCAGCGCCTCTCCAGCGAGCCCCTTGCTCTCCTCTCGCGAAAAATGCACCGAGCCCCTTGCTGGTTCAAAGCCCCTTGCTCTCCTCTTCCACGACCTCCTTTAAATGATGTTATTTTCTCTCCAGGGAATGATGTCGCATTTGCTTCAGGGAATGGACTAGAACCAGTGGGTCGTGACTGATGATTTTTCATCAGAAGCTTGTTATTTTGTTCCGCAATAAGAAGACATGATATCAATTCTGAATATTTTTTAAAACCACGTTCTCGATATTGCTGCTGCAAGAGCAAATTCGAAGCATGAAATGTAGAGAATGTTTTCTCTAGCATATCTTCATCAGTAATCTTTTCTTCGCATAATTTTAATTCAGAAGTTATGCGAAACATTGTGGAATTATACTCACTCACAGATTTAAAATCTTGTAACCTTAAATGAATCTATTTATAACGAGCTTTTGGGAGGAGCACTTGTTTTTATGGTCATATCTTTCTTTTAAATTTGTCCACAGTTCTAACGGATCTTTCACCGTTAAGTATTCAGTTTTTAAATCCTCATGGAGATGATGACGGAGAAATATCATTGCTTTGGCTTTCTCCTGCTGGGAGGTTTTATTTTCAACTTTTATTGTTTCTCCAAGATTATTTGCGGTAAGGTGGATCTCAGCATCGAGAGTCCACGGGAGATAATCCCGATATATCAAGGGCAGTGAACTCAAGTTTTGTAAGGTTTGCCATAAGGACTACAAAAAAAAATGCTACTATTATTAACAAATTTAATTAAATATGCATTTGTGTTAGATATATATAAAAAAAACGATTAAAGAAAAAGAATCTTAATAACTTCAGGTTATTAAGAGAATTAAATATTGGAGACATTTTATTGATTGGATAACTTCCGGTTATCATAAATATCAATAACTTTCTGGTTCATATAAGAACTTCTGGTCCTTTTTTATTTTTTATTTTTTATAAGAACTTATGGTTCATATAAGAACGCTTGATCAGCACAGAACACAACTGTACATAGTTACAAACAAAGAAAGAAGTAAATAATAAAAAACGTACAAACAGAGAAGATTATGAAATTTGGTTAAGAACAGAAAGTTGCGACTTGTCCTTTTTTTTTTATACAAACAGAGAAGATTATGAAATTTGGTTAAGAACATAAAGTCACAACTTGTCCCTTTTTTTTTTTTTATAACTTTGGCTAAGAACTTCAGGTTCTCTTGTATACAAAAATTATGATTAAGAACTTCAGGTTCTCTTAGAAAAAGCTTCTAGCTATAGTATGTACAAAAGCTTCTTGGCCATTATCATGTACTTGCTTTATCATTCTCTTCAGGGAATGAAAATATTACTCTCATTCAATATAAAATAAGAAAATTTCATCCAATAAATAAATATTATTACTAATAGTAATGTTAATGAAATGTAATCTAAAGAGTACCTTCTAGGTTTGTTTCTACGAAATTCCGTCGCAACTTGACTAGAGCAAACTCGTGCTGATAACGTATTATAAAACAAAACAAAACAAAATTGAGGAGAAGCTAAATCTTATTTCTGTATTATATCACCATATAAGTATCAACATCAACTACTTACAAAACCTCTATTTATAGGCTAGAGAAAGCAAATGAAAAGCCATACAATTAACAAGATAGTTAGTACAAAATTAAATCTAATAAAAAGTGGATGAGGTGGAGAAGGTGAAATGTCTACTATTTATTATTTCATAGCAGAATGAAACTTTTGTGATCAGAATTATAAACTATGTACAAAGAACTTTTTCTTAAGTTAAACATCTCTAATTTTACTTCAGGGCCGTCTATATATGATAATTAAAATTTATTTAAAGTCAAGAACATGAATTTGGTAATAATCATATAAAGTAGCAGAATAGAGAAACAAATTAGAAAAAAAAAATAGACTTTGGAAAAGTTTTTATTTAATACTATTCCAGTCGTGTTCAATTGAAAGTGGGAAAATAAAAAAATGGAAGAGTATCGGTAAATAAGTCAATTTTATCTCTTGAAAAATAACAATTTTTCCACCACCTCAATATAATAAATAATTGACTCATAGAAAAATAGAGGAGAGGTGGAACCTACATGTAAAAGTAGAAATTTAATTACAAAAGTTTAAACTCAATTCCACTTTTTTTTTATTTTTCACAATTCTACTCAATTGTTTTCTTTTCGAATAAAATAGAGCCTCCGTTATTTTATTCACAAGTTCTTTATATTTTTAGACCTTAGAAAATTAAAAAATTATAATGAGTTATAGTAGAGGAATTGTCTCTATGCTGGATATTTTACTAGAGATCAATAGTAGCATTTTGGTTCATTTCATTTCATGCTGAAACTATATAAAAATATTGTATAAATATATAAATTCTGAAAAAAACATAGAGGTCAATTAACCCTATTTTGAATAGTGGATCTGACTGACTCTGTATAGTACAAACTGTACGCTTTGTCTAGTACTGTAGCCTCGCTCTTAAGTCTTAATAGTAAATCTTTTTAGTGGGGCCCGCCAAATTCAATGAAATAGAATTATAAAATATATTGAATATAGAAGAAAAATATAAACAAATCGTAGCATGATAAATAGCTAAATAGCTAAAGAGACAGAGGTTGTGATTGTTGGCATAGTTGTCATTAATGTATTTTTCTAATTTTTTAAAGTGGGAATTTCATGTATATCCCTCAAAAACTTTAGAATTACATATTTCCCCCTCTAAACTTCAAATATTCACAAATTTATCCATTTTATTGTCTTTTTATATTAAAACTCATTCTAAATTTATAAAATACCCATTTTAATCTTTATTAAAAACATACAAAGCCCATCAGACTTAAATTTGAATCTGAACAGTTCATCTACCGTCCGAACTGCTTTTAGATTTGTGCGCGAAAGATCGGCACAAATCTTGATGCGAACACACACGCATATTTAAGTGACATGCACATATCTTAATGCGATGCGTGCGGATCGGAATTGCTTTAAGATCTGTGGGTGCTAGATCAGCACGAATATTGAAGCGATGCGCACATATCTTAATGCGATGTGCGCGGATCGAATGGTAGAGGAACCTTTCAGATTCAAATTTGAGTCTGATGGGCTTTTATATGCTTTAATAAAGGGTAAAATGGGTATTTTAAAATTTTAAAATGAGTTTTAATATAAAAGACACTAAAATGGGTAAATTTGTGAGTTTTTGAAGTTTAGAGGGGGAAATACGTAATTTCAAACTTTAGAGGGGGGAATATGTAATTTTGAAGTTTTTGAGGGGTATAAGGTGAAATTCCCCCTTTTTTAAAACTGTGGAGTGTTACACGTAACAAGAGAGTAGAGACTATTTTTATGATAAAAAATAAGGATCAAAAGCCCTCACTTGATTAATATAAATGAGTTACAAGGAGTTTGTAACAAATATAAAAAGATCAATTCAGCTCAAAACATTTGAGTCTAAGAAATTAAAATGAAAAAAATGAAAAATACAAAAATTAAACAGTAACTACAAAAAAAGAAAAAAAAAGAAATAAGATCTGGTAATGAAATTAGGAGCAATTTTCGGATCTGCTTGCTGTGTGTTTTCCTCTATTTCATTGCATGTACCAGTTGCCGTTGCATCATACCCTTATTGGTACCAAATGCGTACCAGTTCCATTTCTTTCATCTTCCAGTACCAGTATCATGTCTGTCCGTACCAGTACCTCCTGGATTGTCTTCTTAGCGTTATACCTGGTCCGAACCTTACCAGTACCGGGCCTTACTGTACCAGTATCGGTTCCTATCCTGAATATTGAATGTACCTTCTTCCTCTGCTTTTATTTTGTTTCTTTTTAACAGGCGTTCTGATACATTAATCAGAACACTGATTCAGCTGCTGATGACATACGTATTATTAGATCAATTTGCCCACTGGTTATAAATCTCATGTCTCGGCCACAAAAGAACTGATCGTAAATAAATCTATAGAATATATGATCATGTGCAAAGCCGATGAGGGGACGCAATACGCATGCGAGAACAGCTGTAGATTTGTAGGTGGAGCGTGGTTTATAGTTTGGGCTTGGGCTGTAAAGCTTGACCTTTTCCTTTCCTCCTCTACTCTCGCATTCCAGCTCTTCTGTTCACGACATCTTCTGTGGCGATATGAAATAATAAATTTGTACCGGGTCATTGTGCCCTTTCCATTAGGACCGTTACCATAGTGACAAATGAATGATTCGGGTTCGGTTCGATTAGGTAAGAGTTTTGTGATTCGAGAATAATTCGAGAATGATTCGGAATTATATATTGAATCCAAACCGGAGATTTCAGTTCCACAAGAGAGCAAAACAAAAAAATATCAAATTATTCGTAAAATTCGGGAAAAATTCGATCAACCGAATAATATGCTGATTCATTTGCCTCAAGTTCAAATCCGAATTATTCGTGAATCTTGTCACTATGACATTTACTGGTTCCGTCACATGCACGTTATGGCACGTCACGTCACGTGACATGTCCAATCATGTGATATGTCTCTCTTCAATAAAAAAATGATACGTTACATCAAACAAACTGACTTAGACACATCACATCACATGATACATTACATAACCATTTTTCCTATATTATTTCTTTATTTTAATTTATTTTGTAATATTTTCTTATTCTTTTCAGAATTTTTAAATTTTTTTATGTTTAAAATCTAAAAAAATATTTTTGATCATATTAGTTAAATTTAATGTTACATTTTTCCTTTCACTACCTCTACCATTCCAGCTCTCCAATCTACTCTACCCGAGATCTTCTGTGGCGATTATACAACAATAAATTTGTAGAGGGTCTTTGTTCTCTTCTCGTTTTGTTCTTTATGAAAAGGTGAACTTTTGACCATTTTTCTTTCCCCTTTTATTGCTTTTCTTCTTATATCAAACTTATTATGATTATTAGAATAATTGAATTCATGCGAACTGTTATTTGCTTGATATATGCTTATATATCAAACTTGCTATATATGGCCATCTTTCCTTATTTATTTGCTTGATTTGTATGTTTATTTAATTTTAATTAGAATTCATGAGAACTGTTATTGCCGAAATTTTTATTTATAACATTTAAAAAAAATAAATTAACCAAATAACCCTCGTTTCTGGTCAATTCTAAATCTAACACGGCCGCAGAACACCGGAGCGGACCCATTTGGGGGCCGCCGCAGAATGCCGGAGCGGACCCCCATATGGATCCGCAGAATGCCGGAGCGGACCCGGGTCCGCACTATGTCGGAGCGGACCCTGTTCTTTATATCCCGAAAATGACAGCGAAATTTCATTCCACACTCTCACACCTTCTCTCTCCTGAGTTAGCTCTCTGATCTGTAAGTTTTTTCTCTCTTCTTTTAAATTTTTTATTTTTATTTCAGTAGATTAATAATTTCATTAGAATAATTAATTTAGAATAATTAAATTAGAATAATTAATTTAATTAGAATAATTAATTTAGTTAATTTTTAATTGTAGGTTTCTTCTGTATTGAATTGAAAAAATGGCTCTTATGGTATCCATCTACACTGGGGGATGTTTTAACAGGTCCTAATGGGGTTTACTATAGTATTGGACCTGTTACTGTGATCCCGGTATTGCCGGGTACTGATTATTTGGGACTTAAATCAAGTATATGTCATAATTTGGGGTTGGATCAGGGTCAGTATGACCTTAAAATTGATGCCAAAATTAGCATGCCGACTAATCCGATGAAGAAGTGGATCCGGAAATACTAGAGGCAGAGGAAAATTGGGGTCATGTTGATCCTGAGGGTATGAGCGATTATTCTGACCAGGAAGATACCGGGCATGTGCTCGGACTATTAAGGAAATTCAAGATGGATCGCGGGTTTCGGATAATGGATCGCGGGCTTCAGCACCCGATTCATGCTTTCAACGACACATCAGGGTTTATGGAAGCCAATTCGGGTTTGTTTGGAAGTAGGGCAGAGTATGAGAATGAATTGTCCGAGGGACAAACATATGACTCAAAATAGGTAATGAAGAGCGCAATTGCCAGGTTTCACATCCTTTGCAACAAAGAGGTAAAACCTACGCACAGTGACCGCACAAGAATGAGGTTCAAGTGCAAGGACAGTTACTGTGGGTGGTACATACTCGCAAGGGCCACCGGTTATGGAACACAATGGCGTGTCTCCAAATGCCCAACACAACATTCATGCCACGCGGATGCGACAAGAACAGATCACGCCCAGTTGTCAGCTACTATGGTTGCCGAGTGTATATCCGCTCATATGAGGAACGATGTCGACTTGAGTATTCAGGCTGTCCAAATTGCTGTTGCTGAAAGGTACAACGGTCAGATACCGGCGTACAACAAACTATGGCGTGGCCGTGAGTTGGCAATAGCCCGTCAATTTGGCAGTTGGGAGGGGTCATACTCTCTTGTAGTTCCATTGTTGGAGGCAATCAAAAGAAACATTGTTTGAGGTGACCTCATATCCCACTGGTGAACCTGGACCATGGAGGTATTTTCATAGGGCGGCTTGGGCATTTGGACCGTGCATAGCTGCTTTTCAACATATTAGACCGGTCATCAGAGTTGATGCATGTTTCTTGTCAGGTCGGTATAAAGGTAACTAATTTGATTGTTTTCACTTTATTTATTTTAGTTGATTTCGGCTCTTGTAAAATTTATTTTACCACAGGCAAGCTGTTGATTGCAACCGGGTATGATGCTGAAAACCAGCTCCTCCCGTTGGCTTTTTCACTGGTAGAATCAGAGAGTTATGACGATTGTGCGTGGTTCATAAAATGGTTGCGCCGTAATGTAATCCGCTCCAGATTCATGTGTGTCATCACTGATAGGGGAAAGGGTATCAAGAAGGTGTTCAGACAAGATGATATGAGGTGGAACGACGAGGATGAGGATCAATGTGTTCACCGTCTTTGTGCTACTCACATAGCCGAGAACATGAAGAAGAACGGTTGCAGTGATAAGGCAATCTGTTTTTTTTAGAATATGTGTGGCTAAGCGGAAGATGAGGAGGTACGAGCAAGGAATGCAAGCAATGGGGCAGGCATGTGACATTGCCCTTAATTGGCTGGACGGTGTGGGTAAATATTTGGATCAAGATGAGAACGAGTGCCCCACACCATGGAAGATATTCCAAACACTAGACGGTGGTTACCGTTGGGCATCATGACTACAAACGGGTCCGAGTCGCTTAATAAGGTCTTCAAGTCCTCTCGTAGGCTACCGGTTGCAACAATAATTGAAGACACATTTTACAAATGTATGACATGGTTTGCGCGAAGGAGGGCCAAAGCGGAATGGGAAGTCAGTCAAGGTCAACAATTCCCGTGTCGTGTGCATCAGGTACTTTTATTTGTAGTTCTTTCTTCATATTTTTTAATGAACTTTGTTAAAAAAATCTGACTTCTTCATTATTTTTTAATTTTTCGTAGCTGATCAACAAACGGTTCGAGAGGTCCGATAAAATGAAGACGCTGGGGGGCTTTGGAAACAACAACGAGTTCGAGGTAACCTCCACACAGGAGAGAGTTCACGCTTTCATACCTGAAGATTCTGGTCGGTTTACCAAGGCCAATTACAAATACACGGTGATAATCGGGGATGATCACACGGTAACTTGCACGTGCCAGAAGCCTCAATTGGAGAGAATACCGTGCTCTCATGTTCTGTCCGTGTGTCGTCTCCGAGGTATCGACCCTGGCATCTTTGTAAGTCACTACTATCACATCCATACACTGATCAACACATGGAGCGCACAATGGCATGTCTATGGAAATCAGTCAGAATGGCCTCAACACGATGGCCCGGTCCTTGTTCCAGAGAAAAAAAATATTGCTGTGGGCAGAAGACAGCACGATAGAATTCCGATGTGGATGGACGCTCTACATAATAGGAGAAGAGGACACCAAGCCGGCCGAGATACACAAGAAAGACAAAACAGAGCTGCTCGAGCTGCACGAGATTGAGAGTTAATGTTGCTTTTTTAATTGTACTCGTAAAAATATTGTTTATTTTCAGTTAATTAGACGTATTTGTAATATCCGATAACATTAGCATTGTTCTATTGTATGCTTCTTTATATGGCTCCTTGTTCTATTGTAATGTTTCTTTTAATCAAACAAACGACGAACAACAATTTCAGATTAAACGACATTTCAAACATAAGTAATTACACACAACTTCCAGTACAAACTTGATAAAAATTTCCAAAACAAAATCATAATCAACTTCAGAATCAGATTAAAAAAAAAAAACAGGGTCCGCTCCGGTATTCTGCGGACCCATACGAGGGTCCGCTCCGGCATTCTGCGGCGGCCCCCAAATGGGTCCGCTCCGGTGTTCTGCGGCCGTGTTAGATTTAGAATTAACCACAAACGAGGGTTATTTGGTTAATTTATTTTTTTTAAATGTTATAAATAAAAATTTCGGCTCTTGACATGTCGCTCACTAAAATAATTTGTTTGTATAAGACGACAATCCACGAAAAATTTCACTCTTCAATTAAATCATATTTTATAAAATTCGCATTTTATCATTCCATTTTCAATTTAGGACTTGTTGAATTTGAAAATTAAATGAGAACTAATGCGCGTACCTATTCGCATCCATGAGAAAATAGGATTTTATATGCTTATTAATGAGTCCGGCTAGTATGACATCGGTGTCATATGATGCTAACTTTAAAATTGATTGAATAGACTTTAAACGACTAATACAAACCGTTCAAACCGATTTACTTTATGAGTGATGCGTTTACATACAAATTTTTTATATTTTCGAGTTATTTTAGTATCAAATCAAGCGGTAAAAAATGTTGAAAAATGAATGTATTAAAATTAACTTAAAAACTCACACATTTGACCGCTTGACTTGATACTAAATAAATTCGAAAAATTATAAATTTTGCATGTAAATGCACAACTAATGAAGTAGATCGGTTTGAAACGGTTTGAATTCACCGTTTGAAGTCGATTTGATAGATTTTAGAGTTGGTGTTATATAGACTGAATGACACTGATGTTATAGTAGCCCGACTCCTTATTAATTACGTGAGATATTTTGGTTACTTTTTTAGACAAGTCTTAAAACATAATTTAATAATAATTAATGACCTTTCGATTGATTGAATTGAATTTATAATTCTTTTACCAAAGTGTCACAATAATTTATCAAACAATATTCAAGTGATTAAGAAACAAATAAATTGATCTCAGCTTGGATGTGCATTTATGTGAAAAAAATATATCGAAAATGTGTGCTTTCTAACCGGACATTTGATCAAAGCTAATATTAGTATGAACTTGCGCAAACAACGAGATAAATTAAGATCCACCGACAATTCTCCACACCCGCCAATCCACGAATTCACATCACCTCAGGTTAGCTGACTCAAGGAAATTACGATCGGATGGCCCATTTAACATGACACGAATCGCAAAACAAACCCCTTACAGTCTCAATATATAGGCACCAGATTGAGTTTGGCCCAAATAAACTTAATCTAAGCCGACCGTTGCAATTTGCTTGAGTCAAGATATCTGGGAGGATATCTGTCCATAAGAATCTACTGCCAATGCGATCGAAAATCATCATCGAAAGGACGCCAAAATTTTCAGATAACCCAACTGCTAAAATCAAAGTCCATTCTATTATGCCCGTGTTATCTACGCAAATACTAGGAGGCATACGAATACGTATCCTCTCCATTAACGCACCGTTTGAGTTAATTTATGAGCCGTACGATCAGAATTCGGACCAATCATGTCCACTCCTATATTACACGTGCACTTTAATATTAATGCGGATCTCAATATGACGGTTCAAATCTTAACTCAAAATTTGAGTTAATGCAGAGGATACGAATTCGGAGGCATAGTATCAATGACATCCTTTTATCCGTTTATTCGATCCGTGCCGTATTTGATAAGAAAGATATAAGTAAGATTTTTTTTTTTATCATAAACTTATTAGATATAAATATGGGTAAATTTTTTTCGTTATCTAAACAGAAAAGGGTACGGGTAAGATATATATATTCCGTACCTGTTACCCAATCAGATAATTATAAACAAAAACTATATATATTATATATATTAATGAATAATGAATATCCATTCTTAACTATATTTTGTAGTCATTATTCACTAATATATATAATATATGAGTAGGGTTAAAATGCACCATTGGTTTTGTGCTTCAATTATGCTCCACATTCTTATTTTCATTTTCAAAGTCCGAACAGTCAATCCGAACCATTCACCATAATATTTGTATTAAAATGTGCTTGGAGACAAAATTTTATATTTTTTGGAATTTGTTTACTAATTTTTTAGATAGGTACAAAATCATTGTTTTCAGAATATTCTAGGCCATCCAAAACAGTGATTTTGTACCTATCTAAAAAATAGTAAAAAAATTTCAAAAAATATAAAATTTTGTCTCCAAGCACATTTTAATATGAAGATCATATTAAGCGGGTCGGGTCGATTGTTCGAACTTTAGAAAAGGAGAAAAAGACGTGGAGCATGATTGGAGCACAAAACTAATGATGCATTTTAACCCTACTCATTTTATAGTTGTGTTACACTTAATTAACTATTAAAACACGTAAATAAATTCTAGGAAATTTCAGTAAAATTTAGACCTTTATAACACGTATATATGTGCGAATGAATGTGTTTTAATGTTTTATTTAGTAAATAATAAAAATAAGTATTATATTAGCACTATCCGTTATTTACCCGCTACCGTTTTGCTATCCGACAACCATAATGAGCAAGGTAATTCATAACGGTAAAGATAGAATATAGGTAAGAATAATTTGTAACAGATATGGGTACGAAAATGTTTCCATCCGACCCATATCATACCCGTTGACACCTCTAGACATACCGCAAGCAACAAGGAGAAGGGTACTTCTGTTTGATTTTGTAATTCTTTCAACTTTTAATATATATTTGTCAGCTGAAAATCTGAAAATGATATCTGTAACTTTATTTTTTACAAATATCACAATATAAAAAAAATAATATATTATAAAAATATTAATGTACTAGTGATTGTTTTTGTGCGATAATATATATTTCCTTTGTAGTTTGTTTTAGATGTTCTGTATCTTGACACGTTACAAACATCACATGCATTTATTCTTTAGTTTATTATTATTATCTTTGTAGTAAAGCATGCAATTATTCGGACATATATATACATTAACTTTTTAATATTCGATCCCAAACCTCGGACCAGCTTTTTAGCTAGCTTGGTAGAAATTGTCAAGCAATCTCTCCTTCTCGAAATCGGCAGTACCATATATATGAAGGAGAGGCGATTTGATCATGCCCATTGTTGAACCAATTAACTTCCATATATAACTGGATCGATCAATTAACAGCTGGGTCGATACTCGAGTGACAAGAGATGATTGTTGAACATGTCGCGGTCATTAACATTTAGATCATTGTTATTTGATTTGTGCTACAATTTGCTTCGTAAGGATTAACCAGCCTACATATTGCTACAATAGTATATATATATATATATATATATATATATATATATATAACAAGGTGACTCTTAATTACGTTGCAAATAATTCAAGGGCGAAGCTTGGTCATTTTTTCTGGACTTCGCAATTTAGATTATTTTGAATAGTTCACATCAATTGTTTGAATATTTTAACGAAAATATTGATCCATTGCACGAACTATTCCGTACTTAATTTACAAAGTACCGTAGTCTCACTCTATTATGTATATTATGTATATGTTAGTTCCGAGATTTTTATTAATATCCAAAGTTTAATAGGAATATACAGATACCATAACCCCTTGGTATTTCGAAAAATGCTTATACCGGTCAAAATCTGGCCGGTATTTTTTTTTTTAAAGACATTATGAAAAGCAAGATAATGAAATCTAACACTGGAATTTTGAATTTTCGTGTTTTAACTAATTTACTAAGCTACTTAGATTGAATAATAGAAATAAAAATCTTAATCGAAAACTTCAACTCAAGTTTTGAGGCTCTTCCCTTTATTTTTTGGCAATTCTGAATTTTGAAAACTAGCATTGTAAGCACTGATGCATGCGTATTTTCGCAAGCTTTCCGAAAAGTGGTCATTTGCTGAAATCGGACACTCGAGCGCCATTTTATGGCCGTTTGAAGTTTCACCGTCGTTTTTCGTTTTCTCAATAAAGATATCATTCATATTCATATGTAATTTACCGTATTTTAGAGTAATTTAACATAATTTAGTGTAATTTAATGTAATATAGTATAATTCAACATAATTTCAAATAATTTAGCGTATTTTAGTATAAATATGCTAATTAATAATCAAAAGAAGTAATCTAACAAATAATTTAAACAAAAAGTCCGAATTTTCAGTGTTAGATTTCATTATCTTGCTCTTCTGACCGGTATGGACATTTTTCGAAATACTCAGGAGTTATGGGCAGATTTGTATATTCCTATTAAACTTTGGATATTAATAAAAATCTCGGTGTTAGTTGAAACTAAAAATTACATAATTATTAACAATACAAACATATATTGACCTACATGTAGATTGATCAAATTTGAACGAACAATTAACATTTAGTCACATCGGATATCACTAAGATTAATCTATCAAACTCAATCTGATGTCTACGAAAATTATAGGAGATCTGTTTTGAGATTCGTGCCAAATTAATCTGAAGACTCATATTTTCAGTCAGGTATTGCAGTGGATGTGAATTCAAATTAAGTCAGTGACATGAACAACCTTCTCAGGGACGTATGTATGATATAGGAATTCCAATACTACCCCTATCTAATTGTCGGCGCGCATGCATGTAAGATTTAAGTGGGAGATGGCATAGAGAGGTAATTGGTGAATCTCCAGGGGTAAATAAATAATTGTTACATACTTACATGGTAACACGACCGCTACTAATAATATCCTCTTTCGATCTTTTCCTTTCTCTGATTTAATTTAATTATTTCTCCGTTCCAATTAATTGGAGGCATCTCCTCTTCCCTCTTTTTATATCCCTTCCTCTCTCTCTCTCTCTCCTCCTTCCTCTCAGGCCAGGGGCAAAGAAACTAAATCACCGAAAGTAATTAAGCAACAAAGCTTCACAAGTGCCACCTCAATTAATTCTCTCGATCCATGGCGGACACGGACACGGTGTGTGACCCCGGATCCATCCCCAAAGTCGTTTCCATCCTCTCCTCCCTCCTGGAGCGCGTCTCTGAGCGCAACGATGTCGCCCCCTCCACCTCACCAACTAGTACAGCAATGGTGCCACGTGCTACAGCATCAGCCTTCCAGGGCCTCACAAAGCCGGCCATATCCGTGCGGGACTACCTGGAGCGAATTTTCAGGTTCGCCGGTTGTAGCCCCTCCTGCTACGTAGTCGCTTATATTTACCTCGATCGCTATCTGCTTAGGCATCCGACCGTCACACTCGACTCGTTGAATGTGCACCGCTTTTTGATAACCAGTGTTCTAACAGCTGTCAAGTTTGTTGATGATATGTAAGTTATTGATTTTTTTTTTTCTTTGAAGAACATGCAGCAAGCGTATGATTTACTCTGCTTTATGAAATAGCATGTTCTAGTTAAAAGTCAACAGAGAACAATTGGATATAGATATATAGATATTCACAATTTTCTTCAAATGTCATTACTCGATGCATTAATGGGAAAAAAACAAAATTAATAAATATGAAATTCAATTCAATTCAATTTGAATTCAAAAGAATTTTGGAATCTTGCATATCTCAAATTTTGGCACGTAGCCTAGCATCAGGATGATATATAGTTAGTTTGAGATTTGAATTGGGTTGAATATATATAGATAGATTCTATCTTAATTATGATTTATTCATGCAGTAATAATGTTTTTTATCTGATAAAATAGTGTATACTGTATTGCCGAGCTGTTGCATTGCTCTTTGTTCGTTGCACATATGAGTATGACACGTGGGCCCAAATTAACCAGCTTTCATTTTCATCTCATCTTTTATTAATTAATTTAGAGCCAACTTGATCAAATATGCCAGTTGTTTGATGGGGACTGTTAATTAATATCTCTTCTGTATAGAAGCAATTAAGGAATTAGGCGGAGAGATTGAGTGTGGTGCTCTTTTCTTTTGGTTAGACTAAGTATGGTTGGTTTGATGTTTCCCTTTAAACCAAACTAAAGAAGACTAATTAATAATATGGACTAGGGGCATTTTCCTCAGGGGAATGATATGATATGAGACCATGATAAGGAAAGAATATGCTCTTATCCAAACAGCATAAACCTTCTTTGTATATCCAACTATTTTCAATCTCTTATTCTTTTAGGAAAATGATCTTTTTTTATCGAAATTCGTGCCGGTAAGATAACAGAGGATGTTGTTAGCAGCACCATTTTTTAACATGTCGAAATGTCATTATCTGATAGATATAAACTAATTAATTTAACTTCTTTTTTTTTTGTATTCAGATGCTACAATAATGCTTACTTTGCAAAGGTGGGAGGCATAACCTTGATGGAGATAAATTACCTAGAAGTGGACTTCCTGTTTGGTGTGGGATTTGAATTGAATGTAACTCCAGTTACATTCACTTCCTACTGCTCCCTCCTGCAAAATGAGATGCAGTATTTGGAAACCCAACAGTTGCCTCCTCCCTCCTCCAGGCTCAACTGCTTCACTTCTGAGGAGGAATCAAGCAATTGTCACCACAAGCAGCTAGCCGTTTGATTTACAAAACCCAATTTTGCGCAATTCATCCAATTTTTCTGCAACCATTGTAGGTACAATCCATCTTGAATGTTCCAATTTTGCCTGTTTTTGTTCAGATGGGGAATCCAAATTCCAAAGCCAAGCAGTTGTTTTTACCTTAAATTTCATGCCAGATGATGATCATAGATCTAGATCAACCTTTTTGGATTCTACCTGAGATAATTGTAGAGACGGACACCTTCCTGCAAAATGACTTCCGTTCCGTGCAATTCAACTGGAGTTCAGTTACCATGCTTTCATGTTCTGCTTGTGTTTTAATTTTCAAGTTGGCTACGGCTAGCTACAATTATTTTCCAACAAATCAGATTACTACAATTTTTCTACAGTGCTATACAAGAGCATGGTATAATTAGTTAGGTCAGGAAGATTGATACTTGGTATTGTTTATTATGTGTGTCTCAAGATACCAACATTTTGGATATGTGGTCCATTAGCCATTGTCACCTTTTATTTATTATTATTAGTTTAGTGTTTTTTTTTAAAGAAAGGTTGTGAGCGCAAGGTCATGTTATAGACATGTTATTGCTAATGTGGATGGGACTAGTTGTACAAATGGTGATTGGTTTTTTTATTGCAATTGGGAGCATAAAGACATGTCTTATTTTTGAAAAAAAAAAAATCTTTTTATTTATTTATTTGCACCAAGCCACCAACTAACGCCTGAAATTTTTTTTTTTTGAATTAACGCATTTCGGCCATCTGATTTTAAACGGAGCCAATCCGATCACTGCCTATAATTCAGAGGTCCTTTAATATTAGTGTAGATCTAGTCTGCACAAATTTTAAAGCGAATTGGACGGTCCAAATACATTAACTCAACGTTGTTCTGGATATAATCCACTGGAAAAGGTTGTAAATTCTCTTTTTGGTAGGATTAAATATTGTCAACCTTTACATCCGTCCCATTAAATCCAGATTAATTAAAGCTATCACCAATCCACATCAAGAAAAAGTTAACCTTTTATGTGGCCCAATATTTAAAGGACCTACACTGCACACACTTATCCTAATAATTGGCACACAATGTCACAACGGCACCATTGCAGAGTTCAACTCCGGTTTCTTTTTGCTCTTTTTTTTTATTAATGGAAAAAACAAAAAAAAATATCAACAATGAGGAATAATTTTGCTAGATTTTGAAAAATAGAAAAAACGTTATGGTTTGTAACGTCCAGGGCACTGTAGCTGGACGTTATAAACCATAACGTTTAATTAATCTGATCGCTAATGATCTCTAATTAACAAAAAACATTGTAGCTAGACGTTATAGACCATAACGTCCAGCTACATTGTTTTTTTTTTTTGCTTCGGTTTGCAAATATTTTTGAAAAAACAAAAAAAAATTGTAGCTAGACGTTATAGACCTAACGTCCAGCTCCAGTAATTAGAGATCATTAGCGATCAGATTAATAGTTTTTCTCATGTGTGCCTGTGTGTTTAATTTGTACAAGAAGAGCTGCGTGTTAAACAAGTATACTTAAAATCTGAAACACAAAGCACCAGGGGGTGAAAACAGAGTGCATAATGTCCGATTCGTATTCGAAAATTAGATACGGATAATACATATACGATATGGTTTAAATTTCAATCATATGTATTTGAATAGTAGATATATACCGTATGGTTTAATATATATTATGAAAAAAATTATTTTATTCACCATTATAATTAGATAAATATTATAAATTTCGATATTTTTAATAATATATATATATATATATATATATTTAATAAACAATTCATATGATCAAGTAGTGTAACAAGTAATGATCATGGGTTTCATGTAGGCCATGATCTTGCTCTCTAGTTTGTGGGTGGCAATTAACCCTGAAATAAATAACACCTCATAAAAAAATGCATTACAGGAAGTTTCTTGGTAGACCCTTCAAAAAGCAATGCATGTTCTGATGTTCCTACAACGAATTAAAGGCTTTCATAATGGGTAAATAATTTTTTCATAGTTACATTTTCAGTCATTCAATTTTGATCACTAAATTTACAAAGAGGAGGCTTTAAAAAATTTATATCTTTCATGCTTCTTCATGCCTTACATCATTTATTTTCATAAAGTCTAAACAGTCAATTCGAACCACTCAATATAATATCCAATTAAAATATGCTTGGAGACCAATTTTATTTTATTTTTGAAATTGTTTTACTCCATAAACAATAATTTCGTACCTATCTAAAAAAATAGAAAAAACTTTTTAAAAAATATAAAATTTGATCACCAAGTACATTTTAATACGGAGATCACGTTGAGCGGATTGATTGTCTGAACTTTAAAAATAAAAATAAAGAACCACATGTAAAGTGAACAATTCATATTATCCTCATTGTTATATTTCTATTGTTGATTTCTGAAAAGTTTTGAAATTTTCTGCATCCATACCATACACATATTTTCATACAACAGATAAGAGGGTCAAGTTTTAGTAAATTCTGTCAAATTTGCCCTTTAAAAATATTTTTTGTTGCATACCTGGTCCAAGACATAAAGTTTTATAATCCAAAAAAAAAATAGCATCCCAAAAAATTAAAATAGACATAAAAGGGTGTCAAAAGTCACACTGTAATTACAAGTACTGAAGAAAAATAAAGAAAGAAAGAAAGAAAGAAAGAAAGAAAATAGTTATTAGGGTAAAATGTGGAAGTTTATTATAATATAAAATAAAAAAAAACAAACCAGGAGGAATGAGCTGGAAAAGAACATGGGTGTAGGAATTTTGGCCCATTTACAATAAAAAACAAAAGCAACCTGGCCTATTCGGATCCACATGCGGCCTTCCTCTTCTCAGTGTACGCTATTCCCCACTTTAATTTTCACCATCATTTATTTGCATCTTCTCCGGTTCTACCTCACTGGATAGGTGCTGTGTTGGTTGCCATTTCAAAATAACAACGGATAGCTTAAGTTGGGTACTTTGGCTTATCGTTTTAAGTTCTTCAAAAGCTAAGAGCATCTACATCTCTGAAACTCTTAAAGTTTCTAAATAACTGTTAACTGCTTTTAAGATATTATAGACTCTGGAGTTTCTAAATGCTCATATACCTGAAACTAATTTTAGAGTTTCTAATAAGCCACATCATCAGTAAATTAAAATTGATAAGCCACATTAACATTAAATTAAATTAATTTTAGCGAATACATGCCAATCGTTTTGCCACGTCAGAGTTTATAAACGATTTCTTAATAAGAAATTATTGAGCAAAGTTACTAAATAAGAAATCTATCTACATCCCTGAAACTGGTTTAGCAACTGCTATGTTAAATTAGAAACTCTATTAGTTTCAGGAATGCAGATGCTCTAACTATTCATGAACCAATAATTGTAGTAGAGCAAATTTGTTAGTATTAATTTTTCTTGTGAATAATGATGTGAAATTATTTGTAATTTATCAGTTCTTTTGATTTAAATTATATAAAATTATTGTTCTTTATAATTGGATAAGTTTTTTAAGAGCATCACCATCCTTGCAATTATATAAATGTTTTTTTTACCCCATCACCAACTTTCAGATTATCTCCATTCCTATATTTACATTCTAATTTTAACTTCTGAGATATGTTAAATGTTTTAAATTGTTATAATTTATTTGTTTGCATGATGATGATGTGACACTTTAATAAATCAAAATTTATAACTTAAAAGTCAAAATAAAACCATTAGATGTGATCTATGTTATTTTCTCTATGTGCTCATAAACAATTATCACATTTCGATTTTGTTTTTATGTGAATCAATAAGTTGAAAAATCAACGTATAGAAATTATCCACATTAGTACGTTTTTTACAAGCTCTTAATGACAACCAAAACAAAATTGAAATGTCATAATTTTTTATACGTGTATAGATAAAATGATGTAGATCATATCCAACGATTTTATTTTGACTTTTAAGTTTTAAATTTTGATTTATTAAAGTTTTTAAAAATGAAAGCATGGTGGAGGCACAAAAATTGAGACATTTGAACCCTCCTCATGTACTATTACATATTCATCATTTGTGATTTAGACCATTAAATTTTAACAACAACGTGATTACGGGCTTAATTTTAAAATTGCAATACATGATAAATATGAAAAAGAGAATCCATATAAAAGAATTAATCAAGATCAACATATGTACTATATCGGCACAACCAATATATAATCAAAAGTGTTGTAATCGGATCAACATATGTACTATATCGGCATAACTAAAATGAAAAAAATAGTTGTGATAACTTTGTGGTAACTCAAAAGTGTTGTAATCGGATCCCTTCTCATATATATATATATATATATATATATATATATATATAGAGAGAGAGAGAGAGAGAGAGATTGGGTAATGTGCTAACGTTATAACTTCGGCCGAAGTTATAACGAGTCGTTTTTGCAATTTCAAAATCCAAACAACCGATCCGAACCGTTCAACATGTTCTCTATATTGAAATGTGCTTGGAGACCAAATTTTACATTTTTTTGGAATTTTTTTACTATTTATTAAGCCACTTTGAAAATACTGATCCGGTGGTCCAGAAAATTTTGCTGTTTTTTACTATTCACAGCAGATCTGCGATTTTCAAATTGGCTTAATAAATAGTAAAAAAATTCCAAAAAATGTAAAATTTGGTCTCCAAGCACATTTCAATATTTAGAAAAAGTTGAACGGTTTGGATCGGTTGTTTGGATTTTAAAAACACAAAAACGATTCGTTAGAACTTTGGCCGAAGTTCTAACGTTATTACATTAGTCAGTCTCTATCTCTCTCTCTATATATATATATATATATATATATATATATATATATAAAGTCATCATCGTATTGATACGAAATGGAGAGAAGGAAATAAATTGTTTAAAATCTTATATGGAAATATCATAAATGTGTTTTGTTTTTGTTTTGCCAAATAAAATTTCATAAATGTTATAGTCGCTATCGGTAGGAAATGGAGAGGAGGCAATGATATAATGATGTGCATGTGCATCCAATAGGGAACCAAACAAAGTGTGCGTGTTGACACTTTGATAGAACCTTTGTGCCTATGGGCTATGCCGCTATGGTATCAAAGAAATTATTTCTCACTTTAGAGCAAAGAAGAGCGCCAATTGGATTGAGCAATCTCTCACTTGACCGAACATGAGACGATTCCTTGCCTCCTTGCCTTTAAATTTAATTTATTTTTTTGGTGGATTTAATCACCAGTCATGAGTCATGTCACCAAGATCTTGGCCGAAATTTTTATTAATAGAAAATAAATAAATAAATATCGACATTGAAGAACGATGTGGCGAAAATTTGAGATATAACAAAGACGTGATGGTCCATGGGACGCTATGAACCATCACGATCAGATTAGCCTATTATCTGCGTTAAACGTATAACAAAAACACGGGCCGTTATGGTCCATAACGGCCAGGGATGCGCTGAAAAAAAAAAAAACCCAGACCGTTATGGTCCATAACGGCCAGGGAGGTGCATGTATTTAATCGTCCGAATGTATTTAATTGGCCGAATACATCAATTTATGGCCGGACTAATTTTGTGCACAGATTGACTAATAAGAGTAGAACTAGGGTGCTCCTAAGCTCACCAAGCCCTTCGTGAGCGCGACTCTAAAACCTATCAAATTGACTTCAAACGACATTTTCAAACAGTTAGATGTTCAATCTATATTAAAATGTGCTTGGAGACCAAATTTTACATTTTTTGGAATTTGTTTACTATTTATTAAGATGGTTTGAAAATCGCTGTTTTTATTAAAATTCTGCACCATTGGAAAACAGCGATTTTCAAACCATCTTAATAAATAGTAAAAAATTCCAAAAAATGTAAAATTTGGTCTCCAAGCACATTTTAATATAGATTGAACATCTAACGGTTTGGAAATGTCGTTTGAAGTCAATTTGATAGGTTTTAGAGTCGCGCTCACGGAAGGGCTTGGTGAGCTTAGGAGCACCCTAGTTCTACTCGACTAATAATACCAAGCTACTATTGTGAAGTTAGAACTATATCTTTATCGACAATTGTTAATACTTAGGGCTGCTAATGAGCTAAGCTCGGCTCAAAACTCAGCTTAGCTCGTCATATAACTAAACAGGCTCAACTCGGGTTCAGTTTGGTCTTGAAGAAAAAAGCTCGGCTCAATTTAATGAGTTTGAGCCTTCAACTTGGCTCAAACTCGGCTCATAACTCGCGAGCTCAACTCATGCCAAGCATTAAAAAAAACAAACATTTGTAAAATCCTTTACTGTTTTGGGCCATGAGCTCAACTCGTTTACTATTTGGTTCTAAAATCTTGTGTACTATATTTTGCAAAATATATGTACAACTCTGGGTATAATAAAACATTTACTGTTTAGCATTTGTAAACATTTACTGTTTTGCAAATGGAACATTAACATAATAAAGTTTTCATAATTTTAGAACTGAACTGTAAATGTTTGAGTGATAAAATAGAAGAGACTCCTTGGCTCATGAGCCGGCTCGGGCTCGGGCTCGGCCCTGTTTGAGTAATAAAATATGAGCCGAGTCGAGTTCAGACTTTATTTAGTTTAGGACCTGACTCGATACAATTTAGTGAGTTGTTCAACTCATGAGCCGGCTCGGCTCATTAGCAGCCCTATTAATACTCAAATGTTGTACAATTAATTATGAAAAGTTTGGTTAATTATGAAATAAGTAAGAGCTTAATTAGCAAGCAAAAATATTATTTGTTATTTTTACTTAGTCATTTAATTAAGCAAAAATATATATTATATCGACAATTCTTAATCCATTTTTACTTATTTTTAATTATGAAATAATACCAATCAGTTTTTTTTATTACTATACTACGGAAAACCATATATATATATATATATATATATATATATATATATATATATATGTCTCTCAATCACTACAAAATTGTCACAAACATTTTGATAATATTGCATCACAGAAGATTCTACTGTACGTAATAAAAATAATTGTTTGACTATCATTTAACTTATAATATTGTATATTGAACTTTATCGATCCCTCTCGTCCATATTTGGCATTGAATTAAATTTGAGCCTCGTAAAAAAAACAATTAAGCCAATTATTGATGCATTCGGCCAATTAAATACATTCGGCCGATTAAATACATGCGCCTCCCTGGCCGTTATGCTCCATAACAATCTGGTTTTTTTTTTCAGCGCGTTCCTGACTGTTATGGACCATAACGGCTTGGTTTTTCTTTTTTTTTTCAGCACGTCCCGGACTGTTATGGATCATAACGGTCCGTATTTTTGTTATACGTTTAACGCATGTAATAGGTTAATCTAGCCACATGGACGTTATGGACCATCACGTCTTTGTTATATTTCAAATTTCCACGAAATTGTTGTTCAATGTTGATATTTATTTATTTTATTTTCTATTAATAAAAATTTCGGTCGATCTTGGTCGCTCTGACAGTTAGGCTTTAGCATTCCAGAAGTGAGCAATTCAGAGCCGACATTTTTATTAATATCCAAAGTTTAATAGATATTAAATAATATACCCAGGTTGGCTGAGAATTAATAAAAATACTCCTACCGGCCAGAAAATGACCGGTACTCTATTTAACCAATTACCAACCGGAAAATAGCCGGTACCTTCTTTTATTAACTACCGGCCAAAAAATGGCCGGTACCCGTATTATTATTATTTTATTTATTTTTTAGCTGTTTTAACTTTTAAGGTTTTATTGGAGTATTTTCTGTTTAGATTTTATGTTGTAGTATTTTATGTTTAGATTTTCTGTTATTGTAGTATTTTCTGTTTATATTTTATGTTGTACTATTTTTGTTATTGTTGTAGTATTTACTGTTTAGCATAATCATGATAATTTATTTTATTTTAATATAATTTAGCGTAACTTAGTTTAATTTAGCATATTCCTGATGATTTATTTTATTTTAGCACAATTCTTATTAGTTTAATTTAGTGTAATCCTGATAGTTTATTTTATTTTAATTTAGTGTAATTCTGACGGAGTACCCGATCTTGATAGTGGTGCTCCACTATCCAGAAGTGTACGAGTGGACCTCTCTAGTACCATCTCTCCCGCTGCTGCAGACAAATCCCCGGCAACCGCTCATCCTCGTACAACTGGTTGTACGGTGTCCACTCAACAAGCTCTGTAGCCAAACTCTGCAGCTCTGAACGGACTGGCCTGATACCAATGGTACTATCGTGGATCCAATCCATGTAGTTGTGATCACCGTGCCACTTCTTCGCGTATGCCGGGTATCTGAGCGGATCGGGGCTCCTCATGTCGGAGGCTCATTTGGGATAGGCCGGCCCACCGATAGCTGTGACCATGACCAGTGTTGAAGCAAGAGTGTCGGCCCATAAATCTACTTTTTATCCTTCTGTATTTTCAAGAATTTTAGCCGTCAGGGTATTTGGATTGGTTGATTAAATAATTAAGTAAGAAAAGAGTTAGAGACTTACCATACAACTACGGCACAAGTGGGACTACAGATGGGCTAGGACAGCCTCACCCCAGTTGTACGGCGACGGCTGATCAAGGTTTGCCAGCAGCGGGAGATACATCATCGACATCATATCACCGCTGGAATCATCAAACATGACAGTTTCAAATAGGTCCATCACGTAGCCCCGCGTATATCTGCAATAGAAAACAGATAATGAAATGCTGTTCAGAATAATATAAAGTCAATAGCAAATGTAATAGAAACAATTTATAGTTTTTACCTTTGAATCTGCTCATCGGTGGAATCTGCCGTCAGACCCGGGCTGAAGTGCTCTCGCAACTTCTTCATCCTCAGATGGAATTTGGACTTCCCACGATCCTCAATGAGAGAGTGAGAATAAGCTCCCAACAACTCCTCGATCTGAGCACCAAACTTAGCACTGTCAGATACACCACAAACGGGGGTGCCACTGATAGGCAAACCCCAAAGAGCACTCACATCCTGGAGTGTCACTGTCATCTCTCCGAATGGCATGTGGAACGTGTGCGTCTTGGGACGCCATCGCTCCACCAGTCCTGCAATGAGAGATGCATTGATGATGCCACTCTCAATCCGCAAGATGTCCACAACCTGGTAGAGACCCAGATTGATGAGGTACTGGTCCATCACCTCGTAGTACTGAATGTGAACGCACCGCAACTTCACATCTAAAGGAAACGTGTTATGCGTTGAAAAAAGTAATTCACATGGTGTTAGCACAACAAAATTTAAACTCAACAAAAAATACGTACCTCACGAGAAGCCAGTGAGACTCGGTGCTCGTGGTGGGGCATCCACAGGAGAGGACTGAAATGCTCTGTGCTGCTAGTCTCGATTGGCTCGTCAACTACAGGTGGTGCTGGACGAGTCCTAGGCCGTCCTCTAGCCATCATAATGTCAAAAATAAAATTCTATTAACTTACGCTAAGTAAACCCTAAACCCTAATTTCGGTAAAATATGCTAAAAATGGCCAAAATAGACTTAATTATGCTAAAACATGCTAAAATAGACCAATTGCGATAAAAATAACCTAAAATATGCTATAATAGGCTAAAATGCCTTAATTTCGGTAAAATATACTAAAAATGGCTAAAATAGGTTTAATTATGCTAAAATATGCTATAAAAGGCTAAAATACCCTAATTTCGGTAAAATATGCTAAAAAGTGCCAAATAGGCTTAATTATGCTAAAACATGCTAAAATAGGCCAATTGCGGTAAAAATAACCTAAAATATGCTATAATATGCTAAAATACCCTAAGTTCGGTAAAATATGCTAAAAATGGCCAAAATAGGCTTAATTATGCTAAAACATGCTAAAATAGACCAATTGCGGTAAAAATAACCTCAAATATGCTATAATATGCTAAAATACCCTAATTTCGGTAAAATATGCTAAAAAGGGCTAAAATAGACTTAATTATACTAAAATATGCTATAATAGGCTAAAATACCCTAATTTCGGTAAAATATGCTAAAAAGGACCAAAATATGCTTAATTATGCTAAAACATGCTAAAATAGGCCAATTGCGGTAAAAATAATCTAAAATATGCTATAATAGGCCAAAATATCCTAATTTCGGTAAAATAAGCTAAAAAGGCTAAAATAGGCTTAATTATGCTAAAATATGCTATAATAGGCTAAAATACTCTAATTTCGGTAAAATATGCTAAAAAGGGCCAAAATAGGCTTAATTATGCTAAAATAGGCCAATTGCGGTAAAAATAACCTAAAATATGCTATAATAGGTTAAAATACCCTAATTTCGGTAAAATATGCTAAAAAGGGCCAAATAGGCTTAATTATGCTAAAATATGCTATAATAGGCCAATTGCGGTTAAAATATGCTAAAATATGCTTCAATAACCTAATTTCGGTAAAATATGCTCAAATGGTCTAATTATCCTAATTATGCTAAATTGCACTAAATTACGTTTAATTATCCTAATTACGGTAAAAAAGGCTAAAATACGCTAAAATACGGTCAATTATGCTAATTATACTAAATTACAATAAACTACCCTAAACCCTAAATTTGACTAATTACTCTAAATTATACTAAATTTAATAATTAAAACTAACTACAACGGTTTTAACACTAATTACAACTAAATTATTCTAATTTTGGTACATTACTAACAAATTCTAACATTTTACAATCATTTTGCGCTAAAAATGAATTTTTAAAAAATTAGAGGGACTTACTTGCAAATTTGAGAAGATGTGGAGAAATATGAGAGAAAAAGCTCAACCGAGGAGAGATAGGATGAAATTTGACTAACTCTTCACACATGTATATAGCACATGAACCGGCTAGAAAATAGCCGGTAGTTTATTAAATAGAGTACCGGCCGGACATTTTTTATAATTTCCTACTGAATCTGAGTATATTAATTAATTCCAATAAACTTTGGATATTATAAAAATATCGGAATTCAGAGTTGCTTTATTTTGAATATTATTTTTTCTACCTTGTAACGCATCCGGTATCCATAGTCATTTATTCCGGTGACTAAAATAGTTTGTAGGATTAGGCTTTGACGCCTGGCAAAATAGAGCATATTGGGCCAGATACAGTTCTTAAATTGGGCCGCAGATGAAAGACGAAGAACTCTCTCTCTCTCTCTCTCTCTCTCCAGATTCCAGAGAGCAAACCCTTCCGCAAATTAGAAGTTGGGGTACAGGCTCAAGTGCAAGGGCTCAGCATTACCATTTTCCCCAGCTGACCCGGATTCGACGGTCATCGGATCCAAGCAACAGTTCGATCTGACTTGGCACAGACAGATTCTAGCGGAGCAAGTACGAACGAATCTTAATGCTGATCCAACGGTTACAACCGGACATGGCCGAATTTGGTACTGTCTCGTCCAATTGTATTTGTCGAGCAAATAATTTTACGAATTAATTTTATTGTTGAATCTTGAATCTCCTCTCACAGCCTGCTCTCTTTCACGCAAAACCCTTGCGTCTCTCTCTCCCTGCCCTTCTCTTCTCAAAACCTTCTCTCAAATCCATGGCGAGATTAAGAAAGATGATTATAGATCAGGTCGAACCAAAGCTAGAAGAAGAGGAAGAGGAAGAGGAAGAAGAAGAGGAGGAAGAGGAAGAGGAAGAGGAAGAGGAAGAGGAAGAAGAGGAAGAGGAAGAGGTAGAAGAGGAGTATGAAGAGGAGGTGGAGGAAGAAGTCGAAGATGAGGAGGTGGAGGAAGAGGAGCCAATGGAGGATCCTGACGCTACCGCCGCTCCTTCAGCTGATTCGTTGGAAAAAACGCTGGAGACAGCGGTGCAAAGTGGAGCATCGGTCATTAAGTGGCCTGGATGGCCGGGATACAGCGTGTTCAGATTAATTGTTCCCGTTTTGAAGGTTGGAAGTATAATAGGTCGAAAGGGTGAGTTAATCAAGAAGCTCTGTGAAGAGACAAAGGCTCGGGTTCGAATCCTTGAAGGTCCCATTGGCACTACTGAAAGAGTAGTAAGTACTACTTCCTACTGATACTTATTATTTCTAGAATGTTTTTTGTTTTCTCCAAGACCTCATCTCCAGCAAAAGCTATTGTTGACTCAATGGTAGTGAAAAAAATTAACTAACAAAAATTAAGAAGATTAACAGGTTGCAATCTGGTATGGGCTAGTGCAGCAGGTGAAAGGTAATAGAAAATTAGATAGTTTCCAATATGGAATTGTCAAAATCCTTTTTCGGACAAGAATCAAACAACTAATATAAGGTTACTTTGTGACATTTGTATATAATTTGCTGGTATTACATCAACAATGTACAATGAGTCTGCATTGATAACTAACAAATTAGTATATTTGCCTCTCATATTTGATGCACAATGTAGGTTTTGGTATCTGGGAAAGAAGAGCCTGAGGCTGAGATCTCAGCAGCAATGGAGGCAGTATTGAGAATATTCAAGCGGATTAATGGAATTCCAGAGCCAGGTACAGATAACATGGCAAGCGGAACCCAGGTGCCGGCTTTATGCGCTATTCGACTCTTGATTGTCTCGTCCCAAGCCGTGAATTTGATTGGAAAGCAAGGATCCTCTATCAAGTCAATCCAGGAGGCAAGTGGTGCTACAATACGTGTTATTACCCCTGGTATGTGCTTTAGTACAAGTGTTTTACAGTTTGTCTTTGTTCTGTTGTTCCATGCTTAATTGGGGCAACTTGCTTGCTCAATCAATGGTTGATAGCTGGTATATGGCTGATTAAACCACAGAAGAATGTTCCATGCTGGACTACTAGTACATTACGATCTCGATATCGCTTCTGTCCAGCATGTACAGTGTAATATTCCGGACTTTCAACTGATTGGCTCTAGAATTTGTATATAATAATATTTAAGACCTATTAGATTTTTCCACTCAATTTTCTACCACTTCTGTCGAATCATTGCCCTTATTTCTCTGGCTTACTGTGTTTTTACTTGGGTTATTGCTTAATTTATACTTGAGTATCAACTCATGGTCTCAAAGTAGGCATCTTTCATTTGAAGAGAGCATAGTAAATAGTTAGATATTGTTCCTGCATGTCTGATACGGGAAACTATTGTAAATTTGTCATTACTTGTATTTGTTCGTTAAACTTCATACAGACTCAGTCGTATTCAATTTTATTGAATAGATACGAAGCTAAAAGTTCTTTAGCAGCAGATATGTTTTTTATCCTTCTCTTATCTCTTGAAGTTAATATATGATAAGCTGATATTTCAATGGCTTCCTATGCCAGAAGAGCGTCCTTATTATGCATCTGAAGATGAAAGAATAGTGGAGATACAAGGAGAAACTCCAAATGTCCAAAAGGCCCTTCTAGGTGTCGTGGGCCATCTCCGCAAGTTTTTAGTGGACCAGAGCATTATTCCTCTGTTCGAGAAGACTGTGAGTCTCTCAAATTGAAAATTTACACTTTGGAGCAAAAGTGCAGACTAGCAAGAACAGAAAGCACAATGAATTTTAGATAAACATCTAACTGTCTATTTTTAGTATATAAAGCATGAAATTTACACTTTGGAGCAAAAGTGTAGACTAACCTGAACAAAAGTGTTGCTGCATTTTTCGGTGTGATCACATTTTAAACACCTAATTTGAACTCATTTCATCATTTAGGGAAACACAGCAGCAGGAGCACCACCACCACCAGCACATCACCATCAACAACCACAGATTGAATGGGAGATCAACGTGGCCCCACCACCTCCTCAACCAATGGTTCGGCCGATGCCACCTCAGCAATCAGCAGTCAGTGGTGCTGATTATCCACCTATTCCGATGAAGCGTGAACCAGTCTTTCTGGACCGAGAGCCGCCTGTCAGTGCTGAGGTTCCTTCGCGAACCGGCCTTTCGCTGTACGGGCGTGACCCGGCTTTATCAAGTTATTCATCTGGGCCGGGACGTACAGTTGCAGGGGGGCCACTAGTTACTCAGGTAAATCCTGCATTAATATTTCTTTAAATGTGCTGTTTGTCCTTTCCTGGTCAATAAGCATGCGGTTACTGTTTAAGTTGCATTATGATTTCCTTCATATGAACTCATTGGGTTTTTCCGGCCTAAATGTCATAGCATGAGCTGATATATGAAGTATGAGTGTGTTTGTTTTTGAAACTTGGGCTTTTGTTTGATATTGGTTGAAACAATATTTTGTAAACATTGTACAGATAACACAGACGATGCAAATTCCTTTGTCATATGCCGAGGATATAATAGGAATAGGTGGGGGCAACATATCTTACATACGTGCTACAAGTGGGGCTATGGTGACAGTGCAAGAGAGCCGAGGAACATCTGAAGAAATAACAGTTGAAATCAAAGGGACGTCTCCTCAAGTTCAAGCAGCACAACAGCTCATTCAGGTATAAATAACAAGGCAAATTTTTTGCATTCTATGGCCTTTATGTACTGGAGTGATTTGTCATTGTGACCATCATATATGCAATTCAACCAAAATTTTCCCAATAAAGTCTCAAATGGTACAATTTTAGACTCAGTTAACCAGGAGTTGTGAAGCTAGTACTCAAATTTATAGTCTATACTGTGATTTACCAGCTAGTCTCTAATAGCTTTTTCTTGGTCTTTTGTTTATTAATGGTACTAAAATATGTAAATTTGTGTGAAATCAAGGCACAATTGTAAATTGAAGCAGTAATTGCACTCCAAGTAAAACTTGGGATAAATTTAGGGTTATTAGGCTGATATTGGGAGGACATGATACTATAAAACTGTACTGACTACCTAACCATTCAAACAAACTGGATTTTGGGTTGCAATTGCACTACTCCTGACCAGCTTGACGTTTCTTATGGGGAGTTTGAAGGGAAAGGGAAGGAAAGGAAATGGGGAGGAGGTTAATATTGATTACATCCCAAATTGGGGTGAATAAAAATTGGAAAATACAGAGCAATTCACCCCATTTTCTACCACCCATCTCCATTCACCTTGTGTAATTCAACTCTGGATCAAGGTTAATCTAAGCCTTTCTCCCCTTTCTCCCCTTTCTCTTCCTCCGCCCTCCATTCACCTCTAAACTAAACTTGAGAGCAGGCATTAAAACTGCTAAAACTACCACTTCCTATATAGGATTTCGTGCCTACCTCAACTCACTTTTTGCAAAAACTATTTATCGGAGGAACTGATAGAATGATAATTACACTTAAAAAATTTTGGATTATGCAGGAGTTCCTTGCGGGACATAAAGAGCCGCCGGCAAGAGGCTCTTATGGAAGTGGTCTAGATACTGGTTATAGATCAAGTTATTCTCAGTATAGCAGCTCTTCTTATCCTCCGTCCCACAGTCCATATTATGGGCCCCAAGGTTCTCCTAGGTCGGGAGGTGGTTATGGTAGTTATAGGTACTGAGCCATCATAATTTGACATGCAATTTGTTGGTGTCTGCTGGCCTAGTTCAACTAGTTCTTTATCAGCAATTGTCAACTAAGCCTTTTTATTTTTGTCTTAGCATGTACTGATACAGAATACATATCTTCTGCAACATTCAAATTTCCTAGCCATATGGTACTGTTATGCATGGTGTACTGTTTTTTCTCTCTCTTTCTATATGTTTGATTTACAAAAAAGGAGAAAAAAAGGTAAAGAACCCTGCCAGGTACCATGCCCTGCATAAGAAATCCTTCAATCGGTATTCGGTACCCTCTTCAAATGGGATGGCCATTGGTACATTTGCTTAAAAAAATGTATACTTCGTTGGAGTAAATACTGGTAAGCCGAAAAGAAAAAAAGAAAACAAGTATTTCAAGTGTTCGATGATAGCCACACAAGAAAAAAAACGAGTATTTCAAGTGTTACAAGTATTTTTTGAATGACATTCAGTTTAATTTTATTATTGCTAGTAGTTTGATAATAATTTGTACACAAAACTTATAATAAACTCGTAAACGCTCCCCTGTCAAAGATAGCTCTGCCATATGGTAATAATATATACATTACGACAATATTTTTGCCTTAATTGTGATCTAATAATTTACTCTTTGTCATGTCGCACCGAAGTGTTCTCTCAATTATTTGAAGCAGAGTTCTACCTCACACTTATCTTTTATGATTTACTTATTTTCCTATCCTTGTAAATGTTATTCATATTAGAAAATTAAATATAGATGTAATTTTGTTGTACATCATTTAATTATGTGTGTATCGAATTGTGCTAATGTGAAAGTCGTTTAGCTTTTTATTAATTCAATTGAAATTTATATTATGTATGTTTGGATGCATATGAATAGAATTAATATAAAAAGTGTTGTTATTCTCGTTTTGGATGCAATACAAATGCGATTTAGCACTATTTTGATTTTTAAAAAATGAGAAATTTCATGTATACTCCTCAAAAAGTTTGAAATTACGTACTTTCACTAAAATTCATAATACCATTTTTACCCTTCTAAATTTCAAAAACTCACAAATTTACTCAATTTATTACCTTTTCTATTAAAAATCATTTTAAATTTATGAAGTACCCATTTTACTTTCATTAAAAAGTTAAAAAATATGTAGAATGTATAAGAAAAATGTACAAGATCAACCTGTTTCAATACAAAGCGACTCGAACCACTGGTTTCACGCCATACAAAACCTCACTAACCATGATATCCTCCGTTTTGTGTGTACGAGTACAAAATTTGATCT
This sequence comes from Carex myosuroides, assembly GCA_028015225.1. Lineage (NCBI taxonomy): Eukaryota > Viridiplantae > Streptophyta > Magnoliopsida > Poales > Cyperaceae > Carex > Carex myosuroides. Next base: position 17,791,608 of record CM051471.1, on the reverse strand, counting down.
ATCTGAATTAGATTAGAATAACTAGCAACCGGCACAGGTTGGATCGGGCCCCTACATTTTGACTCTCGATGGGTCAGATCGAGCATGATCTATTTACAGTATTATATAAAAATACTACCGGACCTTTATCGACCAATCAAAACCCACAGCAAAGGACCTTTACCAACCTTTACTGGCACAGGTCCGAGTACAAAATGATGCTATGCAGGCTGCTTGAACGTCATTTTATCCTTTTCACCGAAACAAAGCATGACCAGAACATAGCAAATAGAAGTACAATAAAATAATCATTTAAAAGTCATGTTACCAGTAGTGTGATCTAGTACACAAGAAAGGGCCTGCTCATGATAATACATTGAAACCACTCAACAAGAGTCAAACTTATCATGAACCATATAAAGATATATCCTACCCCCAGAGGGAAAGTCAAGGGCCTTTCATTTTAAAGTTTTGGGCAAGGAGGGATGAACTTGCCATTAACTTGACATAACATCGCAGCTGCCTCAATTATCCTTCCTGCACAGCAAAGAAAAACGATGACAGAGGCCTCACATCAATCCATAATACAAATGATAAGTGTTCTTCAATGCAAAGTAATGTCAAAATAACTGCAGTATCCTTCATTTTGCCATCTTACATTTTTTACCAACATATTATTACCCCATTTTTGACCCAATATATATGTCTGAATTATATATAAGAATTAGCTCGTTAATTAAGAAGTCTTTTCTTGCTTTTTCTGAACAGATTAACTATTTTTCAGTCAAAATCAAAGAACAAATAAGTTCAACGGAAAGCTAGAATTGAACAATTTACTGTGAGATATGTGAAATCTACATACTTTCTCTTTCTACGATCTCCCATAGTACTTCTCGCATCAGCCTTTGGTAGATTTGAACCACTTCCAAACTGTTGCATAGGAGAGTTTGTACTAGAAGCATTAATTGTACCCACTGGTGGCAAAGGTGCAGAGGTTGACACAGGTGCAGAAACTGGAACTGATGTAGCTTGAGAAGATGGAGGGGCTGGCTCAGGAGGAGGTCTAGGTAGGATGTGCTTCAATCTATTGTTTCTGTAGTTCTTCCAAAAGAAGTACTGTTGTCTATGAGCTAACTCCTGTCAAATGAAGTCAGGAAACAGGTGACCATCACTCAGAGAAAAGTATTAGTTACCAGTTTGTGAGCTACAGTGTCCATACATACCTGCAAACAAGAACCCCTAATCTACCCAACAAAACACGTCGAAATATTACATACCCCCTCTTCCATTTTCCTATCAAGATGCTCAACCTTGGGCATTGGTGGTTTTTTTTTTTTTAAACTCAACATCTTATTGTAGTATACCTACAAGGCATTTCTCATTCTGCAGGTATAGATATGATACTGTTTGGGGTATTACAGTAGCATTCCTACAATTGACCCTAGAATTATAGGAGTACAAACATATAATTTTCCTGAAAAAAAGACAGAGAAGCTACTTTGTTTCCAGGATGTGCCATTGCATTACGGAAGTTAGGGTTTTGGAGAAGCTCGAGGAAGTAAAGGCAATGAGGATACCTGAGATATAGAACTCATCAATGCAACTTTGCAAAGAAGAAGAGAATAAGCAAATCATAAGCATATACACACCTCAAAAAGACAGAGAAAGGGAACTGACATGATGAACTTAAGATACTCTGGCTTTTGCCAGTATTTGAGATACTTCAAATATCCTATAAATGCCTCGTCTTCAAAGTAACGATTTTGGGCAAGATCTGTTTATTAAGAGGATACATGTTAAATACTAATTTTTTATTTATTTATGAGCAAGTAAATCATAAGTTAATTATCTCAGATATAGTTGCTATGGTTTTGCCTTTCTTCGTGTACCAGTTTCTAATTTGGCAAGGTCCATTAGTTCACAAATTCACATGCTTTCTAGCAAAATAGGTGATTCTTAAACTTGTGAAAGTTATCCTTGAACAGAACTATAATCAAACCAACAAGGTTTAGATGTTTTATTGTAAACTGAATTGCTCCTTTTTTTTAAGTACAAAATTTACCTACACTGCTACACAATTAAAGCATCAGGGCCACCAGTTAGTTATGATCCCTAAAGTTAATAGAAAGCTATTGGATGCGATTTTCAGAGAAAACCTAAAGATAATTGGTTACTGATCAGGACCAAGAATCGAAAAAGAAAGAGAGTACAGTGTATGTAGGTAGGGTTAGCCAAGCATTGAATGAACTCCAGCTCCAGCAGAAATCTCTGCTTTCCATCGTCTGGGTCTTTGTACGCGTTCTTCTGTCTGCATTCAGCCAAAAAGGAGAAACAAAAAAGAAAGCATAAGATGAAAATCAGGAGGAACCTAAATTAAGTCGATTGGCAAGAATAGAGGCTTACGTAGATTGGGGTTCGGTGGAGGAGCGATCGTTCGTTCCCTCTTGAGCCGCTGGATCCATGGGGAACTTTATAAAAACAGCAACACCGACCGACGCTCGTAAAGAGATCAATTGGTAAGCACGAACAGAACAGGTGAACGCTCCGATCGGAACCAATTGGTTCAATCGGTCTCATAGTCTTATTCCACGCCAAATCCCGTTAAAACTCAAGTTTTTAAAATTAAGGCATGAGGGCCCGAAATTTTTATTTATAACATTTTCACAAAATAAATTAATAAAATAACCATCGTTTCTGGTCAATTCTAAATCTAACACGGCCGCAGAATGCCGGAGCGGACCCATATGGGGGAGGCCGCAGAATGCCGAAGCGGACCCCCATATGGGTCCGCAGAATGCCGGAGCGGACCCGGGTCCGCACTATGCCGGAGCGGACCCTGTTCTTTATATCCCGAAAATGACAGAGAAATTTCATTCCACACTCTCACACCTTCTCTCTCCTGAGTTAGCTCTCTGATATGTAAGTTTTTTCTCTCTTCTTTTAAATTTTTATTTTTATTTCAGTAGATTAATAATTTAATTAGAATAATTAATTTAGCAATAATTAAATTAGCAATAATTTAATTAGAATAATTAATTTAGAATAATTAATTTAGTTAATTTTTAATTGTAGGTTTTTTCTGTATTGAATTGGAAAAATGGCTCTTATGGTATCCATCTACACTGGTGGGGATGTTTTAACAGGTCCTAACGGGGTTTACTATAGTATTGGACATGTTATTGTGATCCCGGTATTGCCGGGTACTGATTATTTGGGACTTAAATCAAGTATAAGTCAGAATTTGGGGTTGGATCAGGGTCAGTATGACCTCAAAATTGATGCCAAAATTAGCATGCCGACTAGTTCGGCACAAACCTGGTTCCAACTATTTCCAGTTCAGAATGAGGGAGTCTGGCAAGTATTGTACAACCAAACCATGAGTTTTTCTGGGTGTGCATACAAGATAATTGACCTATATGTGGAGGTTACCAGAGCTCGGCGTTCGAACCCAGTTATGAGGTTAATCCAGGGTCGTAGTCGGGGTAACTCATCCGGCTCTAGTCCGTCCCCTGTCCAAATTGACCAACCGTCCAGTAGTCAGGCCCCAGTTCAGAGGGACCGACCCTCCCGTCGGGCCCCAGTTCAGAGGGACCAGCCTTCATCTAGTCGGACCGCTCATTGGGGTCAAACTTGTGATCCGGATGAATCCGATGAAGAAGTGGATCCGGAAATACTAGAGGCAGAGGAAAATTGGGGTCCTGTTGATCCTGAGGGTATGAGCGATTATTCTGACCAGGAAGATACCGGGCCTGTGCTCGGACTATCAAAGAAATTCAAGATTGATCGCGGGTTTCGGATAATGGATCGCGGGTTTCAACACCCGATTAATGCTTTCAACGACACATCAGGGTTTATGGAAGCCAATTCGGGTTTGTTTGGAAGTAGGGCAGAGTATGAGAATGAATTGTCCGAGGGACAAACATATGACTCAAAAGAGGAAATGAAGAGCGCAATTGCCAGGTTTCACATCCTTTGCAACAAAGAGGTAAAACCTACGCACAGTGACCGCACAAGAATGAGGTTCAAGTGCAAGGACAGTTACTGTGGGTGGTACATACTCGCAAGGGCCACCGGTTATGGAACACAATGGCGTGTCTCCAAGTGCCCAACACAACATTCATGCCACGCGGATGCGACAAGAACAAATCACGCCCAGTTGTCAGCTGCTATGGTTGCCGAGTGTATATCCGCTCACATGAGGAACGATGTCGACTTGAGTATTCAGGCTGTCCGAATTGCTGTTGCTGAAAGGTACAACGGTCAGATACCGGCGGACAACAAACTATGCCGTGGCCGTGAGTTGGCAATAGCCCGTCAATTTGGCAGTTGGGAGGGGTCATACGCTCTTGTAGTTCCATTGTTGGAGGCAATCAAAAGAAGCAACCCAGGTACTACATTGTTCCTTCAATTTTTATGTCATTTCATTCTCAATCAAAAATTGAACTTCTTTTTTTAAATTTTTTGACAGAAACATTGTTTGAGGTGACCTCATATCCCACTGGTGAACCTGGACCATGGAGGTATTTTCATAGGGCGGCTTGGGCATTTGGACCGTGCATAGCTGCTTTTCAACATATCAGACCGGTCATCACAGTTGATGCATGTTTCCTGTCAGGCCGGTATAAAGGTAACTAATTTTGTTGTTTTCACTTTATTTATTTTAGTTGATTTCGGCTCTTACAAAAATGGGTTTTAACCATAGGCAAGCTGTTGATTGCAACCGGGTACGATGCTGAAAATCAGCTCCTCCCGTTGGCTTTTTCACTGGTAGAATCAGAGAGTTATGACGATTGTGCATGGTTCATGAAATGGTTGCGCCGTAATGTAATCCGCTCCAGATTCATGTGTGTCATCACTGATAGGGGAAAGGGTATCAAAAAGGTGTTCAGACAAGATGATATGGGGTGGAACGAGGAGGATGAGGATCAATGTGTTCACCGTCTTTGTGCTACTCACATAGCCGAGAACATGAAGAAGAACGGTTGCAGTGATAAGGCAATCCGTTTTTTTAGAATATGTGTGGCTAAGAGGAAAATGAGGAGGTACGAGCAAGGAATGCAAGCAATGGGGCAGGCATGTGACATTGCCCTCAATTAGCTGGACGGGGTGGGTAAATATTTGGATCAAGATGAGAACGAGTGCCCCAAACCATGGAAGATATTCCAAGCACTGGACGGTGGTTACCGTTGGGGCATCATGACTACAAACGGGTCCGAATCGCTTAATAAGGTCTTCAAGTCCTCTCGTTGGCTACCGGTTGCAGCAATAATTGAAGACACATTTTACAAATGTATGACATGGTTTGCGCAAAGGAGGGCCAAAGCAGAATGGGAAGTCAGTCAAGGTCAACAATTCTCGTGTCGTGTGCATCAGGTACTTTTATTTGTAGTTCTTTCTTCATAATTTTTAATTTAATGAACTTTGTTAAAAAAATCTGACTTCTTCATTATTTTTTAATTTTTCGTAGCTGATCAACAAACGATTCGAGAGGTCCGATAAAATGAAGACGCTGGGGGGCTTTGGAAACAACAACGAGTTCGAGGTAACCTCCACACAGGAGAGAGTTCACGCTTTCATACCTGACGATTCTGGTCGGTTTACCAAGGCCAATTACAAATACACGGTGATAATCGGGGATGATCACACGGTAACTTGCACGTGCCAGAAGCCTCAATTGGAGAGAATACCGTGCTCTCATGTTCTGTCCGTGTGTCGTCTCCGAGGCATCGACCCTGGCGTATTTGTAAGTCACTACTATCACATCCATACACTTATCAACACATGGAGCGCACAATGGCATGTCTATGGAAATCAGTCGGAATGGCCTCAACACGATGGCCCGGTCCTTGTTCCAGAGAAAAAAATATTGCTGTGGGCAGAAGACAGCACGACAGAATTCCGATGTGGATGGACGTTCTACATAATAGGAGAAGAGGACACCAAGCCGGCCGAGATACACAAGAAAGACAAAACAGAGCTGCTCGAGCTGCACGAGATTGAGAGTTAATGTTGTTTTTTTAATTGTACTCGTAGAAATGTTGTTTATTTTCGGTTAATTAGACGTATTTGTAATTTCCGATAACATTAGCATTATTCTATTGTATGCTTCTTTATATGGCTTTCTATTGTAATGTTTCTTTTGATCAAACAAACGACGAACAACAATTTCAGATTAAACGACATTTCAAACAATTTCAGATAAAACGACAGTATGAACTTTACATTTTTGATAAAAATTTCCAAAACAAAATCATAATCAACTTCAGAATCAGATTAAAAAAAAAAAAAAACAGGGGCCGCTCCGGCATAGTGCGGACCCGGGTCCGCTCCGGCATTCTGCGGACCCATATGGGGGTCCGCTCCGGCATTCTGCGGCCTCCCCCATATGGGTCCGCTCCGGCATTATGCGGCCGTGTTAGATTTAGAATTGACCAGAAACGATGGTTATTTTATTAATTTATTTTGTGAAAATGCTATAAATAAAAATTTCGGCATGAGGGCTGCAAATGAATCAAACCAAATCAAACTTACTCTAGTTTGAGTTTGAATAAGATTCGAACTGAACTGGTTTGATTTGTTTCATAACGAACTTTAATCGAACGAGTTAATTGTGAATTTTTTTTTCCGAATCGAAGTCAATCGAACTTCATACCGCCCTTAGTTGTTTTTTTGAAAATTGGATAGCTTAAACTAAGCATTGCATTGGATTGGCTATTTTTGCGAGTTGAATAGCTTTGTATTTTTTAGAGATTTTGATGTTTTTATAATTTGGTTTTGTAAATAACATTTTTTAGTATCAATATATCTGCCAACATTTCGCCGCCAACCATAAAAAAAAATGCATTGGATCTTATCTGATCATATCATGTACCTATTTGTACCTATTTGAAATGAAACCTTGATTTTGCACTGAGCCACTGGCGTTGCTCTAATTTGAACGGTACATGTTAATTTGAGATTCGAACCTAAATAGTTTGCCAACTAATTTCGAACGAACTATATCCAGTTTGAGTTTGAGTTTGAATAAGATTCGAACCGAACTGGATTGATTTGTTTCAGAACGAACTTCAATCGAACAAGTTAATTCAGAATTTTTTTTCGAATCGAAATCAATCGAATCACGAACTACGAGTTTTTTTAGCAGCCCTACATGACGGTGGAACAAAAAACGAGTCATTAAAATAAAATTGATCAATTTACTCTTTCTATACAGGAGGTTTTATTTTCTTATTTGACAGGGCAAGAATGTCAGAGAATCAGCAGATCCGACCGAAATTTTTATTAATAGAACATAAAATAAATAAATATTGACATTGAAGAACGATTTGGCGTAAATTTGAGATCTAACAAAGACGTTATGGTCCATAACGTTCAGTTAATCTTATCACTAATGATCTCTAATTAACAAAAACACTGTAGCTGAATGTTATGGTCCATAACGTCCAGCTACAGTGTTTTTTTCTTTCCTCTTCAATTTGCGATTTTTTGAAAAAAAATCACTGTGTAATGCAAATAGATTCAAGCTTTTGGTGAAGCTGCCAAAACTGAAGCTAACTCATTAACCAAGGAATGCAAATGAGAGAAAATTGACAGTTCTGATGGTGTGGCAAGCTTTGATTAGCTTTTGTTTTAGCTCCGAAGGATGAGGATAGTGCTGAAAGTTCTCGAGAGATGAACAAGGTGACTGATATAGTGATTTTTAAAAAAAAATCGCAAACTGAAGCAAAAAAAAAAAAATCCACTGTATCTGGACGTTATGGACAATAACGTCCAGCTACAGTGTTTTTGTTAATTAGAGATCATTAGTGATGAGATTAACTGAACGTTATGGACCATAACATCCAGCTACAGTGCCCTGGATGTTGTGGATCATAACGTCTTTGTTAGATCTTGAATTTCTGCCAAATCGTTATTCAATGTCGATATTTATTTATTTTATTTTCTATTAATAAAAATTTCGGCAGATCCGACTATATTCTTTCGTACAACTTGAAATTATTCACTTTTTCCCTTAGCTTGAAATTTGAAATTGAACTATTGAACAGCTATTTTTACGAAAATAAATCTTTATGTATATACAAATGCATCTTTGTGCTTCATACTAACTTTCGGAGGATCATTTGTTAATTCATTCCTTAAAAAAAAAAGCGGAGAATGTCAATCTCATCATTATCATTATCATGCGGCATGTAAGAGTAAAATGCTCCAGTTGCAAATTCTAAGCATTAACCTTGTGTTAATGCTCCAGTTTCAAACAGTTAGTTTCGTCAACTAAGACTAATTATCTTGAAATTAAATTGAATATATGACAACTAATAAAGACCATTGTAATAATTTCACATATTCTTTGTTGTTGAAAAATGTTTAGCCAAACCCTCTTGGCCGCCATTTTCTTTAATATTCAACATTAAATAAAAATTAATAAAAAGAGGTTGGCTAAGATCAAAGTGGTATGACCAAGGTCTTAGTGCTACCAATTAGTTTTTACAATTTTAAAGTTCAATAGTTGATTTGAAGTGCTCAACGTGTTTTCCATATTAAAATGTGCTTGGAGAACAAATTTTACACTTTTTTTAATTTTTTTACTATTTTTTATGGATTTTTGAAATTCACTGTTTTTATAATAAAAATAAATAAATAAAATCTGAAAAACAATGCTTTTCAAAAACTCATAAAAAATAGTAAAAAAATTCCAAAAAAAGTAAAATTTGGTCTCCAAGTATATTTGAATATGGAGAACACGTTGAGCACTTCAAATCGACTATTTAAACTTTAAAAATCACAAAAACAAATTGGTAGTACCAAGACCCTGGTCATACCACTTTGATCTTAGCCAACCTCTTAATAAAAAATGCCTATGTTTTTTTCAAAAATTATAATAATGCCCAGGCTGTCAAGAAACTCGGCAGCCCAATTCTTTTTTGGACTGCCGAGAAACTTAGCGGCTGAGTAAAGAATTGGATCGACGAGTTTCTCCGTGGCTGAGGTTTTTTTTCCCTTTGAAACAGGTTATATAAGCCCTATTTCTCTCTCCTCCCACTCACAACTCACTCAAACCCAACAGAAGAGAAAGAGGAAGAGAAGAGACGATTTGAGACGGAAAAGATGAACAGTAACAACCGAGGTAGATCGTCCAATCGTGGCGTAGCGAGAGAAGGGTCAATAAGTGGTCGAGGTAGAAATGAGAAAAAAAACTGTTAAGTCTGCTTTATGGAGAAATTTTTTAGGCGGCCTATTCGGTATGAAATTTTAGATGATGACTATGTGGAACATCCTTATGGCTATGGTTTGAAAAAAAAAACAGTTGATCCAGAGCCTCCAACATCTGACGATGACTTTGTTCCTTGTACTTATACTAGGAATGCTAACACTTCATCTGCTGTCACTGATCCAGAGCCGCATACTAAGAAGTAGGATTACTAGTGCTTAAATTATGATTTTAGAGTTTTAAATTTGATGAATTAGGGTTTTACCATTTTGTACTAGAGTTTTAATTTCATCAATTTAGTGTTTGTGTTGTAGGTTGGATGTAACATTGTAATTGAATTTTAATGTATTTTTGAAGTTTATCTTTTCATGATGCGTATCAGTCCGGCCACTAAGCGGCATTATATATTCTCTAGAAAGGTCACTGTACCAGCATCTTCATCACAACCCTTCAGGTGATCAGATTCCCAATTTCCTCCCTCATATTCACCCTCAGTTCGCAGATCTTCATCCGGAATGGCGTCAATATTATCAAAATCAATTCTGTTTCATCATCTACTTGTACCTACATGGGGCGAGGTGGTGGTTCAGGTAATGATAAATGAGGCACATGCATATGAGGCACATGCACAAGTCTAGGTGGGATTCTGAAATGAGATCGTGGTCGGGATGCTGGTGGAGTGAATTAAGTGTATGGTTCTGGGTCAGGTATGAACAGGGAGTAACTTGAATGTATGGTTCTGGTTCATAATTTACCGCAACCGAATTTTGGTTAGAACTTCCAACCCCTGACTCAATCAGAACGCTCTTTACGTAGAGTTCCATCAACCATCAACCATCATCATAGTTCCCTTCCCCTTTAACTGCCCGTACAGGCCTCTTCATGAATCCTGTGTTAGTATCGACAATTTGAAAAAGCAACGGTCGAAACCTATACAAATGTTCACTCGGGTTACCAATTCTAAGTTTCATCTTTCTGGGTCATAACCAGTGTATTCGTAAATCAGAGACTTTAAGTCTTAAATTGAGATTTCATCATTAACCATGAATGAATATGCTGGATGGATCTTTTGTGTTATAAACCCCGAATGCATTTGTCTTGAATTTCCCACCACAGTGTAGTAAAATGAACATTTTTGCCAACAAATTACATTTTGGTGGAAATAAATCTGCTATTCCAAAGGGAAAACAGGACCCTGTTATTCCGATCCCAGCCGTTGACTTTTGTCGAGATTCGATCATGAAAAACTTTAAACAGTTGGAATAGGAATAACAGGTCCTGCGATCCCTTTGGAATAACAGCAAATTTATACCCTATTTTGATAAATGGTAAACATCTAAGTGATCTACTATTTACAAAATTAGATTACTAATTTAAATAATTAAATAAAAAAATTATCAAAAATTCACCTCAAATTGCCTATTCTCTTTCTCTCTTTTTTTTTTCTCTTATTTGAGTGAGTTGTGAATGGGAGGAGAGTGAGTTGTGAATGGGAGGAGAGTGAGAAACATAGCTTATATAGCCTGTTTCAAAGGAAAAAAAAAATTATCCCTCGACTGCCAAGACACTCAACGGCCCATTTCTTTTATCAGTGACCTGGACATTTTTATAATTTGTCAAAAATCGTGGACATTTCTATTAATTTTAATTTAATATTGGATATTAATAAAAATTTCGGCTCTCTTTGGTGAGCCTGCTAGCCTAAGACCCAAAGAGGAATAGTTTCAAGCGCTATTCGTCGATCTGGGTATAAACTACAAACATACATCATTTTTATTTTATGTTCCTTCTCCCACAAGGAACCCAAAAAGAAAAGAAAATGAGAACAAAAATGCAGAGTTAATTAAGGCCTAAACAAATTGATTAGCAACTGCTGTGACCTGTGAGCCTGTAAGGTTTAACTGACCAAATATGCATTAGAAAAGTAGAGGACCTACAACTCAAAATAATAAGGTGAAGGATATATAAAATGGCTAACTTATAGCTACAAGCCTCAAAAGTCAAAACTGAGACGAACAATTTGTTGCAACACACACACACACACACACTTTATTATTTAAATAAACTGTCTATCAAATTTTATTTAGTTTATCAGCAGTTTAGAACACAATCAAATATGAGCAAAACTTAAAATTAATTTTTCAAATATAACACCTACAGATCTTTTTAGGTTTTAGCAAGTGCTGTCACCAGTTGTCACAGTAATCAATATGACCTTTACCATGAAATTATATTGAAGTAATTTTCAAATAAATCATTTGCAAGGTATACTTCTACCAGATCTAAGTAATTTCCTTCAGGTGCCGACAAAAAAGGCGGGAACACACATAACATGAATATATTACGCTCTACTTCATTGCAGGGATCTCTGTTGCCTAGTGTACTCCCACACAGCTATGGCGCCACTGACATGAACATTGAGTGATCTAATGATCCCAAATTGGGGAATCTCCACACACGCATCTAACATGTGTATAATATCAACCGGAATGCCTTCTTTCTCCCGACCAAGAACAAGGGCCTAAAAAACAATACAACATTATCTCGAGATAAAAAAATTGTCTTTATATTTCATCATTTGACAGATTTGCAAATCATCGTATGCAGAAGTTGGTCCACAAATTTTATTGCTAACATAAAAAACTTAGTTTACATCGTTAAAGAAAAAGAAGAGGCAAAACTCTAATTAGGCAAAAGTTTTTGTTACAAAAAACAAGAGAAAAATTCACTAGGAACTACAAATTTGATGATTTGAAGCTATTCACCCATGGAGTGAATCCAAACCAGCAACAGGATGGGTCAATGAACTAACATAATAACCATAACAACATTTTGATGCCTTTTAATACTCTCAACAGTAAGATGTGGAGTTTACGTTCTTATTTCAAATCATTGTGAAATATTTAGTTTTGTTTGCAAAAAAGTACTATGACTAAAACAACTTTAACCAAAGACATTTTTGGCACGCACCGTTTTATTCGGAAAGGGAAATCGGTCAAGAGGAGTGCTATTGGCAGTCTGCTCTAGGCCTATGAGAGAATAACCTTCACGTCTCTTCTTTTCCAAGAAAGCTTTTACACTGCTAACTGGAACTTCCAATATAGGCAACCATTTTTCTGCTGTCACACTAAATACAAACCGAATTATAGCATGTCTTTTACAACCATAAAAAATAGAAGGGGAAAGAAAAGGAGCACAAGCATGTATGCAGATAAGTACTAATAACATACACTCCTAAGCAATAATATAACTAGCTGAATGACTGATTCACTAAAAGTGTGAGTTTTGGCACAAGCATTCCCAAACTATCATCATATATATAATATGAGATGTATCTCCCTCCCTCCCAAATTGGTCAGAAAAAAGCTTTTTGAAAATTTTGAAAAATGTGCTGGGCATAGTACGAGTACAATTTTTAAAATGTAATTTTCTCATTTTACAAGGGTATCTGCGACAATTTAGGTTATTTGCAAGGGTACATAGGTGGTTGATAATTGTCCTAAACAAAGAGCTGCATTACCTTATAAGCTGAAATTGCTTGTCTCGAAGAATACTTGTATCAGCAACAGTCAATCCAGAAGCCTTGAAAACCTATCAAAGGAAACACAATAACCACTCAGCAAACATTGTTTGCTTCGCATATGGCAAATGCCATCATGAAAAAATAAAGATTGTTTTGTAACTACTACAAATATGTTACCATACCACATGCAAATAAAACTTCCACTATTGTATATCGTTATAAAACCAAACTGTTAGGTTAGGCTTGTAGAAAAGTTAGATTTTCCTCGAGCACTGACAGCTGTCCCTACTTTTAATAAGTAATTTATTTGAGAAGCCAGAGGTCAACTAAAATGAGTCAAACTGGTTTATATGTTGGGATTCAACTTTATATTAAGTAATCAACATGGTTGAGGTATTACGAAATGCTCAGGGGCAAGATAGTCATTTGGCATTTAACTTGTTAGTTGTGCTAAACAGAGAAAAAAAAGGAGGAACCACAAAAGAAGTAAATATCACCTCGCAAGTACGTGCCAAGCCGGCCAGATTGGGGATACGATCCACTAAAGAGGCTACAAGAATAAGGTTTTGTTGGCTTTGTTTTATCCTCTCCAGAGCTTCACTTCTCGATTGCAAAGCTGAGTTAAATAGCTGGTCTTCCTTTTCCATCTCTATATAGTTAATATGTAAGTATTGACAGCTATATTACATAAATGCAATCTTGCTTTGCTCACAAGGCTTGATGTGGTAAGAGTGATTATTATCTTTGGAGATAAGTGTGGTAAGATGCATTACTCGTAGCAAAAAGAGTAGTAAAAATATTCCACGCATTCTTTTTGTTGATACTATATTGATAATTTACCAGTAAACCCATTACATTTCCAGAAATGAACCAGGAGAAAGTCTTACATCAGCTCTAGAAAGCATTTAAGGTTTTACAAAAATTCAATGATTAACCAACCAAACTAAAATAGCTAAAAGTAAACAAATTTTTAATACTAAGTAAACATTCAATAATCATCTAGTCAGAATAAATTAATGAAAAGGCAAACCTAAAAGTACCGGTGGCAAATCAGAATCAGATTTCTCCATGCTCAAAGTAATCTTCTTCTGAAAATCAATAGTTATATCCTTGACATGGTTATCAACACTGGAATCCAAAAGTGAAAAACTTCCATTCTTTATAGTCGCCATATCCTTTGCTACAGAATGCCTCAAGTCATCCCTTACTTCCTGAAATTATTTAGATCATGCAATCATTCTCCAGAAAGAAATAAGAAAAAAAAGGATGAGTGTTAATCTCTTTTGAATTATAATTACATTCAAGAAGTCAACCACTTGATCCATTAATGACACTGGAACACATTCAAAGTCGGCACCCTAAAAATAGCAGATAAAGTCAGTAACACAATTTAAATAGAATTACCATTTTTTATGCGGGCACCATACCACATTAACTCTCAAGTGCTGGTACAAAACATCCCACTCATTGCATCTCTTCAACTCTTTATACCCTTTTTGGTTATTTTTATCTTAGCTGATAATTAATTCAAACTGACACATAGTTTATGCCTAAACCTTTGTTTTTAAGTTTTGGATGAAAAACAAATTTAAACTTAGAGGGATGCTTCTATGCACCTAAGGACCTATTTGTAAAATGAACATATTTTAATTTTCAAAGTTCAAACAGTCGATCCGACCGTTCAACATTATCTCCATATTAAAATGTACTTGGAGGTCAAATTTTACATTTTTTTTGAATTTTTTTACTATTTATTAAGTATTTTACAAAACTAATCAAATTCAGACCATTGAATTTTGTACCCATCTTAATAAATAGTAAAAAAATTTAAAAAAATGTAAAATTTGACCTCCAAGTACATTTTAATATGGAGATAATGTTGAACGGTCGGATCGACTGTTTGAACTTTGAAAATGAAAATATGTTCATTTTACAAATAGGTCCTTAGGTGCATAGAAGAATTTGCCTTAAACTTAATGGCTATTTGAAGTTTGTATTTGATCTATTGTTAAGTCATAAGTGGTAAAAACCAATGTCATCTGATGTGGGGCGTTTATTGTTTCAAAAAGGTTAGGCCATTAAGGTAATTTGAACCTCATGATGACTGCCGAACACTCCAGCTGGCAACGAAGATATGACTGGATCAAAATTGTCAAAAAAGCTCTCCATGGAAGCCCTCAACCTGAAAAAGAAGCCATTGAAACAAAGAAGAGGAATGCAAAAAAAAAAAAAATCTACAGTAAACATTAGAATATCAACAATCATGGCAATAGCTATATCCTTTTTCTTCTTTTCCTATCAGCCGACATTAAATGTCCTGACCCAAATGATGTAAAAATCAACAAAATCTAACAAACAGGCTTCAGGCTGACTCCACAAATAAAAAATCCTGCAGGGAGAGAGACCTTTACATCAGAAAGCATTTATGGAGGAGAAAAGCTGAAAAGTTTGTACCTAGCACAATCAGGATTTTCAGCAAGATAAACCTTCAAATCTTCAAAGCACTTTCTCTCAAAAGATTTGGTCTCTAAATTATCTAGCCCCAAAAAAGGCCACAGCTTTGTCAGCACACGATGCACAAGCAACTGTAGATGATGAAATTACAAGTTAACAGCATTATAACCCTTGAAAAAAAAAAGGCTTTGTAAACTTTATGGATAGATGGTGATGACGAGTACAATGATAACGATCATCATTATCACTTCTTCTAATTACAATTATTGTTTATTATTATCATTATAGTGATTATTATTTTGCATTCGGTAGCGGAACCACTAACTTTCCTCTTAAGATAGTATTACATCAAGGGTCAGCTCTGAGCCCCTACATTTTTGCTCTAGTGGTGGTTGAAGTTACAAGGGACATACAAGGGAAGATTCCTTGGTGTATGCTCTTTGCTGATGATGTGGTTCTAATTAACAAGAGTAGGATAGGGGTTGATAGGCAACTGGAGCTGTGGAGACAGACTTTAGAATCAAAGGGTTTTAGACTTAGTAGGACTAAAACCGAGTATATGAGGTGCGAGTTCAGCAACGTCAGGTCAGAGGATGGAGATGTCACTTTGGACGGACCAGTAGTACCCAGGAAGGACGCCTTTTGATATTTGGGGTCGATGCTGCAGAGTGATGGTGAGATTGATGAAGATGTGAGCCATAGGATACGAGCGGGGTGGGTGAAATGGCGACAGACATCTGGCATCCTATGTGACAGAAAAGTCTCACAAAAAACTCAAAGGCAAGTTCTACAGGACGGCGATCAGACCTGCGATGTTGTATGGTGCATAATGTTGGGCTACTAAAAGACAACATGTCCAGAAGATAAGTGTAACAAAGATGCATATGTTGCGGTGGATCTGTGGACATACAAGACGCAACCGAATTAGAAACGATGATATACATGACAGACATGGGGTGGCACCGATTAAAAAGAAGCTCGTCCAACACCGCTTGAGATGGTTTGGCATATCCAACGGAGGCCTCCTGAGACACCGGTGCATACTGGGATTATACGTCGTATCGGAAACACAAGGAGAGGCCGAGGTCGGCCAAGATTGACATGGGAGGAAGCAGTAAAAAGGGACTTGAAGGAATGGAATTATCCAAAGAGTTGGCTTCAGACAGGAACACGTGGAAGTTAGCGATTCACGTACTAGAACCGTGACTTAGGAAATATTGTTTAGGCGTGTTTAGGGGTAGTATTATAGGCTTTAGGCCATATGACTAGGGATTTGGGGTTAAGGACGTAGAGCTTAGGACTTTGACCCCTACGATCTATAGTGTAGGCATGATATAGTTAGTATATTACTAGTATTATTACTATTATTAGTGGTACCATTATTACTATTATTAGTAGTACTACTACTATTACTATTTTACTATTTTATTACTATCTACTTCACCTTGTGACTACGATTGGGTTTCATTTCTAGCCTATCTCAACTTGTTTGGGACAAAAGGCTTGATTGTTGTTGTTGTTGTTGTTGTAGTGATTATTATTTTATTATTGTTATTATCATTGTTCTTGTTGCTCTTGTTACTGACTGTTGCACTCTTTTGTATTTCTATTTCAACTGTAGGCACTTGTAGTCCTGGCAGTCACAGATCTAGTATCCAAAACTAGCATAATTGATGTACTGACAAGACATTTATGTTGCATTAATAGTAAGGCATAGTTCGCAATATCCCAATATAAACTGTACTGACAGTTCCCATTTAGATATGGATCTCACACTGTACAGAGAGATGTACATTTTTGGGTTGACAAGTTGGGGGGCACCTCTCTGTATTGTACAATCATCAGACTTTATCCTCAAGTGGATTCAGGGTTCAAGTCTTTGTGGAGTCTTATGTGTTGCTGAACCACCAGCTGATTGATATTAATGGAGATCACAGCAGCAATTATTTATGGTAGTGTAGTTTATACTCTTAAATGGTAATATATGATTTAGTTTAGTAGTTTATATATGGCAAATTACCTTTATTAATGCATGGTTCCAAAAATTTTATTGTTACAGGAGGAAGGCTCTTTAATGATGGAGGAGAATGGTCTCCTTGATGGAGGAGAATGGTCTCCTTGGGTTTGGAAACAACTTAGGTGAAAGTTTAGATTCTGACTGATGCTCCAAAAACTGTTATCTGATTTGTTCTTGATGTTTTGTTGTCATAGACTGTTATGTTTTGGTGCTGTTGCTGTTTTAGCTACAAGACTCTTGTTTAAGGAGGTAATTCTGATCAGTACTCTTTAGTTGTAATAGTAAGTGAACAGTAGGGACTGGTTCAAAAGACACGAAACTTGATCCCACTCGAACCTAAGATGACCAGTAACAAAGGCGACCAGTGAAAATACCTGACCTTAAACCCATAGACCTGAACTAAGCCTGGTCCTTACTCAAAATAACCAAATATTGACCTCTGTAATCGATAATAACTCATTTAAAGCAACCCGACCTTAAACCATTTTATATCAAAACCAAACTTGTAAACTAGAACTTCTGATCAAATATTAAAAACAACCAGAACCTGATTAACTCATTCCCACGAGTTGACTAGAACCCGATTGACCCAGACCCGAGTGACATGCCATTTGAGTTGACCCTAACCAGATGTGACCTGAACACAAGACAACCTAGATCTGAAGCCTGACCCGAACCCGAAATGACTCAACCCAAAACCGATCCAATCCTCCTGATTACCGCCTCTAATTGACAGATTCTGTGGTGTCCCGAGTTCGGGGTGAGACATGACCAGTGAAGCACATATGGATGCCAACAGTAAAAAGGTGAGTATTGCCAATATTTGGCCAGACCATATTTAATCCCAAAAGTAAGAGATGATTATAGCTTATAACATCTCTATGACACAAAAGAAGCTGAAAAAACTTATGATAAGAACATTAAATATAGGATCAAAGCAGTAACAACCAGGTTTAATCAAAACCATATAACATACGGTAAAAAAAAAGTCATTAGAGGAAAGAGCTTAACCTGGGTGAAAGCACGTAAACTGTGGTGATGTGAGGTCAACAAAGGGATTATGGACGGAAGTAGTCCCTTGAGATGTTTAATTTGAAGAGCCAATTCCTTTGAGTGGAGTATCACATTTGCTGCTATGAACACATATGAAGACAATGCCTGGACCATATAATTGTAATTGATAAGAAACCTCATTTAATGAATATACCAAAGATAGTATAAGCATATCAGATTTGAATAACAAACAACACATTTTCCAATCATAATTGCAAAAAAACTTGAAAATGAAAGATAGGTTTGGGGTGCGCGGGTTATGCAAGTTGCCGTAGAGAAAACGAATAAAAGTTTTATTTTAACAAATTATAATAATTCCAAGCTGAAGTGATAATTTCACCTGCGTTCGCATGGCATAGTCCTGAAAGATTGGAAGCAGTTGCTGCTCCACCTGAATATAAAAGGTTTAAAACAAAAATTATCAAATTAGCTTGATTTCCCAAATTATTTTTGGGGACTTAACCAATTTTACAAGATTAGGTAATGCATCTCAAAACAATAGTCACGTATGAAACAGAGTAATATTACCAAGTCTGGAAATTTCAAATAAATCTGAATTGCAAATATTTCCAAGTATTGCCGAACAGCTGGCAGGTTAGTCCTCTACAAAAGCAGTATATGATATTAGTCTAGCAAGCATAAAATGTCTGAATACTAAATTTCTGACATTCAGGAAAACTTTTAGCCAGTGTATTCCTGTACTAAACATTGCATCAAGGTATCCAGATGATATCATACCAGAATATAATATAGATAATATAGTAACAGGAATTACATGTAGCTGCATTTTTCAAAATGAAGCCCACATCCCACAAAGGACCTCAAATCCACACAACTATAGGCTCAGTCTCCAGTAGTATCTGGAGTGGCCTCACCAAAATGAATGGTTATTTTTGGCGAATGGAAATGATCTACAAATCTAATATAGTAATTAACATTTGGATACTTATGGAAGTTAAAACAGAGAGGTACTTACATAAAGGCATAGATGCAACTTGGAAGTGACTTCTTCGACAATATCATCATCCACAAAATGAGACAGTATACAAATCATCTGCCATGCACGAACTTTGCGCCTGTGGACCTGAAGATAAAGAAAGAGTTGACAAAATTATGCACAAAATAATTGTAATATTAGGAAAAATTTATTGAAAGTTGACTATAATGCTCACACTGCTGTACTTCTTGTAAAGTTCTTTGGAAATGTCTTTATCATTGACCTGTAATAAAGATAAAAAGCTCAATCCGGTTTATTAAGCAATCCCAACTTTCAACACCACCAAGCAATCCCAACTTTCAGGCAAAACAAAATCAGACTGACCAGGTAACAAGTACTAATTACATATGCAAAACAACTGCAGTTAAGACCACGGAGAAATTTATGCAGAAGATAACTGTACCTTTCGTACGGTACAAATACACCATTATGTGATCAGCAACTCTCAAAATATCGTGTGCCTTTCTTTTTTGTTATTTTACTTTTGTTTTCTGTTGCTTGATTGAGACTTATTCAGTCTTATCAGAGCCTTAAATACCAATTTTAGGCCATGTTTGGTTGGAACACAAGTGAGTAATAAGGAGCCATATATTATAGATAAAGAGTTATGGCTCCATTAACTTATGCAGCCTACGAAGGCAAATAGCTAATGCCTCAAGTTATGCTTGGGGGGAAGGGGCACAATTCACACTAAAATTATTATTATTAATGTTACAAATATTATAATATTATATTATTATATCATCATCATCATTGTTGTTCTTAAAATCATGATAAATATTATTAATTCTTTTATTCATACTAACATCGATAATTATAATATTATAATTATTATCATTATTACTATCATCAACATCATCATCAGTTATTATATTTTCATTATCATCATTATCATTATCAATAATATTATCATTATTGTTTGATAATAAATATTTGATAATTATTATTAAATTATCATACAACCAAGCATCGCACTAGAGAAGTTCAGAAATGATATGTGACAAGCAGCCTATAACCAAGGTCCAAACTTTATTTCAAGGAGAACCCATTTGACACAATCATCCATAACAAAAAAAATACAAATGTACGATAAACATACCGCAGAATCAAGAAGTTCTAAAAGAAAGAGTTTCCCACAATAAAGAGCGGCTGAACAATCTTTGGTGATGGCTTCTATCACTTTTGAAAAATTCGCAAACTGATAGAACAGGATGGCAACCGATACTCTGGCGTATAATTCAGTGTTGATGAAGGCCTAGAAAGCAGAAAAATATATACATAACTGATTTCGTATAAGAATTAGAATAGTTAACAGATAAATGAAGTAATCCATAGTCGGGATAACCAGTTTCAGTACAGTTAACTGTGATCAAATTATCAAAGTGCAATCCTTTTTTGCATCACTTATTGCAAGGATAATAGCACCATTAGGTCATATTGAGGACAAATGGGTCTTAACTGAGTCTCAAATGCACAGATGAGGGATAAATGAGCTGAATTGAGCCATATTTAGGTATAATCATGCAATTGAAAATTGGCTGGGGATTAATTGAGATTACTTTAGGCTCAATCAGAAAGTAGTATAGTACACAAGAAATTCATCCATACATAATTTCCAGAATAGTTCCATCCAAAAAGCTTGCGAGGACAAATAATGAGGTGGAGAATCAGATAAGTGCAGAAAACATGAAAATGTAGATGCACTGTACCTCAGTAAACTCACAATCTGGACTTTGAGCCAACATAGACACCTCAGCTTTAGCATCTTGGTTTTCAGCTAGCTCACCTTCAAAATCCTCATCAAACGCAACTATTTTGTATACAAGAACAGAAGACAAGAAAGAAAAGAAAACTTAGAGAGAAAGAAATAGTTTACATTATTTGGCTAAATGCAAATATATAAATAGTGCAATTAACAGCAAGGAACTTGAGTTAATGTAAAAAATGGTACTGCGGGTCCCAATTTTTGCAATGTAGACCAAATCAAATTTACTGCGATGCAAGCATCCAAATGATATAACTAAGTTATCCTCATTGTGCATAATCCACCAGGCTACAATTAATCTCAATATAACGAAATTGACCTCAAGCCACTCTCAATTCAACATCAAGTCCAAGAAACAACAAATAAGATAAAAAAAAACAGAATATATATGACCAAAGCCAGTAACCGGAACAGCCTCCTAATAAACACAATCACAATGGTAACGATAACCAAAATTAAATTCCTTGGTGCTAGATATATTAGGAATGCCAAAAGTACCAGATCCATATAAGGATAGCAACTTCAGCTCCCTAATGTAGTACTTTGTGGTTTCCGGATACAACAGCCACAATCCAGTCAAATGCAAAGCTGCCAGACGAATGGTGCGTGGGCTTCTTGCACCTTCATCGAGAAGTTTCTCAATAAACTACAAAGAAAAACGGAAGTTATTTAAAGACAAAAAATGAGGATACAAAAATAATAAAACTGAACCTCTACGAAGTCATGTCTTTCAATAAAAAAAAATGATTGTCAACCTTGGATTTCAGTATTCCTGTGTCATCTCAGTTCACCAAGGGTCAACATGTCAGTCTGTGGTGTGTCTGGTTGTTTCAGGACCCACTTATACCAGACTGCACTGGTATGTACAGATCGTACCAACCAATGTGCCATAAACAGTAGGTGAGGAGCCATGCCATACCTCATGGGTAATACATTTTGGCATGTATTGTCTAGTTTCCAGCCTTTCATTGGTTTATTTTGTCAATGTTTTACAAATTGATCAGGGCATAAACAAAAATTTAACGTCAAAAGGAACAGGAGCAGTCAACATTGGCATCAAGTTCTACAATACTGTTGAGAAGCACATAAAGATTTAATATAAACTGACCCATTTCAAAGGACCCTTTTCACCTCTACTTGATTCATGCATCTCCAGCCTTTCATTGGTTTATTTTGTCGATGTTTTACAAATTGATCAGGATATAAACAAAAATTTAACATCAAGAGGAACAGGAGCAGTCAACATTGGCATCAAGTTCTACAATACTGTTGAGAAGCACATAAAGATTCAATATAAACTGACCCATTTCAAAGGACCCTTTTCACCTCTACTTGAGTCATGCATCTCCAAGTCAGAAAAGATGTCCCGGTGAATAACAGCTGACAAAAGGGCAGCAATTGGTGCAACTCTTCTCTTATTGCAACTCTCATGGAGAATCCAGGAAGACTTCACTAATTGCATCACCATCTGCTTAAAATAATGGTTTGGTCTTTAAACCTCTTTAACTTCTTACTAATCAGTCAAGAAACTTGATAAAATTATTACCTCGGAATCAAGCCAAGATGAGGGTGCTTCATGGTGCTTTTTTGCAATCCCCAAAACCAACCTCACACATTTCAAAATAGACAACACCGAGCTTTCACCAGTATGTTCAAGGCTGATATCATCAACAGAAATATATAACACAAAGATACTGAAAATAAATCTCTATGGTAAGCATCCAACAAAACAGATTAAAAGTACCAATTTTAGGTCCTGATCCCTTCATAATACTTCACATTAAACACTGAACAAGATTAATAATCCAAATGCAAAAATGATGTAAATACCTGCATGTTAGCTAACAGGTATATATTCATCACCATCCTAGGATAAAACTCCACACACCAGAACTGTATCCAACTAGCATGATGTCTAGTTCACTAGTTCAAGAAGGTAATTCTCGGATTAAGGTGCAGAATGTTCCCACTCCTAGGAGACATTATAAGGGTATCTCAGCCAATTCGTCGACTCTGCAACTATAATACATGCACATAAGATAACACAGACATTACCTCTCCACAATATCCAGGAAAATGCTTCTAAGAGTTGAATCAGAGAGTGCTTGACTCCGAGACGAGGGTTCTTCCCCGGCAGCATTGTAAGGAATGGAAAGCAAAGCCTCCATACAAAGCCACTTCATAAAAGTAGTTTATGTCAAATTTCATTCATTTTACCATTTGCAACTGCAACTAGAACGTTATCCATCTTTTATAAAAGTCAGGGGCCTTGTGTAAGTATATGTATGCAGGTACTAGATAAACAAACTTCGCTCAGTTGTATGTTAATTGGATGACAAAGGTAAATTTCGTATGGTGAATATTCAAGATTCAGGCGGTTGAGGGCAAATGATGCATAAATGAGATTAGTGGCCAATTTGAGTTACAGCTCAATATCATTCACTGCCATTATGTCTCTACTTGCACAAGTTGGCTTATAGTAAAATGGTTCCTTCTCTAGTTTTTAATGGTCATATATGTAAAAGTCAGCTCAAAAGAAAAGCACCTTCCAGTTCATAAGAACTGCTCGTCTGCTCCGCGATAAAGCTCCATTTGCAAGAAGACAATTTATGCTCTCGAGAAATCCAACCATGAATAGATCTAAAGAGTGTTCTTCAAACATACCATTCAATTGGCCGGCTCTTTGGTTGGTGAGAGTATGAACGAGTGATGAAAAGCAGGCAGAAAGTGACTTGAGCACAAGTGAAAGGCTTTCAAAGGCTGCTAACTGAAGCTCTGCTCCTGTCTACTCTAGCAAAACAAAGACATGTTTGCCGATCAGAGTTCAACCAGTACATGAAGTTGGTGATATGGATTGATTTTGAGAATTCTATTCCAAAGGGTTTTCAGTCATAGGTATTGATTTGCCTGTCAGATTCAATACAGGTATAGCAGAGGGTATCAATAAAGAGTACCAAAACAAATTTAGGCCAATTAGACTGCCCCCAACTCCCAAATCACCAAGATGGTTGCTACCTAGACAGAATTCTTTTTGTATATCCCACTTTTTCTTGTCCTAGCAACCAGTATATAATATGAGTCAGGTTTATGGCACTATGCATAGCACCGATCAGCCGGTACTATGGCTACAAATCTCGAGTTTTGAGATTCGAACAGTCGATCCAAGCCATGCAATTCGAACAACATATTGAACCTCGTAGGAAATCATATTTTACATTTGTTAAGGTTATTTTACTATCTTTTTTGAATGGGTGAAAACTATTGACTTTAACATCATCGAATATGAGTTGTTTTCTCCTTATCCAAAAAAAAATAGTAAAAGAAATTAAAAAAAATGTAAAATTTGGTTTCCTACAAGATTTCAATATGTAGATCAAATTGAGTAGCTGAGATTGACCATCTTGATCTCAAAACTTGAGATTTCCTTAGTACCCCGTCCAATGGGTGCTATGCATAGTACCATTGACTCACTCTTTTCATATTCATTAACTCAACATCCTAGCCTGAACCCACAATTAGATATCCATATTCAGTACTAATATAATCAGACCTGCCTCTTAATACCCCAAAACCCAAGGGCCCTCTGCAAGGTTTCAGCCACGGTGAATCTGAAAGTACCATAAATGAAAATACCAACAGTATCATGAAATTGTTTTACAAAAAGGAAATTTTTTAAAACAATGATACCTCTGTGTTGCGTGTAGGAGATCGGATAACTCTCCAACAAAAATCCCACAGGAAAATAGATGAATTTTCGAGACGGTAATCTTGTTTAAATTGACGGCACCATGACAAAACACAACTAATAGCCTTCATAGCAAAAATCTGCTCAATTGCAACAAATTGTTAAATGCCTTTGTCAGTGTCCCATTTTTCTTCATTTCCTCTCTTGCTTTTGTATAAATCCTTCCTTAGTTTCAAAAACATAAAGCAAATGTTGAGATTCCATTGGTAGATTACAGGTATCCTTAATAGCTGATATCATAACCTACTCTTACCCTCGAGAATTAGCTTTATACTGATCCTACCATTACTCTCCCGGGTTATCAGATAGGTTAATTTATGATGCATATTTTCTTTATGAAATAAATTTATTTATGTTATATATTTGTTCTAATTATCATCTAAAATGTACCCGAGTTATATTGCAGATCTAGACAGTAATAAAAGAACTTTGGACTAATCGGCCATACTGGATATTATTCCAAACTTAGATTTTCCCCGTGGCATCCATTTACGAATCATAGAGAGTGCTCATATGAATACCAAATTTCTAGGCATAACAATATTGTCAGGGATTATGTACACATTCTATTATGAATGTCCATATTGAATCCATATCGATATTGCCCAAGAAAATATCCATATCTGCCAGGATACACTTAGAATATTACTATTTCTATCTGAATCTGCAATTTCTGGATGCGAATTCAGACCAAAGTGGATAGTCTGACCTGTTTTCAACCCTAGCATAATAAATAACACGTGCAAAATAAAAGAGGTCCGACAACATGATATCTAGTCCAAAAGATAACAGAAGTGTATTTTCTTATTTTTGAGGAAAAAAAGTAACAAAAATTATACATATGCTTATCTATGATAAAAAATGCACATAGTTGATTACAAATTGAAATTAGACATGATCGAATTAATATTGTTAGCATTAGTAAATACTAAATAATATAAACATAATTAAGGATTTACAATAGAGGTTAATTGGTACGAAACAACTAATCTTACTTCACCCATAAGCTATTGGAAACAACGCTTTGTTATTCTTATCCAATAAGCTAACAAAAAAAGAAAATCTGACTCATAACCAGATTACGAAATAAGGTTAGGTAAATGGATAGAAAGATTATGATAGTCAGCCTAGGCATACTGACTTGAGAAAGCCTGTGCTTGGTATACATGGTCAACACCTGATTTCAGTACCAACTAGGTCCCGGAGCAGCGTGTAACAATTCATAGCTGGACCTGTAACAGGTTCTTTAGGTGTTGAATCGAAAACATAGGAAGGGATCGAGCTCAGTTTGGAGATTAAACATCAAAATCTGGCCACTTTGCAAACAGGGTAAACACCTGATTTCAATACCAGCCAGGTCCTGCAGCAGCATGTATCAACTCATATCTGGAACCACAACATTTTTTTTTGGAGTTGATTGAAAACATAGGCAAGGAATCGGAGCTTAATTTGGAGATTAAAGCAACATTGGATTGCCTCCTAATATTAGCTTCATACTGTGTCAATAGAGAACCAGTAGGGCCAGAACAAGTGTGCATCGGATCATGCCAGAAAAAATAACAAGTGTTCCACCTCTTTCATTTTCTTTTCATTTTGCTCCTATGTTGAATCGGGGTCTCTTTTGGTGTCAAGGTTTCAATTATACACCAACCAGTACTGGTCAGAAAATGTATGAACTAAATATTAAGAAAGAAAGAGAATTACAGCTTGCAAAACTGAAGGGGTCAGAGATAATGTCAATCGTCGTAGACTCGGTCCTCCCAACTTTCCTTTTATAGAAGAGGGTAAATCTGAACCTTTTTCCATATCATCTTCTGACCAGAGTATTGAACTTGCTGTACCAGCAAAAGCCACGAGATTTTCCTGTATTTTACAAAGTGCACAAGAAATAACCGGCATAAATAATTTTATTTGCTAGCTGGATGTTATGAATCTTAAAAGGCTCCTCCCAATCTTGATGTTTCGCTTTCCTACCAAATCGACAATGGAATATTAACAAACAAGAATTTTTTTACCCATTAAGGTCTGCGATAAATGTACTAGTTTTCTTAAAGCATACCATTCCTTTTATCATCTTTCTTTTCCAACATTGCCGTCATTAGAGTATTAAATAGATGTGACATAATGATGGATGAAAATGGTAAAAATAAGCTTTACCAGAATAAAAACCAACATGTCCATTAGCTTTCCATGACATGATGGCAAAAGATCATGAGAGAAATCTGATTTTTGAATCTTTTTACATCCCCTTTGAAGCTCTTCAACAAAGCTAATCATGAGAATTAGAAACTTAATGGGCCTCCATTTTGAGTTGCAATCCAGATCATGAAGAGAGCTTTCATGACTCCGGAAAAACTGTACAAATAATTAATTTATCTCACTGTTATGTACAGCAGTACAAGAACGGTAAGGCAAGTAACAAAATTGCTTTTCTACTCTTTTACTATATATTTCTTATACCTCAACTTTTTTGGTTCTTGATTGCACAATTGATGACATAATGAGGCCAAATTGGGCCGAATAATATGGGGCTGGGTGAGGACTAGATTGAGGCATAACTAAGCCATTAATTATATAATAATAATTAATTAAGAGTCTAGGTCTTATCATCCCAGGTTTAATACCCATTTGGAGGACGAGCCAGTAAAGCCAACAATTTGCACTCTTAGGTTGAAAGATAAGATTTGCAAAGGCAAATAAAACTGCAAACCACAAATATATTTTCCAATTGTTGCTCCTCTAAGGCTACAAGAAAGAACATGCGGGCCCATCTCTGTGCCTCGTATTCCCATGCAAGCACATCTTCATCATCAAAGAGATGTGATCCTTCTTCAGAGCTACCATGCTTTAGGAACTTTATTGGAAACTCCGTAAGCTCTTTTATAAGGGGCGAATTGTTTATGTTAGAAGAACAATTGCCAAGCCATTTTTGAACTATTCCTCTCAATGACCCTACATATTAGGTTGTATGTTAGACCTTAGAAATGGAAATTTGGATAAACCCACAAATTGCAATTTTAGTGGTATTCTTAAATCTTTCCAGCATAAACTGGAATTTGATATGTATGGCCTGGTTAAACATTGACTTCCCAATTAGCCGTATTTTGATCATTTTAATCCCATCACCTTGGCTGCAACTGCCCGATTACTTCGACCTATGTTGATGTTTTTAGTCCCAGTTAACCTTGGTTTACTCTGCTGCTTCAGTGTCACCCAAGGACCTAAAATGTAATGATGTAATGCCCAGGAGAAAGTGAACATGAGACCCAAAACCCTGCAAACCTTCCATGCGCCTTTTCTTTTTCTGAAGCAATAGAAAAAGAGAAAATTCCTAAGCGTACCAGAAATATCAGTAAACTCTCGAGGAATTGTAGAAAGGAAGTGTAAGAGCAGGTCAAGCTGGATTTCTGTTGCAGTTATCAAAGATGACGTAGCGTCCAGAACCTTCTCACAAACTGCATTCAACAAAATAAGGGTGACCAATTACCTAAATAGTATGTGTGTGAGTTCACGGCGGTCTAAGCTGGATCTTCATACTCAAGCCTCAAAGAAGCACTAAACTAGTGCTAGTTAACCACAATATAAAAGAAACAAAGCTAGAAATGGAAAAACAAAAGGAATAAAATTCCAGATCAATTCAGTCATGCAAGTAACGTCCAGAACAAAATTGAACCATACTCAACAGAAATCACACAGAAACAGAATAATTTAATCCTCTGTTAGGGTATACATGCATATGCATACACATACAGTACCTTGTAGCCGGTAATTTGGATTAAAGTGCTGTTTACTTCTCTCTATTACAATTCCCAGCGCATCCAATAAATCAACAGGAGTCGCAAATTTATCCTTGAAAAGCATGCATGTACTATATTCAGGTTTCTGCTTGCTAAAGTGGCAAGAAGCAGAAGCTATGCAAAAAGAAAGAGCCATCAAACCCGCCCGGCCAAAATTGTCATGTCTGGCAGCCGATGCTAAGCTCCAAACAAAAAACAGGCGGTCACTGCAATAGATGACAATGAGAATGACTGCACTAATTTGGAGCATCATTCATTGTATACAAAATATATAATCATATATACTGACAAGGGTTCACATTAGAAATTTGACACCTCTTGGATCAGGTGTTTGGTCCCACTAGAAATATTAACTAAATACACAATTCATATCAATTAGATACCGGTTGGATCCAGCTAGTTTAGTGCTCCATGGATGTTATAATCAATTCTCAATTCAGAATATATACCATTCCTAGCCATAAGCTCTCAAAGAGAAGAAACAAAATTGCTGCTCTCTGACAGATCAAAAGTCAACAGAAGGATCAAATAATTGGAGAATGGAATTATTATAAAAATGGCAAAACTAGTTCTCAAATATGTAGTAAACACAGCCCCATATTTACACAATGCAACAGAGTCATCACATAGCTAATACACTTGAATAAAACTAAAGCATGCATACCTCAATGTTAGCTGACTGGAAAATTCACTAAAAAATTTGGTTGCACCTTTTATTGTTTTCGAGTTATAAGCACCTCCAATCCCTTTAAAAAGAGAAGACAAAAATATACAACTTAACCAATTTTTCCCATAAAAGAAGAGGAATAATGTTTCAATAATCAACGAAAGATACTGTAATTAAAGCTCGGAACTGACCAAACTCTTTATGATGAACCACATCATTTAGTCCCCGCAATAAAGGACCAAACACAAAGTCAGTAGGAACTTTATGTGCATCATGCTTTTCCCATGCCATTTGCAAAAAGGATTCCATTATTAAGCATCGAACTGCACAAACAAAGCAAAGAATCTCAAAATTGTAGAAGCCAAATACCTGAGCAGAAGCATTGATTTCATCAAAAAAAAAAAATTCTAGTACTAGCCTTGAGGATTTTCATGACAAAAGCCACGCTCCCACAAAACAGTCATCCAATAAAAAACTCCTGGGTCTCTCATGTGAATAACGCCATCTTGATAACATGGATGTGTTGATTGTTTGTACTGGCTTTTCTGCCATGTTGACTCGATCAACAAACCTACCTAATATAGAAAGAAGTTGTTCATATACTATGTAAATCTGCTAGCTATAAAAAATGCAAAAATAAAAATATTATGGGTAAATAAAGCTGAACTTAAACACTTCCACTACCATAATGAAAAAGGGACAACTTCTCGAATGTCACTAGACATAACACATGTAAATAAGGTCATCTCTATAAACATGAATGAGTGGATAGATTATTCTGGCTTTTCTGCCATGTAGACTCGACAGTCGACACAAACCTACCCAATAAAGAAAAATGTTGTTTGTACACTATACGTGAATCTGCTAGCTCTAAAAAAATGCAAAAATAAAAATATTATAAGTAAAAAAAAAACTAAACTTAAAAAAAATTGACTACCAGAAAGAAAAAGAGAGAACTTATTCAAAGGTCCGTACTTGATAGACCACAACATGTTACAATTTAATTTGTTGGCTTTTTACTTCATTTGAAGCAATTTTTTTTTAAGCTGGACATTTCAACATATATATAACTTTCTCAACAATCTATATAATTGTGTACATAGGTGACATCAGCTAGCACATGGACTGCACACTACCAGGACCAACTTACCTTTCTCAACAATCAATTTAGTTGTGTATATAGGTAACATCAGCCCGTTATTGGAGTCCTAGGGATGGCATTCATTAACTCGACCAACCCAACCCAATAACTTAACTGGGCCGAGTTCGGATCTCATCTTCTCTTAGCTGATTCATATCAAGTCAAGCCGGTTAAAATGGTTTTTGGGGGGGCTTATAATAGGGAAACTATATGGAACAGAGGTTATTAGCTACTTTGATTATCCAAACACAAAATTCTACTTCCATGACTCAAAACTTGAGTCAGCGAGCTCCAAAGCCAAGGGTTTTGGCCATCTAAGCAACTTTTGTTTGAATAAATGGAAGCGAATAATATATTTAAGAAATTTGCTCCAGTCCACCAAATATTAGTTGAAAGAAAAATCCATGATTAAGACCATCTGATCAAAGAAGGGCATTAGGGAAAAGAAGATATATTATGTTTTGTATCAAATTTGTTAATCTTTATTAGAATTGTATTCCATTTTAGGTTTTTCCCAGTCTTCCTCTCAAGTCCCACGTCTCTTGCCAGGATTGAAAGGTACCCGGTATCCTAATTTGTACCCGTAAGTATCAATAATACCATCTAACAAATAAAGAATGATTAGGATGAAAACATAATTTGGTCTAAGAAAGAAGACCATGTATTCCTAGAGAACAGAGAAGAAATGGATTCACATGCGAGAGGAATAAGGATAAAGGAAAGACAAAGGGGATGTTTATTTCCTTTTCTAATATTTCCATTTCGGAATTGATTTCCTCTCAATATAGGAAATTACTTGGCCGCCATGATCTATTTCGGCCATTAATTCCACCTATTGATATTCAGCAATGTTTATCTCTTGTAAAGTTACTATACTAACCTTCCTTAATCTCAATCATTCAATCAAATTTCAACCGTGAGATCAAATTTGTACAGACCGTCAATATTTTCTTTAGTGTACCAGAGACTGACTATATTTAACTATTCTTAAGCCAAAACATGTGGTAAGGTCGTGTTGTCCCCCAACCCGACAGGTCAGTTGCAGGTCGGGTCTAGCCCTTTAAAGGAAAATAATAAAATAATGAATATTGGATGGCAGAAAAAATAAATATGGTGCCGAGTAAACTGGGGTAGAAGATGAGTATTGGCGGATTCACTACTCTGCACTAACCTGGTGGGTCCAAGCAGCCTCAACTAAGTGGGTCCCGTATTCTTCAAGCATCTCGTACAGTAATATAAAAACGCTCCATCTATCTTGACTGGTTGTACAAGAGTTGTTCACATTACATGCCTCACCAACACCCATGGATTCCGCCTCTTCATTAGCGTACCTCTCTCTTTTGGTCAGGGTAACATGACCTCTTGAACCAGTTCCAGTATCACTGGGTGGCGTGCAAGCTGGACTGCTATTTGTACCAGAATGGAAGTCGATATTATTGGAGAGTTGACTGCTAAATGTTGTGGTGGATGAGAAATAGTGGTTGAGGGATGCTTTTAAGAGATACAAAGCCTTCTTCCTTACTAAAGAATCTCTGTCAACCTGAAATAGTTAGATCATCAGGCAAAAAGGTTATGCTGAAAATAAAAAAAAATCATATAAATACTCTTCATATTGGACACATCCCCCTTAGTTCCCTCATATATAAAAGAAGAAGCAATTAGATTGTCAGTGTTAACCTCAGTTGAAGTTTTAGATAGAATCTTTCGAAAGAAGTTCATAGAAACAGACACCAAGATGATGAAAGTAATGGTTTTATGCTCTTAACCAAATAAAGATAAAAGTCTGGAATTGTTATAAAGTTGATGCACATGAACCATCACAAGAATCATCTCGAAAGGACCAAAACATATAAATGAAAAATGTTCAAGGGACAAAAATAAAATTACTTGATACTCAAAGGATTGCTTATGCAAATATACTCGAACAAAAAAAACAACTCATTCATAAGATAAAGTAACTTGAAGCTAAAGCCGGAAGTCGCTAAAAGAATTATGAAAAAGCAAAAAATGAAATAAACAATGTACCAGTCCTTTATGTATCTCCTGCCAAAACTCTTTTTGGTCAACTACAACAAATTCCTCAGGGTTCCCACCATTAGTAGCATATTTGGAGATAAATGACAAGGACAGAGCGAGTATGCTATAAGCATGTAATCTTTCCAAGTTCCCCAATGAGAAGAGCGCAGCACAGCATTCCCAGGCGTCCCTCAAGAAACTAAACCTGACAGTTGAAATTAGACAAAAATAATACAAAATATTAAAAACTTTCTTTTATGCACCTGAGGGTTGGCAGTTCTTGACTAGAAGACATAATCCTGTGAAGATTGACCAATTGGCTAACTGGAATAATGTCTGACAGTAAGATTGATTCCGACCCTTTTTATCTGGCAATTTTGATTTTTATTATAATTAAACGTGGGATATTTCCATTATCCCAATATTTTCATAAAGGAATGGTGCTAGCCCAGGTTAGCGAGCTATTCCAAACTCTATTCCGTGTTTGGATCGGTGAGTAGCTGTTCGGGATAGCCGCTAACCCTGCTATTCCGCTATTCCGCTATTCCAATAAGGTTGGGTTAGCGGCTGTTCCAGACTCTTGGGTTAGCAGCTAACCTCACGAACCCCACTCTCAATCCAAACGCACCCAGTTAAGAACTATACAAGTGGCATGTATCCACTGAACTTGAGAACTTGACAATGCTGACTATTAAAGACGGTCCGATCCAAAAAGTTCTGGGTCAGCATCTTTGGAAACACAAAGGTCTGCTAATTACACCTGACCCAATTTTATTTTCATATAAGAACACGGTGCCATACCCAAAGGTCCCAAACCCAATATATTAAAGTGTTACTCCTATACGTAGCCCCATCTGTGAAAACATGCCGATATATGCCAACCCTTGCCACAGTCCTCCCTATTTTTTTTTAAATAAAAAAATACAACACGACTCTTTTTTTCCCCTATGTAGCAAAAGAATGTTCTCGGGTACATAATATTTATATAGACATATTTTTTAAGGCAATAATTTGTAATTTCTCCATTCTTAAGCTTTTGGGGGCCGTTCAACAACAATGGATTAAGAGTGAAGGATTAAGAGTTTAAGGAGCGCTAAGGAACCGATGTTCGGTTGTCTTAATCCGTGGATGAAAGCTAAGGAAGCTAAATAAAGGGGTAGATGTGCCTTAAGGTCCAAACAGAGGATTAAGATCCGAGCAAAAGGAGGCTAAAGGAGATGATCTTAATCCGCGCTAAGGAACCGGTGTTCGGCAAGATTAAGCGGTTAAGGAAGCTAAAGGAAGCGGATTAAGCCTTAAGGAGACTTAATCCCTTGTTGCTGAACGGCCCCTTGAGGACTAAACATGAAAATTCCAAGAAAATATACAACTATATGTAGTGTCAAAAATTGATTCTTCTAACCAAATAACAAGAGAGTAAATAAAAAATACCACGAGAGTTTGTACTCTTTTCCACGGACACAAACCAAGGCTCCAGAAACCTCATTGACCAAACATAGTACAACAGGAAAAAGCACCCTGATTGCAGTAGCTAAGTAGTTTGGCAACTGTCTGAGCATCTCAAGTATCAGAGTAGACAGCTCCCATGCCAAAGTTGGTACAATTTTGGAGGTCAGTCTCCCTCCACTCTTTTGCAATGACGATGCAGCTACAGATGCCAACACATGGATCGCATTAACAGGCTGTAAATACACCTGTTTCATGGAATTTTCCGTCCTCATAACTGAGTCGTTGTTTTGTGTTATCAGACCAATGTCAGCATATATCGATCTGAGACACAATGGTATCAGGGTTTCTTCCATTACTTCCAATAAGTTGAACTTCAAAGAAGCATTGCATAGCAATACAATGACCTGAAAAGACATAAATTTGCTTTTAGTTGCTGAGCTTTTAGAGAAGAAAACATGCCATAGCCAAAAGGTTTACGGACTAGATTTAAGTATCACCATCTCCAATTTTAGGAAAGCACTTGTACGAGAAAGGTACCTAACCCATGTCCGTTGCTACATGCTTTCTTCTGAATTTTGATTATCAGTTCAATAGCTTTTCTCAGCTTTAGTTGGTTTAATTGAGGTCTTATGTAGGGATCATAGTTTTAGGCTCAAACTTGGGATATGAGCAAAAATTACCTTTTAATGTTACGGTGCTGCAATTTATTAGGGGAGTGGGGACATGTCCAAGGTCCAGCCAGAGTTCAGTCAAGTTAGTAACGCAATGGGGAAAAAGAGTTAAAAATGAATTCATTGCTGAGTCCAAGGAGTCTACTTTCAAAAATTTCACACATTCCAGCTGGACATATTATGAAGTTTCTTGGTTACAGTGTATTATTTGTAAAAAATATGTTTCATCTAAGAAAACTATGTACTCTTAGTTCTTATGTAAAAAAAGAAAATGATTTCCCAGTACGAGTACACAACTAGGCATGCAGAAGGTTGCAAAAATGAAAAATGTGGTAATGTGTGGTAGGTGACAGTCATGATTAGTTTTCCTCAAGAGCAAAATCCCAGCTAGATAGTTGTTATCTACAACTTAGAAAGTATGCCAAACAATGCTAGACTACAATGTATCTGAGTGCTTTTGGAGAAATTTCTTTACACCTATATTTTTTATCTGTCTCCTTCTTACTTATCTAAAGACTAAAACATAAAACACAGTTTTCTCCAAAACTTTTTATTCGGTACTAGGTACAGTAACAGCATGTATCTAGATTTCAGTACCAAATATAACTGCAGCACTTGGTTACACAGCAAATTGTCTAGTCTTAAATTGACAAGATTACAGGGTCCCGTGCTCAGCTAGGAAAAAGTAAAATTACAAAGAATTTTAAGTTCATAACGGTTAAACTTTGATTACAAAATTTTCAAATTGGATGAATAAAATCACCTGATTAAGTAGTTCAGATTCATTTGAATCTATTTGTTTCAGTACCGGTATAAACACTCTTTGAATTAGTAGCATCAAGGAACATGAAGGAGAATCTGAAGAACAATTATATAATAAAGAGTTAATGCAGTAAGCACAATATATTTAAGTATTTAACCATGTGAATATCAGATGGAATCTCAAACTGGATCATTTACTTGTGTCATTGATCAAGTGGCATAAAGCTGTTGAGTAAGATGCAACATTATAAGAGCCCATATCCTACAATAGAAAAGACTAGAAGATCAGGTTACAGATAATTTGAGTATTAAGTGATAGGCATCTTCAATGGACACTCCTTTGACGGCAATGAAGCTAACATCAAGACGTATATAGATAGAAGAAAATATACAGAAATGGAAATTGACGCATTTGCCACTTTTAGCTTTTACTTTCATAGATGAAAATGGCAATGGCACAAACCTCAAGGGCAATTCGCTCTTATTTATGCCCATTGCGCGTTACAAAAAAAATAGAAAGAAGAGGAAGTTGCTAACAAATTTGTTTTACCTCCGTCGAAATTGGGAAATAATTTAGAAGGAATGAGAACAGCGTGTCAGGAGAAAGAGAAGACGACGCCAAGACACAGTCGACAATCGACGGCACGGCCTCCGGCGGGACGGCTTCTAGACTCCTCACTAAAGCGGCGACGTGGCGATCGAGAGGAGGCGGGGATGTTTCCATTGGAGAAATTCTTCAAGGTTTGCGCTTGCGCTAGAATCTCTGCAACGAACAAAACCCTAAACCCTGATCATCGAGTTCGACTGTTCGAGCCTTGCAGGAATTCAGGGGAGCAATGAATTGATATCACCCAAAAGAGAAAGGTGTAGGTCCGATGCCCATCGGACCTAGTTTGGTTCCGATGGGCAGATCTACCGTAGAATAACACAGTGATTTGTGCGCACGAAAATTGAAATATAAATGCACGGGTTTTAAAGTATTTTGCACGAATCTAAAAGAAAATCAATGGTGATTAAACCCGTCGAACTGAGGTAGGTCCGATGCCCATCGGACCTACACTCCTTCCCACCCAAAAACCTCAGCCTTTGGGTTTGAATCTGGTCCGTTCGGTATATATTAACACGAATCGTGAACAAATCCCGTGCATTACACTTGGACCGAATTGGTCCGGGTTCTGATCATGGTCCGCGTCCGACTTTAAACTCAAACAGTAAGGTAATGCAGAGGATCCGAACTCGTGAAGGAATGGGGTGGATTATGGCGCGAGGTCAAGTGACGAGTCGGCCTCGGGCTGTAAGTATTTATGACGGATCGGGGATTCCTGCGGATCGTAAGAAGATTTTAGTGGGCCGGAAAGATTATCAGAACTTGGGCCGGACTTCGGAACAGGCCGGGCAAATGGAAGGAATGGAAAGAAAAAAGGAAAGACACTGAAACAAAAAAATATCTTTTTAACGCTACCATTTGATGTTCCAAATATTGTTGGGTTATACACACAAGCAGAAGGAAAGGGAAAGTGAGAAAATTGAAAAAAATAATTAAAATTAATTTTCTATCCTTTATGCCTCATTTTGATGGAACAAAAAATGATCATTTGAAGGATAAAAGAGTTAAATCTCTCTTTTCTCTTTTCATAAGATTATGCAGATAACTCTTTAATTGTCCACTTCTCTATTTTCTCCTCTTATTCACTCAACAGTCAATTCTGAATCCAACTGTTAAGAGTTTCAGCTTTAGATGTTGGCAGATGCCGACATCAGCTGTTAAGAGTTTCACCATCAGAATTTTCTAGAGAATTTTTCGATAAGAGGAAAAAATATAGTCATGTTATATCATATGAAATTAAATCCTCCTTTCCGAGCCTAGAACGACCAGACCAATTCCACCATGCTGATGACTTGTAAGGGGCTTATTGATATGGAGGAGTTCAACAAAATCCAACTCATCCAGTTTAGTTTAGATAGGATGGTGCTCGCTGGAAAAGCAGCATCCTCCTTTCTGAAAGCTAAATCTGGTCATCACCTAACAAATTATAAAATATTCAAAACCCCAGGAAAAGCATATTAAATCTGGTCATCACCTAACAAATTATGCTACATGCTAATTTTGTCCACAACAAGCAAGTCAATACATAACAGGATAACAATTAATCCCTCCTAAATTGCTTCTGGAGTATGCAACAACACCATAGCTATTGCAACCAACAAATTCAGTATGGTCGATAGCCCATCGGTCTCCTATACCTCGGTGCCTTCCTGCAGAAAGCATACAGCAACCATAGTTTATAAATCAACAATAAAGAGAAGAAATAGTCGGGTCAGCTATCCTGTAGTAGGTACAATACCAGGTTGGTTTTGGTTGCACTCCCTACTTTTGTCGTCTAGCTTAGTTAGATATTGTATCACTTATTTCCAGAACAATCTGGCCCGGTGGCCCCAAATAAAAAGATAAACATTACCATGACAGACTACAAGTCACAACAATGTGCATCAGACCGAACATGGTACTGGACAAGACTATATTTTTCAAGGCCAATCACAATAAGACATGTGAAATATTGTACCCATATGCATAAGGTGCATAAAATGGTGGTGCCATGTAGGGTCCTGGTCGAAACCCCCCATAATAAGGACGCCGACCTCCTCTATGCTGTTTCATTCCAGGTACATTCGTTCTTTTAACAGATACCTGCATATTAGTCAAAATATAAGTCAAATTCAAAATCAGAAGGAAAATGTCCTGTATACTGTACTTGTTCACAGCAGTAATGACACACATGAGTCTCCACTGGTTTTTTCCTAAAATTGGCTTTCTTTACCCTTCCTCTGGCCAAAACATCCCAGCATGGTAGTACTACTATTTCAACCAGTCAGGTCAGCTCATCCTATTATGTTTGACCAGAACTTACAATAGTTAAATGTATACTAAAATCCATGTGTACAGGTTAATATATAATAAAATCCATGTGTACACCTTCAAAATTAAAGTTTCCACAAGTCACCGTGAATGGGACATTGGAATTTTAGGTTTATAAATAAAAGAAATATAGAATGTGAACCTTCAGCTGGCGGCCATGCAATTCAGATTCATTCAGCAAGATAGCGTTTTGAACAGCTTCAACCTCATCAAACTCCACGTAAGCAAACCCCTTTGGCTGGCCACCCCTGTCAGTTAAAATGGTAACCCTGTTGACAGTCCCGCAAGATTGGAAGTGCTGTTGCACTTCTTCAGGAGAGCACCCATAATCGACCTGCATTATGAATCAGTAAATAAATTAGGATTCAGTAATTAGCTTTCAGTGATAATAAAAAGAAGAAAGAGAGATGTGTCTCTAGTGGCCTGGCTTTTCACTAGAAGTTTTGGCATTACAAAGCTTGTGTCATCGAGACATCAAGCACTGTCCATTATTTTAATATTTCTTTTGTTTAGCTTTTCTGTTCTTCTTCTTCTACATTAAATTAAATTAATGTAGGAAGTAGGAACCAGACTTAATTAATCACCGAACATCATAATCTGGCAAATATTGCCTACTAGTACAAACGAAGTACAATAGTATAAAATACCATAACAGTCTAAGTGAACTGCCAGTTAGCACCAGATAAAACTGCAGTAGTAAAGCCCAGTTAAGATATTTTGGAAATAGAAGACAGCGAAGGATAAAAGAAATTTACATTGCCGACATAGATTGAGCGAGAATCAACCTCCTCTTTTTCAGCTTGTGTTGAGTCTGCAGCAGCATTTGCAGGATCTGTTGTACATACCAAATCAATTAATCAAGCTACAAAGAATAATAAGTTTTGAAGCAAGCTTGATAAAGTGATAATATATAATATCAAGGGAGGTTCGCTTGACAGTAATCCAAATCATTGGATCAAATTCTATTTTACAGCTCAGATCATAGCTGAAAATTGCAACAAATACGTTGTCGTGTGAAGCTTTTTGGATTCTGTTCTATCTTCATCTGTCTGATGTTTCACAGCTCTACTCTCTTTCCAACCTTATTCCTTCTCTCAATAACAATTGCCTGGGCAAACATCCATTTTTGCACCTCTTACCACTATTAACTCCTCCGAACTAGACTCGCTGCCAACCAAGTTTTGCTCTTCCCGAAAGGCCTTCTTCATTTCATGATTCTCTCCCTTATCACTGAAGTGAAACTCTATATGGGTACTCCCTCCTATCTTTCAAAAGACTTGGAGAAAGAAGGTGAAGACGTGAAGTCCAATGGAACCACCTCCTCCCTGAACTAGCCACTCGATCTGCACACTGGACATGTCAACCCTACCTGCCATTCTTGGCCCAAAAGTATCAAGTTCTCACCAGACTCTCTTCCTCTTTGATAGTACATTTCTTATCTTATGTTGACAAATCTTTTCAATGAAACACTTGTTTATTATGTAACAATCAAAATATGCATGTCCATTTAGAAACAATCTCCACCAAAAGAAATATATTAGAAAGTAAAAATCTCGATGATTAGAATCTCTTTTGTGATGATTAGAAACACTTGTTTTTTCATATAATTTTATTGTTTTTGTTATGATTAGAATCTCTTTTGTGACATATTTCTTCTTGCAGGATGCACCAATCTATAGACAGATTTATACCACGAAGCAGATGAGGGGTTTCTCTAGCAGCAATCGTCCAGCACTCTCTCATCTAAAAGGTAAAAGTTGATTTCTGATTTATGAACCGTAGTCAACTAATTAGGGAGAAATTAACTTAATTTTGTGAAAGATAGGATCAGTAAATGAAAAGGTATTGTATATTATTTAACTTTATGGCATACCTTATCCTATTAAATACTAAACCCTTACATCTCTCTCCATCCACAACTGACTTCATGTCAGTTTATACTTTTTTTAAATCTTGCTTTTCTAAGCTTGTTCTGGAAATGCAGCCATAACAAAAGAAAACTCTTATGTTTTGGTATGTACATAATATAGTTGATTTTGCAATTTTTTCAAGTATTTTGGTTTATTTGTCAATTAGAAAGTAAGGATTATTTCTAATTGAGGGTTCAAATGCCTCCATTTTTTGTGCCTCCATCATGCCTCCACTTCTAATTTTCTAATAACAAAAATTCTAAAATTTAAATGTCAAAATAAAACCGTTAGATATTATCAATATTATTTTCTCTACATGCACAGAAAATCATATCACAATATTTGTGTGCATGATAAATTATTGTTAGCTATAGGAGATGGAACTAAAAAGTGCACTGAACTGATTACTTGGTCTGTGCTAATTCAGACTGAACTGGACCCGACTTTGTACATGTCGAAATGCAGAGAGTACGCCTGGCAGAAAGAAAACAGATAATTCTCCACCATCTAAAAAGAGAGTACCAGATTTTCATCTATTGATTATTGGTCACTATGTTAGATACTGGGTCAACAGGATAAGGTGTTAATAAAAGTAAACCAAGCAACATAGTCGGAGGCCGCACATTATAGCAATTCATGAAGGCTGCCAGAAAATATCAGTTTGTTTTTGTTGATGACTATTTAGTTTAAAATTGTTGACATTCAAAAACTTTTTTGTAATATAATCAATTGCTTAGGTTTTTTCTTACAAAAAGGTGTTTTCATTGATCTCTCTTACAAAAAACTGTTTCACTGCTTTGGTTATTCTCTTCACTTAAAGCAAAATGAATGACAGTAAAATATTTTAAAAAGTTAATATTTTCATTAGGGTGGAGGTTTAGCACTTATTATTAGGCAACAGGGTTGTGAGCTCAGTAAGATATGAGACAACTGACAAGTACCCCCATGCTTCATTTTATAGAAATATATATGTTAATTGGTGGTTTTACTGTTGCGATAATGGCATATTCTATGTCTGCTAACAATATAACAAATTCAATAGGCCACAGCAGCGCACAAAAAGCTATCTAGTGTACTGTGTACATAATTCTTTCTAACAATAAACAATACAGGAAAAGGAGGTAGAGAGAATGACTAGATAGGGGGAAAAAAAGTAGCAGAGGCAACATCAAACAAACTGTATGATATACAAAGAGTGGTGAATTTGACCAAGAAAAACACAAAAATATTCATATTACTAACTCGATGATACACGAGACTTAAAGAGTTATGGCGTTATTAATATCAAAGCAGTTTGTCCAACACACCAGATAGCATCCATCTGCTCATAAAATACAAATATCACAAATCTACTACTTAATGGAGAGAGCAAATACCTGATGTGGCAGATGATCCCATTTCTTTCTCGACCTTGGCTTGCATCTCACGTAAAGCTCCTGCTTCTTCCTCCATCTCCTTTAATCGTTTCTTCATGTCTTCAATTTCCTACTTGTAGAAAAGAAAGAAATCAGAGACTGCCTAGGGTAAAAAGAGAAGCTGTTTCTCCTCATGTGCAAGTGCAATCCACTTATCTCTTCAAAATCTCGCGAAAACTCCTAATTCCCTCTTCTAATAGACAGATGTTGGACAGGTTACTATGTTCCAATTTCAGAGTACAAACAAACTATAATTCCGAATTCGATAGAAAGCAAACAAAAAACCATCAAAAGAGACCTCGGGGTGGGAAGAAGAGTCGCCGGCGGTGTCAGGGATGTGGTCGTCAGCGTAGTCGGATTCGGGCTCCATCTCCTCGCCTTCGCCTTCGTAGGTCCGATTGGGGTCCATGGAAATGGAAATAGGGGCGCGGCGCCGACAATCGACTCTTTCGTTTTTGAGTTTGGTTTTGGGGAATTTCAGATATGCCCGTTTCTTTAGTTTATCCTTCGTTTTGTACAGGCACAACCGCACAAGGGTTATGGCCTTATAAATGGGCTTATGGCAAAGCGCGCTGTGGCTTGTGGATGGGGCCTGCTCTGCTCTAGTCTGTATTTTTTATGTCTTCTCCAGTTCTCTACAGTTGACATGCGTTCCCGATTACTCTTTTTATGGCTTAGATCATTTTCTGCTTTGCTGTCTCTGATCTACGGCTGAGATCTAAATCATCAGAAATCTTGGAAATAGTTGTACAGAATATGCAATATGCTTATAAAATTAGGTGATTTCATGTCATGTCAACACCACTACTTTTTTTGAAGAAAAATGTGAGTCTAGCTCACATTTAATTTCATTACGAATGAAAGAGATACAAGAGTTTTGTATGCAATTGAAAGTAAAACAGTACCAAAATAAAAGGCTATTGGAAATGCTCAAAACAGTTGAGCATGATCAAATAGAATTAAAAACTGTAAGAACCAGATAAATTCCTCAGTCCCCCCATCAATTAGCAGGGACCCCAACTAGAGGTCAGTCAGGGCTCTCTTGCCTGAGCCATTACCTCCTTTAACTCAATCCTTTTGTATCGCATGTCACACATCTCCACCAGTAGCCGTGTTTGAGTTGCAGTTAGTGTCGGTACCCAGTGCCGTCCGTCGCGATTGTGTGTGGTGCGTATTCAAGTGAGTGGTACCACTTCCCCTTTCGCTAGTTCGGTTTGTGTGGATCCTCGTCAGAGGTCGTTGCTGTTGTGTGTCGTATGAATGCCTGTACCATTTGATTTCGTCTACTATGTCATCAATATGTTTGATCTTATCCGTAAACGACCGGGCGCACCGTTCTTTCCAGATTAAGAACTGCATAATGATCATAGCCGACTGCTGCCAGCGCCGGATTGGCCCTGTTTTGTCGGTATTGGTTGTCTCTACTGTTGGGAATGGCGGCCAGTGATGTGCTGGGTTGTACCTTTTTAATTTGTCGTACACCCCCCGTGTGTAGATGCATTCCTCGAATAAGTGTTGCCCTGTTTCGGTGCTGTGGTGGCACAACACACAACGACTGGCGAAATTTCAGCCCCTCTTTTGTAGGTTATCATGAGTTAGAATTCTGTTCTTGATGGCCAGCTGTTCGCGCAGAAGCGCAACGCAAGTTTCAGTACGCTTGAGGGCGTACCTTTTAAAACCGCGTTTACACTTCACGAGTAAGGGTTGCAAGTGCACAACCCCTATCGAGTAGTATAATCGGGTATCGATCCACAGGGACGGACAATTACTAGGTTAGAATCTACCTAACTCGATTAAAAACTAGAAGTGAGAAAGATTTGGTTTGGTATTTAATTTCCTAAAAAAATCAATTCAAACAATTTATTCAAACAATTCAGAAAGATGTAATAAAATGCTAGAAGAAATGTAAATTGTGTTTTGATTATGGATAAAAGGCGTTTCCAGGGTTTCAGACTTCATCTATGATCTGCCTCTAGTGGTACGGCCCGTACCAAGTCGGTACGTCTAGGCCGTACTTAACTTGGTAAGGCAAGGCCGTACCACTCTGGTAAGACCCGTACTGGCTTGCCAGAACAGAGCTTACCAGTTCGAGTTGATGCATTCCTTGCTGGTACCTTGTGCTAAACTCTTTAGAAAGGTTCAATTGACCATACCTAAGGTTCCTAAGCCTCAACTGTCGCTTGTTGGATCAAGATCTAGGTTGGAATGCAATTGATTGCCTTTTAGGGATTTCTACACCTCAACTCTCGTGTGTTGGTACAGATCTACCCTAACTGGTTGATTGGAGACCTAAGGCACCCTCTAATCTGTCGATTAGAGGAGAATTCAACCTCTCGGCTTCAATTCGAACAAGTCTACCCTAAACAATTGATTTGGTTGAGAGATTGAGATGATCACATGACCTTGATAAATTCGATCTAAACCTAGAGGTGCATCATACACAATCACAGCAATCAAAGCAAAAGATCGCAAAGAAATCACAATCAATCAATCAAAAGAGTTCATACAAGATACAAGTCAAAGAAAGTCAAAACAAATCAAGAATCCATCTCTAAACCCTAGAAACTAAAATAACTACTCACAGCACATGATCTGATCTAAAAATACAA
Organism: Carex myosuroides; assembly: GCA_028015225.1. NCBI lineage: Eukaryota > Viridiplantae > Streptophyta > Magnoliopsida > Poales > Cyperaceae > Carex > Carex myosuroides. The sequence goes on along the minus strand of CM051471.1, from coordinate 17,747,513 downwards.
TAAAAGGGATAGAGATAGCCATGGATCGAAGGGATCGAGAGGAGGAAGCTAGATCCGTCGAGTTTCGCCTCTTTCCTCTTCCTTCCTTCTTGCTCCTAGCTCCTTAGCTCTCTTTCTCTCTCTTATTGTGCTCTCAAATAGATCTGGAATGGAATGGATGTCGAAATTGGAGAGTTCCCCGCTTTAAATAGCCTCTGCCAAAATTTGAATCTGTCAGGCCGCCTTTAGGTACGGCCCGTACCAAATTGGTACGGCCAGGCCGTACCAGGCGTGATGAGCTGAAAAATGGCTAAGTCCGGTAAAACCCGTACCAAACTTGGTAAGGGCCGTACCAGATCATCCCAAATCGTCGTTTTTTCGTGTGTTTTGCTCCAAGCCTGCAGAAAACAAACAAACACTCAGCAGTACCAAATTATAAAGATATATCGATGAAATGCACATGATTCTGGTGAATTAGGGCACGAATCTGGTACTAAAACAGGCCTAAAATAGACTAAATATGCGAGGTATCACCAGCCACGCGAATATTTTGAATTTGGTACTGCTGAGTGTTTGTTTGTTATCACCAGCCACGCGAATATTTTGAATTTGGTATCACCAGCCACGCCACGGTGATACCAAATTCTGGTATCACCAGCCACGCCACGGTGATACCAAATTCTGGTATCACCAGCCACGCCACGGTGATACCAAATTCAAAATATTCGCGTGGCTGGTGATAACAAACAAACACTCAGCAGTACCAAATTCAAAATATTCGCGTGGCTGGTGATACCTCACATATTTAGTCTATTTTAGGCCTGTTTTAGTACCAGATTCGTGCCCTAATTCACCAGAATCATGTGCATTTCATCGATATATCTTTAGAATTTGGTACTGCTGAGTGTTTGTTTGTTTTCTGCAGGCTTGGAGCAAAACACACGAAGAAACGACGATTTGGGATGATCTGGTACGGCCCTTACCAGGTTTGGTACGGGTTTTACCGGACTTAGCCATTTTTCAGCTCATCACGCCTGGTACGGCCTGGCCGTACCAATTTGGTACGGGCCGTACCTAAAGGCGGCCTGACAGATTCAAATTTTGGCAGAGGCTATTTAAAGCGGGAACTCTCCAATTTCGACATCCATTCCATTCCAGATCTATTTGAGAGCACAGTAAGAGAGAGAAAGAGAGCTAAGGAGCTAGGAGCAAGAAGGAAGGAAGAGGAAAGAGGCGAAACTCGACGGATCTAGCTTCCTCCTCTCGATCCCTTCGATCCATGGCTATCTCTATCCCTTTTATTGTATTTTTAGATCAGATCATGTGCTGTGAGTAGTTATTTTAGTTTCTAGGGTTTAGAGATGGATTCTTGATTTGTTTTGACTTTCTTTGACTTGTATCTTGTATGAACTCTTTTGATTGATTGATTGTGATTTCTTTGCTATCTTTTGCTTTGATTGATGTGATTGTGTATGATGAACCTCTAGGTTTAGATCGAACCTATCAAGGTCATGTGATCATCTCAATCTCTCAACCAAATCAATTGTTTAGGGTAGACTTGTTCGAATTGAAGCCGAGAGGTTGAATTCTCCTCTAATCGACAGATTAGAGGGTGCCTTAGGTCTCCAATCAACCAGTTAGGGTAGATCTGTACCAACACATGAGAGTTGAGGTGTAGAAATCCCTAAAAGGCAATCAATTGCATTCCAAGCTAGATCTTGATCCAACAAACGACAGTTGAGGCTTAGGAACCTTAGGTATGGTCAATTGAACCTTTCCAAAGAGTTTAGCACAAGGTACCAGCAAGAAAATGCATCAACTCGAACTGGTAAGCTCTGTTCTGGGAAGCCAGTACGGGTCTTACCAGAGTGGTACGGCCTTGCCTTACCAAGTTAAGTACGGCGGGCCGTACCACTAGAGGCAGATCACAGATGAAGTCTGAAACCCTGGAAACGTCTTTTATCCAAAATCAAAACACAATTTACATTTCTTCTAGCATTTTATTACATTGTTTGAATTGCTTGAATTGACCTTTTTAGAACTTAAATACCAAACCAAAACCTTCTCACTTCTAGTTTTTAATCGAGTTAGGTAGATTCTAACCTAGTAATTGTCCGTCCCTGTGGATCGATACCCGATTATACTACTCGATAGGGGTTGTGCACTTGCAACCCTTACTCGTGAAGTGTAAACGCGGTTTTAAAAGGTACGCCCTCAAGCGTACCGAAACTTGCGTTGCGCTTCTGCGCGAACATGCACTATTGAAGCTTTTGAGCTGCAGCACGCCCAGCCCTCCAGAGCTTTTCGGTCTACAGACTTCCTTCCAGTTGACTAAGTTGTATCCTTTTTGTTGGGCACTAGCTCCGTGCCACAAGAACCTTCTTCGAGTCTTATCAATTTCCTTGATGACCCATTGTGGCAGTTTTAAGACCGACATCATGTAAACAGGGAGCGACAATAAGACTGAGTTCACCAACACCAACCTGCCGGCCATTGATAGAAACTTTGCCGCCCAACCGGCTAGTCTTGAGTTCATTTTTTGGATGAGAGGGATGTAGGCCGACTTTGGCAGGTGTCTGTCTGAGAGAGGCAGTCCCAGGTAAGTAAATGGGAGGGTGGCGATTTTGCAACCTAAGATTCTGATAAGGTCGCTGTGGTGTTGTTGCGGCACGTTTATGGGGATTATCTCCGATTTTTGTAGGTTTATTTCCAAGCCCGAGACCTCTTGGAAGACCAGCAGGCCGATTTTGATTGCTTTTGCTTGATTTGGATCAGGTTTGATAAACAAGAGGGCGTCATCTGCGTATAACAGACACGGTCTCATGCTCTCATATGGCAGTCGAATTGCACCCGATTGTTGTAGTTTTTGCAAGTATCGAGGAAGAAAATCCATGGCAACTATGAAAAGGGAGGGTGACAATGGGTCCCCTTGACGGACTCCTCGCTTTAGCATAATGTTCTTGCCCAGGAGCCCGTTAAGCAAGACCTGTGAGGTACCCGGCAATATCGATGTGGTAATCCAAGTGATCCAAGCTGGTGGGAAACCAATGTGGGTCATGACTTGAGCCATAAAACTCCAGCTAACTGTATCGAAAGCTTTTCTGATGTCAAACTTAAGCAAGGCCAAAGGTAGCTTTTTTTTCTAGCCACCAGCAGGAGGTGTTGTGCATACAAGTAATTTTCTGTGATTTGTCGGTTCTGTTGAAATCCAGTTTGGGCGTCGCTGACAATACGGTGAATGTGGGGCTGCAGGCGGTTGGATAGGACCTTGGAAAAAATCTTTTGTATCCCGTGTAGGAGGCTGATCGGGCGGTAGTCACCTGCCGATTGTGCATCTTCTTTTTTGGGGATTAATACAATGTAAGAATTGTTTAGTGGGGCTAATGTCGTCCTGTGATCCATGACATGCCGATAAACCGTAAGCAGATCCTTTGCAATCATTTCAGCAAACCGCCTGTAAAATTCCCCCGAGAAGCCGTCCGGTCCGGGACTTTTATTGGAAGGCCACTGTTCTATTGCTCTTCTAATTTCATTTTCTGTAATTGGGGTGCTTAGTTCACTGAGGTCTGTGCGGTTCGGGTATAAGTTGGGCCAGTATATAGGTGGTGTCGGCAATGCCTCTGTGCCCATCAGACTTATGAAAGAATCATGGAAAATTTTAGCCTTTGTGTTGTGGTCCACGTGAATGTCATTACCTTGACGTAATTGTTGTATAGTGTTGTTTCTCTTGGATTTGGATGCAATGGCATGGAAGTATCGTGTTCCTCGGTCACCGTGTAATTCCCACTTTACCCTTGCTCTTTGTCGCCAGATTGTTTCTTCGAGCACGCATAGGTCAGTGTGTCTTCGCTTTATGGTTGCTGCTATGTATTTCTCCAATTGTGTGATAACTCTAATTTCTTTGACCTTGTCTAACCAAGACAAGAACTCTCTGCATGTATTTATTTGTGTTTTGATGTTGCCTGTCTGTGCTTTAGCCCACTCCTTTATTCTTTGCTGTAAGGTGATTAGCTTGTTATGTAGCTGTCGGGGGGTGGATGCCGGCGGGGATGATTCCCAACTATCTCGGACTAGTGCTTCAAATTGTGGAGCATGTAACCACTTATTCTCAAATCGGAAAATCCTTGAGCGGTTGAAAGCCGTGGCCGCTACCAGTGTGATCGGGCAGTGGTCGGAACTGGTATTGGCCGCTGCCCGCTGTACCGAGTTCGGGTATGCAAGGCTCCATTTCGGAGAGATGACGAATCTGTCGAGGCGCGCCATGTGTGGTTGTTGTCTATCATTGCTCCACGTGTAGTGTTGTCCCGTGAGTGGTAAGTTTAACAGTTCCAGTTCAGATAGAAATTCTGCAAATTTTAGTGTCGCCCGCCATGTGTTTGCGTTTGTGCTTCTCTCGGTCATCGTAGCCGTGACGTTGAAATCCCCTCCAATAATCCACGGCAATGGTGTAGTCAGCTTGGCAGCCCTGATTTCCTCAAAAAAAAGTCCTCCGTTCGTGGTCAGCCGTGGGGCCATACACCGCCGTGCATGCGAAGATACTACCATCGTAATTGTGGCTGAGGTGTATTGTGATTGAAAACCGGCCGGACTGGATGTTGCGCTTGGTATACTGGCGGCTGTTCCAAGCTATCAGTATGCCGCCTCTTGTTCCTTGGGCTGGTAGCATCTCAAAAGTTTCCAGCCGACGTCCGCATATTTCGCGTATCAAAGCTGTGTCTATAACAGCAAGTTTTGTTTCTTGAAGTGTAAGGATGTTCGGTTTCTCCAATAAGACTGCTTGACGGACTACTATTACGGATTTTTCCGACTACTATTACGGATTTTTCCGACTACTCGATTATTTCTAATTAATCGCTTAACGGTACCATATTTGTCCGACAAGCGCATGCCGTTATTTATAATACTGATACAGACCGTAAAGTTGTGAGCCCCACCTTTCAATATACCATTGCACCCAATACAGCTTTTAACTACTATTATTTGAAATAGTTAGTTCTTTAAATGCATCACTGTTCTAGAAAGATAAAATTAGCAAACAATCCAATGGTATAATTAACTGTTTGTAAAGAACCGTTTGGTAAATGATGCACTTATGAATACTATATTCTACTATCCCCTCCGGCGGCTCCGAGGTTTCGTCTCTGCGCGTACTACAACTCATGCATTACAATATCCTTTCGCCAAGAATAATATACACGCACCGTCTGCCGAAATTTTTATTAATAGAAAATAAAATAAAATAAATTGACATTGAAGAACGTTTTCGCTGGAATTCGAGATGTAGCAAAAACGTGATGATCCATAACGTCCAGGGCACTGTAGCTGAACGTTATGGTCGATAACGTCTAGTTAATCTGATCGCTAATTATCTCTAATTAACAAAAAACACTGTAGCTGGACGTTATGGTCCATAACGTCCAGCTACAGTGTTTTTTTTTTTTTTGCTTGCTTCAGTTTGCGATTTTTTTGAAAAAAAAAAAAAAACTACTGTTGCTGGACGTTATGGACCATAACGTTCAGCTACAGTGTTTTTTGTTAATTAGAGATCATTAGCGATCGGATTAACTGGATGTTATGGACTATTACGTTTTTGCTGCATCTCGAATTCCAGCGAAAACGTTCTTCAATGTTAATATTTTTTTTATTTTATTTTCTATTAATAAAAATTTCGGGTCTGCCTACGGGCATTGTGCAGTGTGCACTGACGCACCGCAACAATTTACAATTTTTTACTTTGAATTGGACCCTTTACAATGTTATTACCAATAATCCACGTGTTCATTCGTAACCTTCAACTTGAAGCGTTCTGAGGTCAACACACGATCCGCCTCTTTTGATTTCAATATAGCAACTCTTCTTAAACAGTTCAACTGAACCCTAATTCTTTTTTTGGGGTACACAAACCCCGTAGTTTCAGCTGCGAGCATGCGACCTTCGTTTTTACGCTTTTTTTCTTTTTAAATTTTGTTTAAAAAAAATAAGTTATTCATATATCTCAACCATCATATTATACATTTTTGTTTTACAATTTAAATAATGACTTACATTAATTTATCTGAAAGAGTAAGATTTTACAAAATATTTTTTAACTATAATAACGAGTTCATAAAATAAAAATAAGTATGGAGTAAGTTAATCCACTTAAAAAATAAAATAATTTATTTCAAATTAATTCATATTTTATTTTTGTTTAACAGTTTAATCGTGAAATAAGATGTTTATTCGACTTTAACCAGCAAAAAAATTAATAATTTCGTTTGCATATTCTCCACCGATGACCACAAGTGGATCTACATCTTCATTTTATAATTCAAATAGTTGATCAAACTGTTTAACAAGACCTCCATATAAAAATGTACTAGAATACTAAATTTTATAATTTTTAGATTTTTTTTGTTCCAAGTTTTCACACATTGAAAAATTTGAATGGTTGGAATCAGAATAACAGGTTCCTTTATTCCTTTGGAATAACAGCAGATTTATTTCCTCCAATTGATGGAATGACAACATCCGAATTATCTGATTGATAACTTAAAGGCAAGTTGATTTCTTATTTGCATGGAAAATTATTCTCTGAGCCCATGCAAATGACAAGTATCTTAAGAAATTATAATTTCTCAATTAAGAAACCATTTAATTAAACACAGAACCAATTAATAAATTGAAAAGGCAGTATACATTTTCTAATAGTGACATTCTCCAGTTATAAACTGAATGTGCCTTTGGATCCAATACAGGTACAACAGTACTCAATGAAGCTCTGTAACTTTCTAACATCTTGATACCGTACAAATGATATTTTTCGAACCCAAATCCATATCCCTCAACAGTGTGGCATTTGACGTGAAAGGCATTCATGACTTGAGAGAAAACATTACATCGGGACTAAACCATAGTCGGGCATTTTGCATCAAGGAACTCTTTCAGAGTGCGTGCTGCTTTCTGGCTTCCCATTAGTTCTGCAAGCATTTCAACTGGCAGGAGGCCCAGCTCAGCTAAATTGTTGCAACCATCCATCAATGCTCTATAATTCGAGTCTGTCACCCCCGGCAGTCGTCTCAAGAACTCAATTGCAGAGGTGTTGTAATTTTCGGCCCTAAAACATCATAAATCAGTTCAATTACTCATCCAAAATTAGGGAAGTGCTGGTAACAAATAATTACCACACAAGTCCCTGTCCTACTTTAAATATATGCACTGAACCTGACTAGCTTAGTACTAGACTTGCTCGCTGCCAATCTGAGGCAAGCCTTGGACCCAATTAACAAGCGCTGTGATTAAAACAAAAGGAGAATTCCCAAAACAAGCACCCAGTCCTCCAAAAAAAAAAAAAATAGATAAATAGACCCGACTACTGTGATACGTGTGTATGCATGCTGCACTCGCAAGCAAGAGACCCTTTACATGCAACTGAAGTTATATTACCCTTGCCACCCAGGGGCGGAACTAGAAATTTTGATAGAGGTGGCTGAAAATTAAAATGCACAATATGTGGTGAGTGGGATTTGAACCCAAGTCCTCTCAACTCCAAAATAGAACTTTAACCACAGCTACAACTAAATATTTGTTATTTATCGAGAGGGGCTGGACTATATAAAAAGTTAAAAAAAAAAAAAATTCAATTAAATTTCTATATACATAATTAAAATTTTAAAATCATAGGGGTGGCTAGCCACCTTTGGCTAAGCCTTAGATCCGCCCATGTTGCCACCTACCTAACATCATTTTCTATGATTCCATCTTCAGAGGGCACCCCGACCCGCATAGCCTTGCTCTCGTCAGGCTCATCCTGGTTTGACTTCAAGGAAAGAAATATATCGGCAGTTGCGTGCAGGCTCCGGGACCATACTAGCCTGAGGCGTGGGAAATGCATGACCAACAATGTCAGCTTTGAAATAATGTTTGTCGGTGACACATCATCCCCAATTTCACTTGCTGACTGTAATAAACAAGAACAGGTTACTCATTTGTCAGGATATGGCATACTAATTCTCAATCCAGGTCGTCTGAAATGTATCTTCCTAACATTAGTTCCATTCTTACAAAAAGAAAAGGGTAATATATTACCAGATTTAAGCACCATTTATGATCCTATCCACATTAACAGAACAAAGGTTTCTATTCATGTATATATGCCCCCGGACGACCCTTGTTATGCATGGTTGATGTCCAGAAGATGTATGCAATTTAAACTTATTTGTTTTTTTTTCTATCTCCAGCTCTTTTGCTATCTAACGATATATATGCTGCATTAAGGAACTTGTATTTTATAAATTCGCTTGTGGATTTTTTGAATGGTGCAAGAGTACCTGAAAGGAGAAGCTTTTATCCTGCGAGAACTCTATGAGAAGGACAGGGATCTTATAGTAGCGAACCATAGTCTCAACTTGGTGATAGAGACGGCCTGTTGCAAAGCTTTGATAAAGATCTGCGATGCTTTTTCGCTCAACACATATCAAAGGTGAGAGAATATAATCTCCAACTTCTAAAGTAACAGGTATAACCTTCATGCCTTTCAAGTGGAGAACATTCGGGAGGCTGCTCATGAACTCCCTCATGTCCACTATTACCTAAAAAGCATGAGATACAAAATGAAGTTAGGGTACAGCTGAAATCACCTTAAGGCTTCACAACCAAACCAAGAGGACTGAAGACAGGTGAAAGTACTAGTTTTAAGCAAGGACAAGCAAGTGCCAATTTTCAGAAAAACTGGGAAAATACTAATTTTCACTTTCTCTACAGTTAATCATGATTAACATCCATGGACTAATTTAACCTCTGTTAGCCACAACTATGCAACCAAACAACAAAGGAACAAATAAGTAAAAAAAGTGCAAATAGATCAAATTACCTGCATTTCTTTTTCCAGTGGTTTTCTGCCACCAGCCTTCCTAGTTACAGAATTCGACAGAGCTGACGCTGGCTCAGTACTCTGTGTTGCTGGACCTACGCACCTCCCATTCTGAGAAAAACAAAGGAACAGAACTACTAAAATTTAGAGGAGATACTTGAGGAAATGTTATTTGGACTTCCTACGTAACAGTATTGACAGAAGGGGTAAGAGAAACAAGAAAATAGATCAAACAGTACCTGATCCACAGGTATCATCATAAGAGATTTCTGTCTGATTAAAGATTCAAATGCTCTGTTTTCCCTATGAATACTTGCCTCGAACTTTTGTGCCTCAGTCGAATCCTCATAAAAAAGAAAATAAGTCTTCAGTTTCCTTTTTGGATTCTCAGCCTTGTAAATTTCAATCTCTCTGACAAAAGTCATGTCAGGATGGTAAACTATCACCACAGCAGGCTTCCACTCTTCCAATATATGCTGATCGCTGTCTAATGCATAGAACTGTATTGGAGGCAGTGGCTTGCCGTTGGCCGAACCTCCTGCAGTAGACTTATGAGATTCCCCCTGGGCTTCTTCAATTTGCACAGCACTACTAGCCAAACCACCTGTGCTGAAATTATGATTTTTCCCCTCGGGTTCTTCAATTTGCACTACACTACTCTGAGGCTTGCTATCTGATACTGGATTTTTCTTAGATTTTCCTTTACCTCGGCCTTTCTTGGGTTTCGAACTTTCTGCGGGCTCGACTTCTATTTCCTCTCGTCTTGTTGTTGATTTTGAAATCTCTGATGCAGCAGCTAATAGGGCTTTGTTTTCTAGTATACTAATTGCCGTAGGTTCTGTGCTTTCATTGGATACTTTAGTTGTGACAATTCCTCCATCTACTAAACCAAATCCTTTTGGCTTTGGCTCCTTGGGTTTTTTCTTGCCTCGTTTGAATAAACTGTGCAATTCAATCTTGCCTAACAAGTATTTCTCCCATTCTCCTCGCATGGCCTATTATAAGTAAGATTAAAAGGAGATTCTACAACAATGATACATTTTAAAACAAAATGCATATGCAATTCACTACATGTTTCGACATCCACCTTGACCAAATAAAAAGAAAAAAACAGAAAAACAAAGCAGCAGGTGAATGAAGTGCAGACTGATGTATCCCAAAATGGCCTCATTCAGCAGCCAAAACTCGGAACAGGAGACACCATCAGTCCGGTAATGTACTAGTAGCATACCATACCATACAGATCATGTCAAGTAGCAGTACATATCAGTGCAGTTAAAAGCGAGCACTTGATGCACTTAAGCGTAGTGGCGAGGCAATTTCACATAGAGCGCTTTTGTTTTCATGGGATGAGCGCAATTCAGAGAGCGAGCACTTTTATGCGCCTTTTGTGGTTAAGAGGCAGATGAAAAAAGCGCAAAAGTGTGCACTTGGATCATAAAAGAGTGATATTATTCATTAATTAGTCAAACAACAGAGTTTTTTTTCCGGCCCACTAACAGTGTTGCACATTTAATTTTTTTTTTTTAACTTTGTTACCTCTGCTTTATAATTGAGCTTTACTTTTGTACAACATACTGTTTGATTTATTTAAAATCATTCCCAACAAAGACCCGTCATATAAGTTGGACATTGCAAATACTCATCCTCTTTCTCGTCAAAAATAGAATTCCATTTGAACATAGTGATAAACAAACCTTAATTACGTTTAATATATTTTTCACGATTTTCTATAACATTACATGTGAACAATGAGAACATAAAAAACATTATAGTAACATTAAACAGTAATATTAAATATTCAAATTCAGTATCGATTTAATATTGGAATGAGAAGTGGTTCTGCATTTACAAACAAAGGTGTCAGTAACAAGTTTAAGTAATTCATTTTGTTAATAATAATAATAATAACAGGTCATTTAATAACTATTATTATTTGCTACTACTAGTACTACTATTGATATTATTAGATTATGGAGGTTTTTATCATACAAAATGTTACAAATCTTAATTATGCGCCTCTTATTATTCAGGCGTTACTCGGTTGGGTTTCATTTCTAGCCTACCCCAACTTGTTTGGGACTAAAGGCTTGGTTGTTGTTGTTGTCTATTATTCAGGCGTGTGCTTTTTTTGCGCCTTGCGACTCAGGCAATTGGAGTCATTTGCGCTTTAATTGCGCCTTTTGCCTTTGACTGCACTGGTACATATCACCATATTGGTAACCGAAGTGGTAGGTAAATTCTTATACAGACCGAAGATTGAAGATTACAAAGTACAAACGAGTACTGGCAGGCATGGCTAAAGATTTAATATTATACCTGCTGTGGACCTTTAAGAATGCAATCCTCAAGTTGCAAGCAAGAGCGTTCGTCCTTACAAGCAACCAAAACTATGTCAGTGCTATCAGCATACTCTCCAGTCATGATTTGTTCCGTTACTTGGATTCCCTTCATCCTCTCTTCTTCTATCTCTTCTAACAACTCCTGCATTAAGCACAAACTCACTGGCATCATTGTGAAAGTTATTCTTCATTTTTTTTCTTATGTCAGCAGAAGAAAATTTGCATTGACATCTATGCCGGAGGAAAATAACCTGATTGAACAAAGTAAAGAGCTCAAACTCACTAACTCACACGCAACACTTTCCATTTAGGTGCTTCTTCCAATACTTCCTCCAAGACTATGCCGCCAACTTCCTTGCTAGATGAAGAAGCTTCATTATCTGCCAAAAAGATTGAAATGAATATGCATCTATCAGAGATAATGTTTAACAGGGTAGACAAATGGAAACCTATATCAGCTCAAATAAAGACCCATTTAAGTACCATCCAGACCTAAAATGTAAGACAGATTGCAATGAAACCAACATATATAGACCAATCTATACCAATTTAAAATCCAAATTTATGCTCGACATGATAACAGTTACACAGCAAGCAACCCACAAAAACACAAATATGGCCAAACTGGTAGTATGCTGGTGCACCAAGAATCTCAAGCAAAATGCTACCAGTACCAGGCATCACCAACGAAGTGGTAAAACCTAGTACGTAATCATTCTCTTAAGGTATTTTGATCTTGTGTATAAAATACAGGTCATGGATAAAGTTGTTCACCAATCTCTTTCATTTTCTTGTTATCGCCTGCCACTCTCCTTTTCTTGGTTGGGATGGCCTTATCTAGACTAATTCTGGAACCATCTGCTCTCACAACTTGATATACGCGCCTCTTCGCTAGTTCAAAAATCTTGTGACTTGAGTCGGCAAAAATCCACATGGACCTAACCCCTTCAGACACCCTCAAGGTATCTAAATACTTCAAGTATGTTACCGCATCATACCTAATAAATAAAAGTTTTAAAAATTTGCATGGACTCAAAAGATTATATCAACAGATGTTATAAGTAAGGTAGAACTAGGGTGTTCTTAAGTTTACCAAGCCCCTTGGTGAACTCAAGTCTAAAACCCATTGGATCGGCTTCAAACGACGAATCCAAACCGTTGAAACCCGCCTACCTTACGAGTGATGCGTATACATGTAAAAAATTTATACTTTCGAATTAATTTAGGATAAAGTCAAGCGGTCAAAATTAGAAGGTTAATAAATTAATTTTAAGGCATTCATTTTTTGATGTTTTTTGACCACTTGACTCTATGCAAAATTAATTTCAAAATTTAAAATTTTTGCATGTAGACGCATCACTCGTAAGGTAGACGGGTTTCAACGGTTCGGATTCGTCGTTTGAAGCCAATCCGATGGGTTTTAGACTTGAGTTCACCAAGGACTTGGTGAACTCAAGAGCACCCTAGTTCTACCCGTATAAGTATCCCAACTTTTCCATCAAGATAAGTCCAAACTTGACTTATCCACTCTTTTATCTCATTGCTAAATAAATTCTAGATGAAGAGAGAGTCTATTTCTTTTTTTACCAGTTAGATGAAAAAAAGAAAGAAAATACTATATATCAACTATAATAATCTCTGTTTTTGTCACTGTACTTGCCGGCTTTACACAGGTATACGAGTTTGTCCTAAATGCAGGTGCAAGTGCAGATCAAGGTTTACTGGTTCTACCTCTTCTTTTGTTGGCTTGCATGGTCAACTGAGGTCATATGTGAGGATCAGGACCTTCAAGTTTCAACCTTAAAAACCAACATCTGGTCAAATAAAATCTAGGCTCAGTGTATTACTGTAATTGTCAGGCAAAATGTAGAAAAAAAAACGGCAGCTAAAGTTCCCTCAAATCAATCAAAATTGCAGTCCTTACGAAACTCTAACCTGACTAGATAATCAAGCAATTTCCTTAGAGTTCTAAGATCGCTAACAAGCTGCTTCGTCTTCTTCCCGATGGTATGCCAGATAGGATCCAGCTGCTGTCTGACAATCTCATCGAATGACTTGAACAGCCCCTTCTCCACAGTCAAATCTTCCACATCAACCTTGTTTGTTCGTCTTAGCTCCTTCAAGCACGCATCCATGGCCTCCAAAACAGCAGCCTGTATACCCTTCATGGCTGGGCTCATAGGAACTCTAATATCCACCACCTGTAATAACCAGAAAAAAATGTTCGGGGCCTATTCACAATTTTGAACATCAGGTGGGGCACATGCACAAATGTTACCAAAGTACCACACGTTGAATACCGAAGAAAAAAATACTTTAGATAACTCCAAAAACAAAAAAATTCATGAATTTCTTTGCGCTTTTAGTATATCTTTTTTTTAACCCTTATAGAATGTCAAAACTTTAGGTGTTATAACTATAAGGTAGTAAGAGGGGGTGTTACCCTGTGATACTGTTATTTGTTTGTTTTATTTCGGCAGGTAGGTTGCCTTGCGAGCCATTGTGGGTCAATAATGCTATGATGCTACATATTATGCTTGAGTTAGCCTTATATACTACTGATCTGATTGAGACCATAACACGATGTGATCCCCAAGGTTTAGGGAATCTTCTGAATTTTATTCTGTTTGTGTTGTAAAATTTCTGCTCTTTGGAAAAGGAATGAGGTGGCTGCTCAAAAAAGAAAGTTCAGAGAGAATCCATACAGCACCCTTAGCATGTGAAAAGACTGTACAATCCTAACTTAATTTTTTGTGCTTCCTTTGACCTATTTTTTTTTGCTAACTCCTTGATTACTAGCTTATTCAGTTATTTGAGGCTAATTGAAAGCTTAATTGACGGCCTAACATCAAGACAAACATCAGATATTTCATAAAGTTACACAAATATTCACACTTAGGTTACTAATTTTAAGCACTTCCTACTCTAAACTGCATGAGCATGAATTTCATTTGTACCTCTGGTGGATCCGTCTCCAAGTCACTAGAGACCAGCACATGAAATCTCGGCCACAGATGCAACCTCCTCACATACAAACACTTCATGAGCCTCTCAGCCTTAGCGAATCCAGACACCATGCCATGTGGACAATCCGAGAATGCAAATATCGGGATCAAGTGATTATGCGGAGATGACAGTCTTAGTAACCTTGCAATAAACGACTCCGTGGAGGTGTCGGAGAGGCGGTGCACATTGAAAATAAAGAGAGCCGAAATAGAGGCGGGCGGACAGCGGGAGGTGAGCAGATCGGCGATGAGGATGCGAGGCGAGAGGATAAGAGTTCGACCTGAAGTGTAGAGAGAGGCCCGCTGGTGAGATGGAAGGTCGAAGGTGATGGAAAGCGGCGAAAGCGGGGAGAGGGAAGGGAGGAGGGAATCGGGGACGGAAAGTAGGAGAGGCGTGAGATTGGAAGGAAGGAGAGGAATGAGCGAGAGGAGAATGGGAGAGAGAGGGAGTCCAGAGGAGAGAACAGCCAACCCGCCATTGACGTCGTCTAGGAGGTCTGAGATTATCTGCTCCTGGAAAGACAGCATTTTATTTCATTTCTGTCGGAAAATCGGAAAGACAGCATTTTATTTCATTCACGCTCAGCTCCCGGGATATTTACGAATCCGTATCCTCCCTCCCAGTCCCAGGTACCTGACTCAAAGCAAATTGAAACGGTCCAGATTAATTCCATCCGTGTGCCTGTGGGAGTGTTTTGATTTTCGTGCCAGGTTAAAGGAACCGTCTTATCTTAACTGTCTTCAGTCAGCTAACCTGAGATGTTTAGATTGATGTATAAATGGTAGCCGGTATGTATATTTACCGCAACTGATGTCTTTTGCCTTGCTTAAACTGATGTACTTTATTTTGTTACTGTGCTTTGATATTCTCCATATGCTAAACTCTTTGTAGTTCAATTAGAGCTGTAAGAAAAAACTCTATCTCATATTCTCATGGTTAGTTTGAGATCGGTTTTAATCTAGTTCAAACTTGACTTGCTCTAACTCGAGCTCGAACTTGAAGCCCTCAACTCCAAATTATTTTATTAACTCGTTTAATGGCCTTAACCAAATTAAATTGAAGAGAGAGAGAGAGAGACCCAGAAAAGAATGACGGAATCTGAAAAATGATAGTTTTTATTTAAAAAAAGATTGACTATATATATAGTCACCATTCACAGCAACAAAATATCAATCACATGTACTAACAAAACAAATCATATCCTACTGAATCAGAGTATTAGCAGTAACTTCAAAGGAAAAAAAATAACAAAAGAAGAAATCCTATCTCTCTTTCTTTACAATTTTTTTGTTGATCCTCGAATTCTCAGCGCTCTATGCTATTGCTTTTGTATACTCAACTTTTTCTATTTCCATCCTTCTAACAATCAAAATCATCTAAGCTCCCAATCCTACAATTCACTGGGCCCAGTGGCACGCACAACCCTCAAAGAAACTGAATTTTCAAGCACTGACACAGTGACATTGCCCCACACATCAAGTTTTGATGGAAGACGAGATATCTTTTCAGCAATTTCCATATCCTCTGGGAGAACAAAACCAAAGACAGTATATGATCTCTTCCATTCATGGTGGTTGGCAAGGCTGATGAAGAACTCCGGGCCATGTCCCACCCATGCAACTGAGCCTCTTTTTATACCCGGGCAAGCCTCCTTGGGTATCGCCTTGAATAAAATACCATCAGCTTCTAATGTCCCTTGGATTACTGCGTATGGTGGCCCGAACGAAGTCTATGCAATACACAATAGAAAGGAATAATGAAGTTACCAGGAGGAGATAGACCTGCCACTTGGCCTGATTGAAACCCTCAAATTAACCTCAGATTAAGCCCCACAGTAGCCTATTTAACCCTCAAATTAACCTCAGCTGTCTAACTAGATATCAAAACTTGACCAAATTTGGCTAGATTGAAACATGCATATGAAATTTAGTCCCCAGTTAAGCCTATATTTCGATTAAACCTGAGTTGTAATATTATTAATTGGTTAGTTCCTATTTAACCTCAGCTTACCCCAGATAACAATATAAATCAGCAGACAGGCCAAGCTCCCCAGATGAAAGGCTGTTCTCTCTTTCAAAAAGTTGGTAAAAATCTCAATTTAATCCGGGAAGTATTTTCAGTCAAGAGTTCTATATGTTCTTGTCTTTTGCAGTTTTTTTACTTGTTGAAGGGCCAAAGCAAGAGTCATACCATTTGTAGCTGCTATACCGATTCACCACAGTACCAAACCTGACAGGTACAAAATCATAATCCACAATCATAGGAAATAGGAAACTTACACGCCACATATGATCGCCTTTAGAATCCCAAGACTGTCCCCGATCTTCAGCCCTGACAATGCGGCAACCAGCACAAGAGCGCACACCAAGGAGCTCAGTTATGTAAGCCACTGATCGTGGTGCACAATCAGGGAATAGCTGAAAAAAGGCATTTACCATGAGAGAATAGGGATGAAATGAAAATGGCAGTAACGAGGCTTAATTAAGGAATAAAAAAATAATTGGCTTATTTGAGCCTAATTTATTATTATAATTAAAGTCAGATTAAAAGAACATTACATGGAAAAAAAAAAAAACATGATAACTCACAAATACAACTATAAAACCAGGTCGTCCAGCACCAGTTTGCACTTACTGTAGGTCTTAGCACAGGTTAGCCTAGTAACGGTATAATAATGGTACACTGCTGGTTAAGAGTTCAAACCATAGCAAACTGCTACCTTTTATTTGCTTTTGCTTTTTTTGGTTTGTTTTGCAGAGAATTATTACACTCGTATGATTAACAACAAGACAAGTATAGTCAAAGAATGGTAACAGCAGGTCAACAAAAAATATCAAAAGAGTGAATACAAAACCTACTTTGATACGAAGTGTTCCATGACTTGTTTCAAGCCCAAAATAACCCTACATTGAAAGACAACAGTTTAAAGAAAATAAAAGAGAAATAATTAATGTTTATTAGTTGAAATTAATAGCAATCATGTTCGGAGAAGAAAAAAAAAAATACATGAGCAATAATTCTCTACTTATCAAACTGTAGCTAAACATAATGCAACGAAAATGAAATATTCTCAGATTTTGCTTAAAATTAACAGTACCTGGCTTCATAATTTATGCCAACCCTCAGGACTAACTCTTTTATCAGAAAAATAAGGCCATAAATATACACTTTCTGCCTTATCCAAATGAATCCTGAAATTGTAAATAATTGAGATCCTATAATACAAGTACCTCTCCTTTTGCAAAAACAAGGCCAGAAGTCCACATGAAATGATTTCCACTTGACACAATTTCTGGCGATAGTACATCCTTTTGCTTCTTCAACCAGCACTGCAACAAATTAACAGACAAAGCATAATTATAAATTAGTTTAATTTAACAAAGAGCAAGATGGGAACTCTTTATTCATTCTGCTACTATCGTATATACTTTTGCACTAAGTAACTGCTCCTATGGGTGATTAGGACAGAAAAACATTCATCTGTGATACAAAGCGAGTAGAAACTTCAATTTGTATAGAGAAAGTATCTGTGAACACCAAAAATTTGTAGGGAAAACAAACAAACGTATTTTGGAACTTGGTGGACATTATTAAATCTAAATGAGAAGTGATGAAAAAAAGGGCATTTTACACTACTCTCCAAAACCTGAAAAAAATGACAAATGTCTTTTCTACCCCTGATTGCATAATTTGTTGTTCAAAACACAGATAAGCTGCCATATTTGCTTATTCTTTCTCTCTGCACAGATAGGAACCAAAGGAGACAACCGTTTTGATTAATTTCAAAAAAGAAAAAGAAAAAACGTGGCTGCAATCTTTATATGCTTTCCAGATGCACGAGATATCTATAATTGTGCAATGTCAAAGGCCAGATAAGTCATAGCTGGCAAGATATGTCAAAAGATTAAAGAAGCATGCAGTGTGCTTCATTCCTATATCATACCAATTCCAAAGAACACCAGTCAGAAACTGGGCAATCTGGTAATAATTTTTTACCACTTAAAACAGCAAATTGGCAGACCGACTCAATTCAATTGCATGCTATTTTTCCAATGCATAAAGCTTCAAGAAAAAGAAAAAGAAAACAAACCTCTCCAAATTTATCCTTGCACTGATCCTTATCTCCACAAAAGACCCAAGCATTGCACAAGCACTGATCGCCAGGCCCAGTGCAAGCAGCCTTGCACGCACGGCAACACGCCTCGGCTGACTGAAGCCGATGATCTGACCCCCACTTCGTTGCAGAGCCCCATAATTCCAATCCATTCACGCCTCTGCAACACTCGCTTTCGTTCAACCCCTCTTTGAATACTTGGGGACCGATGGAAACTGGAGAGGAGGTAAATGCCGCTGTCGGAGAGGTTCGTATGGAGGAGAAAGAGAAGGCCATGTAGGCAAACAAGCAGATGAATAGCACGCTAATGGAGAGGAGCAAGATCGATCGGCGAGGTTGTCGCGCCATTGCTGGCGAATTAGATGAAACTTAGGGGTTGTATCGGTAACTTCGCTCTTTTCTCCTGATATCGGAGATAAGTTGCAACAATCCAGAGACGACCGTTGACTGTCTAAGAAGAGAGAAGAAACGAGCAATGGTGAAACCGAAACGACGAGGTGGTATGAGAATATGAGACTATGACAATGAGTGCGGTACACTCTACTACGACTACGAGAGATTATTTCTTACGCTCACACCCTTTTCGACTCCTCAACAGGGAGGGACAGATATCCTCCCAGCTACCTGACTCAAGCAAATTGCTACGGCCGGTCCAGATTAATTCTATCGGAGTCAATCTCAATCCGATGCCTATTGAGATTATAGGAGGTTTGTTTTGAAATTCGTGTCATGTTAAATGGGTCATCCGATTGTAATTTGCTTGAGTCAGGTAACCTGAGGTGACGTGAATTCAATAGGGAGCGTCTAACTATTCGCTCATTTCACCCATTAATTCTCCGGTCAGACCGCTCATTAACTGAGGGACCACCGATTATTTGAGAGACCGCCTAATATTTGATAGATTTTACAACTGGCGCGTAAATATAGATACCTATGCGCGCAAGTGTTTTGTAAATCGTCAAAATGAGGAGATTGTTGGCTGTATGCAATCTTCTAATACTTTGTTTTACTAAATTTGTAAAACATACACTAATTGAATTTAACATTTTACACCATTTAGTGAGTTTGCAGGTTCAAAGCTTTGATTACAAGATTTATTGTGAAAGAACCAAAGATAGGTTCAGAGCTTTAATTTCAAGATTTATAATGAAGAACCAAGGTTCATGAAATGCTAAATTACAAAATTCATTTGACGAACCTGAGAAGTCAACAGGACTTTCCAAAGCTATAGATTTGTGTAATAATCAAGTAGTTAAGTAAAGTATATTTGAGGCTTGTTGATTTCTGGAACATCCGCTTTGACCGAAACAAATACATGAAACCAATTAAAAATGACAAGTCAAAAAGTTCCAATTTGGTTTCGTGCAAGACGGATGATATCCGTATGGTTGCTTATCAAGTTTTGTGAGAAAATTGTACTAATCGTTCTAAACGAGCATAAACGCTTAGAACAGTTAATATTAATTTGAATTATTTTGCGGAAACCCTAACTTCAATATTCGTACAGTCCAACCTAAAGGGTTTCTTCCCGTTAGAATGGATCTAGCAAATCTGAACCCTCCCACTATATAAAGAGTTATCATCACTTCAGATTTGCTAAGCTAACCGCCTCTCACATTTGAAAACGCATTTATTGTGCAACACTTGATAGCTTCCATCGTTGAGTGAACTTAAACTTCAATATCTTCTCAACACTCTCAAATCCATTCGACTTATCTTTTAGAAGATATAGTTTAGTGTCTATGATTTAAGTCTAGAGCTTTTACATCCCGCTAGTGTGGTATGCTTGTAGGACGCGAAGGAGTACACTAGCTAGAGCATTTCCACTCACATATATCCATAGCTATGTGACGATCCCAAAGGACTCTCCAGCTCGATCTTTTAGGCTTAACCTGCACACTTGTTAGGCCGTGACTTCCCACCGTTGTTGGGCTCACGTGTCACGTGCTGTGTCCTTTCTTTCTGGGTAATAGGAAAGGGGTGCCGACGAGGTTGCTCTACCCCGGAGACGTAGGCTTTTACGCCGAACTCCGTTATCATCTTACGTGTCAACTGTCTCTAAACTCTACTCTATTTACTTTCCTTGCACACGCTTATTTGACTTGTTAGTTTAGAAGGCTTAACCGAAAAACGTCTAAGAGTCTTTAAGATTTCCTTTTAACCCCCTCTAAGTGCCGTTAGGGATTACAAATAAATCTTTGAAGATATTGCTTAAATATCATATCTTGAAATAAGAACACTGTTTTATTGTTCTAGACGAGAGTTCTTACTTTGTCAATTTAATATCTATACTATTTTTTTCTTTTTTATTAAGCTTGTAGATGTCCTGATATGTTGACGACTATGGTTAAAAAATAAAATTTCGAATTGAATATTAGTCCTCCGATCAAATATTCTCTTTTTTTTATTCTATACATCTTTTTCATATATTTTTTTACGTGTAGAAGTCTAAATTTATCTAGACACGTTCTCATTGACGCTTCTCCAACGCTTTCTGTCTCGTAAAATCTACGCTTCTTCCCCCATTTTTTTCCAAAAACTTTCCTAAATCCTCTTATTTGATTGTCAGATACTCAATTTTCGAATTGGTGCTAATTTCTTTCCATTTTTTATATGTCATTTAAAAAGTTTTTCAATTGATTGATAATTGATTAATCATGTCTTCATTTTATTTTTTTAATATTATTTAAGGAGAATTTGAAGTTCTTAAACAAATAATAACACCTTTTTTTTGTTATGTTGCTTAACGGAGCAACAAGAGAATTTTTTTTTTATTAAAATAAGTTGTATTATTTGTTGTTATATTATAATATTTTATGTTATCATATTATAACTCTTGTTAATGTTATACTAAAATAGACGACTCAGATCTCATTAACCGTCAGATATTGCGCTAAATCTGAATTCTCAAACCAGCACATCTTCTTCTTCTAGCCATTATTTGATACACTGTTAAGTGATTGTTAATCATGGGTCATGTCTAAACTACATAAAAAATATATTTACGCTTATTATTTGACCATGCGTCTATACATAACTAGCCAATTCCATCCAAAAATCTCAAATTTGTTTAAATGAAAAAAACACTACTTTTTCTTGAAAATCCCTAAATTGGCAATATTAGTCTCAATGACACCAGGTTTTCATGAGGACCCTACATTTTCATCAATTATCAAAACAACCCTAAATTGATCTGGGCGATTCTATATTTGCTACAATTTCTTGTAAAAAACTTTTTTCATTTCTTTAATGCAATCGTTGGTGAGCTAATTGCTCACTGACCTTAAAAAAACAATTCTTGGACAAATTAAAGAATAAAAATATTTTTCATATTATATTTAATATGCGACCGCTACATATAATAAATATTTTTGTCATCTATTGTAAATAATTTGTTGCGACAATTTTACCCTTTGGGCAATAAATGATAGATGATAAGAGCAATGGAATCGGCGATTCAAAATGTGAGAACAACAAAACCAAAATTGGCACCATAGAAAATAATTTAGTTGTATGGGTATATAAACAATAATTTCATAATAATCAATGAATGTTCCGGTGGGATAAATGTGATCCTGCAGCTGAATTTATATGGTATATAAACAATAATTCCATAGCAATCAATAAATAAATGTTCAAAACACAAATGAGATTTTTTACATCCATCACACTTCTACTAGCACAGCTCAAACATGGCATAAATAACAGATATACTTTTTCAAAATTTAATACTGTACTTGTATATGATAACTGTTGCTCATGGAGGAACTCAAATTGGTGCCTCGAATTCTTCACTGGTACCCACATCAGTATTAGATTCATCGTCATCAAGCTCTGCTAGCTCATCACCAGATGGATCAGCCTCTTCCTTGGCAGCATTACTAGCAGTTTTCATTGCTTCTTGGATTATTTGCATTATTTCCTCCACACTTTGCATGGTCGAATCCTTATCTTCTTTCGCACTGAAGTTTGTTTTCTCTCCTTCTGCAATTTCTCTCGGGAGGCTTTTCAAAAACCATGGGTGCTTCTTTATCTCTGGAATTGTTATCCTCTGAAATTCATTTTGAAAAAATCAAAATATTAACAAATAAATGGCAAAACGTTTTTGTATAATTACCACATCAGACTTTATTACTACCTAGTTGGGGAAAAGAATACTGAAAGATGACACAAGAAATGGCTTGTATTGCTAACTAACTAAGTTTCTACATGGGCATTAGTGATTAATTGGCTCAACCGTCACCAAGTGGGAAGAGTAACATGTAATATTAGCAGGGCCATTGTTAAAAGGTATAAACTGCATCAGTCAGGTCTAACATCACATTCCCAAAATTTCAGCATTCTAGTTGGAACCAACGTTTTTCCTTTTCTTTCTTTTTTTTAGTATTGGTGCCTACTTAATCTGCTTTTTTAAGCGCGCTATTTGTTCAAAAAGACAGTTTTCAAAGACTTTTATTTCAATACTTTTTTAAACCATAAAACCACAACTAAGATACTTCAGGCTGTATTAGGAAAAAAAAAACAATCAAATTAAAAAGAGGCAGAAAAGTATACCTTAGAAGGATTGGCAACAAAAATTTGTGAGAGAAGCTTCCTGCAATCAGGAGAGATTCGCACATAATCTGGAACCGAGTACTGAATACCTAAAATTCTCTGAAGCATGCACATTTATGTCAACTCAAAGTGCCAAGATGACATAGAATAAAGAAGTGCCTACAGTTAAGAGAAAAGAAAACGCACACTTATAGTCTTTCTGAAGTTTCGCGGATCCTCTGGGTCCTCGAATGGATATGAACCAACCAACATTACATATAAGGTAACACCACATGACCAAACATCTGCTATCTGGTTGAATTAGAAATCACAAAGAGTAGACAGCAGTTAGGGAGATTTCATGAATATTAACATAAATAAAAGCATCAGCTAATGTGGTCATACCTCCGACCCTTATCATCATTAATAAAATTCAGCAAGTTTAATCCGTATATAAACAGCAGATCCTCCAGAGATAATTTAGTTGCAATCTACAGAGAAGAAGTACCTTCCCATCATACTCCTTCCTTGACAGAACTTCTGGTGCTATGTAAGCGGGGGTTCCAACAGTGGATTTTGGCTGAGAGTGTAACAGTGCAGACTGCAATCCATATAAAGCAGTTAACAAGAAAAGCATTAACTTAGACACCCGGTATTGTTTAACATCACAATAAGGCAATCAGAATAATAAAAACATATATCATGACCACTTCTTGTGAATGGTTTGAGCATAAGCACGTTCTAGTTTAGCTTGACAAAAGAAAGGATTGCTGCACTGACCGACGCCGTCAGCACCAGTACGAAGCAGGGTTTGCATAGTTTAGGGTGAAAATAAGGTAGATCGTGATTAAGCGGAGAGTAACTAGAACTAAATGCATCTTGATGATTAAATCGAGTTCAACTGAGACTTACACTGCACATTCTGGTTAGTCAATGACGCACTGGCCTGGAAAAGAACCAGCCATACCTGATACCATTTTGGTAGCAATTTGGACATTAATCAACATTAATTCTGGGACTATATTGCCGTACTATTTATAATTGAGTCTATGGATTTCTGCATGTTAATTGCGGTTGTCGTTCTTGCAAACCATTGACCAGAATACATCACCTACCTCGAGCTATCCAAAATACATTACCTTGGAGTATCCAAAATCACAGATTTTCAGTCGTGGTGTGGGGCTCCCATCCAAGAGTGTGTTTTCAAGCTTAAGATCACGGTGACAAATTTCCTACATTAGTAAAAAGAAGAAGATGAAAATTTTGGTTTTGTTTTTTCCAATCTTCTATGTTCAATTATTTGAGAAGAATTATGCATGCGCTGAAAATAAAAGGTTCTGTAGACCATACCATAGAATGGCAGTAGCTGACTCCTGATATTAGCTGCTGAAAGAAAAATCTTGCCTGTTGAAAACAATATTGAATTTATCAACAAATGTATAGTGTCAACGAAATTATAGGAAGAATTGAACAATAAATTTAAAGGAAGTTGAAATTTAGTGTAGAAGATAAAAGAAGTTAATTGACCTCATCTTCACTAAATCTGCCAGCAGAGCAAATTCTCTCAAAGAGCTCACCACCGGCAGCATATTCCATTATAATAGCCAGGTGAGTTGGAGTTACCAGTATCTGGATTCATCCGAGCAGGGTAAAATTATCAAAATAGGGAAAAAAAAGGAATAAGAAGAGGCGAAACTACTTATATAGGCCGGGATATGAAGTTTGGTCTTGTTCTTGTTTATTCCGTGTGATGATTTGTATTGAAAACTAATTGTTTTTATAATTAACAAAAGAATTCATTTTCAATTTAAATACTTTTGATTTTTTTGATAACTTTTCTAATCAATAATATAAAATTATTGTGGATGTCCCATGTACTATAATCGGGTAATTGTATTGTTATCAGAACGGATTCGGATTCGGATTGGGTGGCTACATTAAAAAATTTATTCAATAAGAGTACCCATAACTAAACCAGATACATTTTTTTACTATTTCTACCCATTTTGACCGGGTCCGGATTGGATCCATTTGGGATCTGATCGGGACTGGATAATTGGTAAAAGTAGCACCTCTATATGGTACTTGACCCCTGCATAGGACTATTGACCCCACCATGTATCTAGTATAAATTCAATTGCAAACAGATAATCTTTGGATTGCAGACTAAACAGGTTAATCATACGGTCGAACTCTTCATGTTGTTTATAAGGGTCGTTTGAGAATTTTTTGTTGCGAAAATGCAAAAAGTTTTTCCAAACTTGCAACATGCATGGTCAGGAGCTTTTCTTTAATCTTTTCAATGCTTCTTATAAGAAAACATTAGCCATTTAAGTGAGTACTTATGAGAAGATATTGGTTATTTCTCATTCAATTAGAAGATGCAAGTATTAATTGCTAGTGAAATAATGTATTGCCAATCATTCCCAGGTGCTAAAAGGCTTCAAAATGTGACTCCACTGTAAATTGTATTGACAACAAAAGTTTAAATTCACCTTAGAATAGCATAAATTGGCATAGTTTCTGGTACAAAAAGGAAATTACCTCCTTAAATCGGATAATATTTGGATGCCTCAGGGACCTATGATTAATTATCTCCCTCTGAACGTTCTCATCAATCTATAAATAGAATTACCAAAAACAATAAGTTCCAATTTTGTAAACCCCAAAACTAAAAATAAATAAATAATATACTATAGAATTACTTGAATCGGAATTCTACTGTATTACATAAAAAAAACACCCATGAGGAACAAAAAAAATACCTTCTTGCCTCTCTCTATGTACTTAACAGCGACGAGCTCCTTAGTTTTCTTATCCCGCGCCAGCCTCGCCACACCAAAATTCCCGACACCCAGCTCCTTTAATGCCTCGTACCTCTCCTCCATCGAAAAACCTCGAAAGAATACTGTAATAGATCAGTTCTTAAGTGGAGTTCTTTAGTGCATAGGTTCCGTATGCGATATCTCAAACCATAAATATCGGAGCATTTGTCGGGGAGAAACACGATAGTTTGAAGTCAGAGCGCATACGACAGATATAGATACCAGTGGCGCGCTCTCATAGGCTGGGTTTTGGTGTGATGACACGCGTTTAAGTGGCGGTTCATGAGATAACGATTATCGTAATTGTTTTAAATTCGATGGTCACTGTTAGTAAAAGACGATGATGTGAATGGAGCCGGTCTGCCTAATTTTTCTGTATCCTTGTGTGTAGCGACTCATTTAGAAGACTACTTCCAATTGGATTCCTGATGCAGTGATCCGCTTCGTTCTTGTAAAAGACAAAGTCGCTACAGAGTATTAGAGATGTACAACGGAGGGTTGCTTTCGCTTCACCGAAGTTGGCACACCCACTGTTGCGATGCTTCGCTTACCGAGTCTGTATCGTCTCAGGTATCTGAGGTGTAATTTATATAATTAAATAAACGGTGCAGGTTAATTTCAGTCCGGCCAAACTTAATCATGTCCCTATCAAAATCATGAGAGCAGCTTGGGTCCGATGCCCATCGGACTCAAAGTGGGTTCGATGGGCTCGATAACCGTCCGATCTGCTTTAAGATTCACATCAGAACTTTCGCGTCTGCTTTAATATTCGTGCGCACTAATCTTAAAGCAGATCGGACGGTCATCGAGCCCATCGGACCAAGCTGCTCTCCAAAATCATAGGGGTCATGCTTTGAGATTCGTATCAAGTTAAAAGAACAGTTCAGATTCTTATTGTCTATTGAAAAAGCACACAAGCTCATCTTTTAATTCATTTAAGCCATTGGTGAGAGCAAAATAGGAATGCTTCATGAATTGTGCGATATATGATTGCAACACAGATGGGACACTGCAAATCATAAATCATTTGAATATTAATTGGCAAATCAGAAGTCATTTGGATATTCATTAGATTAATCAAATATGAATTCATTAAATCTTTTCAATTTTTAAAATGCAAAATTATCGAAGTTTATTCTTACCTGGCAGTTACCTCCAATGAAATATGTTATTTTATTTTTGGAATAATAAATTATATCCGCTGATTTGAATATGTTACTGGTAACCGAAAGTACGTATCCGAAACGGATTCAACACGGCGCCTCGATATAAGTGCAATTATTTTATATTAGAAATATTAAAATAAATCATCTGTAAAGATATGGTAGTACTGTAGTAGCACACTAGCACCCAACTGCTTGGGTCCGATGGGTTATGGACCGTCCGATCCACTTTAAGATTCCTGCACACTAATTTTAAAGCAGGTCAAAAGTTGCGGGCGCGAATTTTAAAGCAGATCGGACGGTCATCGAACCCATCGACCTCACTTTGAGTCCGATGAGCATCGGACCCAAACTGTTCCCCACTAGCACCCAACTCCAATGAACTTTTCTTTTTATTATGAACTCCAATGAATTGTATTCTTCCTAACTGCTGACACTTGTAATCTTGGACAATGCCTGGGCTATCTTTTAATCATTCAATGAACCAATCATATTAAACAAAAATATATATTATCTACATACTAATTGAATAAAGTCATTTTCATATTTTTATCCGTCTATACCTGCTAATTTTACATGTTTATTGACTTGAAATGACTTCTATAATTAATCAAGAGAATATATATTATATATGTAATATGCAGTAAAGCCTATAATATTTTTTTCAAAATATTAGATATATATTATAAATGTGTCCACAATTAAGAAAAATATAATATGTGTGTAATTTGTTGTGAATGCATTATTATAGTTTTTATTTGTGTAAAACTTGTATCTTCTTTGAAATAGCTCTATTAATTATTTTCTACAAGTATTCAATAATATTGTTCGTATAACTACTGATTTAGATACTTAATCACTTAAATTGACTCTATAATTAACATCCCTGCTATCTAGGATTTTAATCTAATAATTATTCATCTTTCTTAGAGAGCAAAACCTTGTCTCTCTCTCATTTTGATCTCTCATGTGTTGAGAACACCACAAATTCACACTCAAGATATAGTTCTATTGGAGAATAGAGATTAAGAAGCGACTAAAATAGTACTCTCTAGCAAAAGGAAACTTCAGTTTCTAATTAATTTCTTGGTGGATACCGTAGAGGGCTTCTACTTTGAAGTCTCAACTTGGTGCAGGACATTCTTGGAGAATTTCAACAAACGAAGGTATCCAAGAGATCTAGAAGATAATACGACTTCTCTCTACTTATCAAATTGACATTTGATAGAGGTATATCCAAATCTTTTTTTGTAGATAGATTTATGATGGATGAATGAGAAGATAATTATTTGTACTTAAGAATTGCTTGAGTAAAATTAGCATAATTAAATAAATCCATGGATACTTGAAAAGGATTAAAATTTTTAATTTTACCACTTTAACTCATCTTGAAATCCTTCAGAAACTATTTCTTTTCAGCTCGAACAAATTTTCCTAACCCTCAGATAATTTTATTTAGCCTTTTAAATTTTAATAACGCTTAATGTATTTATCGACATGGAATAAATATTTTATTATCAATTGGATAATTTTCTTAACCTAAATAAAAAATAAGGGCTGGAACAATGCATTTCTCAATTCAAAACATGCAATTTTATGTCAATTCAGACTATAAATATGATTTTACACACAAAATAAAATCTTTTGGTAAAGTCGATTATTTTTATCGCAAAAATATTATTTCGAGAATTTAAACAAACTTAAGTGCATCTTTAAGTAAGAAATAATTTTTTTTTTACTTGAAGTAGAGTATGACCAATTCATTGATACTTAATTAAAAGAAGCATTTCTTACTTAATCAAATTATTTTAGCGAGAAATATGACTTCTTTTATCACAATTTAATCGAAATAAAATGTTTTCAGTACAATAATACGATTTTGGGTTTGAAAATTTTCATGAATGCAATTTATAATATAAAATATTTTTTCAAGCTTAATTGAATAATGTTGCGTACAAATTCAACTTTAAGCTAGACAATAAATGATACTAACTGAAAAAATTGAACCGTGAAGCATACCTTTTTTTTTTGCAGAGGTATGAAAATTAGAATTCACATCACCCCTGGTACCGTAATAGGGAATCTTTTACAATTACTTGATCTGGACCGTTCTTTTTAACTTGGCACAAATCTCAAAGCCCAATAATTATGCCCCCTCCGTCAGCCCGAATCCCAAAGTAGCTGGGAGTTAATCTCAAACCGTAAAGTGAAGGGAATCTTTTACGGTACTGGGAGGATATTTGCCCTGAAAATTAGAGCATCTACAATGGTAATTTCTTTTAAATTGCTAATCTGATGTGTCAATTGCTAATATAATTATTGGGTTGTCGGACAATTTTAAAAAAAACAAATTTGCTTATAAAGCAAACGATTTCTTTTGGACATGTTGGTACTCTCTCTCTTTCCTATTGGCTCTAACTCCTTCATTCTCTTTCCTATTGGCTCTGACCCAATTTCTGGGATGGAGGGGTTAAGAAATTAAAATGAACTTAATTTTTAAATAATGCTTTACAGCTGTTTTTAATTTTTTACGGATTGCTGGGTTGGAGATGCTCTTACATCATGAATTTATCATTGATTTTATAACTTGTGTTTGGTGCATGTGTATTATTCGTTTTCAAGATTGTACAATTTTGGATGTCTGCGACACTGAAATCATATATTCTTTTGAAATTACTCTAATAATAATTTGTGTTGGTTTTAGATATTATTCGACACAAAAGTATATTTTTTTGGTGATTAAAACACTTTAAATGTGTCAATTGTTATTAGAGCCGTTGTAAATGTATTATAGCCGTTTTTGTTCAAGTAAAACTTTATATATATTCTTTCACAATTGTTTTAATAAATATTTTTTATGATTTCATCACTTCAAATTCCTCAAAAAATATTTATTATGGATGCAATCTCCAGTTAATTCTATACTAATTTGATAAAAAATTTGATATATCCATTCCAAGTTGCCCTAATAACAATTAAGTTGCATAAACTTTAGATATTATTTGAAGTATAAAGTCTATCTTGGTCATTTAATTATATTAAATGTATTCAAAATTAAACGAAAACATCTAAAATGCATGTAATATGCTATAAATGCATTCGAAATTGCTCGATAATTATTTGTGCAAGTTTTTGATATTATTTGAAGCACAATCGTCATTGTTGGTGATTTCAAGAATATCTGATTGCACTAAATTTGTTGAATTGACAACAAATTTTGTTTGTGTAAAACTAGACATACTCTTTCCAAATTGATCTAACGATTTCTGGTGCAAGTATTTACTAATATTGGGGCAAGCGCATCTGCTAAAATTCGAGACCGGTAACAGTAATCCTAAAATTTCCGTAATCTGAATCCAGCCGTTGACTGTTCCGAGATACGTGCAAGAAAAAACTAGCTGTTTCGAGATGCGTCTCGGAAAAAATTCGATGGCTAGATTCAGATTGCAGGAATTTCAGAATTACTGTTCATAGGTTTCAGAATTTCAGCTGATCCGAATCCAATATTGGAATATAAATTGTCAATTTTTGCGGGTTAATCACTTGAAATGACTCCAAAGTAAATTTAAAAACATCTACTGTGCATTTAATTTCAGTTAACGTTGTACTAAAGCTATTTTTGACGTAAAAAGACATTTTTTTTTAAATTGCTCGAATAATATTTTGTGCAATGATTTGAATTTGTATCACTCATGTAAATCAATTTTTCAAAGATTTAAATTTGTTGTCTGAAATCAATCTAATAAATTTTTTACTTATTAAAGAGTTTGGTATTCTCAAGAATATCTTACTCAAATCATTGAACAGAAACGTGTTTCAAGAATAATTATATGAATCTCCCTTTTGAGTCTCTCCAAAATCCCCGCAACAACCTTCCTTTAATGATATATTATGGTTCTCCTCTCTCAGTTTTCGCACTCGTCCCCGCGTCAACTTTCATAGGTATAAATACTTGAAAAATAAAATATTAATACTTTGATGGGTAACTTGATATGATCTTTCCTCCTTTCCAGTCCCCCAATGGTCTCCGCGTCAACGTTCCTCTAATGAAGTAGTGGGGACTCCGTATCTCTGCATCAACCTTCCCCAATCGTCCCTGCGTCAACCTTCCTCTAACAAAAAAAGTTAACCTCATATGTATAAATACTTCAGTGCATGGGTATAAATATTTGAAAAATAAGATATTAATACTTGAAATATAAGATATTAATACTTTGATGTGTAACTTGATATGATCAAACGTCTGAAGATTAAACTTTGTACAATGTGTTTGTGTAAATATTTTAGTTCATAGGTATAAATACTTGCAATACTTGATATTAATACTTTCAGACGTCATCCAGCGCCATATGTAAAAAAATTCAAGTTTTGCAGTCCTACAGAATAGTTATGAGAATATTAATACTTTTATAATCGTGTACGGTCCCTTTCATGTAGTTTGAGTCGTCCCCCAAGTATTTATGGTCTGGTGATGTTTGGGAGATTTGATTGGGAGAGACAATTATTTACATAACAATTGTTTACCTCATAGGTATAAATATTTCTGTGCATAGCGTTAAATAGTTGAGAATATATAGCAATATTAATATTTTTAAAAAGTTTCCACTAATGGAGTTTTATGGCCCACCCAGATAGTTATGATGCGGGAATTTTACAAAAATTTTAGTACGAATACTGTTATCAACTTCTGTTTAATAATAGAAACACTTGCGCTGACTTTTCATCTTCCATTGCAAATTCAACGTGATAATTTTTTTCTTTCAGTTTTTGAGATGTTGAAAATTTTATAAACAACAATTTTTCTTTACAAATAGTAAGTTTGAAACAAAATTAATTTTTGAAATGTACAATATATTTTTTTTATTTCTGGACGTTAAAATAGTTAAAATAAATTAAACTAGTACAATGCTTTTAAAATTGGTTTGAAGTTAATTTTATGGATGCAATGCTACTGCTGAGCAAGGTGGGTCCTGATTTATAAAGTAATTCAAAATTTGAGTTTGGATCCGAACAAAAGTAAAGAGCTTCCAAACTGCCGAAATTTTTATTAATAGAAAAAAAAATAAAAAAAATATCGATAATGAGGAAGCATTTCGTGAAAATTTGATTTGTAAGAAAAAAGTGATAGTCCATAACGTCCAGAGGACGTTACAGACCATTACGGCCAGCTTAACGAAATCAAGTTGCCGCTGATTAACCGAAATAAAATCTAGAGTTGGCCGTTACTGTCTATCACGGCCAGATAAATTTTGAAAAAAAAAATTCTAACCTTTGTTGTCTATCACGGCCAGAGTTGAAAACTTTTTCGCTCCGCTTCAACCCTTTCTCCTTCGCTCTTTCTCTTTCTTTCTCTCCTGATTTTACTTGGTGGAAGAGATAGGAATCGGATTGGGCTTTACATACATAGATAGTAAAACACAAAAGTGAATCTGATAAGGCTAGCGAGGACTTTAGAGTTATAAATGACAAAACATGGATATCTTGCGATTATTTAGAATGATAAATAAAATATATAATTTTAGTGTTTTTAAAGTAATGAATTCTGACCGTTGTTTTCAACTCTGGCTGTGATAGAAAACAACGGCCAGAATTTTTTTTTTTTTTCTCAAAATTTCTCTAGCCGTGATAGACAACAACGATATGCTTTAATTGTCAATCTCCTAAATTGTAAATCTGCTAATCGGACAGCGATAGTCCATAACGTCCTCTGAACATTATGGAGTATAACGTTTTTTCTATATATCGAAATTTCACGAAATCGTTTTTCATTGACGACATTTTTTTATTTATATTCCTATTAATAAAAAGTTCGATCCAAACTGGCGCGTGTCAGTATTACATTAAAAAAGTCTGGCCAAGTTCCTAACAACACCAGAAATAAATCTGCAGTTATTCCAATCTTGTTATTCTGATCCTAACCGTTGACAACAAAAATTCGAGCATGAAAACCTTTTTCCCTTGAGGTTCATACATGAAAAAGTTTGAACGGTTGGGATTAAAATAATAGGTCCTGTGATCCCTTTGGAATAACAGCAGATTTATATCCGACAAAACCGACCAACCCTTGGCCGAGTGTGTATTCTCTGAGATATCTCAACTTTTGCGTGACCGACGTGGCTATTGGGGGATACCGCAGGGGCCAGTAATTATTATTTATGCTTTGAGATTCGTGCAGGATGTATTTGAACGGTTGAGATATTCCTAGAAAACACTCAAACTCTGAGATATCTGAGAGGATGCGAAGTCCCCTTGGCCCAGGACCTTCCTCCTCTTCGGCTCTTCCTCTTCCTGGACCACTAATAGACGCACCTCCGACTTGTCGATCTCCTGTGTGCTAAAATGGAAATTATCTAAAAAAGAAAGATTAACACGACAAAGCCCAAAATAACAAAGATCCCTCTCTTTCCTAGAACCAGAGGGATCTATCCTAGTCCCTAGATTTATTTATTCAGTGATTTGATTTGTGCGGTAAGAGCAGGTATTTATCGTCCAGTGCAGCCTGTCAAGTGGGTCCATGGGTTGCTTCGCTTCCAAGAATCAAAAGCAATTCCTTGGCTACGAGGATCCCGTCCAGCTCGCCTCTCAGACTGCTTGTAAGTTCACAAACTTCATTTCTGTCTCCTAATCACTATCTATCGTCACCTGATATTAATCAAGTCAATTACATCTATTGGTTCGAATTGTTTTAATGCAATTGTCAAGGGACAAGGGTATTGGAGTTGGGCAATGATATAAGAAAGAGGGCCAATTTCATCGGGTTATTTATGGTCTTGGTTTATTCAAGTAATTCATGTTCTAAGCTCCGGCAATTGGAGGTCTATAGTATAATAAATTGCTCTGACTAGATTGATGAGCAGCACGGACTTGACCTTTTGCATGTTTGGTTGTTCTATTTGCTTGACAAATCTTCTTTCCTAATTGTATGATTTGTAGTTAGCGTAAGTGAGGTAGAGGCACTTTTTGAGTTGTTCAGAAGTATTAGCAGTTCTATTATAGATGATGGTCTTATAAGCAAGGTACTTATTTTGATCATTTGCTTCTCTTGTATATTTATTTTTTACTATTATGGTGTCATTACTAGTATAATTTTAGTTTGAGAGTTTTTTCCAATAATGGCAAAAACTTCCTCACCTGAATATATTCAAACTTCCCGAAAATAGCCCCTATGTTTGCTTTCAGAGAGAAATGTCCATGTATTACCAGATAGTGAAAGAAAAATAGTAAATGATATAATTTTGTTCTTTGTAGGGGTATATGTTTGGCTTTACAGGGTGTCAGGGTTGTTTACTTTGAGGATACAAAAGCTCTATTCTTTTTTTTTTCTGAGAGAAAAAAATGCTCTATTTTAATATCTTTCAAATGCCTATTTGCAGGAGGAGTTTCATCTTGCACTGTTCAAGGACAAGAAAAAAGATAATCTCTTCGCAAATAGGGTTAGTTTTGAGATTCTGTTTTTACCCTTTTCTTTTGCAAATTTCATATTGCATGGCTTTGATCTTATTTAGTTTTGGGGGCAAAATTAAATTCACCATGCCTCATTTGTCAAATCTGCATTCATTAACATTCTCTGTCTAGGCATTTTTTATTCTTTTCCTTATAAAAGTTGTTTTAAACGTAGTGATAAAATATCTTCAGAAAGTTTCTATTGATTTTAAAATAACTGCAGGTATTCACCTTATTTGATGTGAAGCAAAAGGGCAATATTGATTTTGGTGACTTTGTTCGTTCCCTAAATGTATTCCATCCAAATGCTGCTCAAGATGATAAAATTGACTGTGAGTTCTTATTTTGTTTATTTGTTTGTTTCTTTATTTGGTTGGGGACTTCTGTGTGTGGGCAAAGGGTAGTGGTAAAAAATGCCATCAGTAGTTAGGGGATCCAAATCTGCTCCTATTCTTGATAATAGGAGCACCCTCCTCTTCCCCTTTTCTCTCTATCTCTCTCTTCAAAAACAACAGAGAATGGGGTCCGCTATCCTAAAAAAGTGGAGTCCACTGGGGTTATTGAAGCCTAAGTCTTCTCTATAAACACTGATCTATATAAGCACCTGGTTCATCTATATATGCACCTAAAAAAAAGGAGGGTGCTCCTTTTCTCAAGAAAAGGAGCAGATTTGGATCCAGTAGTTAGGTACCATGTGAAAAGTTCAGTTGTTCAAAATTGTCTTTGCTCAATTGTGCATGTTTTTTCTTTCTTTTGCTAAATATTTGCAATTATTCAGTTTCATTCAGGCTATATGATCTTGACGGGAATGGCTTCATTGATCGAAATGAGGTGAGCTTTACTTAATGATTTGAATTTCATTTTTCTTGAACTACATTCCAATATGATATTAAATAAGAAGGAATGAGTTCACACGTATCTTTCAATCTCCTTTATCCTATAAATTGCACCTGATCATTGCAGATTAAGTTACAATAATACAACTTCTAGTGGTAGGAACAAGATAGCAATCATTAATTAGTGGTCTCACTTTGTCATGTGACAACATAGTTTGGCCACGTTTTGGAATGAGGCTATCTTAGAAAAGTGGGGTAGGAGCAATTAGGATTTCTTTGGCTTTATTATGGGGACTTGTCAACAACCTGTCTTCTGGCTATTAAACTTAAATTAAAAAAAAAAAAAGATAAATGATCCCTGCACCTGCTGAGAATTATCCTCACAATCTTAACCCTATTAGCTTCGAACTTCGCTAGAGTTGCATGTTTTGAACTTATAGAATCTTTTGTACTGTTAAAATTAACAAATCAAAGAATTATTCAAGTTTATTTGGGAAATGTTAATGTGTTCTTCTTTTCACTGGGAGGTGTTTGTTTACTAAAATTCTAGCAACTAGGGGGAATTTTCTGGGAGTTCACCAATCTGTCTCCTGTCAGAAGTTGCTCACTTTGCTTTGGTATCTCTCCTGTAAGCCAATGGAAAGATCAATCATTCATTTTTCTTTTAAAAAACAAAGGGTAGGTCCACATGAGCATCCATGTTAGCATTATGGTAGTTTTCTGGGGTGTAGTGACAGAAGTGGAACAGATGGTAGGTACAGTACTTGAAAATAACAGATCTAAATTCAGCCACATATTTTTGACATGTGCCAAAGTGTAGTGCCTTCCAAAGATACTTACCTAGAAAATATAGATCTTGCAAATTAGAGTTAATGTAAATACTGTCTTGAAGTAGTTCTTTTTCTATCCAGAAAGAATGGCTTTCAATGAAGTCCCAAAATTTTTTTGGGACATGCTGAATCATTAATGGTCCTTGGATGCAGGTCAAACAGATGCTGAATGTTCTTCTAAATGAATCTGACATGCACTTAGCAACTGAAACAGTTGATTTAATTATCGACAAGGTTTGTATTGTTTTTATGTTTCAACTGTACCACAGCACCAGGTTCTTCAATTGAGCAATATACACCAATATCACCCGACTTTCTTAGTAAGGCTTCAACTGTTCAATAATTATTAGGTAAATCTAACTTAATAAGCTTCCATTGCCCTTGATCGACCACCAAACTAATATCATTTTACACTGAATTTTGCAATTGCATCCTACATATGTTCCACCGCCCTTGTATCAATCAAAACGTTTTGCACCAGGACTTGCAATTGACCAAATTGACCAAAAAATAGTTCCAAGTGTACCATCATTCATGCAATCAAAAGTGCAAATTTGGTAGACAAAATATAATGAATATATCAAGGTATGCTGATTTGGGCAGTTGCACCTTTCATTGCCCCAATTAGGCCAATTAATTTACCCTTGTGCAATTAAGAACCCACTGAGAAGAAAAAAAAGACAGCATTAACATAGGTCCAATGCCGAAACCAAACATGAGCACAGTTTTCCTGAACTAGGAATGTTAAGCCTTCACTGTAATACTAGGATTCCGAATACTGATTTTTGTAGTGGTGAATAGACATTCTCAGAGGCAGATGCGAATCATGATGGGAAAATAGACAGGGAAGAGTGGAAGACATTTGTGACTCGTAATCCTGCTATGCTGAAAATCATGACTCTTCCCTATCTCAGGTGAGTCTCACAAGAATAAGATTAGTAGGATTTGGTGAGAATATTGGGCTGATTTGGTTTAATTGGGCATCTTGGTTGTGGTATGTTGAGGAAATTAAGATACAGTTATCTTCATTCCCTATTATGCCCTGTCCAGAATAATTCTTAAGAATAAACTTATTCCATGTTTCTCGTGGAATTAGATTTTCTTACTTGACACGATAATGGAAGTACCATCCAAAAAGAGAGGAAAATACTAAATTTCTCATCAAATTATATCTGTGCTTATTCCCCATTTTGCTGTAGCTGGTTCTTCTCTCTTTCTCTCTCAGTTACATTATTGCATTAAAAAGAGTCAAGGTTACCAAATATGAAAAGGAAGGAAGTGTCAATTACTGCTTTATGCTACAACTAGATGTTCTGCTTGGAGTGGCTATTCCCAAGTTGTTCTCCCTTCAAATTAGCTTCTCTTTAAGAGGTAACCCATTTTTTTTTTTCAATTAATGTGCAGGGATATTACAACAACATTTCCAAGTTTCGTTTTTAACTCAGAGGTTGAGGACATTGCCACTTAACAGAAAGATTGTGCAACTGAAGTACTAGAAATGCAAGTCAGATTTCGACGATGTATATTTGCTATTTTTTGGGAAGTATCTTTTGGATGTGAATAGAATAGTTCCAGATTTTTTGGCATCTGCATTTGCAGTAGTATGGAGATTATTGGATGGTGGCTGTTAGATTAGGAGACCATCCATTTCAGATAGGATTGTTTTAATGGGGACTGACATTTCGTTGT
This sequence comes from Carex myosuroides, assembly GCA_028015225.1. Classification (NCBI taxonomy): domain Eukaryota; kingdom Viridiplantae; phylum Streptophyta; class Magnoliopsida; order Poales; family Cyperaceae; genus Carex; species Carex myosuroides. The sequence continues at coordinate 17,709,902 of CM051471.1, read as the reverse complement.
TAAAATTATGTTGAACACAGACAGGAAGGGTTAGTCGCGATTTTGATCATCTGATTTGATATGGATGACTCATATCTGCAGGAGACTATCCAATGTAATTCATATTTTTGATCATCTGATTTGGTATGACTTTATAGAGACATTGAAGTAAATGGTTTATGGCCATATGGGGCATTGATTCAAATTGTAACCTCTTCATATCTGAAATAATAAAAAAACACATCAATATAGGACGCAGTCTTTTTTAGGCTTATTTTCCTTTTATAGTTTCTGGATTGTATTTTGATTCAAATAAAGTTGGAACAAACAAGTTTGTCCTAACAAGTTATATACATGCATGATGCATCTCATCTAAATAAGTAGGGATACATTAAACAATATGCCTCTATAAATAAAAGGCTACCTGTTATGCGTTAATACAAAAAGTGTGACAAAATTGTTGCAGACTTGTGTAGAAATAAAATTGGAGCACATTTATTTGGGCTATCTAGATATAGTGCGGCCCATTTATGGCCCATCTCAAAATGTAAAAAAACGGTCCAAGGTGCAAAGAAAAGACCGACATTCTTATTATAGGCCGTACCAGAATCAAAATTGGACCTTTCCATCTCAACTCTCAAGTCTCAAGCCTCAGCATATTTTTTATTTTTAGAGTAAACTTGGGTAAAGCTTTTTAACACAGCAGTTTTAACTTCATGCGATGCGCGAGTGCGAACCATCAACATGTTTTTCTGTAAATCATATACTGCATGAGCAAAAACTGCTCTTTCAACCATTTTTTAGCCAAGCAGCCCAAAAGGTTTTGGGCGCCGCAAGAAATCATGAAGAAAAAACAATCAAGGATTCAATTCAAGGACTATAATTTTCAATTGAAGCCCTATGTTTGTGTATATTGGTAAATAACCCAAATCTCCCTCTCTCTCTCTCTCCGCCTGTCTTCCCCTCGTGCTCTTTCTCGATCCCACCTAAAAAATCTTCTCTCCTCCCTCTCTCCCCATTATCTCAACAAACCCTAGACTTCAATCCATCATTTTATTCATCTAAAGCTAAGCTTCGGACTTCCTCTCTCCTTCCATGGCGCATCTACTGGATTAAGCTGAGATTGAGCCAGTCGTGATCTATCTCGATCGATAGCGCGCGCGAGAGGGAGAGAGAGAGAGAGAGATGTACAACAAGGATCGAGGATACGTCGTTTCGAAAGGGGAGGTTGCGGGAAGCTTAGATCGGAAGAGAATAAACGAGGCGCTTGACAAGCACCTCGAGAAATCCTCACCATCCACTTCACGCGGATTCAACGGGAAGGACAAGGACCGCCTCGTCGTGCCCTCCACGTCATCAGGGAAGCAAGCTCAGGACCCCCGGAAGAACAAGGCTTCAGATGGTATGATTTTCTCGACCCAGATTTCTTTTTGCTTATTCTGTTTCTTTATTTTATGATTTTTGTTGGAATATAGAGTTTCATAGATTGTTTGAATAGATTTAGTTTCCAGGACATGTTTGTTGCTAAGAAGCATATTTAGGAAATATGATTTATTTATGTATGATATGCCCCTCTAATTGAAGTGACGTTCTTATAACATCTCTGGGGAAGGGTTAGTAACCTATCACTTCAAAATTTAGTTTCTAATGAGTTCTGTTTTATATTTCTTGCTGCTAAAATTACAGGGTTTAAGTTTTTAATTCACATTATACTCTATGAATAAGTTGTGACTGAACTTTTAATCAAGCCATCTGTTGTCAATTGCTCAGTTCAGTACATGTCATTTTTGCACAAACTTTAGATGTGCTCTACTTCCCAAACCACATTATTAATTCTTGTTGGCTTAAAAAAGGTGTATTTTTTTACTTGATGTATAGACTCGGCTAAAGTTCCTTGCTTTCACTCTTTATATGGTTTAAATGTTTTAGAATTTTTGTTTGTCCTTTAGACAAGTGTAACAAAACTACCCATAGCTCTAGGTAGATTCTATGTCTTTCTCTCTCATGATCATCATGTGATTTTTTTTGGGAAGATTGTCTTTCTATTTCATGTACATTATGTGAAGCATACTATTATGCTAATTTTTGCAGTACATTATACTTTGTATGATCTATCTTGGAGCTTTCTCAATATTAAATTATATTAAAGTGTTACTTGTATGATCTCTTGGAACTACCGTGTCGCAACTTGTACGGTACGGTATGTCTTATATATGCTATTCTTAAGCCTCGCTGTAATTATGTCATTTAATTGAGAGCATCACTGCTATGAGAGCAAACTTGTTTATTGAAATCTGCTCTAGCAGCTCAATAATCCTTCAATCTCCAGTTTTTGTTGCGACAAGGTACTGGTTTGGTAAGGTATTCATAGTGATGTTTCTGGGAATTTTTCTCTTCTTTTTTTTGGGGTTGGGATTGAAGCATTTATCTGCAGAAATTGAAATGACAAAAGAATACTGGGGGTTGCTATTGAATATGTAATTAACTGTGTTAACATTTCACTTTGCCCATTGACATTAAAAAAAACTGTGTAAATATCGCAGAGGAGTCGGACACAGACAGTGAGGAGTCTGATGTGAGCGGGTATGACGGGGAGGACACTTCATGGATATCATGGTTTTGCAACCTAAGAGGTAACGAATTCTTTTGCGAGGTTGACGACGAGTACATTCAGGACGACTTCAACCTCTGTGGCCTTAGCAACCAGGTCCCCTACTACGATTATGCCCTCGATCTCATCCTTGACATCGAGTCCTCCCATGGTAATTACTTCTTATAGCATAAGTTGTTTTAAATGAGCGATTATATTAACTTAATTTCATTGTAACGAGAGATTATTTCGGAAGTAGCTATGTTCTTTTTAGACTGAATGAAATGAATAACAATCTTGGTGGAAGGAGCGCGAGTCTTTTGGTCCATATATCTTAATAGTTAAATAATCACTTATTCCATTATAGTGCTGACTGGACTTCTCTCCATTTTTTTCATCAAAAGATGATGACGAGGATAGAATTCCTATTGAGTTGTGAAGTTTTTATGGACCAAAATGGGAGGCTCTGAAGCTCCAACTATAAAAATGGGAAACAAGTGACACTTTGGATCATTTGTGTAGTTCAATGCAATCAAATTTATAATGAAGAGTCGTGACTGGTGAACTGATTGATTTTAAGAACGTTGCAGGTGACATGTTCACGGAGGAACAAAATGAGCTGGTGGAATCAGCTGCAGAGATGCTCTATGGCCTTATCCATGTACGCTACATCCTTACTAGCAAGGGCATGACTGCTATGGTTAGTTTTTAAAATCTGTTTAATAATAAAATTTTAACAGAATACCATTTCATTTCTTCGATGTTACGGAAGGGTACTCTTCACTTCGAAAAATCATCTATGAGAAGGCATTAGAATTTCGCAAGTACATGCATTCTAGTTTTGGAAAGTTAAGTTGGATAATCTGTATGTTGCTAAAGCTAATAGCAAATAAGTTTTCTTTTGACATGAATTCAGGGGACTAGTTTTCTTATAGTCATTTATAATGGGCACTTCCATCATGTACCAGAACCAATTGGTGGAGGAGCTTTGGTAGCTCGAAACCTGTTTATAAAAAGTTTGTATTTATGAAACACTTGAAATTCCTCCATGGTGCATATCTTTTATTTCATTGTTTCATGCAGCTTGAGAAGTTCAAGAACTATGACTTCGGGAGGTGCCCAAGAGTGTACTGTTGTGGTCAGCCTTGCCTCCCTGTAGGTCAATCTGACATCCCTCGGTCAAGCACTGTCAAGATATATTGTCCAAAATGCGAGGATATCTACTATCCTCGCTCCAAGTACCAAGGCAGTATCCTTTTATTATGATCTATATATGCAAGCACCGAGTTTAATTTTTTTTTTTTTTTTTGTACTACTACCTCTCAGCTTTGCAGATTTGATGTTTTTTTCCAGAATTTCCATACTTTGTTGTTTTTTTCTGGCACTGACTGTATTAGTTGTCTTGGATATTTCCTTGCTGCTGTGAACTGAATTGGTTTGGTGCTGTTTTAGTTGGCTTCGATACTGCATACCGGTACGTAAATAACTGGTAGGTAATGTATTAGTCGGCTCACATGCCATCATATTCCAAATCACTGGACGTGGAGAAAAAGAGAGACCTGGCAAATACATGTTATTCCAATTGCTGCGTGAAAATATTTCTTTAACTGTGATCTATTAGACATAGATGGAGCATACTTCGGAACAACATTCCCTCATCTCTTCCTGATGTCATATAACCACCTCAAACCACAGAAGCCATCCCAGCGGTACACCCCAAGAGTATTCGGCTTTAAGATTCACAAACCGACTTGATTGCATTTGTTCTGCTGCGAAGGAAACAAAAACAGAAGAACTTCTATAACGGGTTTGATGACCCATTTTTCTGTTGTTGTTTATTTAAACCTTACTAAGATGGTGAACACCAGGCAATCTTTACTTATTCTGATAATTGTTGTTGTTACTAGTAGTAGATTTGCAATTGTAGCTTGTGCGAATCTTGTGTGGAAATTCTTTTTTTATCTGTGTCATGTCATGTTAAGTTCTGTCTTAGACTCTTTTTAACTTTTATTTATGCACCTCTTATGAAATGTCAAGGTTCCGTCATAGCTGTTATCTTGAATTCACTGTTCAGTTCCTTATGGTGGCATGTACTTGCCCATCAGGTGACTCTAAATTTTTGGTGAAGCCCTTGATATTGATATTGATATTGTAATGGCTTTGTCATTGTTTTCAGTATAGCTAGGTGGCTTCTGATGATGATTCAAGTTTCAACAGTGCAGAGTTGGGTGGGATGGGGTTGTGTGTGTGTGTGTGTTTGGGGGGGGGGGGGGGGGTGTTAATAGACAGGCTTGGCAATATTATAAGATTTTTTAATCGACCGTACAAATTGTTTTATATATAAAATAAATGCATTGGGTTAATTTCCACCGATCATACGAAGAAGGCCGAGCGAGGGGACTCTCGATTGTAATTTTGCCAATTAGTAAGTAGTTCTGGGTTGAAGATGGAGTAAATGATCAGAAAACTACTAATTCGTTGCAGTTGGAGCTTTCACGCACATCCGGATCATCCATCAGGCATATTGAGATTTCTTACTTACACAGGGAAATCGAAAGGTCGAACTAGCCCTAATCTATTTCTTATTAGCTTGGTATTGAGTGGGGATTGAATTCGCGAAGCATTTCAGATCTTACCCAGGCCCAGCCTGGCGGTGAGCGCAGGCCTATTCCCTATTCCTTATGACTTCTAGGCGGCTTTCTGCCAAACAAATCAACCGTACAATTTGATTGAAAAAATAAATTTTAAATTTAAATGATTCGAGCGTTATTTGATATTTCATTCGATATAATTATTATATATTGGGCCGTTGTAAATTTAATTTTTTTTTTATTTTTCATGTAGAAGATATGTACTGTATGTATTACATGTTAAATGTCAATCTAAAGTTTCAAGTAATTAATAAAATTCTTTTTGGTTGGATCACCATCTTATATAAAGTATTTAAATTAGACAAATAGAATGGTAATCGAATCAAAATATTAACAGAGTAAGTTGGAGGGAGAGAATGGCAATCAAATGATAGTCAATTTAGTCGTGCTTTGTAAAGCGCGCGTTTTACAACTCTGATCATGACTTGTAAGTAGTAACATTGATTGTTAATTTATTCTTATCGTCATCTCAAGAGCCGCGGAGCCTTGTTCTTATCTTTATCTGCTCCACTATACTATCAGGCCTCTCATTTTCTTATCACAGTTAATTATTGACCGGGCCTATCATCTACCTCGACGATTTTCTAAAATATCCTGGCCGTTCAAATTTTCAATGCACGAATTTCAAAACAATCCATTCTCTATTAATATTGCCCCGTGTATCAAATAGACACCGTAAAAAAAATTTACACCGATTTTGAAATATTCAAATTTTTGACTCCCGATTTTAAACATTTATGATCGATTTTCCATTCATTCATTTCTTAAATTCTCTAGTTTACTGTGCTGAGGCTGAGGTCCCTGATGGTTCAGTTTCTATTTTTGGAACATTTTGTATTTCAAAGTGGAAACGGGAAATGATTCTGCTCATTTAAAATTTATAATAACAATTATATCAAAGAAAGGTCCACCTAAAGAAACAATACCGTGAAAATATTAGTAGATTGCACCTAAAGAAACTATTTGCTATTCATATTTTTGCAAGACAATCCACTAAAAAATATATATATATATATAGTATATGAGATGGGCTATTGTACTTCGCGAAGTAAAACCCCCGTTTACTTCGGGTCATATTTTGTCATTTTCAAAATCCAAACAATCGATTTGATATGGATGAAAATTGCTGATCCGGTGTTCCAGAAAATTTTACTGTTTTTTACTGTTCACAGTGGATCAGCGATTTTCAAAGTGGCTTAATAAATAGTAAAAAAATTCAAAAAAATGTAAAATTTAGTCTCCAAGCACATTTCAATATTTAGAACATGTTGAACGGTTCGGATCGGTTGTTTGGATTTTTAAAATGAAAATATGAGCGTCAAGTAAACAGGGATTTTACTTCGCGAAGTACAATAGCCCATCTCTCTCTCTCTCTCTCTCTCTATATATATATATATATATATATATATATATATATATATATCTTTGCAACACAAAAAACTCAAAATTTTACTTCAAGAATAAAGCCCGTCTGCAAAAAGTAGAGTTAAAATATCTCATTGTTTAGTATCATAATCATGCCTTGTATATTATATTTATTTTTGAAGTCTAAACAGTTAATATGAACTACTCAACATAATATATGTATTAAAATGTGGTTGGAGATCAAATTGTATATTTTAAAAAAATATTATTTTTTAGATAGGTACGTAATTGTTCTTGAATGGTCCATAATCTTCTGAAAAATAATGATTTTGTAACTATAAATATAAAATTTGGTCTCCAGATACATTTTAATATGGAGATCACGTTGAGCGGTTCGTATCGAGTATTTAGACTGTAAAAACATAGATAAAGACGTGAGGTGTGATTGGAACAAAAATATAATGGGTCATTTTAACTTGACCTTGAAGTGACACATAATTGAGCTACTGGAATAAATCAGTGGCACAATCCAAATCAAGCGTTGTCTCTCACATTAAGAGAAAATCAATTACCCTTTAAAATTTTCTTACAGCAAAATTTGTTTTTCTATGTATCAAATGAGGTGAATTTCCATTTTATTACCATAAAAAAGACTAATATGTTACTTGCTCACAGCCTTTGCAATAACTAATATGTTACTTGCTCACAGCCTTTGCAATAACTAATATGTTACTTGCTCACAGCCTCACAGTATAATATGAACTGACAATTAGTAAATATTTCTGGCTCTCGATTTGAATTTGAACTTAATTGTCTTATTTAGAGGGAACGGACTCTGCTGCTTTTCCGAGAAAAGAACAAGATCCTGCTCTTCCGATCTCAACCATTCAAAATCATTGAGATCTGTGCATGAAAAAGTTTTTTTTATCGAAATACGTGTATGAAAAATTTTAAATAGTTAAGGTCGGAAGAGCAAGACCCTGCTCTTCCAAGAGAAGAGCAGCAGAGTACGATCCTATTTAGAGGTGCCTAGGTGGCAAGCTGAATAAAATAATTTGTGCGGTGCAATGAAGCCAAAAATACTCTGTCAATAAATATATTTTACACAAAAATTGCTCTAAATCTAATTGATGCGTGCAGAGAGGAAAGAGGAAAGAGGAAAGAGGAAAGAGGAAAATTAGAAAAGTGAAGCGGCCCTGGGGTTTTGAAGAGAGAAAAGCATAAAGGCAATTAGATTTAGAGGAGGTATATTATATATAATTCAGTCTCTCCTTTCCCGTCTTCTTCTCCAATGACGCTTGTACAACGACCTCTCCAATTTTAGAATTTAGATGCATCAACAACACCACCACCATCCTACCTTCTCCCGACCGGACCACCACTATCTCCGGACCATCGGACTGGACGCCGCTCCTTCCTCCTCTTCTCCCCTCCATTCCACTCACATCCACCCGCCGCCATTCATCCGTATCGACATTCCTTCAGACCCAAACCCTAACCCTAACCCTAATTCTGCTCCCGCTAGTCATGGCCATGGCCATGGCGCTCTCCTTTCCACCCCGCACAAGCGACCGTTCGTGACATCTTCTCCCTCATCAACCCCTTCCTCTTCCTCTTCCTCTTCTCGCCCCTTGCCCTTCTCACCTCCTCTTTCCCACAACCGCCGCCGTGTCGGACTCTCTCTCCGGCGCCTCCCATGCTCCTCAGCCTTGGCCCTGCGACGGCTCCTCCGCCGTCTCCACTTCCGCCTCAGGATCCTCCTCCTCCTATCTTTCCCTTCCTTATACCTCTTCCTCTCCTCCACCTCTTACTCTTCCACTAGATCCTTCCTCTTTGATTTCCTTTCTGCTGCTGCCTTCTCGACCGCTCTGCTTTTACTCCTACTACTCTTCTCCATCCATCCCTGCCCCTTGCGATCATTCAAATCCCTATTCCCACACGGATCCGGACCAAGGGTCTTCTGGTCAATTGGATCTTCCACCGGCTCAAACCTCAACCCAGCCCGACGCAAGCGCAGCAAATCAGGTTTCTTTGTACAAGTATACAGCAATGGAGATGTGTATGAAGGGGAATTTCAACGAGGGAAGCTGTCAGGAAGTGGGGTCTACTACTACTATATGAGTGGGAGGTATGAAGGGGATTGGGTTGATGAGAAGTACGATGGGTATGGGGTTGAGACGTGGGCCCGGGGGAGTCGCTACCGAGGACAGTTTAGGCATGGTTTGAGGCATGGGTATGGCGTGTACCGGTTTTACACAGGGGATGTGTATTCTGGTGAGTGGCATAATGGGCAGAGTCATGGGTACGGCATGCATACCTGTGAGGATGGAAGCCGGTATGTAGGAGAGTTCAAGTGGGGGGTCAAGCATGGTCTGGGGCATTACCATTTCAGGTAAAGAATGAACTAAATCTTTTATTTAATCTGACAATTCTAGTTAATTTATTTAGTTTTTATTTAGTCTGTTTGAAGCAGTTCTGCGCTTCTTGACTATTTTAACTTAAATTTCTGTTAAGAGGGCAATCGAGTGAATTGTACATGTACCATATTAAGCAGATAATTATCACGATTAACATTTATAGGTCATCAAAATAAAAATGTTTTGGTCCCAATTATAAATTTCGCTGTGACATAACAAAGAATAATTAGATAATGGACTCAATCGGGGACTAAAATTGACCTGGGTAACATCATAACTGCTTTCAAGAGTTACATTTTGCAAATGTGACGTTTGCTTCGTCCAGTTCCGGTATGTCATGGTTAACATTTAGTGGGGTGAATTGCACAACAGTTGATTGTCATATATTCTGTTCTGCTGTTTAGTTGCATAACCGAGTCTTTTTTAAGGTATACTGTGGCCATTACAGTGCTCAAGCTAGCATCAAGTCAACATGTGACATGATAGCATATCTAAAGGACTATTAAGTGAATAATTGATTCTTGGGACTATTGTCTTTTGAAGGAATGGGGACATGTATGCTGGAGAGTACTTTGCTGACAAGATGCACGGTTTTGGGGTGTACAATTTTGCAAATGGACACCGCTATGAAGGTTCATGGCACGAGGGAAAAAGACAGGGGTTAGGCATGTATTCTTTCAGAAATGGAGAGACACAGTCTGGTCATTGGCAGAATGGAGTACTCAATACTTTAAGCACCCAAAGCCTTGTGCCAGCATCTCCTGTTGCAGTTAACCACTCCAAAGTTCTCAATTCAGTCCAGGTATATGTTTGTTCTCTTTTGTGTGTGGTGATTGGTGTCAGTGTTTCGGTGGGTGGGTGGGTGTAGCAGTTAGCAAACATGGTTATAAGAAGTGGCGGTGTGCCCCAATCTCCTAGTTCTAACGAGAATTCTTACTATCCCTGCCCTTTTATGAGAAGGGTAGAGCTAAAGATTTTGCTTCAGCAAGAGTAGTACCTCAGTGGAGCACCTGCTGTGGTTAATCACTATTAAATAATACATTATGCAGTTAGGTGGTTTTTTATTTTCTTGTCTTGTCTTTGTTTGAACCTAAACTTGTGCGTGCATCTTCATAACAAGGAATTATTTCATTCCCATATAAAATATTGGAAGCACCGGTATACCCTATTTTGCAGCATTCCTCAAATGATACCCACAACGTCCCTTGGCGTCCTTTTGCAATCTTGAGAAACAGTGATTGGATGGAAAGTTTCGGATTTGTTGAATCAGAGAAGGTATTGAATATGTTTTAATAAAAAATTTCATACTTTTCAGGAAGCTAGGGGAGCTGCACAGAAGGCATATGATGTCCCAAGAGTAGACAGTAAGGTCAACAGTGCCGTTGTGGCTGCCAACAAATCAGCTAATGCGGCTCGAGTTGCAGCTGTCAAGGCCGTTCAGGGTTCCAAAATGAACACATTATGATCTGCTACCCTTTCTGGTAGCTTCAGCTCAAATTCAAACAAAGATAAATAACTGTAAGATCGGTAGAGCAGGTAAGGATAATTCTTCTGATTACTTCACCTTTGCCTACTAATATAAAGCATGTATAGTTATTATCTTGAGATACTTTCAGTTATCAAAGATAACTGACACACATGCACGCTGTACACCCCATCCTGCTAGTTTTTCATTTTTCTTGTGGTTATTGGGTAGTACCATGTGAATACGTTTGTCCACTGGCCGAGCTTTTGCTTTGGTTCCTTGTATAGGGGATTTGTTTTAAATGCTGGTGATGGTAATGTTTCAGGAGGGGTTGGTACCTCTGCTAGGCTTTGCTGATAGTTGCTTTGTAATCAGGTGTAGTAATTTGTGGAATATAAGAAATGGTGGTAACTCGCTTCTGATTTGCTTATTTTCACATGCTTCTTAGTGATTATTTTTGCTTGATAAAGAACAAAATAGGGTTCCCAGATTCCTACAAACATCGCATATCCAGCATCTACGAACTTACATAATGAAAAGAGAGTTCTTTTTGGGAGCTGATATCAACCTTTACTGTTAGCTTCACCTTTATCATCTTTAGGATTCAATTTAGAAGATTTATGTTTGAGTTTAATAGCTTAACACCTTATTTAAATAGTTCTTGATGTAGGGTTGAACAGGAAAATTAATCACCAAGGGGTCAAATCAGATAAATTAATATCAAGTTTTGAACTGGTTCTGAACAAACCAAATAATGTACTTGTTTTATGATCAAGTTTAACGGACTTGTGATTTAATTAAATGACTTAATGATTCAGTATATTTGAATAATTTATTATGAACTATTTCAGTTGAATGGTAACGATGATTAGTAACAATGAAACTAGTGTCTGAATATTAAGCTGTACAAGTAAAATATCAGGAAAACAAAACAGGAAACGAGGAATGTTTCGTTTTGTTGCTTTTACTGTGCCTTTATCTGTAAAAAGAAATAAAGAAAAGACAACTTTAGTCTATTCCATATCATCCTATCTCTGCAGATAAAAAATTGCAACGTCTTTGATTTTATTTTAGAAGGGATCGGTGCTTAGTGAAAATCTACAGCGTGAACAACTTCTTAATGTTTTATTTTTAAAATTATAATTTTCTACAAAATTTAACTCAAAATCTTGTAACTGTACGTTTGTAAAAGAACTGATATAGATCACAACCTATCATTTATTTATTTTGTTGCTTGTAGTTTTAGAACTTTTGTTATAGAAAATTTTAAAAAAGTGAAGACATTTTATTCATCAGGTGTTTGACATTGTTTTGCATAATGCAGTATTTACAAATTATTTATTCGGATTATTCTCAATTGCAGAGTCATAATGTAGAGTTGAAGATAGCAAACAAATATCATGTGTCAGGCCGAACTGTTAGAATTTGACTTAAAAAATGTTGTGCTACAAATTTTTATAGCTTAGAGACCATAATAATTTATGCGAAGGAAAGAGTACACGTCTGAATTACTTGTCTAAGATGTTAATTACTATTGTTCTTTCTGTAAGTATTTATTTAAAATATCAGCGCAAGGAAATTTATTTTGAATTGGTAAATTAATATAACATTTTCTACAACACGAATAAAAGCGCGTTAACCCTTTTCATCTCAGGGTGCTATAGGTGCATTTGGATGATTGTGGGGTTAGTGATTTACATTTCGTTGGAATAGTGGAATAGCTGCTAACTCAAGAGAAAGAGAGAGCATAGGCAACGTGTTATGTGTGAGAAGTCGTAGGTTTGAAATTTGGATGGAAGAATTTCTTATGAATAGTAAAATAGTTGAGTGACTTGACTTATATTCTCTATTCACATTTGACTCTTATAACTTGAAAGTCTCAATTTGCCCCTGCATGTACCAGTAAACTGATTCACCCCCTCCTACTAGCAAAACATAAGGAAAGAAACAACCTAAAATCTACAAAATCCAAAGCAAAATCCGGATTTAAAAAAAAAACTGAAATATATTGAAAATTCCACCCAAATTCCTCCACTGTTTCACAAATTATGAAATCTGATCTGATAGAAGACTGTGTAACAGAGAGTAGATTACCAAACTTGATGATATGCCTTGGACCATAGAAAAGATCGAGATAGTCCAGAGATAGACTAAAGAGGAGAAGGTAGTTGGTGGGAGATTGGAGGGAGATGAGAGCGTGCAATGAGAAGTCTTAAGAAACCACCATAACTGTTTTAGGTATCAAACCACTAGTAACATAGAAGAAGAAAACTTACATCAGATAATTGTCTATCTTAAACATACTAAAAAAGGATAAAACACAAACAGAAGAATTAAATTGATCAGACAAACATGAAACAAAATCAGATAATGTTCAAAACTGTCTTCTCCCTGCCTGGTGCCAGGTAATTGAATGATTTTTTTCTTTATATATATAGCGAGGTTGGCTAAGATCAAAGTGGTATGACTAAGGTCTTGGTGTTACTAATTAGTTTTTGTGATTTTAAAGTTCAAATAGTTGATCTGAAGTGCTCAACGTATTCTCCATATTAAAATGTGCTTGGAGATCAAATTTTACATTTTTCTGAATTTTTTTATTATTTTTTATGGATTTTTGGAAATCACTGTTTTCATAATAAATTAAATCTGAAAAACAGTGATTTTCAAAAATCCATAAAAAATAGTAAAAAGTTTCAAAAAATGTAAAATTTGGTCTTGAAGTACATTTTAATATTGAGAACACGTTGAGCAGTTCAGATCGACTGTTTGAACTTTGAAAATTGCCAAAACGAATTGATAGTATCAAGGCTTTGGTCATACCACTTTGATCTTAGCCAACCACTATATATATCTATATATATATATATATGCATGTTGATAGAAATGACGTGTTGTCTATCTTAGTTATTCTAGTCATGATTCGTTTCATTATACTTGGCTTCTTATATATTCGCATCAAAACTTGTAAATAATACGCACAAGTAAAAACTAGAAAACATTCACAGTTGCTTTCCATTATAACTATGATTTTCTCTACTGATATCCAATTTTCCACATATAATTTGCTACCCTATTATGAGTACGAGCACGAATCACAGCGCGACGCCCAGCCTTTGGATGCTGCTGGGCACTATATTTTGTTCCATTCGTGTCCTCGCTCTCTATTAATAACTATTATAAGACAATGGAACTCCGGAGAATGAATTTATCAGCTCATGGATTAAAAATTCAAATGTATTAAATAATATATTATAAAGTCAACTATTATAATAATAAGTTTGTAACTAAATTCATACATACTAACATATTAAATTCTCAAATTCATACAAATTCATATCTGCACCGAGCTAGCTCGCTAACTCGCGAGCAAGCTATGCTCCAACTCAAACTCGTTAACTCTAAACCAAGCTGGCTCGTTAACAACTCAGTCTACTACGAACGAACTATTAGCGGGTGAGTCAGATGCGAGTCATGATTGAGTCCAAGAGCTACCAAATTCTTTGCCACCCTATTTGCAAAGATGTATCGTAATTGAATTTCTGAATATAAAATCCAGAAATCAATTTGAGGATTTTCTGTTTTATGCCATATATTCGTGCTGGATATGTTTCTTGTCTTTTATTTTTTGTAACAAAAATTCTTTTTGCATCTGAATTTCTATATTTTTATAATTCTTGCTCTTTACTTTTGAATTCAGTTTAAAAGATATAAATCACAAGTATCGAGGAGCAGAGACATTTTTTTTAAGTTAGTAGCTTTAAGTGTCAACTAATAATTTCATTAATAAGAAAAACGAACTTACAACAGTCAAATAATTCTTCAATATAAAATCTAATCTTTTATTCTCCCAAAAATTTTATTAATACCCAAAAAAAAATTAGCAAATCTACCCTCCGTATTGAATTTTTTATTAAAAAATAACCTAACCGCCCCACGTTGGGACAGTTTTTTTTTTTACAGATGTTTAGCCGACCGCCCCACAGTGTGACGGTTTGCTATATATATATATATATATATATATATATATATATATATATATATATATATATATAGTGAGTGGCTACTCTACTTACATACTTATGAGAGCATATGCTTATAAGTTATTTTTGCGTTTTCAATGTCTAAATGGTCGATCTGAAATGTTCAACATGTTCTTCATATTAATATGTGTTTGGAAACGAAATTTTACATTTTCTGAAATTTTATTACTAAAAATAGCATTTTGAAAAAAAAAATTTATTATTATTTTACCATATTAAATCACTGTTTTGAAAAATTATAGAAAATAGTAAAAAAATTTCAAAAAATGTAAAATTTCGTTTCCAAACACTTATTAATATGGAGAACATGTCGAGCGCTTTAGATCGACCATTTGGACATTAAAAACGCAAAATGACTTATAAGCATATGCCCTCATATGCTTATGTAAGTAGAGTAGCCAACCTCTATATATATATAGAATCTAACTAATATGGTACGCGTAGCATAGATGGCCTCCGTGCTACGGCTCAATATTTGAGTTTTTAAAGTCTTAACGGTCGATACAAACCGTTCAACATGATCTCCATATGAATATGTACTTGCAAATCAAATTTTTCATTTCTTAGAATTTTTTTACTATTTTTTTTAGATAGGTAGAAAATCACTTAATCAGAAAATTCTGTACCATTCAGATCAAGTGATTTTCTACCTATCTAAAAAAATAGTAAAAAAAATTCTAAAAAATGAAAAATTTGGTTTGCATGTACATATTTACATGGAGAACATGTTGAACGGTTCGGATCGACCCGTTAGGATTTTAAGAACTCAAATATTGAGCCATAGCATGGAGGCCCTCTATGCTACGCGTAGCACCGTAGCCAACTCCTAGATATATATATATATATATATATATATATATATATATATATATATATATTTAGAGATCTAAATATTTTCATCTGTATATTATATGACACCTATCCTAATGAGTATCTAATGAGAATATATGATACGTAATCAATTTAAAAAAAATATAAACGATCGACAGGAGCTAAGACGATTATTACAGATAATGATTGTCTGATCCTTTGCAAGGATCGAATTCTGTGTTGTTACACCGATCAGATTTTGTGATGGAATGTGCGGTGCCTCACAATATCCTGTCACATTAGATTACTTCGAAGAGGCATTCTAAACAGCTTAATATCTTTCAGGCCACATATTACAAGCAAAGATAGCAAAACAGTGTAACTACGCTAATATAGCCCGAAACATCAAGTACCACCTCCCAATGAACAGCACACAAAACAAATCCAAAAGAGATATTCGAACAAATACTTCATCAGAAATAATCCTAAATCAAATGATACTTCAATTAAAAAATAATTCCCCACAATTTCTAATTCAACGACTAACACACCCAAATTCTGAAAAGGGGGAAATAAAACGGTTAACTTGGATAAATCTAACAAAACTATATATTACCTGGATCAGCGCAATATTCAATTAGTACACCTTATTGGATCCAGCAGATATCCAACAGTGATTATGCAAATACTTGAACAGCTGCCAAGCACCAATTGGAGACGTAAAATTGACAAATGCATATCTAAAGTTGCCAAAAAAACAAATGGAAGAGCCTCAAAACTTGCGTTAAAAATTAAGTTTTTCATTTCTATTTTTCGAATATGTAGAATACCAATATTTATAGCAAACATTTATTCTATACACACTAAACATCTCTAAAACAAATATATATTTTTATAGCAAACTGCCCCATTGTGAGGGCGGTCAGCTAAACATCTGTAAAAAAAAAAAAATAAATAAACCGCCCCAACGTGGGGCGGTTAGGTTATTTTAAAAAAAATTCAATACAAAGGGTAAATTTGCTATTTTTTTTAGAGTATTAATAAAAATTTCGGTTTATTCTCACAAAATTCTTCAAATTACTGAAAATAACACTAATATTCTAATCTCACTTATATACACTCATAATTACTCTATTACCTTGAACTCTATCGCTCTCTACGATCGGATCCATTTCGACCGCTGTTGCGCTCCGATGCGCGGATCTACTCACCGGCACTCCGATCGAAATGGCGTAGAAACTCAATACTTCAAGCTCCGACGATACCGTACTCTCGGCTCCGATCGGCTCCGCTTGGCTCCGGTCCCTCCCCTCTCTTTCATTTTTCTCTCCGCTCAAGGAAGTAGAGCCGCGAGAGAGAAGGAGCTATGTTAGAGGTGAGATCTAGAAGAGTGAGAGAGACGGAGTAGAGAGAAAAAAAGAAGTGGGGAGAAGAAACGGCGGCGGCTGCTAGAGTTTTGAAATCACCTAAATATCGCCCGTTGATCTTTTCTTTTTTGCTAGAGCGTCTGTGGATCTGTGATTTAACTTGTCAATAGAGACATATTTATTCTCACATGATTGAATTTCACATAATCGTTCATGAATAGCAAACAACATAATCATCGACTACAATAATATCGATGCAGCAACAACAACATAATCACCCAAAAAAACGAATATAATCACTAATTTGTATTAACAAAAGAAAATGCATGCATCAGATATGATTGACACTTTTTCGTCTAATTATAGTGCGATTTATTGAAATAAGAAGGGAGATTTTTTCAGGGGATTGCGTGAAAATACTATATGCTTTTTTATTCAAAACAAATTATGTGCTTATTTTATTGTTGTTGTTATTATTATTATTATTGCTGCTATTATTATTATTATTATTATTATTATTTTTGCTGCTATTATTATTATTATTATTATTATTATTATTATTATCAAACATTAATATTTTAAAGAAAGGATTTCAAATATATTCTTCAAATCTCAAAATTACATACTGCCCCCTTCTAAAATTCACAATATCATATTTATTTTATTTTAATTTAGAAAATTCGCACAATTATCCAATTTATTATCATTTTTTCTAAAACATAATTTTCAATTATAAAATTTTCATTTTACCTCTATTAAAAGAATAAAAAAATACGTAGCATATTTATTCTTCTAATTGACCTGTCTATGTGGCTAATGATTTGTTTCTCTCATTATGACACATAACACACACAATAGCATTTAGAAATTATTTACTTTTTTTTTTAGTAAAGATTAAAATGATTTTTTTTTTGTAAATATAAAGTAAATTTTAATAAAAAAAACAATAAAAGTAAATGTGAAAGTTTTTACAATAAAAAGATAAATACCGAAACAAAATTAGTTACCACCTCAATCTTTCAAAATTCTGACATTACTATCAATTTTTTTTTTTTTTGAAAGATTAGAATGGTAACTAAAAAAAATTCCGAGATAAATATGTCAATATAGATTTAGAAAAAAAAATACAGCGTAATTTTAATATTTTTAAAAGGTATTCATCTCTTGATGAAATTCGTCCAAGTTTAAAATAATTTAGGAGATTGTGTCAGAAAGACTACTCTAGACAAAATTACAAACTAATTATATAATAAAGATGGATTTTGCTAATATGCTACGCATAGTATAGAGCCCCTCCGTGCTACGGCTTAATTTTTGAGTTTTCAAAATCCTCGGTCGATCCGAACCGTTCAACATGATCTCCATATGAATATGTACTTGCAAACAAAATTTTACATTTTTTAGAATTTTTTTACTATTTATTAAGCCACTTTGAATATCGTTGATCCAATGGTCCAGAAAAGTTTACTGTTGTGTACAAATTAGTATTTTTTCAAAGTGGCTTAATAAATAGTAAAAAAAATTTTAAAAATGTAAAATTTGGTTTGCAAGTACATATTCATATGGAGATCATGTTGAATGGTTCGGATCAACCGTTAGAATTTTGAAAACTCAAAAATTGAACCGTAGCACGGAGGCCTCTATGCTACGCGTAGCACCGTAGCACTGTCCAATAAAGATAGTAATCTTCAGCTGACTCCATCTTGGAAAATGCAGCAGCCCCCAGCCCCAAAATCTGAGGGATTTTGATTTTGTTCCAAAACGAAATTATTGTAGCTAAAAATGGAGTAGTTGTACCAACCCAGGCCCCAGCACACAGGGGCGGACCCACTGTAGCCCAGGGGGGGGCAGCTGCCCCCCCTGGATTTTCAAAAACAGTGGAAAAAATAGGCCCATTTTGATTTTGCCCCCCTCTGGATTTTAAATTGCCCCCCAAAGATCAAAATAGCTAGACTGCTGGAGCCAGAAATGGAGAAATAGCTGGACTGCTGGAGCCCAAAACGAATTCTTGCTGAGTCCAAAATTAAAAGTCCAAAATTAAAAGGGAAATAGGCAAATATAGATGGGCTGCAGCTTGCCTTGCCATTTGTAGCAGAAAAAACAAAAAGCAAATTAAAAACCTAACTTAGATGAATTGATTTCCTCTCTGCCTCTCTCACTTGCGCAAAAATCAAAATAGCCACAAGCAGCCCCTGTTCCTCCTCTCTGATTTGCGGAAGCGACAGAAATTAAAATAAAAAAAAGATTGGAAGTTTGGAAGTTTGGAACCCTAATTACTAGAATTTTTTTCTTCAAATTTGTAGAGTAGAAGAAATGGAGAGGTTCAATTGGTTAATGGATTTAAACCCGATTAGGTATTTAAACCCGATTCGATATTTTTTTGCCCCCCCCTGACGAAAATCCTGGATCCGCCCCTGCCAGCACACCAATTCCGAATATATCCTCCTTAACATTTTATTTTACAGCCACAAACTAAAAGTCTATAAACCTTTCTTTTGATTTAAAAAAAAAAAAAAACAGATGAACGCGCAAACGGCGACTCAGGTCTCGCTTCGCAAAAGAATTCCGCGTTCTTGAAATCTATTAGAATATTTTCCTTTTCCGAGCTTGTCTTGATTTTTACGATGGAAAGTCTCGATCAAAGAGATGAACGGTTACGATCTAGTCAACCAGCGAATGCATATCCTGAGATAACAGAGTATTTGATTTTGAATCGGGACCGTCCGAACAGTATTGGCCATATGGCCTTAATACACGGGCCGTTAATATTTGGGCCAAGACAGATCGGACGGTCCGTAATAAAATTCAAATATTCTGTTACTTTAGTGATATGAATTGGTCAACCAGCTGCCTGAAGGCTGAAAGCTAACGATCCATCTGATACCGTCCGATCTCATCAAACAAGAAGTTGTCTACCGTCACCGTCACGCGCAGAGCAAGAGAAGTCCCGACAAAAATTAAGCATCAGCTGAATTTTACTACAAGACAAAAAATTCACTTGAGAGTAGTCCGATGGGCATCGGACCTACTTTGGTTCGATCGGTTTAATCACCGTCGATTTGACTTATGGTTCGTGCGGAACGCTTTGAAATTCGTGCCATATGTTTCAATTGTCGTGCGCACAAATCTTATAATAGATCTAACGGTCAGAATGCTCGTTGAACCTAAAAGTAGGTCCGATGGGCATCGGACCTCCTCCGTTCTCAAAAAAATTAACCAATCACCTTGCCAGTTGCCACAACAACGCCATCAACGACTCAAAAGGGGGTTCCCACTTCCAAACCCAGAAGAGAAGAAAGAGAAGAAAGAAGAGAAATTTGTTGGATCCGATCCACCATGTTGATGCTGCTAAACTGCTCCGGCTGTCGTACCCCGCTACAGCTCCCGCATGGTGCGACCTCGATCAGGTGCGCCCTCTGCCAGGCTGTCACCCATGTGGCGGACCCCCGCAACGCCCCTTCGCCTCCGGCCCACGCCGTGGCGCCGCCTCCCGCGCCGACGGGGCCGTGGGGACATCCGCCCCCTCCGTCGGCACACGGGAAGAAACGAGCGGTGATATGCGGTATATCGTACCGACACTCGCGACACGAGCTGAAGGGGTGTATTAACGATGCTAAGTGCATGAAGTACATGCTAATGAACCGATTCCATTTTCCCGAGTCGTCTATTATTATGCTAACAGGTGATTTAACAAGAAGCTCGTTCGGTACAAAAATATGATTTTACCGGGATAAAATTGTAATTGTAAGAAAATTAGATGAGATCAAGTTGCAGGCTTGCAGCAGCCTTTTATTCTAGGAGAAAAGAGGGCTAGGGCTAAAGTAATTAAATTGGAATTTAATTTATCCATTTCCTTGTTTCCATAGCAATGGAAGTGTCTTTATTAAGTTCAAAATTCCATCAAACTGCTCCAATCAATAAACCATCTGTACTTTTCACTTTAACCTTCAGTTATCTTGTTCAGATACTTTTCACTGGATTCCTAGATCTGATCTAAACTCAGTAAATTATTTGTACACTTGCAGAAGAAGAAAGAGATCCATACAAAATCCCAACAAAGCAAAACTTAAGGATGGCCATGTACTGGCTGGTGCAGGGCTGCCAGCCTGGCGATTCATTGGTGTTTCACTACTCTGGTCATGGATCACAGCAGAGGAATTACAATGGTGACGAGGCCGATGGGCAAGATGAGACCCTTTGTCCTTTGGATTTTGAAACACAAGGCATGATTGTTGATGACGAGATCAATGCGACGCTGGTGAGACCGCTTCCACATGGTGTCAAGCTTCATGCCATTATTGACGCGTGCCATAGTGGAACGGTGCTTGATTTGCCTTTTCTCTGCCGCATGGACCGGTAATTGATTATATCATTTCTGAGAGAGTTGATATAATTTTGAGTTTCTGACTGCCAAAACCCATGCTAAACTCGACAAAAATGTAATCTGCTCCCTCCTAGTTGTTTTATTACATAATATTGGAAGCATATCCAATATATTATTTTCTAAACAATATTTTGTTTGTGTAATAGAACCTAACATGATGTAGCCTTGCTAGCGTGCTTGAACATACCACTTTGGAGATTCTACTTGTCTGTAATCTGTCTCATACCTTGTAAACTATGTGGGTAAAACCTCAGCATAATTGGATTGGCGTGAAATCTTGGCTGATGCAGGATCAAAAGCAAGCATAATAATCATTTCAGTTAACTGATAGGTTGAAATTGTGCTGGTGCAGGAATGGCCATTATGTGTGGGAAGATCACCGGCCAAGGTCGGGGGTATGGACGGGCACGAGTGGCGGTGAAGCCATCTCATTTAGTGGATGTGATGATCACCAAACCTCTGCTGATACTGCCGTACTTTTCTGGCTCCTTTCCTTGCACTATATCACCATGCAACTTTTGAAAGAACATTGAATTTCAGACAAGGCTGTTCTCTTTTTAATATAGCATTCATGATATTTCTCTCTGGTTGCTTTTGCTAATTGCACCCTATTGTTTACCACAAATGCGAATATACCCAGTGTTTTCAATGCAACCAGTCTTATGTGCATAAAACTTCTAAATCAAGTTCTGCAATTCCATGATTTTAATTCAAACAAATCACATCACAGCCTAGGTTTTCTTGACTTGATTTCATCTTATTTTGGGCTAGAAAAGGAAAAGATGAGGGATTATTATGGGTAAGGGCATAATTGTTCTCTTGATGGAGTATATTTTTTCGATCAGATTAATATAATAGTTGTTATTTTTACTGCTCAAAACTGAAGTAAGATTATACATTGGGAGATGAGAAAATACCAGGCGGGTATTTCAAAAGATACCTTTAATTAATCTGCAAATACCTTTCTCTTTTGCATCTTGCTGTGTTTATTGTCCTTCTGTTTCCATTATGAAATTGAACATTTGATTCTTACTATTTGAAATAACAAAAACTATCAGGCTCTTTCAAAGATAACTTCGACTGGGGCGATGACTTTCTGCTTCATTCAAGCAATTGAGCGAAGCCAAGGGATGATGACCTATGGCAGCATCCTGACCTCTATGCGTGCTGCCATAAGAAGCACAGGTGACTCAGTAGGCGGCGGCGGCGGCGGTGGGCCTGTCACGTCTCTCATCACAATGCTTCTCACAGGTGGCAGCGCTGGTGGCTTGAGACAGGTACATTGAAAACATTAGAGGATATGAGGTCTGACCAGCACATCCAAAATTTATGATAAAATGACAATCATAAATTGGAAATGAAATGGACCCAAGACGAAGTGAGGATGAATTTGTTGTTTCCTGTCTTTCTTTTCGTTATTGCTCTTTGTATGCATGTTATTGCTACTTGCTTTGATCAATCTTTCTTTGCTTAAACAGTTGATTTCTTTTTTCCAGGAACCACAGCTGACTGCTCATGAGATGTTTGATGCCTATGCAAAACCCTTCTCTCTATGAAGCTTTACTCCACAATAATTTCTCGTACATTATTTTATGCCGGCATGGTATGAGTATGACCGGGAGGCACCCGAGGCCGGGGAGCAATTTGTTACTTCATCCCTCCTTTCCTTCTTATTTAAAGAGCCCTATTCGCTTTTTAGTTGTTACATCTGTACATAATGAGGTGTTCACTTCACTTAGGATACTGAGCAGTTTTTAAAATAAACATGTGTGGACAATTTTTGATTAATTCTTTGACTGGTACTCTATTCCTCATTTCTATTGCGGATCTATATGGTATGGTAATTCTTTGACTGGTATTCTATCCCTCGAAATTTGAATTGCTCACACGCTTTCTAATCGCTGGAATAGCCGAATAGCCCCTGTCATCTCTGAAGTCTCAACATAGAACATAACGGGCAACATTTAGAAGAATGGGTACTGATATGCCCTTGTCTGATTCTGATCCAGCATAACTTTACTACATTCATACGGCATACTTGACAGGATTCAGGGAACGGGGCTTTCGAATCTCAAACATTTTTTCTAATATAAATAACAACGATGGCTAACATGACCATATATTTTCATAACGTAGCCAAACCATCGGGCATACAAATCAGTCACTTCAATCTCATTATTTCTAGGTTGTCCGCTCCTCACCTTGCCCACCAAATATGTACAACAAAACCAAAAAAGGTCAGGGACGGAATTAGATAGTGCTAAGCATCCCTATAAGATGAAAAAAATTCAGTTGTTCTTTAAAAATTTTAATTTTTACAAAAAAGACCCCATATAATAAAAACTTATTTATTCAGTCTCCTATTTTAATTTTCTAATTCCACCCCCTGAACAAAAAGAGCTGACTACCTACCGATCGTTCAAAGAACTCAATCCAAATTAGCAGGTAGGGGCGTTCATCGGATCCGGTTTAATCGGTTTTAAATCAAACCAAAAGAGTTCAGTTTAAACAGTTCATTTTTCTAATTAAATGAATCAGTTCGGTTCATTTTTTAAACCAGTTAGATCAAACTGATTGAAATTTTTAAACTCATCTCCCGTCTGAACCAAACATTTGAAATTTTTTAAAAATTACGACATAATGTTTAAAACCAGTTAAACCGAACCAAACAAAAATTTTAAATTCATCTTTTAAAAAATTAACAAAATAAATGTTTATTTTATGATTAATATTCTATTTGGGTAACCGAACAAACTCAAATTTACTTCAGTTTGTTCGGTTGGATTCGGTTCGATTTTTAAAAACCGAATAAAACTTTAGTTTGCCTATTTTAGTTCAGTTTGAACCGAACCGATGAACACCCCTACTAGCATTCTAGTAAGGTCGATGCCTCTCCATGGGCGTAAGGATGACACTCTTGAAATTTGACCTGTATGCAAGTCTTCCTGCTACCATCATGGGCCCATGACTAACACAAAAAAGTTGCATAAACACTTTTTTTCCGGTAAGAGAAATCGAAATCGTCTTAGCTACATGCGAAATATTTGTATATAATAATAAAGTCATATTTTGATCCACACATTAACATTGTGGAAGGACCACAAGACCAGTCATTATGGTATGATCCTATAGACGTCTAAAACAATGCTACAACTATTGCCGCCCCCATTTCATTAAAAATTTCATAATTATTACACCTAACAGAATGAATCCAAAATATAGCGTTAGTTCATGCTGTTGTGTGAGACAACAGACTAGTAGAGGTACCAAGGATTTATGTACACAACAACGGATGATAGTAAAACAAAAAGGAATCAAGCAACTATTTGACCGCCAATAAGCGAGAATGTCTATTGATGATATAACACAAGCCACTAGATATAATACCTGCAATAAAAGATAACTATCACCAAAATCTACACAGTAAAAACATGTTACAGACCAAAAGCCACCAGTGGCTCTTCCAAAGTTAGAACTATTTGTTTCTGTTTAAACTCATCAGACACTGTGGTAACCCAGCACAGCATTTTCTCAACTCTTCCTTCTCAATTTTGTTATTCGTCAGCCTAACAATTCACAATTTTCCACATCAAATAAACTGCATGTTAATCACTCGTGATTAACCCCAAGTGCCTTCCGTACGATACCTGCCTTACAATATATGAGCACATTTGTATAAATAAATTTTTAATGTTGATAATCTCCATTCATCGGGCATCAGAATGTATTTCCAAAATAGAACGTCGTGCTGACATCACGAGTAGATAAGCTGATTGGTTCAATGCTCGCAACAAAACACAGTGATCTACAAAAAAAACAGCCAATCAGAGCATATTGAAACAAATCAAGGTTTCCATATGTGCCCTTGAAAAAACATGAAGTGCGTGTTTGGTCCCATAGAATAAGGTGGAAATGGGTAGAATAAGGCAGAATAGTTGCCCAACATTATTGGAAATGGGTGGAATTGAGTGCTACAATGACAGAAGAAAAAGGTGGAATAGAGAAGAAATTTGGCAGTTAAAACCTCCCATTTCACAATCATGCCCCTACCGATCCAACCATTGGAACATCCTACACTATGTTTGTGTTTGTCAGGTGAGGAGGAATGCACTATTCTATATGTTAAATTGATGGACATGGAATTATGTAAATTCCACCGGCTTTGAAATCAGGGCAACTTCCACCTTTTTTAATATGGAATTTTTTTTAAATCCGTACTCACCGAATACCTACTAAAATATTATGCATGTCCCTAAAAAATAAGAAAACATCTTGATGCGCACTAGAAATCAAGAAAATTGATCAATACCATCTTCCTAATTATACAGACAAACAGTGACAGAGGAGGCCTAGTAGCTTTTCAATATTGATGCAACATAGGCATTGTCATGAACAAAAATAAATATCCTTCACAAGACTATTAACCTATAGTACCTGATATAAGCATCAATTCTTTTAGTTTCTAGAGGAAGGGATCCAACTTCTTAGAATGCACTGGGGGTGGCGGTTTAAAATCCTCCAACTGAAGGTTGGATCCAGCCCGAACATCATTCAAGAAAGAATCCCCTTTCTCAACCTTAATATATTCTAAAGTGCAACCAATAACATCCCCACCAAGACCAGCTTCAATCAGCATCCCTGGTTCCTCCCCACCTTCACATACCAACCTTCCTATGTCCCTCAGAGACATCACATCCTCTGCTATGAATTTTGCAAAAAGCCTTCCGAGAAATTCCGGCGCTTTTGGTGCATCATTTACTGCATCTTCTAGAGTTGACAGTACAGTCTCTAGCCTGATAAGCAAGAAATGAAGAATTAGGAAGCAGCACAGCTTAAATCTAGTACCAGTCGGCTCAGGTTCATGCATGCACAAAAGAATACCAGACGAGTACCACAATTATTTCTAAGAATCAGATGGTGCAATTAACAGATAGTCTTAGCAAAAAATTAGACAACATGAAAGAGTGGGCAGTGAAAGTCACAAATCAGACAATTTTCTTTCCTGCTTTGACATTCATTTTATTAGCGTGCCTGGAATTGTCAAGGATTATGCATTTGCTAGATTATTCACCGTACTTGTCAGTACTAATATGCAAATAAAAAAGCATGCCAATACTGGATAGCAATAACAGAATGGAAACACTATATGGAGCAACGATGACTATACCCCTGGTGAAGCTGGGACTGAGGAAAAAGGCCTTCACTGGGCTTGCAAAGGTTGACAAGAAGCTTATACAAAACATCCCTTTCCATTTCCTTTCTCTCAAATGAGTCTGAGACCCAGGTTGATATTATGAGGTGGTAAGAACCAGGTGACTTCAGCTCCTCTATGCACATTGCCACCTCCTTCTCGTCCTTTGCACTGTCATCAGAAGAATAAGCAGAAGCACATGAGATGGGAGGCATGAAGGTTGTATTAGAAACAAAATTGCAACACCAGTTGAATGTCGGCGGTCATTAAAACAACAACAAAAAAAGAAAAGAAAGAAAGAAAACATACCTATAGAACTCCCTTATAGCAGAAACTGATTTTTCCTTGATGACACTGTCTGGAAGGCTGGTACTACTTGGAGATGAAGCCACCAGCCCAGCTTGTTGATTAACCACAGGTGGAGCCGGCCTACTACCAGCTGAGAAATTACGATCCAATCCTCTCTGGCCCCAACCCAACGGAGGCCCGGTCCGCTCATCTGGACTCGCCATGCGCATACCCATCCCACCTTCTCTTGACCCATAACCGTACTCTGAACTTGTACCAGATCCGAACCCATTTGTTGGTCCTGACCCCATTCTATCTCCCATGGCACTGCTGGCATTTGAAATGCCGGGCTGGCCTCTGATAGACATATTCCGGCCGAGGCCTCCTTGTGGTCCCAAGGTGATAGACTCATCCCTATTTACCCTTTGAGGAAGTGGCAGCGACGGATTCATATTTCTATTGTCGAAGTGGTATCTGTCCCCCCTATCCTCAAATCGTACATCTTGCATGGCAAAACCACCACGGCTGGACTGAGGTGGAGCCATGCCACGTATACCGGGTTGCTGAGAAACAGGAGAAACTAAACCCATCTGAGGGCCCCTCCTCATGGGGGGATTATTCATGACAGGCCCGCCGCGCGACAGACGGGTTGATTGGGCCTGGCGCTCCTGGGCAGCATCCCGGTGCACTTCCTCAATCTTCTTAGGCCCCTCAACCTTGCGCCGCTGCTGCCACTTATTCCTTCTTAAATCAATTGCGTCTTTTAACATAAAGCGTACACGAGAGGAGTACCTTTGGTTTGTCGATAGCTTGGCCATGATGTCAAAGTATGCATCCATGTGTTCCTTGGCTTTTGGATGATCTATCATTTCACCAATTGTGCTCATGAGTTTGCAGAGCGCCTCTATGTCCTCTTCATCAGGGCTTTGGGTCGGCCCCAATAGCTTTTTAATGCACTCATGCATGATCCGTTCAGTTAGCATCCTTTTCTTATACAGTTCACCAATCAGTCGAATATTACCTAACATGCGTCTCCTGGCCTTTACCCTCTTCTCTTCTCTCTGCTCAGGGGTTTGTTTAACCTCCCCCTCTTCTTCTGTTTTCTCAGCCTCTGCTTCCTCACGTTCACCTCTTTCAAACTCCTCCTGGCACTTGTTCAACAATAACCTCTTAAAGGTAATCTTTTCATTATCTTCACTAAAATCTGGTAAGACAAGCGCCAGATGCGAGCAGAAATTTGCATACATCTCACAGAATGTCGGTTCCATTAACGCCTTGTCAAAAATCTGAGAAATAACCCCAGCTAGTGTCCCAGGGCTGTCTATATTCACCGCTTTAACCTGCTCAAATAGCTTGTCAAAATTCTGAGGCGTCAATTTGTTAAGTATACCCTTGAGCTGCCGCTGTTTTGCCTGCTCCTCATCAGAGATTTTACCAACCTCGTACTTCCTGTCCGCCTTGTGCATCAATTGGTGGGGGCTCGCTATTGGTGATGGCATCAGGCCGCGCTGGATTCCACCAGAGACATGCTGCCACCTGTCCATGTCAGACCCACTTCGGTGGAGGCCACCTCCCTGAGGTAAAGGTTGTGAAAGAATTCCACTTATAAACTGATTCGGTGACTGCCCTCGTGGGTATTTCAGCACACCATAATTGGGACCCTGGCCGGGCCGAAGGTTCGCCAAATTAGGGGGACCATTGTTAAACTGGCCCATGTCCACACGCATGTCACGGGCTGGGCTGAATGGGCCTGGTGACTTAATCCACCTCTCCTCCTCAGGTTGTCCACCACCACCACCCCCCATCCGGCGATCACCCCGTTGACCCCGACCAGGACTAGGGTACGGCTGGTCAAACGATCTACCACCACCGAATAGCGCTTCCGTACCCTGTTCTATTTGAAACCCAGTGGGTAGGGCTGAGTACTGTTGTGAGAAAGTTAAGAGGAAGTCCCTCGTGTATTTTTTCTTCCCAGTAACATCAGCTGCTGTTGTCCGAGCCTTTTGCTCCAATGATGGC
This sequence comes from Carex myosuroides, assembly GCA_028015225.1. Classification (NCBI taxonomy): domain Eukaryota; kingdom Viridiplantae; phylum Streptophyta; class Magnoliopsida; order Poales; family Cyperaceae; genus Carex; species Carex myosuroides. The sequence continues at coordinate 17,681,336 of CM051471.1, read as the reverse complement.
AACTTTGGAGTGGACAAATCAGCTACATCTTCCCAATCATCAAGTTCCCCTTTCCCTGGCGCTTCTTCTTCATTTGCTATAACTTCTTTGCGGGCTTCCTCATTTGTTTGAATGCTCCTGTCAGCTTTAAAAATATCTGGGGTTGCTGAGATGGCTTCTGGTTTTTCTTCTGGACCCTTATATGCACTGTACAATTCTGAGCTTCCAGCCGCATCAGCCTTTGAAAGCACTTCCTTTCTCAATTTCTTTTTTGATGTACTTTTCTTCGGCGCCTCTGCGACAGGCTTCTCGCTTGACACAGAGCGAACAGTCATCACCTCAACAGCTTTACTTTCTAGCTTTAGTGCCTTGTCTGCTGCAACTTCTGATGACACCAGTTTAGACCCAAGAGCGCTTCCATTAGCATGTGAAAATGAACCACTAGATAAAGATTCACTATCAGTTGATACCGTAGATGTGCTGCTAGTAGGCCGAATGTGCTTATCTTCAATGTTATCCTCAGCCAGTTTGGGCACATATTGTGATGGTTTATCAGCTTCCTCAACAATTGCACTAGGTTCACCATGACTCTTCTCCATTTGTTCATTTGATTCACCTGATAACTTCTTTTCAGGTTCCACCTTTGTTACCTTATATTCGACTTGCACTTTATCAGTCTCTGAATGACTCTGCTTGGCATCTGACACATCAGGGATCGGTACAACAGAATGAGTTTCAGAGAGATCCCCTTTGTTTTCAGTTTGGGTCTTTTCAGGTTCCAAACTAGACTCAGTTGGCTCTGACTTGGGCACGGCAGTGGCTTTGATATCAGCAATATCTCCCTCCTTCACAAGAGCTGTCTGTTTAGAGCTTTCTGCTGTATGAGATGCGTCCAACTGCAACATAATACATTAAATTATTATCATAGCTATTTGATACCATTGGCTAAATCTCATTCTTCGATTTTCAAGTACGATTCAGACGTATGGAAGTTGCAACAAAGAACATAAACTTAACAATTTACTGCTCAATAAGCTCTTGAGAATGGGAGCAATTTGGGTTTGACACCCATCGGGCTCAAATTTGAGTTTGATGGTTCTTAGTCCGTCCGATCCTCTTTAAGATTTGTGCGCACTAGATCTGCATAAATATTAAAGCAGATGTGCACGGATCTTAAAGCTGATCGGACGGATTGGGAACCCATCCAAATTGTTCCCCTTGAGCATATATCTTAACAAAGATAGTACCTCAAAACCAAACAATGTTAAAAAAACGAAAAAGAAGGAACTTCAAAGCAAAAGGCATACCTGTGGTTGTTCAAGCTCTTTCTTCTCCTCTTTCTTGTACGGCTTTTTCTGGTGCTCTTTAACTGAATCCATTCTCTTCAGAGTGTCTTTCTTCTTCATTTCAGCTCCAGCCGAACCAGGTCGAGATTCTGCTGTTGGGGTTGTAGGCATTTCTGCAGGAGCTTTCTTTTCAGAAATGAGCTGAGCAGCAGAACCTGTACCTGTGCCCACATTGCTTTCCTTCAGATTGTGAGAACCGTCAGCAGGCTTGTCAGATGGCTTTGATTCCTTAGGTGCTTCCACTTTAACTGGTTGAGTAATTGTCACCGTGGGTCTGGCTGTACTTGGTGGAGGCACAGTCTCTGAATCAGCATGAGATTGAGAGGTAGGTGTTGCTACCGGCTTACTGCTTGGAACTTGGTTTATAGCAGATTGCGGGTTCATAAATGTCATTGTCTGCCCAGGTTGAGGCACTGGGTATGGGTACTGAGGTGGCTGGGAGCCAGTAGGCATCTGGGTACTAGTAAGGGGTATGTTTGATCCTGGGAAGTACATAGCTGAAGGATTATAAGAGCCGTGGTGTACTTGGTGGTAGTATCCCATATGAGGTGGTAGAGTTTGTATAGGTTGCGACTGGGCTGCCATGTTAGGCATTGCTCTTGGAGCAGCCGCAACATTTTCAAGTTTTACTTCCTCATGGGTGTCTGGGTGGGTGATTTTCACAGTGGGAGCCTTGCGGGCACTACCAAACTTAGCAGGAGACTGCTGAGGCGATGGATATCGAGGGCCGAGGCTGCCCATGCCCATTCCACCCAACTGGGGCTGGCCCAACTGGTGACCCGTAGGAGGCACGAATCCCATGCCCTGGCTCTGGTGCAGGAGCGCCTGTTGCTGGAGGCCATGGGGCTGGATGCCAGAGACAAACATCGGTTGTGGCACCTGATTGGGACCACTCCCCACCGGCAGTGTCATTGTCATTTGTAAAGAGCTGGGGACGACCCCCTGAGGCGTTGGCATTTGTGGGCCGTGGGCCCCAAATTGGAGTTGTACAGGTGAAGGTGCCTGTTGGTGCTGGAATGGAACTGGATGGGGCATACCGGGTATGTGCATAACATTTGGGGGTGGTCTCGGTTGTGGTGGAGCTGGCCCTGGGATAGGTGGGGCTTGTTGAGGGCCCTTTGATTGAGGGTTAAGAGGTTGCGTTGGAGGACGCGGGTGAGATTGAGGCAGAACTGGGTTGGGATTAGCTGTGACAATTGGGTCCTTTCTTGGATGTGGCAGTTGTGGTCTTGGGCCGGATGGTGCAGGCCCATGTGCCATAGCTTTTGATGCATCAAGGAGAGCCTGCAATTGGTTGAAGGTTAAGTCTAGCAAACTCATCATTGACTCTTTAGAAGGGTACAGATTACAAAAGGAGTCTTATATGCATCCATTTTTCTAAAGTTGATATTGAATAAATTTCTAAAAATCAAATGTCAAAACTTAATCAATGGATGCAAATATTTTTTTTTTTTTCTGAAAATGGAAAGGAGGTCAAGCCCCCAGTCAAATTTCAATGGAAGCAATTTAATACTCATTAAACTTTTTGGCTTGGTTTGGATGGACATCAGGAGATTTTGGAAATCAACCAATATGAGTGCTCAACAGGTAGCAGAATGTTACATAAATGTCGAAAAGATCTTACCTTTCTATTTATTTCAGATTAAATAGGCATGATTGAGGAATGAACGTGGAGGTACTTGAACCTTCTCAAGGATAAACTTATAAAATCACAAAATTTGATTCTAGTGGCATTGCCAACAATCACAACCTACTGCTGATGTTCTGTATCAATACATACAGGCTTCTTATAGGACCTTCCGAACCATTAATGGTTGCAACAGACTATGTAGGCTACTTCCCGAAGCTTTGACAAGAAGAAATAAAATTAGAACAGCAAGTACCTGATTGCGCTTCTGCTCATCCAGATTGGGAGGTGCAGAGCTTGTTCGTGCAGGGATCTAGGACAACAAACAACCATGGTATATTAAAAATGAGGGGCATTACAAAATTTAATGAGGGGCATTACAAAATTTAGGACAACATCCAGATTGGGAGAGTGATATAATGAGGGGCATTACAAAATTTAAACGAAAATCCATTTGAGATAAGGACATACTTGTAAGCCGTTCATCATTCCCACATTAATAGAGCCAAACTGGAGGGGAAATGCTCCTCCTGAAAAGTATCATGAGCATGAAAATTCACGTTTAACCATGGTATATTAAAAATGCTTTTCTAATAAAGCATAAATCCTAAAAGCCCGTTACATTGATCTTCACCAGAAGAAATCCATTTGACAACTTTTCCGAGTTAAAACCTCATTCTGAATTTGCCATGTTGTATATTAGACATCACTAAGGCATAATACTGCAAATTGTTAAGCCTTAATACACCATAGCTTGCAATTACAAAATGATAGATAAAAAAAAAAACCTTTAGACGGTGAAGGAGGAATGGAAGAATCTGGAGCTTTTGTGGAAGACTGCAAAGGTGGACCCCGCGGTGCAGGATGAGAAGAATTTCTTGGTGGTACATTAACTGGCTTTTCAGTAAATGTGGTTGGTGGAGCATTGGGTGCCTCTGTTGAGAGTAAGAAAAAAAAAATAAAGGTGATTTGGTGTAATTCAAAATATCCTTAACCAACATTCAAAAAAATTCAGGATTTTAGCATTTTGATGTAAACCTTTAAAGAGTTGAAGAACAAAAGGAGGATCTTTAGAGCCTTATTTGAGGTTCAACATATATTGCATCAATAAAAAAATGTCTGTTGCTCTTTCACTCTAAAAAATAAAGCAAATCCAGGAAAATCTTGGAACAAATTATTTCAGACTTTTTACAAAACATTACTAATTTATATTCAACAGGAATACGGGGAAGAAATTAGGGCATCCCAGCGTTATCCCCAGCAATCAAGCCACTTGAACATATCAAAGTTCAATGATTTAACAGAATGTGAAAGAACAAATTAAATATGAAAATGCTGCAATTAGGAGTACCATGTGGAGGTTGGAAATGAGATTGAGAACCGTTCAGAGAAGCTGCTCCCTTTGGAGGAGTGGCAGGAGTAAAACCAGCACTCGCGTCAGAAATTGTGCTGACTTGGTTCGGTCTGGGGGGCCCGCCTTGTACATTTCCGACTTTCTTAAAGCTGTAGCAAACAACAAGTTTGTTCTGTCAAATTATAGCTTAGGACGGTCACCTCAAAATAAGTACATTATGCATTATTAAAGACAGAAAGGATGACCTAGCTAGTATGTGTTACTCAACAATTTACAGGATTAATCACAATTTTTAACCTTTTTTTCTCAGTTCTCTAGTAGCTGTTTTTTTTTTAGCTTCGTTAATTAAGATGGAGCATGGCTGATTGAAAAAACAATAATTATGATTGCAAAGGCAACACTTTGTGCTGTGTTTAAACGTGAACAGTATATGCAATCAACATGGATAAATTAACAGGCCAAAGACTCAAAACTTATTGAGATAAATGCAGAATATCTATCGCACTCTGATAGGTAATACCGTTGAGAAAAGATCTTACTTTCAAAACCTTCTTACATAAAGAGTGCATATATACTCAATACCTAATGAGAGTGTCCGTGGGGTCCTTAACCCCCCCCCCTCCTCTAACACTCCGCTTTCCCCAAAGAAAGATACAATACCCCCCCGGTTCACGTTCAGTACACAAAACCTCTATGTTTTTTCCTCATACTTGCAAAAGAATGTGACTTTTCCAGGACACATGCACAGGTTTCTCATCTCATGAATAATAGCTATTTCAGATATATGTAGTACTTACAAAATTAAAGAAGGGTACCCTACATCGAACTGGAATCTACTGCCAAAGGAGGTCCCTTATTATATAATTCTGACTATATTAAGATCTCATATTCCATTATTCAAGAGGGTGGTGCAAAAAAAACATAGCCCCAATGTAATTGAAACCCAGAAATAGAAATACCAAAAAAACGTGGTTCTAAAGTAAAAATAAAACATACAGAGAGACCTACCTTCGGTTGGAGTTGAGAGGAGGCTGTCCAGAATGAGACGAGAAACCAGAACCGGCAGGGGGCGCCGCTGCGCCGCCTCCTCCGCCCTTTCCACCACCGCCCGAGTGAGCAGACCTATGATGGCCAGAGCTTCCCGATCGGCCGGATCTTCTTACGTCGCGATTTGGATTTCCTGACATATATACTATCGAATGGCTTCCTTTAACCTATAGAAAGAATGGGGAAAAGTGAAATTAGATCGAGTAACGCATGAGAAACGATGAGAAGAGGATAGAGGCGAACCCTAGAGAGATCGAGAGGGGATTAGAGTTTTGTTGGTGGCTCTTCGACTTGTTCTCTTTCTCCCGTCAGTGAGACACGGGAGAAGAGGCAATCATCGGCTGGTGGGAAGAGATGGAGAGAGTAGTGAGGGAAGAGAAAAGCGGCGATTTTTTCAGAGAGAGAATTTGGAAAGGGGTGGAGTAAGCGTGGGAGAAGTAATTGGGGAAGACGGAGAGAGAGAGAGAGAGAGAGAGAGAGAGGGAGGGGGATATATGCTATGGTAAGAAATTCTAATCTCAGTGCAAAGGTCATTTTTAGGGTTTTTGCTTATCACCCTTCGCTTCAAAAAAATAAAAATTCTTTTACTAATTACTGTTTGTTCAGTTTTTAGAAAAATTGTTATCGGATTCTCTCCGATTGTCGGTTGCATATTCTAACTCATGTAATGGGTCAGATACAATCGTACATGATTTTAACAGAGCAGTTTTCACTCATACAGAGCACGGACTATAAAATTAAAATAATGATACATATAATTTGTGTGTTGCATGAAGTCAAAATTATTATGATAAAATTTTTGTTCATAAAATCACCCTGAGTAGATGATACATAGGAGTAGAACTAGGGTGCTGTCCTTGGTGAACTCAAGTTCAAAACTCATCGGATCGGCTTCAAACGACGAATCCGACGGTTGAAACCCGTCTACCTTACGAGTGATGCGTCTACGTGCAAAAAATTTAAATTTTGAAATTACTTTTGCATAGAGTCAAGTGGTCAAAATTAGAAGGTTAATAAATTAATTTTAATACATTCATTTTTTGACGTTTTTTGACATAGTTGCAGAAGAACATCCTCGTTTAGTTCTAATTGTCCTATAAAATTTTCACAGTAGTAAAAAAAATATTTTAGTGTGCTAGATCTAGATGTAATTAAGAAAGTAATATCATCTATCAACGCTCGTCTCCAATGAGAAAAATAAAAAATGCAATGCATCATGCATTTAAAGATGAAACAATTATAAATATAACTTTTTTGTGAACACCTCGTAAAAAAAATTAAAAAAAATGATTATTAATTAACTGATATTCTTAATTAAATAATTATTATATGTGTTATATGTGTAGTGATTAGTGAATAGTGATAATTAATTACCTGAGGGATAAATCCTGAGAAATTTTGAGAGACGAGTAGGTTTTTTTCTTTCTTCTCCTCTCACTTCCCTACTTTTAAATTTACCATACTTATTATTTCCTGTTATTAGCACTTGCTGACTAACTAAAAAAAAAGAATTTAAATATAGAGTTAGTATTTTTTTTTAATAAATAGCCACGCAAGTATTGTATTATTGACGAGTATTTATTAATTCGCACGCTAATACGCTGTCGATGTACGAAAAAAAAATATATTATGTTTTTATTTTAATCACCAAAAATAGCAAATTTTATAATTTAATGTAGTATATTTCACACAGAGGTGGAATGTACTTGGAAATCAATTTTTTTTTTATTTGTCTAACTATTTTTAAGATAAGTAAAGATTTTTGAGCCATCGAATAGTAATGATTTTTTACCCAAGAAAATAGTAAATAAATTTTAAAATGTAAAATTTGATATCTAAGTGCATTTTTAAGTCGGATATAAATAAATACATACAAGAACATAATTATAATTATCAATTTAAGGAAGATATAAATACGGATAACTAACCGAATGTAATTTTTGAAAATTTATAAATTTGTTCCGGTTATGAGACTTTTAGAGCTGATGTGAATTTCATTCCCAAGCAAATTTATAATCTTTAGGCCCATTTTTGCTTGGTTTGACCAATTCTCATTCATTTTATATTAACATTTTATAAATTGGTGATACATTTTTTATTAATAATATGACAATAACTAGCTACCATTTTTTATTAATCAATACATATGATCTTTATTTAGCACATTTTTTTGGATGAGAGTTAGAATAGCTAGGATAGCAAAATTTTAAAATAGTAAATGAGAATAGAGAAAAAATAGTGATTTTCAGATTAGTGTGAAAATGATGCTATTCGGATTAGTAAAAATGTTGTTTGGATTGTATATGTGGAACAGTGAATAGCTGTAACCAATAAAAAATAGTGTTAACAATATATTAATTAAGGTGAAAGATAAGCAAGTGGGATCTCAAATGAATTGTCACGACATGGAGATAGCGGAAAGTGGTATTAAATTTGTCATTTCGGGATTGTGTTGGCGGAAATCTAAAAGGGAAACATTTTTTTTCTCTCATTTCACATTTCCGAATAGTAGTTATTCCAACATTTTCTGCTATTCTAGCTATTCTGAATAGCAAAAATATTATTTGAATGCACATTGCTATTCCAAATAACTTATATTCTAGAATAGCCTCTATTCTTGCTATTCTTGTGGCATCCAAACATAGACATTACAAATGAGCATATAATATTTTTACGTTACATCATGTGAATCATATAACAATTCTGTTCTTTATAAACTTTTTGACACGTGTGTTTGTTAGGTTAGTTGTCGCTATTTACTAATTTACATGAATACATCCCAATACTTTTCTGAAATCATATAACACACGCACGCACGCGCACATACACATTAATTTTGACAAATTGGCCCCTAGACAAAAAATAAATAAAAATAACATATTTTTTCATCAAAACAAATTTTTTTTATTGTCCAGATCCGTCAACGTCTGTGATTAAAATATAAAATTTTAGATTGAATATCAACTTTCCAATTAAATAGTCCGCATTTATTTAATTCAATGTATCTTTTTGAGGATTTTTTACGTGCAAAAGGTTAAATTTATTTACACACATATTCGTCACACAAATTGTACACAATTTGATTTAAAATTAAAATTGAATATACTTAAATTGCCGGTGATGCAATAAGAAAGTTATTTGATGTCTTATTTTTTCTCTGTCTCCTTCAACACATTATAATCTCATTGAATAAGGAATATAAAAAAAAATATTATCAAACTTCAATACATATAAGAGGAGGGATCAAGTTACAACAAAGTTACCACAACATTTTTTACATTTTGAAATTCCAAATCGTCGATCCAAACCGTTCAACATGATCTCCACAGTAAAATATACATCCAGATCAAATTTTACATTTTTTTGAATTTTTATACTATTTATAAGTATTTTACAAAAACTAGTCAAATTCAGACTATTGAATTTTGTACCACATCTCATTTTATATGAGCACGGGCACGATTCTGTTATCAAATGAAAAGAGAACAATAATAATAATAATAATAATAATAATAATAATAATAATAGTAAGATTGGTAACTGTTATTTTTAAAAACAGTAATAAAAATAGTAATCAAATGAAAAGAGAACAGTGATTGTCAAAAATAGTAATAAAAATTGAATAAGTTGGAACTGTTATTTTAAAAACCTAAATCTTTTACATAACATTAATGAATAGTTTTGTAACTAGGAAGGTTAGAAAACTAGCGCTTGAAGTCATAAATGATGCAAACAAATTTTTTTTTTTTTTAATATTGAGTTTAGAATCAAGGTACAGCATATTGGTCCATTTGTCTCTGATAGAGACTCATCATATATTGGCAAAACTAGGGGTGGAAACGGGTTAGATATTATCCGTTCCAATTTTGATCTGTATTTGAATTTTTATAGATTCGAATATTCGGATATGAATAGTTGCGGATGCGAATACAAATATGATTTATACATATTTGAATATGAATACAGTTTCGATTTCGAAATTGTATACGGATAATTATCCATATCCATATATTTTAAATTTTGGAATATCCGAAAATAATCACCCCTCTACACTCACACACAATATACATATTCAATTGAATCAGACATGTGAGAATAAACATAAAAACAATGAATTATTTAATTAATTTGTTGGTTTTTAAGATAGTTAATAGTTCTGCATTCAACCAAATTAATTTCTGATACAATAAAAAATCAGAAATTATTCAAAGATACTGGTCACTGGGGAAGAATTACCAAATGAATTTACCTAATTTTATCCGTATATTAGGTTGTTTTTAATTTTTAATGAGAAAAATAATTTGTTAAATAATAAGTTAATTTGGTTACAATATCCGAACTATATTCGTATCCGTTAATATCCAATCCATATTCATATCCATTTAATATATGTATCTGTTTAATATCTGATCCGTATCCGTATCCGTTTAATACCCGATATGTATCAGTACCCGAAAAATAAAAGCGAATATGAATATGATTTTACCACTATCCGATCCGTATTTAATCCATTTGCACCCTAGATAAAACGGGAAGGACGAGATAAAAAGAATTAATGTCTTGTTTAAATGGAGGATAGTTTATTTCTGGTGTTTTGATGAGGTGTTGTCGTATTGGAAATAAATCTGCTGCAATCCTCTGGGATCGCAAGGTCTCTGCGATTCCAATTCCAACCATTCACATATTTTGAGATTCGTGCACAAAAACTGACTTCTCAAAAGAATCATGAGTATCATCGTTTGAATGGTTGGGATTAGAATCGCAGCAGATTCGCTTCCTGTCGTATTGGATACCAAGGCCATGTTCATTTGATGGAGCAATGACTGAGTAAATTAATTAAACATCTATAGAGGAATTAAATTACTATACTCTTACTTTTTTTTTTTTTTTTGGCATGATTCATTGTCATACACAAATAGTAATTTTTTGACATCTTACTTATTCAAGTGAAGTAATTTAAGTCATGACTTCCATAATACAAGGTGCAGATGCATAGAGCTAAGAGAAGGCTATGAGAAATCAAATGCTACGTTGGTCATGGCTATGAGAACAGAGTAGGTCCAATGTCCATCGGATCTACTTTTAGGTTCAACGAGCAGTATGACCGTCCGATCTAATTTAAGATTTGTGCGCACGAAAATTGAAACAGACACACGAAGTTTAAAGCATTCCGCACTAATTTTAAAGCAAATTGACAGTGATTAAACCCATCGAACCAAAGCATGGGACCTACTCTCAAGTGCATGGCTATATGTTAGGATTAGAAGAGAGAGGTAGATGAATTTATGTTAGGATTAGAAGAGACGACAAAGATAAAAATAGAAAGCTGACATTTTCTATTTTTTCTCACATTCGCCCCACGGCCTCCCCGAAATTTTTATTAATAGGAAAATAAATAAAAAAATTTCGATAATGGGAAAGGGTTTCGGGAAAATTCAATTTGTAGAAAAAACGTGATAATTCATAACATTCAGAGGATGTTATAGACCATCACGGCCGGCTAAACAAAATCAAGTTAACGTCAATTAACCGAAATAAACCCTCAAGTAGGCCGTTGTTGTCTATCACTGCCAGAGAAATTTTGAAAAAAAAAAAGCAAATTTATTGCACCTCAGCCGACATTTTTATTAGTAAAAAAAAATGTAACCGGATATAATTTCCTGTTACCAAGAGAAAAAGAAGAAGAAATTGAATAACCGGATATAATTTTCGGTTACCAATAGTAAAAAAAAATGAAGTATATAATTTTCAGTTACTCAATTTTCAAAATTATATCCGGTTACCTAATCTTTTTTTTACGTAACCGAAAATTAACCAAAAATTATATACGGCTACGATTTTTTTTTCGTAGCCAAAGTTTTTTTTTCCCGCTGACAGGTCGTTGTACACCATAACGGACAACAGACCGTGACGTTAATTAGAGATAAGCCGTTTTCGCTAAGCTGACCACCGTGATGGTCTATAACGTCCCCTGGACATTATGGACTATCACATTTTTTCTATATCACGAATTTCCCCGAAACCCTTCCCCATTGTCAATATTTTCTTATTTAATTTCCTATTAATAAAAATTTCGGCACGGCCCCCCTTGTTGGAAATTAAGATTGGCGTATGAAGTGAAAGTTAAGATCTGATCTTGCAATCATCTCTGCCTCTATACTTATCAGAAATTTACTATTGTGGAGGTTAAATTTAATTAAAAAAAATAATAATAGATAAGATATAGAATTGGGCTATGGTGCATTGCAATGTATATGTTATCTTGTACATTAGATTTTAAACCGTTAGAATTCAAAGTCAATCCAAACCGTTTAACTTGATCTCCATATTAAAACGTGCTTGGAGACTAAATTTTATATTTTTTAAAAATTGTTTGCTATTTTTTTAAATTTTTTGAAAATTATTGTTTTTTTATGATCCAAAAATTTCTGAAAAACAACAATCTTAAATTAAAAAAAAAAATAGCAAACAATTTAAAAAAAAAATGTAAAATTCGGTCGTTTCAGGTACAGTAGACGAGTCTGTCTAGTGATGTATTAATTACGAAAGCAAATTTATAATTGATTCTGTACTTTATCTCTCAGTGCAACATTCGCTTATCCGTCAATCACTTTTAATAGATTTTCCAATTTAATGGCCCAATAACAAAATTTCAGATTTATATCATATCATTGAATTTCAAGTTCGGCCTGCTTAATAAATTTCTATGTCAGCCCACTAAACACAGGCTCAATCTTTCTCTTTTATTTTTCTTTCGGCTGAGAAGAACCATGTAATTCACATCCCGAAATAAATACAATCCCATTAAAAAAATTCTAACTTCAAACTTCATCACTCCTGTGGAGCACACACACACTGTAACTGTACTGCAAAAATGGTGATAAGGTTATGCTGTAAAATCCAGTGTGACTCAGTGGAGATGCAACAAGGCAACCATTCATACATTTACTTGTACATCTTCACGGCGCTGTGCTTTGGGTCTCCAATTTGACCCTTCCTGTTCATTCCTGGGTTGCCAAACCATCCCATCTCCATACCTATCCTGGCTTATCAATGATCAAATACCTACTACTACTTGATTTCTCCTAAATAATGAGTTATAGGTAATGATCATCAAAAACTCGATAAAATGAGACCGTGCAGAATCCTCCATCGATCGGTCATTACCATCCCGGACCTCCCTCTGGGCCCAATCAATTATATTCCATGTAACATCATCAAATCCTAACTCGGCTTCACTAAGCTTCCTTGCCCAAGTTAGGGTTCTTTTATACATCCCTAGCTTACAAAATTGAGAGAGAAGAACATTAACTGTAACAGAATTCGGTTCAAATGCCATTTTCAGCATTCGAGCAGTCACAATAACTGCTCGGTCAAGCACATCACGGCAAAGACCATTCACTAAAATGGTGTATGTGACTGAATTTGGTAAGAAACCCATAGATTCCAGCTCGTCTAGCAATTTCATGGCTCTATTCATCATGTGATTCGTACATAGACTATGGATCCATATATTGTACGTGTATAAATCTGGTAGACAGCCTTGCGAGAGCATCTTGTTGAGGTAGCCTATCGCATTGGCCATATCATGAGTCCCACAATACATATTTATGAAGGTATTGTAAGTGACAACATCTGGGGTTGGCCCATAAGAGTACATTTGAGACAGTAATTTATTTGCCATTTTTACCCTTCCATGCCGGCAAAAACCGTCAATTAATATGTTGGTGGTATAAATATCAGGTACAAGCCCTTCTTGTCTCATTCTCTCCTCTAGCTTCAGTGCTCGGTCTACATCACCAGTCTTGCAGAGACCGTGAATCAGGGAATTGTAGGTGAAATTGTTCGGCACAAGTCCTCTATGCACCATGTTATTAAAAGCTATAGTCGCCTCCTGCATACAATTAGCTCTGCAAAGGCCGTTGATATAGGCCGAAAATGCAACTAAATCAGGGTTCAATCCATACCGCTCCATGTCCTGCCAACATGATATGGCACTAATACTATCTCCAGCCTTGAAACATGCATCCAAATATATTGTGAAAGCAGAAGTGTTCACACAAAACCCTCTCTTCAGCATATCATCGAGCAACTCACGTGCGTCTTTTAACATTCGAGCATTGCATACTGCCATGATAAGAGCATTGCAAGTGGACGCAGAAGGACTCAGACCGATATCCAACATGGTTCGGTACAACATGAACGCCTCCTCCTCCAACCCCTCTTTGCTATAACTATACAAAAGAGAATTAAACCCAGTAACACTAACAGGTACCCCATCTTTAATTGCTTGTAACAAGACTTCTATGGCTTCATCCAGCTGACCCTCCCAACAGAACCTAGAAATCAACAAGTCAACATCAGGTGTTGTTAACTCATCCAAGATATTCTCCTTCTCTCCTACAAGAACCTTCCGAAACTTGTACTGACCTGATAAGAGAATGTTCAACGTACAAAGATCTGGTACCAAACCATTCCTTTTCATTTCCATATAAGCCAAATTAGCCTTTTCTACTTGACCGGCCTTAACATATCCATCTAACAGCACGTTATAAGTTATTGTGTTATACTTGATCCCTACCTCTGCCATACTATCAAAAAGCTTTCTAGCTTCTACCATCCTCCCTTCCCGGCACAGTTTATTCACTAATATATTGTAAGTCACCACAGTGGGAAAAGAACCACCTTGAAGCATTACATCAAACATCTCAAAGGCATCGTCTAACCTCCCATATACACAATGCGCTTTGATCAAGATGTTGTAACTACACGAGTCGGGCTCAAGTTGAAATTTTCTCATGACCCTCAACAAACCCTCACCTTCTCTGAGAAAGCCTCTTCTACAGAAACCCAGAATGACGGTATTAAAAGTTTGGCACCTTGGCAATGGACCTCTTGTGAGCATTTCAACAAACACCTTCCATGCATTACCCATATCACCCTTCTGGTACAGCAACCTCAGCAAAATAGATAGAGCTGTGAGACTCGGTGTACGATGAATGCTCCTAATCCGACATACTACGGCTAAGGCTTCAGAAGCCATTCCAGAAACAACGAAAGCCCGCAAGAGGAAGTCAAGTGCGTAGTACCTGATCTCCATATCGAGCGAACAGTAGTGATCGGCCCACTGGAAAAGAATGGATGAGGAGGAAGTGGAGGGATTGGTGCGAAGGAGAAGGGAGGCAAGGAGGGAGTGTGCCAGGGGGCGAAGAGAAAGAGACGCACGGGAAAGGCAGAAGGCAGCAGTACAGGAGGAGAAGAGCGACAGCGACTGGAGAGGGCAATCGAGGGAGAACGGGACGAGGAGGGAATGGAGGGAGTCCAGGGACTGGAGAGACGGAGGCGAGGTCTTTACGAGGTAAGGGAGGGAAATGAGGGTCTTGTGTCGGAGGGAAACTGGGAGACGAGAAATGAGAAAGGTAAAATCAGGACTGAATGAAGAGGAAGAGGAGATAGGGGAAGGAATGGATGTGGCGGTGGCACGGCGGAGGGAAGAGGAGAGCATCGGAGTGGGTCGGCATGGGTTGGTGGCGCCGCCCAGTGGGAAGCCTTTCTTTCAGCACGCTCTCTCTCCTCAGACTTGGACTCTTTTGACTCTTGAGCCTTGAGGTCAGTAACGGGTCGGGTCTGCACCCACAAAATCCACTAGATTTGCCAAGCAGAAGCATGTAATTTGATAACAACATTGTTAATGAATTGAAAGGCAAAGTCGATACTCAAGAGATTGAGATGGCCAATTATCACAGATGAACAAATCTAGCGGTGCCTTTCTCCAGACAGGGAAGAGAAGGCCTAGAATCAATCGATACCGATGGTATTTGGTAATTAAGCACATTTATAAATCATATTAAATTCAAGACGAGGAATAGAAGAAAATGTAGAGGTAAAACGACAGCAACAAAATAAGCGTGTTATTACAAGCAAAAGAAAAAAAGAAAAAAAATAGAAAATAGAAAATAAGCGTGTTATAGGATAAACAGAATTTCTTTCCTTATTCATATCATATGAGCTTAAAACTGCTGATAAATAAAAAAAATTATGAGTTGCACACGTCTCTCTCTCTCTCTCTCTCTCTCTCTCTCTCTCTCGCGCGCGCGTGCGCTTGCTCCTCCGTCTCTGCCTGTCTCTATCTGTTTTTTTTTTTGCCAAAAGAAAGTCATGGGTATCACCATCCCTGTTTTGAAAGTCATGGGTATCACCATGCCTGTTTTGTGTAGCTGGATCAGACCATTGCAAGGTGAAAATCTCAAATCCCCACAAAAATAGTTTGGGAATCAAACAGCAGATATCTCACCGGCGAAGCTGCAGGATCACTTACAGCCAGCCAGATAAAATATAAGCACCTGTGCAATACAACAATGTTGCCTGTGTGTCTCACCTCTACTAGATAATTTACGGCTAGCTATATATTATATATATATATATATATATATACACCACCTGTACATATCTGGATCTTTACACGGCTGCGGCGGCTTCGGCCTCTGGCTTCCCCTCCCCTTTCATCATAAAACCAACATACAAATCAGATTGACTTGAGTCGCACCTAGGCAGAATATTTTTTCTTCCTCCTTCCCCCATCGCCTTCACGAAAGAAACAAATTGTCTCCAGTTGGCTTCCTCCAACAAATTTTTGTTCAACCTCAGGTACGTGAAGGCACTTAGTCCCGTACCAGTCTCGCTTCTACTGGTTGCCATGACTTGCGCAAATGCTGCCTCATCATACCGCTCGAGAGCATTCTCTCCTGCCAGCTCTATACCTGCTGAACTGACAGCTTTCTTGACTTGTTGTACCAGCAACTCAGGTGCACAACCAGCATGGCCAGGTTGTTGCTCGTCTTTCATTTCCATGCAAGTGAAATTCATGACGACTCCTCGTTCTGCAAGCATCTTGGCAATTGGTATGTAGCCATCCCGGTACCTGGTGTTGTAGTACCCAGCAGTGAGCTCCGCTGCATGGGACCGAGAACGGTAGTGCCAGTGGATACCGGCCACCTTTGCTGATAGCTTGGCTCCCGTACTGCTGAATATTGAGTCGGCCGCTTTGAGGATGCGGTCCCCATGTTGCAAGAGCTTGTCGGAATACCAACTGAGGAAGAATTTTCCATAGTCAGTATTCCATGTACCTTCTCTTTTAAAGAAGCCGGTTTCTTCAGGGAATTGATTGTATTGGCCAGCATCATGGGGGCCGCCTTTTCCCCATTCACTCTGGCCAGCAGCAATTGCAGAGGCTTGTAAAGAGGACTTCATATACTGAAAATTGCAATAAAAAAAAATTATATATTTTTAATCTTCAAAGATAAAACCATGTAAAATCTAAAAGATTATATCACTAAATCTAATTTTGGTTCATTGTCAACATGATAAATGTCAATCTATACCAAAAGCCAAATGACGGATTTATTTTAGTTACAGACAGGTTCTTAATCACCCATAAAACCCGTAACATAGGCATCAGTGTACTGGTACCATTGGTACAACAATATTCACCTGATGAAACTAGCTTCCCCATGCATGTACTGTACCACTGCTATCAATAACCATACTTGCCTAAAGTACCTTCTCCAGATATATGAACAGAAACTATTAAAATGTTGGTGGTACCTTATCGTAACACTGAAATTCGCCGATACCAGGAAACCTCCAAGTTCCATTGCTTTCTGGGTACGAAGGATACCTCAGCTCTCCACATGGTCCCAAACCAACTTGAATTTCCTGCAATAAAGTTCCAGGCAAGCATTTCAGATTCAAATCCAAACAGATATCAAATACTGGTGCAAGGCAGTTTGTACTGGTATCACTTTGACTAAAACTGTTGTACTTACCACAATAACGCTACCCAAGTAGTCGCTGAAGCGGTCCCTGAAACTGCGCATGTAGTCAGAGTAAACTTGGATCGGGGTTCTGCCACGAAGAACAGGCAATTCGTCGCAACCGAGAGAGATGTATTCTGGGTTTCTGCGGCCGGAGCGGTCGGTGTGTACGATGTCAGGATCCCTGCTCATCTCCTCTTGTACCCATGGTGGCAGTGGAATGCTGAAAGGGGAAAATTTATTATGTCAAAATTTAATATTTTTAGTTTGAATAAGGCTAAGATAGCATAAGACCTTCCGTGCTATGGTCTCAAAAATCTATTGTAAAAATTTCAAATTTCGATTTAAGTAGCTCAGTAAATTGTTTATATAATGAACTTTAGAATACCAATTTTTATTATTTTTGAATTTTTTTACTATTTTTTATAATTTATGAAAGATGACAAAATATTGCTTAAAAATAAAAGAAAATTGCTAATGTTTTGACTGTTTTTTGCCATCTTTCATAAATCATACAAAATAGTAAACAAATTCCAAAAATAGTAAAAATTAGTATTCTACAAGTTCATTATATAACTAATTTACTGAGCTATTTAATCGAAGTTTGAAGTTTATACGATATATTTTTAAGACCGTAGCATAGAAGATCTTATGCTATCCATAGCATCTAAGCCTTACTCTTTTAGTTTTACCAAACAGAACTTGCTACAACAATAAATAGAAATCTAATGATTCTCTGTTTTAAGTTTTAAGTAATAACAGATAAGTATGTGAGGGGCTAGGTTGTGGAACAAACAATCTAGATTTCTGTAAATATTCATGACTTTTTCTTATTCAATATATTGTTGGCGACACTTTGTCGCTAACCTTCAAAAAAAAAAAAAAGTTTTTAACTAATGGGTATCTAAATTTTCATGAAGGGCTTTCTGGTATTTGAACTATCTTTATATTCGGATAGAATGGGAATCTATCCATTGGTTGTGCGATATGAAATAGACGGCCTGAATTTGCATCAGACCTTACAAAGATTTCCATACAATTGGAGAGGAACAAAAGTACCTAAGAAACCTCGGATATATCCCTGACTTAGTAAAATAATGTTTTCTTAAAATTAAAAAACTGGTGGGAATGGCATCAAACATTGGAAAGGCCAAAGGAGGGAAGAGGGAACAATTAATCATCATGTAATTAAGCCCTTCAAATTCAAACAAGATATCTTTTGGAGGGCTATTATGAAAAATTGCCATATCTTTTGGTGGAAACTGAAATTTCACCCTAAAGGCAGGAGTCGGAGAGCACTCTAACTCTTTAAGGAAGCATTCTTCCGTTAAAGAATTTTCTAATCAAGTTTTCACAAGATGAGATGACAACCTTTTAGTTTTAATTTAAATCTCGTCCCGCCCACAAAAAAATAGCCTAAGAAATTAGAAATATAAATTAAATAAGAAAATATATAGCAAGATTAAGATCCCCAATTTGTACCTGCAGGAATCACCAACGTTGCCGCCGCACTGGTGGAAGGACATGACCATCTGCATCTTGAGCCCGTTGCGCTCCGCCATGCGTACCAACTCAGCATAACCTTCCCAGTCATACTTCATCGGCCCGTCTCTCTCGACCAATCCCCACCACACATCTGCCATTATCCCCTCAACCCCTGCGCTTCGAAGGGCCATCATACTCGCATTCAGTGCACGTGCCCGATTGACAGCCCCCTTCCCGTCGTTCCCTTTATATATGGTATCAAGAGGGAGCATAACATAGACCGGAACACGGGCCGATCCGTTATGTGCAGCTCCTACCGGTTTTATTTCGGGATGCAGCCGTTCTGCAGATACCGGACCGAGGTCGTTGGCCGAAGCACGTACTGCTTTGAGGCGGCACGATGAGGCTATGAATAGGGGTTTGTGGGGGGAACCAAATGAGACGAGAGATGGTGGTTCGTCGGAAATTGTGGGTTTGTGAGAGGGCTTGAGAGTTGTTGAGGTGAATGAAAGCGTTAGCGCCATTTTTAGTGGCGCTTATGGATTATAGGTTATGGTTTATGAATTGTGGATTAGGCTCTACGAGGCAACAAGGTAAAAATAACAGGGAAGATGGAGAAGACAAAAAGTGAGAAGGAGATTAAAAGCAGGACTTGGAGGATTTTAATGAGGGCAGGGGGTGTATATTTATAGAACCAAATCCAAGGAACTGGTCTATTATTTAATGAATGAGAAAATAACAAAGTCATTTACTTTACTTCTTTGGATAGAGATTCAATGAAAAAAAATTGTATATGTTATCACTTATCAGGAGCAAACCAAGCATTAAATTTGAGCTGGGTGCACCAGAAAATTGATAAGTGAGAAACTGAGAATAGTTGGGAATGGACAAAGGGAAGGGAAGGGGGCCCCTTCCAATGGAAAGGTCGACGAAATGCTGCCTTCCTGGTAATAGTTGGAATTTCTTTGGACGATCTAATCCGGTACACATGTGAAATGCTATTTTAATAATTTCCTAATTTTATTACTCCCTTGGTAATAACTAATGACGTGTAACGCTTAGAATGCCTTTGCAAATTGCAATTGAGCCTCGTAGGCTTGCGAGTTGTGTGTCTTGTGACCGTTGGTTAGCACAACAATCAGGTGTTGGATTGCGGGACCCACGTGTCAGGCTTAGACCAGCATAACGTGATGGGTCACTGGATTGGTCAATTCACACTTTTTCTGTGCTGATTTGTGATGGGTTGATCCATTTCAAGATTATTAGATTTAAATTTTGCTTATTGAAGCATGAATTTTTATGTTAATATATATCATTCCTGGGAATTGTTTTTTGATTTAGTTATTAGAATAATTGATCTTGCGTATAGGAGCTTGTAAGTCTGAAATCCCAACTATGAATAATTGATCTTGCAAAAGTTCAAAAGTTTTTTATAAAAAACTTAACCTTATGTTAGAAGAGCAAAGTTAGAAAAAAAAATATATATGCACAAGTTGTTTTTTGTATCCTTCAACTATGACAAATGAGTTGAAGATCCAAAACACCAACAAATATTTTGTTGAGTTGATGGCTATAATTTTTTTATAATTTTTTTAACAACTAACCGATCAATAAAAAAAAATGTATAGATTTCATATTTATTTACAATTTAATTAGTTAATTATTTAGTTGCCGTTATAATTAGCAGTGGCAGAGTTAAAAAATTTAATCAATGGTGTCAATTAAGAGAAACATGTTAAGAATTTTGTGAGTGAAATTAAAATTCATACAATTTAAAGGTATTTTTGAGAATTGAGTGGGTCAATGAACTCACCTTTAATTTCAGCACTGGTAATTAACATTTTTTCTTTTCTTTTTATAGATGTTTGCTGAAAGTAAACTTAAATTTTTTTTCATGTTTTTTTTAAAACATATCATGATCTAGTGATTAGAAGAAGAAAGTAAGATTGATCAATTTTGTCAAATGTGAGGGCTTGATATTGCTAGGTAACATCATTTGATCAAGGAGATGCACAAGAATACCAGCAAGTTTAACTAATAATTACTTATAGATGAGTTATTTCAACTCACAAAAGACTGAAAAAAAGAGAAACACAATAGATAAAATCCATAATATATTCGAAACTAGCTTACAATCTAATTTTGACCGCTCATATAATAGCCTTATTTTCCAAAAAAAATCACCTAAACATTAATGTTACTTTAACTATTTTTTCTACTCCAAAAAACTCTTAAAGTTCTTCTTAATAACCTTTTAGAGACTCTTAAGAGACCTTTCTAAAAATTCACAAAATACATACTCTATTTTGACTCTATTAATGACACACATAAACTCACACCTAACTAATTCATAACAAATATTCAAGCATGTCTACTTTTTGTACTCTCAAATACATTCTTAATAACCTCCTAGTGACTCTCAAAATACCTTCCTAGAAACTCACAAAATACAATTTGAAACAACAAAATACACTCTATTTTAACTTTATTAATGATACACATAAACTCACACCTAATTAATTAATGACATAAATCTTCAAATATATTTGCGTTTTCTACTCTCAAAGACTCTCAAATACATTATAAATAACTCCTAAAGACTCTCAAGAGACCTTCCTAGAAACTCACAAAATACACTTTGAATCAACAAAATTAATACTTTATTTTGACCCTATTAATGACACAGATAAACTCACACCTAACTAATTAATGAAACAGTATTCAGGCATGCTTATTTTTTCTACTCCCAAAAACTCTCAAGTACCGTTTTAATGGGTGAAAATCTGCTCCTTTTCTGGAGGAAAATGAGCACCCTCCTTTTAGAGAGAAGAAGAGAGAAGGAGAGAGAAAGGAGGAGAGAGATAGAGAGGAGAGGAGGGCCCTCATATTCTCAAGAATAGGAGGGGATTTCGTTTCTTTTTTAATAACCTTCTAGAGACTCTCAAAAGATCTTCCTAGAAACTCACAAAATATATACTTTATTTTGACTCTATTAATAACAAATATAAACTCACACTTAACTAATTAATGACAAAAATCTTCAAGCATGACTACGTTTTCTACTTACAAAAACTCTCAATACCTTCTAAATAACCTCCTAGAGCCTCTCAAGAGACATTCGTAGAAACTCATAAAATATAATTTGAAACAACAAATTGCATACTCTATTTTGACCATATTAATGACACACATACACTCACAGCTAACTAATTAATGACAAAAACCTTCAGCATGTCTACTTTTCTACTTCCAAAAACTCTCAAATATCTTCTAAATAACATCCTAGGGACTCTCAAGAGAGATTCCGAAATAACATCCTAGAAACTCACAAAATATAATTTGAAACAACAAAATACACTATATTTTGACTCCATTAATAATACACATAAACTCACACCTAACTAATTAATGACATAAATCTTCAAACATGTCTACGTTTTCTACTCTTAAAGACTCTCAAATATATTACAAATAACTCCTAAAGACTCTCAAGAGACCTTCCAGAAACTCACAAAAATCAACAAAATTAATACTCTATTTTGACCCTATTAATGACACATAAACTCACACCTAACTAATTAATGAAACAAATCTCCAAGCATGTTTATTTTTTCTACTCCTAAAAACTCTCAAGTACCTTCTTAATGGGTGAGAATCTACTCCTTTTTCGAAGGAAAATGAGCACCCTCCTTTTACACCTTGTTTGGATGGAGAGTAGAGAAAGGAAGAGGAGGTGAAGAATAAAAATGAATGAAATAGAATAGAAAGGAAGATTAACATATTTAACCTTATCGTGTTTGGATGATTAATGAAGGAAAATAAATATAACTTTTATTTCCATCTTATTTCTTGTTTGGTTGATTAAAATTTAGAAGGTTAATGAGAAATTCAGTGGCTGTTGTAGGTTTGTGACAAAAAACTTGTATGAGAATTATATAGACAAGATATAAGGTTGACATTTGTATTATTTTTTCTAAAAATATTTGCAACAAAATTTCTTTGCATCCGTTACACCCCAAATTGGAAGGGAGACCGATTATATTAATTACAATAATACAATGTTACCTTTCACCTCCTGTACCCTTCACCTCCGACATTATTTTGTCAACCAAACACGATTTGACAAGAAGTTTTCTTTTCTTTCCATTCCCTCATTTCCTCTACTCTCCATCCAAACAAGGTGTTAAAGAGAAGAAGAGAGAATAGAGAGAATGAGAGAGAAAAGAGAGAATGAGAGAGAAAGGATGAGAGTGATAGAGAGGAGAGGAGGGCCCTCATATTCTCAAGAATATGAGAGGATTTCGTTTCTTTTTTAATAACCTTCTAGAGGCTCTCAAGAGATCTTTCTAGAAACTCACAAAATACATACTTTATTTTGACTCTATTAATGACACACATACACTCACACCTAACTAATCAATGACAAAAACCTTCAAGCATGTCTACTTTTTCTACTCCCAAAAGCTCTCAAATACATTCTAAATAACATCCTAGAAACTCTCAAGAGAGATTCCTAGAAACTCACAAAATATAATTTGAAATAACAAAATACACTCTATTTTGACTCCATTAATGATACACATAAACTCACACCTAACTAATTAATGACATAAATATTCATACATGTCTACGTTTTCTACTCTCAAAGACTCTCAAATACATTATAAATAACTCCTAAAGACTCTCAAGAGACCTTCCTAGAAACTCACAAAATACACTTTGAATCAACAAAATTAATACTCTATTTTGACCCTATTAATGACACACATAAACTCACACCTAACTAATTAATGAAACAAATCTCCAAGCATGTTTATTTTTTCTACTCCTAAAGACTCTTAAGTACTTTCTTAATGGGTGATAATCTGCTCCTTTTCCAGAGGAAAATGAGCACCCTCCTTTTAGAGAGAAGAAGAGAAAAGAAGATAGAAGGAGAGAAAAAGAGAGAAGGAGAGATAAAGGAGGAGAGATAGAGAGGAGAGGAGGGCCCTCCTATTCTCAAGAATATGAGGGGATTTCGTTTCTTTTTTAATAACCTTATAAAGACTCTCAAGAGATTTTTCTAGAAACTAAAAAAATACATACTTTATTTTGACCCTATTAATAACACATATAAACTCATACCTAACTAATTAATGATAAAAATCTTCAACCATGGCTACGTTTTCTACTCCCAAAAACTCTCAAATACCTTCTAAATATATAACATCCTAAAGTCTCTCAAGAGACATTCGTAGAACTCATAAAATATAATTTGAAACAACAAAATACATACTCTATTTTGACCCTATTAATGACATACATAAACTCACACCTAACTAAATAATGACAAAAATCTTCAAGCATGTCTACGTTTTCTACTCCCAAAGATTCTTTCGTACCTTATAAATAACCTCCCAGAGACTAAAGAAATCTTCTTAGAAACTCACAAAATACAATTTGAAACAACAAAATGCATACCCTATTTTGACCTTATTAATGACACACATAAACTCACACCTAACTAATTAAAGACAAAAATCTTAAGACATTTATACGTTTTATACTCTAAAAACTCTCAAATATCTTTTAAATAATCTCTTAGACACTCTCAAGAGACTTTTCTAGAAACTCACAAAATAAAATTTGAAACAAAATCTTCAAGCATGTGACATTTCCTTAGCACGTTATTTTGACAAGACGAGCATTTATGTAGATTGAATGGGGTCAATTTTCCATAATTCTTTTTTTTCATTTTTTTTTGCATTTATACATTTTTTCTATATAATTTATAGTAAGATGCTATGAAAACTATAAAATTGATTTCAATTCTATCTCAGCTTAACTCCCATTGTGTGTTTGATCCCCATAGTTTGAAAGCTCGGGTCCACCCCTGATTTTGACCATGACTTGTTCTGATTCTTGACAAACTCAAAACACAAAAGTTGTAGCGCACAAAACTTTGAATCACTTTGATGTGAGCTTGTATGAAAGAGTTATGGCCACACACTTGAGAGTAGGTCCGATGGGTTTAATCACCGTCGATTTGCTTTAAGATTTGTGCAGAGCGCTTTAAAATTCTTGCATGTCTACTTCAATTTTCGTGAGCACAAATCTTAAATTAGATCGGATGGTCATCATGCTCGTTGAACCTAAAAGTAGGTCCGATGGGCATCGGACCTACTCGGTTCTCATGGCCACAATACTGGAGTGTGTTAACCTAAAGCGTTTGTAGCGATTGTAACTTTGCTAGACTCGTGCTTTAATTACGTGTCATACAGTTCCGTTGATACGTCCTGAAAGTTGCTGAGATATGTTGAGGCGTCTCAGATGGTATCATAACCAATCATCGAAACGGTGAGACTTATCAGTTGAAAGAGTATCAAACGGTATAACCCGAACAATTAATGTCTCTAGACAATAAGATAAAAATATATGAATTAAAATAATGGCTAATTAAAATTAAAAGCTAATGTATATATTCGATTGCAAGTACTAAAGAGAAGCAGCAAAATTGTGCTTGAATTTAGTCGATCTCTTGAGTTAAATAATGTTTCTAAGGTGGGTACAGCTTAGAAGATAGCTGTTGTAAGTGTGCCGCATAAGATCAGGCCGACGAGCTGTAGCATTCGGTAGGGTAGTCCGAGAAAGATACTTAAGAGGAGAGATGTCACCTAAGTAGAGTGGGAAAAATGGCACGGCGGAGCCGGTTCTGTCACGGAACGGTAAGGTTACGGCACGGAATGGCACGGCATGCGTGTCAGTTACGTGCCGTGACTCGCGTGTCCCGTGCCGTGACCATTAGCGTGCTGTGTTTATCTTTTGAAACTTTGTCACGGCACGGCACGTAGTCACGCGAATCACGTGTAATATGGACCATTAAATATTGATTTAATGGTGAATCTTGAATAAACTAATATAAATTATGATTAAATGGTCACGCGAGTCACGTATGGTCACGATACGTTTAGATACGGCGTGATCATTCGCGTGCCGTGACCATCCCTTGACATTTTGGTCACGGCACGGCACGTTTTTTCTACTCTACACCTAAGCATATGATTTAGTTAAAAGGATAAGAATTTTTTTTTTTTTTTTAGGTTTAGTTAGAGGATATATTGATAAAAAAGTTTTATACATAGGTCGGCGTAAATGGATAAGAATTTTATCTTTTGGAAGATTGAAAATGGATGGTCATGGTCTTCTATGCACATAGACCAGTTGGCCGAGAGAGCTTAGAATTTGAACCCTCTTTTGTCCTCCATGCCGGCCAAAACATATATAGTTTGAACATTTCATTATATGGCTCCCCCACCAAGAGCCAGAGACGAATTCGTGTTTGTTAAGATACGTGTCATTAAAGATCTTTCAAAATCCAAAGATGGAGGGACATGCTATTCCGCGCTTCCATGGAATACGAATCCTCTAAAGTAATCCAATTTATTAGTTTTGATCCGTACTGTCCATGCTAAGCCCCCCGCGTTCCATCACGGACCTGATTGGGCCGAATTTATGATTGGGCGGTAAAGATTAAAACTTAAAAACTGAGTTACTTTGGAGGATAAGGACAGCGTAAATTAATGTCACTTAACGCGTCTTTCGTCATTTGCTATGCTTAGTAGTACTAGACTAGTAGTTAGTTAGTAGGAGAGACAAAAATGAGGTGGTGTTGACACAGCCTAGCCCTTTCTCCTCTCTGCCAAGTGACAAGACAAGAGATAGCTTTGTGGCTGGTTACATGGAGGCCTTATCCACAATTCCACACCTTTTTCTTCTCCACCTCATGTTCATTTTAAATGCTTCTCTTCCCCAACTTACCTCCCCAACTTTTTATTTGTAGCATTTTAAATGGAGAAAACTTGAAACATCACACAGGGCCAGGGGTGGTCTGAGTTTCACTCTGAGATTTTTTTAATACAAGCCCGTGGCCTATTTTAGGTCATTAAATTAAGGCAACCAATAGATTCCAAACCTAAGAACACTTTTGGTGGGCCAGTGGTGTCTAATTGGCGCCTTTGTGGTTCTTTTGTTGTTCTTTTGTTGTTGCTTTTCCAGCTGTGTGGCTCTAAATGTAGAGAACTTCTTCTTTCTGGGACCACAACCATTTTTCCCCTTTAGAGAACTTTCTTGTTTTCAAATGAACTGGGTTTTTGTAAACTGATGACCTCTAGTTTCTTCTCATCCTCCTCAGCAAAGCATGTTAGAAATTTATTTTATTTTAGTAAATAATCTCAATTTTTTAATTCAAATATATTTCCCTAAATAATCTCATTTTTTTAACAGAGCAATTGGGCTTCATGCAGCACGCAAACTATATAATTAAAACAACGTTGCATAGAGTTCATGTGCTGCATGAAGCCAAAACTACTTTGTTAAAATCTTTACCCCTAATCCGCCTTCTTCAATGCAATAATTTTCATTATCTCAATTAATCACTTATGGTTGGTTATCTTTGGTTCACTAAACACAATTTTTTGAATAGTCTGGCTACTACGACATCGGTGTTATTTGAGCTGTAGTGACACTGACTTCAAAATCCATTAAACATGCTTCAAACAATAAATCTAAATCATTCAAATCGATCTACCTTATGAGTGATGTATTTACATGCAAAATTTATAAGTTTTCAAATTTATTTTGGCACGAAATCAAGTGGTAAAAAAATGATGAAAAATAAATGAATTAAAATTAATTTAAAAATCTTCTTTTTTGATGGCTCAGACTTCATACCAAAATTCATCACTTGTAAGGTAGCTCGATTTGAACGAGTTTGAATTTTTTGTGTGAAGCCTGATTGATGAATTTTAGAATCAGTGTCACTACATTGAAATAACACCGATGTCACAGTAGCTGAACTAAGTTGGACAATTTTTTTATTCTTACTAATTTATTTTTCTTGATTTTTTGCATGTAAAATTTTCAACAAATTAAATAGACCAAGAGTTTGACTGAATCACAACCCCTTACTGCAAAACAAATTTAACTGGAGAACCTATGGCCGACTCTTAATTCTCTATTTTGACAAAATTAATAAACCCAGAAAAGATCTTTCCTGTACCATTCTTCACAAGAATACATGGTCCCCATTTATTGTTATACTTTTAGTATTTGACAACTAAAAGTAGACAATAACACTCAATCGGCAGGGACAGATCTACATTAAAACTTATAAGCAATTTTATTATTTACATTTTAAGATTTTACAAGTATTTATATCTCTTAGTTCTATTACAGTAGTTTATTGAGTCCATTCAAATTTATTTTCTAGTTTCGTCTTGATCTGCGGTGTTAATGCAGACAAGCCGAGATACTTACTTAGAATGAGATTTTTGAAAAAGAAAGCAACTTTGATATTATACAAATATATTATATAATTTATTTTAGCTCAAGTGTACCCTCAAGTATTTAATGTCTAATTTTTATTTTCAGCGTTCATATTCAAGTTTTTAAAGCTCTGTTTATAATCTCTTACAATGCTACTCACAAGCATTTAAACCTCTATCTGTAAATATTTAAAACTTAAATCTAGGTAGTTTTAACTTTTAACTACTTTTGACTTCAAATAAAAAAAGGAATGATTCCTTTCACCCGCTCTTTCTTTTTCCTCTGATCATTCTCGTCCATTTTTCTGACGATTCGTGATAAATTTTGCGAATCTAAAAATACAAACATTTTTTTACTCGATTTTCTCTTTCAAATTAGATCCATGAAGAAATACTTTTGAGTTTTTTTCAGGTCATTTTTTTTATTTTTTTTGAAAGTTTAGCACTTTAAATTCTCAAACTTTTAAACCTCAATCTACAACATTTTAAACCTGATATGAAAACTATTTAAATGTTTGAATTCGCTTTTCACTATTTTTCGGAAAAAAAGATATGAAATTTCATTCACTTTTCGCCATTTTCCGGAATAAAAGATATGAAAACTATTTAAATGGCTACTTTGCATTCGCTTTATGCCATTTTTCGGAACAAAAGATATGAATTTTCATTATATGTTTTGGCTTCATCAAAGACAAAAATAGTTAGGAGTTAAAACTATACAGATTTAGGATTTAAATATTTACAGATAGAAATTTAAATGCTTACGGGTAATATTGTAAAATTTTATAAACAAAACTTTAAAAACTTGAATATGAGCTCTGAAAATAAAAATTAGATAAAATTGAAAGGTTTTTTTTTTTTCTTCTGCTAAACTAGTTGGAAGGTGCGCTTGGGTATAATGGCTCGGGTGGCCAAAACATTTCTCTTTATTTTTATTACGTTTTTTTTTTATTAATTTTTGTTTTGATAAAATCATACTTGGTAATTTCATTGTAGTATTTCCGATGCATTATGCACGAGACAGAAAATTTAAATGCGTAATTTGTGCAGAATGGGTTGGGATGTAGATATTATAATTTATAAAATATCTAAAACAGCCTGTCTTCAACGAAATATCTCTCTCGCTTTTTCTTTAACAAAATCTATCTGGCTTCCTTCACGAATCACGAACTGGAAGCTTTAATTTCTTAAGTCGTTGTCTGTGTTAAGTCCAAGTTCTTATCCTCTGATATTTCCAAGATTATTATTGACCAATTTTTATAGTATATTAAAATGGAAGCTTTAATTTCTTAAAACAAGTTCGAATCACGTACATATTTTGCGGTTAATAAAATTACCATAATTAATTGACCATTGTCCAACATGATGACAAATGATGCAAAAAAAAAAAAAAAAAAACTGCTCTTTTTTTTATTAATATTATTCTGTGAAGATCAAGTTAATAATTTTCCTTGTTATACAAAGGAGAACGGAGTAGGTCCGATGCCCATCAGACTTACTTTTAAGTTCAACGAGCATGATGACCGTCCGATCTAATTGAAACAAATACGCACGAAGTTTAAAGCAAATCGACGGTGATTAAATCCATCGAACCAGAGTAGGTCGGATGCCCATCAGACCTACTCTCAAGTGTATACGAAGAGAGATAAATTTGAATATGTTTTTTTTTTTTGGTAAAAACAAGCAGGCTCAAATTGTCAATTTTTTGAAGTTCATATGTGACAACAAAAAATGTTTTTTTAATTCTAGATATGACCATTCAATAAAATTAAGCAGAATTGCTTTAGTACACCAATTTTTGTCGGATGGTTTATATTAATTTGATCATTCATATGATTATGCTATATTATTAAAGGTTATAAAATTTAGATGATAAGAACATCAAAACAATTTTGTTATAATTCATATTTATTACTGAAACCGGAAAATGCAATTCTTTGTGGATATTAAATAGTTTGATGGTTTGATCTCTAACTTTTATTAAAAAAAATTTAAAGAGTCATCTGCTCGAGATCACAGAGTCCCAACTTCCAATAGATCTCCGACCGCAATTTACAATTACGGAAGGGTCCATTGAACAAAATTGTAATTTTTTTAGTAAAGTTGGAAACTTCATATGAGTTAATATTTTGTGATCTTCTATCCGAACTTTGAACATGTGATTTTTATGTGAAAGATATTGTCTTTACTAATTAAAAAATATACATAAAACACTGTCTTTACTAACGAAAAAATATACGTGTTGCTGTGATTGGTTGAATCGGTTGGAAAAAAAAGGAGGAGAAGATAGAAGAAGAAGCCATACGATGCCGACTTGAGTGTATTTCTGTCAAATAGTCCGATTCCCTTGTTGTTAAGGTTTGCAAAACGTAATAGCATGACAATTGGGTGAAGAAATAGACCATATATATCCAAACAAAGCACAAGTGCCTATGATAGCAATGCTTGTGGTGTTGTGATAGCTTTCCCTTTAACGAGAAAAATGCTTATAACGCAAGCAATGTGAAGGTTTTCTTCGGTCGGTCTAATATTAGAAATGCTTACAGTGCAAGTAACATGTTGAGTTAAAGCAAGAGTAATTAATTGGTCGCTCATCTTCGATTCCAGTTGATATTCCAAATGGAGCACTATTGTGCGCAAAATCAACTATATTAGCTACTTTCATGATTTATATATATTTTTTCTCACTTCTGATTGGGATCCCCTTATTGATAAAATTGAAAATAAACTACAAACCTGAAAAAGGTAATTTATTATTCTCTCAGCTATCTCCTTATACTGGCTCTCCATTTATAAAATTCCAATTTTAGTTCTAAATAAAATTGATAGAATTAGAAAAATGTTTCTTTGGAGTGGTACCTCCTCAACTACCAAAAAATATCATTTGATCTCTTGGGACATTGTTTGTTTAAACAAAGACCAAGGTGGTTTAGGAGTACTAGATTTGACTAGAACGAATATCTATCTAAGATTTAAAGACCCTAAATTACTAGTAAATGGAATGAATATCTATCTAAGATTTAAACAACAACCCAGTCCGCGCACCAGCCAATTTGGTGCGCGAACTGGGTTAGCGGGAGTGGTGTATTGAATAAAGAGACAGCGGAGTGGTAATGAATTAATTTTATTTTTTTTGAGTGGTAACAATAAAAATTTCGGAAGATTTAAAGACCCTAGTTGTTTCTGATCCAACAATTATTGTTGCCTCAACTTTTACTGCTACCTCTCTTTCTCTCCAATTTAATAGACAACTTACTGGTCTTTCACTCTCAGAATGACATAGTTTACAGTCTAGCATTGGTTCCCTTACACTTACTGCTCAATCAATGACC
This sequence comes from Carex myosuroides, assembly GCA_028015225.1. NCBI lineage: Eukaryota > Viridiplantae > Streptophyta > Magnoliopsida > Poales > Cyperaceae > Carex > Carex myosuroides. The sequence continues at coordinate 17,650,051 of CM051471.1, read as the reverse complement.
TTGTTACCTGGAGATGGAACTCCTTAGGCCTTTTTACTGTACATTCACTTCACTTATGGTTAGGTTTTGGAGGTATACCTAGTACACACTATGATTCTATTTGGAAATCTAAGATACCTCTCAAAATTAAAATCTTCCTCTCTGGTTACTTAGACAGGACAAATTGTTAACTAAATGTAATTTACTTAAAAAAGGTTGGCCAGGAGACATTTCTTGCCCCTTTTGTGGGTTACCTGAAACGACTGGCCATCTTTTTGTTACCTGTTCTTTATTAATTTCTTCTATTTGGTTATGGATTGTCAATTATAATGGCTTTATTTTTTATTGTGATTCATTAGAGGATTTATGGTTTATAGACTGTTGTATCCCTTTAAAAGATACACTACTTATTGAACTTGTTAGAGCTGCTACCCTTTGGGTAGTCTTGCTAGCACGAAACAAAATATGTTTTAATAATTCTTCCATTCCTTCTCTTGCAAGCATAGCAACTGCTATTATTGCTCTTGCCTCTTATTGGTGAAGTAAAGCATGATACTTTTTTTAAATTAACTTTAATTCTCTCTATGGATGTTTCTTTTTTGACTCAGGTAAATAGCACGCTCTACTGTCAGCTACAAGTACCCCGGAAAGGAGAAACTACCAGCTGAATTCCCGAGAAAGATCTTGAACTTGAAGAAGAGTCTGATCTGTCTGATTACTTTAAAGATTTAGATGATCTTGAAGCACTTGATTATACCCATTTCCTCTGATCCTGACTCTTCTGGTTTTGAGTCGAGTAGAACTAGGGTGTTCCTAAGTTCACCAAGCCCCCTTGTGAACTCAAATCTAAAATCTATTGGATTGGCTTCAAACGACGAATCTAAACCGTTGAAATCCTTTTACCTTACGAGTGATGTGTCTACATGTGAAAATTTTCAAATTTCAAATTAGTTTTGTATAGAGTCAAGTGGTCAAAAGGCGTCCAAAAAATGAATGAATTAATATTAATTTATAAACCTTCTAATTTTGACCACTTGACTTTATACTTAATTAATTCGAAAGTTTAAAATTTTTACATATAGACGCATCACCCATGAGGTAGAAGGATTTCAACGATTTGAATTCGTCGTTTGAAGCCAATCCGATAGGTTCGGATTGGTTTTAGAGTTGAGTTCACAAAGGAACTTGGTGAACTTAGGAACACCCTAGTTCTACTCGTTTTGAGTCTGCTACTTCCTCTGATTTGGAACTGTCCTACATGTAATAACTAAGACTATTCTAGATTGCAGGGTTCTGCTTTACCTTTTGTAAACTTTAGTTAGGTTCTGCTTTACCTCCTTACTATATGCTGATTAGGTACCTAAGTTGATCCTTATGATCTCTTATGGGGTTCTTTTGTTCTAATTGTTTAGCTTTTCAATCTTTTGTATCCAATGGATTTATTCCATTGCTTTTGTAAGAACACTATTGTTTCTATCAATGAAACAGGTGGGCACTCCCCACTCTATTAAAAAGAATATATATATATAGATTTTTCAATAAGTATACCTTGGGAAAGTGTAAAACAGATAGCATTGCTATGGAAAATCTATGCATTATCTTAAGTGTAAAACAATCTAGGCATACACCTGCAACTTTGAAACCTTCTTCTTTATCAAAAAAAAAAAAAAAAAAAAATAATTTTACCCCCCCAAAAAAATACATCTAGTCTAGTATCAAGCAACACTATAGGCTCATCCGTATGTAACATAGCCGCACATGTACAGGAAAATGGATATACAAATCTGCTAAAGTAGAAAAGCCCATGTCTTCAAACCCAAATACAAGGTTTCAGTTATTTGTACGTTCATTTGGTGCCATGTGCTTCACGCACTAGTGGAGCCAGCTAAATGGTCCGAAACCAGCATGGCTCTCCATTGAGACTCCTCTTTCCTCAATCTCAGTGCTACAAAATGGAGAGACTCACTCTGCACCTGGTATAAGTAGCAGGACCAAGGGAAAGAGTCTGGTGAGGCCCACACCGGCTGTTCTATGAATGATGTCTCTTCAGTTAGTCTTGCACTAACACAGTACACTGAGTCTGGTGCAGGCTCCTCAAAAGAAGCTACAGCCACACACCCAATTGCCACATACCCATCCGGAGCACGCGGTAGCCAGATAGTTAGTGGGGCATTGTAATCCTCTGCACAGTTTCTCCATACCTGATTTCAAGTCATAAGTACGACAATTAACTCCAGGCAAAGAAAATAAGATAAGTATTTTTGTAGCCTCGTATCTTACCAGGTCAAAACCAATAGGAAGTGCAAAATTGTTGTCAGAATTCCTGTAAACAGCAGCCACACTCGGTGCGTGGGTTCCGACATGTACTATATCTCCAACCGATACATACCTACAAGAAAGTATACTAAAGAAGATTAATTATAAGTCTGTAGCCATACTATTTGCTGTTTTCATGGCATAAGAATTACATAATTCAATTCACAATATGCTTTATCAGTGTGTTTTGTTTAATTTACGCAAAATGTTAAGATAGAGAGATTATTACCCATTATGACAACGAGGCCTCCAAATGCTACATATGGAGCTAACATCCATAACCTGAACAAGCATAATTTCAACTAATTAATTTCCAGCAAAAGATTTAAATTAAGAGAAAATTTCCAGGCAGCCAATTAAAATTGGTTGCGGGACTTCTTACCAATTAGGTTTGAGCAACTCCCTCTAGTAAGCCATATTATCAAACTACACCCACTCGTCCGATTTGACACGCAATGAAACCCAAGGTTGCTTTCAATTAACCCTCACTTTATGGAATGAAAAGTTTCAGAAAACCAATTTGAGCTCAAATGTTTAATCTCCTCAACTAAACCCAATGTTACTTCAATTAACCCTCAATTGTGCAATTAAGTTTTCACTTTCAAAACAGTTAATTTGGACTAAATTGTTTCCGACGCAATTAAGCACCACAAAGGTCAAGAGTAGGGCAGAACAGTGAACAGAGAAATAATGTAAAGGAACAAAATTTATGAAATCTAGCAGTTTAATGTTGACTGACTAAATTGACCTGCTTCTTGAATAGTGTGCATCTACTACGAATTTCCCGTTCACTGCTCCAAATTTTTTGAAAATTAACAGTGTGCTTCAGGAATCTCCGGTCATCGGGACTAGGGCTTCTTTTGAGCATTAGCATAGGCCGAGAAATGCTATTTGATTCTCTCCCATCAAATTCATCTGATACAAATTTCACATGCCGACGACTTGAAGGAACCTGTTCATCGACAAATTATTTTAAAGAAAAAAAAGTGAGACTCTTTTCTTACAGATTATATCCCAATTAGCTTCTACCACTTGCTGCTTAAACTTGATATATTTTTTTAACTAATTTTGTACTAATTCAGGTATGGAAAGTCAATATGGTCGACAAATGGGGAAAGTCACCTTTAATAGAATAACTCTCTTGTTGGCCTGGTATGCCTTCCACAATCTTCTAATGGTACTACATATCACAACGGCCTGAGGTTCATGGTCACTTTCTTCAACTTTGCACCTTATGTACCGAGAAAATTTTTCAGATTTCCTGCAACTTTTGAGGTGGATGATTAACATTGAAGGCTTCGGCTGGCCACGCTTGGCCAGCTCCAGAGCAAGCACCTCCTCCCAAGGTACAACCCAAAGTATTTTTGAGGGTCGTTTGTCCATGTTTTCCAAATCCTGGCACTGATTTAAGCATTAAAGAAAGATGTCAGAGGCAATAGTAGAAAACTCTTACTGGTGGAACACTGATGTATTAATAAAAACTAGTACAGATAAGGAGAAATACGGAAAAGGTGATTAAAATTTTACTAAATGACCTGAAGAAGCATGACACGCTTATTTGTTACTAGCACAATCCTCTGAGATGGCACAATGAAATGGTCTTCATAATAGTCCGACCATGCATATTTGGAAGGTTCTCTAAATAAATCTGTGCAAGCAAGACGCCGACTTGCTTCGGCCAGATAAAGGACCATCTGAAAAGAAGTGAACAACAACTGAGAAGAGAACTAAAATCACCAACTCGATCTATATACTCAAATTTTACCATATGATGATCCCTCCCCTCCTTCACACTTCACACATTAGCCATTTAAAACTAAAGTATAATTCCAATAAGCAAAAGCTTAACATCAGCAAACTGACAGACACAATCAGTAGTATACTGACTAATATGCAAAGGAACAACACATACTGATAAACCCCACAAAACTTCCAAAAATACACAAACCAAACTCCACTGTACAAGTACCAAGCAGTGTGATGCCAAAACCAGAAGAAGTCCAACCCTGGTTCTACAAATCTCAAGGACATCCTAATGTCAACTAGAGAAAGAGACAGATAGACAAAGGGAGGGAAAGAGAACCTGGCCATTAGCTTCCCACTGGTTGTACTCTTTAACAACACCATCAGAACGAATGGCACGTGGATTTCGGAACCGCTGAGCTTTAGACTTGTTATTCAGAATCTCCAAGCACCTTATGAAGCTAGCCCCAATTCCATCCACAGTTAGTGAGCCAAAATCAAGGAGGCCACTGAGAGGCTGAACTATGAAGCCTATAAATGCACGGCCAAGCCCGTGTGCTAATCCAAGAAGCCCGTATTGCCTTGCGCTCTCCACAGGCTTTGTTAGAACACCAGATACACCAAAAGCAACCCCTTGAGCAAATGCTTCTGTGCCTTGTGCTAACCCATCTCCTATGCCGGTGATTTTTCTGGATGAAACCTGAGAGAGAAAATACTAACTTATGTGTCTCTAAAAAAGTCAAGGGTGATCTATAGTCAGCATGCATGTATATTTATGGGCTTAGGCTTTGCTAAAACACTTTATATTCATTCCATAAAACTTCATAAACTACAGGAATCCCAAGTCGTACACCATTCCCAGCACAAACCCAACCCAATATTTTCATTAGGGTCATTGATCCATAAATGAAATGAGGACCTAACTGATAATTGAACAGGCACTTGATCAAACCTCAACACAAATCCAAAGAAGACTAGTAACTGATCCTATCTGACATAAAAGCACAGAGCATCTTACTTGCTGAGAGCGCAACTGGACAAATTGACCATCGATAGAGAGCTCAGCAAATCCCTTGCTGAGAGAAGCAAGGGTCGATTTGGTCATACTAAACACATCAAGAGAGAAAAGAAGGTGTAAAGGGTTGTGCACAAGGTCTCTCTTGATGCGGTTTGTTACGGCAGTTAAAACTTGGCTCTTCTTCATGTACTTGTTCTCTTGCTCCACCTTTCTAAGATGCACCTGGTAAATTATTGCAAAACACTAAATTATTATCTATCCTCTTATTCTTTATCCTTATTTGTAACTAAATTAAACTATTTATTTAAGAAAATTAAAACTAGTAATGCAATACTTAACTAGGAAATAATAATACAAAAACAAATATGTGCTAACCATGAACCTAATGAGAAGGAACTGACTAACTAAATTTATTGATTCCACAAGCTTTCATATTTCTAACCAGCTGGTATGATAGAAAAAGGTTCATATCACCATGAAAATATGAAAAGAAATAGAAGGAGGACCTGTATCTTTAAGGCACTACCAACAGCAGAGAAAATGGGGCTCCATATACCAAGCACACCACGCGGCCTTTGAGTAGGTGCTGTTTCCAGTGATATCTTCAGCCTCACTTCCGAAATGTCTATCACTCTGAAAAGAGAAACTCAAATTTAGTTAATCCATTTCCTAAAACATGACACATCAAGTACCCCGAAAAGAATTCAACTTGGACCTAGTTGATCAAACTACTTTCTTTCTCAAAATAAAGAAGTATCTTACTCTATGCGTATTTCAGGATCCACTTGAGTGACACTCGAGCTGCTTGGCGTACTACCAAAAAGAAGATTACTGTAGAAATCTACCAAAGCCCATATTATTGGTTCATGAACATTAAGCCTCCAAAGGCTTTTAGTAACCTGGAAGATGTACGAAACATCAGATTTAGTAACCTGGAAGATATTAAAACCTTTCAACAAGAATATTAGTTTCCCAAGTATCTTCAGTTTTGGCCCAACATACAGATTTAAGATTAGCCTTGAGTATTCATAAATAAACCCAACTTGATGCTCAGTTTTATGCAATTGAACATTTTATAAAGCCTTATGCCTTTAATATTATGGTTCGTGAACATTAAGCCTCCAAAGGCTTTTAGTAACGTCAAAGATGTAAAGAACGCCAGAAAACTTTCAGCACAAATATTAGTTTCCCGTGATACAGTGTGGCGCCAGCTTTTAGTTTATAATAAGTCCAATTTGATGCTTAGTTTTGTACAATTGAACCCTTTATATACCATTATGCCTTATTACATCGACGAGTAGCATATTCGGCCTTAAATGCTTGTTCTCTTACAGAATCTGGCATCGGTGAAACAGAAAACCCAATGTCAAGAAAGCAAGGACTGAAAGAAAACTTTACCCGAAGATACACTAAGGGGTATACTTCAGTACCATCAGCTGATTCATTTCTTATGGCAATATTCGACTTGAACACAGGATGATTGAGATCTTCTGGTGCTTCCTCAGGTGCAAACAGAACAGGCATGATGGTTAAAGGCAGCTCATTATCTAACTGTAAGTGACCAACAAGGAGCTTAAACCTGACAAAAGCAAGCAAGCACATTACAAATTACAAAAAGAAAAACACATATAGTACTCGTCTCATAATAATGTCCATAGGTACATGAACGTAGATAGAAACATAAATTGGCTGTTTCTCCTTGCCTGCTAATTGTTCCAGTCAGGTAAGAGATGAAAACTTTCTGAAGATGGAGGTACAGCAGTTCTCTAGGCCTATGATCAATCAAAGAAACACCAACAACTCCCAACTCAACAATGACTTCAAACTGCATAGTTGTGCTTCTAAATGCCGTTTGCATGGTTGTTGAGGGATTGCACCTCCCCATTTGCATTTCATTCCTTTCATCCATAAAAGTCACAACCTTAAGGTCTCCTACATCAATTATATGCAACTCGATGCCATGCTTCTCCCTCAGATCGACTGAGCTCTCATTTGGTTCCTCTAAATTTATAGAATGGATAGAAATATTCTCCCCTGATTGTATGCCTACTTCAAGAACCTTCATCCCGTAAGGGTTCTCTAAAGAATACTTCTTAGTGGTACAAGGCTCTAGATGGATCCAGGCCTCTTCGATTAAGCCAGACTGCTGTACCTGTATAGTTTTGCCTCGAGTTCTGTTTTCAATTCTGCAGAACAGATGAAGCATAATTTTTGTTAACATATTTTTTTTTGGACAACTAAGCTGTTGTAGAAATGAACAACAGTATTCTACAGGTAACCAGCCTGACTGGAACTGTGTCAAACTAGTACTGTAATTATTCTACTTGTTTTTTTCCCCAATTTCCCCAATTTTTATAAGATCAAGGATTTTAACCTTACCCAATTGAACCCCAAAAGCAATCTATTCAACTTGCATCTCTCCCATAAGTAATATGCTCAAGCTTTTCAGCCTGAACCAATTGAACCCCGAAAGCAAAATGGAAAGACCAAGATAAAAAAAATGACAAGATCAAACTGCCAATAACTGGTAACATTAAAATTCCAGCCAGTATTATACTGCTACTATATCAAGGAGATCTGATAACACTATTAAGCATCAGAGACTTCAAAAATAAAGCACAGCGCTTAGGTACCTGATGGGGCCTTCTGCAGGCCCCGGGCGGAACACAATGAGGAAGCGAGAGCCTTCCTCGTAAGCGCGAACCTCAGATCTAAGAAATTCTCTACCATCATCTGCCTTTCTCATTATTAGAACAATAGAGTCTTCTTTTGAGATTTGCACTGGACACGACCAATTCGTGTTGCTTAATCGGACCTGCCAAAAAAGCTAGTCAAAATAAACTCACGGATAGTCAAGGAAGACTTCTATCAGCCTCATTACACCCCAGAACTCTAAATCAAATCAAACAGGAAAATGAGAGAAAATAAAAAGTCATTATAATAAGAAGAAGAGAAATAAAAAAATATTACTTGGAATATATCGGGCCCACCATCGTTCTCAAAGTACGGAAAGGAAACTTTCCAATCTGAAGCAAACAGAGTTTGTGGCTGTTCTCCATCATTCAACTTCAAAAACACATCTTGACCAACCATGTTAATGAATGTCATGAAAGGTCGCAGCATTATCGCCTGTACAAATCAATATATATTTAAGCACAGTCCCTAGAAAATCGAGAACCTTTCAACTGTAGGAAGAAAAAAGGCCACCCGATATGCTGAACAGTTGGTAATTATGATAACCTTCTAAGTTACTGGACCTGAACAGTTACCACCAGTGATGTACTGATTCTCCAAAATCCTCAGTTAAGCTAATAGCCCTAGGATATGTTAATTCAAATCAAATCAATTTACTTAAGTTTGTGCCTACATATGTGGAAAGTGTCCAAGTAAAAGCAAGAAACAGTCAAGATTTACTTAAGTTTGTGCCTACATATGTGGAAAGTGTCCAAGTAAAAGCAAGAAACAGTCAAGAAAGCGAGAAACAAGTGAGCCCAATACAGGCAGAAAGGATGGCCTATTCCTGTTAAGTATCAAAACTTTGGAAATTCCTTAGCAAGTAAAAGCCAGTTCGTTACCTTAGTAGGAACTGCTTGAAAAGAGGAAGGCTTAGAGGAAACAAGAATTTTCATGCAATTTCCATCAACATCTCTAGCCAGAAGGTCGATTGAACCATCCTAGAACAAAATAGCATATCATAAACATAGAGCCCTTAGATGCATCAGCAAATATGGTATGCAGGCTGGTTTGATCACAGTGTTTTATTTTTTGGCTGGTTTGATCACAATGTTTTATTTTTGCCTTAATTGAACATAACAAACAGATAAATATGTGTACCAGTACTAGATCCTAATCTTTTAATAAAAACACCCAATTTGCTGGAAGATTTTCCATGGTTTCCTAAGAAAAAGAGAAAAGAGAATTACCATGTCACCTAGGGGCATAAGCTCTTTGACCGGCCCAAAAGTTTCTTGCCCTTGAGTAACAATTGATGCTGACATTCCCAATCCCTTGAAACCCAACACAGAAGCAATAGTGTAACCGTCAACCATCTCATCTGGTGTTACTTTCCAATTATTTTTCTCAGTTTTTTTCGCAGACTGAGACATCCGCGGAAAATGAGTTTTCTCCTTCCCAGATATATCCATCACACACAGGCTAAGAGGTGGTAGTCCTGCGCATGATATCCAATAAGGTACATATATTCGTATCACCTTCGCTACAGGGCAATCCTTGTCGTAGTTGTGTTCAAGCGTGATTTGTACGGTCCTGGGATGGTGTTTAAAGAAAAGATTGAAACAAGAGATTTGAAAATTGGAGCATTGGAAAATTTACAAATAAACTCCACTGCTTGTGAAAACAACAACAAAGTACTCAAGTGGCTTGCCTTTGGGAAAATGTATTTCTGAGATTGATCAATTTAGAAGGTGCTTTGGTTGGATGCGAAATTGTGACAGGCTCCTTGAAACAAAAATTCTATTAGTAATCAGTTCATATTTCAAACAAAACAACACAAAGATAATTATTAAAAAATGTGACAAGGAATTTCAAAAAAAGACTGCAAAACAAACTTACATGCAATGGCTCCCATCCTCCTTGGGGAAGAAGAGATAAGTAAAGAGGATCATTTGGTCCTGCATTGTGAATACTGACCGTTGCACCCGGAGCAATTGTACCATTCACGGAAATACCATGTTCCCTATTAAGCTCGTTACCAACAAGAACATTATATTGAGATGGAAAAGGGAGGAAATAAGCCAAAGATACAGGAGGCTTGAAAACAATGTTCCAATCATGTATCGGATCTGAATGAATATCTTTGCCAATCTCTTTTGCATCGATGCTCGCACAAAACCAAACACAACTTAACCCGTCCGATGATGAAGGTGACCCATCTAGTAGAGAACTGAACATGAGCTTGTCAGACTCAATCAAATTTGATACACAAATCTCGTCAGGTTCATTCTCAATTCCCTCTTTGACAATACTCCATGCGTAATTCATCGAATCATTGGTGCTCGTTGGTCTAATTTCAAGAGAGTAAGACAGAGAAGGATTGATCAGACTTGGTAAAGGCAGTGGAATGGTAGCTCCTGGCTTGAGCTCTCCAATTGATACATATTGGTGTCCGTCACGTGAGTCATATTTACGGTGCCTTATCCACTTTCTTTGCCGTCTATTTTCTTTGCCTTCTGTGTAGATCCATCCATCATCTGTCAAGCCTGATTGTGTTTCAAGGTGCCAGTCATCTGTCCATTGCCAGCCACTTGGCAACTCAACACTCTGCCGATCCTACCAGTAAAATAACAAGATAAATAAGGATTGTGTCAGCTTAAGCTTTTAAAAAAATTGGTTGGTTAATATCATGTTCAGGCATGAGGTCACGACTTTATATGACAACAGGCTCCTAATTTTACTGCATATTAATATCCAAGTGTTGGGCCAGGGAACACGTACTCCCAGAAGAAATCTCTACAATGAAAGTTCAAAAATTTAAAGCAGCTGCTTTGTCAGAAGGAAAGAAAATTATTTATTCAAGGATCAACCAAAGTGAAATCAATACTTTACCAACAACATATGACCAGGTAGGTCCAGTTCCACCATAAGTGCACAAGTTTCTAGTTCTTGCTAATCAGACTCCTTGACTAAAAGCAAAACTATATAAGGAATAACAATTTACCTGATTCTGGTCATCTGCCCATCCACTCGGAGGCAAGTACTTCTGTGACTCGACCAACTCATCACTTTCTATCCTGACATCATCAACTCCCAAATCACCACATTCAATCATTTTCCCCTTCAATCGAACCTCTATAACATAAATGGTATTATTAGTTACTGATACAAGTGAACGCAATGTAACATAGCGGTCACTGTCTCTGACAGTCATTTCGCTGGCAATGACATCATTCCCAAGCCTCCAGCATGTGGCTGTCGTGGCATAGTTTAGCTTCACTGTTGTCCATGGACCATCCCTTGACGGGCTTATTTGGAGTCCAGATATGGTGCTGATGCTCTGTGGTGGTTTGTCTACTTGTTGCGCTTTTGGTCTGCCTGATCTCATTACAGCAAACTTTATTCTTGCATGTGTCTCAACAGTGAGAACATTGCAATTTCCCTACATACAATCAAGTAAGCAAATTAAAATACCAAGCTACCAACTAGATGATTGCATATATGTCGGTACATGATGACCAATGACACAAGATTTTCAATTGCAACTTTTGGAATACCATCATCACGCCCACATACAGTAATTTATCAAGCTGCACGAACAATGTAAACATGATACAGCTATTTGGCAGTCGCCAAAAGTATACCTGCTTTTACACTCTTCCTCTATATTGAACCTTAACATTTTTACTTGGTTCTAATTTACAACACTTGAATATTTTTTGAGTTGTTTCTGTCTGTTTTTCTTTTTTGTGACAACAAGTATTTCATATTACTAAGGGTTCCTTTAACCATTTTTAAAGTCAGCTTATAACAAACGAGAATAAAAAATCAAAGTAGCCAATACGGATCTTATATAATAGACAAATGAGAGCATACAGGCAATTTTGTCGAGACAAGATCCCTCCATGTTAGTTCGAAATTTGTGCCATGGGAGTCCACAGTAGACAGGTCAAACACCAAATCCTTTAAAGGAGAAGAAAAGACGCTCACAGTTTCCCCTGCATATAGAACATTTACTAAGAAGTTCCCAAGTAGCAAAGCTATAACTTTAGATCAGAAGAAACTGAGAAAATAGTGAGACTTTTTGGCAGAATAATAAAAAAATTTGAAAATCCAATAAAAAAACAATACCTCTTCCCACATCTGTTACAGCAATTTCAAGGCTATAATCGTCCTGTGAAAAGGTTTGAAAATTGAGAGATATATCAATATAGAAACAAAAAAGATACCAACACTTGTTATTTAGTTTTTTCATTAAGCTAAATCTTTACAGTTGAAACTTGATACTTGGACATCAAGCCTTTAAGAAAACCTCATTAACACTTAATGTCAATACACCAGCTAAAAATTCAAAAACTAGTGCAAGATGACATACTGTTCCCAATACAATAAAGAAGAACATCTCATTCCATTTCACTGTGGCTAACCCCTCCGACAAATGCTCTGTGAGGGCTGCACAGGTACGAGCAATCTGCTTCTGAACAGGTGTCTCTGATGCACGGCTAGAATAAAGCTTCACTACTGCCATGTATTCGCTTACTGACAACCCTTTAGGTACTTCGATCTGAGAGGCACACAAAATTATACTATTTAACAGACTAAAAACGGAAAAGGTCAATAGCGAGAAGTAAAGGAAAACACTGCAGTTCAAATATCCAATCTGGCTTGCTAAACCATAATTGTAATTATTTAACAGAAATAAACCCAAAAATGAAGGACTACTACGTAACCAGATACCACGGTACTGCTCAGTACACTGCCTTGAAATGGTCATCAGGGATACCCAACTGTACCCCTACAAATATCAATCAAGACTGATATGGGCATACATGGTAATCCTCTTTGCTTGAAGTTACCAATAAAGAGAGAGAGAAGCATTTGCCAAGTTTCTCAAAAAGAGAGAGAGAGAGAGATTATCACCTCCGCTTCAGCAACAACAACAGTTATCATTGACCGAGAGACCTCATGATCTTTCTGCTTTGGATGAGAATGCAATGAGTTCTTTGGGATTGGAACTCTAATAGGGTGCTCATCTCCTGAAGGAAGCTTTATGAGACTAGGGAAACCCTTCAATTCAGCACCCCTTATATAAATTTCATGCCCGAGGTAGTTCTGAGGGACAATATAGTAACTTCTCCTATGATGCACATCTAGGACTCTTCTCTCACCATTAGCTGGAGAAGACACCTCCTGATATACATTTTAAAATTAAATTGATCATAGGAAAAATAACTTGTACTTACTGAATTTATTTTTAACTCTTTTCTCTTTATTTACTTGAATTATTAGTTTTTCATTCATTAACTCAGTTCATTTGAGAGCTCAATTGACATCATGCCCAATATAGATCGGCTTAACCAGCATTATATCATACACAAATTGTTCACTGTAAATGGCGAAATAAACATAATATTAACAATATTGACTGATAAAAATTGCAACACATGTACCAGAGATACTAAAGCATTTCGTTAAACCAAAACTTAAAATCTAATATAGAGATTAGAGAAAACTGGCTTGAGACTCAACTGTCTGCTTGTATGTTTCTTCAACGCGGCTCAGATTATACCAGCTAGAGTAGGCTTGAAATATCATATTCACATTTGAGACGGATACATTCAAATTGAGATCCCTTGTTGATGTCATTCGGAGCTGAGTAGGAGTTCCTGGTGTGTTCATATCATACTGGTACCTGAAATCCATTGTCAGAAGTATAGGTTGATAGTCAATAGTGCAAGAATGTTTACAACTATACATAATTCAACCACATATACATCTGATTAACAGGTCCAAGTTGTACAAACTCCATCTTAAAATGAAGATGTTTTAATTAAAGATTGCAGTTCCCAACACCAGAAAAGCTTATCAATTTGACCTTCAGTTAAAGATTGAGTTCCCAAATCTGAAATGTAAAATTGAGCATCCATCTAATCCAATGTTTCCTCAGTTAAATTAACCAGACAATAAACAACAGCAACTGAACACCAAAGAACAGATCCCATGCAGATTTTGGAAAAGCCCCCTACCTTTTTTAATAACAACACAGTCTTCAATTAACCTTAAAGTTTCTCCAGTTGAGCGACTGAACCTCAAAACAACCCCACCAAAGAGCGAAGGCAATAGTCAAAATAGATAGTTTACACTAAAGCATGGTATGGATATCCATGACATACATCTAATACAAAAGCATAGCTCGGAGAGAAGGAGACGGTGCCATACCTTAGAAACCCATCTGTTGGTTCAAGTAGGGGCTCCCAAGAATCACTCTTGTCATTAAAGGACCTAGCAACAAGACAAAAACTGGCAGTGGCATTCAAGTAGTCTGGCCTCCCTTGATAGCTAAATCCAATATTATCCAATGATACACCAAACAACGGCATCATCTGTATAGAAGCTTAACTCAGAACAAACATAAAACTCTCATTGAGTTAGCACCCTGTAGAGGTGGCAAAATCTAACCCAATCCGATCCTCCCCACCCCGAACCAAATTTTTTGGAAGGTCAAACTGATCCAAACCCGACCCAACCTGAGACCTGAACATGATCCTTAGTTCAACGACCTCAAGCCCGACTCAACCCAACCCGAACATAATCCGGCCTGTCTGATTCTAGTTTACAAGTAACAAGTCTCACTCACCCGAAAAACCCGCCCAATCTACCCCGAAACGATCCCCACCTGACCCGAAATTTTGGAAAGTCAAACTGACCGGAATCCGACCCGATCGCCCGAAACCCAGACACGACCCAAAACTGGACAACCCGAAACCTGACCCTCCCAGTGACCCGACAATTCTCGTAAGTAACTGACCAGACCTGAACCCAGCACGACCCAAACGATTGCCACCTCTAGTTAGTACACAGGACTGTACTCCACAAAGCACAATAGACTAGTTAGATCATTCCAATACAAACTCGTTTAATTCCATCTTGATGTTTTTTCGTGCACTGTTCTTTTCAAATACTCTTTGTTGCTCATCTGTTAATTACTTGTTCTCTCTTCAATTGATATCCTATCTAGTACAATTCATTGCCTGCAGTGAAATGCACATGTGTGTGTGTGTGTAACAATTGAAATTCCAGCCTAGAATTGCCTTACCAGGCCCCCATAATCATCAAAAGCTGCAGCAGAGAAAGCCTTGAGCTCGGCCTCAATAACCATGCTATCAGATCCACCTGACTCTGGCGGGCCCAACAGCTTAAGTGCAAGCCTTCTCTGAGGCCTCTTCAACCCATTTCTCACAATGAAAGTTCCAAGTGAATCCCCTTCCACACTCCAAAGGCTAAAAGGCTCTGAAACCTTAGCATCAGATGAGTCCCAGATGCTTTCTTCAGGAAAGTTGCCACTAGTCAGCATGTCACTCCTTATGCATCGTAGAGAGGGGAAATCTTCAGGTCTTGGCACAGTTTTTGATGCAATACAGCCCAGAGATGTGTATCCAGTTGGAGGTTCAGGGTACCAGAAAGAAATGCCATCACTGCCCCGTTGCTTCTTGATACGGCCGACAAGCTGGAAGGAGACGGGGGGTTTGAGTAAGGCCTCGTCTCCTGTGTCACGAAGAACAATTGCAGAATTTGGCTGTTCATACCTACAGTTGAGCATTATTCCATTGATCAGATTAAAGAAGACGTGATCTATTATATATTGTACAAGAGAATATAGTAATGACCAATATCATTGGCCATCATCATCACTATCAGTAAAAATTGATATATACATGCTGGTAGCATGATATATGCCTTTGCATTGATTGCATTACCCAAAATCCTGACTACAGAAAATAAAGCTTACCCTTGCAGAGCAATATCACCAAGGAAAACCATCCCGGGTGGGATATCTGGACGCCAAATAGAGAGCCTCTTCCTAGAAGACGTGCCATTGTTCCACCATACCAGCTTGGGGCTTTCTACCACCTCCAGAAATCTTCCAGATGAAAATGATGCATCTCCTTCTATTCGAGCAGAACTGCTAAATCTTTGAGAATTTTGATAATGTGTTCCTGAAGAAGCATTTCTAGATGGATCTGAGCTAAACTTGAAAAGCATGTGGCGGAGGTCATAAGCTTTGCCAACTAAATGCAGATTTTCAGAGTCTTCGAGTATGAAGGATCCGAAACAGTTGTCCACTCGCCAGAATGCCATACTGGAAGCACTTCTGCTGGGTATAAAATCACAATAATCAAAATAGGTAAATCCATAAAGAAAAAACAGAGTATAAGGATATTTACTTGTAGTTTGGCTTCTAACCCCTGAAATATGATAACCACTCTACACAGCATCAAGATGTTTAGAGTTAACAAATAGAAGTTCAAATGCAAAATAAAAAAAGCAATCAAAATAATCTTTGATCCTTACAGGACACTGCCATTGCTGTCAGAGCTGCTGGCCCTTGTATATGCATGAGAGGTTTAAAGCTTACCCATTGGTTTTGAGCACAATACAATCTTTCAATGCTGAGCAAGAAACATAGGAGGCTAATATGCACAGAGCTGAAGACAGAGGTGGTTCACTGCTTCCGGCTGAAGCAACACAACCAACTGCCACATAACCCTTTGGTGCAACAGGAAACCAAATGGAACACCCATCATTTTCTCCAACAAGGGGCCTATCTTGCCACACAAGTTTGTACGCAACAGGCCTCTTGACCCTTACAAGACTTGTATTCAAAGCAACAACTCCTTTTGTTGGCCGCTCGTTCCTTTACATAGGAAAAAATAATAAAAACTAAGTGAATGTAACCAAAGTGAAGAATGTTCATCTATATTCTTATACCAAACAGAAACAGTATTTTAGTTGAGCTCACGGTGGGAAAAGGACTACAATCTACTCTATAAGTTGAGCATATTAAACTTTTAAAATATTTTTCACAAACACCTTGTTTTGGTGCTTCATGTGGTGTATGGTTAAATTGTGCTTAGAGTAGGCTTTTAATACAAATTTTGAAAGAATCGGAATAAAACTACTAACATGGTGAGCCTATGTATCAGAGGCACTGGCCAAAATTAGAGTAAAACTTAGAAACAGAAAAAAAAAAATTGGAAATTTCCTAAAAGAATGCACATACAATGGTGTCAGGCAATCCCCAAGAACTGCAAATCCAGATGGAGCTCGTGGTCGCCAAAAAGCATATACTCGGTCATTTCCATGGCCTGATAGTTAATTTTTATTTCAAACTGATAAAAAAAGTCTATAAACAAATAAACTCTTTGGAGAAAAGATATCTGCTTTTTCAATATGCTACCTCTAAGCTTGACACTGGTAGATGTATTCAAGGATTTCAACCTGTATACCAGTCACAAGCAGTATCGGTACATAGAACTCAAGATGTGCCAAATCAGCCTAAATGATTTCCAATTCTAGTACAGTACTAGCTGGTAGCATAAGTGACAACATCCTTGTAGGTATTTTTTGTTTCTGTCTACTGCTATTCAAAAGGTCATAGGGTAAAATAAAAAAATATTGTGGATAGCAATGGAAGCTGTACCATGAATAGTAGCAACATTGTCGAACTGGGAACAGAGCTCAGTTGCTTTCTTCGATGAAGTTCGCATAAATGACAATATGTCATCCTGGATAGCAAGAAACAACCTAAGTATACTGAAGGAGAAGTTCATATATATTTCAGATACACCAAGGTTGATGTTTGTTCTTCCAGAAGCACTCGAGTAGTTTAGGGACGCATCGAAAGGCTCCAGAACCCTAATCCCATTGCTCTCCATCTTTAGGCCAAGAATGTCCCCTCTCATCTCCATGCTGTCTCCCTTCATTACTATCCTGGAGATAACAACAACCAACCTCAGGTCTTTTCATGCCTGGGATAGCAGCCATAACGAAAATAACATCTACGTCCAAATTTAGCATTAACCTCAATAAATCCAAATTTAACTCAAGTTTATTCAGCTTCAATCATGCAAAAGCCAAGATAGATAAAAGGTCAAGTATAAATGCTAAAAATCTACAGGTCCACCACCTTCATCAAACCAAAATTCAGTGATCCGAACAAACTAATGATTTCAACAAATTAAAAGTATCCACCTAACGGACTTCTTTTTTTGACATAGTTCAAATATCGCAATAGAAAAAAGTTCCTGTAATCCACAAAAAGTAATAGGTACATTAAAGGAAACATGAAGAAAAATACAAACCTACAAAATGCATCCGTATTAGCATGAATAACTTTTGCAGAGAGTGCAGATTGCTCATTGATATTCTTTGATGAGCTAAAGAAGGTTAGTTCTGGCCCAATTGCCTATGAAGCAGAACAAGGAAGAAGTATGTTATTCATCTCATTTTCATTGTCAGTGAAGTACTATAATGATCAAGAAATACCTTACAAGTAAGAGACACCTTTCCTTAATATCAGTATTAGAAATTAAATGAATCCATATCAATGCCTATTTTTTTTAACTCCTTGGGCCTTGTTTCCTCATCGCACGGTAATAATTTGGCAAAGGATGTTGAGAGGTACTAAACAAAGGAGAGGTTTAAATCTCAGCAGGTCAAGAGAAACAGGAAATGAGTTTTGACAGTTTCTTCTAGAAAAATGCAAGTCAAGGGTACAACTGTCGCTTTTTTAAATGAACTAATAACAATGTATTTAACAGGTCATGGGTAAAGAATCAATGAACATGAAGTTTTCATGAGTGTATATTTGGTTCCAAAGTTTCAATTGGAAAATATCTAGTTAGAGAAGAATTGATGGATGCTCCCTCAATTTAACGTAACTATATCCTAGTTATAAACTAGCCAACACTACCTGTATCTGTACTATAGTCTCTGTTGGAGCATTAGATTGTTGAACAGTTACACGCCTTCTGTCTACACTAGCACCACGCTCGGTATCTCTCTGTGCTCTGTCTAAATAAACGCCATCAGCTTCTGATGCTGAATATGAGCTATCACTTCCAAGGGATATGCATGAGTCCAAGTATTCCCCATCCTAATAACATAATAAACAAACAAAATAAACAAAACTACAATAAAATAGATTAGAAAAAATTCACCCAAAAACAGATCTATGGAACTTCCAGTTAGACAAAAAACAAACTTAAAACTTAAACCAAAAAGCATAACACTAGTGCTGGCTTATAAAAGCAATTATTCTCCGACTTGTACAGTAATGTTACCAGTCGGCACAAGTGCCGAACATGTAGAACATGAAAATGTAGTAAATTACCACTATGGTGACATTTCTAAATTTGAGCCTTTTTCCACTGCCCACAAAGATGAAGGTCTCAGGGCTTGGTCCTGAAAGAAGCTCCCCATTTCTGTCCTGAAGTAACAATTTTCCGCCTTTTCCATCATATATAAAATGGCTGAATCCCTCACCATCAGCAATTAACGGTTTCTGAGCTGAGACGGAAAGAACAGAACACTCTTGCATGTATATCTGATCTACAAATATTATGGCAGGGACAACCTCTGGTAGATCGTTATCATCCTCTTTAGATAGCACTGCACCAAATGAAGGGACAAAGAACTCGATAATAGCCACTAAGAAATCAAGAGCAACCAGAAATTTGGGCCTTTGGACACACAGAGACACGTCTGTTGAATCCCTTTTAAATGTGGCATCCAGGATAAGCATGGAAGGGATTGGCTTGAAACCAAGCTGCTTATGGAAAGACTTTTCCTGCGAGACTGGAGCTGGTATGGGTTCACTGTAACTTCCAATCTCATAACTAGAGGAAGTACCGACATTCTTCGACTTTCCTATGGCAAGCCTGAATTCTTCTCTAGTGCCTTCACGGTCATCTAAAACAGAAAAACCTTTGAGTGTTGCATAAAGGAAGCCTTGTTCAAGTGTATTTGACTTGTATAGGAGCCACGCTCCGGTAGCCTGAATATACAAATTGCATCATTGAATGAGAAAAGATAAAAAAAAACCAGAGTTAACAAAATGACAAATAGAAAATATAGAAAACCTGCACATCTACGCACAAAAAAACAAAAGCTTACCATTCTTCCTCCTAATTTGATGTATGAATAGAAAATTAGATACAGAAGTAATAATTAATTAACGTACTTGTATAGTAGCCAGAGGAGAATCTCTTGACAAGCCTGAATGCAATGAAAGCTCAATCAGCTTGACCATAACCGAACACTTTATAGTTATCCATGGCACTACCACATCTTCCTGATTGGGTCTTCCTTCCACAGAAGCTTCAGGAAGAGCAAGTGAAGAGGGCGCAACTGCAGCAGTGTTTGTGGTAGGAGACAATCCACCATCATAAAGGGAAGGCACAATATTTGGAGTCTCAGAGAAGTTGGATGATGCACACTCAGTTATGATTTCATACTCCCGGTTGGATAATGATGCTTTTAAAACTTCCATCTGCATAGAGATGAGGAAAATGAATCCAAAACTAAGCAGTGCTTTTCAGATAGAAGATTGTCTCCATTTTTTTAAATGAATGGAGCATAAATCTAACGGGCTTTGTGCTTATCACACGCTAGGTTTTGATTTCCAAAAAAACCATATACATTTGGAAAAAGCTGAAATTTAAGCAATAGTTTATCACATGGTTTTAGACTAGTCTGATTTAATTTATCCTTTTTGAGGAAAAATATTATTTATCCTTGGGAGACATAATTCAAACATGAAGATTGCCACTGTTCAAAACATAAGAAACTGAACTTCACCAATAAAAGAGTTCTACAAGGTTGCATAGTTAAATAGATATGCTATAACTAAAAAGTGAATCAAACTAATTATAGGTACTTTAATAGAAGCCTCAACAGCTGGCATCAAGTGACTCAAGTCACGGAGAGACCGCCTTATTTCAACGGAGAGGCCATGCACATCTTGAATTATACTTTCTCCACACACCATGTCGATGCCAATACTCAGGTTAATGTCCTTCACCTGAAAGGAAAACAAGACAAACAACTTGGATCACATGATGTTACAAAATGGCACACACTTTGTGCGCTACCAAGCCAGAACAAACCACTGTTCAAAAAAATTGAAATCTGACCAATTTGTATACATTAAGATGCCAGAAAATAGATTAAACTGGGGAATGCTCATTCACATGAGGTAAACCAAGTTATCTTTTTCTTTTTGATATGAGGCCTTTAGAGGGGCAAGGCCCTGCATCCTAAAGCTCCCTAGCTCCTCTCTAATCTCTCTTGTGAAATTTCCTAAATTCCCAGCACCCCTTAACAAAAAACCAACAGAGTTCTTCTTGATTTCAGCATATATCAGTCCTGACACCTGGCAGGACTTGAACCCCCGTTCCCTTGTAGGAAAACAGCGGTGTCAACACCTTGTGCAAAGCCAAGTTAACTTAATGATATGAACAGCCGCAAAAGTCACCTTTATGGTCATTACATCTAGATGGACAGCATTGATATCATTCTTATCACCACCAAGCCACTGAAAGGTATTCTCAACAGTTATAGTAACTACATCCAGCTCTAAGAAGCTGCATTTCAAAATCACTCACATCAGTTGACAAAAAGTGTTACATATCTTATTGCCATTCATCAGAATATGCCTACTTGTTTGGCAAACAGAATTAAGTGAAACAGAAAAAACAATCTCTTACAATAACATAAATAGTAATTATTTTAAAAATCTTACTCGAGGCTGTTAGTGCTCCGAGGCATCACAATTATAGGTCGACTCAGAGAGAGGTCAAGTTTAAAAGCAGGGCTTCCTTCTATATCGGTCTTACTAATCCACTTCTCTGAGTCTGTCGCATTATCCTTAAGCTTGACAATACTGTCTACATTTCTTGGTACCAGCCCCATAAAATAACCTATAATCTGATGCAGAAGAAAAGAGGAAAAAAATTCCCAACTTAGTCATAAATAAATAAAAATATAAAAAGATAAATATAAAGAATTAAACTCTTACCTCCTGAACAAAACGATTCAAGTACACAATCCTAACTTCTGAGAGCTCTCCTTTGAGGCTATAGTCATAACCACAATAGTCTTCATCGTCAACACTGAATGACGTGAAATCAATCTACAAAAGGAATAACAGTAACAAAACTATCATCAATTAGCACTCTAACACAGTTTAACAGAAAGTTTAAGTTTACACAGAGTGGCATGGCCTATCATGTGGATTGATTCTACCCCTCACTTGATCCACCCAACATAACTAAAACAAGAAATATTAATATTCCAAATACAGTTCTATAAATAAGATATCTCATTTCATCTAGGGTTATTTCTGAAACAGTCTACTTCAGGAAAAAGTTCCAAACTATGTAAACCAAAAAGAAGAGGATAACAGCTGACCTCAACAAAAGAAGTGCCTTCTGGATTTCTCATGTCACAGACCCAATAGTATGGATGGGTTTTCTTAAGAGTGTCATCACTTATCTTCAGGTTTCCAAGTGCAGCCTTTATGCTAAATGAAGATGGGAAGACCTTCAAACAAAACAAATTGAGTTAAATTGAAGTCTAGAGAAGTAGCGTATTGCAGCCATCTACTGGTGTGAAATTGTGATGGTAGTGATCTCGTAATTCCTCAAATAGTGCTGCTTTTGCAAGTCAAAGACAGAACTGAAACAGACGTCATCTAATCCGAAATCTGTATAATTTAATAGATACCGAAAATAAAAGAACTGTTCTCCTGAAACAAGGAATAACTTCTTTTTCCAGATTTGTTCCCAAACAAATAGGTTACTTTGCTCTCAAAAGAAGTGGTTTCAGTCCACTATCGGGGCTAAAGTTTTTCACGTTCGATAGATATCCTTGAAACACCGGCATTTAGGCCCCATCTTACATACCAAGATATTCCCATTTCCTAGCATTACCATCAAAACACAACTTTTACACTCTCTATTCCAGTAAGATTTACAAACCTTTATATCAGTGAGTAGATTATTCTGTGACAAAGTAGCAATAGAAAAACTAGTCTCATTCATCAAATAAATTGCAGCCTTGGCCATGTTCAATGTCAGATGGAAAATGACTCTGCTCTTGCCTTTGCCAAGCAAACCCCTCATGGCAGGCTCTTGCACAGCAGTTGAACTTGACTTTTCTTCAGCCTCTGATTCCTTGGTTATTGGGCCTGAAAAATTATCCGACCCAGTGTCATTGACAGATTCAGTTTCCTTTGCTTCTACATAGTTGATGGCATTTGCAAACTCCATTATCGCTATTATTGTCGGCCGATGGCAGAAGAATGACAGCGTGGCAAGTGTGACTATAACCTGTAAATTAAGGTAAATGAGAGAAATGAACCTAATAAACACAAATTACCAAACCAGATTGTGTTACCTCTACCAGTTGTTATGACTTTCTCAAGTCATTCTCAACATTCTCAGCTGATTATAAGAATTTAGTCCCAGATCTCAATCCTGGTACATTTCCTGACTTCGAAAAAAAAATAAACAACTCACTCTGTTATCCAAGTTCTTGTACTGAGGAGAGCTCTGATCATAGACCACAATCTGTGCTTTAACGAAGCTACTCGAAGAATCCCCATCGTCCTTGTTATCCACATTCTCTTCCCCAGATTCGGATTCCAAATCAGGGATCAAACCAGGAATTCGGGAAAAGCCAGGGGGCTTTAACGAAAATTCCTCGGAGCTTGTCTGATGCTGGTCAGGATGAGGAGTTTCGTACACCTCATCAAAGTCATCCGTCGCCTCAAAGAAGTTCTCGTCACTTTCAGTTTTTTTCAGAGAATTTCTGCTTCTGGCCCTCTCTAGGGATGCTGATGATGATGGTGATGTGTCGAGTATGGACATGTCATTGGAGCTATTAATGAAGGATCTAGCAAGGTATCGAGGCATGGATGTTGATGCCCCCGACAAAGAGTGCTGATCTTCTATTTCGAGAGATCTGAGTATAGTTCCTATAAGAATGTTTCCAGCCTTCATTGAGAGTTCTACCTACACAGAGACACAGAGGATTATCATGCAGGCCTAGTATTATGCTTCCAGGTCCAGTATTATGTTTGGAAATTCAAATTTGGAATAGCAAATATGCCCTTTTAAAAGGAAAAAATATTCCTGATGCTTGTAAGAAACAAAGATTTTCCTTTTCATTTTGGTGGGATTGGAAGTGGAATTTGGTTCTTGATTGCATTCTTCGTGTATTTCAGTGAAGGTGACTTGGGATTGAGCTTAAGCAGGTATAATAAACCGGGACTCTGTCCAACTGCATTATTCCTACAGACTCATTGAAGGATATTCAAATTAACTTCAATAGTATTAGTACCTGGCCACCAACTGCCCTGAACTTAAACAAACTTTTCTCATTGCTCAGCAGTATCTTCTTGAAATCTTGTTTGCTCTATTTCAAAACAAAAGGTAACAATTAATTAACAAGGCTCATCAACACATCAAAGAGAACTAGAGTCTAGACATGATAACAGAAGGAACAAAAAATCACACAGACATCACACGTGTGGATATCTTGTATTCCACAATATAATCTACAATTAATAATGCATACATAAAGGGACTCGAAGAAATATTATTTGTGTAAAATAATATTTTTTTAGAGATAGGGTTATTTGCAGACCATCATCAAGTTTCACACAAATAATTCCATTACTTAAGAATCGAAGAGATACATGTACAAGAAAGTACCTCATAACTACAGCTAAAGCAAACCCTTAGCTCATCTAGAACACCTGCAAGAAATAGTTTCTCAATGATTGCACCATTGGCCATGTTATCGGATCCGAATGAATTACTGCTTGTGGATCCATCTGGGGAGGGGACTTCAGAAACTGTAGTAATAGAGGGAGCTCCCTGCACATTTCCAAATAACATGACCAAAGGGGAAAAACTGGATAGATTCTACAACAACATCTAAAGGCGTGTATAGAGTCAATGAGATACAAAGAGGTTGTGTCATCTTTCTGACCATACTTCAGGCACAGAGCTTTATTTCCAATTCGTTCACAACTTCCCAAATAACACAAAAGGCAAAAATAAATGTTCAGTTAATCAGTTTTGGACCAAAAAGGATAACACCAAACTTTTGTGTTCAGTTCCATGATAATTTCGAAGTTCCGAAATCAATGTTACTTAAACCAACTATGTTCCCCAGCTTCTGAAATTGCCAATCAGTTATCAGATATAAGCTTCAGAAAAATGTAGACACTAATTAAGTTTATCATCTATCTTCATAAACTAAAACAGTTGTCTGCTCCAATCAGGCAGTAGCAATGGAAAATAAAAGGGTAATAGATAGACTACTGATGCACGATATGTAGCTCCTTGTAGATGCTTATGCCATGTGTTCCTTACTTCATCACTCTCGGACAATAAAATCAAAGCATTCCCATCTTCCAGCACCTGATAACCCAAAAGAGATGACAAAAAACAGCAATTGTTAGTTATTTATCAGAAAATGTTCTATTAAGTAACTAATTTACACAAAGATTAATGACTATGATCAAAGGAAGAAAACATTCCTTAGGGTTGAATTGTCCAGAATCATACAAAGCTAGTATGTTTTCTACACCACCTGCAAGCTCGCTATCGACTCCGCGAACTTGTTTTCCTCGTAAACTGAAATGATTATAACGAAACAGTATAAATCAATCAAGAACCGAAGTTCATCTAAATGGCTTTGGACAGGAACCAAAGTTCATTCTGAACCGTTTGAAAAATCAACCAGAAAGGATCAGGATCCTGCCTAATTGATAATAACATTTTATTAACTCCATCCATAAGAAAAATTAGGAAAGCACTTATCGCTTCATATTCTTTTTTAATCCCACAAATCAGATAGGCATTGCCGATCCTTTTAAACAAAGAAAAATGAAACTAGAAACCCCTACAGAGAGTGGAAAATTTTATACATGTGCACTAACGACTAAAACACTACCGGTACAGGAATTATACCACAAAAATTCCTCTAGTAAGCACACTTATGCCATTCAAGTAATTTTAAACAGAATTTGAACCTGATCCATTGCTTGTATACTGGAGAAGTAGGGCTTTCAAAAATATAAAGAAACGGCCCCACCAGGCGTAGGTACCTCCGTTGCCAAACAGGTTCCCTGTTCCCTACACCCTGTTATGCGGAATAAAGATAACATAACTCTTTTATGCGGAATAAAGTGTCAATGCTAAGCAGAATCTACTGTTCCCAACACAATTGGATGGTCCAAAATAGGGCAGACTAATTACTGTGCTTTTTTGGCATCCTTTGGCTCCATCAAAGTGTCTTCACATGAACCAAACATCAATGATAAAGATAACATAACTCCTTTCTTTTTTCTCTTTTTGCGTAACCTAAAGAAAAAGTATACTTCTAAGGGAATCCATTTCAGAAAATAAATCAATAGGACAACCTTCCAAGATAGAACAGACAGCCATCCCTCAAGATTAGCCTGATCCTGTAATTGCAATATACTTTGGTCTCTGCCAGTATTATCCGCTTGAAAGACCTTTGAAACAGCCATTAACCGGTGGTACCGAGCCGGGGAAAAGTGAAAACCTAGAGAAGGCAACCTAACTGCGAGTCTTGTAGATGGGTAGAGAGGATTCTCCAATTGGATCTATAAAAGAAAAATCAGGAGAAGATTGTCCAAGGATCAACAACTATTGTAATACTTGTGGCCAGATGAAATTAGACAAACAGGGTATAAGATCTGCTGAGCACATTTCTTGAGAATTATATAAAAAAGTGTAAACAAAATAAATTCAAAATTTTTGGAAACGTTATGTCAAATATTTAAACAACCATAATTGCAACAGTCTGGTTTCCAGATTCATTCTTTCAATGCTACTTGTTTCTGTCTACTTGATATTTTTTTTATTTGCATATCAATAAATGTAGATGACAGATACCTGCTGAAGTTTCACAACAATCCCGCATTTATCAATAACTGGCAAGAGCATATTACTGCCCGATTGATGGGGACCTGTTCCAGCTGGCGATAGGCTCCACTGGTAATCACCATCAACAAGAAATGCTGAGACATCACTCAAGTCAAGGTTAAATTGTAGATACATATCTTCCTCCCCTTCTTCAGAGTCATAGTCCCACATCTCCTGGATTTCAGAGCAAAAACTTTGTTAGTGGCACAATTGTATCAGGATTATATTAACATTTACCACAACTTAAGAATAAACATACAAATTTCACCAAAACCTCAACCAGAGTTCCTCAACTGGTTCTATTCCTGTTCTTATTCTTCTTATTCCTTTCTGCTATATTTTGTCCTTTTTCATTTTACTTTTCTTTCTTTCTTTCTTCCTTCTTCTTCCCTTTTCTTTATTTCATTCACTTGGGAGTTTATTAAAAAATATAAAAGTAAATGGCCACCTACTCTATCAGACTGCTTCTAGAGCAACCAGCAGGTTAACTTTGTATGAGAACCAGGCATCGAGTTAAATCGCGTGCCTCTATTACAACCAAAAAAAGTTCTTCCCATAAATTATTGTGCACGTAATGTGGCCGTGAACAAACCACCACCCATGGCACAGGGGGCAGAGAGGATATTAAATTTTTGACAACTAGCAATTATTGTATGACTACTTGCTCTATAACTTCTATCAACTTAAGCTTTTAGTAATTGATTGGTTAACAGAACTAAAGCAGAAGCCATAAATCTGAGATCTGGATGATACTCAAATCCGCATAAGAGCAGTTTATCCAGGTATAATGGAAAAAACTTGACCAGATCAGTTTAAATGTGCAAAACCTGCTCTAACTTTTAATATCTATTCTCAAATCATAATGACAAATTGTCTCAACCCAAGCTAAACTTATTTTTCAAGAATGTAACAAATTAATTTCCCCAAAAAGGCAAATAAAAGACCTGTGTGCGTAGAATTAGGTTTCCGAGGTCAAGCAGAAGTTTGGTTTCATGTACGCCGTCTGGGCAAAACTTGGTGGGGATGGTAATCTTTGGAGCAGCAATATCGAGGTCCATAGAAAACCTATAATAACCCGATTTAACCTCAGAGTCAATAAAAGTATTTAAGTAAGATTATTCAATCCCAACTAACATGAAACAAATGCCTATTTACGAGCCTCGACCCAGTATAGCAAAAGATGCAGTGATGACACAAGGCAGTCTACCCTGACTGACCCCTCATGTTTGAAGAAGGATACCAATCTTCTGGATTATTTCTTCTTTTTCTTTTGGATTGTCATTTTTTTATTTTTTCTTGAGAATCTTCCTTCTAGTTTGAAGTTCTAGAATATATGAACTCGTACATATACCATGTACTTGAGCTGATGATATAGTTCGTTCATAAAATATCACATAAGCACCTTTTACAAAAATGCACAAATAAATAATTAACTAAATCCTCCAACTAGGCAGAAAATTAGTCAGTATTGAAAAAAAGACAGAAAATGTCATGCACACTTAATGAGGAAATGGGTAAATCTCTTCCAAGCCTCATTTTAAGTATCAATTATCACTCTAAGCAAAAAAATAAAAATAATAAGACTGGCAAAGTTAGAAAATAAGTGACCTGGCTTTCTCCTTTAGTGCTCTTGTCACTTGTTGTTGAGCTGTACGCTTAACTTCATCGATAGTTGTCTTTGCATAGTCATAAAATATAAAACACACTATTTAGTCTCCCACATGTTGTGGTGAAGTAAATAAATAAATGAAAGTTTCTCTCTTCTTTCCTCTTTTCTTTTGAGGTCATCTAACTAAAGATTTCAAACATCAAACCTGAACAGCTGCTGCAGCCTCCAATGCTAGGGTTTGACTAATTGTTGGGCTGCTCTTGAAGAAAGTCACTATTAGATCAATTGACTCCTTGAGATACTGTAAAAACAGCTCTATTAATAATAAGGACTATTAACATAAGGGCAGCACTCTGCTTTGATTTCAAGAATCGACCAGCATCAATCCTCGTACATGATACTGCCCTTGAAATTCAGCAATGGTATCAGAAATTGCTAGAGGGGACCTACCTAACTCGAGCTTAGGTCTAGGGAGGAATTTTGCGAGTTTATTTTGTTCTTTGTTGGCTGTTCTCTTCACTTTATAATGAGATTGTGTTGCACAGCATAATTGTAAGCTTTTTCCTTGTTAATGAAAATTGTTAGTGGGCATTTCGCCCACTGACCTTAAAAAAAAAAGCATTCTGCTTTGATTTGTGCTCATCAAGCTTGTCTTCTTTGGTTAAAATTACAATAGAGATCTCAACTTGATTTTCCTTCAACTAATTGTGTATGATAATCTTCTACCTCTGATTAACAAACTGATACAGGTAGTTAAAATTTAGTTAAAGTAACCTTTAATATGAGAGGATTATTACCGTGACATAACAAGGCTTTGCTTTGGCTGTGAAGCTCCAGTCTATGGGCTCCTTAAAGGGCTTATAGCAGAAGACGCCACCAAAAGAATCAGATACCGTGGCACTCTGTCATCAACTTGGTACATCAGTACACAAGACCAGGACAAATTGCAAATTCAAGGACCAAATATTTTGAACCAAGTTTTATGTCCTAAAAACTCATTATATACACATAATAAAATTATAACTCGTATAATTCTGACACATGGTAAATTGTAATCATGGTTTCTTCTCTCCAAACCTCTTCACGAACAAGCAATCTCTCCTCTATTTTTCCAAATTCTTGCAAATACAGATTGAAGAATGATTGTTTAGGGACCTTAGCAAAACAATACCATCTCTGGTGTTTGATAGGATGTCATGATATATCTCAATTTGATGATACCATCCAAACACTTTAAGGCTTTTAGCAAGACTACAACAATTCGCCCTTAAAAGTCAAGAGAAATTAACCTCAGCAAGTAGGCCATATGGAGATGACAACTTATAGGACCCCAGCTTCAAGTCAAAGATCTTGGTTTCTGGGTACATCTGGAGATTACAGAGAAGCTCATCACATGATAAGTCAGCCAGGCATACATCTTTATCCGTAAGCCTTGATGCATTGTGTTTCATGCGTACTTTGACTGAGAACTGAATCAGATTCTTATCCTGATTGCTCAGCAGGAACTCGTCAGAGTTCTCTTTGTTATAGCCAATTATCTTGTTCAGTCTCTCCCAGTCTTCATCAATTAAACCCTTGAATTCGGGCTCCTCCTCCTTGGTGGACCCGGACCTATATAGAGAAGGAATTGTATCGTCTTTTATCAAGAACAACTACATGTACAAATACAGTATTACAATCAAATATTCAAATCTCCTAGTTTACCTCAGTTTTAGCTTAGTTATGGGGTCATTTAACAAAGGAGTTCTAGACAATTTTTACAATTCTTTTCAAATTGAGTCAAAAAAAATTCGAACTTCACAAGTTTACCAAGGTAGTGCTAGGTAACATCAGTTAACTATCAAACTTTAGCAATCTGAGTACCCCCAGTTGATATTCCATTCCATATCACTACATATTTGACAGTGGCAAATTTCAAATCCCTCTACCAACAGTAAAAATAAGTCAAATGTCAACATTTTTTCATCAGGCACCAAATAATAACATCTAACATGTCCAAATTTGTAATTCATCATTGCAAGATAGTCAATCAGTTGTACAGTCAAGTGATTCCAACTCCAGTTTTATATACTTATAACTGATTTGGACTACTAGAATTTTTTTTTGCCAACTACTATTTCAGATTTTCCTTCTGTAGTCGTGTGGGAAGAACTAATCAAGGCTGTTTAAAAAGGAGAGAAGATAACCCAAATGGCCACCAAGAAGATTGCTTGGCCTTCTGTTTGCTAGAATTTATCTCGTTTCTTGTTTTCTCTTCTACAAGTTTATGTGCCAACATCCTGAAAGAAACCAAACAAATTAAGATTGAAAATCAAACAATAAAATAAAACCAAGCAAGACTCTTGTTTCTGTTGTTATTAAGCAATATGCACCTCCACTGGAGAATTATATCAATATCAAGCTGGCGGTCCAACTTTTTTATCTCCTCATCATCATCTATAACCATACGGCTTGAGTCAGCTTTGAGCAGAGATGCATAAAGAGAGACATATTTTTTGCGAAGCTTCGAGTATTTCAAAACACGATCCCAGGCTAGCCTTCCACTGTTTTCATAAAAATAGAAAAAAAAAATACTATGATGCAATTGTATTGCAAGTAAAAATGTATAGAAGTATTAATCTTGGAATCAGTTATTGCACTTTGACCGAGTAAAGACAAAAATATATTAAAGTAAGAAACCATTGCAGAAAACATGACATAATAATGTAATGATAAAAACATATGAAATTTGTGGTTTTAGTTGAAGCTGATATAGAGAAATACTTTAAATGCCATGCTACATGTCATAATAATTATGGGATGTTAATCCTGCCTTTTCCATAATCCAAACTGACAAACTCCATTCTGGCACATCAAGTCCCCAATGTTCTTTCATAATTCAGTATTATTCTTCTTTTTTTAAGTATAGGGGGAAAGGTCACACCAAAGCATACTTAAGACAAATTTAGAACTAATTCAGAAGATATCAAGATATTATAAGAAATAAGGTAGAAGTACATAATGTACCATGAGAACAACTCACCTTGCCTTTATGGTCTCCTCAGTAACTACTCTATAAGCATACTTCCACCATGATTTTGGATCCATTTTTACCGGCAAAAGAGGTCGATAATGAGCATACTTAAGTCGTTGGTTAAAAGCCGAGAAATTATCCGCCATCAATATTATGTCCCTGTAACCATCCTAAAACCAACAAAAAATGGAATTGGAACTAATTGCTCAAACTCAATTAGATCATAGCAATAACTACTATAATATTGCCTGGGCATTATCTATACCCAAGCTAGCATTTAACCTGACATTAAACCCAATTAGACTTCAGCAAATCATGTTCCCAAGCCTCTTTTACACCAAGTTTTCCATATATGTAGCAATTCGGTATGAACATAACCTCAGTACACCTCTAAGTGCAATCAAACAAAAAACAAGACAAGTTAATTCTACAAGGTCTGAATTTTTGTGACACAGATAGCCAAATCAGCAGTTACATGTCCAAATTTTAAAAACATGCTGGCCAGAAAAGGATTGCTTGTTGTCAATGGAGATGGAACTGAACTCTCAACAATTGTAATAACAGACTTGTAATAGCATGAAAATGAAACCTTTGACAGTGACAGTGTAACATCATCCAAGTCTACAGCAGCCTTCTGCAATGCCTGGTTTGTTCTTCTAGCCTCCAGTAGCCGCAGTTTTGTATACTTTCCAGTACCAGTTATCGGATGTAGAATATAGCAATGTTTAAATGAAGCTTTTTCACCTTTACTATCATCCTTCTCCCCAAATTCAAATTTCTGGAACCAAAACTAGCAGTTAGCATCATGGAGAACCATTTTATACTTAGCAATAGTACTGTTCACAAGTGCAGGGAACGAGACAAACACAAGTCTCGCACAAGTTCTTCTCATTCTTCTATTAGTTTTATTTTTCCATGTTTACTATTGCTCTATTTCTTATCAATTAAATTTAGGGTTTGTTCAGGGAGTAAAAGTCAAATTTTGGCTGAAAATCCCTTACACATTATTGATGTTATAGTATTATACCAAGATCAAGGTCAGGTGCAATAACAATATAAACCGATTGAAGTGCCAAAAAAACTTACAGCCATTCCCCATAGTGGGACTGTTACTATGCCTAACAATGTTTTGGCAACAAAAATACCTGGCTCCATTCTGAAGGAAGCAAATCTTCCCACGGCTTGTCAACAACCCATGGATTGCTATCCGAGTCAAAATAGAAAGCTAAGCTCTCAAGCACCACAGACTGCAGTAAATTTGAGCAATTGATAAAACTAACAAAAAGAAAATAGCCTGATGAATGAAGAAATGCATTGACACAAGCCAATGTGTATGCACTGAAATAACTCAAGCTAGTTAGATCATCTTAGAATTCTGATTTGACAAGTGAACCCAACTCAACCAGCTAGCAGGTATGAGGAAGAGACAGGTTAATACTTCTTGATCCACTAGTTGATCGGACCCAAACTAACAAAAGCATGTTAACTCGTGTTACTGACCGGAATAAGCCAGTGTCAAGGGAATATGGTAATGTGGTAATAATAAATTGTCAACTGAGCAGTATGTAAACAAACCTTTTGAATACGGTCTAAGTTTACTCCTGTGGCAAAAGTTTCATTCCCTTGATCATCAACTGTTACAGCAAAGAGCTTCCCAAGTGTCAATCCAGCTGTAAATGGATGCCCAGGATTGCTAGAAAATAGAATAAGCAATGCCTTTTAGAGTTTCATTGGTGAAAAACAGAAAGAAATGAAAAAAGATAAAAATAAGAGGGAAACATATACCTCTCAGTATCCTCGTATCTTATATGGATATTGCTGACAGAAAGCTTGAGATTCCCTACTATAGTGTTTATGACAGAGCTTAACCATGATGTGTTCTTCAAAAAAACCAACCATAGATGTTAGATAAATGAATGAAAGAACAAATAAGTTTCCTAAAGAAATGATAATGAAGCATATACCAGAAAAAAAAAAAGATAACATGGAAATAAAATCTTAACGATTTAATTCTAACATGTTTAAAGCATATTACATTTAAGAAAAAAAAATCAATTATTATATATAATTGATAATTCAGAGAGCTCTTACTGCTTCAGGTTTTAGCTCATCTTTTGCCTCCATTAACTTTATCTCCATCTCCTTCAGAAAAGAAAACAAGTGTGAAGTGTTAAACAAGGTCGATTAGGGGCAGACGATTATATTAAAGCTATCTTGTTAGCAATGGCAAAGCACATTAGCTTTGTTTTTGGTTCCTTCTCAAATAAAGACAATACCTAAAATATTAAATCAGTCAAGTATTGGTATATGCTTTCTGGTCAGGGTGATATACTCGGCAAACAAAAAGGTATCTGATGTTGTTACCAAAAAATAAGTGAATAAAATGAGAAAGTTTTTCTGTATTGCTTACAAACCAATCCCTCCTGTTCAATCACCATGTAGTAGGAAGAATCTCTATAACAGTCCCAAAACCCAGAACTGAAATCCTGGTTTTAGGAATTATTTGATTAGCTGAAAAGAGTAGGGAAAGCACCTTGACTCGATTCCTCTTGGCCTCTTGAAGAGCTTCTTCGCTAGAGCCCTCAACTTGCAATGCCGGCTCAGCTAAAATGAAAATTCGGTCAAGAAAGACCACAACTGGCTCCTGGCCTAATTTTGTCCAAGGAACCTGACAATAAGCACAAATCCATCAGATAAAATACAAGAAGACATTATGGAAAGAGTTCTCCCAACTGTTCAGTAAAGCCCCATCTTAATCCAACTACTCCTTGGAGAGGAACAAAGACACATTTTATACTAAAATGGCAAATTATCCGACCCACAAAGACCCGATTGACCTAGATCAGCAACAAGAAACCCTATATTAAAAGATAAGATCAAATAATAACTTGAAAACTTCCGTCTCGCCAGTAGTCAATATTGCACAACCTTTAAGCAAGGATCATATTCAAACTAATTAAGTATCATGTCGCAATTGAACTTGCCTATTTAGCTTAAATTAGCTTTCAGTGCCAGTAAGAACTCAATTGGACTCGTATTATACTTGAGTCTTTGATATCCCAATTCACCTTATTTGTGCAATTCAACACCAAATAACTTTTCATCAGACCGGTAATCAAACCCAGCAGCAATTATATTGGTATTAAAACAGTTTCTACACCGAGCATTTAAACAAATTAATTTCACCAACCTTGAGTCTAACAGAGCCAAGAAATCCAGCTTTGACTTTCACTGGTAACTTCAATGCATTAAGTGCTTCTGGCCTCAGTTGCATGTTCTTCAGTTCCACATCACCTGAAAAAAAAATTATAAGCGTTCATGCTTGAACTAATAATAAAGAAATGATAATAACAACAAATAAATAATAAACTGAATTATGAACAATAGAATAACATTTTCAAGCTTTAATTAGTAAGATTCATCTGGGACCAGTGGCAAGTTCACTTGATTGACACTAATCACTATCACTATCCCTATGTTCTGTTCTCTAATCCAAGAAACCCATCGCTAGTCTGCTCAATCAACCTCGCTGCAAGAAGTTCCACAGTCAACCATAACATATACTGATAACGCTCTTAAGAACGACAAAAAGAACAAATGCTTCCTTTCGTCACAAGCAGACGACTGCATCTATTTCTCTCACAAACAAGTAAAACGGCGATCAAGCGCCGAGAACTAGCAAAATTACGGAGTACCTTTCCAGGCGCTGATCTTGAGCGCCTCTTTGTTGATACCCTTCACATAGTTGCCGAGGAACCTTTCGACAAGGATCGCCGCGTATTCCTCCAACATTTGATCTAGTCCACTAATCTCCGGCAATCGCCGGAGAGAGAGAGAAGGCGAAAAAGAAACTGTGAGGGTTTGCGGTGGTTTTTCTCCAGAAAGAAAATGATCAACACAATGTAACAAGTCGCTGGAAGCGAAAAGACTCCGCGAGGGGTGCGAGGAGATATGCTCTTTCTCTTTTCTCTTTTCACCTTTCTTTTTTTGTTTCTCTCCTCGACAATTGAAATATAATTATAATAATCATCACTCCTCGAACCGGATGCCTTAGTCTTGACACGTGTTCTTCATTAAGAGAACGACCCTGATTATTTTTTGAACGAAGGGAGTGATTAGAGATAGCCAATTCTCTACATAAAATTTTGTAACGGTTATCTGAAAGCGCAAATTTAATCCAAAAGACGGTATGAAAGTGGGAACAAACTGTTTCATGAACTACTGCATAAAAAGATGCTCGAGAGAACTAGACAGGAGGAGCTCTCGCTGGAGAGATATTTCCCAAAAGTGTAGAAGTATTGCAAATATTTGTTAATATCCTTTTAAGGGTGTCCAGGTAATAGAGAAGCCGACATTAGTTTGAGAAGGTAGTTTTTATCCGGATTTTCTGATACCCTTTTTTCCAGAAAAGAATGTCACGGATCGTTCAGAGAGAGGTTTTTCGTTTCCGCCTATTTTATTGATGAAATCTGCCAGACCGATGGCTGAACCTGTCCCACGGTGGTTTCCAACATTTAATCCACAGAAATACAAACAGAGAGCGCAGAGTCATTTCTCCCTTCGAAGCACGCAAACATTTTTTATTCATCACGATCCACGTGGGCGAACCAGGGAGAACCACGTCCACCTGACTAGCTTACTCGGCGAGTTCATCTGCTAGAGAATTTTTTATTGTTCCATCCGAATTCAAAATCTTTAATAATAATTTCTGTTTTAAAATTTTAACAACTGAAAATTTAAAACTTAAATATTAAAGTAAAATTATTAAAGATAATATTTATTTTTGAATAGCTAATTTTTTTAACTTATTGAATCATTTTAAAAATAAAATTAAAAAAGTGATAATATTTATTTTACATGTAGAGAAAATAATATAGATTACTTTTAATAATTTTATTTTAACGTTAGAATTTTAAAATCTTTGTTATTAAAGATTAAAGTATGATGACATGAGTGAGATAGGAAAAATAGAAATATTTAACCCTCCTCGTAAAATAATATATTTGTTTTCAAAATTTTAATATATCTACTTTATGGTCACCTGCGTTCACGAAGCATTATATTTTTATACATTTTAACAGTTAAAAATTATGATTTCTTTAAGAAGAGGGTTCAAATGCACCATTATATTTGTGCTCCAAAATGCTCCACATCTTTTACAGTCGATCTGAACCGTGATCTTCATAATAAAATATCCTT
Organism: Carex myosuroides; assembly: GCA_028015225.1. Lineage (NCBI taxonomy): Eukaryota > Viridiplantae > Streptophyta > Magnoliopsida > Poales > Cyperaceae > Carex > Carex myosuroides. The sequence continues at coordinate 17,613,698 of CM051471.1, read as the reverse complement.
AGATACCAAATTTTATATTTTTTAGAATTTTTTTACTATTTTTTTAGATAGGTACAAAATCACTTTTTTAAGGAGATTCTGGCGATAAAGTGATATTGTACCTATCTAAAAAAATTCTAAAAAAATTCTAAAAAATATAAAATTTAGTCTCCAAACATATTTTATTATGAAGATCATGTTGAACGGTTCGGATCGACTGTTCGGACTTTGAAAATAAAGATAAATGATGTGGAGCATATTAGAGCACAAAAATTATGGTGCATTTGAACCCTCCTCTTTCTTTAAAATATCAAAACAGCTAAAAAAAACATATATGTTCAGATTGAATTATAAATGCATACATTTTTCTGAGCGCATACATTCAGATTTATTGTTTTGGTACTTCAAATTTTTTTCGATAGTCTAAATACATAAATACACAAATAAGTGGTGGTCGCGCGTGTTCATAAAATAGATATAACATTGTCGAGCATTACGAAACAAAAATATTATTGTCAAACTTTATAAAAACCGACATATAAAAAAAAATCTCGTTTATGTATGGATTCGAATTTGTATAAAGTTCACATTTATTCAGAATTTTTTTTTTTACTATATTTATATGTATTTCATCGTAGTCGGTCCATATATTGTTCTTGATAAATGTTTTTTTGAAAAAAATAGCTAAAGAAACATGGAGCACGATTGACATTTTTTCAGTTGATTAGAAGACTGAACATTTATCTTATGCAAGTTATATATTTTTAATTTTTAATAAGAGCAAAAACATGAACTTTATAAATTTAAAATCAGTTCCAATAGAAAAATTAAGACAATAAATTGGATAAATTTGTATATTTTTTAAATTTAGAATTTTAGGAGTTTTTTTATTTCATAATATCTTCATCTATTTATCACATATTTAGTTTTTCTTAAACTAAGATACGTGCCATTGAATTAACAATTTTTCGGTTATTATCTTACTTTTATATACATTTAATTTTCGAATTTTATAACAAAAAAATACTAAAATTTAATCCAAGCAGCTGCCTCCAGCCCACAACTTTCACTTATCCTCAACCAATGAAAAAAACATAACCCGGTAAAAACAAATGAAAAAAGAATTTAATTTATCAATTTTTTCTTATGAATTCAAAAACATAACGCATCTCGGCCATCTGATTTTAAACGGAGCCAATCCGGCCACAGCCTATAATTCAGGGGCCCTTTAATATTAGTGTAGAACTAGCCTGCACGAATCTTAAAACAAATCGGACAGTTTAGATACATTAACTTAAAAAAAAAGTTTTTTTTGAGTTAATGCAGAGGATAGGAATTCCATTCTTCTGACTTCCGAGCCTGGGAAATTAACACAATGAGATGTTTAGACTCCAACCGGCTCAATGAGGAGTCCGAATCTGCTGCGATTTCGAGGCGGATCGCAGGACCCTGCAATTCCGAGATCAACGGTTTCAATTTTCTCGAACGCGGATCTCGGAAATGTTTTGAAAAAGTAAATTTTCACGCACGCATCTCGATAAAGACCAACAGTTGAGATGGGATCGCAGGGTCCTGCGATCTACCTCGGAATCGCAGCAGATTTATTTTCCTCAATGAGTTATCCACGGCCCCCAGTCATTCCAAAAAAACTCATCAACGAATCCTGGAGTCCATATCGTCTGAGGTAACATAATATTTCTGTTTAGATCTGAACCGTTAGAATAGTATTCAAGTCAATTTGATTTCAAGATAGATTCTGATCGGACAGTCTGCATCTAAGAATAAAGATTATGTTACCTAAGATGATGATATGAATTCCCCTGAACCTTATCTCAAATTTGGATCAGTATTCTTATCTCAAATCTTATTTTCCGGATCTTTATCAAACGATCACTAATTTTGTAGGGTCTCTAACGAATTGTGTACACTATGGGGAGCCGAAGAGAACCCCATCCGTAACCGTAACCGCAAATCCGCGAAATCAACCTCTTGGTCTTGGCTGCCACAAGCTCTCCTCTTTCACTCTCAGCCTCTAGATCTTCTCAAGCTACCTAGCTAGTTTCAGTTGCTCCTTTCTCTTCACCAATGGCGTCATCTCCACTCTCTTCTCTCTCCAGCCAAACCCTGCTCTACAGAGTTCACTCGATTCCCCACCGTCCAAACCTCGCCACTTTCTCCTTCCCCTCACCAAAAGCACCCCGGACAATAACAAGCCTAGTTCGGCCCATAGCGGCGAGCTCAGACTTGCTGGGAGAAATTGGGGCGCGGGATCCATTTCCGGAGGAGATCGAGAGCAATTTTTGCGATAACGTGCTTGGCAACACGGACACGCTGCACCGAATCCTCATTCCTAACATCTCTGCTCTCTCTCTTTCCCAGATGAAGATCGAGCCAGTCGAATCATTGAAGCAACCCTTGTCAGCTGAAGATGCCTTGAGGCTCTTGAAGAAGGTAAAATTTTCTGTCTGATGTTTCTTCTCTTGTTCCGTGATTAATTGCACAATTGGGTTGCCTGGCATTTAATTGGGTTGAAATTGAGGCTCAGTTGCATCAATTAAGTCTAAATCCTCTGTTGTCTGTTGGATAGAGTACAGTTTTGAGTCTTAATTGGTTTTGATTGGTACTGATCCAGTAATATCCCAGTTTGGTCATCTACAGTAAACAAGTATTTAATACTTGTTTATGAACTAATGTAGTTACTCAACTCAATTTATGGAAAAAAAAGCCCAATAAATTTATATACTTCTCCAAGCAGTTAATCTAAAAATAGTAAAGTATGAAGTTTCCAATAAACAATTTGACACCATTCTTCGTATATATGCATGCATTTCATTTATCTTTTCTTTGGTAGGTTGTTGGATGGAGGCTAGTGGAGGTTGAAGGTGTTACACGGTTACAGTGCGAATGGAGACTGAGAGATGCTTCGTGTGGTGAAGAGCTAATAAGTAGGATTAACAAAGTATTGGACGGCTTAGGGCATTATCCCAATCTCTCATCAGAGCAACCCAATATTGTCAAAGCCGACCTCTACACTCCTACAGCAGGTATGCTTAATCTATAGATATAGCTAATAAAAGCAACTTTTCTTCACTTAAAGCTTTCAAGCATCTGGTTTGATTTGTATTAGATTAGATTCTGAGTCCAAATTATGCCTGGTTTCTAGTGCCTACTATTTTTCAATAAATACCGATGTCATCAGCAATTATTAAGGAACACTATCAGCTGAATTGTTTAGAACAAATAGTTGTACAGTATGTCAAATGAGGCCCCTTAAGTTCAAATCTTATGGCACCTTTATTACAAGTTAAATTTTTCTGGAGCTATTCTATGAATGTCAGCTGAGAGTCAAGAGTTTAACTGTTTAAGTTGGTAGAATGGGACTTATATTTGGATAAGCACGAGCAATAATACTTGATAAGTAAAGATTAAAGAGTAAATTTGTCCCCTTTTTTGTTAAAGGAAAAATGGCCGGTCACTGGCTTTAATTAATCAGAAGAAGTTTTTCTATTCACTTGTTTGATCCACTTTTCAGAATAATGATTACCAGCCCTCGCTTTTGGTTTTCAGAATATAATTCAATCCTTGCTTCAGTGTCTAAGCACTCTTGCCACTGCCAGTATGCGTGAAAACTGAAATTTCATCCCTATCGTACCAATTGCTTTAGCTTCTGTTTATTATGTTTTTCTTTAGAGAGCTTAATTGAAGCTATAACTCATTTAGTGCACAAGCTATCAAAGATGAGACTGTCTTCTAAGTATTGGCTTTTACAATCCTTGATACCTTTCTCTGCCTTTTCAGGTGGTTTGAGTATAAATGATTTCATAATAGCAGCCAAGATAGACAAAGTCAAAACACAAGACTTGCTTCCAAGAAAACGTGTATGGGCGTGACTTGCTGTATGGATGCATTACACAATTTTGGACACTCTTGCTTTGATGAAACAGATTATAGTTCAAACTTTTTGTTTCAATAAAATTTGTTCCTCTGAAATTTTTCTTTTGTTTTTTCTATCCAATTCATCAGATTTATCTTATTTAGTTGGCTTGAGTTAACAGAAATGCCTTACTCTATAAAAGTACGCTTCATGAAATTCTAATGATTGCATTTCCAAATACTGCTGCCACAGCAGTCAGATGTGCTGCTAGTAGAGAACACCCGTTTTGGTACCAGCCCAGCCACAAAAGGGTTAAAAGAGTAAGGACTTAAAAGCAAACTCCAAAAGCACTGGATTTTGTAGATAAATTAATGATTGTAATACCATGTACTAAAACCATACCAGTCGGGGTGCTGTAGTAAAGCGTGCCAAGTTAGCAGTCAATCCACAAATTTCCTCGCTTATATTTGGTTAAGATGGGTTATGAGATAGAAAACAAGGCTGGCTTGTGTTTCATGCCTTTTGGGTTGGTTTGGTAACCAGTGTTTGCATTCCTGAGGAGCAACAAAGGAATTGGCATCAATGACTTAATTAGACTGGTGCTTTCTGGTTCCTGTGATCGACAAATAATAGGCGCAAAGATTTGCAGTGTAGAAAGGAAGAGCTTTTAACTTGTAATTTTTTTTTTATATTTCAATCACATGACAGTAGAAAAAGATATATATAGTCTCTCATCCCTTGCGCTTGTTTTTCTCTTGAGATATTTTTTTATTTCTCAAGGGTACTGATAATGCTCAAAGAAACAACAAATTCTTCTTAATAGGTGTTGTAATTCATTTTTTTATTTTCCTTTTCAAGAAATCAATAGTTGCATCCCTAATTGCGAATCTCTGTACTTGTCAAGCGTGGCTATAGTTGAATTATTTTACAAGGTTTTCTCCTGTACAGATTTTTTGTAGTGCTTTCAACTGTTGTCAATTGTAGTAGTTGTGATACCGAAAATGTTGAGGAAGAAGAGTAATCAATGGCTTCCGTATATATATACCTTTTTCGATGCTAAAACTAGTGCTACTGTCTATTTCAAATGCCAATGAAATACCAAATGCAATCCAGATATTACTATAAATATAATAATTTTATTTGTCCGAGTAAATTAATTAATGATGATAGGTGTAGTTTCACTAATTGTTTGTCTATATGAATTGGTGATTTGTGTCTACTTTCACCATGTAGAATAACAGTTGGTAAACGTATACATATCCCCAACTAGCGTAATTTTGTTTAATTATATTGTAAAAATAATATAACTTGAATTACACACTTTTTGATTTACATAATTTCTATATAATGTTTTAAGCTCTCGGCAAGAAAATTAATTATCAAAAATAGTTCCCACGCTCCCTTACAAAGCGATCTTGTACACTATGGAAAGTGCATAAATGTTTAGGTAATGGTGAAAAGCACGGTGTCCTTTAAATATAGGCAGTTGTAAAGCATAATTAGCTCAAATTTCGGCAGATGTAACCAATTTGGGGCTCATCTAGGACACCAATTTGGGGCTCATCTATGACAATACATACAGTACAGAGTAGCATTATATCACCTTCTCAGTGCAAACCTTCTTTTAAGAAGTTCGTTAGTGGTTCGATGATTCAGTCTTTACTTGTAAGATAACTTGCATTTTTAAGCAGAACGGATAATTAAAACAATTCTGATGCGGAGCAGATTAATTGCTGATAATTTTATGGCCCACATTGAACAAAAAGAAGAAGAAATTCAGCAAATGAAATTATGTTCCTTCGATCTTTTCTGTTTTGCTCGCTGCAAAATTGATGATATGAGAACGTGCTACATGTCATTATTGCACTCGTATATTTTATTTACGGGTCGCAGTACTTTTTGCGGTCATAACTGATAGGGTCACGTTCCAATGTTTGTTGGCTATTCTACTTCCATAAGCATATGTCCACATATGCTTATATCTCATTTTTGCGTTTCCAATGTTCAAATGGTCGATCCGAACCGTTCATCTTGTTCTCCATATTAATATGTGCTTGGAGACCAAATTTTACATTTTTCTGAATTTGTTTACTATTTATTAAGCCACTTTGAAAATTGCTGATCCGGGTGAACAGTAAAAACAGTGCAACAAAATTCTGGACCATATGATCAGCAATTTTCAAAGTGGCTTAATAAATAGTAAAAAAATTCAGAAAAATGTAAAATTTGGTCTCCAAGCACAATTAATATGGAGAACAAGATGAACGGTTCGGATCGACCATTTGAACATTGAAAAATAAAAAATGAGTTATAAGCATATGTGGGCATATGCTTATGGAAGTAGAATAGCCAACCTATATATATATATAGAGAGAGAGAGAGAGTTGGGCTTCGGTACTTTGCGAAGTAAAACGAGTGTTTTACTTCACGTCTATATCTTCAAATTGAAACTTCAAAACGTCGATCCGAACCTTTCAAGTTGATTTCCATATTAAATTGTGCTTGGAGACCAAATTTTACATCTTTTGGAAATTGTTTACTATTTTTTTAGAATTTTTGAAAATCACTGTTTTTAAAAAAATCCTGGACCATCAAAAATAACAATTTTCAAATTTTTTAAAGAAATAGTAAAAAATTTCCAAAAAATGTAAAATTTGATCTCCAAGCACAATTTAATATGGAGATCAATTTGAACAATTCGGATCGACATTTTGAATTTTGAAATCGCAAAATATGAGTGTGAAGTAAAACACTCGTTTTACTTCGCGAAGCACCGTAGCCCAACTCTCTCTCTCTCTCTCTCTCTATATATATATATATTAGATTTTTTTACTATTTTTAGATAGGTAGAAAATCATTCGATCAAAATATTTTAGACTATGAGAAAGTAGAATTGCTACCTGTCTAAAAAATAGTAAAAGCATTTAAAAAAATGTAAAATTTGATCTCCGAGTACGTTTTCATATAAAGATCAATGTTTAATGATTCAGATGGATTGTTTGAAATTAAAATTTTCTAATAGTAATATCTTTTGTAAAGATTAAAATTTTAAAAATCAAAAGTGCAAAATTTTCTATTGATAGGGAAGCTTGGTCCCTTTCTCCACAACATAGTTACGCCCCTACAACGGAATACACATATTAACACCATCAAATTAGGTTCATGTCCACTAATTATTTGGAATATCTTGTAAATGTTATGATTTATTTCGGATGTTTATTTCAAATTAAACTATTCCTCGTTAAATCTGACTATTGAAATTCAAATATATTTTTTTGTGAATATTATATAATTGAATGACTTGAATTTCAACATTTACTCAAAAAGAAAATAACTATATCTTTTTAACAAATTTGGTACACCGTACACTCTGGAGTTGAGCCTATAATACAAAATAAAAACTTAGACCTTAACAAATTAATTCTCTCATCTTATTGGTCATGTTTGGTTGTGGAGTAAGAGGTGGAGTAAACCTTTACTCCACTCTTAAAAGTAGTCTAACGGGGAGTAAAAGAAGAGGAGTAAACCTCTTAACCCGAATTAAGTTACTCCACCTCCATAGGTGGATTAACTTACTCTACACTTACTCCACCTGTAGAACCTACTGTCATAGGTAGAGACTCATTTTCCAACACTTTACTCTTTTAGGTAAATTAATTTAAATCATGAGTTAAACTAAAATATGTAGAGTAAAATAGAATAAGCAATTTAATCCTCGTTAACTTTACTCCACAACTAAACATCACCGTTATGCGCATAACGATGTAGCTAGTTGTTTCCCGTCGTTATCTTGAACCAGAAATTGCATTACCAGGCCAGCGGGCCACATCAAAATTGCTCTTACAGATTTTTCTCCAAGAGAGAGAAAGATGGCAAAATTAATTAATCAGGCACCATTGCAACATCACTGCCTATGATGTCGCCTACCCATTAATAAATAATTCTCCTATATATGGGAAATGTTCATCAGATTCAGATGTATGTAAAATGATTCTCCTACAGTAACATTTGAAAACAAGGAAAGGGATATATTGGCCGTGTTTGTTTCAAAAAGTAATATTATTTACACAAGTTATTATGATTTAGATATGTGCATTAAATTTGATGTAATTTGAAAGCTTGTGGCCATAAATTTTAAATTGCATCATATTTAAGTATCGGCTATTTTGATATCGGTGGTATTTAATTATGAGCGGTGTGTTTAAATGCAAAATTTATAAATTTTCGCCAAGTCAAGCATGAAATGTGGGGTTTTTTAAGTTAATTTTAATGCGTTCATTTTTATTATTTTTTACCGCTTGACTTGGTACTAAAATAATTCGAAAAATTATAAATTTTGTACGTAAATGCATCACTTATAAAGTAGATTGACTTGAACGGTTTGGATTAGTCATTTGAAGCATATCCAATAAGTTTTGGAGTTAATGGAAAAATACCACCGATGTTACGGTAGCCGGACTCCATATTTAATATATAATGTATATATATTATAGAACATATTTATGATTTTTTTTAAATTTGATAATTATTTTATTGGTCTAAATATTACATTAATTAACCCATTGCTGAACTATGAAAACAATTGCTCAATATTATCTACTCCGTTACCCTGATCATGAGATTATGAAGGAGATAGATCCAAATTGAATTTTGTGGTGAGGCCGTGAGGGGTGTTTGTTACTTCTACCTTCGCATTTAATTTAATATATTAACATTTCATGCTTCTATTTTTTTTTAAATGAGGAATTATATGAGGACCCCAAATAGGTGAAGTAATCAATTTATATTTTATACAGATGTAAGGTAAGGCAGTTTAAATAATTATGGGTCCATTTATTTTGAGGGATCACTATTTCTCTTTGGCTATGATTTGGGATTTTAAAATAATTATGGGTCCATTTATTTGTCTTTGTTTTTAAATATTATTATAAGAATAAGATCACGGTGTTTTTAAGTTCACCATTTTTTTTTAAACTTAACTTCATATTAAAATGACTTTAAACGGCGAACTTAAACTGTCGAAACCAATCTATTTTACAAATGATGCATTTACATGTCAAATTTATGAATTAATTTAATATAAAGTCAAGCGGTAAAAAAAAAAGGAATACGTCTATTTTTTTTATTATTTTTTGACCACTTGACTATCATAAATTAATTTGAAAATTTATAAGTTTGACATGTAAACGCATCATTTGTGAAGTAGACCGATTTCAATCAGTATTTTAAATAGCGTGCTATAGCGGCGCTATAATATTTTCGGACCTTAAAAGCTATAGCGCTATCAGCTGTTTTCGACTCTATAGCTTTTTTTTAGCTTTTCTCCGATGACGCGATAATCGCTATTTAGAACCTTGATTTCTATAGTTTAAATTCGTCATATAAAATTAATATGATAGATTTTGAAGTTAAGCTCATAAAAAAATTAATAATGAGCTTTTCTACTCGTTTTATAGTAAGGCAGTTTACAAAAAAAAAAGGTAATTTTTTTAAAAAAAGAAATTCTAAATAAGATGTTCGAATTCTTCTCTGTTCATAGAATTTCGTGGATTTTAAATCTAACAAGTTAGTTTTTTACGCATGTTTGTTAGGTCAATTTTTCTCACGAAATTTGGTGGAAATTTCATCATGCTATCTCATCTCCGTACAAAAATGATGGAAAAAAAAGGATAATTTAATCATGCTTGATAATTTTTTTTTTCCAACATCCCATCTTCACTCTGACAATTGCTGGTGAAGGAGGTTTTCCAGTTTTCCAACCACCCAATTTTAGTTCGGATGTATATCTAACTTGAATTCACATCATCTCCGGTACCGTAATAGAGAATCTTTTACAATTACTTGATCTGGGCCATTCTTTTCAACTTGGCACGAATCTCAAAACTCAATAATACTGCCCCCTTAGTCAGCCCGAATCCCAAACCGGCTGAGAGTTAATCTCAAACCGTAAAATGAAGGGAATCTTTTACGGTACCGTCGAGGATATTAACCCTATCTAATTTCCCCATCTTAATTATCGCTAGCGCTCCTAGACTAAAAGAATAAAATTGTCATTTGCATAAAATCTGATTAGTCTATTTCTGTTTTTAAATATCTTATTCGTTTGAAACTTGCTATTATATCGATCAGTTTCGGGTATAATGCCCAAAGTTAATTATGTCTCGGATTACAGCAAATGCCATGATTATTAATTGTTTCGGTGTTAATTGGTTAATTTGTCCTTCTTTACAAATGGATTTTGGTGTTAATTGATTTGTCCTTCTTTACTAATACAGCAAATGCCATGATTATTGCTTTTAAGACAAAATTAACCAACGACATAACAAAATATTCCGAACATAATAGAATTATAATTAGTTACCTAGAGTGGTCCTTATTATATACAGAAGAAAAAAAAACACAACATATACATTCCTCTGGATAAATATATTGATAGTGTAGTTTTTGCTTCCTACAGCGCATGAGTCATATGTAGCGTTATTTTGACTCTATTATTTGTAGGTTGTATGAAGTAAAAACTGTGCTGTTAATATCTTTACCCCATTCCTCTACAGTCTCCACAATCTACTGGACTTGGAATAAGGGATTTCAAGGAGGATTTATATTAATTACTTAGATTTGACTTTTGTAGACAATTAGTGAGTATTTATCATAGGTACATGCATACCTATGAAGGAGTGCAGTTTACTTGTATAACTTGTATAATTTTGTGTTTACTTGTATAACTTTAGATGACTTGTGAAACATAGGTACATGCATACCTATAAAGGAGTGCAGTTTTGTGGACTATTTGGCTTGAGAGAAATAGGTTAATTAATATTTAAAGAGGAGTTGCAAAAAGTCTTCAAAATCTAGGTACAAAAATAATTGTTGTAGTTAAGTTTTGGTGTTCCAATCAGAAATATGATGTTCTAACTTATATGTTACCTCCTGATGTAAAGGACCTATCAGGAAGTTTACTTACTACCCACATGGAGGGCTATAATCTCTATGCTTGGGATATGAAACATTATGGATGATGAAGAAGCTGAAGAAATATGATGATTTTGTGAATTTTTTTAGTGTAGGGTCCTTTTTGCATAAGTTGTAATTGGTTCAGCTGTGATACTAGTTTACTGTTATGTCTTTGTTGAATGATGTATGTTATGTATGTTGCTTCTATTGTGTTGGTAACTTGGTATTGTCTTAATGCCATGTTTGTTAGGTTGCAATTTCTTTTGTATTGCAGTTGGTACCATAATGGTGGTACCGGTCTCAGCAACAATGTAAAAGTAAGATGATTTTTTGAGATGAAAATTCATTAATGGCGGATTAGTTTGACGATCTTGACAACTGTAAAAGTTACTTATAATTTTAAAGTTTGACAAGTAAAATATAATTTATATTTCCTATACATCATACAAATAAAAACTAATGATTATTTAATGCGGATTTATCTACTTATTTGTTAAATATAATTATCTACTTGTTAAGTGAAAATACATAATTATCAATTAATATAATTTAATCATGTTATACAGAAATTTACATAAATATATGTAAAACAATTAGACTTTAAAATTTAATAGTTATATATATTTTTACTTAGCAAATAGATTATTATAATCAACAAATAAGGGGTGCATGATTGAGTCGACATGTTTATAATTTTTTTTCCTATTTTTTTAAATTTCTAACATAATTTAAATAATCAATAATAAAATTATTAAAATAATTCATGTCAAAAGTTCCTATTCTTCTTTTTTAATCTTGTAAATGGAAGACGTTAGCTATTTGCCTAGGAAATAAATCTGCTGTTATTCTTGGGAATAACAGGAACTTATTCCCCTTAATGAAAGGCAAAATTTCAGGAACAACCGACCACAGAGGAGCAACCGCGCAGGCTCGCACCACCTTCCTTCCCGCTAACATTCAGGTTCAAACACATTCATTAGTAAGGCATGGTGTACCACGTGGAACACCTAACCGTAAACAGAAGTGGAGTCAGCATTCAGCAATGGGAAGCCTAGTCACGTGCCACGGGTCCCCCCACCCAAGCCTCTCTCACGTGCCACCGCTTCAGTTGACGGAAAACTCCGCGCTTTTCCCGCCAACCCTCGCACGTGCCTCTCTTCCTATCAAACTGCCAAAATGATGCTCTTGTTCTGGCATGCATGACCCGGTAAAAACTCGAAATATATTATTGTATGATATGATAGGCACCGCACCACCTATGATAATTGATATGACAATGGTAAATTGCCATACAGTTTCACTGCCCACGAGGGATGCGTGAACACTTTTAATTCCAAAACCGTCAAAAGATGAAAGAACAAAAAAATATTCATTGAATTCACCTAAAATTTTCTACACAAAAAAAAAAAAAACAGAGATAAATTTCTCAAATACAGGAAAAGAAAAGGGAGCTGGTCAGAGAGAGAATACTGACAGGCCAGAGAAAGTAAAAACAGACTCTGGCTTGCGAACACCGCTACCTCTCTCTTTTTCACAATTTTTTGTCCATATGCTATCTATCTCTATTATTTATTTTCATTTTATCTTTTCAAGCGAAAAAGACCTGGACGCAACCAGTGCTGACACAATGGCAGATGGGGCAAGCCCCATCGCATCCCGCTGCGACGTCGCAGAACTCGCACAGACACAAGTGGCGACACGGGAGCAAGACGACGGATACTGTCCTGGCCCGGCAGACCTTGCACAAGCGTGCTGGACTGACCGGTTCGATCCGGTCCGGGTCAATATACGCTGATTCTGCGTCCTCAGCCGGGTTAGCAACCGGTTCGTCGCTTGGACCGGCTTGTTGGGCTTGGGCTGCCGTTGCTTGTTGGAGCCGCGCGTGCAGCGAAGCAGCTGTCGATTGGTAAGAAAGCGCCTTTGACTGCCACGTCATCAACTCTGATTTAAGATTGGTTATCCGGTCTTCTAGCTCGGCTCCGCGTCGGACCGCCCGGTCCAGTTCAGCTTCTTTCTCTCTTAATCGGCGAGTCGTCAGTGACTCGGCCGAGCCAAGTAGTGCCACGTGGTGGCGCCGCTGACTCTCCACCAGAGCTCGCCTTAACTGCTCGCACTGTACAACAGCAACCAAAGAGAAATAAGGACAAGGGAAAATATTAAGAAATATGAAGCAAGTCCGCAAGAGACTGTAGGAAGAAGACAGGTTTTGCATTTGTGCCCTTTCGAATTTCCTTGTAACATGAAAAAGCCCCCGTTTGATCATGCTTTGCTCTTGTTGCCCCTAAATTCCATTTCCTCCAGTGAAAGCTCATTTCAGGAGAGTACGTACATAACTTTATATAAAAACAGATGAACAGTAACGAGGCGATCGATATGAAATAATTCCATACATGGTTATGGAGAAATCGGTCGATTTGGTCTCTCTGTTGCTTGATTTGAGGAGCGTGGTCTGATAGGATAGAAGAGATAAACAGCGAAGGAGAGCAAGATTGGAAAGGTGGAACCTCCATCTCCTTCCTTCTCTTGTGATGGTCTATAATCTCTGTCAAAGGATGGAAACAAGTCAGAATGGTTTTGATAGAAACTACACAAATAAAAAAAAGAAAGAAAGAGATGATACCAGCGTTGGAGAAGAAGGCAGATGGCGGTTCTTGGAAATCCATGAAACAGGGGCTTCACTGAAAAAGTGGAGAGGCGAAAGATAGCAATAAATGGGGCATGGTGAAGAGATAGGAAACAGAGGCATAGTCGAATTGTACTGCCATAACTTATTAAAGAGCAAGGGGGAAGAGAGAGAGAGAGAATAAAGGAGAAAGAAACGGTTGGAATCAAGAGAGGGACGGTAAGTGGTAACAGCCAAAGAGAACTTCTCAGCTTATAGTGTGTGAGAGAGAGGAGAGAGGTAGAGAGAGAGGAAGAGGCGCTTGCCTGTATGACTGTACGAGTGCGTAATAAAAGAGAAACATAAAGTTTTGTTTTGGTTTGAGAAAGGAAACAGAGAAGGTAAAACCTAAAAGTCAAGAATCCTCTGCGATTTTTTCACCGAGGGAGAGGTATGGATCTAATCCTGTCCGTTCGATTAAGATCGGATGGTTAAAAATAGAAAATAATGGAATGTAAAGTTCGTACTATTGGAGAGGAACAAACGCAGCTTAATTGGCGGGATTAGGAGTAGGTTCTGACGGGTAATTAATTGAGGAGGTGAGGTGAGGTGAGGTGAGGTGGGGTTTCTTTCTTTCCTTTATTATTTTGTTTCTTTTTAAAATTTTCTTTTCCATACTTCTGCTGGTTGAGTTTTTTTAGGAGGAAGTTGGTTCGATTCAACTAATTTGTAAATGTAGGTGGTGACTACTGACTAGATCAGATCTCACATATCCATCGTACAAACCAAGCTAAGAAAAGATAATCGTACAATTATGATGCAAATTTTACTTTTAAGTGAATCTAACATAGTTGGGTTTGGTTTGGTACCATTCAGTTCATATTTGGTGAGTTTAAAAGCTTCATCCACCTTTCTGGGTTCTGGTTGGTTTCATTTTATAAATATTCCCTTTTGCACAAGAATGCATAGTTTTCTGATAGGGACAACTAAATAAGATTTCTCTTAACAAAAGGTTGTTATATATAAATGTTTGTATTTCATATTTGAAACAAAAATTTGTCATGTAAGTAAATATTTCTCAGAGAAAATTATGTATTGCACGAGTTAAGGATTAAAAAAGTCGTGGCGTGACCAGATACGTTACGGCACAACACAGTTCTGTCACGGCACAGTATGACACGTGTGTTCGTCCCGTGCTGTGATTATTTGCGTGACATGACTATCTTTTGAATATTTGACACGGCACGACACGTGGTCACACAAATCACGTGTAATTAGAATCGTTAGATCTTAATCGAATGCTGAATCTTGAATTAGCTAACTTAAATTATGAAAAATTCATATTTAAACATGTGACGTGTGGTGACAATGTAGCTAATGTGCCGTGTTCATCCTTCCAAATTTAATCATGACACAAATCACAGCGTGATTAGCCACAGCATGCACTCAATGATATCTTTAGCTCCATTCTTATGTAGAACAAGTACCAAAAAATTTAAATTTCGAAATAAAGAAAATCAAATATATATTTGGTTAGAAATCAAGAGTTTTGCACGATCATAGCTTCCCCTTAAAAAATGAAATAAAAAATAAGTTTAGAAAATTTGGCCATGAGCATTGTTCAAAGAAGTCAATTAATTCGTATGAGTCTTAATTTGACAATATGATATGGGTTGATGTACTACAATGATTTATCATTCTGCATATATATATAAAGGAAGTGTCTACGGTGCTACGCGTAGCATAGAGGCCTCCGTGCTACGGCTCACTTTTTGAGTTTTCAAAATCCTAACGGTCGATCCGAACCGTTCAACATGATCTCCATATGAATATGCACTTGCAAACTAAATTTTACATTTTTTAGAATTTTTTTTAATATTTATTAAGCCACTTTGAAAAAACACTAATTTGTACACAACAGTAAAATTTGCTGGACCATTGGATCAGCGATTTTCAAAGGGGCTTAATAAATAGTAAAAAAATTCTAAAAAATGTAAAATTTGGTTTGCAATGACATATTCATATGGAGATCATGTTGAACGGTTCGGAGCGACCGTTATGATTTTGAAAACTCAAAAAGTGAGCCGTAGCACGGAGAGACCCTTATATACGCGTAGCATATTAGCCATATTCTATATATAAATATATAAATCTTTACATCAAAATGCCGTAGAGTTTTGATTGTAGCTTGTTGAAATTATCACTATATATTCAATGCAACGTGTCTACCTCCACCGTCATATCAAATTCTTATGTATATTGGCATATTCACCACTTATTCAAACATACATGATAATATCTGGCTTGGAATTTTTCTTGATTTTTTTAGTAATAAATGGAAGTTGGAGAAAATGATATTAATTAATTGCTAATTAAAACTTCAAATTGAGAGGATGAATTAAATTTTCCATATATTTCTTTGTGATATATACGGACTTTCATATTTATATCAACGCATATATTCTTTGCATCTGATTTTTTTTAAATTAATTTATTGTGATTTGATGTATGAAAACAATATTTGTGATAAGACTCAGCTCAACAAAAACAATGACAATGTACAAAAGTGACGTCATGTACACGATAATATTTTCTAGATTTTAAATGCAATTAATATTTAGCATAAACGAAAATGAAGTTAGATTCTCTATTTATTAATGGTTAAGAAGGTTGACCTTAGCAATTTTGTGAGCTAGCTGCTTTTGATCTCTATCCGAAAGCATGATGTATAAATTACTATAATTAAAAGGAGCTCTACAAGCTTTACAAGCATGAGCGTATAAAATATTAAATGTGTACTTGTAGTACTATAGTAATTATAATTTTTTTTATTCGGTAGTTGTGAATGCTAGAATTTAAATCCTAACCATCATATATTACGGATTATTTATATTTTTTTATGATTTTGTCAAATAATTAGCAGTTGAATTGAGATATATTTTGGAGCCTTTGTGAGATTGGAGATAGAAAGTGGAATTTTGTCCGACGACCTTCTTCCAGCCGTACATTAATGTCGGATTTAATTACTTTATTAATATTCAATTTAAAAATTGTATTATTGGGTGGACTAGAATTAGAGCATCTACTGTTAGAGTTTCTAATATGATATGACAGTTTCTAATATAGTTTCATAAATTTAGAAGAGTTTCTTATTTAGAAACTATACAATAAAATTTCTTATTAAGAAACTGTTTATAAACTCCATGCTGATTAAATGATTGGCTTAAATTATTTCTCCTTTTTAATTTGTTGCTGAAGTGACTTAATAGAAACTCTAAAATTAATTTTAGAGTTAGAAACTTTAGAGACCTTAATTTTTAAAAAGTAATTGATAGTTATTTAGAAACTCATTTGAGTTGCTGGAATGTAGATGCTCTAGAATGCCTCTATTTGCTCTGGTAAAATCAAGATCGCTAATTGGAGACTACACTATCTAACTAATTTTATACATTATAGGAAAATTAGCTCTAAAAGCGTAATTGTTCGTAAAAATTTCGCTTAATCAATGTATAATGATTGAAGAAGATTCAAATGCCTCATGTCTTTCATGTCTCATTCTGCTTCACATTTTTTATTTTTATTTCACTGTTTGAATTTCAAAACAGGAATAAAAGATGTAAGATAAAACGAAACATGAAAGACATGAATCATTTGAACTCTCTTCATAATAATTAGTCACTTAATGACACAATGTGAATGAGTCCAATACATTATGTTTTTTACACCACTAATACAGAGTTAGCAGAATTTACATCCCCTAAGATATCTCAAATTTTGTGTTGATATGAGAAAAATCCGGACTGTTCAAATCTCAAATCAACAACTAATACTGGGTTCTCCAGCCTTGCAAGGAAGGGAGAGGATCAAACACGAAATTAAAAGAAAAAATATTGGGAGTTGTCAGGAATCACCAATCAGGATTCCTTTCCTTCGCAACTACGCTGCCATACGCAGCATATGTTGCAGGATTGTTGGCCAAATGGCCATTAATTCTCTGCCTGATTCATTTCTCATCCCTTCTCAAATCAAACTGCAATTACATTACATGTTATAATTAAATTACACATATAAGTCCCTTTCGTTTTCCTTTTCTTCAGGTCTGCTGCTCCATGGCATCATTTCATAATTTGTTGAGTTTTAATTAATGATTTTGAGAGGACGCAACTACTTGTTGTTTTTCAGTTCTTTACTTTCTGTGACTGGTACGAAGGTGGCGTACTGGTAAGCATGTTTCAGACAGGTGGAACCCATAGCTTTCTCAACAATGAAAAATTATTTTCCAATCAGGGGAAGCAAAGCATGTTTCAGGGGAACCCATAGCTTTCTTAATAACATTTTAACTTGAATTTCTCTTCTTGAATCACATGCTTTGCTTTGTGATTGCTATCTTTTATGAGTGGAGAAGATGTCACATGATCATGCATATATAGCTCCTCTCTCTCTCTCTCTCTCTCTCAAAAAGTGTGAAATATTGATTGAGAGCGATGCTGATTCCTGGGGCTTGGCACTCTGAAAGAGAAGAACTCGGTGCATCTACGCTTTGCAGAAGCTAAACAACACGTGGGACCACATGACAGTCTAATTGAAGCCATTCCACCTGGACATGGGACCACATGACAGTCTTAATGGTTTTGGTAAGTGTGTATGAGGAGAAAACAGAGTAAATGTTGCATTGTTCTCGCACAGCTATACATGTACATGAAAATAATTGGGTTGTTGTAGCAACTAGACAAATAATCACCACCGTCCATTTCAGATTTGATCTTACCAGAATATATTTTTTTTTCCTGAAAATGTTATTTGATTATAATCTAAGGAGACAAATCACCTAGAGGAACGGAAATCTATAGTACCAAATAAAATTTTGAAAAATGCTTATATTTGTGATCATATTTGAATTAAGATGGCACTAGGAGGAAATGCTGAGATACTCAATTAACGCAAGTACGAGATCTTTGTGATTCGTGCCAGATTAAAATAAACGGTTCAGATTTCATTCTACCAGATCAGATCAGGTATCTGACCTGATCTGAATGCGGAAATGCTAATACAAATTACAGTAACAGTAATAACAAATATCAATATCAACAATTATGTAACTGATATCACCAACTTAATACTACTGATATATGATGATGGTAATTAATTGAAAAAAAATATAGAAAATATAAAACAAATAATTTGGCACAAAATGACTTGTTGAAGTAATTTGTGTTGTTATTTTTAGGAGGGGTCAGGGAACTTCTGCTGGCTCTTTGTTCCCATGTGCTATTTTTTTTTACCAAATATTTTCTTTCTCGTCCTTAGCATTCAAAAGTCTAGGGGGGGCCCTTAATTTAATTTAATTTAATTTCACCACCCCCTAGAATTAATTGTTTGTGTTGTATCCTTTTGTAGTTTGTAACTTTGTATGTATGTATGGGTGCTCTCATTGCCTCTCTCCATGCCCCCAAATCAAACCCACTTGGTTTTGTCCCTCATGCTCTGTCCCATGGGTTGCTTTCTACTGCCTCTGCTTCTGCTGTGACACCCTTCATTATTGGCTTTGGTGAAAAAAAAAGGAGAGAGAGGGAGAGAGAGAGAAAAACAAATTGAAGGAAAGACCAACTCATGCCTAACTTATTTATGTACCCTAGAAAATGCCACCCACTCCTTTTTCTCAATTGAGAGGATGCCAAAACAATATTGGTCATAACCTCACCTCTGCTTTCTCCTATTGCAAACATACATGTGCAATGAAATAACCAAAAATATCAAATAATGAACTTCAATTTATTTCACATGTATTATGTTTAGCACCTGACATGAACAAAAATGTGAACCAATTTTAAAGGATATAGTAACTCGTAGAGAGTTTTGCTAATGTATCGCCATTGTTTGTTTTGTCCAAATGCTAATGATTCAATTCACACCTTTTATGTTTGAATTGTCGATTTAAATCGTTCAACTAAATTTAATAATTTATGCAACAAAATCTTGTAAAAAACCAAATTTTACTATTTCTTTCTACCTTTGAGAGAGAATCTATTTTGATATACAAACATTATTATTAAGTATATATTTTGAATGGAGCAACATATGATGTGTTGAAATTTTTTCTAAATTAAAGTCTTCATTGTTGGAAATAATTTAATTACAATTAACATATCGTTGTCAAAATTTGTGATATATAGCTGGTATATATGATAGATAAATAATGAATATGTTCATCTATAAAATATTTTGTCTTGTTTATTGTCAACAGTGCCAATTTATATATATTTTTTTCATAGAAAAATTGCATACTTTTGCAATGTAAAAGAATAACAGATGATATGAGCTGAGAGGATGCTCTCCTATGTGCACATCTCAAAGTTCTCTATCTCATACTGATCTGATATCTTTACATGCCAACCTAATTTGATACCAAAACCACTACATTACTTCCCACTACGCTAGATTCTATTAAAAGGGTGGCAACGATTGTGGACATTGACAATTTGTGTCATAAAACCATGACTTTCTCTTAAAATAGTATCGCTGTCATGTACAAATAGGAAAAAAGAAGTGAAAAAAGAAAAAGAAAACTGAGACCACAACCACTGTCATTTATTTAATGATTAATAGACGAAGTGCCAACTATATATATATTTTTTTTCTTTTGTGTTCTAAAATGTGTTTTGTATTTTAAGTATTAGATTTTTTGAGTCAATTGGATATACTTTTCACTTTTAAATTTATAAATCTTAGTACATAATAATATATCAATTGTAAGCATACAATCCCTTGTAGTAATATAGGTATCAATTCAAAGATAACAGAAAATATTACTTTCTACTAAATAAAATTAATTCTAAAAGGTGCAATAAAAGTAAATGGGGGGGTTTGTTTGCAAATTTGGTTTTGTGGGTTCAATACCCGATTGAGAAATGAATTATAACAAAAGCAATTTAAATAAACAAATAAAAAGAGTTTTGTGATTCAATAAGAGAGAAATCTAGGAGCTATCGGCATACAATCACTTAGTTTAAATTCACACTTAATTGGTTTCTAAATTCATGTTCGCATTGATGGGGTTTCTAAGCCTAAAATATCATTAAGGGTCACTTTCGTGAATTAATGACGTGCCTAAATAATTCGGGTTTCACAATTAAGTCCTTCACCCTAGCGGTTTAGACCATAAGCATAGATTAGCCTAATTTATCCTTAAATACCAATATTTCACGATTAAGTCCTTCATACGATATTTGGTTCAATTATAGGGATTCCAATTAAATATGAGGCTTCACAATTAAGTCTTTCACCTCAATTCAACCTTTGTTCCTTGTGGTTCCGGACTAAGAATTAGATTTGGTCATTTCTAATCTCAAATCCTAAGGTTATTCATGTACATAATTTGGTACCATCAATTCTTACAACAAATCTACTCAAGTTGTTTAGACCTAAGCGGGATACTAATCAATAAGCAACACAAATCATGCAATAACACGAATAAATAAATCAACAAGAACAATCATGCAATCAAACAATCATAATAAAGAAAACCATCAAAGTAAGGTAGATTTTAACACAAGTTCATGCTTAAAGCCTAAGCCCCAAGAGAGTAAACCAGCCTCTCATGGGTGCGCTAACATCCATAAGAAATACAAGAAAAAACATGATAAAACTAAGAAAAATAAGAAAGAGAATAGACTACACCAATCTCCTCGCTTGCTGCCCTTATCTTCATGATGTTCCCCTCGAGCAACCTTCAATCCTTGCTCCAATCGCCTTGATTCGCTTAGAAAAGAGTAAAGAGGTGTGGAGAATTTTCTAGAATAAAAGCTTAAGTAAAAGTGCCTTCTTCTGCTGCCTTCCTGTCAATATATAGCAATTTTTCGTGTCTTGGGAAGCAATCCCCCAGAATATGGCAGCAAATCTGAGAAGATATCGCGAAATTAGGCAAGATTGGCATTGATGCGGCCTTCATAAATTCCATACGGCCCGCACAAAATGAGAAATTGGCTGGATTTTGCTAAGGAAGAATGTTTGTGCGGCTGGTTGTGGCTAGAGAGACTCGCACAAAATGAGCTTTTCTGGTAGGTGCGACCCGCATAAAATGGTTTTTTCTTGTTCATGCGGCCCGTATAAAATGGTTGTACAGGCTGCATAACTCTTTGGAAAAATTGGAGACTTCTTGATTTTAATTTCGAAATTCTTTTTTCAGCTGAATTTATCTCCGTGTGGCCCGTACCAGCTTGTATTTTGCTCTATTTGCTTGATTTCTAGAAATTAAACAAGGCAAAGGCAGTAACTAAGTTCTTTGGTGCATTATATACTAAACTAAGCTAAAATACAAGAAATTTGACATAGTTTTAGAAGTGAAACCCTAACCGAAAGTATATATAATTGAGACTTAGCAAAATGTGATAGGGATCAAATAAATAGAACTAATGCGAGCATTTGTCAAATCAAATAGTTAACATATTTTGTAGATTTGAAAATTATAAAGAAATAACTTTGTGTTAGTTTTGTGTTCCAATCATGTCCAACATATTTTTTTCCGTTTTCAAAGTTCGAACAGTCGATCCGAACCGCTCAACATGATTTTTATATTAAAATGTGTTTGTAGACCAAATTTTATATTTTTTTGGAAACTTTTTACTTTTTTGTTTAAATAGGTACAAAATCATTGTTTTTTATAATATTATGGACCAACCAAAACAATGATTTTGTATCTATCTAAAAAAATAGTAAAAATATTTTCAAAAAATATTATTGATCTCCAAACACATTTTAATATGAAGATCATATTAAGCAATTTGGATTGACTATTCGAACTTTAAAAAAGAAGATAATAAATTTGAGCATAAGTGGATCACAAAACTAATGATTTTAACCCTACTCTATAGATATATACCAAAAAAATTGTTTAGGATAAAGAAGAAAGTTCAGTCTAGAGTGGGAAAAATGGCACGCCGGAGCCGGCTTCGTCACGAAACGGCACGGCACGCGTGTCATTCGCGTGTCCTGTGCCGTGACCATTCGCGTGCCGTGTCCATCTTTTGAAACTTTGGCACGGCACGGCACGTGAAAAATTTAGTCACGACACGGCACGACACGTAGTCACGCGAGTCATGTGTAATTAGGACCATTAGATATTAATTTAATGGTGAATCTTGAATAAATTAACTTAAATTATGATTAAATGGTCACGCGAGTCACGCGGGTCACGGCACGTTTAGGCACGGCGTGACTCACGTGGCGTGACCATTCGCGTGCCGTGACCACCCCTTGACATTTTAGTCACGGCACGGCACGTTTTTCCCACTCTAGTTCAGTCTCTCGACTTTACATATTAAAAAAAATATTTTATTCGGACTTCAAACTTGCAATGTACATTACATACGAATTTTTTTTATCTTAGCCACTAAAATAAATGTCAGTTTCCTATCCTTTTCTAAAAATAAATATATAAAAACCAGAAACATTAATTTTGTATTTCATATCCTATCATTCTAATGTCCAATTGAAAACCAGAAACATTAATTATGTATTTCATGTGAGATGCTTTTCATACTTTTTGTGATATGTGTGTGCAACATTTGTAGTCAACAGAGAACATTGTAGGTGTTTGAATTAATTAACCTATGAAATTAATGTTCTAATCAAACGAATAATTAAATAGTTTTTATAAGATAGAGGCGCTTAGGCTTGAACCATAATCAAATCAAGCTTAGACTAGAAGACTTTTAAGGTAAGGTTGGTAAAATATATAAGATAAATTTGCTTGAAAGAAGGCTATTGCTTTGGTGAAGCACTCAAAGCCGAAAGACTTGTCAACTATATATAAGAGGTTGAGGATTAGCTCTCATGGATGGATGCGTTGGAATCCTATATACACAAGTTTAAACATTGCATATATACTTCAAATTAATTAGACTTTTATTTTAAAAAATATATTACACATACCTAACTATGTACATTTTATATGCGTACTGTGATTACACGTGGAATTCAATACACCTCTGTTATCTAAAACCATGCATGGTAAATTCAAACAATTGAAATGCTTAAAGTCAGAATACTGTTGAAAATTAATGATCATAGAGAGAATTGAATTATTTGATAACAAGTTAATTAGAGAATCAATTAGCATCATAAAAAAAGTTATTATCTTTTAATTCAATCATCATATCAACAAATAAAATCAGGGAAACGGGGGGTTATAAATTCATGAAATAAAATAGGTATACTATATATGTAGACTTAACCCAACAAAAATGTCGTAGATCAAACAACCGATCAACCGATCAATATATATATATATAGAGATAAACTATGGTGAGTTGTGAAGTAAAACAACGTTTTACTTTACGTCATATTTTTATTTTGAAAATTCAAACAACCGATCCGAACCGCTCAACATGTTCTAAATATTGAAATGTGCTTGAAGACTAAATTTTACATTTTTTTGGAATTTTTTTTACTATTTATTAAGCCACTTTGAAAATCGCTGATCCACTGTGAACAGTAAAGAACAGTAAAAATTTCTGGACCACCGGATCAGCGATTTTCAAAGTGGCTTAATAAATAGTAAAAAAATTTCAAAAAATATAAAATTTAGTCTCCAAGCACATTTTAATATTTAGAACATGTTGAGCGGTTCGGATTGGTTGTTTGAATTTTCCAAATGAAAATATGAGCGTGAAATAAAAATGACCTCTTACTTCACAACTCACCATAGTCCAGCTCTCTATATATACACACACATATATACAGAGAGTGGCTAATATCAAAACGTTTGCACCAAGGCCCTCGTGCAACCAAGTCGTTTTCGGATTTTCAAAGTCCAAACAGTCGATCCAAACCGTTAGATGTTCAATCTATATTAAAATCTGCTTGGAGACCAAATTTTACATTTTTTGGAATTTTTTTACTATTTATTAAGCCACTTTGAAAATTGCTGATCACATGGTCCAGAATTTGGTTGCACTGTTTTTACTGTTCACCCGGATCAGCAATTTTCAAAGTGGCTTAATAAATAGTAAAAAAATTCCAAAAAATGTAAAATTTGGTCTCCAAGCAGATTTTAATATAGATTGAACATCTAACGGTTTGGATCGACAGTTTGGACTTTGAAAATCCGAAAACGACTTGATTGCACGAGGACCTTGGTGCAAATGTCTTGATATTAGCCCCCCCTCTCTCTATTTATTTATATATGGAGACATGATTTGGAAAATCTAGTAAAACTTACCTAAAATCCCAATATATAGAACAGTATGTACTTTTTTTCATAAACTAACTCTAGAATAATAGGTTAATAACTATTGAATAGCAAATATCTTATCTGATAATGCCCCACATGCATGCAAATCTCAGTCCTCATCTGACAAAAGCTCTTTTATTTTGATGCTGCGATTTGTAACATGCTAATATCAAATCACTAAGTAGGTTTAGCAATGGATAAAGTGGCAAAGTGCTATGTCCCCAATTTTCCTCATTAATTATTTCAGGTTTGCTTGTTGAAAGAGTAAAGCTCTTTATATATGTTCCCTTTTTTAATTGAAGACTAATAATGGGCTATACAGTAATATTATCAATATCGGTGTAAAATAGAATGGATTTAAAATGGATATTGCTAAAATCATATTTGTATATATGTATTCCATTGGATACAGGTTAAAATTCAAAATCAATCCGTCTTAAATGGATATGGATAAGGAGCACATAATGGACTACAAATAATTAATGTATATTATTAACAAAAATGTACATACAAGAAGAATAAGTACTTGAGGATAATAAATTAATAAATTAAAATAAAAATTGGCAAAAAAGTATGTATATATTAGTTGATTTCATATTAGATTACAAGTATATGAAATAAAATGATATTTCAACCAAATTGAAAAGGAGAAAATTAGAAGTTGATATGCACAAAATAACTTATAGCATTTGCTTTTATTTCATATTAGAAATTCTAATCTGAGTATCTGTACTATTTCAACAATTCAAAACCAATTCGTATCCATATCATTATACGGATAGTCTTTTTACGGATAATATATCGATATGGACACGGACACGGACAATGCTTACACTCCTAATTATCAAAATATCCTTGGTGATGTTTTACAAGGCATTAGGTTATAATTTTGGTTAAATTTCATTTTAATTAAGAAAATGGACAAAGAAAAAAAGAAAAACATTGATGATGTCAAATTTCTCCAATTATTCACTACAGCAAACTATGGTATCAGAGACCGGAAATAGCGACCGGCACTAGCGCCGGTCGCTGAAACGTTTTTTCCTTTAAAAAATAAAAATCGCGAAATAGTTTTGGCGACGACCATTTCTGCGACCGGCGAAAACAACTTTCAGCGACCCTTTTTGACCGGTCGCTGAAAGTGCCGTAAAAAAAGCAGCGGGAACCCTCCCTCTCTGTCTCCTTCGTCTCCCGCATCTTAGGGTTAGCCAAAAAAATAAAAAAAACGCACGCGCCTCCGTCTCCCGATCTTTGCCCCCCGCGCCCGCCACAACCCAAACCCTGCGCCGCCCCTCAACTTCTCTTTCTCTCTCTCACTTTCCGCAACCTACGCACCAGGCGGCGCGCGGCTAGCTCCTTCTCTGCCTCCTTCTCTCCAGGCGCGCGACTCAATCCCTCCCCACGCAACGCCTCAAGTTCTCCGTGATGCTCCTCTCTTCTCTCGATCCGCGACGCTCCTCTATTCTCTCGACCCGCGACGCTCCTCTCTTCTCTCAATTAGCCAAACGAAGCTCCAGATAGCAAATAACAACTGGTATTTCTCTTCCCTCTTCTCTAATTTTGCGCCATTCTACTTCAATAGCGAATTTGTGTTTTTTTTACTGAAGAATAATTTCACAGGTTCGAACTTTAGTTAGAATTAGGTTTGTTTGGAACTTTAGTAGCAATTTAGCAAACCTACTCGTTAATCAACTCTATGTGATATTTTGGTGTTGGAATTGTTGATTTGCGTATACTTTAGGTCACAATTTATTGCTGGAATTTGACCCCGATTTGATTTTTCTGTTGAAGTAGATCCAATTTGACCCCGATTTGGTTACACAGACCCCCCCTCTATGAAATTGAAATTGCAATTTGTTGCAAGGGAGGAGCTTTTTTGTAATTTAAGAACATCACACACATCTGACATTTTAGTTGAATTTGTTCTAATATATATATTTTTTTCAATTATCTTATTGATTTGGTTAACTCTACTTGTTTTAGGTGAGTAGAGAGGATGTAGAGTTTATAAACTCCGAAAAATCAATTATTTCTAAGCCAGAAGGACATGGACCTGGACTGATAGAAGTTAATTCAATTACACAGCCAAAGAGATCTTGTAAGTCTCTATAAAAATTGCTAAAGATTCTTGTATCATACTTGAATCCATACCTATTCTTTGTGACCTGTATCAGGTTGCACTGAAATTTGAACACCGTA
Source organism: Carex myosuroides (assembly GCA_028015225.1). Classification (NCBI taxonomy): domain Eukaryota; kingdom Viridiplantae; phylum Streptophyta; class Magnoliopsida; order Poales; family Cyperaceae; genus Carex; species Carex myosuroides. The sequence goes on along the minus strand of CM051471.1, from coordinate 17,586,860 downwards.
CCAGTAAAGGATGTTTAAGTATGGAGCTCCTTATAAATGGCAAGTATACAAGTGAGTGCTTCTTTTGTCACTCCTCTTTGTACTTGATGTTTTTCATTTAGCTCCATGAACTATGCTAAGGCAACTGAACTATCTGTGTACTGCACCCCAAGGAACAAACCACTACCATAGTGCACTTTTCTTTCAGAGTCTTTTAACAAAAATAAAATCAGTACCTGAAGGCTGAAGTTATATAATCATGGTTATGGATATGCTAGGTCCCAGTCTTTGGGATGTCTGGAATAATAAATCCCATACGTAAGTACCTTTTTTTGGATTGATAATATGCTACTGATTTACTTTGTTTGCATTTCTACCTTTTTGAGTTTAGGTTCGATGTTTAAGTCATTTATTTGTTTTGTATTGAGGCAGCATGTCTGTTGAGATGGTTGCCTGCATCGCCATTGAAGCGATCTCAATTCTAGAAAAGATGCACTCCAAAGGGTATGTTGCTCTTTTCTCTCGTCCATCTTACTCCATATTTTATTATTATATTAAAGTTGGCTCAATCATGTCTTCTTAAACTTTCCTTTTTTGAACTATGCTCTAAATTTAGGTTTGATTTCTGTTTTTAAGCTGGTTCATGTGTTTGTGCTTGTATTGTCCAGGCCATTACATGTAAACTCATGATACCGGCACATAACCTAATGAGGTTTGTAATTTTTAGAGTTGAGCACTCATGTTACGGCTTCCATTTTAAATCTCGATCTTTATCATAATTTGGGCCTTTAATTGAACCCACATTTTAAGACCTTTATTTAACGGGACTAACCTGTTACGGCCTTAATTTAGAAATGTGACAATGCTATCAATTTAGCTAGCCTACTAATTTGTTGTCAGTAACTGAACTACGTACGCACAGACGGTAATTTTCAGAAATTCTTTTACTTCATGAGTGAGGGATGTAAAAATAAAGGGTGCTAAGCATCCTGTATTGATGTGTGACTTCAGGTATTGCTCACTCACTCTCTCTCTCTTTTTCCTTCGCTTAATTTTGATGTGTGACTTCAGGTACCTTACTGGTACCGTTACTGGTACCGTTATTTAATTGAATTTATTTCTTTGTAGGATTTTCGTTGCGACATGGAATGTAGGCGGTAAATCTCCACCCGATTATTTAAATGTTGAGATTTGGGTTTGCTTATTAATTAATTTATGTATTGATTTATGTTATATTTATGTGTTATTAATACGATCGAATTTGTGCTATATGTATTTCCTAATTTCCTTAATTAAGTTACTGAATTCCTTATAGAGATGTTTGATGTGTGAGAATTTAAATACTTAAAATGTGTTTTATGGTGTTTGATATAATAGAAACCAAATAGTGGATGTTGTAAATACTTCAAATTTGATCGTGCCATATGATTCATAGAATGTGGATGTTGTTCATATTTTAGAATTTTGATCTCTCTTGATTTAATAAAATAAGTCTTAATACGAATCAAAACAAATATTTATATTTCTCAGATTAATCATAAAATAAATGGTGCAAATTTAAATAATAAAAAAATGACAAAAACCTGATAGAAGACTTTCAGCGGCCGGTCTTAAGTATCAGCGACCGTTATATTAGGTCGCAGATACTTTTTCTTGACGTCAGAAAAAAAACAACAGCGATCAAAAAAAGTGGTCGCAAAAACATTATCAGCGACCGGGTGACGTCATTCAGCGACCGGTGACGTCATCTGAAGAGTATCAGCGACAAGGTTTACAGCGACCGGGATTTCAGCGACCGGTTTTGGCTTTCTGCGACCGGATCAAGTATCAGCGACCGGCGCCGAAACTATCAGCGACCGGAATTCTGGTCGCTGATAGTCCTTTTTGCTGTAGTGATTGCACCTGGCTTTTGAAAGGCAGGGATTAGCTAATTACCAACGGGCTAAGCAACTCCCATGAGATCATGTGCTAAACATCAGATAACCATGAAGAATGCATCCCACACATGTGCTTAAATTGATATATTGGATTGCAGCCAGGATACAATAATATATATGAGTAGGGTTAAAATGTATCATTGGTTGTGTGCTCCAGTCATGCTCTATATCTTTATCTTCATTTCCAAAGTTTGAATAGTCAATTTGAACCGGTTACCATTATCTTCGTATTAAAATGTATTTGGAGATCAAATTTTATATTTTTTGGAATTTTTTTTACTATATTTTTAGATAGGTACAAAATCATTGTTTTTAAAATATTCTGGACCATCCAAAACAGTGATTTTGTACCTATCTAAAAAAATAGTAAAAAAATTCTAAAAAAAATATAAAATTTTGTCTCCAAGCACATTTTAATATGAAGATCATATTGAGTGGTTCCGATCGATTGTTCGAACTTTGAAAACAGAGGCTCCAATCATGCTCCACGTCTTTTTCTCTGTTTTTAAAGTTCGAACAATCGATCCGAACCGCTCAACATGATCTTCATATTAAAATGTGCTTGGAGACCAAATTTTATATTTTTTGAAATGAGTTTACTATTTTTTTAGATAGGTACAAAATCACTGTTTTGGATGGTCCAGAATCTTCTGAAAACAGTGATTTTGTACGTATCTAAAAAATTAGTAAAAAAATATTAAAAAATATAAAATTTGGTCTCCAAACACATTTTAATATAAAAATAATGGTGAACGGTTCGAATCGACTGTTTGGACTTTGAAAATGAAAATAAGAATGTGGAGCATGATTGGAGCACAAAACAAATGGTGCATTTTAACCCTACTTATATATATATATAGTGTGGCTAATTTGCTGCTGGCAGCATTTCGGCCAGCTGCTGCCGGGGGCATATCTGCCATACTGATGTTCAAACAACAAATCCAAACCGTTAGATGTTCAATCTATATTAAAATCTACTTGGAGACCAAATTTTACATTTTTTGGAATTTTTTTACTATTTATTAAGCCACTTTGAAAATTCCAGATCCGGGTGAACAGTAAAAACAGTCTGGACCATATGATCTGGAATTTTCAAGTGGCTTAATAAATAGTAAAAAAATTCCAAAAAATGTAAAATTTGGTCTCCAAGTAGATTTTAATATATATTGAACATCTAACAGTTTGGATTTGTTGTTTGAACATCAGTATGGCAGATATACCCCCGGCAGCAGCTGGCCGAAATGCTGCCAGCAGCAAATTAGCCATATTATATATATATATATATATATATATATATATATATATAGGAATTGGCTACGGTGCTATGCATAGAATAGAGGGCCTCCGTGCTACAGCTCAATATTTGAGTTTTCAAAATCTTAACGGTCGATCCGAACCGTTCAACATGATCTCTATATGAATATGTACTTGCAAATCAAATTTTACATTTTTTTTTAATTTTTTTACTATTTTTTTAGATAGGTAGAAAAACACTTGATCTGAATGGTACAAAATTTTCAGATCAAAGTGATTTTCTACCTATCTAAAAAAATACTAAAAAAAAATGTAAAATTTGGTTTGCAACATATTCATATGGAGATCATGTTGAACGGTTCGGATCGACCGTTAGGATTTTGAAAACTCAAATATTTAGCTGTAGCACGGAGACCCTCTATGCTATGCATAGCATATTAGCAATTTCATATATATATATATATATATATATATATATATATATATATATATATATAGGCTATGGTGAGTTGTGAAGTAAAACGTCGTTTTACTTCACGCCATATTTTCATTTTGAAAATCCAAACAACCGATCCGAACCTTTCAACTTTTTCTAAATATTGAAATGTGCTTGGAGACTAAATTTTACATTTTTTGGAACTTTTTTACTATTTATTAAGCCCCTTTGAAATCGTTGATCCATTGTGAACAGTAAAATTTTATGGACCACCGGATCAGCGATTTTCAAAGTGGCTTAATAAATAGTAAAAAAAAATTCAAAAAATGTGAAATTTGGTCTCCAAGCACATTTCAATATAGAGAACATGTTGAACGGTTCAGATCGGCTGTTTGGATTTTCAAAATGAAAATATGAGCGTGAAGTAAAAATGGCATCTTACTTCACAACTCACCATAGCCCAGCTCTCTATATATATATATAAGGAGGGATCAAGTTACAACACTTTTGAGTTACCACAAAGTTACCACAACTATTTTTTTCATTTTCAAAGTCCAAATCGTCAATCCAAACCGTTCAACATGATCTCCACAATAAAATGTGCTTGCAGATCAAATTTTACATTTTTTTGAATTTTTTTACTATTTATTAAGTATTTTACAAAAAATAGTCATATTCAGACCATTGAATTTTGTATTCATCTTAATAAATAGTAAAAAAAATTCAAAAAAATGTAAAATTTGATCTGCAAACACATTTTATTTAGATAATCATGTTGAACGGTTTGGATCGACGATTTGGACTTTGAAAATAAAAAGAATGGTTGTTGTAACTTTGTTGTAACTCAAAATTGTTGTAACTTGATCCCTCCTCTATATATATATAATAATTGCAATACCTATGCGATTACTACATATTATTTTCTCTCTTAGCTGTTGATCAGCCGAAATTTTTATTAATAGAAAATAAAATAAAAAAATATCGACATTGAAGAATGTTTTCCCTGGATTTCGAGATGTAGTAAAAACGTGATGGTCCATAACGTCTAGAGGACGTTATGGACCATCACGGCCCGATTAGCAACGAACGATTAGGGGCCGTTATGGTCCATAACGGCCAGGGAGGCGAAGAAAAAAAAGAAAAAATCAGGTCGTTATGCTCCATAACGGTTAGGGAGTCACGGAAAAAAAATAATAAAATAAATCCTGGCCGTGATGGACAACAACGGCCAGGTCCAAGTTTCTATAATTTCCTGCATCGTGGCCTCCTCCTTTGATTTAAGTGCGGCGGAAAAAGGAGCCTTAGGAACATAAGGTGGTGGCTCTGTAGGCTGATCTCAATCAGCATCGACCACCTTGGCGATGTTCGAGGTCTAGTTTCCTCCCTGTTCATTTGGGGTACAAGCTCAGATATTTCATCCAACCAAGCACACGTGTTAAGCATGAAAGATGCGTTTATATAAAATATCCAATTATTGTGATTTGCTTAGTGATAATATTAAATGGGGATAGTTCGAACATCTTGATATAAATGGTGGAACTTTTATACCATATATTTTGCGTGTTTTGTAAAATCTGGCCGTTGTTGTCCATCATGGGCAGGATTTTTTTTTTCCGCGACTCCCTGGCCGTTATGGAGCATAACGGCCCAGCTTTTTTTTTTTTGCACCTCCCTGGCCGTTCTGGACCATAACGGCCCGTGTTTTGCTTATACGTTTATCGTTGCTAATCGGGCTGTGATGGTCCATAACGTCTTGCTATATTTCGAAATCCAATGAAATGCTTCTTCAATGTCGATATTTTTTTATTTTATTTTCTATTAATAAAAATTTCGGGTTGATCAGTATGCAATTCAATTTTTTAGTTGTGTTTGATGTATCATATTGAAATCCTTTTTAATTCAGAAACAAGACTTTGGAACTTGTACCTAAAATAAAATTCGATACTGATAACACTATTGAACCATAATATGTGCACTCTATGTAAATGTAAATGTAAATGATAACCTTGTATTAATAGGTAACTCTAAGAAAAGTTGTGGCATGGTACATGAAGGAAACATCAAACATAGAAGGGAGGTAAAATGAAACGCCAGTGAGCTTTTGCTTTGGGGCACTTGAAAGAATGGGATCTATCTTAGCAGGATTTCTATGTGCTCCTTTATTCACTTTTTTTTTACTGCATAGTGCATAGGGATTCTCTCTTTTCAATTTTCTTTTTCCTTTTAACAATTCAGTGATTCGCTTTGATGGGCACACACATCAGGGTCCGGATCCCCTAAAGTAACTTAATTTTTGGGTTTTGGATCGAGACCGTCCGATTCGAATTTGTCGCTCGAGATGGTCTCGGAATTCGAATCTATCGTCGGAATGTGTGCGCTCCACTTCAGGATGGATGGTCTCGGATTTGAATCGGACGGTCCGATCTAAAACCCAAACATTGGGTTACTTCTCCACACATCACCTACTACTAAATGCTTGAACCACTTGATTGGTAAGGTAGCCGTGATGACAGAGAAATATTGAAAAAAAGAAAGAAAAGAAACAACAACTTTTAGAAGGAACTTCCCACGATAGGATTCTGTATAAATTCAGTAATATATAATATATTAATTTATCTAAAATAAGCGCTGGTAAATGTTGGAGCATCACTCTTTCGGTGAAAGAATGATATGGTATAATGCTTTTATTTTTAAAAACGACATTCAGTAGCGTAGTACAAGGGATATTGCCCTATTAGAACAACAAAAATATTCAGATGACATGCATGAAAGTGATAATTCATTTAAAATAGTTTATAATAAAGCCATTTCAATTTCTAGTTCTGTTTGTACTCCCTTCTTTCTACTTTTCATAATTTCCTATGAAGGTACTTGATTGAGTGGGTATATTTTCAGGGAAGGTTGCACATTGAAAGCAAAGTAGTGTTTTTCTGAGGGGTGGTGGCAGCAGGTTCTCTCTTTGAAGGTTCTTATTTATTGGTGGGGTTGGTCCAGTAGTGCAGCAAAAACAGCTGTTTTAGATGTGATTTCTTTCTATTTCAAATTCGTATTGAAAGCAAACCGGTGTTTGAATAAGTTTACAAACACTAGTTCACACATGACCCGTTTTAACTCTCAACTAAACTCCGTTTTTAACCACTCCATATTTCTAGAATTAGAAAGCTGAAAGATAAAGGAGCCTAAAGATAAGTATAAATTGTATAGTCAATAAATAGAGATGTAAAATAGTCATGCTGTGACCGGATATGTCACGACACGACACAGATCTGTCACGCGTGTGCCGGTCACATACAATGACTCCCATGTCATGTGCCATGACCATTCACATGATGTGACAATCTTTCAAAAAATTGGCACACACGGATTGGTCTAGTCACGACACGTCACATGGTCACGCGTGATCAAAACCATTAGATCTTGATCGAATAATGAATCTTGAATAAAGTTACTTAAATTACGAAAAAAATAATTAAATATGACCAAATGTGACCAACAACATTTGAACACGTCACATGAGGTCATAGCATAACTAACGTGGTGTGACCATCTCTCCGAATATGGTCACCACACAACACGTAAAAATCTAACTTGATAACGACACAGAACGACACATAACTCAAATCACAACATGACTAGTCACATCTCATCACGGCACTTATTTACATCCCTATTGACTATAAAAGTAAAAGGAAGTTTTTAAAAGTCCAAATAGTGTTTAAAGAAAGAGATAAGGCCCAAAATCACAGGCCTGCCTCTTTCTTGAGAAAGTAATAAACCCATTACATCTACGACAAATATCTTCCCAGTTCAAATACTTACTGGTAAATAAAAGACCTGAGTTTGTCATATTGTGCTCCTTACAAGAGAGAATAAGAAATGAAGAGCCAAAGTATCTCAAATAGCTTACAACAATTCATACAAGATAGTTGAATCAAAAATATAATAATCCATGGTATCTGGACAACTCACAGCTGCACCACCTGCTCAAGTGAAGAGAACTCAGTATCAATCTTAGTAATATATTCCTGATCAACTTGCACGCCTACACACACCTTATTAGAAAAGCAATAACTTTGCCCTTCTGACATGTCACCAAACAGCCAAGTACAAATATCGATGCATGGCTTCAGATCATCCTCCCCCCTCACCTTACTCAACCTTGTTATTAAATCATTGGTAGTTGAATTTCTGTCTGATCTCTGTTTTACCAGTTCTTGTAATTCCTGTCCTTCGTATTTTGTACAACTTAGCTCCTTTAGCTTTTGATCAATTATGTTGCTCAGTCTTTTCTTGGAGGCAGCCGATTTCTCTATGTTGGATTTTAAGCCGAACTTCACATTGGAAATAGAAACGTCGGTAGTATTTTCCGAAAACACTTCTCCTAGAAGAGAAGCATTTTGCATGTACCGGTCAAATGCTTCAGACTCAGCTTCCACATTTCCTTCCAGGTGTTCTCTTAATTTCATAATCTTCCACTTGTTTATAAGCCCTGTATCCTATTTAAAACAATTAACTATTTGAGTTTAGCATATGCAGTTTAAAAATAGCAAAATAGCATTACTGACCAGTACAGGACTCCATGCGACTATTGTACCCCTAAACTATCAAGTATAAAAGATAACAAATGACAGAGCAATAACATAAGCTAAGATAATATAGTTATAGCAAAATTAATAAATAAAAAGAACCTTTTTGGCAGGATGTTTTCTTGCACGAAGAGAATCCAAATATCTACTAGATAATTGCCGTAGCGAGTTCAGTCGCCAAGAAGTACTGTTGAAGGATCAAAATGAAATTAAGATCACCTATGATTTATTTATTTAATTTGGACTGTGAAATTAATTTTATGCAAGAAAATTATCATTTTGGTAGGAGAAATACTTAATAGAGGAAGGATCTTTTGGTGTCTGTTCCAGTGAAGGAGAAGCAGCAGTTGGTGCCTTGTCTGGTAAGGTGCTGTTTTGCTTCACAACCAAAACTAGTAAATCAGAAAAAAATTGAAACGAAATTAAGGTAAGGAATACATTTTAAACAGATTAATTTTGTTAGAATTGTGTTTAGTACCAACCAAATGGAATAATTCATTAAAAACAGAATTTGTATATGGTTAATACCATGAATATGACAAGGATTTTGGGCAGTGTAGCAACAATTTTTGCAACATTGGAAGGGGCACCTGCAAACAGTTGTACATCAGAAATTATTTATTATTCACTGATATGAAAAAGAAGAAATTATTAATTGAGAAACCACCTCAATCAAAATATTGCAGCATGAAAACAATTCTAATAGAATATAAATTTATAATTATGAATTTTGGGCATTTCTTGCAAATACAGTCAAATACATAGCATTTAACTGTACATGCACACAACACCTAGGAGTTAGGCTATTGTACAAACATTTGAAATTCGGTGGAAATACAAATAACTCAAATTATGCTTTCTCGTGTGTGAGCGGTCGATCCAAAATGCTCAATGCGTTCTACATATCAAAATCTTGTAGGTTACCAGAATTTACTATTTATACGATTCTTTCACTAATTATATTTTGAATTTTGAAAGATGGACCAAAAATAATAAGAAAATTAACAGTTTTATGTTTGCATATCAAATAGGGTTCAGTTTCAAAAAATCCGAAAAAATAGTTAAAACAGTTATTAAACAGCTTTGCAACTAAAGGAAACCTGGTATTAGTTTATATGAGAAAGGAACTCCCACTAAATGCTGACAATTTGCCTCGGACTAACTATTTCCCAAACCCTAGACAATGGACATGTTAAGTCAACAAATAGATTGTGAAATCCTCTCTAGATAAATTCTCTAGACATAATTCCATCTAAACCTACTTAAAAAAAAAGAATAGAAAGAAAAGAAAAGAAAAGAAAAAGAAAAAAAAAAAAGAAAGAGGATACCTAGATCGAGCGACATTCCCACATTTAACGCACTTGGGCTTGTTAAGGCCGCGAAGGCTCGGCTTTGGCATATCAAAAGCTGAAGTTCTCTGAGGTGTTGCACTTCCATTGAATGCTGGAATGGTTACCCCCGATTCGTCACCACCTCTACTACTAGAGGCAGGAGATGAAGTTGCCATCTATACAACGTCCTCCCTTCTCCCAAATTTTAAATAATATACATAATTTAGATAATGATACATGTAGAGATGGGGTGAGGGCGTAACTGGCGGGGCTCACCACCCCCCCCCCCAACACACACACACACAAATCCTATTTGGCCTGTACGACAAAGTACTGGAACATAGGAAAAGTGCAATTTGGAATAGGCTTCAATTCCGCACTATTCCGGGTTGCGTTCGGATGAAGGTAGAATAGTTCGGGTGGAGAGCCAATTCCACTATTCCATCACCTCACGGAATAGAGAATTGGCTCACAGTTTAATAGAGGAGGGACTAACTTGTAAAAAGCAGGTATTTGACTGCAAAAGTTCAAACTCAATTCCACTTTTCCAATTTCCACAATTCCAATCAATTTCATTCTTGTTCGGCTGGAACAGAAACTCTATTCTAAACAATTTCCCTTCCCCCCCCCCCCCCCCCCCCCAAACCGAACAAGCAATTGTTTGTTAAGTACCTTACTTAAAATAAGGACCTTCTACCACATGAAGCCATAGTCCGTCGTTGGTACCATGGTTTGGAAAACCTATTAATGGGCGATTTCCCAAATCGGAAGAGACTCACCTTATGTCCGAGATACGCCTATTCTTCCTTCCTCTTAGTTTGTTTGCGCCTAACTGATTCTTCAAATTTGATTTTTCACCGATTCTTTTAGATGCGGTTTAAGATCGGTAGAGAGATTTGGCACAGCGGGAAGTAGGTTTCTCTAATTAAAGAGGAAGAAGATGGGTTTGTCGGGTGGGATCCAATAACTATTCACAGGCTGCTGAGAAAAAACCGGGTCGGATCCAGTAACTATAAACAGGCCAACACTTTTGGGCCGTAGATTTTGAGTTTGTTGGACAAACTATTATTTTTTCCGGGCTATTATTTAGCCGAAATTTTTATTAATAGAAAATAAAATAAATAAATATCGACATTGAAGAATGATTTGACGGAAATTTGAGATATAACAAAGACGTGATGGTCCATCACGGTCAGATTAACCTATTACCTGCGTTAAACGTATAAAAAAAATACGGGCCGTTATAGTCCATAACGGTCAGGGACGCGCTGAAAAAAAAAAAAACCAGACCGTTATGGTCCATAACGACCAGGGACGCGCGAAAAAAAAAAAGAAAAACCAGGCCGTTATGGAGCATAACGGCCACGGAGGCGCATGTATTTAATAGGCCGAATGTATTTAATTGGGCCAAATTAATTTGAATATTTTAATATGGCTGCATCAAGCAGTTTAATAGGCCGAATGCATCAATTTATGGCCGAAAAAAAGAGCAGTTTTGCCTTCAAGCAGCGTACGGACTCTATAACCGTAATAAGGTCTGTGTGTTGCATGAAGTTATAATTGCTCTGTAAAAATCATTGCTAGAAGCTTGTGCTGGTGAATAGGATCATTGGTCAAATTACACTAACCTGTTTTAGTGGAACAATTAGAAATGAGTGAGGCTATGGTGCTATGCATAGCAAGGATGGGGTCCGTGCTACGGCTCAAAATTTGACTTTTCAAATCCTAACGGTCGATCCAACCGTTCAATGTGATAATCATATGAATATGTACTTGCAAACTAAATTTTATATTTTTTCGAACTTTTTTACTATTTTTTTAGATAGGTAGAATTCTGATGGTCCAGAATTTTCAGAAAACACTGATTTTTCTACCTATCTAAAAAAATAGTAAAAAAATTCGAAAAAATATAAAATTTAGTTTGCAAGTACATATTCATATGATTATCACATTGAACGGTTGGATCGACCGTTAGAATTTTGAAAAGTCAAATTTTGAGCCGTAGCACGGACCCCATCCTTGCTATGCATAGCACCATAGCCTCACTCATTAGAAATTATTACCCAAATTAGAAGCCCGTTCCCACTTCACACTTCACATCTTAGAATGCTATGATTATGATTATTTAATTAAGGTGTAAGAATAAGGCTGTAAATTTTATTGAATGAATAGGATCTGTCGGTATACGCATTAATTACCCCTTTCCGAAAATGTTGTATTTGGAATATAATATTGAGTTCACATGAACAGATTGTACATTAAAATTCATAAACAGAATTATAATACAGAGAAGTTGGCAAAAGTAAAGTGAATATTATTTTGTGAGATAATACATTAAAATCATAAAGTTAGATAAAAAAAATATCTTTATTTTGTGAGAATAGTATCATAAAGTGATTATTATTTTATTGTAAATACATTAACTTATCATGGTGTTATTTTACTATAATTGACAAATAATATGATTAACTACACAATAATTCAACAAAGAAATACAAAGAAAATTATATTATTTTACCGACTTATATTGCATCTGTACTACGGATTAATATTTTCGCTTTCAAAATTCTAACAGTCGATCCGAACCGTTCAACGTGATCCCCACATGAATATGTACTTGCAGACTAAATTTATATTTTTTGAAACTTTTTTACTATATTTTAAGATAAATAGAAAATCACTTGATCTAAAAATTTTGGACCATCCAAAAACAGTAATTTTCTACCTATCTAAAAAAATAGTAAAAATATTCAAAAAAATAGAAAATTTAGCCCACAAGTATATTCTCATATGGAAATCATGTTGAACGGTTCGAATTGACTGTTAAGATTTTGAAAATGAAAATATTAATCTGTAGTACAGACCAATCCATGCTATGCATAGTACCATAGACTCACTCTTTAATTATTGTCAAGCTGGTACGATATTATATTTTAGTACATTATTATTATAATGTTTAGGTTAAGCAAGTAGCGCATATTCTTTTTTTTAGTAGATTAGTAGATACCACATACCAGTCGGCAAGAAATTGACATTAAAGGAGACGCATCTGAATGGTTGGATGCCGATCCGACGGTTAGCGCGCGGCCAGGTTTAGTGTTATGCCTTCGGCACTGGGATTGGATTGGGATTCTCTCTAGTTTTACGTGATTCATGTAAAATCTAGACAACTCATTTCAGATCGCATGGTGTAGGATTAAGTTTGAAATTTCACACTAAAATTCTCATATCAGATTAGTACCATTCGATCTAAAACCAAAGGTTCACTGAAATATCTGGTACTCTTTACGATTATGTTCCGTCCTGGTTAATTTTTCTTTTTTAGCGCGTCCTTGGCTGTTATGGATCATAACGGTCTGGTTTTTTTTTTTTTTTTTTCAGCGCGTCCCTGACCGTTATGACCATAACGACCCGTGCTTTTGTTATACGTTTAATGCATGTAATAGGCTAATCTGGCCGTGATGGTCCATAACGTCCCATGGATGTGATGGACCATCACGTCTTTGTTATATCTCAAATTTCCGCGAAATCGTTCTTCAATGTCGAAATTTATTTATTTTATTTTCTATTAATAAAAATTTCGGTACTAGAGTTCGTTGGGTCGTAAATATAATTTTTTTTATAAATTAATTAAGATTAAGTATCAGATCTTATAGGATGTAACAACGAAAACTTGTATAAATTTCTATGTTTGATATTGCACAAGTAATTACTTTATAATGAATTACATATATTGGAAATTTTGCACTTATCATATCAGTTTAAGGTATATTGTAATTTCTTTTTTATATTTTGTCCATACGAAGTGATCTTATTAGTTATTAGTAAAACATTGTTTCTCTTTATAAAATGTATATGTGCTTCATATTACGGAAATTGCTAATATGCTATGCATAGCATAGAGGGCCTCCGTGCTACGTCTCAATATTTGAGTTTTCAAAATTCTAATGGTCGATCCGAACCGTTCAACATGATCTCCATATGAATATGTACTTGCAAACCAAATTTTACATTTTTTAGAATTTTTTTACTATTTTTTTAGAGAGATAGAAAATCACTTGATCTGAAAATTTTGTACCATTCAGATCAAGTGTTTTTCTACTTATCTAAAAAAATAGTAAAAAAATTCGAAAAAATATAAAATTTGGTTTGCAAGTACATATTCATATGGAGATCATGTTGAATGGTTCGGATCGATAGTTAGAATTTTGAAAACTCAAATATTGAACCGTAGCACGGAGGCCCTCTATGCTATGCATAGCACCGTAGCCAACTCCTCGTATTACTTTATTTAAGGTTTAGCTTTCAATAGAAGTTTATCATGAAGTCTAATTAGATTATTAATTGAAGTTGGCCCTATTCTTTTATTTTTATGTTTATATTATATCAAATTATTGCCTTATATAAATGAAATTCAATGTCTTAGCGTATTACAACAAACCTAATTTATATTTTTGTTTTGTTTTTTAGCACAGAACAAATTTTTTTTGGAAAATATCTGAGTTTGTAATACGATTTGGCTGGTTCTTATCAAGCTGTCTGTTTCTGGTTTCACAGGAAACGTGTGGATTTTGTTCCTGTTATGAGGTTTCATAATCATGCATTTGACTATGTTGGTCACTTGTTTAGAAATATTAATTGTTATTTTGGATATACATGGAGTTATGGACCCTGTCATATTCTAACGACAGAAATGTTAATACTCAATTATTCAACCTTTGTCAATACTCCGAAATTTTTATTAATAGAAAATAAAATAAAAAAATATTGACATTGAAGAAGGACGTTATGGACCATCACAGCCCGATTAACAACGAACGATTAGCAAAACACGGGCCGTTATGGTCCAGAACGGCCAAGGAGGCGAAGAAAAAAAAAGAAAAAACCGGGCCGTTATGCTCCATAACGGCCAGGGAGTTGCGGAAAAAAAAAATCCCGACCGTGATGGACAACAACGGCCAGATCCAAGTTTTAAAATCTATAATTTCCTGCATCGTGGCCCCCTCCTTTGATTTAAGTGCGGCATGTTCATTTCGGGTACAAGCTCAGATATTTCATCCAACCAAGCACACGTGTTAAGCATGAAAGATGCGTTTCTATAAAATATTCAATTATTGTGATTTGCTTAGTGATAATATTAAATGGGGATAGTTCGAACATCTTGTTATAAATGGTGAAACTTTTATATCATATATTTTGCTTGTTTTGTAAAACCTGACCGTTGTTGTCCATCATGGTCAGGATTTTTTTTTTTCCGTGACTCCCTAGCCGTTATGCAGCATAACGGCCCTGTTTTTTTTTTTTTACCTCCCTGATCGTTTTGGACCATAACGGCCCATGTTTTTCTTATACGTTTATCATTGCTAATCTCGTTGCTAATTGGGCCATGATGGTCCGGACGTTATGGACCATCACGTTTTTGTTATATCTTGAAATCCAACGAAATGCTTCTTCAATGTCGATATTTTTTTATTTTATTTTCTATTAAAAAAAATTTCAGGTCAATACTCGTATCCAAGAACCATCATTTTGGTCGGGAAAAATAATAATATAAACCTGCTTCTATTATTTATAAAGTTTCTTCTATAATAAATAATTTTCCCCGGAAAAAGTTTGGATATAAGAATTTGCGTGTCCGGACACTCTGAGGTAACTCAAATTTTGAGTTCAGATCGAACTGTCTGATCAGAATGCTGGCAAATCCGACCTAAGGCGGAATGCACATGCCAAAGAAGATCGAACAGTCCGGATCTATATTCAAAATTTGAGGTACCTTAGGTGATATGAATTCAGAACTCACTAGGAAGTTAGACCTTGCTTTAATTTAAAGGTCTTTTCTAAAAAAAAAACTAAAAAAGATGAAGGACCAAAGGACCAATAGCTAAAAATTGTACATTAATTTTCATGTATATGTAGGAATTGCATTTCACCAGAATGGAAATGGAATAAAATGAAAGTGACATTGACTAGAATTATCAAATTAGACAATACAATGAATAATATGGTGCATTAATTGTATTTTTCGTGTATTAAAGATTGTGACACTGTTCATGAGCTGAGCATGTTTGATGTCACATATTTGCTAATCAAATCAAACCGTGATTTAAGTACAAATATTTAATGAAGTCATAAAGTCTTTTCACTTTTTGAAATCAAACTTGTAACAAGTTGTTTATGTAAGACCTCCATTACCCCCAAAAATGGAGGAGGTCTTGAATACCTTTTCAAATGCTTTGTTCTTGCAAAAAAGTTATTTTGAGAGGAATGCAAAATAGGAAACACAAAAGTTTAATACATCAAATTAATGTTATATTTTTTGCTTGATGTTTTGAATTTGTTTCATCATGAACAAGCCTAATAATTGATGTTAATGGCGGTTGATGTAAGAGACCATGAACAAATTATTAGTGGAAATATCACGTAATATCCTTTTAAACTTAAAAATTATGTATTTTTTAAACTAAATTCATAATATCATATTTGTCCTTCTAAAATACAAAAATATCACATTTACTATTTTAATATTCTAAATTTATATATTTTCCCTGACATATTACAATTTACTTATTTTTTCTTCTAACATAAAAACTCTGATTTAATCGTTCAAAAACTTTTCAAATTACATATTTCTCCTTCAAATTCCTTAATCATAAATATTATATTATTATTTAAAAAAATATCAAGACATTTATTATATTTATACTTCAAATTCCTAAATAATAAATATTATATTCCAACTAGATTACCATTTTACTCTCATTCCAAATAAAACATTTTCATGGCTTTTACTTTATATCAAGCCATTTTTTTTATGTTGTTTAATGTATATATTACACGTACTTGACAAGAATTTTGTTGGAATTTTTTAGGGAGTTTTTATGAATTTTTAAAGCTTTGCAGAAACTAGAAGTCGGTTTTAAAAATAATATTTGGCGAATGAAATTTTATGGTACTCTTAATTAGATAAAAAAAAAAAAAGGCTTGATGTTTTCCATATGCATTCTGGTAATGAGATTATTTTTTTTTTTTAGAAAATGATAGAGGTCTAATTTTGCAAATTTTAATATCGACATAATAATATATAAGAGCTGAAATATATTATTTCTAGTTATTTGTGTCGTCATGTTGTATATCTGAAATTGTGAACTCATTTTATGGCCGGTTTGGATATTTTTGAAAAAACTCGAGAATCATGGGTAAATTTATTAATTTGTAATTAACTTTAGATATTAATAAAAATGTCGGCATGAATGGTACAAATTTTTTTTAATGATGTAGTCGTTCTCTTATCCTCTCGAGATTACTAAAATTAAAGATTTGTTTCAAAATTTAAAAATATATCTTATATATGATTGATGAAGACCTTTATACAGATTGACAAGTCACCTCCTCATCTTTAATTTTAGAGAAAAATACATTGATTTATGAACTTTCATGCATTCCCTTCAAACTTCAAAAGTTCAATTAATTAAATCTTTATTGCATTGTCATTAATTTGACTGTGCGATCACTATTATGTAATATGGCGGTGACAGTACTTGACTAATATTGTGGTGCTGATATGGCGCTTACAGTCTGCTGACACGACACTGATGCAGTCAGCATGGTGAAGTACTAATAACATATAATTAGCTAGCGCATGTGCTTGCGTCATTCCAAAGCACAACTTTATTGTAATACTAAAAGATGGAATATATATAGTACTTGAAGTCTTGAACCAATAATTAAAACCAAGATTTTGCAAGGCAATTATAGACTAATGATCAATTAAATACAAGGCACTAGCAATCTAATTGAAAGTCAGAAAGTACTTATCTCAGTTCTTTTTTTTCTTTTCTTTTCTTTTGGCATGTACTTGTCCAATTTAGCCAATCAAAGGAAGAACAGGGAGAGGTGTGCTTACTAGTACATGTATATTCCGTGCCCACAACTAGAGTGGAAAAAACGTGCCGTGCCGTGATTAACATGCTGTGATTTTGATCTCGTGCCGTGTTGTACCGTGATCAAGTTAATTTTTCACGTGCCGTGACTAACACGCCGTGACTTTGGTCTCGTGCCGTGTTGTGCCGTGATCAAGTTAATTTTTCACGTGCCGTGACTAAAATGTCAACGGGTGGTCACAGCACGCGAATAGTCACGCCGTGTCTAAACGTGTCGTGGCCATACGTGACTCGCATGACTCGCGTGACTATTTAATCATAATTTAGGTTTGTTTATTTAAGATTCACTATTAAATCAATATCTAATGATCCTAATTACAAGTGACTCACGTGACTACGTGTCGTGCCGTGCCGTACCGTGCCAAAGTTTCAAAAGATGAACACGATACGCGAATGATTACGGCATGGGACACGCGAGTCACGGCACGTAACTGACACGCGTGCTGTGCAGTTCCGTGACGGAGCCGGCTCTGCCGTGCCATTTTTCCCACTCTACCCACAACCAATTTTTTTTATTTTTTTAAAATAAAAAAATAAATAATAAAAAAGGGATGATTTTTTATTTTTTATATTTATACAAAGAAGAGTCCCTTCGGCCGGTTGTCAAATGGATCAAATCATTGGTTTAGTCAGGGGCGGATCCAGTAAGGTTCAGAACGAGACAACAGTCGAATTTTAAAAAAGGTTTTATCTCATGTATTTTTTTCGTTATTGCCTACTCTTGGGGAACAATGTTTCTGGACCAAATTTCATTTTATTATTTACTTGTAGCTCATTTTCTAAGTCCGCCCAATAGTTTGGTTCCATTAATTTTAACAATATGCACACTAATTAACTACCGTATAGTTTGAAAAATTAACGGGACCGTCTCTTTAGCCCTGCCCATAGGGAGAACGGAGTAGGTCCGATGTCCATCGGACCTACTTTTAGGTTCAACGCCACGCTGACCGTCCGATGTAGTACAAGATTTGTGCGCACGAAAATTGAAACATACACGCACGGGGTTTAAAGCATTTCGCACGAATCTAAAAACAAATCAATGGTGATTAAACCCATTGAACCGAGGTAGGTCCGATGCCCATCGGACCTACTCTCAAGTCGCCCATAGGACCCAATTATTGATTTGATTTTTTATTGCATTGGAAAAAAAAATCCATCTCATTTTCAAAAATTTATTTTTTTATTTCTGAAAATAAAAAAAATTGGCCCACAACGCCCATCCATTTTGAATCGAGATCTTTTGTTGCGACATCCCATATTGTCATATGTAAACCAACATGGAACATTTGTCATGGAACTGTGGAAGGATTAGAATTATGTTTGAACATTTTTAGTTGTAGATTTACTGGATCCAGGAGAGGCCGTTAGAAATCAGAGAGTTAGTTACGTTGCATCTGACTGGAAGGTACTTTGTACAAGCTCTTAATTAGCTCCCACGTGCAATGCATGCATGTCATGAGCTGAACCGCTGAATATATGCGCTCGAGAATAAATTGAAATTTTGTGGGAAGAAATAGTAAGTGCAGATACGGACTGGATTTTATATGTATATCATGCATTTTGGCATATAATGATATCTAGGAATAAAATTATATTCAACGCCTTTTTCGGATTATATATAGAGAGAGATGAGGTATGGTGAGACGTGGAGTAAAACCAAGTTTTTATCATGACACTATATTTTTATTTTAAAAATTCAAACAACTGATCCGAACCGCTCAACATGTTATCTATGTTGAAATGTACTTGGAGACCAAATTTTATATTTTTTGGATTTTTTTTACTATTTATTAAGCCACTTTGAAAATCACTGATCCAGTGGTCCAGACATTTTTACTGTTTTTTTACTGTTCACAGTGGATCAGCGATTTTCAAAGTGGATTAATAAATAGTAAAAAAATTCCAAAAAATATAAAATTTAGTCTCCAAGCACATTTCAATATAGAGAACATGTTGAGCGGTTCGGATCAGTTGTTTGGATTTTCAAAATGAAAATATGGCGTGGAGTACAAACTTGTTTTACTCCACGTCTCACCATAGCTCATCTCTCTATGTGCACGGATATATGGACAAAGTCAGATATTCAAACTATGAGGGTTAAACACATAATGAAAATTAGTTATATAAAAATTTTCTATGGAGAATGTAGATCAATTTTACAATACGATGATATTTTAATCTAAATTATACAGAAAATCATACCTAATTACAAACAATTTAAAAAAAATGGGGGTACCCCATTCTCTTCCTTTGGGTTCGCCCTTGTATGGACATATTCAAGATTTTTGTCACGGTCCTCACTGACAATAAAATAACGAATTGAGTTTAAATAGCTAATTGGGTTCAAACTTATTACCTAATCAAGTACGTACTAGATAAAGAACAATACGCTGACTTCTAATTTCCTATGATCACTACTAGAATATGAGTTTTCTGCAAGGGCAGGAAAATGGCTTACTGCATGGGCTTACCCTTGCAGCAAGCCCAAAAAGGGCATTAGCATGCGCTTACGCTTGCAAATGTATCCTTGCTATAGCCTTCGACACTAATACTAAGTATTGGCAAGGACGCGCATGCTAATACTTTTTTCTAACTTGTTGCATGCGCTTACGCTTGCAACAACCGCGCATGCAAATACTTTCAGAGTTGGTCCCGTTTGTAGTATTTGCAAGGGTAGACAGCGTGGGACCCATCTGATTATTTGCAAGGGAGGGAACGTGGGTCCCACCTGGACTATTTGCAAGGCCAGGTAACGTGGGTCCGACCTGACTATTAGCAAGGCTAACACGCGTGGGCCCCACCCGCCTATTTGCAAGGCTAACACAACTGGGTCCCGCCTGACTATTAGCCAGGCAAGGGAATGCGGGTCCCGCCTGACTATTAGCAAGGCAAGGGAACGCGGGTCCCGCCTGCTATTAGCAAGGCAAGGGAACGCGGGTCCCACCTGACTATTAGCAAGGCAAGGGAAGGTGGGTCCCACCTGACTATTAGCAAGGCAAGGGAAAGTGGGTCCCACCTGACAATTTGCAAGGATATGATTGACATTTTTTGCATGCACTGCAGTTCATACTATTTGCGTTGAAGTACCAATGGATATAATAACAGGAAATGACTGCAAATCAACATGCTCCAATTATAAATCCTCCCTGCTGGTACCAATCTGGTACCAGCCCAGTGCTGTTTTACAATTCCCAGATTTCCGTTCATAAAGGTTTACATAAAACTCATTGAAAAATAAGTATAAAGCAACTAATAAGCATTGACCAACAAAGGATAATCATCTTACATTGTACTAATAAGCATTGACCAACAAAGATTTACATATTTTGTCATCTAGAGTATACCCAATAAAAGACTGAACTTCTAAATATACCAAAATGTACCCACCTATCAAGCATTCACAAAATAAACAACCCCATAAATTAACAAAATATACCCACAATATTACCTAAATATTGACAACCACCTAGTCCTCCCTGGTTCAACCTGAAGGTTGATTGCCCCACCAATCGGTCATTGCGGCATCATTCCCAGCAATTTCTTGTCCATTATGAGAACTCAGCAGTGCTTGGAAAGACCCATCCTGATTTGGATGTGAAGAACCATCAACATCCTATGTATACCAAATTGTAATGTTAGAACATGTTCTTGTTACCACAGTAATGTTGCATATATTAGTGTCGAACATCTATTTCCTGTCAGACTTGACACAGTGCTGATCACTTAAATTTTTAGCTTAAAATGTTACCTGTGAATAACCCGTATTCCCTAGTATACCATCTTGTGGTAGTTCATGAGCGCTAGCTGGTGCCTAAGTTGAAAATGACAAGGCACAAATGTTAGTATAGGTTGTTGTCAGAAAAGCATTCATCTCAAGTGTGTACACTGTGGGTATATGTGAACACAACAACCCTTTAATTTTTAGCTTAAAATGTTACCTGTGAATAACCCGTATTCCCTAGTATACCATCTTGTGGTAGTTCATGAGTGCTAGCTCGTGTCGAGGACGAAGTCGATGAAAACCTAGAATTTTTCCAAGATGAAATGCCGGATCATTCGATCGAGGTTTCAAATGGTGAAGAATTTGATTGGGATGGTATGGCCCCACAAGAAGACGAGTACGAGCTAGTAGATGACAACCCAATTGAGGAAGATGACGAAGAGTTGGACATGGAGCAAGGTGTGGATGAATTTGGTTTCAATGCCTATGATGATTCCGATCAAGAGTTTTAATTGGTGAATCAATAGTTGTATATATGTGTGTTGTGTCACAATATATGTTTGTACAATTATTTTTTGGGTTTCTCAATTATTTTGTTTCACAATCATTTTGAGTTTTAATTGGTGAATCAATGTTTGTGTCAAAGTGTTTTTACAATTATTGTTCTAAATACCAAGATTTAAGTTACCAAAGTATTTAATTCTTATATACTGCTATCATTCATGTTGTTGTGATTTATAATAAAATATCATTCTAAGGAGATACAAAATAAACAGAAATTCTACTATCCAGGAACTAAACAATTGCAAAATTGTTTAGATTCGACAGTCCAGAGTATTTGCAAGGGCAAGGGGTTGAGTTATTGCAAGGACCTCCAATTAAATATAATATCTGACCTTCGGTTAAGTATTTGCAAGGGCATGAGGTTGAGTTGTTGCATGGGCCTCCAATTAAATATAATATCGGACCTTCATAATATATTTGCAAGGGCATGCGGTTGAGTTGTTGCAAGGAGCTCCAATTAAATATAATATCTGACCTTCGGTTAAGTATTTGCAAGGGCATGGGGTTGAGTTGTTGCATGGGCTTCCAATTAAATATAATATCTGACCTTCATAATGTATTTGCAAGGGCATGGGGTTGAGTTGTTGCAAGGAGATCCAATTAAATATAATATCTGACCTTCGGTTAAGTATTTGCAAGGGCTTGTGGTTGATTTGTTGCATGGGCCTCCAATTAAATATATTATCTGACCTTCATAATGTATTTGCAAGGGGAGACAGAAATCATTTGCATGCGTGCACATCAAACATTTGCATGCGATACAATTTGCATGGGATACCCTTGCAACAAGTTTTATGAATCCAGAAATGCCATTTCTTTTGCAAGGGCTTTCCTCCCCTTACTAAAACCAAGTGCTGCCCTTGCAGAAAACTCATATTCTAGTAGTGGATCCAACTTCTAATTCTCATTATCAATCAAAATTAAAAAATATTATAATTATAACCGTAATTACTAATCAGAATTCCAGAGGGAAACAAAGTTAGTCTGAACCTATAGATCTCCATAAAAATTCAAAATCCAGAAGGGAGGGAGAGGGCAACTGTCCCCTGGCCCTTACTAGGTCCTCCCATGTATATGTGAGTGAGGTTGGCACCATTTATACCTCAAATTACTGATATTGGTCCGTGCTATGAATCAATTTTTCTGTTTTTAAAGTCTAATTAACAATCAATCTCAACATAATCTCCATATTAAAATATACTTGAATATCAATTTTTTTTAGAACTTTACTGTTTTTAGATAAGTAGAAAATTACTACTTTCGAAAGGTCCAAAAATTTTAGATGAAGAGATTTCTACCTATCTAAAATAAACTTAATAAATGTAAAATTTGATTTCTAGATACATTTTAATATAAAAATAATTTGAACAATTCGAAATGATTATTTAAACTTTAAAAATAAAATAAATTCATTATATATAGCACAACATTAACAAAGCTGATAAGCACCCTATATTTAACGTTTCATTGTTCTTTTCTTCTTCTTCTTCTTCTTCTTCTTCTAATTATTTATGTACATAAACAGTTTTCACAATATTTTTACTTTTATTGAGATTTACAAGAAAAAAAATCTCTATTTTGCATTTTTTTTGCAAAAATGTCAAATTAGAGTCACTTAGTTTTCCTATGATTTTTTTTATCAAGTATACTAAAATTTATATGAACTTAATTTTATTAAAACGGTTTTATAGTTCAACTTCCTCATAAAATTTCAAATTAATGTGTGCCAGTAACTTGTTTATTAAAATTTAACTTTATAGTTGTGGAAATTAATTAGAGTTTGAATCTCAACTATCGTCATACATTATACAATTTACGTTTCAATCCTTAGGGCCTGTTTGGCACGTTATTGTGCCCGTGGGAAAAAAAAAATTCACTCTGATTGAATTTTTTTTTTCCCACACGCACAGTAAAATTTAGTTCAATTCCTGTACCCACGCCCATTCCCCTTCTTGCGCGGAACATGCCCTAAATAATTGGTTCAAATTAAGCCAATTGCCGACATTGTAGGTTTATACGATGATACTTCTAGGGTACAAAATGTTGGGGGCAAATAATATTTTTCTATCAAATGTTATAATAGCATGTGCAATGGAATGAACATGAATTAAATTTATACTTCATTTCTTTAAAAAATAATATTTACATTCTGCAAGAGGAAAAAAAGAGAAAGAAATACAGTCTGCTCGTTGAACAACCACCCTGAAAAAAAATATATATATATATAATACATGTAGTCTGATCAAGTCATACTGAACTTCAGCATGTTCTCCTCTGATATACATATATATGGAGTTAGGCTACGGTGCTATGCATATACAGTGTTACTATGTGCTACATGCTTTTCAGATGGGCTTCAAGATTCGTGCAGGATTTAGTTGCTGGATGAGTAACGCAGATGGAAATTATAGCAGTGTACGTTTCAAGATTAACTATCCGTTAGCGTCCAAACTCTTGGGTTGAAATTACGAACGGAGTAGGTCCGATGTCCATCGGACCTACTTTTAGGTTCAACGAGCATGATGACCGTCCGATATAATTTAAGAATTGTGCACACGAACATTGAAACAAACACGCACGAATTTTAAAGCATTCTGCACGAATCTTAAAGCAAATCAACGGTGATTAAACCCATCGAACCAAAGTAGATCCGATGCCCATCGGACCTACTCTCAAGTGGTGTGCGCCGGGTGGAGGGAGGGACCGCGAGAAAAAGGTCGGGACTAAACCACGCACAGATCAGCGACCAGTTTCTTCATAAGCGATAAAATTATATGACACAACATATATGACACCATATATGCATAGCACCATAGCCTAATTCTATATATACGTAATAATTAAACTTTATACTAAATGCATTAGCTTTTTTATTTTATTAAATTTCCTAACGCTAATTGAATTACTGGTGTTACTAAAGAAAAATAATTTTAACAAAATGTGAAATTAAAATAACTTCTCTGTTTTTGGTTCAAAAAATTCAACAATTAATAAGATGATATACTTTTGTACAATTAATATACCAATATGAACTAAAAATAAAAGATGCGAAAAACAAGGGAACCAATAAAGATCTATAACAATTAATATCAATTATTATGTGGTCTATTTGTTGTAGCGTGCTGCGTGCATGTGTATAATTGACCGTGATATATATATAGTGACTAGTGAGAGACCTCATGCACTTCCTACCTCTCCTTGCAAAACAAGTCCAAGTAACTTACGCAGCTTCTACAGTAATCGGCGAAACAAATGCTTATGCCTTACGCAGACTATTTCAATTTTTCTACATAATATATATATGGGTCCGCCTAGCTCTCCCCCGTGAACAATCCCCCGTTTCATCCCCCGTCAGTTGCATTAATTAAGGTAGTTAGTTAGTTAGAATTTATAACTGTCAGTGTATTTTAGGAATTTGCAGAAGTATTCATATGTAGCACAACTAGTATTCATCCATCTATATGAAGGTATTCACATTTGCAATAGAAACATATTTGGATATATTACAACAAGAAAGTAGGGGACACACAACATGTGTGGGAGACCGCACAACTGTCAGAGCATTAATTAAGTGGGGGACCGCATAACCGTCAGCGCATTAATTAAGTGGGGGACTTCTAACTACCTTCAGCTCATTTTAGAAATTTGCAAAAAAAGTATTCATCTGTAACACAACTAGCATTCATCCATCTATATAAATGTATTCATCTTTGCAATAGAAGCATATTTGGACACATAAATCATTCATCTTTTACACGTTTTTAGAGATGGGTTTTTTTTTCTCCGTTCAATCTAACCAATATTTCTGACGATCTGTGAGAAATTTTGCAAATCTAAAACCACGAATGTCTTCTAAATAATTTTCTCTTTCAAATGAGATCCATGATGACATACTTTCGAGTTGTCCGTTGCACAAGTATTCACACATCGTCATGCAAGTATTCACCCCGCATTAAGCAAGTATTCATCCTCATCAATCACTCATCTTTTACACGTTTTTAGAGATGGGTTTTTTTTTCTCCATTCAATCTAACCAATATTTCTGACGATCTGTGAGGAATTTTGCAAATCTAAAACCACGAATGTTTTCTAAATAATTTTCTCTTTCAAATGAGATCCATGATGACATACTTTCGAGTTGTCCGTTGCACAAGTATTCACCCTCGTCATGCAAGTATTCATCCCGCATTAAGCAAGTATTCATCCTCATCGTGTAAGTGTAAATAGTTAATGTATCAAGTATACCTCGATTAACTTTACAAGAGCAGCCGAATAATATTCATCCATAAGATATCAAGTATTCATACATATAAGTTAAAGTATTTATGCCTAAGATATTAAGTATTCATCCATAAACGTTGAAGTATTCATCTCTAAAACATTAAGTATTCATCCATATGTACTTAGTACGCACTGTTCTAATTCACTATTAATGAAGCTTTGTTCTTTGCAAATAACTCGGATCTGACCCGGCGGTCGACAGTGATGGATCTACTCCGGCGGAGGCGGAGGTGGGAGAGAGAGGAGGCGGAGGCGGGAGGTGGGAGACGGAGGTGGAGGTGGAGGTGGGAGAGGGAGGCCGAGAGGGAGAGGTGGGAGAGGCGGGCGGAGGCGCAGAGGGAGAGGTGGGAGAGGCGGGCGGAGGTGGAGGCGGAGGTGGAGAGGGAGAGGTGGGAGAGGTGGGAGAGGGAGGGAGAAAGAGGAAAGAAATAAATGGAGAAAATTGGATAATTAATTTGTAGGGCCATTAGGTAGTTAGAATTTTGAATTATAGTTAGAAAAGGTAGTTAGTTAGTTGGGGGATGAAATGGGGGATGGATAGATGGGGGAAGATATAATTACCCTATATATATATATATATACACACAATTGTTTTTATTATTCTTTTGTAAGGATATATACATTCCTACCTACTATAATAATATATAGTAAGTAAAATTGAACGGCTAATCCACGTGTTTAATTTCAATGAAAACTTCCCTTTTGCACTCACGACTTAATTAAAACCTCAATTAACCATTCCAAAACGCTACTAAATAATTACGAATGTCATGACATGCATTTTAAAACCATCGCTCTCACTCTCTCAAATAAAAGAAAGGCAACCAGAGAGAGAGAGAGAGAGATGTGAGGATAAATAAGACAAACCAACCAAACGACGGCCAATCCTTCTCCCCCTACCCCCTCTACTCAATCCAGATATATACCAGTATATCATTAAAAAAGAAAGAAAGAAGGAAGAAGCTTTTTTCTCTCTCAGCCCCTATCTTCTTAGAACTCCACCCACATGGAGGCCGGTACAATCCCGCCTCCGGTTCCTGTCACTGTCGCTAGCAACCACTCAGCTGGTACCAGTACGGGAACAAAAAGTGCCAAAGTCACACCGAGCATATTCATAATTGTTTCAATAGTAGCAATTGCAATTATTAGCATCCTCTTCATTCATCGACTCATTCGTTTCTTCTTTCGCAACGCTCATGGTTCCTCATACCGGCTCTCCATAGCCCGTACCAGTAGCAATGCAAGCGCCACCAATGGCGCCCCCGTCTTATCAGAGCATGAAAAATTGAAGCTGATTGATTCCCTTCCACTCATCAGACTCGCCTCTAATATGGCTAAGCTGCCTAAATCATCGCTTGACTGTGCAGTTTGTTGCGAGGCGTTTATGCCAGATGCAGAGCTCCGATTACTACCAGCTTGTAGACATGCATTTCATAAATCATGTGTTGACAAGTGGCTCAAATCCAATCCTTCTTGCCCGCTCTGCCGATCATCAATCACCCTGCCCCATCCACCCCTTCCGGATCTTTCTTCTGGAAGTTTCCGCTTAGAACTAGGTACAAGCTGTAGAAGATCCGAACCGAATAGCCAAGTCCAAAGACCTGTCATGCCTCCATCCAGAACCTACAGCTTGGAGTCGCATGACTACTGCATAGAAGAGGAGGTAGAAATTGCTCAGCCTCAAGTGACTACACCGGAGAAGAGGGAGATTGAGATATCTGACCTTGCACCGCCACCTCCACCTCCACCTTCACCTCCACCGCCCCCACCGCCCTCTCCACCTCCACCACCTCCTCCAGTAACAAGAGAGAGCATGACTAGAGAGGAGCCTGTGCGAGCGTGGTTGCAAGAGTACCTGGAAAGGCTAGCGTCGTCAGCATCTTCGTCGTTCAATTCAATGAAGTTCCCTTCTCAACGCTGGAGCGAGAGATGGAGCGGAAGGTGGAGTCAACGGTCAAGTCAACGGTTTGATTCCGTCGTAGGTGGCGGAGTACCGCCGGACTGGCTGTGGGACCTTGAAGCGGGGCAGAATGAGGAGGCGGGAGGAGTGGTGGCGGTATACAGGTGGCTCACTGGGTTATAACAGTAATTTTATTGTCTAAACTCGAGTTTTACTGGATGGCTTGCTGAGAAAGGAGGCTTTAGTTTCGTGCGAATTACAATAATGCCATGGAGCCTCAGAGGGGACCCTGTTAGTGGTCCAGGCGTTTTCTCCATTTTGAGGTTCGAAATTTCTCAACCTTTTGTACAAAATTACTGGAGATGATGTAATGGATGTTTGCAGCGTTGCATTACATGGGACCGAGAGGATCAGTTTCAAAGTTTCAGTTAGCGGAGTGCTGTGGAATCAACAATTCATTGGTTTACAGAATCTTACATTTGTTAAAACTTTGCCGTTGTGGTGTTCTTTCATTGGATACCTAATTGTTAGAACTTATAATTGTTGGCCACATCACTGAATATTGAAGTTTTGTAAGAAGTACATTTGTGTGCCAGTTAGCTTGGAAAATGATTGCGGTTTGCCCGAGAGATTTTTATGAATTCTGGGCGTTTCCGAAGACAATGCATTTAATTCATGAACGCTGCTTCACTTTTGTTTGTTTGCGGAGATATCTTATCTTTTGCTTAACTGTTCATAATTTTACTTTGCGGTTAAATAGTGGAAAAAAAGACGAGATAAAAATTGTTACTTGAATCACATGCATGCAATTAGCTAGATACCTGGGGTTAATGCATACATACATACATAACTTTTCTTTTGGCAGCGGAAGGAGACCTCAATGTTTTTTATAGGGAAAATAAATGGTGGACATTGACTTCAATTTTTTTTTAAGTAGGGATTGACTTCTATTTTGTTCATTTAATTATTTAAATTGGCCCATGATAACATCGATCATAGAATAGAATTTAAAATGCACAAATTTTAAAAGTAATAAGTTGTTATGTACGAATTTTAAATAGATGAACAATTAGATTTGAAAAAGCAGACTCCCTACGATTCCAAAGAATTGCAGCAGATTTATTTCCATATTTACAGATAAAGCATGCCACGCAAGATTAGTTAATTATCTTTTAATTTTATGATGTTATGTCGGATTCATCTATATCGGCAATTTATTATTATTATTATCTTGACTGCGTCAGTCAAGTTTAAAAAAAAAACAATTTATTATTATTGGGATTTGATGCGAAGACATGTAATGTTACGTTTTTGGAACAAAGCAATTCAGAATAGTTTGTTCTATGTTTTGTTTTTGTTGAAATTGAATAGTTTGAATAGGGAATTAATTTTTTTTTTCTTATTAGAATATATAGCCTATTCTTACAAAATGTTGAATTAGATTATTCTAATAAGACTATTCTTACAAAACAATATATTTGTTAAATTTTGTCTTTTTTATGTACATGATCGATAACTATAACTATATATATATATATATATAGAGAGAGAGAGAGAGAGAGATTGGCTAATGTAATAACGTTAGAACTTCGGCCGAAGTTCTAACGGGTCGTTTTTGTAATTTCAAAATCCAAACAACCCATCCGAACCGTTCAACATGTTCTCTATATTGAAATGTGCTTGGAGACCAAATTTTACATTTTTTGGAATTTTTTTGCTATTTATTAAGCCACTTTGAAAGTTTCTGATCCAACGGTGAACAGTAAAAAACAGCCAAATTTTCTGGACCACCGGATCAGAATTTTCAAAGTGGCTTAATAAATAGCAAAAAAATTCCAAAAAATGTAAAATTTGGTCTCCAAGCACATTTCAATATAGAGAACATGTTGAACGGTTCGGATGGGTTGTTTGGATTTTGAAATTGCAAAAACGACCCGTTAGAACTTCGGGCCGAAGTTCTAACGTTATTACATTAGCCAATCTCTCTCTCTCTATATATATATATATATATATATATATATATATATATATATATATATATATATAGTATGGCTAATGTGCTTCCTCTAGAACTTTGACCTCGTGCTTCCGGGGGCATATCTTAGTGTTTGATGTTCAAACAACAAATTCAAACCGTTAGATGTTCAATCTATATTAAAATGTACTTGGAGACCAAATTTTACATTTTTTGGAATTTTTTTACTATTTATTAAGCCACTTTGAAAATTTCAGATCCGGGTGAACAGTAAAAACAGTCTGGACCATATGATCTGGAATTTTCAAGTGGCTTAATAAATAGTAAAAAAATTCCAAAAAATGTAAAATTTGGTCTCCAAGTACATTTTAATATAGATTGAACATCTAACGGTTTGAAATTGTTATTTGAACATCAAACACTAAGATATGTCCCCGGAAGCACGAGGCCGAAGTTCTAGAGGAAGCACATTAGCCATACTCTATATATATGTGTGTGTGTGTGTGTGTGTGTGAGTGGCTACTCTACTTATATAAGCATATGAGAGCATATGCTTATAAGTCATTTTCGCATTTTCAATGTCTAAATTATCGATCTGAAGCACTTAACATGTTCTCCATATTAATATGTGTTTGGAAACGAAATTTTACATTTTTTGGAATTTTATTACTATTTGTTTAGAATTTTTCAAAATAGTATTTTTCAGATTTTTTTTTTTACCATATTAAATCACTGTTTTGAAAAATTCTAGAAAAATAGTAAAAAAAATTCAAAAAAATATAAAATTTTGTTTCCAAACACTTATTAATATAGAAAACATGTTGAGCGCTTTAGATCGACCATTTGGACATTGAAAACGCAAAAATGACTTATAAGCATATGCCCTCATATGCTTATGTAAGTAGAGTAGCCAACCTCATATATATATATATATATATATATATATATATATATATATATATATATATATATATATATATATATATATACACAGATTGTGTGCCAATTATCTTTGCTTAAAAGTGATACGGTAGCATTTGTACTAGTTTTTTTTAGTACTGCTAGAAACCACACAAAAAAAAGTAGTGTTTCCTCGTATTTTCCTGGAAAGTTAATAATGAATGCTTGGCAATTTTCGGAGATCTTCTCTCTATTCCATGCTGACATCATTCATAGAGAGGTGGTTTCTAGGAGAGCCCTAATTAACGGATTTTTTTTAAAAACCGTAAATAAAATAATTAAATCTACGAAACCAACATGATGACTGCAAGATTTACAAAAACCATCAGAACCGAGATGCCAATTCGGTCCCAACGATTTTTTTTTCTCCGGACCGAATTGGCAATTCGGTCTTGCTGTTTTTCACTGGTTGTAGAAAAAGCGTCACAGAAAATCAAAAAACAAGCCAGACCGAACTGCCAATTCGGTCCAGAGGTTTTTTTTAGCCTGGACCGAATTGGCAATTCGGTCCAGTTTTTTTTTTTTTTTTTTTTTTTTTTTTTTTTTTTTTTTTTTAGAGATGAGCAAAATTTGACATATATTAGCATATTCATACTAAAGTTACAACAACAATTTTTTTCATTTTCAAAGTCCAAATCGTCGATCCAAACCGTTCAACATGATCTCCACAATAAAATGTGCTTGCAGATCAAATTTTACATTTTTTGGAATTTGTTTACTATTTATTAAGTATTTTACAAAAAATAGTCATATTCAGACCACTGAATTTTGTACCCATCTTAATAAATAGTAAAAAAATTCAAAAAAATGTAAAATTTGATTTGCAATCACATTTTATTTAGATAATCATGTTGAACGGTTTGGATCGACGATTTGTCTCTTAAAAATTTAATTTTCAGTGTTAGATTTGTCTCTTAAAAAAAAAAAAAAAAAAAAAAAAAAAACTGGACCGAATTGCCAATTCGGTCCGGAGAAAAAAAAATCCTTCGGACCGAATTGGCAATTCGGTCCAGGCCTGTACGATCGGCCACAAGCTTTAATATTGATTTGTTGTGAAAAAGAGGGGACCGAATTGCCAATTCGGTCCCGAGAAAAAAAAATCGTTGGGACCGAATTGGCATCTCGGTTCTGATGGTTTTTGTAAATCTTGCGGTCATCATGTTGGTTTCGTAGATTTAATTATTTTATTTACGGTTTTTAAAAAAAATCCCTAATTAACCTGACATCATTCATGCACAGTTATATATATATATATATATATATATATATATCACATATATCTCATAATTTGTTTATATATTTGGACTAGTCAAATCAAGTGACCGTTTATTAACTTGTCATAACAAAGTGAAGCACTACTGTTAATTAATTTAATGTTTTCCTTTGAAAAAAACCAAGAAGATTATATTAAAAAAAGAACATTAACGGCTAAGCTTAAGCTAGCTTGTGTCGTATTGCTTGGTTGGTTGTTGTTTGGACTTGCGGGGTCTAATTGGGCCCCATTTAACCCAAGGTGACAGCTCCAGAAACATACAATAGCTTTGCTTTCGCAACTTAATAAAATTGCCAAACTTGAAATAGACTTAAAATTAATTTCTGACGCTGACGCCCCACGTAAGTACGTAGGTTGCTTATGCAATTGTAACCTGTTTAATTATATATATGTGTCCTTGGTTTTGATCACTTAATTAATTAATGTGAATCAATTAATTTCCTCATAAAAGAAAACAAAAGTAATGCAAATCCATGTTAAGAAAAACCTTGTGTTTATTACCCCCAATGTTCACAAATTATACCATTCTATTCCATTAGTGTGAAGTGTGAACATGCAGGGGGACAATTAATGTTATAATATTAGGGAGACGATGCCATATGGATAAATTAAAATTAAATTTTAATTATTCCAAGTATTTGACAAAATTATAATATTTCACAATATAAATTAAAAATATAGGTTCAACCAGCCAAAATAAGTTTTTTCTCATAATGTATAATTTCATACCTAAGCTAAACCAACTATATCTCACTAAATTCATCATGTTCATTTCCAACTTAGACAAAATATCAGATAACTAGAAACTAAAAAAGTCACATTGAGACAGGATACATCACAACATAACACAGTTTCGTCATGACACAACACGTATGTGGTCATGTGACGTGACTTGTATGTTGCCTGACGTGACTCTTATGTCGTGTGTTATGATCATCTTTAAAAAAAATAGCGCAATATTGCACACAGACTAGTCTAGTCACGATACAGGATACGACACGACACGTGACGTGACCTAATGTAGTCACACATGACTAAAATAACATAAAATTTATATCATTATATGTCTCAGATACAATTTAAATTTCAAATAATAAATGTAATGTTTTATACAACATAATTTATTTATTTTACAATTATTTTGATTTTTATTCTCATCTTTTCTTACTTGAACTAACTAAAAGTTCAAAAAAAAATAGTTACACGTGATCACTAACGTGATTAAATGTGACCCGTCACGTCACGTTTGGTCACGACATAACTAACGTGTTATAACTATTCGCATATTGTGGCCATTCTATATATTTAGTCACACTATGGCACGTAAAAACTTAACTTCGTTACGTCACGACACATCACGATTCAAATCATAACGTGATTAATTACAGCACGACACACACATTTTACAAATATATATATATATATATATATATATATATATACACACACATATTCCTACAGGAAATCAAATATATAACACAATCATTATCATTTACAGCTGTCTGATTGACCCAAATTAATAAACCCGACGACCGCAAGTCTTTTGCGATCAATAACATTTTAATTATATTGTAGATAGCCTCTCAGTGCAATGAATATTGGCAAAGGACAATTAAGTGTCCCTACATGACCAAAGAAACCGTGTATCCTCGTAAGAAAATAAACATTGCATTTGAGACATAAATGTTATAGCGCTCCGTTTATAACATTTTTTTGTAGATTTTTACCAAAGCAGAATTCTTTTTTTTTTTTTTTTTGGAATTCGTTCTGAGAACATAAATATGTGTTAAAAAAAAATTAAATTTAAAGGGGAATTTCACGAATATCCCTCAAAAACTTAGAAATTACGTATTCCTCTCTCTAAAACTGATAATATCATATTTATCTTTCTAAACTTTAAAACTTTACGAATTTATCCAACTTATTGAGTTTTCTATTAAAACTCATTTTAAATTGGAGGAATTTCATGCATCCCCTCAAAAACCTTGAAATTACATCATTTCCCCTCTAAAATTCATAATATCATATTTACCCTTCTAAAGTTCATAATCCGAACAGCAAAAGATTGAATTTTTATGAAACAACATACCTAAGAAGATTGAATTTTGAAAAACTGAGATTGAACTGACAGCCCAAATCCAGAGATCCATTTGCTTTTTTTAACTCTTTTTTTTTTTTGAAAGATTGATAGGCCGTCAATACGAAAGTAAAATAATTACAGAAAGAAAATTACAGGACTTCATAGTTGTACCAGTAATCACCGTACCAGTTCCCACTGTAGCATTTTCTGGTACATCTCTTCTCGCCTCCTCTTGTTACCAGCAAGCATTTCTAAGCACTGGCTGCACTTCTCCTATGCCCCTACCCCTATACGGGGATGCCATCATGCTGTACCAGTAAGCGGTCACTGTACCAGTGATGGTACCGGTACCTCTCTATCCGCATGCTCTCTACCAAAAAGCATTCCAGGATCACCAACTGCTTTAATTAAATTCACCTTTGCCCTTTCCCTGTACTGTCATCACGTATGATCCATTTGCAACTCAGATTTTGCACCAGTAGTGCTGCCAGTGCCGACATTGTCTTCCACAATTACAACCAAACCATCCAAATAATCAATTTGACATCATTCTTTGATAAATACATCCTTAATTTCGACACTGACCAACGGAAATAAAATACTAATCGCATATATTCCTAATATCGGCACTGACCCAACTTTTGAACTTCTGATCACTTTTCTTTCTTAGCTATTGCGATAGCATATAAGAAAGAATATTTTTTACATTCATATAAAGAAGGAAAGAATCAATTTGATCTGTTTAATTATGAACGTAGTTATATTACTAATGTGAATCCATGTTCCTCTTGCATCTCTGATTTTTGTTTGAGGCAAGAAATTCGTATTACACCATAAGCCCTTGATAGTTGATGACATGTCTGACAAAGTAGAAGTAATAATTTTGAAATATTTCTTTCTACATTTTTTTTATTTTTTTAATAAAGGGTAAAATGGGTATTTAATAAATTTAAAATGAGGTTTAATAGAAAACTTAATAAATTGGGTAAATTTGTGAGTTTTTGAAGTTTAGAAGGGTAAATATGATATTATCAGTTTTAGAGGGGGATATACGTAATATCGAGGTTTTTGAGGGGTAAACATGAAATACCCTATAAATTTTAATAAAGATATATACTAATAAATAGAATACAACACTAAATGATACATAGAAATATGATACTATCAGTTTTAGAGGGGGATATACGTAATATCGAGGTTTTTGAGGGGTATACATGAAATTCCCCCTAAATTTTAATAAAGATATATACTAGTAAATAGAATACAAAACTAAATAATGATACATAGAAATATAGACAGGATTACAAAATAGTATTTTTTTCCTTGTATTAGAAATATAGACAATTCTCTTTATTCATGCAAAGCCACAAAGTGCTGAACAAGCAAATCAAATTAACCGATTAAACAAAATATTTTTTTCTAGTTTTTCTTTTTCATATTTGGGCATCATTTTTTCATCCTTTCACATTTCCTTTTCTTTCAACTTTCAGTGGAGAAGGAACTTGTAGATGTTACTGTTAATAGACAAAATTAGAATAGGATTAAAATGCATTGTTGGTTTTGTGCTTTAATATGTTTCACGTCCTGTATTTTCAAATTAAGTACGAATCGTTCAATATAATCTTCATATTAAAATGTGTTTTGAGACCAAATTTTATATTTCCTTTCTGAATTCTTTATTTTTTTAAATAAATATAAAATTACTGTTTTAAAAAAAAATTTGACGATCCAAAACAGTAATTTATACCTATATAAATTCCTCCTAGAGAGCGAATGCCGAAATTTTTATTTATAACATTTTCAAAAAAAAAATAAACCAAATAACCATCGTTTTGGAAATTTCGGGTTCTAGCATGACCGCACCGGTATTCTGCGGATCTATTTCAGCGGGGCCGCAGAATGCTGATGCGGACCCTTAAATAGGTCCGCATAATGATTCTGCGGACTCATTTTTTTTTTTTTTTTACAACCGATGCTGAGATGAGATTTTGTGAGATATCTCAAATATTATATTCAACCACAGATGCTCGAATGATTAGGGTGAGATATCTCAAATATTAAATTTAACCGACGCTGAGATATCTCAAATATTCTACGAATGCATGCCATTTAGGAATGGTTCAAAGTTTGAATAAAAAAAATGGGTTCGCAGAATGTCTGTGCGGCCGTGCTAGATGTCTAAATTCCACCAAACGATAGTTATTTGTTTTTTTTTTTTTTAATGTTATAAATAAAAATTTCGGGAGCGAATGTGTGGATAAACTCAAATTGCCCTGTAAGTCTGTAACAACTCTGAATAAGTGCCTAATCCTTGTGTGTAAAATGGCCAGTTGGTGCCTCTCTACTCGTTAAGAGACACGTATATGATGCAATGAATAGGGGCAAAATCTTACGGAAAAAGACATATTTATCCACATGACAATTATCTATTATTTACGGTGCAACCAAATATTATACCAGCTTGACTGAGTTGTGGGGACCAAATTAGAAAAATTGAAATTGGGTACGCTGAACAAATTAATATAATGTAATCTAATTTTACAAGGAAGGCTTAAATGATATTAGTATTTATAAAAGTTATACATATAAAAAATAAAACTGTTATTTTTTAATTTGTTGGAGTGACTTACTTAGCCACCTCTAATTCTCTTTTAGATACATCCCATGAGTCATGTATGATCGAAATTAATTTTTTTTTTAAATAAAAGTTAGAGATCAAGCTATCTAACTATTTAATATCCAAAAGAAAAATCCTATGTTACGTTTGAATTTTTTTTTTTAAATAAAGGTTGTAGTGTTATTTTTTGAAATTTTGACAATATGATGTTACGTTTGAATTTCATATTTTTTTTTATTTTATAGATTAAAAAGTCGGTATTTCCATGAAAATATTTAATTTAATTAGTGGATTTATTTTTCATTTCGATTGATCTTTTAAAGGTTGGCAAATTTGTCGAAGATAAATTTCTATATTGAAAGAAGGTGATGAAGACAAATAAACCAAGGTAAAAGTTTCAAACTTCCAAATCCTTGGCCCCCAAGAATTTGCTGCTAAGTGACAGTATTACTTCAACTACTTTTGTTTGCTAATAAAATGCCAAGTCAAAATTGAGTGTCACCTATTTCAAACTCTGACAGCAACAATTTTTGCTTCTCTTTCAAAATTAGAACTAGTTTGACAACAACAATAATACATGTGTTTATTAATTAGTTCGCCACGTTCGTTAATTAATACTACTAATTCAAAATTAGTCATTTGACAGTTTCATCTGTCTAGTAGTTCATTTGCGACACTAATACTACGAACATGATCGGACACCAATATAGAATTCTCTTTCAGTGGCGGTTTTTATAATGCAATCAGTATCAATTTGTCGAATATGAGTCCGACAACGATGACACCGCTAATATTTAAAGTGTTGAACATCAGTGTCGGCTTAAAAACCGACACTGAAGATCAACAATCAATGTCGGTTATTTAAGAAAACCGACATATATAATAAACCATTCTTTAAGCAAAATAATAATAATATAAATAATAATAATAATAACATTAATAATTTTATAATAAGCTAACATTGTTAATGAGTATGGGATAGCTGTCACTTCATTTGCTAATTAAAAAGGCAGGAAGTGATCAAATTGGATAAAAGTTCTTACATGGTGAAAGAATTGATTAACACTTTAAAATTTTTGTTTAAAGTCAAATGACTAACAATTATTTTGCTCTGTCAACACATGCTTGGGAAGCAATCTATTAGCTACAATTAAAAGAGACAAAATTACTTGGGCAGAAACTGCAAATTAACACAGTTATAATATTAATTTTGTATGCCAAATTGCAACTGACATAGCCATAAACTCAAGTAGAAATTAATAATAGCTCAAGTTGATTAGCAATAGCAAAGAAGTTGCTCAACGTGACGTATATCTTGTGGACGAGAGCGGAGGTGAAGTCGGAACGATAATATATGGTTGCGATGGAACTACAGTGGAATTGTTTTAGTAAAGTAAAGATTGCCGGATGCAGGGAAGGTGGGGGAACCTAACCATATATCTAAGTGTCTTGGTACATCCAATTATGTAGCGGGTATAACTAATAATAATAAATTAATAAGAATTCGCCTATGTTTGTCACCTACTCGTTATAAATAACTTACATAAATTGAGGCACTGAAAGTAGTACTTTGAGTGGGGTACGAGGCAGTGACATGTGACACGCGAATAACAACCACTGTATTAAAAGGCGCTCGCAGGAGAGAATAAAGGCATTAAAATTTTGTGCATCCCTCCCCTCCTGTATTTATCTTTTATGGGCCGTTACCACTTGCCAAATGAATAAGACCAACCCACCGAGGGGCCATTATTTTTGTAAGAAGGCATATTTAATTGGGCCGGTCTTTATAACTAAGCCTATATAAGCCCAAGTCGCCAGATTCGTTCCGGTCATCCGGTGGGAACTGGGAAGGAATTCAGATCCTTCCCGGTACCGTAATAGGGAATCTTTTAGAATTAGTAGATCTGAATCGTTCTTTTTAACTTGGTACGGATCACAAAGCTAACAAATACTGCCCCCTCCGCTAGCCCGAATCTCAAAGCGGCTGAGAGTTAATCTCAAACCGTACAGTGAGGAGAATCTTTTACGGTACCTGGGAGGATACTTTTCCACTCCTCTATCGTCCTTATCGAACTATCTAGAAACCCTCTACTACGAATCATAAATCATAATCCGTTCTCGAGTCTTCTATTGTAGGTGCGCTATTGCGATAAGCTCTGGTCTAAAACCTCGCAAACACAACACACACGCACGCAGACGAATACGTATCCTCTGCATTAACGCACCGTTTGAGTTAATTTGTGAACCGTACGATACGAATTCGGACCAATCCTGTCCACTCCTATAATGCACGTGCACTTTAATATTAGTGCGGATCTCAATAGGACGGTTCAGATCTTAACTCAAAACTTGAGTTAATGCAGAGGATACGAGTTCCACGCAGACTGACACACACATGGCGCAATCCTTCGCCGTGGCAGCAAACCCTACTCTTCTCCGTCCCTCCTTTCGCCCAAGGGCCAGTCTACATCGCCGGAGCTCCATTTGCGTGTCAGCTTTTAAATGGGAACCCTCCAAGGTCTCTTTCTCTCTCTCCCTACCCCCTCCTCTCTCTTTGTTCAAGAAGTTGAATGGATTTGGTATTTCTTTACATTTCTATTAAAAAGAAATTATTTTTTACGGTTCCTTTCTTTCGTCAGTTAAGTGCGAATTTGAGTAAAATGCATGTTGTTTGATGATATCAGGTTGCTCCGCAAGGTGATAGGGTGCTCGTTCGGCTCGAACAAATCCCTGATGTAATTTCTCTTTCCTTTTTTATATTCCTTTCTCATTTTTGATAAAACACTGACTTTTTTTACAAAACATAAACTTTTTTAGAAAACATAAACTAAATTTTATATTTTTTTGAATTTTTTTACTATTTTTTTAGATAGGTAGAAAAATCAGTGTTTTCTGAAAATTCTGGACCATCAAAATTCTACCTATCTAAAAAAATAATAAAAAAATTCGAAAAAATAAAAAATTTAGTTTGCAAGTACATATTCATATGGTTATCACATTGAACGGTTGGATCGACCATTAGAATTTTAAAAAATCAAATTTTTGACCGTAACACGGACCCCATCCGTGCTATGCATAGCACCATAGCCTCACTCTTTGTAATTTGCAAGTATCTGTACAAAGTAATGTTTAGTTTCTAACTTTCTATATATCAGTGACGTGGCGAGTAACAAAATAAAATTCTGGGCCAACACTTTTCGCTTACTGGACTAGATTTGCGCCTTACTGGACTGGGCTCAACACCTTTCGCTTTCGCTGACACAGTTACACCTTTTTTGCAAATTCGATCCGACGGCCCGGATCATCGCAAAACCCTAACTTAACTACCCCTCTAAAACCCTAACTTGCCATTAGTTCAGTTCGCGCTGCCCCCATTTCCTCTTCTTTCTCCCCCAACCCAAACCCTCTAAACCCTAGAGGGTGACAAACCCCGTATCTCTAGATCGGAGCTCTCCCATGGCGCTGTACGTGTTATTCGAATCGCCCTCTGGCTATTCTCTATTCCATGGGTACGGGATGGACGAGATAGCGCAGAATACCCGGGCAGTACAAGACTCAATCGTGGACCTAAATCGCTTTGGTCAAGTCGTCAAGCTCGTCGCCTTCTCGCCTTTCTCCTCTGCGATTGATGCTCTCAACCAGTGTAACGCCGTCTCTGAAGGTAAAAATTAGTTTAAAACAATCGTTAGCATTTTAAGTACGAGCATTTTTATAAGCCATATAAATCGTTTTTGTGGAGAAATTTGGAGCGAATATCGACACAGAGGAACCTATTTTTCTTTAAAAAAAAAGTATGCATAGCATCCCATTGTTATTCATTTAAGAGATTATGAGCATATGGATGTTGAGAACATAAACATCATTAGTAGCATTTTTTTTATTTCGTAGGAATAATGACTGATGAGTTGAGAAACTTTCTGGAACTGAACCTGCCAAAAGTGAAGGAAGGAAAGAAGGCGAAATTTAGTCTTGGAGTTGCTGAACCCAAAGTAGGCTCTCAGATCAGTGAAGTTACTAAGATACCCTGTCAGAGCAATGAGTTTGTGCTCGAGATTCTTCGAGGGGTCAGGCTGCACTTTGACAAGTTCATTAAAGATTTGAAGGTTTGATGCTTCCCAATTTATACCTTTTACTGGTTTGCAAACTGGTACCAGTGTTTTGGTACTGGCACTCTTAAAACTTTGTATGACTGGTTTTCATTTGTATGGAAATTGGTGTTTTATACCCACTATTGTAAAAAAAATGTTGTTAGAACATTTTTTTTCTGTATTTTGCTATTGGGTAGTTTATTGGAAAATTATTGACACACAGAGTGGAGCTAAAGGTACAAAATAGCTTGTGTTTTGGTGTTCATTATTTATACTTTTGCACACAAATACCCCTCCTGACGTTGCTTTAACTGTTTTAATCTATGGAACTTGGTTTGTAATATGGAGAATGAAATGTCTGTTTTATGTTTGTTGCAGCCCACAGACTTGGTTAAAGCACAGCTTGGTCTGGGCCACAGTTACAGCAGAGCAAAGTTCACGTTCAATGTGAACCGAGTGGATAACATGGTTATTCAGGCCATTTTCTTACTGGACACACTTGATAAGGAAATCAACTCTTTCTCTATGAGAGTCAGGTTTGTAGTTTTATATTTTGAGGCATTTATTTCTTTCATTGTATATGTGGAAAGTTCCCTCGTGCAATCGGTTTCAGTTTTAGTTCCTTATACTTGTATTTCACTACGTCATATTGATGAGATTCATATTGCGTAATATGATAGAAGTCCACCTCCTAATTGTTGTTAACTTTAATAGATGATTAGGTTCCTCTGTAATTGACTTTCATTTCACTTGTTTTTGGTCTTCCCATTGATACATAAAAAAGTTGTGATGCTAAACTGGTTGCATATGAATAATATGCTACATATATCTCCATCAAGTAGCAGGCAAAGCTTATTGGAATAGTCAAATTACTCTATTCACATCTTTGTCACTTGACACTCAAACTAGGTCCCTTCACAAATGCAGAGAGTGGTACGGCTATCATTTCCCCGAGCTTATGAAAATCGTGAACGACAATTATCTCTATGCAAAAATTGCCAAGTTTGTTGAGAACAAGTCTGAGTTATCCGAGGCTCAGATACCAGCACTGGAAGATATTGTCGGAGATGAGGACAAGGCAAAAGAGATTGTCGAAGCAGCCAAAGCATCCATGGGTACCTTCTTGCTTTCCATATCTATACATCTTTTATCAATCTAATACGTATTAAGTGTTACCAATTAGTTAATAGTCTGATAGATTCATCTAAGTTAGAATTTGTAGTTATTCTTGTTGTGTTTTTGGGACAACAAAATAGGTTTTTTGAGATATTTCAGTGTGTTTAATTGTTATTATCACCTGGTATTTTCTGTTGTGGTATGGGAGAATCTGAAGTAACATGGGGCCCCTGGTGGGGTTCATTTATGTTGGTAATGTGGTTATAAACTGAAATCTGTATTTAATTTTTTCAGGACAAGACATATCTCCAATTGACCTGATTAATGTGCAACAATTTGCTCAGAGGGTCATTAATCTATCTGAATACAGGAAAAAGTTGTATGACTATCTAGTTACCAAGATGAACGATATTGCACCAAATCTAGCTTCTCTGATTGGTGAGGTGGTTGGTGCACGTTTGATTTCTCATGCGGGTAGCCTTACAAATCTGGCAAAGTGCCCTGCTTCTACTCTTCAGATACTTGGTGCCGAGAAGGCTCTCTTCAGGTTAGTTTTCTTGTCCCAAATTCATCTGAATTTATGGTTATTATATGAGCATGACATGAAATTCATCTGCACGTGTTAGGTGTGGTATTGGTGATATGCGGGTTGAAAGCTTTTAGCTTATTAAAATAGTAAATGTAAATCTGCATGTGTTAGGTGTGGTCGCCGTATCTTTTTGAAAAATCTGTATGAATAATATATTCCTCTACACTTTGCTTGTTTTTGCAGTTTTTCTCACTTTTTAAATTAAATTGTTTATTTTAGAGCATTGAAGACTAAAGGAAACACTCCAAA
Organism: Carex myosuroides; assembly: GCA_028015225.1. Taxonomy (NCBI): domain Eukaryota; kingdom Viridiplantae; phylum Streptophyta; class Magnoliopsida; order Poales; family Cyperaceae; genus Carex; species Carex myosuroides. The sequence continues at coordinate 17,543,984 of CM051471.1, read as the reverse complement.
GTATGATCTCATATTCCACTCTTCTTTTATTGGGCGTGCATCTAGTTGTAACAAGGGCCGGATGGCTCGCTACCTTGCGAACAAGTGCTCCATTGCCTCCAGGATAGACTGCTTCTCTGGTATGTATAAAAATTTAATCTACATCTTTACTCCCTATAAAACCACCTTGAATTTTAGAGGGGTGGGGAGGCTATCTCTTCATAGGAGATCTGAGCCTCACATTCAATCAATCTCAGCCACTAATCACTATCTGATTTTATAATTTTTTTTTCATGTAGTCTTACATATAGAAGCATAAAATTAGTTAAAAACCTATCCGTTCAAATACAAACATACTCTCAACCATTGATATTGGCTACAACTTTTTCATTTTTTTTCTCTATTCCTGTGCGCTTTCATTCTTCCATAGCAAATACGCGTCTTTTCTTTTTCTTTTCTCCTTCCCCGCGCACGCGTGTTCTCCTCACCGACTCTTCTCTCTTGCAACATCACATATTCTCCTTCAAAATACCGAAATGATAATCTGAGTCGGCGTCTTCTATTTCCCTCTTACCCCCTTCCGCTCTCTTCTCTTTCCCTCTTCCCTGTCACCATTTCCCCCCCTTTTTCACTCAATTTCGATCTGTGGCAGCACCCTGCTGGAAAGAGCCTTACACTCAGCATCCATAGCTTTTATCTCCGCCTGTCGCCCCACCCGGAGGCATCTTAACCCTAGCTCACGCGACGATGCAACAACAACAACAACAAAATGCTGCCCTGATGCGGTGTTTTGCGCATCCGTCAATGGCGAAGGTACGATTTTGAATACGATATATAGTTCTTGAGGCTCAGTTACTGGATGAGTTGTTTACAGTTCAGATTTTTTTTTGTGGCACGCGTAGAGAGTATGCTTCTTTGATTCAAGGAAATGGGGAGGATTTTGGAATTGTCAGTTTTACATCAAGGCATAATTTTTCAACTGGTGACCCATGACTATTTTTCTGAGGATAGAACAATAAATTATGGTGATTTAAGACCCTAATTTGTACTTGGTGGGGTTTTATTTTAATGTTGTACTCATCAACTGGCACGGGAATACTGCAGCTTGTCCATTTTTTTTCTTTTTTTTCTTTTTTGCTTAATAGGTACCGGGGGAGAAGAGGCTTCTCTGTTTGCCATGGACTTTTTCAAAATGTACAACAAATACCCCGCTTTCCAAATTATGTAGCTCGCCATTGATCAAGCACTATACCTTGAGGAAACAGTATGGATTTGATAATGTTGGCTTGACAGGTACGAGAAATACTCACAGAAAAGTGGATGGAAATTTGATGTTATTCAAGTTATTGAGTCTGATTTAAAAGGATACGAGGTAATGATGTTCTGATACAATAGGACAAGGTGATACTCAAAATCCTAGGATGTTATATGGTCACTTGCACACATATGTACATATTGATTCATGTACAGAGAGAGTAATTGGGTCGGAATACAGAGAAAACTAATAAATTATATGTACATGGGCCTAAAAGCAAATTATATGGTTTCCGTAACAAAGGGATAAGACCAGCACCTTATTAATTTCACATTCTCTGTTTGCTAAAATAGAGACTATTTTTTGTTTCTTATATAAAAACTGAAGAGATTGTGTTGGGCCTTGTTCCAGGTCTTGCGCGAACGATTAGTGTGGCCAGATAAGCAGATCCAAGTGTATCAGTACCATATGCTTGTCGGTATCAGATAAGGGTATGGTAGGTAGAGGGGCATATCTGCGTAAACAAAAATTGTTTTTCCTTGTCAGTTTTCTACATTATTCTTTTCTTTAATCATAGGAAGCAAGTGGAGCTATATCTGGACCTGATGCTTATGGAAAACTAAAGTTTGAGAGCGGCATTCACAGAGTTCAGGTTTCACTTTTGGAACAAATTTCATCAATCTCCCTTTTTCACTTTTAGAAAAAATTTATTCCATTTCCCCCTTAAAAGCTTCAAAATAGCATATACTCTCTTGCATCAGCACAGACATGACTATTTCTTTTTAATAACATTTTTTAAGTTTACTAATTTGGTAGAGAGTGCCACTGACATAAAAGTCAGGACGGGTGCATACAAGTGCAGTCTTAGTTGCAATTCTCCCATAGGCTGATGAGGTACCTTTTTTTTTCTCCAAGCTCCCGCATTTTATGCTCTCTCTGTTGCAACTTTTGGTTTCTTGGATTTGAACTCAGAACCTCAACAATCACCTGAGCTATCTCTGATATGATAGGTGGATGCCCAAGTGAGAAATGAAGATTTGAACACAACGAATAGTGTTGTTAGAGTTACACAAATTTCAGGAATCACCATAGCAATTCAAGATGAAAGATCACAGCATATGGTAAATTAATTTTCTTTAATTCTTTCTTCTCTTTTCTTTTCTTTTGGCATTATATGCTCCATTTGTTGCCAGCATTTTTCTTACCTGCAACTAACACAAAATATTCTTTTCATTTATATTTGACCCAACACTTTTAATACTACCCAAATCTGATAGAATATGTATTCTCTGTTAAATGGCAAATATGCCCTTCCCGGTTAAGCCAAATTACCTCCAAATTTTCAGTAATTAGTTTGTTGTCGAACTGATTTATTATGGTACTCAGCTTAATTTTTGTATTTGAGATCAAAAACTCCTCTTTACCAGTTATTAGGGTTATCTGATATTGACGAGCAACTAATTTCAGGGAGAGGTGGCCCAATCTGTCACTGAGCAGTGAGGCCTCAAAAAAGTGAATATCTATCTACTTTTGTGGTTACAACGAATACAAAGTTTATGTATCTCTATATTTTTTAGTAATTAGTTATTCCTGTAATCCAATTGTTTCTCTATTTGACTGTGTTTGATTTGGTTGACCAAGCTTCAGGTTTCGATTTTTGCTATAAAGGCTTTGAACGAGTCGGGTCTAGCAATTGTGTATCATGATGTGAGAAGCCTTTGCAACTTGCACAAACAGCAGAAATCCTGGATGTATCAATAATCGGAAGCATTTGGTACAATATTGTTTTTCAATGTTTTTTATTTTCTATTCTTTCATTTTTCTTTGTTGTGTGTTGTGCAATTAGCTGGAATTAAATTATGGCCTTCAATTTTTTGATAATTATGTTTATACCCCTGACAGCCAAAGTTCAATGACTGTAAAAAACTTAAAGCATCATTTTGTTGCTTAATTTGAGCTGTCATCTCAACTTTTTGTTTTCCCTTCTATTGTATATCTTTGCTTGATGGGCAGATTATCCACGGGCTGATTGGTAAGTAATTATTTTCATCTTTAGATAATAATTATTGTCTTTTTCTATGGTTAATGTTGTTATACTAAGTTGATCATTGTAGGATTGGTTAGATCACCTGTGTCAGCTACTCTAGCCACAAATTGGGTCTTTAGGCTATTTGTTACTTGGGCATTTTATACCACTTTCCTGAGGTATGATTTCCTGTTAAAATCAAGCTAAGAAAAAAAAATACAAGCTCAATGATGAAATTCTCTTTTCTGATTGGCTTCTGTACCTTTTGGTTGTATAGACAAGGACTCATGTTCTGGTTAGCTCTCTTGTTATTAGTTTGTCACTTGTTGAGTTACATTTTCTCAAAATATAAAAAAATAGGGGGAAAAAATAGAGGACCAGTAGAGTTTTATGTTAATTGATAATAACTTTCTATGCAGATAATCAGATACTCTTTTTTTTGTATGAAAGAGGCTCTTGGCTTTACACCTTCGTGGCTCCTATGGCTTAGGTTATTGCCATGCAGCCCATGCTAGACTCTCATTTCCTTACATACAAGATTCAAAATCCCAGCTCGAAGAGAAGGGATAATCTAATTATTGATTTTCAATCTTTCATACAGATATAGCACATTCTTACTGTTATAGCCAACTGGTATCACAAGCGAGGTTGGCCTAATTTATATTGCTCTACCATATATCAAGGTAACTGAAAAAACAATAATGAAGAAATCTATTTCCTAATTGCTATAGCTGATTTGCATTGTGCTTGGCCCATACATGAACTTTTGGCGAGTCTAACAAAAAGTGCTCAGAAACATATCTTTTATCCACTATGGACCTCATATCTCCTGGAGATTATCTCATTCTTCTAGGTGCTTGGCTTCTTCGATGCATAGTTTTGCGTCGTAACTCTTAAGCCCCAGTGTTGAGAACTTATTTTAGTTATATAATCCATGGTTTTCTGCAAATAATATAGAAGGGGACAAATTTGTGCGATAAGGAAAACAACCATATCTATCAATATTTCCTTCATTTAAGAAAGAGTGTGTTTATTTTGCAAATAAATCCTGGGTACTTGAAAAACATTTCAATAACTCCTGTTTTCACCACAGGCATCAGAAAAATACTGCTTAAGGATGCCAAACAAGTGGATCTTCTCCTTTGATTTTTACTTTGCATCAATTGGCGTACATGGAATCTCTCTCCCAGGTTCGTTTCTATTGTATTTATATTTGATAGATAGTTTCCAGCTTTATCATGTTCTATTTTGTATTGTGATTCTTTCATTCTTTTATGTTTTTATAGGTGCCCGCACATGTACACGTATATGCTTGGGCAAAGAAAGAAGGATCTCTCCAAATTAAATGCTGCATAAACATATTTCTTATAGTAAATTGGTTGTATGTGGAGTTGATTAAAATTCGCATGTTTTTAAGCCTTAGTAGGGAAATATTAAGAGATGGGCTATGGTGCATTGCAATGCATAGGTACCCTTGTGTATTGGACCATAAATCACCGATTCAAAGTCCAAATGACCGATCCAAACCGTTCATCTTGTTCTCCATATTAATATGTGCTTGGAGACCAAATTTTACATTTTTTGGAATTTTTTTACTATTTATTAAGTTACTTTGAAAATTGATGATCCGGGTGAACAGTAAAAACAGTGCAACTAAATTCTGGACCATGTGATCAGCAATTTTCAAAGTGGCTTAATAAATAGTAAAAAAATTCCAAAAAATATAAAATTTGGTCTCCAAGTACATATTAATATGGAACAAGATAAACGGTTCGGATCGACTGTTTGGACTTTGAATCCAACGATTTTAGTCCAATGCACAGAGGGGTCAATACATTGCAATGTATAATAGCACAACTTGAAATATTAATACTTGGAGTAAACTCGAAATTCCAAGATTTGCTATATTTGAGGAGAATTTGATGTCATTACAAATCTCTACTATATTTTAAGATAAATTAGAAGAGCATAAAAAACCTTAGCTAAGACTCAAAGTCGACTTCATAATTAGAAATTCGTATGAGATAATTAGCCAAAATATCAAACTTTTAACATTTCAACAGCTAATTTCACTCCATTAGGCAGAAACTTTCAATTTCCACGGCAACGCGTGGCCGGCACTTGACTAGTTTTGATAAATGTACTATTAGAAATTGATACTGGCATCTGTGGTCCGCCATCTGTTGTCCACTGCTAGGGGTGGCAAAAAAGCTCGTGGCTTGATCGTTACTTGCTCGTTACTGGACCGAGCTGTTAACGAGCTAGCTCGTCACTAGCTCGTTCAGAATTAACGAGTTTAATCTGGGGTCTAGCTTGCGAGCCCAACCGTTCAGTTCAGCTCGGTCCAAAAAGTTTGTCGAATTTATTTTCTTTTTAAAACAAGGTCCAGCCACAACCAACTCGCCAGCTCGTGAGCTAGCTCATCACGATTTCAAGTTGAGATTTCAGCTCGGACCCCTAAAGTCAGCTCGCTCGTGACGAGTTCAAGCTGGACCCAGCTCATTGCCACCCCTATCCACTGCTTTCATGCTGTGTTGTGTAGATTTCACTACTCAGTAATGGACCTGTATTGTTTAGGTTTTGTTTTCTTTTTGCCTAGGCATGTGTTTTGGTCATGGCATTTTTAAGTTTGGAGCCGAATTAGGAACAAATAGCACGAAAAGAATACTGAAATACTGGAATGTTTTTTTTTTTTTAATTTGTTCTTCCATACTGAAAGTTCTTTTAAACTGTGTTATTTTAGAGACGAGTACTACCGTCTTTGGTGAAAAGCTAAGAGAGCAAGTTGAGGAGAGGTTGGATTTCTACGACAAGGGCGTGGCACCTCGTAAGAATTTGGATGTGATGAAATCCGTCCTGGAGAGCATGACTACTGATGACGGTAAGTGCCGTACCTAAGCAACAGTTTCGTTTTATTCCATGCCTATTCAGGTTCTTTACTGCGATTTAATTTTTGCTTGAAGGCGACAAAAAGAATGAAGAGACCCCTGCAAAGAAGAGCAAGAAAAAGAAATCCAAGGCTGATGATGTTGAGGTGATGGATGTGGATGTATCTGCTGATCTAGGAACATAGAAGAAAAAAAAAAGAAGCACAAGCTCGATGAGGACACTGCCATGGAGGTTGCTATTGGCGATGATCAAAACGGGACCCCAAAGAAGAAAAAGAAGCAAGGGAAGGATCAAAATGGTGATGTGAAAATGGGCACTGAATTGAAGAAGAAAAAGAAGAGTAAGATTGTTGAGTAGTGTTAAGTTTATTTGTGATAGAGTGACCTAGCTGTAGTTCTGAATTTTGCTCCTATTGGTGCTTCTCCCCAATTTCATATTTCTGTATTGTTAAGTATTTTTGTTTCTACAATCTTTTGATTGGAGTAATGTATTAAAGAATTACTGAATTTCTAGCCCCAGATTTTATGCAAGGCCAATACCCGATGCATGTTTTCTATTTCAGACTGTTTGCAATGAATTGCAGCAGAAGCTATCCCTGCAGTAATTGAATGCACTACGAGAAATTGTAGCAGCTGATGTTAGTTGGGAGCGAATAATCGATTCTTTATTGAGTCAAATTCGGTCCTATGTCATGTTGGAATCGTCCGATCAGTACCGATATTTATGTGTTTGTGATTCGTATGAATCTTAAAGACAGCTTTTATTGGACATCAGATGGAATTTAGTCTGATGTTCATCGGACTGTTGAGATTCCATTGCATGCTTAGCTCTAAGAAATTAAAAATATTTCTAATATTTCAATAAAAAAAATAAAAAAAATCAGAACATTCTCTATTTAATAAAAATAAAAAATCAGAAAATCTTATATCTGCTTAATAATCCAGTGGAAATAAGAAATCCATTTCCGCTGAATTATTCAGCGGATTTGGTCTGAATTTCTGTTGAATAATTCAGTGGATTGGTTATTTGTAGAAATTTTCAGAAAATATGTGTATTTTATTAAATTTGATTTTTTTTAGATATTTACAAAAATTTCGGCCTCTACACGTGTTTAAATTTATTTGCTAAAAATTAAAGCATATATATCAAGAGGAGGAATCTAGTTACCACAATTCTGAGTTACAATAAAGTTACCACAATTATTTTCAAATTTCAAATCGTCAATCCAAATCATTCAACATGATCTCTACAATAAAATATGCTTTCGGATCAAATTTTACATTTTTTTGAATTTTTTCACTATTTATTAAGATGAGTACAAAATTTAATGGTCTGAATTGACTAGTTTTTGTAAAATATTTAATTAATAAAAAAATTCAAAAAAATTTAAAATTTAATGCACATTTTATTGTAGAGATTACGTTAAATGGTTTGAATCGATAATTTAAAATTTAAAAATATAAAAAATAATTGTAATAATTTGGTTGTAACTACGTCCCTCCTCGTGTATCAAATATCACTCATAAAACACTTCCAAGTACATAATAATGATTTACATGAAATTTTGCTCCGACGACCATTGATGATTGACCACCTACTTACGAAGCTATTACTTCCTTGCTCCCCATCTGAGCTGAACATGCCAATCCAAATAAAAATGTCTCACACTCCACTGGCGTCCCCTTCTGCCTCGATCTCTCCTCCCGACACATCCTCCTCTCCGCCGGTGGACTTGGGTTCCGCCGACGCTCTCGCCCAGATACGCGCCATTACTGACGTAGGCACGCTAAACTGCCTTCTACACGAGTGCATCGCCTTCCAGCGCTCTCTTGACCTCTCCTTAGAATCCCTTCTCTCGCGCCGCCCCGATCTAGACCGCCAGTTAACCTCCCTCCTCCGTTCCTCCCCTCCTTTACTCGATCTTGCAATCTCTGAGGCATCAAACCTTCTCACCTCAGCCGAATCGTCGGCTTCTCTCGCATCATCGCTCTCCTCCCATGTGCGCCACCTAGATCTTGCCAAGTCCCGAGTCGACTCCACGTTATCGACGGTCCTTTGACAAGTTCATTAAAGATTTAAAGGTTTGATGCTTCCCAATTTATACCTTTTACTGTTTTGCACACTGGTACCAGTGTTTTGGTACTGGCACTCTTAAAACTTTGTATGACTGGTTTTCATTTGTATGGAAATTGGTGTTTTATACCCACTGTTGTAAAAGAATGTTGTTAAAACATTTCTTTTCTGTATTTTGCTATTGGGTAGTCTATTGGAAAATTATTGACACACAGAGTGGAGCTAAAGGTACAAAATAGCTTGTGTTTTGGTGTTCATTATTTATACTTTTGCACACAAATACCCCTTGTGACGTTGCTTTAACAGTTTTAATCTATGGAACTTGGTTTGTAATATGGAGAATGAAATGTCTGTTTTATGTTTGTTGCAGCCCACAGACTTGGATAAAGCACAGCTTGGTCTGGGCCACAGTTACAGCAGAGTAAAGGATCCGGAGGATGTTTCCATCTTGCCTTGTGATGGTGGAGCTGGCGTTCATGAATCGGATAAGGCCCCAACTCCTGTAAGTAAAACCTTCTATTACCATGGTTACCGAGATGTTTCATTCACGTTTAACCTTACTACTTTTGGTTATAGGAAGGATAATGGCAAGCAGTGGACGCGACATCGGCCTCCTGAAGTTTGAAGGTGTAATACGTACTGTTTTATTTATACCCCCGAGATGTGGGGGTTTAACAGAAGTATGATGTAATATGTACTGTTTTATTTATACCCCCGAGATGTGGGGGTTTAACAAAAGTATGATGTAATATGTTTTATTTATACCCCCGAGATGTGGGGGTTTAACAGAAGTATGATGTAATATGTTTTTGATATCCTCGGAATGTGGGGATTTAACAGAATATTCGGTGTAATTTGGTTTTTACTTTTCTCATTGCATTCGCTTTATCTTTTTCCGGGGTGTTTCTTTCGAGATATATCTCGGTAATTTGAATGTCTTTGTAAACAAGCCACATGTATGTGATATTCTGATTCCTTTTTTTTTCTTTTTTTTTGACAAAATGGTCAACATCGGGAGATAGGTACGTCGCGCAAACGTATGCGTTACCACAATTTAGTTATAATATATATATCAATAGGAGGAATCTAGTTACCACAATTTTGAGTTACCACAATTATTTTCAAATTTCAAATCGTCAATCCAAATCGTTCAATATGATCTCTACAATAAAATATGCTTCCATATCAAATTTTACATCTTTTGAATTTTTTCACTATTTATTAAGATGGGTACAAAATTTAATGGTCTGAATTGACTAGTTTTTGTAAAATACTTAATAAATAATAAAAAAATTCAAAAAAATGTTAAATTTAATCTGGAATCACATTTTGTTGTAGAGATTATGTTAAATAGTTTGAATTGACAATTTAAAATTTAAAATTTAAAAATTTAAAATTTAAAAATATAAAAAATAATTATAATAATTTGGTTGTAACTACGTCCCTCCTCGTGTATCAAATATCACTCATAAAACACTTCCAAGTACATAATAATGATTTACATGAAATTTTGCTCCGACGACCATTGATGATTGACCACCTACTAACGAAGCTATTACTTCCTTCATCCCCATCTGAGCTGAACACGCCAATCCAAATAAAAATGTCTCACACTCCACTGGCGTCCCCTCCTGCCTCGATCTCTCCTCCCGACACATCCTCCTCTCCGCCGCTGGACTTGGGTTCCGCCGACGCTCTCGCCCAGATCTGCGCCATCACCGACGTAGGCACGCTAAACCGCCTTCTACACGAGTGCATCGCTTTCCAGCGCTCTCTTGACCTCTCCTTAGAATCTCTTCTCTCGCGCCGTCCCGATCTAGACCGCCAGTTAACCTCCCTCCTCCGTTCCTCCCCTCCTTTACTCGATCTTGCAATCTCTGAGGCATCAAACCTTCTCACCTCAGCCGAATCGTCGGCTTCTCTCGCATCATCGCTCTCCTCCCATGTGCGCCACCTAGATCTTGCCCAGTCCCGAGTCGACTCCACGTTATCGACAGTCCTTGCCTCACTCGACCGGTCCCGCGCTCTAGAATCGGCCAGCGTGCTCTCGCATCAAATTCGCGTGATCTCGAATCTGCTGCACAGGCGGTTCACTCGTTCCTTCAGCCTGATTTGAATTATCCATCCGAGGAAGATGAACTCAGGCGTGACATGTTTGATCTGAAGCGTCGGTTGGAGTCTCTCATTAGACGGCATCTGACAACTGCCATTGACTCCCGGGACCACCCGGCAGTTCTGCGCCTCATCCGTCTCTTCCCACTGTTATCTCTTTCCAAGGAGGGGCTTCAGACCTATGTTTCCTACCTTAAAAAGGTGGTCTCTGTGAGAGCCCGAATTGACAATTTAAAATTTAAAATTTAAAAATATAAAAAATAATTATAATAATTTGGTTGTAACTACGTCCCTCCTCGTGTATCAAATATCACTCATAAAACACTTCCAAGTACATAATAATGATTTACATGAAATTTTGCTCCGACGACCATTGATGATTGACCACCTACTTACGAAGCTATTACTTCCTTCCTCCCCATCTGAGCTGAACATGCCAATCCAAATAAAAATGTCTCACACTCCACTGGCGTCCCCTCCTGCCTCGATCTCTCCTCCCGACACATCCTCCTCTCCGCCGCTGGACTTGGGTTCCACCGACGCTCTCGCCCAGATCCGCGCCATCACTGACGTAGGCACGCTAAACTGCCTTCTACACGAGTGCATCGCCTTCCAGCGCTCTCTTGACCTCTCCTTAGAATCCCTTCTCTCGCGCCGCCCCGATCTAGACCGCCAGTTAACCTCCCTCCTCCGTTCCTCCCCTCCTTTACTCGATCTTGCAATCTCTGAGGCATCAAACCTTCTCACCTCAGCCGAATCGTCGGCTTCTCTCGCATCATCGCTCTCCTCCCATGTGCGCCACCTAGATCTTGCCAAGTCCCGAGTCGACTCCACGTTATCGACGGTCCTTTGACAAGTTCATTAAAGATTTAAAGGTTTGATGCTTCCCAATTTATACCTTTTACTGTTTTGCACACTGGTACCAGTGTTTTGGTACTGGCACTCTTAAAACTTTGTATGACTGGTTTTCATTTGTATGGAAATTGGTGTTTTATACCCACTGTTGTAAAAGAATGTTGTTAAAACATTTCTTTTATGTATTTTGCTATTGGGTAGTCTATTGGAAAATTATTGACACACAGAGTGGAGCTAAAGGTACAAAATAGCTTGTGTTTTGGTGTTCATTATTTATACTTTTGCACACAAATACCCCTTGTGACGTTGCTTTAACAGTTTTAATCTATGGAACTTGGTTTGTAATATGGAGAATGAAATGTCTGTTTTATGTTTGTTGCAGCCCACAGACTTGGATAAAGCACAGCTTGGTCTGGGCCACAGTTACAGCAGAGTAAAGGATCCGGAGGATGTTTCCATCTTGCCTTGTGATGGTGGAGCTGGCGTTCATGAATCGGATAAGGCCCCAACTCCTGTAAGTAAAACCTTCTATTACCATGGTTACCGAGATGTTTCATTCACGTTTAACCTTACTACTTTTGGTTATAGGAAGGATAATGGCAAGCAGTGGACGCGACATCGGCCTCCTGAAGTTTGAAGGTGTAATACGTACTGTTTTATTTATACCCCCGAGATGTGGGGGTTTAACAGAAGTATGATGTAATATGTACTGTTTTATTTATACCCCCGAGATGTGGGGGTTTAACAAAAGTATGATGTAATATGTTTTATTTATACCCCCGAGATGTGGGGGTTTAACAGAAGTATGATGTAATATGTTTTTGATATCCTCGGAATGTGGGGATTTAACAGAATATTCGGTGTAATTTGGTTTTTACTTTTCTCATTGCATTCGCTTTATCTTTTTCCGGGGTGTTTCTTTCGAGATATATCTCGGTAATTTGAATGTCTTTGTAAACAAGCCACATGTATGTGATATTCTGATTCCTTTTTTTTTCTTTTTTTTTGACAAAATGGTCAACATCGGGAGATAGGTACGTCGCGCAAACGTATGCGTTACCACAATTTAGTTATAATATATATATCAATAGGAGGAATCTAGTTACCACAATTTTGAGTTACCACAATTATTTTCAAATTTCAAATCGTCAATCCAAATCGTTCAATATGATCTCTACAATAAAATATGCTTCCATATCAAATTTTACATCTTTTGAATTTTTTCACTATTTATTAAGATGGGTACAAAATTTAATGGTCTGAATTGACTAGTTTTTGTAAAATACTTAATAAATAATAAAAAAATTCAAAAAAATGTTAAATTTAATCTGGAATCACATTTTGTTGTAGAGATTATGTTAAATAGTTTGAATTGACAATTTAAAATTTAAAATTTAAAAATTTAAAATTTAAAAATATAAAAAATAATTATAATAATTTGGTTGTAACTACGTCCCTCCTCGTGTATCAAATATCACTCATAAAACACTTCCAAGTACATAATAATGATTTACATGAAATTTTGCTCCGACGACCATTGATGATTGACCACCTACTAACGAAGCTATTACTTCCTTCATCCCCATCTGAGCTGAACACGCCAATCCAAATAAAAATGTCTCACACTCCACTGGCGTCCCCTCCTGCCTCGATCTCTCCTCCCGACACATCCTCCTCTCCGCCGCTGGACTTGGGTTCCGCCGACGCTCTCGCCCAGATCTGCGCCATCACCGACGTAGGCACGCTAAACCGCCTTCTACACGAGTGCATCGCTTTCCAGCGCTCTCTTGACCTCTCCTTAGAATCTCTTCTCTCGCGCCGTCCCGATCTAGACCGCCAGTTAACCTCCCTCCTCCGTTCCTCCCCTCCTTTACTCGATCTTGCAATCTCTGAGGCATCAAACCTTCTCACCTCAGCCGAATCGTCGGCTTCTCTCGCATCATCGCTCTCCTCCCATGTGCGCCACCTAGATCTTGCCCAGTCCCGAGTCGACTCCACGTTATCGACAGTCCTTGCCTCACTCGACCGGTCCCGCGCTCTAGAATCGGCCAGCGTGCTCTCGCATCAAATTCGCGTGATCTCGAATCTGCTGCACAGGCGGTTCACTCGTTCCTTCAGCCTGATTTGAATTATCCATCCGAGGAAGATGAACTCAGGCGTGACATGTTTGATCTGAAGCGTCGGTTGGAGTCTCTCATTAGACGGCATCTGACAACTGCCATTGACTCCCGGGACCACCCGGCAGTTCTGCGCCTCATCCGTCTCTTCCCACTGTTATCTCTTTCCAAGGAGGGGCTTCAGACCTATGTTTCCTACCTTAAAAAGGTGGTCTCTGTGAGAGCCCGAATTGACAATTTAAAATTTAAAATTTAAAAATATAAAAAATAATTATAATAATTTGGTTGTAACTACGTCCCTCCTCGTGTATCAAATATCACTCATAAAACACTTCCAAGTACATAATAATGATTTACATGAAATTTTGCTCCGACGACCATTGATGATTGACCACCTACTTACGAAGCTATTACTTCCTTCCTCCCCATCTGAGCTGAACATGCCAATCCAAATAAAAATGTCTCACACTCCACTGGCGTCCCCTCCTGCCTCGATCTCTCCTCCCGACACATCCTCCTCTCCGCCGCTGGACTTGGGTTCCACCGACGCTCTCGCCCAGATCCGCGCCATCACTGACGTAGGCACGCTAAACTGCCTTCTACACGAGTGCATCGCCTTCCAGCGCTCTCTTGACCTCTCCTTAGAATCCCTTCTCTCGCGCCGCCCCGATCTAGACCGCCAGTTAACCTCCCTCCTCCGTTCCTCCCCTCCTTTACTCGATCTTGCAATCTCTGAGGCATCAAACCTTCTCACCTCAGCCGAATCGTCGGCTTCTCTCGCATCATCGCTCTCCTCCCATGTGCGCCACCTAGATCTTGCCAAGTCCCGAGTCGACTCCACGTTATCGACGGTCCTTTGACAAGTTCATTAAAGATTTAAAGGTTTGATGCTTCCCAATTTATACCTTTTACTGTTTTGCACACTGGTACCAGTGTTTTGGTACTCGCACTCTTAAAACTTTGTATGACTGGTTTTCATTTCTATGGAAATTGGTGTTTTATACCCACTGTTGTAAAAGAATGTTGTTAAAACATTTCTTTTTTGTATTTTGCTATTGGGTAGTCTATTGGAAAATTATTGACACACAGAGTGGAGCTAAAGGTACAAAATAGCTTGTGTTTTGGTGTTCATTATTTATACTTTTGCACACAAATACCCCTTGTGACGTTGCTTTAACAGTTTTAATCTATGGAACTTGGTTTGTAATATGGAGAATGAAATGTCTGTTTTATGTTTGTTGCAGCCCACAGACTTGGATAAAGCACAGCTTGGTCTGGGCCACAGTTACAGCAGAGTAAAGGATCCGGAGGATGTTTCCATCTTGCCTTGTGATGGTGGAGCTGGCGTTCATGAATCGGATAAGGCCCCAACTCCTGTAAGTAAAACCTTCTATTACCATGGTTACCGAGATGTTTCATTCACGTTTAACCTTACTACTTTTGGTTATAGGAAGGATAATGGCAAGCAGTGGACGCGACATCGGCCTCCTGAAGTTTGAAGGTGTAATACGTACTGTTTTATTTATACCCCCGAGATGTGGGGGTTTAACAGAAGTATGATGTAATATGTACTGTTTTATTTATACCCCCGAGATGTGGGGGTTTAACAAAAGTATGATGTAATATGTTTTATTTATACCCCCGAGATGTGGGGGTTTAACAGAAGTATGATGTAATATGTTTTTGATATCCTCGGAATGTGGGGATTTAACAGAATATTCGGTGTAATTTGGTTTTTACTTTTCTCATTGCATTCGCTTTATCTTTTTCCGGGGTGTTTCTTTCGAGATATATCTCGGTAATTTGAATGTCTTTGTAAACAAGCCACATGTATGTGATATTCTGATTCCTTTTTTTTTCTTTTTTTTTGACAAAATGGTCAACATCGGGAGATAGGTACGTCGCGCAAACGTATGCGTTACCACAATTTAGTTATAATATATATATCAATAGGAGGAATCTAGTTACCACAATTTTGAGTTACCACAATTATTTTCAAATTTCAAATCGTCAATCCAAATCGTTCAATATGATCTCTACAATAAAATATGCTTCCATATCAAATTTTACATCTTTTGAATTTTTTCACTATTTATTAAGATGGGTACAAAATTTAATGGTCTGAATTGACTAGTTTTTGTAAAATACTTAATAAATAATAAAAAAATTCAAAAAAATGTTAAATTTAATCTGGAATCACATTTTGTTGTAGAGATTATGTTAAATAGTTTGAATTGACAATTTAAAATTTAAAATTTAAAAATTTAAAATTTAAAAATATAAAAAATAATTATAATAATTTGGTTGTAACTACGTCCCTCCTCGTGTATCAAATATCACTCATAAAACACTTCCAAGTACATAATAATGATTTACATGAAATTTTGCTCCGACGACCATTGATGATTGACCACCTACTAACGAAGCTATTACTTCCTTCATCCCCATCTGAGCTGAACACGCCAATCCAAATAAAAATGTCTCACACTCCACTGGCGTCCCCTCCTGCCTCGATCTCTCCTCCCGACACATCCTCCTCTCCGCCGCTGGACTTGGGTTCCGCCGACGCTCTCGCCCAGATCTGCGCCATCACCGACGTAGGCACGCTAAACCGCCTTCTACACGAGTGCATCGCTTTCCAGCGCTCTCTTGACCTCTCCTTAGAATCTCTTCTCTCGCGCCGTCCCGATCTAGACCGCCAGTTAACCTCCCTCCTCCGTTCCTCCCCTCCTTTACTCGATCTTGCAATCTCTGAGGCATCAAACCTTCTCACCTCAGCCGAATCGTCGGCTTCTCTCGCATCATCGCTCTCCTCCCATGTGCGCCACCTAGATCTTGCCCAGTCCCGAGTCGACTCCACGTTATCGACAGTCCTTGCCTCACTCGACCGGTCCCGCGCTCTAGAATCGGCCAGCGTGCTCTCGCATCAAATTCGCGTGATCTCGAATCTGCTGCACAGGCGGTTCACTCGTTCCTTCAGCCTGATTTGAATTATCCATCCGAGGAAGATGAACTCAGGCGTGACATGTTTGATCTGAAGCGTCGGTTGGAGTCTCTCATTAGACGGCATCTGACAACTGCCATTGACTCCCGGGACCACCCGGCAGTTCTGCGCCTCATCCGTCTCTTCCCACTGTTATCTCTTTCCAAGGAGGGGCTTCAGACCTATGTTTCCTACCTTAAAAAGGTGGTCTCTGTGAGAGCCCGAATTGACAATTTAAAATTTAAAATTTAAAAATATAAAAAATAATTATAATAATTTGGTTGTAACTACGTCCCTCCTCGTGTATCAAATATCACTCATAAAACACTTCCAAGTACATAATAATGATTTACATGAAATTTTGCTCCGACGACCATTGATGATTGACCACCTACTTACGAAGCTATTACTTCCTTCCTCCCCATCTGAGCTGAACATGCCAATCCAAATAAAAATGTCTCACACTCCACTGGCGTCCCCTCCTGCCTCGATCTCTCCTCCCGACACATCCTCCTCTCCGCCGCTGGACTTGGGTTCCACCGACGCTCTCGCCCAGATCCGCGCCATCACTGACGTAGGCACGCTAAACTGCCTTCTACACGAGTGCATCGCCTTCCAGCGCTCTCTTGACCTCTCCTTAGAATCCCTTCTCTCGCGCCGCCCCGATCTAGACCGCCAGTTAACCTCCCTCCTCCGTTCCTCCCCTCCTTTACTCGATCTTGCAATCTCTGAGGCATCAAACCTTCTCACCTCAGCCGAATCGTCGGCTTCTCTCGCATCATCGCTCTCCTCCCATGTGCGCCACCTAGATCTTGCCAAGTCCCGAGTCGACTCCACGTTATCGACGGTCCTTTGACAAGTTCATTAAAGATTTAAAGGTTTGATGCTTCCCAATTTATACCTTTTACTGTTTTGCACACTGGTACCAGTGTTTTGGTACTGGCACTCTTAAAACTTTGTATGACTGGTTTTCATTTGTATGGAAATTGGTGTTTTATACCCACTGTTGTAAAAGAATGTTGTTAAAACATTTCTTTTATGTATTTTGCTATTGGGTAGTCTATTGGAAAATTATTGACACACAGAGTGGAGCTAAAGGTACAAAATAGCTTGTGTTTTGGTGTTCATTATTTATACTTTTGCACACAAATACCCCTTGTGACGTTGCTTTAACAGTTTTAATCTATGGAACTTGGTTTGTAATATGGAGAATGAAATGTCTGTTTTATGTTTGTTGCAGCCCACAGACTTGGATAAAGCACAGCTTGGTCTGGGCCACAGTTACAGCAGAGTAAAGGATCCGGAGGATGTTTCCATCTTGCCTTGTGATGGTGGAGCTGGCGTTCATGAATCGGATAAGGCCCCAACTCCTGTAAGTAAAACCTTCTATTACCATGGTTACCGAGATGTTTCATTCACGTTTAACCTTACTACTTTTGGTTATAGGAAGGATAATGGCAAGCAGTGGACGCGACATCGGCCTCCTGAAGTTTGAAGGTGTAATACGTACTGTTTTATTTATACCCCCGAGATGTGGGGGTTTAACAGAAGTATGATGTAATATGTACTGTTTTATTTATACCCCCGAGATGTGGGGGTTTAACAAAAGTATGATGTAATATGTTTTATTTATACCCCCGAGATGTGGGGGTTTAACAGAAGTATGATGTAATATGTTTTTGATATCCTCGGAATGTGGGGATTTAACAGAATATTCGGTGTAATTTGGTTTTTACTTTTCTCATTGCATTCGCTTTATCTTTTTCCGGGGTGTTTCTTTCGAGATATATCTCGGTAATTTGAATGTCTTTGTAAACAAGCCACATGTATGTGATATTCTGATTCCTTTTTTTTTCTTTTTTTTTGACAAAATGGTCAACATCGGGAGATAGGTACGTCGCGCAAACGTATGCGTTACCACAATTTAGTTATAATATATATATCAATAGGAGGAATCTAGTTACCACAATTTTGAGTTACCACAATTATTTTCAAATTTCAAATCGTCAATCCAAATCGTTCAATATGATCTCTACAATAAAATATGCTTCCATATCAAATTTTACATCTTTTGAATTTTTTCACTATTTATTAAGATGGGTACAAAATTTAATGGTCTGAATTGACTAGTTTTTGTAAAATACTTAATAAATAATAAAAAAATTCAAAAAAATGTTAAATTTAATCTGGAATCACATTTTGTTGTAGAGATTATGTTAAATAGTTTGAATTGACAATTTAAAATTTAAAATTTAAAAATTTAAAATTTAAAAATATAAAAAATAATTATAATAATTTGGTTGTAACTACGTCCCTCCTCGTGTATCAAATATCACTCATAAAACACTTCCAAGTACATAATAATGATTTACATGAAATTTTGCTCCGACGACCATTGATGATTGACCACCTACTAACGAAGCTATTACTTCCTTCATCCCCATCTGAGCTGAACACGCCAATCCAAATAAAAATGTCTCACACTCCACTGGCGTCCCCTCCTGCCTCGATCTCTCCTCCCGACACATCCTCCTCTCCGCCGCTGGACTTGGGTTCCGCCGACGCTCTCGCCCAGATCTGCGCCATCACCGACGTAGGCACGCTAAACCGCCTTCTACACGAGTGCATCGCTTTCCAGCGCTCTCTTGACCTCTCCTTAGAATCTCTTCTCTCGCGCCGTCCCGATCTAGACCGCCAGTTAACCTCCCTCCTCCGTTCCTCCCCTCCTTTACTCGATCTTGCAATCTCTGAGGCATCAAACCTTCTCACCTCAGCCGAATCGTCGGCTTCTCTCGCATCATCGCTCTCCTCCCATGTGCGCCACCTAGATCTTGCCCAGTCCCGAGTCGACTCCACGTTATCGACAGTCCTTGCCTCACTCGACCGGTCCCGCGCTCTAGAATCGGCCAGCGTGCTCTCGCATCAAATTCGCGTGATCTCGAATCTGCTGCACAGGCGGTTCACTCGTTCCTTCAGCCTGATTTGAATTATCCATCCGAGGAAGATGAACTCAGGCGTGACATGTTTGATCTGAAGCGTCGGTTGGAGTCTCTCATTAGACGGCATCTGACAACTGCCATTGACTCCCGGGACCACCCGGCAGTTCTGCGCCTCATCCGTCTCTTCCCACTGTTATCTCTTTCCAAGGAGGGGCTTCAGACCTATGTTTCCTACCTTAAAAAGGTGGTCTCTGTGAGAGCCCGAATTGACAATTTAAAATTTAAAATTTAAAAATATAAAAAATAATTATAATAATTTGGTTGTAACTACGTCCCTCCTCGTGTATCAAATATCACTCATAAAACACTTCCAAGTACATAATAATGATTTACATGAAATTTTGCTCCGACGACCATTGATGATTGACCACCTACTTACGAAGCTATTACTTCCTTCCTCCCCATCTGAGCTGAACATGCCAATCCAAATAAAAATGTCTCACACTCCACTGGCGTCCCCTCCTGCCTCGATCTCTCCTCCCGACACATCCTCCTCTCCGCCGCTGGACTTGGGTTCCACCGACGCTCTCGCCCAGATCCGCGCCATCACTGACGTAGGCACGCTAAACTGCCTTCTACACGAGTGCATCGCCTTCCAGCGCTCTCTTGACCTCTCCTTAGAATCCCTTCTCTCGCGCCGCCCCGATCTAGACCGCCAGTTAACCTCCCTCCTCCGTTCCTCCCCTCCTTTACTCGATCTTGCAATCTCTGAGGCATCAAACCTTCTCACCTCAGCCGAATCGTCGGCTTCTCTCGCATCATCGCTCTCCTCCCATGTGCGCCACCTAGATCTTGCCAAGTCCCGAGTCGACTCCACGTTATCGACGGTCCTTTGACAAGTTCATTAAAGATTTAAAGGTTTGATGCTTCCCAATTTATACCTTTTACTGTTTTGCACACTGGTACCAGTGTTTTGGTACTCGCACTCTTAAAACTTTGTATGACTGGTTTTCATTTCTATGGAAATTGGTGTTTTATACCCACTGTTGTAAAAGAATGTTGTTAAAACATTTCTTTTCTGTATTTTGCTATTGGGTAGTCTATTGGAAAATTATTGACACACAGAGTGGAGCTAAAGGTACAAAATAGCTTGTGTTTTGGTGTTCATTATTTATACTTTTGCACACAAATACCCCTTGTGACGTTGCTTTAACAGTTTTAATCTATGGAACTTGGTTTGTAATATGGAGAATGAAATGTCTGTTTTATGTTTGTTGCAGCCCACAGACTTGGATAAAGCACAGCTTGGTCTGGGCCACAGTTACAGCAGAGTAAAGGATCCGGAGGATGTTTCCATCTTGCCTTGTGATGGTGGAGCTGGCGTTCATGAATCGGATAAGGCCCCAACTCCTGTAAGTAAAACCTTCTATTACCATGGTTACCGAGATGTTTCATTCACGTTTAACCTTACTACTTTTGGTTATAGGAAGGATAATGGCAAGCAGTGGACGCGACATCGGCCTCCTGAAGTTTGAAGGTGTAATACGTACTGTTTTATTTATACCCCCGAGATGTGGGGGTTTAACAGAAGTATGATGTAATATGTACTGTTTTATTTATACCCCCGAGATGTGGGGGTTTAACAAAAGTATGATGTAATATGTTTTATTTATACCCCCGAGATGTGGGGGTTTAACAGAAGTATGATGTAATATGTTTTTGATATCCTCGGAATGTGGGGATTTAACAGAATATTCGGTGTAATTTGGTTTTTACTTTTCTCATTGCATTCGCTTTATCTTTTTCCGGGGTGTTTCTTTCGAGATATATCTCGGTAATTTGAATGTCTTTGTAAACAAGCCACATGTATGTGATATTCTGATTCCTTTTTTTTTCTTTTTTTTTGACAAAATGGTCAACATCGGGAGATAGGTACGTCGCGCAAACGTATGCGTTACCACAATTTAGTTATAATATATATATCAATAGGAGGAATCTAGTTACCACAATTTTGAGTTACCACAATTATTTTCAAATTTCAAATCGTCAATCCAAATCGTTCAATATGATCTCTACAATAAAATATGCTTCCATATCAAATTTTACATCTTTTGAATTTTTTCACTATTTATTAAGATGGGTACAAAATTTAATGGTCTGAATTGACTAGTTTTTGTAAAATACTTAATAAATAATAAAAAAATTCAAAAAAATGTTAAATTTAATCTGGAATCACATTTTGTTGTAGAGATTATGTTAAATAGTTTGAATTGACAATTTAAAATTTAAAATTTAAAAATTTAAAATTTAAAAATATAAAAAATAATTATAATAATTTGGTTGTAACTACGTCCCTCCTCGTGTATCAAATATCACTCATAAAACACTTCCAAGTACATAATAATGATTTACATGAAATTTTGCTCCGACGACCATTGATGATTGACCACCTACTAACGAAGCTATTACTTCCTTCATCCCCATCTGAGCTGAACACGCCAATCCAAATAAAAATGTCTCACACTCCACTGGCGTCCCCTCCTGCCTCGATCTCTCCTCCCGACACATCCTCCTCTCCGCCGCTGGACTTGGGTTCCGCCGACGCTCTCGCCCAGATCTGCGCCATCACCGACGTAGGCACGCTAAACCGCCTTCTACACGAGTGCATCGCTTTCCAGCGCTCTCTTGACCTCTCCTTAGAATCTCTTCTCTCGCGCCGTCCCGATCTAGACCGCCAGTTAACCTCCCTCCTCCGTTCCTCCCCTCCTTTACTCGATCTTGCAATCTCTGAGGCATCAAACCTTCTCACCTCAGCCGAATCGTCGGCTTCTCTCGCATCATCGCTCTCCTCCCATGTGCGCCACCTAGATCTTGCCCAGTCCCGAGTCGACTCCACGTTATCGACAGTCCTTGCCTCACTCGACCGGTCCCGCGCTCTAGAATCGGCCAGCGTGCTCTCGCATCAGATTCGCGTGATCTCGAATCTGCTGCACGGCGGTTCACTCGTTCCTTCAGATCGATTTGAATTATCCATCCGAGGAAGATGAACTCAGGCGTGACATGTTTGATCTGAAGCGTCGGTTGGAGTCTCTCATTAGACGGCATCTGACAACTGCCATTGACTCCCGGGACCACCCGGCAGTTCTGCGCCTCATCCGTCTCTTCCCACTGTTATCTCTTTCCAAGGAGGGGCTTCAGACCTATGTTTCCTACCTTAAAAAGGTGGTCTCTGTGAGAGCCCGAATTGACAATTTAAAATTTAAAATTTAAAAATATAAAAAATAATTATAATAATTTGGTTGTAACTACGTCCCTCCTCGTGTATCAAATATCACTCATAAAACACTTCCAAGTACATAATAATGATTTACATGAAATTTTGCTCCGACGACCATTGATGATTGACCACCTACTTACGAAGCTATTACTTCCTTCCTCCCCATCTGAGCTGAACATGCCAATCCAAATAAAAATGTCTCACACTCCACTGGCGTCCCCTCCTGCCTCGATCTCTCCTCCCGACACATCCTCCTCTCCGCCGCTGGACTTGGGTTCCACCGACGCTCTCGCCCAGATCCGCGCCATCACTGACGTAGGCACGCTAAACTGCCTTCTACACGAGTGCATCGCCTTCCAGCGCTCTCTTGACCTCTCCTTAGAATCCCTTCTCTCGCGCCGCCCCGATCTAGACCGCCAGTTAACCTCCCTCCTCCGTTCCTCCCCTCCTTTACTCGATCTTGCAATCTCTGAGGCATCAAACCTTCTCACCTCAGCCGAATCGTCGGCTTCTCTCGCATCATCGCTCTCCTCCCATGTGCGCCACCTAGATCTTGCCAAGTCCCGAGTCGACTCCACGTTATCGACGGTCCTTTGACAAGTTCATTAAAGATTTAAAGGTTTGATGCTTCCCAATTTATACCTTTTACTGTTTTGCACACTGGTACCAGTGTTTTGGTACTGGCACTCTTAAAACTTTGTATGACTGGTTTTCATTTGTATGGAAATTGGTGTTTTATACCCACTGTTGTAAAAGAATGTTGTTAAAACATTTCTTTTATGTATTTTGCTATTGGGTAGTCTATTGGAAAATTATTGACACACAGAGTGGAGCTAAAGGTACAAAATAGCTTGTGTTTTGGTGTTCATTATTTATACTTTTGCACACAAATACCCCTTGTGACGTTGCTTTAACAGTTTTAATCTATGGAACTTGGTTTGTAATATGGAGAATGAAATGTCTGTTTTATGTTTGTTGCAGCCCACAGACTTGGATAAAGCACAGCTTGGTCTGGGCCACAGTTACAGCAGAGTAAAGGATCCGGAGGATGTTTCCATCTTGCCTTGTGATGGTGGAGCTGGCGTTCATGAATCGGATAAGGCCCCAACTCCTGTAAGTAAAACCTTCTATTACCATGGTTACCGAGATGTTTCATTCACGTTTAACCTTACTACTTTTGGTTATAGGAAGGATAATGGCAAGCAGTGGACGCGACATCGGCCTCCTGAAGTTTGAAGGTGTAATACGTACTGTTTTATTTATACCCCCGAGATGTGGGGGTTTAACAGAAGTATGATGTAATATGTACTGTTTTATTTATACCCCCGAGATGTGGGGGTTTAACAAAAGTATGATGTAATATGTTTTATTTATACCCCCGAGATGTGGGGGTTTAACAGAAGTATGATGTAATATGTTTTTGATATCCTCGGAATGTGGGGATTTAACAGAATATTCGGTGTAATTTGGTTTTTACTTTTCTCATTGCATTCGCTTTATCTTTTTCCGGGGTGTTTCTTTCGAGATATATCTCGGTAATTTGAATGTCTTTGTAAACAAGCCACATGTATGTGATATTCTGATTCCTTTTTTTTTCTTTTTTTTTGACAAAATGGTCAACATCGGGAGATAGGTACGTCGCGCAAACGTATGCGTTACCACAATTTAGTTATAATATATATATCAATAGGAGGAATCTAGTTACCACAATTTTGAGTTACCACAATTATTTTCAAATTTCAAATCGTCAATCCAAATCGTTCAATATGATCTCTACAATAAAATATGCTTCCATATCAAATTTTACATCTTTTGAATTTTTTCACTATTTATTAAGATGGGTACAAAATTTAATGGTCTGAATTGACTAGTTTTTGTAAAATACTTAATAAATAATAAAAAAATTCAAAAAAATGTTAAATTTAATCTGGAATCACATTTTGTTGTAGAGATTATGTTAAATAGTTTGAATTGACAATTTAAAATTTAAAATTTAAAAATTTAAAATTTAAAAATATAAAAAATAATTATAATAATTTGGTTGTAACTACGTCCCTCCTCGTGTATCAAATATCACTCATAAAACACTTCCAAGTACATAATAATGATTTACATGAAATTTTGCTCCGACGACCATTGATGATTGACCACCTACTAACGAAGCTATTACTTCCTTCATCCCCATCTGAGCTGAACACGCCAATCCAAATAAAAATGTCTCACACTCCACTGGCGTCCCCTCCTGCCTCGATCTCTCCTCCCGACACATCCTCCTCTCCGCCGCTGGACTTGGGTTCCGCCGACGCTCTCGCCCAGATCTGCGCCATCACCGACGTAGGCACGCTAAACCGCCTTCTACACGAGTGCATCGCTTTCCAGCGCTCTCTTGACCTCTCCTTAGAATCTCTTCTCTCGCGCCGTCCCGATCTAGACCGCCAGTTAACCTCCCTCCTCCGTTCCTCCCCTCCTTTACTCGATCTTGCAATCTCTGAGGCATCAAACCTTCTCACCTCAGCCGAATCGTCGGCTTCTCTCGCATCATCGCTCTCCTCCCATGTGCGCCACCTAGATCTTGCCCAGTCCCGAGTCGACTCCACGTTATCGACAGTCCTTGCCTCACTCGACCGGTCCCGCGCTCTAGAATCGGCCAGCGTGCTCTCGCATCAGATTCGCGTGATCTCGAATCTGCTGCACGGCGGTTCACTCGTTCCTTCAGATCGATTTGAATTATCCATCCGAGGAAGATGAACTCAGGCGTGACATGTTTGATCTGAAGCGTCGGTTGGAGTCTCTCATTAGACGGCATCTGACAACTGCCATTGACTCCCGGGACCACCCGGCAGTTCTGCGCCTCATCCGTCTCTTCCCACTGTTATCTCTTTCCAAGGAGGGGCTTCAGACCTATGTTTCCTACCTTAAAAAGGTGGTCTCTGTGAGAGCCCGAATTGACAATTTAAAATTTAAAATTTAAAAATATAAAAAATAATTATAATAATTTGGTTGTAACTACGTCCCTCCTCGTGTATCAAATATCACTCATAAAACACTTCCAAGTACATAATAATGATTTACATGAAATTTTGCTCCGACGACCATTGATGATTGACCACCTACTTACGAAGCTATTACTTCCTTCCTCCCCATCTGAGCTGAACATGCCAATCCAAATAAAAATGTCTCACACTCCACTGGCGTCCCCTCCTGCCTCGATCTCTCCTCCCGACACATCCTCCTCTCCGCCGCTGGACTTGGGTTCCACCGACGCTCTCGCCCAGATCCGCGCCATCACTGACGTAGGCACGCTAAACTGCCTTCTACACGAGTGCATCGCCTTCCAGCGCTCTCTTGACCTCTCCTTAGAATCCCTTCTCTCGCGCCGCCCCGATCTAGACCGCCAGTTAACCTCCCTCCTCCGTTCCTCCCCTCCTTTACTCGATCTTGCAATCTCTGAGGCATCAAACCTTCTCACCTCAGCCGAATCGTCGGCTTCTCTCGCATCATCGCTCTCCTCCCATGTGCGCCACCTAGATCTTGCCAAGTCCCGAGTCGACTCCACGTTATCGACGGTCCTTTGACAAGTTCATTAAAGATTTAAAGGTTTGATGCTTCCCAATTTATACCTTTTACTGTTTTGCACACTGGTACCAGTGTTTTGGTACTGGCACTCTTAAAACTTTGTATGACTGGTTTTCATTTGTATGGAAATTGGTGTTTTATACCCACTGTTGTAAAAGAATGTTGTTAAAACATTTCTTTTATGTATTTTGCTATTGGGTAGTCTATTGGAAAATTATTGACACACAGAGTGGAGCTAAAGGTACAAAATAGCTTGTGTTTTGGTGTTCATTATTTATACTTTTGCACACAAATACCCCTTGTGACGTTGCTTTAACAGTTTTAATCTATGGAACTTGGTTTGTAATATGGAGAATGAAATGTCTGTTTTATGTTTGTTGCAGCCCACAGACTTGGATAAAGCACAGCTTGGTCTGGGCCACAGTTACAGCAGAGTAAAGGATCCGGAGGATGTTTCCATCTTGCCTTGTGATGGTGGAGCTGGCGTTCATGAATCGGATAAGGCCCCAACTCCTGTAAGTAAAACCTTCTATTACCATGGTTACCGAGATGTTTCATTCACGTTTAACCTTACTACTTTTGGTTATAGGAAGGATAATGGCAAGCAGTGGACGCGACATCGGCCTCCTGAAGTTTGAAGGTGTAATACGTACTGTTTTATTTATACCCCCGAGATGTGGGGGTTTAACAGAAGTATGATGTAATATGTACTGTTTTATTTATACCCCCGAGATGTGGGGGTTTAACAAAAGTATGATGTAATATGTTTTATTTATACCCCCGAGATGTGGGGGTTTAACAGAAGTATGATGTAATATGTTTTTGATATCCTCGGAATGTGGGGATTTAACAGAATATTCGGTGTAATTTGGTTTTTACTTTTCTCATTGCATTCGCTTTATCTTTTTCCGGGGTGTTTCTTTCGAGATATATCTCGGTAATTTGAATGTCTTTGTAAACAAGCCACATGTATGTGATATTCTGATTCCTTTTTTTTTCTTTTTTTTTGACAAAATGGTCAACATCGGGAGATAGGTACGTCGCGCAAACGTATGCGTTACCACAATTTAGTTATAATATATATATCAATAGGAGGAATCTAGTTACCACAATTTTGAGTTACCACAATTATTTTCAAATTTCAAATCGTCAATCCAAATCGTTCAATATGATCTCTACAATAAAATATGCTTCCATATCAAATTTTACATCTTTTGAATTTTTTCACTATTTATTAAGATGGGTACAAAATTTAATGGTCTGAATTGACTAGTTTTTGTAAAATACTTAATAAATAATAAAAAAATTCAAAAAAATGTTAAATTTAATCTGGAATCACATTTTGTTGTAGAGATTATGTTAAATAGTTTGAATTGACAATTTAAAATTTAAAATTTAAAAATTTAAAATTTAAAAATATAAAAAATAATTATAATAATTTGGTTGTAACTACGTCCCTCCTCGTGTATCAAATATCACTCATAAAACACTTCCAAGTACATAATAATGATTTACATGAAATTTTGCTCCGACGACCATTGATGATTGACCACCTACTAACGAAGCTATTACTTCCTTCATCCCCATCTGAGCTGAACACGCCAATCCAAATAAAAATGTCTCACACTCCACTGGCGTCCCCTCCTGCCTCGATCTCTCCTCCCGACACATCCTCCTCTCCGCCGCTGGACTTGGGTTCCGCCGACGCTCTCGCCCAGATCTGCTCCATCACCGACGTAGGCACGCTAAACCGCCTTCTACACCAGTGCATCGCTTTCCAGCGCTCTCTTGACCTCTCCTTAGAATCTCTTCTCTCGCGTCGTCCCGATCTAGACCGCCAGTTAACCTCCCTCCTCCGTTCCTCCCCTCCTTTACTCGATCTTGCAATCTCTGAGGCATCAAACCTTCTCACCTCAGCCGAATCGTCGGCTTCTCTCGCATCATCGCTCTCCTCCCATGTGCGCCACCTAGATCTTGCCCAGTCCCGAGTCGACTCCACGTTATCGACAGTCCTTGCCTCACTCGACCGGTCCCGCGCTCTAGAATCGGCCAGCGTGCTCTCGCATCAGATTCGCGTGATCTCGAATCTGCTGCACGGCGGTTCACTCGTTCCTTCAGATCGATTTGAATTATCCATCCGAGGAAGATGAACTCAGGCGTGACATGTTTGATCTGAAGCGTCGGTTGGAGTCTCTCATTAGACGGCATCTGACAACTGCCATTGACTCCCGGGACCACCCGGCAGTTCTGCGCCTCATCCGTCTCTTCCCACTGTTATCTCTTTCCAAGGAGGGGCTTCAGACCTATGTTTCCTACCTTAAAAAGGTGGTCTCTGTGAGAGCCCGACTTGACTTTGAGCATTTGTGCGAACTTGCAGACTCATCTGAGCAACCTGACTTTGTGGGTTGCCTCACTGCCCTGTTTAAAGACATTGTTCTTGCAATACCTGATGCATGTTTTCTATTTCAGACTGTTTGCAATGAATTGCAGCAGAAGCTATCCCTGCAGTAATTGAATGCACTACGAGAAATTGTAGCAGCTGATAATCGATTCTTTATTGAGTCAAATTCGGTCCTATGTCATGTTGGAATCGTCCGATCAGTACCGATATTTATGTGTTTGTGATTCGTATGAATCTTAAAGACAGCTTTTATTGGACATCGAATGGAATTTAGTCTGATGTTCATCGGACTGTCTCGATATTTTTAGTTTGCATCCTTTTGAGATAACGAAATATTTGAGTTTAGATCCGGACCGTCTGATCAGAATCTATACAAATCTGTCTTGAGTTGGAATTCATGAGATTTTCTTAATATTCGTGCTGAACCATATTGGATTGTCCGGATCCAACCTCAAAATTTCTGTTAATGATATGAATTCCTATTTTTTTGGGCTCTCTTCGTTTGTTTTGTATCTATTCTTGCAGTTTTATTTCTTGGTTCATAGGCCGAATTATGTTTCCAAAATGACTTGAATTGGCATTAAATCTGGATAAGACAAACTTATGTTTATGGATCGAACAAGTACAAGGACCTTATGTTGCCGGAAAAAACGTGCCGTGTCATACAGCGTGATTAATACGTCGTGATTTTAGTCTCGTACTGTGTCGTGTTGTATCAAGTTAACTTTTCACGTGTCATGTCGTGCCGTGACCAAAAATATTAAGAAATGGTCACGACACGTGAATGGTCATGTCATGTGAGTCACGTCGTGCTCAAACGTGATTCGCATGCCTATTTGCATAATTTAAATTAGTTTATTCAATATTCACTATTTGATTAAGATTTAACCGTCTTAATTACACGTGATTAGCGTAATCACGTGCCGTGTCGTGTCAAATTTTCTAAAAATTGTCACGGCACGGAACACACGAGTCACGACACGTAACCGACACGCGTGTAGTGCAGTAACCGTGCCGTTCCGTGACGGAACCTACTCCACTATGTTATTTTTCTCTCTAGATGCATGAGAAATACATTTGTTAGATTGGAGATGTGTATCTTCTAGGAAATAGAAGAAGTCCATTTTAGTCATGACACAAAATACACACGTTTGTAGGAATTTTCAGAAATAACCAATCTGTTGAATTATTCAACGGAAATCCAGTCCAAATTCGCTAAATAATTCAGCAGAAATGGAAGAGAACTTTCTGCTGAATAATCTGGCGGATTTTTTATCCTCTTGAATTATTCTGTGAAAATAGATTTTTTTTTATTTTTTATTTTAATTAAATAGAAGATGTTTCGATTTTTTATTTTTTCTATTGAAATATTAGAATATTTTTATATTTCTTGAAAAATAGATGGATACTATAGAATTGAATTTATTAGAAAGACTGCGACAAATAACCTGGCTCAACATTTGTCAGATTTTTTGCGGCGGAAAAAAAGGTTAAATATTTCTTGTGTGTTATTGGAAAAAATAAATAAAATTTTTTTGAATCTGAATTATTGATTCCGGTTCAAAAATCCCTTTTGGATAAATTAAAAGATTATCACGGTCTTTTTAGTAAATTCAAATTTTAAGGTACGCCACTTATTTCCTTAGAAGATATCTTTATATTATTGATATTTTAATATTTTTCTAAAATCACTTTCTAATAGATGAAATACCTTATAATTTGAACTAGAAGGATCACAATATTTTATTTATTTATGCAAAAGTGATTTTTTAACCGAGATCAATAACACATATCTTAAATATTTTTTTCCAGTAACACACCAAGACATATTTTAATTTTTTGTACAACCACAAAAAATCTTGCCTGAAAAATATTGATTCAGGTTATTTGTCGCAGTCTTAATAGTAAATTTCAATTCTATAGTACTTCATCTATTATTCAAGAAATATAAAATATTTTTAATATTTCAATAGACAAAAAAAATCAGAACATTCTCTATTTAATGAAAATTAAAAACCAGAAAATCTTATATTCGCTGAATAATTTAACGAAAATAAGAAATCCATTTCCGCTGAATTATTCAGCGGATTTGGTCTGAATTTCTATTGAATAATTCAGCAAATTGGTTATTTGTAGAAATATTCACAAAACGTGTGTATTTTATGAATTTTTTTTTTATATTAATAAAAATTTCGGCCTCTACCCGTGTTTAAATTTATTTGCTAAAAAATGAAGCATATATATCAATATCACTCATAAAACACTTCCAAGTACATAATAATGATTTACATGAAATTTTTCTCCGATGACCATTCATGAATTGATTCACCGTTGATTCACCAGCTACTAGTGTATTGATTAAACCCGTCCGGTCCAACCCGTGACCCGAATTCGGACCGGCCCGAGCTCGTGCCTAAACTCGGACCGGACCGTCCAAACGGGTTGGCCGGGTTAACCAAGGCACATATTCCTTTTTTGGGCCCAACCCGGCCAGACCCGACCCGTTTGAACCCGGACCGGACTGCCCGAACCCCCCGAACCAGCCGAACCATGCACCAGCCACCACGCATGAACATGGTCCAATGAACCGCGCAATAGGCAAAAAAAATTTTGCAGCAACCAAGATTCGAACCTTGACCTATTGGTTAAGCAACATATCACTCACCACTACACCATCTCACATTTGTTGTATAAACTACTAACTTTTATATTTAAGTAATACTTGAGTTGATTTTTAATATTTAATTTATATAATACAAGTGTTAACATAATTCAAATAAATATATCCGGATTTAACATAATTCGAATTTCAATCTCACATTTCGGCTACCATACGTCAATATTTAATATAAATTTAATTTCACATAATTCGGCTACTATATTAGTATATATTCGAATTACAACATTTCTATCAATATTTAATTTCACATAATTCGAATAATTCGGTTTTAAAATAAATATTGACGTATAGTAGCCGAATTAAATTAAATATTGACGTATAGTAGCCAAATTAAATATTAACATAATTTGGTTTTAAAATAAAATATATATAGTAGCCGTATCATATCCAGGATTTTTGAAAATTGACATATCACCGTATCGTATCGTATCCGATACAATACCCGTACCCGTGTTTATGCTAAATATGAATTAACATATATACATATTATTTGATATCTTAATTAAAATTAACATATTCATATGTTAATTGATATGTTAATTCTATAAACTTTAATTTGAATTAACATATGTATCTTCTATAAATTTTAATTTTAATTTTATACTATATTCCTGTCCATCTGATCATGATCATGCGGTCTATATATTTTGCTTTAGAAAGATAACCCAATTGCATCATTTTTCACTCAGAAACAAAAAGCTAGAGCTTTAGTTACTTTTTTTTTTAAATGTTGTGCCTCTGATCAGAAAAATGGATAATTTTTTGTTTTGTGATTATTTTGTGATTATCTTTTGATTAATTTGTTATTAATATGTGATTTGTGTGATCTAATTGGCTTCATGAAGATATATATTTATAAGATTTATGTAATTTTCTATTAATTGTTATTTAGATATAACACAATTAAAGCACTGATAGGGAAAATAAATTCCATTTTTTTTTATAAAATTATTCATATTTTTCAAAATATAAAAGAAATATTAATTGCAGTTTCTAATTTTTCATGAAGAAAATATATATGTCGCTTCCATTATGATATTGATCATAAATATGCTAATTAATTATTGTTTACTAGCAAAATATTGTTTTAAAAACATAATGCAAGAACATATCTTATAGCCTTTTCTCTTTTGTTAATGTCTAGGATGAATTGTCAAACAATTTATTTTTTTAACTATTATCATAATATAGGATTTTTTATGTTCCTCTTTCTTATATCTTTGTTTAATAAAAAAATCATGAAAAGACAATAAATTTTCCATTGTATACACCGTTAATTAAGCACCATTCCATATAATTAATGTATTATAAAATTGAATCCTCAATAAAAGATAACAGTGTTTGATATGCAGTTTACATCAAATACACATCTAATATGAAAACTTATGAAACACTAAATTAATTAATCTCAAAAAGAAAATTTTACTCATAAATATTATAGACTTCGTAACTTTTCCAAACCCATTACAATATCACCTTTTTTTTCATAATTAATTAATTAAGCAACTTAATTACTTAATTAAAAAAACCCTTACAACCAGAACCAAACATTAATTGACGACGCATATATAAAAATCAAAATTATTAAATTTGATCATTACTTGAAACCATCATCCACAACATAACAGCTCTCTCTTCTTTCAATAATTTTAGTATTTAGTGATTGTTGTTTAGTATTTAAATTAACTTTTGTTTTTAAATCTATTGTTTTAAAATAATTTGGCTTTAAAAATAAAAAATAATTCGGTTTTAGAATAATTCGGTTTTGTTATAACAAAAATTATTGAATTCAAATAAAAAAAACAGAAATGAAAACCAGAAACAAAACAGCAAAAAAAAAACAGCCCAGCTCGGATAGGACTGTGGAACCGACTCGGACTGGACCGTCCCAACCCGCCGAGTTTAGATCGGATTTGAATTGGCTGAACGAAACCCAATCCTCCAGACCCGACCCGAGCTAACCCGTGCCCGGGTCAACCCGTGGATCGGACGGATTTGAACCGGACCGGACCGGACCAACCCGACCCGGATAGGCCTGCTAATTGGTCTGGTTTGTCCATGGGCAACCGGGCTGGACAAATATTGGACAAAGTCTGAACGGACTGTAATATAAATGGGCTTAATATCCGGTTCGGATTCAATTGAAAATAAAAAGTACGGACCGGTCACGGACTGAACATGAACAGTAACCGAACAAAACTTTAATTCATAACCAATGAGCAGCCCGGTTGAGAGCCCGGTTGAGCAATGAATTCGGTCTCTCACATTCTCTCCTCTCAGACTTAGTCACTTTGACTCACTTAGCAAACCGATCTATCCATGGCGCCGCCTCTTCTCCATCGCACCGCATGTCACGCTTCTGGGTTACTAACCTAGAGGCACGCCTTCTTCGCTCGTTTCCTCTTCCACCGCTTCTTCTACCAGGTTGGTTACACTCAATTTCCCTCAATCAGTTCTCTTCTCTTCTCTTCTCCTCTCTCTTTTCCCCCGTTTTCTGTGAACAATTGGTGTCGAGTCCCTCCACAGTAACAGCGTACTGACTACTGCAAATTAATTTTTCACTACTTGAATTTCACAACTTGATTTCCTTAAATTCAAGTAGCCAGTGCAATTTTTACTGCGTACTGACTACTGCAACCCCCAATTTTAGAATATTGGGCACCAATTAGGCCAATTGGGAGTTTGCTCCTCCACAACTGTGCAATTCAATAACTTTGATTTCATGAATCCTCAATTGTGCAATGTTAAACAGAGAATCTCAGCTTGCCAACAAACTCTAATCATTAGCTTTAATTTCTTATAAATCCTCGGTAGTCGAGAACTTTTTTATTCCAACCTTAGATCGAGTAGATTATTGGTTTTACAAAGTTGTTAATTATCTGTTCATGATGTTTATTTTTTCATGCTTCAAGATGTTTTTTGTTTTTTTTACTTTTGGCTCCTCTTAAGTAATTATTTTTTCATATTTCTCTTACAGGCTACCACCAGATCGAACCATCCAAGCTCGGTACCAGCTACAGATTATATTTTCAATTGTCAAACTGTTACTGTATTTTTTTTCTGATCAACAGTGTCTCTTGTAATTTACATGTATGCCCTTGGGATTTCTCTAAATTTTGTATTTACCAAGCACAGATTAAGAATGAGCATACTGCAACTGTATGTCATAAAGTTGAATTCTTTTGTAAATATTTGTCCTGAATTGAATTTTAAGCCTCAATTTTTCAATTGTCAAACTGGTACGGGTTCTGTATTTTTCACTATCAACCCTGTCTTTTTTCATTATATTCTTGTTCCTTGTAATAGTTACATATATGCTCTTGGACTTCTCTAAATTTTATATTTACCAAGCATACTGCAACTGTATGTTATTGCATTCAATTTTGGTTTGTAGCTAGTGGAGAAATTAGCGAATGGGATAGAAGCAGGAACAAGGGACCAACACTTTGTCACTTTGAATCTTTGATGCTTTGGTTTGTTTCTCATAAACCCTTCTTTTTATCAATAATTATGATCACATTTCAACCCTTATTTTTGTCAATAATATACTACTCACATTTCAACCCTTTGGTTAGATCACCTTAATTCTGAGATCTGATATCTAGGGGCATAACAGTAATTCTTTGTTTTTCGGTGCTGGTGCAAGTATGGTAGATATAACATACATATATAGACATCCCATAATTGATAGATATAGTTTAATGTAATGTATTAACCTTGAAAAAAGCAAGTGATTTTCAAAATTCTTTTAGATATAGTGAGTAGTATATTTACTGTATTAACCTTGAGATTATCTCCTTCAATTAGGTTTTTTTATAGTGAGTAGTATATTTACTATATTTTACTTTTATATTCAGTTAGGTTTTTTATATACTGTATTCACTTTCTCATTTCCTTCGCTGCTGGTTTTGTAGAATATATGACATTGGTACCTATTAATGAAATTAATCGACTATGTAATATATTCTACCACTGGTACCTTAGGTTAGGCCTTTACTTTATAATTTGTGGTTTAGATTCCTTGTTAGTATACTCCAAGATGTGTGTTAGTAGACTCCAACATATGCAATCCAGCTTATGAATGTGATATAGATAAAATTTGAAATCTGAAATCTGATGTACATGTTTAATTTATTAAATACTTGTATAGGTAATGTCACAATTCCTGATCAATTTTATTTGCATCTTTAGCTTACCAATTTTTTTTTTTTCTGAAATAGGACCTAAGACAATACAGTTGTTATATTTTCTTGCTGGTTATAATGTACAATTTTTTTTACTATTGTACAAATTCAGGTTTGTGGCATCAGATTTGGCAACAGATGTGGCAACAGATGTGGCATTAGATTTGGCTGGAAAGAGACTCCATGAGATGAATTTTCACAACATATTTCCATGGTCACCCGGACCGTTTTCAATTGCCTACCAGCTACTAAGTACTAACCAAGCTATTACTTGCTCCCCATTTGAGACTTTGAGCTGAAGACGCCAATCCAAATAAAAATGTCTCTCAGTCCACTGGCATCCCCTCCTGCCCCGATCTCTCCTCCCGACACATCCTCTCCGCCGCTGGACTTGGGTTCCGCCGACGCTCTCGCCCAGATCCGCGCCATCACCGACGTAGGCACGCTAAACCGCCTTCTACACGAGTGCATCGCCTTCCAGCGCTCTCTTGACCTCTCCTTAGAATCCCTTCTCTCGCGCCGCCCCGATCTAGACCTCCAGTTAACCTCCCTCCTCCGTTCCTCCCCTCCTCTACTCGATCTTGCAATCTCTGAGGCATCAAACCTTCTCACCTCAGCCGAATCGTCGGCTTCTCTCGCATCATCGCTCTCCTCCCATGTGCGCCACCTAGATCTTGCCCAGTCCCGAGTCGACTCCACGTTATCTACGGTCCTTGCCTCACTCGACCGGTCCCGCGCTCTAGAATCGGCCCAGCGTGCTCTCGCATCAGATTCGCCTGATCTCGAATCTGCTGCACAGGCGGTTCACTCGTTCCTTCAGATCGTTTTGAATTATCCATCTGAGGAAGATGAACTCAGGCGTGACATGTTTGATCTGAAGCGTCGGTTGGAGTCTCTCATTAGACGGCATCTGACAACTGCCATTGACTCCCGGGACCACCCGTCAGTTCTGCGCCTCATCCGTCTCTTCCCACTGTTATCTCTTTCCAAGGAGGGGCTTCAGACCTATGTTTCCTACCTTAAAAAGGTGGTCTCTGTGAGAGCCCGACTTGACTTTGAGCATTTGTGCGAACTTGCAGACTCATCTGAGCAACCTGACTTTGTGGGTTGCCTCACTGCCCTGTTTAAAGACATTGTTCTTGCAATAGAGCAGAATGATGGTGTTTTAAGAGAGCTGTCGGGTGAGGAGGGGGTTGCATTTGCTGTCTGTGAGCTCCAAGAAGAGTGTGACTTGCGTGGAACTCAAATTCTGAAGAAGTACACTGATTACCGCAAGCTTACTAGACTTGCAGCTGATATTAACTCGTATAGTAAAAACAACCTCCTCTCTGTGACAACTGTCATGGCAACTGGTGTGCAGCAATCAGGTCCTGACCCAAGAGAACTCGAGACCTATTTGGAGGAAATCTTGGCCTTGACACAGCTTGGCGAGGATTACGCTGAGTTTATGGTTTCAAAACTTAGGGGGCTGGGAAACTCCGGTTCAGATGCCGGATCCAAAGGGATAAAGGCGGTTAAATTTGGTAACTTCAGCAAGATGGTGCAGGATTTGACAGGGTTTTATGTGATTTTTGAGGAGTTCTTTATGGTGGAGAATGTGAGGAAGGCAATAAGTATAGATGAGATTGTGCCCGATGCGCTTACCACCTCCATGGTTGATGATGTGTTCTTTGTGTTGCAGAGCTGTAGCAGGTATAGGCAGATATAACTTTTATTTTTGGTCTTGTTTGCCATTACGTGAACAGTTCCTTAGATTTCTGTAATGATTAAAGATAAAAAACCCCAAACACGAAAGAAAGGTATTAAAATTTAAAGAATAACCAGCAAGCACCTGTATTTCATAACAGTCATCAGTTGGAAAATGAGACCCGGGAAGTACACGCACTTCATCTATTAAGCAGAAGTCTTTTAAGCAATTGGTTGATTAACACCAAAACTGCAGCAGATCTCTCCCTGAATTCTGTATGATAGAAGTTTCCCCAGTTATTTTTATCTGCATTACTTGTTGAAGCACATAGACATTTGAGCGCATGTATTAAGAGTAAATCATTGTAAAGCTGTCTCTGTCCCATTAGCTGAAGCTTTGGAGAAGCTAGTTATCAAACAGGAACCACTAAGAAATGACAACATTCCACTGCAGGAGGGCGATATCAACTGGGAGCATAAACTCGGTACTGGCTGTGCTGGGTGGGGCTACCAGCCTTCTGGGCAATGAGTACCAGGATGCGTTACAACAGCGGATGCGGGAGCCCAATCTTGGTTCCAAGCTTTTCCTGGGTGGTACTGTTGTGCAAAAAACTGGGACTGAGATTGCCACTGCTCTTAACAACATAGATGTCAGCTCGGAGTATGTTCTCAAACTCCGCCATGAGATTGAAGATACTTGCACAGAGGTAAAATACATATTTATTTCTGGTTTTATTCTTTGAAATTAGTGCATTTCTACATATTAGTTCCACATTCATTTTTTTTTTTTTTTTTCAAATGTCAATGTTTTTTGGTTGGGTACAAGGATTGAAGTTCCCGCAACTACCGGCAGCTGCTACTAGGCTGGTATTTACTATGAACGAGTGCTAGAACTGATTAGTACTTTGCATAACTCCTATTATCTGTTGGGTCAAGTTGCTTGATACTGATTATTTTAGGACGTTTCTGACTAGCTCATTACCAATATCCATCTGAAATCTTGATCAGTACCTTTTGTACACTTGCTGATTCTTCATGCATTTTCATGAGAGTTATGCATGAGAGTTTGGCAACTGATTAAAAGAATACATCTGAAGCTGGTTCATTGTCAATCAGGTCCTTATACTGGTATGTCTTTGCCATAAATTTGGAAAGTCAATAAGGCTATAAATTGATCTGGGGGGATATATTGGTACATTTTTTTTTTGGATGTTCTCGTCTTCAGCACTAGTAACTTGAAAGTTTGGCAACTGCTAGAAGCACCGAGTTTCAAAATGAATCTTCCTCTTCTCTTTTGTGCAGAACCTTCTTTTCTTCAATCAAGTCCTTGTGTTAGTTAATTTAAACTGGTGTTGACATTCCAAGTGGTTGCTAAACTGCTGAGGTCTTTGTAGTATAAGATAAAGTTAATGAGAATATATTAAGTAAATAATAAACAACTGTCAGGCCTTTTTATAGTGTGATTCCAGCCACAAATCCCATCTTCCATTTCAACATTGCTAAACTGAGTCTGATAGGAGGGCTTAATTAAACTCATCCGATATACCTCAGTATATGGTTTAACAAAGAAGCTGTTCAATGGCCACTTTGGATAGCACCAGAGTTCATGGGCCATATCAGTGCTTCTAATGTCACTATACTTATTGTGTGAGTTTCATATGGCATGCACCAAAGCGTCTGATTGCAACTTAACATTATAGTTAGGCACTCATCATCTCTTAATTTTGTTTTCAATGCAACCAGGCTTTCCCTGCAATGGGTGACAGAGAGAAGGTGAAGTCATGCCTGTCTGAATTAGGCGATATAAGCAGCACCTTCAAACGGCTCCTCAATTCTGGCCTGGAGCAACTCCTTTCATCTATTGCCCCGCGCATCCGTCCAGTTCTGGACACAGTTGCAACAGTCAGCTATGAGCTAACGGATGCAGAATATGCAGAGAATGAGGTGAATGACCCCTGGGCCCAGAATCTCCTCCATACAATCGACTCCACTCTATCATGGCTCCAGCCTTACATGACCACCTCTAACTACGACTCACTCATACACCTTGTGATCGATTTTGTGGTGAAGAGATTAGAGGTAATTATGATGCAGAAACGGTTCAGTCAGTTGGGTGGGTTGCAGTTGGACAAGGAGGTGCGGGGCTTAATTAACCATTTCTCCGAGATGTCGCAACGGCCGGTGCGGGACAAGTTCTCGCGGCTGTCTCAGGTCGCCACAATTTTGAATTTTGAGAAGGTGTCTGAGATTATGGATTTCTGGGGGGATAATGCGGGTCACCTCACATGGCTGCTCACACCTGCAGAGGTCCGGCGTGTTCTTGGCCTCAGGGTTGACTTTCGGCCTGAGGCAATTGCTGCTCTTCGGCTCTAGATTCATTTCATTATTTTATGTCTTTTTTCATATTTTTTTTTACCATTTTTTTGTGTTACCCTCTTTCTATTAATTTAAAACGTCATTCTTGTTGAAAGAGGAAATATTGGTTGAATTTTACAGGTAAATTTGGGTGTAGTTATATAAAATTATACTTCCTTTTAGATTTAGTGATGATATGATTTAAGAGTAGCCTCATGGAAATATGTTGTGAAAATTCATCTCATGGAGTCTCTTTCCAGCCAAGTAAAAATGGTGCTGGGAATGGTTATCTATAGGGTATGATTCTTTAATTTATTCAGTGGCCAATTCTGATTGAGTATGAAGAGATCGCTGGTTAGTCAAAAGAAGAGAATTCAACACCAGCGACTTGTCAAATTTTCTCTTATTTTTCAATACCAGCGACTTATCTAATTTTGTATAAAATTTAGATTTAGATATTTGAATTATAAATACCGAGTACAAGTTGTGCGTACCACGTTCCATACTAGGCAAGCACCATCTGAATACTAATGTTTTTGTTTGTATTTCATTCGGCTGGATAATCTAATAGTTTGGAGTAAACGCTTTTTTTTTTTCAAGAAAAATTATTTATGCCTTTCATATATTTGACATTCAAGTTATACATAATTTCATTTAATAGTGTTTATACCTATTATATAAAATGTTTGTCACTTTTTTTTAACTTAGCACGAATCTCAAAACACAAATAATAGTGGCCCCCTCCGAAATTTTTAAAAATACCCTCAACAAAAAAAAAATCAAAAGAGCACTGTGAGAATTTCATATATACCCGGACCGCAACGTGAAATGGCGGACCCAAGAATGGAGGCCGTCATTTGTCGTTACGGTCCCGCAAAAACCAAAAATCAAAAATTGTTACAATGATTTTTTGTTGATTTATTTAATAATTTTACAAATTGAAAGGAATCACTAATAATTTGAATATACAAAACATGTTATAATTTAGTAAAACCGACCGTCCAACATAGGAGAGGATCCATCCATCCCTCGCTTCTATCTTTTTGTCTCTCTTGCGTGCCTGTATAAAAGAGTAAATTAAATAGCTGGCAAGGCATTCATTGTAGGTCAGCTATTACTATTAGTATATGCTGTGCTGTGCATATAAGTTTAGTTTAACTACATTGTAAGTCGCCTATTAAAGAAGTGGGCATTGCGCCTTCAGCCTTGACGCGGGAATCACATGCCATGCATCATGTGGAGTGGGATTTTGACATGCTTTCTCCGTTTTCAAAATGCAAAGGGACTCACCATTATTTTTATTTTATTTTTTGGTGTGTCACCTGGGCATGCGCACTGCGTATAATTTGTAGTATAATACGTTGATTAATTTTAAGTGTATTCTGAATATGCGTGCGCGGTCAAAATTCAATTTTAAGTGAAAGAATGGTAGTTGTTTAATTTTCATTTATTCGGATGGTAACTAAAAAATTGGGTCCATTTTGTCTTTAATTCAAGCTCTGTAACTGTAACTATACGGCGCGTCGGTGGCCCACTGCGCGTCGGATAGTCGGATCCTTTTGGTTTCTCACATTCTCTTTGACCTACTGCGCCGTGTCTAGATTCTCTGTGATATACCACTATTAGTGTAACGAGTCAACAATATTTGTGGAACCCAATGTTTACATCTGAGCAATCCTTTTCTCTAAACGCCACACGCAAATATTTTCTAGAGCAATTCCCAGAAAATCGAAAAATCAATGGACGCGTCATAGTGGACCAACGAGTCAATGACCCATAGTGGACTTGGGATTTGGGAAGCTTCGAGGTTCCAGGCAGTTCTGAATGAATGGCTAACCAGAGAGAAGGACGCCTCCATTTTATTCTGAAATGGAGATGAGAGATTGCAACACTAGCCCAAGACTGGCTGGCCCGAAATTTTTATTAATAGAAATAATAATAAATGAATGTCGACATAGAATATTGAATTTGCTAGATTTTTAAATCTAACAAAGACGTTACTGTTCGTAACATCCAGGGGACGTTACAAACCATAATGGCCAGCTTAATTACATGGAATCTCTAATTGCAGCTGCTAAGGGCTGGCCGTTGAAAACGGTAACGTCCAGGGAGAAAAGAAAAAAAAAAAATTTGTCTGGCCGTTGAGAACGGTGACGTCCAGGGAGAAAATTCTAATCCAGCCCCTTTGACCAAAAGGCAGTCTGTGTGCTCTCAGCGCATTTGGTTTGGAAAAAAAAAAATTGTGGGGCCCACACAAAATGCATTAACTCATGGACAGCTGAATTTTGATTCTCATGAAAAAATTGTTGGGCCCACACAAAATAAAATTCTGACCAAATTTGGTTTTTTGGTTTTTTTTTTAATGGAAAAAATAAAAATTTCGGAAGATGAAGATAAAGGATATTTAATTAAACGCTACAAAATTCAATTCAATTAAACGCTACAAAATTTTTATTTTTTCCATTAAAAAAAAAACCAAAAAACCAAATTTGTTCAGAATTTTATTTTGTGTGGGCCCCACAATTTTTTCATGAGAATCAAAATTCAGCTGTCCATGAGTTAATGCATTTTGTGTGGCCCCACAATTTTTTTTTTCCAATCCAAATGCGCTGAGAGGACACAGACTGCTTTTTTCGTCAAAGGGGCTGGATTGGAATTCTCCCCCTGGACGTCACCGTTCTCAACGGCCAGACAATTTTTTTTTTCTTTTCTTCCTGGACGTTACCGTTCTCAACGGCCAGCCCTTAGCAGCTGCAATTAGCGATTCCATGTAATTAAGCTGGCCGTTATGGTTCGTAACGTTCCCTGGACGTTACGAACAGTAACGTCTTTGTTAGATTTGAAAATCTGACGAATTCAATATTCTATGTCGACATTCATTTATTATTATTTCTATTAATAAAAATTTCGGCTGGCTGGCCCGTCACCTACTCTATTAAATGCCCATCTCCTCTCATCATTGTACAGTACTCTCATCAGATACATTCAAAGCTCACAGAAAAATCTCGCTTACAAGGTACTATTGATATTTTTCTTTTTCGGTACAAAATTTCTAAATCTGAAAGTCAATTTGATCCACGTTTACTCTTTCGCTTAAAATCAGGAAGATCTGAACCGATCAGTTTCTGTTTGAAGCGATTCATGTAGAATTGGATAAGGTTTAGAACTTTAGATCAGATCTGGCGAAATCCGTGCATTCTCAGACCTTTTAATAGGTAAAAAAAGTCAGTGTTTTCTGAAAATTAAATTTTATATTTTTTCGAATTTTTTTACTATTTTTTAAAATATAAAAAAAGTCAGTGTTTTCTAAAATAATTACAAACTGTACTACTTTTATACCATATATTTTGTGTGTTTTGTAAAACTTGGTCATTGTTGTCCATCACGGTTAGGATATTTTTTTTTCCGCGACTCCTTGGTCGTTATGCAGCATAACAGCCTGATTTTTTTTTTCTGTACTTTCCTGGCTGTTTTGGACCATAACGGCCTGTGTTTTGCTTATACGTTTATCGTTGCTAATCTCGTTGCTAATCGGGCCGTGATGGTCCAGACGTTATGAACCATCACATTTTTGTTATATCTCGAAATCCAACGAAATGCTTCTTCAATATCGATATTTTTTATTTTATTTTTTATTAATAAAAGTTTCAGGTCAATACTCGTATCCAAGAACCATCATTTTGGTCGGGAAAAATAATAATATAAACCTGCTTCTATTATTTATAAAGTTTCTTCTATAATAAATAATTTTACCCCGGGAAAAGTTTGGATATGAGAATTTGCGTGTCCGGGTCTTCTGAGGTAACTCAAATTTTGAGTTCGGATCGGACTGTCTGATCAGAATGCTGGCCAATCCGACCTAAGGCGGAATGCACATGCCAATTGCCAAAGAAGATCGAACAGTCCGGATCTATATTCAAAAAATTTGAGGTACCTTAGGTGATATGAATTCAGAACTCACTAGCAAGTGACTGGGAAAAGAATTAGACATTTCTGGAGGTTAAACATCTTTAATTTAAAGGTCTTTTCTAAAAATACTAAAAAAGATGAAGGACCAAAGGACCAATAGCTAAAAATTGTACATTAATTTTCACCAGAATGGAAATGGAATAAAATGAAAGTGACATTGACTAGAATTATCAAATTAGACAATATAATGAATAATATGGTGCATTAATTGTATTTTTCCTGTATTAAAGATTGTGACACTGTTCATGAGCTGAGCATGTTTGATGTCATATATTTGCTAATCAAATCAAACCGTGATTTAAGTACAAATATTTAATGAAGTCATAAAGTCTTTTCACTTTTGAAATCAAACTTGTAACAAGTTGTTTATGTAAGACCTCCATTACCCCCAAAAATGGAGGAGGTCTTGATAACCTTTTCAAATGCTTTGTTTCTTGCAAAAAAGTTCTTTTGAGAGGAATGCAAATTAGGAAACACAAAAGTTTAATACATCAAATTAATGTTATATTTTTTGCTTGATGTTTTGAATTTGTTTCATCATGAACAAACCTAATTATTGATGTTAATGGCTGTTGATGTAAGAGACCATGAACAAATTATTAGTGGAAATATCATGTATATCCTTTTAA
Source organism: Carex myosuroides (assembly GCA_028015225.1). Lineage (NCBI taxonomy): Eukaryota > Viridiplantae > Streptophyta > Magnoliopsida > Poales > Cyperaceae > Carex > Carex myosuroides. The sequence goes on along the minus strand of CM051471.1, from coordinate 17,499,999 downwards.
ACTTAAAAATTATGTATTTTTTAAACTAAATTCATAATATCATATTTGTCCTTCTAAAATACAAAATATCACATTTACTATTTTAATATTCTAAAATTATATATTTTCCCTGACATATTACAATTTACTTATTTTTTCTTCTAACATAAAAACTCTGATTTAATCGTTCTAACACTTTTCAAATTACATATTTCTCCTTCAAATTCCTTAATCATAAATATTATATTATTATTTAAAAAAATATCAAACATTTATTATATTTATACTTCAAATTCCTAAATAATAAATATTATATTCCAACTAGATTACCATTTTACTCTCATTCCAAATAAAACATTTTCATGGCTTTTACTTTATATCAAGCCATTTTTTTTATGTTGTTTAATGTATATATGTACTTGACAAGAATTTTGTTGGAATTTTTTAGAGAGTTTTTATGAATGTATATATGATTAAGAAATCCAAGTACTAGTGGAGTTTGATACTGAGGATATGTTTCACAAATATTTCATTAAATAAGAAAGAAATGAACGGAAGAGGAAGGGGAGGAGAGAAGAGAAGGTAGCAAGTTCACTTATTTATATTCAAATTGGATTTACAAAAATCGCCTCCTCTTCTCTCCCCTTTTCTTTTCTTCGAAATTTGTGATTCTAGAACAAGTAACTAGTCGTGGTCAGATTCAATCACACCTCCGCTTCTCTATGCGGATAAGCCTCTGCTGTTTTTTTTAGAGAAAAGCAGTATCCTGCTTTTCCGATCTCAACTATTCAAAAAATTTCATTTACGTATCTCGATAAAAGAACTTTTTTATGCACATATCTCAACGATTTTAAATGATTGAGATAGGAAAAGTAGGACCCTGCTTTTCTCTCAGAAAAGTAACAGAGTCTGTTCCCCTCTATGCTCCCTCGCTTTCACCTCCTAACCTCATATATGGAGCACATCCTTATCGGTGGTAATTTATTAGACGAATTATGTTAGAGAAATGGACGAACTGTCTAGAATTTCGGATGAATTTGAGTGGATTTTTTTAGAATTTTGGAGTGAACTTTTAGAGTGATTGTAGGTCTAGATAGTTGGTTTTAGAAATAATATCTTTTTTTGAAAGCTTTGCAGAAACTACGAAATCGGTTTTAAAAATAATATTTGGCGAATGAATTTTATGGTACTCTTATTTGTTTCATCTGATGAATTAGATTAAAAAAAAAAGGCTTGATGTTTTCCATATGCATTCTAGTAATGAGATTATTTTTTTTAGAAAATGATAGCGGTCTAATTTTACAAATTTTAATATCGACATAATAATATATAAGAGCTGAAATATATTATTTCTAGTAATTTGTGTCAGCCTGTTGTATATCTGAAATTGTGAACTCATTTTATGGCCGGTTTGGACATTTTTGAAAAAACTCGGGAATCATGAATAAATTTATTAATTTGTAATTAACTTTGGATATTAATAAAAATGTCGGCATGAATGGTACAAAAAAATTTAATGATGTAGTCGCTCTCTTATCCTCTTGATATTACTAATATTAAAGATTTGTTTCAAAATTTAAAAATATATCTTATATTTGATTGATGAAGACCTTTATACATATTGACAAGTCACCTCCTCATCTTTAATTTTAGAGAAAAATACATTGATTTATGAACTTTCATGCATTCCCTTCAAACTTGAAAATGAAATTCTGAATCACTACATGTGGTGCAATTAATTAAATCTTTATTGCATTGTCATTAATTTGACTGTGCGATCACTATTATATGCATGGCGGTGACAGTACTTGACTAATATTGTGGTGCTGACACGACACTGATCGATGCTGTAAGCATGGTGAAGTACTAATAACATATAATTAGCTAGCGCATGTGCTTGCGTCATTCCAAAGCACAACTTAATTGTATTAGTAAAAAATGGAATATATATATATATATATATATATATATATACACACACACACACACACAGAGGAGGGATCAACTTACAACAAATTTGAGTTACAACAAAGTTACAACATTCATTTTTTTCATTTTTAAAGTCCAAATCGTCGATCCAAACCGTTCAACATGATTATCTAAATAAAATGTACTTGCAGATCAAATTTTATATTTTTTTGAATTTTTTTACTATTTATTAAGATGGGTACAAAATTCAATGGTCTAAGTATGACTATTTATTGTAAAATACTTAATAAATAGTAAAAAAATTCAAAAAAATGTAAAATTTGATCTGCAAGCACATTTTATTGTGGAGATCATGTTGAACGGTTTGGATCGACGATTTGGACTTTAAAAATGAAAAAATGAATGTTGTAAAACCAAGACTATATATATATATATATATATATATATATAGTACTTGAACCAATAACTAAAACCAAGATTTTGCAAGGCAATTAATTATACACCAAAAATACAGGGCACTGGCAATCTAATTGAATGTCAGAAAGTACTTATCTCAGTTCTTTTTTTTTTGTTCTTTTTTTGTTTTGGCATGTTCTTGTCCAATTTAGCCAATCAATGGAAGAACAGGGAGAGGTATGCTTCCACAGTTCAAACATTAGACCACCTGACTAAACCAATGTTTGAACAGAGAGAGGTGTGCTTCCACAGTTAGATACTAAAAATTAATCATCCCTTTTTTTTTTTTTTTTTTTTCTTTTTGGCATGTTCTTGTCCAATTTAGCCAATCATGGAACTGTGGAAGGATTAGAATTATGTTTGAACATTTTTAGTTGTAGATTTACTGGATCCAGGAGAGGCCGTTAGAAATCAGAGAGTTAGTTGCATCTCACTGTAAGGTACTTTGTATGGACATATTCAAGATTTTTGTCACGGTCCTCACTAGCAATAAAATAATGAATTGAGTTTAAATTGCTAATTGCGTTCAAACTCATTAGCTAATTGAGTACGTACTAGATAAAGAACAATACGCTGACTTCTAATTTCCTATGATCCAACTTCTAATTCTCATTATCAATCAGAATTAAAAAAATTTATTATAATTACCATTTATACCTCAAATTACTGATATTGGTCCGTACTATGAATCAATTTTTCTGTTTATAGTCTAATTAACAGTCAATCTCAACATAATCTCCATATTAAAATATACTTGGATATTAATTTTTTTTAGAACTTTACTGTTTTTAGATAAGTAGAAAATTACTACTTTTGAAAAGTTCAAAAATTTTAGATGAAGAGAATTCTACCTATCTAAAATAAACTTAATAAATGTAAAATTTGATTTCTAGATACATTTAATATAAAAATAATTTGAACAATTCGAATTGATTATTTAAACTTTAAAAATAAAATAAACTCATTATATATATCACAATATTAACAAAGCTGATAAGCACCCTATATTTAACGTTTCATTGTTCTTTTCTTCTTCTTCTAATTATTTATGTACATAAACAGTTTTCACAATTTTTTTACTTTAATTGAGATTTACAAGAAAAAAGAATCTCTATTTTGTATTTTTTTTGCAAAAAATGTCAAAATTAGAGTCACTTAGTTTTCTATGATTTTTTTTTATCAAGTATACTAAAATTTATATGAACTTTTATTAAAACGGTTTTATAGTTCAACTTCCTCATAAAATTTCAAACTAATGTGCCAGTAACTTGTTTATTAAAATTTAACTTTATAGTTGTGGAAATTAATTAGAGTTTAAATTTTCTTATTCTAACTCTGCGTGTATATATATATATTTGCAACATAAATAATTGGTTCAAAGCCAATTGCCGACGTTGTAGAATTATACGATGATACTTCTAGGGTACAAAATGTTGGGGGCAAATAATATTTTTCTATCAAATGTTATAATAGCATGTGCAATGGAATGAACATGAATTAAATTTATACTTCATTTCTTTAAAAAAAATATTTACATTCTGCAAGGGGAAAAAAAAGAAAGAAATACAGTCTGCTCGTTGAACAACCACCCTGAAAAAAAAAATATATATATATATATATAATACACGTAGTCTGATCAAGTCGTACTGAACTTCAGCATGTTCTTCTCTGATATATATATATATATATATATACACACGGAGTTAGGCTACGGTGCTATGCATATACAGTGTTATTATTTGCTACATGCTTTTAAGCTGTCGGATGGGCTTCAAGATTCGTGCAGGATTTAGTTGCTGGATGAGTAAACAGCAGTGTACGCTTCAACTCTCCGTTAGCGTCATCTTGGGTTGAAATTACAGGTGCGCGATGAAAGAGAAAAATAGAAAATAAAGCGAAAGTCTCTCCGATCTGTGCCATGATATCTCTTTTGCTCTCGATCTACAAAATCTCTCTCTTGCTCTCATTCTGAACTTGAGAATTGAGAGAACTTTCTCAGATTTTTCTGAACAAGAGAATTTGAGGCAAGAACCCTTGCAATTGGATCAAGCAAGAATCTTGTTCTCTCTGAATCAAATAATTTTAACAAAATGTGAAATTAAAATAACTTCTCTGTTTTTGGTTCAAAAAATTCAACAATTAATAAGATGATATACTTTTGTACAATTAATATACCAATATGAACTAAAAATAAAAGATGAGAAAAACAAGGGAACCAATAAAGATATATAAGTATATAACAATTAATATCAATTATTATGTGGCCTATTTGTTGTAGCGTGATGTGTATAATTGACAGTGATATTTGGGTACGTTTGGATGAACTCTAGAATAGCTAGAATAGCTACTATTTAGAATAGTAAATAAGAATAGCTACTATTTAAAAACAATGCTAATTGAAGCTATTCGGAATAGTGAAAAAGTTATTTGGATTGCATAGTTGAAATAGAGTTTGGAGGGAATGAATAAAGTAATAATTTATCTGTTAGATTAAATATAATACAATATAATATTAATTTAAATATTAAATGTAATATAATATTAATTTAATTATTAAATGCAATATAATTTTATTTTAAATATTAGATTAGTATTAAATAAAATATAGATTAAATGTAATATAATATTAATTTAAATATTAAATGTAATATAATATTATTTTAAATATTAGATTAGTATTAAATAAAATATGAGATTAAATGTAATATTAAATGTAATATAATATTAGTTTAAATATAATACAATATAATATTAATTTAAATATTAGATTAGTATTAAATAAAATATTAGATTAAATGTAATATAATATTAGTTTAAATATAATATAATATAATATGATTTTAAATATTAAATTTACAATTAGATTTGTATTAAATAAAATATTATATTAAATATAATATAATATTAATTTAAATATTAAATGTAATATAATATTATTTTAAATATTAGAGTAGTATTAAATAAAATATAATATTAATTTAAATATTAAATGTAATATAATATTAGTTTAAATAATAGATTAGTATTAATATTGAAAGCAACAAATGTTATTTCATGTTTTTGTAAGAATAAAAAATAGTCATATCTTCTCTATTCCGAATAGCTTTATTTTTCGTTTGGATTGTCCTTGTTTCGAATAGCAAAGTTATTTTAAAAATAGTGCTATTCTTAGTGCATCCAAACATAACCATATATATATATATATATATATATATATATATATATATATATATATATATATATATGAGGAGGGTTCAAATGCCTCCATTTTTCATGCCTCCACCATGCCTTCATTTTTAAAAACTTTAATAACTCAAAATTTAAAACTTAAAAATCAAAATAAATCCGTTGGATATGATCTAAATCATTTTATCTATACATGTGTAAAAAATTATGACATTTCAATTTTGTTTTGGTTGTCATCAAGAGCTTGTAAAAAAACATATAAATGTGAATAATTTCTAGACGTTGATTTTTCAAGTTATTGATTCACATAAAAACAAAATCAAAATGTGATAATTTTTTATGAGCACATAGATAAAATGATGTAGATCATATCCAACTGTTTTATTTTGACTTTTAAGTTTTAAATTTTGAGTTATTAAAGTTTTTAAAAATGGAGGCATGATGAAGGCATGAAAAATGGAGGCATTTGAACCCTCCTCTATATATATATATATATATATATATATATATATATAGTGCTTGGCTATTATGCTTATATAAGCATTTGCCCACATATGCTTATAACTCATTTTTGCGTTTCCAATGTTCAAATGGTCGATCCGACCGTTCATCTTGTTCTCCATATTAATATGTGCTTGGAGACCAAATTTTACATTTTTCTGAATTTTTTACTATTTATTAAGCCACTTTGAAAATTGCTGATCATATGGTCCAGAATTTTGTTGCACTGTTTTTACTGTTCAACCGGATCAGCAATTTCAAAGTGGCTTAATAAATAGTAAAAAAATTCAGAAAAATGTAAAATTTGGTCTCCAAGCACATATTAATATGGAGAACAAGATGAACGGTCGGATCGACCATTTGAACATTGGAAACGCAAAAATGAGTTATAAGCATATGTGGGCATATGCTTATATAAGCATAGTAGCCAGCCCCATATATATATATATATATATATATATATATATATATATATATATATATATAGGAGTTGGCTACGGTGCTACACGCAGCATAAAGGGCCTCCGTGCTACGGCTTAATATTTGAGTTTTTAAAATTTTAACGGTCTATCCGAACCGTTCAACATGATCTCCATATAAATATGTACTTACAAATCAAATTTTACATTTTTTAAAAAAAATTTACTATTTTTTTAGATAGGTAGAAAATCACTTGATCTGAATGCTACATAATTTTCAGATAAAGCGATTTTCTACCTATCTAAAAAAGTAGTAAAAAAGTTCTAAAAAAATATAAAATTTGGTTTGCAAGTACATATTTATATGGAGATCACGTTGAACGGTTCGATTGACCATTAAAATTTTGAAAACTCAAATATTGAGCCGTAGCACGGATGCCCTCTATGCTACGCGAAGCATATTAGCCAGATTATATATATATATATATATATACAGATTGTGTGCCGATTATCAAATTTCAAATTAAGAAAACATTTATGGTATTATCAATTAGTTAATCAGACTAATCAATTATTATTAATAAATCCCAACTATATTACTGATGATCTTTGCTTAAAAGTGATACGGTAGCATTTGTACTAGTTTTTAAGTACTGCTAGAAACCAAAAAAAAAATAGTGTTTCCCGGGTCGTAGAACTAAAAGAGAATTTTCTTTTCGTCATATTTTCCTGGAAAGTTAATAATGAATGGTTGGCAATTCTCGGAGAACTTATCTCTATTCCGTGCTGACATCATTCATAGAGAGGTGGTTTCTAGGAGAGGATGTGCATCTGCTGCTTTTCTTGATAGAAAAGCAGGGAGCTGCTCGTCTCTTTCTCTCTGTATCTCTCTAAAAAAAAGAGAAGAGAGAGATAGTCACGTGGGAGAGAGAGGACGAGGAGAGAGATAGAGAGGCAAGCAGGGAAAGAGCAGTGGTTTGGCAAGCACCGGATCTCGTTCCTTCTAGGAGAGCCCTAATTAACCTGACATCATTCATGCACAATTAAATTACGCACATATATATTTGGACTAGTCAAATCAAGTGACCTTTTATTAACTTGTCATAACAATGTGAGGCACTACTGTTAATTAATTTAATGTTTCCTTTGGAAAAAACCAAGAAGATTTATATTAAAAAAAGAACCTTTAACGGCTAAGCTTAAGCTAGCTTGTGTCGTACTCGTATTGCTTGGTTGGTTGTTTGGACTTGCGGGTCTAATTGGGCCCCATTTAACCGAAGGTGACAACTCCAGAAACATACAATAGCTTTGCTTTCGCAAGTTAATATAATTGCCAAACTTGAAATAGACGTAAAATTGCATTTAATTATATGTGTCCTTGGTTTTGATCACTTAATTAATTAATGTGAATAAATTAATTTCCTCATAAAAGAAAACAAAAGTAATGCAAATCCATGTTAAGAAAAACCTTGTCTTAATTACCCCCAATGTTCACAAATTATACCATTCTATTCCATAGTGTGCATGAAGTGTGAACATGCAGGGGGACAATTAATGTTATAATATTAGGGAGACGATGCCATATGGATAAATTAAAATTAAATTTTAATTATTCCAAGTATTTGACAAGATTATAATATTTCACAATATAAATTAAAAATATAGGTTCAACCAGCCAAAATAAGTTTTTTCAGAGTTAGTCATAATGTATAAATTCATACCTAAACTAAACCAACTATATCTCACTAAAGAGAGCAGCTTGGGTCCCATGCCCATCGGACTCAAATTTGGGTCCGATGGATTTCGGGACCGTCCGATCTGCTTTAAGATTCGTGTGCATAAATTTTAAAGCAGACGCGAAAGTTGCTGGCACGAATCTTAAAGCAGATCAGACGGTCATAGAGCCCATCGAACTCACTTTGAGTCCGATGAGCATCAGACCCAAATTGACCTCCTCACTAAATTCATCATGTTCATTTCCAACTTAGACAAAATATCAGATAACTAAAAACTAAAAAAGTCGCATTGAAACTAAATACATCACAACATAGCATGGTTTTGTCATGACACATTGACACAACACGTATGTGGTCATGTGACGTGACTTGTATGTTGCCTGACGTGACTCTTATGTCGTGTGTTATGATCATCTTTGTAAAAATAGCTCAATATTGCACACAGACTAATCTAGTCACGATACGGGATACGACACGGCACGTGACGTGACCTATTGTAGTCAGTAGTCACACATGACTAAGATAACATAAAATTTATATCATTATATGTCTCAAATACAATTTAAATTTCAAATAATAAATGTAATGTTTTATACATAAATTTTTATACAACATAATTTATTTATTTTACAATTATTTTGATTTTTATTCTCATCTTTTCTTACTTAAACTAGCTAAAAGTTCGAAAAAAATAATTACACGTGATCACTAACGTGATTAAATGTGACCCGCCACGTTATGTTTGATCACGACATAACTAACGTGTTATAACTATTCGCATATTGTGACCATTCCATATATTTAGTCACACCATACACATCACGATTCAAATCATAACGTGATTAATTACGGCACTACACACATTTTACAAATATATATACATATTCCTACAGAAAATCAAATATATATATAACACAATCATTATCATTTACAGCTGTCTAATTGACCCCAATTAATAAACCCGACGACCGCAAGTCTTTTGCGATCAATAACATGCAAATTGAAACATTTTACTTATATTGTAGATAGCCTCTCAGTGCAATGAATATTTGCAAAGGACAATTAAGTGTCCCTACATGACCAAAGAAACCGTGTATCCTCGTAAGAAAATAAACATTGCATTTGAGACAAAAATGTTATAGCGTCCCGTTTATAACATTTTTGTAGATTTTTACCAAAGCAGAATTTTTTTTTTTTTTTTGGAATTCGTTCTGAGAACATAAATATGTGTTAAAAGGAAATTAAATTTAAAGGAAATTAAATTTAAAGGGGAATTTCATGTATATCCCTCAAAAACATAGAAATTACGTATTCCTCTCTCTAAAACTGATAATATCATATTTATCCTTCTAAACTTCAAAACTTAACAAATTTATCCAACTTATTGAGTTTTCTATTAAAACTCATTTTAAATTGGAGGAATTTCATGTATCCCCTCAAAAACCTTGAAATTACATCATTTCCCCTCTAAAATTCATAATATCATATTTACCCTTCTAAAGTTCATAATCCGAACAGCAAAAGATTGAATTTTTATGAAACAACATACCTAAGAAAATTGAATTTTGAAAAACTGAGATTGAACTGACTGCCCAAATCCAGAGATCCATTTGCAACTCTTTTTTTTTTTTTTGAAAGATTGATAGGCCGTCAATACGAAAGTAAAAAAAATTATAGAAAGAAAATTACAGGACTTCATAGTTGTACCAGTAATCACTGTACCAGTTCCCACTGTAGCATTTTCTGGTACATCTCTTCTCGCCTCCTCTTGTTACCAGAAAGCATTTCTAAGCACTGGCTGCACTTCTCCCATGCCCCTACCCCTATACGGGGATGCCATCATGCTGTACCAGTAAGCGGTCACTGTACCAGTGATGGTACCGGTACCTCTCTATCCGCATCCTCTCTACCAAAAAGCATTCCAGGATCACCAACTGCTTTAATTAAATTCACCCTTGCCCTTTCCCTGTACTGTCATCACGTATGATCCATTTGCAACTCAGATTTTGCACGAGTAGTGCTGCCAGTGCCGACATTGTCTTCCACCTTCTAGCTCAATCTGAGTAAGAATGCCACAATTACAACCAAACCATCAAAATAATCAATTTGACATCCTTCTTTGATAAATACATCCTTAATTTCGACACTGACCAACGGAAATAAAATACTAATCGCATATTTTCCTAATATCGGCACTGACCCAACTTTTGAACTTCTGATCACTATTCTTTCTTAGCTATTGCGATAGCATATAAGAAAGAATATCTTTTACATTCATATAAAGAAGGAAAGGATCAATTTGATACTAATGTGAATCCATGTTCCTCTTGCATCTCTGATTTTTGTTTGAGGCAAGAAATTCGTATTACACCATAAGCCCTTGATAGTTGATGACATGTCTGACAAAGTAGAAGTAATAATTTTGAAATATTTCTTTCTACATTTTTTTTTTATTTTTTAATAAAGAGTAAAATGGGTATTTAATAAATTTAAAATGAGGTTTAATAGAAAACTTAATAAATTGGGTAAATTTGTGAGTTTTTGAAGTTTAGAAGGGTAAATATGATATTATCAGTTTTAGAGTGGGATATACGTAATATCGAGGTTTTTGAGGGGTATACATGAAATTCCCCATAAATTTTAATAAAGATATATACTAGTAAATAGAATACAACACTAAATGATACATAGAAATATGATACTATCAGTTTTAGAGGGGGATATACGTAATATCGAGGTTTTTGAGGGGTATACATGAAATTCCCCCTAAATTTTAATAAAGATATATACTAGTAAATAGAATACAACACTAAATAATGATACATAGAAATATAGACAGAGGATTACAAAATAGTATTTTTTTTCCTTGTATTAGAAATATAGACAATTCTCTTTATTCATGCAAAGCCACAAAGTGCTGAACAAGCAAATCAAATTAACCGATTAAACAAAATATTTTTTCTAGTTTTTATTTTTCAATTTGGGCATCATTTTTTCATCCTTTCACATTTCCTTTTCTTTCAACTTTCAGTGGACAAAATTAGAGTAGGATTAAAATGCACTGTTGGTTTTGTGCTTCAATATGTTTCACGTCCTTATTTGTATTTTCAAATTAAGTACGAATCGTTCAATATAATCTTCATATTAAAATGTATTTGGAGACCAAATTTTATATTTCTTTTTATGAATTCTTTATTTTTTTAAATAAATATAAAATTACTGTTTTAAAAAAAATTTTGACCATCCAAAACAGTAATTTTATAAGAGCAGGTTGGGTCCGATGGGTTTCGTGACCGTCTGATCTGCTTTAAGATTCGTGCGCACGAATCTTAAAGCAGACGCTAAAGTTGCGGGCGCGAATCTTAAAGTAGATCGGACGGTCATTGAACCCATCGAACTCACTTTGAGTCCGATGGACATCGGACCCAAATTGACCTCTAATTTTATACCTATATAAATTCCTCCTAGAGAGCGAATGTGTGGATAAACTCAAATTGCCCTGTAAGTCTGTAACAACTCTGAATAAGTGCCTAATCCTTGTGTGTAAAATGGCCAGTTGGTGCCTCTCTACTCGTTAAGAGACACGTATATGATGCAATGAATAGGGGCAAAATCTTACGGAAAAAGACATATTTATCCACATGACAATTATCTATTATTTACGGTGCAACCAAATATATATTATACCAGCTTGACTGAGTTGTGGGGACCAAATTAGAAAAATTGATATTGGGTACACTGAACAAGTTAATATAATGTAATCTAATTTTACAAGGAAGGCTTAGAAGATATTAGTATTTATAAAAGTTATACATATAAAAAATAAAACTGTTAATTTTTAATTTGTAGGAGTGACTTACTTAGCCACCTCTAATTCTCTTTCAGATCCATTCCATGAGTCATGTATGATCGAAATTTTTTTTTTTTTTTAAATAAAGGTTGAAGGTCAAGCTATCTAACTATTTAATATCTACAAAAAAAATTCTATGTTACGTTTGAATTTTTTTTAAAATAAAGGTTGTAGTGTTATTTTTTGAAATTTTGACAATATGATGTTACGTTTGAATTTCATTTTTGTTTTTTTATGTTATAGATTAAAAAGTCGGTATTTCCATGGAAATATTTAATTTAATTAGTGGATTTATTTTTCATTTCGATTGATCTTTTAAAGGTTGGCAAATTTGTCGAAGATAAATTTCTATATTGAAAGAAGGTGATGAAGACAAATAAACCAAGGTAAAAGTTTCAAACTTCCAAATCCTTGGCCCCCAAGAATTTGCTGCTAAGTGACAGTATTACTTCAACTACTTTTGTTTGCTAATAAAATGCCAAGTCAAAATTGAGTGTCACCTATTTCAAACTCTGACAGCAACAATTTTTGCTTCTCTTTCAAAATTAGAACTAGTTTGACAACAACAATAATACATGTGTTTATTAATTAGTTCGCCACGTTCGTTAATTAATACTACTAATTCAAAATTAGTCATTTGACAGTTTCATCTGTTTAGTAATTCATTTGCGACACTAATACTACGAACATGATCGGACACCAATATATAATTCTCTTTCAGTGGCGGTTTTTTATAATGCAATTAGTATCAGTTTGTCGAATATGAGTCTGACAACGATGACACCGCTATTTAAAGTGTTGAACATCAGTGTCGGCTTAAAAACTGACACTGAAGATCAACAATCAATGTCAGATATTTAAGAAAACCGACACATATAATAAACCATTCTTTAAGCAAAATAATAATAATAATATAAATAGAGAGTGGCTAAGATCAAAGTGGTATGACCAAGGCCTTTGGTGCTACCAAGTCGTTTTTGGATTTTCAAAGTCCAAATGGTCGATCTAAACCGTTAGATGTGATCTCTATATTAAAATCTGCTTGGAGACCAAATTTTATATTTTTTGGAATTTTTTTACTATTTTTTAAGCCACTTAAGAATTTGGTTGCACTGTTTTTACTGTTCACCCGGATCTGCTATTTTCAAAGTGGCTTAAAAAATAGTAAAAAAATTCCAAAAAATGTAAAATTTGGTCTCCAAGCATATTTTAATATAGATTGAACACCTAACGGTTTGAATCGACTATTTGAACTTTAAAATTGCAAAAACTAATTGGTAGCACCAAGGCCTTGGTCATACCATTTTGACCTTAGCCACTCTCAATATAAATAGTAATAATAATAATACTAATAATATTATAATAAGCTATCATTGTTAAGGAGTATGGGATAGCTGTCACTTCATTTGCTAAAAAGGCAGGAAGTGATCAAATTGGATAAAAGTTCTTACATGGTGAAAAAATTGATTAACACATTAAAATTTTTGTTTAAAGTCAAAAGACTAACAATTATTTTGCTCTGTCAACACATGCTTGGGAAGCAATCTATTAGCTACAATTAAAAGAGACAAAATTACTTGGGCAGAAACTGCAAATTAACACAGTTATAATATTAATTTTGTATGCCAAATTGCAACTGACATAGCCCCAAACTCAAGTAGAAATTAATAATAGCTCAAGTTGTGTGAAGGGTACAAATCGACGTAAAAGCTACACATACTAATAATTAATTAATTAATTAGGACCGATTAGCATTTAGCAATAGCAAAGAAGTTGCTCCTGTATTTATCTTTTATGGGCCGTTACCACTTGCCGAATGAATAAGGCCAACCCACCGAAGGGCCATCATTTTTGTAAGAAGGCATATTTAATTGGGCCGGTCATTTATAACTAAGCCTATATAAGCCCAAGTCGCCAGATTCGTTCCGGTCATCCGGTGTGAACTGGGAAGCATTACTCCTCTGTCCTCCTTAGAACCATATCCTCTACGGTACCGTAAAAGATTCCCTTTTACAATTAGCTATTTACGGTTTGAGATTAACTCTCAGCCGGTTTGGGATTCGGGCTGACTGAGGGGGCAGTATTATTGGGCTTTCAGATTCGTGCCAAGTTAAAATGAACGGTCCAGATCAAGTAATTGTAAAAGATTCCCTATTACGGTACCGTCGGTGATATGAATTCGTCCTGCTTATCGAACTATCTAGAAAACTCTCTACTACGAATCATAAATCATAATCCCTTCTCGAGTCTTCTCTTGTAGGTGAGCTATTGCGATAAGCTCTGGTCTAAAACCTCGCAAACACAACACACAAGCACGCGGACTGACACACACATGGCGCAATCCTTCGCCGTGGCAGCAAACCCTACTCTTCTCCGTCCCTCCTTTCGCCCAAGCGCCAGTCTACATCGCCGGAGCTCCATTTGCGTGTCAGCTTTTAAATGGGAACCCTCCAAGGTCTCTTTCTCTCTCTCCCTACCCCCTCCTCTCTCTTTGTTCAAGAAGTTGAATGGATTTGGTATTTCTTTACATTTCTATTAAAAAGAAATTATTTTGTACGGTTCCTTTCTTTTGTCAGTTAAGTGCGAATTTGAGTAAAATGTATGTTATTTGATGATATCAGGTTGCTCCGCAAGGTGATAGGGTGCTCGTTCGGCTCGAACAAATCCCTGATGTAATTCCTCTTTCCTTTTTTATATTCCTTTCTCATTTTGAATAACTAATAATCTTCAAAGGCACACTTGGAAATGAGTTGTAAGAGATTGATTTCGTTTACTGTATTTGTTGGTGCATGAACATATAATATTATAATGTGAATAGATGACTGTTGGAAGAAAATGCTATTGCCTATTTGACAGGTTATATTGATAACAAATTTTGTGATAACTGTGAAAACTTTCAACTTTTTAAAATAAAAATATAAAACTGTGAACATGTTCTTTATGATTTACATAGGTTGTGTATTAATTGGTCCATGTTAAGAATTTATTGGTTATGCATCAACCAATTTGAAAAAAATAATGGTTATTGGCATTTGTTTTGGTGACTACACCATTCTTAAATTACACCAAATTTGATACACAATTTATCTAATGATAAAAAAACATCTGCAATTTAACTTTTAATTTCAGCAAATTTTGAGATTGGTTGTTATGGTTGTCAAATAAAGTCGTTTTTGAATGTCTTGTCATGTTGATTTAAGTGTATGCTTGATAAATATTCGAGTTACTACCCGGTTCATCGGGTTTTTTAATGGAAAATAAAATTGTTGCTTGGTTAAGAATTCCAGTCTTAAGAAGATGACATTTTAATATGTTTAATGCTATGCCTTGGTACAATATTTGAGTCCCAACAGTATGCATATCGACCAATTGGTGGTTAGTTTTAGCAAAAAAATTAGGCTATTTTAAGGATCAATTGAGGGTTAAGCACTTATGGCAAAATAACTCGGGAAAAACAGCTACTAACATATTCTAGTGCTACTCCTTAGTAGTACCTTTAACACTATTTCAGCTTTGTTTGGAATTGAGGCAGTAATTCTCTCTGTAATTCTGTAGAAATCTGCTGGAGGTGTTTTATTGCCTAAATCGGCTGTCAAGTTCGAGAGGTACCTCATGGGTGAGGTATGGAATTTATGTTTGCTCTCTTTATCTGCTTTTAACTTTGATATGAAGTCTTTAATTTTTGACATGGCGTCTTGTTTTTTTAGATATTATCAGTAGGCACTGATGTTAGTGAGGTTGGAGCAGGGAGCAAGGTAATTTTTTTTTTCTTTACCTTTCATTTTCACATTGTGTTTTCAGAACAAACTTGAAGATCACAGAACCTATATTGTAGTTTTTCCTGTTTTATTTCTTATTGGTTTAATGTTTTGACTGCTCATGTCCTTCTGTACAGGTATTGTTTTCGGATATCAATGCACATGAGGTACTTGATCCTTATCTTTTCTTGGTATTTTCTAAATGTGCTCTTTAAGTACCCTATTTTAGCTATAATTTGGTACAAGGAGAAGTTAAAATGAGGGCAGCAAAAGACGTTTAGTTACAAAGAGAAGTTTTGGAGTGAGAAATTGAGAACCTATTTTGTGCCTAATCTATGTGTGGGTTGAATATAGATCTTGGCATTTAGTTCAATATAGATTATGGCACTTGTTAACTTATGGCATGTTGTTTGTGCTTTTATGTGAAGTTCCAAATAAAATGATATATTTTGTTGGTGCAGGTTGATCTGGGAACGGAGGAGAAGCATGTCTTTGTTAAATCAGATGATCTGCTAGCTGTTGTGGAATAGATTAGGGGCCTCAATTTTGTAGTGAATTGTTATTTTCCTTTTTGAACTGGAATTTGAGAATTATCTTTGGTCGCTGGAGTTTCAACTCCCATGATCGTTTCTCTCACAAAATATTATGGTGATTAAAAATAGTTTGTTTGTTTGCTGGGGAGGTACATGCAGATTGGTGATTTTGCTAGATCAACTCTTATCTGTTGACTCGGAAAAGAGAAACACATGAAAATTGTTACTGTCAGAAATCTAAGAATGGCAAGATTATAACTGTCAGAAACTTGAGAAATAGCCAAAAAGATCTACAATATTGTGACAGTATTAGTGGAGGTTGGCTAAGATTAAAGTGGTATGAGTAAGATCTTGGTACTATCAATTTAATTTTGTGATTTTTAAAATTCAAATAGTCAATTTGAAGTGTTCAACGTGTTTTTCATATTAAAATGTGCTTGGAGACCAAATTTTACATTTTTTGGAACTTTTTTACTATTTTTTATAGATTTTTGAAAATTACTGTTTTTCAGATTTTATTTATTTATTTTTTATTATGAAAACAGTGATTTTCAAAAATTTATAAAAATAGTAAAAAATTTCAAAAAAATGTAAAATTTGGTCTCCAAGCACATTTTAATATGGAGAACACGTTGAGCACTTCAGATCAACTATTAGAACTTTAAAATTGAAAAAACTAATTGGTAGCACCAAAGTCTTAGTCATACCACTTTGATTTTAGCCAACCTCGTATTAGTGCCTTCCTCAGCAATTACAGTTTCCATTAGCAAAAGAACAGTTTCCATTAGCAAAAGAAAGGACGAACATAGAGAGTTTATAGCTCTTATGTAGATAATTTTATATACTGCATAATAATCTAGTATAAAGGAGGCGAAACAATTCATTCTCCGTCTATGATTAAACGAGGAACACAGAGGAAAGATATTCTGATCCTTTTACAGTACTGACTACTGAATGGTGATAAATCAGATGGACGGCTCATATTTTAATGTGCCATAAATGTCTAACTGAAATCAAGGCGGTTCCAACTCCTACAGCTGTTATGGTATAATAGAGCTAATTTGAGTTCCGAAAAAGAAGCAACAGTATTGGGATTAACAACATAATAAACTAAGTCAATTCAGTATACAACTGGTACAGGTACATCCACAAAAATAAAGAGGAAAACTAGAAACTAAGAAAAAGAATAATTAATAGAATGAATACAAAGAAGGAGACAAAAAAAAAAGGAAACTCCATGTTGACTCAATTTATTCTTCTGCAACTTGTTCTAATCTCCCCTCGTTTACCAGTGAGCACCTCAACTCTACCAAGCTTGACCAAGGCCTGTGTGAACAAACTGGGAAAGTCGGTCGAGTTGGCCAAAAGATTAACCATCCACCTGGTTGAGCCGTCGAGTGCCAGTGCCTGATCAATTGGCAAAATACCTTTGTTGTTCAAGATTTGCTTGTAGAAGCTGTTGTCAATTGATTTAGCACTCGATGGGTCGTCAAGGTATACATAGTTGTTGTTTGACTGGCCTTTCGGGCAGTAATTGTTTTGGACAATGGTCATGTAGGATGAGTTCATGCTGGGGTCGGGTTTGTTCGTGCCCATGTAATTATACAAACGGTCGTTGATTGTTGAGCAGTGGCATATTCCAACAGTGTGAGCTCCTGAAAGGGAAGTGCAGTTCTTGGATGTTTAGTTAATGACAAGGAGGATTTTGACATGTACTGATAAGAAGATGGCATCATTTTTCAATAGCAATAGAAGTGGTGCTACCTAATAGAAGAACCATGTCAAATGGATTGAGCCCTTTAGACTGAAAGAATTGAATTGCAGTTGGAACCGGTATGTTCGGTGATGGTAGATTTACAAGTGAGGCAAGTGAGACCATGCCATCCCTTCTGCCCATCTGTACCTGAAATGGAGCTGCCCCAGCCTGATACATTCACACATCCAGACAGACAAACAAATTGATAAACAAAATGCAAATGGATTTGAAGAGGAAAGTAAATTACAAGAAAAAACAAAAAACTAGATATTAACATTTAAATTTGAGAGCTTGATTACCATAACAGAAGCATCTCTGGTTGCGGCAATAATGATATCAGCACAGGAGACTACACCGGGGCACACTGATTCCAGTACCACTTTAATTTGGTCAATCAGGTCATACCCAAACACGCTCAAATTCGGACTCGCAGTTTTCTCACTATATGGCCCGTCTAATAGTATCGATGCATCACACCCCTGTCATCACATAAATAATAAACCATTACAAAACAGTACATAACGTTTATAGTTTGTTGTTAGCAATAGAAGAAAATGCTCACATTGACGGCGCAATCGTGAAATTGCAACCGGAGGAGACCCGCAACAATCGTCGGATCTGCTGTGAAGCTATTTTTAACAATACTTTGTATGACTGCTTCTACATTGTGCTGCCCACATTTACCATTGTAGAAGCCGTACCACAGCCTGCCGTGACAGACAGCAGAGAGATCAAGTATTAAAAAGAGTGCTAATAGTGTTGTCCTCGGTGCATTTGGGCACTCCATTTTTTTCTTCTTCTTTTGCCTCTCTTCTCTCTCCTTTTTCTTTCTGTTGTTTGAGGAAAGAGAGAGGAAGAGAGAACAGGGAAGTCTCTGACTGACAGACAGAGGATTGTATTTATATAATGAGCATGGGCGGTTTTAGTTAAACCCTAGAACTATTAATTAAGTATCAGTAAGGGGCTGCTGGTCAATTATGATTTTGCATTGTTAATTCATGATAATATGCAAAAGACCCATCATTTAAAAGTTGGCAAAATTTTGGTAAACCATTTAAGCCTTTTTTTTTTAAATCCTTTTTCCTTTCTTTTTCTCCTTGAACCATTTTAATCTATACTTCTTCATTACTACAAAAAAATATTAGAGGTTGTTCTATGAGAAAATGTTTGGATCAGTGACTGAACCAAGAGGTTTGGCAAGTTGATCTTAACTAAGAGCATTCTTCAATAACTTTTTGACTGATTTTGAAAAAATATATAATATGAAGGAGATTTTCAAAATTTCGGTGGTCTATTGATTCCACCAGATTTAATTATCACTTGTAATGATGTCTATTCTTGTTATGCAAGAATTAGAACAATGATATTGACGGTGTAGTTTTGATTTCATACAGCGCGTAATAGAATCAAAATATTACTACATATTATTTGTGCTTTGTCAGGTTATCAGATTCCATTTTTAAAAGGTCAGTAATTATTAGCAATATATATCCATTGCAAGTTACCATTCTTCTCCATCAATAAGTTGGGTTTATTAGACTAATTCTCGTAATCTGTACTATGTCAACTTAAATATTGCTGCTACTAACTTTAGTAATGCTTGATAGAAATTTTCCTTACCAGTATGTTTTTGTTTCCTAATGTATACACTAATTAGCAAAATTTTGAATCCAAAATATACATCCCAAATATTGGGTAAAAATATTGAATGGTGTTTAAAATTAAGTAAAATTAACATGCCATAAATAAGTATCGTTTCATACTTATGGCATAAATTAAGCAAAATTAACATGCCATAAATAAAAATTAAGTATCGTTTCATAATTTATGAATGGTGTTTAATACGTACTTCTATAATTTTTTGATTCACTCAATGTATATGAAATCAACTATTGCCAATTTCAAATTATTTAACAAATGCGAAAATATACATCAAAGTACACTAACACATAGACATCATAGATGTTACTTGTTATTGACATGACATAAACATCATATCTATTATGTCTTTACTATGTTCTTTTTTTCTATGATGTTATTTTTTTTTTCTTAAAGGTCGGAGGTAGAGTGGAAAAAATAGCATGGCGGGAACGGCACGGCACGCGTGTCAGTTACGTACCGTGACTCACGTGTCCTGTGCCGTGACTATTCGCGTGCCGTTCTCATCTTTTGAAACTTTGGCACGGCACGGCACGACATGTGAAAGATTTAGTCACGGCACAACACAACACGTAGTCACGCGAGTCACGTGTAATTAGAACCATTAGATATTGATTTAATGGTAAATCTTAAATAAACTAACTTAAATTATGATTAAATGGTCACGTGAGTCACGCAAGTCACGTATGGTCACGGCACGTTTAGGCACGGCGTGACTCACGTGGCGTGACCATTCGAGTGCCGTGACCACCCATTGACATTTTGGTCACGGCACGGCACGGCACGTGAAAAATTAACTTGGTCACGGTACGGCACAGCACGAGACCAAAGTCATAGCGTGTTAATCACGGCACGGCACGGCACGTTTTTCCCACTTTAGTCGGAGGTCAAAAGGGATTTCCATCCGAATTTCAAACATGTTATTTTTCACACGGAGAGTATGCATGCAGTGCTTTTGCCATAGGCTGGTTCTTTATATTTCACAATCTCTGTTAGTAAGAGGCTTAAATATATTTATTCTTACTATATTTTAAGCAAAGTATCTAAACTGGTCCTAAATTTGAGTTGACCCCGCCAGCAGATCCTTTACAAATTCAAATTTGTGTGTTTCTAGTTTCCACTCGCCATCACGTTTAGATATCTAAAGTTCATTTTTTAATGCATATAGTAAAATATGTAAACCACTTTTGATCCAACGAATTATGATCAAGTATCATCAGGACTCAGGAGCAGAGCCAGTAGGGTTTAGGGGAGGTATTTGTATACTCTTGATTCATTTTTTTTCTTTTCAAAATATACTTTTTTGCCTTGTGTTTTCATAAAAAATACAAAAAAATATATACTTGTATCTAAAATAATTACACAATTATGTTTTATTTTGAAAATTTTCTTCCACCTTATTTTATTTTCTGACTTCAACCCTGAATATAATAAATGGAAGATTAGATATTATGTGGCATTTACAAGGATGCAATTTGTACTTGGTTAGTGTACTTCAAATTTTCTCAAGTC
Source organism: Carex myosuroides (assembly GCA_028015225.1). Taxonomy (NCBI): domain Eukaryota; kingdom Viridiplantae; phylum Streptophyta; class Magnoliopsida; order Poales; family Cyperaceae; genus Carex; species Carex myosuroides. Next base: position 17,478,725 of record CM051471.1, on the reverse strand, counting down.
TTTCCTGAAATTTTATGTAAGGTTATTTTCTGAATTATTGTTTCTAAAAGTCATTTTGACTAGAGAATAGTTAATTTGAGGGTCTTTTGAATAGTGATACTTAGTGAAATTATTAAATTAATGAAATTATTAGTCTTAAGAGCTCATCAATTGCACGTAGTGCTATCTTAATTGCATTCAACTTGGCACATGATGTCCTTGGATCAAGGGATAATGGAGTCCGGATCCTATGAGGTAATGCACTGTTTGAGGAATTCACATCACCTCAGGTTAACCTAATTCAAGCAAATTATGATCGGATGGTTCTTTTAACATGACACGAATCTCAAAACAAACCCCTTACAGTTTCCATAAGCACCGGATTGAGTTTGGCCCAGATAGAATTAATCTGGACCGTCCGTTTCAATTTGCATGAGTCAGGTACCTGGGAGGATACGGATCCCTGTTTGAGTTCATCTTAGGAAAAAATAATGTGTTGGAAAATTTATATTCTTATATACTTTTTTCGTTGGTCTAAAACAAAAGGGTGGGCTGCCGTATTTTATAAAACATAGGTCCTCTTATGCTTTACGTTTTTATCTTTATTTTCAAAAATTAAAATAATTGATAAACCGCTCAGCATGATTTTCATATTAAAATGTGCTTGGAGACTAAATCTTATATTTTTTTTGGAAATATTTTATTATTTCATTATAATTTTTGAAAATTATTGTTTTTTCAAAAAAGTCCGGTCCATAAAGTTATTTTTTTTCAAAAATTATCAAAAATAATAAAATTTGATCTCCAAACAGATATATGAAGAACATGTTAAGCAGTTTCGGATCCTCTTTGGGCCTTGAAAATATAGCATAGAAGGGCGTGAAGCACAAGAGGCGGTCCATGCTTTTATAAAGCACCTTAGCCCAACTCTAAAACAAATATCATAATATTATAAGCATAGAATTGAAGATCAATCACAATTAAGTTATTTTCTCATAAATACAAGACAAACATTTTGAAATTTAATTTAGTAAGATCTAAAATTTGAAATGACTATATATACATTAAAAATTAGAATCATAATATACTGAGATTTTTGGTAATAATTTTGTTCACAAGGGTCAAGGTATAAAATTGCTAAATAAATTATACCAATTGTGAGATCATCCTGAATAGTTTGTACAATATAATGATTTACAACTATTCGAGTGAAAAAAGTTGGAAAAGAATCCTAACGCCAATTTAATGCGAAAATAATAACGGGCCGGTAAGAAAAACGGGCTAGAGAAGAAAATTTGAGCCCGTAAATATCCGCAAGATAGAGAACAAAGCAGGTGAAGTTTAATTTTGTGGACCCGACTCATGAATATTCAATTGAAATTTTCATAAATTTGACTACAATTAATACTCAATTGAAATTTTCATAAATTTATTAACAACTCAATATTTTTCGAAAGATCCCATACAGTACACGCATGATTACTCAATCAAATTAAGATATAATCCCGAGATAAAATTTCATGGAAATTAAAAGTTACATATATAAAAAAATGAAAGAACACCGCACATACAAAGAATTAATGCATAATCAAAACATGATCGAACAACAAAAAAAAGGGTCTTTAAAAGATGAGGAAGAGATAAATTGATGATGGAGACTTAGTTTGTTTTGTAGCATACTTTTCTGATTTCACCCTGGTTTCCGGTATACACACCGAGCAAGCCCATCTTTACCAACGCCTTGCCGAAGAGGTCCAAGAAGTAATCATTATTGCCAGCCAAGGCCTTAACAAATGAAGAGGTACTTGAATCGAACGCCAATGAGTTATCGATCGGGAGAACACCCTTGCCTTCGAGCAGCTTCTGGTAAAACAAGTTGTCAACTGTGCGTACACTGTCAGGACCGTCTAAAAAGACAACATTGGTGTCGGTCAAGGGGTTATTTTTGCAAATAAAGCTGCTGATGAAAAAAACATAGAAGCCATTCAAGCTTGGGTCGGGCTTATTAGTGCCCTTGTAGTTGTACAGCCTGTTGTTGATGACATTGCAGTGCGTCACTCCAACTGTGTGCCCACCTAAAAATAAGAAATGAAGATGTCAACTACGTAATTAATGAGTTTCTTTACCCTTTAATATATATTCTTTAACAGTTTTTGTTTTCAATTTTTTTTTTTTTTTTTGAAGTTTAACGATTAGTTACCTAGCAAAACAACTGTTTCAAGGGGGCTGAAGCCATACTTTCCATAATATGCAAGTGCATTAGAAACAGAGATATCTGGTGCTGGTAGATCAACATAAGATGCAAGTCCAACCAGGCCATCCTTTCTTCCCATTGGTACCTCAAAGTACTTTCCTTTAGCCTAATATTTATTGATAAAAATAAGAAATGAGAAGAAAAAAAAAAAATTAGGCAACATAAAATATAGTCGTTGTTAGAAGATCTCCCCAGTAATATAATTGGTATAAAGTAGATGCACCAAAACTTTTAAGTTTAACATACCGCGACAACTGCATCTCGAGTAGCAGCTGCAATGATGTCAGAACAAGAGACCACACCTGGGCATGCCTGCTCTAATGCTGCCTTGATGGTATCAACCAAGTCATAGCCTTTAACAGTGAAGTTCGGGACGGCGGTTTGCTCACTGCTCGGGCCCCGCAACAGTAGTGATGCATCACATTTCTGTATTTGGGTTATCGATATTTCTTAGACAGATATTTGCTCATAGTTGTCACTTGGGGGTAGGCATACTCTAATCAACTCTGTACTCTCAGCAGTACCATTATATGCTTTATCACTATATCAAATACCTATAACAGTTTTAAAAGATATCGATAGGATAAGGTGCAGATTCCTTTGGCAAGGAACTGATAGAACTAGGAAAAAATATTCCCTTGTTAATTGGTCAGTAGTTAGTTTATCCAAACAATATGGGGGATTAGGGATTCTTGATTTGAGAGATATGAATATAGCTCTACTAATAAAATGGTGGTGGAAGTATAGAGACCCTCTTTATAATAGCAATTGGAAAACACTTATCACATTTCTTTCTGCTGATCCTAGGTATTTACTTCATCCTTCACCTTTTTGGCATAGTGTTATGAAATTAGCCGATCTCGGCTCTCGTTGTGTTCAATACTCCCCAGGCAAGATATCTACCGTTAGATTCTGGGAAGATATATGGCTTGACGAATGCCCTCTTTCAACTAAATTCCCGCAATTGTACAATCAGTGCACTAACAAAAATATATTATTTTCTGATGTCATAAACTCACAGGGACAGGATGTGCATTTTAGGGACATACTCACTGGAGTGTGCTTGTCTGAATGGACCCATCTTTTATTCATACTAAGTCAACTTTCATTCACACATGCATTTGATAAATTAGCTTGGAGATGGGAGAGTAATGGGAGGTTTAGTGTGCACTCTATGTATCAAATTCTCAACTATAGAGGAGTTTTGAATGAACATCCTCTCTTATGGTGGACCATGCCTCTTCCCCCCAAAATTAAACTCTTCATGTGGCTGGTTTTTAGAAATAGGATTCTAACTAAAATGAATCTAGCTAAGAAAGGTTGGGTAGGGTCTACACAATGTATGTTCTGTACTGCACAGGAATCTGCTACTCATCTTTTTTTGCTTTGTCCCTTGATTCAACAAGTATGGTATTGGTTAGGCAAAAATCAACTGCATTATCACCATTGGCAATCTTTAAAACAAGTTTTTCAATTTGCTGTAACACTCCCTAAACCTGAGAGAACTGCATTTTTAATCGTATTTAGTGCAACTTGTTGGACCGTGTGGAAACATAGAAACGAAGTCTGCTTCAACTCCATCTCACCTAAAACTGCTCGATCTTTGATCTTTTTAATAATCTCTTTAGTTTTATATTGGACAGGACATACAAAGACTAAAAAGAAGGTTAGGGCAGCTACACACAATTGGATTCCCCGTGAAGATGAGCTGGATGCTATTCCTTTGAGAGTTATCTGGCCAGGCGAGGGCGACAGTGTTTCTTTCCACCTTGGAGAGTCTTCCACTGAGACAACTGAGAATGCTTGAACAAGCAACTGACAGCTTTGTGTTTAGATATCCTGCTACTTGTGTTGATTTGTTGACTGTGGTACACAGTGTTGCCAAATCGTTTGTTTGTAGATTTGAGTTCGATTCTAGTGTCTCGTGTTATGATGCACACTAGGGTTCTAAGTGGTAGTTAGAATTTGGTGACAGGAAGAGCCATCTGTGCTTTTCGGCTTATATTGCACCTTTATCTTTTGTACTCTTTGTTTCGTTTTATAATGAAACTGGGCCTTTGGCCTTTTTAACCAAAAAAAATATTTGCTCATAAATCCAAAATAAGATTTTGAAGGATGACTTGGTAAAAGCTGTGAAAATATTGTTTAAACTATACTATATATGTAAAAACAAGGCGGTTGATATTTAACCTTATCTCCCAAGCAATCATGGAACTGGAGGCGTAGGAGGAATGCAACGATATCTGGGTCGTATGCAAAGCGGGCATTGACGATACCCTTGATAATAGACTCGACATCTTTGGCCCCGCATTTGCCTTTGTAATAGCCTACTTTCACCTGGCCATAGCAGGAACTGATGAGACCAAACACGAGTAGAGTAATAATGGTTGCCCGGCTCACCATAGTTAACTTGGCTTGTTTGAACTTTGTTAACTATGGTAGAGGAGGAGCTCCTTGAGGTGATGGAAGAGGTACAATTGCTTTCCCATTTTATAGGCATGGGGGGTTGACCAGTAGGGTGGATGCATGATTGTCTTATTCAATCCTTTCATTATTCTTTTTCTTAATTCCTTCCATGTTCCTATAAAAATTAATGACTATTTCCAAGGGAATGTCATGGTGATCACGTTGGAAATTTCATGGACATCACGTCTTGTGTTCAATAATTCACATTTCCGTGTCTAGAGCTCAGTTGTGGTCTCCTGCGTTGAACTCCTTTGGAATATCCAAAATTGTTGGTTGTCTAGCAGCTAGCATTGTTTTGCTTAATTTTACAGGGTCATTATATTAAGATAATAAGATACATCTTCAATTAGCAAGATATGTGCGCTGTTGTTGTTTTAAAATATAGCTTAAAGTAGATCAAGAACAAGCAATTTGGGCTACTAAACAGCAGTTGACGACAATTGCAACTCCATCAGAAAAGTAGAAGATACACATACAAATTGTATATAATCAGCAACAAGAAGGCACATAAAGTTGAAAAATCAAATGGACGAAACCAAAAAATTTCAAACTGTAAAATTAATGAATCTACTAAATACTAAGTCCAAATTATTGCCATAATCTCCATGTACCCATGCACAATTAATGGTCCTGTGTGAAATACAATGTTTTTAAATACGGTTTTGTTCATGCATGCGGAAGACCACCGCATATTGTACATATGCGGCATGCGGTTGCATATACGGATTTGTATGCAGAAGTATATATGTGGTTTTTACTATACGTTGTTAAAGGAATATAGATAAAATAAAAAATTAATTTATATCACAATGGTTGTCTAGCCTAGTAGTTTGTGTTCTTTACCATATTTCTATAGATTAAGGGTTCAAGTCTTTCTCAACTCAATTATTTTCTAGGCCACATGGAATACTATGTGTCTCCATGGACGGACACACATGCATGGAGTATTAATTATGCATCCGCATATTCAAATCCGCATACTGCATGACATTTAAAAGATGTACAATAGAATACACTTTATATTAATTGTATCTTAATTTCTTTTGTCTATGTTGATCTAATTTTCGTGTTCTTGTGATAGGTAGTTGAACAACACAAATCTATCTTAACTGGTTTGTAATCATTTCGGTGACAATACGTTGATACTGGAATAGTTTGACAATCTAATTAAACAGTAACAAAAAATAACTACAAATTACATTTAACATCAATTTATTGCAATGTGACTGGCACTATTTGTGTATCATGCACATAAAAAATTAATGAAATTTAATGAATTTTTTTTTTTTTTTTTTCCTTGTATTTGACAACTTGATATTCTCAATCGTTCATATTTAATATATGGTCGCTAATAGGATTATCTAAATTGCTTGAATTTGGTAATAGTTTTTTGCAACCAATCTAAAAGGCCTGTATTAGTGACAACCAGTCAAGTTTCTCTTGCGCTATTAACTTTGTAATTAGTGACAGCACTTTCACTTTTAAGATTAATATAATTTGACGACGATTTCATTGTCCCATTTTTCTATTTATATAAATATATACTTAATTGCAGAGGAATGTTCAATCTCAGTTCTTTATACCAAATGATATTCCTTATTGTTAGCCATGTCCCATTACTGGGATAGCACCTTGTATTTGAAATTTGAAAAGCAGGTCTGACGATATCATGCATATAATGTTATTATGCGTCACTAATAAGATATGATATGAGATATGATCTCTTTTATTGAGCAAAGCTAAGGTGTGATGTGCTCACCAAGAGAGTTTGGTGAGCACAACTCTAAAAGTATATCGGATCGGCTTCAAATGGCGAATCCAAACCGTTGAAATCCATGTACTTCATGAGTGATGCATGTACATGCAAAATTTTAAAAGTTTTGAATTTATTTGCTACAAGGTCAAGCGGTCAAAGAAATGAACATTTTACAAGTTAAGCAATCCAACATTTCTTTGACCGCTTGACCTTGTAGCAAATAAGTTCGAAACTTTCAAAATTTTGCATGTACATGCATCACTCATGAAGTACATGAATTTCAACGGTTTAGATTCGTCGTTTGAAGCCGATCCGATATACTTTTAGAGTTGTGTTCACCAATTTTTCTTGGTGAGCACATCACACTCTAGCTTTGCTCCTCTTTTATTTCTATATTGTCCAGAAACTTATGAAAGAAACCTTTCTGCCAAAAGGAAAAATAACCACTGAAGATGGTCTCTAGCTTTTTTCGATTATATTCTTTCTAATATTGTGATATTGGCAGAAACTATTTATGAAGGTCATGAGATATTAATTTTCCACATATTTGTAAACTTAGATAACAAAATGCCGCATAAAACAATTTTCAGTTAAAAATAAGACTACAATACAAGAAATATGAATCAATTTAAACATGAATTGCATAACTTGGCCATCACAATTACAATATCTTGGCTATTTACGGGACCTATGATTAAATAAAGCAAATTATTAGCTGGTTCTTCTGTAGTGTTTGCCCATTTCCAATACAAATATTTATCATCCACTAGTACAAAAAACCCCTTCACCGACTGTTAAAAAACCCTTTTACCGACTGTTATTGAGGCGTCGGTGATGGCGGCGACGGTATAGATAAATCTTTACTGACGGGTGAATAACAGTCAGTGTAGGCACCCAACACCGACTGTTTTTTTGAAAAAACAGTCGGTGTAAGCGCCCAACACCGACTGTTTTTTGAAAAAAACAGTCGGTGTAGGCGCCCAACACCGACTGTTTTTTCAAAAAAACAGTCGGTGTTGGGCGCCTACACCGACTGTTTTTTCAAAAAAACAGTCGGTGTTGGGCGCCTACACCGACTGTTTTTTCAAAAAAACAATCGGTGTTGGGTGCCAACACCGACTGTTTTTTTTGAAAAAACCGTCGGTGTAGGTGCCCAACACCGAAATTTTTTTTTTTTTTTTTTTTTAGCACCTGTAGACGTGACAACTGGCAAGCCAAAATTTGGGTCATCTTACATTTTAATTACTCAGCTAAGAAGTTCAGAATTTACATATATAACACAATAATAAACAACATAATTCATAAGTTCAGAATTATACAAGCAGGGCCACTTTGCAAAATCAGTATACTATTACAGTAAGCGAAAAGATAGCATAATATATAAAATTTTGTGGGACATACATGAAAAATAAAAGAATGAACTAACAAGTACATAAATAAACCCATACATATGCGTAGTCACAGTCAAACTTAGAGGGAAGAGAGCCTCTGGCCTGGTAACCAAAGAAATGGCATATCGCATTGAACTTCTTTCCCTTGTATGTGCCTTCCTTCTACAATTATCACAAAACAAAAAAAAAAAAGCACATGTGATCAATGATCTTGATTTTTACCCAGGAGTATACAAAAAAATATATATAAAAAGAAAGGTGTGAAGAAAACTAACCAAGCGCCTATTGATCTCTGATTCAAACAACTGTGCAAGAAGCTTCTCTGTCTCAATCTAAAAAGAATAGACACATTTATTTCCTTTTCATCACAAATTTTGCAGTGCCAAAATAGCTTCACCATAAAGGATTCATGAAAATTCAGAGATTATTTTACCTGAGAAAGCTGTGCTGAGTCATCTGATTCTGGATGCAGTAGCAGCTGCAAAGCAGTAAAAGAATGCCTCGGGTCAAATGTACACCAAATTATGAAAAAAAATAACTAAATAAATAAATAAAGCTGCTCGGTACTTTTATTGAGAGAGAGAGAGAGAGAGAGAGTGGACCTGTTTCCTGATAAAAGGAGGGAGGAATTTAAACAGAGCAGTAGCCCAAGGTGAAAGCTGAGAAGAGATATTCTCAACTGACACTCCTTTTAGATGAAGACCATGTATTTCCTTTCCAAAAGAATAGAAAGAAAAATATATTTCAACATTCCAACTAGTGCATACAATTATAATAGACAAAGTAAGGAAGCTATCAGTAATGTACTTGGATAAGGGCGTATAATTCTGGTATGCTCTCCACAAGGCCCTCTGGAATAAGGATCACACCATGATTCTTACCTGCAGACAAACATTAAAATATATTAGATCACTTATTAAAAGCTTTGAAAGAATTTGCAAATTAAACCCCCCAAGTTACCAAATTTGCAAATAGCACCCATCATGTTAGGATTATTTATAGTTAATTATCTTTATAGTAAGAATGTGTAAGGCTATATTTGACTATTTAATAATCTTGAGGATGCTATACAAATTGTTCTGCATGAATATTATTCTCATACATAGAAATCTAACCAATTTAGATAATTTTGAGAAAACAAACATAACATGATTTGAATAACTTTGAGAAACAAATCTCACCAATATCAGCCCGTGCCTGAACTGCATCACAGATTTGTTGTGCTAGGTCAAAAATAGTGAGCTTTGATGCAGCCACCTCCTCTCCTAAGATAACCTGAAAAGCAATCAAAAGACTAACTAAACTTTCCTTGCAAAGTTTGATTAGGGTCTCTCATAGACTAGATTTTGGATTCATACCAGAACACGTGCAGTAATTACAACTGCTAATAGGTACTTACTTACCTTGTCAAATCAGGCATTCAATTGTAGTTAATTAAAATAAGGGCAACTGTTAGGTTTCATTTCAGAAATATTTTTAAATAACTCTAATGGAGGCTTAACTAGAATATAATTTAGGTTTAATGAGGCAGCATACTGCAATGATTGAATTAAGGCTTCAAGCATAAAGAGTTCAATAACAGCTGTTTTGGAAATTTGGAAGCTGGTTTTCACTCATGTACCATACTATTTAGACCCAACTAGTATCAGACTTCTTTTTAATGAATTCAAAATTAGTGAAAAGTAGCAAATTGGACCATATTAGGGTGTTAAACATCAATAACTGCAGTACTTAACTTTGAATTTCCCAATAAACTAGGGAGTTTGCTCTTGTTGCAATTTTGAAAACCAACAGCCTTATCTACAGAACTCTGATTAAAAAAAGAAGTTATGCCATGTCTAAACAACTGATACTACCTCTGTCAGCTTTAGAAAGTATTGCTCCGGCAAGGTCATGTCCAGCAAGTGTTGTATAGCACTGCAAACTGGTATCAAAATTCTAAGTAGTGTAATTAAGACAAATATTAAGCTCAGCTAAACCTCAACTATTTAACTAGATTTTGCTTAAGCGGTTAAGCGGTTAAACCCAGCAACAGTGACCAACCCTAGATTCTGCCAATTAACCCTCAACTGGCTCAACAAATTGCAGTGATATTATGAATATAAAAATGCAGTGAAACTAAGACAAGCAAGGAAGCATAAAAGAGGGGGAGAGAACTATTTGTTCAAGTAGTGTATGTTCTACCTGTATTTCCAAGCGGTTGCAGTACCGGCCGAGAGGTATACAGTTGGAAAGAGAGCTAACCAAACTCCTAGTTTTTCACCTGAGCACATGAGACAACGAATAAGCTTGACATAACAAGACTACAACAGTAATCTAAAATAAAAAGTAATCTAAAATAAAGGAATACATTGCATATATAAAACCAAACCGACATCCAAAATATTGAAAAATCAAACGACAACATTGAACACAAATCAAGCTCCCATTACCAGATCATTTCCACTAATTAACAAACGATCATATAAATATAATATGTATTTCGTAACCTAAAAGCCAGAGACAACCTTCAGAAATCTAAAATAGGAAGATCTACATGAAAAGTTTTGTCAAGAGAAAATCGCCTCTTTCTCAGCTTTTATCCCCAATCCCCTCGAATCTTGCCGCGACTGATACCGAACAAGCCTACAATCCTTACTAGAACCTCTAATCACATACACTTTTTAGTTTTTACTCATGCAAGAGGAGCACATCTCACATCTGGACCTATGAAATTTCAAACCCGATTCCTTTCATGCCAAATAGATAATTCTAAGTATTAAGTATTCATTGATAGAGATTTAACAACCACAAATTTCATAAAATTGAAAAAACGAGATTGAATTGAATACCTGCTACATCTCGGCCATCGTAGGTGCCACGATAGACAGTACCATAGGTGCCATGAGCGATCACGTATCGGATTTCGAGCTTTAACGGATCGATTTCCCAATCTTCTCTCGGACCTTGCGGTGCGCCTCCTCCACTCGCAGCTTTATCCTTCGTCCAGCCTTTCGTGTAGTGCTTCTCGAGCTGTATATCCAAAGTCGTTAGATCGATCTTATCTGCTCTAATATAGGCATCGTTCCCGTCGAAACTCCTCGATTGTTTCAGTTTAGAGGCGCCGCCGCCACCGCTGCTATCCGCCATGGATGGATGGATGAAGGATGGAACCCTAGAGAGAGAGGTCGAGTAAGCGTGGCGCTTTTTAAGCTGAATCAGAATCCAAGCGTTGAAAGCGCGCGATCTCAGGTTTTACCTCTCCCGCGCGATCTCAGGTCTCGGCCGTCTCAAAGCAGCGGAGAGAGATTTAGAAGGGGGAGAGAGATAAAGCCGCTGATTGAAATTTAGGGAAATGAAATTCGTCGCCGCTGATTGAAAGTGATAAAGCCGGGAACAAAAATTTTCGGAATGAATCGAAAGAGATAAACCCGGGAACGAAAATTTTCGGAACGAAAATCACCGACGGTTCCGAAAATTTCCATTTAACACCGACTGTTTTTTTAAAAAAACAGTCTGTGCAGGGTTCGAGCAACACTGACTGTTTTTTAAAAAAACAGTCGGTGTTGGTCACTGCTCAACACCGACTGTTTTTAAAAAAAAAACAGTCGGTGTAGGGTATGAGCAACACCGACTGTTTTTTTTAAAAACAGTCGGTGTTGGTTCACCGACGGTTTTTTGTAATGGAACAGTCGGTGTTGAGGTTCTTCTTATTTACGATTTTACCAGCAGTCTCTACACCGACTGTTACATATTAAAACAGTCGGTGGTTGAGGGTCGGTGAAGGGGTTTTTTGTACTAGTGATCTTTCAAAAATCAAACAACACTTCAAAGGATAATGTTTTTTTCAAACCTTGACACTGAGATTAATATTTATATATGTTGCTGTATTCCTTCTGACCGTTTGGGTCAGATTTAAAATATAAATTAGTGGAAGTTGGATTAAAATAAATCAATGCTTTCTTTCTACAAAGATCGAGGCCCGTGCTCTATATATAGCGCATGTAAACTCTTCTCTTCCATCACCTCAAGGAACTCCTCATCTACCATAGTTAACAAAGTTTAAACAAGCCAAGTTAACTATGGTGAGCCGGGCAACCATTATTACTCTACTCGTGTTTGGTCTCATCAGTTCCTGCTATAGCGAGGTGAAAGTAGGCTATTACAAAGGCAAATGCGGGGCCAAAGATGTCGAGTCTATTATCAAGGGTATCGTCAATGCCCGCTTTGCATACGACCCAGATATCGTTGCATTCCTCCTACGCCTCCAGTTCCATGATTGCTTGGGAGATAAGGTTAAATATCAACCGCCTTGTTTTTACATATATAGTATAGTTTAAACAATATTTTCACAGCTTTTACCAAGTCATCCTTCAAAATCTTATTTTGGATTTATGAGCAAATATCTGTCTAAGAAATATCGATAACCCAAATACAGAAATGTGATGCATCACTACTGTTGCGGGGCCCGAGCAGTGAGCAAACCGCCGTCCCGAACTTCACTGTTAAAGGCTATGACTTGGTTGATACCATCAAGGCAGCATTAGAGCAGGCATGCCCAGGTGTGGTCTCTTGTTCTGACATCATTGCAGCTGCTACTCGAGATGCAGTTGTCGCGGTATGTTAAACTTAAAAGTTTTGGTGCATCTACTTTATACCAATTATATTACTGGGGAGATCTTCTAACAACGACTATATTTTATGTTGCCTAATTTTTTTTTTTTCTTCTCATTTCTTATTTTTATCAATAAATATTAGGCTAAAGGAAAGTACTTTGAGGTACCAATGGGAAGAAAGGATGGCCTGGTTGGACTTGCATCTTATGTTGATCTACCAGCACCAGATATCTCTGTTTCTAATGCACTTGCATATTATGGAAAGTATGGCTTCAGCCCCCTTGAAACAGTTGTTTTGCTAGGTAACTAATCGTTAAACTTCAAAAAAAAAAAAAAAAATTGAAAACAAAAACTGTTAAAGAATATATATTAAAGGGTAAAGAAACTCATTAATTACGTAGTTGACATCTTCATTTCTTATTTTTAGGTGGGCACACAGTTGGAGTGACGCACTGCAATGTCATCAACAACAGGCTGTACAACTACAAGGGCACTAATAAGCCCGACCCAAGCTTGAATGGCTTCTATGTTTTTTTCATCAGCAGCTTTATTTGCAAAAATAACCCCTTGACCGACACCAATGTTGTCTTTTTAGACGGTCCTGACAGTGTACGCACAGTTGACAACTTGTTTTACCAGAAGCTGCTCGAAGGCAAGGGTGTTCTCCCGATCGATAACTCATTGGCGTTCGATTCAAGTACCTCTTCATTTGTTAAGGCCTTGGCTGGCAATAATGATTACTTCTTGGACCTCTTCGGCAAGGCGTTGGTAAAGATGGGCTTGCTCGGTGTGTATACCGGAAACCAGGGTGAAATCAGAAAAGTATGCTACAAAACAAACTAAGTCTCCATCATCAATTTATCTCTTCCTCATCTTTTAAAGACCCTTTTTTTTGTTGTTCGATCATGTTTTGATTATGCATTAATTCTTTGTATGTGCGGTGTTCTTTCATTTTTTTATATATGTAACTTTTAATTTCCATGAAATTTTATCTCGGGATTATATCTTAATTTGATTGAGTAATCATGCGTGTACTGTATGGGATCTTTCGAAAAATATTGAGTTGTTAATAAATTTATGAAAATTTCAATTGAGTATTAATTGTAGTCAAATTTATGAAAATTTCAATTGAATATTCATGAGTCGGGTCCACAAAATTAAACTTCACCTGCTTTGTTCTCTATCTTGCGGATATTTACGGGCTCAAATTTTCTTCTCTAGCCCGTTTTTCTTACCGGCCCGTTATTATTTTCGCATTAAATTGGCGTTAGGATTCTTTTTAATTTTTTTCCAACTTTTTTCTTACTCTTTCAGCAATTTTTTTTGAAAGTCTACTCTTTCAGCAATTAAAAATATTAAGTTTGAATCGAACAAATTCAGATCCTTTGTATCCTGCAAACTATATAGGATAATATCACAATTGATATAATTTATTGATCTTTCTTTTGAAGATTTTCTTTATCCGGCCCATCACCAGTATTTGGTTGGCTCGGATCGACTGTTCGGACTTTGAAAATGTGAAATTTGGTTTCCAAGCATATTTTATTATGAAGATCATGTTGACCGGTTCAGATCGACTGTTCGGACTTTGAAAATAGAGATAAATGATGTGGAGCATATTGGAGCACAAAAATTATGGTGCATTTGAACCCTCCTTGTGTAAAGCAGGCATATGCTGTAAGCGTCGCTGATAAATTAATTTATACCTATCCAAACAATTGTATTCAGTATTAACAAATTCATCTTGAAGGTTTGTCAGAGGAAAGAGAGAAACAAGTCTCAATGCGAGAGAATAAGGGTCCAATTATTCATACTTTTTTTATCACATAATAAAAATATATTAACCACTATAGTAGTTAGCCAGGTATCCAACAACTGCTCGAGCAACCGACACCACATTTGAAAATGATACGTCAACTCGATCCACCAATGCCCTTATGGTAGGGTAATTTCCGGTCGCATCATCGCACTTTGCTGGCACCCCCAAGGCTTCATCTAGCACGGTCCCAGCTTCAGTGTACTTGTTGCTTTTTATCGACTCGGCGGCAACCTTCAGTTTGGGGATGATATCTGTATAGACTTGCACACATGTTTGCAAAGCTTTCTGTTGAATTGGATCCGATGTGGCTTGCAAAAACCGTTTAATGTCTGCGAGTACCAGTGTAGCATTTCTGGTTGCAATATTAACTGCGATAATGGCGATGCCGTTCAGGTCTGCAGTTTGACTTTGAGGATCAGTATCAAGGACAGAGTGGCAGACTTGTGAGGTAATGTACCAGCCCCCAACATTGTTGCATGCCTCGCCAAGTTTGGGGGGAGCAACTGGGGGAGCAGCTGAGATAGAGAGAGAATGGCAGGAGAGAAGGAACAACAGGTAGAAGAAGGGTGCCATTTTGGCGGTACAAAAGAGAAGGTTGAATGGATACAATTACAATGATGGGATTGTGATTTGGTTATAAATACAACAGAATTACATGCACACTGTAGATTGGTTGGCCCATTTGTAACGGTATAGAAATATCTAAATTGATTGCTTTCCATGTACAGAGAGGAAAGTCTGGATTTGCAGAATACATGGATATTTTCTGTTATTCTGCACCTGTGTACTATTGTAAACTTTTAACAAGATAAGGCAATTAACGGTACCTCCAAAAAAGGAAAAAAGATGAACGAAATTTTGTTGGAAGAAAAATGGCAATGCATATTTATGCTGGATATTCTAAAAAAAGCAAAGGGCAGTTAATTTTATGAGGAAATGGCTGAAAATTCCTCCTATGCTGCTCCCGTTGTATCCTGCACTGACATCAGCATTATCAGAATATTTTAATTTGTAGACAATTTTAACATTAGTTACCCACTATAAATGTTACTTTTCACCCATAAATTAATGTCTTTCTCGAATATTCATATGTGAATTCATTTTCTTAAAAAGTTTTGGTTCATAAAAAAAAAAAAATCTTGTCTGATCTCATACTGAGATTATCAGATATCTAGATTTTTAGTAGTCTCTGAAAATAGAAGAATTTCGGCTCCCATGAATTATTTTGGCAATCAATATCTTATTGTATTTTCAAATTCATCGTTAAAGACTATTATAATAAAAAGAATTAATTCCTACAACATGAAGATAACATATTGCATAACATGTAATAAATAGTATACATCATGCTAAAATAAATATAACCCAACTCATACTAATTTTTAGTCTCAGCCCTCAGGTGCTTGAGGTAAGTTCTGAAGTGAGCTTGCTGATTTGATTTAATATTATTGAAAGCAAACCAATCCGAAATAAAAAGATCTAGCAGCATAAATACCTCTAAGCCCTGTAATAGATACTGACAATATAAAGCCCAATTTTACATGGGATGTTGATGGGCAGTACAGCCATGTTAAAGGCCTACAGCAAACACAACGGCTCTAGCACATTTAGTATCCCACATGCTGCATTACATGAATAATCAGCCCATATATATATTTTACCAACGAATGATTGTAACAAGAGTAGAATTAGAGTGGGGTAGAACTAGGGTGCTCTTGAGTTCACCAAGTCCTTGGTGAACTCAAGTCTAAAATCCATCAGATCAGCTTCAAATGACGAATTCGAACTGTTAAAATCCGTCTACTTACGAGCGATGCGTCTACATGTAAAAAAATTTAATTTTTAAATTAATTTTGCATAGAGTCAAGTGGTCAAAAAACGTCAAAAAATGAATGCATTAAAATTACTTTATTAACCTTCTAATTTTGACAGCTTGACTTTATCCTAAATTAATTCGAAAGTATAAAATTTTTACATGTATACGCATCACTCGTAAGGTAGGCGGGTTTCAACGGTTCGGATTCGTCGTTTGAAGCTGGTCCGATGGGTTTTAGACTTGAGTTCACCAAGGGGCTTGGTGAACTCAAGAGCACCTAGTTCTACCCATTAGAGTGTTCTTTAATTCAACATTTTTTTAGAAATTAAATTTAAAATCTATCAAATTGATTTTAAATGACAAATTCAAATTATTGAAATCGATTTAAGTGATACATTTATATGTCAAATTTAAAAAATTTCGAGTAGATGCTAATTTTATAAATTTTTGAATCAATTTAGTACAAAGTCCTTTTTTGAGGAACTTGATAGATGCTACTAAGAGGCATTTAGTACAAGTCAAGTGGTCAAAAAATGATGAAAAATGGAAGTGTTAAAATTAATTTATAAACCTTTTTGTTTACCGCTTGGCAATATACTAAATTAAGTCAAAAATTTATAAATTTGACATGTAAACAAATCACTCGTAAAGTAGATCAGTTTCGACCGTTTAAATTTGTTGTTTGAAGTCATTTTGATAATTTTAAAGTTAAACTTAATTAAAGAACTTTGTGAATTGAGATCATTTGTGTTCTAGTCGAAGTATAAGACCCGCCAAACAGTATGGAGAATTCATATCCTCTTCGGTACCGGACAAGAGAATCTTTTAGAATTAGTGGATCCGGACTGTCCTTTTAACTTTTACACGAATCTTAAAGCACAAATAATACTAGCTCTCTGCGCTATACTAAACAGGCACCAGATTGAGTTAATATAGAGCATAAAGTTATGGGGAGAATACTTGTCCACAGCATAGATGGGAGGAGACGATGCGTCTCTCCGGTAAGGTAAGCGGTAATGGTAACTATTCATTTACAACTGCAACATGCCTATAAAATGTTGCCAGCTAATTGGGTGGATCACGGACCCCCTTTTTTGTACCAGTCAATGACACATTGACAGTTTGACACTCCACATGTTCTGGGTTCGCTTGGGCACACTGTGAGAGAAGCCCAACCTCATCTCACTAATCACCTACACAAGCACTGATGAACCCCTATATGTCAGTCCGGATTTGAGTTGGGACTTACTCTGTTCAAGGATTAATTGCACGGTCAGATACAGTTGAGGTGATGGATCAATGCAGTTCAGTAGAGTAAATGCTCTCATTCATGCTCTATATATAAAATATTTAAAGTCCGTGATAGTATTAATATCCGCTTTCGTAGTTATGATGGCATTGCTGTGTCATATTCTCTTCTGTCTGGCGAACTAAATTTGGATAGTTTAGATAAGAGATGGACCTTAACTAATTTATTACAATTTAGTACCGGTAACACATCCGCTCCTCCAAAAAAAAAAGTGTTTACATACGAAGCACTTATGCAGTGGTTGGATTGAACTGAGTAAATGCATTCATTTTTGTTTAGAAATATAATCATGTTTTAATCCTAGGCATCTATTTTCCTCTAAAATAAAATAAATTAGACTTTAATTATGCAAACCGCTATGAAAACCCTACCTATGTTGAGTTTTTACTAGAAAAATAAGAAAGGAAACCAGTACAAGATGAAAATCAGAATAAAATGAAAAACAACTAGTAGAACATAAAACACAACATGTACAAGATGAAAAACAACTAGAAGAAGATGAAATACAACTAGAAGAATATGAAATACAACCAGTAGTAAATTACAGACAACAAGTAAAACAAAAAACACAACCAGTAGAATATGAAATACAAATTGTACAAGACGAAAGACTATTAAAAAAAGATTAAAGAGAACTAAAAGAAGATGAAAAATAACTAGAACAAGATGAAATACAACCAGTATTAGATAAAAGACAATTAGTAGAACATGAAAGACAACCAGTACAATATGAAACACATCTAGGAAAAGATGAAAGACAATTAGAAGAAGATGAAACACAACTAGTAGAAAATGAAAGACAACTAGAACAACAAGAAAGACAACTATAAGAAGATGAAAAATAACTAGTAAAAGATGAAAAACAACCAGTAGAAAATGAAAGACAACCAGTGCAAGATGAAATACAACCAGTAGTAGATGACAGACAACCACTAGAACATGAAACACAACCAGTAGAACATGAAAGACAAACTGGACTAAAAACAACTAGAAGAAGATGAAACACAACTAGTAGAAGATGAAAGACAACTAAAAGAAGATGAAAAACAACTAGTAGAAGATGGAAAACAACAAGTAGAACATAAAAGACAACTAATACAAGATGAAAGACAACTAGAAGAAGATGAAATACAATAATTGTAGATGAAATACTGATAGACGTAAATTATATATACTTTTGCATAGGGTTTTGCCTCTAAAACTACTCTAATTTCCTTGAGTTTAGAGTAGTTTAGTTAAGTTTTGCATCAAGAATCAAGTTACTGACGTGAATTGGTCTTAATTGCATAAAAAGAGGGAATCAGCGCAAAAAGCACACTTTACAAACCGTAAGATGATCTTAACGACCGTGAACTAAGCCCTTACAACTGCAAAAGGAATCTTCAAGGTCGTAGGCGCGGAACCAAGTCCCTACGATAGTAAAGGAATACTTCACGGGTCGTAGGAACCCACCAACTTAGCTAATTCTTAAGTTCAAACACCTGTTAGTTTTTTTTGCCATAGAATTCGCATACGAACTTTGATTTGGATGAATCAAAGCTTAACGGAAAGATGACAACAAGATCTACAACTTTTATTTGACTTCATCTCCAAAATCTGAATTTTACGGGTCGTTATGAATTTATTTCGGTCCGTAAAGTAGAATATTAAGACCGAGAGGATTTCTCGTAACCATGATGAAGCTGGAATTCACCAGAAGATCTTTTCAGGTCATAAAATATTTATTACGACCCGTAAAAAGGTTTATTAGGTCCCTTTTTGCTGGTTTCTTTTCTATTTGGCTGATCTCCTTCTAGATTTGACTGAACTCCCTCCAGATTTCGTTTGCTTGCTCCCCAAGTCACCTAAAGGGTATATATATAGACATAGAGATAGAATGGAAAGGCATCCTTGGTTACCATAACTCATTTCTCACTTCCATAGTCTATTGTTGCCTTCTCTTCCACATATGACATGACTTGAGGAGCAAGGAAGGAGACGATTTCTAAGGAGAAAGAAGAGACACATGGTGGAGAAAGACATAAGACAAGTCTTAACTCCTTTATTCTTCTTTTTGTTGTATTTCCATGTCTATCTTTACTTGCTTCATGGTTGTTTTTTGCAAGCATGAGAGGCTAAACTCCTCTCTGGGGCCATGGCTGTAGAACTTGATTTTGGTGTTTAGTTGACTTACTTGGATCGTTTATTTTATTCTCAGTTGAGATTTGTTTCTTTTGTGTGCTTTAATTGATTGTGTTAATGTTTGATTTATGTTGTATTATGTGACGAATATATACTTGTGTGAATGTGTGTGGTGATAGCCCAATTTTTCATATGTAGTTTAGATGCGAGGTATTTAAGGTAGGTCGTGGTGACAGCGCATTTACTTGGCCAAACACTTAGATCCATGTTTAGAACCAAACTTGCACAAAACCTTAGGACTTGCTCCCAAAAAACACAAGAAACAACCCTTGAATTTAGGCTTAGTGCCAAAGAAACGCCTAGAATATAAATGTGGATCCTAGATCATGACTTGGATATTATTGTTGTGTGACAGGAGGTGAAACATAGGTATTTAGTCAAGATCCGGGCTAGCCAGACCTTGTAGGGTGAAGAACTTAGTTGTTAGAACCTAAACAGTTGGGAAGTGGTTAGAAACCTCTCTTATACTCGGTTAAATCATAAAAGAACGTCTAGTAGTCAATTGACCCAAATGATAGGAAAGCTGAAATCCCCAAAATCCTTCTCTAATAGTCATACCTTCTTTATTTGTTTACTTTACTTATTTTATTTACTTTCCAAATCTGAACTGTTACCAAAACCAATTTCAACAACCCTCCCCCAACTTTAGTCTTAACTTAGTTACTTTAGGTTAGATTAATATTGACCATTGTCTCTATGGATCGACACCCCAATTACTATACTTAAGGTATTTCAGGTTTTATAAATTTCAAAAGCGAAAAGTGTATTAAAACAACTAGAATTATCTATACCCAAAATACACAACAAAGACAACCAGTACTAGATGAAAGACAACTAGAAGAAGATGAAATACAACTTGCAGAAGGCGAAAGACAACCATAAGAATATGAAAGACAACTAGAAGAAGATGAAAAACAACTAATAGAATATGAAAGACAACTTGTAGAAAATGAAAAACAACCAAAATAAGACAAAAATAACAAGAAGAATATGAAATACAACCAGTAGTAGATGAAAGACAACTAGTAAAACATGAAAGACATCATGTACAATATGAAACACATCTAGGAGAATATGAAAAATAACTACTAGAAGATGAAAAAATAACTAGAAGAACATGAAAGACAACCAGTACAAGATGAAAGACTATGACAAGAAGATGAAAAACAACTAGTACAAGATGAAATACAACTAGAATAAGATAAAAGACAACTAGAAGAAAATAAAATACAACTAGAAAAAAATAAAATACATGCAGTAGAAGATGAAAAAAAACTAGCAGAACATGAAACACAATCAGTAGAACATGAAAGACAACTAGAAGGAGATGAAAAATAACTCGTAGAAGATGAAATGCAATCAATAGAAGAAGATGAAATACAGCCAGTAGTAAATGAAAGACAATCAATAGAATATTAAAGACAACCAGTATAAGATGAAAGACATCTAGAAGAAGATGAAAGACAACCAGTAGACATGAAAGACAACCAGAAGGAGATGAAAAATAACTAGTAGAAGATGTAAAAAAAATAGAAAAATATGAAAAACAACTAGAAGAACATGAAAGACAACAAGTACAAGATGAAAGACAACTATAAGAAGATGAAAAATAATTAATAGAACATGCAACACAACTAGGAGAACATGCAACACAACTAGTACAAGATGAAAGATTGTTGTACCTAACGGCACCTAGAGCGGGGTTAATATGGGGCCTTTTAAAATATTAACCCTATTTGGTTGAATATTCAAGTGTAAATAAATATCTTGTGTGCAAGTGCGTATAATATTTAGTTCTTGGCGAAATTAAGAACTTGTAATATAAAGTGCAATAAATTAAATATATGGAGTTAAGAGAAGTTGACACAGGAGTTGTTAATGTAGTTCGGCAGCTAAAGGCCTACAACTCTGGAGCACCGTGATTGAAACTTGTCGCGCTTTTCTATTACCCAGTGAGAAAAAAATACAAGTTGGAACCGGTGAAGATAACCAGTATTACCAGATGAAAGACAACTAGTATAATATGAAATACTACAAGAAGAAGATAAAAGACAACTCGAAAGAGATGAAAAATAACTAGTCAAAGAGGAAAGACAATTAAAAGAAAATAAAATACAACTAAAAGAAGATCAAATACAACTAGAAGAAGAGGAAATACATCCAGTTGAACATAAAAGACAACCTGAAAAAGATGAAAGATAACCAAAAGAAGATGAAAGATAAACCACCAGAAGATGAAAAATAACCAGTAGAACATGAAAGACAACCAGTACAAGATGAAAGATAACCAGAAGAAAAAGAACTACAACTAGAAGAAGATGAAATACAGCCAGTAGTAGATGATAGACAACCAGTAGAACATGACACACAACCAGTAGAACATGAATGACAAACTATACAAGACAACTAGAAGAAGAAGAAGATGGAACAAAACTTGTAGAAGATGAAAGACAACTATAAAAGAAGAAGAAGATGAAGCAAAACTTGTGGAAGATAAAAGACAACTAGAAGAAGATGGAAGACAACAAGAAGAAGATGAAAAATCACTTGTAGAAGATGAAAGACAAATAGAAAAAGATGACAAACAACTAGAAGAATATGAAATACAACCAGTAGTACATGAAAGACATTCAAGTTGAACATGAAAAACAACCAGTACATTATGAAACACATCTATGAGAAGATGAAAGACAACTAGAAAAAGATGAATGACAACTAGAAGAACACGAAAGATAACTAGTACTACAAATTGAAAGACAACAAGAAGAAGATGAAAAACAACTATAACAATATGAAATACAAAACAAAATGAAAGATAACCAGTAAAACATGAAAGACAACTAGAAGGAGATCAAATACAACTAGAAGAAGATCAAATACAACTAAAAGATAAGGAAAAGCAACCAGTAGTAGATGAAATACAACTAGTAGAACATGAAAGACAACCAGTACATTATGAAACACATGTATGAGAAGATGAAAGAAACTAGAAAAAGATGAATGACAACTAGAAGAACACAAAAGATAACTAGTACTACCAAATGAAAGACAACAAGAAGAAGATGAAAACAACTAGTACAATATGAAATACAATAAGAAGAAGAACCAGTAGAACATGAAAGACAACTGGAAGGAGATTAAAAAAAACTAGTAGAAGATTAAAGACAATTAGAAGAAAATGAAATACAACTAAAAGAATATCAAATACAACTAGAAGAAGAGGAAATACAACCAGTAGTAGATAACGACAACTGGTACAAGATGAAATACATCAAGAAGAACATGAAAAACAAATTGTACAAGATGAAAGACAAATAGAAGAAGATGAAAGACAAGAAGAAGAAGAAGATGAAAATCAACTAGAAGAACATGAAAGACAACTTGGATAACATGAAAGACAACCAGTACAAGATAAAAAAAAACTAGAAGAAAATGAAATGCATCCAGTAGCAGATGATAGATAACTAATACTAGATAAAACACAACAAGAAGAAAATTAAAAACAACTAGTAGAACATGAAAAACAACTAGTAGAACATGAAACACAACTAGTAGAACATGAAAGAGATTAAAAACAACTGGTTGTCTTTAGAAAAGAGATTAAAGACAACCAGTACAAGATAAAAAACAACTACTAGAAAGAGATTAAAAACAACTATTAGAAAATGAAAGACAATTAGAAGAAAATGAAATACAACTAGAAGAAGATCAAATACAATCAGTAGTAGATGAAAGACAACCAGTAGAACTTGAAAGATGACCGGTACAAGATGAAAGACGACTATAAGAGATGAAAAACAAATAGTAGAAGATGAAAGACAAATAGAAGAAGATGAAAGACAACCAGAAGAACATGAAAAACAACTACTAGAATATTAAAAACAACTAGAAGAACAAGAAAGAGAACTAGAAAAACATGAAAGACAACTAGAACAAGATGAAAAACAACTTGTAGAAAATGAAAGACAACCAATAGAAAATGAAAAATAATTAGAATAATATGAAATACAACCAGTAGTAGATGCAAAACCAGTAGAACATGAAAGACAACCGGTACATTATGAAACACATCAACGACAAGATGAAAAACAACTAGAAGAAGATGAAATACAACTAGAAGAACATGAAAGATAACCAATAGTACTAGATAAAAGACAACAAGAAAAAACTGAAAAACAACTAGTACAAGATAAAATACAACAAGAAGAAGATGAATGACAACCATTAGAACATGAAAGAAAACTCGACGGTGATGAACAATAACTAGTTGACGACGAAAGACTATTAGAAGATAATGAAATACAACTAAAAGAAGATCAAATACAACTAGAAGAAGAGGAAATACAACCAGTAGAACATGAAAGACAACGTACAAGGTCAAATACATCTAGTAGAAGATGAAAGATAACCAGAAGAGGATGAAAGACAACCAAAAGAAGATGAAAGATAAACCAGCAGAAAATGAAACATAACCAGTTAAGCATGAAAGACAACTAGAAGAAGAAGAAATATAACTAGAAAAAGATGAAATACAACCAGTAGTAGATGATAGACAACCACTAGAACATAAAACATAACCAGTAGAACATGAATGACAAACTGTACAAGATGAAAGATAACTAGAAAAAAATGAAACACAACTAGTCGAAGTGAAAAGACAACTAGAAGAAGATGGAAGACAACTAGAAGAAGATGAAAAACAACTTGCAGAAGATCAAAGACAAATAGAACAAGATGAAAAACAAGTAGAAGAATATGAAATACAACCAGTAATTGATGAAAGACATTCAAGTAGAACATGAAAGACAACTAGAAAATGATGAATGACAACTAGAAGAACACAAAAGATAACCAGTATTACCAGATGAAAGACAACAAGAAGAAGATAAAAAAAGAACTAGCACAATATGAAATACTATACGAAGAAGATGAAACACAACAGTAGAACATGAAAGACAACAATAGAACATGAAAGACAACTATAAGGAGATGAAAAACAACTAATAGAAGATTAAAGACAATTAGAAGAAAATGAAATACAACTAGAAGAAAAGGAAATACAACCAGTAGTAGATGAAATATAACTAGTAGTACATTAAAGACAAGCGGTATAAGATTAAATACATCAAGAAGAAGATGAAAAACTTGTAGAAGATGAAAGACAAATAGAAGAAGATGAAAAACAACAAGTAGAAGTCGAAAATCAACTAGAAGAAAATGAAAGACAACTACAATAACATGAAGAACTGGGTGTAGGTCCGATGCCCATCGGACCTTGTTTGGTTCCGATGGGCAGATCTACCGTAGGATAATGTAATGATTTGTGCGCACGAAAATTGAAACATAAACGCACGAGTTTTAAAGCATTTCGCACGAATCTAAAAGAAAATTGATGGTGATTAAATCCGTCGAACCGTGGTAGGTCCGATGCCCATCGGACCTACTACCAGTTCTAACATTAAAGACCACCAATACAAGATAAAAAACAACTAGAGGAAGATGAAATACATCCAGTAGTAGATGATAGACAACTAGTACAAGATGAAACACAACTAGAAGAAAATGAAAAACAACTACTAGAAAATGAAAAACAACTATAAGAAAATGAAACACAACTAGTAGAACATGAAAGACAACTAGAAAGATATTAAAACCAATTAGTAGAAAATAAAAGACAATTAGAAGAATATGAAATACAACTAGAAGAAGATCAAATACAACAGAAGAAGATCAAATACAATCAGTATTAGATGAAAGACAACCAGGAGAACTTGAAAGATGACCGGTACAAGATGAAAGACATCCAGAAGAGATGAAAAACAACTAGTAGAAGATGAAAGACAAATAGAAGAACATGAAAGACAACCAGTAGATCATGAAAGACAACCAGAAGAACATGAAAAATAACTAGTAGAAGATTAAAAACTACTAAAAGAACATTAAAAACAACTAGAAGAACATGAAAGACAATTAGAAGAACATGAAGACAACTAGAAGAATATGAAAGACAACCAGAAGAAGATGAAAAACAATTTGTAGAAAATGAAAGACAACCAATAGAAGATGAAAAATAATTAAATGAATATGAAATACAACGAGTAGTAGATGAAAGGCATTCAAGTAGAACATGAAAGACACCAGTACATTATGAAACACATCTACGAGAAAATAAAAAACAACTAGAAGAAGATGAAAGACAACAAGAAGAAGCTAGTAGTACTAGATGAAGCTTAAAAATAACTAGTAAAAGACAAAATACAACAAGAAGAAGATGAAAGACAACCAGTAGAACATGAAAGACCACTCGAAGGAGATGAAAAATAACTAGTAGAAGACGAAAGACAATTAGAAGAAAATGAAATACATCTAAAAGAAGATCAAATACAACTAGATGAAGAAGAAATACAACCAGTAGACATGAAAGACAACCGGTACAAGGTCAAATACATCTAGTAGAAAAAAGACAACCAGAAGAAGATGAGAGAACCAAAAGAAGATGAAAGATAACTAGCAGGAGATGAAAAATAACCAGCAGAACATGAAAGACAACCAACACATGATGAAAGACAAATAGTACAAGATGAAAGACAACTAGAAGAAGAAAAAATACAACTAGAAGAAGATGAAATACAACCAGCAGTAAATGATAGACAACCAGTTGAACATGAAACACAACCAGTAGAACATAAATGACAAACTGTACAAGACGAAAGACGACTAGAAAAAGATGAAACAAAACTAGTGGAAGATGAAAGACGACTAGAAGAAGATTGAAGACCACTAGAAGAAAATGAAAAACAACTGTAGAAGATGAAAAACAATTAGAAGAATATGAAATACAACCAGTAATGGATGAAAGACAACCAGAACATTATGAAACACATCTATGAGAAGATTTAAAGACAACTAGAAAAAGATGAATAACAACTAGAAAAACACGAAAGATAACCAGTACTACCAGATGAAAGACAACAAGAAGAAGATGAAAAATAACTAGTACAATATGAAATACTACAAGAAGAAGATGAAATACAACCAGTATAACATGAAAGAGACTAGAAGGAGATGAAAAACAACTAGTAGAAGATTAAAGACAATTAGAAGAAAATGAAATACAACTAAAAGAAATACAACTAGAAGAGGAGAAAATACAACCAGTAGAACATGAAAGACAACCGTACAAGGTCAAATACATCAGTAGAAGATGAAAGATAACCAAAAGAAGATGAAAGAAAAACTAGCAGATAATGAAACATAACCAGTTAAGCATGAAAGACAACAACTACAAGATGAAAAACAACTAGAAGAAGAAGAAATACAACTAGAAAAAGATTAAATACAACCAGTAGTAGATGATAGACAACCAGTAGAACATGAATGACAAACTGTACAAGGCGAAAGACAATTAGAAGAAGATGAAACAAAACTAATGGAAGATGGAATACAATTAGAAGAAGATGAAAGACAACCAGAAGAATATGAAAAGCAATTTGTAGAAGATTAAAGACAATTAGAAGAAAATGAAATACAACTAAAAGAAATACAACTAGAAGAGGAGAAAATACAACCAGTAGAACATGAAAGACAACCGTACAAGGTCAAATACATCAGTAGAAGATGAAAGATAACCAAAAGAAGATGAAAGAAAAACTAGCAGATAATGAAACATAACCAGTTAAGCATGAAAGACAACAACTACAAGATGAAAAACAACTAGAAGAAGAAGAAATACAACTAGAAAAAGATTAAATACAACCAGTAGTAGATGATAGACAACCAGTAGAACATGAATGACAAACTGTACAAGGCGAAAGACAATTAGAAGAAGATGAAACAAAACTAATGGAAGATGGAATACAACTAGAAGAAGATGAAAGACAACCAGAAGAATATGAAAAGCAATTTGTAGAAGATGAAAGACAATAAGAAGAAGATGAAAGACAACCAGAAGAAGATGAAAAACAACTAGTAAAAGCTGAAAAACAACCTATAGAATATTAAAGACAACCAGTACATTATGAAACACATCTATGAAAAGATGAAAAACAACTAGAAAAAGATGAATGACAACTTGAAGAACATGAAAGATAACCAGTATTACCAGATGAAAGACAACAAGAAGAAGATGAAAAACAACTAGTACAATATGAAATACTACAAGACAACAGTAGAACATGAAAGACAACTATAAGGAGATGAAAAACAACTAATAGAAATTAAAGACAATTAGAAGAAAATGAAATGCAACTAAAAGAAGATCAAATACAACGAGATGAAGAAGAAATACAACCAGTAGAACATGAAAGACAACCGGTACAAGGTCAAATACATCTTGTAGAAGATAAAAGACAACCTGAAGAAGATAAGAGACAACCAAAAGAAGATGAAAGACAACCAAAAGATGATGAAAGATAACCAGCAGAAGATGAAAAATAACCAGTAGAACATGAAAGACAACCAGTACAAGATGAAGGACAACTAGAAGAAGAAGAAATACAACTAGAAGAAGATGAAATACAACCAGTAGTAAATGATAGACAACTAGTACAACAATATGAATTACAAACTGTACAAGATGAAAGACAACTAGAAAAAGATGAAACAAACCTAGTGGAAGATGAAAGACGACTAGAAGAAGATGGAAGACAACTAGAAGAAGATGAAAAACAACTTGTAGAAGATGAAAGACAAATAAAAAAAGATAAAATACAACCAGTAGTAGATAAAAGGTATTCAAGTAGAACATGAAAGACAACCAGAACATTATGAAACACATCTATGAATGACAACATATCTAAGATGTAAACTAGAAAAAGATGAATGACAACTAGAACAACACGAAAGATAACCAATACTACCAGATGAAAGACAACAAGAAGAAGATGAAAAACAACTAGCACAATATGAAATACTACAAGAAGGAGATGAAAAACAACTAGTAGAAGATTAAAGACAACTAGAAGGAGAAGAAAAACAACTAGTAGAAAATTAAAGACAATTAGAAGAAAATGAAATACAACTAGAAGAAGAGGAAATACAACCAGTAGTAGACGAAAGACAACCAGTAGAACATGAAAGAAAACCGTACAAGGTCAAATACATCAGTAGAATTTTAAAGACAACCAGAAGAAGATGAAAGACAACCAAAAGAAGATGAAAAATAAGCAAAAGAAGATGAAAGAAAAACCAGCAAAAAATGAAACATAACCAGTTAAGCATGAAAGACAACCAGTACAATATGAAAGACAAGCAGTACAAGATGAAAGACAACTAGAAGAAGAAGAAGAAATAAAACAATAAAAAGATGAAATACAACCAGTAGTAGATGATAGACAACCAGTAGAACATGAATAACAAACTGTACAAGACAAAAGACAACTAGAAGAAGATGAAACAAAACTAGTGGAAGATGAAAGACAACTAGAAGAAGAAGAAAAATAACTTGTAGAAGATGAAAGACAAATAGAAGAAGATGAAAAACAAATAGAAGAATATGAAATACAACCAGTAATAGATGAAAGACATTCAAATGGAACATGAAAACAACCAGTACATTATGAAACACATCTATGAGAAGATGAAAAACAACTAGAAAAAGATGAATGACAACTAGAAAAACACGAAAGATAACCATTATTACCAGATGAAAGACAACAAGAAGAAGATGAAAAACAAATAGTACAATATGAAATACTACAAGAAGAAGATGAAACACAACAGTAGAACATGAAAGACAAACTATAAGGAGATGAAAAAAAAAAAGAAGCAGATGAAAGACAACCAAAAGAAGATGAAAGAAAAACCAGCAGAAAATGAAACATAACCAGTTAAGCATGAAAGACAACCAGTACAAGATGAAAGACAACTAGAAGAAAAAGAAATACAACTAGAAGAAGATAAAATACAACCTGTAGTAAATGATGACAACCAGTAGAACATGAATGACAAACTGTACAAGATGAAAAACACCAAGAAGAAGATGAAACAAAGCTAATGGAAGATGAAAGACAACTAGAAGAAGATGAAAAATAGTAGAAGATGAAAGACAAAAGAAGAAGATGAAAAACAATTAGAAGAATATGAAATACAACCAATAGTAGATGAAAGACATTCAAGTAGAACATGAAAGACAACCAGTACATCATGAAACATATCAATGAGAACATGAAGGACAACTAGAAAGAGATGAAAAACAACTAGTAGAAGATTAAAGACAATTAGAAGAAAATAAAATACAACTAAAAGAAGATCAAATACAACTAGAAGAAGAGGAAATACAACTAGTAGTAGATGAAAGACAACCAATACAACATGAAAGACAACCGGTAAGATGAAATAATCAAGAAAAAGATGAAAAACAATTAGTAGAAGATGAAAGACAAATAGAAGAAGATGAAAGACAAGAAGAAGAAGATGAAAAACTACAAGTAGAAGTTGAAAATCAACTAGAAGAACATGAAAGACAACTAGAATAACATAAAAGACAACCAGTACAAGATAAAAAGCAACTAGAAGATGATGGAACACAACTATAATAAGATCAAATACATCCAGTAGTAGATGATAGACCACTAGTATAAGATGAAAAACGACTAGAAGAAAATGAAAAACAACAGGTAGAACATGAGACACAACCAGTAGAACATGAAACACAACTAGTAGAACATGAAAGACATCTAGAAAGAGATTAAAAACAACTAGTAGAAAATAAAAAACAATTAGAAGAAAATGAAATACAACTAGAAGAAGATCAAATACAACTAGAAGAAAATGAAATACAATCAGTAGTAGATGAAAGACAACCAGTAAAACTTGAAAGTTGACTGGTACAAGATGAAAGACGTCTATAAGAGATGAAAAACAATTAGTAGAAGATGAAAGACAAATAGAAGAAGATGAAAGACAAATCGAAGAACATGAAAAACAACCAAAAGAACATGAAAGACAACTAGAAGAACATGAAAAACAACTAGAAGAACATGAAAGACAACCACAAGAAGATGAAAAATAACTTGTAGAAAATGAAAAACAACTAATAGAAGATGAGAAACAATTAGAAGAATATGAAATACAACGAGTAGTAGATGAAAGGCATTCAAGTAGAACATGAAAGACACCAGTACATTATGAAACAGATCTACGAGAAGATGAAAAACAACTAAAATAAGATGAAAGACAACTAGAAGAACATGAACGATAACCAGTAGTACCAGATGAAAGACAACAACTAGTACAAGATAAAATACAACAAGAAGAAGATGAAAGACAACCAGTAGAACATGAAAGACAACTCGAAGGAGATGAAAAATAACTAGTAGAAGACAGACAATTAGAAGAAGATGAAAGACAACTAGAAGAACATATAAGATAACCAGTAGTACCAGATGAAAGAGAACAAGAAGAAGCTGAAAAACAACTATTACAAGATAAAATACAATAAGAAGAAGATGAAAGACTGCTAGAAGGAGATGAAAAATAACAAGTAGAAGACGAAAGGCAATTAGAAGAAAATAAAATACAACTAAAAGAAGATCAAATACAACTAGAAGAAGAGGAAATACAACCAATAGTAGATGAAAAACAACCAAAAGAAGATGAAAGATAATCAGAAGAAGATGAAAAATAAGCAGTAGAACATGAAAAGACAACCAGTACAAGATGAAAGACAACTAGAAGAAGAATAAATGCAACTAAAAGAAGACAATAGTAGATGATAGACAACCAGTAGAACATGAATGACAAACTGTAAAGACGAAAGACAACTAGAAGAAGATGAAATAAAACTAGTGGAAGATGAAAGACAATTAGAAGAAGATGGAAGACAACTAGAAGAAGATGAAAAACAACTTGTAGAAGATGAAAGACAAATAGAAGAAGATGAAAAATAATTAGAAGAATATGAAATACAACCAGTAGTAGATGAAAGGCATTAAAGTAGAACATGAAAGACAACCAGTACATTACGAAACATATCTATGAGAAGATGAAAGACATAGTAAAAGATGAATGACAACTAGAAAAGACGAAAGACAACTGGTACTACCAGACTAAAGACAACAAGAAGAAGGTGAAAACCATCTAGTACAATATGAAATGCAATAAGAAGAAGATGAAAACAACTATAAGAAGATGAAAAACAACTAGAAGGAGATGCAAAACAACCAGTAGAAGATGAAGACAATAAGAAGAAAATGAAATACAATCAAAAGAAAATCAAATACAACAAGAAAAAGAGGAAATACAACCAGTAGTAGATGAAAGACAACTAGTAGAACATGAAATACAACCGGTACAAGATGAAATACATCTAGAAGAAGATGAAAAACAACTAGTAGTAGAAGATTAAAAACAACTTGAAGAAGATGAAAGGCAACAAGAAGAAAATGAAAAACAACAAGTAGAAGTTGAAAATCAACTAGAAAAACATGAAAGACAACTAGAAGAATATGAAAGACAACCAGTACAAGATGAAAGACACATAGAAGAAGAATAAAAACAACTAGAAGAAGATGAAATGTAGTGGATGATAGACAACCATTAGAACTTGAAACACATCCAACAGAACATGAATGACAAACTGTGCAAGACGAAAGACAACTAGAAAAAGATGAAACACAACCAGTAAAATATGAATGACAAAATGTACAAAATGAAAGACAACAAGAAGAAAATAATACAAAACTGGTGAAATATGAAGACAACTAGAAGATGATGGAAGACAACCAAAAGAAGATGAAAAACAACTTGTAGAAGATGAAAGACAACCAGTAGAAGATGAAAAACAATTAGAAGAATATGAAATACAACTAGAGTAGATGAAAGACATTCAAGTAGAACATGAAAGACAACCAGTACATTATGAAACAGATCTACGAGAAGATGAAAAACAACTAGTACAAGATGAACATAAAGATAAGCAGTAGTACCAGATGAAAGACAACAAGAAGAAGTTGAAAAACAACTAGTACAAGATGAAATACAACCAGTATTAGATGAAAGACAACCAGTAGAACATGAAAGACAATTAGAAAAAAAATAAAATACAACTAGAAGATGAGGAAATACAACCAATAGTAGATGAAAGACAACCATTAGAACATGAAAGACAACCGGTACAAGATCAAAAACATCTAGTAGAAGAGGAAAAACAACTAGAAGATGATGAAAGCCGACCAAAAGAAAATGAAAGACAACTAGAAAAAGATGAAAAACAACCAGTAGATCATGAAAGACAACCAGTAGAACATGAATGACAAACTCTACAAGATGAAAGACAACCAGTACAAGATGAAACAACCAGTAGAACATGAATGACAAACTGTACAAGATGTAAGACAAATAAAACAAGATGAAACAAAACTAACGGAAGATGAAAGACAACTAGAAAAATGGAAGACAACTAGAAGAAGATAAAAAACAACATGTAGAAGATGATAAGCAAATAGAAGAAGATGAAAAACAATTAGAAGAATATGAAATACCACCTGTAGTAGATGAAAGGCATTCAAGTAGAACAACTAGAAGAATATAAATGACAACTAAAAGAACACGAAAGATAACCAGTACTACCAGATGAAAGACAACAAGAAAAAGATGAAAAACAACTAGTACAATAGGAAATACAACAAGAGGAAGATGAAAGACAACCAGTAGAACATGAAAGACAACTAGAAGGAGATGAAAACAACTTGTAGAAGATGAAAGACAATTAAAAGAAAATGAAATACAACTAAAAGAAGATCATATACAACTAGAAGAATAGGAAATACAAACAATAGTAGATGAAAGACAACCAGTACATGACGAAATACATCAAGAAGAAGATGAAAAATAATAAGTAAAAGATGAAAGACAACTAGAAAAAGATGAACGACAACAAGAAGAAGATGAAATACAACAAGTAGAAATTGAAAATCAACTAAAAGAACATGAAAGACAACTAGAATAACATGAAAGACAACTAGTACAATATAAAAAAATAACTAGAAGAAGATGAAAAACAACTAGAAGAAGATGAAATACATCCAGTAGTAGAGGATAGACAAGTACAAAGAAAATGAAAAACAACTAGTAGAACATGATAGACAACCAGTAGAACATGAAAGACAACTAGAATGAGATTAAAAACAACTAGTAGAAGATTAAAAACAACTAGCAGAAGATGAAAGACAACCAGAAGAAGATTAAAGAAAACCAGAAGAAGAAGAAAAACAACTAGTAGAAGATGAAAAACAACCAGTCGAACATGAAAGACAACCAGAATAAGATAAAAGACCAATAGAAGAAGAAGAAAGACAACTAGAAGAAGATACAACCAGTAGTAGATGAAAGACAAGTAGAACTTGAAACACCACCAACAGAATACGAATGATAAACTGTACAAGACGAAAGACAACTAGAAGAAGATGAAAGACAACTAAAAGAAGATGGAAGACATCGAGAAGAAAATGAAAACCAACTTGTAGAAGATGAAAGACAACAAAAGAAGATGAAATATAACCAGAAGAAAATGAAAAACAACTAGTAAAAGATGAAAAACAACCAGTAGAACATGAAAGACAACCAGTACAAGATGAATTGCAACTAGAAGAAGAAACAATACAACTAGAAGAAGAAGAAGAAATATAACCAGTAGTAGATGATGGACAACCAGTAGAACATGAAACACAACCAATAGAACATGAATGACAAATTGTACAAGACAAAAGATAACTAGAAAAAAATGAAACACAACTACTAGAAGATGAAAGACAACTACAAGAAGATGGAAGACAACCAGAAGAAGATGAAAAATAACTTGTAGAAGATGAAAAACAACCAGTAGAACATGAAAGACAACCAGTAAAAGATGA
Source organism: Carex myosuroides (assembly GCA_028015225.1). Classification (NCBI taxonomy): domain Eukaryota; kingdom Viridiplantae; phylum Streptophyta; class Magnoliopsida; order Poales; family Cyperaceae; genus Carex; species Carex myosuroides. Next base: position 17,444,307 of record CM051471.1, on the reverse strand, counting down.
AAGACAACTAGAAGAAGAAGAAATACAACCAGTAGTAGATGATAGACAACTAGTATAACAAGAAACACAACCAGGAGAACATGAACGACAAACTGTACATAACGAAAGACAACTAGAAGAAGATGGAAGACAACCAGAAGAAGATGAAAACCAATTTGTAAAAGATGAAAGACAATCAGAAGAAGATGAAAGACAACTAGAAGAAGATGAAAAAAATAGTAAAAGCTGAAAAACAACCAGTACAATATGAATGACAACTAGAAGAAGATGAAATATAACCTGTGGTAGATGATGGACAACCAGTAGAAAATGATACGCAACCAGTAAAATATGAATGACAAATTGTACAAGATGAAAGACAACTAGAAGAATATGGAAGACAAGTAGACGAAAATGAAAAACTTGTAGAAGATGAAAGACAACTAGAAGAAGATGAAAGACAACCAGAATAAGATGAAAAAAACTAGTAGAAGATGAAATACAACCAATAGAACAGGAAAGACAACAGTAAAAGATAAAAGACAGGGAGAAGAAGAAGAAATACAACCAGTAGTAGATGATAGACAATTAGTACAACATGAAACACAACCAGTAGAACATGAATGACAAACTGTACAAGACAAAAAACAACTAGAAGAAGATGAAACAAAACTAGTGAAATATGAAGACAATTAGATGAAGATGGAAGACGACAAGAAGAAGATAAAAAAACAACTACTAGAAGATGAAAGACAGCCAGTGGAAGATGAAAAACAATTAGAAGAATATGAAATACAACCTGTAGTAGAAAGGAGAACATGAAAACCAGTACATTATGAAGCACATCTACGAGAAGATGAAAATAACTAGAAGAAGATAAAACACAACTAGATGAACATGAACCATTAGTACCAGATGAAAAGACAACAAGAAGAAGCTATAAAATAACTAGTACAAGATGAAATACAACAAGAAGAAGATGATCGACAACCAGTAGAACATGAAAGACAGAAGGAGATGAAAAACAACTAGTAGAAGATGAAAGACAATTAGAAGAAAATGAAATACAACTAAAAGAGGATCAAATACAACTAGAAGAAGAGGAAATACAACCAGTAGTAGATGAAAGACAACCAGTAGAACATGAAAGACAACCGGTACAAGATGAATTACATCTAGAAAAAGATGAAAAACAACTAGTTGAAGATGAAAAACAACTAGAAGAAGATGAAAGACAATAAGAAGAAGATAAAAAAACTAGTAGAAGTTGAAAATCAACTAGAATGACATGAAAGACATCCAATACAAGATCAAAAACAACTAGAAAAAAATGTAAAATAACTAGAAGAAGAGAAAAATACATCAAGTAGTAGATGATAGGCAACTAGTACAAGATGAAACACAGCTAGAAAAAAGTGAAAAAATAAGTAGAACATGAAAGACAATTAATAGAAAATGAAATACAACTAGTAGAACATGAAACACAACTAGTAGAACATGAAGGACAATTAGAAGAAAATGAAATACAACTAGAAAAAGATCAAATACAATTAGAAGAAAATTAAATACAATAAGTAGTAGATGAAAGACAACCAGTAGAAGTTGAAAGATGACCGGTACAAGATGAAAGACGTCTAGAAGAAAATGAACAATAACTAGTAGAGATGAAAGACAAATAGAAGAAGATGAAAGACAACCAGAAGAACATGAAAAACAACTAGTAGAGGATTAAAAACAACTAAAAGAACATGAAATACAACTAGAAAAAAATGAAAAACAACTAGTAGAACATGAAAGACAACCAGAAGAAGATCAAAGACAACCAGAATAAGATGAAAAATAACTAGTAAAAGATGAAACAGAACCCGTTAAACATGAAAGACAACAAGAACAAGATGAAATACAACTAGAAAAAGAAGAAAGACAACTAGAAGAAGATTAAATACAACCAGTAGTATACACAACCAGTGGAACTTGAAACACAACCAACAAAACATGAATGACAAACTGTACAAGACAAAAGACAACTAGAAGAAGATGAAAGACAACTAGAAGAATATGGAAGATAACCAGAAGAAAATGAAGAACGATCAATCCCATTCTCCTTCAACAAGTTCAAGAATGCTTGCAACACTATCAATCCCATTCTCCTTAGAAGAACGATCGCAATCATGGCTTGAATCATTGGAGATCAGCTCAATCACGAACTAGGCTCAAATGACAAATGCCCTCCTCACTACTTTCCACCGGCCAAGACTGCGCAGTATCGAAGCCGTATTACTTCTTTCGCGTAGAAAGATAGAGAGACTCTAAGCGACGCATGGGACCGCTTGAAGAACCTCGAGAGGGAGTGTCCCCACCATGGACTAGAGAAGTGGCTCACGCTTCAATTCTTTTACGACGTACTACAAGCCTATACAAGACAAACAATAGACTCAACTACTGGAGGATCCTCAAACCGTGAAGAGTACCGCAGCTGGCAAATTCGAAGTTAGTAGCAACACCGTTATCGACGCGCTGGGTGGGAGGCAACCCACGGTTCTTTTTAACTTTTTATGCACTTTTGTTTTCAATTTAGAGTCATGGGTAACTTACTAAACCAGAACTGACATGTGTTTGATTGAAATTATGATCGAGGAAGAAAACAAAGATAATAAAGTCATTTTTCTGCTGAGTATGCAACTCATACGGTATCATTCCATACCGCATGTGGAGTATACTCAGCCTTATACGGCATCTAACTAGACCAATCCTTCTGAAAAATGCAGAGAAAGTTCTACGAGGAAGCTGCATGCGACATACCATATCCGCATGCGTCATAGGTAGAATTATATTGGGGTAAAAACTTGGAAAATTTTGGCTAAGTTTTCATGACGCATCCGACGCCGCACATAATACAGCGTGCGACACTCCAGAGGCCGCAGGAAGGCTATTTTTGGATGATTTCCTATTTTCAGATTGCAGAAATATTTATTTTTAGCTGTTTGAAAATAGGGAGGAGATCATGGGCTACCCCACTACTCCTATCCGGCCACCACTTTCCTTATTTGCTACCCCTCTATAAGAAGGGCACCCCAGCCTTTCTTCCCTCCTCACAAACTTTTCTAATCTTTTTGAGTCTTTCTTCTTCCTTTGCAGCTTTTGATTTTCAGCCAAGAAATTCTTCTAAGTCCAGGTCGCACGCCACCTCTGAGGCTGCACGCCTAAGTAGCAGGGCAGGCAGAGAAGGTGATCCATGGCGAAAATTAACCAAGCCGACGATCAATGTCGACCATCAACGCCACCATACAATGGCAGACCAAGCGAGATGTTGTTTCCTTCCGAAGAGCATCACAACCGCTTCCACTCCTTGCAAGAGCGCAATGTAGAAGTCTCCAAGGGGCCATGTTACCATACCCTCAATAGATTGAAGATCTTTAGTCAGGTACGTAAACTTCTAAAATCTATCAACCTATGGGATTTGGCCTACAAGCTTAGGCATACACCAACATATGCACGAGCCACCATGGAGTTTCTAGCAACCTTAGAGGATGAAGGCGAAATGATAAGTTTCAACCTCAACAACACGCGTTACACCCTCACCACGGTTGGCATCAATGAAGCGTTAGGTCTACCTTATGCTGGGCATATGTCTCATGGAACACAAGTGGAGAGAGATGCGTTTTGGGAGGAGCAATCTATTCGGGATATGGATGGATGAAGGCCTAGGTTCTTCCATACATTTTCAACATTCCACTAAGATTTTTGCCCACATAATCATGGAGAATTCAATCTTCCCAACTAGCGAATTCAACACGGCGGTGAATGATAGAGATGTTCTTTTCCTAGCTCAAATGAAAGGACTGTACCAACAATGGAAGCCTAATTTATGATTCTTCATCATGGAGCACCTAAAGGAGGTAGCCAGGGAGACGCGTAAAGACCTTAATATAACAATTGGCGCATATGTCTCCCTTTTTGCTAAATACTTAAAGGTAGATATAGAGGAAGAAGATGTGCAAGGCGATCCTCACATCAACCTTACGTACTTGGTGGCACAACGCCAACTTATGACCGCATGGCATAAGAACCGCACGGAGATCCACATTTATATCCACGTAGCGGACCGACTACTAAAGTTTCTATCGCAGAATTGATCGCCTCAGCCCCTATTGAGCCCGCCAATACTTTGGAGGATGGATCCGCTAAGGAACCTAAGGTAGATCACCATCCGACCTTAGAAGGTGAGCCTATCGAGGAGCCCGAGGAAGAACAACCACAAGCCAACCAAGTCATTACGCGAAGCATTTCAAGAGCAAGAGAAAGAAGAAGTGGAAGATCGGAATGTCGCGTAAGGTCAATGAGCAGAAACAAGCCATACAAGGTACCTAGTCAGGCTTAGCAATATCTGAAATACAACTAGAAAATGAAAGACAACTAGAAGAACATGAAAGACAACTGATACAAGATGAAAGACATCTAGAAGAAGATGAAAAACAAATAGTAAAAGATGAAAAACAACTAGAAGAACATGAAAGACAACAAGTAAACATGAAAGACAACTAGAAGAAGATGAAAAACAACTAGTAGAAGATGAAAAACAACTAGAACAATATTAAAGATAACTAGATAAAAATGAAAGACAATCAATACTAGGTGATAGGCAATAAGAAGAAGATGAAAAATAACTAGTACAAGATGAAATGCAACTAAAAAAAGATGAAAGACAACCAAAAGAAGATGAAAGACAATTAGAAGAAAATGAAATACAACTAGAAGAAAATAAAATACAACTAGAAGAATATCAAATACAATTAGAATAAGATGAAATACAACCAGTAGTAGATGAAAGACAACTAGTAGAACATGAAACACAACCGGTACAAGATGAAAGACATCTAGAAGAAGACGAAAAACAACTAGTAGAAGATGAAAGACATACAATACAACATGAAAGACAACCTAAAGAAGATGAAAAACAACTAGAAGAACATGAAACCTGTACAAGATGAAAGACAACTAGAAGAAGATGAAAAACAACTAGTAGAACATGAAACGTAAATAGTAGAACATGAAAGAGAACTAATACAAGATGAAACACAACTAGTAGAAAATGAAAGACAACTAGTAAAAAATGAAAGACAACTAGAAGAACAAGAAAGACAACCAGTACAAGATGAAACACAACCAGAAAAAGATGAAAAACAACCAGTAGAACATGAAAGACAACCAGTACAAGATGAAAGACAACTAGAAGAAGATGAAATACAATTATAAGAAGATAAAATACAACCAGTAGTAGATGATAGACAACCAGTAGAACAAGAAATACAACCAGTAGAACATTAAAGACAAAATATACAAGACGAAAGAAAAATAGAAGAAGATGAAACACAACTAGTAGAAGATGAAAGACAACTAGTACATGATGAAAAACAATTGAAAGTAGATGAAAAACAACTTGTAGAAGATGAAAGACAATGAGTAGTAGATAAAAAAAAGTAAAAGAAGATGAAATACAATCAGTTGTAGATGAAAGACAACAAGTATAATATGAAACACATATAGGAGACAATGAAAAACAACTAGTAGAAGATGAAAAACGACTAGAAGAACATGAAAGACAACTAGAAGAAAATGAAGGATAATAAGTATAAGATGAAAGACAACTAGAAGAAGATAAAAATTACTAGTAAAATATGAAACACAACTAGTAGATCATGAAAGACAACTTGCATAAGATTAAAGACAACTAGAAAAAGATGAAACACAACTAGTAGAAAATGAAAGACAACTAGAAGCCCAAGAAAGACAAAACAGTACAAGATGAAAGACAACCAAAAGAAGATGAAAAATAACTAGAAAAAGATTAAAAACAACCAGTATAACGTGAAAGACAACCAGTACAAGATGAAAAATAATTAGAAGAAGATGAAATGCAATTAGAAGTAGATAAAATACAATTAGTAGTAGATGACATACGACCAGTAGAGCAAGAAACATAACCAATAGAACATGAAAGACAACTGTACAAGACGAAAAACAATTTGAAGAAGATGAAACACTAATAGCAGAGATGAAAGACAAATTGAAGAATACGAAAGATAACTAGTAAAAGATGAAAGATTAACTTAGAAGAAGATGAAAAACAACACGTAAAAGATGAATGGAACAAAAAAATGTAGTAAACAAGTTGAGCTCTTGATATAGTATGGATGTGTGTCGACCCAAAATTATATTTTGATGGCACATGTGTGGGACTATTATAACTGAGCCCTCTCATTAAATTTGCAAAGATCGAGTTGGAACTATTCAATTATAGACAGCTTTTTTTTGTGGCATGATCACTGATGAAGGATATTATAGGTAGATAATAGAACTAGGGTGTTTCTAAGTTCATCAAACTTCTTTGTGAACTCAACTCTAAAATATATCGGATTGACTTTAAATGACAAATTTGAACCGTTGAAACCCATCTACCTTAGGAATGATGCATCTATATACAAAAATTTTAAATTTTTAAATTAATTTAGTATAAAGTCAAGCGGTCAAAATTAGAAGGTTATAAATTAATTTTAATGCATTCATTTTATGAATGATTTTTGACCTATTGACTCTATACAAAATTAAGTCGAAAATTTAATTTTTTTGCATGTAGACGCATCAATCGTAAGGTAGACGAGTTTCAACTGTTCGGATAATCCAACAGATTTTAGAATTGAGTTTACAAAGAGTCTTGGTGAACTTAGGACCCTGGTTCTACTCCTAATATTAATATATCATAGCATGATACCTACATAATTCAATTTATTAAAAGTAGCACCAGTACACATAACACCTCATTAGTAACAACCGTTATTGATTTACTCTTCAGTGACGGTTTTTAATGAACAATCGTTATTGATGTCAGTGATGATTTTATATAAAGAACCGTCATTAATTAACTTCATTGACGATTTTCACATGAAGAACCGTCATGGATGTTATTCAGCAATTGATAGCATATCGAGCTTAACTAAGTCGAAAGCAGCAATTGATAGCATATTATTCACAATCAGTACATAGAATTAGCAAAGAATATATATAACACCACACCAAAACTATGCTACTTTATAATGCTTCAGTCTTCAATCCAAATATGCAAGGTGTGGCAAACAGTAGATGATAAATTAGTTAGCTAGGTAGCTAACAACAGCCTCAGAGAGCAACGCTATCCTGGAAAATCCATCGTTCTCTTTGCTTAATGGCAATCCTGGCATGGCATCACAGCTTGCCGGTACACCCACTGCTTGTTCCACTACCGGCTTTGCGCCATCATATCTGTGAAAAATCGTAATATTAGAAGAAAAGTAAAAAAAAAAAAAAGATGATTATTGTTTACTGTTCTTTTTTTTGTTCGTTGGTTATATGATTAACGGACTCCACAACACTGACAGGCAAGTGATCTCCAGGTGTCATTATTGTATCACTGCAATCTAATTCAAATGGCTTAATTCTAATAAAAATATTATTTTTTTCCCTTAAAAATTTCAGCTATAATATCGACAGTTCGGTTTTGATTAGATGGTTTGGAGCAAGTAAAGATAGCAATATAGCTAACTGCCTTTACAATAAGAATATAAGATAGCGGGGAAATAAATCTGCTGTGATCCATTGAAACTTCAGGGACTTTAATTGTTATTCCAAATTCAACCTTTTATTTTTTGGAATGCACAAATCTCAATAGAAGTTTTTTTATACACGAATCTCAAAACAAATAAAAGATTGGATTTGAAATAATAGGTCCCTGCAATTCCAAAGGATCACAGCAGATTTATTTCCAAGATAGCAGATGCTGGCACGGTTCATCACTGAGACAACTTGATCAAAATTAGTCAAAGATTTTGTTCCAGTAAAGCATGGCCAAGTTTGCAAGATATGAAAAACCAACACATTATTTTAATCAGGGGCGGACCCAGAGTGTTTCAGGTCCCTTGGATTTTGAGTTTTAGAGAAAATTTATCAGTTCCGACCGACTTTGCCCCCTCTGGAATTTTTTTTGTCTTCCTCTGGATGTTTAATTTATAATTCGAGTTAAATTTAGGGTTAAAATTGAAATAAATCTGTTGAATTTTGATTGGTAATTAGAATTATAAGTCAGCATCAGAAATTACAAGTCAAAGCATTGAAAAGTATAAGTTAAAACATTGTTTTTTGTCGAGTACCCAATTGGTTAATGGATTTAAACCTGATTCAATATTTTTTTGCCCCCCCTCACGAAAATTCTGGATCCGCTCCTTATTTTAATTGAAATAAATTTTAAAAGAGATGATCTGGTTACGATTTCTTATTTCAAAGAGAACTGCTTGCAATTTCGGCTGCAATTTAGCAATTAAAGTGTGAAGTCACACAGATCATCTGAATTGTCTAAAATGCTACAGATATTTGGATTAGAAAAAAAAAAAAAAAAAAGCAACCTTATAAAGAGTTCCATGTCATATTTATCAATTTAGTATGCCTATAATTAATTCGTGTTGCAATTAACAAGTACCTTCCTGCTGACACCGACTGTGCCGACCACCTGAGAGACGATATCACGTCATCATACAATTTCAAGCAAGTCTGAAGCCCCTTGCGAACAGGCTCAGACGAAGGAGTGGTCGAAGAGAAGGTGGTGGAGGTGAGCAGAGAGTTGATGTTCGATCTGACATCGGTTGCGTTGGAAATTGTGAGGTTGAGGGAAATGAGAGCGAGAAAATTGTAGTCAGCTGTGCGGCTACGTGAATCGGCAGCGAATGCAGTGAAGCAGTAGTCAGGGGTTACGTAGAAGCCGCCGAGGTTGTTGCACAGGTGGTCTAGCGGCGTGGTTGTCTGACTGGTAGTTTCTTCACAGAGGGAGAAAGGTAGAGAGGATAAGAGGAGGAATGAGAAGAGGCATAGAAGGAGAACAGAGGAGTTCATTTTGCTTCCCTTTGCGGTGGTATTGGTATTGTTTGTGTTTTGCTACTTGGGAGAACAGAGGAAGGTAGATCATGAGGGAGATAGCAGTTTGCTTAAGAAGGCACTTGTTTCTTTTGCAATTTGACCCCTGAAAGAGCTCATTTTCTCAAATTGTTCTTTTCAGACCTAGAAGGGGCTTCAATTGAACTGAGCATGATCAATGAACCGTTTTTTTCTGGTGTTTGGTTGATCTCCATTCCCAATTAATACGCAACTCACACGTCAGTGGTGACTGTTGTGTTTCCGAGTTACTTTTTAATTTGACCCATTATATTTCATGTACTTCAGACTATTTTTGCTAGATATAATCAAAAAATTAGAAATGACTTTGGAGATAATGTCACGAACCTAACATGTTTGACTAACTTGAGAAGGGTAGCTGGTAGCTCCTCTTTGTTTTCATTCAAACTGGAGAAAACTTGCTGGTTTAAGAATTAAGAGAGACCAATTAATGTTGAGCCGTACTAAGAGCCGAAGATATAATGAGTGAGGCTATAGTAATATATATATATATATATATATATACAAAGATGAGCTATGCTACTCCATGGAGTAAAACACGTTGGTGCTCCACGCCGCTATATTTTTATTTTGAAAGTCCAAACGACCGATCCGAACCGCTCAACATGATCTCCATATTGAAATGTGCTTGGAGACCAAATTTTACATTTTTTAGAATTTTTTTACTATTTATTAAGCCACTTTGAAAATCACTGATCCGACAGTCCAGAATTTTTTACTGTTTTTTACTGTTCACCCGGATTTTCAATTTTCAAAGTGGCTTAATAAATAGTAAAAAAATTCTAAAAAATGTAAAATTTGGTCTCCAAGCACATTTCAATATGGAGATCATGTTGAGCGGTTCGGATCGGTCGTTTGGACTTTCAGAATAAAAATACGGCGTGAAGTACAAACGCGTTTTACTCCATGGAGTAGCATATCTCATATATATATATATATATATATATATATATATATATATATATATATATATATATATATATATATATAGTAGAACTAGGGTGCTCTCGAGTTCACCAAGCCCTTGGTGAACTCAAGTCCAAAACTCATCGGATCAGCTTCAAACGACGAATCCGACCGTTGAAACCCGTCTACCTTACGAGTAATGCGTTTACATGCAAAAATTTTAAATTTTGAAATTAATTTTGCATAGAGTCAAGTGGTCAAAATGAGAAGGTTAATAAACTAATTTTAATGCATTCATTTTTTGACGTTTTTTGACCACTTGACTCTATGCAAAATTAATTTTAAAATTTAAAATTTTTGCATGTAGACGCATCACTCGTAAGGTAGACGGGTTTCAACGGTCAGATTCGTCGTTTGAAGCCGATCCGATGAGTTTTGGACTTGAGTTCACCAAGGGCTTGGTGAACTCGAGAGCACCCTAGTTCTACTCTATATATATATATATATATATATATATATATATATATATATATATATATATATAGATATATAGAGGAGGAATCTAATTACCACAATTTTGAGTTACAACAAAGTTACCACAATTATTTTCTACATTTTCAAATTCTAAATCGTCGATTCTAACTGTTCAACATGATCTCCACGATAAAATGTGCTTCCAAATCAAATTTTACATTTTTTGAATTTTTTTACTATTTATTAAGATGGGTACAAAATTCAATGGTCTAAAATTGACTAATTTTTGTAAAATACTTAATGAATAGTAAAAAAATTCAAAAAAAAAGTAAAATTTGATCTGGAATCATATTTTATTGTGGAGATTATGTTGAATGGTTTGGATCGACGATTTGGAATTTGAAAATGTAGAAAATGGTTGTGGTAACTTTGTTGTAACTCAAAATTGTGGTAACTAGATCCCTCCTTATATATATATATATATATATATATATATATATATATATATATATATATATATATATATATTATGGAGTCATTGGTGCTATGAATCTATATTTTTATTTTTAAAATTTAAATAGCTAATCTGAATCGTTAAATATGATCTTCTATGAAAATATATTTGGGGAGCAAATTATATATTTTTTTTTGAGACAAAATGTGGAGGTTTAGCCTCCAGATTCCATTAATATGTAGACACTAGTGGTGTCAAAAAGAGCAAATTTTATATTTGTAGAAACCTTTTACTACTTTTTAGATAGGCAGAAAATTATTTGATTAGAAATTACGTTTAATGGTTCTTTTCAACTGTTTAAAATTTGAAAATAGAAATAAAAATCCATAGTACGAATCGTTAGGTAATATCAAGAGTCTCACTCAGATATAATTTTATTATAAGTTAAAGGATTGGCTCTCAATGGATATTTCCAGTTCTTGAGAAACGGAGATATAGCAGATAATTTTTCAAAAAGTTTGTCAAACTAGCTTGTTAATTGGGCATTAGATATATTCTGGTCTTTCCAGTTGGAAAAGCTCACATCATAGTTCATACCCTTCTTCCAAATTTTTGTTCAGACTACACATGAGGAAGGTGCTGATAAATTTGAAAGGTGGTTTTTGGTTGGTAAGAATCAAAATTGTCATTCATTTTCAATAACAGTGTGCTACTTTCTTTTTTTCCAAGTTGATGTAAATAGACTAGTGTGCTATTCTTCGATTAGTAATTTAGTACCAAAATCATACTTTTAACTATTTATGAAATTTAAATATTATTTTTGATGGTACATCAAAGACCGATAATTTAACATTATTTTTAAATTAAACTTAATTAAAAAAGTTGCAAATTTGTCAAATTATGGTCCTCTATGTCCAAATCCAGCTTTTATAATATATAGCTTGTACAGAAATTAGGGAGAATAATTCGAGATCTGTTACTCTGCGTGTTATGTCTCATCAAATCCAGCTTATTCATATGAAATTTTTTATCGGTAGTAATTAATAGAAAAGAAGAGAGACAAACAGTAAGAGTACAGTAATATTTATATTGGTAGTAAGATCGATAGCAATTTTACCGATCTTAACTTTTTTTTTAATCTGATGTATAGATGGAGAGAATTCTTATATTTGATTTCTAGTAAAATATGAAAAGTTTTTCAAAAAATAGATGGAATATTTTGATATATCTAAATTTTAAGGTACTTTATCTATTTTTGTAAAAAAAAATTTACTAGAAAAAATTAAAAGGGAAAAAAACAAACTGGTTTAGATCGGTAAAATTCCTACTGATCCAAACCTTTTTTTATTTTTAAGATCGGTAGAATTACTACCAATCTTACTACCAATATAAATATTACTGTCCTCTTACTGTTTGTCTCTCTTCTTTTCTATTAATTACTACCAATAAAAAATTTCCTTATTCATACATATTATTGCGTTAAATTAATTTCTGACAGCGTTGGAATTTCTTTCACTGAAAAAAGGGAGCGTAATACTTTATTTTATAGAGATTAGGCGTAGTCAAAAAAAAAAAAAAATGTGAAGAAACTATGATAGATTAGACTAGGACGACAATTAACTAGAGTTATTACATGCATCTTTGTATTTGTAGTTTTGTACTCTTTAAAGGAGACTAGCTTAATTTTGTCGGAACCGAACTTCAATATTAATGGAAGATTATGAGAGCATCTACATCCCAGCAACTCAAATGAGTTTTTAAATAACTGTTAACTTTTTTTTTAGAAATTAAAGTCTCTAAAATTTCTAACTCTCACATTCCTGAAATTAATTTTAGAGTTTCTATTAAGCCACGTTAGCAACAAATTAAAAAGTAAAAATAATTTGAGTCAATCATTTGATCAGCATGGAGTTTATAAATAGTTTCTTAATAAGAAACTTTACTGCATAGTTTCTCAATAAGAAACTTTCCCGCATCTCTGAAACTAAATTAGAAACTGTCACGTCAGATTAAAAACTCTAATAGTACCAGGGATGTAGATACTCTAAGTTTACAATTCAACATACATATTAAAAATGGGTTAAATATATATATATTTTTTTAAACTTAGTCTTACATCTCAAGAAAAAAAAAACTTAGTCTCATCTTATGTTAAGAAAAAGTTCAATAGGGACCAAATATTTTAGACAAGCCGGTTAGTATATTAGAAAGTTTCAACATATTTTAGCGAAGTAAAAACTTCGAATAGAGTTTCAAATTTCAATTCTTGAGCAGTAAAATTAAGGAGCAGAATTAGAAAATTTAATCTAAGTCACCACAATTACAAAGTAAAATTCTAACCATTATACTACAAGATCACATTTAGCAATTTATGAGAAGGGCTAAATAATATAAAAACTTTAAAATTAAAAAAATTCAAATATATTTTAATATACATTAGTGAAAAAATTAAAATCATATAGGTGACTAAACATTTCTGACTTGACCGTAAATCTGCCTAAGAATCACAAGTTTATCTACCCATACCGTATTCAATAATGTAGGTATGGGTAAGTTCTTTTAGTTAACTTATCAAGTATGGGTATGGGTAAGAATTGTTTACGTTAGCTTATTGGGTAAGTGTAAGGGTGATAGCTATTTCGTACCCGTTACTCTATAAGGTAATTAATAAATAAAAAATTATATATGATAATTATTTTTATTTATACATAAATATATAATTTTATTATAAATAAATTGATTTATATTATATTTCATATAATTTTTTTATTTAGTAATTTATGATAAAATTAATTATCCAACAATTTATATTTTTTTTAATAAGTTATGACAAAATTGATTTATACAACATTTTTTTCATTTTATTAAATTAATAATTTATATCTTTTAAAATAATGGGATCATAAATTATAAATGGGATAAAAAAAATTATATTTTTTTTTATATTCTTGTGACATTAAGTACATATATTTAATATATAGATATTTATTTGTTATATTTTTGAAATAAAGTATATATGCTATTCATTTATTCATCAATTACTGTTATTATTGTACTGAGTAAGAATAAAATATAGATAAGCTATATAGTTAATGGATAAATGTAAGACATAGATAAGACTAATTTTAAGAAAATACCTCCGAGAACGGAGTAGGTCCGATGTCCATCGGACCGATTTTTAGGTTCAACGAGCATGATGACCATCCGATCTAATTTAAGATTTGTGCGCACGAAAATAATACATGTGTGCACGAATTTTAAAGCGTTATGCACGAATCTTAAAGCAAATCACGTTGATTAAACCCATTGAACCAGGTCCGATGCCCATCGGACCTACTCTCAAGTGAATACCTCCACCCAGCCGTACACATCGAGTCAGGGATTACGTACGCTAGGATCCAAATCTGCTGAAATTCGAGATCGTGAACAGTGACTCTGAAATTTCTGAAATCCAAAATCCAGCCATCAAACTGTTTCAAGATGCGTGCACAGAAAACCAGCTATTTCAAGATGTGTGCACAGAAAAATTGGACGGCTGGATTCGGAATTTCAGGAATTTCAGGGGTACTGTTCATGGATCTCGAATTTCAGCCGATTTAAATTCCGTACGCTATGCCAGGTTGGATGAACATATTTCCTAGTTGCATGCATTTACTCAATTCCCAATTCAGCAGTTGATCAGATATCAGAATCAGTAATGCATCTGTCTTGAAGCTCATGACTTCCTAGCCTACCTTATTAAATGAGAGTGAATACGCACTTGGGTTGATTTATTTATTTTGTATATACCTCTTGTAAAATAGTTAGAAATATTTTAGTAAAAATAAATAAAGTATCTGTTCTCAGTACAAAGCAATGACTGCATTTTCTGATAATGAGAAAGAAGAGGGGCTTTACAAAATTGGGAAACATACTGAAGTGAACTACCTATACAAATTTTACAAGATAATTTAGGAAATATGCATTAGTTAAAGAAGTTAGTGTTGAAAAATTAATTAATAGCTTTTCATATTAATTAAGAAGCCCTGGAAAAAAAAAAAAAAAAAAACTATGTAAGGTGATGTTTAAATGACTCAGAGTTGATGTTGCCAGATCAAATTAGGTAACCACCCCTCGCTCTCTACCAGCTGTCAAAATCCAATAACTGAAAGAGCCCAAAGAAATGGTGCTCTCTCTTGCTCCCTTGTGGATCATCCTCCTCACACTCTCTCAGTGCACAGCCACCACAACTCTAAATGAAACATGCACCAATGCTTCTGGCTTCGTCCCCTACGACTTTTGCATGGTAACCCTTCGATCAAACCCACACAGCAGACATGCCAACACCACAACACTAGCCTTCATTTCACTCAACTTGGTGATCATCAATGCCACCTCAACAAAAGCTAAAATAGACACTTCGCTGCACAATGCGCGAGAGCCTGCGCTCAAAAATGGGCTCCAAGCGTGTGATATCGTTTACTCGAATGCGATTATGGATTTGAAATCGACAGGTGATTTCCTCCTGAGTTCACAATTTGAGACAGCAAAGGCGCTCGTGTCGGCTGCTAGTACGGCCGGGAAAGAGTGTGGAGATGCATTAAGGCATATCGAGGTGGCAAGGGTGCCAAGAAGGAGGTTTTTAAGAAAGGAAAATGGGGATTTCGGGCTGCTGACGCTGCTTTTTCTTGGAGTTATTAATCCTCTGTTGTGATTAGTCTCTGTGCTTTTGTTTTTAGGTTTTGGGTTTGTGTACTGTCATGAATCTTTATTAACCTTTTTCCACTATTTTTCAGGCACAATTGGCCTCTCTCTTGCTGATTTTCTTAAATCCTAAATAAATTGCAATAGAGTAATTTAAGAGAACACTAGGTTTTTTTTTTAAAAGCAAAGATTGAATTATATGCCTCGGATAACACAATCCCATCAATAAATTTCAATTTAGAATATTTCTATGGAACATTATTTTATTGAAATCTAGAATTTAATTCTAGTAAAAAAAATTATTGCGAGTGAGAAATAGAATCCAATTTCAATCATCTACTGAAAATTTTGAGACCTTTTAGTGCTTTATTAATCTTTATTGTTTCTCTCTCTCTCTACATCCATATTTGTCTAGTTGTTCCTGAGCTTGAATCATGTTTTTTATTTGTCACTGAATGACGAAGATGTTATCTAACCTTAAATATCTCTCATTTAACTTCGTTACTAAACCAATGTTTTTATAAAAAACCGGATCGGCCCACTAACTGGACACCATAGGAGCTCTTCTATTAAGCCCAATATACCCAACGCCGAAGAAACAATCATCTCTTTAATTCGGGATACATATTTGCATTTGGGAATTGGCAATCACTATGAATCATTTCTGATCACTTGGGCTAAATGTGTATTGTAGTACTGACTGGATTGGCATCCGCATCTGAATTACAAATGATTCCGTAACTGGGGTGTTTCATTTCATATTTAAAACCATGTAAACAGTTTCTTAACTTATTGTCTTTTATGTAAGATCATGATTTGATAAGCTGATTCGTTTCCAATAGGGCGATATCGAATGATTTTCAGAAACCCCTAAGTTTTGTGACACATTGTTTACGAGGCAAAGCGCAAATGCGCAATCGGAATGGAACCAAGTAGACCAGGTTCACCTGATAAATTTTCTCACCCCCGATAGCTGTCATTTTGGTTGATGCAAGTAATCTTTCGACTGGTTGCAGAATTATTGCCATACATCAGCGTGTATTTCTAACACATTTGAGTTGTGGTGGAGATCCATGGTATTGTTCATTTAAGATCATATGTTGGAATGGGTTCAGGTCATGGCAAGTTCACGGTACCCTCGTGTCCAGTAGTTTGTTCGCAAAGAACACATAAAGTTCCGTAATTTTGAGCTCTATTCAGCATTACCATTAACTTATTTCAAACGAATTGCTGCCAAGTGCTGACGTAACATGAATTTTGCTAGATACTGGTAGAATAGCAAGGGAACATGAAGAGCAGATTTTAGCATTATACTGATATAGACTGAAAAGACCAGGCACACAATTTGCTTCAACGTCTAGAGGAAAATACTAGCTAATGCTGCAAGAAGAATGATAAGAAAAATTTACAGCATTCAGAAAGCAGATGTCACGGTAATAAATCCACTCCGCATAGACATTATTTTTGTAGCGCCAAATTTTTGCAACGAATTTCTTGTACTCGTACAAAAGAATAGAACGGAAAAAAAATATATATGTATCTTGTAGCCTCTAATCAAATCATTATCTGTCTTTATTTTTGCAAAATTCAAGTTGATAACTTTAAATATGTTGACTACTGTGAAACAAAAACATGTTTTGTAACCTGTAGATAAACCAACATTTTTCTTGACATTTGCTGAATTAGTTCATAACTTGAATACAGGTTGACAAGAAAAAAAAAACCATCTTAACTATTGTGTCAAATACTGAAACTATCTACAAGATGCTCCTGAAAAGAGAAATTCATTAACCATAACAAAAACAAGGCCTATTAACAGTAACGTATAATAGCATTACCTTGGTAAGATTTCTTAGAATTCATAGATAAAGACTATTGATAGCATTACCTTGGTAAGATTTCTACAATTCATAGATAAAGACTATTGATTAATCGCCATCCACCAAGGAGAACAAAATACCAAGTCATCTTAATTTATATTGAACCTCTTTTCTTTCCTGTTTCTGTTGTTTTGAGGGAAGATCATGAAATTTCATCTGCAAATACTAAATCTAGTATCGACTGAACTGCATTGAGAAAAAAGGAAAAAGCAAGTTGGAACGAATCCTCATTATGCTTACATTACTAAATTCAATAAAATAAGATAGTGCCTTCATTAATACCTTCATCTTTTGGGATATTTGGCTGGTCTATCAGAAGTCTTCTAAGGTCGGTAATTTCAGAAGAACTGCAATGGTACATTCAATGAAATAAAATGATAGAAATGAAAGACAAAGTTGAGAGGAATCAAAGTTAATTTTACAAACATTCAATCAAAATGTAGGTTACAAAGTTTTGCAACTTGCCTACACTTCCATGTCAAAGAGGAAACTATCGCTGATTTAAGAGCAAACCTGGAAAAAGAATAACCATAAGATCAATTAATAATTATCATATTAAATTGATGCGCGCGCGCACACACACAGGGACTCCACATCTTACATAACCTACTGCCAAGTCCTATGCCGATAAACATGGACAGATGCCTCGAATCAAGTGTTTACTGGCTCCGGGGACTTTCTGACATGTAGATAGGAGAATCCAGGTACTGTTTCAGCCAAATAACCACACAAGAGTCCTCCCGAAGCAGGTAAGTTAAGATTACCAGTCTTAAGGATAATTGGAAATTGGAAGCAAAAGTAACCCTTAGTATGCATGTTGTTCTTCTTTTGTTGCAAAATAGATTATTTATGCATGATATCAGGGCTGCGAGAAATTATCATTTCACCCCGGGATGTGTGCTATGTCAGAACTGCCCTTCAGAGAACACTATGCATGTTTGCCTACTCTGCCTGGTGGCGATCAGTCTGTGGATGCTGGTTTCAGCGCATACTGGAGACCGAATACCAGCAATTGTGGATACTGTACTGCAATACTCAGCACTGTTTCAGGCGGAACACATACTACGTAATCATTGTTTGGGTGTTGTGGAACAAGCAGAACACAAGGACCTTCTCCAACACCTTTGTGTCAGTATATGTGCGGATCAACAGGGTTGTCTCAGAGGCAGAACTATTCCTTTGATGGTGTGTTGTTGTCCCCTACAAGGGCCTTCTTGGATTGGAGACGGATAGCCAATTGACACTATTTTAGTTTTTGTTGTTTTTGTGTGTGATTGTTTGAGTTGTAATGTTGGATGCTATAGAATGTTTAGATTTGAATGTACATACTTGACATCTGCTGTCAAGTTTACCAAGAAAGAGAGAGAGAGTCATACTCAGCTTGATGCATCTCGGTTATTGATCTAAGGCCACCCAAGCAATCCTTCAAACTCGACCAAGTACCAACCCGCAATTGCATTTGCTTAGAAGTCGGTGAAGATCCCGACTTTACTAACTGATTAGCATCTCTTGCAATCTTATCAAGGGATTTTACAATTCCATGAAATTCTTTTCTGAAGATGCAAATGGAAAACAATAGTACATATAAGTGTTAATTGATGCAAAACAGGATAAATCATAGGCTTAATTTAACATTCAAGCTCAATTAACTGCATAAGCAAAGGTTGGTCAAATGGTTAATAGAACTAAATTGAAACACTAACAAATACAAGCATTCTTAATTAAAAGAAGAACAAATTTAGAAAAGTGTAACAGTAAAAGGGTATAATAGGTTACAGTAAAATGGAATTACAGAGTATCTCTCATCTGACAGAAATAGTTCTCTAAACTCTCCAATTGTTTTGCCAATAGCGCCTCCTTAATTCCAATAACATTTTGAAGTGAACCATAATTTTTAGACGCTCCAAGGACCTAATCAAATAATAATAAACAAATTCAGAAATTGGAAGAAATAAGATATTACCCTTTTGTAAAGTCGAGCGAATGTCGAATAAAATTTGAACAATATGAGGAATAACCTCAGGCGGAAGGAAACACCCCACGAACCTGAAGTCGATCAATGATTGAAGAAGCATTGGTGAATGAAGAAAGAAGGCTTCCTTGCTGCTCATCCCACTTCTCCATCTCTTCTATCGCTCTCCTATATCTCTGCTGAAGCTTTCTCATGGTAGTCTCCATTTTTTACTGAACAAGCACTTCATAGATGGAGGGTGTAGCATTTGTTATAAGGTTAGTGACTGAACAAGCACTTGAACTTTTGTGTTTTTCAGAAGCAACAGGTTTAGCATTTGTTATAAGGTGACATGGTCAGCTATTAAACAGCCAGCGTATGTGGTCCAAACAAGGACAGAGAAGATCCATTTTCAACTTTTTCTATTTTCACCTTTTTTTTAAACAAAACTTAATATACATCAGACAGCAAAATAGCATATACCTTAATTATTTGTTTATGTAAGAAGCACAAATTAATAATACAGAAATTTGATAATACCCCTTTATTTGTCTCTATCGACAACAAACTCAGCAAAACACTCAAATTAACCCTAGAAACGAGTATTAAAAATGATTTATACCAGAAATCACCCTTAAAAAGAAAAAAAACTACAAAAATGAAACCAAAAAAATTAAAAAACTGGGAGAGGAAGATACCAGAAAAGGAGATCGCGCGACAGAGAGGATGTTCCTCACAGGGACGATGAGAGAAGTGGAGCGCACAGGGGCGACTGGGAGAAGGCGAGAAGAGGCACTTCCGTCGGTTTGGGAGCTTACTAGTAGGGTCGACGAAGAGAGCAAATTCGTGCAAAATTTTATTTGGGCTTAAAAACGATACCTATTCGGAGATAGCGACGGCCAGTAATATATGTGCTTTGAGATTTGTGCAAAATTAAAAGAACGGTCCGGATCTAATTACTACACGAAACAATTTTTCTGTAGTATGATACGATACCGTGATGAGGAGAGAGAAGAACGGACCATAGGGACAACTTAATCATTCGCGATAAATTTAACGGAATCAAAAATTCGTAATTTAAAATTATGTATTAAGAGCAAAAATAAAAGAAATTCCCATAAGAGAGCAAAAAATTAATCACGAAAAATTCACAAATAATTTTAAAAACTGAATAATACGCAGATTGATTCGTCAACAGTTCAAATTTAAAATTTTAGTGAATCTTATTAGAGCATCTTCATTCCAGCAAACGTTTAGAAATTAAAACAAGCCACGTACTGAGTTTAACAATTAAAGGATTCATAATTTCTAAATCACTCCATTCCAAAAATTAATTAAGAATTGTAATTGACGTTACAGATATGGGAAAGAAAGAATTTTAACCAATTAATTAGCCAGCGTGTCATTAATAAAACGTTTTCTTTTAAAACAAACTTGCTAATTTAGAAATTGTGGTACATTTTACTAATTATATTAGCAATTAACATATTAAATTAGCAATTTAAAAGAAATTACCGTTTTAGATGCTCTTACTATAGAACGGACTAGCATTTTTCCTTAGAATTCGCCCGGCCTAACGGACCCTGTTAGTTTTCGAATATGATCAGGCGTGAATCTGTGAATCTGAAAGTTAACCGAACGGATTACAGTTTGGCAGCATATATGCTGAAAGCTTTCAGCATAATAGGCGGATTATTTATATTATGTCTTATATAATTTTTATATTAATTAATTTGTGATAAAACTAATTAATCAATATTTTATATAGTTTTTAATTGGTAATTTGATTTATACAATGTTTTATATTATCTTATTTAATTAATCATTTTTAATTTTTAAAATAATGAGATAAAAAATTATAAATTGGATAATTTTTTTTTAAATTACGTGATAGTACATGATGTATTTAATATATGAGGTGGGATTCACTTACACCGCTTTTTGGTGACACTGAATTACACTTTACATTTTCAAAGTCTAAACAGTTGATCCAAACCATTTAACATTATGGATATATTAAAATGTGATTGCAGCTCAAATTTTACATTTTTTTTTGAATTTTTTACTATTTATTAAGATGGGTACAAAAATTCAATGGTCTGAAAACAACGATTTTGTAAAATACTTAATAAATAGTAAAAAAATTCAAAAAATGTAAAATTTGACTGCAAGCACATTTTAATATATCCATCATGTTGAACAATTTGGATAGGCTGTGATTTTGAAAATTTTGAAAATGTAAGGTATAATCGGATGTCACCAATAACGGTATAAGTGGATCTCTCCTCTTAATATATATATGAGGAGGGTTCCACTGCCTCATCTCCTCATACCTCAGCCATACCTCAGAATTCTCCTCCCTTGGATCTGCGTCAAGATCCATGCAGATCTAAGCGCTGGATGAAATATTTTCGTTTTTTTTTCTTCTCCAGTGCTCTATCGTTCTCTTTGAGAAAGAGAGAAAATCGCCCCCCACCTCCAGCCCGCGCCCCCTGCCTCGTCCCTCCCCTCTCAATCTTCTCTCTCTCGGCGCTGCTTTTGACCTCTCATCTCTCTCGGATCTGCTCCCGACCTCTCCTTTCTAGATTATTCTCGTCCAGGCCGCGCATGAGTTTGTCGGTACTGCCTCCAGCCACCTCGCGCACCCCCTGCCGCCCTTGGCTTCTGCATCCCTGGTAAGCCTTATGTCCCTCTCCCTCCCCCTCCCTTGTTGGTCACAGATTTGACTGAAAAAAAAACATTGATATCATGACAGCTCAAATCCTTTTTTTTTCTGAGTTTAATTTTATCTTTAACACCAAATCTTTGCAATCAAATTTTGTTATAAAGAAAATTACTTGATTTCTTGATTTGGAGAACTATTGTACTGGCATATGAGGCGGTTTGGGCAAATGTGGTACCAGTCATCAGAAACTGAACCAAGCCGCATAGAACTATGCTGGAATTTATGATGGTTTATAATTATTGCAATTAGTGCCCATGTTAAATAGATATTAGTGCAAATGTGGTACCAATTAGCTAACCAGTATTGACATGTTGTTTGCAAGCATAATTTCTGTTATAGGCTAAACAAGGTAGGGGTTTAATTAGTACACTTTCAAGCTGTTTGCAAGCATAATTCAGATGCAGAAGCTAGGCATGACTCAAGATACTTGGTAATATCGAAGATACTTTGCATTAAAAGGGCAGGCAACATATGCAACACCGAAAGAAATAAAGAGAGAATATCGAAGCTGGTTTGAGAGACAACAACATAAAGCATAGCAGAAGAAAATAAAATATCAAAATGGCAGGGAGCTTAATATCAGAAATCTGCACGCTGCAACTTTTTCATTTTCTTTGTCTTATTTTCTAGTTTTTTTTTACTTTTTTTTTCATTTTCTTTTAGAACTAGGTCCTTTCTTTTAGATTTCTTTTCCTTTGTACAAAACCTTGTAAAGCAGACACTTCTAGTGTCAATTTAATGGAACTTGATTGATTGCTTGAATCCTAAATGCCAATGCAAGTGATTTTTTACTTTACTTTATTTTTCATCTAAATGCATGAACAACCTTTGCTGACCTGGTACTGTGATATCTTGAATAAGATCAGTGTATACTTATACAGTAAATGACAGAAAAAATACTCATTACAGAGTATACTTAAACAGTAAATGACAAAAATATCCAACCTAATAACCTTGAACAAAAATAGATGATAAACAACTAAATATCACCCCTTTATTTTTGTGTTGTTTCTCAGAACAGTATCAAATTTCATGCAAAATCAAACATTCTTCTCCAATTTAGAATAAAAATTGAAAATCACAGAAACAAACATATAACATATAAATTATAGGTAGGCACTACTGACCCAATTCAGTTAACAAAAATACATTTTTCATTACTACAAAAATGCCAACAGTACCCTTTCTATGCCTATACCAAAAGTATCATTTCTATGCCTATACCAAAAGTACATTTTCTATGCCTATACAAAAATACCATTTCTATGCCTATACCAAAAGTACCATTTCTATGACTCTTCAGTCGGTGCATCCTCCATAGCATCATCCAGTTTTCTTCGCTCACAAGTTGAAGAGTAGTGGCCATATTGACCACAGATTTTGCATTGTCGTTTCGCCTTTTTTGAATTGTGCATACTTACCTCAAAACCACCTTTGATGCGTCCATTCTTCGACTCATTGACATCTTGCTTTTTGCGGCCCTTTGTTTTTGTAATAGGCAGATTGTTAAGCGAGGGAAGTTCAATACCACTTTCAACACGACCAATGGTTACTGCACCTTTGTTTCCTTCTTGGTTTTGCTCTAAGATGGAAACCCTTTTAAGTATCTCATCTAAGCCATCCATTATGATTTCAAAAGCAGTGGTGCTCATGTGCATAAACGGTCTCAATTGGCTTACCATATCATTAACTTTTAAATCACGCACCATTGAAGTTTTGTCTCCTATCTTCTTTAAAAAAGGAATGGAGATTCCCTCTCCCGCCTTCTTTGTCCACCGTGGTAAAATATATTTTGGAGGTATTTTTGCAACATTTTTTTTATTGAATATTGCTAATACATGGCGGCACAATATACCTTTGAATTCGAACTTTATCAGTACCTTCAAATTTAAAGGTCCTGTTTATCCATACCGTGTATCCCTCCGAATGGGCAAAATTGCGATAAAAATCTTCAAACTCATCAAGTGATGTAAACTCCATACCTTCTCTAGGTACAATAACATCACCACTGTTCTTGGATATATAATTGTCCTTGTCCATAGAAGCAACATCCTAATTCAAAGAGATAAATAGTTAAATAATGTCAGTCACTACAATCGGCATAGATATTAGTTTAAAATTAGTTTTTAGTTAAATTTTTTAAGGATGGTTGTGTTTTTCCACACAATTGCTTGGCTGATTTAGAAAGACAGCATATCAAATTTTGGAAATCTTTATGGTATAAAGTACTGAGTTGTACGAAATCAGTTTGGTTTTGGGGTTTCTTAAATTTTGCTGGCATTTGAAGTCAGGATTTACATACAGAAATATTCACCATTCACAAAAAAAATAATTATTCAAAAATCACTTACATTGAAGAATGAAGATGGTGGTGATGAGGGTTCAACAGAGTTTGGAGTCGTGACCAGTGATGAAATTTGTACTAATTCGTTCACCGTAGAAAGAGACGCAGCAAATTCTTCATCGCGGAGAGAGAGAGATGCACGATCAGCCATGCCAACTTGGCTCCAGAAGAAACCGCGTCTCTAGTTGAGTGACGAGGAGCAGATCCGAGAGAGATGAGAGGTCAAAAGCAGCGCCGAGAGAGAGAGAAGATTGAGAGGGGAGGGACGAGGCAGGGGGCGCGGGCTGGAGGTGGGGGGCGATTTCTCTCTTTCTCAGAGAGAACGATAGAGCACTGGAGAAGAAAAAAAAACGAAAATATTTCATCCAGCGCTTAGATCTGCATGGATCTTGACGCAGATCCAAGGGAGGAGAATTCTGAGGTATGGCTGAGGTATGAGGAGATGAGGCAGTGGAACCCTCCTCTATATATATATATATAGAGTAAGGCTACGGTGCTTTGCAAAGCATAGAGGCCTCCGTGCTTCGGGGCTACTTTTTGGATTTTGAAAATCCAAACAACCCATCCGAACCGTTCAACATGTTCTAAATATTGAAATGTGCTTGGAGACCAAATTTTACATTTTTTGGAATTTTTTTACTATTTATTAAGCCACTTTGAAAATCCCAAAATCCAACGGTAAACAGTACAAAAATTTGGACCACCGGATTTGGAATTTTCAAAGTGGCTTAATAAATAGTAAAAAAATTCCAAAAAATGTAAAATTTGGTCTCCAAGCACATTTCAATATTTAGAACATGTTGAACGGTTCGGATGGGTTGTTTGGATTTTCAAAATCTAAAAAGTAGCCCCGAAGCACGGAGGCCTCTATGCTTTGCAAAGCACCGTAGCCTTACTCATATATATATATATATATATATATATATATATATATATATATATATATTATATTTTTGAATTTAATTATATGCTATAATTTATTCAATACTAGTATTTGTTTTGTTGTTTGTTATCTTAATAGGTAAAAAATAAAGTACAAGTAATTTAATATTTAATGAATATAAATATAGTATGAATAAGATTAATTTTATACATGCACGAGTATGAAAATATCTTTGTCCAATTCGTACGGTAGCCATTGATACCGCTAAAATGAGCAAGAGGTGTCGTAGGTTGTTCAGTAGAGATATCTTCCGTGGCTGTAGAGCCAAGTAAGAACAAAGAAACACATTTGTACCGAATACCATAGTGACAGGATTCGCGTTTTATTCGCAAATAAATTGCGAATAAAATGTTTTTTAGAGATTTCTGAATCGAACAGCGAATAAAACGGTTTACCCAATTTGTATCAATTTATTCACGAATAAAATGCGAATAAAACAATTTTTACGAATTATTCGCATTTTATTTGAAAAATTTGTGGCTCTGTGTAAGTGTTGCTCCGTAGTCTGTGCAGAAACTCATTGTATGGCAAGACCCACCATGTGGGTGAGGCAGGAGCACATTTTTGAATTTTGAAAGGCACATGGGGACCTCACTAGGTGGCACCATCTTCAATTAAATCAATTTTTTAATTAAGTAATTTCAGTTCATATTTCGTACAGGAGATTTTGAATGCGAAAAAAAAAAAATAGTATTATATAGCATTTCTCAAACTTTTTTTACTCCAAATTTATGAAAAAAAAGTTGGAAAATAAAAAAATTAAAATAAGTACATGTACATTTTTTTTGGAGTTTTTTTCTTTTGCTTCCTTGTGAGACCGAATTTTATCCGAATTATGCCCGAATTATTCCCGAATCACAAATTTTTGACTCCGCCGAACCGAACCTGAATAATATTGTGTCACTTCGGCGAATACTGAAATTTGTTACAATGGAGCCGAAATTTTTAAAGTTACCATTCTCTCAAAAAAAAAACCAAAATACTATGAAATCTGAGTATTTCTGAATCTACCATAGCCGCAGATCACCGATGCGGTCCCAAATACGGAGGACCGCACATGCATTCTGCGGCCCCAGCCAGGGGTGCGCAAAACCATTCTGCGGCCCCCTTTTTTTGTTTAATAAAAAAAGATATTCATGGTATTCGTGCCTCCATTTTTCTCTTCTAGAATTTGCGTGAGATATCTCAAAGTTTGACTAATAAAAAAAATATTTGGGGCCGCACCGGTATTCTGCGGCCCCTGTCAGGAGGCCGCATCGGCATTCTGCGATCCCGATTAAATTGGGCAGCAAAACACTAGTGCGGTCGTGGTGAATTTAAATTACTCAGAAACTGTGATTTTTTGGTTTATTATTTTTGAAACAATGTTAACTTTAAAAATTTCGGCAAATGGAGGAAGGGGGACTAAATTGGGCTGTGAGATTTGCATTATGATTTGTTTGTATATATTTATAAAGAGAGATGGGCTAGGGTACATTATAATATATAGGTTTTCTTGTACATTGGACTATAAATTGTTGGATTCAAAGTCCAAATAGTTAATTCAAACTGTTCAACTTGATTTCCATATTAATATGTGTTTGGAGACCAAATTTTTCATTTTTTGAAAAAAAATGTACTATTTTTTTAGATTTATTGAAAATCACTATTTTTTATGGTCCAGATTTGACTAAAAACAACAATTTTCAATAAATCTAAAAAAATAGTAAAAAATTTTCAAAAAATGTAAAATTTGGTCTTCAAACACATATTAACATGAATATCATGTTCAACGGTTTGGATCGGTTGTTTGTGTTAGTGTAATAATCTAGAAGTCAATCATAGGATAATTTTATTCTATATGTATTTTGTTCATGTAATGGATGATTAATAAAATTATCATTTTGTTCTTTGAGTTTTATCGAATTATGGATCATTTCGGCATTCGGATTCGAAATGAGTAAAACTTCATAATAGATGATAAATACTCTTAATTGTCACTAACCGAGGTAATTAGCAAATAACACTAATTAACCAATTGAAGGTTAGTATGTGGATTAAATGATGGTTAAGTTTTACAGACCATAGACAAAGAGTTGTCATTTTAATCACATAGATACATGTTAGAAAACATGGTATTTGACAGACCCTCAATGAAACATTATACGGAAAATGTGTTCGTGTCATTAATGTTTTCATTTAGTGTTAAGTTCTAAAGTATGAGGTGGTTCGTCGTTTCCTACATAAGAAATGTATATTCGTGAGTGTTGTTTAACGCTATTCGTAAAAAGTAACTATAACGATGACACTTCAGTATACATGACTTTTGCAGAGGAGAGATGTTCACCAAGACTACTATTGTCCCTTGTATTTAATACGATACTAGGCCTCTTGATAAAGTAGGGTTATCAGCGCGCGGTATGATTAAAGAGTTAATCATATTTAATAATCTACTTAAGATCGAGAAAAGATTAAGTTTGCAAGGATGACACTTACCTACCTTGAAACTGATATGATACTATGAGACATAAGAATTAACACGAGTAAATTGTTTATTGGATCGTGATATTGTACTGTACAAGATCATCTGTGTCAATTGGGTAGTCATAATGCATTCTGTCAGGTGCAGCTTATGATTTATAGAATTAAAAGGAGTTTTAATTCTATTGCCAACATAACACAGATCCTATAGGGTCACACCAATAGAAAAGTAATCAGAGAATTAATTTATTTGATTAATTATAAAAGTTATAATTAATAAATAAATGTCATAGAGATGACAAACTTAAACATATTAAATTTATAAGCGTGTATGACACGTTGTATAAATTTATTGCAACAAGCACCTCCTTGCAAGTAGCTTACAAGCACCTCCTGCAAGCAGCTTACAAGCACCTCCCTAACCCTATAAATAGACGGGTAGGGGTAAGAGAATATATAAGTTCAAAAAGTCTGAGTTCGATTTGAATCGGTTCGGTTATCGTTCTCTTTCTTGTTTCTCTCCCAAATAGTGTTTGCAAAAGAAAAGAAAGAATACGTAATCTGATTACGTATATCTTGCGACTTGTGAATAGTGTTCCCGTGAATAGTGTTTACTGTGAATAGTGTTCTCGCGAAGTTTCGTGAATCTGTTTTTGCAAAAGTTGCGAAAAACAGTTTTTCCGATTTTTGTGAATAGTGTTTTGGCGCAAAAGTCGGTATAGTATTTCTGGAAAAAGAAACACCGACTCTCTGATTGTTCCTGGTGGACATCTGATAACGGCATCAGATTTCTGGCGCTAAGCTACTGAGCTATACAGCATTCCAATTCGAATTTGGAAAAAGGTATAAATGTTATTTAATTTATTTAAATGTTAAATAAATTTAGTTTTAGAAATCAATCACGGGGAGTAGATCCTCAAAGGATTAAAATGTTATGTCAAAGGAAAGACTGGAAAAGAAACTTTCGGTGGTCTTTCCCATGTACACTTTTAATCCTCAGCTTACGGTAGAAGTAAAATTTTGAATTTTACGTTCATTTCGCACCGTAAGGCTTAACAAGGGTACACGTTACCCAATAGTTTGGACTTTGAATCTAACGTTTTGTAATCCAATGTACAAGATAGCTTATACATTGCAATGTACCGTAGCTGATCTCTCTCTCTCTCTCTCTCTCTATATATATATATATATATAGGACAGTGCTACGGTGCTATGCATAGCATAGAGGCCTCCGTGCTACGGCTCATTTTTTGAGTTTTCAAAATCCTAACGGTCGATCCGAACCGTTCAACATGATCTCCATATGAATATGTACTTGCAAACCAAATTTTACATTTTTTTAGAATTTTTTTACTATTTATTAAGCCACTTTGAAAAAACAGTAATTTGTACACAACAGTAAAATCTTCTGGACCATTGGATCAGCAATTTTCAAAGTGGCTTAATAAATAGTAAAAAAATTCTAAAAAATGTAAAATTTGGTTTGCAAGTACATATTCATATGGAGATCATGTTGAACGGTTCGGATCGACCGTTAGAATTTTGAAAACTCAAAAATTGAGCCGTAGCACGGAGGGGCTCTATGCTACGCGTAGCATATTAGCCAGATTCATATATATATATATATATATATATATATATATATTAGTAAAGTTTGAAAGTCAAGCTCTTCAAATATTTAATATTCACAAGAAATTTCATTCATATTTTGAATCTACGACTTATCACATGAAGGATATTGTTTTAAGCACTGGACTATGATCCACACAAATCTTTTCTTTTAGGGACAAAAGTTGATACCCACCGATTCCATTGAAACCAAGGGTTAGAGAACAAGATACCTAACCACTGGTATCAAATTCTCAAAATTACATCCATCACATACTATCAATATTCATCTCTCTTGCTTGTTAGAAACTAAAATAAGAGTAGAACTAGAGTGTTTTTAAGTTTATTAAGTTTTTTGTGAACTCAACTCAAAAATCTATTAAATTGGCTTCAAAAGATGCTTCCAAACCATTGAAACTGAGTGATGCGTTTATATACCAAACGATCTACTTTACGATGTGTTTATATGTCAAATTTATAAATTTTTGAATTAATTTAGTATAAAGTCAAACAGTACAAAAAAATGATGAAAATGAACGCATTAAAAAACTTATAAATCATTTTTTTATTTTTTTTTTACCGCTTGACTTCATACTAAATTAGTTAATCTAACATGTAAACGCATCACTCGTGAAATAAATCAGTTTCAACAGTTTGGATGAATCGTTTGAAGCCAATTCAATTAGTTTTTGAGTTAAGTTCACAAATGGACTTGATAAACTTAAGAACACCTTAGTTCTACTCACTAATAAAATAAACCTTAAAAGATATCAAACCATACATCCAACAAAACAACAATAGCTCATACAGATCTACACAAATTTTAAAATTATCCATACGAATTTTGATGCAGATCTAACTACTTATTTTAGAATTTGATTTGATATCCATCGAAAAGTCCCGATTCTGCAAAAGAAAATGTCTTATGCAAAATTTTGCTAAAACTTTTGACGTTTTATGCATAATACCACAAGTGCCCATTCGGAGCCTTTCTATTTCACGAGAATGGGTGGATTTGGAGCTGCAGAGGGCAAATTTTGTTTTGTCCGTTCGCACAACCTTCTTTTCCATCCAGTCTGCAGTTCCGCACGAGAGCAGCATGGGTCCGATGGGATCGGACCCAAAGTGGGTTCGATGGGCTCCAAGACCGTCCGATCTATTTTAAGATTCATGCACACGAATATTAAAGCGGACTCGAAAGTTCTGACATGAATCTTAAAGCAGATCGGACGGTCATGGAGCCTATCGGACCCAAAGTGGGTCCGATGGGCATCGGACCCAAAGTGAGTCCGATGGACATCGGACCCAAGCTGCTCCAGTTCCGCACAACCTTTAGTGAAAAATGAAAAAATAAATAATAATAATTAGACCTGACTTCATTTTTATTTCTTTAATTTGCTTTCCACTTTCTTTCTTTAAAAAATTGAAGATAAAATATATACTAGTATTTACTTTAAAGGCCATCAGATTATTAACTAATATATTTGTTTTTGACAATATCAATTGATGGAGTAAACAACCTTAGTCGTCCTTAGATGTAAATATTGCATGACCATGATTTCATATTAACCATTTTATTCTCAAATCCTCGTAGTTTTTTTTTTAAACATGAATTCTCACAAATTTTATTAGAAGAATCCGTATTCATTAAATTTATCCCATCAAATCGCACGATTCCACAGCCGAAATTTTTAAAACTACCATTGTTTTAAAAAAAAAATAAACCAAAAAACCATCGTTTTTGGGAAATTCGAAATCTAACACGACCGCAGAATGATTCTGCGGACTCAAATGCTGGAGACCGCACAGACGTTCTGCGGACCCATTTTTTTTTTCAAACTTTGAGATATCTCATAAATATGGCACTCATTCCTAGAACAAAAAAATATTAAAAAACTAAAAAATTTGAGACATCTCATACAGATGCATGGTGCCTCAATAAAACACCAAAAAAAAAAAATGGGTCCGCAGAAGTGCAGTCTCCAGCATTTGAGTCCGCAGAATCATTCTGCCGCCGTGGTAGATTTCAAATTTCTCAAATGATGATTTTTTGGTTTATGTTTTTTTTAACTGTGGTAACTTTAAAAATTTCGGATTCCACAGTTTTCATTAAGAATTTACTATTTAACGAAACCCATGTCACTTTTAGTTGGAGTTCAATAAATATATATAGAATTTGAAGAAGTACTACTCATGTTAAGGGGAAGCACAAACCCATTTCGGTTCTGTTTATTTCTTAGTTCTTAATTATATCTTTAAGAAGTAGAATTGTTCTTTTCTTCCGCAGCAGCCCAATTAATTAACAAAGCCCAGCTAGTCAACACTTGCACAAACAACGATACAATTAATAATAATTACTTGGAAACAAAGCCCAGAGTAATTTACGGTGAATTTTATGCGTCTACCCAAAAAAACACTGGTGATATAATTCATGTGCCCCGTCACTGACAAAGGGTCCCTATAAATCAAAATCGTGTGGGGTCTATTTGTATCTAATTAAACCCTATATATTCTATTTATTTACAAAAAGAGTCTATGAATTGAAGCGTACATTACTGGAATGCAATTTAGTACATCCTATATATATATGAGGAGGGTTCAAATGCCTCCATTTTTCATGCCTCCACCATGCCTCCATTTTTTAAAACTTTAATAACTCAAAATTTAAAACTTAAAAATCAAAATAAAATAGTAGGATATGATCTAAATCATTTTATCTATGCACGTGTAAAAAATTATGACATTTCAATTTTGTTTGGGTTGTCATCAAGAGCTTGTAAAAAATGCACTAATGTGGATAATTTCTAGACATTGATTTTTCAACTTATTGATTCACATAAAAACAAAATCAAAATGTGATAATTTTTTATGAGCACGTTGATAAAATGATGTAGATCATATCCAACGGTTTTATTTTGACTTTTAAGTTTTAAATTTTGAGTTATTAAAGTTTTTAAAAGTGGAGGCACGATGGAGGCATGAAAAATGGAGGCATTTGAACCCTCCTATATATATATATAATTGTGTTTATCTTCCCACGTTCCCTATCTCTAGAGTCTAGACAGGATCTCAGAATTTATCGACAGTTGCAACAGCTTCAAAATAAATTAAACTCCATCATTATAATTGTACTCGATCGATCGCCACAAGCTCCTCTCAATTGTCTGAAAGCATTTTTGCCTCTAATTAGTTCAAAATCAAGGAAGGCAAGAGATCGATGAGGTCAGCTTTAGTCTGTCTACTCTTGCTTAGCATGGCACTTTACTGCCATGCTCAACTGCAAAACGGCTTCTACGACGGCAAATGTAATGGCAGCAATGTCGAGGCTGTCATTAAGCAGTATGTAGAACAGCGGCACGCCTCGGATCAAACTATAGTCGCTGGTCTCCTTCGTTTGATGTTTCACGACTGCTTTGTTCATGTAATTAATTAAGATTTGCTTTGTTAATTTATTTCACTGCTTTTGCTGGATCGAGTAATGTAACTGAATTGGTCGATTTTTTCAGGGTTGCGATGCATCAATACTACTGGATGGACCACAAACCGAGAAGACAGCGACACCAAACAAGACGGTGTTTGGGTTTGATCTGATTGAGCAGATCAA
Source organism: Carex myosuroides (assembly GCA_028015225.1). Classification (NCBI taxonomy): domain Eukaryota; kingdom Viridiplantae; phylum Streptophyta; class Magnoliopsida; order Poales; family Cyperaceae; genus Carex; species Carex myosuroides. Next base: position 17,411,317 of record CM051471.1, on the reverse strand, counting down.
AGCTGCTCTGGAGGCACTGTGCCCAGGTGTGGTCTCTTGTGCTGATATCATTATTGCAGCAACTAGAGATGCTACTGTTTTGGCTGGCGGGCAGCAATTTGATATCCAGACAGGGAGGAGGGACGGCACAATTTCTATGGCTTCGCTTGTAAATCTCCCCCGACCAGACATTTCGGTTGACGATGCCATTAATCTTTTCCAATCAAAGGGGCTCAACAGCTTCGACATGGTTATTCTAATGGGTACGCACCAGCATCTATACGCCACTGATCGATTAACTGATCACGCTGTTTAGTGTTTACGTTATAATCATATTCATTACTGATTACCTGATTACTACATGTAGGTGGTCACACTGTTGGAGTCACACATTGCTCAGTCATAAAAGACCGTCTATACAACTACCAAGGAACTGGCGGGCCCGATCCGTCAATGACTGAGTGGTATGCATGGTACATCCAGACATATGTTTGTCCGAAGGACGCTACGTGGGATAACAATGTTTTCCTCGATGACTACTCGAGCCTTTATACTGTGGATAACAGCTTTTACAAGCAGCTTGTGGATGGAAAGGGCATCCTCCCGTTCGATGCAGAGATGGCGCGCGCCTGGCAGACCGGCTGGGCTGTGAGCTTGCTGGCTGGAAATTGGTCCAGTGGCTTCCTCGACATGTTCGGCCAGGCGTTGGTCAAGATGGGTCAAGTCGATATTATTACCGGAACACAAGGGGAGATCAGGACGGTTTGTAATAGTGTGAACTCAGGGTAGAACATCAATTAACTCAAGTGCTTTTGCTTGAAGATCAGATGATAAGCTTAAACACAAGAAGTACGCTATTAATTCTTTGGACATATATATATATATATATATATATATATATATATATATTCTTTAATTTTCTTTGATTTTAAAGGCAATTAATACTATTAATTCTTTTTATTCCTTTTGGGTTTCTTATTTATTTTCTTGTGACTTGCATGTAAAGAAGAAGAGATTTTTGGGGGAAATGTATACAGTATGCATGTAATGAATTCTCCAATAATACTAGGTTATGAAAAAGATGGACGCAGGGTTCTTGCCTGCGTTATATTTTTCTTTTCTTTTTTCTTCTTTATTTTCGGTAAATAATATGATTATTAACAGGAATAAATTAAATAGAAAAGAAGGTATATTTTCGCTTTTGAAATATGTATATATATCCTTTGTTTAGAATTAGGGCACTTCATTGTGCACCCATCTTTATGATCACTATTAATTTGATTATTTAACATCACACTTATGCCAAAATTAAAACATCTGCAAAAAAAAATTTCAATATAATTGTAATGATCTTAGATGCCACAAGTATTAATTAGATACATACACTAAAACAATCTTTCGGACTTCTTTGCCCTTTTTTATTGAAGTAATAGAGTCAAATTTGCCTCCAATTTTTTTTTTTTTGTTATCTTCGCTTCTATTCATAGGTGAAATGGTAATTAAGCTAACGAACCATTTTGTTGGGAAGAAGTAATGTTTTATAATTAATAAAATTGAAATAATATATTATTAATTTATCTAATAAAATTAATTAGTGCTAAGATACTAGTTCCAACAATCATCACATACTTCAAAAAACACATTTGCGCGCACATGGGCGCTTCTTGTAAATTTCGTTATCTCAATTGTAAACATATAAAAATTTAATGAGAACGGAGTAGGTCCGATGCCCATCGGACCCACTCTTAGGTTCAACGAGCATGATGACCGTCCGATATAATTTAAGATTTGTGCGCACAAAAATTGAAACAAATATGCACGAATTTTAAAGCTTTCTGCACGAATCTTAAAGCAAATTGACGGTGATTAAATCCATCGGACCTACTCTCAAGTGAAATTTAATATATCAAAGTTGACTTTAATTCTGCTGCTATTAGTTGGACCTCTAGTTATCGTTGTGTGACCGGCCAGGCACATGAAAATCCCTAACTCCCACATTTTTATAAGTTACTCTATCTGTTTTCCCCATTAACAAAAGCTCCTAAATTAAGCATGTCATTAATATTTTCGAGGTGGAAATGGACTTTCTTAGTACAGCGCACATGGGAAGCAATATTGTACTATGGGCTAGGTGCAAGCTGTTAATGATTCATCACGCTAAACAATGTGGCTTAAATGGCACTACAAGCAACAGATGAAGAAAAAAAAAAAATGTTCTCTTATTGTTTTTTAATCCACCAAGCCGTAGAGATGTGCATAATTCGCTCGCTAATTGCTCGTTTTAACTCTCTCATTTACAACTCGAGTCAGTTCCAACTCGAGTTTGCTGACTCGTTTAATAAATGAGCTAAGTTTGATTATACCTTAACTTGTTCATTAACAACTCGAGTTACACAAAATTCAACACATGCAATAAATCTCATGCTCTTCTAAATGACTCCTAAGCTGCTATTTGGATTATTTGTTTTGTTAGTTGTCTTGTTAATTATGTTTGAATTAATTATTTGTGTTTAGATAAACTCTTACTGGTATATAACTATAACTAAAGAAACTGACTGGTCAAACAAGTTATAAACGAGTTGTGAGCCAACTCGAGTTGGTAATGAGCTGAACTCGAGTTGGCTTTACAACTCGTTATTGCCATCCCAACTCGAGTTAACTCGCTCATTAACTAAATGAGCTGAGCACAAGTTGGAAGTAACTCGCTCAAACTCGGCTCATTTATAACCCTACACCAGGGGCTCTTCTTAGTTTGCACGTATATATTATTGGCTTACTGCCCCAGTTAATCCATAACTTATACAAGTTTTATATTTACTAAAAGTTTATTAAATGAAATATCAGACATGGAACTGGAAAATTTAGATTCGGGACTAGAAAATTAAGAGTAGTATAATTTATTTTATAATAGAGGGTTAAAAGTATTAATATATGCAAAAATTATAAAATAAAATGACCAAAATTACAAATTCTCAATTTAATTATAGAGTTGACTCAGCACCCTTTTCAATATAATACCTTCAGCCTCCATAAAATAGTAAAGGACGGTTTTAGTCTGATTGAAATTAATTTAATTTGTTCGATTTTCCTACATCATTAAAACATGGCTGTTGAAAATTCCAAAATATTGGAAGCAAAGGAATGAATGCATATTTAGACAGAAACGGATGCCTCCCTGGTTGTTAGCGAAACACAACAAGGGTGAAATAGAATATTTTTCTTTGATAGCCACTATCATGGATTTCAAAAAAAAAAAAATATTCAAAATATTTTATAGAAAACTAAATGTTTTTCAAATTAACTTAAATTTGTTACACGCTCTATTCTTATTTTATAACATGACGATCGATGCATTTAAAAAAAAATGGTTTAACCAAACAATACTACATGCAAAACCTATCTAAATTATAAACTATAAACTATTTCTATATTTTTATTTTCTTATTTTGATCATCATGTTATGAATAGAAATAGGGTGTTCTTAAGCTCACGAAGTAACTTAGCGAGCTGAACTTCAAAATTTATCAAATTAGCTTCAAATGACGAATCTAAATAGTTGAAACCAATCTATTTTATGAGTAATCGATGTGTTAATATGTAAAATTTATATATTTTTAAATTAATTTAGTATAAAGTTAAGCGGTCAAAAATATAAGGCTTATAAGTTAATTTTAATTCATTCATTTTTAATCATTTTCTTACCATTTGACCTACTAAATTAATTTATAAATTTATAAATTTTGTATGTAAATAATCAAACGTGTAGTAGATCGGTTTCAACCACTACAATAATGGGACAGTATCCGCGAGGGATACTGTCGGTATACCCTCGCGGATACTCCAGTCACTAGAAAAAAACACTTTTCTGCTGGTATACCCTCGTGTATAGTCACTTTTTACCCTTGCGGTTACTGTCCCATTATTATTTAAGTCACCTTTAACGTTTTGAATTCATAGTTTAAGTCAATCCGATAAGTTTTGTTGTTAAGTTCATCAGAAATTTGGTGAGCTTAAGAACACCCTAGCTAGTTCTACTCTGATGTTATAATATAAAAATAATTGTCAATATCACTTTTCGAACAATGCTATCAAAAAATATAAAGATATAAAATGAACTGTTAGTACCGAAATTTTTATTTATAATATAGTTAAAAAAAATAAACCAAATAACTATCGTTTTTGGAAATTTCAATTTTCACCACGGCCACATCTATATTCTGCAGACACATATCAGCGGAGCCGCAGAATGCCGATACGGACTCTTAAATGGATCCGCACTGCGGACCTATTTTTTTTTTTATGTTTTATCGAGGTACTGAGATATCTCAAATTTTCGTCCCACGTGGAGCTCTAGCACTGATCCATGGTACTCGAAATTGGGTAAGAGCTACCGAATACCAACAAAAAAAAGTTACTTCTCGGTTTTTTAATATATTTTTTGTTCTAAAACTGCGTGCCTTATAAAATATCTCAAAGTTTGAAATTTAGCCAATCTGTATGAGATATCTCAAATTTGTTGGTTTTTTAATATTTTTCTGTTTTAGGAATGCGTGTCACATTATAAATTTCAAAATTTGAGGAAAAAAAAAGTCTGCAGAATGGTTCTGCGGATTCATTTAAGGGTCCGTATCGGCATTCTGCGGCCCCGCTAAAATGGGTTCGCAGAATGCCGGTGCGGTCATGGTAGAAGTCGAAATCCCACCAAACGATTGTTATTTGATTTATTTATTTTTTTAAATGTTGTAAATAAAAATTTCGGCCGTTAGTATATATCCTTGACAACGGGTTATCTTTACAATTTTGACAACGTTTTTCTCAATTCATGTCCAAAATATTCCAAAAGATAGATTATAACTTATAGACATGTTAATTTTATTATAAATTGATTGTGCATCAATTTTTATACAATATATATCATTTGGTGTTTCATCAAATATCGTGAAATATATATATATATAGCTAGTCCGTTGCAAATTTTGTATCAATTGATTAATATATATAGTGAAATTTACATTTAATTTCATTATTTTCATGATATAATGTGTATAAAATATAAATTACATTATACTTGTCGGATTTCAAAATAATAAATAATTTTCACGGTTGTAAAAATTATCAAATTATCTGTTGACAACAAATATCTCCATCGGTCAAGGATTAGTACACAAATGTTTTACATAGGATTCAACTATACTTATATTTGGCTCCACCTCTGAGGACATAGACAACGATACAAGTCATGTGACATGCATGAACCCCATACACCGGGACATGAACGCCAGTGTCGAACAATGCATGTCACAGGTGGTTCACTGTTCTCTCAAGATGTTGAACTATGTACAGCAACTACAGAAGCTTGACGCCTCCATGGGAAAGGGTTTGACCACCAATTGTTAAATAGAAAATTGGCCAAAATATATGTTTACTCGCAATATAATTATGACCAAATAATTTTTTTGACGTGACTCTGCTACTTATGTATGCAGCAATTGCCAAGGCAAAAAGAATAGAGATCACCTGCAGTGCAGTACCCCTGCATAACACAATCTGATGGGCCAATCAACAAGTCTATTTTTTTTTTTAAAGTCCTTGGGTCGGATGCAGCGCAGCACCAGAGGATAAGGCCTGAAGGCAAAATATCATATAGGACGACAAAACAGTGCTTTCTGTTCTGTTAGCACTTATTTGGTGCTTAGGAATGACATGTCTCTTCATTCCCAAGTCCCCAAATCCCATTCAATGAAATATCCTAATATAGATTCGAAGTTCGAACAGCTGATACTAATGAAGACGAGCACGCATTTGCTTATGGCTGCTGAACAACTTGGTGAGAAGGGTCCGGTACACCATAGGTGTTATCAGCTGTTAATTCTAATTACATGCTTCAATCACTTCTTTTAAATAGACAGCTCAGAATAAGACCAACCCTCTGCATAACCATAGCAGCACATGGAGATATACTCAGTCACCTTCATATCCGTGCTTTAAACAAGGGCTTTCATCTTAACATTCAACAGACAAAAACAGGAGCAGAAAGAGAATAACAAACACCCCCTTGTTTCCAAAATACTAGTCTCAAATCTCAACCAAGAATGAGGAAAAAGAAACATCACGAAATTACTAAAAGGAGCTCGATCCAATCTTCTCTCAACCTAAATTTTACATACTATAACACAACTCTTGTCCTGAAGCATATTTTTTGGGAAGCCACGCCTAAAGGACCCATCTTTTTCTTTTTCCTTGACCAAGTAACAACTATCCCCTCAAGCAAAATTGTTAGTTAAAAAACAATAAATATAAAGCTTCATTTCAATGCATTGACAGAAGGCGCCAACCAAAGTTTCACTTTTCTGTCATTGCCAGATGTTGCTAGAATGGAGGAAGCTACACCACCTGTTCAAATAAACAAATAGACATTAAACAAAGTCACACGGCTAAGAATACAGAACCAGATGAAGACATTCACAATTTTTACCAGCCAAGTCTGGAATCAGCACTCTTCTATTACTCTTTTACATTAAACCCCTAAACTACACAACTTTGTACATGCTGGGGTCTATTTACAAGATAAAAACACTGCCTGTGCATTTACATTACTTCCCACTTGGACTATTACAGGGAAATGATTAATGTACCACAAAATTTTCTTTCTTTGAGCTTTTAAAGGTGTCCAGTGGTTCTGTAGCATAGGAGTTCTCTTATTATTTCTCAAAAGATGATCTAGGGGATGAATAACAAAAGGTGCAAAGAGACCCAACATTTCTTTGGCAATTTTCATTGTGTTTCAACTATGGAGAGTAGGTGTTATGAACCCCTTCATGGGATAAACTTGCAGTCGAACAAACCATGGCCTCATTACAGATTAGCTCCAGTTCTCAATTAGGGATCTGGTCATGCTAACAGTTAAAAAAAGAAACGGTTGGGAACATAAAATTCATTGGTGACATATCAGCTTGACAATTGCCAAAAATAGGTTTTAATTTTGGAATCCAGTGTTTGGCAATGTAATCTATGCTATACATGTCATGCACTTGAAAAATCATGAAATGTGATGCAAGTTTTACCCCTCATTACAAGACTCGAAATTTTGCAATGGTGCATATTTAATGGTTTTTGATGAAATATCAAATGACATGCAAATTGCATGAATTGTGATAAACAATCAATATATAAGGCCAACAACATGTCTATAACATATTTCATTTTGAAAAATTCTTTTGGCTTTATTTAAAAATTAGTCAAGATTGTCAAGTTAATCAACTGTCAACGGAAACCCAACAAAAAAAAATAGATACCATTATACTCACCATTAGAAATTGATTGAGGAGCCCAAGCAATGCCAGTAATATCACCTAAGATTAAAAAGCAAAAGTAAGATAATTGTCAGTAAGATGACAACTTAAAGAATCAGTAAATTTAAAGAGTCGAGAAGAGTAGGAAGAGAAGTTATGAACCCTGTCAATTTCGAGGGTTCTGTCAATCTCTGCCCTCCCCAACTCTCTCCCTGTTCCACTCAAAGTTTGGAGATCAGCCTTATATCCAAAGGGTGGGTACTGGGTAGTACCATTCATTTATAATTTCCAGTACTAATGCAATCTCAGATTTGGAAAGTGTTGAATGAGCTGGACATACCACATGATAGCAGTAAGCAATAAACAAGTGAATGGCACATAAATTTATTCTGCACCAAATACACCAATTATGCACCAAAAAGTTTACTGAAAATCTCAGAAATTGTTTCAAACTCCCAAACAACAAACCAGATCAATACTGACTCAATAGTCAAATCCAGAACTACTGTTTATTTTCTGTATCATTTTCAGACCAGAGTTAACTAAATGACTCTACATTTAGTTAAAAACCATCTGCATCATCACCATAGGATGCATATACATAATACTACCACTACAGGGACTAATTTGTAAATGACAAGTACCAACCTTCATGTGCCTTTTCGGCCGTATCCAACACAGAGCCAGTTTCAGGGCACAACCATTGTAAGGTCGAACCACTAGTGACAGCCAGAACTTTGCCATTTGGTGAGATGCTCATATGATCATAGTGACATGTGACACCTTTGGCATCATGAAGAGGGATTGTGAACACCTTAAGAGTTTTTGGGTCTTCATCAAGATGGTATCGAACTGGAGATGAAGGCAATGTTATTAGATTATGCAAAACTAGCACCAACAATTAGTGTATTTTAAAGAAAACTCCAACATTTTTTGTATTTTGCAGTAAATACAGTCATATACAAACAACACGGGATGGCTAAAACTCGAGAAACATGATAAGGTATTATTTTGGTAGTAGTTTGCAATTATAAATAATGATGTGTTTAATCAAAAGAAATAATGGTATGTGGCTTACAGACCAGATGCAATATTGAAAATTGGGACTATAAATGCAAATATTGTTTTTCGAGTAAAGGTTGGAGGTCAAGCCACCCTACTTAATATCCACAAGGGATTTCCCCATCCGGGTTTCGAACCTGCGACCTCCCACACATCCCACACAGAGGGCATTGCCTTTGCCACTAGACCAAAGGGTGGCTCTCATTAATGCAAATATTGTTATGGAGTTTATAATTGTGTCTGAAAAATTACCATTGATATTCCACATCCTAATGGTACCATCTTTTGATGCAGTGAGGATCTGCTCCGAAGTTGGCATGAAACACAAGCTGGTAACTGCACTCTGCAAAGGAACCATAAATTCATACTACACATATAACATTGACAGCAGTAATGATGTAATGACCACAGTTAGCATCACTGTGCTTAATTTCAAGAAAGTAGTGCCATAATGCAACATACTACCCCATCATGGCAGTACTTAGCACTGTATATTTTTTCTCTCTCTTTTTCATAATCATCTATCTTGTTCTGTTGCTGGACTTTGATAAACTTGGTAAGTGCATTTTTGTCTTAATGGTGCATAACTGCTACCAACTATTCACTAGGTGCGTAGAACCCCTTGTCAAATTCTAAACATGCATTTAAGCCCCATGACCTATATAATACAGGCACTTCGGTTTAATTAATTAAAGTAAATGGTCTGTTTTGCCAAAATCACCCTTAATTGGCACAGGAAATGGAACTCCATTTAATAAAAATTCAGGGCGGGAAAATGAGAATTGGTGGATAGCACAATAACAAGTAATACATATAGGACATCGTCTTCTCAAAGTTAAAAGGTCTTAAGAATTAAAAAGAAAATAGGGCAATACAAATGAAGAATCTAAAATTTTCACATCTTAGGTCTATTGGCTTGAAGTAAATTGAGGACATATACGATATAATACGTTCTTCAAGTAAAATGAGGACATATGCAATATAATACATTCTTTACTTCTTTTTTCTTTTCTTTTTGAAAAGCTCTATATCTCATGAGTTTTTTACGTGGTTTAAGGGTCGACAATGGCTATTTGCAATTAAGCCTGACCTTTATTACACCAAGCAAATAGTACCTTGTGTCCTTTGAGTTGCATGACTTTGATGATTTCCTTAACTGACCCATCCTTTGAGTAAACAATCTCCCAGACCTAAATGCAAATGAAACAGCATTACGAATGATATTTGACTCAAAACTTACTTTGTTTCATTCTTCTGGTATATAAAAAAAAGAGGAGAACAGACCTTCACATCAGCAGTGAAAGCAGCAGCAGCTAAGAAACGGCCATTTGGCGAGATAGTAGCCATGTTGTTCTTCAGCTGATTGGTCTCAACAGCCCCAAGAAGTTTACCAGTTTTGCCATCCCATACTTTTATCTCACTCGCTGCAACAAATCATAACATTACAGTCTAGACTAAAGAGGCCTTCAAAGGTATTGAGAAACATAATCAGTGAAGTCAGAAAGTGATAAAGTATATATACAATCAGGAAGTATATGTACATTGTAAGGTAGCACCCATCCAAACCCATCCAAACACAAACATCAAAAAGAAAGAAAAAATCACAGAAACGCCCATGTATGAACCCACCAACAATAAAGTAACAGAAGGAGCCACCTTCAGAACAAGATGCAATAATTGTGCTCCCATCTGCACTTCCATAGGAAGCAACTGCAGAAGACAGATTAAGCACTGATTCCATCCCATGGATCTTCTGATGCTCCCACTGGATCTCCGGAAGCGATGGCTTCCCCTTGACTGGCTTCCCGCTCACATCCCCGTAAGAGTACAGAGAAGAGCCCGCCAGTGCCTGACCTGCCAAAACCACGGATGAGGCCCCATCAGAGAAGACAATTCCCGTGGGATGCACCCCCGCATGCAGGTTTACTCTGAGAGACCTGTTCAAAAGAAGAGGAGAATCATAATGGAAAGAGGGTTGGACTGGGCATCGTTTTATAGAATAAATGAGAGGAAGAGTGTATGTGATATTAGCCTTGCTTTGTATCAGTGTATGATTTTCTCTTATACCTAAATTTTAGGTTTGCAGAGACAAAATGAGGAAGTATTACTAAAGAACAAAGCATTTTCAAAGAAACAATACACCTACTTGAAGCTTTTGCTAGAAGTATCATCAATCCTAAACAATCTTATGGCCCCGTCAGCACAAACTGAAAAACAAAAGATAGTTTTGATGTTACCATGATTTACATGAATATTCAGACCATGCTGCAGAGAAACAGATACCTGTATGAGTAAAATGATACATCTAAACCTAAATAAATAAGAATAATATTGAGTGATAACATTTATTTTTACAAAAAAGAAGAATAATCTCTGGCCTAGGAAATAATTATGAAAGGCTTGAGTGACATATATTGTGAGGCTGTGTAAAGTGTGCTCCCCAATTTGTAGAGGTAGGAGTTGTATGAAGGTTAATGGAGGAGTCTGGGATAAACAATTTTATACATTTCTCCGAGTTTCAAAGTAGGAAATGACCCGTATCAACCATTGAACACGCATCAGAGTTTCATATAAGATATTCAGAGATCTGAAACCTAAATTGGACACCATTAAGAGTTTTCAAAATTAAACCTCACCAGTGGCCAGGTTGTGGCCATCAGAGGAAAAGCAAAGAGCCGTGACAGAATCCGTATGGCCTTTGAGTGTGTTGAGGTCAAGTGCATGGTGCTTCTTGTTAGCATCCTGAAAACAAATCAGGAATAACCAGCAACATCAGTAATTCTAGTTACATTCATAGTTCTTCCATAAAATCATTTGGTGCCAGGATCTACAAGAAAGATCTCTGTCACAGAAATCTAACGAAGCATCCCTGAATCTCTCATGGCCTCTCCAAAAATAATGCGATCTCAGTTGGGGTATGTTGTGGGAATGCCAAATTCCTGAAGACCGAGACTGTAGCTGGGCGAGGAACAGACTGGTTCTTCATTGTATTCAGTCATTTCAGAATAGTAGAATCATGAGGGATGAACTTGTAAATTTTTTGGAGATTTTAGATTTAACGAATTAGCAAGAGTGGTGCTATGCTGTTATTTTTTTTTTAGGATAAGCCCGTAGGCGTGCTATGCTGTTATTAGATACTGGTTGTGGGTATAACAAAATATCCTTGTTTCAACAAAAAATAAAATGTGGTCAATTGACCTCTTATTCTCTGAGGGAGGAAAGAAAAAACAAAAAAGCGATCTCAGTCATCAGTGATCCTAATCGGATCAATTCACCAGACATCACATTTGAGGAAACAAGGGAAAAGAAAGACTGAAAGAGGGAGAGAGAAGCAATCAGTTACCTTGTCGGTGTGGTGATGGAGGTGGGAGCGTTGAGAGCCTTTCTTGGGAGGGGCATTCTTGGAGGGAAGAGCACTAGGCTTGGGATCGGGCGGTGTGGACAGATGGGAGATTGTAACGACCTCGGCTCGCTTGCGACGGAGGTAATCCGCCAGGAAGAGAAGTGCGATGACCCCGCCGACTGCCGCCGAGAGCACCGGGACGGAGAGCGAAGATAACCATGGCGGAATCTCCATTTCGCGCCTCAACTTTGTTCCCCTTCTTATTCTTTGTTCTAGAGGGTTCGGGTTTGCTCTTTGCTGCTTTCCTGACGAAAGATGAGAAAAACGATGGCAGTCAGGTCAGGGAGTGTGGTCAAGTCAGGAACCAGGAAACCAGTTTCTCTTGCAAGGAATGACACTTTCGTTGGATTTCACGAGTTCTCACATCCGCTGTTATGGTTTTCTGACGGAGAACTGTTCTATGTAGCACGCCATCTGAATCGTCTATAAAAGATCTTGTACGATTCTTTTGAAAAGCTCTCTTCCCTCTTATAAAACCGTATCCTATAAAACCGTATCCTATCGTATCCTCTTATAAAACCGTATCCTATCGTACAAGTTCGATTCGAATCGGATATCTCGAGTCCCATAGGACACGGACTCGGATTTCGGATAGTTTATGGACACGCGGGTTTAGACGTCGACCGTGCGCCGCTAGGCCGCTGTGATGTCCCCACGCGTTGGATCCAATCCAAGTCTCTGGAACCCAACAGTGCAGCGGACTCGCTAGAACGGAAGTGTCCCTGAACCTATTAGAGTTTCTAATCTGACGTGGCAGTTTCTAAACCAGTTTCAGGGATGTAGACCGGTTTCTTATTTAGCAATTGTGCTCAAGAATTTCTTAATAAGAAATCGTTTATAAACTGTGAGTTGGCAAAATAATTGGCCGGTGTTCGCTTAATTTTTTTCTTTATTTTATTTTATTGCTGATGTGTCATTTTAGAAACTCTTAAATTAGTTTCAGGGATGTGAACCCTTAGAAACTCCATAGCCTATAATTTCTGAAAATTAGTTAGTAGTTACTTAGAAACTCTAAGAGTTTTAGGAATGTAGATGCTCTAAGTTAGGATTCTAATATTTGTATGAGGAGGGTTAAAATGCACCCTCCCTTTTGTGCTTCTAATGTGCACTCTCCCCTCATATTTTCATTTTTAAAGTTCAAATAGTCGATTCGAACCTTCCAACGTGTTCTTCATATTAAAATGTGCTTGGAGACCAAATTTTACATTTTTTGGAAATTTTTTACTATTTTTTCAGAATTTTTGAAAATCATCACTTTGCTGAATTTTTTATTATTGTTTAGTTTAATAAAAAATTCTGAAAAAATAGTAAAAAATTTCAAAAAAATGTAAAATTTGGTCTCCAAGCACATTTTAATATGAAGAACACATTGGAAGGTTCAAATCGACTATTTGAACTTTGAAAATGAAGATATGAGGGGAGGGTGCACGTTAGGAGCACAAAAAGAGGGTGCATTTTAACCCTCCTCTATTTGTATTACTATGTTTGGCAAGAAAGTATTTTGATATGTATTAGTGTTGATTATTTGATTGGTCATAATGTAATTATATTTTTTGGGATTCAGCAACTTTTCTGAAAGCAGAGACTTCTCCACCAAGAGATTGTATGAAAGCCTCACCATTCAATTGATGTCTCCGCTTAGGCAAATCTATTTGGCAAAGATCGATGCTTCTTCGTGAAATTCCGATGTATATCATTCGCAAAATTATGAAATTACGATTTTACATCTTGTATTTATAATTAATTATGTATTTACCATCTTAAATATTAATAACTCACACTATTATACAATATAATTTAAATATGTCCAAAATTCAAATTAATTATGCTTAAAATTCTGAAAACTACAATTAATTAAGAATTAATTAAAACTATTCACATTTGCTATGCACTCTCTTTTTTCATTTAGACATACTCTCAGTAGTTTTTCTCTCCTCATTATATATATATATACATATCTACCTCGAGCTCCTATCTAGATCTCTCTTCCTCCAACACGAGCTCTCTTCTAAGTCTTATTGTTTATTTCTCTTCATATCCATAGCCGGCGGTAATTGAATTGATATTGGAGAAGCGGAATGCTCAAATGTTAAGGAGCGCATGAGAGATGAGAAGAGATTTTAGCACTAAAGAGGACGGAAGAGATTCTAGCGCAGAAGGAAGAAGGGTCGCGCCAAAAGAAGGTGAGAGCAATTCTATGCCGAAAGAGAAGGGGAAAGAAACTAATTAAATAATTAATTATATTTTATGTAATATTAAGTATAATTAATTAATTAAGTAAATTATTAGAATTTAAGATGATAAATACATCATTTCATATATTCTCCCTCTTTAAAAAGATGTTCATATCATACAGTACTGGTTGTGGTTTTTAAGCCTAGATGTGTACGAACTGGGTTGCATGTCAGATTGTCAGTATTCATTTTTTGGAAGATACATTCAAATTCTTAAGTCAATAAAATAAATAAAAGAAAAATGTAAAGATTGTTGAGAAAATAAAGCCTTGTTCTTAGTAAAAGATTACTTAATCACTACTGCAAGTGAATCCGAGCAAAATAGATTAATACCATGTTAAGTGCAATAGACATGCCTCCAGAGAAACCGGTCCTCAATTCAGCTTGATGTTAGAAAGAAGTTCAAACAAGAAATTAACATGTCAAAAAAGATTATTATGTTAAGAATAAAATTACCAATGTTCGGTCCCTAGTCATTTGGACAATTGGATTTTAGTGCTAGATGCTGGTATTGATGTTGTACCAGCATTTAAAAATGTTCAATGCATCCATCATTTTTCTTTTGGGCTAGAGGTGTTTCAGTGGTTATAGCTACAGATATATGGTACCTGCGCCTTTTGAAGGATTAATGGTACCTATCTTATCTTGAAAATAGATTAAACGGATTCAAGGAACGAGTATTCCTTAACTTTAATTGAAAAAGAGCATCAAACTTTGAAGCTTTCATAGGCATTTCAAATTGAAGTTCTCATGGTAGAAAAACACTTGCACTCGGGCGCTCATTTTGAGACCAACATTATTGCTAAGCCGAGAGTAACCGTTCTGTACAATTTTTCCTTACCAGCCCCAACTAAACAAGTTATTTCCAAAGCCGAAAATAATTAACATAAACCTAAAAAATAATTGGATCATGTCCCTTCCATCAACCAGGATTATGTTATTCTTGAAGAAAATGAAGCTTTCTCTCTGAATATTATGCAACATCGAGACAAACTTCACTCATCATGTTATAATGCTGACCTTGTGGTTCCTAAAAAGAACGGGTAAAAGAGAAAATTGATGAAATAAGTAAAGTAAATTATCTTGAAACAACAAAAAGTAAATAAAAAAAAAATAGTCTTTGAATTATACCTTGTCTGAGTTCGGCCAAGGCGACTGATATTTTAGCACCCATTCGAGCATTGTTTTTCACAAGTGCAATATCTATGCAGACCTTAAGGAAATACTAAAGTTATCAATAATAACTAGCACTGTATGTACACAAGATATGACTTCTTATGTTTTGGAAAAAAAAAAAATTTATTAAAGGGCCCTGGTACACCCCAACATCTTTTAGATGCTATTTTGGAGAATTGAACCTGGGAGAGACGGGGTCTCGTGCCACTGCACTAAGCCTGCGGTTCGCTTCTTATGTTTTGAAGTACACTGATACATAATATTATTTTCTTTTCTGCTTCAAGTCAATTTTTTTGCTGTCTTCATCCCATCTATTGTTCTAATAAAATAAAAAATATATATATATATATATATATGCATAATAAAATAAGTAATTATAAAGGATACTGGCTGCCAATGAGGCCCCACCAGTCAGCTCATTTACTCTTGCAAGCAAAAAAGGAGTGGCTTTGTTCCCTATTACATTCTTTTCCCTGATCCAAATAAAATTGTACCAATCCAAAAATGCAATATCATAACATTTAATATTACTTCAATCAGTAAAATTGCTATGAAGGGAAAAAAAAAATTAACAGGTATAAGAGAGCTATACTTGGCTTCTCTAAGGGCTTGTTGTATGGCCTCTTCAATCATCTTTCCTGAAGCAGCATACTCTTTAGGAATTGGTACAGCAACAAGAATCCCTGTACCAAGACTTAGATTCGAGTTTGCATCTGCATGTATAAAACATTAAAACATGATCAAAAGATAATCTTATTTGTGAAATATTTTAATAGCTTACTTTTTCCCTTATCACATCAGTCAGAAGACCCCATATCTTAGCATTTTTGCATTGCAGATAGTAGTAAACCTTGAATAATTGTAAGCTGGCAGTCAGAAGACTCCGATTGGGTTTCATTTCTAGCCTACCCCAACTTGTTTGGGACTAAAGGCTTGGATGTTGTTGTTGTTGTTGGCAGACAGAATAAGGTGTTTTTTCAATGCTAATTGTTAATAATGGTGTCCCTATTCTCCAATAAGGTGCTTTAATGTTGAGGGTTCTTTTTTGAAGAAATCATAAAAGCTTAAGAGCCCGTTGCAAAATTTAGAAATGTAGTATTAGCATGATATTTTTACAAATACTGAAAGCAGGGTGTTCTTAATGCTCAGAATTATATAAACATAGTAGCCACCTATAAGCTTAGCACACTCCTCAGGAGAATCAACACGACATGGTACCTGGACAAAACAAAGAACTGAACCTAAAATTACAGCATTGTCTCAAAAATTATCCATAAAAAAATAAACCAGACAAGAATTTTCTAAAGTTTCAGGTATCTAGTTTTCCTTGCTCCGTTTGATCAATGTTAGCTTTCTCTTACTTCTCGAGATGGCATAACATCAATCAAATCTTTTCAAATTTTACAATGTAAAAACCATAAAATAGAAATATAGAAATAGATGTGACCTGGCAACCACTAGTTTCAGTGAAAAAGGAAGGGAACTCGTTTGATCCGTAGACAGCAACTGTGACACCTTGTGTTTCCTTCAAACATAAAAGATAAAGATATTGCTAATTTTAACCAAGAACTCCAATATTGGCTTAGAAACTATCCATACCAATGCTCACCCTAAAATTGCAATATATGGTAAGCATTATTTTCAAAAAGTTCAATTTTCCAAATTAGGTCTCAATTGAGCCTCTATTAACCCTAAAAGATGCAATGATTTACAGCCTCAACTTGACCAATGTAGCCACAGTTTAATGAACTCTGCAATTGAACTTAAGTTAGCACTTCATTTAGCCATATTAAACCATCAAATGTTGTTCAATTGAGAATAGAAAGAGCATATAAGAATAGTCATGCCTTGATTGATACCGGTGAATATGCACAAAGAAATGGCATCATAAACCAACTTCAAAAAAATCTTGTTTACTGAAATACGGGTGACTGAATGCTGAAAAAATTAAGCAGTACCAAATATTCAAGGGTCCTAGGTATATCCAAAATCGACTTAACACCAGCTGAGATCACTGTCACAGGAGTTTTTCCAAGCTCCGTCAAATCAGACGAAATGTCCATAGCTGCAAATGAGAAATATATGAGATTTGTAAAAATAGGCTCAAACAAACAACATAAATAACCAAGCCAAGTTTATAGTGCCATGCTACTATATTCAGTGCTTAGTACTTACTTTGTTCCCCATGCCTATGCACACCACCGATTCCTCCAGTAACAAATACTGGTATACCAACCTACATTTACAAAGAGGCATAAACTGATAACTAAGAAAGACAATTCCTAATTTGATACAATGAAATGAACTCATATTGACAAACCTTATGGGCAAAGACCATAGTTGCAGAAACAGTTGTTGCACCATTACCACCAGCTGAAACCTATTAAAATTAAACACATAACTATAAATAAAATCATATAATAGGTTGAGATTCTAAAGCAAAAATCAAGGACCATTGTTAGAGATACTAACTTTTGAAGGTAAGATAACAGCTTATCAGATTAATATAGCACATTTGTCGTTTTATAAACTTTGGTGCCAGAATAAGTAACAACATTACATATTCCAGATTAAGAAGAAAGAGGTCAAAATCAATTTTTTACTAACAATATGAGGAATATCTCTCCGAGCCGTCTTCTGAACTTTCCTACCAAGAATTGCCAATCTCTTTAACTGCTCCTCACTTAAACCTAAAATTCATATTGTCACACCCCAGGACAACCCGCCGCGCATTTATGCGCCAGGCGTTAAGCACATCACATACATTATCAATAACACAACCAAATAAGCCACTATATTAAAAATAAACAAGGTTCATAAACAAACAAAGGGGAAAATATGTCAGACATGGCTAGTCAAACAGTTACCGCCATGTCTGCATCATATATGATTCATACAAATATAAATTAAAAACAAATAGTGGCTACTCTTAATAGTTTCCGCTAAATTTTCTCACTCACGGCCTTCCTCCATGTCTCCTTCTTCATTTCCTGGAACCCACATAAAAGTGGAAACAAAACGGGTGAGAGATCGAACTATCTCTCAGTGCGGGATTTAGTTCCAGCCCGGTGTTTTTACAAATGAATGCATTAATTACCCAAATAACATAAAAGTAAAGGTTTTTGAAATAACCCCCAAATTTCCTATCAATTTCGGACATGCAATTCTTTCAAAAACATTCTCAGTTCTGTTCCTGTTTCTCTTTAAAATTCTCACACTCCGGGTTCGCCACACATGGACAATCCGGCCTTTCTCCTTTGGGAATCCATGCCCGTACATGAAAACTTAGTTGGAGTCGCCACACGAGGACGAGCTGTTCTGTTCTGTTCTGTTCTGTTCTGTTCTGTTCTGTTCTTACTCCGGATCACCACACACGGATAATCCGGCCTTTCTCTCTGAGAACCCATGCCCGTGCAGGATAGCCCAAAGAGTCGCCACACGAGGACGAATCTGGAAGGGTCGTTGCGGGGACCCAACCGGCAGATCGCCACACACGGACGATCCGATTTTCGAAAACACATGCAGAACCGCCACACAGGGACGGCCCCAATTTTAAAACAGTTCATTAAAACTTTCCTTGTTCACATTCACACTATCCTGTCAGTTCAAATCAATGCATCCAACAAGTTCCTAACATGCAATTCTACACAAAACGAAAGAGAATTCGACATTCTCAACATGCAGTTCATCTACCAGATTGGGAAAAAGGATTACCTACCTTAATCCACGCATTTCTTATTATTTGTAAAAAGACCAGGAAACCCGCACCTGTATTCTCAGTGATCTCGCGTGTGTCGAAATCTCGTGTATTCTCGGCGTCTCCTAGAACCTCGCGGGTTGCTCCTAAGTTTATAAACGCTTGATTAGGTTCTTAATTCTATTCGTATTTAATTCAATTGTCATCTAAACCTTTTAAATAAAGTCCTTAAATGGGTTAATGGGTTTCGGTTTCGGGTTAATGGATGTATGGATTTCGGCTAGGGTTAGGGTTTCGACTGAGTAGGTACGGCCTGGTCTGACCTAGTTGGTACGGCCTGGTCTGACCTAGTTGGTACGGCCTGGTCGGACCTAGGTAGGTACGGCCTAGCCGCACGGCCTGGTACGGACCGTACCAAATTTTAGGGTTTTGGGTTTTGGCCGGCCAAGGGAAAAAAAGGAAGAAAGTCGGCCAACAAAGGGAAAAGGAGGGGGAAAAAAAGCCAGAGGGTTGCGGCTAGGGTTTTCCTTCGGTTCAGCGGCAGCCAAGGGACAAGAGAGGCGGTAGAGAGAGAGGAAGGGATGGGGTTCGGTTGGGGTAGAGAGGGAGGGCGGCGGCAAGGAAAGAGGGCAGCGGCGAAGAGGCAGCGGCCAGGGTGGAGTTCGGCTTGGCCTTGTGGCCGGCGGCAGTCAAAGAGGGAGGGGGGAAAGTTTCGGCCAAAGAGAAAAAGAGAGAAAAAGAAAGAAAAAGAAAACTTACAGAATAATTGGAAATGGAGAGGAATGAGAAGAGAGAAGGGATTGGGTTGCTTATATTATTGGATATGGGCTGAATTTAGGTTTGGGCCATGCTAAATTGAGTTTGCTAAATTAAAAGAAAACAAATTTTGACATCTATTAAATATATGTTGCTAAAACGAACCGTCATTTCTTCTCATTTTTACTATTTATTATATTTTTATTCCTATAATTTGCTGATTATTAATTTAATTCCTATTTATTATTTTCTAAATTGGATTTTATAAAAATTAATTCATACCCATATTGAGAAGCGTTACATCCTCCCCCCCTTGGAAATCCTGTTCAGCCCCCTGAACAGCCTCGGTGTCTATGTCTTCGAACAATTCTGGGTATGTGGCACGCATCGTCTCCTCCATTTCCCAAGTCGCTTCTCGGCTGGTGTGTCGTCCCCATTGTACTAAGACCTGTTTAATGGTCTTTCGCCGGAGACTTATTTCTTTGGTGTCTAGTATTTTCATGGGTCGTTCTTCATACACTAAGGTTTCATCTAACCTCAGATTTGAAAAGTCGAGGATGTGGGAAGGGTCTCGGACATATTTCCGTAGTTGAGACACATGGAAGACTGGATGTACTTTATCTAAGGCCGGAGGTAGCGCCAGTTCGTAGGCAAGTGGTCCGATTCTTCTAAGAATTTCAAATGGGCCCACATATCTAGGACTCAGTTTTCCTGCTACACCAAATCGTCTCACTCCCCTCCTTGGAGAGACCTTCAACCAAACATGATCCCCGGTTTCAAACTCTAGTGGTCGTCTCCTCAAGTCTGCATACTTTTTCTGTCTGTCTCGAGCTGTGTCTAGTCGGTTTAAGATCAGTTGGGTTCTATCCGCGCAATCTTTTACCATTTCTGGCCCTGTTGGCAGTTGTTCTCCGTTGTTTCCCCACCACAAGGGGGTCTTCCAGCGATGCCCACACCAAGCTTCAGCTGGGGCCCTGTCGATACTGGCATGGTAGTTATTGTTATATGCGAACTCGGCCATTGTCAAATGATCAGCCCATGACCCTTGAAAGTTGATGGCGCACGCCCTTAGCATGTCCTCTAAGGTTTGGATTGTTCGTTCCGACGGACCGTCCGTCTGGGGGTGATGAGCAGTACTAAAGTTGAGCCGGGTTCCCATTGCCTCCTGGAAGCTCTTCCAGAAATGCGAGGTGAATCGCGTATCCCGATCTGATATGATGGTTTCGGGAACTCCATGGTATTTGAACTGACATTGAAGAAAGAGCTCTGCCAGTTCTCCACCCGATGTAGGGGTTCGTAGGGGTATGAAGTGAGCTACCTTGGTCAGTGTGTCTACAATGACCCAGATTGAGTCATATCTCTTTTGGGTTCGCGGTAGCCCCGTGATGAAGTCCATGGTGATGATTTGGAACTTCATTTGTGCCCTGGAGTTTGGGTATAGCAACCCTGCCATCTTCCTCCGTTCTGCTTTCACTTGTTGGCAGGTGATGCATCTAGCGACAAATTCTGACACATCTTTCTTCATGTTGGGCCACCAAAATTGGGTACGGAGGTCCTTATACATCTTTACTTCTCCTGGGTGAATGGTATATCCCGATTCGTGGGCTTCTCGTAGAATTTCGTTTCTCAATCCCCCCTGTTCTGGGACACAAACCCGCTGGTTGAAATAGAGGAGCCCATCCTCGTTTTCCTTGAAGGTCGACATTGGATTGGTACGGGCCAATTCCCGGTACCTTTGATGTCGCTCGTCGCCTTGGTCTGCGTCCCGGATTCGAGACTTCAGTTCTGGTTGTACCGATATAGCCGCTAGGGTGAGTACCGCATCCTTCGCGGTTCCCTTGATGTCAGTTTCTTCCTGAATCCAGCTGGCCGATACACACACTCCCAAATTCATGTGTCGCATTTCTTTGATCAGTTATGTCTCTTGGGTTATTGCCTCTGCCAAGTTTGACGCCCCTTTCCTACTGAGCGCGTCTGCCACCACATTTGCCTTCCCAGCCAAGTACTGTATGTCTAAATCATAATCCTTCATTAGTTCCAGCCACCTTCTTTGTCTCATGTTCAATTCCTTCTGGGTAAACACATATTTTAGACTTTGGTGATCCGTGAATACTCGGCATTTCGCCCCATAGAGGTAGTGTCTCCATGCCTTGAGCGCGAAGATTACTGCTGCTAATTCCAGGTCATGTGTGGGGTAGTTTTGTTCATGGTTCTTCAATTGCCGTGACCCGTAGGCAATTACTTGTCCGTCTTGCATGAGCACACATCCTAGGCCGTTCCTTGACGCGTCGGTATACACCGTGAACTCTTGATCTGGTTTCGGCAATGTTAATACTGGGGCACTGGTTAGTAGCTTCTTCAAGGTTTGGAAACTCTCTTCCTGACTCTCCGTCCATTTGAAAGTAGTCCCTTTGTGTAGGAGCTGGGTCATGGGTCGGGCTGTCTTCGAGTACCCGGGAACGAAACGTCTGTAGTATCCCGCTAACCCTAGGAAACTGCGTATCTCTGTTACATTCTTGGGTTGATTCCATTCTACCACTGCTTTGATTTTATCTGGTCTACCCGGATACCTTCCCCCGTCACTACATGTCCCAAAAATTTTTTCCTCTTTCATCCAAAATTCACACTTAGAGAATTTGGCGTACAACTGGTGTTCCCGTAGTCTTTGTAACACCGTACGCAGGTCCTCGGCATGATCTTCTTCCCTTTTTGAATAGATCAGAATGTCATCTATAAAGACAATGACGCAGCAATCCAGTAAGTCGTGGAACACTCGGTTCATCAATTCCATGAATGTCGCAGGAGCATTGGTTAACCCAAATGGCATGACAGTGAATTCATAGTGCCCGTAACGGGTACGGAATGCTGATTTCTCTACATCTTGCGGTTGAATCTTCAACTGCTGGTGCCCTGATCTCAAATCGATCTTGGAATAAACGGCCGCACCTTGGAGTTGATCGAATAGGTCTTCAGTTCGTGGGAGAGGGTATTTGTTTTTGATCGTGACCTTGTTTAACTCTCGGTAGTCGATGCAGAGTCTCATACTACCGTCCTTCTTTCTGACGAACAGTACTGGTGCGCCCCACGGCGATGTGCTTGGCCGTACAAATCCCAATTCTAAGAGTTCTTCTAACTGAACTTTCAGTTCCTTAAGTTCTGCCGGTGCCATCCGGTACGGGGCCTTAGAGATTGGACGGGTACCAGGGAGTATGTCTATGTGGAATTCAATTTCCCGATCGGGAGGTATTCCTGGCAATTCCTCCGGAAATACATCGGTATACTCCGAGACAATAGGTACTGACGTTATTTCGGTTTTTTTTTTTTTTTTTTTTTTTTTTTTTTTTTTTTTTTTTTTTTTTTTTTTTTTTTTTTGTCTCGTGTTGCATTATGGTGACTACAAAGGCGGGACTACCGCTATTGATGAGTCTTCTTGCTTGGTTGGCAGATATTGTCGGGGTCCCGCCTCCTCGTTTCTTGAGTCGGACCGAGAGGTCATGGAGACCTGGCCTGTTAATGACCATCCTCCCTTTCAGGCAGTCAACCGTCACACCGTTTCGAGTGAGCCACTCAAGACCCAACATTAAATCGTAGAGGCCCGTCTTAGAGACTATGGGGTTTATCGGGAATTCCCTCCCCGCTATTTGGAGTTTCAACCCTACGCTCCGAAGTTCTGGGGTGGTATGTTGTACGGCAGGGGTACTTGCATTATTATTAGTTACAGAGTTCATCGTATGATTTATGATTATTCACTCCAGGCAAATAGACGCAATTTAAAGAAGGAATTTAGGATTACGAATCGAACCTTAATTTTCTTTAGATTATAATTGCTCATTTAAAACATTCAACAGGAATTAAGATACACGTGAGTTTTATAACTATATCATTTCCTTAACCTTTGCGGTGGCTGAGAACGCCCGTAGCCAAGTGGCTGTCCGTTAAATTGATTTGCCATCTAGGAAAAGAATCTATTTTACTTATCTTCTACAAAATTTAAATGGTTCATTAATCCAAGGAGAGTATGTTTGTTATTTTTCAAAATAAGTTGTACCGTTACTACAAAGGTATAATCCGTCACCAATTATATATACATTTGTTACTAATGGTACGCTCGGTCCACATAGTTTGGTCTATGACTTAAACGCCGCATCCTATTGCTAACGCTCTCTTAGCGGAAGTTTATTTATATTGTATGTGCTGGCTCTGATACCAACTTAGTTGTCACACCCCAGGACAACCCGCCGCGCATTTATGCGCCAGGCGTTAAGCACATCACATACATTATCAATAACACAACCAAATAAGCCACTATATTAAAAATAAACAAGGTTCATAAACAAACAAAGGGGAAAATATGTCAGACATGGCTAGTCAAACAGTTACCGCCATGTCTGCATCATATATGATTCATACAAATATAAATTAAAAACAAATAGTGGCTACTCTTAATAGTTTCCGCTAAATTTTCTCACTCACGGCCTTCCTCCATGTCTCCTTCTTCATTTCCTGGAACCCACATAAAAGTGGAAACAAAACGGGTGAGAGATCGAACTATCTCTCAGTGCGGGATTTAGTTCCAGCCCGGTGTTTTTACAAATGAATGCATTAATTACCCAAATAACATAAAAGTAAAGGTTTTTGAAATAACCCCCAAATTTCCTATCAATTTCGGACATGTAATTCTTTCAAAAACATTCTCAGTTCTGTTCCTGTTTCTCTTTAAAATTCTCACACTCCGGGTTCGCCACACATGGACAATCCGGCCTTTCTCCTTTGGGAATCCATGCCCGTACATGAAAACTTAGTTGGAGTCGCCACACGAGGACGAGCTGTTCTGTTCTGTTCTGTTCTGTTCTGTTCTGTTCTGTTCTTACTCCGGATCACCACACACGGATAATCCGGCCTTTCTCTCTGAGAACCCATGCCCGTGCAGGATAGCCCAAAGAGTCGCCACACGAGGACGAATCTGGAAGGGTCGTTGCGGGGACCCAACCGGCAGATCGCCACACACGGACGATCCGATTTTCGAAAACACATGCAGAACCGCCACACAGGGACGGCCCCAATTTTAAAACAGTTCATTAAAACTTTCCTTGTTCACATTCACACTATCCTGTCAGTTCAAATCAATGCATCCAACAAGTTCCTAACATGCAATTCTACACAAAACGAAAGAGAATTCGACATTCTCAACATGCAGTTCATCTACCAGATTGGGAAAAAGGATTACCTACCTTAATCCACGCATTTCTTATTATTTGTAAAAAGACCAGGAAACCCGCACCTGTATTCTCAGTGATCTCGCGTGTGTCGAAATCTCGTGTATTCTCGGCGTCTCCTAGAACCTCGCGGGTTGCTCCTAAGTTTATAAACGCTTGATTAGGTTCTTAATTCTATTCGTATTTAATTCAATTGTCATCTAAACCTTTTAAATAAAGTCCTTAAATGGGTTAATGGGTTTCGGTTTCGGGTTAATGGATGTATGGATTTCGGCTAGGGTTAGGGTTTCGACTGAGTAGGTACGGCCTGGTCTGACCTAGTTGGTACGGCCTGGTCTGACCTAGTTGGTACGGCCTGGTCGGACCTAGGTAGGTACGGCCTAGCCGCACGGCCTGGTACGGACCGTACCAAATTTTAGGGTTTTGGGTTTTGGCCGGCCAAGGGAAAAAAAGGAAGAAAGTCGGCCAACAAAGGGAAAAGGAGGGGGAAAAAAAGCCAGAGGGTTGCGGCTAGGGTTTTCCTTCGGTTCAGCGGCAGCCAAGGGACAAGAGAGGCGGTAGAGAGAGAGGAAGGGATGGGGTTCGGTTGGGGTAGAGAGGGAGGGCGGCGGCAAGGAAAGAGGGCAGCGGCGAAGAGGCAGCGGCCAGGGTGGAGTTCGGCTTGGCCTTGTGGCCGGCGGCAGTCAAAGAGGGAGGGGGGAAAGTTTCGGCCAAAGAGAAAAAGAGAGAAAAAGAAAGAAAAAGAAAACTTACAGAATAATTGGAAATGGAGAGGAATGAGAAGAGAGAAGGGATTGGGTTGCTTATATTATTGGATATGGGCTGAATTTAGGTTTGGGCCATGCTAAATTGAGTTTGCTAAATTAAAAGAAAACAAATTTTGACATCTATTAAATATATGTTGCTAAAACGAACCGTCATTTCTTCTCATTTTTACTATTTATTATATTTTTATTCCTATAATTTGCTGATTATTAATTTAATTCCTATTTATTATTTTCTAAATTGGATTTTATAAAAATTAATTCATACCCATATTGAGAAGCGTTACACATATCAGATAGAATCATAAAAAAGGTAAGTAAATCTCAAAACTAATTCAAAACACAACTCAACAAACAACCTGGAGAACACAAATAATCAAGTAAACCAGGAGGCAATACCAATAAATGGCGTGCCATCTAAAATGGCAATAGTGGCAGGAATAGCACCATTTTCTCTCACAATAGATTCAACCTCTTTTGCAGTTTCATAATTTTGTGGATACGGCATCCCTGAAAGATAAGCAAATAAAATCAAACATTTGATTAGACTACTAGTTAACTTAAATTAAACAAAACAATTTGCTTACCATGAGAGATGATGGTAGATTCTAAAGCAACAACAGCTTTTCCATTTACCAGAGCATGATTGACCTCTGGTGCCACCTTGATATGACCCTTCTCAGTGAACTGATTCATGTCCTAACAGAGTAAAAGAAAAATAAAAATTATCATAGGACAAGCTCTTGAGCCAAATCAACCTATTTTTGTAGCAATCAACCATGACCCTTGTGGAATTTTCAAGTAAATTATTATAAATTTGAATGATAAGAAGAAAAAGAAGAAACAAAGCAGTAGAACTGGCATCGATTTGTCGAAAAGCAGATTCCAGTATTAAAACAGTGAACTTACCCTCAATGAGAAAAAAAAACGCACGAGATGAAGAGGGGAAGAGGCTGTAAAAGTGTCAAGCTTAGAGAAAAAAATAGCGAAATTTGAAGAAAGAGAATCACAAAATTCAAAGCTCGACTAGCACAAGCAAGTAGAAAAGGGAGAATTCTTAAAATAGGCCCAATAAGGCTCTTATCCATTATATATTTTTTGGGTCACCCAATTTTATATTCGGCCCAGCCTTTATAAGGGGCCAGCATGCTATTAACGGTTTCAATTTATATTCCGACTATTTTTTTTTTTTTTATAGCATATATTCAGTGACTTGTAGGAGCAGGTTGATACCAAAATTATGCCAAACAAGGTATCTAGGGGTGTTCATCGATTCGGTTGAAACCGAAATAAAATAGATAAACCAATGTTTTATTCGGATTCAAAAATAGAGCCGAACCGAACTGATTAAACCTATCAACCGATTAAGAACCAAACCAAACAAATCAGAGTAAATTTCAGTTTGTTTGATTCAAACCGAACTTAATTAATTCTTTTTTTTAAAGAGCAGGCTTTGTGTTAGCAGTAAAAAAAAAAAAAAAAACCGAAACTAACCCTATAGAGCGGGAAAGCCATCAACGGCCCAGAAAACACCCATAAAAATCAAAGTTATTTAATACAAAACTAGCACATGCATTTGGCCCATAATCCACCCAATTACCCAAATACTTCACCAAATATACATATATACGTGTTGGTATTTGTATCAAGTTTAGGGACCTATCCGTAAAATAGAATATATAGAGGAAGTCCAGGGACTCGGTTGTAAGATGTAAACTCTATATATACTCCAAGAGGGTCAATGAATAAAATATCTTTTTGGCTCAAAACAATTTGGTATCAGAGCCACAAAAAATTAGGGTTAGCTAGTTTTTAAAAAGGGACAGCAGCCACCAGATCTGCCAGCTTGCCGCCGCCGCCGCTCCTTCAGGTCGCCGCCAGGGCCGATCTGGTCCGCCAGGCCACCGCCAAGGCCGATCTAGTCCACTAGGCCGCCGCCAGGGCCGATCTGCTCCTCCGCCTGGTTGCTTCTCCAGGGGGTTGCTCCGCCGATTTGTCGCTGTTCTAAGCCGCCAGCAGCCACCAGTCAAGTTTCTTCCTTTCTCTCGGCCTCCTCCTGCCCTAGGCCGCCGCTAGCTGATTCCCTCTTTCTCTCTCTTCCTCTTGATCGAGTCGTCCTCTCTCTCTTTCCTCTTTTTTGGGAGTGTTTGTTGGTTGATTTGGCCGGCGTGGGGGGTCTATACCCCACGATACCTAAGACAGGGGTTTGACCGGGTTCTTGATCGAGTTTTTTGGACTCAAATCTTGATGAGATTGATCAAGATCGGGTCAAGAAGAAGAGGAAGGGGTTCGAGATGTGTCAGATCTAGATCTTGAGGGTGCAAGATCGGGTCTAAGGAAGAAGTATGAGGGATCCGAGCTTAGAAAGGTGTGTGAGAAGTGAATCTGAGTCGGATCAATGGCAGGGGAAGGCAAGAATCCAATAGAGGAGGTTATGACAAAGCTGAGCGCCACTGAGCTTCAGATGTTGATGCAAGCGTTCAGTGTGGCTGCGAGTGAGAGCGCACCGAGGCCAGTGTAGAAGGTGGAGCTTCTACCGGTCGATAGGAAGCTCGATGGGCCAGCTTTGTATTGTTGGGTAATTCTGGCCGCAAAATTCTATTTCTCAGGAAAAGCCGTGAAATTCAGCAAGAAAATTTCCCGCAAAATTTGGCACGAAATATCCCTCGAAATTCTGTTTGAGAATTTATCTTGCCAAATTACTTTTCAAGAAAATTTCCCGATAAATTCTGCTCGAGAATTTACCGTGAAATTCTGACCAGGCTTACGGTGCGGAAAGAACGTAAAATCAAAATTTCACATTCTACCATAAGCCGAGGATCTACTCCCCGATTGATTTCTAAAATAATATTTATTTAACATTTAAATAACATTTGTACCTTTATCCAAATTCAAATTGGAATGTTGTATAACTTGGTTACGTAGCACCAGACGTCTGATGCCTCTATCAATCGTCCACCAGGAACAACCAGAGAGTCGGTATTTCTTTTGCTAGAAATATTATATGATACCTCGCATATTTAGTCTATTTTAGGCCTGTTTTAGTACCAGATTCGTGCCCTAATTCACCAGAATCATGTGCATTTCATCGATATATCTTTAGAATTTGGTACTGCTGAGTGTTTGTTTGTTTTCTGCAGGCTTGGAGCAAAACACACGAAGAAACGACGATTTGGGATGATCTGGTACGGCCCTTACCAAGTTTGGTACGGGTCTTACCAGACTTAGCCATTTTTCAGCTCTTCACGCCTGGTACGGCCAGGCCGTACCAATTTGGTACGGGTCGTACCTAAAGGCGGCCTGACAGATTCAAATTTTGGCAGAGGCTATTTAAAGCGGGGAACTCTCCAATTTCGATATACATTCCATTCCAGATCCATTTGAGAGCACAGTAAGAGAGAGAAAGAGAGCTAAGGAGCTGAGAGCAAGAAGGAAGGAAGAGGAAGAGGCGAAACTCGACGGATCTAGCTTCCTCCTCTCGATCCCTTCGATCCATGGCTATCTCTATCCCTCTTATTGCATTTTTAGATCTGATTATGTGCTGTGAGTATTGAGGTGTAAAAATCCCTAAAAGGCAATCAATTGCATTCCAACCTAGATCTTGATCCAACACACGACGGTTGAGGATTAGGAACCTTAGGTATGGTCAATTGAACCTTTCTAAAGAGTTTAGCACAAGGTACCAGCAAGAAATGCATCAACTCGAACTGGTAAGCTCTGTTCTGGCAAGCCAGTACGGGTCTTACCAGAGTGGTGCGGCCTTGCCTTACCAAGTTAAGTACGGCCTAGCCGTACCAACTTGGTACGGGCCGTACCACTAGAGGCAGATCACAGATGAAGTCTGAAACCCTGGAAACGCCTTTTATCCATAATCAAAACACAGTTTACATTTCTTCTAGCATTTTATTACATCTGTTTGCATTGTCAGATTTGTTTGAATTGATCTTTTAGGAACTTAAATACCAAACCAAATCTTTCTCACTTCTAGTTTTTAATTGAGTTCGGTGGATTCTAACCTAACAATTGTCCGTCCCTGTGGATCGATACCCGATTATATTACTCGATAGGGGTTGTGCACTTGCAACCCTTACTCGTGAAGTGTAAGCGCGGTTTTAAAAGGTACGCCCTCAAGCGTACCGAAACTTGCGTTGCGCTTCTGCGCGAACAAGTTTTTGGCGCCGTTGCCGGGGACGGTAACCAATTGCCTAGTTAGATTTTACTTTGCTTAGTTAATCTAGATTTTATCTTGTATCTTTCTTGCTTTTTCTTATTCAAAATCACTAAAAAAAAAAAAACTGGCTTTTGAACCCCCCTGCAGGCCAATACAGGTTGAAATATCATCTGAGAAGCAAGGGCCCACTGTTCGATCAAACTCCTCCAAACTCAGCCGAGACTGCTCAGCCACCCTCTGGTACGGCCCGTACCAATTCAGGCACGGCCAAGCCGCACCAATCTGGTCCGACCCGCACCGATTCAGGCACGGCCAGGCCGCACCAATCTGGTCCGACCCGTACCAAAGCACCTGAATGTACAACATGGATTGAATGTACAACATGGCACAGAACCAACAGTGGTCCGGCCGCGACAATGCCCGACCAAGAGGTGGCGGCAAGTTCGAGGTCGATCAATTCACTGTCATGAACGCCAAGATGGAGGCCATGCAGAGGGCGATGGACAAGCTGAGTGTGAAGGCAGTCGAGCAACAACCGCAGAGTTGTGTCATGTGTGGGGACTGGAGACACTCTTACGAGTATTGCCCACTGGCGGATTGGGATGAGGAACAGGAGCAAGATGGCTATTGCTACGACACAGCACCGTTTGATAACTCGAACAATTGCGTATTCCAACCCGATCCACCCGAGCCGTACATTGATCCCGCTGAGATCGAATTCATACACGAGCAAGGGAAGATAAACCAGATGATGTGGGAACAGATGCAAAACATGTCCACACAAATGGCCGCTCAAAACAAGTTGTTGGAGCAATTGAGCCACATCATCATCTCACGCCAATCTCAACTTGGAAAGCTGCCAGCTCAGCCAGAATGCGAAGGACCAGCCCAGCCAACAAACCAGACCGCACTGCACACGGGCCGCATCAAGGACTCGCGCCCCGCTTCACCACCTGAAGAAGAGAACCCTAGCCTGACTCGACCGGCAGTCCTGACTCGACCGGCAGTCATTACTGAAGAACATGTGAACCCAGGGCGCATCGAGCCAAGTCGACCCGCATCTCCACCTGAAGAGCATGTGGATGCGACCCGCACGCCACCTGATGCGACCCGCATGCCGTGGTCTGAGGACCTGGAAACCGAAGGACGCGAGTCGGATTGGTCAGCACGCGATACCATTTCACTTGATGCGACCCGCACGACACCTGATGCGACCCGCACGACACCTGATGCGACCCGCGTCAAGACCCAGACAGAGCGGCTGACTCCTGAGCTCAAGCCTCCAGCAGCTCACCTCAGGTATGAGTTTCTAGACCCAGATAGATGTTGTCCTGTGATCATAAGTGCAGATCTTGAACCGGATCGGACTGCTACACTCTTGGAGAAATTGGAAGCGCACAAAAGCACGATCGGGCGCTCGATGAAGAACTTGATGGGAATCTTGCGGATTCTTCTGATGCAAGAGTGTGATCGCATGGTCCGTGTACCTCAGAAGTGGGTGCTCCCACCAGTGCCACCTGATCCACCTCCCACCAACCAGTGAGACGCCCCCGCTTCATCCCTCGCTCACCATCTAGTAAGTTTCCATATTTTCTTCTATTTACTTTCGCCTTGTGTAGATTCAAGCATTGAGGACAATGCTTCATTCAAGCTTGGGGGGTGGAATAGAAGAAAATTGTATCTGCATTTAGACATGTTTCTTTTTCAAAAATTTTGCATTTAGGTGATAAATTTATGTGATTGCTAGGATTAGGGACTTGTTTGAAAACTTTTGTTTGTGAGTTGGATGACCTTGGGAAATTAGAACTAACCTCATAATTGACCAAACAAAACTGATTACGAACAAATGGTTTGAGATTTGTAAAATTGGAAACTTGAATGTCGAGATAGCATTTAGAAACCGAATTGTGTCTTTCAAATGTGGAAATAGGGATTTCAAATAAAGAAAAGTTGGGATATCCGTTGGTGTGAATGAACACTAGTGGATGTGTGTATTCATGGTATGTGCGAAAAAAAGGAAAGAAAGAAAAAAAGAAAGAAAGAAAAAAAAAAGATGAAAAGATGGAGAACATAAGAGTACTGGCAATAAGCCTTGAATGGGCGCCTTTGAGCTCGTCTCCCAATTAGAAATGAAAAAAATAAAATTTTTGCACATATCAACACACGAAGTCCGCAACTTTCTGACCTAAGCTTGATTCAAGCTTGGGGGTGCCAAAAAGGGAAAATCTCTACAAACGAAGGCATAGTTTAGTGAAAGAATGATAAATCGATAAATTCGAGTAATCAACTTTGCAAGACTTGAAACATTTAGAGTTTGAGGTTTTATTAATCAATTTGTGAGGTGAATCACAATTGACCAAGGGAAGTCCGAATCATAGCAAAAAGATTCTTGCGTTCTTTTATTGTAGCAATCATGTAAGTTTTCACATTTAGACTTGTATCCGCATTTAGATTTAGTTGTCCAGCACTTTTACCCGAGTTTGAAACTTTTTGCTTGAGGACAAGCAAAGGTTCAGCTTGGGGGAATTTGATACCTCGCATATTTAGTCTATTTTAGGCCTGTTTTAGTACCAGATTCGTGCCCTAATTCACCAGAATCATGTGCATTTCATCGATATATCTTTAGAATTTGGTACTGCTGAGTGTTTGTTTGTTTTCTGCAGGCTTGGAGCAAAACACACGAAGAAACGACGATTTGGGATGATCTGGTACGGCCCTTACCAGGTTTGGTACGGGTCTTACCGGACTTAGCCATTTTTCAGCTCATCACGCCTGGTACGGCCTGGCCGTACCAATTTGGTACGGGCCGTACCTAAAGGCGGCCTGACAGATTCAAATTTTGGCAGAGGCTATTTAAAGCGGGGAACTCTCCAATTTCGAAAGGGATTTCATTCCAGATCTAATTGAGAGCACAGTACGAGAGAGAAAGAGAGCTAAGGAGCTAGGAGCAAGAAGGAAGGAAGAGGAAAGAGGCGAAACTCGACGGATCAAGCTTCATCCTCTCGATCCCTTCGATCCATGACTTTCTCTATCCCTTTTATTGTATTTTTAGATCAGATCATGTGCTGTGAGTAGTTATTTCAGTTTCTAGGGTTTAGAGATGGATTCTTGATTTGCTTTGACTTTCTTTGACTTGTATCTTGTATGAACTCTTTTGATTGATTGATTGTGATTTTCTTTGCCATCTCTTGCTTTGATTGCTGTGATTGTGTATGATGAACCTCTAGGTCTAGATCAAACCTATCAAGGTCATGTGATCATCTCAATCTCTCAACCAAATCAATTGTTTAGGGTAGACTTGTTCGAATTGAAGCCGAGAGGTTGAATTCTCCTCTAATCGACAGATTAGAGGGTGCCTTAGGTCTCCAATCAACCAGCTAGGGTAGATCTGTACCAACACATGAGAATTGAGGTGTAGAAATCCCTAAAAGACAATCAATTGCATTCCAACCTAGATCTTGATCCAACACACGACGGTTGAGGCTTAGGAACCTTAGGTATGGTCAATTGAACCTTTCTAAAGAGTTTAGCACAAGGTACCAGCAAGAAATGCATCAACTCGAACTGGTAAGCTCTGTTCTGGCAAGCCAGTACGGGTCTTACCAGAGTGGTGCGGCCTTGCCTTACCAAGTTAAGTACGGCCTAGCCGTACCAACTTGGTACGGGCCGTACCACTAGAGGCAGATCACAGATGAAGTCTGAAACCCTGGAAATGCCTTTTATCCATAATCAAAACACAGTTTACATTTCTTCTAGCATTTTATTACATCTGTTTGCATTGTCAGATTTGTTTGAATTGATCTTTTAGGAACTTAAATACCAAACCAAATCTTTCTCACTTCTAGTTTTTAATTGAGTTCGGTGGATTCTAACCTAACAATTGTCCGTCCCTGTGGATCGATACCCGATTATATTACTCGATAGGGGTTGTGCACTTGCAACCCTTACTCGTGAAGTGTAAGCGCGGTTTTAAAAGGTACGCCCTCAAGCGTACCGAAACTTGCGTTGCGCTTCTGCGCGAACAGCGGGCATGGGATCGCCATGCTGGGAAAGAAGAACTGGAGACGGCTTGGGTACCGCGTCCTCAATAAGAATGCGAATGTGGTTGAGGATGCCGGACACAGTAGAAATATCATCGGTATGCTGCGAGACGCCGGAGAGAACATCAACGGGCGTGAGATAAATCTGACCGAGCCCGATCCGAGCCCGGTTCTGCTAGATAATATGTTGTCTTCTCCCGATTCGCATTCAGAGTGGGACTACCATCGTTGGGTTTGTCCAGCGCTGGGTGGACGACATGGTACGATGAGCATGGACGTCCGGTGCAGACTCAGGTATGTCATACTTCAGTATCTGTCAGGTTTTAATAAATTTCTTCATTCATATCAAATTTAACAATTTATGTGTATGATTGCAGGGTCCGGCAGAGATGCCGCCACAACCACCACCTACGGGGATCGATACTTCTGATATGGAGTCCCTCTCGTATAGTCTCCAGGAATACGGGATATTCGATGAGGATTTCATGTCGGCACCGGCAGTACCCCGATATGGCACAGAGATGCCGCATGATGGAGAGGCTAGTGGTAGCGGGTCTCATACTCAGCCTGCCTTTGGGACTGAGTTCGCCGCATCTATCTTTAGTACACCTCCGCCAGTATAGCCAGTCTCCACGGGCGATGCCAGATGGGATACCGTCGAGCAGATACTGAGGTCTGCCGATGCCCCAGATGAGGCCGAGAGAGACGGAGCCTGGCCGCGCTGGTGTCGGGCGAACGCCGGAGTACCGCCTCAGCGATATACCCCCTCTCAGTTTTAGTTGTATTTTTACTAGTTTTGTACTATTTATATTTGGTATACTATTTATGTTTGGTATATTTGGATTATCCTATATTTCGGTTATTTTGTATGTGTGCTTTTATGGTACTATTTTTAGATTTTACAGATAAAACAAATTATCATGATAATGCTAAACAGAAAATATTACAATATTTTAAAATAGTAGTACAACATAAAAAATAAACAGAAAAATATTTAAAACAATTGCATAAGTGCGTTAAATAGCAAAAATAAACTCATCAAGATTAAACCGACATTTTTATTAATATCCAAAGTTTAATAGAAAATTATGTGCGGGATTAAAAAAAAAAAAAGACTAAACCGGCCAGAAAATGGCCGGCTTAGGTGGGGAGTAAGCCGGTTATTTTTTGGCCGGCTTGGGTATTTTTCGATATTGAGTCAGAATCTGAGCATAAATAATAATTTGTATTAAACTTTGGATATTAATAAAAATGTCGGGTCCACTGAGCTAATTTATAAAGCGACAAGGGAAAAGAGACGAGGTTCATTGAGTTCCCAAATTTTTCGCCTGAATGTTGTAACCCATGCACGTTTGATTAATGGAACCCCTACGGCGCCTACGGGCCATTAAGCAATTAAATAACTATATCAATTATATCGATTTAGAGATCACGCACTGTTCGAAAATCAATCTTTCATTTAATAATAAAGATAATGTTTATATTTGAAATTCAAATGATAAATTTTTTGTGAGTATTAAATAATAGAATGATTTAATCTTTAATTTAAAGAAAAAAATTAATTGGAAAGCATTGCATCTAAAATAAGTTGGATATTGATAGGCCCATGTGCCAATGATCTCTTAATAAGTTAAATCTCGGCTCATTAGTGACTTGGGATCCGGACCCTGCCAAGGGCCAACCCGAGGTAGAACAAAATAAGGCCCTTAATAGGCTGACCGTGGCCTAAAAGTAACTCGGGACTCGGACCCCTTCCCGGGGCCAGCCCGAGACAAAAAACAATAAGGCCTGTAGTCCGGTAACAAGCTTGACCAACGAAGCCCAGTCGGGTCGCACATGACCGGCCCAAAAACCGACTCGGGACCCGGACCCCTTCCTGGGGCCAGCCTGAGACCAAATAAAACAAGGCTCGTGATCCAGCTGCCGAACGGCCCGACGAGGGCCGAACTGGGCCTCGTCCAATTAGCCCGAAACAATCAGGCCCGGCGAAGTCGAGTTGGGCCTCATTCAATAAGGCCCAGTCCAACCTCGGCTATCCGTCACCGCCGTTTATGCGGGCATCATCGCTTTTATGCGAACTACCTAACCGTTATGACAACGCGTATTAGACGGTTAGGGGCGACCTATTTAGGGAAATAGTTCCTTAAAATACGGGTCGCATTTTTCCTACTAAGCAAGGTATTACTGAGGATAGAGCACTAATACCTTCACACCTTCCCACTTTTCTTAGTCTTGGCTCGTCGACCCGAGACGGGACGAGCCCAAATCTGTAACCTTCTCCCCATACGGCCTACTCCCCCAGAATAGGACGTATCAGATATAGTACTAACAATTGACAAACGTGTTACATGTGAATATATATGTGAGGTAAGAGTAGGGCTGGTAACGAGCTGTCTCGGTTTGAACTAGACCAAATATATGGTTTGGTTATTTGGCAACGAGCGAGCCATGAATGAGCCAACATTAGAGTCTGAGCTGAAAAAGTATTTTGTGGCTTGTTCGTTTTGGCAATGAGCGAGCTGAATCAGTTCATGAAAGCTCGTGGATCAAAAACTCAAATGTATTAGATAATGTATTATAAAGTAAACTATCATAAATTAAGTTTGCAACTAAATTCATACATACCAAAATATCAAATTCTCAAATTCATACAAATATAGTTTACAAAATAAATTCATGTATATCAAATTCACACAAATTCATACTTAGACCGAACTGGTTCGCCAACTCAAACTCATTAATTTTGAACCGAGCTAGTAACAAACAGATTCATTAACAGCTCGGTAGTTACTGGCGAGCAAATCAGATACAAGTCGCTATCGATCTACGAACTACGAGCTGTTTTTTACCACCCTACCGCAAGAACATTAAAGCGGGAGATAACTTCTAAGAACTCGTTGTATTTTTGGCGGTTTTAAACGATTTTAATCTGGGGACATCTATCAGGTCTCTTTTAAATAATAGCATCCTTCCAATCGGAGGGTGCTGATAATCTCCGCTCAATATTAAAAAGGAAAACCGAACAAATCGGCCGCTCCTTTCACAAAATATCCGATGGACGGTCCAGATCAATCGCCGCTTCTCTCGCAAAATACCTAACTCCCTCTGGTCCAGTAGTCGGAAGCTCTCAACTAGTAAAGACCGTTAACTGAAGGGGATAAAAAAATAAGAAAAGAGAAATTTCTCAATTTTCCTGTTTATTCTTTCTCATTCTTTGCAACTGTGAGCGACCATCCATGGGGAACGAACGAGAGAGCGATGAGAAGTACTGTAGACTAAGAGATGTTAAAATAAGCCTCGATAGCGTTGCTCTTGAAGAAGGTGAAGAGAACCGAGGGTTTTCTCTCTGCTTCTGGATCTATCTCTCAAATTCGGCGCGACCTTGCTCTGTGATTCTTCATCAGGTTACGAATTTTATTTTGCTTTATTTTTTTTTTTCTTGCAGCTCTTGTTTTGCTAGTAAAGAAACTCACGCCTCCGTTTCCGGGTTTTGGTGGAGCGTTAAACTGTTCTTGCTCCTGCTCCCGTCTTTGTGAATTGGGAACTTCTAAAATCAAGCTGTAGTGTCTATCATATATTAAAATTGGTACTGTCGAGGCTTTATCATTTTGTGAAATCTTAATCTTTGATTGAACTTGGATTTCTAATGATGACAAAAGTATAATTGTAATGCTAGAAGCATTAGCCTATTATATCAAATTGTATAAAGCATAGTACTATCCATTTTATTTTGCTTAATGTTTCTTCAAGTTTGTCAAGTTTGAAGATTCCTCCTTGGTAATCACAAAAAAATGAAATTAAAATTACTGTATTAAATAATTGTATGTCTTATAGAGGTTTTATAGAGCATTCACAGCTTAGTATGGAGAGTGAATTGCAAGTTCTTTCCAAGTAACCCCTAAGATAATATCAAAACTACACAGGTAGATGAAGGGTTTCGGGTAGGTTATTAGTGCAACAATTCGATTCAATTCATGATTTGTTCACTACCCGAAAACCATAATTCATGCATAAAACTAATTCCAAGATTAATAAAGAATTTACCACTAGACGCGCAGTGCAGCGGAAACGTCAAGTCTAGTCTAGCAGTAGTCTTCTTCTCCTTTCCTTCTCGTGTCAGATTCACGCAACAGCCCAGCAGTCACGCCTCTATCGGTATCCACACGAACAGGTTGACAAACTACTGAAATTCGGTATGCTAGTACCGAATTAACAGCCCGTCTTTTCTCTCTTATTCTCTCTCTCGTTTTCTGAATAGAAAATGAACACAATTTCTGGAACACAAAAACCGAACTGCTGTTGTATATTTATAACAGATCGCACCAGTTCGTTGAGCCTGTTCACTTGCACCATTTCGTTGGAGCCTCTACAGAAAACCTTATATGATCAGATCAGATCAGATCAGATGAGAATAGACATAAATTCGGGCCTAGCCCATTAAGACCTGATCCATATTAATTATTAATATGGCCCATGATATTCTGGCCTATTAGTACATTTCTAACAGTAGAAATTTCCAATGATTAGACAAGTTGCCCTGGTTTGTTTTCCAGACAAACCCGACGGCACAAGGTGATGTCCCATTTGTTGCATTGAATGAAGAAAGTAAATTGATTATTTTCCCATTACTGGGCCTGCATGAAGAGGCACCATGCCCCGGAAGTTTCTTCCCATGGAGAGGTGTGACCCACTTGTCAGCCTCTAATGTATGTCCCTTGGAGAGATGGGTTCACATCGGCTGTCAGGTATGCTTTGAGATACATTTTTTTTTTCCTTTTTCTTTTTCTTTTTTGCAGTTAGACATTTCCTTTCGATATAGTTTTCCAAATATGCAATAAAATGAGGGAGGATATTGCCAACTTTATAAAAACATTAGAACAATGTGAGTCCTTTTGCAATCCTTGCTAGCACTTTTTTTGTTAGTAAGTGTTTTGGAAATAACCTGTTTAACTGTGGGTTCAAAAGATACACAAGATTCAATGGAGGTGGGGGAAATGGAAGGATATTAGTTTTTAAGGCCATAAAGGTAAATGACACCTTTTATGTATGGAGGCAAAACAAAAAAGGACAATTCTTCTTAAAACAGCTTCCACTTACAATGCAGCAATGATTGTATAATGTTTTCAAATTTCAAAGCTTGTACTAGCTTTGTCTCTTACTTTGTCCTCTTGTGATTTACTGATCATGCTTGTAACTCTTATACTAATTACATTGTACCATTATCTTTTCAGGTGACCCAAAAATACATGTGCCTTCATATTAATGGGATTATGGTAACTGGGACGAACCTCGGTTCCTTGTCTAATGGAAAAAACCAAAGAGATTCTTTAAAGCTCACGACACTTGTTGGTAACAAGGGTGAAGTCGAGGGGTATGTCTACAATTCACAAGTTTTGCCTTCACCAGTGTCAATAAAAAGCCAATACACAAAGGTAAGATGACATGTCCAGAGGGATCTCAAAGGTTGGAGGCTCTTGTGGGTATAGAGGATAGTTACATACCTGAAACCAAATTAGGAGTTTGTGTATATGTTTGGTACATGAGCTTGGGTTTTTTCAAATGGAAAAATGAATAGAAATACGTAAATTTTTATTGAGAGGGGTGTTATAAGTGGTACCAGGAACATGGAATTTTGATTAGCATGGGGGATGGAGGGATGAAAATAGATAAGGGTGTATGTGTACATGTCATAACTGGTTTCGTTTAATGGAAACTGGTGGTACTTGGTACCAGATTTTTTCAAAAAAAAAAAGAAAAAAAAAAGTATTACCAAGGTACATATTCATACTATATACATGCATGAATGCTGGCAAGCATACATGTGTTATAGTTTCTAATCAAGGATGCTGCTGAATTTGATCGTACTGGTACCAACTCTGCTTATTCTGCTTTTTGTCTTACTGCTATAAAAGCTGGTCCCTCTAAGGATATTTTTCACTTAAATCATATTTTGTTTGTGTTCACTGTTCAATTTTATTACTAAATTTATTCTAAGAAATGGAAAATTGCAGGATCAACCATTGAGGTTATTTCTTGACTATTCATCGCTCCCTGATGGGGTTGAGGCAGGCCCTGATGGGGTCTGGAGCATTGTCGGTGGAAAGGTAAATTGATTTGATTTTTCTTCCAACAAAGTCAAACTACATAATCTTGGAATGTGTTCCATATCAGTTGCCACAATGATTGATGCAAAGCCGGTTTCTTTCTTTTGTTTATGTAATAATTTATTTAACTTTTATTTCATCTTATTTAGAAGTTTGAGAGTTTTTTTTGCTTGAAATCAGGATTGTCCACATGAACTCAGAAAAGCTATGTCTAAGGCTATAACTAATAGCATTTAACATCCAAAATCCCAGAATTACTCAATTCGTGAATCTTGGTCGGGTCCTTTAGTTCCTAGAGTTAGTATATTTCATAAATAGGTGCTTATAGATAACTCTTTATTTTTACTCTTTTGTAATTTGAGAATCCAAAGCTCCTGAGTATGAAATGATTCTTAATTTTAATTGTATGGATGCAGCCTTCTTGCCGAAGGAACTTCACTTTGGAGATACTATTGTTGAATGGTATTGGTCAACCTGTGTGCAGGGATATGGAGGTTGTCTTTTAGTTCTCATTTTTGTATCTGATTGCACCATTTTGCTCCTATGACTTACATTTTTTTTTCTTCTGGGTTTCCTTTGCATGACATAAATCCAAAATCTGTAGGAATTAATTCTAGGGTGTCACTCAAGCTTTTGTAGGAGGGTGGATAATGGCTGTTCGGTAGCTTTTACCTGACCTGGCTAACAGTAATGGTCCAAAGCTGCATTTTGGTTAATCTAGTCTTAAAAAAATCAATAAAACACAAAGTCAGACATGGAAAGACGAGCAGCAATAATCTGTCCATATCGAAACCCAATATCATGAATTCTCAGTTATTGAGTAGTACATATGCAATGCTCCTCTTATTTCTTGATGAGAGATTTATCTTCTACTCTTTCACTTTTTTTATTTTAGATTATGGCAACTTTAGTTTACGCTGACAATGGAGCTCCTGTGGAAAAATCTAGAGACGACGGTGAAGACCCATTGTTACTCAGTTGTGATGGAGTGGAGTACCCGTCAACTAATCGGCCAGTTCCACTTGTATGCGGTCGTGCAGCCTTCAAGCTCAAAATGGCTCAGGTAAGGTTAATACAAGGCTTTTTTGGGGTTTCAGAAAGTTAGAACTAATGCCAAACAATCCCAAAGGAGAAGAGAGTTAAAAAAGAGCAAAAAAGGAGAAATACTTTCCAATCATCATGCAAACTGGTCAGATGTTCGATAACCCATATCATGTGGTACATACTAATACATATTCATGGAATAGAAAAGGGAAGAGCACAAAATAACCTAAAAAGGAGAAAATTGACTTTAATATTCATTATAAAAATGTCTGAAACACTGTCCAAATTATTCCATACATCATATGCATAGTAAAAAGAAGGATGATTTGGGCATCTTCTGTAAAAAAAGTTGGGAAGTGTAAATATAAGAGATATTGAGGTTTCTTTTTCTTATTTTTTATAGCTGGGGTACAGTTGAAATTGACCCTTATAGAATCTGCTTCAGCTTTTACAATATAATAACATCATAAGCTTTGATTGTTCATTTTCCCTTTTTGCCTTTTTTTCAGTTATCATCTAAATCCGACAACAGGCTGTTCCGTGTTTTCTTTTACCCTTTTAGCGCGCAAAGATACCCATTTCTTGAAACCTACTCCCAGCCAATTCGTTGCATTTCAAGGAGTAAACAGAGCCAACGTCCAACTGGGCCCGGAAGAAAACATTCACCAACTCCGCTTCCCTGTGAAACCCCCTCCTCGCGTAAAACCAGCAACGGGCATGTCAATGGCAGCACTTGTGGCCTTAAAAGAGAAGCTAGTAGGGAGATTCAGAATCAGCCTCAGGTGAATCAGAATCAAAACCATAATCCAAATCAGCATCAGAATGGAGGTGTAGAAAAGTTTGACCAGCCGGAGAAACGGCCCAAGATAGAATGCAAGACGCCAATGGTGCAAGAGGATGCACCTGGAAACTCTCTTGAGGTAATGGAAATATTTATCACATCTGACATTATTTCAAGTTTGCATTTAAGGACCACTGTTAAGGTGCTTTGGTGCTGATGACGTGATAGTAATGTTACCTAACCGAAGGCTGATACTTTACTACGGTGAAGTCTAAGTTTGTGCATTTCCCTCCAAATAAAGCACCTGGACCAAAAATCTTGGTACCTTACCAGTAAAACATGTTATTATGCTGGTGCCAGTTTGGTGTAAGACCAACACCATTTTTCTTTGTTTTAGTTGTTATTGCTCTTGTGTTTGTTGAGTTTGTTATTGTGTTGTTTATTACCAGTAACCATAGAACTCTGCTACTACAAAACTCTCCCCACTGTTATGCCTCCTTTAATATCTGTTTGACTCATAAATTCTTATATCTTTTACTTTTGAACCATAAGGTATTGACTGCAAAGTCAAACAATGCTGATGCAGCCGAAAGCTGTCCTCCGTCAGACTCAGATAGCAAGAGTGCTAACGAAGTTGTTGAGCCAAGATTGGGTGGACCTAGTGCTCTTGCTGACTCATTGGTGTTCAGGTATTGCTTGGAAGGCACATGGGAAAGGTCAATCATTCTGAGAGAGGCTTTGTCAACTGCATCTGATAATGACATTGCAGATTTCGCAAAGCGTGTTGGGCTCTACACTGGGTGCTCCCACCACCGGTACTTGAATAATGGCCTCCATTTTTGAAATTTGAGTTATTTTTTCTTTCATCCTGTTTCTAGAGCCTCTCTGCCAGGGAACCATAGCTGAATTTAATCCAGTGATTTTCCTGGTTTGAGAGAGCTGGTGTGGTAGTGCTACCTGTTCTATCCCATTTTCTTTTGTTTTATTTTAGTTCTTTTATTGCCTTCTCCAGTACTTCACTTCATTGCTGAGCTTAATTGTAGCTTCTGTTCATTTCTTGGCTTCTGAACCATTTTACATCACAACTGGGATTAAGTTGTGGTCTCAAATGCAAATTGAGAGTTAATTGAGGAAACATGCTGCAAAGTTTGGTTGAAGTGAGGCTTAGTTGAACAGCTGAGGTTCACTCGAGGAACAGTTGCCCAATTGAAGATTATTACACAATGAGTGGTAGCAGTATATTAAGCCAAACCAGCATAAAATTATATAATGTTTATTTTATTTCTGTTGAGAATCAAAATTGTATCAAGGGTATTTTGGTAAAGAGTAATTAGGTAATAGTTTAGGGACCTCTATGTAATATGTACTCTCTATATATCCCAAGTTTGGGAATTAATGAAATTAGGTTTACAATTACAATTTGGTATCAGGGCCATTCGTTCCTTTCTCTTGTCCGCTCCGCTCTCCTGTCCGAACTCTAGCGTACGGAAAAAAGAGGAAGGTCCGCTCCGCCAAAAAGAGGCACTCCGGTCCGCCGTTCTTCTCTCTCTCCGCCAACTCTCACCAGTCCGCCTCTTCTTTGATCAGTCGCCCTTGTGGAGGGGCGATGAAGAGGAAAGACTTGGCTACGACCAATGGAGTGGTCTAGGTTGAGTGCTGTGGACGAGGACAGCTTGGTGATTGTGAACTTAGCCGTGGTGGTCGACGAGGAGATAGAGGTGGCCCGCTTGGAGGGTATCGAGCAAATCTGACAGTGCTGCTGAGGAGGAGGAAGAGACTGGATTGACCTTCACAGAGGAGGATCATAAGCTTCTGGAGTTGTTAAGGAAGAAATTGGCTTGCAATGACGGCAAGAAGGCCACCGCTGAGGGAGCCTTCACATCTATTTCATCCAAGGGTAACATTACCACTTATGTCCACTCGAGTATAGATACTCATGCACATGCACATGCATCCATACCTACCATAAGAGCATCAGAATGAATAGTAGATTCTGGTGCATCTCGACATGTTATGAGAGCTCACCATGAGTTTCTCACCTACACTCACCTTGCAGCCCAGAAAGTATTCAAACTGCCGATGGTATCGCACAGCCCATTGTAGGCAAGGGTACTGTTAAGTGTACCAAGTCCATGACCATTTCTAATGTGTTGCATGTTCTTTCTTTTTCTGTAAAAGGGGATTTCCCGTAACAAGACCCATGTTATCGCACAGCCCATTGTAGGCAAGGATACTGTTAAGGACTTCTCGCAACAATGCGGGAAATTCCCTTGATCGATATGGTTTTCCACATGATATTGCTTAATTTGTCTCATATTCTAACATATCACCTGTGCATGGAGCATTCATTGCATCTCTGGACACGGTTTATATACCCAAGTGTTGCAGGAAGCCAAGGAGGATCCAAAGTGGAAGGCTGCCATGCGGGAGGAACTTGGTGCCCTTGATAAGAATAGGACATGGCAGATAGTGCCGCTACTAGCAGGCAAAAAGGCAGTCGGGTGTAAATGGGTCTTCACAGTAAAGCAGACCCCATAAGGGAAAGTTGATCGCTTCAAGACAAGATTGGTGGTGAAAGAATATAGTTAGACGTATGACATTGACTATGATGAGATATTTGCACCAGTGGCGAAGATGAGCACAGTCAGGACACTTGTTTCTTTTGCTGTGAATGGTGGATGAAAGTTATACCAACTCGATGTGAAAAATGTGTTTCTTCATAGGGATCTGCTGGAATAGGTGTATATGGAGATACCCTAGGCTTCAGCACAAATCAAACAGTGGGTAAGGTATGTAGACTGAGGAAGTCTCTGTATGGATTGAAAGTCTCCTCGAGCTTGATTTGACAGGTTCAGGAGAGCTATGGTACGCATGGGATATCAGCAGATCAATGCCGACCA
This sequence comes from Carex myosuroides, assembly GCA_028015225.1. NCBI lineage: Eukaryota > Viridiplantae > Streptophyta > Magnoliopsida > Poales > Cyperaceae > Carex > Carex myosuroides. The sequence continues at coordinate 17,366,698 of CM051471.1, read as the reverse complement.
CACGGTGTTTTTTCGACAACACGATGGTCATATTACTATGCTTGCTGTGTATGTTGATGATATGATTGTCACTGGTGATGATGAGGGAGAGATTGCTCAGTTGAAGGTGAGATTGGGCAAAGAATTTGAGGTGAAGGACCTTGGTTGCTCAGATACTTCCTTGGGATTGAGGTGGCTCGTTGAGCAGAGGAGGATTGTGCTATCTCGGAGGAAGTATGTGCTAGACTTGCTCACAAAAACAAGCATGCTGGGATGTAGGCCTGCAATTACTTCAATTGATCAGAGACACAAGTTAAGTGCAGATGCTGGAGAGCTAGTTGATCAGGAGATATCAGAGGTTAATAGGTCGGTTGATTTATCTGAGTCACACTCGTCCCGATATATCGTTTGCAGTAAGCGTGGTGAGTCGCTACATGCATGATCCAAAAAAGGGCCATATGGACGCAGTTTATCAAATTCTGAGATATTTGAAGAGTGCTCCAGGGAAAGGGTTGTTATTCAAGAATAATGATCATCTAGGCATTGAGGGCTATTGTGATTCTGATTGGGCTAGTTGCGCTGATGATAGTAGGTCTACCTCAGGATAATGCATTTTTGTAGGAGGTAATTTGGTCTCTTGGAAGAGCAAAAAGCAATCGGTAGTGGCACAGTCTACTGCTGAGGCTGAGTACAGGGCAATGGCGTTGGGAGTTTCTGAGTTGTTGTGGTTGAAGGCTCTTCTGGTGGAGTTGAAGATGGATCAAGGGATTTACATGAAGCAATGGTGCGATAACAATTCGACAATCAGCATTGCCAATAATCCGGTACAACATAACAGAACCAAGTACATTGGGATTGATAGATTCTTCATCAAGGAAAAGCTAAATAGTGGAATACTGAAGCTAAGTTACGTTCCAACTGAAGATCAAGTAGCGGATTGTCTCACAAAGGGTCTTAGCTCTTTAGGTATTTCTAGATTATGTGACAAGATAGGCTTAGTGAATATATTTCGCCCATCTTGAAGGGAGTGTTGAGAATCAAGATTGTATCAAGGGTATTTTGGTAAAGAGTAATTAGACAATAGTTTAGGGACCTCAATGTAAAATGTACTCTCTATATATCCCAAGTTTGAGAATTAATGAAATTAGGTTTACACAATTATTTCTTTCTTTGTTTTCTCATTCCTTTTCCAATTGCTATTAGAAACCAAATATTGATGGCGAAGAAATTGATTGAAGAAGGGAATGAAATGTGGGCTACAATTTCATTTGATAAAACTCGGGTGCTTTGGACATGCGCAATTCCAGAGATTGTTAACAAATTCATGTGCATCTCCAATTCCAAAAATAGGGGCTTGATGGAACAGGTTAGTTATTTTTTTGTGGTGTCTAATTTCTCAGCTACACTGCAGTTGGAAAAGCCATATCGATTCCCTGGGAATGTTTGATTGGCTTTGCCATTGTTACATGGGAATATTATTGCATATATTAGACCTTCACTTTTCCTCTCTTGGGTCAAGGATTAAAAGTTTGGAACTCGTACGTTTATAATTAATAAATATATCGACACAAGGCAGTGAGTGGTTGGGGTATGAAGGGGAAAAAAAACAGCTAGATTAGGTTTTTCATATTCTGGGAGGAATTGGTCCCGTTTTTAGGTAGTGTACAGTACTTCTTAAATATTTCTTGTTTTGGTTTTGAATTGAGCTTACTCTAGTCAATAAATTTATTGTGACAGTCTTTTGGCATGGCTGACAAAAATAACTATGGACAAGGTAAAATATGATTGAAACTAAATATGTTCACTTCTGTAATAATTTGATTAAACCCTCTGGTTGAATATTACAAGGATTGTATGTTACCAATTATTCCAAAATTTAAAAATATAATTATTTTAGAAGTCTGACCAATTGTAACAATTCAGGACATAGAGGTTTTAAGAGAAATAGCTGGCTGCAGTGAAGAAATAGGAAGAGAGGACTTTGAAAGACTGTGGTATTGGATGTATCCGGTCGCTCTTACGTTGGCAAGAGAGAGAATAAACAAGTTATGGGAATGTATGATTCCTAGATGGATAGAAGGGTTTATCACAAAGGAGGAAGCCGAAAATGCTCTGATAGTCCCAATGCCTGAGAGTCCAGGGACCTTTCTGCTGAGATTCCCTACAACTAGAAGCTGGCCCCACCCAGACGCAGGCAATCTTGTAATTTCCTACGTTGGCTCTGATTTGATGGTTCATCATAAACTACTAGCTCTTAACTATAGGCAAGTTATAGCTTATCCTCAGTATGAGTTCAACTTCCTAGTTTGTTTCTCTGACCCTAGAGTATAATGCGGACTTTGTCGTGTATCATACCTAACAGGCTAACACCTAAGTGTATATGTTAAAGGTTCCATACGTAGCTGAAAAAAAGTTCAAATCAAAAACTGAAAGCGCAAGATAATCTTGAACTGGCCAATCTGCTGTGGAATCAATTGGAGTAGCAATGTTGATCTACACAATATATGCTCGTTGAAGTTACCTAGGTTCCTGATTACTATTTTCTTTTCATTGTTATTTAATTTTTGTATATTTTTGTTGGTTTGCAGTGACGAGAGGGGAGAGCTGCAACACTTGCTTCTAGAGGAACCTGAATTAACTCAACTGGGGAGGTAGGGTTATTTTTCATTATGTTACTTGGTACAAATTTCATTTCTTCGTTCATTTATTTCATGATAATGTGTGCTTTCAACAGAGTTATCCGCCCCGAGGTGTATTCGTGAAGTGTTCACCTAACAATTTTGGAGCTGATTTGTTTAATTCTCCATTCTTTTACTATAAGGGAGTTCTCTGATGGGGAAAAACATAATGATGTTATAGAGATACTAAGAGGCATGGAGTGCTATAGAAATATGTAATAGGAGGCTAGAAGCTGATCATAGGACTAGGATATGTATGTAAATTAGCTCATGTTTTAAATAGCCGTATGTTGACATGGATGAAGTAGAAAGGTGCCAACTCATATAACAATATATTCTACGAGATCTAATGTTATAATTGACGAGGAAATTTGCGTGTGTTCGAACCTTTTGGTTATAAAGGATACCGTCATATTTGTTAATGACATACACTCAAAAGGTTCCCAACTGCAACTTGACATGAGTAGAACAACTGAGAGGTTCTTTTCAGATGTTTTTTTCGTGAAAACAAAATATGTATCATCCAACACTTGTATTATCGCATACTGTTACTTACTATTATATGTATTTTTCCTCAAAAAATAATATTACATTCTGTATTACCTTAATCAATCGTGATTTCCTCCGACCTTCATCTCACCACCTCTCATCCAAAGTTCCGGAAAAAAAAAACACAAATCATCCCTGTACGTTGCACCTCAAAAGTTATACTTGAGAACCCTAACACAGGGATACACCAAAAAATGCATGTGGGTGAGGTACACGTGCATATAATAAGTTTGATTATCCATGTTCATTTCAAAACAATTTGAAGAAGTAACCCTTGTGCATCCCCGAGGACGCAACCAAGAGTTTAGTTCATGTTTCACGAGTACAATTAGGGAACTATCCATATAGAGGCTGCTCTTCAGTATTTCTTTAATTATACTACCCCAACAAAAACAAATCCTTTCCATTTTCCTCTTCATTTGATCCCAAAATCTCCTCTTTAGCTTTATCCACATCACTTTCCTCCAAAGGTGGGAAGAGAGATGCATTTTTCTTATAACTCCAAACAAGCATTGAAAGTGAATCTTGTGGGGATATAAGCCCTTCTTCTTTAATTATGCAACGCAATTCCTCGAGTGTACTCGTATCAGTCAACTTAATATACTCCAACAAACCCCGTTCATGATCAGGCCGCCAACCTCCAGGAAAGGGTGTGTAATCAGGTTCGGGCACCGTTGACATGCGGGTATAATGCAATCCATCAATTGAATCCACCAAACCCATTCTGAGCAAATTGTGGTACTCTGGTGACTGCCCTTTTTTCTCCTTCAAGGGACGACTAAGATTCCTAGAAGCAATCTTGTACACTTTAGCTCTAGATCTTAACTTATATTTTGCTGCGTAGAGCTTTGCTAATGACCCACGGATAATATACGAGCAAAAATTTACCACTTTCTTTCGGTTGTCAGCATACCGATACCACTCTGCCATAGTTAACAGAAACTTGTTCATTTGTTGATTAGTGTGGGCCTGGGTGGCATGGAACATGCGAAAGCATGGTTGTGGATCAGGTTCACGGTCACCCTTTAGAAACTCCAATTTGCGAAACTGTCTTATGCACTGTTTAAGACTCGCAGTAACTGACAAGAGTGTGCCAACTCCTTTCTCACTAATAATTTTCCCTCCTGAAGCTGTGTACCGCAGTGTAGGATACACGACTCGGCGACACAAAACATGGTCCATAAACATAATTCCTTTTGTTATGTGTTCTATGGGAAGACATTCATTATCAAGTTTAAGTTGAAACCTTGTGTCACAAAATTCTATCAGCTGCTTCCTAAGCACGGCAGCATCAGCACGGGGCCCACGGATACCGATTAGAAAGTGGGCACCAAATCGTATGTAGTCCATCTTGCGGGTCTTGTCAGGTCCGCTTGTTGGCACAAACTCAGGCCAGGAGGTGTTTCCTTGTTCCTGGTCCCATGTGTCAGCCTTAGAAGGTTTATAAAACTCGCTTATTCTCTCTTCCATCCATTTATCTAATTCATCTAGGCATATGTTAGCTAAAAGGGGGCTAAGTACTCCGCAATGCCCCCAATCAGGTTGCTTCCGTGCTTCTTCAGGTGCAAACCCAAAAAAGGTCTGTAGCCAATAAGGATCAGGTTTTGGCTCATCGTCTGCTAAAACCTGTTTCTTCTGGTTTTTTCTCTTCTTTTTTTTCTTCAAAGCGTCATCCATTGGGTTTGCTGTTATGAGAGGCGTGAGAAGTGCTGCCCGGATTAAGTCCACTATCTTTTTATCTCGAATTTCTCGAATCAGTGCATTCAGTACCAGGTTAATTTTTGGACAATCGAAAAGTGTGCTCAAGTCTCCCTTCAGGTACCAGAGGTATCCAGCAAAGGAACGACGAATGGTACGAATTGCAGTATGGGCAGTACGGCCAGGTCGAAAAGCAAAAGACTTTGATGAAAATCGGGATTCAAAAACAGGTTCCAGGATCAGCAACAATACCTCATGCACGAGCCTGTCTTGGAAGGGTGCTGGGCCCGGTGTTGCCAGAAGAGCCTTTAGCTTTCGCTTGGAGAGAGTTGCCGGGTCGGTTTCACGGGGAGAACGGATGAAGGGCGTAAGCCGGTTGCCCCATTTAAACCGCCCATCTAGCACGGCATTGCGGAGTGCGACAAGGGAATGAAAAATGGATGAGGGTATATTGGAACGGGGCAAGTACGACCCGGTATCGTCTGCATAGGCTTTCTGGTAAGCGAGATGCCATAACTCGAGGCGAGAGAGGTAAGAGGAGAGGGAAGGGGTGGTTGATGGGTCGCGAAAGGACGAGACCCAGAGGGAGGCACAGAGGGAAATCGGATCTTCTTTTAAAAGGGTTGACGGATCGAAAGGGTCCGTGGTGAAGGTTAAGGAGGTGCGAGAGGGATGACAGCGTGTTGACGAGTCGAAAGGGTCGGAGCGGGAAGGAGATGGATGGGAGTAGGGGTGCGAGCGGAGGGGAGGGGAAGGGAGGGGAAGAGATGAAAATCCACGGAGGTAAAAAGAGAGGCGACGGAGGAGAGGAGAGGGCAGCAGGGGAGGCATTGGAGTGATGCGGGGGTTTTAGGAGGGGAGGGAAGGAGAGAAGGGTTCATTTCGTAGGGCTGCTCTAGAGAGTCGATATCCGCTATTACGCCGAATTTCAGATTCGGGAAATTAGGAACCTGACCTGACACAGGGCCGTCCAATTGAGAATTTTTTTATAAATCATAATTAAAAATAATAATTTATGAAACTAACGTGATTATTTTTTTTTATAATAAAATTATAAGAACTGAAATGAAATATCATTTCGATTCGTTATTTTTTTTTCAGACTGAAATGACAATTTAGAACATATTAGTTTCACAGCTTTTCAGACCGACGGCCACAAAAAAATCTGAAAACATCTTCGAATTGAAATGACATTCAGTCCCACTCAATTTATTTATTTTTCCACCCGAGACAGCCTCCTTCTCTCTTCCCTTCTTTCTCTTTTTTCCTTTCCTCCTCTTCTTTTCTTTCCACCGGAACCAACTATCTTTTTTTTTTTTTCAACTCTCAAAATTCCATTATTTTTCTATTCTAATCACATAGATTTGTATATTTTTGAGAGGAGAATAAGAAAAACTTCAGATCTACAAGTTTCGTTAGGTATGTGGTTAAATTTTTTTATTTTTTATAGACAATCCGAATTATATAAATTTTTAGTAGTATAAAAAAACAAGTAATTGTAGAGTAACTTAGTTTTTTTTAAGTGTAAAATGACTTTTGTAGTGTAATTTTAGTAATTGTAGAATTATTTAGTTTGCATGTAGAGTAATTTAGCTTTTTTCATGTAGTATAAATAAATTGTAGAATGATTTAGTTTTTTTTAGTATAATTTTAGTAATTGTATAATGGTTTAGTTTGCATGTGGAGTAACTTAGCTCATGAAATTTATTTTAATAAATGTAGAATAATTTAGTTTTTTTAGTGTAATTTAGGCTTTTTTTAGTGTAATTTAACTAATTGTAGAATGGGCGTTAATTTGTTCAAACAACTGAATCACTAAATGATAAGACATACATCAATTTGTTCAAACAAAACATACAATAAATAAGATTCGGACAAAACATATATTAGGTTGCATCTTCTCTGCTCCTAGGATTAATGAATTTCGGGTGGCTAAATTTGTTGGTTTTCTCTGCTCGTTCTTTACGTCTGAATATTTTGTTCATCAGACGACCAGCTGACTGGCTACCAGATGCCTCTACTTGACTATCAATGGCCTCTGTATACATAGCAGATGCCTCTGCCCGGCTACTAGATACGCTTCTCCGTGACCATTGTGTAGTAGTTGCCTCTGCATACATATCAGATGCTCTGCCCGGCTACCAAATACGCTTCTTTGTCTCCACCAGTTGCCCATGTTAAATAATGACAAAAATATAATTAGGTGTGTAAAATCTTCAAATAATTAAAATATGAACTTATTCACTCTTATAATTTCCAACTGAAGTTATTGTTTTATTAGATCCCTCTGGACGTTGTACTCCACTGCGTGGCCTGATTCGAGCTTCCATATCATCCATAGAATTAGGAATTCTCTTGTGCTTTCTCCTACCCTTATTAATTTTTGTTGGGTCCGGTCTGATTATAGGTGCTCCCATGTCATATGGCCAATTGCAGGTGTTACCGAAGCCGTAAAATTGACATGTCCATGTGTTGACATAATTTTCAACACTATAATAGTGACTTGCATAGTTCCTCGGATTTAGATGTCTCATACAACACACCAATAGGACGTGGTTGCAAGGAATACCAGTAAATTACGATTTCTGACACTCACAAATAGGCATTTCCTCCTCCCCATCTGGAAATCTAACTTCTAACTTCATACTTCATATCTCCTTTCACTCCCTACAATCAATAAATCAAAATAATTAAATGTTACCATTTACAAATGTTGTATGAAATTTAAGTAAATAGCTGACATACCATTCCAACGACTCCATTATGAACTATGATCTCATAAATGTTGAATTCGGACTCCATTGGTATCACTCGGTGCTCTTTTGCTTTTTTAGATTGGTGTTCTAAAACTGATAATATGTTTGCTGATCAGAGTCAAAATGATAATGAATTACGTAGGGGTTTTGGCTTAGGTTTTATATATTATCTCACACTTATATTTAATTAATTAGATAAAAAGGTTATTGTCACCCTTCTTTATATTTTATTACAGGAAACATGTTTTAGGACTATTTCACATCAAATGGAGCAAGAATCAGGTCAATCGGATAAGCGACGCTCATCGACTAAGGCTCTATTACGACCCACATTGACTGATACAGACCAAGTTGAATACAGACCAGGAGATAGTGCGATACATATTAAATCCCTCATCGACATGGTCTGGATACGGACCATATCAGCCAATATGGTCCGTAACCAAGGCGCCCTTTGAGGAATAACTGCCTCCAGCTGTATCCAGATCAGGTTTCTTGGCCTCCACTCAACTCCAGACGTCCCCTCACTCCTATATAAGCACCCTGGACAGAAGAAGAAGATATCTTTGTAATTTTGGTTAGATTTGATTAAATGAGAAAGAGATGAGTGATTGTAACCATGCTGTTCCGCGGCTAAGTTCTTTTCTTAGGGGCTAGGCAATAAACCTTGTTACTCATGATGGTTTGATATATATATTTTCTGTTGATTATGATTTCTTGTTGTTTTATTGAAATGTTTTTGTGATTTGTTCTCTCTTCATCTGATATCGATGATCTAATTTAATCTATTAGGGTAGTGACAGTACTTTAATGGTAAGAAAAACTATGATGAACGAGTTAGCCTCGTTGGGAGCCATTAGATTTATGTGAAGAAAACCTTAGCGGGAAAACCATAAATCGAAACAACAAAACGCGAACCAAGTTCCTGTCATTTGCGTAAGGAAACTCGCAGTGTCCTATGTAGAAACTTGTGTATTTTAGAGATATGTCATTTGCGTAAGATAACTCGCAGTGTTTTATGTAGTATCTCGATGAAAGTCCAGTCATTTGCGTAACTCGCAATGTCCTATGTAGTATCCTCCATAAACAACAACAGAAAATCAGACCCGACAGAAGTAGAATATCAAAGAGGATTAAGTAGCAATGGTGTGCTGAACCCTAAAAATTCTCATCTCTATCTTTATTTTAATTACTTTTAATTATTGCCAAATTTACATTGATCACAACTTCAACTCTCAAATTTTCAGATTTTGTCTAGCCTTTCGAAAGATTGTGATTTGATCGCTCAAGACTCTGAACCAATATTACCTGTAGATCGACCTCGGTTATACTACTCGATAGGATTGTGCGCTTGCGATCCGAACTGATAGCATTTCTGAATTTATAAATTTTAAAAGATAACATCGCTCACTTCTGAGTGATCATTTGCTAATAATCCCATTCCATTTAGAAGCCACTGTTAAGCAACCTTACCTTTTTTTGACATACCAATCCACAATTTTGTAGAATGTGCGCTCAACTACTGCTGTTACAGGCAGTTGGCAAGCCACTCAAAATATGTTGTTCAAGGATTCTAATATGTTCATAGTCATTATACCCCACATATTCAGGCCTCCGTTATGACATTGTGCCCATTTATGGAGTTGCAAAGGCTCTTATTCGAGGTTTTGCACCTTTTTACCACCACATGATGTACTGATGAGTAGTAATACTCTTACCTTTTATCAAATTTATACCCTCATTAAACCTCCAAGGTTTCATCTTACCCACAAATTTCCTGAAAACATTATTGATCATTTGGTCCTTGCACAACTTGAACACATTTGACGCAATATATTGAGAACATAATCGATGAACTGCTTCACCCCTTTCCTCACACCACCCTAAATCAGGTCGATCAAATACTGAATGGATTATAGCATATTGGTATGATATAACGCATATCCAACCAGGGCCGACAACATCATTGCGTATAAATTGCATAAACCAGCTCCAATTAGATGAAGTCTCATCTTTCGTAATTTCGAATGCAATTGGAAGTAATTATTGTTCTGCATCATAAGCGCATGCCATGAATAGTTTCCCTTTATACCTGTCGGATATGTGTCCATCATCTACACTTATAATTAGTCAGAGATATGGCCAGGCTTGAATGCATGAACCGAAAGCCCACGCCATACGGGTGAAAATATAAATGCCCATACGTGTAGATAGTTCATGCTCAATTATGTATTTTGTGCCTGGGTTAGACCACTGGATTGTACCGAGCAGAGAAGGTAGCAGTTCGAAGGTTGTTTTCCAAGAACCAAATAAATTAGCAATAGCCAGCTCCCTCCATCTCTAAATTTGTTGTATGAAGGCTGAACCGTTTTGTGCACATTTCTAACTGCAAATCGACATGCTTTTATTAACATCTCTAGGTCTGCCATCAAACCAGGTTTGATTATATCTACAATCATCCTGGCAGTCATCTGATGGATTGTCTACTGTACAAGCAATACTGTAATGATCAAGCTCATTTTGGTAGTGAATTACGTAGGGTATTGGCTTAGGTTTTGCCTTATTTTCTCATTTTTATGTTTAATTATTATGTGAAAAAGGTTATTGTTGCCATGTTTTATGTTTTAGTGCATGAAACATGTTTTGAGCTATATATTTACATCATTTGGAGCAAGAATCAGATCGATTGGAAAAGCACAGCTCATAGACTAAGGCTCTGGTACGGACCGTATTAGCCAATACGGACTAGAGCCTCAGTACGGACTAATGAAGGCCAAATAAGCATTAACTCCTGGAGCGACACAGGGGGAGTATGGTACGTATTAGCCAATAAGGACCGTACCCAAGGTGCCATTTGGTGAATCTTTGACAGCTGTTTCCAGATCATAACTTGGACTCCACTCATCTCCAGGCGCCCCTTCACTCCTATATAAGACCTTTGGACTGAACATAAACATATCTTTGTATCTTTGGTGTTTTCTATTTTCTTAAGTGAGAAGATAGGAGTGTGTAGAGGTTATGTAGGAGGGTACTTCGTATATGGTTGTATCTTTCTCTTATCTCTTTGTAAACATGCCGTTCAGTGGCTAAGTTTAGATTATTAAGGTTGGTAGTAAACCTTGTTACTCATGATGCTTTGATATATATTATTATTTGATCATTGTTTAGTCTTTTGTTATTCAATTGCTTTTGTGTTTTATGTTCGATCTTACTTAATTTTGTTTATTAGTCTAGACCGTCATGTGATGGCCACACATGGAAGTTAGTCACCATTGGCCTATTCAGATTGGGATGAGGGAGAATAAAATACTAGATTAGTGGTGGAGACCTTAGCCGGAGATGCCATTAATTGGATCAACAAAAATATACATGGGAGTCTCGATATTCACAGACGAATGTCGCATTGTCGTGCCTTGATGGGGTTTACATGCAGCTTGATGGTGCAATTTTAAATTTTCTATCCTTAACATGTACGAATTTACGATCAGGAAAGCAAGCATCCACGCAGTTTATGGTTCACATCACACATGTGAACAAGCATAGAGTTTCAAAAGTATTTTACAGGATATCTCCAATTGTTTTCACAGTTCTCTTGTTAACTGAATGTCTGATTTTACTAAATAGATATTATTTTCTTTAACCAAATAGGTATGCTTGGCACATTCTTCATAAATTACCGAGTAAATTCGGTAGGCAAGATGATAAGGATGCTTTAACCTATTTGGTTAAGGTAACAGTATATGAAGCCAAAACTTCAATGGATTATGAAGAAAATTGAAGGAAACTGATGTTGGAGATTGGATACAAAGATGCACCGTGGTTTAAAAGTATATTCAGACAGAGGCGTAAATGGGTGCCAGTTTTTTGAATGACAGATTTTGGGTTGGCATGAATACCACCTGATAGGTCCATGTGTCAATGGCCCTTAATAAGCCCAAGTCTGGCCCGTAAAGCATTTTGGACTCAAATCCACAAAAGGCCAGCCCAAAATAAAGCAAAATAAGACCCCCCCAATATAGGCTACGGGCTAAAAAGCAATCCAGGACTCGGACCCCCTCCCGGGCCAACCCGAGACCAAAGACAATTCGGGACTCGAACCCCCTCCCGGGGCCAGCTCGAGACCAAAGACAATTGGGACTCGGACCCCTCCTGGGTCCAGCCCGAGATTGAACAAAACAAGGCTTGAAGCTTAAAGGCCGAACCGCTAAAGAAGGCCGACGTAAGGCCTCATTGTTCGGCTTAAGACAATTTGGCTCTCGGAGTCGGATTGGGCCTTGATCAAAGATGCCCGGGCCAACACTGACTTCGCGTCATCGCCAAATTACGCGAATATCACCGCCTATTATACGGGCGCCCTCAACTATTATGCGGACCCTCGTCATTAATGATGACAAGACACCGCTACAGTAAGGCGCCCCCTATTTAAGGCAAAAAATTCCCCATTAAAGGGGATCGCATTTATTACTAATCAAAGGTATCTGAAGGGTTAGAGCGCTGATACCTCACCACCTCCATGCGTGTTTACAGCCTCGGCCCGTTTTACTCAAAACGGGACGAGCCCAATTTACAAGACCCAGTTCCCTTACGGCCTGCTCCCCTCGGGACGGGACGTATCACCACCCAAAGGGTTGAGAGTATGAATGTCTTCTTTGATAATTATCTTCAATCTAAGGCAACACTTGCTGAATTCGTTGTCAATTTTGAATCTAGTTTGAGTAGGATTTGGGAGAGAGAGCATTTTCTAGACCATAAGGACAAGACCACAGCACATGTGTTAATTTCTGATTTAGAATTTGAAAAACAGTTTTGTAGTTTATACACGAATATCATATTCTATAGGTTTCAACACGAGGTCAGACAGTCTGTGAATTTGACTTGTGTTTTTAAATTGCACTAGAAGACTCTGAAGGTTTATGAGGTTCAAGATATTTTTGGAAATATATTTGAGGTACTGTACAAGAAGCAGTTGAAAGAAATTTTTTGTATTTGCAAAAAATTTGAGGCCACTGGTATTGTTTGCGCTTACTCAATCATGGTTTTGAAGCATGAGAAGCAGTATGTTAATGATAAGTACATACTTGATCGATGGAGGAAGGACAAGATTCAGATTGATTTGATTCATGATGTGTGTCCTGATGGTAGTAGTGTTGAAATTAATAGGTAACAATTTAATTTTTGAAGGATTCACTTACTATTTTACAGTACTGGTGTTGATGTGGTTTTTTATTCTTATGTGAAATCACTTTTTCAACTTATATTATTTTTGTAGGAGATATGATCTGACAAGGAAGATTAATCCAATAATTGAATATTTCCTTAACTTTTGTTGTGTTAGTGATGACAAGGAAAGTAAAGTTCTTAATGGGTTAGAAGATCTTTTAAACAGACTAAAATGTTAACTTCTGAATATTGCAAAGCATTTTTTTTTTTTTGGTATTGTACTTCTTGATTATGTTCCTTATTTCATTTTTTATTTGTTTCAGGAGATGTTCCTTCTGGATCTGTAGTTGAACAAGTTGTAGATGGTACAAGTACAAATGATAATGATGGATCTGGATGAAGGGTTTCTAGAGGGAGGGGAAGTGGTGCATCAAGAGGAGAAGTACGCAATGGTTCAACAGTCTCCAGAAAACGAGACAAAGGTAGAGGGAAATGTATTGCAAGAAACTTTTTGTCGGACCCCTAGATTTATGTGTTGGTTTGGGTAAAAACTTTTAGTCAAATGACAGTTGGTTTGAGTAAAAACAGGGTACAACTTCTTGGGTACAATTAGTCGGACCCTTTATTAAAACTTTAAAAGAATCAAGTGATACAAGTAACCAGATTTATGTATTGCATCATCCGATATTTACTGGATCAATCAATTTGAAAAGTATCGATATATTCTTATACTTAATATAACTCTTAGTAATGTATTTAGTATAAATGCTAGATATTTTTTATTGAGCAAAGTTAGAGTGTGATGCTAGATATTTACTAGAGATACTTTTTATTGATAATACGTATTACACGTCTAATATTTTTTTTTACTGCCCAAAATATATACGTGATTTTATTAAAATATTTTTATTTTATAAAAATACTTGAAAACCAAAGCTAATTCATATTAAACCGATGAACTGACTTCCCACAGTATTTTTCAAAGAGGAAAAGAAAGCCCCCCTGCTCGGTCTCGAGAGAGAGAGAGAGAGGAGTACATAATCAATTGCCTCTTTAATTAATCGATCCCGATTCGACAAGAACAAAGTCCAGCTCACTCGCTCTCACCCCCAATTCTTTCTCCTCTCTCTCTCCTCTTCCACCCCTTCGTTCTGAGATCGACATGGCGCCGGTATCTGCTTTAGCGAAGTATAAACTGGTGTTCCTTGGTGATCAATCGGTCGGAAAGACCAGTATCATAACCAGGTTCATGTATGACAAGTTCGACAACACCTATCAGGTTTGATCCATCACTCTTATGTTCAACTTTTCGTGATTTCACATACGTATTATCAATTTATCATAGATGAATATTCCGTCCGATTGGATCAGATCTATTATAATTTGATCTCGTTCCAAACAGATCTCTCTTTGTTAGTTATTTTAATTTCAGTTAATAGTTGCATCAGATCTGAATAAAATGAACTTGAGATCTACTTCGACACGTTTTTCTTATATCCATTAATTTAAAGAAGTGTTAATAGCTATGATTATAATATTTATAAGTACCTCTTTGAGAAGTTACATATTCAGTAAAATCATTCTCCGAATCAGTACTGTGAAGAGATGAAACCAGAAAGTAAGGGGAAGCATGAGCATTGGTGGAGGTCCTGGTCTCCTGGAGGATAATAATAGACAGTTTTTTTAATTAATTTCTATATTGATTTGAATATGGAATATACTTCCTTTTACTTATTCCAATTAATAGAGTTTTTATTCACTTAAATTACAGGCTACCATTGGTATTGATTTTCTCTCAAAAACAATGTACTTGGAGGACCGTACAGTGAGGCTACAGCTTTGGTAAGTTTTAATTTCTTACATATTATATGTTTTGTGGGTTAATTTATACCCTTTTCCTGGTCTTTTATTGCAAACTCTTCTTCTTGGTTTTATAAAAGTTTAAAGTAGGCTTAGACCTACTTCAAAAAAAAAAAAATCAAGACCCTTTTATTTTCCCTCAGTATTTAGAATTGCATAGGGATCTGAATAGTATTCAGAGGATGGTAAACAAATGAGGATAAGTCCAACAATATACATCTTTTCTGATCATGGGACAATTTGTTAGTAACTGTTGAGACTGTATTCTTGGATCACATTCAACCAAGTGTTGCAGCATCACATTCACATGTACATACTGCCTGGTATATTGTGGTACAATATGGAATTATTCGGCTTGAACCAGATTTTTAAATCTTAATTAGGTAGTATCCAAAGCATAAACTTTGATTAATCACTACAGTACTAATACCTAAAAAAATATCCACCACATGATGTTGTCAGACCTGACTGGGATGTTATGATAAGTGCATATCACTATTGCCTTAAAAGAATGGGCTACATTTTTATTCCTCATTTATGTTTTCTATTAGGGCTTATGCTATCCCTTTATGCGTTGTTTGTGTCATCTATTCTAGGCTCATTTCTTGTTCTTGTTCTGAATCTTATTATTATTTAACATTTCAACTACAGGGATACAGCTGGACAAGAGCGATTTAGGAGTCTTATTCCCAGCTACATTCGTGACTCTTCAGTCGCTGTCATTGTTTATGATGTCGCCAGTATGTTATTTTATCATAGATCTATATCCAACTGGTAGAGCACATCACCTGCAATAGAATTTTTCCATTTTTTGGACCGGCGTTGATGTTTAAGCCTCAAATTAAGTACTTAGATGAAAGAACTAGCAAATCTTATCATATCATAAATAAATAAAAGATAATTTGACATTTTCATTTGTTACAGTTCTGACTTCTCAGCTGCCTCTGTCTACAACTTTTATAAGTAAATTTCATATTTAACTAATTTGTTTCATACAATGAGACAGGTAGACAATCATTTCTGAACACATCAAAGTGGATTGAGGAGGTGCGCACAGAGAGGGGGAGTGATGTCATTATTGTTCTTGTGGGTAACAAGACTGACCTTGTTGACAAGAGGTACCTTTTTTCATTCTACTTATTTCTCCTCTAGAATGTTATCAAGGGCAAATGTTATTTTATGTGTATGGTTTCCTGAATGTTCTCTTGAAGCCCCAGTTAGCACAATTACTATAAGCCTATTCATATTAAGGATATTTTACCCTTGAATGTGTGATCAAGCTTGTCTTTTAATCTGACAATTAAATGATGTGATGTAAAAAGGCAAGTATCTATAGAGGAAGGAGAAGCCAAAGCACAGGAGCTTGGTGTGATGTTTATTGAGACAAGTGCAAAAGCTGGGTTCAACATTAAGGTTTGTTTCTCTTTGTACGATGCTTGCAAGTATTCTCTTTGGCTTTTGTGCTCGTTTGTAATATGCTGAAGAGATTATTTTTTGGGCTTTTCTTTTGGCAAGAATTGATGCTTCATTCCACATCATTTTTTTATCACTGTAGCTTTTATTGCACAAAAAAGAATGCTGCAATGAAATCATACAAAAAAACTTCTTAAAAAATATAGTTCCATGTCTAGTTTGCCCAAATTGTTTGTATGCCATTTTTGAGGTTTTCAGCCTACTCCTAAAATCACGCTGGATGGCCTTTTTCCATATAATGGGACTAATTGAGCTACTTTTGGTGAAACCGAAATTTTTTCCTCATTGACTAACTTATGACCAATACAGGACAAATTATATTATCTATGCTCTTAACAAGAAACTGAACCAATAGGATCCTTTGACAATCGAGCTGCTTGACGATCTTGATAATATTTTCAAGTTCACTCAATAAAGCTCCCAAGTCCGAATAATAGTTTATACACCTATTATTAGAACTATTAGCTTAGTTATCGAGTATCATTAGATGTGAATATCATTTGATATTGCATCTAAGGTTGTTGAATTAAGACTTGTAAATTTAGATCGTTTGATGAACAACAAATTATGCTCTGGATCTCATTATTTTCTACATGCATGATGTATATCATATTGATAACATCCAACATCACGAGTTTTTTATTTCAAATATTACGTTTTTAGACTGTTCATTGTCAAATATGAATTTATTATCAATAAATTCTAACCCAAGTTAAATTTGGATGAAGGATTAAGTGTGATTTCTACTTGTAATCTGAAATTGAAATGGCTTGAAAGAAAGCCACATAGAGTTTGTTGTGTTTTCTTAATGAGTTGTACCAGTCCCTAAACTACTTCGACATGGAGACTACTTTATGACGTATATATCTTTTTTAAGGAAAATAAAGATACACTAATGTGGCATTGTGGTGTGTTCTCCAGGCATTGTTCAGGAAAATAGCCGCAGCTCTGCCAGGAATGGAAACTCTGACTTCAACAAAGCAAGAGGATATGGTTGATGTTAATCTCAAGGCCTCCAATGCGAACTCCAGTTCTCAGCAACAGGCTGGCTGCAGCTGCTGAAGGAGACAAGAAGAAAATAACATTTCATAAATACCAAGTATTCTACTTTTTTATTCTATCCAGATTCTGTTGATAGCTCTTAGAAGTGTTCGATCAGTAGAGCTTTTGTTATAGTTTGGGTAAGCCTTGTGTCTGTTTGTTAGCATTTCTTTTAGAACTCATAAGATGTTTTGGATATATGTTAGTATCTGAAGATGTTTTCTTTCTTTCTTTTTTGTTCTGGTCGGTGGGCAAAGTTAAAATTAGGTCAGGTTGGTGCCATGTGGTTATGTGTTTGCAAGAACAATTAAGGATTTTAAGGGGACAAGTATAGGTGTTGTTACGAGTAATATAATGCAGAATTTTTCTTTCACCTTAGTATTATTGCTATTGGTTTTGCTATGTGTTCGGGAAATATCATCCGAGCACTCTTACTGGTGTTCTTTTCGCTGTGATTATTGTATGTCTGTTTTTTGTTATGGTCTCTTACTCGAGTAGTTTGGTTTCTGAAAGGTAAATTAGGTTGTGGTGTATGCATTGTTTAATGCTATAAATACGACATTAATCCTTTGTCCTTCACCTGTACACTAAAACTTGCCAGTATCAACAGTTTCTTCTCTTTATTGAGATAAAGCTTAATTTTATTGGCTTGGTCTTGTGCATTGCGGCACTCCAAGAAGTTTTTATATATACAACTTCCATCATGCCTTCAATAATGGAAAAGCTAGAAGAATGAGAATTTGTTTTAACTTTCTTTTTCTTACGAGAAATTGAACATAAATGTTTGTGCTTTTCTTAAGTTCAGATTTGAATTTTCAGCAGCTTCTGATATCTTGCTGCACCGTATTTGGCAGTGGTCGGGTGGTTCAGCAAACATCTGCTGCACAACAGTACAAGTTTTAATCATAAAACTACTGATGGAAAAGAAGAAAGACAACTAATTAAGTTCTATTTTGTTTTGAATTGCTATAATTCAAACTTATGGATAGCAAAATAACACTTGTAAGAACTAAAATGCAGTGCTGCTGCTATATTACCAAAACTAATAAAAGCCTCTGCGCACGTTATCTTTCTGAAGAACCAGCTTAGCCGATTAAAGATTTACCAAATCCGGTCGGTGTTAAGAAAATAAAAGAGAAACAGTGCAAGAGGAATGATCTGGCATTTCTTTCTTTGATAAACTGTTTCTAAATAAACAGTCCAGGTGTCACTTGACTAGTTGTGTTGATCTTCTCTGTTCCGTGTAAAAGATGCCAAACAATGTGGCATGTTGCTGTTTGCTGATTGCTGAAGCGGGTTTGAGATTTTTTCATTATATTTGTTTCTTCTGATGCCATCTCGGGCCCGAATAAGATTCAAATTAATTTAGACATGAAAACAGTGGCATTTGATGATTTGAGTATAAATTATATATAAGTTTCTCTACATATATAAATTTCTATAAATATCTAAATCATGAAATTTATATATATTGTAGGTTGTAGGCATTCACAAGGCAAAAGTTTTAAAGTACTAAAAATAGCCAATACGGTCAAGGGAGGAGCCAGACTTTCAAGCTATGGGATAATGGAGGTAAAACGTGAATCGTAGTCAATCGCATATAATTTTTATGCTATGAATGGAGATCAAATTTACACATTTATAACATTTTACTCAAAATTAATTAAAAAATGTGTACAAGTATATATATATTTTTAAATTAAATGAAGGTCAATTAACCCCATACTTTGAACATCCCTCCGCCACTAATATGATCATCCCCTCTCCTATGTGATATCTTGACTCCGCCACTGATTGCACGGCCATAAAAGATCCGATCGATAGTGAATCGACTAGAGATATTTCATATATGAGGTCAATTTGGTCCGATGCCCATTGGACTCAAAAGTGCGATGGGTTCGATGACCGTCCAATCTGCTTTAAAATTCGCGCCCACAACTTTTGCATTTGCTTTAAGATTCATGCGCACGAATGTTAAAGCAGATCGGACCCAACGTGCTCTCTTCATATATTATGTCTTAGAAGCTGAAAGGCACACTTGATTGGTTTGTCAAAACTGGCAGGCCCAAAGCACACATAATTAGGTGCTTAAATGATGCCAAATCAAGTGCAAAGACAAAACACACTTATGCTGCTAAAAAAAAGAAAAAGCACAAAGATTTTTTTTAAAAAAAAATCCATTGATTATTAAAGAAATGATAATAAAAAAGTTAGTAGAGTGTTCTTAAGCTCACCAAGTTTCTTCAAAATCTGTTGGATCGGCCTCAAATAAGTTATTTAAGTCATTAAAATTGTTCTACTTCACTAGTGATCGATACATTTACATATAAAATTTATAAAATTTTGAATTAATTAATATAAAATCAAGTTGCTAAAAAATAATGAAAATAAATGTACTAAACTTAAGTTATATATTTTATTTTCAGACCGCTTGACTTTATACTAAAGTAATTCAAAAAAAATTAAATCTTGCATACAATCACATCACTCATTAAAAGAATTTATCATTTGAAACTAATTCAACAAATTTTGAAGTTAAATTCATTAAGGAGCTTGGTGAGCTTGAAAACGCCATAGTCCAACTTAAAAAAAAAAAAAAAAGGTTACTAAGCAGCTAAATCTACTCGTTTTAGCTTTGACGCCACCATCATTCCCAGTCTCCCACTGTGAACAACAAAAAATTCACAAAGAATTTGAAGCTCTTGAAAGAAAGTCAATCGAAGTACCATATTAGCTTAACACTTAAAATAAAGAGTCAAGACTCAAGAGTATACATGGAACAATTAATAGTTTAATACCACCCCAGAATTTTTTTCCCCCAATTTCGCTCCAAAGGTAATCATTTCATGTTGTCAATTTTACACAATCTAATTGATTTTGAGAAGAAGAAAAAAAATTGAGAACACAAGGAACAAGAGTACACTCTAAATTAACTTTTTTCTTCTATAAAGAAAGGCGACTCAAAATCAGAGATATACAAAAAAAAAAAATCTTCAATTGCAGATGCAATTTTACTTAGTTACATCACTAATAAATAAAGAAAATCTCCATTACAAACTGCTAGTGTAATATCAATTTAAATTCTAAAGTTAAAAAAGCCAAAAAAACAAACAAAACAAAAGGCATCTTCATCCAAATCTACCTATGCCCGCTACTTTCCATGCCAAGTTATTACCACCTGGCATAGCTACTCTAGCAGAACACCTCCTTGTGGGTTCCACATCGTCCACATGGCATTTTCTCCTCCTACCGCGCCGCATGAACCGGTGCATCCACCCTGAGCTTGAGGAACTTGACCTTGCTTTATCTTTTCTAGCGCGTCCAAAAAATGAATACACAAAGGAGAACTTTCCCTTCTTTTTCGAGCAAGTGGTGGCGGGACCAGCCTGAGGAGTACGGAAGAAATGTAACTTTGTTTCTCGAAACGAGACAGGGACATAAGGGGACACGGATCGGGGGAGAATTGGAGCTGGTTGGGGAGAAGAGGAAGAGAGAGGTGGAGGAGAGGAACTACTGTCGGGTTTATTGTTCGGGGAGTACTTATCAGAGGTGACTAGGGGTAGGAGGCGGTCATGGAGGCATGCACCACACACACCGGCACCAGTGTGGTAGGGATGGAGCTTGCACTTCATAGATGATGATGAATAAGAGAGATTGACTTGTAATTAGATGTTGTTTTCTTTTGGAGTGTGTGGTTGATACATGAATAGAAAGAGAGGTATTGCTTCTGGGCTTTATGTTTATTGCTTGGTTGGTTGGTTGGTTGGTTGGCGATGGCGAAATGGAGAATTGGAGATGGGTGAGGAGAAGAATTTAGACTTTGTAGTGTGCTAGTACTAGTTTACTGGTACCTGGTACTGGTTTTTATAGCATTTAAATTGAACAAGTCCGGTGGAACGGTTGGATTCTTGCATGGAACTGTAGTCAAAAGTTGGTGTCTTGAACTAAAATCATACCTAAAGTACAGTCAAACTGTTAAAAGATAAGGTTGGCGTGGCCCGATAACAAACGCTTTTGCCACGCAGAACCTGTACCACTTTTACAGAACATTTGCTTTTCGGCTTTCAAAAAGATAAAAATCAGATCTTATTGGTTTGCTCTTTGTCAAAATCAAGTATTGTTTAAAGCGATAATCAGTTAACTCAAATTTGTGTTATGCTCTGAAATCAGCCATACAAAAAGAAAATAACAGAAATTAAATCTAATAAAATGTATTCAGTGACAGTAATACAACTAATAAATTTTCACAAACAAGAATAAAAGAAATAGCGGACAGGTGAGCAGCAATCTGAAAATGCCACACTGACATTGATGACATAACAACAAAGAAAATGATAACCAAAGTGGTTACACATACTATAATACAAAAGGTGACATTCAGATGATAGGTTTATCGGGCCCACGATACAGCTTCTATATCGTCTCTAGCTGACTTATACAGCTCCAGCCTCCTTGCGCATTGTTGTCTCCTCTCCATCAAGGCAGGATCTTCATCCAACATCTGAGCTAACTGCTTTGCCTAAATATTTACAAAAATATAAAATAAAGGGGATTAATTATTTTAAAAGGACTTGTACAGCCTTGGTAGACTTGTACCTAGGGGTGTAAACGGTCAGATACGGATCGGATGGTGGTCAAACCGTATCTCCTTATCCGTTATAATTTTTTGGATATGGATACAAATACGGATAGTCTCGGATACGGATACGGGTCAGATATTAAACCGATACGGATACGGATCAGATATCGGACGAATACGAATAAGGATATTAGTATAATTCGGATAATTAAAAATAAATTACTAATGTACATTCTAGTAAAAAATAACATCTAAATAAATTACTAATGTAAACGGTCAGATACGGATCGGATGGTGATCAAACCGTATCCTTATCTGTTATAATTTTTTGGATATGGATACAAATACAGATAGTCTCGGATACAGATACGGGTCGGATATTAAACCGATACGGATACGGATCAGATATCGGACGGATACGAATAAGGATATTAGTATAATTCGGATAATTAAAAATAAATTACTAATGTACATTCTAGTAAAAAATAACATCTAAATATAATTTTTTCATTCATAAATTAGATCTAATATTTTTCATAATAAGTTTGTTGGTTACACAACATTAGTCATGTTAGTGTTATATTGTTCATCAAAATATATATGTATATGTAGTTTAATAAATCATTGGTTTGGTAATAGGGGTGTAAACAGTCGGATACGGATAGTTACGGATAGTTAAAAATCTTACCGTATCCTTATCTGTTATATTTTCCGGATACGGATACAATTTAAGTAATTTTCCGGATTCGGATCCGGACGAAATCGGATAATATCCGATCCGTTTACACCCCTACTTGTACCACCCCTACTTATTGGACTATTAAGTTCTAAGAGTTATTCTTCTATTGATCTTTCTTGTGCCATTTGCCCAATTGGCAATAATTGTTGCCAAGTTAAAGCAAAATTGAGGCTCAATTCTACGGAGGGGTTAATGACACGAAATCAAATATTGGGTAGAATGAAGGGCACCAAACCACTCTAGGCTTTTGAGAATACAAGTCGGAACATCAATGAGGTTTAATTCTATAACCAAAGTCCACATGGGGCTTAATTGCGCGGAACTGCAGATAAACCATCTCAATTGATCTTAATCAACACTAGCATGCTAAAAGTACAAAGGTTATGATATTTTGTACCTCCTTTCTCCCCACTTGAGCGTAGAAGTGGTTAAGTAAAGATCGTTTTGCTTCTCTGACTTGGCAATGCACCACAGCCTTTGGTATAGTATTCTTAAGTGTCTCCGCAACCATTCCAATATAAGACGACACATTAGAGGCTATTCTCCTGAAGTGAGACTCACTGTACCGATCCATGGTAGGAGCACTGCTATTGGCAGAGTTGGCAGGAGTGGACCCGCGTGCATCGGGCCCTGCCTTCTCCACTTCTTGTGGAAGCTTCCTGAAGAATTCTACAGTTAGATAAGAGGCCTCCATGTCCACAAGACGTACTGTTGTTTTCCGGCTCTCCTCACGGAACTTTTCTAAGGAGTGGTAAGAGGCAGCAGCAAGCTCAGTTTGTAAGGTTGGAAATCGTCTCAGCTCCTGACAATGTGAATGAGATCTCAGTCTATTATAATTAATAAAAAAATGACAATACTCATATTAGTATGTGCTTGGAAGGATATTATGCTGATAAAATAAACCTGATTTGCACAAAGGTACGTGACCAATTTGATCATGTGCTATAAATTGCATCCAGGTACATATCTAGATTGGTATATTTGATTTTGTGTCTCAAGAAATGATCCCCATTTCAACCCTCTTATAAAATTCAATTATAAAAATTTTTTATGAGCAACACAGGAGATTGAAATTTCAATCGCCTACCTGAGTCTCTGCTATTGACTTTCTAACCAGTTCCTTCAAAACATAGTGTACCTGACATTAAACAATAAAAAAAGAAAAGAAGAAATGAATCAGGGAATAGAAAAGTAAGATATCAATTGTGTGATTGGAGAGTGTATGTGGGGGAGAGAGAGACTAACAGCATCTACAGAAGCTTCTGCAGGGCCTCTAAAGTAATTAAGAGAACTCTCGATGAGGCGACGATAACCTTGCTCAGGAGCAATCAAGTGGGGCTGGTAACCATCTGCCTCTGATACAACTTTCCTAACATTGTGTAATGACAGGTGCCGGTCGAAAGGAAGTTTTCTCAGAGCAGTTGGGAGCTGGTTATCAAAGACCCCATAAATTCGGTCACCTCCTGGTCGCCTATATGTATATACAGTCAACATTGTTTACTCAGTAGAGAGTACAGAAAACCTCGAGTAAAAAAATTTACAATACTCTAGTTACAGAATATAAGATACAAGTGACCTCAACAAATACTGAGCAACCCCTAGGGTACCTGAACGTGTAGAATACTCACAGGCTCACAGCCAGGCCAAAATCAATTTGGTCTGTTTCAAGATTTGCGCCAGATTAAAATTATTGACTCAGATCTCATTCTACACCGTCAGATTGCACTGGATCTGGATTCACAAATACTACCAAGTGTGTGTGGTTCTTTCTAGTAACATTCAAAACCTAAAGTGAGCCCTCAACCTCAAAAGGCTTATTTGCCAACAAACATATATATAAGAATCTTCCTTTTGAAAAAGAAAACTGGGACACATGTCGGTAACATGCAACAACCAATATTTCAGTCAGTAAATGTATGGGCCCTGTAAGGCATGAATTAGCTGCAATTTACCCTCCATCAAGATGTTCCTTAAAAATCTTGTCGAAGGCACGGCAAAGCTCCAGAATCAGGTACAGCTGAGCCTGTAAGCATGCAAATCAAAGCAAAATGAGGCCCAGGTCATACTACAGCAACATAACAACACAAATAATAAGAAGATTGATGTAAACTTACTCCTGCATCACCAGCAATAGGCCTTCCTAGATGGTTCATCTCTGATTCCAGCTCATCAATTGTTTTGTTTATTAGCGAGGTGATACTTGGAATCTGTGCCCTGATCACAGCCTCTAGGTGCTAAAAAGAGTGAACATAAGACAAAGCAAAATTAACTCAATTTAAACCGTTTTACAAGCAATTCAGATAATGGTTTCAACTTTGAGTACAGATATTTTAATTTTCTTTTATTGTTTAGTTCATGCTGGCACTATAGCAAAATCCTTAATAAACAGACATAATTTGGGTAGTTTTGCACAACGAAAATAGCTTCCTTATTTTCACATCAACAATATGTTAACAAATGTCTTGTACTTTCCCATTCATTTATTTGCAAAAAAAATAGGGTGAAATTGATGTATTATGCACACCTTTGAAAGGAGCTTTGCGAGATATTCTGAACCCATTTTGCTGGACAAGTGAGAGTAATCAAGACTACTAGCAAAATATTCTCTTTCCTTCCTCCTTGCAACTATCATATCTACATTTCTATTTATGTCAGCTTGTGAGCGGTTCACAATTCCAACCCATGGGTGTTGCAGTTTGTAGGCTCTCCCTTCAAGTACCTATGTTAAACAAAGCAACATAATTTCTGCATAATTTAATGAATATCTTTAGTGGAAAAAAGGTACAAAGAAATGAGAGAAGATGTACATCAAGTGCATTTGTCCCCTTATCCATCAGATCAAGTTTGGTCAAGACACCAAATGTCCTATCACCTAAATTGAATTATTACAAGCTCAATATTAATACACAAACACAGTATTTCAAGCACATTGTCATTGTTAGTAGTTAGTACTATAACATTACTATTTGAAATAGTACCTGTAGGGTCAACTTCCCTAGCAAGCTTAATGGCATCAGATGTTGCAATATCTTGATTAGCAGGGGAGATGGCCAAAATAATACTATTGGGCTACAAAATAAAATCAGATTTCAATATGGCTTCCTCAGATCATCTTAAAAGAATATTTTACTCAACAAATTGATGATCTAATGTTACCTTCTCAACATAAGAACGGACCATATTCTCAATTTCTTGAACAATGCTCTCAGGCTGTCCCTCTGTAAAATCAGTAGCATTTCATGAAAACATTCAAGAGGGAACTGTAATGCAAGATCCAATGAACAAAGCAATCAACATACATACCCACAGCAACTTTTGTTAAGCCAGGAAGATCAATCAGAGTCAAGTTGACAACTGTGAAAAAGCACAATGTTATATCACTGCATGATATATGGAGAATCTTTCAGTGGAATATGATATATCAAGAAAATACACTACCGTTTGGAGAGTAAATACTGAGATGAATTGGAACAGGGGATATCTGTTTTGTCTTCCCTGTGATTCGATCTGTCTCATCTTGTATTTCTTTTCTTACGAGAGCTGACAAGGAAATAAGAAAGAGTTATGTAATTCTTACATGTTGGAAATGCATAAATTAATGCTTCGGACTTTGTGATCTCAAAAGCTCAAACTACAACAAAAACAATACTTTGAAAATTGCAACAATCATTTACCGAATTAACAAAAAGCACAAAACATCACTCATAGTTGCAACTAAAAACTGATATTTCTCATGAGCAGCGAACACATTTATTTGCAAAAAAAAAAAAAAACACACACACCAAGAGTTTAAACAAATGCTTTCAAATCAAGATAGATTTATCTGAGCAAGCTGCCTGTGGCTTTTTGCATCCGACTTCATGACAGATTCTCACCAGACTGAATCCAACATGAATTGGCCTGACTTGATTCTAGGCAAATATTGAACTCAAGAAAGAAAAACAAGAGGAAACAAACAACTAAACTTTTAAGGACAGAAGCATAATGCAACATTTAACATGTTGCTAATTGCAAACATGAATATATTGGATTGGTATTGAACCTACGCAATATAATTAACAAAAAAATTAAAAATAACTGCTGTACCAAAATCAGTAAATCTCCTCTTGGGCAAGTGAAGGAACTCAGCATACTCCTGCTGCCCGTTTTCTGTTTTATGTAATTGCAATACCAATGGCCTCCTAGTCACAATACCTTCAAACAATTATAGAAGTTACCAGCGAAAGTTTTTGTATGAGTTTCCAACAAGTGATAAATGCCAGGCATGGCCATGAAAGTATGATTTATCCATTATTAGTCACTTTCAATTCTAATTTGAACACCCATCCTCTTTTGGAAGGATAGGGATGTACTACTTCTCTTCGTGGGGCATATGAGATATTTTGAGAATTTTCAGTTGCCAAATGCCAATAGGTAATCAATGCTTGAACGTACAACAATAAATAATCAAATTATCTAAAATTAACACAAAAATAAACAAGTTCAGACCGGATCCACGAGGAAGGAAGTCACGGCCAACTATGCTCTCCAAAACAGACGACTTGCCAGAGCTCTGACAACAAGAGGGGAAATTATTTCAAAAACATAAAAAATCTAGCAAATAACAACTGACGAAAATTACAACTATATTAATCAAATTCAACAATTCATCACAGAACAATCACTCAACAATTACACCTGTCCACCAACAACGGCGACTGAAGGAAGCGCCTCCCACAGAGTGGGTAGCGAGAAGCCATCGGCGCCACCATGGTCGCCTAGCACCGTACACGCTCTCTGTATCTTGTTCACTAATCCGATCAAGCTATCCATGGTCGCCATGGCAAAAACCCTAACCCTAGATTTTCAAAAGAATTTGAAACTTTGAAATACAGAGAAAGCTATGCAACAAGCTCGGGGTCACTATCTGAGTGAATGGTTCGATAGCAGTAAGTAAAGGAGCATATATGTCTTCCTGTGTGTTTATTTGTTTTTTATTTTCTCAAAAAAGCTTAGTCATATTATCTCCAGTTTTTGAATCTCCTTTTCCAATACGATGTTCGTATATGGTTCACTTGTCAATCCAACGGTTTAAAAAGGACTGGACTCTAGCCAATTTCATGACACTGGAGAAAAGTGGGACTAGTCAGGTAGTAAACAATAAAATAAAAAATGAGAAATGGGGTGGTGGCACTGCGACTGGGTATTTTCGGCCGGAGAAAGGCTTGGGTCCGATTCACTTTAAGATTCGTGCGCACGAATTTTAAAGCAGACGCGAAAGTTGTGGGCGCGGATCCTAAAGCAGATCGGACGGTGATAGAACCCGTCGAACACACTTTGGGTCCGATGCCCATCGGACCCAAATTTCTCCCCTCGGGCCGATGAGGCGATGAGCAAACGGTCGGATAAGGACAGCGCCAGGTGTTGAAAGATGATTCGTCTAAATTATTCCACGGAGCGGACTGTTTTCAAAATGGTTTCAAAAAATTTACAGAGATTTTCAACGCGTCTGTTTCTGGTATGGATTTTCTTAGGAGGTAAGTCTGCTGTTACCTGTTAGCGGTCTGGTTAGCATGAATCTTTGCAATTTTAATTAGATTATTTTAATTTGCCAACTATCGCACTAAAATCATAATTAGATTTCGCACTGAGGAAGCACCGTTTTCATCTAGAAAAGTAAAAGTAAGATAATAAAGCGATTGGGATAAAAATAAGAGAGAGAATTTTCAGAAATAGAAATATTGTAGACGATATTTACAAATAACATTTTTTGTCCGTGAACATTATTTATAAAGACATCTGCGTGG
The DNA here is from genome assembly GCA_028015225.1 of Carex myosuroides. Lineage (NCBI taxonomy): Eukaryota > Viridiplantae > Streptophyta > Magnoliopsida > Poales > Cyperaceae > Carex > Carex myosuroides. Next base: position 17,338,400 of record CM051471.1, on the reverse strand, counting down.
CGTGAAGCCGTGGAGCGTGGTTCATAAATAATGAATGCAAAAGTGGAGCCACTTGGGTCCAGACTCCAGAGGTTGCCATAGTGCCACCTCTGTTAGAGTGGAACCACGCTCCACGGTTCGGATCGTAAATACTTGATCCCTCCTCTTAATGAAATTAAACTTATCAGATAACATAATTAGCATAAGAACACTTCAGCTCCACTCTAAATAACTGTGAATCAAAGCTATTTGAAGACAACGAATACAAATCCAATAAAAAGAATTATGCCCAAACTTTTCCGAAATAAGGTAAAAAATATATTTTACAAAATTACAAAACACAATAAAAAAAAGGCTAGATAAAGTGAAAAATGTCTAAAAAGTAGGAGATAAAAGATCGACTATGCAGTGATATATGGTTGTTGAACGGTTTGGATCGACGATTTGGACTTTGAAATGAGGAGGGATCAAGATACAACAAATTTGAGTTACAACAAAGTTACAACAACCATATGAGATAATTTCCCTTATAAGTAAATTATGTTACTCTGAAACTTCATATGTGGTTCTGTATCATATCTGATACGTATCGTATGTCGTATTTATATCGCTTTGAAAATTATTGTATCGTTGTATCCATGCAACATAGTAAGTAAATTATTGAAGATTTTCATAAGTAAAACTAGTGTGTGCTATGCTCATTGAAAAAACCTGTTGAGTATAATTTCAAAATTTATTGAATTGGATTCAAATGATGAATTTCAATTGTTGAAAGTGATCTACTTGACGAATGATGTGTGTACATGTAAAAATTTGAAAATTTTAAATTTATTTAGTATAAAGTCAAGCAATAAAAAAAATAAAGTTTTATAAGTTATTTTAATGTCTTTATTTTCCATTATTTTTTTACCTCTTAACTTTGTACTAAATGAATTTTAAAATTTTACATGCACACGCATCACTCGTGAAGTAGATCGGTTTTAACTGGATTCGTCATTTGAAACTAATCTGATAGATTTCGGAGTTATGCTCACAAAGCCCTCTTGATGAGCACAACTCACGCTAGTTTTCCTCGATTTTGAGTATAATAATTATGATTATTTTTCTCATATGCGATATTTTTCAATACTTACAGGACGACATTGTAGACACCTAAAATTGATGCTAAAGCATATAATATTTTTTTAATAATTTTCATGGGATTTTAGATTTAAATCCTAAGAGGTACAATATAACATGAGACGTGCGAGACTTGTTAATTACTAAAAAGGTGACAAATTACAATATCTTTTTGGTATATATTTCATTTTGTTCATAGTCTCGTGGGCTCCATCTCCATTCCCTTTTATTCTTCACGTCCCCTTGCTTCCACTACCCTCCATCCAAACAAGGTGTAAAGCTATTAAATTGTAGCGGGGAAATTTCTTCATGTAGGCATGCAATGAATTAATACTTTTTTTTTTAAGGATTTCTTGACAAAGTTTGATTACATCACAAAATAGTAGACAATTAATATATCAATAATTGTGTTTTAGGCGGTGACTAGACAGTATATCACAAATAGTAGAATTCCAAAATTTACATTTGTTTTCGTCTTGAAATAACAACTGGATGGTTCCACCGGTTGTGCACAGAGTCACGCAGAAGAAGCTATTATCATCTTTAAAGTTTCCTCTATCTCTTGAATCATCCAATGCATCAAAAATTCTATCTGCAAGTCCAAAGTATTGTATGGTGATTGATAATTTGATTGTATTGTATTCTTTTGGGTGTTTTTTTTATTGTGCACGCTAGGTGTTCGACATAATTCCTCTATGACCAATTTATTGTATTTTGGTCAGTTTAAACCGGCTTCTAACAGCAGTACTGGTATTTGCTTGTACCGGACTGGAGGAGTCAGGTGGTTTGCTGGTTTACTGGTTCCGGTCTGCTGCTCTGCTGGTACGAATCTGATCTCATCAGTTTGGTTTAATTGAGATGTAACAAAAATAATTATCAAGGATTGTCTTACACTCTTCATGGGTGGTAAAAGCACCGCGTAAATGTCTTGTGCCCAATCTCAACATTATTTTATCATTCTTCAAAGAAATTGAGACTATTTTTAGTTGAACCTTCCCTGCAGCATTGTACAAAATAAGAAACAATTAATCAGCACTTCTTTGATCTCAGTTTAAAGCAAGGATTTCTATGTCCTGTACACATGTCAATGTCAAGGCAGTAATGTGGCTTTTTTTTTTTAATATTTGTTTGTCACTATTCAATATTTGAGTTGAGCCTAAATTAACTCTCTATTGATGTCAATAACTAAACAATATGATATATATATATTCTTACTTTCTTTAGTATTAAAATGCTTGTAGTAATGTATCTTTAAATAAAATTGTTTTGGGTTTCTTACCAGTAGGCATGCAGAGATGCATTCTTGCACCTCTTTGGAGAAACTTGTAACCCTCAGGAAAATTGCTGTTACTTTTTGCTCTCTGTTTTAGTGCGGCTGCCCCTCTCAAGCCTAAAACAAGAACATAAATTCAACTACAAATTTAGCAATTAACACAAGATGAGCTTAATAAATGACATATTGAATATTATTTTCTTAAAATAATTCACAACTACTGCTGATTTTTGTTTTTGGATTGTGAAGGGCTTTAACTAAGAAGATCCTGAGTTTAAATCTCCTGACTAAGCTCTTCGCAGAAATTAATTTGTTTTCCTATTGATGCTTTTTGACCATGATTGGTTACATTTAACCCGTCAATATATAGTGTTTTACAAAACTAATGATAAAATCCAATTTCTCTGTTGACATAACTTCCAGAGTAATTCATTTATTAACGCAAAATGAATAAAAAACTAAGTGCATTTTTGTTTTATTAATCAAAATATATGCATCCTTGATTTGCTTCATTGCAGAAAATATTGATTGCGGTTATTTACCCTAGAAAGCTGGTACACTTACAAGTTGCGGCTGTAGCAGTTAATGTAAGCATATCAGCAGAGCTCCGACTCTCCAGCCCCATTCTTATAGCGGATGTGACTTGGTTTCTTTTTGCACCTACTAATTCAGCTGCTTCAGCACAGACGGTGGCTACCAATGCCGCGGCTGAAGCGACAACTGTGTTCATTTCATTGACAGCACCATCTCTTTGTTTAGACAAACAAAAGCGGTTTGATGAGATATATGATGCTTCTATGTTTGAATTTGCCACCGTGCCAGCTATTGCTGCTGCTAGCCTGGCCACGGCAAGGGCCGCGTGGATCTGTGCCTCATGGAACCGAAACACTTCCTTTCTCTTTCTTCTACAGCTCTTGGAGAGGCTAGAGAAGATCTCCTCTCTTAGCCACTTCATGTTACCCACTTGTACCTAAGTAAGATAAATGCAACACAATAAATTCTTTGTCTATCTCTTATTGCAGCTTTTTTTCATGAATAACTTTCAGGTTATTAATGTTTTTTATACCTTTGAATTGTACTTTGTCTTTCAGCTACCTTCATGTATTGTTTTAATACATAACACCTTTTTTTTGTCCTCCATATAGTTTTTCTTTCTTTCAAATCTAAAATTTGCAAAAAGAATTTTTTTTCACTCTTTCAAGGAAGGAGTAATTTATTGGGAAAATCAATATTCAGTTTAGTTTGTTATTAACAATTTGGAGGAGAGTTAATTAATGCCCTCCATTTTTAAATATTTAAATAACAAATAAAAATCTTTGATAAGCATCAGAAAAAAAAAAAAAAAAAACAGCAAGCAAATTTGTCCCCACCAGTTTTAGAAACTTGGAGATGCCTATCAAAAGGAGCTGATGTATCCAATCTTTCACATAAGTGTTATTTTTCATAATCATTTTTTTTAAATTGAAGGCATCCATGGAGACATTAAAGACAAAGCATTTGAACCTGTCACTAATTTAATTTCTTTCTGAAGGACCGCGTGCTACAGATATGAAGGTACCTATGTAATATATATATGTACTTACTCGACTAGTTTGGATGGTTGTATGGTTTTGATGAGCCGAATGATTGGATTTCAGATCAGAAAGCACTGCCTATATGAAGTAGATTGAAAAGTTACTCAATTAAGCTTTTCAAGGCTCATCTCTTTCAATACTTAAAAAAAGGAATTCTATAATTTCATACCAAAAGCTGGTCAAGTTGGTCCATTGAGCTTTGGTTATATCCAACCAAACTTTTATCCCTTTCTTGCCCTTGTGCTTCTTCATCTGATTCACTGTTTTCATGTGATGTAACAAGACTCTGTAGAGAAAAAAGGCACTTAAAAGTTACATTTCTGTCCTTTGCCTAGTGAACAGTTCAAATTAGTATAGAAGTGCAAATCTTCTTCAAAAAGTATAGAAGTGCAAAATACATTTTTTTATATGTGCAAGTTGTTTGATTTGTTTAATTGCCATGATTTGGGGGAATCCTGTTTTACTGCCTGGTCTGAAACAGTGCGTAACAGATTGTGCTGTTATAAGTATTCTTAGCTTATTTGTAATGACCTATATCTTCTGCATCATTTATATTCAACCGGATTTCTAAGTATAATCAAGCAGTCTTGAATAAATAGATAATTAGAGAATTCTGATAGATAGCTGCATACATTTGTAGAGAGAATTTGAAAGAAATTAGAGGAAGAGGGACTCCAAGATCTAGAGAGGAACTCCATGGCTTCGTGTGGGCTATCTGGTACGTTCAAGGGATAACACTTGGACAACTGTGATTTGCCTTTGGATCTCTCTGTACCAGTTAGTTGCTCGTCTATTCCTAGCATCCTTTCATTCTACCAAATGATACTAATTATTAGATTACATCAAAATTTTGAAGCATGTATATAGTGATAAACTGAAGTAGGTTAGCCAAAGATTTATCCCACACCAATTCTAACAGGTTGTTGCAGCAATGACTAAAAAAATAATGAAACTTAGGAATCGTGTAGTTTTTTCAACCAGAAATAATTTTACTGATAGAAGATGTAAAACTTTTTTCTTACTGCTGTTTGAGAGGGAACAGAGCGGCTTCTTTGAAAAATGATTTTTCCAAACTTCATGCTTCTTCTCGGCTGATCCATTATTTTAGCCTTCTTGGATCTGCAGGGATATCATTAAGCAATTATAAAATGGTACATATCATGGTGGTACCAATTGGAGATACATGAAAAACTGGAAGCAGATGTAATTTTTTCTAATCAAACATTTGACCTTTGGAACTACTGTCTTTTCAGAACAGAACAGAACAGACTAATGATAATGGAACTATGATAGTTAAGATAAATACTCCCAACAAATACCAAACTACATAACAGTATTAACAGACAAAATGGAAATGAATTATGGGAAAGAATCGGTTAAAAGTGCTCCAAGCTTTTACTGTTAAGTTATCAGTACGGAATCTTAGATCTAGCTATGCTTAGGTTCTTACTTATTTTCCTTTTCTTTTTCTTTTCTTTGTCGCTGTTAATTGTTTTTGGCAGAAGATTTGTGGAAGTGTGAGGTTGGGGGTGCTATGGAAGCTAGCAGTTATATAATCTTACTTAAACTAGAAATTCTTTCTTTATTTGTATTCCACGTACCTCGGAGCTCTATCTGTGTACATCCCAAAACAAGAATGTTCAAAGTCATTGAACATACAAATTAAGTGATTTTCTATTCCCACTTGGTTCAAAAATAATATCTATTTTCTAACTTTAGTGACTCTTTTCTTTCCCCAATGTTCTGAGAAATAATGGGTTTCCACAATACATGCCAGTACGCCACCTAAAACTTCTGCATCATTGCACAGATCCACTTAAAGGCTTCGACATACGGTATATACCGGTATATCCTTCCTGGAATGCGTATATTATATATGCAGTTCTAGGGATTCATTTTATATCTTTAAACATATTGTTGGTGTTCTTTTCAACTGTGTACAAAAGTATATTGCAGGAAATCAAAACAAAAGAATTAAAAACTGTACTTGTATTTTTCATTATTTAAATATGCTGTGTCTCAAATTGGAACCAATTTGAAAGTTGATTAGCTTTCCATCCAACAATTAGAAGTTCTTAACAGTTGGGTTTAAACAGTTTTTTAATTAATGACCAATCAAATTCTACATTTACTCTAACTTGATAGACACATTAGCTAAATGATATAACACATCTATAATTTTAATTTTTTTTAATTTGAAAATACTTTTTTAACTATTCAAATGTATTTACGCTATAAATTTCTAAAATATCTTAATGATTCCACAACTTTCCAATTTAAAAAATTGACCCTAGGAATTGGTGATTGCTTATTCATTTTTTGAAGGCAATGGACACAAATTCAAGTTTTTAGAAGTCTAAAATAGCTTCAGAACCACTCACAACCATAGCAGAGAGAAAGGGAGGTCTAGAACTTGTCATTCTGCATCCATTTAAATTTTTGTTGAAGTATCCTTTAGATGTTATATATAATTAAGACACTATATGCTATAAATCCAAGACAGATACAACCAAAAGTATTCGTGTGAAACTGCAAACCATACGATTGTTGTTGTTCCGATTCAGTTAGTCTTGTTTCCCTTTCTCTTTTGGAAAAAGAGTGAACTAATTAGCCACTGTTTCCACCATAAGTAACACAATTATAGAGGTTTAGACCACACCTAATTTTAAAACTAATTAACCCTAAATTCAACAATTGTGAAAGTAATGAAAGCTATCATCTTCAATCCTCTTCGATTGAAACATCCACTTTGGCAGTCTGGAATGCTATTTCGGTATCAGAGGAACGTGTGCCTTGTCAGGAGTAGGTCTCTGCTGCAAAGGGAGATCAGAAAGAACCTGTGGAAGAATGTGAGACAGCTTTTCCTTTGAATTGCTTGCCAGCTGACCTCTTCAAAAAATAAAAGAGCGAAAGACAACAAGGGCCCCGAGGGTCTATGTCTTATTGGTTTCTTCTGTATAAGGTACCAATTGCCTGATTTTAATTCTTTTACCGTTACTGTATGTATTAGTTGGTTCTCATTATACCATTATTTGTTCATCAATATATATACCTACAAATTTCATTAACAGTTTTACGAATATTTAAATATATGTAAATGCTTCATACTAAATATAGTTGTGTTAAGAATTATCATGTTAACTAAATCCAATGTAAAACTTGGTAGTTTGATAATGGATTAAAATGCATTGTTACCTGAATGTATAATAGGTTTTGATTCCAATTTACTAGATCTAGTAGATAACTGAAATCAATGGATCTGATATTGAAACAAGTAGAAACATGTGACAACATGTCTATAAATTAATTTTGTGAAGTTTTCAGTGGATACTTGTGGATTTAATATATACGCAAAATACATGTATAAACTAAAAAGCCAAATATAATAATAACTAGGTGGTCCAGCATTGGTTAGTAGGTCCAATTAAAAAATGTGTGAATTGCATTTCTTTCTTTTGGTTAGCTTAAAGTTGTTGTAGGAGCAGTCAAGGTCAATTGGTAGATCTGGTGGTCCATGTGTAATCTGTAAAATACAATAATTCTGAAAGGAGAAAAATACAACAAGAATTAAGAACAAAAAAGAAAGCTCCATACACAGAACAGTGTCATGTGGTCACCCAAATTAGGAACACAAACTTCTCCTGTCGAGAACCACCGTAACAGTCTGCTACCTCTCTTCCGCTGCTAGACAGCCAGTAGCGGCACCAGAAAATTGAGATAGGGGGGCTGGAGAAATAAGTGTTCTGTAATTTCATTTTATGAGGGGGGCTAATAGTATATTTTTTTGTAAAATTAATATTTTTGAGGGACAAAACTGAAAATTTTCAATTTATAGCTAGGGTTTGCTTACTGCTCAGCACCCCTTCCCCTCTATCTACTTCTGCCCCTGCAGACAGCTTGACGAGTTTCTAAAACAGTATCGCTGAAAAAAAATACTTTAAAACTAAATAAGGTGGTAGAGAACTAGAATAAGCCCCAGATAGAGAGAACAAACAAAGTGAAAAGAAAACCTGTACAGCATACTGGTACCAGAGATGAACATGAGACAAAAAAAGTTAAAGACTTGTGTCCTTTGAAGAGACTTCTCTTTATTTTTCTCTTTTTAAGTCCTTTCAAATGTCTTATATTAAGTTTTTGATGAATTTAGAAATGGACAACTAGAAGTAATATCAATTGGTTTTGACAAAATTTTGTTTTCTGTTTCAGTATAGGCGTCGACCAAAACTGTACTGGTATGCAGTATGGAAATCTAACTGTAGAGGCTGCAAATAATGACTTCAAAAAGTTGCACAGCATGGAACATAACACCGAATTAAAACTGAACAATCTTTTAGAGCAAGTTATTAATAGACTATTGGCTAGTACTATTAGAGATAAGAGAATCCACCTTTGCTCAACTCCTAATATACCAGCTGATACTTCTTAATTTTTTATACAGCTTCAGAATCATGCATTCAATTATTTTAACTCATTCGCCTAAGAATATACTGTTGAGGTTTTGGAATAAGAATTCAGAGATCTTGGATCCAGATTCCAACCTTTTTTTTTCAGTAAATTAAAATAAACAGGGTTGTTATATGTGACTAGTTTTAGTCTTATCTGTTTGTACAAAAATCACCTCAGAAATCATGTTTTGCTGTTCATCACATTCCCACCATTGATTTATATCTCATCCATCATCACCACCGTTGATAGACTCAAGTACATCAGTCATACTATAAGTATATTAATATTATCTTGTTATGGATTAGGTTTTCAAAAAGAATATATTGTTATGGATTAATATTATATTGATGAAGTTGCTTAACTATTGAATTATATAAATTGAGCCTTCATTCTTCATCTTTGACACGTGGTTGGAAGTTTCTTGTGCATCTCAATGCGCTCTTTAATATAGTTTTGTATATTATTTACAAGATAATGAAATGATAATTTTTTTTCATGTAATTGCTTATCTCAAAAATTTAGTACAAATAATATTGTTTTGAGTTTTTGTTTACTTTTCAACATATCAAATAAATATTTGCATATATATATTATTTTAATTTCAAAACTAACTATTCCAGAATTAGACACTCGATTATCAATTTTGCACCTTATTCCAGTCTTCCAGAACATTCCAAATTTATTACTATTCTAAGTATTGTTGGAACTTGGAAGTACATTTTGTGTGTTCACCATGCACCTTTATTTAGAAGCAGCATCTACAACCGGCGCACCACACGCATCATGCGACGCTCCACCTAAACTAGGAAACAATCTTTCTTTCATTTCCGATAGAAGAAATTAAGTGCAGATGGAAAGGTGATGGGAAATGCGCTCCAATTAATAAGTCGGAGACTTGGAGCTCAAGAATAAAAATTTTATTTTTATAGTTTGTGGAGACTGGATAGGTTGCATTTGGAATGGGAGATCCCGTGCCTCTGCTCCCTGATTGACACGAGCCTTTTTACATCTGGATGGGAGATCCTGTGCCCCTGCTCCCCGATCGACACGAGGCTCGACGACACCTCATCCCTCCATCTGACATTGTAGGTTTTATCTAAAGAAACATCATGGATTTGGGTGAAGAGACCGGATCTCCTGCGCACATGGGGGCAGGAATTTCCTGCATGCCCCCATGTGTCACTGACACTTGGACTCTGGGCAAAACTATATCCCAATATTTAAATGCCTAAACCCGTCGGATTCCACCTGTCAGTAACACATGAGGACAGGAGATCTGATTTCTTGGGTGAATTACAGATATCAATCGATCGACCTTCTACTGTGCTTTGATTTTTGATTTTTCTCCCCGAAAAAGATTTATTTTTTGCAACTATAAAGAAATCTAGAGCTGCACAAATTATTTGTAACTCGTGATGCGCTTGTTACCCAACTCGAATTAGAACTAACTTAAGTTGTTTTTGTTATAGTTTACCATAAAAGAAAGTTTATCTACACAAATATATTGATAAAAGAAAATTATTTACACATAGATTCTAAAACTAGCTCTAATTACAAGCTCTCCTCAAACAACAAATTTCAAGTGCCATATAATTTATTAAGCAATGCACTACTCTTTGCTTGTTAGAAAAAAACCATCTTGTTCCGCTCGTGCCATAGTGTCTAGCCCCCGCATGCAGCTCATATTACATTCTAACGTGCCCTTTCACTCATCATGGCCAAGCAAACGACCCTCTTCTCCATATTCTTAAAATGCTATCACCATCTTGCATCGAAGCATTGTGATCTGCAAGGAGCCATCTTCATAATCTTTGCGCGTAGGTGCAGTCCCACATAATGTGATCACGTGTTTCCGTCATGTTGGATCCGCAAAGGTAGCAACCCGATTGTACAATACATCCTTGCGAACATAGCTCATCCTGAGTCAAAATTTTATTCTCTAACATCAACCAAATGAAAATTTCTACCTTCATAGGCACCTTAATTTTCTAGAGCATTCCTTGAGTTGATGATGTAATGCCCCTGTAATGTAGTGCTTTATAGGCTGAAGAACACATGAAATTTCCCTGTACAGTTCAACTAACTTGAGTTGACTGACTTGTTAACTTAATGAACTGAGCACAGACATATTCTAACTCACTCATTACCAACTCAAGTTACATGAAGACGAACCAAATCCAATTCAATCAAGACCCAAACACCCAATCCATTTCTAAATCACTGAGCGTCTTAAGAAATTCAAATATATATTGTTCATAATTTTAGTTAAATTTTCTTTTCTATTATGTATTATTTAAGCTTTAAGAAATTAAAATGGCTTAAAATTCAAATATCTATTTAACTTAACGAGAAGTGAGTTACGAATCAATTCGAGTTGGTAACGAGTTGAGTTTTGAACTCAATCTTGTTTTCTCAACTCGAATTAATTCGCTCATTATATTAATAAACTGAATCTGAGCAGATCCAACTCGCTCGAACTCAATTCATTAGCGGCCCTTATTAAGGATCATAGTGTATTTACATCAGGCCTCAAACATCTCAATAGCTCTTATTAAAGATGAAGCATATCATTTTTTTGAGTTAAAACTAAAAAAAATGCTAATTAGCTCTTATATCGGAGTATTAATAATTTAATGTTTAACCATTAATTTATCTCTACATTAAAAATAAATAAAACTATTAATATATTGCAGCTCGTCACAACAAATCAGTCATGTATAGGACTAGAGTGGGAAAAATGGTACGGCGGAGCCGGCTCCGTCACGGAACGGTACGGCATGCGTGTCAGTTACGTGCCGTGATTCGCGTGTCCCGTGCCGTGACCATTCGCGAGCCGTGACCATCTTTTGAAACTTTGGCACGGCACGGCACGTGAAAGATTTAATCACTGCACGGCACGAAAAGTCACGCGAGTCTCGTGTAATTAGAACCATTAGGTATTGATTTAATGGTGAATCTTCAATAAACTAACCTAAATTATGATTAAATGGTCACACGAATCACGTATGGTCACGGCACGTTTAGGCACGGCGTGACTCACGTGGCGTGACCATTCGCGTGCCGTGATCACCCATTGACATTTTGGTCACGGCACGGCACGGCACGTGAAAAATTAACTTGGTCACGGCACGAGACCAAAGTCACAGCGTGTTAGTCACGGTACGGCACGGTATGTTTTTTCCACTCTATATAGGACCATCACATTGTTTGAACTTTAAAAAAAAAAATAAGAATGTGAAGCGATATTGAGGAACGAAAGACACTGAGGCATATGCTCTAATTCTTAGTGTGGAAATAATGTTTATCTTGTACTATTTGAAATCGTATAATTTTTTTTTTGGATTGTATTTTTCAAAATAATGTCAATTGAAGAACTCTAATATGCAATTTTTATATTATTGTCATTAAATTTTAGATAACATGAATTCCATCCGAATAAATATACATGACTATAGTATTTGTAAAATTGAAAAGGAAAAAATTAAGACTACAGTTCATATTTATCATCAAAATTTTAAAATTTAATATATTAATGGACCGGGCCTGGGCCGAAAGATCCATGAACAACCTACGCATCTTGGCCCAAACGGTGAGGAGGATTCAAGTTGAATTCAGATCCAGTGCAATACCTGACCGTATAGAATGAGATCAGATTGGTGCGTTTCAGTCTGGCACGATCAAAAGTTGAAAACAAAACCCCCTTATATTTTTGAATCTGGCAAGGTTGAGATCATTCTACCTCCTCAGATACCTAAGAGGATATGGATTAATTCCTGAGGCTGAGAGGTAGCTAGCGCCAATGGCCTAGGCATATGTGTTGTATAATAACAATGTCAATGTACACATTTGTTGGAGACAACAGATTTTATCAGCAGCATAAAAATAGACATATTTCAGTTGAGAAATTTGAGAAATTTTGGGACCAGTTGCGAGTTGTGCTCCTGTTATGGCATCAAGAGACACACTTATTGGGGTAAGAGATTTTCCCTTTTCGGCACTTGTAAGTTGCGAATACAAATTTAAGAACATGCATGAATCAATAGCATTTACATCCCAGCAACTCAAATGAGTTTCTAAATAACTGTTAACCTCTTTTTAGAAATTAAGGTCTCTAAAATTTCTAACTCTCACATTCCTGAAATTAATTTTAGAGTTTCAATTAAGCCACGTCAGCAACAAATTAAAAAATAGAAATAATTTGAGCCAATTATTTGATCAGCGTGGAGTTTATAAACAATTTCTTAATAAGAAACTTTACTGCATAGTTTCTAAATAAGAAACTCTCCCACATTCTTGAAACTAAATTAGAAACTGCCACGTTAGATTAGAAACTCTAATAGTACCAGGGATGTAGATGCTCTAAGGGTCGCGGGAATAATTTGGATGAACTGATATAATAAAAATAAGAAAATCTTGTCAGAGCAATGAAATAGAGCTCCATAGTCGTTATAACCTTGGATTGACATTGGTGGTTGTTCTCCTTCTTTTTTAACTGTGTTTTTCTTGCTGCTCTATTACAATAAAACATGCTTAATGGACATTAATTTATTTAATAGTTTAATCAAGTTACTCGAGCTCATTTATTTACATAAAGCTTATTGTCAAGATATCATAAAATTACATCAGGATAAGTACTATATTAGGTGTACCAGATACTGAATTGTTGTTTGCTTTCATCAATTGAATTGTGCAAACATATTAGGAACAATACAACATTTTCAGGCTTCCTAAGCAAGTTATTATATTTTTTTAGTTGTATCACACCTAATGTTTGTTACTATCTCAAGCCTCGAGTTTCTTGGCTATCGAAAGCTCGAGCTCTTGCAGTATGTTCCATAAACTTGAATCTTCATAATCCTTTATCAAGAGACTTGCTCCTGCATCCTTTAAAACTTGCTCAGGATTTCTTATGGCTAGACCTACTACAGGCATCCCTGCTGCCACACCGGCTCTAATCCCTGACGCAGAATCCTTAATTCATGTAAAAAACCAAAAACCAAAATCCAGTTAACACTAGTTAATATTATAAAGAGCTCCTGAAATCCTAGAACATGATTTCAATGTATTAGAACAAACTTTTTACAATTAATTATTGGTGTATTGGGTTAGAAAGAAATATCACTTGGCATCGCCTTGTGGGTATGGTAAAAGCAAAACTATCAAAAAGGGAATTACAAAAAGTTTTTAACAGAAGTACCAGGAAACCCAAATGAAATAAAAAAAAAGAGAAAGCAAAAAGGAAGAAACTCTACTACCAATGCACCAACAATGGCGATGAACCAACATTACAATTAAAAAATGGCTACACAATTTAGTACTGGTGGTCAAAATACTGACGAGGCATACCTCAAATATAAATGTGTTGTCAGGGGATGCATGTAGAAGCTCAAGTCCCTTCAGGTATGGGTCAGGAAATGGCTTAGTCCTTTCACACTCACTACCTATTACAAGAAATTGAAAAAAATCAGAGAGATTAAGAATAGATATCATGAGTTCCGCATTTGCCCTTGGAGCATTAGTCACGGCTGCACGTTTCAACCCATGATCTTCAATCCATTTACACAACTCGTGGAGGCCGTCAACGGGTTTTAGTTGCTCTTTCGCCAAACTGAAATTTTAAAAGTTACATTTAACTTTTGATTCAACACAGGTTTTATGAAATGGGATTAAAGATGTTGAACATGTGTTTTCAGCTTTGATTTGCACTTTTGCTTTTCTGAGGGCCTTATGGCTTAATCAGGACAAACAACCCACCTTCATTTTGATTTCAATTGGCTTGTCATTAATCAATTCTAAAATATTTACAAATATTAGAAGTGATGCACTGTTAACAGCAGAGGAGACTTTATAACCTGCGAAACAAAGTTTCTTTATCATCCATGAATTTCGTGGATTTATTGTGATCCCAGTCAGGAAATAAAAAATTTCCAATATCTTCATTGTGCTTCCCGCTTATGTTCGCACTGAAGAACTCTTCAGTTATTGGTTCACCATTATTGAACCCTACCTGTAAAAGCTTCAGCTTTGTTAGTATTTATACGAGTCAATATTTTGATCATATTAAAGAGGTCATGTTATATTTATCTCCAGTACCAATAACTTATTATCAAGTTATTGTACTTCTGGTACCATTTGGGTCCCATCTGGTCTACTTCCCAATTTTTTCCTTTTTGTTCACTTAAAAATATCGTCTTTTTTTTTCTCTTTTGAATGTCATTTTGTAGTTTAATTTCTTAGTTTAGCCCAGTTGAGAACAAATGAACAATTGAGACTTAAACATCAACATAATGCCAGATATCATTAAAAAAAAAAAATAATCTCAATACTTTATATATGCCAATACAGTGCCAGTAAGGGACTGTACATAGCAGCCAAGTCTGACTGAAAGGCCAAAAATGCAGTGCTTCCCCTTTAAATATATTTCAAGACTTTCAGTTTAACAGAAAGAAATTCATGGTAATAACTAAGACTTAAGTTATGCATAATTTATACGACAGCAAGATGGGTTTAAACTTTAAAGAGAATAAAGTGATGCGTAAAGAAGAAACCTCTTGAAGCATTTCGCGAAATGCGTAGTAATGAATGGGGTCAGAATCACAAAGTGTGCCATCTATATCGAACAATACTGCTCCTAACGGAGCAAGCTTTGAGAAAGCTTCCCTGCTAAAGAAACGCATTTATAAATTAGAACCTGATTCCTCTAAAGAGTTTAATCTCACATAGAGAAGGTCATGTTACAAATGATAAAATTTATAAATGCATTTATAATTTAGAACCTGATTCCTCTGAAGAATTTAATCTCACATAGAGAAGAATATCTTACAAATGAGAGAGAGAGATCATAACAAATATTAGGTTTCAGGAAAAACTTTGATCATTTGTAACAGTTTTTCATCTACTTTTTTTTTTTTTTTTTAAAGTTGGAAACTTTATTCCATCTACTTTCTTAGCCTGCTGTTTAAATTTTTTTGACAGTTCATAAAAAAAAAAATCCCTGTCTGATTTTCTCCATAAGAAAAAAAATTAGGAGAACCCAAAGAAAAATGTTACCTCTCAGCGTGACAGTTGATGGCGATAGACATGCTCTTAGTAATTAGGAGAGCTCGAATTAGAGAAAACCCTATTAATTGGAGAAGAATTAAATAGTCGATGGTGGGAATGGAATTTTTGAAGCCAAAAAGCTTGGTTTGTGGGGGTGAATTTATTCCCGAACGACAAATATAGCATCTCAATTTTCAATTTTCAAAACATAGACGCGGTGGATTGTTCTCAACCAGAAACAAATCGTTAGGATTTGGGAATCTTTTATTTAATTTCTTATTTGTTTTCATTTCATTATTAGCAGCCTCTCAAGCAGAATCCCGCACATCTCCAAAATCTGGGAGAACAAAGTTCTTTTTTTTTAAGTTGGGAGTTGAGCAAAATTAGAAGGAATATTCTGATTCGTGCTTCATAATTTATTTGTTGCTCATTCGTGAACGGGAACATCCTCTACAAGTATTAAATGTATTTTGAATGTGTTATAAATATATTAAGTTATGGATGTTCATTTAATTGCATCAAAACTTCTCATTAATGAAGTATGTTTTATCTCCCTCATTTATCAATTGAATTAAATTAGATGGCTTGTTATTTACATTTTCTATCTATAAATAGAGGATTGTAAGTTTGTATTATAGACAAGAAAAAAATATGAATAAAAGATAGCCATTTTTATACATTCTCAATATCTTGTTTATTATTCTTTTGCTTTATTTTACAACACGTTATCAGCACGAGTTGCTAGGAAGAAGTTGCAAAGTTATTCTGTAAGTAATTTATATGATTGATCATTATATCTTTCATTAATTTAAATTTTATTTAAATATTTGATTATATTTGTTTTAGTTTATAATAATCATTCCTTGAAGTGAATGATATAATAATAACCTGAAGTTATTATCAAAAATAAAAGTTTATCAAGAATCTGAAGTTCTTATTACCCGAAGAGAATAAAAGAATAATAACCTGAAGTTATTATTATTGTTTAGAACCTGAAGTTCTATTTGAAATTTTAATATAAATTAATATAATAACCAGCAGTTATTATAGGCCACTGGATGAATAATAACCTGAAGTTATTCCCAATTAAAACCTGAAGTTTTATTAGAAACTTTCATATAAAATTAATATAATAACCAGAAGTTATTATAGGTCATTGTATGAAAATATAACCGGAAGTTATTTCAAATTAAATTTTACAATTGCGCAGCCAAGCAATTTAATAACCAGAAGTTATTAAATAAATATTTTACTATAACCTGAAGTTATATAATATTAACCTGAAGTTATTAATACATTTAAATTTATTTATTTATATTTATTTATCTCCCTTTTCATAACCTGAAGTTATGATAACCTGAAGTTATATAACCTGAAGTTATGGCATTAATAACATGAAATTATATAACCTTATGACATTAATAACCTGAAATTAATACGTATCTATTTTGTAGTACATATGGAAAATCTCATAAAGTATGAATTTATCTCTTTTTCATTTATCATAACTCGAAGTTATGGTATTAATAACCTGAAGTTGTATTTTGTTATAAATACGTATTAATGAAAAATGAAAAAAGCAAAACATCCTGAAGATGTTTGTTACATATATGAGATGACAAATCATTGGTCGCGTACCTGTCGTACGTCCAAGCATTTTGTAGAGCTTTATCAAGCCTCAATTAAGAAAAAGGGGAAAATGTGGAAACTAATTTTACTGAAAATGACCCCGAATATGAATGCCATATGGATACACATATTGATGTATCAGATTTCTTCCAGAATATGGATGAAGAAATAAATATTATTACTTAGGGAGAAAATATAATATAGAAGTTTATGTTTATGTTTAATAAATAGTTTAGATTACTTTTATATTTTTAGATGCAAACAAATGAATAAAAGTAGTTTATTTTTATTCTATTTTTATTCTTGCATTCTTTTATTTTAAAGGAAAATGGCTGACGCGCTGATAAATAAAGAAGATCCATGTCTAGCAGACAGCGGAACAACAAATACCATATTGAAAAGTAAGAAATATTTTTCACAATTGCATCTTGGTGAGACTAATATCCACACTATATCTGGCACAAGTAATTTAATAGAATGCTCCAGAAGAGCTTGTATTTTGTTACCTGAAGGAACAAAATTAATAATAGATGATACATTATATTTGAGTAGATCCAGAAGAAATCTACTAAGTTTTAAAGATATTCGAAAGAATGGTTTTCATATTGAAACTATGAATGAGAAAAATTAATGTGAATATTTTCATATCACATCTATTAAGAATGGCCAGAAAATTATAATAGAAAAGATGCAAGCAATGTCCTCTGGACTATATGGTACTTATGTAAGTACAATAGAATCAAATATGGTTACTAACCCGAAGTTAGTTGATACTAACCAGAAGTTAGTTGATACTAACCAGAAGTTAGTTGTTACTAACCAGAAGTTAGTTGATCCAAAGTTATTTACTTTGTGTCATGATAGATTGGGTCATCCAGAAAATATAATGATGAGGAGAATAATTAAAAGTGCAAATGGGCATCCCCTAAAGGACCTGAAGATCATATTATCAAAAGAATTGACATGCGAAGCATGCTCTCTTGGAAAACTAATTACTAGGCCATCTCCAAATAAAATTGGACCTGAAGCTCCTTCATTTTTAGAAAGAATTCAAGGAGATATATGTGGGCCTATTACACCTCCATGTGGACCATTTAGATTTTTATGGTGTTAATTGATGCATCAACACGCTGGTCACATGTGAGTTTGTTAACAACAAGAAATGTTGCGTTTGCTAGACTATTAGCACAAATTATTCAATTGAGAGCTAATTTTCTGGATTATCAAATTAAAAGAATCCGGCTTGATAATGCAGGAGATTTTACTACTCAAACTTTTAATGATTATTGCATGTCTATTGGAATTACGGTAGAACATCCAGTGGCCCATGTTCATACACAAAACGGTCTAGCAGAATCGTTGATTAAAAAGTTGCAATTAATTGCTAGACCTTTACTTATGAAATCTAGTTTACCGTCTTCTGCATGGGGACATGCCATATTACATGCTGCCGCACTAATTAGGTTAAGGCCAACTGTAGCTCATAAGTATTCCCCATTACAATTGGTCTCCGGAAGAGAACCAAATTTGTCCCATCTAAAGATATTTGGTTGTGCAGTATATGTTCCAATTTCTCCTCCACAACGTACAAAAATGGGACCTCAAAGAAGGTTGGGAATTTGTATTGGTTTTAACTCTCCTTCTATTATTAAATATTTAGAACCATTAACAGGAGATGTTTTTACAACAAGATTTGCTGATTGTCATTTTAATGAATCAATATTCCCAAACTTAGGGGAAGAAAAACCAAAGCTGGATAAACAAGTAACTTGGAATTCATCGTTATCTTATCTTGACCCCCGAAGTGGTCAATGTGAACTTGAAGTTCAAAAGATTATAAATTTGCAAAGAATTGCAAATGAATTGCCTGATGCATTTACAGATACAAATAGAGTTACTAAATCGCATATTCCAGCTATAAACGCACCTGCTCGAATTGACATTACAAAAATATCTAATGAATCTAATGTGCGTAGAAAACGTGGAAGACCACTTGGTTCTAAGGATGTAAATCTACGTAAAAGGAAAGAGCAGAATAAAACAGTTGGTCCAACCCCATAAGAGGTTGATGGTAAAACTCCTGAAGAAGTCAATAAAATCCCAGAAGAGGTTGGTAGTAGAACTCTTGAAGAAGTAAATAAAATTCCAGAAGAGATTAATGGTAAAACTCCTGAAGAAGTTGATAAAACCCTAGAAGAGGTTGATCAAGTTCCAAAAGAAACATATATTAATGAAATCTTTGCATTCGCTATAGCAAGCAATGTTATAAATGAAGAAGACAATGTGCCAAAAACTCTGGAAGAGTGTAGATATAGAAATGATTGGCCTAAATGGAAAGATGCCGTACAAGCTGAATTAAGTTCATTAGAAAAACGGCAAGTATTTGGACCTGTAGTCCAAACACCCAAAGATGTTAACCCTGTAGGTTACAAATGGGTATTTGTTATAAAAAGAAATGAGAAAAATGAGATTGTGAGATATAAAGCAAGGCTTTACACAAATACCTGGAGTCGATTATGAAGAGACGTATTCACCTGTAGTGGATGCGATAACTCTCAGAAGTCTCACAGTCACAGAAAATCTAAAAATGCAACTTATGGAGGTCGTAACAGCATATTTATATGGTTCACTTGACACTGACATATACATGAAAATCCCCGAAGGATTGAAAATGCCTGAAGCATATAAGTCAAAACCTAGAGATATGTACTCCTATAAAATTAAGAAGATCTTTATACGGACTAAAACAATCAGGTCGAATGTGGTACAATCGACTGAGTGAGTACCTTCTAAAAGAAGGATATAAAAATAATATAATTAGTCCGTGTGTTTTCATTAAAAGATCAAATCTAGGTTTTACAATCATTGCAGTGTATGTTGATGATTTAAACATTATTGGATCTCCTGAAGAGATTGAGAATACTGCAAAATTGTTGAGAAATGAGTTTGAAATGAAAGACCTTGGTGTAACTAAATTTTGTCTCAGCCTGCAGATCGAGCATCTAAATAATGGAATATTTATCCATCAATCAAATTATGTTGAAAAAGTACTAAAGAGATTCAATATGAATAAAGCTCATCGTTTGAGCACACCAATGGTCGTACGATCGCTAAATGCAGAAAATGATCATTTTCACCTGTAAGAAAATAATAAAAAAGTGGTTGGTCCTGAAGTACCATACTTAAATGCAATCGGGGCATTATTATATCTTGCAAATAATACAAGACCCGATATCGCATTTGCAGTAAATGTGTTAGCGAGGTATAGTTCCAAACCAACCAGAAGACATTGGAATGGAATTAAACACATATTTCGATATCTCTGCGGAACTAGAGATATGGGGTTATATTATCAAAATGATACAAAATCCAAATTAATTGGATATGCAGATGCGGGATATTAATCAGATCCACATAAAGCACGATCTCAAACGGGATATGTATTCACTTATTGTGGAGCTGCAATTTCATGGCGATCAACAAAACAAACTCTTACGGCAACATCATCAAATCATGCCGAGCTGATCGCCTTATACGAGGCGGGTCGAGAATGCGTTTGGTTACGGTCAATGATTCAAAATATTCAAGAAGAATGCGGGCTTGAAAACATCAAGGAAAACCCTACTCCGCTGCATGAAGATAATGCAGCATGTATTACACAAATCAAAGAAGGATATATCAAAGGAGACCGGACTAAACATATTGCGCCAAAGTTCTTTTCGACACATGACCTACAAAAAGAAGGCGTAATCAATGTTTGCTAAGTCCGATCAATAGACAATTTGGCAGACCTATTCACAAAATCTTTGCCGACAAATGTTTTTGAACAACTGACAAAGAAGATAGGTCTACATCGATTGAAGAATATTCAATGATATCTAAATGAGGGGAAGCGTTATACGCACTGTACTCTTTTTTTCTTAATCAAGTTTTTATCCCAATGAGTTTTTCTTGATAAGGTTTTTAATGAGGCAGTACATGGTCCTGAAGTACCGTGTTAATATTGATCCTGAAGTATCATATTAATAGCGTATAATGAATAATGAACATCCAAGGGTAAGTGTTATAAATATATTAAGTTATGGATGTTCATTTAATTGCATCAAAACTTCTCATTAATGAAGTATGTTTTATCTCCCTCTTTTATCAATTGAATTAAATTAGATGGCTTGTTATTTATATTTTCTATCTATAAATAGAGGATTGTAAGTTTGTATTATAGACAAGAAAAAAATATGAATAAAAGATAGTCATTTTTATACATTCTCAATATCTTGTTTATTATTCTTTTGCTTTATTTTACAACAGAATGAGACTATTACAAAGAGGAGGGATTCACTTGCACTTTTTTTTGTGACACTGAACTATGTCTTATATTTTTAAAGTTTTTAAAGTTCAAATAGTCAATTTAAACCGTTCAATTAGATGGATATATTAAAATGTGCTTGTAGATCAAATTTTACATTTTTTTGAATTTTTTACTAAATATTTTACAAAATTATTGTTTTCAGACCATTGAATTTTTGTACCCATCTTAATAAATAGTAAAAAATTCAAAAAATGTAAAATTTGATCTGCAAGTACATTTTAATATATCCATCATGTTGAACGGTTTGGATCGACTGTTTGGACTTTGAAAATGTAGAGTGTAATCTGATGTCACCAAAAAAGAATGTAAGTGGATCCCTCCTCATAATAATATATATATTATGAATCCATCCGTGTATAAAACTATATATTTATATTTAAATAGGTATAAATTACTTGATATAAAAAAATTATAAATCATTCGAAACCAATAACTTTTTACTTATTTACATAATAGTAAAATAAATTAAAAATATAAAATTTAGTTATTAAGTATATTTTTATATATCATATTTACTAATTGCATTTTGAAAATAAAAATATAGATTTATAGCAGAGATGGATCCATAACATAATTATTGAAGTCAAATTCAGCCTACATAAAATTAAGGCCTGCTAATTTGTTTTTTATCACTATATTGTTCAAGGCCCAACTATTATGGCAATGGTCCGGAACTCAGCTAATTTATTATGATCCAGACATTCTCACTCCAGTCTCAAGTTCGACAGAAACGGAGATATCCGGTTTCTCGGCTACTAACCATGAGCAGTGCAGTTTAGTCAATTCACTGATCACTGCCACAAACACCACTTGTTGAACATACATCCATTTCGGTTCGAAAGAGAGACGATCTACCCAAACACAACATAAACCCTTTTCAACCAGAGAAGCTAAGATCTTGCTCGAAGGCTAGAAGGCTCGAAGCCCGAATACTCTGATACGCATCTACAAATGGCGACCACGACACGGTGGCCATGTCATCCTCTTCACCTTTCTCAACACCATCGCCGTTTCTCCACCTTGCACTACCGCCGCCGTCGGTGCGACGTCACCGTCCGCGCGTTTGGTCGGAGCGACATAGACGGCTTCATGCGCCGGATCGCCTCCGGCGAGGCTCTGAAGGACGCTTGGCGCGGTGCCAACGAAGGGGCAGAACGGCTCGCTTTCGAGGCTCGCCTAGCTGCTCAACGAATCAACCGTAAGTACTCCGTCTCACGCCGGCTGGACGAGGTGGCGCGCTCTGCCGCCGTCAAAGCGCGAGAGATTGACGCTGAGCTGGGGATTGGTCGGTGGTGGAAATCTTTCACGGCTGATTTCTCGAGAAACTGGCCTAGGGTTGGATACTTTTATACTCCCTGTTCATTAGTTCCTATAACAATTGCTCAAGAATACTTCAAGAGCTTGTCATTATGAACTCGTAGATGACTCACTTATTATCCACTTGCTTGTTTTGCAATCTGTAGTACCGGAGACAGCTCAATGATTCCTCAAAAACACCGATAGGCAGGGGGTTAGTTGTGAGTGCTTTTGAGCTATATCTGTTGTAGTTTTACTTTTTACGAACTTTGTTGCCAATATATACAAGTTTGTGAAGCCAACTATTCAATCTACTAATTAATCATTGGAAGAAAACAAAATTAGCTTATACTCTTGTCCTTGATTTGGTGCAGACACTGTTTTTTGTGTGGTTTTTATTGTCGGGATGGTTCTTCAGGTTCTTTTTTTTGGCGACATGGGTTCTACCCTTTGCTGCTCCCCTTCTTATTGGCGCCTTTGCTAACAACTTTGCCATTGAGGTACTACTTCTTTTCTTTATACTGAAAATCAGAAAAATTGGACAACACTATTTTTTTCCCCTATATTTCTCTAAATATAATTAGTTCAGCTTGGATGGGACTGAACTTTCATTTCATCTAGCTTGAGGACCTTTTAAGTTTTTCTATTTAGGTTGAGTTATAATATACTTGAAAAATTTCTATGTTGGTTTTCTTATGCATCCAAGAAGAGGTTCACCCCTGTAACTTGAAATTAGTTCTTGGGAATGTTTTGGTACGCACATGAACTTTTGGCTGGATTTTTCGAGCAAATTCTGGTAGGCGCATGTCAACTGTCAAGATCTTCAAGGACTTGAATGGTCTAGTGACGAATACTAATGGAGGAGCAAATTAATTTTATAACAGTTAATTGATTTCTTTTACGTGGGTTCGTTGAGAACATAGGTGGCTCAGCGAGGAGATTTAGTTGTTTTACTATGTACATGCGCAGCGTCAAATTATTTTTTTAATACCTTTTGAAGTTTCCACAATAGATCCTAATTTT
The DNA here is from genome assembly GCA_028015225.1 of Carex myosuroides. Lineage (NCBI taxonomy): Eukaryota > Viridiplantae > Streptophyta > Magnoliopsida > Poales > Cyperaceae > Carex > Carex myosuroides. The sequence continues at coordinate 17,314,651 of CM051471.1, read as the reverse complement.
GGTATATCTTCAAAACAATCTTTCCATTTTAATTGTTATGAACTTATTGTCTATATTCATAGAAAGCCTTTTCATTGTTAAATTTTTTTTTTTTTTTTTTATGAGATACTTATCAAGTCCAGATTGACATGTGATAGTTACGGGTTAAAGAATCAATGTTTATAGGGTTACATTAATAAGGACTAGGTTTACTCCAAATTTATAAGTTTCCGGTTGATGCAAAGTTTTTTTTTATATCTAATTTGGCACTTAATTTTTTATAGTTGACACGTCAGTGGATGTAGGTCAATTTATAGTTGACACATTTGTAAGGACAGTATATCTGTATGTGAAGGTTGACACTAGGATAGTTATACATTTTTTTATCTTGCATGATACAGAATTTCATATGCTGTTATTTTCTGCTGATTAGAATTTAACAATAATTACTTGTTTTTTATTTACGAGCCATTAATTCTGGTAAATGTGGCTCTCTTGGTGAGCCCTGAGAAAAATTAGCATGCCCCTTTATATTTGTTATTCAATCAAATGCCTGTATTATATAAGATAGCATAACTGTTTACATTTTTATCTTATCTGTTTTAATTTTTTGTCTATAAACAGGGTGCATGTCCTGCTTGTAGAACACGATTTGTAGGCTACCGAAACCAAGTTATTAGATGCAGAAATTGCCAGAACATAGTGTGGCAACCAAAGGACAAATCAAGAGGAAGCAATGGAGGCTCTTCCCGTAACAATTCAGAGCCTGATATCATTGATGTTGAAATTGAAGAAAAATAGGGCAACTTTGAACTGGAAAATGTTGAAAAGAATTTTTGTGTTCATTTTTGAGAGAAATGACCATGTTAGGTAGGGGATTCTGTAAAACAAGTGCCCTTTTGATCTTTTCTTTTTCATGTGTAATTTTTAGTACATAAAATTTTTATAGTAGTTGATTGGCACATCAGGTAAATAATTTTGAAGACTTGCTGTGGGGGGAATTTATAATATAAGTATATAACCTTCATTGTCAAAAGATTAAATAAAATATCCCTTCTTTAAATTTATTGATTATTAACAAAATGTTCTTGTGGACTCAAATATACATTCTTCTTTACTCCCAGCTATTTCAATTTTTTATTCATTAAAATAAAATTTACACGTCCACATAGCTAATGTGAGCAAATTTTAGAACATAATTTGTGTGCTCGGTAATTGCTATATGCACTAGTTTTGTGACTACATCAAAATGCTCTTTGGATTTATTATTTTCTTTTATTTCTGTTCACACGTGATGGATTAATTCTCATCTAGGTAGGCATTTAATTAGAAAAACCCAAAAGATAAAATTAAAGTGAGGAAAAAAATATCTCAAACTCCTTGTTAGCTGAAATCCTACAAATGAAAAACATTCGATTATATAAATATAATTTGAGAGCACATGGCATTATTAAAATCGAAAATTCCTTTTGCAATCTTTCACTACTAGTATTGTAAAAAACGACCGTTTAGTCCGATTAATCGGCCAATTAGTCGTTGACAGTGATCAAATTGTTACGAATTGTCCGTTTCCGTTTATATAGCCAATTAGCTGGTCATTTTTAGTATTATTTTTTTGTATTTATCTGCTATATGTATTATACTTGAGTTTGATAATTTCATAAAATTTTATTATTAACAATAAAACTTGGTTAAAATAAATTTATTTGATAAGTTTGATGAGTTAAATTAATTATTTTTAATAATTACATAATTTTAATGAAAATGCAAAATTATCCGCAAATTCCGATTAATCAACCGCATACCGATAAATCGCTTAATGATATCTTGTTTGTTTGACGAGTGCATATCGTTATTTACAACTGTTCACTACAAACTACCCTGTCATAATCTAATAAAATACCAAGACTTCTTATACAGTAAAATTGTTTGTATAATAATTTAGTAATATTCTTAGACTTTTATATTATGAGAGAAATAATTTAGTATCGTTGCCTGTTAATTATATGTTAATTTTTTCTTGGTTAAAATACGGTAGAGGTATCAAACAGAGTCCCTTCTATATAATCATATTTGCTTCATTAGAAAGAAAATATATGTTTGTCTTCATCTATAATTTGACCCAATTAGTAGAAAACATTTATAAAATGTCACATTTTAGGAGTTTAATGTTTAACAAGAAAAAAGAGAACAGATGAACAATTTGAGGGTAAATATGACATTGTTCCTGTTTGCCTTCGTGTCATTACTAGTGTTGTAAAAAACAACTTTAACGCCCGATTAAACGGACATTTAATCGTTAATGGTGGCTAAACCGTTACGAATACACTAATTAGTACTCTGTCCGTCCGACGACCGCATACCGTTATTTACAACACTGGTCATTACAAATTCATATAGGTAATTCAAATTTTGAGTTTGAATCCGGACCGTCAGATCTGTTGACACAACTATTAAAAAGGCCTGTGTACGGGATTGGTCGGTTCTGATCAGACGGTCCGGACTCTAGTCATAAGTCATTAGACTCATTACTGCGTTAGTGCTTTCTGCTTGCTTCATCCGACGAACTTGCTCCAAAAATCTCTGTTCAGAGATCAGACCTAAGCCATCGACCTCAATCCATGGAAACCTCCATGGCGAAGAAGCGATCGAGAAAAAACAAACCTCGGGATACCTCTTCACATCGCTTACCCTTCTTGAACGAGCCCTCTACCTCCCTCTTCCCGTCTAAAGGCGAGATCCTACGCCTGGTCGCGGTGCTCGCGATCGCCGCCTCCGTCTCACTCGCCTGCCACTTCATCATTCAATTCCTCAACCGCCGACCAAAGCCCTTCTGCGACAGCGTCGACCTGGTTCCTCCCGATTCCTTGTACCGACAGGGTGAGTGACATGACCTAGCTATATCTGTTTGTAGCATTTCAAGCTCATTTTTACCCGTCTTTGCACCAAATTCTACATAGTTACCTTCTAGAAACTCTCTTTGTGTGCATTTTTTTTTTGGATTAACTGTGGAATGGACCAGTCATTAGACCTTTGTGAGGTGATCGTCTGAAAGACTGAAATGAAAGGTTAGCAAATTGTCGTGTTTTTTTTTTTCTTGTCAAACTAAGAAGTGAAAACAACTTCTCGTTTGGTTTACCTGGAACTTCAGTGGATTAGTATATTGTCTCTTAGATTGTATATTAGCCCATATCTTTAAGCAATGCACTGGCAATTATGTGTTCTGTACCAGTTCTGGGTTGGTTTAGATTATGTTTTTCTGATTTCTGTTTGCCTCAGTTTTATACACTAATGGTGTTCTCGTATAATGGTGCACAATAGAGGTTAGGTATAAAAGGTTGGTCCACTGCAAAAGAAAAAAAAAAAATACAAGCTGCCAGCCCAATGCTATGTTATCAGCTGTAATTGAAATTTCAGTTTCACAACTTACATTATTGGCAACAGCGCAAGTTATAAGGTTGTGATTGAAACTTCAGTTTCACAAATTTTTATTGATTTACATTGTTTTATGAAGCATTCGAAGTTTCTGAGTTATTTGCAACAACATGTACAGATTTTTGTGAGCCTTGCCCCACAAATGCACATTGCCATGATGGGAAGTTTGAGTGTGTTCGTGGATACCAGAAACATGGGAAGATGTGCATAGAAGATGGCGTGATTAACCGCAAAGCCAAAGAACTTGTATAACTTCACATTTTTTATAACTTCTTATTCATTATGTTTACGATAAGTCTTTTGTGTGACTATTCAAGCCTTGATTATTGCAATATGTAAAATTATCATATGCGTCCCTATAAAATGTTGAATTGAAGCATCACCAACTTTGTACCCCTGTTAAATGAAAATACCTCCCACATTAGCACTTTATTTCCTCTGAGCAATACCGAAAGGCACCCCTTTCTTTATAACATGTCCTTGGTGGAAGAAAGAGGTAGAGGAGATGGCTTTGGGCATCTTTATAAGGATGGGGGTTTGAGGGGCAGAATGGGCAGTTTTTATATTATGAAGGGTATGTAAGACTAAGATAATTAACATTTGTGAGAGGGTATGTGAGCTATTTCGTTGAATATAATTGTGCATGACCTATATGTCCTTTATGTTGGGGTTTATTTGCTAAGAGTTAACAATAGCCTTTCATGCTTAGGTTGATCTACTCGATATGCATTTTTATCATTCTTTGTAATTGCAGTCAGAATTACTGGAGCAGTACATCTGTGATGCGCATGCAAGGGTCCTATGTGGAGAAGCTGGGAATATCTGGGTCTGTTATAGCTTGTATGTATTTATTAATTGATGAATGAGTTGTGAAATACATATGGTGTTACATTTTGAGCCAAATTTTCTAATCCTGTTTTTTCTCATCCTTTTTTGTGTGTTGATTCAGTTTCAGGATGCTGATGTGACAAGGATACTTGATGAACAAATTGCTAAGGGTTATTCCTTTTTGAAGGATGATGGTCTCGAGTATGCAAAGCTTAAGGCAATGGAAAGAGTAGAAAGCTCGCTTGAGAGAAGAGACAACTTCAACGGGTACCACAGCTTCTTATTAGTCTGATTCTTGTGGTGGTTTTAAGTTGTATCCACCTGCTAGCAGGACAATGGGACTCATTGGACCCAATTCTTATATATGTCTACTTTATTGGTGTTCAATTACTCAGTGAAGGGGAAATGAGATAATTTCAACTAAATCTAAGGGTAATTGGAACTTGAAAGATGCTTAGATGCAGAATTTAGGTCATTGAGGGCTCAATTGGAGCTCAGTGGGAGCTTCATTTAGATAATGGAAGAGTTTGGTTGATTGCACAATAGAGGGAATACAGGTTATGCACAATTCCATGATGCCTTAACCAAACTTAAAATATTTATAACCTGACCTATTTTTTTCTTGTTATTCATAGAATAAAAGAGTTCAAGTGTCCTGAATCTCTGGCCGAGCTCCATAAATCCACTAGCTGCTTGATGCGTCAGTGGATACATAGGAATATCGGACTTCTTGTTTTATCTACCTTTTTGGTATGTTTGCCTGGACTGTTTATCTTTCTGAGCATATATGGATTTATTTTTCCATTTGAAGTTAAAAAACTAAGCTGGAAAATCCCGACAGCTCATAGTGTCTTTGCGCATTTCATGGAGAACTCATCAACGGAGAGTTTTGTCCAAGAGAGCTGAACAACTATACAATCAGGTAGTGTGATATTTCTCCTTGTTCTGGAATAATAGTATTCTATGTTTTCTCTGTAACCTACACAATAAATTCAGATGTTATGTGTTTTTTCTTGTTTAACAGGTTTGTGATATCCTTGAAGATAATGCATCAAATTGCTGGAAAGGAGATAGAAAGGAAAGCGAGCCTTGGGTGGTTGCGTCTTGGTTAAGAGATCATCTGCTTCTCCCGAAGGAAAGAAAAAATATCATGTTATGGAAGAAGGTACCTTTTCTGCTTCTACGTGTGTCCATAATTTTATTACAATAAATTTAATTGCCCTCGTCATTTTCGTTTTGCACTGATTAAATATTCTTTGTTAATCTCTGTGGGCATATAGGTAGAGGAGTTGATACAGGAAGATTCACGAATAGACCAATACCCAAGGATTATCAAAGGAGAGTCAAAGATTGTTCTAGAATGGCAAGGTACATCTTCCTTTCCTGCTTGAACCTATAAATTTGTTGCAAAATTTTAATTGCCAAGGTTCAGTTTTCTATTGCTGTAGAAATGCATAAATTTTGTAAACCTGCTAATCAAAAGATGCTCATGTTCTTCATCTTCTATAATGTTTGTAGTTGATGGTACACTCAGCTCCAAGATTAAAAGGATGCAAGCAGCGGAAAAGTCCAGGTCAGGTGGTAATGTCAGTGCAACTTGTATGCATGAAGAGAAGAAAGACAGGAAACCTATATTTGGTGTGAAGCTATTTGCATAGACCAATTGGAACAAATAGCTAACTTCCTTTCGTTTTTGCTATATATCCCTGTATAATTATTGGACCAAAATTGCACACATTTTGTATTGGATTAGGGAACTGTATCTGTGAATAACTCGGGTGTTTTTTTTATTAAATTTTATTGAAATGTTCATCATATTGAATTCGAACCCTTTTTTACCCCACTCGTTGACGTGAAATTGCAAGTCTGCAACCTCCGTAAATATTTTGTTTTTCTTAATATTAGGGCTGATGTGGCGTGTCTGCAATTCCCACGGATATATATTTTTATAAGAGGAGGGTTCCACTGCATCCTCTTTTGGTGCACCTAACGTGTATCCAAAACTCATATGGTGCATTTTCAAAGTTCAAATAGTCGATTCGAACCTTCCAACGTGTTCTTCATATTAAAATGTGCTTGGAGACCAAATTTTACATTTTTGGAAATTTTTTACTATTTTTTCAGAATTTTTGATTAAACTAAATAATAATTTGAAATTCAGCAAAGTGATGATTTTCAAAAATTCTGAAAAAATAGTAAAAAATTTCCAAAAAATGTAAAATTTGGTCTCCAAGCACATTTTAATATGAAGAACACGTTGGAAGGTTCGAATCGACTATTTGAACTTTGAAAATGCACCATATGAGTTTTGGGTACATGTTAGGTGCACCAAAAGAGGGTGCAGTGGAACCCTCCTCTTTTTATAAACGTGAATATTGGTGGGAAATTGTCATATATTCTCACGGGAAAACCACATTTTGAAAAAACTGACACGATACGCAAATCAAACTGGACATGACATTGCAGGATCGTTACATGATAAAAATATGACTACAGATGATCAAAATAACATACAATTTATATCATTATTTATTTCAAATGACATTAAAATTCCGAACAATAAATTTAGATGGAATTTTATGTTTACCCCTTAAAAACTTCAAAATTATGTATTTTTCCCTCTAAACTTTAAAATTACGTATTTCCTCCTCTAAACTTCAAAAACTCACATATTTACCCATTTTATTGTCCTTTATATTAAAACTCATTTTATATTTATAAAATACCCATTTAACTTTTTATTAAAAGCATAAAACACACATCAGTCTCAAATTTGAATCTGATGGGTTTCTCTACCGTCAGATCTGCTTTAAGATCCATACGCACTAGATCAGCACGAATCTTGAAGCGAACACGCACGTGTATTGAAGCAACACTGTAGAGGAATCCATCGGATTTAAATTTGAGTCTGATGGGTGTTTTATGCTTTTAATAAAGGGTAAAATGGGTATTTCATAAATTTAGAATGAGTTTTAATATAAAAGACAATAAAATGTGTAAATTTGTGAGTTTTCGAAGTTTAAAGGAAATACGTAATTTTGAAGTTTTTGAGGGGTGTATGTGAAATTCCCTCATAAATTTATTTATTTTATACCTAAATTTTGTTGACAACACTTTTTCTTAATTGTATTTATATACAATTATTTATAATTTTCCTTATTTTTTACTTTTAATTTTTTATTTATTTAATCTAACTTAATATTTGCAAGAAAATAATTAACATAACTACACGCGATCAGATATGACCAGCCACGTTTGACCACGACATGACCAATACACTACATGACCAACAAGCCGTGATCATTCTCCATGATTTTGATCTCGGTACGGCACGTAAAAACTTAATTTGGTCGCAGCACGTAACAAAAATACTCATATTTATACAAAAAAAAAAAAACTCAAAATTAATCAATATCTTCCATGTTTGCACATGAAGGCACAAATAAGGAAACAAAGAATTGTATTAACGCTGTTTTTGTAACTAAGGTTCCAAATTTATAATTGTAATTAGCCTCAATTTCGAGTACATGTATCAAATTATTAGAAGTCATACGATTTTGACGCATTGGACAAAGTTTTTCTATAAAATTCAAATTATCTTTACGGTACATTAAAATTCAAACGCATAAATTTTTTAATATTGTCAAATTACTTTAAGGATCATGTTTGGTTACAACTTAAAAGTTAAAGTGGATTAAGTTTGCATAGTTCAAATTATGGTGGTTTAAGTTATATGAGGAGGGTTCAAATGCCTCCATTTTTCATGCCTCCACCATGCCTCCATTTGTAAAAACTTTAATAACTCAAAATTTAAAACTTAAAAATCAAAATAAAACCGTTGGATATGATCTAAATCATTTTATCTATGCACGTGTAAAAAATTATGACATTTCAATTTTGTTTTGATTGTCATCGAGAGCTTGTAAAAAAACATACAAATGTGGATAATTTCTAGACGTTGATTTTTCAACTTATTGATTAACATAAAAACAAAATCAAAATGTGATAATTTTTTATGAGCACATAGATAAAATGATGTAGATCATATCCAACGGTTTTATTTTGACTTTTAAGTTTTAAATTTTGAGTTATTAAAGTTTTTTAAAATGTAGGCATGGTGGAGGCATGAAAAATGGAGGCATTTGAACCCTCCTCAAGTTATATATTTTTTATTGAAATTTATTATTCAAGTCATGGCTTAAATTCCATCAGAAAGAGAAATTGAAATATAAACGCTTCTCTATGACAATGTGTTTCATAGGTAAAATAAATTAATTAATGCGTTTGTTGAGGAGAGGTCCGACATTTTTATTAATATCCAAAGTTTAATACAAATTATTAATTATACCCGGAACTCAACTCAATATCGATATATACCCAAGCCGGCCATTTTCTGGCCGGCTATGTTCCTTCCTTAAGCCGGCCAGAAAATGGCCGGCCATGTACCTTTTTTTTTTTTTTTTTTTTTTTTTTTTAGAGAGAGAGACTATGAAGATCAAAATATTGAAATCTAACTCTGAAATACGATAAATTTTTGTTTAAATTATTTGTTATATTACTTCTTTGAGGAGGGATCAAATTACAACAATTATTATTTTTATTTTCAAAGTCCAAATCGTCGATCCAAACCGTTCAACATGATTTCCACAATAAACTGTGCTTGCAGATCAAATTTTACATTTTTTTGAATTTGTTTACTATTTATTAAGTATTTTACAAAAAATAGTCATATTCAGACTATTGAATTTTGTTCCCATCTTAATAAATAGTAAAAAAATTCAAAAAAATGTAAAATTTGATCTGCAAGCACATTTTATTTAGATAATCATGTTGAACGGTTTGGATCGACGATTTGGACTTTGAAAATGAAAAAAAAATAGTTGTTGTAACTTGATCCCTCCTCTACTTCTTTTGATGTATAATTAGCATATTTATACTACAATACGCTAGAATACTTGAAATTATGTTGAATTACACTATATTATAATAAATTATGTTCAATTATACTAAATTACGTTAAATTACAATAACTTCGCTAATTATGCTGAAATACAGTAAAAAAAACACTAAACTACACAAAATTACGCTATAGTAGACTGATTTTGCTCATCTTTCATGAATCATAAAAAATAGTAAAAAAATTCCAAAAATAGTAAAAATTGGTAATCTGCAAGTTCATTATGTAACTAATTTACTGAGCTACTTGGATTGAATGATAGAAATGAAAATCTTAATCGGAAACTTCAACTCAAGTTTTGAGGCTCTTCTCTTTGTTTTTTGGCGATTCTGAATTTCGGAATCCGGCATAGCGGGCACAGACGCATGCGCATTTTCGCAAGCTTTCCGAAAAGTGCTCATTTGCTGAAATCGGACACTCGAGCGCCGTTTTATGACCGTTTGAAGTTTCATCGTTGTTTTTCTCCTTTTCAGTGAAGATATCGTCCTTATTCATATCGTATTTTAGCATAATTTACCGTATTTTAACGTAATTTAACATAATTTAGTGTTATTCAACATAATTTCAATTAATCTATCGTATTTTAGTATAAATATGCTAATTATACATCAAAGAAGTAATATAACAAATAATTTAAACAAAAATTTATCGTATTTCAGAGTTAGATTTCAATATTTTGATCTTCATAGTCTCTCTCTAAAAAAAAAAAAAAAAGGGTACATGGCCGGCCATTTTCTGGCCGGCTTAGGGAAGGAACATAGCCGGCCAGAAAATGGCCGGCTTGGGTATATATCGATATTGAGTTGAGTTCCGGGTATAATTAATAATTTGTATTAAACTTTGGATATTAATAAAATTGTCGGAGGAGAGGTGGTTTAACTTCGTCTTAACTTCAAACTTATTCCATATTAAGTCACCATAATTTATTCGTATTTGGCAGCCTACATGAGGGGAAATTTTTTATTGGTAGTAATTAATAGAAAATAATATAGACAAACAGTAAGAGTACAGTAATATTTATATTGGTAGTAAGATCGGTAGGAATTCTACCGATTTTAAAAATAAAAAAGTTTGGATCGGTAAGAATTTTACCGATCTAAACCAGTTTTTTTCTTTTTTTCTTTTAATTTTTTCTAGTAAAATATTTTTTTTTACAAAAATAGATAAAGTACCTTAAATTTAGATATATAAAAACATTCCATCTATTTTTTTTTTAAAATTCATATTTTACTAGAAATCAAATATAAGAATTCTCTCCATCTATACATCAGATTAAAAAAAAAGTTAAAATCAGTAGAATTCCTACCGATCTTACTACCAATATAAATATTAATGTAATCTTACCATTTATCTCTCTTATTTTCTATTAATTACTACCAACGAAAAATTTCCTATATGAGGAATAATCCTTAATTCTTCCATTTAAGCTGCAACTAAATATGAGCATCTATAAGTTTCTAAAGCGGATTAATATCACATTCTTTAATTTTTTTTGTCTAAAATTTTAGTTCATTTTTGGATCTTAATGCATTTATGGGTAAACATTTTCTGATTTCCACTTACAAATTAATCAACCAAACACGAACTTTTTAATACAAATTTAAATAATAATTTTAATAAACTTTGTAAGAGAAGGAGAGGAGAAGAAAGATATTTAGTCATACTCATGATTGTTAATCAAAATTTAGGTTAGAGAAGATTTAAGTCACAACCATTTGACCAGATTAATTCAGATGGATGATTTAAGGTGTTTTTTTGGTTGAAAGTTCATAGCCAATTGCATTGATTTAAACAAAAATTACAAGTTAGTTGTTATATGATATTAGACAAACGAGTGTATGTAAAAACATTCAGCTGTAAACAAATAAACTTACAGAGTGTGTGTATTATGTGGACACAAATTTAATCATTATTTCTTGATTGTAATGATTTAAGGTGTTGGAATAAACGTATGTCTTTTAATATGAGAGCGGAGCATTGATAATTTTATATTTTGACACCTAGACGATCTTCAAAAATAAAGTTTAAATTAAAATTTAACATTATATGTATGATATATATTAGAGGAGGGTTCAAATGCCTTTATTTTTTGTGTCTCTATCATGCTTCTATTTTTAAAATGTTAATAACTCAAAATTTAAATCATAAATGTCAAAATAAAACCGTTTGATGTGATCTATATTATTTTCTCAATATGCTCATAAAAAATTATCACATTTTGGTTTTGTTTTTATGTGAATCAATAAGTTAAAAAATCAAGGTCTATAAATTATCCACATTAGTACGTTTTTACAAGCTCTTGATGACAACCAAAATAAAGTTGAAATATCATAATTTTTTACACATGCATAGATAAAATTATGTTAATCATATCTAACGGTTTTATTTTGACTTTTAAGTTTTAAATTTTGAGTTATTAACGTTTTTAAAAATGGAAGCATGATGAAGGCACACAAAATGAAGACATTTGAACCCTCCTCTATATATTATCTACATATAGTGTATATAAAAATGATTAGATTATGTATACGACTTAAAATTACAACGGTTTTAAATTGACTATTTTTTATTCCACATTAAACAATACTTCTATTGCATGAAATTTGATTGTTAATTATGCTATTTATATCACTAATAACGTACCTACAAATTTTGAATTTTGAATTTATTTTTCATTTACTTTTCTTAAAAATCACTAATAAGATTGTTAAAATAACCATTGCCAAATGATCCCTCCTCAACTTTTAAAATTTTACGTATTAGGACTACACAGTGTTGTTGTAAAAAAACTCCGTTTAGATTGATTAATCGGCTGATTAGTTGCTGGCGGTGACCAAACCATCATGAATTTTTCCGACTAATCTGCTGATTATTTCCGATTATGACAGATTATTTCCGATTATTCCCAATTAATTGCTTGACTGTACTTTATCTGTCCGACAACCGCATACCATTATTTACAACACTGAGACTACATTTAGAGGCTTCGCTCTGAAAATAAAATTATGTAATAAGGAAATAAATTAGTTTCAAAATTGAGACAAATATTATTTAATAAAACATAACATCAAAAAATCAATAGCATAGTTAATGGGGTAAATTTCGCTGGAGGTCACTAAACTTTGTCATTTGTCACAAATTAGTCATTCAAGTTTGATTTGTCCATTTTTAGTCACTCAACTTGTCATTTGTTTTAATCAAGTCACTCTATACTTTTCTGTCCAAATACTAATGGAATATGCTCATTATGTTAGTATTTTGGACGGAATGAGTATATTCCGTTAATATTTTGACGGAATGAGAATATTCCGTTAAGATTTTAGACATATAAATTGACTTGATTAAGACAAATAACAAAATTGAGTGACTACAAAAAAAACAAATCAAACAGATCAATTTGCAACAAATGACAAAATTCGAGCGAAATTTACCCTAGTTAATGTCATACATTGACTAGATATACTTTACACATACATTGATAAATATTGAGCACACCTAGGGTGATGTGCTCACCATGTGAGCACATCTCCTAGAAAGTGCATTTTCAAAGTTCAAATAGTCGATTCGAACCTTCCAACGTGTTCTTCATATTAAAATGTGCTTGGAGACCAAATTTTACATTTTTTGGAAATTTTTTACTATTTTCAGCGAATTTTTGAAAGTGATGATTTTCAAATTATTGTTTAGTTTAATTAAAAATTCTGAAAAAATAGTAAAAAAATTTCAAAAAATGTAAAATTTGGTCTCCAAGCACATTTTAATATAAAGAACACGTTGAAAGGTTCGAATCGACTATTTGAACTTTGAAAATGCGCTTTCTAGGAGGTGTGCTCACATGGTAAGCACATCACACCCTAATTTTGCTCATAAATATTTGTTAATAGAACTTTTATAATTTTCAGTTATATCAATATTATTAAATTTGATAATAACTAATAGCATAGCCTAATTTTCAACGAATTGAGAAATTCTCGCCTCGTCTCAGCACGTTTCCCCGTTAGAACTTAGAAGTGAAAAGAGATCTGGCTCGTGGAAATATTGTGAGTTTGCCAAAATCCCGAATTAAGTTCCTGGATGCTTTCTATATGCGTTTCGGATTTCTCCATGTAAGGTTTGTCTTCTTCTCTCGGAATCCAGTGATTTCTTTTAAGGGATTCACAGGTTGAGTGAGGAATGCTTTCACTGGACAATAAGAAGCATAGTTACGGTGTTGTTTTATTAAATCGAACGAAGGGTTATTACTTATTACTGCCTCCTGATCAGATTTCAGATTTCAGATTTCAGATTTCGATCTGAATGACGTTGTGATTTGGAATGCATTGAGCTTTGAGTTCGTCATTTGCTTTGAGTTTATTATCTTTGAGCAAAACTGTCGTTTGAGAAACATTAGTTTGTTATTGAAATTGGGCATTCTTGTTTAAGGACAAACTCTTTTTAATTTCCAACAACGAATTTGATAGATTAACTTCAAGAGCTAGCTTAGTATAATTCATATTTATATATTTGTACTGGAAATAGTATCACTATCGTACATAATTGGAAGAGGTGATAACCTAGACTGTTGAAGGATTTAGAAGGTTGATTTTAATTTTTGTTAGTCATCGGACTGTTACAGATTGTCAATTTAAATCAGAAAACATAATACAAGTGATGTTCTTTTTTGTTTGTGGCAGATGAGGAACTCCAAAGTGCATGTGGGCAACCGCAGAACCCGTAGTTCCCTATCAGTAATCGCACTAGTCAGTCTATGTTGTTTCTTCTATGTACTCGGTGCTTGGCAAAAAAGTGGTACGGGTCGTGGTGACAGCATAGCACTTCGTGTAACTAAAGAAACCGATTGTTCCATCCTACCAAATCTCTATTTTGAAACCCACCACAACCGAGCCGAGACCACATTGACCACAGTCAACGTTTTTGAACCCTGCGAGGTGCACTATTCTGATTATACCCCTTGTCAGGATCCAACTAGTGCAATGAGACTTCCAAAAGAGAATATGATATATAGAGAGAGGCACTGCCCCTCTGAAAAGGAGAAATTACGCTGCTTGATACCCGCTCCCAAAGGATATGTAGCTCCGTTCCCGTGGCCTAAAAGCCGTGATTTTGTACCATATAAAAATGTGCCGTATAAGAGTCTTACTGTTGACAAGGCAGCGCAGAACTGGGTGCAGATTGACGGAGATCTTTTTAAGTTCCCTGGAGGGGGTTCAATGTTTCCTCAAGGAGCTGATGCATACATTGATGAGCTGGCAACTGTTGTACCTATCAAGGATGGAATGATTAGAACTGCACTTGATACTGGCTGTGGGGTATGCTTTAACATTTTCATTTTGGAAAACATATGTTTATGTTTTTGTGCACTGTATTGATGTATAATATGATAAAAACAAAATAAGTATACACCAAATAAACATACAGACAGTACTTGCGACTTGTTAGTAAAATTGTGAAGGGTATTGTAGTAGGAGGATACATGCATACATGCACCCGCACCCGCACCCTAGGGGTGGAGCTAGGAAATACAATAGGATCGGACATGATCATACAATTGTTTGAAAGTACAAAAATATTTTTACAATTTTTCCTTTCAAAAAATCATAGCAAAAGTTGGCATTTTTTTATTTCTTTTGACGGGGTGTTGTGGGTGAGGGGTAGGGGGCAAGTGCCTCGCTCTGTCTGTGTGTACCTTTTATTGGAAGTGTAAATGACTGGTACTGTATCAAAGCCAGAAAAAGAGCATATAAATGTGCTAATTATTAATTTTTATTTTTCATAGGTTGCTAGTTTTGGGGCTTACCTCTTGATGAGAAATGTATTGACTATGTCATTTGCACCACATGATTCTCATGAAGCCCAGGTGCAATTTGCACTGGAGAGAGGAGTACCAGCTGTTATTGGTGTATTCGGTACCATGAAGCTGCCTTACCCGTCTCGGTCCTTTGACATGGCACATTGTTCCCACTGTCTCGTTCCCTGGACATCAAATGGTTAGTAACAAAAGTGAGGGATACCAGTGCCATACCACCTTATACTTATCAAGTGTCGTCTCCCAAACCGGCACCAGTCATGAGTTGATGATAAATTTGGTATTTGTTGATGCATTCCGTGAAGTTTCTGCCCAAAAAATGGAGGAAAAAAATGTTCCAACAAGGCTGCGCCTGGCTGCTACTATAAATGTACTGAACCAGTCATTTGGCAACTGTTGCTCAGCTTGGTGACTTTTTTTTTTAGCATCTTGGCTTTGCTAGTTCTAGAGATGCACTTGCATTATACAGATAGAAACTGCAGTGCATCAGTACCTTCCATTTTCATATTTTCATTAATATTTAACTGATTATATTCATTTCTGCCGGCATCCTCTATTGAGATTTTCTGTAGTGCTGTACTGGCACAGAAGTGCAAAAATTATTGCACTAGGCCTGGATTTAGGGTTCTTTTTGTAATAGGTCCTAGTTTGATTTGATTTCTGTGATTTTTGGTTTTTATGCAGACGGAATGTACATGATGGAAGTGGATCGGGTTCTGAGACCAGGGGGATACTGGATCCTCTCAGGACCTCCTGTCAATTGGAAACAGAACTACCAATCATGGAAGAGACCAAAAAAAGAACTGGAGGAGGACTTTAGAAGGATCGAGAGCCTTGCTGAGTTATTGTGCTGGGAGAAAAAGTATGAGAAGGGTAACATTATTATTTGGCAGAAAAAAATGAGCTCTACTGAGTGCAATAGAAGAAAAGATAATTCTATCAGGATGTGTGCATCTTCTGATCCTGACAATGTCTGGTATGTTCTTTTGTTCTCTTGAAATCATTTCATTCTCGGGCCTTAAATCCTCAACAGATCACATATTTTGCTGGAGACAGAAGCATTTACAAGTTATATGCTCGTACACCTGTATCCCTTGGCTCCAAATTTTAATAGTGATATCTAAAATTCTCATATTTAAAGAAACAGTAAAATATGCATGGCATTCTGAGGTTTCCAGCATTGCACAGCTAAATTTCTTTTTTGCTCATTGCAACATTATTTTGTTTTTTTTATTATTCAATTTTTTCTCCAGGTATAAAAAAATGGAAGTATGCGTAACTCCTTACTCAGATGAAGAAACCATACAGCGAAAGCCTTTCCCTGAGAGACTCTTTGCGGTCCCACCAAGGGTTTCTCAGGGGCAAGTTCAAGGCATCACAACCGAATTATACCAAAAGGATACTATGCTTTGGAGAAAACATGTGAATGCATATAGGAGGATAAACAAGCTTATCGGATCTGGTCGTTACCGCAACATAATGGACATGAATGCAGGTCTGGGAAGCTTTGCAGCTGCTATTCAGTCACCCAATTCATGGGTCATGAATGTGGTCCCCACTGTGTCAGAAAGGAATACTCTAAGTGTTATATATGAACGAGGTCTGATCGGCATATATCATGATTGGTGAGTTTGTTTTGTTCTATTATTTTTCTCTTCCTTTTTATAATATATTTGTAGTTTTGGTAGTGCAGAGTGCATGACAAAAAGTAGATTTTTTGGCTTTTTTTTTACAATTCTCAATGGTTTGGCTAATTTTCTTATTGAGATTTGAGAAGCTTAATCAATTTGACAAATATTCTTATCGTGGCAATCAAATTTACTTGAAGACATATAGTAGTCCACAAAATGCGGGTGATAGATGAGATTGTATGCGAACTTCCGATAAACTAGGAGTGTAGGATATATAGGTGATATTTCTTTTCATATTTTACAGAGGACTAAGGTATATGACATATTCCTCCTTGTGTTTTGTAGGCCCAACCTGAAATTATTTATATTTCAATTTGTCGCACTATTCTGTTACCATTCAATCAGGTGCAATGCTAACCTTGTTGGGTTTTCTTAGGTGTGAAGCCTTCTCTACTTATCCGAGGACATATGATTTGATACATGGAAGTGGGCTCTTCAGCTTATATCACCAAAAGTAACCTTCTCTCATCTGTTTAAAGCTTTTGATATTAAAATGAGGGTCAAAGAAGCCTTTGTAATATGAGCATCACTAACAATGCATACAATTATGATTCAACAAGACATGATGAATCAAGCAGAGATATAAAATGAGAAAAATATGGCGCAACAAAAAACATTTTTTTACCACAAGATATACACATGCCAGTATAATACTTGATTAATGCTTAACATTAATAAATATTAAGTTGGAATACGATTGTGATCACTCACAAAAAAATCTCTAATTATTACCCGGGGCATTACTTCACCCAAATGTTATATATCTTGTGCATAATGGTAGAAAATATACATAACAGTATACTGTATTAAAGAATGGTGTGGGTGTGGCAATGAATATCATCAGCCTGTTTTTTTCCTCTTCTTGAACTTGGATTCTGAATTTATTGCTCAAAACAAACAGGTGTGAGATGGAAGACATCCTTTTAGAAATGGACCGCATCTTGCGACCAGAAGGAGCAGTTGTACTCCGGGACCATGCTGATGTCTTAAACCGGATTAAAAAAATTGTCACAGGCATGAGATGGAAGACAAAAATGCTTGACCATGAAGACGGGCCCCTCGTGGCAGAGAAAATTTTGATTTGCGTGAAGGAGTACTGGGTTGGCACTGGAGACGATTCTATCTTGTAGATAATAGTACCAAGTTTTGTTGGGACGGTTTATCTTTTTGTTGCATCCTTCCCTGTGATTAGAATGTAGTGTCAGAAGCAAAATTCTGTAAAAAGAGAAATTGCTGTTTATTGCATATTTTAGCTTTATTTAAGTAGCGTTTGTTTCTCAATCAACCACTTCTTTTAACTTTTGTACGAAAGAAAAATTAATAGAACATGAGCATTGCAGCTCAGGATACACAACAGCATTTCCTTTTTCAGAGGGTAAGATTTGTTATCTTGATATTTTCAGAGGTAGAGAAATTTTATCCACAAATTCATGTAGGTTCTCGCCAATGCTTTGACATAAATGAATTATGTAAAGTACGATTTTATCTTTCTATACGTGAATCCATTAATGTCTTTAATTTATTAGTCGTCGAGTTTTCAGTTGTTTCCCTTATTTTCATAGTTATTTTCTACTATTTCATACATTTTTGTGACTCGAGCTAAGTCCTGTGTATACTCGGGTGCGAATTTAGAATTTCCGTCTAAATAAGACAAAAAAATAGCTAATCGGATTCAAACTCATTAGCTAATCGAATACTAGATAAAAAACAAATGAGCGGAGAGGAGCCTTGAGGCTGAAGCTTGTGTGCAGCGCCACATGACAGCATAGGAACAGGGTGTGGGCATTTAATTTAATTCATACTCTGATAGTATTACCAAAATAAATTGTTTAGTAATGCAAAAAAAAAACAACAACAAGCAGTCCAGAGTTTGCTAAGTCTCACAAGGAAAGCAAACATAAGAAAGATGCATTTATAATTTTATACAGTAGAAATTTATCACCTCTGATGATCATTCATTTCGGGCTAAGCTGTGTCAAACAAAAAAATAAAAGGAAACGGGCTGCTTTTGAAAACTTTGGGTCAGGGTAAGCGGAGCCCGTAGGGGCTGTTCGGCAATCATATGAGGCTTACTTTAGGCTACACTAATCTGCACCCGTTAGACAATAAAGTTGGAAAGTAACTTTCTTATAAAAAGCTTAAGCTTCACAAAATGCTTAAGCCATATGAAACTATGACTCGAAAATTTGAACAAGCTTAAGAAAGATGGGCAAAATAAGCACTAAGGAGCACTCGTTCAGTAAGCTTAAGAGACTCCTTAGAGTACTAACGAGCTCTAAGAAAACGCCTAACAACACCGTATAACTTATACCCGAAATTTAATTTTCAGTATGTAAGATAGGATAGGACAATTATCCGTCCCTGAGTCAATGTGGGTCTGCTTTGAGAGACGTAAACATGAGACTTGTCCAAGTCTCTAAGTGTATAAAAATATGATAGCCGAAAATTTGCAAACACAACTGAGATATTAAAAAATAAAGAAGAAATATTTATTAAAAATTAATAATCGATACATGATAATTGTTGGGATTAATCAACTAAAGAGTACTCACTTAACTCTGAAATAGCTCACCCAATGGGTATCCAGATAGGAACTTCACTTACCTGAAGGAGACTAAGAATGTGCTCCACAATGGAAGAGGGGAAGGAAGGAGAGGGAGAGGGCGGAGTAAATGGTTAACCAACTTTACACTCTAATTGGAGGTTACAAAATTTAAATAGTTTGTATATAGAGTTTACCTCATCTCCTTTCGTCTTCTTTCCTCTTCTCCTCAAAATTTAATATTATGAAACAAGTAAACATCGTCTGATCAGATCCGGTCACCTCTTCCCCCTCTCTCCTCTTCAGAAGCACACCCTTAAGAGAAAACTCACTCACTCTAAAACTTAGCATTGCATGACAAAAACTAATTAACTATAATCTTCTCTCTTTTCTAACTTATGAGTTTATTTATTATTGACTTATTTATAATAATAAAACTTGCTATTATAAGAAGATTGCAAAATATTATAAAGTCCAGAAAGATTTATTTAAGTTTCTTTCATTGATATGCAAGACCTGCCTCGTTTTCCTTATTTAGTATTGTAGAATGTTAGTCTTGTAAGTTCACCTCTTATACTGAACTAGTGATTTCCACATAATTCTTGACTTCATCAACCTAATACTTATCTCTTATATTAACTACTACTCAATAAACCCCGAAATTTTTATTAATAGGAAAATAAATAAATAAATATCGACAATGGGGAAGGGATTTGGAAAAATTCGACATATAAGAAAAATGTGATGGTTTGTAATGTCCAGAGGACGTTAGAGATCAAAATGTCTATATTAACGAAATCATTTTAACCACTAATTAATGATCAAACTCATTTTGGTAGTGAATTACATAGGGTTTTGACTTAGATTTTGCTTTATTTTCTCACATTTATGTTTAATTATTATGTGAAAAAAGTTATTGTTGCCCTATTTTATGTTTTAGTACAAGAACCATATTTTGGGGCTATTTTACATCATTTGGAGCAAGAATCTGGTCGATCAGAAAAGTGCAGCTCACCGCTAAGGCTCTGGTACGGACCGTATTAGCCAATACGAACCAGAGCCCCAGTACGGACCAAAGAAGGCCAAATACGCATTAACTCCTGCAGCGACATAGTGGGAGTATGGTTCGTATTAGCCAATACGGACTGTACCCGAGATGCCCTTTGGTGAAATCTTTAACAACTATATCCAGATCAGATAACTTGGACTTCACTCATCTCCAGGTGCCCCTTCAATCCTATATAAGCCCTCTGGACTGAACAAAAATGATATCTTTGTATCTTTGGTGTTTATATTTTCTTAAGTGATAAGAGATGAGTGTGTAGAGATTAAGTAGGAGGGTACTTCGTGTATTGTTGTATCTTTCTCTTATCTCTTTGTAAACATGCCGTTCAGCGGCTAAGTTTAGATTTTTATGATTGGCAGTAAACCTTGTTACTCATGATGTTTTGATATATACTTTTATTTGATCATTGTTTAGTTTTTTGTTTTTTTATTGCTTTTGCGCTCTATGTTCTATCTTGATTTTGTTTATTAGTCTAGATCGTCATGTGATGACCACACATGGAAGTTAGTCACCATTGGGCTAATCGAATTGGGATAAGGGAGAATAAAAGTACTAGATTAGTGGTGGAGACCTTAACCGGAGATACCACTAATTTGATCAACAAAAGTACACATGGGAGTCTCGACATTCGTAGACGAATGTCGCATTATCGTGCCTTACCATGGGTACACCCAATATAACCAAGATTATGGGTGATTAATGAGCGAGCATGAGCGAGTTGGGGTATGCTCATGCTCGGCTCATTAGCTTAATGAGCGAGTTGTTAATGAGCATGTTGTTAATGAGCGAGTTGCCGAACGAGGTACCGAGTTGTTTAAAATACATTATTCAAAAACTAATTTTCATTTATAGAATTTAACAAATTGTCCATAAGCAAGTTTAACAAAAAATTGTCCATAAGCAAATTAAACAATACATAATTTAACATAAAATTGTCCATAAGCAAATTAACAAAATCAAACAAACTATCTTCTTGTCATTCTCACGGCTTGTCACTTACCTACAAATTTGCATTATCAAAACAATAATAAAAATGTAGAATTTAGAAATATACAACCAGTAACAAAATGAATGGATATACTAACAGAATGGATATACTAACAAAATAAATGGATATACTAACATAATTTAGAAATATACTAACCCAGTACCATACTGTATATGCCTAATATGAATGAATAAGAATAGCTCAGGAATAGCTCAGGAATATACTAACAGTAACAAAATGAATAAGAATAGCTCAGGAATATATCAGAAGCCAACCCAGTACCATACTGTATATACCTAACATGAATGAATACTAAATTACTTAATAGTTTCAAAAAATTTAGTATGTGAAAATTTTGCTGCCGCCCAAATAGTTTCAAAAATTTTAGCTACAGAACCAAATACTATTCTAGAGATTAGATGTGGCAGAATTTGTGTAACTAATTTCTTAATGAGCTAATGAGCGAGTTGGGGTATGCTCATGCTCGGCTCATTAAGTTAATGAGCGAGTTATAGCGAGTTGCTAATGAGCGAGTTGTTAATGAGCATTTAGCGAGCGAGTTACGAGTTGTGAGCGATTTACTCACCCCTAACCAAGATAGTAGGGCAACGTACCCAATAAGTGAAGTCTGAATTCTTTGGGCTAATCAAAAATCTCCTTGCACCAATTGAGACAAGCCTTAACGAGATCTCTTGATTGGTAGGGTGGTTGCTAGGCGAAAGCGGTAATCACTAAATTAGATTAGAAACTCTCATACAACAACTGAAAACCAACATCAAATAAGGTAAGAATCAAAAC
The DNA here is from genome assembly GCA_028015225.1 of Carex myosuroides. Classification (NCBI taxonomy): domain Eukaryota; kingdom Viridiplantae; phylum Streptophyta; class Magnoliopsida; order Poales; family Cyperaceae; genus Carex; species Carex myosuroides. Next base: position 17,292,561 of record CM051471.1, on the reverse strand, counting down.
GGAGTGAAGTAACAACGGTGTGCCAAAACTCTAGGAATTCACATCTCTATCTTATTTATTTTATTTACTTTCAATTTTCGCCAAATACATTGATCAACAACAACAACTCTTTGATTTCAGATTTTATCTGGCTTTTTGAAAGATTGTGATTTAATCGCTCAAGACCTTAAATCTTATTTCCTGCGGATCGACACTCATTTATACTACTCGATAGGATTATGCGCTTGTAATCTGACTCGATAGCAAACCGAGTTATAAATTTTATTAGACAAATCACGATTACACCCATCAATTAACGAAACCGCGGACTCTGAGCGCCTTTTTTTCAATGCTAGCTGTTTGGTCTATCACGTCCAGACAATTTGAAAAAAAAAATTCTGGACATTGGTTTGTACAATGATACCTCGCATATTTAGTCTATTTTAGGCCTGTTTTAGTACCAGATTCGTGCCCTGATTCACCAGAATCATGTGCATTTCATCGATATATCTTTAGAATTTGGTACTGCTGAGTGTTTGTTTGTTTTCTGCAGGTTTGGAGCAAAACACACGAAGAAACGGCGATTCAGATGATGAGGTACGACCCTTACCAGGCTTGGTACGAGTCTCACCAGACTTGGCCATTTTTCAGCTCATCACGCCTGGTACGGCTTGGCCGTACCAATTTGGTACAGGCCGTACCTAAAGGCGGCCTGACAGATTCAAATTTTGGCAGAGGCTATTTAAAGCGGGGAACTCTCCAATTTCGACATCCATTCCATTCCAGATCTAATTGAGAGCACAGTAAGAGAGAGAAAGAGAGCTAAGGAGCTAGGAGCAAGAAGGAAGGAAGAGGAAAGAGGCAAAACTCGACGGATCAAGCTTCCTCCTCTCGATCCCTTCGATCCATGGCTTTCTCTATCCCTTTTATTGTATTTTTAGATCAGATCATGTGCTGTGAGTAGTTATTTCAGTTTCTAGGGTTTAGAGATGGATTCTTGATTTGCTTTGACTTTCTTTGACTTGTATCTTGTATGAACTCTTTTGATTGATTGATTGTGATTTTCTTTGCCATCTCTTGCTTTGATTGCTGTGATTGTGTATGATGAACCTCTAGGTCTAGATCAAACCTATCAAGGTCATGTGATCATCTCAATCTCTCAACCAAATCAATTGTTTAGGGTAGACTTGTTCGAATTGAAGCCGAGAGGTTGAATTCTCCTCTAATCGACATATTAGAGGGTGCCTTAGGTCTCCAATCAACCAGCTAGGGTAGATCTGTACCAACACATGAGAATTGAGGTGTAGAAATCCCTAAAAGGCAATCAATTGCATTCCAACCTAGATCTTGATCCAACACACGACGGTTGAGGCTTAGAAACCTTAGGTATGGTCAATTGAACCTTTCTAAAGAGTTTAGCACAAGGTACCAGCAAGGAATGCATCAACTCGAACTGGTAAGCTCTGTTCTGGCAAGCCAGTACGGGTCTTACCAGAGTGGTGCGGCCTTGCCTTACCAAGTGGAGTACGGCCTAGCCGTACCAACTTGGTACGGGCCGTACCACTAGAGGCAGATCACACATGAAATCTGAAACCCTGGAAACGCCTTTTATCCATAATCAAAACAAAATTTACATTTCTTCTAGCATTTTATTACATTGTTTGAATTGCTTGAATTGACCTTTTTAGGAACTTAAATTCCAAACCAAAACCTTCTCACTTCTAGTTTTTAATTGAGTTTGGTAGATTCTAACCTAGTAATTGCCCGTCCCTGTGGATCGATACCCGATTATACTACTCGATAGGGGTTGTGCACTTGCAACCCTTACTCGTGAAGTGTAAACGCGGTTTTAAAAGGTACGCCCTCAAGCGTACCGAAACTTGCGTTGCGCTTTCGCGCGAACAAGTTTTTGGCGCCGTTGCCGGGGACGGTAACCAATTGCCTAGTTAGATTTTACCTTACTTAGTTAATCTAGATTTTATCTTGTATCTTTCTTGTTTTCTTTTTCTTAATCAAAATCACTAAAAACTGGCTTTTGAATCCCCCCCTGCAGGCAAATACAGGTTGAAATATAATCTGAGAAGCAAGGGCCCACTGTTCGATCAAACTCCTCCAGACTCAGCCGAGACTGCTCAGCCACCCTCTGGTACGGCCAGACCGCACCAACCTGGTCCGACCCGTACCGATTCAGGCACGGCCAGGCCGCACCAATCTGGTCCGACCCGTACCAAGACACCTGAACCTGAAGAGATGGCTGGGGCAGAGGACGAAGCCCGAATCAGACTGGAGGCAGAGGCCAGAGAAAGAGAAAGAGAAAGGCGAGAAGAAGACGGTCGTCTGACGGACGATGATGAGGATGTTTTCATGCCTCGGACCCTGCGGGAGTTCAACGTGCCGAGAGCTGGAGACGTGCGAGGTGCAATCCGGCTGCCACACATTCCAGTACAGCAACCGAACTTCAATCCGGGGGTTGTCAACATGGTGCAGCAGAACACCTTCCACGGACTCGACCGCGAGGACCCGCACGCTCACCTCCAGACCTTCCTCGAGTGTATCACGACCATCAAAACCAACGGTGAGAATGCTGATTACACCAAGCTTGCTCTATTTCCTTTCACTCTTAGGGATAAGGCCAAGAAATGGTTAGGATCTTTGCCTAGGGACTCTGTTAGAACTTGGAGGGACTTGTCCAAATTGTTTCTGACCAGATTTTTCCCTCACAAGAGGACAGCCAAGGTAAGACTTGACCTGACCAGCTTTAGGCAGATTTTCGATGAACCCCTGAACTAGGCTTGGGAAAGGTTTAGAGAATTGCAGTACTCCTGTCCACACCATGGTATACCCGACTGGCTTTTAATTCAAACGTTTTACGACGGCCTTAACGAGAGCACACGTGCTTACGTGGACGCTGTTGCGAGAGGCGCGCTGATGTCAAGGGAGCCTTTAGAGGCTATGAACTTGATCGACAGCATGGCGCAGAACCAGCAGTGGTCCGGCCGCGACACGTCACGCCAGCGAGGAGGCCAAGGAGGTAGCCAAGGAGGTGGCAAGTACGAGCTCGATCACATCACGGCTCTCACCGCCAAGATGGACGCCATGCAGCGGGCGATGGACAAGCTCAGTGTCAAGGCAGTCGAACAGCAACCTCAAGTCTGCGTCATGTGCGGAGACGAGAGGCACGCATACGAGCAGTGCCCGCTGGTGCAACAAGACGAGGAGAGCGAGCAGGTCAACTCTCTCAACAACGAGCCTTCCTTCTTCCCAAGACCTCCCTTCAGCCGGTCCTACTCCAAGGATCCAGTTGAGCAGCAGCACTAGAGGTCGAACCAGAACAACCCTGCGCCTTTCAACAACTCTTCGTTCAGACCGCCCTTCAACAACAACAGCTTCCAGAGGCCGCAGTACAACAACAACAACTGGAACAATCGGGCGAACAACACTGGAAACTACCCCCCTCCGAACAACAACGATTGGAGAGCCCAAGCTTCGAGCAGCAGCAACAACAACAATGGCAACAGGAACTTCTACCAGAACGCTTCCTTTCCCAATCAAGGCAACCGAGCAGCTCACTCTGACCCCTCAAAGTCAATTGCGCCTACCGAAGTGAACAACTTCACTCACGAGCAGGGCAAGATGAATCAGATGATGTGGGAGCAGATGCAGAGCATGACCACTCAAATGGCTGCCCAAAGCAAGTTGCTGGAGCAGCTGAGCCAGATGGTCACCTCAAGCCACTCTCGACCCGGGAAGCTTCCAGCTCAGCCCGAACCAAATCCAAGAGAAGAGGCTAAGGCGATCACTCTGAGAAGTGGGACCCAATACGACGAGCCACCAATGCCAAGTGAGGGCATAGTTGACCCGATCCTTGACGCGACACCTGACGCGACCCCGACCCCTGTGTCAATTCCACTGAAGGAGGTTAATCCAGAACGAGCTGAGGTCATCCAACCTCAAGCGAGTGCAGACTGTACCAGCTCGGCAAGACCTGCACAACCTCCATCCGAAGCGTCAGGTGGTCAGAAGAAGAAAGGTGCCGAGAAACCACCTCCATACCGGCCACCTGTTCCATTCCCCCAGAGATTAGCTGAGACGAGACTGAATGAGCAATTCGCCAACTTCGCAAACGTCATCAAGCAGCTGCAGATCACCATCCCTTTCACCGACGCTTTGACCCAAATGCCCACCTATGCCAAGTTTCTGAAGGACATCCTTTCCAACAAGAGAAGCTTAGAGGGGCACGCGACAGTCAAGCTGACGGAGCAGTGCAGCGCAATTTTGAAAAGCGAGCTACCCCCCAAATTGGACGATCCTGGAAAGTTTTCCATTCCATGCACCATTGGGAAGGCTACAATCAAGAAAGCCCTGTGTGATCTAGGAGCGAGCGTGAGTCTCATGCCACGCACCATCTATGATCGCATAGGAGTGGGGGAGCTCAAGCCCACAAGGATGACACTGCAGTTGGCGGATTCTTCAGTCCGACTTCCACTTGGTGTGGTGGAGGATCTGCCAGTTCAAGTTGGGAAGTTCTTCGTGCCCGTCGATTTCGTCGTCATGGAGATGGAAGAAGATAAGGAAGTCCCAATCATCTTGGGGCGACCTTTTCTGAGTACAGCTGGCGCGATAATTGACGTGAAGCAGGGCATCCTGACTCTGAACTTTGGAGGAGAGAAGGTGAAATTCCAAATCGATCGCGCCATGAGATATCCGTCACGATCTGAGACATGTTTCCGAGTTGACGGGATAGAGGAGTGTTTGGCTGATCTGGCCAAGGACTACTTTCTTGAACAAGTCAACAACTCACTGCGCCAAGACGCTGAATTCCTCTCCAAGTTGCCAAGCGAGGCGAGCGAGTCAATTTGTGCAGCAGATGCGATTCCTGAGGATCTGGAGGATCGTACATCACACTCTGAGACGAGGAGTGGAGCGGAGTCTGCCAAGGCCGACGTCTCGACAGCACACGAGTCAGATCACCCAGATGCGACTCGTGACAACGATCAGCCTGAGCGTCCGACTCCCGAACTCAAACCGCTTCCAACCAATCTCAGATACAAGTTCCTCGATCCAGAAAAATCATGTCCTGTGATCGTCAATGCGAGTCTAAACCCCGATCAAACCGCCAAACTTCTGGAGAAGCTGAGATTTCACAAGGGCGCGATCGGGTACTCGATCAAGGACTTGAAAGGGATCAACCCAGCCATCTACTCACACCGGATTCTTCTCGAGGATGATCACAAGCCGTCTGTGGAGTACCAGCGGCGACTCAACCCCAACCTGAAGGAGGTGGTGAAAAAGGAAATTCTCAAACTCCTGGATGCAGGCATCATCTATCCCATCTTTGACAGCAAGTGGGTGAGTCCCGTTCACGTGGTGCCCAAGAAGGGGGGCACGACAGTGGTGAGAAATGAAAAGAACGAGCTAATCCCTACTCGTGTGGTATCTGGGTACCGCATGTGTATTGACTACAGAAAGCTCAACGCTGCCACGCGCAAGGATCACTTCCCACTGCCGTTTGTCGACCAACTCCTTGAAAGGCTTGCGACTCATTCTCATTTTTGCTACCTTGACGGGTACTCAGGATTCTTTCAGATCCCCATTCACCCGAACGACCAAGACAAGACCACTTTCACATGTCCCTACGGTACATTCGCATACCGTAGGATGCCATTCGGTCTGTGCAATGCACCTGCCACCTTCCAAAGAGCCATGATGGCTATCTTCTCAGATTTCATCGAGAAAGAGGTTGAGGTCTTCATGGACGACTTCTCTGTCTATGGAACCAGCTTTGACTCATATCTAGCCAACCTCTGCAAAATCCTGGAGAAGTGTGAAGAGGTCAACCTGATCCTGAACTGGGAGAAGTGTCACTTCATGGTCCAAGAGGGAGTTGTCCTTGGACATGTGGTGACCTCCAAAGGAATTGAGGTTGACAAAGCCAAGGTGGAGGTGATCGAGAAGCTGGAGATCCCAACAAATGTCAAAGCTGTGCGAAGCTTTCTGGGACACGCTGGCTTCTACCGCCGATTCATCAAGGACTTCTCGAAAATTGCGAAACCATTGACCAACATGCTCATCAAGGACTCTGATTTCATCTTCACGCAGGAGTGTGTCGATTCGTTTTGCCGACTGAAAGAAGCCCTTGTCTCAGCACCCATCCTGCAGCCTCCAGACTGGACCTTGCCATTCGAATTGATGTGCGATGCGAGTGATTACGCTGTGGGAGCGGTTCTTGGGCAGCGGAAGGAGAACAAGCCATGTGCTATCTACTACGCTAGCAAGGTGCTAGACCCTGCCCAGATGAACTACACAACAACCGAAAAGGAGCTTTTGGCTGTTGTGTTCGCTCTCGACAAGTTTAGATCCTATCTGGTTGGTTCCAAGATAGTGATCTACACTGACCACGCCGCACTCAGGTATCTGTTGAGCAAGCAGGATGCCAAACCTCGCCTGATTAGGTGGATCCTCCTCCTGCAGGAGTTTGACATCGAAATCAGGGACAAGAAAGGAGTCGAAAACACCGTGGCTGACCATCTGTCCCGGCTTCGCTGGGAAGATGAGGGTTCTGGTAGCCTGCCAATTGATGACTCGTTCCCTGATGACCAATTCCATTCGATTTCTGCCATGGAGGAGATCCACTCGGTTGGTACACCGATGCACGCGACTCATGCGGTGCAAGATCGGACGTTCCATGCAACTGACCGAGTGAACACCAAGTCAGCGCCCTGGTATGCAGACATTGCGAACTTTCTCGCCTCAGGAGTACTTCCTCCTACCATGTCATACCAGCAGAAGAAGAAGCTGCGATCGGACGCCAAGTTCTACTTCTGGGACGACCCCTACCTCTTCAAGACTGGCGTTGATGGCATCTACCGACGATGTGTGCCATACGATGAGACGCGCTCCATTCTTGAGCACTGCCACTCCTCAGCCTACGGAGGACACGCTTCATCCTCCAAGACTGCTTCAAAGGTCCTACAATCCGGCTTCTTCTGGCCTTCACTTTTCAGAGATGCTAGGACCTTCGTCGCAGCTTGTGACAAGTGTCAGCGCACCGGGAACATCTCCAAGAGGAATGAAATGCCTCTCCACTCTATTCTAGAGGTAGACATCTTTGATGTCTGGGGCATTGACTTCATGGGACCGTTTCCACCCTCTTGTGGGAACGAGTACATCCTGGTGGCTGTTGACTACGTCTCCAAGTGGGTGGAGGCAGTAGCTTGCAAGAATGCGGACTCCAATGCCGTGAAAAGACTATTCACTGACATCATCTTCCCTCGCTTTGGAGTTCCAAGAGCTGTCATCAGTGATGGTGGCAAGCACTTCATCAACCGCCAGTTCGACAATCTCCTGAGTCGCCATGGAGTCACTCACAAGGTGACCGCATCCTACCATCCTCAAGCCAACGGTCAAGCCGAGATTTCCAACAGAGAGATCAAGTCTATCCTGGAGAAGACCGTTGCTCGAACGAGAAAGGATTGGTCGCTCAAGCTGAGTGACGCACTTTGGGCCTACCGTACAGCCTTCAAAACTCCGATTGGGATGAGCCCTTTCAAATTGGTGTACGGAAAGTCCTGCCACTTGCCCGTGGAAATTGAGCACAAGGCATACTGGGCCACACGGGCCATCAACATGGACTTGCTCTCAGCTGGAGAGAAACGCATCCTTGACTTGCATGAGTTAGAGGAGATGCGTCTCAATGCCTACGAGAACGCGAGAATTTACAAGGAAAGGACCAAACAGGTTCACGACAAGCGCATCATGCCTCGTGAGTTCCATGAGGGAGACCTGGTCCTCTTGTTCAATTCTCGACTTAGGCTCTTTCCAGGGAAGCTAAAGTCCAGGTGGTCCGGTCCATTCCGGGTGAGGGCAGTGTTCCCATTTGGCGCCGTGGAATTGGAAAACAAGGAGGGGCAGACTTTCAAAGTCAATGGTCAGCGTCTCAAGCACTACATTGCTGATCATCCCCAAGAAATGCGAGTGAGCTTGGATCTCTCCGATCCATCTCCAACCAAAGCCTGACGAGAGAAGGTCGAGCTCAAGACCTAAAACGAGCGCTCCTTGGGAGGCAGCCCAAGCCATTTTTACCTGTTTTGCATCTTAGGAACAGATAGACATGCATTCATTCTTCTGCATTGCATCACGAGCGGCTTGAGAAGTCACGAGAAAGAGAAACAAAAATTTTTTGAGGTTGGTTCGGCTAGGCCATACCACCTCGGTACGGCCTGAAAAATGAAAGGTTGGTACGGCCAGGCCGTACCTAGGTCAGAGACGCGAATCGACGCATTAACTGCCGCCTTTTTCTTTTTAAACCCCCCCGTACCCGCACCCCTTCCCCTTTCTTCCCAGCCGCACCTCTCTCCCTCTCTCTCTTCTTTCTCTTCTCTCCTTCTCCATTTTCTCTCCCTTTCCACTCCCTCTTCCTCTCATACCTCTCCTTCCACCCTAACCGAGCAACAAGGAGCACCGGCGCACCACCAGCCCCTCTTCGGTCCGACCCGAACCAGTTCTTCGGTCCGACCCGCACCACCCCACTTGGTCCGACCCGCACCACGTCCTTGCTCTAGGTTGGTACGTTTTTCTTTTTCTCTCTCCATTTTCTTCCATTTCCCTCTCTTCTTCTCTCGGTTCTGCCCCATTTCTGTCAAACCCTAGCCTGGTATGGCCCACCCGTACCAGGTAGGTACGGCCCGTACCGGCCTCTCTGACCTGACACCAAACCTGTACCAGTTTGTACCAATTAATCCTTACCAGCCCAGTTCTGTGTTGTGTAACATCCTTGTACTGGTTTAGGAGTTAATTGGTTGCACAAATTCCAATTTCTGTCACTGGTACCAGTTGGTGCGGCCCTTACCAGCCAACACCAAAACCCTAAGTTAGGTACGGCCCGTACCAGTCTGTGCGGCTAGGCCGTACCTACCTAGGTCAGCCAGGCCGTACCAACTAGGTCAGACCAGGCCGTACCTACCCAGTCGGACCCTCAACCAACCAACGCCACGAGCGTCTGAGAGCTATGCGTCGGCAATCCTCTCGCTCCTCCACACCCTCTGACGCCTCCGTCCCTTCCGCCACTGGCCCGATGGCCAACATCCCTCCTGCTGATGCCCCCACGTCATCTCATCACTCCCACCGGAGTGCGTCTCGTAGTGGCTCCCACGCATCTCGCCACTCCCAGGAGAGTGTAGCCAGGACCGGGTCCCGCCAGAGTGTTTCCCTTCGGGACGCAGTCGAGCCCCTCTACTATGAGGGTGAGACCACATCCAGTGAGTCTCCGTCAGGTCACCGGAGCCCACAAGAGAGCCCCTCCTACCACCCATCTGCTGACCAGGACCAGGGCTCTGACGAGGCCTCTGACCAGGACCAGGGCTCTGACCAGGCCTCCATCCACGCCTCCGTCCACGGCTCCGACCACACCTCTGACTCCTTTGGCACTGATGCAGCCCTCTCTGATGCCACCCAGCGTGCCGATGCATACACCGAGGAGTACTTCTTCATGCCGACCCGTCGGCAGTTCAAGTACTTCTCCATCCTGCTGAAGAAAAAGATCAACAACACGAGGATTGTTGATTTCTCTGCTCTACAGACGATGGGACTTGAGGCTGAGTTCCTCCGCCTTACCACCCGGATCGGGATCACTCCTGCCTTCTGGACGATTGCCCAGAGGGGGTACAAGAAGCTCACTATCGAGTTTCTCTCCTCTCTGGAGCTCAAGTACACGCGGAGGGATCACCCGTACATCAAGTTCCGCATGCTCCAGGAGACCCACCGTGTGCTGCTGTCTTACTTGAGGGAGTGGTTTGGCTTTGAGCCGAACCCGACCACCGACACCCTCTCTTTCTTTGAGGGCCTGGAGCGCGACAGTTTCTGGGAGCTGATCTCTGGCAGCCCAGCCGGGTCAGCTTTCAACAAAGACTACAAGCAGCTCAATGTCCCTCATCCGGTCATCCGATGTCTGCTGCGTATTCTCGGTTGCACCATCTTTGCGCGTGGCGAGACGTTCGCCCGTGCTAATGTTGAGGATATGTAGCTGGTGGATCATATGCTGCGCCCCGACAGCACTCTCGAGCGGCCCGATCTGATGCTCGCCATGATCCACCACTGGCTCGACATCCAGAGGCAGCCCAAGCCGGGTGGCGTTGTCTACATCTTGGCCTATGTCACTCTGATCGCCGAGCGCTTACACCTCCAGATCATCGGCGACGAGGAGTGCAGGAGCTCCCGATCTCTCTCTCTCACTCAGTTCTCCACCTACAAGTTCATCGAGTCAGCAGCAGGACGCGATGGGCGAGGTGCTTGGGCATGACGCATGCCTGACGGGAGGTCCAGTTATGTCATGCCTTTCCCGGTCACTCTCTCCTTCGTTGACCGGAGCACTTGGTTTTTCCGACGTCCGCCCCGCGTGCAGCCTGCTCCTGTGGCCCCACCTCCACCTCCCCCACCTCCCCCTCCACCTCCCCCACCTCCCCCTCCACCTCCTCCACCACCACCGCAGGGCGATGAGGAGATGATCGATGCCACCACCTCTCCAGTCCAGGCTCCGTTTGAGCAGACGCATCCTCTTTCTCCTCTGGTGCACCCTTTCCCCGGCCAGGTTCCCCCCTTCTCCGAGCAGGTACATCCTTCACCCTTTGGTGCAGGTACCTCATTCTATGGAGCTGGCCCTACCACGTACCAGACTGGCCCATCCACCTCCGCCTACGCTGCCGGTCCCTCCACCTCCTACAGTAGACCAGTGTATCCCCCTCCAGTCGCTGTGCCCACCATCTGGGATGTCTACCACCTGATGTACGACATGCGTCAGGAGCAGGGTGTTGCACTCTATGAGCAGGGTGTTACCCTTCGTGAGCAGGGCGCCACACTTCATGATCTCACGCGGCGGGTGACTGGGATAGAGGAGCGGTTTAGCGACTGGCTCTGGTACGATCACCCCGAAGACTGATCAGGTTCGCTCTCTTTTCCCCGAGCTTCTTTTATCTCTTTTATCTCATAGTCTTGAAGCATTGAGGACAATGCTCAGGCTAAGCTTGGGGGGATGACATTTGCATGTAGGTCATGTTTACTTTACCGTTATTTTTCTTGCATTTTTTCGTATTTTCGTGCATTGTTAGGTGAAGATTTGCGTGAATTGCTAGAATTGAGAATAACTTTGAAACAATTTAGTTGTGATTAGGATATACCTGAGTGAATTGGAACTAACCCATGATTGGTTATTGAACTACTTAGGTTGAGATGTTTTTAATAATGGAAAAGATGAAACAAACTTAGAATTGAATCGAACGAGATTATTCGAAAAAACTGAACTGTGCCTTTAGGAATTGGGATTTTCAAATTAAGAAAGTTTGGAATATCCATTGGTATGAATGAATACCAATAGATGTGTGTATTCATGGTATTTGCCAAAAAAAAAAAAAAAAAAAGAAATGAAAAAGATGGAGAACATAAGAGTACTGGCAATAAGCCTCGAATGGGTGCCTTTGAGCTCGTCTCCCAATTAGAAATAAAGAAAGAAAATTTTGCTCATACCAACACACTTCGTTCGCAACTTTCTTACCCTTAAGCTTGATTCAAGCTTGGGGGAGGGAAAATGAAAAGAAAAATCACCTTGAATAAAAGCACTGACTCGGAAAAAGAATGAAATTGTTTCGATCAAACCTAAGTAATTAGTCTTTCCATTGTTAGAAGCATCTCAAAATAAGAAGTTCAATTGACTAATTGGTGGAGTGAATCAAGGTTTATAAATGGATGTTTGAATTACAACCGAATCGATTCTAGAAATTCTTGACTATAGCAGACTCACGTAGGTTTTCACATTTAGACTTGTATCTGCATTTAGATTTAGTTGTCCAGCACTTTTTACCCGAGTTTGAAACTTTTTGCTTGAGGACAAGTAAAGGTTCAGCTTGGGGGAATTTGATACCTCGCATATTTAGTCTATTTTAGGCCTGTTTTAGTACCAGATCCGTGCCCTGATTCACCAGAATCATGTGCATTTCATCGATATATCTTTAGAATTTGGTACTGCTGAGTGTTTGTTTGTTTTCTGCAGGTTTGGAGCAAAACACACGAAGAAACGGCGATTCAGATGATGAGGTACGACCCTTACCAGGCTTGGTACGGGTCTCACCAGACTTGGCCATTTTTCAGCTCATCACGCCTGGTACGGCCTGGCCGTACCAATTTGGTACGCGCCGTACCTAAAGGCGGCCTGACAGATTCAAATTTTGGCAGAGGCTATTTAAAGCGGGGAACTCTCCAATTTCGACATTCATTCCATTCCAGATCTAATTGAGAGCACAGTAAGAGAGAGAAAGAGAGCTAAGGAGCTAGGAGCAAGAAGGAAGGAAGAGGAAAGAGGCGAAACTCGACGGATCAAGCTTCCTCCTCTCGATCCCTTCGATCCATGGCTTTATCTATCCCTTTTATTGTATTTTTAGATCAGATCATGTGCTGTGAGTAGTTATTTCAGTTTCTAGGGTTTAGAGATGGATTCTTGATTTGCTTTGACTTTCTTTGACTTGTATCTTGTATGAACTCTTTTGATTGATTGATTGTGATTTTCTTTGCCATCTCTTGCTTTGATTGCTGTGATTGTGTATGATGAACCTCTAGGTCTAGATCAAACCTATCAAGGTCATGTGATCATCTCAATCTCTCAACCAAATCAATTGTTTAGGGTAGACTTGTTCGAATTGAAGCCGAGAGGTTGAATTCTCCTCTAATCGACAGATTAGAGGGTGCCTTAGGTCTCCAATCAACCAGCTAGGGTAGATCTGTACCAACACATGAGAATTGAGGTGTAGAAATCCCTAAAAGGCAATCAATTGCATTCCAACCTAGATCTTGATCCAACACACGACGGTTGAGGCTTAGGAACCTTAGGTATGGTCAATTGAACCTTTCTAAAGAGTTTAGCACAAGGTACCAGCAAGGAATGCATCAACTCGAACTGGTAAGCTCTGTTCTGGCAAGCCAGTACGGGTCTTACCAGAGTGGTGCGGCCTTGCCTTACCAAGTGGAGTACGGCCTAGCCGTACCAACTTGGTACGGGCCGTACCACTAGAGGCAGATCACAGATGAAATATGAAACCCTGGAAACGCCTTTTATCCATAATCAAAACAAAATTTACATTTCTTCTAGCATTTTATTACATTGTTTGAATTGCTTGAATTGACCTTTTTAGGAACTTAAATTCCAAACCAAAACCTTCTCACTTCTAGTTTTTAATTGAGTTTGGTAGATTCTAACCTAGTAATTGCCCGTCCCTGTGGATCGATACCCGATTATACTACTCGATATGGGTTGTGCACTTGCAACCCTTACTCGTGAAGTGTAAACGCGGTTTTAAAAGGTACGCCCTCAAGCGTACCGAAACTTGCGTTGCGCTTTCGCGCGAACATACAACATCCAGAAATCAAATGTTTTTGGTCAAATAATTTTGTGGACATTAAAATTAATAATTTGAGTAAACAACATTTGATTTTTCAAAAAATCAGGACGCTGTACAAACCAATGTCCAAATTTTTTTTTTCAAAATGTCTAAACGTGGTAGACCAAAACGGTCAACATTGAAAAAAAAAAACAATGCCCAGAGTCTGGTTAATGTGATTTCGCTAATATGAACGTTTTGATCTATAACGTTCTCTGGACTTTGGACGTTACGGACAATCACATTTTTCTTATATGTTGAATTTCCTCAAATCCCTTCTCTATTGTCGATATATTTTTATTTATTTTCCCATTAATAAAAATTTCGGCTATTAACCAACTTCCGACGCTCAAAGGGCCGACATTTTTATTAATATCCAAAGTTAATTGCAAATTAATAAGTTTACCCATGATTCCCGACTATTTCCAAAAATATCCAAACCGGCTATAAAATGGCCGGTTTCCTCTTCTTCTTTTTTACAGACACTACGAAGAGCAAGATAATGAAATCTAACACTGAAAATTCTAATTTTTTGTTTAAATTATTTGCTAGATTACTTCTTTTGATTTATAATTAGCATATTTATACTAAAATACACTAGATTACTTGAAATTATGTTGAATTACACTATATTACATTAAATTACGCTAAATTATGTTAAATTACACTAAAATACGGTAATTTCTGATAAATTACTGTGTGTCTTCATAGTGATGTATAATTAGAAACTATTTTTTGTTTCTCTTTTATCTTCATAGTGATTTATAATTAGAAACTATTTTTTTAAGAGACACTATGAAGAGCAAGATAATGAAATCTAACACTGAAAATTTGAATTTTTTGTTTAAATTATTTGTTAGATTACTTCTTTTGATGTATAATTAGCATATTTATATTAAAATACGCTAAATTACTTGAAATTATATTGAATTACACTATATTACGTTAAATTTTGCTAAATTACATTACATTACGCTAAACTACGGTAAATTACATATGAATAGGGACGATATCTTCACTGAAAAGGCGAAAAACAACGACGAAACTTCAAACGACCATAAAACGGCGCTCGAGTGCCCGATTTCAGCAAATGACCACTTTTAGGAAAGCTTGCGAAAATACGCATGCGTCCATGCCGGAAAAAAACAAAGGGAAGAGCCTCAAAACTTGAGTTGAAATTTCCGATTAAGATTTTCATTTATATTATTCAATCTAAGTAGCTCATTAAATTAGTTATATAATGAACTTGTAGAATACTAATTTTTACTATTTTTGTAATTTTTTTACTATTTTTTATTATTTATGGAAGACGGCACAAAATCGTCCTAATTTAGCGTAATTTTGCATAATTTATCGTATTTCATTATAATTAGCGAAATTAGTGTAATTTAGCGTAATTTGACATAATTTAGTGTAATTTAATGTAATATAGTGTAATTCAACATAATTTCAAGTAATCTAGGGTAATTCAACATAATTTCAAGTAATCTAGTGTATTTTAGTATAAATATGCTAATTATAAATCAAAAGAAGTAATCTAACAAATAATTTAAACAAAAAATTCGAATTTTCAGTGTTAGATTTCATTATCTTGCTCTTCATAGTGTGTCTAAAAAAAAGTAAAAACCGGCTATAAAATAGCCGGTTTGAACTTTTTGAAAAAAAGTCAGAAATCACAAGTAAACTTACTAATTTGTAATTAACTTTGGATAATAATAAATAAAGATGTCGGCTCAAAGGGCCACACTTCGTCAGAGGACAGCGAATCTAAAATTTGACTGTTTAAGAGAATTATGGGAGACAGAAAAGGACGAAACTGCCCCCACAGGATATGATCTCCACGGCACATTCCTAAAGTCCACTAATTACTGTGAACGTGCTTTCTACTCTGCAAAAAACCAGGGAAACCCAAGCTGGACGGGACATCACTTTAATTGATTAAATTAAGGGCATTTTCGTCTTTTCGTAGAACAGAAAAAGAATTGCTATTGTCCGAAAGGAACCGGACACTGGTAAACCGCCCAAGTGTCGAGTCCACGATACTGACCGTTCATCATGGACAGCGCGATGGTAGACACCTACCCTTTATCCAGCGCATGGTCGGAAAAAAATAATTCCTCATTTCAAATCATGGATATTTTCATATAAACCCTGTCATAACATTTTTACCCGAAGACACACTCAGTGACAGAATGTACAAAACACATAAATTCGATTAAAGGATACAAAATGCATTTTGGATGGGAGCTAGAATAAGCTAGATTAGTTAAATTTAAAATTAGTAGATAAGAATAGAGAAAAAAATAGTGATTTTCAGTTTAGTGTGAAAATAGTGTTATTCGAATTAGTAAAAATGTTGTTTGAATTAGTGTTAACAAGATGATAGTTGAGAGAAAAGATAGGCAAATGGGTATCAAACGAATTGCCACGATGTGGAGATGACAGAAGTGACGTCAACTTTGGCAGAAATCCAAGAAGAAAGCATTTTTTTCTCTTTCTTCACATTTTCGAATAGTAGTTATTTCAACATTTACAAGAAATAGAGAATAGCAGTTGCTTTAGCTATTCCGAATAGCAAAAGTATTGTTTGGATGCACATTGTCATCCCGAATAACTTCTATTTTTGACATATCCAAACATACTTTGAGTTAAATTATTCTAAAAAATTGAGGTTAGCTTTCTATTTAGCTCATCTACAATAGAATTTTTGTTCTTTTAATATTGCAAAAACTATGATTTCATTTTATATCACTTTAATTTATCATGAGAAACACGTGTTATTTTATTGTATTCATGATTTTAATTTTTTGTAAGTAACTTTGCAAGAGTCCTGCGAGTACATTTTCATAAAAAAAAAAAAAAATTTATATTTAAATAATCACTTGTCATTATTGTTTGTAGTTTTTTAACATAGGTTATGGAGGGTATGAAACGTAAAAGAATCTTAAATGCAAATAAAGAACATTGCAAGGACCATAAATAAAGTTTCCAAATTAAAAAATTGGGTAACCACAGATCGATACTTCCGTGAGAGAACTGGGAAGAAGGAAAAAAGAAAATTCGCCTTCTTTCTTTCCCTCCGCCTCTTGGCCCTCTCTTCATCAAAGCTTATCTCTGATCGCATAGCAATCAAGGTAAATGATCATAACAATATCCGAGAATTTACACAAAATTTTGTTGGATTCTGATTTTCGGTTATAACTTAAGACTTTTCTTGTTCTCGAAGGATCGCGAAATCATGGCGTGTTGTTGTCGATTTTTTGAATGCCTATTGAAGCTTTTGAATTTCATCCTAACGCTTGCTGGATTGGCGATGATTGGGTATGGAACATATTTGCTAGTCGAATGGATAAAACTCTCTTCTGATAGCGACGGCCACGATGCGGTGTCACCTTCGAGTAATGGCTTGCCGATCTTGATTCTCGGCCGTCCGATGCTCGGAGCTGTTGCTCTTTCAGATGGCATTCTCGATTATCTCCCAAAAGCTTGGTACAATGTTCTTTTATTCTTCGCCTTGTGTTTCCTTGACATCTGGTGTTTTTTTTTTTTTTCCCCTTTGTCGTTTTCCACCTAGAACGATTAGAATTGAGGATACAAATCCACCAAATGTGAACAAACGAGCAACACTAATTCAATATTATTTTTTTAAAGCAGGACTTCATGAGTTTTATTTCTGGTGTACCCTTTCTAATTTAAAATAATTCTAGGTTAAATTTTGAACTGGTGCATAAACCAAAATAAGTTGGTTTGACCTTTTGTTAATATCATTTAATTGAATTTGTTCTTAATTCTTCTGTTATCTCATATAATAATGGGGGTACACTATGATGTATATAAAAACAGGCTTGCACTTTTTATTATTTTAGATGACATTATTGATTTTGCACACCATTCTTAAATATTGCTTCAGATTACGAGTATCATAAATCTCTGTATGACTATTTTTTCAGGTTCATATACGCGTTCATTGGTATTGGAGCTATTGTATTTATTGTATCACTCTTCGGCTGTTGTGGTGCATGGTGTAGAAATGGATGCTGCTTATCATTTGTATCCTTGTCTTTACCTGGCAGCTTAAATTTTTATTTTATTTGTAACCTTATATAAAATTTTATGCTAGTAGCAATGCGGAGCTACCTTGCCTTTGGTGTTCTCCCCCTTTTTGTCCATTTATGTCTTTCAATTTTGTCCTTATCTGTGATTAATGCATAAATAGGTGTATTTAGTCTCAAATACTATAGTTTTGTCCTGATTGTGTATAAAGAAAAAGAAAAAAAAAAAGTTGGCCAGAATGGAGGAGGGACTTAGGCTTTTTTGTAATCTTGTAACATTGATACCTATCAGCTTGAGATAATGCTGGTAAGGTCTGGCACCAATTTATGGTTGATTTGTTCTGAAATTTCTCAAAAGTAGATGCTCCCAAATTATTCAAATTTGCCTTTTCTTTGAATTCAGTGAAGTTAATTTTCAATTCAAATTTACCTACAGATTTGTAGATTGCATATTTTTATTGACTGTTTTCCTTAACTTCACATGAACAGTACTCTTTTTTGGTAGCCCTTCTGATTGCTGCTGAGCTGGGTGCTGCTGCATTTATCTTCTTTGATCACAGCTGGAAAGATGTACTTATTCTTTTTTTGACCTTGTTAAAATGATCAATTGCAAAAATCCACGACTACTACTTCGAGAACAATTATAAGTTACCTACCTAGTCTTGTACATGAAAATTTTAGGTATTTTTGCACATTCAACTCCCACAACAGCTAAGGTTTGGGAGCTGTTGTGCATAATTTTGGAGTTCATGAGGGGCAAAGTGCTGCTATTGAAGAAGTTGATCGGGGTATCTGTATTTACCGTTCCCTTTTGGTTCTTCTTTAGTAACATGTATGTAATATGCTTGCAGGTAATTCCTGATGACAAAACAGGGAACTTCGATACAATTTATGCTTTCTTGGAGCAGAATTGGAATATTGCGAAATGGGTTGCTCTAGGTGTTGTCATTTATGAGGTATGTGGCAATTCAGTAATGTCACCTTTGAAAAATCTGTCTATGCTGAGGCTTAAGTATCAAGAAGTGGCCAAAGAAATTCCTTGTTTGTTTTAGCATGGCATTGCACCACATATTGTCAATGCTGTACCTCCAAAGGATTATTTTAGCTTCTTGATTCTATTTCAGGGCTTTTATATTTCAGTAAGATGATTTGAAGCTCATTTTTCAAATGCGATAGTATTTGTATTGATATATAGAGTGAGGCTATGGTACTATGCATAGCGTGGATCGGTCTGTACTATGGATCAATGTCTCCGAATTCAAAGTCCAAACAGCCGTTTTGAATCATTCAACATGATTTCCGTATGAATATGTACTTGTAGATCAAATTTTACATTTTTTACAATCTTTTTACTATTATTTAGATAGGTAAAAAAATCACTTGGATCTAAAAATTCTAGACCATTCAAAAGTAGTGATTTTTGACCTATCTAAAATAATAGTAAAAGATTCTAAAAATGAAAAAATTAGTCTACAGGTACATTTTCATACGGAGAATCACTTTGAACGGTTTACGGACCAATCCGCGCTATGCATAGTACCATAGCCTCACTCTTCATATATGTATAGTAGCTAAAATTAACAATCATTGATATATCCCAAGTCACCTAACCAATTACATCATTTTCTATATAGTCTATACCAGTTTTAATCTTGACATTTTTACAAAACACAGGTTTTGCTATTTTTGTTGGCACTGATAGTCAGAGCAGGAAACAGACCTGCTGATTATGACAGTGATGACGAGTACATCAACCCGAGAATGAATATGCGTCAGCCTCTGATCCCACGTCAGAACATTACTACTGGCGTGCCAGTACCGACTCTTGATCAACGCCCCAATCGCAACGATGCCTGGAGCCAGCGCATGAGGGAGAAGGTACAATATTGCCACTTGTTGCTGTTTATTATTTCAAATTATTTTTGCACCACTGAATATCTGAGCTGCCTTGAAATCTATTCTTGATGATTTGATACGTACTTTATAGATTGCATTTTTTGTTTTTTCCTGGAGAACATGGCATTTTCATAGGGTGTCTTGTTTTTGGTTTTTCTTTATGAGGGAACTGTTTGTCTATTTCGTTTTATTTGTTTAGGTGGGGTATGGGATACCTATTTATTCTGGAAAAAGAAGAAGTCATTTTGAATAAAGTTGAAGTGCTTCAAAATTTTTGAAGATCTTATTCCTGCTCTTTGCCAGAGTAGTTTTTCTTCCAAAAGAAAGCCAAAGTTCTTCCATCTTTTATGAGAGAAAAATCTCCATATCTTCTATTTTTATAATCATTTCTTCTTTTAATATAGTTTATCTAAAGAATGGCGATCTTGCCGATCTATTCCTGAAGAAATGTGATATCAAATGGGTTATAGGTCCTTTGTTATTTGGAATAGAGCTAAACGAAATTGCAGTTTACTGGTTAAGTCTTAAATTTTTACACATGAAAAGCAGTCCCTGTTTTCTGTTAAATGTTGTTATATGATTTTAAATTGCAAGTTAAAAGAGCGGTAATGTAGATGGAGAAACTGCAGTCAAGTAATGTCCAATTTGCATTTGTCATGTTTAACATCAAAGTCACAGTATTAGGGTTTTAAATTTTATCATCTAGAGCAGTACTTGATGAAAAAGACTTATTCAGGTGTTAAATATAAAAATTCAATACCGGATGGTATATTGTAGAAATAATAAATTGAGTGATGCAAAAAATAAAACAAAATAACATTGGGATAAGCCGAAAGAAAATTGTCAGATAAGAATGAGAAATAAGAATATTCCTTGTTCCATTAAGTTCACTTTTTACACTTGACTTCATTCTGTTTTTTTTTTTTTTTCTGTTACACAGTATGGGCTGGATACTTCTGAGTTCACTTACAACCCTTCGGATCCAAGCCGGTACCAGCAGCAACCAACCCAACAGGCTGAAGAGAGGAAAGGTGGTTGCACAATTATGTGAGAGGCATCAAATAAATTGTCACGAGTTACCTGTAAACATAGTTTTCTTTTAGGTACAACTTTTGCAAATTGGTTATCTTCCCCACTTCACCTTCATCTTCTGTAGAGTATAACATGTCTAATTTAATTTTTCCTATTATTTTGTTATGAAATAATGGAAGACTTGTGTGCATATTTGATTTTTTTTTTGTGATTGGTGAGACAATATATGTTTCGGAGCCTTGTGTTCATGTTTCATGTATAATTGATTTTGATCGGTTTTGTATCAACGTTTAAAGAACATAACCTTTTTAGGTGGTGCCTTGCTGGTGTTATTGAGCCTTTTCAATTTAAATTGTATGATATTGCTTTGTATTGAAATTTGAAAGGAACTAGATCCTTTTAGCTGTCCCCTCAATTACAGCTGGTAGAGGAGATGACCTATTTTTAGGTTCTACGAGCATGATGACTGTCTGATCTAATTTAAGATTTGTGCGCACAAAAATTAAAATAGACATGCACGAAGTTTAAAGCATTCTGCACGAATCTTAAAGTAAATCGACAGTGATTAAACCCATCGAACCAAAGTAGGTCCGATGCCCATCGGACCTACTCTCGAGTGCTGGTAGAGGGGGAAGGTCGGGACAAATGAGGAGCTGAATATGGTAAAACTTGGTGGTTCTACCATAACCAAAATTATTATCCTTTGCATGTTGTTTATGATAGGAACGTGTACATATTTTTATGAACTTGTAGATCAAATATCGAAGTCTATCTTAATTCATTTTTGAAATCGGCACATTTCATTATGCGGTAGCTAAA
The DNA here is from genome assembly GCA_028015225.1 of Carex myosuroides. NCBI lineage: Eukaryota > Viridiplantae > Streptophyta > Magnoliopsida > Poales > Cyperaceae > Carex > Carex myosuroides. The sequence goes on along the minus strand of CM051471.1, from coordinate 17,271,362 downwards.
CAGTTTTTTTTTTTTTTGAAAGTTAATTAACCTGTAGCTTTAGGTGGAGGTGATATGTTGTAGTAATAAAAAATTTGCACATTTGTAATAGATTTTTTCGTGTAATTAGTTTTTATATCCAATGCTGTGCAGTAATAGAGATGCAGGGTTGTTGGAAATTTTATTTTATATTTTATGATCAATGGCTAATGATTCCTTTTTCATACCACTATATACAATTCTCTCTTATTTTTCTTAACCGGAGTGAAGGAATGAATGAGCTTAAGCCTATCAGAATTCCTGAGGTTAATCTCAAAAATGACCAAGAGCTAGAAAATGTTCTACATTTGTAATTTGTTTAAGCTCATTTTTTTATAAAATTAAGAGTTGAAAATTCTTGAAAAATGAATGCACAACAGTAATTTTCCAACCTCTTTAGTCTTTACTATGCACAAAATGAACTCAAAGTTCGTGTATATAGGTACATGATAATAAGTAAATCAAAATCAACAATTCAAACTTGTTTGAAATCAATTCTATGGTTCATGGACATTCCTGGCGGAATTTAACCCGACAACACGGTGCAACATAGCGCTTCTTGGAATCTTGGTATAGCATTTTGTTACCTTGACTTCTTGCCATAAGCTAGCTTACAAGCAATGTCTGAACAAAACCGGAAACAAAACTGCCAAATTTTACTGTATGAAGAATTTGAACTAAAAAAAGAAAGAAATGCAACTCATTCATTGAAAGATGCTGCTGACAGAGCAATCGTCATGAACACGCCAAATGGTCTCGCCTAAGAGATTTGCAACTGAAAGAACTGTCAATTGAGGAAAGCTTTTCTGCTCAAGCAGAGGTATGGTATTTGTTATAATGACCTCCTGAAATAATCCGCTTGATAGCCTCTCTATTGCCGGTGGACTTCAAAAATATGATAATAATAGTACGGTATTAGAAAGCATGTACCAGATAATATTTACCTTTATTAGTTCTAGATTGCATGTCGTGCTCAAATTCGATTTTTTAATTTCATCTGTGATCAAATTTGGTCCTTAATTGCATAATAACAAGAAAAGTAAGCAAGAAATGCTTTTGAATGTTACCAAACCTGTACTGGTGAAGTCTTATACCAGTACAGTAACCAACTTCTCTTTTCCAGTACCTGAAAACAGCATGGGTGCTACAAGCATACACTTCTCTTGCTCCTTCTTGGTGTAATAAAGCTGCACCCTTCGCAATTGTTCCTGGGTTCAAGTAACCAGAATATTAATCTAAATTAGTATTAAAAGGTCCATGCAAGAGCGGGCCCATTGAATGCCAAATGTTTTTTTCAAGAATCTTTTCAGGCCATAATTAGGAGTTGCATCAAACTATGGAACTAACCAGCTGTATCAATCATATCATCCACCATAACAGCAACTTTTCCTTTAACATCCCCAATAAGATTCAATACCTGCAAAATCATAAACAACCCTTTAAGCATATAATAATACCCTTTTTATTTTTGAAGAGAACAAAAATATTGTAAGAAACAAGAAACCTCAGCAACGTTGTGACCCTGACGCCTCTTATCAACAATGGCAAGAGGTGCATCTGACAATTTTTTTGCAAACGCGCGTGCTCTGGCGACACCCCCTACATCTGGAGAGACCACAACCAGATCATCAGAACAGATCATCTTGCTCGCCAAGTAATCCAATATAACAGGCTAGACTTTCCAAAAAAAAAAAACACGGAAACAAACAGACAGAAGAAAATCAGATGGATAATTAGCTCAGTACAACACTTCAACTTTCATGAAAAACACCTTCCGTTATGTGATACTATTTTGCCTTCGTGTGGAATTTAATAATAATAAGCCTATACATCGTTGTTTATTTTACTACCTGCGAAAGATTTCCCTTTAAAAATGCATGCAACAAAATTTGTGATTGTTGGCTAGAGAACCAGTGAGCTTAATAAAATCGGTTCATTAACTTAAGAGCTACAATACCCAGTAGTTTTCTTTTATTCTTTTTCTTTGTTCTGCATAATTGGAACATTTCTTATATCTAGAAGAAACATTTGTTTCAAGTAACTCTCTAAAAGCTTTTACCTGACCATAGACGTGATCAACTGGGATGTCAAAATAGCCCATGGATTGACCAGAATGAAGATCACATGCAAGCACACGATGTGCACCAGCTTCTGTGATAAGGTTCGCGACAAGTTTGGCCGCAATTGACTCACGGCCTTGTGTCTAAATAATGAATGAAGAAGTGTTATCAGATTTGCAATTAATCAATGCCTTAAATAAACAGTAACTTCACAAGTGTCCCTACAAAACTGCATAACAACACATGTATATCTTTTCATATGTCCCCAAAGTACAATCTTCCCAAATTCATGCCGCAAAGAATTGGGTGAGGCATGAACAAAAAAGAACAAGCATCTGGAATTTCTCTGCGAGGATATAATAATGGCATTTATCTCAATTTTTTATTTCAAAATAAGAACTGCATTAATGCATCATTTGAGGATAGAACACTTCCTGTCATTCAAACAAAAAAAAAGCCAGAAATTTTACTTGAGAGGAAAAAAGTTCAGGTGATGCACCTTTCTATCCGCTCTAGCATACCCAAAATAAGGTATCACAGCTGTGATGTTTTTCGCAGATGCTCTACGGCAAGCATCAATCATAATCAACAGCTCCATCAAATTTTCATTTGCTGGGGGGCATGTAGGTTGCACCAAAAATACATCGCAGCCTCTCACACTCTCTTGTAGTTGAACATAGATTTCACCATCAGCAAATCTCTTTATTTTTATTTTTCCAAGTTCTAAACCAAGGTAATCTGCTATCTCCTGGAATGAATCAAAGAGACCGTGTATTAGCTAGTACTGAAAAGGAAACGAATAAAGAAATGAAATAGGGTATATATGGCTATAGAATATCTCATTGATTGTAGAGGTACAACAAAATTACAATAAATATAAACAAGAATAATTTTGCAAGATAGAACCATTATTTATTGTATATACAAAAGGGGCAAACATTTTCGTAACTGTAATGAACCACAAGGATCCATTGAAATTGTTGAATCCAAATAGCTTACAGAAATTACCATCCGAAAAGGTGAACTAAATCCACTCAAAGTGTGAACTAAGAATTAAATCCACTTGAACTTTCAGTTCACCAACTTGAATAGTTCGCTTTTGCTGGATAGTGGATTTTGGTTTAGCTGTTCATATTTCACCTTTCTGCTGGGAAAAGTGATTGACTGATTGTTCAGAAGTGGTAACTGTGGCCAGTAGCACCAATCTACAACTGAGACAGAACCACTATTTAGAATACTGAACAAAATTATAACTAAAGGTTGACAACTTTAACCCCTGCTCTTGGTCGACGACCAAATTGAATTAAAGCTGACCTAGTAATTTCAAATGATGTTTTGCATGAATTTTTTGGGTGTTGTTTGCCAAAATCCTGACTATGAAGCCTAATTTGCAAAATATCCTGCTAAGTATGGCTATAAACCGAAGTTATTCATTCTGAGCTAACATTTAAACATCATTCCATTTATATCTTTATAGAAATTCAAAAACAGATTTATGCAAAATGGACGCATGCAGTGCATACATAAGTGCATATAATGATATAATTTCAGTACAATTGCAAACAAGAACAACTAGAATTGTCTAAATGGTCGACTTGAAATTAAACCAACCTGAGCAAGTGCAGGATTAGCTGTTCCAGAAAAGATACGCAGCCGAGAATTCTGCTTTCCTATACCGTGCATCCCCGGAAGCATTCTATCATTTATAACAGGCATGCATGGAGGCACCAATCCATTATCAAATCCGAGAGAACCGTGGAGGCTGCATCTCTGCATAAATAAATAAAAATAAATAAAATAAAATTTTCATCTGGACTGTTGAAGCACCTGAAAATGGTTGAAAATATTACTTATAATATAATAATTGAGAAATATCTCTGCAACAAGCGTCTCCAAAGTCCAAACAACACTAACCCTCTTTCCTCGGCCATTTCTGTAGAGAAAAGCAATTAGAAAGAAGTGTACTCTAAGCATGCACGAAATTTCTTGTTTACAGATTAGTACACTGATATTTTCAATTTTTCAAGGGGGCACAGAAAATGTAGCGCATAAAAGAGGCAAACTGAACAAAGAGAAGAAAGAAAGGTGGAGAAACTGACAGCCACGTGGCGACGATAGGGGGTAGTGAATCGATGCTGAGACCGGTCGGAACTAGGGTTTATAGAACGACGGGAGATTGAAGAAGAGGTAGGGGACGAGACCAAGGAAGCCATGCCCGGTTCTCTTTTTCGCGCTCCTTCAAACCAGGCAGAGAGAATGGAAAGATAGGAGGCGAGAGATTCTCATGACTAACCTTTCCACTAGTCAATTTTTTGACTTTTTAGACTTTCGGGGCACGATGTCAGCGCCGCTCCTGCAATTTGGACCGAAATTTTTATTAATAGAAAATAAAATAAATAAATATCGACATTCAACAACTATTTGACGAAAATTCGAGATATAACAAACACGTTATGAGACATTATGGATCATCACGGCCAGATTAGTACCTAATTACCTGCGTTAGTATAACAAAAATACGGGCCGTTATGGTCCATAACTGCCAGAGACACGCTGAAAAAAAAAAAACTAAACTGTTATGGTCCATAACGTCAAGCTACAGTGATTTTTTTTCAAAATATTGCAAACTGAAGCAAACAAGCAAGTAAAAAAAAAAAAATACTATAGCTGGACATTATGGACCATAACGTTCAGTCACAGTGTTTTTTGTTAATTAGAGATCAGATTAACTGAACGTTATGAACCACAACATCTTTATTAGATCTCAATTTCCGCCAAATCGTTCTTCAATGTCGATATTTATTTATTTTATTTTCTATTAATAAAATTTTTGGCAATTTGGACCGTTCTCCAGTCTGTTTCTGTTTGTTAAATGAAAGTAATGAACGGTTCTGATCGTCGAGGCACGATTTTGACCGGATAGTCCTGGAATTCATATCACCTAAAGTACCACAAATTTTGAGTTTGGATCGGACCGTTCGATCTTCTTTGGCACGCAATACTAATAAAAGAACATGCATTCCACATCTATCGAATTGATCCAGATTCGGTTCAAATCAAACTCAAAATTTGAGTTACTTCTGGGGATCCGGACTTGTAATCCTACTGGTTGTATAGTGTTGTAAATAACAATATGTGCTCGTCGGATGGATCGTCGAAAAATAAATGAATATGTGGTTGATTAATTAGAATTTTAATGATAATTTTGTGTTTTTATTAAAATTATACTCGTAATTTATTAAAAATGATTTAACTTATCAAATAAACTTATTTTAACTTAGTTTTCTTGTTAAGTAATAAAATATTATGAAATTGTTATTTCTAAAAGATTCATATAAGACAATACAAAATATAGTGCATGTAACGAATAGATGCATAAAAATCATAATAAATAACCGACTAATCGGCTGTATAAATGAAAAATGGATGATTAATCAGACAAATCGGCCGATTAGTTGATATCATTCACAACCTTTCGATAGTCTGTTCGTGACAGTTTGATCACCACCACCGACTAATTAGCCAATTAATCAAGCTAAATAGTCGTTTTTTACAACACTAGTGATAGAACGGGAGAGCTAAAAATAAATTGAAAGAATTAATTGCTCCAGCCTGACTTTTGGGGAGAGAATATGCTATTTCCTTTTGAAAAAACAGGTTTTTTGTCATTCAACTGTTCAAATTTTTTTATGTGCGAATCTCGATGAAGAATCTCGGCGAAGATTAACGGTTAAATAAGAAAAAAAACATATTTATGTTTTTTTTCAAAAGAAAAACAGTATATTTCATTCCTAACTTTTGTACTAAGGTGTATGTGCGGCTCGCTTAGATCATGAATTCGAACAGATGAGAGAATTTTCCAGTATCAACGAGCAGTACTGATGAATAGGATAGTAACATACAAGTATATTCTATACCTAATTATTCTATCAAATTGATGGTTTCCATTGGTCAAAATCCAATCATTTTCGAGAGGAAAAGCAAGACAGTTTAATAAAAAATTTTGATACTTTTTTTTCAAAAAGATTTTTCTATGCTATTTTTTAGAAAGACGTATGAATTTTCGATTTATTTGAAACTTGAAAACATATAATATAATTTTTTGAATTTATATCAGGAATAATTACTTTATTTATTACTTTTAAGTAACCATTCCTGACATATCTACATCAAAATACTTCATGAAGAAAATACTTCATGAATCAATTTAAAAAAGACCTAAAGTTAAGGACTTATCAATAGGCAGTGTGGCTCCAATACCTAACCAAAGAGCTACTATGGTACCGATTAAAAAAACCGTTGTAGCTACTGGACGGCGAAATGGATTTTGGAATTTATTGACATTTTCCAAAAAAGGTACTGTCAGTAATCCCAATGGTACTGAAACCATTAAAAGAACGCCCAATAACTTATTGGGTACTGTACGAAGTATTTGAAACACGGGAAAGAAGTACCATTCAGGTAATATTTCCAAAGGAGTTGCAAAAGGGTCCGCCGGTTCACCAATTATTGATGGTTCTAAAACCGCTAAACCTACGTTACATGCAATAGTACCTAGAATTACTACTGGAAAAATATATAAAAGATCGTTGGGCCACGCGGGTTCCCCATAATAATTATGCCCCATCCCTTTAGCTAATTTTGCTCTTAACACAGGATCATTTAAGTCAGGTTTTTTTGTTATTGGGATAGATGAATTTTTGTGTATAGATCCATCCCCCGAAGAAACCGGACATGATAATTTTTCATCATCCGGCTCGAGCAAAAATCAAAAGAATCAAACTAATATCAAATGTCTAATTAATCTATTAATAATATATTAATGTAATTATATATAAGACTCCATGATAAGATTTTATCCGATTGCATTTTGCAGTTGCAATTCCAACCGGAATATCAAATATTGATCGAGGATCAAAGAATAAAAGAATTTTCGGAATACCAAAACCAAAAGTTAATATTGATTGAGAATGAAAAAATAAAAGAATTGACAAAATACCAAATGTTAATTGAGGATCAAGAATTAAGTCCGCAATACCAAACATTGATTGAGAATGAAGAAATAAAAGAATTGACAGAATACCAAATGTTAATTGAGGATCAAGGAACACAAGAATTAAGTCCGCAATACCAAACATTGATTGAGAATGAAGAAATAAAAGAATTGACAGAATACCAAATGTTAATTGAGGATCAAGGAACACAAGAATTAAGTCTGGAATACCAAACATTGATCGAGAATCAAGGAACACAAGAATTTAGCACGGAATACCAAAGTAAAGTGGATCCGTTTTTTTTCATTCCCGAAGAAGTGCATATCTTACCGAGATCCTCTTCTATAAGAGTCCGGAACAATAGTATCATTGGCGTAAATACATGGCTCAGTTTAAATAAAAGAAGCCGAATGGGTGGATTAGTCCAAGTGGAGAAAACAAGAAAATATATTGAACTGAAAATCTTTTCTGGAGATATTCATTTTCCAGATAAGATATCCAGGCAGAGCGATATTTTGATACCACGAGAAACAGAAATTTTTTTTTTGAAGAAATTCAAAAAATCGAAAGATTGGATCTATGTTCAAGGGATCACACCTATCAAGAAAAAGTATTTTGTTTCGATTAGACCTGTAATTACATATGAAATACCTGATGAGATTGATTTAGCAACACTTTTCCCTCAGGATCTCGTGCAAGAAAAAGACAATCTCCAATTTAGAATTGTCAATTATTTCCTTTATGGAGATAGCAAGTCAATTCGAATAATTTGTCTTAAGACTATTCAATTAGTTCGGACTTGTTTAGTATTGAATTGGGACCAAAAACAAAATAGTTCTATAGAAGAAGAGGTTCATGCTTCATTTGTTGAGATAAAGACAAATTTTTTAATTCGCAATTTCATCAAAATTGAGTTAATTAAGCCCTCATATATTAGAAAAAGGTATGAAAGAGCAAGTTCAGGATTCATTCCTGATAATACATTAGATCCTATTCCTGATAATGTATTAGATCGTAGCAATATCAATCCTTTTTATTCCAAGACGAAAATGCAATCATTTAGTCCATCTAGTCAACATAAAGGAACTATGGGTACTTTGTTAAATCGAAACAAGGATTATCAATCTTTGATAATTTTGCCATCGTCCAATTGTTCTCAAATGCATCGATTCAAAAGAATACTGTGAGAAAAAAAAGGAATTCCCTATTCCCATATATATTTGTTTTGGGTCCGCTAGGTGCTATTGTATCTAAAATAACGAATTTTTATTCAATTTTTAATTTAGTAACTCATAATGAGATCTTATTAAATAAATATTTTGATAATTGGTTTGATTTTTTTGACAATTTGAAAGAGGTTTTCCTACTACTCAACATCATTTTACTATATATAGATAATTCTCAGTTTGCTCCATGTGTCATCGCATCTTTTTTGGAACAGATTTTCAAAGTATGGATTCAAATCTATAATATATGTAGAATACTTCAACCTGAGGTTGCTGAATACTGTTTAATAGATGAGAATAGCAGAATTTACAGTCCGGATCCAACGATAGGCTTTTTTTTGAACCCATTCAATTGGAATTGGTGCCCTTTCTTTCACGACAATAGTTGGGAAGAGACATCGACAAAAATAAGTCTTGGACAATTTATTTGCGAAAATTTGTGTCTTTTTCAAGACGAACCATATGTCAAAAAATCTGGTCAAATTGTAATTATCAATCTTGATTCCTTAGTTATAAGATCAGCTAAACCATATTTGCTCACTTCAGGCACAACCATTCATGGTCATTATGGGGAAATCTTTTATAAAGGAGATGTATTAGTTACATTTCTATATGAAAAATCGAGATCTAGTGATATAACGCAAGGTCTTCCAAAAGTAGAGAAATTTTTCGAAGCGCGTTCGATTGATTTACTATTGATAAACCTAAAAAGGAGGGTTGAAGGTTGGAACGAACGTATACCAAGAATTCTTGGAGTACCTTGGGTTTTCTTCATTGGAGCTGAGCTAACCATAGCCCAAAGTCGTATTTCTTTGGTTAATGAGATCCAAAAGGTTTATCGATCTCAGGGGGTACATATCCATAATAGACATATCGAGATTATTGTACATCAAGTAACATCAAAAGTGTTGGTTTCAGAAGATGGAATGTCTAATGTCTTTTTACCTAGAGAGTTAATTGGGTTATTACGAGCGGAACGAGCAGGACGCGCTTTGGATGAATCAATCTTTTATCGGGCAATCTTGTTGGGAGTAACAAGAGCCTCTCTAAATACTCAAAGTTTCATATCTGAAGCAAGTTTTCAAGAAACCGCTCGAGTTTTAGCAAAAGCTGCTCTGCGAGGTCGTATTGATTGGTTGAAAGGTCTGAAAGAAAACGTTGTTCTGGGAAGAATTCTACCTATTGGTACCGGATTGAAAAAAAATGTGCATCCTTCAAGACAAGATAAGAGCTTTGCTTTAGAAAAAAAAATAGAAAATCTATTTGAGTTGGAAATGAGAGATATTATGTTACATCATAAAGAATTATTATGTTCTGAACATGACAAATAATCTGAATTCTCATTTACAAAAAAAAATCTTTCATAAGATTTCATTATCATTAACTTAAATGAAAACGGATTCATTTCTTACCTTAACTATTTTTTTTTAACTAATCTGATTATTGATTTTTTGATCAATCGAGTCAGAGTCAATCAAATCAAATAAGTAATTCTAAAAATTGTTTAGGATTTGTGTCATGCATCAATGGTAAATTACCGGTAGAAGGTTCCATCGGAACAATTATTTATTTCAAAGTACCTCTTTTTTATTAAAAAAAGAAAATAAAAGAAAAGGAAGTGGGAGACAAAATGACAAGAAGATATTGGAACATCAATTTTGAAGAGATGATTGAAGCAAGAGTTCATTTAGGTAATTATAAAAGGAGATGGAATCCTAAAATCACTCCTTATATCCTTCTAAAGCCCAAATACAAACGTTTAGGTATACATATTACAAATCCCGCTAAAACTGCTCGTTTTTTATCAGAAGCTTGTGATTTACTTTTTGATGCAGCAAGTAAAAAAAAAACATTTTAATTGTTGGTACTCAAAAATTCCCAGAACAAGTCGCGGATTTAGTAGCGTTGGCTGGAATAAGGGCTCGGTGTCATTATGTTCATAAAAAATGGTTTCGTGGTATGTTAACAAATTGGTCCATTACGCGAAGGAGACTTTCTGAGTTATGGTATTTAAAATCCTTAGAAGAGGATGGTACATTAAACTCTATTCGCAAAAGAGATGCAGCAATCTTGAAGAGAAAATTATCTACTTTGGAAACATATCTCGGTGGAATCAAATATATGAAGGAGTTACCTAATATTGTGATCATCATTGATCAGCAAAGAGAATATATAGCTCTTCGAGAATGTATTGTTTTGGGTATTCCGATAATTTGCTTAATCGATACAGATTGTGATCCAGATCTCGTGGATATTCCAATTCCAGCCAACAATAAAGATACAGTTTCAATTCGATGGATTCTTAACATATTAGTGTCCGCAATTTGCGAGGGTAATTCTAGGTATATAAAGAGAGGGTCATTCTAGCTATATTAAAGAATCATTATTAAAGAACCATTTCATCGAATTCAATAAAGAATTCTAAGATTCTTTAATAATATTTTTGTTAGTAATATTTTTGTTAGTAATTTTATAATTGCATAATATTGATTCAATTTTTTTTATCTCTCTTTATTTTATCTAAAAATAGTGAAATGGAACTTCCTTTATTAAAATTCATAAAGGGAGTTATTCTTGGAATTAATTATAAGTAGTTAATTTTTTCTTTTTTTTTATAGAGTTCCTTTCAAAAACAAAGCATCAAATTGGAGTTTAGTAGAAAAGGGCTTTTCTCGGATTTGAATGGATGACTTTTATCGTCAAAAACTTTTTTCTACCACTTCAAGAATTACTTTTTAACGTAATTAAGATCGAAGTACCCGGTTGTGCATACATAGGTTCATTTTCCAGTAGATTCCAACCTGGTCATACCTAGTTAAACCCAACTCAGTGACCTTATGCGAATTTGTAAACTTTCTGATATAATCAAGATCGAATTCATTATTTAAGAATGGGAAGAAAAGCAAGAATCGTGGTTGGGAAGGTTCTAGTAGCAAAAGCCATTGGAATCGATATTTGATATATTGGAATAATGTGTTTTGTTATTGATTGACCCTAGACGGATAAAAGAATAACTGAAAGAAAAGAAATCGAATCTATTAGTTATTTGCAAAAATAGGCTGAATTATGAAAATCACAGTGACCCTATGGAAAAGGGTTCAGTACGCAACTGCTTACGGGATTAAACGTTGGGTTTTTCGCAAGCAGTTCTTAGTTGATATTTCTACCGTTTTAAAATTGTTTTTACTTCTGTCTTATGTAATTACAATTCTATTTTTAATATGTATCCTATTAATCGCCGTATTCGTTTATTGCCGGTTCTTATTTCAGGAATTCTTCAATTTTTTCTTCAATTGGTAAAAAAGGGCTTTTTATAGAATAAATCAGGATAAAAGAAATCAGAATAGATTACTGAGCCGTATGAGGTAGGAAACTCTCAAGTACAGTTCTAAGGGAAAGAATTCTCTATTCCGACCGGGGAGAAAAGGCCGTTCTAGAGAGCGATTCTGAAATTGCAGAGGCTTGGTCCAATCAAGCTGCTGAGTATTGGAAACAAGCTATAGCGCTTACTCCAAGCAATTATATTGAAGCACATAACTGGTTGAAGATTACAAAACGTTTCGAACTTAAATAAGATAAGATTACTCTATATCACCGTGTTTTAGACGAAAAACCGACTATTGCGAATTTGTAAATTTTCTGATATAATCAATATCGAATTCATTATTTAAGAATGGGAAGAAAAGCAAGAATCGTGGTTGGGAAGGTTCTAGTAGCAAAAGCCATTGGAATCGATATTTGATATATTGGAATAATATGTTTTGTTATTGATTGACCCTAGACGGATAAAAGAATAACTGAAAGAAAAGAAATCGAATCTATTAGTTATTTGCAAAAATAGGCTGAATATAATATGCCTTTGGGTATACCAAAAGTACGTTATCGTCGTTTTTTCGAGGATAAACCGACTTGGATTGGCATATATGAACGACTTTACATAGAAAGAGCACTCTTTCTATGCAAAGAAATTAAGAAACTTTTCACCAATCGGTTTATCGCTCTCTTGTTACAACTGGATTCGGAAACTGATGTTTATGATGATACTGATGCTTATACTGATATCAGCATATATATAAACTCTACCGGTGGGGGAGCAGAGGCAGCTATATCTATATATGATACAATGAGGTACATTGTACCTGATGTATGTACAATAAATATGGGATTAGCTGCATCAGCAGCATCTTTGATCCTGGTGGGAGGAACAATTACTAAACGGGTAGCATACCCTAATGCTAAGGTGATGATTCACCAACCTAGCAGTGCCCGTGTTAAGGGAAATATACATTCCTTAAAAATAGAAGCAGAAGATATGCTTGAACTTCGTAACACAATTGCGGATATTTATGCAGAAAACACAGGTAAACCTGTAGATGTTATACAGAAGGATCTGGAAAGAGACTATTTTATGTCGGCAACAGAAGCTCAAGATTATGGTATTATCGATCACATAGTAAAGTCCAAAAAAGAAAATGAAATAAAAGAGTGATCCGATTGATTTTTTGTCAATCTATTTCAAAGTCAAATTTTCCTTTTTTGAATATGGAGTATTTCATATTCAAAAAAGGAAAATTGAGAAAAATAACATCTGGTTAAGATCGAAAGAAAGAAATTGGATTCTGTATAGATATATACACAATATGCCAACTATTACACAACTTCTTAGAAACATCAGACAGCCAAAAAAAATGGTAAGAAATCTCCCGCTCTTAAAGGATGTCCTCAGCGTCGAGGACCATGTGCTAAGGTGTATGTGCGGCTCGCTTAGATCATGAATTCGAACGGATGAGAGAATTTTCCAGTATCAACGAGCAGTACTGATGAATAGGATAGAAACATATAGGTATATTCTATACCTAATTATTCTATCAAATTGATGGTTTCCATTGGTCAAAATCCAATCATTTTCGATTTGAAATAAGAAGCAATTCTCCATTGGTAGCAAAAAGTTATCCATTAAACGGAGGAAATAGCATTACATTAAGCATGAAAGAGCGGGCTCATAGGGCTAACTACCTAGCCAACTTTTCGAATGAAATGCCGTCACTGTATGGATAACTCTTAGTGTGAAAAGGGCTATTACTTTCTAATTAATAGATAGAGCCAAAGAATATGAACTATACAAGTTCACAAAATCTTTTGAAAAGAAGCTCCGGTGTATAGAGAGGACCTCACCCTTTGAGAGGTAACCATAGAAACCACTATTTTTTTGGAATGAATATTGAATTCTTTATTTAAGAATGGGAAGAAAAGAAAGAATCGTGGTTTCATAGTAGCAAAAGCCATTGGAATCGATATTTGATATATTGGAATAATGTGTTTTGTTATTGATTGACCCTAGACGGATAAAAGAATAACTGAAAGAAAAGAAATCTAACCCGTTAGTTATTTTATTCAATAAAATTGAATTTTATTCAATGAGCAGAGTGAGACGAGGATATATAGCTCGAAGACGTCGAAAAAAAAATCGTTCCCTTGTATCAGGTTTTAGAGGAGCTCATTCAAGACATACTCGAATGATTATTCAACAGAAAATGAGAGGTTTGTTTTACTCTCATCGAGATAGAGGCACTAAAAAGAGGTATTTTCGTCGTTTGTGGATCACTAGAATAAATGCAGTAACTCGTGAAAACCAAACATTTGATAGTTATTGTAAGTTTATCCACAATCTGTATAAGAAGCAATCTTTTCTTAATCGTAAAATACTTTCACAAATATCTATATCAAATAAGATTGGTTTTTGTAAGATTTCTAATAAAATATTTAAACCTAATAAGGTTTATGAAGAGATACTCAAATAATTTATTAGTAATGATTAAAACAGGATTCCCCGGGGAATGAACTCCGGGAAGATCCGGGAAGATATAGAAGAAAAAAAATTCAGATAAAAATTAATACGAAAATATTTCAAGAAGATTTTTTTCCTTTTTTTATTTATAACATTAAGAATCCAATCTGATTTCTAAGCTTTTTCAAACAAAATATTTTAACTTGAGTTCTAATTTGAGGTTTTGAGTCAATTGGAAAATAGGCTTATGGATTTATCGTTTTATGATGAGTAGTTCTTGAATTTGTTTTTTAAACGATTAAAAGGAGTAGTCCCTGGTTCGGTTCCGAGAGGAGGAACTCTCGGCTCCGTTTTAGGATTAGTTTTGAATCCTTCCTTTTTAAAAGGAGTAGTTCCTGGTTCGGTTCCGAGAGGAGGAACTCTCGGCTCCGTTTTAGGATTAGTTTTGAATCCTTCCTTTTTAAAAGGAGTAGTTCCTGGTTCGGTCCCGAGAGGAGGAACTCTCGGCTCCGTTTTAGGATTAGTTTTGGATTCTTCCTTTTAGTCCATGGTTTAGTCCATGGGAAAGCAGGAACTCTCGGCTCCATTTCAGGATGAGTTTTTCTTTTATTTCTGTTTTTCTTTTTTTCTTTTTTTTTCTACGACGTTCTAAGATCTCGCGCCATTTTTTCTTAAAATGTAGCTCATTTTCAATAAAAGGTAATAAAGCTAAAAACGAGCTTTTTTATAGCATTAGTCATTAATCGTTGGTGTCTCAAGGTTAATTTAGTAACTCGTCTAGGTATGATTCTTCCTGCTAAACCAATAAATCGACCAATTGAATCTATATTCCTATAATGGATTTCCTTTCTTGATCCGATGAAAAAACGCATATTACGTTGGTTAAAAAAGTCTTCCGAATATCTAGAATATTTATAACGAGATTCAAATTCACGATGAATAAAAAGGTATTTCCGAAGAGAAATACATTGATACATTTTCCGTAAACGAGATTTTTTGGATTTAGGAAAATCTTGTCTGAATTTATGAAAAGGGTTATTGAATTTACCAAGAAGTTGCTTAGCTTTATGAACAAAAGGTTGCTTGGCTTTACGAACAAGAGGTTGCTTAGCTTTACGAACAAGAGATTGCTTGGCTTTACGAATACGAAGAGGTTGCTTAAGTCTATCCATGGTTTATTTCTTATCTATAAAATTCGATTTCTTGATTCATTTAAGATCCAACTAAAATAGGTTTTGATTCAGATATCATTTCTTAATTTCATTTATATATATATATATAAATATATATATTTATATATATACAAATGATATAATCTCCACGTTAAAATGAGATTAGGTTTAATAGATATTCTTTCCATTTATATATATGATTTATATATATGTATATTATATATTTTATATATAATAATATGGTAAGTTCTTACTTTATTTATTGCTTTCAAAAACTTATTTATTGCTTTCAAAAATAGAAAACATGATGTTTGTTTTCTTTGATCTATTTCTTTATTTTTATTTCCATATGAGTCGTATGTTTGTTACAATAGCGACAAAATTTTCTCAATTCTAATAAATTGAGTGTATTAGAACGATTCTTTTGAGTAATATATCTAGAAATACCCATTGATTTCTTATTGATACTTCTTCGAACACAACTAGTACATTCCAAAAAAACTCTGACTCTTACATCTTTCCCTTTAGCCATGAACCTCCTTTATATCTTTTGATTGGTTTAACCTAAACTCTCCTATTTTCCCTTCAGTCTCTTCTTTTAAATTATTATTTCGTCTAGCTTACGCTAGACTAATGAATCCCATTTTTTCCAAAATTTGATCTTGAGTGGGCTTACTGGATTTCTATTCACTGGGTTTTGGATGAGCTAAACTTATGCCTTTTATCTATCGTAAAGATTTGAAAAAAGAATCGTCACATGGAATTCTATTCTCCTTCATTTCTCCACATATTAATAAGTAAAATCAAAAAAAAGGAAATGATAAAGCATCTGGGAATAAACGGTTTATTTCTATTAATAGACCTGCTAAAGAACCAAACCATAGAGTACTTATCACAGGTGCCACAGAGAGATATTTCTTTATATCTTGCATTGCAAATTCTCTTTCATTATTTTATTGGAATACATGTATGGTCAGATGCTTTAGTTCAAGATTTTTTGAATTGATTTTTCCTTTTTTTTACCCTCAATTCCTATCTAAAATTGATATGTACAATGAATCCATAGATAAGAATTTCCTGTCCCACCTAACAAACAAAAGAAAGAAGCCCAGTATTACTGCTCAAATATGAATTCTTCATTTATAGGTTAGATTGCGTTTCAGATGTATATTATTTATTATAGTATTATAGTAAGTATTATAGTATTATAGTAATAAATGACAAGAAACTTTGATATATATAGAGAAGAAAATGATCATATATATGGAAAATAAGACAAGGATTTTGTAAAATGACATTGTACAGCAAGTTCGAAAAGGGGTGTAGCGCAGCTTGGTAGCGCGTTTGTTTTGGGTACAAAATGTCACAGGTTCAAATCCTGTCATCCCTACCTATTACTTTTGCTATGGGAAGTGAAGAGGAATTCATTAAGATCGTGGATTTGCGGATACTATATGTATAAGAAATGCGTTAGGATAGAAATAGAAAAAGCGCTCTTAGTTCAGTTCGGTAGAACGCGGGTCTCCAAAACCCGATGTCGTAGGTTCAAATCCTACAGAGCGTGATTTCGTCTATACAAACACAAAACGAAGTCAAATTCAAACTGAAATTGAACCTCGGCTTCGAAAAAAGTCAATAAAACAAAAAAGAAAATTGATTAAATCAAAGGTCCAACTGATCACCATGTCTGTATTGTAAATATGCAGTTACGAATAATCCTGCTAAAGTGATAGGAATTAGGCCTAAGACAATTCCAAATAGAAAAACTTCAATCATTTTGGTTTGAGCAGATAAAAAAAGGTTAAGACCTATCTTTAAATATTAATCTGAATTATCCATGAATCTCAATGACCAAGAAAATAATTGGCAATTTTTGCAGAAAGAGCCATAGAATACATGAAATCCCTGATAAAGATTTTTATGAATTTTTCATTCAATTCATTTCAAAAAAGATTTTTATGAATTTTTCATTCAATTCATTTCAAATAAGTCGTATCTTTCTTAAACCAATAAATAGAACTAAGGTTATAGTTAAAGCAGCCAGTAAAAAACTGAAATAACTAGTTATAGTAAGCATGAAAAGGCTAAATTCAATATGTTTTTTTACTACATATATTGATAAAATACTTACCTAAGTTCCAAATAGGATAGTAATCAGAACTATATATACAATAGAATCAATTATTTGAATTCCGATGAGAAATTCACGATTCATTGATCATTATCGATAAAATACTAAAAAAAAGAATTGAGTGATTTAATCATAAAAAAATGGATTCCTTAGATATGATCTCGATTCATTTTTTGATTCCGAGCCAATAAATTAATTGTCAATCTTGTCAATTGAGTAAATTAATTGAGTAAATTAAAGTATCAAAAAAAAGCTGTGTTATGCAAAATTATGTCATTTCATTTTATTTAAATGAGAATTTAAACATGATGAAATCCTATTTTTATTTTAAAGAATTTTTGAAAAAAAAAAGAGTTGATTTGAAAAGAATTTCTATTTGAATCATTTCTTTTAATAATTGATCATGAATAAAAATTGTTCCAAGAATATCTTCTTTCTGTCCTATGCTTTCTTTATTTTATTTATTATTATCTACCATTTTTTATTTCTAAATTCTGTATTTACTAAATTATTTATGATTATTTTTGATTCTAACATACCACCTAATTCCTTGAAATGAAAGGATTCAAATAAGAGTTATAAAATTCACATATATACACAAGAGTAATCTGTTTTTTTATTTATTGACTCTAATCAATTCAAAATATCTTTTCTCTATAAAGGACCCGAAATACCTTATAAATACAGCAGTTAAGAAGAGGCAATACAAAAGTATTGTAAACTGTATGGCCGACTTCCACGTAATAACTCTACTAAAGGGGATCCTATTAGTAGAATGGCTTTAGGTACACCAGTAATGATATTGACTGCCCAATAACCCATTTGGTCCCGAGGTAAGGAATAACCAGTTACATGTCGTTAATACAGCCAAAACCACACCTGTAACCTAAGTGAATTTGCGGAAATCCACCAGATACACATGAAATACGTGTAGAATCATCATTAGAACCATTATACTTGCTGACCATTGATGAACGAGTTGACTTTAGTCATTATATACTGCACAGAAGAGAAAGCTTCTGTAACAGTAGGATGTTAGTAAAAAGTCATAGCAAAACCTGTAGCTACTTGTTATGTCAATAATAGAATATATTTCATGAATGATATCGAGATGGTTTTTTTTATCTTCTTCATTTTATCATTGTCAAGTTGAACGTAAAAAATGGTTCAATCAAATGGAATCTTGTATCTTTATTTATATTTATATATTTTTTTTATATATTTTTGCCCTCCTTTTCTTATTCTTTCATTAAGACTGATCTTTTCGTAATTCTTATCATAATTGGCTAAAATCACTTGCCATTTCGAAATTCTATTTTTCGAATATGATTACTTGCCATTTCGAAACTAATAAAGGAAAGCTTATAAGAATTTGAAGTATCCTTTATTGATCTATTCAATCTATTGAATAAAATAAAGTTATCGATAGATAAGAGATAAGGAAAAAGGGATTATGTAGCATTTTGCTATCGATCGAAGCTGCGTTGCTATGCCATAGCAAGGGTAGTTATACTAATTCGGTATACTCGAAATAAACTTTTGGTACAAAATGGACGATCTCACAAAGATAGATAAAATAGTAGTACAGTAGTTTTCTATTTACTGATCCTATCTTTCACGGAATCAATTCCCTTCTTTGAATGTACAAAAATTTGTGGAGCTCAGCATGTCTGGAAGCACGGGAGAACGTTCTTTTGCTGATATTATCACCAGTATTCGATACTGGGTTATTCATAGCATTACTATACCTTCCTTATTCATTGCGGGTTGGTTATTCGTCAGTACGGGTTTAGCTTACGACGTATTTGGAAGTCCTCGGCCAAACGAATATTTCACGGAAACTCGACAAGGGATTCCATTGATAACCGAACGTTTTGATTCTTTGGAACAACTTGATGAATTTAGTAGATCCTTTTAGGAGGCCTTTAATGACCATAGATCGAACCTATCCAATTTTTACAGTACGATGGTTGGCTGTTCACGGATTAGCTGTACCTACCGTTTCTTTTTTAGGGTCAATATCAGCAATGCAGTTCATCCAACGATAAACCTAATTCTAATTATAGAGCTATGACACAATCAAACCCGAATGAACAAAATGTTGAATTGAATCGTACCAGTCTATACTGGGGTTTATTACTAATTTTTGTACTTGCTGTTTTATTTTCCAATTATTTCTTTAATTGAGAAAAAGAGAATAAGAAGAATTCTTTTATTCCATTCGTTCGGAAAGATACGGCCCTCATTATTATCCATGACTGTTTTTGTCTTGAGCATGACTATTTGATGAAATGTGGAGGGGAAATGGCCGATACTACTGGAAGGATTCCTCTTTGGCTAATAGGTACTTTAACAGGTATTCTTGTTATAGGTTTAATAGGTGTTTTCTTTTACGGTTCATATTCTGGATTGGGTTCATCTCTATAGTAATTGAATGGACCGGATTTTAGATATTCAAAAGTAAGAACATAGCGGGTCCTTACCCTTTTTTGTTTGATTAGAGTGAAAAGGACCCGCTGATTCCTTACTTTTATAAGTAGACTTTGATCCATTCCATAAACCAAAAATTACAAGGATGCCTTGTTCTGATGATTCAAACCATTCTATATCTTTTTTTCTTAATCATCTTTTTTAAGTTGAATTGATTAGTTGATTCATAGTCTTTACTCTTCACCTTATAATATTCACTCTTACAAAAGAAGAAAAAAGAAAATATTTCGATTTTTTGAGAAATCGAAATATTCTATTAACTCTATGAATGAGATTTTGAATCATTTTTAATAAACTACTAGAACCTTAATCAAAACTACTTTTTGAATCAAAAAAACTTTGATCCGACTATAAATCAAATAAAGATTTGGACATTCGTCAAAATAAAATCAAACTTTTAACTAAAACAGTCAAAATCTTTTTTTTTCTCGAAGTTCAAAGTTGAACTTAATTGAACAAGTGAATAAGTTCTATCAAGTGAATAAGTTCTATTTGGTCAATCAATTCCTTCCCGATAGAAATCCTTTTTACCTTTGTTTATTCACTACTTTGTCTGAACCGAAACTAAAAAGTTTCAATAAATTCAACCAGGAAAAGAAAAAAGGAATTCTTAATTTCAATACAAGACGACACAAGAAAAGAGTGCAAAATCTTTTTTCTTGTGTCGATTAAATAGAAGATTAGAAAGACAAGTAATCCCCAAAGTATCTTTTTTTTTTCATTTTTCCCACCTTTACTGCTTTTTTTTATTTTCAATATTTATATATTTATTGAGTATTACTCAAATATGCAATAAAAGAGAAAAATCTGTCCTGCAAAACAATATAAATTCTAAAAAAAAGAGCAAAAGGATTTACAGGATTTTTGAATAATACATAATTTTATCGATTGCCAAGAAATTGATTAACTTGGTATTAATTTATGGACTTAGAAATTCATTTCATATAATTGAACTTTTTCAAACTGTTTCTTTTTCAGAACTAAAAACACTTGTGCCAAAATAACGAATGTGAAGAAGAACAAAAGGCCTTGGATGCGTAATGGATCTTGAAGAACTATTTCCGCATCTCCCTGACCAAAACCTCCTACATTAGGATTACTTGTTAATGGTTGATCAAGCTTGATGGATTCACCTTCTGAAACAAGAAGCTCTGGCCCTGGAGGTATAACATCAACCGATGGATGTCCATCTAACGCATCAACTACGGTTATTTCATATCCACCTTTCTCTTTACGTACTATTTTGCTTACTATACCCGCTGATGTAGCATTATAGACTGTATTGTTACTCTTTCCACCATCAGGATAAATCTGACCCCTTCCTCTGTTCCCACCTACATATATGGGATATTTTAAGAAGTGAATGTCTTTCTTCGTCGAAGGGTCAGGAGAAAGAATGGGAAAGACAATTTCACTATATTTTTGACCAGGAACAGGACCTATAACAAGAATATTTTTTTTATTCGGACGATAGCTGTTCGCGCGAAAGCGCAACGCAAGTTTCGGTACGCTTGAGGGCGTACCTTTTAAAACCGCGTTTACACTTCACGAGTAAGGGTCGCAAGTGCACAACCCCTATCGAGTAGTATAATCGGGTATCGATCCACAGGGACGGGCAATTACTAGGTTAGAATCTACCAAACTCAATTAAAAACTAGAAGTGAGAAAGATTTGGTTTGGTATTTAATTTCCTAAAAAGGTCAATTCAAACAATTCAAACAATTCAGAAAGATGTAATAAAATGCTAGAAGAAATGTAAATTGTGTTTTGATTATGGATAAAAGGCGTTTCCAGGGTTTCAGACTTCATCTATGATCTGCCTCTAGTGGTACGGCCCGTACCAAGTCGGTACGGCTAGGCCGTACTTAACTTGGTAAGGCAAGGCCGTACCACTCTGGTAAGACCCGTACTGGCTTCCCAGAACAGAGCTTACCAGTTCGAGTTGATGCATTTCCTTGCTGGTACCTTGTGCTAAACTCTTTGGAAAGGTTCAATTGACCATACCTAAGGTTCCTAAGCCTCAACTGTCGTTTGTTGGATCAAGATCTAGGTTGGAATGCAATTGATTGCCTTTTAGGGATTTCTACACCTCAACTCTCGTGTGTTGGTACAGATCTACCCTAACTGGTTGATTGGAGACCTAAGGCACCCTCTAATCTGTCGATTAGAGGAGAATTCAACCTCTCGGCTTCAATTCGAACAAGTCTACCCTAAACAATTGATTTGGTTGAGAGATTGAGATGATCACATGACCTTGATAGGTTCGATCTAAACCTAGAGGTTCATCATACACAATCACAGCAATCAAAGCAAAAGGTAGCAAAGAAATCACAATCAATCAATCAAAAGAGTTCATACAAGATACAAGTCAAAAAAAGTCAAAACAAATCAAGAATCCATCTCTAAACCCTAGAAACTGAAATAACTACTCACAGCACATGATCTGATCTAAAAATACAATAAAAGGGATAGAGATAGCCATGGATCGAAGGGATCGAGAGGAGGAAGCTAGATCCGTCGAGTTTCGCCTCTTTCCTCTTCCTTCCTTCTTGCTCCTAGCTCCTTAGCTCTCTTTCTCTCTCTTACTGTGCTCTCAAATAGATCTGGAATGGAATGGATGTCGAAATTGGAGAGTTCCCCGCTTTAAATAGCCTCTGCCAAAATTTGAATCTGTCAGGCCGCCTTTAGGTACGGCCCGTACCAGGCGTGATGAGCTGAAAAATGGCTAAGTCCGGTAAGACCCGTACCAAACTTGGTAAGGGCCGTACCAGGCGTGATGAGCTGAAAAAATGGCTAAGTCCGGTAAGACCCGTACCAGACTTGGTAAGGGCCGTACCAGATCATCCCAAATCGTCGTTTCTTCGTGTGTTTTGCTCCAAGCCTGCAGAAAACAAACAAACACTCAGCAGTACCAAATTCTAAAGATATATCGATGAAACGCACATGATTCTGGTGAATTAGGGCACGAATCTGGTACTAAAACAGGCCTAAAATAGACTAAATATGCGAGGTATCAATAGCTCTGAAAAGACAAATTTCCTATCTTTTCTTTCAACTCAGGAGAAATACGATCAGTTGGAGCTAGCTCAAATCCCTCGGGTAAAATAAGAACAGCACCCACATTCAAACCCCCTTTTTTACCATTAGCAAGAACTTGTTTCAATTGCATATCATAAGGAATTCGAACAATGGCTTCAAATACAGTATCAGGAAACACAGCTTGCGGAACTTCAATCTCCACAGGCTTATTAGCTAAATGACAATTGGCACATACAATGCGTCCAGTTGTTTCTCGCGGATTGTCATAACCCTGTTGCGCAAAAATGGGATATGCATTTGAAATAGATACTCGACTTAGTACATATATCATGATCGATACATAAACATACATGGATCGAGTCATTTGTTTTTTTATCCAATAAAAAGGATTTATATTTTGCATGTACAATTATATTATAAATTCTAGAAATTCTACAATAAGTTAGATAGAAAACTAGTCTAGTTTCCTATAAAGATTCTGTTATCATTGTACTGAAATAGTTTTTATGAAATAGTTTTTTGACAATATAATATAGGACAAATACGTTGAACAGGTAAAAATAGAAAAAAGTCACTAAAAAATGATTCATTCGTTTTAGAAAGAAAAAGAATTCTGATTGAATTGATATAAGAAGATCAAATTCGTTTTTCATTCATTCATTGAATGATAAATTACTACAAGCGAAGGAGATACACGATTTAAATAATTGAAGATCCAATATTTCACAATTGCATCTAAAATAACTGGAAAAATAGAAACAAGACCAGATATAATCTGATCCTTATATGCTAACCCAAAATCGTTGTAGACCGAACCAATTAGGAGTTCCCAATTATGAGTTGAATGAAATCCAATTCCTAAATCAGTAACTAAAATAATTGAGAAAGCTTTTGTTGTGTCACTTAAGTTATATAGGAATTCCTGAGCCCATGAATTAAGAATCATAAGTTCCTCATTACTCAGAATAAAATAACCACTTAAAATACTGAAACAGATTAGATTTGTTGAGAAATGCAAAAGGATAGAAAGATTATATTCATTGTATGTACTAACTAATTTTATCGTTTCCTTGTGTATTTCTATACTGGGTTTTTTTATATATGTTTCCGAGTACTCTTTTTTCATTTCCTCTAAAAAAAAAAGCTCTTCGAATTCTATGAATCTTTCTAAAATATATTTCTCTTGAATATAATTCAAGAGAGTTTCGGATTGACTGGTATTCCACCAATTACTAATCCAAAGTTCCAAACATTCTCGAAATGAAAGAAAGACTGACCAGGGCAAAAATACTATAGATACAAAATATGCGAAAGAAGACGATGTTTTCTTTTTTTTCATTTTTTATTTGTAAAAAAACTAGTTAATAAACCTCCTTTATTCAATGACTCTAAATAAATGAGTCTAAATGATATTTATTTCATTTATTTATTGAATGAAACACGACTTTTCTAACAAGCAGGGTATTGAATCTACGGATCGATTTTTATTTTCTTTGTATACTAATTTAGTTGTTAGATTCTTATAGAAAGAGTCTAGAAATAGGATAAAGGTTCTTTTTTTTTTTACTATGACTCTAAATAAATGAGTCTAAATGATATTTATTTCATTTATTTATTGAATGAAACACGACTTTTCTAACAAGCAGGGTATTGAATCTACGGATCGATTTTTATTTTCTTTGTATACTAATTTAGTTGTTAGATTCTTATAGAAAGAGTCTAGAAATAGGATAAAGGTTCTTTTTTTTTTACTATATTCAAAGTCCTTCACCGTACTTTATAACCAAAATTCATAAAAAGAAAATATCAATTCCAAATCTTGTACCTCAAAAAAAGGCAGGATTTATTACGAAATTTATGTCCGTATAAATCTCTACTTTAAATTTATATTAAATTATTACTTCTCCTTTTTTCTAGTATACCAGAATGGAGTTGGAACCCACATATATATATACGTATACGAGATATATTTATTTGCCATATAAAAAATAGTATACCAAAAATTAATTCTTTTCTTAATTTATTATTAATTAGAATAGATTACTCTAATTTATTAAAGTAACATTTTATAATAATTTTATATCATATAACTATATCTTCTTTATATATATTCTTTTTTTTTGTTTTTTCTATAGTGTGTTTTATTCACATATGAATCGAAGGGAAAAGAAAATCGAATTAATATATTTATTTTGTTCGAATGAACATTTCGAAAAGACTTGAATTGGATTCAAATTGGAATTCACGAATTTCTTCTCTTTTCTTCTTGATAAAACTTTGATTCTTCATTCAATTTATTTCAAAATACTTCAATTGGTACACACAAGAAATAGGCCAATTCGACAGCTTTTTGTTCAATTTCACGCGGCGTCAAAAAATTATCATACGTATGAGTCAAGGGAATGGACCCTTGACCCTTTATTTCCATATAAAGTACACGACGAGAATAAATGCCCTCTTTATCCTCAATTCTAATTGATTGAATATCTTTCATAAGGAAGCGAAGAAAGATGCGACGATTTAATCCAGGAAATCCCCAACGAAAAATACACACAATTCCTTTTTTTCTATCAAATTGGTCATAACCACTCCCTACATTCCAAAAAATTGTGCACCACAAATAGGAACTCATGAATAGACCTGCCATCCCGTAGAAAGACATTATGATTCCTTGTTGAAAAAAAAGGATTTTCTGAGACGAAAATACGTATATAATATTTGTACCAAGATAACTGGAAGTTCCAACCACTAAGAATCCTAGTGAACCTAAAAAAAGGATAAAAGACCATAAAAAATTACTTGTTTTTCGAGACCCCCTTAGAAATTCTATCCATATATCTTTTGATCGCCAATTCATACTATACTAGATCCAGTTGCATTCGATTGGAATTGAGAAAATAACCCAATTTTGACTTTATTTTTCTTCACCCCCAAGGAACTCTTATAAACTAGCACTTAGAGTAATTGATTAGATAGATTAGATATTAGCACTATTCGATAACTCCCAATTACTCTACATTGTCTAGAGTAATTGGTTATTCAAAATATTCGCTGATCGACCTTAAACTAACTATACTTTGTTTGTAAATCTAGGATTTATAAAATATTATTTTTTTGCACATAAAAAAATAAAAAAATAATTGAAAATGCCGGAAATACGAGGCCTATTAAAGGTACAAAAATAGAAGGTAAATTAAGATCTGTCATAGAATGGGTGCCTTGATTTGAATTTCATATTCGTATATTTCTATATTTCAATTTCTTTGCTTTTTTTACCTTTCTACAATAATTGAATTTCAATTTTTTTGATTCCGTAGGTTTATTTAGTCTTGATTCTAGAGTCACTGTTTGCCTTTTTTTCTTTTTTAAACCTTGGATTTTTCCTCTACTATCCGCACCGCATTTTCTACCTCGCGAACTTAAAAAAAAAAGAAATAATTTGAAAAACTTATTTTTTTTTTGTAGAATGAAAAGAACTAAGGAATGTGCTATTCACCGTATGAGTGAGATTAGCGTTTTTGGTTTTGAATTACCTACTTAACTCAGGGGTTAGAATATTGCTTTCATACGGTAACAGTCTTTGATTCAAATGCAATTATAGATAATAGATAGAAGTTTTTAGATACCACTTTATTGACTTTAATATCTAAAAACTTCATACCTATAAAGTTTTTTCCTTTTATCCGATTCAAATTTATTGTCATTAGTTAGAGAATTTTTGAAATATTCTTTTGCTCACCTTAGTTGAACAAATAGACGAAAGAAAAAAAACAAAAAAGTCTACTGGAAATTCTCATAGATGTTCATGTGTATCCATTTGTGATACATGAATTCGAAAATAGGAATTAAGGATTCAATTTATTTAGTTTTAATTCGGCGAAAAAGTAAAAATTCTATGAACTCTTATTTGCTTGGATTCAAATCTGACGAGAATAATATTCTACGACTAAGAATTCCTTTATTGACAATAAGACCCCTGACCTATCTATTATTTTCTTTACTTGTCCTTGAAAGCTTCTTGCTTTATAGTCTTTTGAAATACTTAAATGTTTTGACATTTTAGGTTTTAGAATTTTAGTCTTATCAAAAAATCTTTCGTTATTCTTTGTAGTAATAATATCTCTAGGTTTGCAACGATAACTCGGTATATCAACTATATGACCATTAACTAAAATATGTCTATGGTTCACCAATTGTCTGGCTCCAGGAATGGTCGAAGCCATATTCAAACGAAAAACGATGTTATCCAAACGCATTTCAAGTAGTTGTAACAAAACCTGACCTGTTGATCCTTTGCTTTTTCCAGCAATATGCATATATCTAACTAATTGTCGTTCTGTCAAACCATAATTAAAACGTAATTTCTGTTTTTCTTCTAAACGAACGCGATATTCCTTATTTCTTTTCCTAAAAGGAATGTGTTTTTGTTTTTTTTATTTTTGTTATATTTCAATTGGGTAACTAGTCCTGGTAAAGCTCGCAGACGACGTATTTTTTTTAAACGAGGTCCTCGATAACGAGACATAAAGATTCCTCCTTTTTTCTTTGATTTTTATTTTTTATGAGAATTTCATTTTATAAATAGAAATTAAAACTGAATTAAAGGATCAAAAAAATAAGATCGACTTAAAGTTAAGTAAGATACTAAAAAAAAAAAAAAAAAATTGTATCATCATATGGATTTTTTGTATATAGATTTTTTTGATTGAAAGTTGAGGCTGGCTCTTTTTTCTTTTTTCTATAGACATTTAATTCCTCTAATCTTTCTTTTTTTTTGAATTTTTATTTCATTAAGAAAATAATGATTGTTTTCACTTAATCGTAATCGAAAGTTCCTTTTTAGTTATTAAAAAGATTATTGCTGATAGAAAATCAAATAAAATATATCCTAAAATATATACTATAAAAATATATTATAAAAATATAGTAACATATTTTTTTTATAAATATAAAAAAATACAAATTTTCTTTCTTAAAAAAAAAAAGCTCAAGAATTTTCAATACAAAATATTATGTATGTTTGATAAATTAAACATTTCTTTCTGATTTGGAAAAAAGAATGAGTATGATATTTTACTAAGATTTTATATTTTATTTCGTTGAGATAAAATAGATTCTTAGAATGAATTTCATTTTAGAATTGAAATTCCGCTTTAAGAAATTTTTCTTTATATTATATATATAGAATATAAAAAAATGTAATCCAATCTTTCGTTTCATAAAAGAAAGTTGGGACGGAAGGATTCGAACCTTCGCAATAACGGGACCAAAACCCGTTGCCTTACCGCTTGGCGACGCCCCATTTTTTATATTCAAAACTAACAGAAATTTGATATTAAATTATTTTATCATAATATTCTTTAAATGTCAACCCCAATCCAATTTATGGGATTCGATTGGGGTTGTTTTAGCTTATAATAAAAAAAACCTGTCTTAAAAAATCCAATTAAAGTTAATCTCCATTCACATTCATTTATACAAGCATTCCAAAACTGGCTGTGACACCACCTGTTGTAGGCGATGTCAGAAGTGACACTAAAAATAAGTTTTCATGGAATTGAAAATTCCATAAAGTCGAAGATATTTTACCCATCTGCATTAAGCTGAAACTTCCTTCTTGCATATGAGCTCCTCCAGAAGCACAAGAGCGGAAATATAAAAATAATGTATTTAAAAAATCCATTATTTTTTACTTTCACTCTACTTCCCACGGATACACGTAGACCATTACGACATATATCACTCGAAAGAAAACAATCAAATCTTTGATTGTTATGATCCAAATGTACGCGGAACACCTCATCGTGTATCCTTTTGACAATTGTCCCAGTTTGAAACTGGTCAGTAAAACCTGTTTTTCTTTGATAAGAATCGACCTTATCCATGTAAGGTATATCTTCTTCAGATTCTGTTGATTCTTCTGATTCTTGTGATTCCTCAGATTCTGTTGATTGTTCTGATTCTTCATATTTTGTTGATTCTTCTGATTCTTCATATTTTGTTGATTCTTCTGATTCTTGTGATTCCTCAGATTCTGTTGATTGTTCTGATTCTTGTGATTCCTCAGATTCTGTTGATTCTTCTGATTCTTCATATTTTGTTGATTCTTCTGATTCTTCATATTTTGTTGATTCTTCTGATTCTTGTGATTCTTCTGATTCTTGTGATTCCTCAGATTCTGTTGATTGTTCTGATTCTTCATATTTTGTTGATTCTTCTGATTCTTGTGATTCTTCAAATTCTGTTGATTCTTCTGATTCTTGTGATTCCTCAGATTCAGTTGATTCTTCTGATTTTATTGATTTTTTTGAATTTTGATTAGCATCTTCATCATAAGCAAGGTTTTTTTCTTTTTCTTCTTTTTCTGCTTTTGTTTCTATTTCTGCGAGAAGAAATAGTTGCTCTATTTCGTTTCGAGTATATTTCTTTCCAATCAATTTGTTGAATTCCTCTTCATCTGATTCGAGTTTATCTTCATTCATTTTATCCAGTTCCTCTTGATCTAAATCTAGTTCTTCTTCAAGTAATTCTTTCTCTATATTTTTTCGTTTCTCTTCCATTTGTTCTCCACTTGTAATCATCTTTTTGAGTTTATTTTGTTTCATCTTTTTTGATTCCTCCGAAAGATATTTGATTCATTATATGTCCTGCAAAAAAAATACGGAGTGTTGATAACGATTTGTTTTATATTATACCATGACTTTTGTATATCCATACGCAGATATTTCTGAAAAATTTGTTGAAATATCAAAAAGAAATCCTTTTCATCCCTTTCTCTCAAAAAGAGATTTTCTTCTTCATATTCATAAGAGGGGCAAAATTTGAAAAAAATCAATCAAATGAAGACAAGCTTCACGAAGTGCTTCTACAGGAGTCAAACTTCCATTCGTGCATATCTCGAGAAATAGTATTTCCTCTGAGTCAATTTTTTTTATTTCTTTTTTCTGTTTTGTTTTTCTTGAAGAATTAATAGAACTTCAAGAAGCTTTAACAGAATGGCACGAACTCATCCTCCGGAAACGAAGCGACTGCTTTTAGCAGATGATCCACTTGAACATGGATGAGATCTCTTATGTTGGTTACATTGAAACGAGACTCGAGGAGAAGTCTCGTCAAGTTAGGCGTAAAGAATTTATGAATCAAATACGATTCGAAATTCACTTCTATGTCCATGTTTCTCAGAGTCGATAACATGGAATCGAGGCCGTTTACATAAACGGCTCTTTTAATATTTTTCTTGGTCATTTTGGTTTCTCTCCTTTTTTTATTAGAAAATAAAACAATGTGAATTCTAATATACGATATAAGATCATTTATTATTTTTTTCAGAATTCAGACGGAATAGAATCCCATATTACCGGATCTAATACTTAGAATATTCAATTGATATCATTAACGCTACATCCATAATCATGAGTTGAGTAAGTGAAATTGGGTTTAGCTTAGGTATAACCTGGTTGGAATCTCCCTTGGAACTTGGAAAGGTAACATCCTATTCATGCCCAATTTCTTAAGTATCAAGGTCAGAATCCATACAATAATTCGGAATGGAAAAAAGAAAAAATCCTTGTATCCTGCTACATCTCATTATCAATATTGATAATTACTTGTATAAGAACATTCATTATCTTTATAAAGATAAACATCAACATAATAGAACCACACAACATTAAAAAGAGGTGAAAATAGATCTGAATATGGAACCAAGGCCGTTGTTGCACCTTGCTACTAATCACATTCATGATCTTTGTAAATCAATTTTTGACCATAAAAAACCAAATTTTTCTATCTTTTTTCTTTCTTTTTCATGGATGATTTTTCCAATCAGGAAAAATCAGAATTATGCCAGTTATTTGAATCTAGTATACACAAAGACTTGGATTTTTTCAAATGTTTCCGATAAATGCTTAGCTACAAATCTTTTCTTTACTACAATTCTTTTTTTGACAGTTCTTTTTTTTTGACCAGCTCATTACTCCTTTTTTTGGATGGTAAAGATTAATTGTCATTCTATGTCCTATAGAATGATCTAAGGGTTTGAGTTTTTCATCTGGAAAATGAAAATGAGAAGTTTCGAACCCTTGACTTTTAGCCAACTATGATCCTGGCGTGTACCAGGGGCTATAACTCCAAAATGTTCCTTGAAAAAAGAAAGAGAAACATTCAAAGATTGGAGACCCTCTTTCAAATATCTATCAAAATGGTATGTATATTTTGATCCATTTCGAAAGAAATCTCAAGAGGGTCCATAAAAATAGGTACAATTGGGAAGCGATATTTCTTTTTTAGGTACAAAATCTTTTAGGTAAAAATAGAAACGAGATTGTTATCCTTACCAACTTGATTTTGTTGCACCCGGTAATAAACATGCATGAACCATTTGTCGAAGTATGTGCCCGGATAGTCCAAAATCTCGATAGTTAGCTCTAGGTCTTCCAGTAACAAGACAACGTCTATGAAGACGTGTAGGTGCACTATTACGTGGTAGAGATTGCAATTTTCTCTGAATTTCTCTTATTTCTCTTTGACTCAGGGATGAGTCTTTGCTTTTCTTTTTTAAGGACTGACGAATCAAACGATATTTTTCTTCCAATTTCTTTCGCTTGTGTTCTCTCTGAATTAAACTTTTTTTTGCCATAAAAAATATTAAGTTACCTATTGTTATTAATGATACAGTTCAAATCCGGGATATAAAAGTATAAGAAGGTAGATTTCTACCTCTCCATCTCTCCATCGAAAAGAATGAGAGTGTTGATGATATAGTAAATAAAAAGACAATAAAAAAAAATTAACCAAATTTTCCTGATGTTGAGGCTATCAAGAAAGCTGCATAAGTAAATATATAACCTACGGAAAAGTGGGCTAATCCAACTAATCTTGCTTGCACAATGGAAAGAGCAACCGGTTTATCTCTCCAGCGAATCAAATTAGCCAAAGGTGTGCGTTCATGAGCCCACGCTAAAGTTTCAATCAATTCCTGCCAATATCCACGCCAAGAAATTAAGAACATAAACCCTGTAGCCCAAACAAGATGTCCAAATAAGAACATCCATGCCCATACCGATAAACTATTCATACCAAAAGGATTATATCCATTGATAAGTTGTGAAGAGTTTAACCATAGATAATCTCTTAACCATCCCATCAAATAAGTGGAGGACTCATTAAATTGTGAAACGTTACCTTGCCATAAGGTAATATGTTTCCAATGCCAATAAAAAGTAACCCATCCAATAGTATTTAACATCCAGAAAATTGCCAAATAAAATGCGTCCCAAGCGGAAATATCACAAGTACCGCCACGCCCTGGTCCGTCACAAGGAAAACTATAACCAAAATCCTTTTTATCCGGCATTAATTTAGAACCACGTGCATCTAAAGCACCCTTTACTAAAATCAATGTAGTTGTATGTAAACCTAGAGCAATAGCATGATGAACCAAGAAATCTCCAGGGCCTATTGTTAAGAAAAGAGAATTCCTATTCTCATTAACAGCATTCAACCATCCGGGTAACCATATGTTTCGACCTGAATTGAAGGCTGGGCCGCTCGTTGAAGATAAGAGTACATCAAATCCGTATGAAGTCTTACCATGAGCAGATTGTATCCATTGAGCAAATATGGGTTCGATTAAGATTTGTTTTTCCGGAGTACCAAAAGCAAGCATGACATCGTTATGAACATAAAGGCCCAAGGTATGGAACCCCAGAAAAAGGCTTGCCCAGCTTAAATGCGATATGATCGCTTCTTTATGGTCTAACATTCTTGCCAATACATTATTTTCATTCTGGGCTGGATTGTAATCTCTAATGAAAAATATAGCTCCATGAGCAAAGGCTCCTGTCATGATGAACCCTGCAATATATTGGTGATGAGTATATAAGGCAGCTTGAGTAGTAAAGTCTTGTGCGATGAATGCATAAGCAGGTAAAGAGTACATATGTTGAGCTACTAATGAAGTAATAACCCCTAAAGAAGCTAGAGCAAGACCTAATTGAAAATGAATGGAGTTATTGATTGTGTCATAAAGACCTTTATGCCCACGTCCTAATCGACCCCCTGGAGGAATATGTGCTTCTAAAAGATCTTTGATACTATGTCCAATTCCGAAATTAGTTCTATACATATGACCAGCAATTAGAAAAATAAAGGCAATGGCTAAATGATGATGAGCGATATCAGTCAACCATAAACTTTGTGTTTGTGGATGGAATCCCCCAAGAAGGGTTAGAATGGCAGTTCCCGCTCCTTGGGAAGTGCTAAATAAATGATTACTCGAATCAGGATCTTGAGCATAAAGATTCCATTGACCCGTAAGAAGGGGTCCCAACCCTTGAGGGTGCGGTGATACATCTAAGAAATTACTCCACCTGACGTATTCTCCTCTAGATCCAGGAATAGCGACATGGACTAAATGCCCTGTCCAAGCCAAAGAACTTACTCCGAAAAGTCCTGACAAATGATGATTGAGACGAGATTCGGCATTCTTGAACCACGAAAGGCTTGGTTTCCATTTGGGTTGTAGATGTAACCAACCTGCAACTAAGGATATTGCAGAAAGAAGTAATAGAAAAAGAGCTCCAGTATAAAGATCTTCATTGCTACGTAATCCGATTGTATACCACCACTGATAAAGACCAGAATAAGCAATATTGACTGGGCCAGTAGCACCTCCTCGAGTAAAGGCTTCTACAGCTGGTTGGCCAAAATGCGGATCCCAAATTGCATGAGCAATAGGTCTTATATGCAAAGGATCCTTTATCCATAACTCAAAATTTCCTTGCCAAGCTACATGAAACAGATTTCCAGATGTCCACAGAAATATTATAGCTAACTGACCAAAGTGAGAAGCAAAAATATTCTGATAAAGACGTTCTTCAGTAATATCATCATGAATCTCGAAGTCATGTGCAATAGCAATACCAAACCAAATACGACGAGTAGTGGGGTCCTGAGCTAAACCTTGGCTAAACCTCGGAAATCTTAATGCCATAATGCTTTTCAAATCCTCCTAGCCATTATCCTACTGCAATAATTCTTGCTAAGAAGAATGCCCATGTTGTGGCAATTCCACCCAGAAGGTAATGGGTTACTCCTACAGCACGTCCTTGTATAATGCTCAAAGCTCTAGGCTGAGTAGCAGGAGCAACTTTTAATTTGTTATGAGCCCAAACAATGGATTCAATAAGTTCTTGCCAATAACCACGGCCACTAAATAGAAACATTAAACTGAAAGCCCAGACAAAATGAGCACCTAAGAAAAAAAGACCATATGCAGATAATGAAGAACCATAAGATTGAATTACTTGAGAAGCCTGTGCCCATAGGAAATCTCTAAGCCACCCATTAATCGTAATGGAACTTTGTGCAAAATTCCCTCCTGTGATATGAGTAATTATCCCTTGGTCGCTTATGGTACCCCAAACATCCGACTGCATTTTCCAACTGAAATGAAAAATTACTACCGAAATTGAATTGTACATCCAAAATAGACCTAAGAAAACATGATCCCAGGCGGATACTTGACATGTTCCTCCTCGTCCAGGTCCATCACAAGGAAAACGAAAACCAAGATTTGCTTTATCAGGTATCAAACGGGAACTGCGAGCAAATAGAACACCCTTCAGTAATATCAATACAGTTACATGAATTGTAAATGCATGAATATGATGGACTAGAAAATCCGCGGTTCCTAATGGAATAGGTAACAAAGCTACTTTGCCACCTACTGCTACTAAATCACTACCTCCCCAAGTTAAGCTGGTACTCGTTGTTGCACCAGGAGCTGTTAGACTAGGTGCTAAAGCATGAGTATTTTGTACCCATTGAGCAAAGATGGGTTGTAATTGGATAGCAGTATCTGAAAACATGTCTTGAGGACGTCCTAAAGCACTCATGGTATCATTATGGATGTACAAGCCAAAACTGTGAAAACCTAAAAATATACATACCCAGTTAAGATGTGATATGATTGCATCGCGGTGCCTAAGGATACGATCTAAAAGATCATTGTATCGAGTAGTTGGATCATAGTCTCTTACTAGAAAAATGGCTGCATGTGCAGCAGCACCAACTATCAGAAATCCACCAATCCACATGTGATGTGTGAACAATGAAAGTTGTGTACCGTAGTCAGTAGCTAGATATGGATAAGGAGGCATGGAATACATATGATGAGCTACAATAATGGTTAAGGAACCCAACATGGCTAGGTTAAGAGATAATTGAGCATGCCATGAAGTTATTAAAATCTCATAAAGATCCTTATGCCCTTGTCCTGTAAATGGACCTTTATGAGCTTCTAGAATGTCTTTAAGGCTATGACCAATGCCCCAGTTAGTCTTGTACATATGGCCAGCAATCAGGAAAAGGATGGCAATAGCTAAATGATGGTGTGCAGTATCACTCAACCATAGACTCCCTGTTATTGGATCTAAGCCTCCACGAAAAGTTAGAAAGTCCCCATATTTTGACCAATTCAAGGTGAAAAAGGGGGTTGCTCCCTCGTTAAAACTTGGATAAAGTTGAGCCAAAAGATCTTGATTCAAGAGAAATTCATGAGGAAGTGGTATCTCTTTAGCATCAACCCCAGCATCGAGAAATTTGTTAATCGGTAAAGATACATGAATTTGGTGTCCCGCCCAAGAAAGAGACCCAAGTCCTAGTAACCCTGCTAAGTGATGATTCAACATAGATTCTACATCTTGGAACCAAGCCAATTTTGGCGCAGCTTTATGATAATGGAACCAACCGGCAAAAAGCATTATGGAGGCAAAAATCAATGCACCAATTGCGGTACAATAGAGTTGTAATTCACTAATTATTCCAGATGCTCGCCAAATTTGAAAAAAGCCAGAGGTTATTTGTATTCCTCGGAAACCCCCTCCCACATCACCATTCAATATTTCTTGACCTACTATTGGCCAGACTACCTGTGCACTAGGTCCAATATGAGTAGGATCACTTAGCCATGCTTCATAATTGGAAAAACGGGCACCATGGAAGTACATACCACTCAACCAAAGAAAAATAATGGAGAGTTGACCGAAATGAGCACTAAATACTTTTTGGGAGATCTCCTCCAAATCGCTGGTATGACTATCGAAATCGTGAGCATCAGCATGTAGATTCCAGATCCAAGTGGTAGTATCAGGACCCTTAGCTATTGTTCTTGAGAAATGACCAGGTTTGGCCCATTGCTCAAAAGATGTTTTTACAGGATCTCTATTCACAAGAATTTTCACTTCTGGTTCCGGCGAACGAATAATCATTAAGTCCTCCTCTTTCCGGACAACACATACAAAGAGACCTGCCAAGAGTCAAGTTTTTAGTGAACTTCCAAAAGATGGATTTTTGATTTAGTTCTTTATCTATCTATCATCCATCTATTTCTTAAGTTATTTACTAAACTAGATAGTTATTCACTAGAGCAATTATGATATTGAGTCAATCCGAGGCAAGTGTTCGAATCTATTATGACATAAGCATTAGGTGCCCAACGGACTTTTTTTTTATCTTGAAAAATATTTTCTCGGTATCACGAATAGAATATTTTTTGTCTAATATAGTTTTAAATGTTAGGGATGATGCCATTTCCAAATTTTTAATAATATTTCTTTATAAGCAGGATCGAACTTATTTAGTATATATTTGAGGCTATCAAAAAATAGTTTATATAGATCTACTTTCATACAACATAATATCTTTTTTTGTACGTAAAAAAAAGAAAGTAAAAATCAAAAGATATCCCATTATTCATTAGAATAGAAGATAGATAAGATCATTCAGAATATCTTTCTTGTGTTTTTAAACTTAGTTTACCATTAAAGTTATTAACTTTAATTAGTTATAGTCTATTCTTAATTTATAAATATTATATATATTACTTAATGATATTCATAGTGTTGTTTAGCTACTGAATATCTCATATTGCATAGAAATACAGTTCTTCCATAAATAGATTGAATATGGACTCATTTGGATTTCATAATAATTATTCAAAACACATAAAAAAAAATGACTGGGAATTTAATACTCTTAGTGTAACCTTTCTATTACAAATTCGAATTTGTCCATCCCCTCTTTCTCCTATGTTTAAATCGTGCTCTATCTTCCTATATTTTTTTATATAGCATATTCGAGCAATGGTATGAAAAGCGTCCATTGTCTAACGGATAGGACAGAGCTCTTCTAAACCTTTGGTATAGCTTCAAATCCTATTGGAGGCAATTTTTTTCATCGAGTATTCTTCTTACTATATAAAGATTAAGAACCCTATTAAATTTAAATAAATAAATTTTCCCTTTTTGAATATTGAATACTTAATATTCAAAAAAGGAAAATTCAACTTTAAAATAGATTTACACAAAATCACTCAGATCACTCTTTTATTTCATTTTCTTTTTTGAACTTTGCTACGCTACGTGATCGATAATACCATAATCTTGAGCTTCTGTTACCGACATAAAAGAATCTCTTTCCAGATCCTTCTGTATAACATTTACAGGTTTACCTGTATTTTCTGCATAAATATCCGCAATTGTGTTACGAAGTTCAAGCATATCTTCTGCTTCCATCATTAATACATCTATAATTTGTATTTGTCCTAATACGGGCACTTCTAGGTTGGTGAATCAAAATCCTAGCTTTAGGGTATGCTATCCATCTAGTAATTGTTCCTCCGGCCAGGATCAAAGATGTCCCTGCTAATCCCATAGCTATTGTACACACATCAAATTCTTGATTAGATCTTCTTAATTAATTTTATTTCTTTATTTAATGGGTTTCTTTTTATTTTATAGGTCGATTCAAAAAAACTGTAACGAAGGGATTGATTGATCATTCGAATGATCAAAAAGTATCCATTTATTCTCCAATAATGCAATCTTCCCGTTGCGTATTGGTACTTATCGGGTATAGAATAGATCTGCTTCTCTTTGTTCTTACGAACAGAGTTGTTCCCTTATTTTGATTTTCAATGAGATGAAATCAAAATGAACCCACAGAATCTACTGAAAAAGAGTTTTAGGTTAGGTACACAGTATATAGTCTTCTTACTTTAATGCGATAAAATAAGGTGATATAGTTTCTATTTTTCTTTGATAAAGGGGTGTTTCCATGGGTTTACCTTGGTATCGTGTTCATACTGTCGTATTGAATGATCCCGGTCGATTACTTTCTGTTCATATAATGCACACAGCTCTAGTTGCTGGTTGGGCCGGTTCGATGGCTTTATACGAATTAGCGGTTTTTGATCCCTCTGATCCTGTTCTTGATCCAATGTGGAGACAGGGTATGTTCGTTATACCTTTCATGACTCGTTTAGGAATAACCAATTCATGGGGCGGTTGGAATATTTCAGGAGGAACTGTAACCAATCCAGGTATTTGGAGTTATGAAGGTGTTGCAGCGGCACATATAGTGTTTTCTGGTTTGTGCTTCTTGGCAGCTATCTGGCATTGGGTATATTGGGACTTAGAAGTATTCTGTGATGAACGTACAGGAAAACCTTCGTTGGATTTGCCCAAGATTTTTGGAATTCATTTATTTCTCTCAGGTGTAGCTTGCTTTGGCTTTGGCGCATTCCATGTAACAGGTTTGTACGGTCCTGGAATATGGGTGTCCGATCCTTATGGACTAACTGGAAAAGTACAAGCTGTCAATCCAGCTTGGGGTGTGGATGGTTTTGATCCTTTTGTTCCAGGAGGAATAGCCTCTCATCATATTGCTGCAGGCACCTTAGGTATATTAGCAGGCTTATTCCATCTGAGTGTCCGTCCGCCTCAACGTCTATACAAAGGATTACGCATGGGCAATATTGAAACTGTACTTTCCAGTAGTATTGCTGCTGTCTTTTTTGCAGCTTTTGTTGTTGCAGGAACTATGTGGTATGGTTCAGCAACTACCCCAATCGAATTATTTGGTCCTACTCGTTATCAATGGGACCAGAAGCTTGTGATTTAGTTAGTGCAACTACTTGAGCCGGATGAGAGGAAACGTTCACGTCCGATTTCAAAGGGGGGAATCCTATAGGAACCTATCTTGATTCTTCTTTTGCTAGGCCCATAGCTAAAAAACCGACTTTCTTACGATTAAGAGGTTTATTCGAATATGAAATCCAATCCCGGAAATACAGCATTCCACTTTTTTTTAGTACTCGAAGCTTCAAGACATTTCAAAATCGAGAAATTCTTATAGGAGCTGATGCTATTAGAGAGCAATTAGCTGATTTAGATTTGCGAATTATTATCGAGAATTCATTAGTAGAATGGAAAAAATTAGCAGACGAGGAATCTACTGAAAATGAATGGGAAAATAGAAAAATTCAACTAAGAAAGAATTTTTTGGTTAGACGTATGGGATTAGCTAAACATTTTCTTCAAACAAATATAGAACCTGAATGGATGATTTTGTACTTATTACCAGTTCTTCCTCCCGAATTGAGACCCATTATTCAAATAGATGGGGGTAAGCTAATAAGTTCGGATATTAATGAGCTCTATAGAAGAGTTATTCGTCGGAATGATCTTCTTAGCGAGTTATTGGCCCCACGTGTATGTTCGGACAGAGAGGTTGTAAATTCTCAGGTAAAATTATTACAAGAAGCTGTAGATATACTTCTTGATATTGGGGTCCACGAACCAAGTAAGGATGGTTTTAATAAAGATAAAGTTTACAAATCTTTTTCAGATATCATTGGAGGGAAAGAAGGAAGATTCCGCGAGACTTTGCTTGGTAAACGGGTTGATTATTCAGGGCGTTCTGTCATTGTTGTGGGCCCTTCTCTTTCATTACATCAATGCGGATTACCTCGAGAAATCGCAATAGAGCTTTTCCAAGCATTTCTAATCCGTGATCTAATTAGGAAACATTTCGCTTCTAACATAGCGACTGCTAAAAGGCAGATTAAGGAGCGGGAAAAAGAACTTATTGTATGGGAAATACTTCAAGAAGTTGTGCAGGGGCATCCTGTATTACTGAATAGAGCACCAACTCTGCATAGATTAGGCATATTGGCCTTCCAACCCATTTTAGTGGAGGGGCGTGCTATTTATTTACACCCCTTAGTTTGTAAGGGCTTTAATGCAGACTTTGATGGAGATCAAATGGCTGTTCATTTACCTTTATCTTTAGAAGCTCAAGTGGAAGCTCGTTTACTTATGTTTTCTCATACAAATCTGTTATCTCCAGCTATTGGAGATCCTATTTGTGTACCAACTCAAGATATGCTTATTGGACTCTATATATTAACCATGGGAAATCGTCGAGGGATTTGTGCAAATAGGTATAATCTGTATAATTGCAGAAACTATCAAAATGAACCAGTTGGCAATATAAACTCTAAATATAATAAAGAAAAAGAACCTTATTTTTCTAGCTCATATGATGCACTTGGAGCTTATCGGCAAAAAAGAATCAGTTTAGATAATCCTTTGTGGCTCCAATGGAAATTAAATAAAGATCAACCTTTTATTGGGTCAAATGAACTTCCCATTGAAGTTCAATATGAATCTTTGGGTAATTCTCATGAGATTTATGGGCATTATCTTATAATAAGAAGTGCAAAAGAAGAAATCCGTTGTATATACATTCGAACCACTCTTGGTCATATTTCTTTTTATCGAGAAATAGAAGAAGCCATACAAGGGTTTAGTCGAATTGATACACTATAATTGATACACTATTTCAATTCAAAAATTAGATTAGGTCATGCCCCAGGCGGCCCGAGTTTTTCCAATTTCATTAATTTCTTTATTTCTGCATGAATCAAGAGTAAGATAAAGGATATTCTATCTTCGAATCACTAACTCATGTCTATTGTCGAATCCTACTCAAATAGAGAAGTAATTATGACAAAAAAAGATACAAAACAAGCCTTTTACAATAAAGTCATAAATGGAACTGCTATAAAACGACTTATTAGCAGATTAATAGTGCATTTTGGAATGGGATATACATCCTATATCCTAGATCAATTAAAGACTTTAGGTTTCCATCAAGCCACTACTACATCTATCTCATTAGGAATTGATGATCTTTTAACAATGTCATCGAAACAATGGTTAGTTCAAGATGCTGAACAACAGACTTCTATTTTGGAGAAACACCATTATTATGGAAATGTACATGCAGTAGAAAAATTACGTCAATCTATTGAAATATGGTATGCCACAAGTGAATATTTGAGACAAGAAATGAATTCAAATTTTCAGATGACTGATCCTTCTAATCCAGTCTATTTAATGTCTTTTTCGGGAGCTAGGGGAAATGCATCTCAGATACACCAATTAGTAGGTATGAGAGGATTAATGTCAGATCCCCAAGGACAAATGATAGATTTACCCATTCAAAGCAATTTACACGAAGGACTCTCTTTGACTGAATATATAATTTCTTGTTATGGAGCTCGCAAAAGAGTTGTAGATACTGCTATACAAACAGCAGATGCTGGATATCTTACTCGTAGACTTGTTGAAGTAGTTCAACACATTGTTGTACGTAGAAGAGACTGTGGTACTATCCGAGGTATTTCTGTGAGTCCTCAAAATGGGATGACAGAAACCGTTTTTGTCCAAACACTAATCGGTCGTGTATTAGCAGATGATATCTATATCGGTCTACGATGCATTGCCACTCGAAATCAAGATATTGGGATTGGACTGGTCAATCGATTTAGAACTTTTCGAACACAATCAATATATATTAGAACTCCTTTCACTTGCAGGAGTACATCTTGGATCTGTCAATTATGTTATGGTCGGAGTCCCACTCATGGTGATTTGGTTGAATTGGGAGAAGCTGTAGGTATTATTGCGGGTCAATCGATTGGGGAACCAGGAACTCAGCTCACATTAAGAACTTTTCATACTGGTGGAGTATTCACAGGTGGTACTGCCCAACATATACGAACTCCTTTTCATGGAAAAATCAAATTCAATGAGGATTTGCTTCATCCCACACGTACCCGTCATGGGCATCCTGCCTTTATGTGTTCTACAGATTTCTATGTAACTATAGAGAGTCGAGATATTATCCATAATGTGAGTATCCCCTCGAAAAGTTTGATTTTAGTTCAAAGTGATCAATATGTAGAATCAGAACAAGTTATTGCTGAGATTCGTACCGGAATGTCTACTTTTCCTTTTAAAGAGAGAGTACAAAAACATATTTTTTCGGAATCAGGAGGAGAACTGCACTGGAGTACCGATGTCTACCATACACCTAAACATACAGATAGTAATGTACATCTATTACCAAAAACAAGCCATTTATGGGTATTGGCAGGAAGTCCTTGCAGATCCGATAGAGTGTCTTTTCCGGTACACAAGGATCAAGATCAAATGAATGTTGATTCTTTTTCTGTTGAAGAAAGATATATTTCTATTTCTGACCCCTCAAAAACTAATACAAAAGCTAATAATGAACTAAGATATAAATTGTTGAATACTTCTAGTAAAGGGGAAATTGTTGAGCATTCACCGACTGATCAAATCGTATCGAACAATCATTCGAATTTCATATATCCTTCTATTTTGCAA
The DNA here is from genome assembly GCA_028015225.1 of Carex myosuroides. NCBI lineage: Eukaryota > Viridiplantae > Streptophyta > Magnoliopsida > Poales > Cyperaceae > Carex > Carex myosuroides. The sequence goes on along the minus strand of CM051471.1, from coordinate 17,228,906 downwards.
GAGAAGTCTTATTTGTTGACGAAAAAGCGAAGAAACCGATTTATTATCCCATTAAAATATGATCAAGAACATGAAAAAGAACTAATATCCTGTTTTGTTATTTCGATGGCGATACCTATAAACGGTATTTTCCATCAAAATAGTATTCTTGCTTATTTTGATGATCCACGATACAGAAGAAGTAATTCGGGAATTATTCAATATGAGATCGAGTCAATCATAAAAAAAGACGATTTGATTGAGGATCAAGGAATAAAAGAATTTCCGGAATACCAGATGTTAATTGAGGATCAAGAAATAGAAGAATTTAGCCCGGAATACAAAATGTTGATTGAATATCAAAAATATCAAATGTTGATTGAGTATCAAAAAATACAAGAATTGACTTTGGAATACCAAACATTGATTGAGAATGAAGGAATAAAAGAATTTCCGGAATACCAAATGTTAATTGAGGATGAAGAAACAGAAGAATTGAATACGCAATACCAAAAATTGATTAAGAATGAAGCAATAAAAGAATCTCTGGAATACCAAATGTTAGTGAAGGATGAAGAAACACAAGAATTGAGTCTGGAATACCAAACATTGATCGAAGATCAAGGAACACAAGAATTGAGTCCGGAATATCAAATATTGATCGAGGATCAAAGAATACAAGAATTTTCGGAATACCAAAACCAAAAGTTAATATTGATTGAGAATGAAAAAATAAAAGAATTGACAAAATACCAAATGTTAATTGAGGATCAAGAATTAAGTCCGCAATACCAAACATTGATTGAGAATGAAGAAATAAAAGAATTGACAGAATACCAAATGTTAATTGAGGATCAAGGAACACAAGAATTAAGTCCGCAATACCAAACATTGATTGAGAATGAAGAAATAAAAGAATTGACAGAATACCAAATGTTAATTGAGGATCAAGGAACACAAGAATTAAGTCTGGAATACCAAACATTGATCGAGAATCAAGGAACACAAGAATTTAGCACGGAATACCAAAGTAAAGTGGATCCGTTTTTTTTCATTCCCGAAGAAGTGCATATCTTACCGAGATCCTCTTCTATAAGAGTCCGGAACAATAGTATCATTGGCGTAAATACATGGCTCAGTTTAAATAAAAGAAGCCGAATGGGTGGATTAGTCCAAGTGGAGAAAACAAGAAAATATATTGAACTGAAAATCTTTTCTGGAGATATTCATTTTCCAGATAAGATATCCAGGCAGAGCGATATTTTGATACCACGAGAAACAGAAATTTTTTTTTTGAAGAAATTCAAAAAATCGAAAGATTGGATCTATGTTCAAGGGATCACACCTATCAAGAAAAAGTATTTTGTTTCGATTAGACCTGTAATTACATATGAAATACCTGATGAGATTGATTTAGCAACACTTTTCCCTCAGGATCTCGTGCAAGAAAAAGACAATCTCCAATTTAGAATTGTCAATTATTTCCTTTATGGAGATAGCAAGTCAATTCGAATAATTTGTCTTAAGACTATTCAATTAGTTCGGACTTGTTTAGTATTGAATTGGGACCAAAAACAAAATAGTTCTATAGAAGAAGAGGTTCATGCTTCATTTGTTGAGATAAAGACAAATTTTTTAATTCGCAATTTCATCAAAATTGAGTTAATTAAGCCCTCATATATTAGAAAAAGGTATGAAAGAGCAAGTTCAGGATTCATTCCTGATAATACATTAGATCCTATTCCTGATAATGTATTAGATCGTAGCAATATCAATCCTTTTTATTCCAAGACGAAAATGCAATCATTTAGTCCATCTAGTCAACATAAAGGAACTATGGGTACTTTGTTAAATCGAAACAAGGATTATCAATCTTTGATAATTTTGCCATCGTCCAATTGTTCTCAAATGCATCGATTCAAAAGAATACTGTGAGAAAAAAAAGGAATTCCCTATTCCCATATATATTTGTTTTGGGTCCGCTAGGTGCTATTGTATCTAAAATAACGAATTTTTATTCAATTTTTAATTTAGTAACTCATAATGAGATCTTATTAAATAAATATTTTGATAATTGGTTTGATTTTTTTGACAATTTGAAAGAGGTTTTCCTACTACTCAACATCATTTTACTATATATAGATAATTCTCAGTTTGCTCCATGTGTCATCGCATCTTTTTTGGAACAGATTTTCAAAGTATGGATTCAAATCTATAATATATGTAGAATACTTCAACCTGAGGTTGCTGAATACTGTTTAATAGATGAGAATAGCAGAATTTACAGTCCGGATCCAACGATAGGCTTTTTTTTGAACCCATTCAATTGGAATTGGTGCCCTTTCTTTCACGACAATAGTTGGGAAGAGACATCGACAAAAATAAGTCTTGGACAATTTATTTGCGAAAATTTGTGTCTTTTTCAAGACGAACCATATGTCAAAAAAGCTGGTCAAATTGTAATTATCAATCTTGATTCCTTAGTTATAAGATCAGCTAAACCATATTTGCTCACTTCAGGCACAACCATTCATGGTCATTATGGGGAAATCTTTTATAAAGGAGATGTATTAGTTACATTTCTATATGAAAAATCGAGATCTAGTGATATAACGCAAGGTCTTCCAAAAGTAGAGAAATTTTTCGAAGCGCGTTCGATTGATTTACTATTGATAAACCTAAAAAGGAGGGTTGAAGGTTGGAACGAACGTATACCAAGAATTCTTGGAGTACCTTGGGTTTTCTTCATTGGAGCTGAGCTAACCATAGCCCAAAGTCGTATTTCTTTGGTTAATGAGATCCAAAAGGTTTATCGATCTCAGGGGGTACATATCCATAATAGACATATCGAGATTATTGTACATCAAGTAACATCAAAAGTGTTGGTTTCAGAAGATGGAATGTCTAATGTCTTTTTACCTAGAGAGTTAATTGGGTTATTACGAGCGGAACGAGCAGGACGCGCTTTGGATGAATCAATCTTTTATCGGGCAATCTTGTTGGGAGTAACAAGAGCCTCTCTAAATACTCAAAGTTTCATATCTGAAGCAAGTTTTCAAGAAACCGCTCGAGTTTTAGCAAAAGCTGCTCTGCGAGGTCGTATTGATTGGTTGAAAGGTCTGAAAGAAAACGTTGTTCTGGGAAGAATTCTACCTATTGGTACCGGATTGAAAAAAAATGTGCATCCTTCAAGACAAGATAAGAGCTTTGCTTTAGAAAAAAAAATAGAAAATCTATTTGAGTTGGAAATGAGAGATATTATGTTACATCATAAAGAATTATTATGTTCTGAACATGACAAATAATCTGAATTCTCATTTACAAAAAAAAATCTTTCATAAGATTTCATTATCATTAACTTAAATGAAAACGGATTCATTTCTTACCTTAACTATTTTTTTTTAACTAATCTGATTATTGATTTTTTGATCAATCGAGTCAGAGTCAATCAAATCAAATAAGTAATTCTAAAAATTGTTTAGGATTTGTGTCATGCATCAATGGTAAATTACCGGTAGAAGGTTCCATCGGAACAATTATTTATTTCAAAGTACCTCTTTTTTATTAAAAAAAGAAAATAAAAGAAAAGGAAGTGGGAGACAAAATGACAAGAAGATATTGGAACATCAATTTTGAAGAGATGATTGAAGCAAGAGTTCATTTAGGTAATTATAAAAGGAGATGGAATCCTAAAATCACTCCTTATATCCTTCTAAAGCCCAAATACAAACGTTTAGGTATACATATTACAAATCCCGCTAAAACTGCTCGTTTTTTATCAGAAGCTTGTGATTTACTTTTTGATGCAGCAAGTAAAAAAAAACATTTTAATTGTTGGTACTCAAAAATTCCCAGAACAAGTCGCGGATTTAGTAGCGTTGGCTGGAATAAGGGCTCGGTGTCATTATGTTCATAAAAAATGGTTTCGTGGTATGTTAACAAATTGGTCCATTACGCGAAGGAGACTTTCTGAGTTATGGTATTTAAAATCCTTAGAAGAGGATGGTACATTAAACTCTATTCGCAAAAGAGATGCAGCAATCTTGAAGAGAAAATTATCTACTTTGGAAACATATCTCGGTGGAATCAAATATATGAAGGAGTTACCTAATATTGTGATCATCATTGATCAGCAAAGAGAATATATAGCTCTTCGAGAATGTATTGTTTTGGGTATTCCGATAATTTGCTTAATCGATACAGATTGTGATCCAGATCTCGTGGATATTCCAATTCCAGCCAACAATAAAGATACAGTTTCAATTCGATGGATTCTTAACATATTAGTGTCCGCAATTTGCGAGGGTAATTCTAGGTATATAAAGAGAGGGTCATTCTAGCTATATTAATGAATCATTATTAAAGAACCATTTCATCGAATTCAATAAAGAATTCTAAGATTCTTTAATAATATTTTTGTTAGTAATATTTTTGTTAGTAATTTTATAATTGCATAATATTGATTCAATTTTTTTTATCTCTCTTTATTTTATCTAAAAATAGTGAAATGGAACTTCCTTTATTAAAATTCATAAAGGGAGTTATTCTTGGAATTAATTATAAGTAGTTAATTTTTTTTTTTTTTATAGAGTTCCTTTCAAAAACAAAGCATCAAATTGGAGTTTAGTAGAAAAGGGCTTTTCTCGGATTTGAATGGATGACTTTTATCGTCAAAATCTTTTTTCTACCACTTCAAGAATTACTTTTTAACGTAATTAAGATCGAAGTACCCGGTTGTGCATACATAGGTTCATTTTCCAGTAGATTCCAACCTGGTCATACCTAGTTAAACCCAACTCAGTGACCTTATGCGAATTTGTAAACTTTCTGATATAATCAAGATCGAATTCATTATTTAAGAATGGGAAGAAAAGCAAGAATCGTGGTTGGGAAGGTTCTAGTAGCAAAAGCCATTGGAATCGATATTTGATATATTGGAATAATGTGTTTTGTTATTGATTGACCCTAGACGGATAAAAGAATAACTGAAAGAAAAGAAATCGAATCTATTAGTTATTTGCAAAAATAGGCTGAATTATGAAATTCACAGTATTTTTTATATTTCTCTCTTATGTCATTTTAATGACATTTCTAATAATAATCCTATTAATCGCCGTATTCGTTTATTGCCGGTTCTTATTTCAAGTATTGTTGAATTTTTTCTCGGAAGTTATTTTAACGAATAACTTTCATCTTCAAAAACCCTTTTCTACCACTTCAAGAATTACTTTTTAACGTAATTAAGATCGAAGTACCCGGTTGTGCATACATAGGTTCATTTTCCAGTAGATTCCAACCTGGTCATACCTAGTTAAACCCAACTCAGTGACCTTATGCGAATTTGTAAACTTTCTGATATAATCAAGATCGAATTCATTATTTAAGAATGGGTAGAAAAGCAAGAATCGTGGTTGGGAAGGTTCTAGTAGCAAAAGCCATTGGAATCGATATTTGATATATTGGAATAATGTGTTTTGTTATTGATTGACCCTAGACGGATAAAAGAATAACTGAAAGAAAAGAAATCGAATCTATTAGTTATTTGCAAAAATAGGCTGAATTATGAAAATCACAGTGACCCTATGGAAAAGGGTTCAGTACGCAACTGCTTACGGGATTAAACGTTGGGTTTTTCGCAAGCAGTTCTTAGTTGATATTTCTACCGTTTTAAAATTGTTTTTACTTCTGTCTTATGTAATTACAATTCTATTTTTAATATGTATCCTATTAATCGCCGTATTCGTTTATTGCCGGTTCTTATTTCATGAATTCTTCAATTTTTTCTTCAATTGGTAAAAAAGGGCTTTTTATAGAATAAATCAGGATAAAAGAAATCAGAATAGATTACTGAGCCGTATGAGGTAGGAAACTCTCAAGTACAGTTCTAAGGGAAAGAATTCTCTATTCCGACCGGGGAGAAAAGGCCGTTCTAGAGAGCGATTCTGAAATTGCAGAGGCTTGGTCCAATCAAGCTGCTGAGTATTGGAAACAAGCTATAGCGCTTACTCCAAGCAATTATATTGAAGCACATAACTGGTTGAAGATTACAAAACGTTTCGAACTTAAATAAGATAAGATTACTCTATATCACCGTGTTTTAGACGAAAAACCGACTATTGCGAATTTGTAAATTTTCTAATATAATCAATATCGAATTCATTATTTAAGAATGGGAAGAAAAGCAAGAATCGTGGTTGGGAAGGTTCTAGTAGCAAAAGCCATTGGAATCGATATTTGATATATTGGAATAATATGTTTTGTTATTGATTGACCCTAGACGGATAAAAGAATAACTGAAAGAAAAGAAATCGAATCTATTAGTTATTTGCAAAAATAGGCTGAATATAATATGCCTTTGGGTATACCAAAAGTACGTTATCGTCGTTTTTTCGAGGATAAACCGACTTGGATTGGCATATATGAACGACTTTACATAGAAAGAGCACTCTTTCTATGCAAAGAAATTAAGAAACTTTTCACCAATCGGTTTATCGCTCTCTTGTTACAACTGGATTCGGAAACTTATGTTTATGATGATACTGATGCTTATACTGATATCAGCATATATATAAACTCTACCGGTGGGGGAGCAGAGGCAGCTATATCTATATATGATACAATGAGGTACATTGTACCTGATGTATGTACAATAAATATGGGATTAGCTGCATCAGCAGCATCTTTGATCCTGGTGGGAGGAACAATTACTAAACGGGTAGCATACCCTAATGCTAAGGTGATGATTCACCAACCTAGCAGTGCCCGTGTTAAGGGAAATATACATTCCTTAAAAATAGAAGCAGAAGATATGCTTGAACTTCGTAACACAATTGCGGATATTTATGCAGAAAACACAGGTAAACCTGTAGATGTTATACAGAAGGATCTGGAAAGAGACTATTTTATGTCGGCAACAGAAGCTCAAGATTATGGTATTATCGATCACATAGTAAAGTCCAAAAAAGAAAATGAAATAAAAGAGTGATCCGATTGATTTTTTGTCAATCTATTTCAAAGTCGAATTTTCCTTTTTTGAATATGGAGTATTTCATATTCAAAAAAGGAAAATTGAGAAAAATAACATCTGGTTAAGATCGAAAGAAAGAAATTGGATTCTGTATAGATATATACACAATATGCCAACTATTACACAACTTCTTAGAAACATCAGACAGCCAAAAAAAATGGTAAGAAATCTCCCGCTCTTAAAGGATGTCCTCAGCGTCGAGGACCATGTGCTAAGGTGTATGTGCGGCTCGCTTAGATCATGAATTCGAACGGATGAGAGAATTTTCCAGTATCAACGAGCAGTACTGATGAATAGGATAGAAACATATAGGTATATTCTATACCTAATTATTCTATCAAATTGATGGTTTCCATTGGTCAAAATCCAATCATTTTCGATTTGAAATAAGAAGCAATTCTCCATTGGTAGCAAAAAGTTATCCATTAAACGGAGGAAATAGCATTACATTAAGCATGAAAGAGCGGGCTCATAGGGCTAACTACCTAGCCAACTTTTCGAATGAAATGCCGTCACTGTATGGATAACTCTTAGTGTGAAAAGGGCTATTACTTTCTAATTAATAGATAGAGCCAAAGAATATGAACTATACAAGTTCACAAAATCTTTTGAAAAGAAGCTCCGGTGTATAGAGAGGACCTCACCCTTTGAGAGGTAACCATAGAAACCACTATTTTTTTGGAATGAATATTGAATTCTTTATTTAAGAATGGGAAGAAAAGAAAGAATCGTGGTTTCATAGTAGCAAAAGCCATTGGAATCGATATTTGATATATTGGAATAATGTGTTTTGTTATTGATTGACCCTAGACGGATAAAAGAATAACTGAAAGAAAAGAAATCTAACCCGTTAGTTATTTTATTCAATAAAATTGAATTTTATTCAATGAGCAGAGTGAGACGAGGATATATAGCTCGAAGACGTCGAAAAAAAAATCGTTCCCTTGTATCAGGTTTTAGAGGAGCTCATTCAAGACATACTCGAATGATTATTCAACAGAAAATGAGAGGTTTGTTTTACTCTCATCGAGATAGAGGCACTAAAAAGAGGTATTTTCGTCGTTTGTGGATCACTAGAATAAATGCAGTAACTCGTGAAAACCAAACATTTGATAGTTATTGTAAGTTTATCCACAATCTGTATAAGAAGCAATCTTTTCTTAATCGTAAAATACTTTCACAAATATCTATATCAAATAAGATTGGTTTTTGTAAGATTTCTAATAAAATATTTAAACCTAATAAGGTTTATGAAGAGATACTCAAATAATTTATTAGTAATGATTAAAACAGGATTCCCCGGGGAATGAACTCCGGGAAGATCCGGGAAGATATAGAAGAAAAAAAATTCAGATAAAAATTAATACGAAAATATTTCAAGAAGATTTTTTTCCTTTTTTTATTTATAACATTAAGAATCCAATCTGATTTCTAAGCTTTTTCAAACAAAATATTTTAACTTGAGTTCTAATTTGAGGTTTTGAGTCAATTGGAAAATAGGCTTATGGATTTATCGTTTTATGATGAGTAGTTCTTGAATTTGTTTTTTAAACGATTAAAAGGAGTAGTCCCTGGTTCGGTTCCGAGAGGAGGAACTCTCGGCTCCGTTTTAGGATTAGTTTTGAATCCTTCCTTTTTAAAAGGAGTAGTTCCTGGTTCGGTTCCGAGAGGAGGAACTCTCGGCTCCGTTTTAGGATTAGTTTTGAATCCTTCCTTTTTAAAAGGAGTAGTTCCTGGTTCGGTCCCGAGAGGAGGAACTCTCGGCTCCGTTTTAGGATTAGTTTTGAATTCTTCCTTTTAGTCCATGGTTTAGTCCATGGGAAAGCAGGAACTCTCGGCTCCATTTCAGGATGAGTTTTTCTTTTATTTCTGTTTTTCTTTTTTTCTTTTTTTTTTCTACGACGTTCTAAGATCTCGCGCCATTTTTTCTTAAAATGTAGCTCATTTTCAATAAAAGGTAATAAAGCTAAAAACGAGCTTTTTTATAGCATTAGTCATTAATCGTTGGTGTCTCAAGGTTAATTTAGTAACTCGTCTAGGTATGATTCTTCCTGCTAAACCAATAAATCGACCAATTGAATCTATATTCCTATAATGGATTTCCTTTCTTGATCCGATGAAAAAACGCATATTACGTTGGTTAAAAAAGTCTTCCGAATATCTAGAATATTTATAACGAGATTCAAATTCACGATGAATAAAAAGGTATTTCCGAAGAGAAATACATTGATACATTTTCCGTAAACGAGATTTTTTGGATTTAGGAAAATCTTGTCTGAATTTATGAAAAGGGTTATTGAATTTACCAAGAAGTTGCTTAGCTTTATGAACAAAAGGTTGCTTGGCTTTACGAACAAGAGGTTGCTTAGCTTTACGAACAAGAGATTGCTTGGCTTTACGAATACGAAGAGGTTGCTTAAGTCTATCCATGGTTTATTTCTTATCTATAAAATTCGATTTCTTGATTCATTTAAGATCCAACTAAAATAGGTTTTGATTCAGATATCATTTCTTAATTTCATTTATATATATATATAAATATATATATTTATATATATACAAATGATATAATCTCCACGTTAAAATGAGATTAGGTTTAATAGATATTCTTTCCATTTATATATATGATTTATATATATGTATATTATATATTTTATATATAATAATATGGTAAGTTCTTACTTTATTTATTGCTTTCAAAAACTTATTTATTGCTTTCAAAAATAGAAAACATGATGTTTGTTTTCTTTGATCTATTTCTTTATTTTTATTTCCACATGAGTCGTATGTTTGTTACAATAGCGACAAAATTTTCTCAATTCTAATAAATTGAGTGTATTAGAACGATTCTTTTGAGTAATATATCTAGAAATACCCATTGATTTCTTATTGATACTTCTTCGAACACAACTAGTACATTCCAAAAAAACTCTGACTCTTACATCTTTCCCTTTAGCCATGAACCTCCTTTATATCTTTTGATTGGTTTAACTTAAACTCTCCTATTTTCCCTTCAGTCTCTTCTTTTAAATTATTATTTCGTCTAGCTTACGCTAGACTAATGAATCCCATTTTTTCCAAAATTTGATCTTGAGTGGGCTTACTGGATTTCTATTCACTGGGTTTTGGATGAGCTAAACTTATGCCTTTTATCTATCGTAAAGATTTGAAAAAAGAATCGTCACATGGAATTCTATTCTCCTTCATTTCTCCACATATTAATAAGTAAAATCAAAAAAAAGGAAATGATAAAGCATCTGGGAATAAACGGTTTATTTCTATTAATAGACCTGCTAAAGAACCAAACCATAGAGTACTTATCACAGGTGCCACAGAGAGATATTTCTTTATATCTTGCATTGCAAATTCTCTTTCATTATTTTATTGGAATACATGTATGGTCAGATGCTTTAGTTCAAGATTTTTTGAATTGATTTTTCCTTTTTTTTACCCTCAATTCCTATCTAAAATTGATATGTACAATGAATCCATAGATAAGAATTTCCTGTCCCACCTAACAAACAAAAGAAAGAAGCCCAGTATTACTGCTCAAATATGAATTCTTCATTTATAGGTTAGATTGCGTTTCAGATGTATATTATTTATTATAGTATTATAGTAAGTATTATAGTATTATAGTAATAAATGACAAGAAACTTTGATATATATAGAGAAGAAAATGATCATATATATGGAAAATAAGACAAGGATTTTGTAAAATGACATTGTACAGCAAGTTCGAAAAGGGGTGTAGCGCAGCTTGGTAGCGCGTTTGTTTTGGGTACAAAATGTCACAGGTTCAAATCCTGTCATCCCTACCTATTACTTTTGCTATGGGAAGTGAAGAGGAATTCATTAAGATCGTGGATTTGCGGATACTATATGTATAAGAAATGCGTTAGGATAGAAATAGAAAAAGCGCTCTTAGTTCAGTTCGGTAGAACGCGGGTCTCCAAAACCCGATGTCGTAGGTTCAAATCCTACAGAGCGTGATTTCGTCTATACAAAAACAAAACGAAGTCAAATTCAAACTGAAATTGAACCTCGGCTTCGAAAAAAGTCAATAAAACAAAAAAGAAAATTGATTAAATCAAAGGTCCAACTGATCACCATGTCTGTATTGTAAATATGCAGTTACGAATAATCCTGCTAAAGTGATAGGAATTAGGCCTAAGACAATTCCAAATAGAAAAACTTCAATCATTTTGGTTTGAGCAGATAAAAAAAGGTTAAGACCTATCTTTAAATATTAATCTGAATTATCCATGAATCTCAATGACCAAGAAAATAATTGGCAATTTTTGCAGAAAGAGCCATAGAATACATGAAATCCCTGATAAAGATTTTTATGAATTTTTCATTCAATTCATTTCAAAAAAGATTTTTATGAATTTTTCATTCAATTCATTTCAAATAAGTCGTATCTTTCTTAAACCAATAAATAGAACTAAGGTTATAGTTAAAGCAGCCAGTAAAAAACTGAAATAACTAGTTATAGTAAGCATGAAAAGGCTAAATTCAATATGTTTTTTTACTACATATATTGATAAAATACTTACCTAAGTTCCAAATAGGATAGTAATCAGAAATATATATACAATAGAATCAATTATTTGAATTCCGATGAGAAATTCACGATTCATTGATCATTATCGATAAAATACTAAAAAAAAGAATTGAGTGATTTAATCATAAAAAAAATGGATTCATTAGATATGATCTCGATTCATTTTTTGATTCCGAGCCAATAAATTAATTGTCAATCTTGTCAATTGAGTAAATTAATTGAGTAAATTAATAGTATCAAAAAAAAGCTGTGTTATGCAAAATTATGTCATTTCATTTTATTTAAATGAGAATTTAAACATGATGAAATCCTATTTTTATTTTAAAGAATTTTTGAAAAAAAAAAGAGTTGATTTGAAAAGAATTTCTATTTGAATCATTTCTTTTAATAATTGATCATGAATAAAAATTGTTCCAAGAATATCTTCTTTCTGTCCTATGCTTTCTTTATTTTATTTATTATTATCTACCATTTTTTATTTCTAAATTCTGTATTTACTAAATTATTTATGATTATTTTTGATTCTAACATACCACCTAATTCCTTGAAATGAAAGGATTCAAATAAGAGTTATAAAATTCACATATATACACAAGAGTAATCTGTTTTTTTATTTATTGACTCTAATCAATTCAAAATATCTTTTCTCTATAAAGGACCCGAAATACCTTATAAATACAGCAGTTAAGAAGAGGCAATACAAAAGTATTGTAAACTGTATGGCCGACTTCCACGTAATAACTCTACTAAAGGGGATCCTATTAGTAGAATGGCTTTAGGTACACCAGTAATGATATTGACTGCCCAATAACCCATTTGGTCCCGAGGTAAGGAATAACCAGTTACATGTCGTTAATACAGCCAAAACCACACCTGTAACCTAAGTGAATTTGCGGAAATCCACCAGATACACATGAAATACGTGTAGAATCATCATTAGAACCATTATACTTGCTGACCATTGATGAACGAGTTGACTTTAGTCATTATATACTGCACAGAAGAGAAAGCTTCTGTAACAGTAGGATGTTAGTAAAAAGTCATAGCAAAACCTGTAGCTACTTGTTATGTCAATAATAGAATATATTTCATGAATGATATCGAGATGGTTTTTTTTATCTTCTTCATTTTATCATTGTCAAGTTGAACGTAAAAAATGGTTCAATCAAATGGAATCTTGTATCTTTATTTATATTTATATATTTTTTTTATATATTTTTGCCCTCCTTTTCTTATTCTTTCATTAAGACTGATCTTTTCGTAATTCTTATCATAATTGGCTAAAATCACTTGCCATTTCGAAATTCTATTTTTCGAATATGATTACTTGCCATTTCGAAACTAATAAAGGAAAGCTTATAAGAATTTGAAGTATCCTTTATTGATCTATTCAATCTATTGAATAAAATAAAGTTATCGATAGATAAGAGATAAGGAAAAAGGGATTATGTAGCATTTTGCTATCGATCGAAGCTGCGTTGCTATGCCATAGCAAGGGTAGTTATACTAATTCGGTATACTCGAAATAAACTTTTGGTACAAAATGGACGATCTCACAAAGATAGATAAAATAGTAGTACAGTAGTTTTCTATTTACTGATCCTATCTTTCACGGAATCAATTCCCTTCTTTGAATGTACAAAAATTTGTGGAGCTCAGCATGTCTGGAAGCACGGGAGAACGTTCTTTTGCTGATATTATCACCAGTATTCGATACTGGGTTATTCATAGCATTACTATACCTTCCTTATTCATTGCGGGTTGGTTATTCGTCAGTACGGGTTTAGCTTACGACGTATTTGGAAGTCCTCGGCCAAACGAATATTTCACGGAAACTCGACAAGGGATTCCATTGATAACCGAACGTTTTGATTCTTTGGAACAACTTGATGAATTTAGTAGATCCTTTTAGGAGGCCTTTAATGACCATAGATCGAACCTATCCAATTTTTACAGTACGATGGTTGGCTGTTCACGGATTAGCTGTACCTACCGTTTCTTTTTTAGGGTCAATATCAGCAATGCAGTTCATCCAACGATAAACCTAATTCTAATTATAGAGCTATGACACAATCAAACCCGAATGAACAAAATGTTGAATTGAATCGTACCAGTCTATACTGGGGTTTATTACTAATTTTTGTACTTGCTGTTTTATTTTCCAATTATTTCTTTAATTGAGAAAAAGAGAATAAGAAGAATTCTTTTATTCCATTCGTTCGGAAAGATACGGCCCTCATTATTATCCATGACTGTTTTTGTCTTGAGCATGACTATTTGATGAAATGTGGAGGGGAAATGGCCGATACTACTGGAAGGATTCCTCTTTGGCTAATAGGTACTTTAACAGGTATTCTTGTTATAGGTTTAATAGGTGTTTTCTTTTACGGTTCATATTCTGGATTGGGTTCATCTCTATAGTAATTGAATGGACCGGATTTTAGATATTCAAAAGTAAGAACATAGCGGGTCCTTACCCTTTTTTGTTTGATTAGAGTGAAAAGGACCCGCTGATTCCTTACTTTTATAAGTAGACTTTGATCCATTCCATAAACCAAAAATTACAAGGATGCCTTGTTCTGATGATTCAAACCATTCTATATCTTTTTTTCTTAATCATCTTTTTTAAGTTGAATTGATTAGTTGATTCATAGTCTTTACTCTTCACCTTATAATATTCACTCTTACAAAAGAAGAAAAAAGAAAATATTTCGATTTTTTGAGAAATCGAAATATTCTATTAACTCTATGAATGAGATTTTGAATCATTTTTAATAAACTACTAGAACCTTAATCAAAACTACTTTTTGAATCAAAAAAACTTTGATCCGACTATAAATCAAATAAAGATTTGGACATTCGTCAAAATAAAATCAAACTTTTAACTAAAACAGTCAAAATCTTTTTTTTTCTCGAAGTTCAAAGTTGAACTTAATTGAACAAGTGAATAAGTTCTATCAAGTGAATAAGTTCTATTTGGTCAATCAATTCCTTCCCGATAGAAATCCTTTTTACCTTTGTTTATTCACTACTTTGTCTGAACCGAAACTAAAAAGTTTCAATAAATTCAACCAGGAAAAGAAAAAAGGAATTCTTAATTTCAATACAAGACGACACAAGAAAAGAGTGCAAAATCTTTTTTCTTGTGTCGATTAAATAGAAGATTAGAAAGACAAGTAATCCCCAAAGTATCTTTTTTTTTTCATTTTTCCCACCTTTACTGCTTTTTTTTATTTTCAATATTTATATATTTATTGAGTATTACTCAAATATGCAATAAAAGAGAAAAATCTGTCCTGCAAAACAATATAAATTCTAAAAAAAAGAGCAAAAGGATTTACAGGATTTTTGAATAATACATAATTTTATCGATTGCCAAGAAATTGATTAACTTGGTATTAATTTATGGACTTAGAAATTCATTTCATATAATTGAACTTTTTCAAACTGTTTCTTTTTCAGAACTAAAAACACTTGTGCCAAAATAACGAATGTGAAGAAGAACAAAAGGCCTTGGATGCGTAATGGATCTTGAAGAACTATTTCCGCATCTCCCTGACCAAAACCTCCTACATTAGGATTACTTGTTAATGGTTGATCAAGCTTGATGGATTCACCTTCTGAAACAAGAAGCTCTGGCCCTGGAGGTATAACATCAACCGATGGATGTCCATCTAACGCATCAACTACGGTTATTTCATATCCACCTTTCTCTTTACGTACTATTTTGCTTACTATACCCGCTGATGTAGCATTATAGACTGTATTGTTACTCTTTCCACCATCAGGATAAATCTGACCCCTTCCTCTGTTCCCACCTACATATATGGGATATTTTAAGAAGTGAATGTCTTTCTTCGTCGAAGGGTCAGGAGAAAGAATGGGAAAGACAATTTCACTATATTTTTGACCAGGAACAGGACCTATAACAAGAATATTTTTTTTATTCGGACGATAGCTGTTCGCGCGAAAGCGCAACGCAAGTTTCGGTACGCTTGAGGGCGTACCTTTTAAAACCGCGTTTACACTTCACGAGTAAGGGTCGCAAGTGCACAACCCCTATCGAGTAGTATAATCGGGTATCGATCCACAGGGACGGGCAATTACTAGGTTAGAATCTACCAAACTCAATTAAAAACTAGAAGTGAGAAAGATTTGGTTTGGTATTTAATTTCCTAAAAAGGTCAATTCAAACAATTCAAACAATTCAGAAAGATGTAATAAAATGCTAGAAGAAATGTAAATTGTGTTTTGATTATGGATAAAAGGCGTTTCCAGGGTTTCAGACTTCATCTATGATCTGCCTCTAGTGGTACGGCCCGTACCAAGTCGGTACGGCTAGGCCGTACTTAACTTGGTAAGGCAAGGCCGTACCACTCTGGTAAGACCCGTACTGGCTTCCCAGAACAGAGCTTACCAGTTCGAGTTGATGCATTTCCTTGCTGGTACCTTGTGCTAAACTCTTTGGAAAGGTTCAATTGACCATACCTAAGGTTCCTAAGCCTCAACTGTCGTTTGTTGGATCAAGATCTAGGTTGGAATGCAATTGATTGCCTTTTAGGGATTTCTACACCTCAACTCTCGTGTGTTGGTACAGATCTACCCTAACTGGTTGATTGGAGACCTAAGGCACCCTCTAATCTGTCGATTAGAGGAGAATTCAACCTCTCGGCTTCAATTCGAACAAGTCTACCCTAAACAATTGATTTGGTTGAGAGATTGAGATGATCACATGACCTTGATAGGTTCGATCTAAACCTAGAGGTTCATCATACACAATCACAGCAATCAAAGCAAAAGATAGCAAAGAAATCACAATCAATCAATCAAAAGAGTTCATACAAGATACAAGTCAAAGAAAGTCAAAACAAATCAAGAATCCATCTCTAAACCCTAGAAACTGAAATAACTACTCACAGCACATGATCTGATCTAAAAATACAATAAAAGGGATAGAGATAGCCATGGATCGAAGGGATCGAGAGGAGGAAGCTAGATCCGTCGAGTTTCGCCTCTTTCCTCTTCCTTCCTTCTTGCTCCTAGCTCCTTAGCTCTCTTTCTCTCTCTTACTGTGCTCTCAAATAGATCTGGAATGGAATGGATGTCGAAATTGGAGAGTTCCCCGCTTTAAATAGCCTCTGCCAAAATTTGAATCTGTCAGGCCGCCTTTAGGTACGGCCCGTACCAGGCGTGATGAGCTGAAAAATGGCTAAGTCCGGTAAGACCCGTACCAAACTTGGTAAGGGCCGTACCAGGCGTGATGAGCTGAAAAAATGGCTAAGTCCGGTAAGACCCGTACCAGACTTGGTAAGGGCCGTACCAGATCATCCCAAATCGTCGTTTCTTCGTGTGTTTTGCTCCAAGCCTGCAGAAAACAAACAAACACTCAGCAGTACCAAATTCTAAAGATATATCGATGAAACGCACATGATTCTGGTGAATTAGGGCACGAATCTGGTACTAAAACAGGCCTAAAATAGACTAAATATGCGAGGTATCAATAGCTCTGAAAAGACAAATTTCCTATCTTTTCTTTCAACTCAGGAGAAATACGATCAGTTGGAGCTAGCTCAAATCCCTCGGGTAAAATAAGAACAGCACCCACATTCAAACCCCCTTTTTTACCATTAGCAAGAACTTGTTTCAATTGCATATCATAAGGAATTCGAACAATGGCTTCAAATACAGTATCAGGAAACACAGCTTGCGGAACTTCAATCTCCACAGGCTTATTAGCTAAATGACAATTGGCACATACAATGCGTCCAGTTGTTTCTCGCGGATTGTCATAACCCTGTTGCGCAAAAATGGGATATGCATTTGAAATAGATACTCGACTTAGTACATATATCATGATCGATACATAAACATACATGGATCGAGTCATTTGTTTTTTTATCCAATAAAAAGGATTTATATTTTGCATGTACAATTATATTATAAATTCTAGAAATTCTACAATAAGTTAGATAGAAAACTAGTCTAGTTTCCTATAAAGATTCTGTTATCATTGTACTGAAATAGTTTTTATGAAATAGTTTTTTGACAATATAATATAGGACAAATACGTTGAACAGGTAAAAATAGAAAAAAGTCACTAAAAAATGATTCATTCGTTTTAGAAAGAAAAAGAATTCTGATTGAATTGATATAAGAAGATCAAATTCGTTTTTCATTCATTCATTGAATGATAAATTACTACAAGCGAAGGAGATACACGATTTAAATAATTGAAGATCCAATATTTCACAATTGCATCTAAAATAACTGGAAAAATAGAAACAAGACCAGATATAATCTGATCCTTATATGCTAACCCAAAATCGTTGTAGACCGAACCAATTAGGAGTTCCCAATTATGAGTTGAATGAAATCCAATTCCTAAATCAGTAACTAAAATAATTGAGAAAGCTTTTGTTGTGTCACTTAAGTTATATAGGAATTCCTGAGCCCATGAATTAAGAATCATAAGTTCCTCATTACTCAGAATAAAATAACCACTTAAAATACTGAAACAGATTAGATTTGTTGAGAAATGCAAAAGGATAGAAAGATTATATTCATTGTATGTACTAACTAATTTTATCGTTTCCTTGTGTATTTCTATACTGGGTTTTTTTATATATGTTTCCGAGTACTCTTTTTTCATTTCCTCTAAAAAAAAAAGCTCTTCGAATTCTATGAATCTTTCTAAAATATATTTCTCTTGAATATAATTCAAGAGAGTTTCGGATTGACTGGTATTCCACCAATTACTAATCCAAAGTTCCAAACATTCTCGAAATGAAAGAAAGACTGACCAGGGCAAAAATACTATAGATACAAAATATGCGAAAGAAGACGATGTTTTCTTTTTTTTCATTTTTTATTTGTAAAAAAACTAGTTAATAAACCTCCTTTATTCAATGACTCTAAATAAATGAGTCTAAATGATATTTATTTCATTTATTTATTGAATGAAACACGACTTTTCTAACAAGCAGGGTATTGAATCTACGGATCGATTTTTATTTTCTTTGTATACTAATTTAGTTGTTAGATTCTTATAGAAAGAGTCTAGAAATAGGATAAAGGTTCTTTTTTTTTTTACTATGACTCTAAATAAATGAGTCTAAATGATATTTATTTCATTTATTTATTGAATGAAACACGACTTTTCTAACAAGCAGGGTATTGAATCTACGGATCGATTTTTATTTTCTTTGTATACTAATTTAGTTGTTAGATTCTTATAGAAAGAGTCTAGAAATAGGATAAAGGTTCTTTTTTTTTTTTACTATATTCAAAGTCCTTCACCGTACTTTATAACCAAAATTCATAAAAAGAAAATATCAATTCCAAATCCTGTACCTCAAAAAAAGGCAGGATTTATTACGAAATTTATGTCCGTATAAATCTCTACTTTAAATTTATATTAAATTATTACTTCTCCTTTTTTCTAGTATACCAGAATGGAGTTGGAACCCACATATATATATACGTATACGAGATATATTTATTTGCCATATAAAAAATAGTATACCAAAAATTAATTCTTTTCTTAATTTATTATTAATTAGAATAGATTACTCTAATTTATTAAAGTAACATTTTATAATAATTTTATATCATATAACTATATCTTCTTTATATATATTCTTTTTTTTTTGTTTTTTCTATAGTGTGTTTTATTCACATATGAATCGAAGGGAAAAGAAAATCGAATTAATATATTTATTTTGTTCGAATGAACATTTCGAAAAGACTTGAATTGGATTCAAATTGGAATTCACGAATTTCCTCTCTTTTCTTCTTGATAAAACTTTGATTCTTCATTCAATTTATTTCAAAATACTTCAATTGGTACACACAAGAAATAGGCCAATTCGACAGCTTTTTGTTCAATTTCACGCGGCGTCAAAAAATTATCATACGTATGAGTCAAGGGAATGGACCCTTGACCCTTTATTTCCATATAAAGTACACGACGAGAATAAATGCCCTCTTTATCCTCAATTCTAATTGATTGAATATCTTTCATAAGGAAGCGAAGAAAGATGCGACGATTTAATCCAGGAAATCCCCAACGAAAAATACACACAATTCCTTTTTTTCTATCAAATTGGTCATAACCACTCCCTACATTCCAAAAAATTGTGCACCACAAATAGGAACTCATGAATAGACCTGCCATCCCGTAGAAAGACATTATGATTCCTTGTTGAAAAAAAGGATTTTCTGAGACGAAAATACGTATATAATATTTGTACCAAGATAACTGGAAGTTCCAACCACTAAGAATCCTAGTGAACCTAAAAAAAGGATAAAAGACCATAAAAAATTACTTGTTTTTCGAGACCCCCTTAGAAATTCTATCCATATATCTTTTGATCGCCAATTCATACTATACTAGATCCAGTTGCATTCGATTGGAATTGAGAAAATAACCCAATTTTGACTTTATTTTTCTTCACCCCCAAGGAACTCTTATAAACTAGCACTTAGAGTAATTGATTAGATAGATTAGATATTAGCACTATTCGATAACTCCCAATTACTCTACATTGTCTAGAGTAATTGGTTATTCAAAATATTCGCTGATCGACCTTAAACTAACTATACTTTGTTTGTAAATCTAGGATTTATAAAATATTATTTTTTTGCACATAAAAAAATAAAAAAATAATTGAAAATGCCGGAAATACGAGGCCTATTAAAGGTACAAAAATAGAAGGTAAATTAAGATCTGTCATAGAATGGGTGCCTTGATTTGAATTTCATATTCGTATATTTCTATATTTCAATTTCTTTGCTTTTTTTACCTTTCTACAATAATTGAATTTCAATTTTTTTGATTCCGTAGGTTTATTTAGTCTTGATTCTAGAGTCACTGTTTGCCTTTTTTTCTTTTTTAAACCTTGGATTTTTCCTCTACTATCCGCACCGCATTTTCTACCTCGCGAACTTAAAAAAAAAGAAATAATTTGAAAAACTTATTTTTTTTTGTAGAATGAAAAGAACTAAGGAATGTGCTATTCACCGTATGAGTGAGATTAGCGTTTTTGGTTTTGAATTACCTACTTAACTCAGGGGTTAGAATATTGCTTTCATACGGTAACAGTCTTTGATTCAAATGCAATTATAGATAATAGATAGAAGTTTTTAGATACCACTTTATTGACTTTAATATCTAAAAACTTCATACCTATAAAGTTTTTTCCTTTTATCCGATTCAAATTTATTGTCATTAGTTAGAGAATTTTTGAAATATTCTTTTGCTCACCTTAGTTGAACAAATAGACGAAAGAAAAAAAACAAAAAAGTCTACTGGAAATTCTCATAGATGTTCATGTGTATCCATTTGTGATACATGAATTCGAAAATAGGAATTAAGGATTCAATTTATTTAGTTTTAATTCGGCGAAAAAGTAAAAATTCTATGAACTCTTATTTGCTTGGATTCAAATCTGACGAGAATAATATTCTACGACTAAGAATTCCTTTATTGACAATAAGACCCCTGACCTATCTATTATTTTCTTTACTTGTCCTTGAAAGCTTCTTGCTTTATAGTCTTTTGAAATACTTAAATGTTTTGACATTTCAGGTTTTAGAATTTTAGTCTTATCAAAAAATATTTCGTTATTCTTTGTAGTAATAATATCTCTAGGTTTGCAACGATAACTCGGTATATCAACTATATGACCATTAACTAAAATATGTCTATGGTTCACCAATTGTCTGGCTCCAGGAATGGTCGAAGCCATATTCAAACGAAAAACGATGTTATCCAAACGCATTTCAAGTAGTTGTAACAAAACCTGACCTGTTGATCCTTTGCTTTTTCCAGCGATATGCATATATCTAACTAATTGTCGTTCTGTCAAACCATAATTAAAACGTAATTTCTGTTTTTCTTCTAAACGAACGCGATATTCCTTATTTCTTTTCCTAAAAGGAATGTGTTTTTGTTTTTTTTATTTTTATTTTTGTTATATTTCAATTGGGTAACTAGTCCTGGTAAAGCTCGCGACGACGTATTTTTTTTAAACGAGGTCCTCGATAACGAGACATAAAGATTCCTCCTTTTTTCTTTGATTTTTATTTTTTATGAGAATTTCATTTTATAAATAGAAATTAAAACTGAATTAAAGGATCAAAAAAATAAGATCGACTTAAAGTTAAGTAAGATACTAAAAAAAAAAAAAAAAAATTGTATCATCATATGGATTTTTTGTATATAGATTTTTTTGATTGAAAGTTGAGGCTGGCTCTTTTTTCTTTTTTCTATAGACATTTAATTCCTCTAATCTTTCTTTTTTTTTTGAATTTTTATTTCATTAAGAAAATAATGATTGTTTTCACTTAATCGTAATCGAAAGTTCCTTTTTAGTTATTAAAAAGATTATTGCTGATAGAAAATCAAATAAAATATATCCTAAAATATATACTATAAAAATATATTATAAAAATATAGTAACATATTTTTTTATAAATATAAAAAAATACAAATTTTCTTTCTTAAAAAAAAAAAGCTCAAGAATTTTCAATACAAAATATTATGTATGTTTGATAAATTAAACATTTCTTTCTGATTTGGAAAAAAGAATGAGTATGGTATTTTACTAAGATTTTATATTTTATTTCGTTGAGATAAAATAGATTCTTAGAATGAATTTCATTTTAGAATTGAAATTCCGCTTTAAGAAATTTTTCTTTATATTATATATATAGAATATAAAAAAATGTAATCCAATCTTTCGTTTCATAAAAGAAAGTTGGGACGGAAGGATTCGAACCTTCGCAATAACGGGACCAAAACCCGTTGCCTTACCGCTTGGCGACGCCCCATTTTTTATATTCAAAACTAACAGAAATTTGATATTAAATTATTTTATCATAATATTCTTTAAATGTCAACCCCAATCCAATTTATGGGATTCGATTGGGGTTGTTTTAGCTTATAATCAAAAAAACCTGTCTTAAAAAATCCAATTAAAGTTAATCTCCATTCACATTCATTTATACAAGCATTCCAAAACTGGCTGTGACACCACCTGTTGTAGGCGATGTCAGAAGTGACACTAAAAATAAGTTTTCATGGAATTGAAAATTCCATAAAGTCGAAGATATTTTACCCATCTGCATTAAGCTGAAACTTCCTTCTTGCATATGAGCTGCTCCAGAAGCACAAGAGCGGAAATATAAAAATAATGTATTTAAAAAATCCATTATTTTTTACTTTCACTCTACTTCCCACGGATACACGTAGACCATTACGACATATATCACTCGAAAGAAAACAATCAAATCTTTGATTGTTATGATCCAAATGTACGCGGAACACCTCATCGTGTATCCTTTTGACAATTGTCCCAGTTTGAAACTGGTCAGTAAAACCTGTTTTTCTTTGATAAGAATCGACCTTATCCATGTAAGGTATATCTTCTTCAGATTCTGTTGATTCTTCTGATTCTTGTGATTCCTCAGATTCTGTTGATTGTTCTGATTCTTCATATTTTGTTGATTCTTCTGATTCTTCATATTTTGTTGATTCTTCTGATTCTTGTGATTCCTCAGATTCTGTTGATTGTTCTGATTCTTGTGATTCCTCAGATTCTGTTGATTCTTCTGATTCTTCATATTTTGTTGATTCTTCTGATTCTTGTGATTCTTCTGATTCTTGTGATTCCTCAGATTCTGTTGATTGTTCTGATTCTTCATATTTTGTTGATTCTTCTGATTCTTGTGATTCTTCAAATTCTGTTGATTCTTCTGATTCTTGTGATTCCTCAGATTCAGTTGATTCTTCTGATTTTATTGATTTTTTTGAATTTTGATTAGCATCTTCATCATAAGCAAGGTTTTTTTCTTTTTCTTCTATTTCTGCTTTTGTTTCTATTTCTGCGAGAAGAAATAGTTGCTCTATTTCGTTTTGAGTATATTTCTTTCCAATCAATTTGTTGAATTCCTCTTCATCTGATTCGAGTTTATCTTCATTCATTTTATCCAGTTCCTCTTGATCTAAATCTAGTTCTTCTTCAAGTAATTCTTTCTCTATCTTTTTTCGTTTCTCTTCCATTTGTTCTCCACTTGTAATCATCTTTTTGAGTTTATTTTGTTTCATCTTTTTTGATTCCTCCGAAAGATATTTGATTCATTATATGTCCTGCAAAAAAAATACAGAGTGTTGATAACGATTTGTTTTATATTATACCATGACTTTTGTATATCCATACGCAGATATTTCTGAAAAATTTGTTGAAATATCAAAAAGAAATCCTTTTCATCCCTTTCTCTCAAAAAGAGATTTTCTTCTTCATATTCATAAGAGGGGCAAAATTTGAAAAAAATCAATCAAATGAAGACAAGCTTCACGAAGTGCTTCTACAGGAGTCAAACTTCCATTCGTGCATATCTCGAGAAATAGTATTTCCTCTGAGTCAATTTTTTTTATTTCTTTTTTTCTGTTTTGTTTTTCTTGAAGAATTAATAGAACTTCAAGAAGCTTTAACAGAATGGCACGAACTCATCCTCCGGAAACGAAGCGACTGCTTTTAGCAGATGATCCACTTGAACATGGATGAGATCTCTTATGTTGGTTACATTGAAACGAGACTCGAGGAGAAGTCTCGTCAAGTTAGGCGTAAAGAATTTATGAATCAAATACGATTCGAAATTCACTTCTATGTCCATGTTTCTCAGAGTCGATAACATGGAATCGAGGCCGTTTACATAAACGGCTCTTTTAATATTTTTCTTGGTCATTTTGGTTTCTCTCCTTTTTTTATTAGAAAATAAAACAATGTGAATTCTAATATACGATATAAGATCATTTATTATTTTTTTCAGAATTCAGACGGAATAGAATCCCATATTACCGGATCTAATACTTAGAATATTCAATTGATATCATTAACGCTACATCCATAATCATGAGTTGAGTAAGTGAAATTGGGTTTAGCTTAGGTATAACCTGGTTGGAATCTCCCTTGGAACTTGGAAATGTAACATCCTATTCATGCCCAATTTCTTAAGTATCAAGGTCAGAATCCATACAATAATTCGGAATGGAAAAAAGAAAAAATCCTTGTATCCTGCTACATCTCATTATCAATATTGATAATTACTTGTATAAGAACATTCATTATCTTTATAAAGATAAACATCAACATAATAGAACCACACAGCATTAAAAAGAGGTGAAAATAGATCTGAATATGGAACCAAGGCCGTTGTTGCACCTTGCTACTAATCACATTCATGATCTTTGTAAATCAATTTTTGACCATAAAAAACCAAATTTTTCTATCTTTTTTCTTTCTTTTTCATGGATGATTTTTCCAATCAGGAAAAATCAGAATTATGCCAGTTATTTGAATCTAGTATACACAAAGACTTGGATTTTTTCAAATGTTTCCGATAAATGCTTAGCTACAAATCTTTTCTTTACTACAATTCTTTTTTTGACAGTTCTTTTTTTTTGACCAGCTCATTACTCCTTTTTTTGGATGGTAAAGATTAATTGTCATTCTATGTCCTATAGAATGATCTAAGGGTTTGAGTTTTTCATCTGGAAAATGAAAATGAGAAGTTTCGAACCCTTGACTTTTAGCCAACTATGATCCTGGCGTGTACCAGGGGCTATAACTCCAAAATGTTCCTTGAAAAAAGAAAGAGAAACATTCAAAGATTGGAGACCCTCTTTCAAATATCTATCAAAATGGTATGTATATTTTGATCCATTTCGAAAGAAATCTCAAGAGGGTCCATAAAAATAGGTACAATTGGGAAGCGATATTTCTTTTTTAGGTACAAAATCTTTTAGGTAAAAATAGAAACGAGATTGTTATCCTTACCAACTTGATTTTGTTGCACCCGGTAATAAACATGCATGAACCATTTGTCGAAGTATGTGCCCGGATAGTCCAAAATCTCGATAGTTAGCTCTAGGTCTTCCAGTAACAAGACAACGTCTATGAAGACGTGTAGGTGCACTATTACGTGGTAGAGATTGCAATTTTCTCTGAATTTCTCTTATTTCTCTTTGACTCAGGGATGAGTCTTTGCTTTTCTTTTTTAAGGACTGACGAATCAAACGATATTTTTCTTCCAATTTCTTTCGCTTGTGTTCTCTCTGAATTAAACTTTTTTTTGCCATAAAAAATATTAAGTTACCTATTGTTATTAATGATACAGTTCAAATCCGGGATATAAAAGTATAAGAAGGTAGATTTCTACCTCTCCATCTCTCCATCGAAAAGAATGAGAGTGTTGATGATATAGTAAATAAAAAGACAATAAAAAAAAAATTAACCAAATTTTCCTGATGTTGAGGCTATCAAGAAAGCTGCATAAGTAAATATATAACCTACGGAAAAGTGGGCTAATCCAACTAATCTTGCTTGCACAATGGAAAGAGCAACCGGTTTATCTCTCCAGCGAATCAAATTAGCCAAAGGTGTGCGTTCATGAGCCCACGCTAAAGTTTCAATCAATTCCTGCCAATATCCACGCCAAGAAATTAAGAACATAAACCCTGTAGCCCAAACAAGATGTCCAAATAAGAACATCCATGCCCATACCGATAAACTATTCATACCAAAAGGATTATATCCATTGATAAGTTGTGAAGAGTTTAACCATAGATAATCTCTTAACCATCCCATCAAATAAGTGGAGGACTCATTAAATTGTGAAACGTTACCTTGCCATAAGGTAATATGTTTCCAATGCCAATAAAAAGTAACCCATCCAATAGTATTTAACATCCAGAAAATTGCCAAATAAAATGCGTCCCAAGCGGAAATATCACAAGTACCGCCACGCCCTGGTCCGTCACAAGGAAAACTATAACCAAAATCCTTTTTATCCGGCATTAATTTAGAACCACGTGCATCTAAAGCACCCTTTACTAAAATCAATGTAGTTGTATGTAAACCTAGAGCAATAGCATGATGAACCAAGAAATCTCCAGGGCCTATTGTTAAGAAAAGAGAATTCCTATTCTCATTAACAGCATTCAACCATCCGGGTAACCATATGTTTCGACCTGAATTGAAGGCTGGGCCGCTCGTTGAAGATAAGAGTACATCAAATCTGTATGAAGTCTTACCATGAGCAGATTGTATCCATTGAGCAAATATGGGTTCGATTAAGATTTGTTTTTCCGGAGTACCAAAAGCAAGCATGACATCGTTATGAACATAAAGGCCCAAGGTATGGAACCCCAGAAAAAGGCTTGCCCAGCTTAAATGCGATATGATCGCTTCTTTATGGTCTAACATTCTTGCCAATACATTATTTTCATTCTGGGCTGGATTGTAATCTCTAATGAAAAATATAGCTCCATGAGCAAAGGCTCCTGTCATGATGAACCCTGCAATATATTGGTGATGAGTATATAAGGCAGCTTGAGTAGTAAAGTCTTGTGCGATGAATGCATAAGCAGGTAAAGAGTACATATGTTGAGCTACTAATGAAGTAATAACCCCTAAAGAAGCTAGAGCAAGACCTAATTGAAAATGAATGGAGTTATTGATTGTGTCATAAAGACCTTTATGCCCACGTCCTAATCGACCCCCTGGAGGAATATGTGCTTCTAAAAGATCTTTGATACTATGTCCAATTCCGAAATTAGTTCTATACATATGACCAGCAATTAGAAAAATAAAGGCAATAGCTAAATGATGATGAGCGATATCAGTCAACCATAAACTTTGTGTTTGTGGATGGAATCCCCCAAGAAGGGTTAGAATGGCAGTTCCCGCTCCTTGGGAAGTGCTAAATAAATGATTACTCGAATCAGGATCTTGAGCATAAAGATTCCATTGACCCGTAAGAAGGGGTCCCAACCCTTGAGGGTGCGGTGATACATCTAAGAAATTACTCCACCTGACGTATTCTCCTCTAGATCCAGGAATAGCGACATGGACTAAATGCCCTGTCCAAGCCAAAGAACTTACTCCGAAAAGTCCTGACAAATGATGATTGAGACGAGATTCGGCATTCTTGAACCACGAAAGGCTTGGTTTCCATTTGGGTTGTAGATGTAACCAACCTGCAACTAAGGATATTGCAGAAAGAAGTAATAGAAAAAGAGCTCCAGTATAAAGATCTTCATTGCTACGTAATCCGATTGTATACCACCACTGATAAAGACCAGAATAAGCAATATTGACTGGGCCAGTAGCACCTCCTCGAGTAAAGGCTTCTACAGCTGGTTGGCCAAAATGCGGATCCCAAATTGCATGAGCAATAGGTCTTATATGCAAAGGATCCTTTATCCATAACTCAAAATTTCCTTGCCAAGCTACATGAAACAGATTTCCAGATGTCCACAGAAATATTATAGCTAACTGACCAAAGTGAGAAGCAAAAATATTCTGATAAAGACGTTCTTCAGTAATATCATCATGAATCTCGAAGTCATGTGCAATAGCAATACCAAACCAAATACGACGAGTAGTGGGGTCCTGAGCTAAACCTTGGCTAAACCTCGGAAATCTTAATGCCATAATGCTTTTCAAATCCTCCTAGCCATTATCCTACTGCAATAATTCTTGCTAAGAAGAATGCCCATGTTGTGGCAATTCCACCCAGAAGGTAATGGGTTACTCCTACAGCACGTCCTTGTATAATGCTCAAAGCTCTAGGCTGAGTAGCAGGAGCAACTTTTAATTTGTTATGAGCCCAAACAATGGATTCAATAAGTTCTTGCCAATAACCACGGCCACTAAATAGAAACATTAAACTGAAAGCCCAGACAAAATGAGCACCTAAGAAAAAAAGACCATATGCAGATAATGAAGAACCATAAGATTGAATTACTTGAGAAGCCTGTGCCCATAGGAAATCTCTAAGCCACCCATTAATCGTAATGGAACTTTGTGCAAAATTCCCTCCTGTGATATGAGTAATTATCCCTTGGTCGCTTATGGTACCCCAAACATCCGACTGCATTTTCCAACTGAAATGAAAAATTACTACCGAAATTGAATTGTACATCCAAAATAGACCTAAGAAAACATGATCCCAGGCGGATACTTGACATGTTCCTCCTCGTCCAGGTCCATCACAAGGAAAACGAAAACCAAGATTTGCTTTATCAGGTATCAAACGGGAACTGCGAGCAAATAGAACACCCTTCAGTAATATCAATACAGTTACATGAATTGTAAATGCATGAATATGATGGACTAGAAAATCCGCGGTTCCTAATGGAATAGGTAACAAAGCTACTTTGCCACCTACTGCTACTAAATCACTACCTCCCCAAGTTAAGCTGGTACTCGTTGTTGCACCAGGAGCTGTTAGACTAGGTGCTAAAGCATGAGTATTTTGTACCCATTGAGCAAAGATGGGTTGTAATTGGATAGCAGTATCTGAAAACATGTCTTGAGGACGTCCTAAAGCACTCATGGTATCATTATGGATGTACAAGCCAAAACTGTGAAAACCTAAAAATATACATACCCAGTTAAGATGTGATATGATTGCATCGCGGTGCCTAAGGATACGATCTAAAAGATCATTGTATCGAGTAGTTGGATCATAGTCTCTTACTAGAAAAATGGCTGCATGTGCAGCAGCACCAACTATCAGAAATCCACCAATCCACATGTGATGTGTGAACAATGAAAGTTGTGTACCGTAGTCAGTAGCTAGATATGGATAAGGAGGCATGGAATACATATGATGAGCTACAATAATGGTTAAGGAACCCAACATGGCTAGGTTAAGAGATAATTGAGCATGCCATGAAGTTATTAAAATCTCATAAAGATCCTTATGCCCTTGTCCTGTAAATGGACCTTTATGAGCTTCTAGAATGTCTTTAAGGCTATGACCAATGCCCCAGTTAGTCTTGTACATATGGCCAGCAATCAGGAAAAGGATGGCAATAGCTAAATGATGGTGTGCAGTATCACTCAACCATAGACTCCCTGTTATTGGATCTAAGCCTCCACGAAAAGTTAGAAAGTCCCCATATTTTGACCAATTCAAGGTGAAAAAGGGGGTTGCTCCCTCGTTAAAACTTGGATAAAGTTGAGCCAAAAGATCTTGATTCAAGAGAAATTCATGAGGAAGTGGTATCTCTTTAGCATCAACCCCAGCATCGAGAAATTTGTTAATCGGTAAAGATACATGAATTTGGTGTCCCGCCCAAGAAAGAGACCCAAGTCCTAGTAACCCTGCTAAGTGATGATTCAACATAGATTCTACATCTTGGAACCAAGCCAATTTTGGCGCAGCTTTATGATAATGGAACCAACCGGCAAAAAGCATTATGGAGGCAAAAATCAATGCACCAATTGCGGTACAATAGAGTTGTAATTCACTAATTATTCCAGATGCTCGCCAAATTTGAAAAAAGCCAGAGGTTATTTGTATTCCTCGGAAACCCCCTCCCACATCACCATTCAATATTTCTTGACCTACTATTGGCCAGACTACCTGTGCACTAGGTCCAATATGAGTAGGATCACTTAGCCATGCTTCATAATTGGAAAAACGGGCACCATGGAAGTACATACCACTCAACCAAAGAAAAATAATGGAGAGTTGACCGAAATGAGCACTAAATACTTTTTGGGAGATCTCCTCCAAATCGCTGGTATGACTATCGAAATCGTGAGCATCAGCATGTAGATTCCAGATCCAAGTGGTAGTATCAGGACCCTTAGCTATTGTTCTTGAGAAATGACCAGGTTTGGCCCATTGCTCAAAAGATGTTTTTACAGGATCTCTATTCACAAGAATTTTCACTTCTGGTTCCGGCGAACGAATAATCATTAAGTCCTCCTCTTTCCGGACAACACATACAAAGAGACCTGCCAAGAGTCAAGTTTTTAGTGAACTTCCAAAAGATGGATTTTTGATTTAGTTCTTTATCTATCTATCATCCATCTATTTCTTAAGTTATTTACTAAACTAGATAGTTATTCACTAGAGCAATTATGATATTGAGTCAATCCGAGGCAAGTGTTCGAATCTATTATGACATAAGCATTAGGTGCCCAACGGACTTTTTTTTTATCTTTAAAAATATTTTCTCGGTATCACGAATAGAATATTTTTTGTCTAATATAGTTTTAAATGTTAGGGATGATGCCATTTCCAAATTTTTAATAATATTTCTTTATAAGCAGGATCGAACTTATTTAGTATATATTTGAGGCTATCAAAAAATAGTTTATATAGATCTACTTTCATACAACATAATATCTTTTTTTGTACGTAAAAAAAAGAAAGTAAAAATCAAAAGATATCCCATTATTCATTAGAATAGAAGATAGATAAGATCATTCTGAATATCTTTCTTGTGTTTTTAAACTTAGTTTACCATTAAAGTTATTAACTTTAATTAGTTATAGTCTATTCTTAATTTATAAATATTATATATATTACTTAATGATATTCATAGTGTTGTTTAGCTACTGAATATCTCATATTGCATAGAAATACAGTTCTTCCATAAATAGATTGAATATGGACTCATTTAGATTTCATAATAATTATTCAAAACACATAAAAAAAATGACTGGGAATTTAATACTCTTAGTGTAACCTTTCTATTACAAATTCGAATTTGTCCATCCCCTCTTTCTCCTATGTTTAAATCGTGCTCTATCTTCCTATATTTTTTTATATAGCATATTCGAGCAATGGTATGAAAAGCGTCCATTGTCTAACGGATAGGACAGAGCTCTTCTAAACCTTTGGTATAGCTTCAAATCCTATTGGAGGCAATTTTTTTCATCGAGTATTCTTCTTACTATATAAAGATTAAGAACCCTATTAAATTTAAATAAATAAATTTTCCCTTTTTGAATATTGAATACTTAATATTCAAAAAAGGAAAATTCAACTTTAAAATAGATTTACACAAAATCACTCAGATCACTCTTTTATTTCATTTTCTTTTTTGAACTTTGCTACGCTACGTGATCGATAATACCATAATCTTGAGCTTCTGTTACCGACATAAAAGAATCTCTTTCCAGATCCTTCTGTATAACATTTACAGGTTTACCTGTATTTTCTGCATAAATATCCGCAATTGTGTTACGAAGTTCAAGCATATCTTCTGCTTCCATCATTAATACATCTATAATTTGTATTTGTCCTAATACGGGCACTTCTAGGTTGGTGAATCAAAATCCTAGCTTTAGGGTATGCTATCCATCTAGTAATTGTTCCTCCGGCCAGGATCAAAGATGTCCCTGCTAATCCCATAGCTATTGTACACACATCAAATTCTTGATTAGATCTTCTTAATTAATTTTATTTCTTTATTTAATGGGTTTCTTTTTATTTTATAGGTCGATTCAAAAAAACTGTAACGAAGGGATTGATTGATCATTCGAATGATCAAAAAGTATCCATTTATTCTCCAATAATGCAATCTTCCCGTTGCGTATTGGTACTTATCGGGTATAGAATAGATCTGCTTCTCTTTGTTCTTACGAACAGAGTTGTTCCCTTATTTTGATTTTCAATGAGATGAAATCAAAATGAACCCACAGAATCTACTGAAAAAGAGTTTTAGGTTAGGTACACAGTATATAGTCTTCTTACTTTAATGCGATAAAATAAGGTGATATAGTTTCTATTTTTCTTTGATAAAGGGGTGTTTCCATGGGTTTACCTTGGTATCGTGTTCATACTGTCGTATTGAATGATCCCGGTCGATTACTTTCTGTTCATATAATGCACACAGCTCTAGTTGCTGGTTGGGCCGGTTCGATGGCTTTATACGAATTAGCGGTTTTTGATCCCTCTGATCCTGTTCTTGATCCAATGTGGAGACAGGGTATGTTCGTTATACCTTTCATGACTCGTTTAGGAATAACCAATTCATGGGGCGGTTGGAATATTTCAGGAGGAACTGTAACCAATCCAGGTATTTGGAGTTATGAAGGTGTTGCAGCGGCACATATAGTGTTTTCTGGTTTGTGCTTCTTGGCAGCTATCTGGCATTGGGTATATTGGGACTTAGAAGTATTCTGTGATGAACGTACAGGAAAACCTTCGTTGGATTTGCCCAAGATTTTTGGAATTCATTTATTTCTCTCAGGTGTAGCTTGCTTTGGCTTTGGCGCATTCCATGTAACAGGTTTGTACGGTCCTGGAATATGGGTGTCCGATCCTTATGGACTAACTGGAAAAGTACAAGCTGTCAATCCAGCTTGGGGTGTGGATGGTTTTGATCCTTTTGTTCCAGGAGGAATAGCCTCTCATCATATTGCTGCAGGCACCTTAGGTATATTAGCAGGCTTATTCCATCTGAGTGTCCGTCCGCCTCAACGTCTATACAAAGGATTACGCATGGGCAATATTGAAACTGTACTTTCCAGTAGTATTGCTGCTGTCTTTTTTGCAGCTTTTGTTGTTGCAGGAACTATGTGGTATGGTTCAGCAACTACCCCAATCGAATTATTTGGTCCTACTCGTTATCAATGGGACCAGAAGCTTGTGATTTAGTTAGTGCAACTACTTGAGCCGGATGAGAGGAAACGTTCACGTCCGATTTCAAAGGGGGGAATCCTATAGGAACCTATCTTGATTCTTCTTTTGCTAGGCCCATAGCTAAAAAACCGACTTTCTTACGATTAAGAGGTTTATTCGAATATGAAATCCAATCCCGGAAATACAGCATTCCACTTTTTTTTAGTACTCGAAGCTTCAAGACATTTCAAAATCGAGAAATTCTTATAGGAGCTGATGCTATTAGAGAGCAATTAGCTGATTTAGATTTGCGAATTATTATCGAGAATTCATTAGTAGAATGGAAAAAATTAGCAGACGAGGAATCTACTGAAAATGAATGGGAAAATAGAAAAATTCAACTAAGAAAGAATTTTTTGGTTAGACGTATGGGATTAGCTAAACATTTTCTTCAAACAAATATAGAACCTGAATGGATGATTTTGTACTTATTACCAGTTCTTCCTCCCGAATTGAGACCCATTATTCAAATAGATGGGGGTAAGCTAATAAGTTCGGATATTAATGAGCTCTATAGAAGAGTTATTCGTCGGAATGATCTTCTTAGCGAGTTATTAGCCCCACGTGTATGTTCGGACAGAGAGGTTGTAAATTCTCAGGTAAAATTATTACAAGAAGCTGTAGATATACTTCTTGATATTGGGGTCCACGAACCAAGTAAGGATGGTTTTAATAAAGATAAAGTTTACAAATCTTTTTCAGATATCATTGGAGGGAAAGAAGGAAGATTCCGCGAGACTTTGCTTGGTAAACGGGTTGATTATTCAGGGCGTTCTGTCATTGTTGTGGGCCCTTCTCTTTCATTACATCAATGCGGATTACCTCGAGAAATCGCAATAGAGCTTTTCCAAGCATTTCTAATCCGTGATCTAATTAGGAAACATTTCGCTTCTAACATAGCGACTGCTAAAAGGCAGATTAAGGAGCGGGAAAAAGAACTTATTGTATGGGAAATACTTCAAGAAGTTGTGCAGGGGCATCCTGTATTACTGAATAGAGCACCAACTCTGCATAGATTAGGCATATTGGCCTTCCAACCCATTTTAGTGGAGGGGCGTGCTATTTATTTACACCCCTTAGTTTGTAAGGGCTTTAATGCAGACTTTGATGGAGATCAAATGGCTGTTCATTTACCTTTATCTTTAGAAGCTCAAGCGGAAGCTCGTTTACTTATGTTTTCTCATACAAATCTGTTATCTCCAGCTATTGGAGATCCTATTTGTGTACCAACTCAAGATATGCTTATTGGACTCTATATATTAACCATGGGAAATCGTCGAGGGATTTGTGCAAATAGGTATAATCTGTATAATTGCAGAAACTATCAAAATGAACCAGTTGGCAATATAAACTCTAAATATAATAAAGAAAAAGAACCTTATTTTTCTAGCTCATATGATGCACTTGGAGCTTATCGGCAAAAAAGAATCAGTTTAGATAATCCTTTGTGGCTCCAATGGAAATTAAATAAAGATCAACCTTTTATTGGGTCAAATGAACTTCCCATTGAAGTTCAATATGAATCTTTGGGTAATTCTCATGAGATTTATGGGCATTATCTTATAATAAGAAGTGCAAAAGAAGAAATCCGTTGTATATACATTCGAACCACTCTTGGTCATATTTCTTTTTATCGAGAAATAGAAGAAGCCATACAAGGGTTTAGTCGAATTGATACACTATAATTGATACACTATTTCAATTCAAAAATTAGATTAGGTCATGCCCCAGGCGGCCCGAGTTTTTCCAATTTCATTAATTTCTTTATTTCTGCATGAATCAAGAGTAAGATAAAGGATATTCTATCTTCGAATCACTAACTCATGTCTATTGTCGAATCCTACTCAAATAGAGAAGTAATTATGACAAAAAAAGATACAAAACAAGCCTTTTACAATAAAGTCATAAATGGAACTGCTATAAAACGACTTATTAGCAGATTAATAGTGCATTTTGGAATGGGATATACATCCTATATCCTAGATCAATTAAAGACTTTAGGTTTCCATCAAGCCACTACTACATCTATCTCATTAGGAATTGATGATCTTTTAACAATGTCATCGAAACAATGGTTAGTTCAAGATGCTGAACAACAGACTTCTATTTTGGAGAAACACCATCATTATGGAAATGTACATGCAGTAGAAAAATTACGTCAATCTATTGAAATATGGTATGCCACAAGTGAATATTTGAGACAAGAAATGAATTCAAATTTTCAGATGACTGATCCTTCTAATCCAGTCTATTTAATGTCTTTTTCGGGAGCTAGGGGAAATGCATCTCAGATACACCAATTAGTAGGTATGAGAGGATTAATGTCAGATCCCCAAGGACAAATGATAGATTTACCCATTCAAAGCAATTTACACGAAGGACTCTCTTTGACTGAATATATAATTTCTTGTTATGGAGCTCGCAAAGGAGTTGTAGATACTGCTATACGAACAGCAGATGCTGGATATCTTACTCGTAGACTTGTTGAAGTAGTTCAACACATTGTTGTACGTAGAAGAGACTGTGGTACTATCCGAGGTATTTCTGTGAGTCCTCAAAATGGGATGACAGAAACCGTTTTTGTCCAAACACTAATCGGTCGTGTATTAGCAGATGATATCTATATCGGTCTACGATGCATTGCCACTCGAAATCAAGATATTGGGATTGGACTGGTCAATCGATTTAGAACTTTTCGAACACAATCAATATATATTAGAACTCCTTTCACTTGCAGGAGTACATCTTGGATCTGTCAATTATGTTATGGTCGGAGTCCCACTCATGGTGATTTGGTTGAATTGGGAGAAGCTGTAGGTATTATTGCGGGTCAATCGATTGGGGAACCAGGAACTCAGCTCACATTAA
Source organism: Carex myosuroides (assembly GCA_028015225.1). Taxonomy (NCBI): domain Eukaryota; kingdom Viridiplantae; phylum Streptophyta; class Magnoliopsida; order Poales; family Cyperaceae; genus Carex; species Carex myosuroides. Next base: position 17,192,976 of record CM051471.1, on the reverse strand, counting down.
GAACTTTTCATACTGGTGGAGTATTCACAGGTGGTACTGCCCAACATATACGAACTCCTTTTCATGGAAAAATCAAATTCAATGAGGATTTGCTTCATCCCACACGTACCCGTCATGGGCATCCTGCCTTTATGTGTTCTACAGATTTCTATGTAACTATAGAGAGTCGAGATATTATCCATAATGTGAGTATCCCCTCGAAAAGTTTGATTTTAGTTCAAAGTGATCAATATGTAGAATCAGAACAAGTTATTGCTGAGATTCGTACCGGAATGTCTACTTTTCCTTTTAAAGAGAGAGTACAAAAACATATTTTTTCGGAATCAGGAGGAGAACTGCACTGGAGTACCGATGTCTACCATACACCTAAACATACAGATAGTAATGTACATCTATTACCAAAAACAAGCCATTTATGGGTATTGGCAGGAAGTCCTTGCAGATCCGATAGAGTGTCTTTTCCGGTACACAAGGATCAAGATCAAATGAATGTTGATTCTTTTTCTGTTGAAGAAAGATATATTTCTATTTCTGACCCCTCAAAAACTAATACAAAAGCTAATAATGAACTAAGATATAAATTGTTGAATACTTCTAGTAAAGGGGAAATTGTTGAGCATTCACCGACTGATCAAATCGTATCGAACAATCATTCGAATTTCATATATCCTTCTATTTTGCAAGAGAAGTCTTATTTGTTGACGAAAAAGCGAAGAAACCGATTTATTATCCCATTAAAATATGATCAAGAACATGAAAAAGAACTAATATCCTGTTTTGTTATTTCGATGGCGATACCTATAAACGGTATTTTCCATCAAAATAGTATTCTTGCTTATTTTGATGATCCACGATACAGAAGAAGTAATTCGGGAATTATTCAATATGAGATCGAGTCAATCATAAAAAAAGACGATTTGATTGAGGATCAAGGAATAAAAGAATTTCCGGAATACCAGATGTTAATTGAGGATCAAGAAATAGAAGAATTTAGCCCGGAATACAAAATGTTGATTGAATATCAAAAATATCAAATGTTGATTGAGTATCAAAAAATACAAGAATTGACTTTGGAATACCAAACATTGATTGAGAATGAAGGAATAAAAGAATTTCCGGAATACCAAATGTTAATTGAGGATGAAGAAACAGAAGAATTGAATACGCAATACCAAAAATTGATTAAGAATGAAGCAATAAAAGAATCTCTGGAATACCAAATGTTAGTGAAGGATGAAGAAACACAAGAATTGAGTCTGGAATACCAAACATTGATCGAAGATCAAGGAACACAAGAATTGAGTCCGGAATATCAAATATTGATCGAGGATCAAAGAATAAAAGAATTTTCGGAATACCAAAACCAAAAGTTAATATTGATTGAGAATGAAAAAATAAAAGAATTGACAAAATACCAAATGTTAATTGAGGATCAAGAATTAAGTCCGCAATACCAAACATTGATTGAGAATGAAGAAATAAAAGAATTGACAGAATACCAAATGTTAATTGAGGATCAAGGAACACAAGAATTAAGTCCGCAATACCAAACATTGATTGAGAATGAAGAAATAAAAGAATTGACAGAATACCAAATGTTAATTGAGGATCAAGGAACACAAGAATTAAGTCTGGAATACCAAACATTGATCGAGAATCAAGGAACACAAGAATTTAGCACGGAATACCAAAGTAAAGTGGATCCGTTTTTTTTCATTCCCGAAGAAGTGCATATCTTACCGAGATCCTCTTCTATAAGAGTCCGGAACAATAGTATCATTGGCGTAAATACATGGCTCAGTTTAAATAAAAGAAGCCGAATGGGTGGATTAGTCCAAGTGGAGAAAACAAGAAAATATATTGAACTGAAAATCTTTTCTGGAGATATTCATTTTCCAGATAAGATATCCAGGCAGAGCGATATTTTGATACCACGAGAAACAGAAAATTTTTTTTTGAAGAAATTCAAAAAATCGAAAGATTGGATCTATGTTCAAGGGATCACACCTATCAAGAAAAAGTATTTTGTTTCGATTAGACCTGTAATTACATATGAAATACCTGATGAGATTGATTTAGCAACACTTTTCCCTCAGGATCTCGTGCAAGAAAAAGACAATCTCCAATTTAGAATTGTCAATTATTTCCTTTATGGAGATAGCAAGTCAATTCGAATAATTTGTCTTAAGACTATTCAATTAGTTCGGACTTGTTTAGTATTGAATTGGGACCAAAAACAAAATAGTTCTATAGAAGAAGAGGTTCATGCTTCATTTGTTGAGATAAAGACAAATTTTTTAATTCGCAATTTCATCAAAATTGAGTTAATTAAGCCCTCATATATTGGAAAAAGGTATGAAAGAGCAAGTTCAGGATTCATTCCTGATAATACATTAGATCCTATTCCTGATAATGTATTAGATCGTAGCAATATCAATCCTTTTTATTCCAAGACGAAAATGCAATCATTTAGTCCATCTAGTCAACATAAAGGAACTATGGGTACTTTGTTAAATCGAAACAAGGATTATCAATCTTTGATAATTTTGCCATCGTCCAATTGTTCTCAAATGCATCGATTCAAAAAGAATACTGTGAGAAAAAAAAGGAATTCCCTATTCCCATATATATTTGTTTTGGGTCCGCTAGGTGCTATTGTATCTAAAATAACGAATTTTTATTCAATTTTTAATTTAGTAACTCATAATGAGATCTTATTAAATAAATATTTTGATAATTGGTTTGATTTTTTTGACAATTTGAAAGAGGTTTTCCTACTACTCAACATCATTTTACTATATATAGATAATTCTCAGTTTGCTCCATGTGTCATCGCATCTTTTTTGGAACAGATTTTCAAAGTATGGATTCAAATCTATAATATATGTAGAATACTTCAACCTGAGGTTGCTGAATACTGTTTAATAGATGAGAATAGCAGAATTTACAGTCCGGATCCAACGATAGGCTTTTTTTTGAACCCATTCAATTGGAATTGGTGCCCTTTCTTTCACGACAATAGTTGGGAAGAGACATCGACAAAAATAAGTCTTGGACAATTTATTTGCGAAAATTTGTGTCTTTTTCAAGACGAACCATATGTCAAAAAAGCTGGTCAAATTGTAATTATCAATCTTGATTCCTTAGTTATAAGATCAGCTAAACCATATTTGCTCACTTCAGGCACAACCATTCATGGTCATTATGGGGAAATCTTTTATAAAGGAGATGTATTAGTTACATTTCTATATGAAAAATCGAGATCTAGTGATATAACGCAAGGTCTTCCAAAAGTAGAGAAATTTTTCGAAGCGCGTTCGATTGATTTACTATTGATAAACCTAAAAAGGAGGGTTGAAGGTTGGAACGAACGTATACCAAGAATTCTTGGAGTACCTTGGGTTTTCTTCATTGGAGCTGAGCTAACCATAGCCCAAAGTCGTATTTCTTTGGTTAATGAGATCCAAAAGGTTTATCGATCTCAGGGGGTACATATCCATAATAGACATATCGAGATTATTGTACATCAAGTAACATCAAAAGTGTTGGTTTCAGAAGATGGAATGTCTAATGTCTTTTTACCTAGAGAGTTAATTGGGTTATTACGAGCGGAACGAGCAGGACGCGCTTTGGATGAATCAATCTTTTATCGGGCAATCTTGTTGGGAGTAACAAGAGCCTCTCTAAATACTCAAAGTTTCATATCTGAAGCAAGTTTTCAAGAAACCGCTCGAGTTTTAGCAAAAGCTGCTCTGCGAGGTCGTATTGATTGGTTGAAAGGTCTGAAAGAAAACGTTGTTCTGGGAAGAATTCTACCTATTGGTACCGGATTGAAAAAAAATGTGCATCCTTCAAGACAAGATAAGAGCTTTGCTTTAGAAAAAAAAATAGAAAATCTATTTGAGTTGGAAATGAGAGATATTATGTTACATCATAAAGAATTATTATGTTCTGAACATGACAAATAATCTGAATTCTCATTTACAAAAAAAAATCTTTCATAAGATTTCATTATCATTAACTTAAATGAAAACGGATTCATTTCTTTCCTTAACTATTTTTTTTTAACTAATCTGATTATTGATTTTTTGATCAATCGAGTCAGAGTCAATCAAATCAAATAAGTAATTCTAAAAATTGTTTAGGATTTGTGTCATGCATCAATGGTAAATTACCGGTAGAAGGTTCCATCGGAACAATTATTTATTTCAAAGTACCTCTTTTTTATTAAAAAAAGAAAATAAAAGAAAAGGAAGTGGGAGACAAAATGACAAGAAGATATTGGAACATCAATTTTGAAGAGATGATTGAAGCAAGAGTTCATTTAGGTAATTATAAAAGGAGATGGAATCCTAAAATCACTCCTTATATCCTTCTAAAGCCCAAATACAAACGTTTAGGTATACATATTACAAATCCCGCTAAAACTGCTCGTTTTTTATCAGAAGCTTGTGATTTACTTTTTGATGCAGCAAGTAAAAAAAAACATTTTAATTGTTGGTACTCAAAAATTCCCAGAACAAGTCGCGGATTTAGTAGCGTTGGCTGGAATAAGGGCTCGGTGTCATTATGTTCATAAAAAATGGTTTCGTGGTATGTTAACAAATTGGTCCATTACGCGAAGGAGACTTTCTGAGTTATGGTATTTAAAATCCTTAGAAGAGGATGGTACATTAAACTCTATTCGCAAAAGAGATGCAGCAATCTTGAAGAGAAAATTATCTACTTTGGAAACATATCTCGGTGGAATCAAATATATGAAGGAGTTACCTAATATTGTGATCATCATTGATCAGCAAAGAGAATATATAGCTCTTCGAGAATGTATTGTTTTGGGTATTCCGATAATTTGCTTAATCGATACAGATTGTGATCCAGATCTCGTGGATATTCCAATTCCAGCCAACAATAAAGATACAGTTTCAATTCGATGGATTCTTAACATATTAGTGTCCGCAATTTGCGAGGGTAATTCTAGGTATATAAAGAGAGGGTCATTCTAGCTATATTAATGAATCATTATTAAAGAACCATTTCATCGAATTCAATAAAGAATTCTAAGATTCTTTAATAATATTTTTGTTAGTAATATTTTTGTTAGTAATTTTATAATTGCATAATATTGATTCAATTTTTTTTATCTCTCTTTATTTTATCTAAAAATAGTGAAATGGAACTTCCTTTATTAAAATTCATAAAGGGAGTTATTCTTGGAATTAATTATAAGTAGTTAATTTTTTTTTTTTTATAGAGTTCCTTTCAAAAACAAAGCATCAAATTGGAGTTTAGTAGAAAAGGGCTTTTCTCGGATTTGAATGGATGACTTTTATCGTCAAAATCTTTTTTCTACCACTTCAAGAATTACTTTTTAACGTAATTAAGATCGAAGTACCCGGTTGTGCATACATAGGTTCATTTTCCAGTAGATTCCAACCTGGTCATACCTAGTTAAACCCAACTCAGTGACCTTATGCGAATTTGTAAACTTTCTGATATAATCAAGATCGAATTCATTATTTAAGAATGGGAAGAAAAGCAAGAATCGTGGTTGGGAAGGTTCTAGTAGCAAAAGCCATTGGAATCGATATTTGATATATTGGAATAATGTGTTTTGTTATTGATTGACCCTAGACGGATAAAAGAATAACTGAAAGAAAAGAAATCGAATCTATTAGTTATTTGCAAAAATAGGCTGAATTATGAAATTCACAGTATTTTTTATATTTCTCTCTTATGTCATTTTAATGACATTTCTAATAATAATCCTATTAATCGCCGTATTCGTTTATTGCCGGTTCTTATTTCAAGTATTGTTGAATTTTTTCTCGGAAGTTATTTGAACGAATAACTTTCATCTTCAAAAACCCTTTTCTACCACTTCAAGAATTACTTTTTAACGTAATTAAGATCGAAGTACCCGGTTGTGCATACATAGGTTCATTTTCCAGTAGATTCCAACCTGGTCATACCTAGTTAAACCCAACTCAGTGACCTTATGCGAATTTGTAAACTTTCTGATATAATCAAGATCGAATTCATTATTTAAGAATGGGTAGAAAAGCAAGAATCGTGGTTGGGAAGGTTCTAGTAGCAAAAGCCATTGGAATCGATATTTGATATATTGGAATAATGTGTTTTGTTATTGATTGACCCTAGACGGATAAAAGAATAACTGAAAGAAAAGAAATCGAATCTATTAGTTATTTGCAAAAATAGGCTGAATTATGAAAATCACAGTGACCCTATGGAAAAGGGTTCAGTACGCAACTGCTTACGGGATTAAACGTTGGGTTTTTCGCAAGCAGTTCTTAGTTGATATTTCTACCGTTTTAAAATTGTTTTTACTTCTGTCTTATGTAATTACAATTCTATTTTTAATATGTATCCTATTAATCGCCGTATTCGTTTATTGCCGGTTCTTATTTCAGGAATTCTTCAATTTTTTCTTCAATTGGTAAAAAAGGGCTTTTTATAGAATAAATCAGGATAAAAGAAATCAGAATAGATTACTGAGCCGTATGAGGTAGGAAACTCTCAAGTACAGTTCTAAGGGAAAGAATTCTCTATTCCGACCGGGGAGAAAAGGCCGTTCTAGAGAGCGATTCTGAAATTGCAGAGGCTTGGTCCAATCAAGCTGCTGAGTATTGGAAACAAGCTATAGCGCTTACTCCAAGCAATTATATTGAAGCACATAACTGGTTGAAGATTACAAAACGTTTCGAACTTAAATAAGATAAGATTACTCTATATCACCGTGTTTTAGACGAAAAACCGACTATTGCGAATTTGTAAATTTTCTGATATAATCAATATCGAATTCATTATTTAAGAATGGGAAGAAAAGCAAGAATCGTGGTTGGGAAGGTTCTAGTAGCAAAAGCCATTGGAATCGATATTTGATATATTGGAATAATATGTTTTGTTATTGATTGACCCTAGACGGATAAAAGAATAACTGAAAGAAAAGAAATCGAATCTATTAGTTATTTGCAAAAATAGGCTGAATATAATATGCCTTTGGGTATACCAAAAGTACGTTATCGTCGTTTTTTCGAGGATAAACCGACTTGGATTGGCATATATGAACGACTTTACATAGAAAGAGCACTCTTTCTATGCAAAGAAATTAAGAAACTTTTCACCAATCGGTTTATCGCTCTCTTGTTACAACTGGATTCGGAAACTGATGTTTATGATGATACTGATGCTTATACTGATATCAGCATATATATAAACTCTACCGGTGGGGGAGCAGAGGCAGCTATATCTATATATGATACAATGAGGTACATTGTACCTGATGTATGTACAATAAATATGGGATTAGCTGCATCAGCAGCATCTTTGATCCTGGTGGGAGGAACAATTACTAAACGGGTAGCATACCCTAATGCTAAGGTGATGATTCACCAACCTAGCAGTGCCCGTGTTAAGGGAAATATACATTCCTTAAAAATAGAAGCAGAAGATATGCTTGAACTTCGTAACACAATTGCGGATATTTATGCAGAAAACACAGGTAAACCTGTAGATGTTATACAGAAGGATCTGGAAAGAGACTATTTTATGTCGGCAACAGAAGCTCAAGATTATGGTATTATCGATCACATAGTAAAGTCCAAAAAAGAAAATGAAATAAAAGAGTGATCCGATTGATTTTTTGTCAATCTATTTCAAAGTCGAATTTTCCTTTTTTGAATATGGAGTATTTCATATTCAAAAAAGGAAAATTGAGAAAAATAACATCTGGTTAAGATCGAAAGAAAGAAATTGGATTCTGTATAGATATATACACAATATGCCAACTATTACACAACTTCTTAGAAACATCAGACAGCCAAAAAAAATGGTAAGAAATCTCCCGCTCTTAAAGGATGTCCTCAGCGTCGAGGACCATGTGCTAAGGTGTATGTGCGGCTCGCTTAGATCATGAATTCGAACAGATGAGAGAATTTTCCAGTATCAACGAGCAGTACTGATGAATAGGATAGAAACATATAGGTATATTCTATACCTAATTATTCTATCAAATTGATGGTTTCCATTGGTCAAAATCCAATCATTTTCGATTTGAAATAAGAAGCAATTCTCCATTGGTAGCAAAAAGTTATCCATTAAACGGAGGAAATAGCATTACATTAAGCATGAAAGAGCGGGCTCATAGGGCTAACTACCTAGCCAACTTTTCGAATGAAATGCCGTCACTGTATGGATAACTCTTAGTGTGAAAAGGGCTATTACTTTCTAATTAATAGATAGAGCCAAAGAATATGAACTATACAAGTTCACAAAATCTTTTGAAAAGAAGCTCCGGTGTATAGAGAGGACCTCACCCTTTGAGAGGTAACCATAGAAACCACTATTTTTTTGGAATGAATATTGAATTCTTTATTTAAGAATGGGAAGAAAAGAAAGAATCGTGGTTTCATAGTAGCAAAAGCCATTGGAATCGATATTTGATATATTGGAATAATGTGTTTTGTTATTGATTGACCCTAGACGGATAAAAGAATAACTGAAAGAAAAGAAATCTAACCCGTTAGTTATTTTATTCAATAAAATTGAATTTTATTCAATGAGCAGAGTGAGACGAGGATATATAGCTCGAAGACGTCGAAAAAAAAATCATTCCCTTGTATCAGGTTTTAGAGGAGCTCATTCAAGACATACTCGAATGATTATTCAACAGAAAATGAGAGGTTTGTTTTACTCTCATCGAGATAGAGGCACTAAAAAGAGGTATTTTCGTCGTTTGTGGATCACTAGAATAAATGCAGTAACTCGTGAAAACCAAACATTTGATAGTTATTGTAAGTTTATCCACAATCTGTATAAGAAGCAATCTTTTCTTAATCGTAAAATACTTTCACAAATATCTATATCAAATAAGATTGGTTTTTGTAAGATTTCTAATAAAATATTTAAACCTAATAAGGTTTATGAAGAGATACTCAAATAATTTATTAGTAATGATTAAAACAGGATTCCCCGGGGAATGAACTCCGGGAAGATCCGGGAAGATATAGAAGAAAAAAAATTCAGATAAAAATTAATACGAAAATATTTCAAGAAGATTTTTTTCCTTTTTTTATTTATAACATTAAGAATCCAATCTGATTTCTAAGCTTTTTCAAACAAAATATTTTAACTTGAGTTCTAATTTGAGGTTTTGAGTCAATTGGAAAATAGGCTTATGGATTTATCGTTTTATGATGAGTAGTTCTTGAATTTGTTTTTTAAACGATTAAAAGGAGTAGTCCCTGGTTCGGTTCCGAGAGGAGGAACTCTCGGCTCCGTTTTAGGATTAGTTTTGAATCCTTCCTTTTTAAAAGGAGTAGTTCCTGGTTCGGTTCCGAGAGGAGGAACTCTCGGCTCCGTTTTAGGATTAGTTTTGAATCCTTCCTTTTTAAAAGGAGTAGTTCCTGGTTCGGTCCCGAGAGGAGGAACTCTCGGCTCCGTTTTAGGATTAGTTTTGAATTCTTCCTTTTAGTCCATGGTTTAGTCCATGGGAAAGCAGGAACTCTCGGCTCCATTTCAGGATGAGTTTTTCTTTTATTTCTGTTTTTCTTTTTTTCTTTTTTTTTTCTACGACGTTCTAAGATCTCGCGCCATTTTTTCTTAAAATGTAGCTCATTTTCAATAAAAGGTAATAAAGCTAAAAACGAGCTTTTTTATAGCATTAGTCATTAATCGTTGGTGTCTCAAGGTTAATTTAGTAACTCGTCTAGGTATGATTCTTCCTGCTAAACCAATAAATCGACCAATTGAATCTATATTCCTATAATGGATTTCCTTTCTTGATCCGATGAAAAAACGCATATTACGTTGGTTAAAAAAGTCTTCCGAATATCTAGAATATTTATAACGAGATTCAAATTCACGATGAATAAAAAGGTATTTCCGAAGAGAAATACATTGATACATTTTCCGTAAACGAGATTTTTTGGATTTAGGAAAATCTTGTCTGAATTTATGAAAAGGGTTATTGAATTTACCAAGAAGTTGCTTAGCTTTATGAACAAAAGGTTGCTTGGCTTTACGAACAAGAGGTTGCTTAGCTTTACGAACAAGAGATTGCTTGGCTTTACGAATACGAAGAGGTTGCTTAAGTCTATCCATGGTTTATTTCTTATCTATAAAATTCGATTTCTTGATTCATTTAAGATCCAACTAAAATAGGTTTTGATTCAGATATCATTTCTTAATTTCATTTATATATATATATAAATATATATATTTATATATATACAAATGATATAATCTCCACGTTAAAATGAGATTAGGTTTAATAGATATTCTTTCCATTTATATATATGATTTATATATATGTATATTATATATTTTATATATAATAATATGGTAAGTTCTTACTTTATTTATTGCTTTCAAAAACTTATTTATTGCTTTCAAAAATAGAAAACATGATGTTTGTTTTCTTTGATCTATTTCTTTATTTTTATTTCCACATGAGTCGTATGTTTGTTACAATAGCGACAAAATTTTCTCAATTCTAATAAATTGAGTGTATTAGAACGATTCTTTTGAGTAATATATCTAGAAATACCCATTGATTTCTTATTGATACTTCTTCGAACACAACTAGTACATTCCAAAAAAACTCTGACTCTTACATCTTTCCCTTTAGCCATGAACCTCCTTTATATCTTTTGATTGGTTTAACTTAAACTCTCCTATTTTCCCTTCAGTCTCTTCTTTTAAATTATTATTTCGTCTAGCTTACGCTAGACTAATGAATCCCATTTTTTCCAAAATTTGATCTTGAGTGGGCTTACTGGATTTCTATTCACTGTGTCACACCCCGCGGCCCGCAGGATGTGACGGGACCCTGCCGTAGACATACAGTTTCCTGTATGCCTACAAGGCATGTACGATATAATAGAAAACCAACCCCAACAAGCAACAATAACACAAATACACACAACAAATCGGTTCGAATATAAAACAGGTCATAGTATATATAAACAGTATCTCGTACGGATACAACCAAAGGTCATGACATAGAGAATATATCACAATCAAAAACATATGTACATCTCTAGTCAAATACCAAACAAAAACTCAGGTATAGGTGACATATACTGATGGCCTAAATCCGACGTGCCTCTCCGCTACCGGCTGCACCCAAACCTGAAAAGATAACCCAAATGTGGGGTGAGAATAAATTCTCAGTGCGATAATTGCCACAACGGATTGCTGGACTTGCAATCAAGTTTCATTTTCAAAAAGAAACGCCAAATAAAACATAACACAGTTCTATACCAGTGTATAAGATAAAAATGCATATACCTGACAACAAATAATCAAATGAAATCAACATCCAGGAATCGCAAATTCGATATTCAAATAAACATAACATTAGGCTTAACTTACCGTATTATAGCTGGTAGCACTACAGGTGTTCTCTCGAGCTGGACCCTTTATCAAACCCACATCTGTAGGGTTACTGACACCTACAGATGTTCCACCGAGCTGGACCCTTTATCTGACACCCACCTGTAATGCTTTGGCTTAACCATTCCTAAGTTCTGGTTTCAAGTCATTTCAAGAAAATTCATTCAACATCATTTTGGAACGTAAAATCAACTGACCGTTCGAACGCCTTATCACGCCGGATAACGACTTAGACGATAACACTAGTCACCCATAATCATAACCGTCAATCAAATCACTGACCCTGCCCCAACCGGTTGGGGACTTACGGTGTCCCAGGTAGGCTAAAGCTTTAGGATCCTGCCAAAGCCCGCATGCCAGGCTTTGCAAATTCGTCACACGATGGTGACCCGTCACACGCCGGTGACCAATCTCATTCACATTCCAATTCTGGTGACTTACACTCTAAAATCAGATCTAATTAGATCGACACAATCGTAAACCATACCAGTATGCAAGTCATTCAGATTTCAGCAATTCAATTTCAAACAGATTGGGCTATGCACATGCAATGCACAATTCAGCTAATGCATCAATGAATATTCAACATGACAACCGAATAACAGTTTAATTCTGAAAAGGAAATATCAGACAAGTCCAGAAACCCCGCACCTGAGTATAAAGTGCACTCGTCTAAGGCTCAGGCGTCTCAAATGATCCCGAGATCCGATGCCTCGTAGGATTATCACCTATTTATACACTTAGATTCGATTACAGCGTTCGATTGGTATTCGATAGGTTAAACCGAGTTGAATTAGGTTAAACACGGCTTAGGGTTCGTATTCGGGTCCTAATGATATAGGTTTAGGTCACATAGTGCTTTTCATTCGGTTTCGGCACCAATAATCAAGTCATAAGTGCGCTAAGGCACCACACGGTACAATTCGAGTCGGAATTAGGTCAATTCGAGATAATGGTACCAAAACCTAATTCCATTTCGGAGAAATTCACAATCGGGAATTCGGTTACAAATTGGAACACGAAATCAATCAATAAACACTATAGAATCAACAAAGACATAGCACAATCAATTTGGTGCAATTCTACGGGTTTTCATCGAAAACCTAGAAATAACGAAATACGAATCGAGAGAGAAATAGAAATGGGATTTACCAATGAACGGAAGCAAAGAGCGAGAAACGTGTTCCTCGTTCGATATCTCGATTTTCGGGGGATTTCGTCGCCCGGAGCTCTCTCTCTCTCACTCTCTCTCTATCTCGTTCTCTCTCTCTCTTTGTCGGCGCAGGAAAGAAGAAAGAAAAGAGAAGGGGAAAGAAAAGGAAAAGAAAAGGAAAAGAGAGAAAGAGGTGTGTATGACAAAGGGCCCCACTTCCCTTTTGGAATTTTGCAAAATAGACCCTCAGTGTGCGAATGCGGATGGGTCGATCCGCACTGCGGGTTCGCTGACCCGCACTGGCTGTAATTTCGCTGTTAATACTTCTGAATTTCCACGAATGCGGGTGGCGGTGCGGGTGGCCATCCGCACTGCGGGTGGTCACTGAAATCTCAGAATTTGGCTAAGTTATTTAGTGCGGGTGGTCCATCCGCACTGACTCTCAGTGCGGACGCACTAGGCTCGGGAAAAATTGGCTGAACGTTGGAAAATTGGCTAAGTACCCAGTGTGGGTGGATGGAACCGCACTGCGGGTGGGTTCATCCGCACTGGGCTCTGTTTTCACCATTTTTCGTTATTTCCCGCGACGAAAATCACAACAATCGTATAATTATCATTTGCTATCCACATAATTGATTTTTTGTATATATATATATATATATTATTTGATTTAACCACTTAATAAATTTGAATAAATCTAATTTCAAAAGTTTACGGTGTTACAATTCTCCCCCACTTAAAATGAGGTTCAGTCCGCTGAACTTGATTTCGTACCTTAATTGTCGAACAACTCCGGATACTTTTCTCGGATGCTTTCCTCGAGTTCCCACGTCGCTTCCTTATCGGAATGTCGCCCCCATTTTACCAACACGAGTCGGATCACTTTTCTTCGTAGTCGTTGTTCTTTTCGATCCAATACCCGCATCGGTTCCTCTTGATAAGTCAGATCATCTTGCACGTGTAAATCAGAATGGTCAATACAATGTGCCGGATCTCGCACATACCTGCGCAACTGTGATACATGAAACACCGGGTGAACCCGGTCCAGCGCTGGTGGCAGTGCAAGTTCGTATGCTACCGGTCCAACTCGTCGCAAAATCTGAAATGGCCCAATATAACGAGGACTTAGCTTCCCCGAAACACCAAATCTGTGTACGCCTCTGACAGGCGAAACTCGAAGCCATACGTGATCACTTTCTTGGAATTCCAACGGTCTTCGATGTATATCCGCGTATTTCCTTTGTCTTTCTTGGGCCGACTTGAGCCGACTCAGAACTATCTTCGTTTTCTCAGCAATCTCTTCTAACATTTGCGGCCCCGTAGGCGGATATGTACCCGCTGGTCCCCACCACAGCGGAGTACTGCACTGCTGGCCTGTCAGCGCCTCTTGCGGTGACATACCGATGCTCGAGTGATAACTGTTGTTATACGCGAACTCCACCAGATACAAGTGATCAACCCACGTACCTTGTAAACTTAGCGCGCAGGAGCGCAACATGTCCTCCAATGTTTGAATAGTACGCTCAGATTGCCCGTCAGTCTGAGGATGATGGGCCGTACTGAATCTCAGCTTAGTACCCATTGCCTCTTGAAAGCTCGCCCAAAAATGAGAAGTAAATCGAGGGTCTCGGTCCGAAATAATAGTGCGTGAGCAACCGTGGTATTTGAATTGGTATCTCAAGAACAAATCTGCTAATTCTTGCCCCGATGTCTCGATTCGAAGCGGAATGAAATGAGCTATCTTTGTCAGCCGATCCACAATAACCCAAATAGTGTTATATCTACCAACGGTTCTCGGAAATCCGGATACAAAATCCATTGTGATCGACTCAAATTTCCTCGTAGGTATCTCCAGCGGTCTTAGCAACCCTGCTTTTCTCCGCCGATCCGCTTTAACCTGCTGACATACTTGGCATTTTTCCACGTACCTTTGCACGTCCCTTTTCATTTTCGGCCACCAGAAATATTTCTTCAAGTCTTGATACATTTTTACTTCACCCGGGTGGATAGCGTAACCCGAGTCGTGCGCCTCCGATAAAATCAGATCTTTCAGTTCAGCTTTACTTGGTACACAAATGCGATCATGAAACCGCAAGATGCCATCTCCTTGGACTTTAAAGGGGGAATCAGCATTTGACTCGTAGTGCAGTTTAAATTTCTGACATTTTGGATCATCCTGTTGCGATACACGAATCTGCTCGTGTAACTCCGATCGGATCTCAACCGCCGCTAGTACCACTGATGTAATTGCAGTTGTACCCGCCTCAACTCCACTTCCAATACTCTTAGATACAACCTTCGATGCAAATTCGCGTGATGCCCCGACATGTATTTCTAACCTTCGCATTTCCTCGAGCAGTTTCACTTCACTTGTAATAACTGACGCTAGGTTTACCTGACTCTTCCTGCTCAGCGCATCTGCTACTACATTCGCTTTCCCCGCGTGATACTGTATATCCAGATCGTAGTCTTTCATCAACTCTAACCACCGCCTTTGCCTCAAATTCAATTCTCTTTGCGTGAAGATGTATTTTAGACTCTGATGATCGGTGAACATACGGCATGTCACGCCATACAAATAATGCCGCCAAATCTTCAACGCAAATATTACCGCCGCTAACTCCAAGTCATGAGTCGGGTAGTTTTGCTCGTGCGGTCGCAATTGCCGAGATGCGTAGGCAATTACGTGACCATCTTGCATTAGTACACAACCCAACCCTGATCGCGATGCATCTGTGTAAACCGTATACTCTTTATCAGCAGTCGGCATAGCAAGAATCGGTGCGGATACCAGCCGACTCTTTAATTCCTCAAAGCTTTTATCTTGCGCGCTACCCCATTCGAACTTTACACCTTTGCGCAATAACTTGGTAAGCGGCGCAGCTAGCCCCGAAAATCCGAGTACAAATCTCCTGTAGTACCCGGCCAACCCCAGAAAACTGCGAATTTCCGTGACCGTCTCCGGCCTCTTCCATTCAGTCACGGCCCGAATCTTTTCGGGATCAACCGCTAATCCTCTTCCCGATACCACATGCCCCAAAAATGTAATTTCCCCCAACCAAAATTCACATTTCGATAATTTTGCGAATAACTGATGTTCGCGCAATCTTTGTAATACAATTCTCAAGTGTACCTCATGTTCTGCCGGGGATTTCGAGTATACCAAGATATCATCGATAAACACCACCACTGTCGAATCCAACATGTCATGGAATACTCGGTGCATCAAGTCCATGAACGCTGCGGGTGCGTTCGTCAGCCCAAACGGCATCACTAAGTACTCGTAGTGCCCGTACCGCGTACGGAATGCCGTCTTGTCCACATCACTCGGCCGTATTCTCAGCTGATGATACCCTGTTCTCAGATCAATCTTTGAATATATCGAAGATCCCTGCAACTGATCGAACAATTCATCAATCCGCGGTAACGGATATTTATTCTTCACGGTTACCTTATTCAGCTCACGGTAGTCAATACATAACCTCAGCGTGCCGTCCTTTTTCTTGACAAATAATACCGGTGCGCCCCACGGCGACGTGCTAGGTCTGATAAATCCATTCTCCAACATGTCTTCCAACTGCGCCTTTAGTTCTTTCAGCTCGGCAGGTGCCATTCGATACGGTGCCTTTGAAATAGGTGTTGTGCCCGGTACCAGTTTGATACCGAACTCCACTTCTCGTTCAGGTGGCAACCCCACGATCTCATCTGGAAACACATCCGAAAACTCTGACACCACCGGAATAGTGCTGATCTCTGGAACTGCTGCAGCCGTATAAACCACGGCCGCCAGATAAGCTGTACACCCGGTTTCTAATAAATGTTTCACTTCTACAGCTGAAATACAAGATGTCAGTTTTCCAAGTTCTCTACACTTCATAGTACATGATATACCTCTTGAGTTCGCAAAATGGATCCGTCGATGCGGACAGTCAATAGTTGCCTCGTGTCTCGTTAACCAATCCATTCCCAATAACACATCATATCCCGCAATATCCATAACTAAGAGGTCTGCTTCGAATTCCCTTCCATCCACTTTAATTTTTCGGTTACGGCATATTGTAATGGCTTGGTCGGTGGAACCGAAAGGAGTCTGAACACTAAGAATCCGGTTATCCGTCTCCACTGGCCATCGACAATTTTCTGCTAACTCCCTCGACACGATGGAATGGCTACAACCTGTATCTATCAAGCAGTATGCATCATGGTCCGAGATAGAGAGTATACCTGTCATCACATCCGTCTGATACTCTGAAGTCCTCTTTTCCCCACCTTCTTCTAACACGTCTGGGGTGTCGAGTATATTCCCTGAAACATCCAACGCATGTGCTGACACATGTCCTGCTGTTCTGCCTCCGCTAGCTTGAGAAGTACCCCGTCCTCGCGACACTGATCCGCCCCTACCACGGTTGACTGAGCTTCCCGCCCCACTGTCACTTGGAAATCTCACTGTAGCTTGTGGGCACTCTCTTGCCCAATGATCTCCGCTGCCGCATGTGAAACACGAACGGTTGCGGCGTCTGCACTCAACCTCATTATTATAATCAGCTATTGACCGTCCTTCTTGTCGCAACTCCAGAAATTTTCTTCTCAAAGCCTCCCTATGGATGTTACTCAGAAACCTCCGAGTAAACTGCTGCTCGAACCACTCCCAAGGGATCTTAACTGCTTCCCCGACATAATTCCGTCGGGCGCCATTCCACCAAAATCTTGCATCTCCGTTCAGCATTTGTTCCGCTAATTCCACCATGTCCTCCTCCGGTGCCCGACACAATACGAGCTTTGCATTTATCTTCTCTAACCATTCTTCCGCCTCTGAATACCCACCGGTACCATCAAACTGCGGCGGGTTTAAGCGCATAAAAGAGTCATATAATTTGCGGAATTCCTCAGGTGTACCTCTCTGATCCACTGGTGCTGCCTCTCGCCTTTCGGCTGCTTGACGGCCCCTCTCATAAGCCGCGATCAGCCTATCATCTAGTTCTCTGTCTCGGTTCTGCCCTCCTCCAGAACCCTCCGACTCATTTCCATCTCTAGCAGCTGCTGGCTCAATGACAACCGGATTCACTCGAGGTCGTCCGCGGCCTCTACGAGTCTCCATAATTCTATACTGTACCAAAACAACATTATAATAATGTATATGTATAATCGTTATACGAAATACCTCTTTATCCGTTACGATCCCCTTATTACGTGTCACTCTCACGTATCCTACCAGACTGGTTCAGGTTAAGGCTTAACCATGCTCTGATACCACCAAAGGAGACCTGTCACACCCCGCGGCCCGCAGGATGTGACGGGACCCTGCCGTAGACATACAGTTTCCTGTATGCCTACAAGGCATGTACGATATAATAGAAAACCAACCCCAACAAGCAACAATAACACAAATACACACAACAAATCGGTTCGAATATAAAACAGGTCATAGTATATATAAACAGTATCTCGTACGGATACAACCAAAGGTCATGACATAGAGAATATATCACAATCAAAAACATATGTACATCTCTAGTCAAATACCAAACAAAAACTCAGGTATAGGTGACATATACTGATGGCCTAAATCCGACGTGCCTCTCCGCTATCGGCTGCACCCAAACCTGAAAAGATAACCCAAATGTGGGGTGAGAATAAATTCTCAGTGCGATAATTGCCACAACGGATTGCTGGACTTGCAATCAAGTTTCATTTTCAAAAAGAAACGCCAAATAAAACATAACACAGTTCTATACCAGTGTATAAGATAAAAATGCATATACCTGACAACAAATAATCAAATGAAATCAACATCCAGGAATCGCAAATTCGATATTCAAATAAACATAACATTAGGCTTAACTTACCGTATTATAGCTGGTAGCACTACAGGTGTTCTCTCGAGCTGCACCCTTTATCAAACCCACATCTGTAGGGTTACTGACACCTACAGATGTTCCACCGAGCTGGACCCTTTATCTGACACCCACCTGTAATGCTTTGGCTTAACCATTCCTAAGTTCTGGTTTCAAGTCATTTCAAGAAAATTCATTCAACATCATTTTGGAACGTAAAATCAACTGACCGTTCGAACGCCTTATCACGCCGGATAACGACTTAGACGATAACACTAGTCACCCATAATCATAACCGTCAATCAAATCACTGACCCTGCCCCAACCGGTTGGGGACTTACGGTGTCCCAGGTAGGCTAAAGCTTTAGGATCCTGCCAAAGCCCGCATGCCAGGCTTTGCAAATTCGTCACACGATGGTGACCCGTCACACGCCGGTGACCAATCTCATTCACATTCCAATTCTGGTGACTTACACTCTAAAATCAGATCTAATTAGATCGACACAATCGTAAACCATACCAGTATGCAAGTCATTCAGATTTCAGCAATTCAATTTCAAACAGATTGGGCTATGCACATGCAATGCACAATTCAGCTAATGCATCAATGAATATTCAACATGACAACCGAATAACAGTTTAATTCTGAAAAGGAAATATCAGACAAGTCCAGAAACCCCGCACCTGAGTATAAAGTGCACTCGTCTAAGGCTCAGGCGTCTCAAATGATCCCGAGATCCGATGCCTCGTAGGATTATCACCTATTTATACACTTAGATTCGATTACAGCGTTCGATTGGTATTCGATAGGTTAAACCGAGTTGAATTAGGTTAAACACGGCTTAGGGTTCGTATTCGGGTCCTAATGATATAGGTTTAGGTCACATAGTGCTTTTCATTCGGTTTCGGCACCAATAATCAAGTCATAAGTGCGCTAAGGCACCACACGGTACAATTCGAGTCGGAATTAGGTCAATTCGAGATAATGGTACCAAAACCTAATTCCATTTCGGAGAAATTCACAATCGGGAATTCGGTTACAAATTGGAACACGAAATCAATCAATAAACACTATAGAATCAACAAAGACATAGCACAATCAATTTGGTGCAATTCTACGGGTTTTCATCGAAAACCTAGAAATAACGAAATACGAATCGAGAGAGAAATAGAAATGGGATTTACCAATGAACGGAAGCAAAGAGCGAGAAACGTGTTCCTCGTTCGATATCTCGATTTTCGGGGGATTTCGTCGCCCGGAGCTCTCTCTCTCTCACTCTCTCTCTATCTCGTTCTCTCTCTCTCTTTGTCGGCGCAGGAAAGAAGAAAGAAAAGAGAAGGGGAAAGAAAAGGAAAAGAAAAGGAAAAGAGAGAAAGAGGTGTGTATGACAAAGGGCCCCACTTCCCTTTTGGAATTTTGCAAAATAGACCCTCAGTGTGCGAATGCGGATGGGTCGATCCGCACTGCGGGTTCGCTGACCCGCACTGGCTGTAATTTCGCTGTTAATACTTCTGAATTTCCACGAATGCGGGTGGCGGTGCGGGTGGCCATCCGCACTGCGGGTGGTCACTGAAATCTCAGAATTTGGCTAAGTTATTTAGTGCGGGTGGTCCATCCGCACTGACTCTCAGTGCGGACGCACTAGGCTCGGGAAAAATTGGCTGAACGTTGGAAAATTGGCTAAGTACCCAGTGTGGGTGGATGGAACCGCACTGCGGGTGGGTTCATCCGCACTGGGCTCTGTTTTCACCATTTTTCGTTATTTCCCGCGACGAAAATCACAACAATCGTATAATTATCATTTGCTATCCACATAATTGATTTTTTGTATATATATATATATATATTATTTGATTTAACCACTTAATAAATTTGAATAAATCTAATTTCAAAAGTTTACGGTGTTACACACTGGGTTTTGGATGAGCTAAACTTATGCCTTTTATCTATCGTAAAGATTTGAAAAAAGAATCGTCACATGGAATTATATTCTCCTTCATTTCTCCACATATTAATAAGTAAAATCAAAAAAAAGGAAATGATAAAGCATCTGGGAATAAACGGTTTATTTCTATTAATAGACCTGCTAAAGAACCAAACCATAGAGTACTTATCACAGGTGCCACAGAGAGATATTTCTTTATATCTTGCATTGCAAATTCTCTTTCATTATTTTATTGGAATACATGTATGGTCAGATGCTTTAGTTCAAGATTTTTTGAATTGATTTTTCCTTTTTTTTACCCTCAATTCCTATCTAAAATTGATATGTACAAT
The DNA here is from genome assembly GCA_028015225.1 of Carex myosuroides. Lineage (NCBI taxonomy): Eukaryota > Viridiplantae > Streptophyta > Magnoliopsida > Poales > Cyperaceae > Carex > Carex myosuroides. The sequence goes on along the minus strand of CM051471.1, from coordinate 17,172,299 downwards.
GAATCCATAGATAAGAATTTCTTGTCCCACCTAACAAACAAAAGAAAGAAGCCCAGTATTACTGCTCAAATATGAATTCTTCATTTATAGGTTAGATTGCGTTTCAGATGTATATTATTTATTATAGTATTATAGTAAGTATTATAGTATTATAGTAATAAATGACAAGAAACTTTGATATATATAGAGAAGAAAATGATCATATATATGGAAAATAAGACAAGGATTTTGTAAAATGACATTGTACAGCAAGTTCGAAAAGGGGTGTAGCGCAGCTTGGTAGCGCGTTTGTTTTGGGTACAAAATGTCACAGGTTCAAATCCTGTCATCCCTACCTATTACTTTTGCTATGGGAAGTGAAGAGGAATTCATTAAGATCGTGGATTTGCGGATACTATATGTATAAGAAATGCGTTAGGATAGAAATAGAAAAAGCGCTCTTAGTTCAGTTCGGTAGAACGCGGGTCTCCAAAACCCGATGTCGTAGGTTCAAATCCTACAGAGCGTGATTTCGTCTATACAAACACAAAACGAAGTCAAATTCAAACTGAAATTGAACCTCGGCTTCGAAAAAAGTCAATAAAACAAAAAAGAAAATTGATTAAATCAAAGGTCCAACTGATCACCATGTCTGTATTGTAAATATGCAGTTACGAATAATCCTGCTAAAGTGATAGGAATTAGGCCTAAGACAATTCCAAATAGAAAAACTTCAATCATTTTGGTTTGAGCAGATAAAAAAAGGTTAAGACCTATCTTTAAATATTAATCTGAATTATCCATGAATCTCAATGACCAAGAAAATAATTGGCAATTTTTGCAGAAAGAGCCATAGAATACATGAAATCCCTGATAAAGATTTTTATGAATTTTTCATTCAATTCATTTCAAAAAAGATTTTTATGAATTTTTCATTCAATTCATTTCAAATAAGTCGTATCTTTCTTAAACCAATAAATAGAACTAAGGTTATAGTTAAAGCAGCCAGTAAAAAACTGAAATAACTAGTTATAGTAAGCATGAAAAGGCTAAATTCAATATGTATTTTTACTACATATATTGATAAAATACTTACCTAAGTTCCAAATAGGATAGTAATCAGAACTATATATACAATAGAATCAATTATTTGAATTCCGATGAGAAATTCACGATTCATTGATCATTATCGATAAAATACTAAAAAAAAGAATTGAGTGATTTAATCATAAAAAAAATGGATTCATTAGATATGATCTCGATTCATTTTTTGATTCCGAGCCAATAAATTAATTGTCAATCTTGTCAATTGAGTAAATTAATTGAGTAAATTAATAGTATCAAAAAAAAGCTGTGTTATGCAAAATTATGTCATTTCATTTTATTTAAATGAGAATTTAAACATGATGAAATCCTATTTTTATTTTAAAGAATTTTTGAAAAAAAAAAGAGTTGATTTGAAAAGAATTTCTATTTGAATCATTTCTTTTAATAATTGATCATGAATAAAAATTGTTCCAAGAATATCTTCTTTCTGTCCTATGCTTTCTTTATTTTATTTATTATTATCTACCATTTTTTATTTCTAAATTCTGTATTTACTAAATTATTTATGATTATTTTTGATTCTAACATACCACCTAATTCCTTGAAATGAAAGGATTCAAATAAGAGTTATAAAATTCACATATATACACAAGAGTAATCTGTTTTTTTATTTATTGACTCTAATCAATTCAAAATATCTTTTCTCTATAAAGGACCCGAAATACCTTATAAATACAGCAGTTAAGAAGAGGCAATACAAAAGTATTGTAAACTGTATGGCCGACTTCCACGTAATAACTCTACTAAAGGGGATCCTATTAGTAGAATGGCTTTAGGTACACCAGTAATGATATTGACTGCCCAATAACCCATTTGGTCCCGAGGTAAGGAATAACCAGTTACATGTCGTTAATACAGCCAAAACCACACCTGTAACCTAAGTGAATTTGTGGAAATCCACCAGATACACATGAAATACGTGTAGAATCATCATTAGAACCATTATACTTGCTGACCATTGATGAACGAGTTGACTTTAGTCATTATATACTGCACAGAAGAGAAAGCTTCTGTAACAGTAGGATGTTAGTAAAAAGTCATAGCAAAACCTGTAGCTACTTGTTATGTCAATAATAGAATATATTTCATGAATGATATCGAGATGGTTTTTTTTATCTTCTTCATTTTATCATTGTCAAGTTGAACGTAAAAAATGGTTCAATCAAATGGAATCTTGTATCTTTATTTATATTTATATATTTTTTTTATATATTTTTGCCCTCCTTTTCTTATTCTTTCATTAAGACTGATCTTTTCGTAATTCTTATCATAATTGGCTAAAATCACTTGCCATTTCGAAATTCTATTTTTCGAATATGATTACTTGCCATTTCGAAACTAATAAAGGAAAGCTTATAAGAATTTGAAGTATCCTTTATTGATCTATTCAATCTATTGAATAAAATAAAGTTATCGATAGATAAGAGATAAGGAAAAAGGGATTATGTAGCATTTTGCTATCGATCGAAGCTGCGTTGCTATGCCATAGCAAGGGTAGTTATACTAATTCGGTATACTTGAAATAAACTTTTGGTACAAAATGGACGATCTCACAAAGATAGATAAAATAGTAGTACAGTAGTTTTCTATTTACTGATCCTATCTTTCACGGAATCAATTCCCTTCTTTGAATGTACAAAAATTTGTGGAGCTCAGCATGTCTGGAAGCACGGGAGAACGTTCTTTTGCTGATATTATCACCAGTATTCGATACTGGGTTATTCATAGCATTACTATACCTTCCTTATTCATTGCGGGTTGGTTATTCGTCAGTACGGGTTTAGCTTACGACGTATTTGGAAGTCCTCGGCCAAACGAATATTTCACGGAAACTCGACAAGGGATTCCATTGATAACCGAACGTTTTGATTCTTTGGAACAACTTGATGAATTTAGTAGATCCTTTTAGGAGGCCTTTAATGACCATAGATCGAACCTATCCAATTTTTACAGTACGATGGTTGGCTGTTCACGGATTAGCTGTACCTACCGTTTCTTTTTTAGGGTCAATATCAGCAATGCAGTTCATCCAACGATAAACCTAATTCTAATTATAGAGCTATGACACAATCAAACCCGAATGAACAAAATGTTGAATTGAATCGTACCAGTCTATACTGGGGTTTATTACTAATTTTTGTACTTGCTGTTTTATTTTCCAATTATTTCTTTAATTGAGAAAAAGAGAATAAGAAGAATTCTTTTATTCCATTCGTTCGGAAAGATACGGCCCTCATTATTATCCATGACTGTTTTTGTCTTGAGCATGACTATTTGATGAAATGTGGAGGGGAAATGGCCGATACTACTGGAAGGATTCCTCTTTGGCTAATAGGTACTTTAACAGGTATTCTTGTTATAGGTTTAATAGGTGTTTTCTTTTACGGTTCATATTCTGGATTGGGTTCATCTCTATAGTAATTGAATGGACCGGATTTTAGATATTCAAAAGTAAGAACATAGCGGGTCCTTACCCTTTTTTGTTTGATTAGAGTGAAAAGGACCCGCTGATTCCTTACTTTTATAAGTAGACTTTGATCCATTCCATAAACCAAAAATTACAAGGATGCCTTGTTCTGATGATTCAAACCATTCTATATCTTTTTTTCTTAATCATCTTTTTTAAGTTGAATTGATTAGTTGATTCATAGTCTTTACTCTTCACCTTATAATATTCACTCTTACAAAAGAAGAAAAAAGAAAATATTTCGATTTTTTGAGAAATCGAAATATTCTATTAACTCTATGAATGAGATTTTGAATCATTTTTAATAAACTACTAGAACCTTAATCAAAACTACTTTTTGAATCAAAAAAACTTTGATCCGACTATAAATCAAATAAAGATTTGGACATTCGTCAAAATAAAATCAAACTTTTAACTAAAACAGTCAAAATCTTTTTTTTTCTCGAAGTTCAAAGTTGAACTTAATTGAACAAGTGAATAAGTTCTATCAAGTGAATAAGTTCTATTTGGTCAATCAATTCCTTCCCGATAGAAATCCTTTTTACCTTTGTTTATTCACTACTTTGTCTGAACCGAAACTAAAAAGTTTCAATAAATTCAACCAGGAAAAGAAAAAAGGAATTCTTAATTTCAATACAAGACGACACAAGAAAAGAGTGCAAAATCTTTTTTCTTGTGTCGATTAAATAGAAGATTAGAAAGACAAGTAATCCCCAAAGTATCTTTTTTTTTTCATTTTTCCCACCTTTACTGCTTTTTTTTATTTTCAATATTTATATATTTATTGAGTATTACTCAAATATGCAATAAAAGAGAAAAATCTGTCCTGCAAAACAATATAAATTCTAAAAAAAAGAGCAAAAGGATTTACAGGATTTTTGAATAATACATAATTTTATCGATTGCCAAGAAATTGATTAACTTGGTATTAATTTATGGACTTAGAAATTCATTTCATATAATTGAACTTTTTCAAACTGTTTCTTTTTCAGAACTAAAAACACTTGTGCCAAAATAACGAATGTGAAGAAGAACAAAAGGCCTTGGATGCGTAATGGATCTTGAAGAACTATTTCCGCATCTCCCTGACCAAAACCTCCTACATTAGGATTACTTGTTAATGGTTGATCAAGCTTGATGGATTCACCTTCTGAAACAAGAAGCTCTGGCCCTGGAGGTATAACATCAACCGATGGATGTCCATCTAACGCATCAACTACGGTTATTTCATATCCACCTTTCTCTTTACGTACTATTTTGCTTACTATACCCGCTGATGTAGCATTATAGACTGTATTGTTACTCTTTCCACCATCAGGATAAATCTGACCCCTTCCTCTGTTCCCACCTACATATATGGGATATTTTAAGAAGTGAATGTCTTTCTTCGTCGAAGGGTCAGGAGAAAGAATGGGAAAGACAATTTCACTATATTTTTGACCAGGAACAGGACCTATAACAAGAATATTTTTTTTATTCGGACGATAGCTGTTCGCGCGAAAGCGCAACGCAAGTTTCGGTACGCTTGAGGGCGTACCTTTTAAAACCGCGTTTACACTTCACGAGTAAGGGTCGCAAGTGCACAACCCCTATCGAGTAGTATAATCGGGTATCGATCCACAGGGACGGGCAATTACTAGGTTAGAATCTACCAAACTCAATTAAAAACTAGAAGTGAGAAAGATTTGGTTTGGTATTTAATTTCCTAAAAAGGTCAATTCAAACAATTCAAACAATTCAGAAAGATGTAATAAAATGCTAGAAGAAATGTAAATTGTGTTTTGATTATGGATAAAAGGCGTTTCCAGGGTTTCAGACTTCATCTATGATCTGCCTCTAGTGGTACGGCCCGTACCAAGTCGGTACGGCTAGGCCGTACTTAACTTGGTAAGGCAAGGCCGTACCACTCTGGTAAGACCCGTACTGGCTTCCCAGAACAGAGCTTACCAGTTCGAGTTGATGCATTTCCTTGCTGGTACCTTGTGCTAAACTCTTTGGAAAGGTTCAATTGACCATACCTAAGGTTCCTAAGCCTCAACTGTCGTTTGTTGGATCAAGATCTAGGTTGGAATGCAATTGATTGCCTTTTAGGGATTTCTACACCTCAACTCTCGTGTGTTGGTACAGATCTACCCTAACTGGTTGATTGGAGACCTAAGGCACCCTCTAATCTGTCGATTAGAGGAGAATTCAACCTCTCGGCTTCAATTCGAACAAGTCTACCCTAAACAATTGATTTGGTTGAGAGATTGAGATGATCACATGACCTTGATAGGTTCGATCTAAACCTAGAGGTTCATCATACACAATCACAGCAATCAAAGCAAAAGATAGCAAAGAAATCACAATCAATCAATCAAAAGAGTTCATACAAGATACAAGTCAAAGAAAGTCAAAACAAATCAAGAATCCATCTCTAAACCCTAGAAACTGAAATAACTACTCACAGCACATGATCTGATCTAAAAATACAATAAAAGGGATAGAGATAGCCATGGATCGAAGGGATCGAGAGGAGGAAGCTAGATCCGTCGAGTTTCGCCTCTTTCCTCTTCCTTCCTTCTTGCTCCTAGCTCCTTAGCTCTCTTTCTCTCTCTTACTGTGCTCTCAAATAGATCTGGAATGGAATGGATGTCGAAATTGGAGAGTTCCCCGCTTTAAATAGCCTCTGCCAAAATTTGAATCTGTCAGGCCGCCTTTAGGTACGGCCCGTACCAGGCGTGATGAGCTGAAAAATGGCTAAGTCCGGTAAGACCCGTACCAAACTTGGTAAAGGCCGTACCAGGCGTGATGAGCTGAAAAAATGGCTAAGTCCGGTAAGACCCGTACCAGACTTGGTAAGGGCCGTACCAGATCATCCCAAATCGTCGTTTCTTCGTGTGTTTTGCTCCAAGCCTGCAGAAAACAAACAAACACTCAGCAGTACCAAATTCTAAAGATATATCGATGAAACGCACATGATTCTGGTGAATTAGGGCACGAATCTGGTACTAAAACAGGCCTAAAATAGACTAAATATGCGAGGTATCAATAGCTCTGAAAAGACAAATTTCCTATCTTTTCTTTCAACTCAGGAGAAATACGATCAGTTGGAGCTAGCTCAAATCCCTCGGGTAAAATAAGAACAGCACCCACATTCAAACCCCCTTTTTTACCATTAGCAAGAACTTGTTTCAATTGCATATCATAAGGAATTCGAACAATGGCTTCAAATACAGTATCAGGAAACACAGCTTGCGGAACTTCAATCTCCACAGGCTTATTAGCTAAATGACAATTGGCACATACAATGCGTCCAGTTGTTTCTCGCGGATTGTCATAACCCTGTTGCGCAAAAATGGGATATGCATTTGAAATAGATACTCGACTTAGTACATATATCATGATCGATACATAAACATACATGGATCGAGTCATTTGTTTTTTTATCCAATAAAAAGGATTTATATTTTGCATGTACAATTATATTATAAATTCTAGAAATTCTACAATAAGTTAGATAGAAAACTAGTCTAGTTTCCTATAAAGATTCTGTTATCATTGTACTGAAATAGTTTTTATGAAATAGTTTTTTGACAATATAATATAGGACAAATACGTTGAACAGGTAAAAATAGAAAAAAGTCACTAAAAAATGATTCATTCGTTTTAGAAAGAAAAAGAATTCTGATTGAATTGATATAAGAAGATCAAATTCGTTTTTCATTCATTCATTGAATGATAAATTACTACAAGCGAAGGAGATACACGATTTAAATAATTGAAGATCCAATATTTCACAATTGCATCTAAAATAACTGGAAAAATAGAAACAAGACCAGATATAATCTGATCCTTATATGCTAACCCAAAATCGTTGTAGACCGAACCAATTAGGAGTTCCCAATTATGAGTTGAATGAAATCCAATTCCTAAATCAGTAACTAAAATAATTGAGAAAGCTTTTGTTGTGTCACTTAAGTTATATAGGAATTCCTGAGCCCATGAATTAAGAATCATAAGTTCCTCATTACTCAGAATAAAATAACCACTTAAAATACTGAAACAGATTAGATTTGTTGAGAAATGCAAAAGGATAGAAAGATTATATTCATTGTATGTACTAACTAATTTTATCGTTTCCTTGTGTATTTCTATACTGGGTTTTTTTATATATGTTTCCGAGTACTCTTTTTTCATTTCCTCTAAAAAAAAAGCTCTTCGAATTCTATGAATCTTTCTAAAATATATTTCTCTTGAATATAATTCAAGAGAGTTTCGGATTGACTGGTATTCCACCAATTACTAATCCAAAGTTCCAAACATTCTCGAAATGAAAGAAAGACTGACCAGGGCAAAAATACTATAGATACAAAATATGCGAAAGAAGACGATGTTTTCTTTTTTTTCATTTTTTATTTGTAAAAAAACTAGTTAATAAACCTCCTTTATTCAATGACTCTAAATAAATGAGTCTAAATGATATTTATTTCATTTATTTATTGAATGAAACACGACTTTTCTAACAAGCAGGGTATTGAATCTACGGATCGATTTTTATTTTCTTTGTATACTAATTTAGTTGTTAGATTCTTATAGAAAGAGTCTAGAAATAGGATAAAGGTTCTTTTTTTTTTTACTATGACTCTAAATAAATGAGTCTAAATGATATTTATTTCATTTATTTATTGAATGAAACACGACTTTTCTAACAAGCAGGGTATTGAATCTACGGATCGATTTTTATTTTCTTTGTATACTAATTTAGTTGTTAGATTCTTATAGAAAGAGTCTAGAAATAGGATAAAGGTTCTTTTTTTTTTTACTATATTCAAAGTCCTTCACCGTACTTTATAACCAAAATTCATAAAAAGAAAATATCAATTCCAAATCCTGTACCTCAAAAAAAGGCAGGATTTATTACGAAATTTATGTCCGTATAAATCTCTACTTTAAATTTATATTAAATTATTACTTCTCCTTTTTTCTAGTATACCAGAATGGAGTTGGAACCCACATATATATATACGTATACGAGATATATTTATTTGCCATATAAAAAATAGTATACCAAAAATTAATTCTTTTCTTAATTTATTATTAATTAGAATAGATTACTCTAATTTATTAAAGTAACATTTTATAATAATTTTATATCATATAACTATATCTTCTTTATATATATTCTTTTTTTTTTGTTTTTTCTATAGTGTGTTTTATTCACATATGAATCGAAGGGAAAAGAAAATCGAATTAATATATTTATTTTGTTCGAATGAACATTTCGAAAAGACTTGAATTGGATTCAAATTGGAATTCACGAATTTCTTCTCTTTTCTTCTTGATAAAACTTTGATTCTTCATTCAATTTATTTCAAAATACTTCAATTGGTACACACAAGAAATAGGCCAATTCGACAGCTTTTTGTTCAATTTCACGCGGCGTCAAAAAATTATCATACGTATGAGTCAAGGGAATGGACCCTTGACCCTTTATTTCCATATAAAGTACACGACGAGAATAAATGCCCTCTTTATCCTCAATTCTAATTGATTGAATATCTTTCATAAGGAAGCAAAGAAAGATGCGACGATTTAATCCAGGAAATCCCCAACGAAAAATACACACAATTCCTTTTTTTCTATCAAATTGGTCATAACCACTCCCTACATTCCAAAAAATTGTGCACCACAAATAGGAACTCATGAATAGACCTGCCATCCCGTAGAAAGACATTATGATTCCTTGTTGAAAAAAAAGGATTTTCTGAGACGAAAATACGTATATAATATTTGTACCAAGATAACTGGAAGTTCCAACCACTAAGAATCCTAGTGAACCTAAAAAAAGGATAAAAGACCATAAAAAATTACTTGTTTTTCGAGACCCCCTTAGAAATTCTATCCATATATCTTTTGATCGCCAATTCATACTATACTAGATCCAGTTGCATTCGATTGGAATTGAGAAAATAACCCAATTTTGACTTTATTTTTCTTCACCCCCAAGGAACTCTTATAAACTAGCACTTAGAGTAATTGATTAGATAGATTAGATATTATCACTATTCGATAACTCCCAATTACTCTACATTGTCTAGAGTAATTGGTTATTCAAAATATTCGCTGATCGACCTTAAACTAACTATACTTTGTTTGTAAATCTAGGATTTATAAAATATTATTTTTTTGCACATAAAAAAATAAAAAAATAATTGAAAATGCCGGAAATACGAGGCCTATTAAAGGTACAAAAATAGAAGGTAAATTAAGATCTGTCATAGAATGGGTGCCTTGATTTGAATTTCATATTCGTATATTTCTATATTTCAATTTCTTTGCTTTTTTTACCTTTCTACAATAATTGAATTTCAATTTTTTTGATTCCGTAGGTTTATTTAGTCTTGATTCTAGAGTCACTGTTTGCCTTTTTTTCTTTTTTAAACCTTGGATTTTTCCTCTACTATCCGCACCGCATTTTCTACCTCGCGAACTTAAAAAAAAAAGAAATAATTTGAAAAACTTATTTTTTTTTGTAGAATGAAAAGAACTAAGGAATGTGCTATTCACCGTATGAGTGAGATTAGCGTTTTTGGTTTTGAATTACCTACTTAACTCAGGGGTTAGAATATTGCTTTCATACGGTAACAGTCTTTGATTCAAATGCAATTATAGATAATAGATAGAAGTTTTTAGATACCACTTTATTGACTTTAATATCTAAAAACTTCATACCTATAAAGTTTTTTCCTTTTATCCGATTCAAATTTATTGTCATTAGTTAGAGAATTTTTGAAATATTCTTTTGCTCACCTTAGTTGAACAAATAGACGAAAGAAAAAAAACAAAAAAGTCTACTGGAAATTCTCATAGATGTTCATGTGTATCCATTTGTGATACATGAATTCGAAAATAGGAATTAAGGATTCAATTTATTTAGTTTTAATTCGGCGAAAAAGTAAAAATTCTATGAACTCTTATTTGCTTGGATTCAAATCTGACGAGAATAATATTCTACGACTAAGAATTCCTTTATTGACAATAAGACCCCTGACCTATCTATTATTTTCTTTACTTGTCCTTGAAAGCTTCTTGCTTTGTAGTCTTTTGAAATACTTAAATGTTTTGACATTTCAGGTTTTAGAATTTTAGTCTTATCAAAAAATCTTTCGTTATTCTTTGTAGTAATAATATCTCTAGGTTTGCAACGATAACTCGGTATATCAACTATATGACCATTAACTAAAATATGTCTATGGTTCACCAATTGTCTGGCTCCAGGAATGGTCGAAGCCATATTCAAACGAAAAACGATGTTATCCAAACGCATTTCAAGTAGTTGTAACAAAACCTGACCTGTTGATCCTTTGCTTTTTCCAGCGATATGCATATATCTAACTAATTGTCGTTCTGTCAAACCATAATTAAAACGTAATTTCTGTTTTTCTTCTAAACGAACGCGATATTCCTTATTTCTTTTCCTAAAAGGAATGTGTTTTTGTTTTTTTTATTTTTATTTTTGTTATATTTCAATTGGGTAACTAGTCCTGGTAAAGCTCGCAGACGACGTATTTTTTTTAAACGAGGTCCTCGATAACGAGACATAAAGATTCCTCCTTTTTTCTTTGATTTTTATTTTTTATGAGAATTTCATTTTATAAATAGAAATTAAAACTGAATTAAAGGATCAAAAAAATAAGATCGACTTAAAGTTAAGTAAGATACTAAAAAAAAAAAAAAAAAAATTGTATCATCATATGGATTTTTTGTATATAGATTTTTTTGATTGAAAGTTGAGGCTGGCTCTTTTTTCTTTTTTCTATAGACATTTAATTCCTCTAATCTTTCTTTTTTTTTTGAATTTTTATTTCATTAAGAAAATAATGATTGTTTTCACTTAATCGTAATCGAAAGTTCCTTTTTAGTTATTAAAAAGATTATTGCTGATAGAAAATCAAATAAAATATATCCTAAAATATATACTATAAAAATATATTATAAAAATATAGTAACATATTTTTTTATAAATATAAAAAAATACAAATTTTCTTTCTTAAAAAAAAAAAGCTCAAGAATTTTCAATACAAAATATTATGTATGTTTGATAAATTAAACATTTCTTTCTGATTTGGAAAAAAGAATGAGTATGGTATTTTACTAAGATTTTATATTTTATTTCGTTGAGATAAAATAGATTCTTAGAATGAATTTCATTTTAGAATTGAAATTCCGCTTTAAGAAATTTTTCTTTATATTATATATATAGAATATAAAAAAATGTAATCCAATCTTTCGTTTCATAAAAGAAAGTTGGGACGGAAGGATTCGAACCTTCGCAATAACGGGACCAAAACCCGTTGCCTTACCGCTTGGCGACGCCCCATTTTTTATATTCAAAACTAACAGAAATTTGATATTAAATTATTTTATCATAATATTCTTTAAATGTCAACCCCAATCCAATTTATGGGATTCGATTGGGGTTGTTTTAGCTTATAATCAAAAAAACCTGTCTTAAAAAATCCAATTAAAGTTAATCTCCATTCACATTCATTTATACAAGCATTCCAAAACTGGCTGTGACACCACCTGTTGTAGGCGATGTCAGAAGTGACACTAAAAATAAGTTTTCATGGAATTGAAAATTCCATAAAGTCGAAGATATTTTACCCATCTGCATTAAGCTGAAACTTCCTTCTTGCATATGAGCTGCTCCAGAAGCACAAGAGCGGAAATATAAAAATAATGTATTTAAAAAATCCATTATTTTTTACTTTCACTCTACTTCCCACGGATACACGTAGACCATTACGACATATATCACTCGAAAGAAAACAATCAAATCTTTGATTGTTATGATCCAAATGTACGCGGAACACCTCATCGTGTATCCTTTTGACAATTGTCCCAGTTTGAAACTGGTCAGTAAAACCTGTTTTTCTTTGATAAGAATCGACCTTATCCATGTAAGGTATATCTTCTTCAGATTCTGTTGATTCTTCTGATTCTTGTGATTCCTCAGATTCTGTTGATTGTTCTGATTCTTCATATTTTGTTGATTCTTCTGATTCTTCATATTTTGTTGATTCTTCTGATTCTTGTGATTCCTCAGATTCTGTTGATTGTTCTGATTCTTGTGATTCCTCAGATTCTGTTGATTCTTCTGATTCTTCATATTTTGTTGATTCTTCTGATTCTTGTGATTCTTCTGATTCTTGTGATTCCTCAGATTCTGTTGATTGTTCTGATTCTTCATATTTTGTTGATTCTTCTGATTCTTGTGATTCTTCAAATTCTGTTGATTCTTCTGATTCTTGTGATTCCTCAGATTCAGTTGATTCTTCTGATTTTATTGATTTTTTTGAATTTTGATTAGCATCTTCATCATAAGCAAGGTTTTTTTCTTTTTCTTCTATTTCTGCTTTTGTTTCTATTTCTGCGAGAAGAAATAGTTGCTCTATTTCGTTTTGAGTATATTTCTTTCCAATCAATTTGTTGAATTCCTCTTCATCTGATTCGAGTTTATCTTCATTCATTTTATCCAGTTCCTCTTGATCTAAATCTAGTTCTTCTTCAAGTAATTCTTTCTCTATATTTTTTCGTTTCTCTTCCATTTGTTCTCCACTTGTAATCATCTTTTTGAGTTTATTTTGTTTCATCTTTTTTGATTCCTCCGAAAGATATTTGATTCATTATATGTCCTGCAAAAAAAATACAGAGTGTTGATAACGATTTGTTTTATATTATACCATGACTTTTGTATATCCATACGCAGATATTTCTGAAAAATTTGTTGAAATATCAAAAAGAAATCCTTTTCATCCCTTTCTCTCAAAAAGAGATTTTCTTCTTCATATTCATAAGAGGGGCAAAATTTGAAAAAAATCAATCAAATGAAGACAAGCTTCACGAAGTGCTTCTACAGGAGTCAAACTTCCATTCGTGCATATCTCGAGAAATAGTATTTCCTCTGAGTCAATTTTTTTTATTTCTTTTTTTCTGTTTTGTTTTTCTTGAAGAATTAATAGAACTTCAAGAAGCTTTAACAGAATGGCACGAACTCATCCTCCGGAAACGAAGCGACTGCTTTTAGCAGATGATCCACTTGAACATGGATGAGATCTCTTATGTTGGTTACATTGAAACGAGACTCGAGGAGAAGTCTCGTCAAGTTAGGCGTAAAGAATTTATGAATCAAATACGATTCGAAATTCACTTCTATGTCCATGTTTCTCAGAGTCGATAACATGGAATCGAGGCCGTTTACATAAACGGCTCTTTTAATATTTTTCTTGGTCATTTTGGTTTCTCTCCTTTTTTTATTAGAAAATAAAACAATGTGAATTCTAATATACGATATAAGATCATTTATTATTTTTTTCAGAATTCAGACGGAATAGAATCCCATATTACCGGATCTAATACTTAGAATATTCAATTGATATCATTAACGCTACATCCATAATCATGAGTTGAGTAAGTGAAATTGGGTTTAGCTTAGGTATAACCTGGTTGGAATCTCCCTTGGAACTTGGAAAGGTAACATCCTATTCATGCCCAATTTCTTAAGTATCAAGGTCAGAATCCATACAATAATTCGGAATGGAAAAAAGAAAAAATCCTTGTATCCTGCTACATCTCATTATCAATATTGATAATTACTTGTATAAGAACATTCATTATCTTTATAAAGATAAACATCAACATAATAGAACCACACAGCATTAAAAAGAGGTGAAAATAGATCTGAATATGGAACCAAGGCCGTTGTTGCACCTTGCTACTAATCACATTCATGATCTTTGTAAATCAATTTTTGACCATAAAAAACCAAATTTTTCTATCTTTTTTCTTTCTTTTTCATGGATGATTTTTCCAATCAGGAAAAATCAGAATTATGCCAGTTATTTGAATCTAGTATACACAAAGACTTGGATTTTTTCAAATGTTTCCGATAAATGCTTAGCTACAAATCTTTTCTTTACTACAATTCTTTTTTTGACAGTTCTTTTTTTTTGACCAGCTCATTACTCCTTTTTTTGGATGGTAAAGATTAATTGTCATTCTATGTCCTATAGAATGATCTAAGGGTTTGAGTTTTTCATCTGGAAAATGAAAATGAGAAGTTTCGAACCCTTGACTTTTAGCCAACTATGATCCTGGCGTGTACCAGGGGCTATAACTCCAAAATGTTCCTTGAAAAAAGAAAGAGAAACATTCAAAGATTGGAGACCCTCTTTCAAATATCTATCAAAATGGTATGTATATTTTGATCCATTTCGAAAGAAATCTCAAGAGGGTCCATAAAAATAGGTACAATTGGGAAGCGATATTTCTTTTTTAGGTACAAAATCTTTTAGGTAAAAATAGAAACGAGATTGTTATCCTTACCAACTTGATTTTGTTGCACCCGGTAATAAACATGCATGAACCATTTGTCGAAGTATGTGCCCGGATAGTCCAAAATCTCGATAGTTAGCTCTAGGTCTTCCAGTAACAAGACAACGTCTATGAAGACGTGTAGGTGCACTATTACGTGGTAGAGATTGCAATTTTCTCTGAATTTCTCTTATTTCTCTTTGACTCAGGGATGAGTCTTTGCTTTTCTTTTTTAAGGACTGACGAATCAAACGATATTTTTCTTCCAATTTCTTTCGCTTGTGTTCTCTCTGAATTAAACTTTTTTTTGCCATAAAAAATATTAAGTTACCTATTGTTATTAATGATACAGTTCAAATCCGGGATATAAAAGTATAAGAAGGTAGATTTCTACCTCTCCATCTCTCCATCGAAAAGAATGAGAGTGTTGATGATATAGTAAATAAAAAGACAATAAAAAAAAATTAACCAAATTTTCCTGATGTTGAGGCTATCAAGAAAGCTGCATAAGTAAATATATAACCTACGGAAAAGTGGGCTAATCCAACTAATCTTGCTTGCACAATGGAAAGAGCAACCGGTTTATCTCTCCAGCGAATCAAATTAGCCAAAGGTGTGCGTTCATGAGCCCACGCTAAAGTTTCAATCAATTCCTGCCAATATCCACGCCAAGAAATTAAGAACATAAACCCTGTAGCCCAAACAAGATGTCCAAATAAGAACATCCATGCCCATACCGATAAACTATTCATACCAAAAGGATTATATCCATTGATAAGTTGTGAAGAGTTTAACCATAGATAATCTCTTAACCATCCCATCAAATAAGTGGAGGACTCATTAAATTGTGAAACGTTACCTTGCCATAAGGTAATATGTTTCCAATGCCAATAAAAAGTAACCCATCCAATAGTATTTAACATCCAGAAAATTGCCAAATAAAATGCGTCCCAAGCGGAAATATCACAAGTACCGCCACGCCCTGGTCCGTCACAAGGAAAACTATAACCAAAATCCTTTTTATCCGGCATTAATTTAGAACCACGTGCATCTAAAGCACCCTTTACTAAAATCAATGTAGTTGTATGTAAACCTAGAGCAATAGCATGATGAACCAAGAAATCTCCAGGGCCTATTGTTAAGAAAAGAGAATTCCTATTCTCATTAACAGCATTCAACCATCCGGGTAACCATATGTTTCGACCTGAATTGAAGGCTGGGCCGCTCGTTGAAGATAAGAGTACATCAAATCCGTATGAAGTCTTACCATGAGCAGATTGTATCCATTGAGCAAATATGGGTTCGATTAAGATTTGTTTTTCCGGAGTACCAAAAGCAAGCATGAGATCGTTATGAACATAAAGGCCCAAGGTATGGAACCCCAGAAAAAGGCTTGCCCAGCTTAAATGCGATATGATCGCTTCTTTATGGTCTAACATTCTTGCCAATACATTATTTTCATTCTGGGCTGGATTGTAATCTCTAATGAAAAATATAGCTCCATGAGCAAAGGCTTCTGTCATGATGAACCCTGCAATATATTGGTGATGAGTATATAAGGCAGCTTGAGTAGTAAAGTCTTGTGCGATGAATGCATAAGCAGGTAAAGTGTACATATGTTGAGCTACTAATGAAGTAATAACCCCTAAAGAAGCTAGAGCAAGACCTAATTGAAAATGAATGGAGTTATTGATTGTGTCATAAAGACCTTTATGCCCACGTCCTAATCGACCCCCTGGAGGAATATGTGCTTCTAAAAGATCTTTGATACTATGTCCAATTCCGAAATTAGTTCTATACATATGACCAGCAATTAGAAAAATAAAGGCAATAGCTAAATGATGATGAGCGATATCAGTCAACCATAAACTTTGTGTTTGTGGATGGAATCCCCCAAGAAGGGTTAGAATGGCAGTTCCCGCTCCTTGGGAAGTGCTAAATAAATGATTACTCGAATCAGGATCTTGAGCATAAAGATTCCATTGACCCGTAAGAAGGGGTCCCAACCCTTGAGGGTGCGGTGATACATCTAAGAAATTACTCCACCTGACGTATTCTCCTCTAGATCCAGGAATAGCGACATGGACTAAATGCCCTGTCCAAGCCAAAGAACTTACTCCGAAAAGTCCTGACAAATGATGATTGAGACGAGATTCGGCATTCTTGAACCACGAAAGGCTTGGTTTCCATTTGGGTTGTAGATGTAACCAACCTGCAACTAAGGATATTGCAGAAAGAAGTAATAGAAAAAGAGCTCCAGTATAAAGATCTTCATTGCTACGTAATCCGATTGTATACCACCACTGATAAAGACCAGAATAAGCAATATTGACTGGGCCAGTAGCACCTCCTCGAGTAAAGGCTTCTACAGCTGGTTGGCCAAAATGCGGATCCCAAATTGCATGAGCAATAGGTCTTATATGCAAAGGATCCTTTATCCATAACTCAAAATTTCCTTGCCAAGCTACATGAAACAGATTTCCAGATGTCCACAGAAATATTATAGCTAACTGACCAAAGTGAGAAGCAAAAATATTCTGATAAAGACGTTCTTCAGTAATATCATCATGAATCTCGAAGTCATGTGCAATAGCAATACCAAACCAAATACGACGAGTAGTGGGGTCCTGAGCTAAACCTTGGCTAAACCTCGGAAATCTTAATGCCATAATGCTTTTCAAATCCTCCTAGCCATTATCCTACTGCAATAATTCTTGCTAAGAAGAATGCCCATGTTGTGGCAATTCCACCCAGAAGGTAATGGGTTACTCCTACAGCACGTCCTTGTATAATGCTCAAAGCTCTAGGCTGAGTAGCAGGAGCAACTTTTAATTTGTTATGAGCCCAAACAATGGATTCAATAAGTTCTTGCCAATAACCACGGCCACTAAATAGAAACATTAAACTGAAAGCCCAGACAAAATGAGCACCTAAGAAAAAAAGACCATATGCAGATAATGAAGAACCATAAGATTGAATTACTTGAGAAGCCTGTGCCCATAGGAAATCTCTAAGCCACCCATTAATCGTAATGGAACTTTGTGCAAAATTCCCTCCTGTGATATGAGTAATTATCCCTTGGTCGCTTATGGTACCCCAAACATCCGACTGCATTTTCCAACTGAAATGAAAAATTACTACCGAAATTGAATTGTACATCCAAAATAGACCTAAGAAAACATGATCTCAGGCGGATACTTGACATGTTCCTCCTCGTCCAGGTCCATCACAAGGAAAACGAAAACCAAGATTTGCTTTATCAGGTATCAAACGGGAACTGCGAGCAAATAGAACACCCTTCAGTAATATCAATACAGTTACATGAATTGTAAATGCATGAATATGATGGACTAGAAAATCCGCGGTTCCTAATGGAATAGGTAACAAAGCTACTTTGCCACCTACTGCTACTAAATCACTACCTCCCCAAGTTAAGCTGGTACTCGTTGTTGCACCAGGAGCTGTTAGACTAGGTGCTAAAGCATGAGTATTTTGTACCCATTGAGCAAAGATGGGTTGTAATTGGATAGCAGTATCTGAAAACATGTCTTGAGGACGTCCTAAAGCACTCATGGTATCATTATGGATGTACAAGCCAAAACTGTGAAAACCTAAAAATATACATACCCAGTTAAGATGTGATATGATTGCATCGCGGTGCCTAAGGATACGATCTAAAAGATCATTGTATCGAGTAGTTGGATCATAGTCTCTTACTAGAAAAATGGCTGCATGTGCAGCAACACCAACTATCAGAAATCCACCAATCCACATGTGATGTGTGAACAATGAAAGTTGTGTACCGTAGTCAGTAGCTAGATATGGATAAGGAGGCATGGAATACATATGATGAGCTACAATAATGGTTAAGGAACCCAACATGGCTAGGTTAAGAGATAATTGAGCATGCCATGAAGTTATTAAAATCTCATAAAGATCCTTATGCCCTTGTCCTGTAAATGGACCTTTATGAGCTTCTAGAATGTCTTTAAGGCTATGACCAATGCCCCAGTTAGTCTTGTACATATGGCCAGCAATCAGGAAAAGGATGGCAATAGCTAAATGATGGTGTGCAGTATCACTCAACCATAGACTCCCTGTTATTGGATCTAAGCCTCCACGAAAAGTAAGAAAGTCCCCATATTTTGACCAATTCAAGGTGAAAAAGGGGGTTGCTCCCTCGTTAAAACTTGGATAAAGTTGAGCCAAAAGATCTTGATTCAAGAGAAATTCATGAGGAAGTGGTATCTCTTTAGCATCAACCCCAGCATCGAGAAATTTGTTAATCGGTAAAGATACATGAATTTGGTGTCCCGCCCAAGAAAGAGACCCAAGTCCTAGTAACCCTGCTAAGTGATGATTCAACATAGATTCTACATCTTGGAACCAAGCCAATTTTGGCGCAGCTTTATGATAATGGAACCAACCGGCAAAAAGCATTATGGAGGCAAAAATCAATGCACCAATTGCGGTACAATAGAGTTGTAATTCACTAATTATTCCAGATGCTCGCCAAATTTGAAAAAAGCCAGAGGTTATTTGTATTCCTCGGAAACCCCCTCCCACATCACCATTCAATATTTCTTGACCTACTATTGGCCAGACTACCTGTGCACTAGGTCCAATATGAGTAGGATCACTTAGCCATGCTTCATAATTGGAAAAACGGGCACCATGGAAGTACATACCACTCAACCAAAGAAAAATAATGGAGAGTTGACCGAAATGAGCACTAAATACTTTTTGGGAGATCTCCTCCAAATCGCTGGTATGACTATCGAAATCGTGAGCATCAGCATGTAGATTCCAGATCCAAGTGGTAGTATCAGGACCCTTAGCTATTGTTCTTGAGAAATGACCAGGTTTGGCCCATTGCTCAAAAGATGTTTTTACAGGATCTCTATTCACAAGAATTTTCACTTCTGGTTCCGGCGAACGAATAATCATTAAGTCCTCCTCTTTCCGGACAACACATACAAAGAGACCTGCCAAGAGTCAAGTTTTTAGTGAACTTCCAAAAGATGGATTTTTGATTTAGTTCTTTATCTATCTATCATCCATCTATTTCTTAAGTTATTTACTAAACTAGATAGTTATTCACTAGAGCAATTATGATATTGAGTCAATCCGAGGCAAGTGTTCGAATCTATTATGACATAAGCATTAGGTGCCCAACGGACTTTTTTTTTATCTTGAAAAATATTTTCTCGGTATCACGAATAGAATATTTTTTGTCTAATATAGTTTTAAATGTTAGTGTTGAGTATTTTAGATATAATGATTTTGTACTCTTTTGCCTTTAATATTTATAAAACCTTCGTACTCAATAAATAGGTTAGTTGCAAGCGCACAACCTATCGATTGTAGTATTTAGGTGTCGATCCGCAGGGAGAGAGGGAAATACCAATTTTTAATAAAGAAAACTACTTCTAAAACAAAACAATAAAAGTAAAGTGGGGGGGTTTGTTCTAAAATCCTAAGGTTGGGTTCAATACCCGAAAGAGAGGAGTTTCAAACAATAAATGTAAATAAAATAAAGGAAAGAAAGATTGGTTTGTTTTCAAGTTTAAGGAGATCTAGGGGTATTTGGTCTACAATTCCTTGCTAATTCTATTTATTCGGTTTGTTTAAATTCATGTTTGATTTGATGAGGTTTCTAACCTATGTTAGCCTTTGGAACAAATATTAATACAAATACTTTGCGCTTTATGGATTAATGTGCCTCGAATTCTAGGGCTGTCACTAACCTAGAGGGATATTTAATCTCATGCTACAAAGCATATATCGATATTTGTTCTAAGGTGTCCTAATTTAGGATTTGCCTTCTCCTTTCGGTCCTTCACCAAAATCCTAACTTTAATTTCTATAGTTCCGGATTGGATATCAAAGTATGGTCGCTTCTAACCCAACCCTAAGGTGTGTCTTTATGGTTTCAATTAGTAGTCTCCTCATGACCAATGCCGGAATTTAATAAACTTAAAGCGGAAAGACCCGATCAACGGGATTTCAAAACTACTTCAATTCAATAAACCCTAACCAGGTGAACTCAAAGGAACGAGTACTAATGAAATTCATAAAGAATAAATCACAGAAATTAACAATCAAATCCGATAACACAATCATAATAAAAACAAATATCCGAATAATCTAGAATTAAACAAGTTCATGCATTGACCTAAACCCCTAGAAAGAGAACTACTCTCTCTTGGAGAGATCCATTACAAAGATTGGCAAAAACAATAAGAAATAAGATAAAGAAATGATTACACCCTTTCTTAGATCTAAAACCTCGATCTTGCCGACTCCTTGCTTGAATCTTCTTCTTCTCCTTCCTTGGAACTTCAAGAATTTCTGCAGGATCTCTCTCTCTCAATTTGTGGAAAGATGGATATAATAATGGATATGTACAATAATGGATCTTGAGAGAGACGAAATTCTTCTCCTTTTATAGCCAAAGGCCTTGCCCAATTTAGAGGATAGAAGTGGAGTTAGTGGGGGCACTTCTCAGACTGCCATGCCTATTATTGGCCTTCTAAAACGGGTTCCTTGGAAGCCAAGAATAGAAAACCTCTTGAAAATGCGAATTTCTGGCTGTCTGCGAGTCCAGTGCGTCCGCACTGGTGGTGAGTGCGTCCGCACTGGGTCGCACCGACTCCAAATCTCCTTTGGTTCCAAGTTTCCTTTTCTGGATTTTCTGCAAAATTTCATGAGTGCGTCCGCACTGGATCTTAGTGCGTCCGCACTGGGATGTTTTTCTGTTTTCAAAAGAATCCGAAGATTTCAAAAATAGTCTAAGTACTGAGTGCGTCCGCACTGGCTGTGAGTGCGTCCGCATTGACATTGAACTTCTATTTTCTGGTTAATTCTGAAAGTCGCAAAAATCGGCTAAGTAGTGAATGCGTCCGCACTGAAGGTGAATGCGGCCGCATTACGCTCGGACTTTTCGTCTGTGAGGTCTGCGCTGCTGGAAAATTGGCTAAGTACCCAGTGCGTCCGCACTGGTGGATAATGCGTCCGCATTGGACAGTTTTTCATCATTCTGCACTGTTTCCTGCATTGAAACATCGAGCGAACGCAGTAACTTGATTCTTGGTGTATTATATTCGCTTTATATCCAAAATACAAGATATTTGGTGTTATTTTATGATAAAAACTAGATCGACGGTGTATATAAAATACACCTATCAAATACCCCCAAGCTTGAACCTTGCTTGTCCCCAAGCAACATCTAAACTGGGACTACAATTCGATCTACAATTTAACCCTATATCAAGTATATATTTCTCAAAATGAAAAACTTGTATGATCTTTCCAAAATTTAAAAACCTTCATGCATATTTCCCAAATCCCAAGTTCAATCCTCGAATAATTATGAATCAACCCACAATTCGATTACTCTAACTTTTATTTCCTTAAAGGCTTTGAATTTGTGAACTTCGTATACCCAAATTTAAAAGATATGCCATTTAAAATGTAGAAAAATACCCCCAAGCTTGAATCAAACTTGGGTAAAAAATAATTACGGACTTTGTGTGTTGATACGTGCATATTCCTTTTGTTTTGTTGCTTTTGATTTTCTCACTTTGAATTAGCACTATTTTCCCCATCCTTATTTAAGCACCGGTTAGTTACAAGTAGTTAACTGTACCCAACCGTTCTAATTCAAGGGTGCTTTGCATGCTCTTAGTCTAACCTTTCCACTAACACAAATGTCAATTTTATCGGGAGACTAGCGGAGCAAGAGTGCTAGGGACTCATAACCATAAGTACGTCATGAAGCCGTATCATAGGTCATTGGAATCTCTTTTTTATTTTTCAAAATTTTTCAATTTTACCTAATTTCTCAACATATATGCACATATCATACTCACGGATATCTCAATTTTTCCCAATTTTTAAAATTTCCAAATTTAAATGGCTTTTCAAATAAATTTGAATTTCTAATTTCTCATTTCCAAATACCTTTATTTCCACAAAGTTTTTCGCCGAACTATGTCGTCATTTCAAATTTATTTTAAGGGTTTTACCAAAAATTTGAAAAATCGTGCAAGAATACTTTTAAGTTTTGTCAATCACTCAAATTTATCAAAATTTTTGCCAACTTTTAACACAAATTTTAAACATGATTTTATACTTTATGCATTTTTAGACAATAAAGTCCAATTATGCAAGACTCTATTTTTCATAACCTCGTAAAACATCTTGACAAATTCGTAATCGCAAGCAATTAAGTTCAAAATCACAAATCCTATTCATGGTCAAGTAAAAAGCAAGGTTATAAATCCTAAAAAGTTTCGAAAAACTGAATAATAAATATGCATGCGGATACAATTTCTTCCCATCCCCCAAGCTTAAATAAAGCAGTGTCCTCAGTGCTAAAAATAAACTAAAAAGAGAGAAGAAACATGAACTACTTTACTGGCGTAATTTGGTGATGTATTGCGCGGAATCAATCCTCGTCGAAAACCATTTCGTCGACGTCATCCTCCTCATCTTCATTGTTGTCGGCCTCTTGTTCTTGACTGGCCGCCTCTTGCTCTTGTCTCGCCGTTTCACGCTCTTGTGCCATCTCGTACTCTCTCCTTTGAGCGGCCCGTCTTTGGTACGGAGGTGTAGGTGGATCATCCTCAAAGTGCGGGTTTGCGTGCATGCATCCTCGGCGGGAATAGTAGGTCGCTCGGGCGGCCTCGGCCTCTACCTCATCAAAGCGGCGGTCAAAGGCATTCATGCGGCCGTCCATGCTATCCAAACGCCCTCCAATATTGATGCTCAAGTTGTTGATGGAGGTGTTCATGGTCTGCATAAAATCCCAGATTTGTTGGTTGGATGGCATACCTTGTGCTTGTGCGGCTTCGGGTGCGGCTTGTTGTGGAGGTTGTTGTGGTTGTGGCGGTGGTGGTAGCGGTGGCTCGAGCGGCTCATCGACAATTTTCCAAGTGTCGGTATCCAAGGGATCGATTTGAGTTTGTAGAGGTAACCGGTGTCGAATGTTGTCCTTTGGGCCCAAATTGATCCAAGCCTCTTCAATGTCGTCCCAACGGATGAGCCTCGCCCGAAATAGACCATCGAGGTCCACTAGCGTGTAACCGGGCACCACCGCACCAACGGTCGGAATTTGCAAGTGTCGGGCAATCTTTGTGATGATACCACCAATTCGAATCATTCCGCCCGAGCGCATGTTGTGCGACACATTTTGCATGTGTTTGGCCAAGTTGTATCCAATGTGCGGCATGTACTCCATCTCGCCATTATTGCGCCGGAGCATGCTGCAAACATACACCATGTCGCCGAGGTTGAAGACCGATGCGCTCTCCCCACGGGCAAAGAGAGTGTGAGAAAGTACCCGCTGGAGATATCGGAGGGCCGGGTGGAGAACATTCTTAACCCTCTGCTGGCCGAGGAGACCGTCGTGGCATGTTAGGATGCGGAATTGGGCCTCGCTCATGTCATGGTAGAAGTCGAGAATGGTGCGCATCTCGCTGACATGTTCGGTGGATAGATCGAGTGCGACCATGAGTTCGGTGGTGTGCAACATATGTGAGAAGCCTCCAAGGTTGAATGTCATCGTGCGTGAACCCCGGTCGAACTCGTAGGAGGAGAGGAATTCGATCGTGAGGCCTTCATAAGTGTAGACCTCGTCACATAAAAACTCCCACAAGCCAAGCCGCTCGGTGAGCATTTGCACCGACTCAAGGAGTCCGAGCGTTTCGAGTGTCTCTCGGCAGATCCATCGGGATGGCTCGAGGGTCCGGCGGGACTGTAGAAGGTTACGCCTCAATTCTTGACCTTCGTTGAGTGGCAAAGCGGGAGGATAAGGAGGTGGTTGGCGACTACCCTGTCCTTTCTCAAACCTTGGTTTCTTGGCACCTGATTTCTTCGGCATTCTTGTTGTAGATCGCGAAAATTTCGAATAAAATGCGAAGAAATCCGAGTTTTATCGAAACGGCGCTTGAAAAACTTGAGAAAAGTGTGTTTTCGCTTTTTGAAAAGGGAAAGAGAGAGAAAAGAAGAGAGAAGGGGTAGAGAAGAGAGAGGAGAGGGAGATTTTGAAAGAAAAACGAGGTTTTCGGGTGTTGGGAGAGAAAAATCAGGGTTTTCGGTTTTAAAATCGAAAAGGCGCGAAGGAAATTGAAGAGAGGGGTCGGGTTAAGAAGGAGAAGAAGCCGCGTGCGGACGCATTGGGCCTCAATGCGGGTGGTCACCCGCACTCGCTCAAAAAAATTCGACTTTTCCGATATTTCGAAAAAATTGAAAATTAAATTTAGCGTACCTCGGGTGCGGACGCACTGATCCTCAGTGCGGACGCACTGGTCTTGTTGAGACTGCAGACCTGTGGTTTATGTCGGTGCGGACGCACTGATGTTTAGTGCGGACGCACTGATGAAATTTTGACCTGAAAAATTGGCTGAGTCATTAAAAATGTAAATTTTTGAGAAAGTAAAAATAAAAGTATAAAGAAAGAAAAAAATAAAAACTTGGGTTGCCTCCCAAGAAGCGCTCAATTTTACGTCGTGAGCTCGACATGATTTGGGCTCACTATTGAGTGTGTGGATCTTTTAGGCCTATGATCTCCTTGTCGCCTATAGGAGATGCATGGTTGAAATGTTTGAGGCGGTGTCCGTTCACTTTGAATGCCCCGGTATCTTTGCTCCATATCTCGATTGCGCCATGGTTAAATACCTTCGTTATTTCGAATGGGCCCTTCCATCGTGATCTTAACTTCCCGGGAAATAGCCGGAGGCGTGAGTTGTACAACAAAACCGTGTCTCCTTCTTGAAAATTGCGCTTGATGATATGCTTGTCGTGCCATTTCTTTGTCTTCTCTTTGTAAAGCTTAGCATTTTCATAGGAATTAAGGCGCAATTCTTCTAGTTCATGTAGGTCAAGAACCCTCTTTTCACCGGCAGCCCTCATGTCGAAATTTAGGGCCCTTATTGCCCAATATGCCTTGTGTTCGAGTTCAACCGGCAAATGGCATGGCTTTCCATATACTAGCTTGAAAGGAGTCATACCTATGGGTGTTTTGAAAGCGGTCCGATATGCCCACAGAGCTTCATCGAGTTTGAGTGACCAATCTTTTCGTGATGTGTTCACCACCTTTTGTAGGATGCTTTTTATCTCGCGATTGGATACCTCAACTTGCCCGCTTGTTTGAGGGTGGTATGGTGTGGCTACCTTGTGCTTGACTCCATATTTGAATAGGAGACTATCGAATTGACGGTTGATGAAATGAGAGCCGCCATCGCTAATCACCACCCGAGGTACTCCAAACCTAGGAAAAATAGTTCTTAGAAAAAGCTTTCTTACTACGGCGGAGTCGGCGGTTGGGCTTGCTACGGCTTCTACCCATTTTGACACATAATCGACCGCTACAAGGATGTACTTGTTGTTGCAAGAACTCGGAAAAGGTCCCATGAAGTCGACCCCCCAAACATCAAATAACTCTACCTCTAGAATTCCGTTGAGAGGCATCTCATGTTTCCTTGATATATTCCCGGTTCTTTGGCATTTGTCGCACCTAAGCACATAGTCTTTCGCATCTTCAAAAAGCGTGGGCCAAAAGAACCCGGCTTGAAGAACTTTGGCGGCGGTTTTGTGGCTTGAAGCGTGTCCTCCATAGGGAGATGAGTGGCAACAATTGAGAATTTGTTCGGTTTCTTCGTGAGGTACACATCGCCTATGAATTCCATCTACCCCCAGTTTGAATAGCAACGGTTCATCCCAAAAATATTGTTTGACATCCCATAGGAATTTCTTTCGTTGTTGGAAGGTTAAATCTGGGCGTATGATACCGCATGCAAGATAGTTGACGAAATCCGCATACCACGGCGCCTCTTGGTAGTTGACTGCGTATAGTTGTTCGTCTATGAACGAATCGTCTATGGGCATGTCATCATCCTTCGATTCGTTGGTAATGCGTGATAGATGGTCCGCCACTGAATTTTCAGTGCCTTTCTTGTCCTTGATTTCGAGATCAAACTCTTGGAGTAGGAGGATCCACCGGATTAGGCGTGGTTTGGCATCCTTCTTGTTGAGGAGGTATCGAATTGCCGCGTGATCGGTGTACACAATCACCTTGGATCCAACCAAGTAGGATCGGAATTTGTTGATGGAGAATATAACGGCCAAAAACTCCTTTTCGGTGGTTGTGTAGTTCATTTGCGCCTCATCTAGGACTTTGCTTGCGTAATAGATCACATGTGGCTTGTTGTCGATCCTTTGTCCTAGAACGGCTCCAACGGCGAAGTCGCTCGCATCACACATGATTTCAAAGGGCACATCCCAATTAGGAGGTCGGAGAATTGGGGCTGAGATTAGTGCCTTCTTGATCCTATCAAAAGCAACAATACATGGTTCATCAAATATAAATTCTACATCTTTCATTGTCAAATTAGTAAGTGGTTTGCAGATTTTTGAAAAATCTTTGATGAAACGCCGATAGAATCCCGCATGGCCCAAAAAACTTCTCACATCCTTCACACATGTTGGATATGGCAATTTTTCGATCACCTCCACCTTTGCTTGGTCGACTTCTAGGCCTTTGGAAGACACCACGTGGCCTAGAACTACCCCCGTTTGTACCATGAAATGGCATTTCTCCCAGTTTAGCACCAAATTGACCTGCTCACAACGTTCTAAAACTTTGATCAAATTAGATAAGCAATCATCAAAAGAGGTACCAAAAACTGAAAAGTCATCCATGAAAACTTCCACGGAATTTTCTAATAAATCTGAAAAAATAGACATCATGGCTCTTTGAAATGTAGCTGGGGCATTGCATAAACCAAACGGCATCCTACGATACGCGAACGTACCATAAGGGCAAGTAAAAGTCGTTTTTTCTTGGTCATCGGGGTGAATAGGGATTTGAAAGAATCCGCTATACCCATCTAGGTAGCAAAAATGGGAGTGATTAGCTAGCCTTTCTAGCATTTGATCCACAAATGGTAGAGGGAAGTGATCCTTCCTTGTTGCATTGTTAAGTTTGCGGTAATCGATGCACATCCTCCATCCGGTGATCACCCTTGTGGATATCATTTTGTCGCCTTCGCCCTTCACCACGGTTGTGCCTCCCTTCTTTGGTACTACATGGACCGGACTTACCCATTTGGAGTCGGAGATCGGATAGATGATGCCGGCATCAAGTAGCTTGAGGATCTCCTTTTTCACTACTTCTTTTAGATTCGGATTGAGTCTTCGTTGAGCTTCAATTGTGGGCTTGTGGTCGTCCTCCATTAGGATTCTGTGCATGCAAAGGGATGGGCTAATTCCGGTTAGGTCGTCGATTGTGTAGCCGATCGCTTTCCGATGAAGCCTTAGCTCGTGTAAAAGCTTCTCGGTTTGTTCTTTGTTGAGCTCGGAGTTGACAATCACCGGATATGTCTCGCCCTCTCCCAGGTATTCATAGCGAAGGGTAGGTGGCAGAGGTTTGAGTTCGACTTTCGGTGGTGCAGAGTTGGGCAAAATTCCTTCGATTTGAGCTACTTCGGCATGAGTGCGGACGCACTGGTGGTCAGTGCGGACGCACTGGGGTAAATTTTCTGAAATCTGCAATACATCTTGGTTGGAATTGTGCTGAATGCGGACGCACTGGTGGTTAGTGCGGACGCATTCCTCTCGGACATTTTCCTCATTGGCTCCAAACTGTGGCTCAACAGGTGAGTGCGAGTGGGGCATCCGCACTGAGACTTCAGTGCGGACGCATTGCGCTCGGTTGACTGAAACTTCGGTTTCAACATGCTGAGTGCGGACGCACTGAGCGGTAGTGCGGACGCACTGAGGGTCATTTTCACCAATTGTGTTGTTTTCTGAGCCGGTTTCTTCCAGAATTTGGTCTAGTTGTTCATTGACCATCTCCTTCTCCATATGGGCAGCTATAATGGAATCTAAAACTTCCACTCTACATATAGAATCATTATCATTAGAAGGAAATTTGATGGCATTAAACATATGAAAATTTACCTTCTCGCCCCCAATGTCAAAGGATATCTTTCCTTCCTTGACATCAATGTTTGCACCAGCTGTGGTAAGGAAATCACGCCCCAATAGAAGAGGGGTATGAGTATCCTCCTCCATTTCGACCACTACAAAGTCCACCGGGACAAAGTACTTACCAATCATTACAATAACATCCTCCGCAATTCCTTCGGGATACCTTACCGTCTTATCGGCTAGTTGTAATGACATCCTTGTATCTTTCAAATCAACAAGATTGAGCCTTTGATAAACGGTTTTTGGCATGAGGCTAACACTTGCGCCTAAATCACATAGGCACCTCTTGAATTCGGTATCACCAATCATGCATGGGATAACAAAGCTTCCGGGATCCTTTAATTTTGGAGGTAGCTTGTTTAAGAAGAGAGCGCTACACTCCTCATTAAGGGATACCGTGCCCACTTCCTCAATTGTTCTTTTATTGGATAAAATTTCTTTCAAAAATTTCGCATAAGTGGGCATGTGAGTAATCGCTTCGGTAAAAGGGATGGTAATATTCAATTTCTTGAGGTGTTCTATGAATTTGGCATATTGCTGGTCAAGCTTGCTCTTAACTAACCTTTGAGGGAATGGTATAAACCTATGTGGTGGAATATACTTAGGAGTTTCATTTGGTTTTACCTTGGCCGGGTTTGATTTACCCGGTTCTTGAGGTTTTTCCGATGCCGGTGCGTCCGCATTAGGAACGGTTGTGTCTGCGCTGAGAGGAGTTTGAGGTGGTTGTGCCTCATTCGGTGGTTGTTGAGACTCATCTCCGCTGGGCATCTTTGGTCCTTCGTATTCCGTGCCGCTTCTCAAGGTTATGGCTTTTGCTTGCTCCCTTGGATTGATATCGGTTTTACCCGGTAGAGCGCCTTGTTGACGAAATGACGAAGATGCTTGTTGTGCTATTTGGTTTTCTAGCATCTTTGTCTTAGTCTCTAAGAACTCGAACCTATTGTTGAAGTTTCTCAAGGAATCCGAAATTTCGGTGTTGGTGTTCCTTTGTTGGTTCATGAACTCGTTTTGAGAGAGAACAAGTCCTTCTATCATTTTTTCTAATTTACTGTTTTGAGAAGGTCCTTGATACGAGTTTTGGTTCGTCCGGTTTTGATATTGATTGGAATTACCTTGGTATTGGTTGGAGTTGTCATTCTCGGTCTTCCACTTGAAATTGGGATGGTTCCACCTTGTGTGAGGGTTGTATGTATTTGAGTTATCATTTGGCCGAACCTTATTGTAGATCGGGTCGTTCCTCTTATCACCTTGATTGTAGAACATTGCATTGACTTGCTCGACTTCCTCTCCTTCTATGAGGACTTGGCAATCGGCGGTGATATGAGTCGCCTCTCCACAAATGCCGCATGAAGCCTTCTTTGTCACAGATTTGGCATTTTGCATTTGTGCCATTTGATGTTGCAAGGCATCTATTTGGGCTTTCAAGGCGGTAACTTCGTCGGTTTTTAGGACTCCCGGTGTGGTTTGGGTTCATCCACTTCTTTCGGCCGTCCATTCCCTTTGGTTGATTGCCATGTCCTCGATCATTAGCATGGCTTGTTGGGGATCCATCTTGGACATATTACCCCCTGCGGCGGAATTCAAGTGAGTCTTTGTAGCGATTGTGCAACCTGCAAAGAAGAATTGGAAGAGCAACCACATGTCGAGACCATGGTTAGGGCACAAGCGTTGAAGCTCCGCCCATCTATCCCATGCCTCGGTCAAAGATTCTCCCTCGGCTTGCTTGAAGGTCGTGATCTTCGTTCGGAAGTGCTGGGTTTTGGATGGAGGAAAGTATTTTCCTAAGAATAACTTCTCCATGTCGTCCCATCTTCTTATGTTGTCACGATTCACGGTCCTTAGCCATGTCCTTGCATTATCACGGAGGGATAGATGAAAGCATTTGAGCTTGAGGTTGTCGAGCTCTTCTCCTTCTCGAGCGAAAGTGCCGCAAGACTCTTCGAAAACCGCCAAGTGGGCGTGCGGATCTTCGTTTAGGGCTCCTCCGAACTGACTTTGGCCAAGCAAGTGGATGAGAGATGGCTTGATTTCGCGTGGATCTTGGCCTTGAGGTATAAAACCGAAGCGGTGGCCTTGTTGATGGTTTCGGCCATTTCCGTTGTTTGGATTGATACCAAACAAAGGATTGTTGTTGAGAGTCGGTGGAACATTGTTGTTGTCGTGTGGATGTTGAGGCGGTGGGTTGTTGTGTGGAGGAGGAGGTGGTGGATTGTTATCGAGATCACGAAAGGCTTGGTTGATAAGACCTTCCGGAAGTTCTTCCTCAACGAAGTTGCGTGGCATGCCGTATGGTGGATCTAGACCCGCCATTGGTTGAGGAAGAGAGAGTTCGCCGGCTTTGATCTTCGCGGTTTGGCTCCTTGTGACCGGTGCCAGTGCTCAAATCTATAAGAGAAGAGTAAAGATGAGATGTGAAAGAGAGAGAATAGAAATAGAGAATAGTAAATTGCAGAAATTTAAATAAGGAAAGTAAACTATTTTTGGATTTTTAATTTTTCTGAAAAGTAAATAAGGAAACTAAGAATTAAAAGTACTTTCCTAAAATAAAAACTAGTATCTATCCTATTCTCCCCGGCAACGGCGCCAAAAAGCTTGTTGAGTATTTTAGATATAATGATTTTGTACTCTTTTGCCTTTAATATTTATAAAACCTTCGTACTCAATAAATAGGTTAGTTGCAAGCGCACAACCTATCGATTGTAGTATTTAGGTGTCGATCCGCAGGGAGAGAGGGAAATACCAATTTTTAATAAAGAAAACTACTTCTAAAACAAAACAATAAAAGTAAAGTGGGGGGGTTTGTTCTAAAATCCTAAGGTTGGGTTCAATACCCGAAAGAGAGGAGTTTCAAACAATAAATGTAAATAAAATAAAGGAAAGAAAGATTGGTTTGTTTTCAAGTTTAAGGAGATCTAGGGGTATTTGGTCTACAATTCCTTGCTAATTCTATTTATTCGGTTTGTTTAAATTCATGTTTGATTTGATGAGGTTTCTAACCTATGTTAGCCTTTGGAACAAATATTAATACAAATACTTTGCGCTTTATGGATTAATGTGCCTCGAATTCTAGGGCTGTCACTAACCTAGAGGGATATTTAATCTCATGCTACAAAGCATATATCGATATTTGTTCTAAGGTGTCCTAATTTAGGATTTGCCTTCTCCTTTCGGTCCTTCACCAAAATCCTAACTTTAATTTCTATAGTTCCGGATTGGATATCAAAGTATGGTCGCTTCTAACCCAACCCTAAGGTGTGTCTTTATGGTTTCAATTAGTAGTCTCCTCATGACCAATGCCGGAATTTAATAAACTTAAAGCGGAAAGACCCGATCAACGGGATTTCAAAACTACTTCAATTCAATAAACCCTAACCAGGTGAACTCAAAGGAACGAGTACTAATGAAATTCATAAAGAATAAATCACAGAAATTAACAATCAAATCCGATAACACAATCATAATAAAAACAAATATCCGAATAATCTAGAATTAAACAAGTTCATGCATTGACCTAAACCCCTAGAAAGAGAACTACTCTCTCTTGGAGAGATCCATTACAAAGATTGGCAAAAACAATAAGAAATAAGATAAAGAAATGATTACACCCTTTCTTAGATCTAAAACCTCGATCTTGCCGACTCCTTGCTTGAATCTTCTTCTTCTCCTTCCTTGGAACTTCAAGAATTTCTGCAGGATCTCTCTCTCTCAATTTGTGGAAAGATGGATATAATAATGGATATGTACAATAATGGATCTTGAGAGAGACGAAATTCTTCTCCTTTTATAGCCAAAGGCCTTGCCCAATTTAGAGGATAGAAGTGGAGTTAGTGGGGGCACTTCTCAGACTGCCATGCCTATTATTGGCCTTCTAAAACGGGTTCCTTGGAAGCCAAGAATAGAAAACCTCTTGAAAATGCGAATTTCTGGCTGTCTGCGAGTCCAGTGCGTCCGCACTGGTGGTGAGTGCGTCCGCACTGGGTCGCACCGACTCCAAATCTCCTTTGGTTCCAAGTTTCCTTTTCTGGATTTTCTGCAAAATTTCATGAGTGCGTCCGCACTGGATCTTAGTGCGTCCGCACTGGGATGTTTTTCTGTTTTCAAAAGAATCCGAAGATTTCAAAAATAGTCTAAGTACTGAGTGCGTCCGCACTGGCTGTGAGTGCGTCCGCATTGACATTGAACTTCTATTTTCTGGTTAATTCTGAAAGTCGCAAAAATCGGCTAAGTAGTGAATGCGTCCGCACTGAAGGTGAATGCGGCCGCATTACGCTCGGACTTTTCGTCTGTGAGGTCTGCGCTGCTGGAAAATTGGCTAAGTACCCAGTGCGTCCGCACTGGTGGATAATGCGTCCGCATTGGACAGTTTTTCATCATTCTGCACTGTTTCCTGCATTGAAACATCGAGCGAACGCAGTAACTTGATTCTTGGTGTATTATATTCGCTTTATATCCAAAATACAAGATATTTGGTGTTATTTTATGATAAAAACTAGATCGACGGTGTATATAAAATACACCTATCAGTTAGGGATGATGCCATTTCCAAATTTTTAATAATATTTCTTTATAAGCAGGATCGAACTTATTTAGTATATATTTGAGGCTATCAAAAAATAGTTTATATAGATCTACTTTCATACAACATAATATCTTTTTTTGTACGTAAAAAAAAGAAAGTAAAAATCAAAAGATATCCCATTATTCATTAGAATAGAAGATAGATAAGATCATTCAGAATATCTTTCTTGTGTTTTTAAACTTAGTTTACCATTAAAGTTATTAACTTTAATTAGTTATAGTCTATTCTTAATTTATAAATATTATATATATTACTTAATGATATTCATAGTGTTGTTTAGCTACTGAATATCTCATATTGCATAGAAATACAGTTCTTCCATAAATAGATTGAATATGGACTCATTTGGATTTCATAATAATTATTCAAAACACATAAAAAAAAATGACTGGGAATTTAATACTCTTAGTGTAACCTTTCTATTACAAATTCGAATTTGTCCATCCCCTCTTTCTCCTATGTTTAAATCGTGCTCTATCTTCCTATATTTTTTTATATAGCATATTCGAGCAATGGTATGAAAAGCGTCCATTGTCTAACGGATAGGACAGAGCTCTTCTAAACCTTTGGTATAGCTTCAAATCCTATTGGAGGCAATTTTTTTCATCGAGTATTCTTCTTACTATATAAAGATTAAGAACCCTATTAAATTTAAATAAATAAATTTTCCCTTTTTGAATATTGAATACTTAATATTCAAAAAAGGAAAATTCAACTTTAAAATAGATTTACACAAAATCACTCAGATCACTCTTTTATTTCATTTTCTTTTTTGAACTTTGCTACGCTACGTGATCGATAATACCATAATCTTGAGCTTCTGTTACCGACATAAAAGAATCTCTTTCCAGATCCTTCTGTATAACATTTACAGGTTTACCTGTATTTTCTGCATAAATATCCGCAATTGTGTTACGAAGTTCAAGCATATCTTCTGCTTCCATCATTAATACATCTATAATTTGTATTTGTCCTAATACGGGCACTTCTAGGTTGGTGAATCAAAATCCTAGCTTTAGGGTATGCTATCCATCTAGTAATTGTTCCTCCGGCCAGGATCAAAGATGTCCCTGCTAATCCCATAGCTATTGTACACACATCAAATTCTTGATTAGATCTTCTTAATTAATTTTATTTCTTTATTTAATGGGTTTCTTTTTATTTTATAGGTCGATTCAAAAAAACTGTAACGAAGGGATTGATTGATCATTCGAATGATCAAAAAGTATCCATTTATTCTCCAATAATGCAATCTTCCCGTTGCGTATTGGTACTTATCGGGTATAGAATAGATCTGCTTCTCTTTGTTCTTACGAACAGAGTTGTTCCCTTATTTTGATTTTCAATGAGATGAAATCAAAATGAACCCACAGAATCTACTGAAAAAGAGTTTTAGGTTAGGTACACAGTATATAGTCTTCTTACTTTAATGCGATAAAATAAGGTGATATAGTTTCTATTTTTCTTTGATAAAGGGGTGTTTCCATGGGTTTACCTTGGTATCGTGTTCATACTGTCGTATTGAATGATCCCGGTCGATTACTTTCTGTTCATATAATGCACACAGCTCTAGTTGCTGGTTGGGCCGGTTCGATGGCTTTATACGAATTAGCGGTTTTTGATCCCTCTGATCCTGTTCTTGATCCAATGTGGAGACAGGGTATGTTCGTTATACCTTTCATGACTCGTTTAGGAATAACCAATTCATGGGGCGGTTGGAATATTTCAGGAGGAACTGTAACCAATCCAGGTATTTGGAGTTATGAAGGTGTTGCAGCGGCACATATAGTGTTTTCTGGTTTGTGCTTCTTGGCAGCTATCTGGCATTGGGTATATTGGGACTTAGAAGTATTCTGTGATGAACGTACAGGAAAACCTTCGTTGGATTTGCCCAAGATTTTTGGAATTCATTTATTTCTCTCAGGTGTAGCTTGCTTTGGCTTTGGCGCATTCCATGTAACAGGTTTGTACGGTCCTGGAATATGGGTGTCCGATCCTTATGGACTAACTGGAAAAGTACAAGCTGTCAATCCAGCTTGGGGTGTGGATGGTTTTGATCCTTTTGTTCCAGGAGGAATAGCCTCTCATCATATTGCTGCAGGCACCTTAGGTATATTAGCAGGCTTATTCCATCTGAGTGTCCGTCCGCCTCAACGTCTATACAAAGGATTACGCATGGGCAATATTGAAACTGTACTTTCCAGTAGTATTGTTGCTGTCTTTTTTGCAGCTTTTGTTGTTGCAGGAACTATGTGGTATGGTTCAGCAACTACCCCAATTGAATTATTTGGTCCTACTCGTTATCAATGGGACCAGGGATACTTTCAACAAGAAATATATCGAAGAGTTAGCGCCGGGCTAGCCAAAAATCTAAGTTTATCGGAAGCTTGGTCTAAAATTCCTGATAAATTAGCTTTTTATGATTACATTGGTAATAATCCGGCAAAGGGGGGATTATTTAGAGCAGGTTCAATGGATAACGGAGATGGAATAGCGGTTGGATGGTTAGGACACCCCCTTTTTAGAGATAAAGAAGGTCGGGAGCTTTTTGTACGTCGTATGCCTACCTTTTTTGAAACATTTCCGGTAGTTTTGGTAGATGAAGACGGGATTGTTAGAGCCGATGTTCCTTTTAGAAGGGCAGAATCTAAATATAGTGTTGAACAAGTAGGTGTAACTGTTGAGTTCTATGGTGGTGAACTTAATGGAGTAACTTATTCAGATCCTGCTACTGTTAAAAAATATGCTAGACGTGCACAATTAGGTGAGATTTTTGAATTAGATCGAGCTACTTTGAAATCTGACGGTGTTTTTCGTAGTAGTCCAAGGGGTTGGTTTACTTTTGGCCATGCTACATTCGCCTTGCTCTTCTTTTTCGGACACATTTGGCATGGCGCTAGAACCTTGTTCAGAGATGTTTTTGCTGGTATTGATCCAGATTTGGATGCTCAAGTGGAATTTGGAACATTCCAAAAAGTTGGAGATCCAACTACAAAGAGACAAACTGTCTTATAGAGCATTTTTGTGGTTGGTATATTGATTTCTTTCCTCTTTTTTTGTTCATCGGGTACAAGAAAAAAGAATCTTTATTTTAATCATCATCTTCTCTTTGATTCTTTTTCTTTATTTATAAGATAAATGATCTCAAGTGAATAGGTGTGGAAGCTATAATTGTAAACCACAATCGAATCTATGGAAGCATTGGTTTATACATTCCTTTTAGTCTCGATTTTAGGGATAATCTTTTTCGCTATCTTTTTTCGAGAACCACCTAAGGTTCCAACTAAAATAAAAAAATGAAATAAATCTTGAAACAATTTAATTGAATTGAAGTAATGAGTCTACCAATAAGGGAAGCTCATTACTTCAATTACTTCAACTAATCCCCATGTTCTTCGAATGGATCTCTTAGTTGTTGAGAGGGTTGCCCAAAAGCGGTATATAAGGCGTACCCAGTAAAGCTTACAAGTAAACCAGATATAAAGATCGCGACTAAGGTTGCTGTTTCCATTTTTTAATAATTTCCAGAATGGATCTACTATACGATATAAGATCATTTATTTAGAAATACAACAGAATAGTATACAAAGTCAACAGATCTTAACCAATCATTATTTAATAGAATACGATTTATGGCTACACAAACCGTTGAAGATAGTTCTAGATCTGGATCAAGACGAACTCCTGTCGGGGATTTATTGAAACCCTTAAATTCAGAATATGGTAAAGTAGCTCCGGGCTGGGGTACTACACCACTTATGGGAGTTGCAATGGCTTTATTTGCTGTATTCCTATGTATTCTTTTGGAAATTTATAACTCTTCTGTTTTATTGGATGGGATTACTAGGAATTAGGTTTTATGAGGTTTTGATCTTTCCAGTAAAGAAAAAATTACTACTAATGCTAAAATCTTGATTTCTAAAGAAAAGATTTTGGTAGTTCGATCGTGGACTTTTTTGTTTCGGTATTTTTGGAAAATGAGTGTGTGACTTGTTATAATTGATCCTATGAATAATAACAGAATGAATGGGTTTTTTATCGATCTCTAACAAGATAATGAATTCTACCTCGTCAGATATTTATTCTAGTATCTGGAGCACGAAATAAATATAATAGACCAAGAAAAGAAAAAATTGAACTATGATTTATACCTATTTTTCAGTCAGACCTCGTAACCGGACTCAAAAAACGGGAATATATTAACTAGAATATATATTTTCAGAATATATATTTTTTAAATCAAACGAATTATACTTCATTCATATTTTTATTTTGACCGAAGCACAACTCTTTCTGTCAATTTTGTTGAGTCAAGTCATTGGATCTATAAAAAATGATAAATCAAAGGATTCTTACTCAGAGATCCTTTGAGTTTAGCTTGAAAATAAATCATCGTGGTTCTAGTATAAATCTGAGGTTTCAAAGTGATTCATAGGGTCTCAACAAGAAAATTCCTATCAATTTAGTAAAAAAGAAGAAGTATAATTTATGCACAGAAAACAATAAATCCAATAAACAATAAAAATTCAAAATAGGAAGGAGAAAATTCAAGAGGCCTGTAACTATCAACATAAAAAAAAAAGAAATGAGCCAACTTGATATTTTTTGGCATTATAATCACAAAGATCAAATTACGGATTTTCTTACTTCATATTTTCATTCAAATCAATCAAGTGGTTAAGAAGTTTTAACCTATAAAATATCCGTTGAAATCAGTATTTTGGTCTTTCAGCTTGAGCCGTATGAAATGAAATTTTCATATACGGTTCTCAGAGGGGGAGTCATCTACCCGAGTTACCTATCTCAATAAAGTATATGATTGGTTTGAGGAACGTCTTGAGATTCAGGCGATTGCAGATGATATAACCAGTAAATATGTGCCTCCTCATGTCAATATATTTTATTGTTTAGGGGGGATCACACTTACTTGTTTTCTAGTACAAGTAGCTACAGGTTTTGCTATGACTTTTTACTATCGTCCTACTGTTACAGAAGCTTTCTCTTCTGTTCAATATATAATGACTGAGGCCAACTTTGGCTGGTTAATCCGATCCGTTCATCGATGGTCAGCAAGTATGATGGTTCTAATGATGATTCTACACGTATTTCGTGTGTATCTCACTGGTGGGTTTAAAAAACCCCGCGAATTAACTTGGGTTACAGGTGTGGTTTTGGCTGTATTAACGGCATCTTTTGGTGTAACTGGCTATTCCTTACCTTGGGATCAAATTGGTTATTGGGCAGTCAAAATCGTTACTGGTGTACCTGAAGCTATTCCACTAATAGGATCCCCTTTAGTGGAGTTATTACGTGGAAGTGCTAGTGTCGGCCAATCCACTTTAACTCGTTTTTACAGTTTACATACTTTTGTATTGCCTCTTCTTACTGCTGTATTTATGTTGATGCACTTTCTAATGATACGTAAACAAGGTATTTCGGGCCCTTTATAGAGAAAACATAAAAATAGATTGATTATATATTCATATTGGGAAGGACAAAACTATTTCATTGCTATAAATATGGTTTTTTTAAGAATCACACATTTTATTTGGATACTTCTCTTCAACCAATGAGTCTTTTATTCTGTATTTGATACGACTAGTTGAAGTGAATCTTGCAAAGAAAGGATGGATTATGGGAGTGTGTGACTTGAACTATTAATTTGGCCATGCAGATACATTATTTTATCCGCCACGTTGTAAATCACGACCAAATGTGTCTCCGGATCCAGCCAAGACCCACGTAAGCCCTTTACGTAGTAGAAGGATAGGCCGGTTCGTTTAAAGAGAATATTCTCTATGATCATACCTGAATAATGTCATCTATAAAAAGGCTTTGTAAGGTCCGTAGAATAGAGTGAAATGATATGGCATGATTCAGTTTTATGTTTATTCCACTTACTGAATTTCATCTACTCCACTTAATTGTTTTTTAGTTTTTAGTATAGAAATGCATTCATTTCCTTTGCATTGATTGCTATCTATGATACTATCGGAGTGAAAGAAGGGATCTAAGGAAGAATATAGGTTCTATTTTTTTTAGTAACAAGTAAATACTTTATATGGATATGGAAAAAATCGAAATATTTTATCGATAAAAACCAATCAGAAGACATGAGACAATCCAAAAAGCGCTTGATCATGATCAATTTTATAAGCTTACTTGGACAGTGGGCATTTATTTAGAAAAAAAGAATTCGAATTTGTTGCAATCCCTAGTTGGAATTGCAACTGCAAAATGCAATCGGATAAAATCTTATCATGGAGTCTTATATATAATTACATTAATAGATTATTAATAGATTAATTAGACGTTTGATATTAGTTTGATTCTTTTGATTTTTGCTCGAGCCGGATGATGAAAAATTATCATGTCCGGTTTCTTCGGGGGATGGATCTATACACAAAAATTCATCTATCCCAATAACAAAAAAACCTGACTTAAATGATCCTGTGTTAAGAGCAAAATTAGCTAAAGGGATGGGGCATAATTATTATGGGGAACCCGCGTGGCCCAACGATCTTTTATATATTTTTCCAGTAGTAATTCTAGGTACTATTGCATGTAACGTAGGTTTAGCGGTTTTAGAACCATCAATAATTGGTGAACCGGCGGACCCTTTTGCAACTCCTTTGGAAATATTACCTGAATGGTACTTCTTTCCCGTGTTTCAAATACTTCGTACAGTACCCAATAAGTTATTGGGCGTTCTTTTAATGGTTTCAGTACCATTGGGATTACTGACAGTACCTTTTTTGGAAAATGTCAATAAATTCCAAAATCCATTTCGCCGTCCAGTAGCTACAACGGTTTTTTTAATCGGTACCATAGTAGCTCTTTGGTTAGGTATTGGAGCCACACTGCCTATTGATAAGTCCTTAACTTTAGGTCTTTTTTAAATTGATTCATGAAGTATTTTCTTCATGAAGTATTTTGATGTAGATATGTCAGGAATGGTTACTTAAAAGTAATAAATAAAGTAATTATTCCTAATATAAATTCAAAAAATTATATTATATGTTTTCAAGTTTCAAATAAATCGAAAATTCATACGTCTTTCTAAAAAATAGCATAGAAAAATCTTTTTGAAAAAAAAGTATCAAAAATTTTTATTAAACTGTCCTGCTTTTCCTCTCGAAAATGATTGGATTTTGACCAATGGAAACCATCAATTTGATAGAATAATTAGGTATAGAATATACTTATATGTTACTATCCTATTCATCAGTACTGCTCGTTGATACTGGAAAATTCTCTCATCTGTTCGAATTCATGATCTAAGCGAGCCGCACATACACCTTAGCACATGGTCCACGAAATCCCGCCTTTCAAAAGAAAAACAGTATATGTCATTCAACTGTTCAAAAGAAAAACGCTCTCTGAGATCAGAAGTTCAAACTCTAAAATTTCTTCTTCAGCAAAAATGAGATCGAGACCTTTAATATTTCAGACTGCACGAATCTCAATGAATTGGACCAACAGAAGTATGAATAAAACCGATCTGGCGCCTGCACAATAGAAATTTTGAGGTATATTAATATTAGTAGGAGAGTATCCGAATCGCCTCACTAACCCTCCAAACCAATTAAAAACCGATTTTCATGATCATTAGCTAATATGTTATTCTGTAAGGTTCATTTTTTGAAAAGAAAAAAAAAACAAAGCATAATGCCCATTTGTATTACTATGTATCCAGTAACTAACATTCTATAAGGTTCATAATTCGTCATTTAACATGCAAAACAACAATACAAAGATGTGATTTAGAAACAGTCAAAAGAACAAAACGAAACAAAACGAAAAAGTTATACTTTACGGTACCTACTTGGTACACGGATGCAATGAACAAGGAAGAATGAATATATACCACTTTTTGTATCCATTTAACAAGAGTTAATGGTCCACTTCTTTTAACTTGACATCCTTTGGTTTCTCTTTTTGCTGATATGAGGATACAGATCTTAGCTGAGAATTCTCCATGTTCGAGAGCAGCTGGCTTATGGTCTTAATTTGAGCAGCACTGTAATATCAAATAATAAATCAGAACCCCTACCAAATTATATTACATTAAGCAAAAGATCTCTCATAATACAATTTACACCCAGCAATTGGAATTTTTTTCAAATAACACTTGAGCAGTTCAATTAAAAATGAGAAAAAAGAATCTGAAGTGGAAGTCCAACCATGTAGGGACTCAATTAAGTCAGCAATTTTGCCCCAACCAATTTTGGAAGTCTAAAATTTAATTACCAATATGATTAAGTGACTCAATTAAGTTTTAGTAAACTGGTCAAATGATAGTTTACTAAGACAAAAGAGTTTAGGGAAATTCAGGCACTTTGGGAATTCTTAAAAGCGGGCCATTATTTGCAAAGAATCTCAAGTTTCTGATATTAGTAAGCAACCACAAGCAAAATTTCTGTGCTTCCACAAATCCAGAGGTGCTATTTGCAAAAGAGCACAGTAAATAATAACAAGGAACTAACAATCAAGGGTGAATAATTTCACAAGGTCACTACCAGTGTTACCTTTGGGTCACACAACTTAAAATTGTCCCTCCAGAGCTACTACACTAGTTTTGTCCAAATTGGATATGTTAATTCGGTTAGCATGATAGCCAACTTATGAACTAATATACCAAATTACCATATAGTATTAAGTACAATCTGAAACTGTTTTCAATTACAATCATGAGAAAAAATATCTATGTAATTATATTTCGGAAATTTAAAGATTTTACAATTCAATTCCATCAATTGTGCAAGTAGAAGCCTCATATATAAAGTTTGTAACTTGATACATGTAAAAAAATAATTATCTGATGAATCGATTCATATCTTTTGTGGATCGAAATGGAAATAACTATCTGATGAATCACCCATTTTGGATCAAAATGGAAATATAGCGGTTATGGAGGGGTAAAATGGAGTGACCGAATCGAAAGATAGGGTATATTTAAGAGAAAAGGAATCATTTGACAGTAATTTAATTTGACAATATTGGCGATGAATTTGAGACCGTCAAATAGTATGGTTATCCAGATATGATCAATGGAAAATGACCAGTCACGTGATGGATGATATTAAACCTCCAATCCCTCTCCTGGCTCTCCTACTCCCATTCTCTTTCTACTTCACTCTCAATTACTGTTCCACCATCACCCTCACTCAGAGTGTACTTATCCCCCTTTTATCTACCACCTGGATCTCTCTAGCTCCCAAGCAAGAACTCAGCTGCCAAGTCATCCTCTATTCCCAACCTTCGCACAATTCGGCTTGCCATTTAGACAACCATTTTAGATTAACAAGCAACATAACGAGCTGTTCCATGATAGTGTGTTGCCACTCTCTCCACCATCATTCAAGATTACTAAGGACTTGCTTTTGACAGGAGAAATGGTCGAATCAATAAGGTCATTCAGAATTTTTTTCTTGATTATTGTTGAAATAGGTAGTAAACTAGGGGATTTGAAATTTTTATTTAAGATTATTGTGTTGGCTATTTTTTAATCTTTAATGACAGGAAAAGGTTGTCTTATAAAATGTTATTATCATTGTTTTATTCCATTGCAATTTTGCCACTGATTCTTTACAATCAAATATAAATACAAATTAAATTGAGTGGTACCACAGATTTTGCTTTGATCTTTGTCTACTTAATTATACTCGATATTTATCCATTAGCAATAATGACAAATTTTGCAACTTAAAACAATGAGAAATATATTGATCTAATT
The DNA here is from genome assembly GCA_028015225.1 of Carex myosuroides. Taxonomy (NCBI): domain Eukaryota; kingdom Viridiplantae; phylum Streptophyta; class Magnoliopsida; order Poales; family Cyperaceae; genus Carex; species Carex myosuroides. The sequence goes on along the minus strand of CM051471.1, from coordinate 17,129,081 downwards.
AAGCAGTAAAACAGTTTCTACTAGAGAGCCAAGTCACTAGAGAAAGTTGCAACGGCAAATTAGTGGAATAAAAGACAAAAATCGCTTTGTAACTCATTATTTTCTTTTCTCTGAGCTGATTAAATAGAATTATTGTATTTTTTATGGAGTTATAGGTGTGATAACTCGAATCCACTAGAAATGAGTTTATTTTCGAAGGGAAAGATGTTCACGGTGGCTGGATAGAACTGCCAGGGAAAAGGGGGAGCTTGAACAGAGTAAGAGGGATTCAATGAGGCCTGGAGAAACTAGAGACCAAGACAGAGAGACGGTCAGAGTCAGTCACTTTCACATGGGGTAAAATAAAGAACTCCGGTCCTAAAATTCCACAAATCTCAGCTACTACTCATCAGTTCTAAATCCAACAGATCAGATCTAATTGTCAAGTATGTCAAATTAGTCATTCTCAACTTCCTATGCTATTCAATTACCTCAGTGGAACTAATGCAAGGGTTCATATACCATATACTGATTTAAAAATTATAATACCGAAGACTTCTGGTTAAGTAAACCCTTATACCATGAAACCAGATTTCAGAAAGAAAAAAATGGTTCTTAAACTAGACAATACCAGCCGAAAAGAATAAAGAGGTTTATTTCACAACTAAGCCCCCATTAGTGTGATTTTGATGAAGCATAAAATAATACTGTATAGATAGATTATATAGACTGAGTGTAAGAGTGCACACCTATTTAAGCTGCTTTCCATGTAAGCATCCAAAGAAGAAACGACATGAGGCAGATGCTGCAGAACCTAAGATAATAGGAACTTTTAAAATAGATAGTGCCTTCCTATACAAATTCTCACCACCTAAAATTCAAATTTAGTGGGTTTATTTTGACATACTTGCTCAGTACTTTTCGCAAAAGAAGCTTTAGCCAAGAGATTTTTAGGAAGTTTTATTAATTCTGCCTGTAGAGAAGAAAATTTCAGCAAAAACACATTTAATAAGAACAAATTAAGTGATCACACAGCTTGAGTACTTCAACAGAGGAATATGCTATTACTTGATCTTAGTGCAAAAAGATGCTAAATCTAAATCAAATTATGGTAATAAAATTTTAAAAAAAATGTGCTGGGGGTCATGTAATATGTACCAGATAGAACCATCCCAATAGGGGGAGTACCAGGAGACAAATGGATTTGATAAAGGGTTTAGGCCCACCATGTCATCAACATAAAGGAGTGACCAACTGTCATTATGCTGATGGCACCATCTTGTTTGCTCAGGCTGATACACAGAATGTTGAAAAAATATGGTGGACTATGAAAAGTTTTGAGGCTCTCTCTGGTATTAAGATCAACATAGACAAAACTGAATTATATCCTATAAATATCTCTTTAGATTGTGCCAGGGACCTAGCAAACATTTTTGGGTGCAAAGTTGGGACTTTTCATTTTAAATACTTAGGGCTTCCTCTATCCAATAAAAAAACTGAGAGTTAAAGATTGGGAATTTTTACTGAAAAAAATTGAAAACTAATTGCAAAGTTGGAAGAGCAGAATCTTGTCATTAGGAGGAAGACTTACTTTACTCAATTCTGCCCTTTCTTCAGTTCCCATGTATGCCCTTTCTATTTATCAAATCCCAAAAACAGTTCTTCTTAGATTGGATAAAGCAAGAAGGAAGTTTCTTTGGCAGGGATATGGGATTAATAAACATAAATATGCTCTGATCAGTTGGTCCCAAATATGTCTGCCAAAAAAACAAGGAGGAATGGGGGTCTTAGATCTTGAATTGATGAATATAGCTTTGTTGGGTAAATGGAGATGGAAATTTAAAGACCCTTGTTGTCAAGGTCTTTGGATACAGGCTATCACTTTAAATTACTGTTCTCAAGGATTAAATATTACTTTTACTAGAACTTTAACAGGTGTAGTCAAGTATGAATGGCAGGAAGTTTTGCAGATAATTACTTCCTTTACTTCTGATACTGATAATGATCACATCAAATGGCTTTGGGAACACAATGGAAGATTTCCAGTAAAATCCATGTACCAATTTCTTAGCTTTGGGGGGTTTCAGAAAATGCACGCTTCGGAATGGTGGACACTTAAGGTTCCACCAAAAATTAGGGTTTTTATGTGGCTGTTGAGCAAAAATAAAATCCTTACAAAAGACAATTTAACTAATAAAGGATGGATAGGAAGTAGGAGATGTCATTGTCTGGTTGATGAATCTGTGGATCATCTGTTTCTACTATGCCCAAAAGCTAGACAAATTCTATTTTGGTTAGGGAATTATCAGACCTTACCAGAATGGGAAACTTTACAAGATCTGCTTAACTTTGGTTTTGCTTTACCTCCTATAACCAAAAAATACTTCCTTATAACCATCAGTGCTTTTGCTTAGACTATTTGGAATTTGAGATATAACATTTGCTTTAATCACTCTCGTACAGATACTGTTTGTTCTATAGTGGTTAATGTAACTCATTTGGTACTTTATTGACCAGGTACAGTGGCTAAGGGTGAACAGCAGGAGAGAGCAGCTTGGCTTCCACAGTCAATGGAGCATATTCCTTTGCAGGAGTGGGACCCCAGCATTGATGGTCAGATGGTTGATACTTCTGAGGAAGAGGAGAGGTTGCCTTAGTGTGCTTTTAACAAATAGAATACCTTCTATATTTTGTTACATCAGTGCCCTGCGTGGCTTAAAACTATTCCCTATGTTGCTTATGATATCAGACTTGTAGTTTTTGTGATGCCTACTTATGCTATATTAGGTGATCTGTTGGTCTAGACTCTAGTTTGAGAACTCTTTAGTTTGTAACTTACATGGTTTCTATATGAAACGGGCCTTGAGCCTTATTTCCAAAAAAAAATAGGGGGAGTACCACTCTACCAGTATTATTGCTAGTAATTGTTGGGCATTTAAATACGCCAACAAATTTAATTAAATCAACTATTTTCACCTCAAAGTTGATCATCACATAACAGAACATATGGTTGGAACATTGTAAAAGTATCAGACTATCAATTTAAAGGGGTTAAAGAAGTTGAAGTCCATATTATTTATGGAAATTGAGGGAATGAGGGATGGGAAGAGGGGGAGATGAGCACCTCTAAAGAGGCTTCTCCAGTTCTGTACCGACTGGAGAGAAGCAAAAATGAAATAAGGGAGGGGAGGGACCTGAGCAGGAGAGGACTGTTGCATGAGATGGAGGAGATTGGAGGTGGATTGCACGGCTTGAGAAATCTGCTCCGCCACTGTCGCCTTCGCGCTGTCTTCTCTGTTGCTAGTTCCTCCTACGCCACCCCTCATCGTCGCCATCGATTTCCCTTTCCGCAGAGCAAATTTGATCTGGTTGAACTCGAGCAGTTGGTGGTGAATAGATCCGTATGCTCTGAGGGTATAATTTTACCATCAAGTAACGGAATTCGGATCCAGTGAAGTAACTCAATATTTGGGTTTTGGATCGAGACCGTCCGATTCGAATTCGCGAAAATCCATCTCCGAAGTGAGCGCACACATTCCGACAATGAAAACGAATCCCGAGACGATCTTGAGCGATGAATTCGAATCAGACGGTCTCAATTCAAAATCCAAAGATTGAGTTACTTTAGGGGATCCGGACCCGAATTCAAATATGAATTGTTGTCATTTGGTATTTGGTTCCTCGGTCCCAAGTTTTTATCTGTTCAAGGAAAAAAAATCAAATTGAATTTTTAAGAAAATAATAGATGAAATTCAGAATTCAGAAATTTGACACTTTTTTAGACCATTTCTTTAAAAGAAAAGTAATTTCTATAGGACCGCAATTTTCTTAGCCGACCGGAATTTTGGATAGATATTCAAAATACTAGTCCAAAACATAATTCTTTTGTTTGTGTTATAGCATCATATTGTTTGAGATTAAAATGAGAGGAGAGAAGAAGAGAGAGAAAGAAGGAGAGAAAGAGAGGAGAAAAAAAATGTTATTTCTAATTTGGTTCTTATCATTTAGCATCCGAGTAACTCTGATTTATTATCATACACCATATCTTAATAACCCTTGTTTATTATTGTTTTTGTTTTTGTTTTAAATACAAACTCATGAGGCTTAAAAATTGTATTGTAAATTACAAACCAGCAAATAACTTCTAACTCTGTAAAATATATTTTAAAAGTCTTGAAAATAAGTAAATAACTCTCAAGAAATTATTTCTTTTTTTTTTGTGCAACATTTTTGTTTTGTCGCTAGTTAGTACTTAGTATTGCATGTTGCATGTGTTGAGAATTAATCATTGGTCTAGTAAAGATAATGTCTTATGTATGTGTGAGAGGTCGTAGGTTCGAACTCTGAATAAAAGATCTTCAGTAAGGGTTAAATCAGACAGGTGACTTGATCTCCCAACTTTATTTTAAAAAAATAGTGCGGATGTACATAAAATTTTAAAATATTAAGATAGTAACTACTTAGTGCAACGTGCAGGGTGTGCGGAACTCGTTCAATTTGGGTCTGATGCCCATCGGACACAAAGTGAGTTCGATGGGTTCAATGACCGTCCGTTTTGCTTTAAGATTCGCACTCACAACTTTTGTGTCTACTTTAAAATTTGTGTGCACGAATCTTAAAGCAGATCGGACGGTCCCGAAACTCATCGGACCCAAGCTGCTCTCGTGCGGAACCCATGTGTTCTACTAATTTCGAAGGTGCGTGAATGGTAATAATTAAGATTTCATAAGTCTTAGTAAAATGTTTTTACAATTTCAATCTCACTAATTTAAAAAAAAAAATAAAGTAAACAATCTGATAAAATAATTATAAAAGTCTACATGGCATTTTTAATAATATATAGTCTATGTTCTCTTTTTTTTTTCTGTAATAAAAATTATAAATAACATACGAGCGTTTGTAATTGCGTTAAGTGCGATGAAAATGCGTCTGAAAAGCCGAACCAAGTCGTCGAGTTCGGCCCAAAACCAGGTTAAACCGAACCCAATAAAAACCCCGTACTCGGCGAAAAAAAGGCGGAGACGCAATCCGACTGAAGTACGAGAGAGAGAGAGAATGGCGATGGGGGGAGGAGGTAGGCAGAAGATAGCATCAATGGTGCCATATCTCGTCAAGACGCTTAGAAAGCAGCCTCTTAATCCCACCACCAATCACACTCTCCCTTCTCTCAGGTCGCTTCTCTTCTCTTCTCTTCTCCTCCCTTTTTCTTCAATTGTTTTTTTTTTTTTTCTTTTTGCAATTTCACCTCGATTTACTGAATGCCAAAGACCCTGCAAAATTATCTGTGACAACCACTGATTTAGAACTTGTTGCAGGAGAACATTTTCGCTCTATGATCAGATCAATCTCATAGATGGTGTCCCCGATGATCAGCTCCGTTTCCAAGGGTAACTTCATTATTTATCACCTGGGTTCTTTTATTTAAAAGTTTTGTTGTGTGTTTATGAGATAATTCTTGATTGATTTACTTGAATTTGGTACATCTATCGGTCAAACTATTAGTGCCCTAGTTAGGATTCATTTAATGAGAAGCAAGTCAAGAGTTATAAAAGCCTTTATTTATCACCTGGGTTCTTTTATTTAAAAGTTTGTTGTGTGTTAATGAGATAATTCTTGATTGATTTACTTGAATTTGGTACGTCTATCAGTCAAACTATTAGTGCCCTAGTTAGGATTCATTGAATGAGAAGCAAGTCAAGAGTTATAAAAGCCTTTAAGTGATGCTTAGAAAGCAAATTTGAATATAAGACAAAGAAAAAAAATGAAAATAATAACAACAAGCTCCAAGAATTAAACATTTTCAGTAATGTAAATGACTATTGAAGTTTTTCTTTCCAAAAAAAAAATGAGAAGCTCCAAGTAAGTATTTAGTTCCGGAACAAGTAAAGCGAGTAATTATTTATTCTTAGTTTTTTCTCAAATAAGATCAGAATTTGAGTGTAAATTGAATAGAAAAGTTGTTGGATGTGCTTTTCCTTCCAGAATAAGTGCTATCCTAGTCCTAGAGACTTCTCGAGAGTATTATCAGAACCAAAAGTGCATCAAATTAGAAGACACCATGCTCAATTTCTCATCACAACTTAGACTGGCTACTTAAGGTGATCTGTAGGTGCTTTACTGAAATTGATACCCATCCTGATAAGTGCTTGCTTCTGGTTTTATTCACTAACCTGGACAACAAGTCACTGGTACTTATCCTTACTGAAATGTCAGTGATAAACAGGGTGTCCATATTGGTTATATGTGAATTTTCTCAACACCTTAATATTTTGGCATCAGTTGAGGTCTACTGTTGCCTTCATCTGGCCTTTTATTAATTGATCAAATATTGAGAGCTTACGTATAAATTAGGATTGGAAGTAGTGTCATTTGTGCCTATTAACAGCATCAACATGTGATAGGTACTCAGATACTGGATTCACAATTAATGGTACAAAATATGAAGGTAGCTTGCTTATAGTGGAGAATAAAATAATGGCATGGGCTCCTAAGAAATTTTCCGATATAACCCCTCAAAGGTATGTCCTTGACTCCTTGTGCTAGATAAGCCATGTGCACAAGTCATGTATCTCCTTGTGCTAGATAAGCCATTTACAATTTCTTTCTCTGAGCATTACAATTCATTTTTCTTGAGTTTAAGTTTACTTGTAAGTTTGACCAATGTGAAAGGACACATAGTTCTGGAAAATTCTGACCTGATGCGACATAACTGCTTAACCTGACCCTAACCTGAGCTGGACCCATCTTGAAGCACCTGAACATGAACAAATCTGGAAGCCAACAGCTCACTACCAAGCAATCCAGTCTGACCCAAATGTGACATGAATTGAACTTGAACTACCTGTTGCCCAAACAGAAATCACGATGCTCCTAAACAATTTCTTCTGAGAGAAACTTGAATCCCTTATCCAGAACTGAAGAAAAATTTAACTGACTTGAAGCCGATAAGACTTGCACAAATGATGTGAGAACTAGAAAATGACACAAACGGCTTCATTTAACTGGTCATTTGCCAACTTTTGACTGTTCTCTTTATATGTATTCACTTGTGAAGTTCCAATAGTGTGTCAGACTCAGAGAAGCATATTCTTCATGCAAGTCCTTTTCTTTTCTAGTTTGAAACTTATGAATGCTGCTTGTTGTTTTTTTATCACTTGTGCAGCCTCTCAATCTTTCAAATTGTTCGACCAGTTCCAGGTAATGTTCTTCTTGTAAGCATTATTTTTGCTCCTTTTTTAATTCATTTAACGCCCCCCCCCCCCCCCCCCCCCCCCCACCCACACCATTCTCCGTGATCCTGCAATGAATTCATCCTTTCAAAAGGAGAACATTGTGTATCCCTGACATTATAACCCTATGAAACATAAAAAATTCAAATTGCATCTATGCCTCTACCTAGTTATACATGTAAAAAACCGACACTACCCTCCTCTTTTTCCCAGATATGTTACTGAAAGCTAGAATGTTAGGATCTTGATTGAAGAACTAGGATAAGATGGATATTGGATTGTAATATCTCCTTGCCTTGCTGGAATGTGCACGTTTTTTTTTTAACTTTCTATGGCTGTATGGTTTATGTATGAACATGATATTATTGTTTTGTTCATTGGTGCAGAAATTCTGATTCTTGGTTGTGGAAGAAATATAATACCAGTGGACCCAGAGCTTCGCCGTTTCATTCGTTCAACTGGCATGAAACTGGAAGTTGTTGATTCGGTACTTATCTTACATGTTGTAGTGCTATTACACTGACTTTTTTTTTTTCCCATCTGGTATGAAATTAATTTGCCGTTACTTCGATCTTACATTGTACTTGCTAGCACCTTGGTAGTTGCTTAAGATGTCAACAGGTCTTTTCTATTGTTCCCCAACCTGACCTGACCTGTATACCATCTGGGTTAGGCATTTAGTTTTTAGTTTTTATTTGTCTGATTTATATTTTTCCTCACTTTCATCTGCAGAGAAATGCTTCATCTACGTATAATATTTTGAATGAAGAGGGTAGACATGTTGCTGCTGCTCTTCTGCCTTATGGGGTCGAATCTTGAATTTTCCGATTTCTGTGCTCAAAGAAGGAAATTTCTCATGAAATTGTAGGAATGTATTAGTCTTTTTCTTTCTAGTGTCAAATATTTCCTTGTTTCTTTATAATCATCATGTGCATGTAGATTGCCACTTATGCCTTTTACTTTATGTTATGAAAATAAGTGTTACTTACCTATGCCATCTAGCGTTTGTGGTGCACCAAATTCCGGAAAAGAAAAAGAAAGCTTAATTTATAATGTTACCCTTACCCTTGATTGTGATTTTACCTTACATTACATCAGAGTTCACTCATTACTACCTAATAAACATACTTAAATCAACTGGTAGGTGGTAGCATCCAATTTATATATTAAAACAAGGAAAGGTGTGACTGACATAGTCCCATCCATTTACCCTTCCTCTCTGTGCCAAATTGCTCTGGCTTCTGTGTATATGAACACAACACACAAGAGAAAGATTTGTGTTCTTCCAGCAAATACCAAACTTCAATTCCCAGCCCTATTGCAATCTGAACCGATTCCTTTAAAGCTGGAGCTTCCACTTGTAACGGACAACAACCCTTCACTGCTTTTGATTTATACATTATCATCTCTATATTGAAGCACCCAAACAATAACATATGAAGTTTGATAAAGTTATATCTTCATACAATGCTAAATCAAATAATTTAGACAAATGAATTTAAATCTTATTTAAGATGACGGTTCATATGTCTTCATTTTATATTTTTTTTTCATTATTCCTCTATTTAAAACTTTAATAACTTCAATTTAAAAATAAAATGTAAAAATAAAACCGTTGATATGATATATATCGTTTTGACTGTTATGAAAAATTATGATATTTAAATTTTGTTTTGACTGTTATGAAGAGCATGAAATAATCCACTGATGTGGATAATTTCTGAATGTTGATTTTTTAAAATCGAAAAGTGGTAACTTTTTTATGTGCATGTAGAGTAAATAATATAGATCACACTGTTTTATTTTGACATATAATTTTTACAAATCTTATTGTTAGAAAACTAAAAAATAAAGGTATGATGGTCCATCTATAATTTTTAGAAATCTTATTATTAGAAAACAAAAAAATAAAGGTATGATGGTCGATGAACGATGGAGAATTCAGATCACTCCCGGTACCGTAATAGGGAATCTTTTACAATTACTTGATGTGGACTGTTCTTTTTAACGTGGCACGAATCTCAAAGCTCAATAATACTGCCTCCTCCGTCAGCCCGAATCCCAAACCGGCTGGGAGTTAATCTCAAACCGTAAAGTGAAGGGAATCTTTTACGGTACCGGGGAGGATATTTGTCCGACGATGGAGCATATAAAAGCATTTGAATCCTCCTCTTCATTTAAATAATTTTGCTAATATATTGTAATCTTTTATTTATATGTAAGATGATAATTTAATTTTTTGAACATCGTTAATAATTATCAATGATGTTAAAACGTATTTATTAAAAGAATATAATCCGAAAGATTTTGCACAAAGTTGATATTATTATGACCAAGAAATTAATTCATCTCGGATATAAAATTTGATATTCCGTTCTCTCATTTTACACGGCTTTCGCATCTCAATTTTCACGCATGCTGCATTTTCTACATTGAGTATAAAAAAATGAGCTGTCAAACTCGCACAAATTTTCCACATCAAAGAAAAAAAAAAATTATTGTATAAGCACGCAAAACTTGACTTACAAAGAAAAAGGAAAATTTTATATATACCCCTCAAAAATTTGAAATTATATATTTTCCTTTCTAAAATTTATAATATCATATTTATCCTTATATTTAAAAACACAAATTTATCCAATTTATAATTGTTTCTATCATGACTCATTTTATTCTTTATAATTGTTTCTATCATGACTCATTTTATTCTTTATTAAAAAAAAATACGTAGCATGTGTATAAAAGTCCTAATTGAGTAGTTTGTGAGAGCGAACGATTTACTTCTCTACTTCTAACGCACACAATGTGACATTTAGGTATACATTTATGTGTGCATCACAGATAAAAAAAAAAAAAAATTTGCCGTCACAAACAAATTAATTGAAAGATTGAACATTTCTTACACATGCTATATAATTTTTTTTTCCAGTAAATGGTAAAATATGAACTCTATAAATTTGAAATGAGTTTTAATAAAAAATAATAAATTTAAGTAGATTTGTGAGTTTGTAAAATTTAAAAGGGTAAATATGATATTAAAATTTTAAAAGAATAATACGAAATTTTGAGATTTTTTAAGAATACACCTGAAATTCTCATCAGAAAAAAAAATGTAGAATGATGTACCATCACTCCATCACACCTCCATTTATTATTAGAAGTCAGCTTGTTACTTTGTTCAAAATTATTATTCTATATTGAAGTATGTTGACGTGCATTACAGATTAGACCACACCACCGAGGTCACAGAGGATCAAAGCTGAATTCCTTGATTCGGTAATCTGTACCCACTATCTGTGCCTCGGTCTTAACGAAAAAATTTAAATAATTATTTATACATGCCTAATTGCTTCATGCTTCAATTAATCGTACTCTAATATCTTTATTTTCAATTTTAAAGTTTAAACAGTTGATCCGAACTGTTTAATATGATATCTATGTTAAAATATGATTGGAAACCAAATTTTATATTTTTTGAAATTTTTTTACTATTTTTAAAAATAGGTACAAAATTACTGTTTTTTTAGAAAATTATGGACCATCTAAAAACAATGGTTTTGTATCTATTTTAAAAATAGTAAAAAAAATTAAAAATATAAAATTTGGTATCCAATCATATTTAAACGTGAATATCATGTTGAGTGATTTGAATAGTTTGTTTGAACTTTGAAATTAAAAATAAAAATATTAGATTACAATTAGAACATGAAGCAATGCGGCATTTGATATCGAACATGATGAGATATTTTAAGATCTGGCATCTATATCACTGGTGTACAGTTGGGGGTTCGGTTGAAATGTTCTCACAAATGTCTCCAAAATGAGAACGGAGTAGGTCCGATGTCCATCGGATCTACTTTTAAGTTCAACGAACATGATAACCGTCCGATCTAATTTAAGATTTGTGCGCATGAAAATTGAAACAAACATGCACAAAGTTTAAAACGTTCCGCACGAATTTTAAAGCAAATCGACGGTGATTAAATACATCGAACCTACTCTCAAGTGCTCCAAAATATGTTATAGTCATCCAATGTCGTTGGCGATCTTATTTTTTTTCTTTCTGAGATGATTTTTATTTAATATTTTTTTTCCATTTTAGTTAATAGCCCTCGGTTTTGGCATCCTGTTTGTCGCATATTCCTTTTGCCACAAAAAACAGAACCTAGGTGTGCTTTTGTTTACCTTATACACCTGGTGTATACCGTACCGCCAAATAAGTCAAAACATTCTCGGTTTCTCAGACACGGATCAAATTATAAAATTAGATATTTGTATAGTCCTTCCTCCACAATCATTATACATATAATTTCTTTACAAATAACAAGTTATTCAAATGATACATTTTTTTTATTTGTAGTATTTTGAAAAATTCAAAATTCAAAAGTGGTTGACTTTAAAAAAAAATTAAAATCTAGCAAACAAATAGACTATCAAAGATGATACGCATAGTACATCTGCGTGCCTAAAAGGAAATAATGTGCATATTCAAAGTATGCATAGAGCGAGAGCGCAACGCGTTCAAGGTATGTAAATTAAAATAAAAGATAAAGACACGCAGATCAATCAAAAGAGAAGTAACAAAGGATGGAAGTCAAACTACTTTAAATTTTGATTTCTCTGAAATGCTAACTATAGAAAATTCAGACCAAATCAACATAACTCGGGGCATATTTTCTAGAAATTCATATCCTCTCCGGTATCGTAATAGAGAATCTTTTAGAATTAGTAGATCAGGAACGTTCTTTTTAACTAGACACGAATCTCAAAGTCCAATAATACTATCCTGCGCTGCGCTAGTCTGAATCTCAAAACAGTTAGGAGTAAATCTCACGCCGTAAAATGAGAGGAATCTTTTACAGTACCTGGGAGTTAGAATCTTGATTTGAAATTCTGGCACTCCATATACGACCAAGTTCCAGGTGTAAACAAATAATCATTAGTTATCAAGGAAGAACGCCCCGTGTGTACCTTTTCTAACCCCTCCCCCCTTGGCGCCTCCAACACTGCTGGAGTCTCTCTCTCTGTCTCTCTTTCTCTCTTTCTCTCTTTCTCTGTCCTGTACGTGGCACTTGGCACGCTTCTTAAACCCCGCCTCAGTCCCGACTCACGACTCACGAGCAAAAACATATTTTTTTTTCTTCTCTGACATTTAACAGCTCCAGATGGCGGCGATGGAAATCGGTAGCATGGCGGCGCAGATCTCTCCGGTGGCTCGTACGAACTCGGTCTCTCGGCGCGTCAGCCAGAGTATAGCTAGGAGCGGATCGTGGGCCCCGACTGTTAGTCGGAGAAATCTCGTAGTGAGGTCTGTCAAGACCAGCGACGCGAACGCCAAGGTCGTTGATCTCGCTTCGCCCAATGGCGTTGTAAACCCTGTGAGTAGTAAAAATGAATTCAAAGCTCTTTTGTTTGAAATGTACAGCCGATTGAATGCATGTTCGAGCTGAGACAGGATTTTTGGGGAATTTTTAATTCTGTTTTGTTGATCGCGGAGTTTTGGTGGATCGGGGCGAGTCCAGAAATTTTCGTTACTTTTCTTAATCGTTTTTTTTTTTTTTTTCTCTTTTATGTTTGCTGCTGCGGTATTTGATCTGCGTTTACGTGGGCTTTTAACATAACTAAAATGAGTAATTAGAGCTACTACAATGTTTCGTCAGCTAATCGTCATTGGAATTTACAACAACGGCCTTACTCTTTTGCACCAGTCAGTCAAAACCAATTGGAAACTGGTTGTAAGAATTGGTTAGCTATGGCAAAAACTCTAGATCCTTTAGAGGGGATTAAGGAAAGCTTAAGATCACGATACATTTCGTATGAACTAACTGTGATCTGGCTGGAACTAGTGTCTAAGTCTCGGTCAAGCCTTATTTTATCTTCAGGAAATGACAAGTAAAATATTTTAACGAAACCTGTAAAGAATAATTAATAATAGCAATGGGTTTGGTCAAATTCTCTATTATATTTCATAATTATCCTGTTGTTAGCTATAAACTATTTTGTTGTTTTCAGGAAACAACTGACTCGACACAAGACACCGGATCTGTGGCTCTAAATCCAGCAAGGAAAACAAAGATTGTATGCACAATTGGCCCGAGCACAAACACTCGAGAGATGATATGGAAACTGGCTGAGGTTGGGATGAATGTGGCGCGCATGAATATGTCCCATGGGGACCACAAATCCCACAAGAAGGTTATTGACTTGGTGAAGGAGTACAATGCCGAAAATAAGGATGGCAATGTCATCGCCATCATGCTTGACACCAAGGTAGTGTCCTTTTCATTAATTGTGGTATAAGGATTAGTGCTTGTTCTATTCGGGGCAAGTAAAGTGTCGTAATTACTCAAGTGGAAATAATAGGAATGTTTTAGTAGTGTTGATTTTGAACTGGATTTATTTCTAGATGAGGAAGAAGAGCAAAAACATTTTTTTGCCAAGCCTTGCATGAACACAAATTCCAACTCGTTAAAAATCTCCATCCATATCATTCATTATTAATGGACTTCTAAAATGGGCCAGGGTACAAAAAGTACAAAAGTTACATGGAGATGACATTTTTCGCCTATCCTGGTAGAGCCCATTTTCAACTGGCACCTTATTATATTAACACGACCCTGTTATGACTAGGAAAGTATATTTATTCTGTATTTCCTATTAGTAAAATGATATGTTGTGCTATTGTAGGGGCCTGAGGTCAGGAGTGGAGATCTTACTGAGCCAATCATGCTCAAGGAAGGACAAGAATTAAATTTTACCATAAACCGTGGCTTGATCAATGAAAATACCATCGGCGTAAATTATGATGATTTTGTGAATGATGTGGAAGTTGGTGATACCCTTTTGGTAGATGGTAATCTCGAATTTCTTTTGAAGTTGTGAAAAATCAGTGAAAGGATTGGTTTCCTACTATGCATATACTAGTGGACTAAAAATATACTGATGCATTGTCTGAAAGTAGGATATTGGCCAAATTCTTTTGTGCTGTGAACTTATATATACTTGTTGTTTGACCAATAATTCACCCATGTAGGAGGTATGATGTCACTTGTTGTGAGGGCCAAGACAGCTGATACAGTGAAATGTGAAGTGATAGATGGTGGTGAACTTAAATCAAGGCGCCATCTAAATGTGCGTGGCAAGAGTGCTACGCTTCCATCTATAACAGGTAACAAGCTCCTAAACGTCACAATATGAAAGTTTTACACATTTATTCATCTCTAGTGTTGATGTCGTGCCTTTTTTATTTTTTACGTGTATTACTATTGCAACTTCTATAGAGAAGGACTGGGAAGACATCAAATTCGGTGTGGAAAACAAGGTTGATTTCTATGCTGTCTCATTTGTGAAGGATGCTGAAGTGGTGCATGAGCTGAAAGACTACCTAAAAGGTAATTGTTAGTTAATCTGAAAATGTTATATTTCATTCTTGCATTTGTTTTAATTAATGTTCCTTTGTAATTTCTTTTGTTTTCCCTTCAATTGGCAGGTTGCAATGCTGATATACATGTGCTTGTGAAAATAGAAAGTGCCGATGCAATACCAAATCTTCAATCTATTATCTCTGCATCTGATGGGGTCAGAATCCTTTTCTTTCAATCATATTTATACGTTTGAGCCATAAGTTACAAATCCTAACTCTAAATGTCCTTGTAGGCAATGGTAGCTCGTGGAGATCTTGGGGCTGAGCTTCCAATTGAAGATGTCCCCATGTTACAGGTGATTTTAATTATTTTCTGTTTTACATTGGGTTGTCATTGGCATCAGATTATTCATTTACCCAAATACTTATATTAAGATAAGTAAGGCAACTTTTTTCTATTCATAGTTTATTGTATATTGTTGTGGCCTTGTGGGTAAGATTCTTTAAAAATAGCTTATTGGATGCTGGTATGAGTGAGGTTTTTTTTATAGCTTATTGGGTGTGGATGTGGGGAGGTTTTTTCACCATTGAACTAACAAAGATGAATATGAGTAGGGTGGTTTCCGTACAGCTGTGGCTCCAACCATCTTTTTTTTTAGTTCATGCAGTGCACCAGTAGTTTTTTTTTTTTTTTGAAAAATGGAATTTTGTCCTTGGTCATTTCTTTTCATGGCTACAGCTTGCTAAATTGAAGTAGTTAGAAACTACAAAACACAGGACCCAACATATATATATGGTCAGTTGACATATATATGCCGAAAATACAGGACTAAAATTCTGCCAGAGAAATTTTGTTCAAATCATAAGGATTGGGGCTGATAGTGGGACTTGTTTGTAAAATATAATAGGAGGAAATAATAATGAGGTGCCGAAGCATGGAGAAGCCAGTGATTGTGGCAACAAATATGCTAGAGAGCATGATAGACCATCCCACTCCAACAAGAGCCGAGGTCTCTGACATAGCCATAGCTGTCAAAGAAGGTGCTGATGCTATCATGCTTTCTGGCGAAACTGCTCACGGCAAGTAAGTGCTCTTTACATAATGAGTTTGAACTGATTCTGTTATTTTCGTAATATTTCTTTTTGCACCCTTCATTCAGTTTGGTGTTCAATTGCAATATCTTTGGAGCAATTTATCATATACTGTTGCAAAATGTCACATTCTTGGATACCCAGGGCTGAATGGGAAATATCATGTATACCGTTACCAAAACATAGAAACATAACAATTTACTGGTGAAGCGCAATTTCTTATGTACTCCTGGCCCGTTTAATTGAGAAGTTGCTCTGGTACCTTAACCCTGAACCATAATGGCACTAGAATATTGTGCTCATTGTAGGTTTTATGGGTACACGTGAAATTATTTTATTTAGCTTTTCTTTTAACTTTAGTCGAGCCATAAAGATTTTAGCTCCAGGCATAGAAAGCTCTGACAAGTGGTCTTGTTCCTCTTGACAAAGTTGCATATGTTGCATTATTTAATCTTCTTCCCCTTCCTCTTGTTTTTACTTAGGTTCCCGCTAAAAGCTGTAACAGTGATGCATACAGTGGCGCTAAGAACTGAATCAACTATATCAGCTAGAACCACCTTAACTGCTCCTTCAACACCTATCCAGGTAAATTGTTTCTCTTTTCTTTGTTGACATTCTTCATTTATGAAACCAGACAGAATATTCTTGTTCTTTACCTTTTGCTTTTCCTTTCTCTTTTATTGAAGACTTTAGGCAGCAGAGAATTTACTCCACATGAGATGAGTAAAATGTTTGCCCTTCATGCAACCACCATGGCAAATGCACTGCACACACCTATTATTGTTTTCACACAGACAGGGTCCATGGCTGTGCTATTGAGCCACTTCCGGCCCGCTTCTACGATTTTCGCATTTACAAACCAGTAAGTTAGCAATGAGATTTTGAAAAAATGATATTTGAGAGGAATCTAATACATGATTTCGGCCTTGTAGAGAGAGAATAAAGCAGAGACTTGTGCTATATCAAGGTGTAGTGCCTGTACAAATGGAGTTCTCGAATGATGCTGAAGAGACTTTCTCTAGAGCTGTAGAAGCTTTGCTGGTACTCAATTCTACAATTCATTTACCATGATTAATGTCTTGGAACAAATGTTAACTTTGTAAACTTCGTGATGAAACAGAACGGGAAGCATATAAAGAAAGGAGATTATGTGACTCTTGTTCAGAGTGGCGTGAAATCTATCTGGAGACGTGAATCAACTCACCATATCCAAGTGCGTAAAGTTTAAGTGACAAGGAGTGTCGAAACAACAAATGCTGCATTTGTTGAATGGTGTTTTGTTATTTAGGGTTGCTAATGCAGAACTTTTACAGAAGAAACAAAAAGTCTCCTTATAATTACAAAAGGTTTGCCTTGGCGAAGTGCTTTTAGTTCTACAGCGGAGCTTTTAGTTGTTAGAGGTTTATTTGGTGGTTTCTTGTTTGACTTTAAATTATTACAACTGAGCTTAAATTTGATGTGCTATCATATTATCTTTTTAAAAAAATTGCGTATTTAAGAATGGGCAGCATATCTAAATTTTTAGGTTTTCTGTGTTCCCCCTCCCAAATTAAGAATCTTCCCAGCGGTACTGAATTAAGTTATGATGATGCCTATTATAAATGAAAGTTCTTAATTGCAATTAGATATTAATGTTGGTGCTCTTTTTTGGGTGGTTGTGGGGTGGGTGGGGTTAGGGAGGCTGAAATTCAGGTAAGGTAAAAGAGCATGTCAGCAAAAGGTATTATTGTGAAACATGGAAGACACGAAGGTGCGTTCTTTTCCTCCCCTTTTTAGACAGTTTATTTATTATTTCTGTTTGCTCTCTCCGATCCATTTTGTGCATGTCGGCACTCTTATCTAAATCATTTTTAATTAACTCCCTGATTGATAAGATCATATGGTCTGACTCGCCAATTCAACACCTGGTGGTCGTAACACGCCTATCAGAATTGCAGCAATTTGTACAGTATATGCATACCGCCTGAATTCGAAATCATTTCACCCAAGTTGGGAATCGCCAATTCAACTCCCTGATTGAATTGAAAGAATAAAACATCAATAAATTCCTGTCGAAATAACCTTAATTTTGTGTCCACATTAGTTCATTAGGAGCTCATATTGCTTCTTTCTGGTTTATAGAAAATTTGTATGCCTCTTGATCAAACCTCTTTCGTGGGCTGGGCTACCTTGCAAAAACATGAAAGCCACTAAGAAATTGGCCAACCCAGCCCATTAAGGTTGTTGGAAATAATCAAGCCCCAAATTTGTAAATCTGAAGGTATCTGCCAATAGAATCATAGAAACAGAAAGGCTACCCCTTTGAACCTTGAAAGTTATTTATTCAAAGGCCTCATTGACATGTCTAGGAACACGTATCCTCTGCATTAACGCACCGTTTGAGTTAATTTATGAACCGTACGATCAGAACTCGGACCAATCCTGTCCACTCCTATAATGCACGTGCACTTTAATATTAGTGCGGATCTCAATAGGACGGTTCAGATCTTAACTCAAAATTTGAGTTAATGCAGAGGATACGGATTCCATGTCTAGTGGGATCATGCTGCTGCTTTTTATCTAAACTAAAACGGACTTATCAAATATAATTTCTGGTCTGACCAAAATCCTACAACACTTGCAAGAAATGAAAAGATTGAAACATGAAACAGCCATTCAAGGGGAAAAAAAAAGGAGAGAAAAAGAAACTTTATCAACACTTCAACAGATTAGTACAACTTGAGATAACTTATTACTGATTATGGTTTTAGCAAAATAAATTAGTTTTTTTGCATATCACTGAATTAATTTAATTTAATGTAACAATGTTCATCATGGCATCATGTGCTTGAGGTTCTCTTGGAATTGAAATGCTTGGATTAATAAGAAAATTAACTCTCTTGGTTTTCTAAATGTAACCTTTTTTTTCTTTTTTACCTTTTGGTATGGTCATAATAGATCTGCCGTAGATGCTATACTAATTTTCTTGCTTAAAATGAGAGTAACAAAGCCTCTGATTAATGCACAGTTCAAACATAGAAACAGTTTTTATAGCGATTGACACTTACAGTAAAAAGAGGAGCTGAAAGATGATACAAGTCTTGTATCTGCCCCAGTACGAATCACTGATATATGCTCCGATCATAGAGAACACATATGCGGTTCCCGCCCAATTGCTCACATGGTTCGCTGCAATGGCATTCTCCATTTGCATCACTCTGGTCAGAAACAATACCAAATTAATTTGCCGCGATCCCAAAGAATGCAAGTGTTACCAAACCTTGGTTCACTGTTAATCAAATTGAAGATCTCAACCCTTGGTTCACTGTTAGAAATTGTCTAAAATAAGAGTTTAGGATTTAGAGTTTAGCGTAATTTAACGTAATTTAGTGTAATTCAACGTAATTTAACATAATTTCAAGTAATTTAGCGTATTTTAGTATAAATATGCTAATTATACATCAAAAGAAGTAAATCTAACAAATATTAAAAAAAAATCCGAATTTTTAGCGTTAGAATTCAGCATCTTGATATTCATATCGTCTCTTAAAAAAAAAAAATGTTCATAGCAAACCGCCCCACAGTTGGGCGGTTTGCTATGAACAGTAAAAAAAAAATTTAGCAAACCACCCCACTGGGGGGCAGTCTGCTATGAACAGTGGACTGTCTCACAGTGGGGCGGTTAGGATAGTTTTAATAAAAAATTTGAGGTGAGGGCAGATTTGCTAATTTGTTTTTTTTTTGAGGTATTAATAAAAAAAACGGGTCACTGTCCATCAAGATGTTTTTACTCTTGCGCAGCTTTTTCTAATATAATAAATAAGGATTAAATCATTATATTTAATGTTCTAAAGTTTTTCGTCAATTACTAGCCAGTAATTAATATATTAATCGAAATAAAATTCTACAAAATTACATAAAATAACATAATGCAAAATAAGATTGCATCACATTAAATATGAAAGTCGATTTGAATCATAAGTTGAAAATAAAATCATTAGATGTGATTTATATTATTTTTTCAACATGCACATGAAAAAAATATCACTTTTAATTTTTTTTAAATCAATAAATTAAAATATTAATGTTCGAAAATTATTCACATCAGTGTATTTTCACAAACTCTTGATAACAATTAATAAATTTTAAATATCATAATATTTTACATATGCATAACAAAAATAATATAAATCATATCTAACAATTTTCATTTAACATTTAAGTTTAAATTTGAAGTCATTAAAATTTCAAAAATACATATGCAATGAAGAGACCAAAGCAAAGACATTTAAACCCTCCTTCATAAAAAAAATATAATATTCCCTCCTTCATAAATTTTCATACTGCGGATGAGAATCAAATTTACATTGCTCGTAATTAGTATTTTATTCTAAATTGCATAAAAAATCATGTATAAAAAAAAATAAGAATCAATTGTTTCTCATAATGCTACTTATATTTTGTACGCACCAAACAAGATGTCCATTTCATTGGTGACTTTGGTTGCCATATACTAAGAATTTTGTGCTTGTTTTTTAGTTCTCTTGGCCAAATTAGTTGCCATATATATGACTAATTTGGGTCTTGATATTTTCTTCATTACGACACACTCACGCATGCATGCTAAAAACAGTGAATTTTGTATCTATTTTAAAAAATAGTAAAAAAAATTCAAAAACTGATTCAGATCTTACTTGCTAGACCCAAATGTAAATTTCATAAATAAAGTGGTTTCTTTTTGAAATTTCATATGTACATTTAATAGATTATAAACTTTATTTTTTATAGTTTATATATCAATTCATTCATGAGAATTTAAATTAAATTAAATTATTATTATTATTATTATTATATATATATATAGTAGAACTTGAGCGTTCTTAAGCTCATCAAGCTCTTTGATGAGCTTAGCTCCAAAATATATACAATTGACTTCAAATGATGAATCCAAACTGTTAAAACCGATTTATTTCACGAGTGATGTGTTTACATACAAATAATTTATAAATTTTTGAATTAATTTAGTATAAAATCAAGTGGTCCAGATAAGAAATTTATAAGTTAATTTGAATGTGTTTATTTTTCATTATTTTTTTACCGCTTAACTTTACACTAAATTAATTTGAAAAGTTATAAATTTTGTATGTCAACGCATCACTCGTGAGATAAATTGATTTAAACGGTTTGGATTCATCATTTGAAACCAACCCGATATGTTTTAAAGTTAAGCTCATCAAGAACCTTGATAAGGTTAAAAAAAAACCCAGGTCGATGAGTCTGGATGCCCTAAAGTAACGAAAATTCGAGTTTGGGTATGGATCGACAGATCAGATCAGAATGCGGATCAATCTGGTCCGAAGTAGAATTCACATGACCCCTTTAATCGCGCAGATTCTGATTGAACGGGCTAAGTTCCTCTAGAGGATCCGAGTTCTTAGTTGTAATCTTATTTATAAATTTTTATATATATATATAGTACGGCTAACTACTCATCTTCGTGAGACTTTACCCATGAATGAAGACGCCAGTTTATACGTGCTTGCTCTAGTATATTAACAATATGCTTCCGGCCTTTAAAATATATCGAATCGGCTTTAAACGACAAATCCAAACCGTTCAAACCAACGTCCTTAATGAGAGCTTCGTTTCCATATAAAAATATTTAATTTTTGAATTTATTTACCATCAAGTCAAGCGGTCAAAATATGAAGAATTTTGTGCGCATTTTAATGCACTATTTTGCTCGTTTTTTTTACCACTTGACTTGATAGTAAATAAATTCAAAAATTAAATGTTTTTATATGGAAACGAAGCTCTCATTAAGGACATTGGTTTGAACGGTTTGGATTTGTCGTTTGAAGCTGATTCGATAGATTTTGAAGGCCGGAAGCATATTGTTGATATACTAGAGGAAGCGCGTTAGCCGTACTATATATATATATATATATATATATATATATATATATATAGAGGCTGGCTACTATGCTTATATAAGCAAAAGCCCACATATGCTTAAATGAGCATTTTTGCGTTTCCAATGTTCAAATGGTCGATCCGACCGTTCATCTTGTTCTCCATATTAATATGTGCTTGGAGACTAAATTTTACATTTTTCTGAATTTTTTTACTATTTATTAAGCCACTTTGAAAGTTTCTGATCTGGTGGTCCAGAATTTTGGAAACACTGTTTTTTCTGGACCACCAGATCAGAAACTTTCAAAGTGGCTTAATAAATAGTAAAAAAATTCAGAAAAATGTAAAATTTAGTCTCCAAGCACATATTAATATGGAGAACAAGATGAACGGTCGGATCGACCATTTGAACATTGGAAACGCAAAAATGCTCATTTAAGCATATGTGGGCTTTTGCTTATATAAGCATAGTAGCCAAGCACTATATATATATATATATATATTGATTTGTTATTTATAAAGAGTGAGGCTATGGTGCTATGCATAGCACGGATTGGGTCCGTGCTACGGCTCAAAATTTGATTTTTCAAAATCCTAACGGTCGATCCGAACCGTTCAACATGATTATAAAATGAATATGTACTTGCAAACCAAATTTTATATTTTTTCGATTTTTTTTACTATTTTTTTGAAAATCACTTGATCTGAACATTCTGAACCATCCAAAAACAGCCTATCTAAAAAAATAGTAAAAAAATTCGAAAAAATGTAAAATTTGATTTGCAAATACATATTCATTTTATAATCATGTTGAACGGTAGACCGTTATAATTTTAAAAAATTAAATTTTAAGCCGTTGCACGGACCCAATCCGTGCTATGCATAGCACCGTAGCCTCACTCATTTATAAATCTTGAATGATAGCTGTAGGCTGTAGTTATATAGACAAGCAGAGGACAGGAACAGAGTGGCCCCCATAATTTGCCAAGAAAAGACGAGGCAAGGCTCGTCACCCCGCCACACGGACGTACCCCCATTTTCCTATACTGACAGATACTGTATCATTTATTCATTTATGACTTATTATTGGCATTGGCATTGGCATTGGCATTGCTGCTTTCTTTTTTGTTGCTTTTTCTGTGGACAGGATCAGGACACACCAGAAAAACCAGATTTATATTTATACCCACTCTTTCATTTTTCAATTTTCATAAAGAAAATTACGACAAATGAATTTCATAATTTATTAATCTCTAATATATAATATAGATGAGGTTTCAAATATCTCATGTTTTTCATACCTTATTGTGTCTTACATCATTTTTCTCTATTTTAAAAGTTCAAATAGTCGATCTGAACTGCTCAACATAATATTCATAATTAAATGTGCTTAAAGACTAAATTTTATATATTTTTAAAATTATTATTATTTTTTTAAATAGATATAAAATCACTGTTTTTTAATGAAAAAAAATCAAAATTTACGGAAAACAATTTTTTTTCTTTTTCAGGAGATCCTCCAAGGAACCATTTTCTGAAGACTCATAATTTAGATTCTATTCACATTACCTTTTTCTCGGTTCCATTATTTGTTTTGGATCTAATCATCAGAGAATCACTGTTTCTCGAATTTTTTGAGTTAATATAGCTGGAATATCCGATTTGCTTTAAGATTCGTGCGAATTAGATCCACATTAATATTAAAGGGCCTCTGAATTATAGACTGTAGCTGGATTGGCTCCGTTTAAAATCAGACGGCCGAGATGCGTTAACTCAAAAGATACTCTTTTGAGTTAATGCAGACGATGCGGACTCCTGGTTCTCCGGCGGTTTTACTGTTGGACCAAGTTAGCAAAATTTACTTTTAGAAATATAAACAATAAATTATCGAAAAGGATGTAGATTATATTTTTTTTGGATTCATAGAAGGAATCAAACTATTGATTCGGTCCCTTTAGTCTCTACTGGAAGGGACTGAATTATTGGTTCAATTCTTTTAATTTCTGCGAATTTTAGAAGGTCCAATTTGAACAACCTGTACATGAATTAAATCAATGATTCGGTTTCTACAATTTTCAATTTTTTTTTTACTTAGTTTTCAGAAAATTATGAAAACTATAGAGACTGAATCATTGATTTGATCCCCGTAAATATTTAAAACGAACTTAACCAATAATTTGGTCTCTTTTACGAGAAAAAAAAAGTAATCCATATGTTTTCTAATAATTTATTTTTTTATTTCTAAAAATAATAAAAACTTTTGTAAGGTAGAATTAAAAAAAAAAGTAGTAATTAAGGAGAGTTGACTTGTATTACAGTGGGATCTTAAATTCTACATGCTACCCACTTTGGTTGGATGAGTTTAATCACCGTCGATTTGCTTTAAGATTCGTGTAGAATGCTTTAAATTTTGTGCGAGTATGTTTCAATTTTCGTGCGCACAAATCTTAAATTAGATCGGACGGTCATCATGCTCGTTGAACCTAAAAGTAGGTCTAATGGACATCGGACCTACTCCGTTCTCCATGCTACCGCCAGCGCTGAAACAATCACAACCCACGTTGTCTCAATTTCATTCCACTAATCACCATTTTCCATGATTAGGTAGGCCTGACAAAAAAGTTCGTGGCTCGATCGTAATTTGCAGCTGACTCGTTCGCTAACAGCTCGTTTGTTACTGGATCAAGCTGGAATCTAGCTTGCTCGTCACTAGTTCAGTCTAGAATTAACGAGTTCAAATTGAAGCCTACCTCGCTTGCTAGTTTGCGAGCTAGCTCGGCTAGACATCAATTTGTGAATTTGTATAAATTTGTGTTCATTTTATATTGTCCAACTCTATCCAGCTCGGTTATATAGAATTTATTTTCTTTTTAAAACAAGGTTCAGCCACCCAGCTCGCTAGCTCGCATCTAGCTCGGTCCAACTCATGACAATTTCAAACTGAGATTTCAGCTCGGACCTCTAAAGTCAGCTCACTTGTGATTCGGACAAGCTAGCTCGGTGCCACCCCTACTTAGGAGACACTTACAGTTTGGCAAGCTGCTGTCAGGGACCACGCATGAAACAGCCTCTGTAGATGGAAATAAAAATCATGGATAACTTTTCTGGGTAAGGATATTGACAGAATAGTTTTTGCTTCAAACAGCGAATTAATCATATGCATAGCTGTTTTGGCTCCGTAGTCTATGCGCTGCGTGAAGTAAAAATTGCTCTGTCAATATATTTACCTACTTTGTGTGCCTCCTCATTCTATTCAATAAATCAAAGTGATGTTTCGACTTTAATTTGTGGTTTTAGTTTATTGAATTTTTAATTGGTTAAGATGTCTCCAGTTTCATGTGTTCTCGTAGTCCCCGTAGGGCTTGTTATTAATTAAGTAGGCTTAATTAAAAGGAGAAAACAGCCATAACCGTCACCTTAAATTTTGGAGAAGCTTTTAAAAAAGAAGTTTTAAATATAAGGTTTTCCTATAAAAAGCTCTAAAAATATTTATTCTTTTTAATGTGTTTCCTTTGCTCCAAATGTCATGGGTGGTGTTTGGTTGGGATTCCCATCATCTGAAATTTCGAAACCTCTGAACAGTAATTCTGAAATTCCTGCAATCCGAATTCATCCATCGAATTTTTTTCAAGAACGCATCTCGAAACAATTGGTTTTTTCTTGCACGCATCTCGGAACAATTCGACGGCTGAATTCAGATTGCAGGGATTTCAAGATTACTGTTACCGGTCTCGGATTTCAGCAGATGCGCTTCCGTTTGGTTGTGGACTAAAGCTAATGAGGTCTAACTAGGTTATTCCACCTTAGGTCGACCTAAATTATTCATGTTTGGTTGATGTCATTGACTTAAGTTATTCCTTGTTTGCTAAGAATTTGGTGGCTTAAGGCATAATTTGATATTACAAATTATCAATAATAAAACTATTTTTTGTATATATTTTTTCATTTAGTGAATCTTGTTTAATTAGACTTATATGTATACCAATTTATTTTGTCAAAAATATGTTGGTTTCTGAATAAAAAATATTTATTTTTCATACAATTCCAAATAATATTTTATTTAATTATTTTCACAGATTGCATATTTTGTTAATTTAGAAAACTATGTCATTTAAAAAAGAATTGTTGATTCTAAAATTGATAAAGTTATAAGTTCCTTTATGTCTAAATAGAAACAAAATTAATTGCTTATTTTACATTTTTTAAAAGAGTTATCGAAAATAATAAAAAATATGAAAAGTTAGGTCTCATACTCTAATAAAATTAAATCACTTAGAGAAGTGGGTTAGTTTAGGCCAGTTTAGGCCAGCCTAAAGGTCGGCTTATTCCATTTTAATTCGGTTTAATTAAATCACGTTTGACGGAATAAGTGAGGCCTAAAGTCCTTATTCCACTATTTAGTCCTTAAAAATTTCACCCTACTACGAGACAAGTTAGACAACCTAATTATTTATAACAATTTTAGTTTTAATGCTAATATTAAGATATAACCACTCTAGTTATATTTATAGAATGAAATTTTTCTGGCAAAATCAAAATTTGTGATAGTTAAAATCAGGGTTCTAAATAGCTAGCTATAGCGGTTTTTGACCTAAAAAGCTAAGCTACGGGGTAAAACTTCGCTAATCGAGCTACGACCGCTATAGCGGTAATAGCGGTCCGCTATGCTACATGGGCTTATTATTATTTATTTATTTTGCAATTTAAATGGGCTTTAAGGTCCAAACCGAAATTAAATTAGATGGGTCTATAATATCAATAAACTTGAACAATGTGCGTTGGCCTATATCAATTAAATTATTTGAATATGTAGTAAACTGATACTTAATATATGGTAGTAGGATATTTTGAATAGAAAATATATCAGTAGTTTATACATTAGGAATATTTTGAATGATAATTTGGACTTTGTATTGGTTCAATGTGAATATTAGAACTTCTTAATCAATTTGGTGTTTTTGTTACTTATGAGACTTTAGATAATGTTTATTATTAGTAGAAATATAAAATAAAATTTTTGAAAATAAAAAAATCGCTATGTAGGATAGCTTTCGCTATAGCTACGCTATTCGCGATAACTTTTTTTTTGTCTCCCCGCTATGCCGCTATAATCGCTATTTAGAACCTTGGTTAAAATTGAAAAAGTTGAAAACAAAGGGATCTGCTTCGAAAGTTTGATTTCTGTTTTCTCAATTCGAAATGATAAAATTATACAAGTTTATTGTGAGCAGTGTTGTAAATAATTTTATGTGTTTATTGGACAAACGAAGTACTGTCAAACGATTAATCAGTACGCGGCTGATTAATTAAAATTTTAAGGACAATTTTGCATTTTCATTAAAATTATGTGTATATACTCATAATTTATTAGAAATGATTATTTTAACTTATCAAACTTCTCAAATAAACTTATTTTAACCTAATTTCTTTATTAATGAATAAAGTTTCATGAAATTGTCATTTGAAAAAAGTCCAGATAAGTCGAGACAAAACACGTAACGTAACAGATTAATCGGACAAATCGATCGATTTAACAGATTAAACGACCCAATATATAACAGATCATTACCCAATTAATGACCGACTAAAATGCTACAGATCTTGTAATCACAAAAAATACTAAATAGTAATAAACGACCGATTAAACAGAGATAAACCAAAATAAATTGAAATAATCAGAAATAAACGTGAATACTTGAAAATAATCGACCAATTAATTGAAAATTTTCGCAAATACCTCTCAGTCACCGTCGGAAAAAAAAATCATAGGCCAAAGTCTGGTCCCTTTTGTTTGATTTTTTTTAACTTTATTTATGTAATGCCAAATTTTAATTTTTTTTTTCCCAAATACAAAAAAATTTCGTCCAAATATTCTATAACTAGTATAATTGCAGTGAAAATCATTGCAGAGGAAGAGGCAGCAAAAAATAAATGCACGATGTTCGAAGGTTACATCGGATCCTCTCTGTGCAGCGTCTCTCTCTCGAACCCTGCCTCCCTCCATCTCTGCTCTCCTCTCTTCACTGCTCTCTCTCACTCGCACCTCTCTCTTACCACCTCACTTTCTCTCTAGGGTTTCATCACTATCTCTTATGCTCTCCCATCTCTAATCAGCTCAAGCTTCAGATCTCTCTCTCTTTCACGCTGTCTCTCTAAATGGGCTGCTTTCAATCAAAGGCTGCCATTCCGCCATCCGACGAACCAGAACCTCTCCCGGACAAGGCAGATCTCGGTACGAGCAGAAACCTAAACTCACCTCTCTCTCTCTGGTGTCTCTTTTTCTGTGCTTGATTCTATTCTGTTTTTGTTTTTGTTTTTTTTTGTTTTTTTCAAGCGAATGGAGATGGTACTGGAGGCGATCAAGATAAGGTGCCAGCTTTCAAGGAGTACGGTCTAGTTGAGCTAAGAGCCGCGACAAAGGGGTTTAGCACGGACTTGATCGTGTCGGAGAGTGGAGAGAAGGCACCCAATGTTGTGTACAGAGGAAGGCTTGACGGAGGTCGGCTTATAGCTGTCAAGAGATTTTCTAAACAGTCATGGCCAGATCCGCAACAGTTCGTAGTAAGCAAAGATGACACTGGGTAGAAGGGAGGAAGGAAAAGCAAGGAGCTTTTTTTGGTTTGCTTTTTTGGTTTGGTTGGGTTCTTGTTAATTTTGCCCCACTGTTGTGTATTACAACTGGTCCCACTCCTCTATAAAAGGGGTAACTTAAAAGTAGATTAGCTATAATTAGTAGCATCAATGGGGAAATAATTTGAATGCTTGTGCTAGATAGATGAGTATGTGCGTACTTGTGCTTACCTACAATTAGAACTAATTTAAGATTGATTTCAGGGGCAATTCCTAGTACTTTCTTTTATAACCCCACAACAATGAATAATGTTACAGGTGCTCCTCTCCCAATTTCAGTTAAGTATATATTCATCTTCCTCATTTTCTCATTGCAGTAATTAGAGAAAAATGAAGGGTGTCTGTCATCTTTTGAAGAATGCTGTATTGAAAATAATGTCTTTTGCATGTATAAATTTGGAAAACAATCCTTGCTATATTTTGATTGTAATTTTTGTAATGTTTTATTTCTGTTAATGAAAATGTAGGCAGAGGCAGCAGGAGTAGGAAAGGTGAGACATAAACGCCTTGTAAATTTGATAGGATGCTGTTCTGAAGGAGATGAGAGGCTTCTAGTGGCGGAGTACATGCCAAATGATACTCTTTCCAAGCATCTATTCCATTGTATACTTCTGATTTATAGTTTTTTACATATTACTAAATTTACTTGTTCAATATACATATATATATATATATTTTTTTTTTTTTGGGGGGGGGGGGGGGGGTAAGCTTGTAATATGCTACGTGGCCTAAATGCATAAAGTACCGACTCTGACCCAAAAAAGGAGTAAACTAGAAAAAAGAAACTCTGATGTTTAAAATTAAGAAAACAGATGTGAAAAATGATCCAAAACAACTACTCGTACAAGGTACCTATCACCGTGGCGTGGTTACATAGTGGTCCTGAAAATCGTTACTAAAACCACTGTTATATTTTTAATAGTCAATTAGCTTTAATTGAGTTATTCTGCCAAGTCAAAATGCCATGTCTGAACAAAAGTCTATTCTTCCTAAAAATTTGTACAGGGGATAAACAGCCGTTGCCTTGGGAAATGCGATTAAGGGTTGCTCATTATATTGCACAAGCACTTGATCATTGCAATACTGAAAATAGGAGGCTTTATCATGACTTGAATGCCTACAGGGTTCTCTTCGATGAGGTACAAAATAAAATCTTTGTAAACATACAAAGAACTTGAAAAGGGTTTCAAGAAGATTTGAGAATAACCATTCTGTTTTATGCATTGTTTTTTAACAGGAAGGTGATCCTAGATTGTCAAGTTTTGGATTGATGAAGAATAGCCGTGATGGGAAGAGCTATAGTACAAACTTGGCCTATACCCCTCCTGAATTTTTACGAACAGGTCTTCAGTTGTGTTTAGTTTAATAACAAGATCAGTTTATTACTTCCACTTACTAACCATACATGTATCCACACACACATAATTGGGCAGAGACAAAGAAGGTAAAAAATATAATTAGTACAAGTACTTCTAATGCCAAGTTTGTTGTACTTAATTATTTATTTATTTTGTTTGTTTTTATTCTTTTTCTTCTTCTTCAGGAAGAGTTATTCCAGAAAGTGTGATATATAGCTATGGAACAGTTCTGTTGGATCTCCTAAGTGGCAAGCACATTCCTCCTAGCCATGTATGATTTTATTCTTCATTTTTGAGTTCACATGGTTATCTCAACTATTTTTCTTCGGAGCACTACTGGAGATCATTATATAGTATATTGCCATGACGTTGTATTCTTAGTGGGTGTCTACTTCCACTAAACACAACTGTAGCTTTTTACCTGATGCATAAATAAAGCAAGTCCATTACTTAGTTCATGGAAAGAATAAATTATTAGGAAATGTGCAATTGCACCTCAATTCCCAATATACAGCTATGCCTTTTCCATCTACCTTGTGCAATTTAACACGAAGCTGAAAGAATACTACACATAGTCGAATTTGTATTTCACATTTGTGTACACACTGGTGCGTTTATGTTTCTGAGAGTGGTATGTTAAGTTGGCTTGTGTACCTTTTCAGGCATTGGACTTAATAAGAGGAAAAAATATATTACTTTTGATAGACTCATCATTGGAAGGCCAATATGCAAATGAAGATGCCACCAAATTAATTGATCTTTCTTCAAAATGCCTTCAATTCGAGGCCAGAGACCGACCCAACATTAAGTACCTTCTCTCTTCAGTTGGCCCTCTTCAGAAGCAAAAAGAGGTAGAAATTAAATATTACAATCAAATTCAAGTTAAGCCCCAATTAGCCCTTGAATTTATGCCATAGTTTCAGTCTGTTACCTCTGAGTTCATCCTTCTCTTTGCAACGTGACTTCTTTATCCTCAATTAAACCTCAGAGGTGCAATTTTGCCTCTATTAATTTAGGTCACACTCTGGTGTTCCTTCAGTTAGCACAGCTTATTAACTCCTTTTGGATGGAGAGGACTCCTTTAAGGTTTCCTCGTCATCATTTAGCCTTAGGGAGCTCAGCATAGATAAGATTAAAAATTTAAAAGTGTGTGGGTCAACAACGCTCGCTCAGAAAATTGAAATTTGATGATTGTGAGCTTGACGTTTACCTGAAAGCATGTGGCATCTCAGCTCTCTCCATATACTTCAGTTTTCTGTTTGCAAACATAGGTATTCATGCCAGAGTGGGGGAACTTCAAACTCTACAACGGCTGGATTTGATTAATCTATTTTTAGCGAATTGATCCTCGTACAATTTCACCAAAACTTATGAAATAAAGTAAATGAAAAAATGATGGTAATTGGGGGTCAAATTGGTATTTATGCAGTGTCTGTAACAATACCTAAAAAAACAATGTTTTAAAGCTAATAGACTAATAATCTCCTTCATGGCCTTTATTTATTTATTTTTATTCAATCATTTCAGGTGGCATCTCATGTGCTATTGGGCATAACGAAGACAACTTCTGTTCTGCCAACAATTCTATCTCCACTTGGAAAAGCATGCTCAACCATGGACCTCACAGCTGTTCATGATATCTTGTTGAAAACTGGTTACAAGGATGAAGAAGGGGCTGAAAATGAGGTACATTTCAATCACTATGCATTGCTTGTATGAGACTTATTTGGTTTTCTTTTAGATGAGTGAGCTTTAGGCGAAACTACTACACTAAGCTTAGGACAATTTGATACTTTTAAGCATTATAAATTATAGAACTCATTACTGCTGATAGTAAAGACATTTTGGTTAAGACAATTTTATGCATCCTAGCTGAAGGAGCTTTGTTCTTAGCATATTGCATTTTGAATGATTTTAGCTTTCATTTCAAGAATGGACCCAGCAAGTGCAAGAGATGCTCAATACAAAGAAATTTGGCGACATTGCATTTCGAGACAAGGATTTTAAGACAGCCATTGAGTATTATTCAAAGGTAATTTAGGTTATTTTTTTCTTGAAATATGTATGCATTGTGAATAATTAGTTTGCCAGTATGTTAGAAATCTGTAATGCAAACACTACTTATGTGTAATGACCATATTGCCCTTGCGCAGTTGGTGGGCATGATGTCTGTACCATCAGCCACATTTTTTGCACGAAGAAGCTTTTCATATTTAATGAACGGGCAGTCTGAGCTGGCGCTGAGGGATGCGATGCAGGCGCAAGTGTGCATGCCAGAGTGGCCAACAGCTTTTTACCTCCAAGCTCTTGCTTTGTCCAAACTTGGCATGGAGACTGATGCACAAGATATGCTAAATGACGGTGCCACCTTCGAGGCAAAGAAGCATAACAGCTGGCGTGGCTGAAAAATGCCATGTATACCCCTTGAAAATCTCACACTATCCAGTGTGCTCCAATAAAAGAGGATTTCCTGGTTACCCTCACTGGACATAGAAACCCTTGTCAACTTTTCTAAAAGATGATGATATCAATCCACTCATACTTCAAGGGGAGTGAGGATGTTTTTATCTTTCTTTTTCTTGTTATTTTCTGAGATGTCATGGAAAAGAGGTCATGGGGTGTAAGGGGATATTTCTCTTTTTGCTGGATATAAGGGGTATTATGAGGTTTTGCAGGGGGGATACAATGAAGTTCTTTTAACAAAGTTCTTTCAGATTGTTGTGTGAAAATTTACACAATGTAATGCCAATGGAGGGTGCTTGGGTTTATTGCAGGGTTGCAATTGTGATTTCCTATTAATTACGAAAACTGCCACCAAGATTAGATTAGGTTCTGTATTTTAGCTGAGATTCAAGATATTTAGTTAGTGTGGTGGCAATTTTGCTGACCCGTGTACTTAGGTGGTTTGTATATTATGGGATTGTAGTAACAATTTCTATATTGTGGTTTGGGAAATTGTTTTGCCTTGCAGAATTCTTTTTTTTTTGTCTTGTTTACTTGTTGAAAATGGGCCTGGGTGGTGGTTTGCGGCATCTTACATTTGTTCTACCGTTTACATTTATTAAAATTTGAGATCCTTTCTTTTTAATTTTCCTTCATCATCAGGTCCCCTTGCCAATTGCTGAATTGCAGTCTCAACGATTGATGGTACAGACATGCACATGCTATAGTCAGATATATCCTTGTTTTTCAGCAATTTGTGCTTGGAAACTTTGATGTTGCTATTTGGGCAAGTACA
The DNA here is from genome assembly GCA_028015225.1 of Carex myosuroides. NCBI lineage: Eukaryota > Viridiplantae > Streptophyta > Magnoliopsida > Poales > Cyperaceae > Carex > Carex myosuroides. The sequence continues at coordinate 17,096,300 of CM051471.1, read as the reverse complement.
AAGTGTCAGGCGTGTTCGTTTCAATAATGCGCTAATACCAAATTCAACCTCTTATTTTTTGGAATGCACGAATTTTTTCAAAACAAGTTTTTTATGCACGAATTTCAAAACAGATAATAACAGGCTCCATGTGATTGCAAAGAATTGCAGAATATCTATTTCCCTAATAGTGACATTTATTTTGCAATTTGATTATTTTTAGAAGATAGCCATCTACTATTGAAATTCTTTTGTCCATCCTGATTTTTTAAATGAAAAACAACAGTATATTCATTATAAATGTTTAATAACTCTATATTTATTTTTATGAATATATATGCATTAGCAATAAAATAGCCAAAATTTTGAGTTCACATCCAATTGGCCATCATACATTCCATCAACACGTCTTAAAAAAAAATTGTGCAAGGATAGTTCTGGCCCACTCTATTTTAACACATTCGGTGCGAACTTTGCATTTAAGGCCTGTTCGGCGCAAAAAGGGGAATGAGCGTGGGTACAGGAATTGAACTAAATTTTACTGTGTGCGTGGGGAAAAAAAATTCAATCAGAATGAATTTTTTTTTCCCACGGACACAGTAACGTGCCGAACATGCCCTTACTAATAATGATGGAATCAAAATTATGTTGTCACGTTTTTTTTTTTTTTTTGTTAATTAGAATTCCTGATTTCGAACTTAAAACAAAAATAAAGATATCTGATGAATGAGAGACGAATGCATGTGTTTCGATATTATTATGAATAAGTGGATTAATAAAATATACATATTGTTGTCAAATATTTGAAATCATAATATCGTTAGCTTAATTATATTTTGAAAATCGAGATATGAAAAAATGATTATTCGGTCCCACTCTCTCTCTCTCTCTCTCTCTCTCTCTAACATATATAGTTTTTGGAGTTATTAGAAGCTGTATTTTTTTTCTCTCACAACATTTTTTTTGGAGAAAAGTCCGATGAGTTATTGAAACTAGCAAAACAAGATTGATCAATGATTATATTGCATTATTTTTTTTATTTTGTATCTTTTGGCATGGTGCATGATGTTCAAATTATTGACAAGTATAAACAAATAAGGAAATAATAATGGAAAAATAAATGAGTAATTAAATATTTTTCTAAATAATATTTTAATTTTTTCAAACTACTTTTTCACATGAAAGTCTTTGAAAATTTCCGTTTATTATACTCCTACACCACGAAACAAAACATCTCTATCGGTGCAAAAAATGACGAATACATATCATACTGTTTCATTATTAAGAGCATCTGCAACGGTGATTTCTTTTAAATTGCTAATATAATTGCTGGGATGTACCACAGATTTTAAATTAGCAAGTTTGCTTTAAAAGCAACTCTAATTAAATAAGCAACATTAATTAAATTTCTGAGATAGAGTGATTTAGAAATTATGAATCGCTTTAATTGCTAAACTCAGTGACATGACTTTCATAATTTAGAAACAAGGTCACCAATTTTAAAATTTATACTAACAAAACTTTCATAATGATTTGTTCTCGCTGTTCATCCTAACTATCGTCTTAAATTGTTTTTATGCCATATTTAGAAACAACACAAGTTCTTCCGACATTTTTATTAATATCCAAAGTTTAATACAAATAATTGAGCGAGTCTGCCATGGACCAAAAAATAAAACGCTCATTTTTTTAGATGAATCAGAGCCGTTAATTTAGTAAGGGTAAAATCGGTATTAGTGCTCTCCGTTAGTCGCTCCGTTCATCCTTTCTTCTCTGAGTATCGCTTGGTCTTTCTTCTAGCGGAATTAACAAAGAAGAATACTGCTCGGTCTTTCTTCCAACCTCCTTCCGCCATGAGACGCAACCCAGTCCGCGACGCTACGACTCCTCCTCTCGTTGCTCTCGCCTCCCCGGCCGTTCGACGCTGTCGAATCTCGTTGCTCTCGCCTCTTCTGGTTGGCTCAAGCTGTCAAAGCATCGTGAAAATCGGCGAGATTCAGCGGGTTTTCCAGCGGCATCCTTCGCAACTCTTCATCCTCCTTTTATGTGTTCCGACTCTCCACTTAAATAGTTCTCTTCCCTTCTACCATCTACTAGCTTCAAATCACAACTGAGAAGATGAAGAAGGAAGAAAGGTGGAAGGGGTCCTACGATCCTAACCAAAGCGAGCTTCCAATCCAGCCGGTGCGGTTGTTCCCGCAAGTAACCAGGTAGCCTCTTCTTATTCCCTATTATTGTCATCTGATTTTCGTGTAGGGTTACAAAGTAGACATCACAGAAGTCCAACTCGTCAGTGAGACAATAACACACGACTAAACCTGTATAAAGAGTTAAATATTTCTGAAAAATAATATAGTATTTAGAGTAAGGGAGATACTACCTTAGAAACATACTTAATCCTAATTATGCTTATACTGCAGTCTCAGCCATTCAGTTTTGCTTGACCCAATGTTAATTTGACTTTCCTCTCTGTGACAAGACTCCTATCCCCTATACAACTTATCAAAAACATATAAATCCTTGTACAGACCCTCACACAGGATCATTTGTATTAACTTCCTTACATCATTATGTAAACAGAAAGTTCAGTTTTTGAGATATCCTAGCTACAACTCCTGTTTGGTATAGTTGAGATGCAATGGTACCAGTATGACATAGTATGCAGTTATGCACTCAACAACACTGGTATCACTGGTATCTCCCTCTCAGATGTTGCTAGTGCTTCCATAGGCATGATGCTTTGATTACTAGTTCAGCCATCCGTACCACTACCAGACCTGGAAGATGGTACTGGTAAGTTAATGTAAAAGTATGGACAATTAATTTTCAAATACAAATTAGGCAACCTCTTGGAATTTATCGGTCCCACATCCACTAATTAGCATCAAATCAGAATTGTTAGACGTCAATGAGAAGCAAAAGGAACTTATCATAGAAAAATAAATTTGAGAAGTCAAACAAATTTGTGGTTATTCAAAACCCTGAGAGTATCAATTCCTCAAAGTACACCATAGCTTCAAATTTGTGGTTATTCAAAACCCTTAGTTATTTCAGGGCTCTTTTTGTTATTTTCATGTTTGAAGCAAAATAGGTTTTTTTGCTGAAGATCCGATAACCAACTGTTGGAATTTGTTGATTTGTCAATTAGGCTGGGACTTATTTGCCAATACTCAAGGAGTAGGGCCTTATTGCAATTCGTTAATAATTGCAAATGTCAATTATTTTTGGGCCTCTTCTAACTAGATGATCTTTATTTCAGATTGATGATATACTTGAAGGTATCTGTACTTTGGAGAATAAACCACCAACACTACACGTGTTAAATAAGAAAGACTTGCTAAAGCCTGGAGAGATTGCAAAAAGGATAGAGGTCTGTTATCTTATTTTTATTATTGTACACAAAATAATATTTATTTATATTTTCTATGGTACATGGACCATTTTTTTCCTTATTTACTTAAATATATCTAAAATATGAGCAAAAATAGGCACAAGAAAGAAAAAAATACTTTGGTTTGTGCCAACTGGCACGTGCTGACATTGCTGGGTAATTTTTTATTTGCTGGGTAATTTTAATCCATTCAATCATGTTCTTAAGTTTCTAATACTTTGTAAATCATTCTCATAATGGTATGAGAAAAATGCAGATGTAGATGATGTCATACCTGTCAGTGCCAAGTATGGGCATGGAATTGACGATGTCAGGGACTGGCTATTGTTGAAACTACCTTTTGGTCCTGCATATTAGACTAAGGTACAGTATTATAATACAAGCTGGTATGTACTGCCTGACATAGTTACCTTGCTGGTATGGCAATCTCTTTCCTTTTATATCTTTTAATATTACTTGATTGTCTAATATTTCAACCGAAAAGTTTAGGATACAGTGAGGGTTAAATTTGGTTGAACTGACAGTTAGTCATCAAAGTGAAGGTTAATTGGAGTAAATTTAGGTTAAGTCATGAGTTAGTCCATAAATCATCGACTAATGGAGCTAAAAGTTGGTTCAGTGTTTTATCAGTTGGACTCAGTATCGCGACATACTAGGTACCACTTCAGCATCTCTCTGATAAAGCTTGTAAAACAACCTTTTTAAGTTTTTTTAATTGTGTAATAACCTTTGCTGTAATGGTTTTTAATATTTTGTTCATGTTTTACATATTGTATTAGGAAGGATATCATTAGTGAGCATCCAGAGATATTTTTCATAGGAGAAAATTGTTTGTGGAAATTTTTTTATACAATATAGGAGGAAATTTCCTTATGCTTGTCAGGTTAGCTGTTCTTAGTACTAGCTATGTCCTTAAATATCTGGCTCGAATTTATGTTCTTTCATGATTCGACCATTGCACTTCATGATCTGACCATTGCACTTCCTGATCGCTCTTAGACATTGATCTATATAGGAGGGTATGCTTGTCAGGTTAGCTGTTCTTAGTACTAGCCATGCCCTTAAATACCTGGCTCGAATTTATGTTCTTTCAACATCCTTAGATTGTACTTCCTGATCGCTCTGAGACATTGATCTATATAGGAGGGAATTTCCTTATGCTTGTCAGGTTAGCTGTTCTTAGTATTAGCTATGTCCTTAAATACCTGGCTCGAATTTATGTTCTTTCAACATCCTTAGATTGTACTTCCTGATCCGACCATTGCACTTCCTGATCACTCTGAGACATTGATTTATATATTTGTATAGTTAACATTTAAAATGAAAGAGTACAACTGTCAATTTAATTTATAAAATAACTAATCTAGTCTCGAGGTCAGCAGCTATCCGAGAAACTGTGTGATTTTTCAAAGCGTTACATAGTGTGATTTGAGGTTTTGTAGGACTGCAACTTACAAGATGTCTCTTTTCATAATAATTATTTCAGGTCTTTGATCACTTATTTTCACTTCAAACTAGAGGAAGAAGTCAATGAAGTCCTCCTATTCACAGCCTGGCTTGACCAATTGGGAGGTGCGGAGAGGACAAATAGGTTGAGAGAGAGAGAGGAGACGGTAGGATCGGTTTTGAAGAAGTTTTGTGCGCGGTAGGATCATTTTTTTTAGGCACAGCGCGCCATGGCTCGTGGGCTAGACTCACTGGTCATGTGCCGCTCGGTTTGTTTCCTTTTCTGTAGCTAGCTGCCTTTCCTTCTTTTTTTTAATTTTTTTATCCGGGACCTATATATCAAGAAAGTATGAATTATAGTCAAAATTAAAATTTGTATAAAATCCACACTTGTAAAAATTGTACATAGTTCCCACGTGTTAACAGAAATTGTGGATAGACTCGTGCTTAATTTATCAAAGGCTAATTTCTAACTGTTCAATTTATCTTGGACTTCTTTTTTGATAAAGAAAGAGTACAAATTACGTAATATTAACATAAAAATCTACACCATTCATAAAAATATAATCGGAATTCATATGATGGTTTAAACGTTCGTGACTAAGAATCATGAATTTTATTGGAAGCTGTAATTATAATAAAATTTATTGGATATGTCATATTTAATTTTGAGGAGGGTTCAAATACTTTGTGCATTTCATATCTCATTGTACCTCAATTTCTATGTCTTTGTTTTCAAAATTTAAACTGTTAAATTGAACTCTCAACATGACTTTCATTTTAAAATACGTTTGGAGACCAAATTTTATACTTATGAATCCCTTTAATTGTTAAACTCAGTGACGTGGCTCAAATTAATTGCTAAACGTTTGCTGGAATGGAGATGCTCTCAGTGCATTTTATCTCGATCCTGATTGGCAAACCGTTCAACATAATCTCTATATTAAAATGTGCTTAGAGATCAAATTTTAAATTTTTTTTGAATTTTTTTATTATTTATTAAGTATTTTACAAAACTGTTGTTTTCCACTAGTTCAGAATTGTCTAAAACAATAGTTCTGTAAAATACTTAATAAAAAGTAAAAAAATTCAAAAAAATGTAAAATTTGATCTACAAGTACATTTTAATATAGAGATCATGTTGAACGATTTGAAATCATTTCACTGCAGATTGATTGTCGATCGCTCATGTGAAAATGAACGATCCACAAATATTGACACATGTTGAAGGAGCAAATAATGATGAAATTCTATAGAATTGACTATTATAAGTATGATTTAACCATAAAACCTGTAAAAAAAATTAATTTTTTTATTTTTTCATATTATTTGTTGTACATACATTACCTAATTTGTACACATGTAAATCTAAATAGGTAATGTGTTATCCTGATTATCAACGAATGTCTCAATTTAATGGCCATCTATCTTATACAGTGTTCTAAATAGCGTTATATGGCGTTTTTTAGTCTAACCATAACTTCATGATCTAGATTTGTGAGGTGAAGTACCAAATGGTACCATAGAGTCACTCATGTTATAACATATTTTAATTCTTTATTGAGTGAGGCTATGGTACATTACAATGTGTAAATTGGTCCATGTATTGAAATCATATATCCGTTTTCAAAGTCCAAATAAATAATCTGAACTGTTCAACATTATTATCATATGAAAATTATACTTGGAGATCAAATTTTATATTTTTTGGAATCTTTTTTACTTTCGTATGATAATAATGTTGAACAGTTCGGATATATTATTTGAACTTTGAAGACAGAGATATGAATCCAATATACGAACCGATCCGCGCATTACAATGTACCATAGCCTCACTCTTCTTTATTTATACCAAGAAATACTACTACAAAATAATTAAATGAATGCGCGAAATATCATAACCACGAAATATCATAACCTAATAATTAGTAGTATTCTACTATATATATCTTTTTTATGAAAACAAGATATACCACTGAAAACAAGTATTATTCTTAAAATTCTTCTTTCAAGTAAAATGTTTCTTCAAATGAAAAAAATCATATTTCATAAATTGGATCTAGGTTATGGTGTAGCATGCTTTCTCCAGCACAACATTGATAAAGAGAGAATAACTAAATTAACTGAATAGAAAAATCATATTAATAATAGAATAAATGAAACATAGCAAACTTTTCCTTATTTCAATATATTTTAGATTTTATACTTTAAAATTTAATTAATAAATCTGTAAGACAGTGTTATTAAGTTGAGACGTGTTATTTATGGAAAGTTGTATAAACTTTCATCATTATATGTCCCTTCAAATTTAAAAAACATTTTTGGACCGTTCATTTTCAAGCGGAAAATCAACGGTCGATCTGCAATGAAAACATTCCAAATCTATTTTAAAATGATCAAGGGAGAACATGGAATGTAACCAACATAAAAGTTCAGAAGTTTTATTATGTATGAGTTTCGATCCAGCACGAAGTGTTTATGGCCGTACGATACTTCAATCTTCGGTGAACTAGATAGATGGGTAAATAAAAACAATTTTGGATCAAATTTGGGTGCAAGACAATAAATGCAGTGCTTTTTAATTTAAACAGTTCCGATCGAGCAACGGATGACATATTCTCGTGCATCCTCATTAACTCACGAAACAAGAGTTTATGTGTTATGTTCATGCATAGAAGATGTGAGTCATATATTCAACATACATGTAATGCTATATAATTTAATGTGTCAAAATCATTTAATTGAGCAATAAACATGTCATAACATTAATTATTGCATGCATTTTATTAATATAATTCTCATTACAAAATATTTTCTACAATTCAAGTCGAATTTTGATGTTAATTGAATAAATTTCACTAAAATTTTCACAAATACTTATTACATCTATAAATTCAATTTAAACAAATAAACTTAATTATTAAATATCTTACAAAATATACACAATGCGTAAATTTTTATTCTCAAATAGTTATACATCTCTAACAATTTATTTTTTAAATATACAAGTGAAATTAATTTCACTTTTTACTCTCTCAATTAATTGCTTTTGTTTTACAAATTAGCATTCTTGGTCAGCAAGAAAATTAATACATAGTCTTTGTTAGTATGTAGAAACTGTTCAAAATGAACTAATAATTATAAAATGAGTACTTCAGACCCTTGATGTGAATAAAAAAATATCACAATAAAATTCAAAATAGATTTTTACAAACTCTTCATGTGAATAACATAAATATAATTGTTAAATATCTTACTAAATTTACATAACGCATAAATTATTATTTTTGAATAACACAAGCAAATTTCATCTTATTTACAACATACAATTTAATTGATAGAAAATTTCATCTTAATCATTTCATAAATTTCATTAATAGAATTTCCATAGCAAAATATTTTGAATAACACACAAGCAAATTTCATCTTAATCATTTCATAAATTTCATTTAATATAATTTTCATTGCAAAATATTTTCTAAAATTAAAGTCGAATTTTGATTTTAATTGATTAAATTTCACTAAATATTCTAACTTCTATTGACACATGTTGAAGGGGTAAATAATGGTCTTGAATGGTCTTGAATTCTTTTACTATTTTTGGATAGGTGCAAAATCGCTACTTTTAAATAGTCTTGAATCTTCTGAAAACAAAATTCAAAATCACTACACGAGGCGAGGACTGATCATGCCTTAATCCGGAATTTCCGGTTTGAAGGTGTGACACAATGTTATAATACAATTTAATTCTCTAATTATATAAAAAGTAAAACTACGATATAATTAAAAGAATCTGCCAAAACAACACGACATTTCGTACCTAATAAAACCTAACATAATATGTCATGTTGTATCAATTGTAAACATGTTCAATATTCAAGAATTAAAATCGTGAACATGTCATGTATTTCTCATATATGCAACAATGTTAGTTTGATGCGATTTTAAGATTAAAATACTATTTTATCAGGTTATATAAAAATTTAATGATTTAGCTCTTTAGCCTCGTATCGACGATGAAATGAAGTCCAAATTGCACGAGATTTGGCACACACACTGCTCAAGTTACAAACAATACATCAAAACTTTTAACTTTCCGATTATAATAAATTTTAAAGTTAACAGTTCCATCCAAGAAAATATGCAGTGGATTATTTTTTTTATTGATTTACTATTCTACTAGTTACCCCTTATTTGTAAAACATGATAAATTGGATGATTTTTTATTAAATCATACGAGTTTTTTTTATGAAACTCTCTAAACATTTCTCTCAAAAAAGGTAATTTTTTTCCGAAATGAAAAAAATTATATTTCAGAATCTGGACTGCAAGAAGATTCGAAAATTTACAAAATTTGAATAATAAGCTCAAAATTTGAAAAAAAATGATATGCCACTTCATCATAATAAGTTCAAAATTTACAATTTGAATAACCAGCCTACTATACAAAAATTTCAGCCAATGATCCACCATGCTAATGCAAGTACTCGTACACCAAGATCTGTTTCATTTTACTCATAATGAAAACCTTCTAGAGCTACTAGATTTTGATGCCTAATCTGAAGATAAAATCCTCCCCGAAAATAATAAGCACGGAAAATAAGGGACTATCTATTAGACCATGAGCACAACGGCCTAATAAACAAAATGAATTAACATCATTAACAACAGCCTAACTGACATCATTAACAAATGAATCGGCACCAAGTTGTGCTTCATCAGAACACACTTTTACTGCAACGAGTTTTCCATCAGAAAGTCTCCCCAAGTAAACTGACCCAAAAGCACCATGGCCAATCAGCTCCCTGTCAAGAAAAAGAATTCAAATTTTAGAAACACTCCCTGCCTTAAAATCGTCCGAAGAAGTCAGAACATACTCAGGTTATGTCTGTTGCCACTGGAAATCTAGATCTCAATACAGTTTGATTGCACAATTGAGGTCAATTCAAGTAAATTTTGGCTTAAACTTAAGTATACATGCAATTTAGTTTTCATTTGATTTCCACACAACTGAAAGGCTCAAGCCTTTTTGCAATTTAGTCCCTCAGATAAGATAAATTTAATACATTCACAAATATTAACAAGTCAGCCCCTTTACTTAAAATATTTACAAAACAGTACCTGCCACATTGAAAATTCGTACCAGTACTCCTAGCTAGCTAGTGCGGTGCAAATTCCCACTAGGTACAACCATCGAAAGAGGTAAATGAGAGGTACAAGTGATAATCGGGTTTGAACCTGATAAGGTAAATTACAAATTTTCAAGTGGAACTTCAACAATTTTAGCAAACCAAACTTTTGTTTAGACAAAGCTAGCTATACCAGGTAAGAAAAAAAACCTAATTTTTATTTGTACAAAGCTGATGTCCATACTAACAGAAAAAGTCTTTATTTAAACAGACAATTTCATATACACCAAACTTTTGTTGTTTTTTAGTTGTTTTTTATTATCATAATTAATTTTGGAATGCATTTTTAGAAAAAGCCAGGAATGTCTTTTGGTTTATGTGCTTCATCTACTAGTCTGGGCTTAAAAATGCAGAATTGACAATTTAAATTTTTATTGTTTCAGGTTTTCTTTGTAATATTTATTTTATATTTTTTTATGCACTTATGTTATCAGCTAGTCCAGAACCAGTAAATGCCAACAACTAAATGCCGATACTGGTAATCTTGCTTGATATCTTTGTATAAGCAAATTGATATTTAATTGAAACTCAACGTGCAACTAAGCATTATTCATGGAATGGCACTAACAGTTTGGGTCAGTAATTCACAAAAGATAAAAGCGTGCTAAGCGTGATCACCAAGGGCATTCTGGTAATTTTGAAGACTTGTTTCACATTAAAAAAATGTCATTTTCTTTCTTAATTAAGAAAATATTTCAACATCTCTCTTGTAGAATTAGGAATTCGTTAGTTGCAAATTGTTGTAAGCTAGAAATTGCGAGGTGTGTACTTCGACAAAAAAAAACAAAGCCAATTTTTACTCGAACAAAAGGACATTAAATTATTACCCCCAGGTTGTTGCAAGAGTTCTTAATATCATGTAGACTATTAATGCAGACAATATTCCAATAAAACCCCTATATGAAGAAAGATATATCAGACAAGGGATGCTGTCAGTAGTTACGAAAACCTATTATGAATACAAGAAAGGAAAAAATATATATATATATATATCATTTATCTCACTAAGTGAGGAGCTTATAATTTCAAATGGAGTAATTCACAAAAAACTCACCATAGAATATGTCCAATATCTGTAATCAGATGCCACAAAATTGATTCCATCAAATACAAAACTGTGTTCCTTACTACATTTTTCAGATGCAACTGTTTTTTATGGCTAAATAAACAATGACACTTCTTAAAGTTCCAGTAAATTTTTAGGAAATATGCCAAAGTGTTAATCCCCCGTTCATTAGCCTCCCTAGATTAAACCATTGTTCCAACATTTAGCTGTTAGCAGCATCCATACAAAAAAAAATGGTCGACTAGTTTTGGAAGATAAAAACCAAAATATCCATCAGTAACTAAGAAAAGCAAAGCCACATATCGGTAATAGTGAATTTAACCTTACCAGCATCTTGAAGAATAGGTGTGATGAGGCCGTCGTCCATGGCCACAGCCACGGCAATGTTTATGCTGCTATTGTACGGGAGGCTCGTCCCATTTCTGCAGCTTGAGTTCACCACAGAATACTGTGTTAATGCTATTGCAGGTGCCTTCGCTAGGAGTGCCATCATTGTTACCCCTTTGACTTAATCTGCATTGTATCAGATGTTACAAGGGATATGTTGTATATCCTTTAAAAAAAATGAAAAATCACACAATTTCTCTTTGCTGGTAATTTCTTTTTAAAAATCTACTAGCCTTCTTACTTCCTCATTCATATGGAAACAAACAGTAACAGTACCAGTAACAGTGCTGGTAGCAGTACTACTACCATCACCAATGCTTATAATGTTTTCCAAATCCTTTAATACAACTGACCTGTTCAATAATAATTCCCATCAAACCAGTAAAAATAATACACTTCACAAGCTGATGAAGAACCCAACCCTTTCTGATAGAAGCTGAGGATAACTTGGCTGCATCACAAAAAAGAAGTATAAAAGAGATAAATTGAGAAAACAAAATTAAAAATTTCACTCATATTGGACTGCATGTAATGTAACAACCTTCTTTTCTATTGTTTCATTTTCATGTACATTCTATCGGTCAAAAAAATATTATTTTATTAATACCAAAATAGTATTATAGGCCCTTTTCCTGCTATTCCTTCATAAAGAAAAATTATTTGCCCATATTGACTTTCCCATTTCTCCTTTAATTGCATGAACTGCGACTAAGTTACTCTGGATCGAGAAATAATTCCATAACCAAGTTCAAACGAACTTGAAATTGCTTCTTCTGACTCAAATCTGTTACTATAACCACATAATCTGAAGCAACAAGTCAGGAATTCAGTTCCCCTAAACTTCACGCAATTAAAAAGAATAATTAAAAAAAATAATACTCGTGGACTGCAAAACTTTCAAATTGATAGGATCACGCTTGTCTGTCATCGGCTGGGACAGTTCGGATTCTGGAATTTCGAGCGGGATTCCGGGTCGGGTTGCATGGTCTAAACAAAAGCAATAGGCGGCAGCACTGTTTTATCCGAGCAATCAATTCTGGTTTTTCCCAAACTCCAAACAGAAAAAAAACCTTTCATATGGAGCGAGATGAGAGACATGGCTGCTATTACAACCCTTAAAATCATGGGAAGAGAAGATGTGTGTTTCAGGGATCGCAAGCAAAAGGCACAACCAAAAACCCTAGGGTTTTGCTGATAGCAAGCACAGAGAAAAACAGGAGAGCGAGCGAGAGAGCTTTTTCTCACGGCGAGAGGAGGTGGGAAAAAAGGGCTAAGGAAGCGACTAGACTAACGGAGAGCTTCATATGTTAAATACCGATTTTACCCTTCCGAAAAAAAATTATGTTAAATTTAACGGAGAGTTTTGGACCTCGTAAATTATCTGAACCGTTCGATCGTGACTAAATGGACGGTCCAAAATTTTTGTGGTCCATTCCAGAATTTGCCAATTATTATTTATGCTCAGAATGTCAGCTTATTTCGAAAAATACCCAAGCCGACCAGAAAATGGTGGCCAGCTTACTCGTTTTTTTTTTAGAGACTATGAATAGCAAAATAATAAAATCTAACATTGGAAATTTGAATTTTTTGCTTAAATTATTTGTTAGATTACTTCTTTTGATTTATAATTAGCATATTTATACTAAAATACACTAGATTACTATAAATTATGTTGAATTACACTAAATTATGTTAAATTACGCTAAATTACAATAACTTCGCTAATTACGCTAAAGTAGACCGATTCTGTGCCATCTTTCATGAATCATAAAAAATAGTAAAAAAATTCGGAAAATAGTAAAAATTGGTATTCTACAAGTTCATTATGTAACTAATTTACTGAGCTACTTAGATTGAATAATATAAATGAAAATCTTAATCGGAAACTTCAACTCAAGTTTTGAGGCTATTCTCTTAGTTTTTTGGCAATTCTGAATTTCAAAATCTGGCATAGCGGGCATGAACGCATGCACATTTTCGCAAGCTTTCCGAAAAGTGGTCATTTGCTTCAATCGGACACTCGAGCGCCGTTTTATGACCGTTTGAAGTTTCGCCGTCGTTTTCGCCTTTTCAGTGAATATATCGTCTCTATTCATATGTAATTTAACATAATTTACCGTATTTTAGCGTAATGTAATGTAATTTAGTGTAATTTAACTTAATATAGTGTAATTCAACATAATTTCCAGTAATCTAGTGTATTTTAGTATAAATATGCTAATTATAAATCAAAAGAAGTAATTTAACAAATAATTTAAACAAAAAATTCAAATTTTCAGTATTAGATTTTATTATTTTGCTATTCATAGTCTCTAAAAAAAAAAAACGAGTAAGCTGGCCACAAAATGGCCGGCTTACCCCTACCCCTAAGCCGGCCATTTTCTGACCGGCTTGGGCATTTTTCGAAATCAGCTGACATTCTGGACATAAATAATAATTTGTATTAAACTTTGGATATTAATAAAAATGTCGGCAAGTTCTTAGTCCATTATAAAAGTATGTACCTAGCGTGATATTATTCAAACAATTAAAAATATCATAGAATCATGTTTAGAGTGACAAGTGACAAATGCTGAGTTGGTCTGATTACTTTCACATTTTTTGTTTTGTTTAGTAATATAAAAACATAAAGTGATGTGAACAGAATCCAACATTAATTTTTTTTGGAAAATTCAATATTTTAAACAGTGCCATGAAAAACGACCATTTAGACCAATTAATCGGTCAGCTGTTAACGCGATCAAACTGTTACAGATTTTTTCAATTAATTGACTAATTATTTCTGATTATTTTCAATTAATCGTTTAACGGTACTCTATCTGTCCGACAAACACATACTGTTATTTACAACACTGATTTTAAAGATATTATTTGCAAACCATATATATTATGTCTTGTTTAGACAGTTTATATCATCTAAAAATAGTGCTTTGATTTAAGATTTCAATTCATACTTCAACAGTAGCATATGAACTAAGGTTGAAACAAGCGAGATATCTAGCAAAAATAAGAACGAAAGGGATTAATAAGAAGAACTGATCCGGTATCAATGACTCATATGAAAATAAGGAAAGTGTAAAAAAAAAAAAGGAGAAGAACTATTAAAAGAAAGAATTGGACGGCGAGGAATTGGTTCAATTAATTTGGCCGTTTCAAATTCTTGGGGAATCAAAAGCAATTTGCTGTTGTGAAAAAAAGAAATTAAAGAAAAAGAGAAAAGGTTATGATACCCAGCTCTTCATCCCCGGTTTTTACCCAAACTTATCCGAAGAGGTTTAAACTGTCGGTCCTCACTAATTAACGGTATTTAACATGGTCCCCACTAATTAACGGCCACGCTTTTTAAAACTGTCCTTCCGCGAATAATTTCTTTTTTTGAATTTCCTTTTCTGAATCCCAATCTTCTCTTTCCATCTTACACGATTATGTGGTGATATTCCATTTTTCTTCGCCCTTTCATGGCAATCTTTTTCAGTACGCGATTCCTTCCGATTCAGGAAGCTTCAGTCGTGTCTCTGATAATCCAAGGTTCATCGAAGGTTTAGGCGTGTCTCCGATAAGATCCTCGCACCGCATCTCCTTTGCTCAGACAAGCTTGCGCCATCCGCTCACCCTGCTTCAGATCGCGCATGAGAGAACCGGGAGCGAATTCTCAAATCGTGAGGAAATCGTGAGGAAGGAACTCACCTAATCTAGCCTGCTCCGAGCAGATTTCCACAGTCGATACTGATTTGTCTTGTGTGGAGTCCGATTTGGTCCTAATCTCGTCAGATGAGTGCAACGTGTCATCATCAAATCACATCGTCTCGTGGTCTGAGAGCAACCTTCGGTATGCGATGCTAGTCTAAATTAACTGATTGATGCTTGGAATTCCTAAAATCTATTCTCTACCAGTCAGATAATTCATTTATTCCCTTTATTTATTTGGCATGGCATAGTTCAGATTCGACCGGATTTCTATAGATCTATTTCAATTTAGCGAGCAAAAGGAATTGTGGATGTCCAAAGTAGTTTGCTAATAAATATGGATATAATCTTAGTTCAAATCAATCATCAAGCTATCTCTGGGATGCATAGAGGGGACTACTTGTTATCAAGCAGATTGACAATTGGTGTTGCAGCTTAGGTGTTTGCTGAAATGCCTCTGATGGAATGTGCTCCCGGTTTGAACATTTACAAAACTGCTTTAATCATGAAGTGGCACGGCAAGTCAGTCATATTTATACACAATTAGTCAACAGTTTTTTACGCTTCAAATATTACAGTTTATACATGTCACAGAAATTTGAGAATTTTTATACTTGTTTGAGTTATGACTTAAACAACAACTAGGTGAATCTCTTACATGCTTTATAACAGGTAAACTACTTAATTCACATTGTTGTCCTTACGAAAAACTGGTTTTATTTGCAAAATTGGAAAATTGAACTGGTACCAGTGCCTTCCTGTCAAAATTGAACCACTATTAAGTTCATTTGGGTTTATTCAAGAAAGTTATTAACTGGTACCAGTGCCTTCCTGTTAAATGAATTTCAAGTGAACTGGTACTAGTTCCTTCCTGTCAAAATTGAACTACTAACAAGTGCATTTTGGTTAATTAAAAAAACAATTTTTGTTTTCACTTGCCAATTTCGAGTACTAATGTTTATTCTACAGGAGAGAAGTAATTGTCACCTCATTGGTTCTAGCATGTGAAGTTGCAAAGGTGATTTGACTAATACTCAGTGTGTTGTTAGGCACTTCACAGTTGAAGTGAGGTATACATTCATTTGCTGCACTTAATATAACAACAAATAGAAAAAGTCAATGGTACCATCATGTACCAATTACTTTTTTGGTTTTTACGGACACAATTATAAGAGAATTAGGGAATGTACCACTAGAGAATTTTCAGCACAATTTGTTGAACGAAAGTCTAAGAAGAATGAACATGATATATTTGAAAATATATCACCATTACCATACTACTAAATGACATATGTAATTTCTGTATATTGCAGACATAGCAATTCATTGTCCTTAAAGGGTGTAATGGAGTCCAGTTCTCAGTTTTTTTGTACAAATGAACTGTAGAGCATAGAGTTATGTCCCTGATGTCTTTGTATACACATTTGTGATTTTTTCATGATTTTTGTATATTTATTTCATTAATTTTGGCATAGAGTATGATTATGTTGACTGCTTTGCCCATTATAAACAACTAAACTATGGCAAGTTCGATGTGACAATTTATTAACTTCTCTCTGTCTCTGTTGCTTGTGAATTGTTTGATTAAATTCTTCAAAGATTTTGGTTAGCATTTCTACAACAAGTAATAGCCTTACTGATATATTATGCATCCTCTTAATTTAGAGAACATTAATAAAATTGAGTGTTATTGTGCAAGTTTGTTGTAGATAAGACCGTGAAATGGGATCATTTAATGATCCTTACGCTTTGAGATCTGTTTTAGAGTTGCCTGCAGTCTGATCCGATCTGGTAATATTTAGAGTCTGATCTGATCTAACAGATCAGCTGTCGATCTGGTTTGGTTTTGTAAATTTTTTATTTTTTTTATTTAAATTTTCATAATTTATTTAATAGGTTTATATGATCTATACAGTATTTTATATGATCTATCATTCAGGTTTAAAGGATCTGTAGAGTATTTTATAGGATCTATTTAACATTTTTACAGGATATATGCAATAGTTTACATGATCTATGCATTGTTTTTTTTTCTTTATTTTACAGGATCTGTTTAACAGTTTTACAGGATATATGCTATTTTTTACATGATATATGCAATTGTTTTCACACATCTCGTATTATTTGAATGTCTATTTTATTTACATCATTCGACATGTAAATTTTGTTGATTTAAAGTCTTCTATACATTATTTTACAAGATTTTGCCAATGATTTACATGATTAGGATTTGAAATGCATTAAACTATTACATGATCTACTTAACAGTTTTATATGATATGTCAGTTATTTTACAGGTTTTAAGAAATAGTTTTATAGGATGTATCAGTTATTTTACAGGTTTCATTCAATAGTTTTTAGGTTTCATGCAATAGTTTTATAGGATATATCAGTTATTTACAGGTTTCATGCAATAATTGTATAGGATGCATCAGTTATTTTACAGGTTTCATGCAAAAGTTTTATAGGATGCATCAGTTATTTTACAGGTTTCATTCAATAGTTTTTCAGGTTTCATACAATAGTTTTATAGGATGTATCAGTTATTTTACAGGTTTCATGCAATAGTTTTATGCAATAGTTGTTCAACTATTTTTTCAAGATTCTGCTAATGATTTAGAGGATTAGGACTTGAAGTTTTTATTAATTTGTTGATATCATTTTTTTCTTTCAGCTAAACCTGTTTTGAAAGATGTTGGTATTACTGAAGAGGTGTGCCCAAAGCAGGAAGAAGGATCAATAGACTGTGCAATTTTTATTTTGCGCTTTGTCTGCAACCTGATCACCGAGATGCCTCTAACTTCCACACATGTAAATTTTATAGTTTGCTGCTGTTAGTTTTATAATTTACATCTGCGAATTTTACAGTATTGAAGTTTTATAGTTTGTACATGTTAGTTTTATAGTTTCAGGTGTTAATTTTACAGTATTGAAGTCTTATAGTTTACATGTTAGTTTTACAGTTTACATCTGCGAGTTTTATAGTTTCAGGTGTTAATTTTACAGTATTGAAGTCTTATAGTTTACATGTTAGTTTTACAGATTACATCTGCGAGTTTTACAGTATTGAAGTTTTATAGTTTGTATATGTTAATTTTACAGTATTCAAGTCTTATAGTTTGCATGTTAGTTTTATAGTTTACATATGTGAGTTTTACTTTCTTGAAGTTTATGAAAAAACTTATATCCAATTTATAACGTTGTTTATTTTGTTTTTTTGCAGGATAATATTTCGAAAGAACGTGTGGTTTTAGCAATGAAGTTTCTTATTCATCCAAATAACGTTCACCAAAGGGTTATGAAGTAATTATATTGTTGAACAGATGTATTTGATTGTTGAATAGATGTA
Organism: Carex myosuroides; assembly: GCA_028015225.1. Lineage (NCBI taxonomy): Eukaryota > Viridiplantae > Streptophyta > Magnoliopsida > Poales > Cyperaceae > Carex > Carex myosuroides. Next base: position 17,077,806 of record CM051471.1, on the reverse strand, counting down.
TTTAGTCGTTGAACAAATGTATTTGGTTGCAAATTTTGGAGTATTGAAGTTTTATAATTTGTATATGTTAGTTTTACAGTTTCAAGTATCAATTTTACAGTATTGAAATTTTATAGTTTGCTTCTGTTAGTTTTATAGTTTACATCTGCGTGTTTTACAGTCTTATTTTACATGATATTTATGCATATATAAATATTAATAATTGAAGAAAAAAATGACAAAAAAAATTAAAAATAAAAAATTTTGAATTTCGAAAAAAATAATTTTGATGAAAAAAAAATATTTTTGCATAACTTTATATGTTATTTGATGCAAAAAAATTAATTTTGCACAATTTTAGGTGTTATTTGTAAATAACTACAAGTTTGAGAAGTTGTTTGTTTTTGAAACATTCTAGAAGCCGTCAGTTTTTCAAGTACAGCCAGAAGTACAGTATTTTTGCAAGTTGCTAACTGTTTGCAACTAACTTGGGGACCACTTCCAACTAACTTGGATTGTTAGATTTTAAACTACTTATTATACATGATTTGTTGTTGAAGTTACAGTATTGATTATAGAGTTTTACAGTATTCGCGCAAGTCAAATTACAGTTTTTTTGGGGAAAAACTGGGGAAAGAAGCTTGGAGACAATTAGTCGCTTCCAAAGAAAAAAGCGGTTATGTTTTAACTGAAAATTTCATTTATCTAAAACCGAGTCATATCCAATTCGGAGCTTATTCGGAAAGGAAGAGGTATTAACTGCCGACATTTTTATTAATATCCAAAGTTTAATACAAATTATTATTTATGCCCAGAATGTCAGCTTATTTCGAAAAATGCTCAAGCTGGTCAGAAAATGACCGGCTCAGGGGTAGGAGTAAGCCGGCCATTTTCTGGCCGACTTACTCGGTTTTTTTTTAGAGACACTATGAAGAGCAAAATATTGAAATCCAACACTGAAAATTCAAATTTTTTGTTTAAATTATTTGTTAGATTACTTCTTTTGATTTGTAATTAGCATATTTATACTAAAATACACTAGATTACTGGAAATTATGTTGAATTACACTAAATTACGTTAAATTACGCTAAATTACAATAACTTCACTAATTACGCAAAATTATGCTAAAGTAGACCGATTCTGTGTCATCTTTCATGAATCATAAAAAATAGTAAAAAAATTCCAAAAATAAGTAAAAAATGGTATTCTACAAGTTCATTATGTAACTAATTTACTGAGCTACTTAGATTGAATAATATAAATGAAAATCTTAATCGGAAACTTCAACTCAAGTTTTGAGGCTCTTCTCTTAGTTTTTTGCTAATTCTGAATTTCAAAATATGGCATAGCGGGCACGGACGCATGCGTCTTTTCGCAAGCTTTCCGGAAAGTGGTCATTTGCTGAAATCGGACACTCGATCGCCGTTTTATGACCGTTTGAAGTTTCGCCGTCGTTTTTCGCCTTTTCAGTGAAGATATCGTCCCTATTCATTTGTAATTTAGCGTAATTTACCTTATTTTAGCGTAATTTAACATAATTTAGTGTTATTCAACAAAATTTCAATTAATCTAGCGTATTTTAGTATAAATATGCTAATTATACATCAAAAGAAGTAATATAACAAATAATTTAAACAAAAATTTTAAATTTTCAATGTTGGATTTCAATATTTTGCTCTTCATAGTGTCTCTAAAAAAAAAAAAAAAACGAGTACCCTAAGCCGGCCATTTTCTGGTCGGCTTGGGCATTTTTCGAAATAAGCTGACATTCTGGGCATAAATAATAATTTGTATTAAACTTTGGATATTAATAAAAATGTTGGTATTAACTGTTGCTTTAAATCTGTACAGTAAAAAGTTGAACGGTCAGGATTTTTCACAAATCAACTCAAATTTGAGATATTTCAGATGTTATGAATTCCACTGTCACGGTGTCACACCATCATTTTAGAGTTATTTGTCACAGATAACCATATTTCAATTCTTAGAAGCAGGGTACACTTGAGACTAACTTGTCAGTATCAGTTGGCATGAGTGGAAGTTCCTTTCTTGACTTTATGCTTCACTCAAAAGTCTAATATGGAGTTAGAACAAAAAACAAATTGGAAAGAAAATAGAAGAGAACTAGAGAAGAACATAACAAAATATTTTAAGAGTGAGGCTATGGTGCTATGCATAGTACGGATGGGGTCCGTGCTACGGCTCAAAATTTAACTTTTTAAAATTCTAATGGTCGATCCAACCGTTCAATGTGATAACCATATGAATACGTACTTGCAAACTAAATTTTATATTTTTTTGAATTTTTTTACTATTTTTTTAGATAGGTAGAAAAATCAGTGTTTTCTGAAAATTCTGGACCATCAAAATTCTACCTATTTAAGAAAATAGTAAAAAAAATCAAAAAAATATAAAATTTAGTTTGCAAGTACATATTCATATGGTTATCACATTGAACGGTTGGATCGACCGTTAGAATTTTGAAAAGTCAAATTTTGAGCCGTAGCACGGACCCCATCCGTGCTATGCATAGCACCATAGGCTCACTCATATTTTTTTTTTATTGATCAAATTAAGTAGAAGACAAATTAAATGTTGAAAGAATGAATAGAGAAAAATCTTCTCATTTTATCTACACCTCTGAACTCTACTACTTCCAACTCAGAATCTCTGTCACTTATTATCGTGAATATGAGATGAATGACGTCGAGAAAATGTTTTTATCAAGATATATATTATGTTAATTTTTTCACAATATTTGTGGCATGCATTGGTTTTCACACGAACACACACGCACACTTTTTTTTCTCACTCTAAAAAATATATTTATTTCATATGTCCTCTTGTTTTTTAATTGGTCACATGCTTTGTATTTGTTATTTTGTTTTGTTTATTTTTTAATTATATCCCAACAAATATCTACCGTCTATCATTTTTCTATTTGTTAATTGGACATTTGGACCCATGTCTCTAATTACTCGAACGTTTTTTTTTTCGCCGGCCCGAGTCCCCCGACCAAACCGAACTGCAGCGAACCAAATCGGACCAATCCGATCCAATCGACCGATGTGTCGGGAATTGATTGGGATGGAAAATCCTTTGAGAATCAAAACCCTAATCGAGTAGCGAAGGTGAGGGAGCCGTTTGAAACCCTAACCCTAAAAAGGAGGTGGGTGTTATCGCCAAACCCTATAATTGACCAATCGAGTAAATATAGGTGAGAGGCGAAGGTAAAATGGCTGCGCAGGGAGTCCGGACGGCGTCGGGGACGACGGGGTGCACCGGTGAGGGGTGTCGGACACGCGACGCTTGGCCGCTCCACCATGTCAAACACCGGAGCGTGTTCGTCCGGCTGTGCACCGCGTGCGTGCTCAAATACCACCCTTCGATGTTTTGCTCTCTCTGCCATGATCTCCTCCTCATCGATTCTAAAGAAATTTCTTCCTGTGATCGAGACTCAATTTCTTCTTCTCCTCCCTCTTGTACTAACAATATAATCCATTGCTCCAACTGCCCGAATGTCTGCCACGCGTCCTGCTTGCCACCTTCCTCCTCCTCCGCTTCCTCTGACTTCTTCCTCTGCCCCTCCTGCTCCTCCTCTGCTGCTGCTGCTACGGCTGATGCTTTACTTTCCTCCCGGCGCCGTTCCTTAGACCTCTCCGCTGCCCAATCCCTCCTCTGCGCTGCCCGCCTTTCGGCACACTCCATGACCCGTGCCGCTGCCTCTGCTCGCGCTGATGCCGATCGCAAGGCCAAGGAGGCCGCTGCTGCCCGCAAGCGTGCCCGTGAGATGATCGAGAGGGTAGCCACTGTTGCTAAGAAGGAGAAGGAGAAGGAGAAGAGGGGGAGTGAAGAACAGGAGCAGGATCACAGGGAGAGGGAGAGGGAGAGGGTGAAACTTAAAGGAGCAATTACCGTGGCTGGGGCTGGGGGAGGCAGGGAACGAGAGAAATGGATGCGCTTGTATGAGATGCCTTCTCATCCGGTGCCTCTTACTGTTGCCAAATTCGAGCATGATGACACCAAGGATACAGTAGCACCACTCAAGCCTACTACAGTTCTTCCCAGTTCAGTGAGCAAGGTAACCTCAAGTTCTTGACTTTGTTCTTCCTCCGGCTGTAACTTCACTGTTGTGCTCAAGTTTGTATCTTGATGGGGTTTCTTTCTCTTGTTGTGTAATTGTCGAGTGTTTGGTAGGTTCTAGGGTTTTGATGCAGTGCACTCTGCTCATATACTGTAATCTGACTGTGTAATTTTAGTAGCTGATTGCTTTACATGAATTGTGCACTTGGTGCTTCTCTTTGTTTTCATCATTTCCTGTATTCTGTATATATACATTGCTTTTCGGTTTGATTTAAGAAAAAAAATGAATCCATGTCAATGGAATCTCATCTTTAGTTAATATTCAATCTATATAGTTCACTTATCTTGTCAGTCTTTTATCCGCTTCTCAGTATTTTCTTTTGGGGCCAAAGACCTAAACTTTTCAAATCAGAACAAGGCAAAATGTGTTTAACAATTTTATTTTTCTCTAATGAATTAGGAATGAAAGTCTTAGACCTAAGACTAAGCGAAAAGACAAGCCCGCATTGCAACCTCTCTTTATCACTACTAGTCCAAAGAAAGTGAGATGGGATAATTTTTCCTCGATAACTTGGAAGAACAGTCAAGAATGATAGGGACATTTAGCAATTAGCAAACCAATTGCTTAATAACTGAGGCAAATATGAAGAAAAAATTACACTGGGATAGTTAAAGAAAGCATCAGGTCTTGAATTTGGGGTTATAGCAATCAATTGCACAATGGAGATGACAAGATGCTCAGTCTTTGGCATGTCCAAACAAACTAAATACTGGAATACTTGCTGCCTCAGTTTATACCAGTATCTGAGAGAAGAAAACTAAATATGCACTTGGCTGTCCATGACTATCAATAGTTTTTTTTTTATGGACAAATTATTTCTTTGTGGGATTATCAGTTATGTGGAGTATTCTTGTTTTTTTTTTGTAGAATGGTTTGATTCAATAAAAAGTGGCGTTGGGAAAAATAAATGGATGTTACAATAGGTCCGGAATTGGCTTCTTTTACAGTTTATACTGCATTGCTGCTGCTGCTATTATTAGTCTCTCTCTTTTTGAAACTTTGACCGCACGGACAATAGAGTCAAAATAACAAATAATGCTGCATAAATCAACAACTATGTCAAAATATATATCCCAATTTAATCTTTCTCCACTTCTTTTTCACTCTCACAATCTCCTTCTATTGTTTATGGCTCTGATAACCGCAATCCATATTTATGCAATCGAGGAACAAAGCACACGTGTTTTCTTAATACATAATTGACTTCTGATGTACTGTTCAGATATTGATTGCTCGATTACATAAATTATAAACAAGGATTTCAGAAAGGAAGTTCCATGTTTTTCCTTTCCTATTTACTTTGTTGGTTATTTTATCCTGCCGAATCTTTTTTCTGAATGCAGAGAAGGTCTCAGCTTCTTCGTGAGAAAGATGGTACTAAAAGTACAACAACATTGTACATACATAGTAAGAGAGATTACTAACTTATCCCATGCTCATTAATTTCAGTGTATAATTTGGAGATGTTGAGCTAATCTCAGGCCTTGTTTCAAATAAATGAGAGGTTTCTCTGAAAATAAGAATTTTTTTGCTTATTTTCCTATATGTAAATGCTGTACTTCTTTCCATTTTTAATTGGAAGGCTCTTTGTTGGTAAAGGATGAATTTGTCTAGACACTCGCTTCTTGAAAGTATCAAAGCTGTATGATATTTATGTTACTATTGGGTTATAAAGGAAATGTGAAAAATGTAAATGTTATGACATTTATATTTATATATTCCTTAGTAATTTAGGTTGATCAACATTGAGAAATCAGAAAAAAAAATGTATATACTATTGTTCAGATACTAGCAATTATTATTGGATTTGCAATGTACAGTATGTGTAACAAAGGATTAAGCTCTTAATTTGCTTCTGTGCTATTTCATCATATGTAAGCTAATAACCTTATGATATGTATTGTTTTCATTTTGTTATGTTAACAGTAACTCATAGAACATACCTCAGCTGCCTCTGCCGAAGCAAAGCGAGGCACATGTCTAGCATGCCTATTTTTTTAATACCTGTATGGCCCTATCACTCTTCTCATCAATTTGACTACTCATCAATTCCACGTTATCACTCTTCTCACAATTTCCAACGGGAGAGGAGGGTCCGATACCCATCGGACCAAACTTAAAGTCGGTTTGATGGGCGGTTCCTAAATAGATGAGTTTAGATTGTTCTAATTTTTCGAAGACCCTTTTTTGTGGGTCTTTTGGTATTGTATATTTTGTGTTTACCACCTGAAATTTTTGTTTAATCTTTTCTAAATTTTGGTTTTGATAATGCTTACCTTTTAGGCTCCCAAGGTTGCTCCAACTCATCCCAAAATGCTTCTCAGTAAGCATTCCTTATTTTCAATCATATACAGTAAATTTTTTAAAATGCAACGATATAATATTATTAGGAGATTTTTTAACTAATTGTGGATAAATTATGTTCTACATGATTTACTAATTACACTGGAGTAGTCGTGTCAGAACAGATTTTCCTTGTTCAGTTCGCTAGTAACAAAAAAATAATTAAAAAATCCAACACTCTATCTGTTACTAGCTAAATTGTTTTCATTTCGCTCATTTTTTTCTCAGGAGCAAAGGTAAAGCTCCGCTGGAGGCTGAGGTAACATATTTTACAGTACCTTTGGTATATATTATTATTCAGACATGTTTAGCTTTTAATGCAACTATATGCATTGTAATAAGACTTGATGGTGCAACTATATACTTGTACATATGTACAGTTAATGCGTCTGGTATAGGAATTGGAATTTTAGAATTAAAATAAGATCTATATTTACCCAAATCTGCATCTCACCCAAAACCCCCCAAAATAGACAGTCTTCACAAAAGAGGGAAGAAAAAATGGGGGAAAGATGCTGAATAAGCAAACTCACATAGGCACTGTTGTCAGTTTTCCTAGTGTAGAAGTTTAGTTGTGATGCTGAACTAAGCTACATTATGAGCCTCAATCATGCGACTCAACCAAACAACCATAAAACCCAATCATTGTTTGAAACCGATGCATTTAATTAGCAAGCGAATAATCAGGATCCGACAAACTCTCCAGTCAAGATAAAGATCCGATTTTTGTCATAACAGGCAACACGAATATATAAACAACGTGAACCTTACACATAAGAGAAATTATGTCAACATTATTATCACATAACAAGAACCCAAGAAAACAGGAACTTAGAAAAAAAAAACAAGAACAACCAAGAAATACTATATAAAAACAGAACTGGTTCTTTTCTGAAGTTTCTTGCACCAGCAGACATTTGATAGGTAATACTGTAACTGAAGTTTCAAGCAAGCACTTGTTTGAGTTATAGATAGCTGCAACTGAAAAGTAATACATTTACTGTTTGTGAAAATCATGGTTTATCGATACTGGTTGATACTGGTACTGATTGTGAAAATGTTGTTGTGATGTAATACTGTGACAGCTGATGATATGTTCAAATTGTTCATAAATTCACCAGTAGGCTCCATCGCAGATGGTATGTTAAAATAAAATAGAGGGTAAATTGGGTTCTATTTTTGGCATTCCTGCTTAATTGACAGTTCCTTTGGATTAAGTTGGGAATTGCCCTACTAAGGATCAGATCAAAATAGTCTCGAGTGCACGATTGAGGTTATTTGAGGTAGAGGTCGGTTAAATTGAGCTTTAATCTCATAGAAGAGGACTGACAGAGTGACAGAGGGATCAATTGTGGGAGAATGGGCTTCAACTGACAAATTATGCAAACTGCTACCTAGTTTCACAAACAGTACCAGTATTACATCACAGAACCATGGTTTATCGAGACAGCTGCAAATGTTGTTGCATTTATCTCTTCTAACCTTCACTTTAAAAGTTAAACTAACCAAAGAAGAACTTACCTTTTGAACTAGTTTGGTACTGGTATATAGCAGGTGGTACCAGCCACTATTCAAGTTACATTCTTCCTTTCATGTTTTAATTTAGTTGATGTTTATTAACTGTTCTGAATTAAGTTGGGTGCACCAAAATTTTTAGTTGCACAAAATTTTTTCTTCAATGCTCTAAATGTCTAACTTGTAATTTTTGAAGGGTTTCACACAATAACAGTATGCATCAAATATGGATGCTTTATATTGTTTAGGCTCTAATATTATAAAGTTTCAACTTACTTTTGAAATTTTTATTTATTTATCAATTGATTCATGCTATTGTTGCACCAGCAAGCTAGATGACTTCATTTACAGTGCTCAATCGTCTTTTGAATTATAATTTTGGTTAATAAATCCTGAGCTAGTGCAGCAATCTGTTCTCATCAACCTGGAGATGTTTTTGTATTTGAATTTCGCCTCTTGTTACATGATTCCATGAGCTGCTTCATTATGTGATGCTCAGTTTGATTAGGGAAGATTGGGGCAGTTTGAAATTATAATGATTTGATTAGGGCAGTTTGATTTTGAATTTAGTGAATTTTCTACTGTTTGTACGTACTAAATTTTGAATTATTAGTGTTATAATTTTGAATTATCAGGTGTAATGGAAGTTCAATTTGATGCCTTATTACTGAATTTCAAAATTTGGTTGCAGTATTTTCTAAGGGTGTGTTTGGATGAATCAAGGAATAGCAGCTATTCCTGGGTTGAGAATAGCTGCTAACCCAACATTTCATAGGAATAGCGGAATAGCAGCTAACCCGAGCTATTCCTTTGTTGAGAATAGCGTTTTTTTTCACCCAAACGTGTTGTGTTAAGAATAGCTCGCTAGAAATAGCAGCTATTTCTGGGTTAGCGCTATTCCTGTGTCACCCAAACAAGTAAGCAAACAAATAAATAAAATAATATAAAATAGATATTATTTAATAGATACTGCTTACGGGTATGGGTTGTATTTTGCGTTTGTGTGAATTGAGCATGTGCGTTATCAGCTGCGACAACAATTTCTCTAATTAAAGTTAAAAAAAAAAAAAACCAAATTGCTTTTATAATAAGAACGTAGTCTGCTAACATCAATCCTGATTCTCTTTATTATATATATATTTAAGATATAATTCGTCCCAATTCGAATATCTATTACTTTTTTTAGATATAAATTTTATAAGAATCAATTATGTGCATATATGTCTCGATCTCAATTGTGAAGTCGGACTTAATTATCAACACTACTGTGTTAATTAAGCTTACGGTTCAATTGTTGTTCTAAATCTTTAAATCAAGTGATGTTTTACCTATAAAAAAAATAGTAAATATTTTTTGAAAAATATACAATTTAGTCACAAAGTACATAATCACATGGAGATCACGTTGAGTGATTCGGATTGACAATTTGAACTATGAAAACGGAGACATAAGAGTCCTAGTATGACGATAATTGTTTTATGAAATTAAATACACTTTAATCTATAAGACTGATTACATGTCTATAATTTTTTTTTAAGAACTATTATATAAATAATCAAGTTAATCCCTTGTTAATGGATTCCCCCGTTGGAATAAACCCCTTCTTTTTTTGTTCAAGCTATAAGTGTCCATTTTTCTATTCATGGCCTATATCAAATAAACTTTTTTTTTTCTCTCTCTTTAATTCGGCTCAATTTTTTGGTTCATGCCCAATAATAAAATTATTAGACATAGCGCATGTCATGAACGATGAATGTGACCAACGAGCGATAGAAAAAACTAGCAAAATGTCTCTCTTTGCTTCGGCATTGATAATTAAGATGTATTATACTGAGTTGTCAGTGATATAACGGAAACAAAAAAATATATATCATGCAAATGTTAGTTTACATATGAAAGAATAATAACAAAAAAAAGTATAACATTCAAGCATTAATTTACAACGTACATGAAGAACAAAAAAAATGTACATATCTGGTAAGTATTAGTTTACATATGAAACAAAAACTGTAAATAAGTTATGGACTTTTGAACAATCAAAACTCTTGCAGCAATGTTTCTAGACAATCAATGAAACCTGTTATTGTTCTTCCCAAAAAAATATTAGAAGATGCATTTTAATAGTGGTAAAATCCAATCTCATAGCAAAGATCAAACGTATCGTATGCAATGCTGATTGTGTATCATTATTGGTATGCACTTTGCTTTACCAGTACTTCATACCTGATGATTGAAGATAAAATTGTATTGGTACCGGTTGGTACATCGTACCAGATGACCCTTCTCTACTCTTAGACATCCTCAGTTCCAAAGCTATACTGCTAATTTTTCTAAATACAGTCAAATGGACAACAAACAATAGTCACTATGTACATATTATTTTATCATTTACCATTCCTATAACCAAAGAGCTCAAATGATCTAATGATAGACAACAAAAACAATAGACACTATGAAAAAAGCCAAGTGGGAGCTTTATAGCTACTTGACTTGTTCCTTCTAGTGTGAGCTTTATAGCAACTTAAATGGTAAACAAATCACTTAAGAGATCAATACTTTTAAAAATTCAGATTAAGCAAAGTAGCTACTTTCAATGAAGGCACTGGATACCATTGTCAACTGTCAGTATTATTTGAAACTAACAATTCAAAAGTGATATATAAAAGAGCTGTGGTTAATTTTCCCTTAGCCACTAATCAATTTGCGTTACGAATTGCTCGTTCAAAATGAACACTAAAGAATTGAGTATGTAAAGAAGTATAACATGCAAACCTGAAACACTGCACAAAAGAAGCAAAAACAGCATGCATCAGTTGCTTAGCCAGATCCGGATCGGTCGGATAATCCGACCCGTTTTCAACCCTAAATTCTTATTAAAAGACAAAATCTAATTAGGATAAGTTAAGAAATAAATTCGTATTATATGCCTCAACCCTCCTCTAAAAAAAATTAAAATATAAAATGATCCGGTATCGATCCTTTGAAAACGGGCCCATATATCATTTATGAGAGAACAGCACGTGCATATTTTAGGCTGAACTGGCCCATATATCATGAGAGAACAGCAGCCCATATTTAATGAGAGAATATGAAAAAAATATATAATTGTTGAGAGTGGGATTTGTACCCACGCCCTTTCGGACCAGAACCTTAATCTGGCGCCTTAGACCAACTCGGCCATCTCAACAATTTTGTTAAAATTTCCATGCTACAAAATTTATTATTTAATAATAGCAAAAATTGATGGTGTTTTTCTTTTAGAGTGAGCCTATGGTGCTATGCATAGCACGGATGGGGTCCGTGCTACGGCTAAAAATTTGACTTTTTAAAATCTTAACGGTCGATCCAACCGTTCAATGTGATAATCATATGAATATGTACTTGCAAACTAAATTTTATATTTTTTCGAATTTTTTTACTATTTTTTTAGATAGGTAGAAAAATCAGTGTTTTCTGAAAATTCTGAACCATCAAAATTCTACCTATGCATAGCACCATAGCCTCACTCTTTCTTTTATATTCTCTGCCAGAATCAAATGACCCTAGCTTTTTATTAAGAAGCATCCTGCTATAAGTACATTATACAAATGGCCATATGTTGCTTTTTTTATTTCTTTAAATATATTTTTGTCATCTAAATAAATAATTGTTACTGAGGAGAAAATGGAGAGTACTAAATTGCTAACTTATCATGATCCAAGTATACTCTTACATTACTTTTTTAGCAACGCAGTATAAAATTTTGAACCATCACTAGAAATCCTTGCCAATCCAGTTTTTCTCAAGACAACTAATTTGCTCATAATAAATCAAAACTCTGTCTCTAACAACAACACAAATACTTCTTTCTCTTTCCGTATAATAACTAAACTATAAGTATTTCTTTCCTTCCTAATTAAATAGTCTCATAACATTTGCATGCACCTGTGTTGTGTTCCTAACCCTATATTTGTACCGCTTTGCGAAAAACAAGAAAACAAAGAAGTTTATCATGCCAAGCACTGTCAACAACCAATAGAAATAATCAAACCCGCCTGAGTTAATATTTTGCGATAGCCATGACGGGTGACGGCTTCCCTTCCTCCTCATTCCCTGTTAATCCATTGATGACATTGTTCAACATAGTTGCAAAAAAGCATCCCAATCCACCTGCTGCCACAGCAGCATAGGCGGACTCGACGCTTCTCATTGCATCAGGCGCCTCTTGGTATAGGAACTCCAGCAAGCCCACAATGATCATTTGGTACCACACACTCTCTCTCTAATATAGTTTTTTGGAGTTATAAGAAGCTGTCTTTTTTCTCTCACAACATATTTTTTGGAGAAAACTCCCATGAATTTTCTCCAAAACAAGATTGATCATGATTATACTTGTCTAGTTTTTTCTATGTTGCATTAATTTTTTTTTTTTTATTTTGTATCTTTTAGCATGGTGCATGATGTTTAAATCATTGACAAGTATAAACAAATAAGAAAATAATAATGGCAAAATAAATGAGTAATTATATACTTTTCTAACTAATATTTTAATTTTTTAAACTAATTTTTTCACATGGAAGTCTTTAAATTTTTGTCTAAAAAAGGGTATGGGGGTATTAAACGTGGATAATTAAGAAAGTTACCTAGTTTGGTTAGTAATTAATTTAGATTAATTAGGTAGGACAGTTTGCAAGTAAGAAATAGAGTACTGGTTAAAAATGCAAACACCAGTTTCCACAACTTTCTTCTTTTTCATACTCCTTTTCTTTTCTCTTCAAATCAGGGCAGATTTACAGCCAAATCAGGGCATATTAAAATTTAATTTTAATTTTTTTTATATAGTTCAACATCTCATAAAATACTAAATATATGCTGATAACTTAATAGTTATATTTCTAATTTGTATTTGTGTGGAGACTTGAATTTAAATTTCAACACCCACACATTATGCATTTTACGTTTTCATCCCACAATCAAATTTTTTTAGTTCTGCTCTAAGTTATTAGAATTTCTATTTTTCTAACATTTTACGGGTGACTTCATTCGAACTTATGAACAGATTACCGTGCATGCTATTATCTATATAGTAATACTGGAGCAAATTTAGGGTGTGATGTGCTCATCAAGAGGGTTTGGTGAGCACACATCTAAAAATCTATTGAATTAGCTTCAAACGACGAATTCAAACTATTAAAATCCATCTAATTCATTAGTGATGCATGTACATGCAAAATTTTGAAAGTTTCGAATTCATTTAGTACAAAGTCAAGCTGTCAAAAAAATAAACATTAATTAAGTTATTTTATTAGTTGTTTATGTATTAATTTTTCATTATTTTTTTTACCACTTGACCTTGCACTAAATGAATTCGAAACTTTCAAAAAGTTGAAAGTTGCATGTACATGCATCATTCATGAAGTATATGGATTTCAATGGTTTAGATTCGTCTCTTGAAACCAATATGATAGATTTTTGGAGGTGTGCTCATCAATCCGTCTTGGTGAGCACATACCATCCTAGCTTTGCTTGTAACACTACACTACAACAAGTCAAAATTAAAATTTTTGCAGTGAAATGCCAGAGGTGTTCATATGATCATATCAGCTACTATAGTATTGGTGAACCGCCTCTCTGTCGCTTAAGCGATGAGAAGGAAAACCGCCATGGGTGATTTCTGTAGCTCCAGACCCCCTCCCTCCTCACCCCCCACTTACACACACCTTTCTCCTCTGCTTTCATCCTTCGCCTACTCCATTTCTGAGCAGGTGCTTCCAACTGGTGAATTTGGCCATCGTCTTGGTGCTTCCGCCTAGAGGATATGCATGGTCACCGCTCTTTGCTTCGCTTTCGTTCGAGCAGGTGTTTTCCGTCTAATGGATCTAGTCACCGTTCTCAGTGTTTTCCCTTAGTGGATCTGGCCACCGCTCTTCATTCTGGAAGCTCTTATTCTTCAAGCCAAGTGGTTCGCTTCTTCTCTTCTCCTGAGCTCTTCTTCCTCTCTTTGGCAATGGAAGAGTGGGTGGAAGTAGGTTTACATATAGTTAACTATTATATAAGTTTGTGTGTTGTTTGTTGTTGGCTTGGTTTGTTGTGTTTTCTGGTGGTATTTGTGTTATCTTTCTCCTCCTATTCCTCATTTCTTGTTTCCAACCTCCAATTCTAGTTCCCATGCACACTAGCGGCTCTCCATTGGAACCTTTGCTTAGTGATTGTCCTGACCTGGTTGATTCAGTTTCTCAATTGAAACTTCTGAGTTCTGAGTGGTGATGGTCTCGGTCCAATTCATGGTCTGGTTTGTGCCTTCCCTGCTGCACCTACCTTTGAGCGAGGAAGGGATCGATACGGTGTAGTCTGCCAGAAGGAACAAGACAATTATACGTACAGAGAGAACAATCACTATGCTCCTATATGCAATCAGGCGAGGATGATCAAATTTGTGACCACATAATGCACATATATATCCCATTTGTGTTTTTATTTATTTACAGAATTAACACTTGTTGTCTAATATTATATAACAGTTAACTTGTAACTTTTTAAATTAGAAAAAAATCAGCTACTATAGTGGGTATTAATTGAGAATTATACCTCAATATATCCTGCATGGAGCCAGAATGTTACTAAGCATGTGAGCCAACATTTTTATTAATATCCAAAGTTAATTAGAAATTAATATTTATGCTCAGAATTTTCGACTTTCGCCAAAAATGCTCAAACCGGCCATTTTATGGCTGATTTTTTATTTTTTTAGAGACACTATGAAGGGCAAGATATGAAATCTAACACTGAAAATTTAATTGTTTTTGTTTAAATTATTTGTTAGATTACTTCTTTTGATATATAATTAGCATATTTATACTAAAATACGCTAAATTACTTGAAATTATGTTGAATTACACTATATTAAGTTAAATTACATTAAATTACATTACATTACGCTAAAATACGGTAAATTACGCTAAATTACATATGAATAGGGACGATATCTTCACTGAAAAGACAAAAAACGACGATGAAACTTCAAACGATCATAAAACGGCGCTCGAGTGTCCGATTTCAGCAAATGACCACTTTTCGGAAAGCTTGCGAAAAGACGCATGCATCCGTGCCCACTATGCTAGATTTCAAAATTTAGAATTGCCAAAAAACTAAGGGAAGAGCCTCAAAACTTGAGTTGAAGTTTCCGATTAAGATTTTTATTTCTATTATTCAATCTAAGTAGCTCAGTAAATTAGTTACATAATGAACTTGTAGAATACCAATTTTTACTATTTTCTGATTTTTTTACTATTTTTTATGATTCATTAAAGATGGCACAAAATCGGTCTACTTTAGCATAATTTACCGTATTTCAACATAATTAACGAAGTTATTGTAATTTAGCGTAATTTAGTGTAATTCAACATAATTTATTGCAATATAGTGTAATTCAACATAATTTCAAGTAATCTAGTGTATTTTAGTGTAAATATGCTAATTATAAATCAAAAGAAGTAATCTAACAAATAATTTAAACAAAAAATTCAAATTTTCAGTGTTAGATTTCATTATTTTGCTCTTCATAGTGTCTCTAAGAAAAAAAAGAAGAAGAAGAGAAAACCGACCATTTTATGACCGGTTTGGACATTTTTGGCGAAAGTCAAAAATTCTAGACATAAATATTAATTTCTAATTAACTTTGGATATTAATAAAAATGTCGGGCATGTGAGTATGACTTGGGTTTTTCGGCTCAAAGGGATAAGAAAGCGACCATGCACTACTGTCTACTGCATTTTTTTTTTTTTTTTTTTTTTTTGAGGTGAAATGATAGATAGGTCATTAGGTCTACACAAACTTTTTGTCTTTTCTGTGTTTGAAAGCAATTTTACGTTTCTACCCCTACCGCCAGTTTGAATTATTAGCTGCTAATTTGCTTTTTTCCTTGCGCTTACCCAGAGTTCCCCAGTGAAATAAAATGAATTAATTAATATCTTACTTATCGCTCTTTTGTCAAAACTTAAAAAAATAGAATAAGGTAAATTAAGTTGAAATAAAAAGTTACATTATTTTACTACATGGAGTAAATTTTAATTGAATTAAATATCCATTTTTTATGATAATTTATTATTACTATTTGAGCATGATTAATGTGTTAAACACTTAAATTTCTGCCTTGCGCTGTCATTTAGTACGAGCGCGCGTATAGGGACAAATTTAATAAAGAGAAATAGAGTCAATTGACCGTATTCTTTTTTAAAAATAGTTTTACTACATGAAGTAAATTTTAATACAATAAAATATCCAATTTTTGTGATAATTTATTCTTACTATTTGAGCATGATTAATGTGTTAAACACTTAAATTTCTGTCTTGCGCTACCATTTGGCACGAGCGCGCGTGCATGACAGATTTAATAAGGAGAAATGGGGTCAATTAATTGACCGTATTCTTTTTTAAAAATAGTTAATTTTGTTATATAGTTTAGACTACTAAAATATTATGATACTATAAAATTGAACTCTATATTTTTTATGAAAATAATTTCTTATCTCTCATAACTTGAAAGTCTGCTTCCGTCCTGCACACAAATAATAAATTATATTTCAACTAACATTTTTTTAAAATCTTTTGTGTCTGGGGAGTACCTGTAAATATCTAATTGTGTGCAATTGTTAGACTATACTAATTTATCTCAAAGAGCATTATTTCAAAAAAAAAAAAAAGAATGTCAAGGAACATTTCCTGCAATACAAGTTGCGAATTAGTTCAAATGGTGTACTTTGAATCTGTGCTTGGCGAAATGAAACCGACCAACATCCATCGCTATTTAAAGCAACTTTGACATAGAATTTGGAACCTCTTGATGGGAAAAAAAATACAAAAGGGGTTTGAAAAGCAGAGGTCATGCATGGACGATAGCTGCTTATGGACCTTTTGGCACCATTTTTCAAATAAAAAAAGCGAAGTCTAGCTATTGTTCTGATGAATTCAAACTTTCAAAGTATAAAAAATTATAAGTGGAACATTATATTTGTTTCTATAAGTTAAATTATACAATAGTTGTATATATTATATATTAAATCTGAAGTTATATATATGTCTAAAGATAGTATCTATGTTAGTGTGAGACAAAAGTTGCCGAAAGCACCAGAGAGAGACAATGGGATACGATAGGATATTTGTTTCTTGTATTTTGTTTGCTCATTCATGAAGGCAAGATGATGAATTAATAATAGAGTGGTAAATTCATGCCGTGCCGTATTGTGATTAACATGTCGTGTTTTTGGTTATGAGCCGTATCGTGCCGTGATTAAGTTAATTTTTTATATGTCATATTGTGTCATGACTAAAATGGTGAGTAGGAGCCACGATCAGTGAATAGCCATGTCGTAACCAAGTTACATTGGGACCAAACGTGCCGTGACCGAGTCACGTTTGGTCACATTATTATCAGCATACATAGATATCAGGTGCACAATATTGAGTACGGTTGAAATCTGAAATATATGCATGTTACATTTGGGGATGCATAACCGCTCCCTGCAAATTATCACGTTTTTAGTCTGCATCGTCCAGTTTTCTGCATTCGCATGTTGCACGCCCGCCCAACACACACGCTGCAGTCATGGCATGTTTGTGTTGGGACCTTATTATTACACAAACAATTCAGCCACATAAACAGTTCAATTCAATTCAATATGCCATTATTGATTTACCTATGCCAAAATGACCATCATGCAAAAATCATCAACTCTTAGAGAGCAGACGCAATACATATTCCATTAACGTGTTTAAGCAAAGCTTCAGTCAAAAGCGGTTGATGAATTTGTGGGACAGCGGCAAAAAAACCTTCGTGCCGATGTAGAGGTTGAAGCATCAGCGGCCTCCTTAGTGGTAGGATGAAGCCTTCCAAAGCTACAAGACTGGCTCTTGAGAGATTATTTCCAATATTTCCTAATAGATCTCTCATCTCTATTATTTGATGGAGGAAGAGAAAGAGAAGACTTACAAATCTATCTAGAACGGCTATTCAGATATGTAATTTTCAGTATGTCTCTTGTGCCTTGGGGACCAATTCTTATATAGGGATGTGGAGTCGGCATATTGCCAAACCCTAACTCAGAACCGACTTTCTGGCCATATGCCAACTAAAAAAGGTATTTATGCAACTGCATCAAAAACCGTGTAGTCGCATCAAAATCTGTGCGCCCCCCCCCACAAACCTCTAGAGAATCGGTTTCCTTAATTGCAAATCTCAGAATCAATCCATCAATAATTTGATGTTTGCCTAAATTGTTCTACACATTTATGGATCACATCCTAATGAATATATTGATTGTCTATTATCTTATTTGATCACTTTAATTGACAACCATATATGACAGTAAACAATTCATAATTAAATTACATATATGCTCAATGTTGGCATTAAATCCAATGAGGTTGACAATAAATCCAACACTTTGGTCACATTTTTATTATCATACATAGATATCTGAGTGCACATTATTAGATACGGTTAAAATTTGAAATATATGCATGTCATATTCAGGGATGCATAATTGTTTCTGAAAATTTTCACTTTTTCGGTCTACATTTTCTAGCTTTCTGTATTTGCATGTTGAACGCACACGTTGCAATCAAACTTTTTTCCAAATTCTTTCAATCGAACCATAACTGGCGTTTCGTAACTGTTCCGTGATATCATGCTGTGCCGTAACCATGGGCGATTTTCGTGATGTGTCCTTTTGTCAAAAAATAATTACGGCACATAAATAATCACAGCACGTGACCGATACATATAAAGCAATGTTCCGTTCCGTGACGGAACCAATTACTCCAGTGTGTCATATATTTTTTCCACCCTAATTGACAATGGCACTATACGCACGTAGTTGTCATGCAGTGATCTCTATTTTTTATTTTATTTCTTCTCTCACTACTACAAATCTACAATTGCTATGACAAAAATTGTTGTAGCAAATAATTAAGTTCCACAAGATTCTTGTATTTAGTTATATGAACAGTCTTGTCGTCAAATGATATCAGAAAAGAAATTGCCGAAACTATAATAATATATACATAATGAAAAAGAGAAGGTCACTAGGTGGAGTCTTGTTCCATTATTTGAGATGACTTGTAAATTTTGATTATTAACATAAGATTATATTAAGCCTCTGTCAAGCATTTCCAAAAAAATAAATAAGATTATATTAATTTTTACAATAACTAAATATATAGCAATGCAATCCAACAGATTAATTACATGCATGTCTTTTGATTAATTCTGAACACATTTTAAATTAATGACTTAATCATCAAAACTAGTTACTGCTGTGCTTCAAATAATACCTAAAACTTAATTACACAAATTATCATTACAACAATTTCGTAATGATATATATATATAGGACATGGCTAGCGTGCTACGCGTAGCATAGAGCACTCCGTGCTACGGCTCACTTTTTGAGTTTTCAAAATCCTAACGGTCGATCCGAACCGTTGAACATGATCTCCATATTAATATGTACTTGTAAACCAAATTTTACATTTTTTAGAATTTTTTTACTATTTATTAAGCCACTTTGAAAAAACACTAATTTGTACACAACAGTAAAATCTGCTGGACCATTGGATCAGCGATTTTCAAAGTGGCTTAATAAATAGTAACAAATTCTAAAAAATGTAAAATTTGGTTTGCAAGTACATATTAATATGGAGATCATGTTCAACGGTTCGGATCGACCGTTAGGATTTTGAAAAATTAAAAAGTGAGCCGTAGCACGGAGAGGCCCTATGCTACGCGTAGCATATTAGCCAAATCCTATATATATATATATATATATATATATATATATATATATATCAACTTTTACGTCAAAAATAGGTGTAGTATAGAATGTACTGCAAATTGCATGTACGATATTTTTTTTAATTAATTCTACCTGAAATATTATCAAATACTAATAAAGCAATTAAGTAAAAGTGCATCAATTTTTATGCAAAAATTGCTAGTAATGTAAATTAGCAAATTTCATACATATATTTGATACTTTTTTTATTAATTCCATACATATTTCAAGTGATATAAATCTACAAAACTTACTGTTATACTCGAAATAATATCTAAATCCTACACAAGTTATTATTAGAACAATTTCAAAAAAAAATATATCGTTTATTACTCCAAATATAGCATATATTAACTGAAAATTGCATGTATAATAGATATTTTCCATTGTTCTGGGATATTTCATGTGATTAAACCATAAAAATTGATAGGTACCCATCACCTATTATCTAATGCTTTCAAAAATAATTATTAGAACAATTTCGAAAGAATGTATCAACTTTTAAGCAAACAAAAATATAGTAATATATTTACAACAAATTAGTTATATGCATATTGGATGTTTTTGTATTTTTTTAGGATATCATTAAAGTGATTAAATAATCAAAACTGATAGTTTTTGCTCCAAGTAATATCTCAAACTTGGAATAATTTCAAGTGATTAAACCATACAAGTTAACAATTATACATTAGATATTATCTAATATTTACACAAATAATTATTAGAACAATTTCTTAAGAATACATCAAATTTTAAGCAAATAAATCTCTAGTATTACAATTCAACAAATTGCTTGCATAAATGCATTTGTTTAGTCCAATTATTTGATCACTTCAAATATGCTTATAATTTCATCTAAAAGTACATGCATTCATAATTCATTCTTAATGCATGCATTCTAAATATTCTATCTAGTTGCTTCATATTTAAAAAAACTTATTACCATTTGTTTAGTTATTAATTTGAATGTGTGAGCTTAATAAAACTACTGAATATATGTATTAAAAAAATATGCATAGGATTATCAAAACTTTTTAATTTAAGAAAATTGTCGTTAAGGATTTTAAAAACCGTAAAAGGCCAAAAAAAAAAAAAAAGTTGAATCAAAATCTGTGGGGACTGGGGACAAATCAGGGAATTCAGGTAAACAATTTTTTCTTTAAAAAAAAAAAGTGTGTGTACGCAAACAGAAGCATGGTCCAAAAAAGCCTTAACAAATATTCCCCCCAGTGTGTAGTAGTGTGTACAAAATCCATGCATGTAAGCTTAAAAAGGGCTTACCTTAATTAGTTTCGTCGTTCTAAAAGTTGAATCAAGAAATTAAACAGTCTCTCTCTCTCTGGTTTATTTGCTTTTGACTTCTTTTTGAAGAATTCAGTTAGAATTTGAACCTTAATAGTTGTGGCTAATTAACCACAAATGAACTGACCAATTAACCAATCCATCAACTTCATTATTTCATCATTTGTGTCTGCTTAATTAAGGAAATACTGCGCGACTGCGTGTTGCGGGTACGTGTCTGATTCATTAAAATTGCATGTGGTTGGACCATTTTGTATCCCTGACAGGTGGTTGCATCCAGCATTAAATTGAGTTACTTTAGAGGATCCGGACCCAACAAACTCGTGCTAGATACTAGATATAGATAGGTGTCCTCTTTAAGAAGCAAGGTAAAGATGATGTTAAGGCGTTAACCCATTCACCAACACTATAAACTATGCTAATTTGATATCTTACAGCGCAGTTCATTCTTGCACTTGTCGGCAGGTTTTGCTTTGATATATATTCATGTCAGCTCCTTGTCATTCCCCAGCTAGATGCATTTAAATTAGATTCTAATTAACCATACAGCTGGAATGAATGGATCTCTTTCAATGAATAGAATAACATATATAATTAATATATAAAGTATATATAAATATTCATTTATTGGAGTGCTAATTATGTTAAGGTAAATGCATGGGAGCCTACTAAATATGGATCGTATATATAGATTGCGTTCTGATTTTACCGCAGTAAAGTTTTCATTGTTCATACACTAAATTCAAATAAGATAAAAAGGAAAATAAAGTACACAGCTGGAAAGTTTTTATTTTTCAGCAGCCAGCAACAGAAAGTCATGGATTCAAATTTCAAAGCCAATATAATATTTTATTTTGAATGATGATTAACGTGTACTTGTAGCTGCACTATTGGAGTATATGATGATGGAGAGAGCTGGAAAGATAATAACAAATACTACACCAAAGTTCATAAAACAAGTTTTTCAGAAAAGGTCCCTGAGAAAAAAACATTTTTTTAGAAAGGTCCCCCAGAAGGGTTGAATCTGTGAATGTCAGTGAGAAAAAAAGGGACCAAGTCCTTCATAAATTGACAATTTGTAATTTTAACCATTAAATTTATTATATTTACATACATTAATATACTTTCTATTCCGTATTAATTATAAATTAAAATTATACTACACTAGATTATTCAACCTCAGCAATCTTTTTTTTTTTTTAAGCTCCGCTCCTGTTCTCAAGTCCTCGCTATTATCAATCGGATGATTTTACAATGTCTTTGTGGGTGCCGCAATGTTGTATCATGTGCATTGTTTTTAAATGCGGCGGCATGGACTGCATATGTGTATATAGTCGGCAACTACATTCATAATTTCATACAAGCCCTCTTATGCAGTTTTGAATATGCGATTGCATATGCGGTCATGCGGTTGCTCCCAAATCCGAAAATGACCAAAAAACTAATTGTTTTGGGAGTCCGCATCGACCGCATTAACTCAAAAGAGTATCTTTTGAGATAGTACATCTCGGCCGTCTGATTTTAAACGGAGTTAATCCGGCATCTGCCTATAAAGCATAGAGTTTTTAATATTAGTGCAGATCTGGTCGACACAAATTTTAAAGCTGATCGGACTGTACAGATGAATTAATTTAAAAGATTCTTTTTTGAGTTAACGCAGAGAATACAAATTCTTGTTTTGGGGAGGCTTGAATCCATAACCTATGAAAGCGTGGAAAAGAACACAAACCACTAGACTAGAATATCATTGTATCATAAATTAGTTTTATTTTATCTAATATTCTTTTAACAATCCATAGTAAGATTGCTTATGTATCTTTCTAGCTGATCAAACAAAGTTGTCCTAAATTGCACATCCTTGTATCATAGTAACACCATTGTTACACTGCTTTAGTTTCATTGGAACTTGCAGGTAATGTGACACACTTCTTTTTGGTAGGAAATCTGGGATGAAGAGAGCTCGGATAAGCAAAATCATTCACAATAAAATATATATTCTATTTATCATTATTTATCTTCAAATGTTCACAATCCTCATAAATAATTTTTTTATAAAAAATAACATTTTAGGAACAATTTTGTATAGTACATATCACGCATATAAAAAAAAAACATGAGATTCGATGCATATTTTTTTATTAATTGGCTTAAAATATTCAATGATCTTATTGCAATTAATTATTGCTACTGAAGCATTATTAAAATTATTTATGTTATCTTTGTGTTTAAATACATTTCGGAATAAACTTCTTTAACTTTGATTTATTTTCATTGACTTGAGAAGTATTATTGAGTTGTTCTGCAATTTCATTTTCAATGATTAAAAGAATAGTAGAAAAAGAGTGAGACAAGTCTGGTCCTAAATTACACATCATAAGAAAAAAATATATAATTACAAGAGCGGATCTATGTATAACTTATGAGTGCTTAGGAACTCTTATGATTTAATATTTTTTAATTATGTATATTAAAATTAAATTGCATTTTTTATTTTTCTTAAAATTTTTATATAGTTCAGTCCTCTCCTCATAAATTATCACAGGTGCAGGGGCGAACCCACCTTGAGCCGGGGGGCAACCACCCCCTGAATTTTGAAATTAAGTGAAAAAATACGGGTTCGGTACTACTTTGCTCCTCACTGAAAATTATTTTGCCTCTCTCTAGAACTGGAAAGTCCGCCAGGCTAATTCAAAAGCACTGTTAATAAATTTTATTGTTGTTTTTATAGAAATTTTATAGAAATTTACAGGTCCAGACCAACTTTGTTGTTTTTAATATGTAAAATGATATTACTCTCTTGTTTTTGTTATGTAAGAGTATACTATTTTTATTGTTTTTTATTATGTTTATTGTTTTTTATCTAGTACCCGATTAGTTAATAGGTTTGAACCCAATTCCGGCCCCTCTCTAGCAGAAATCCTGCGTCCGCCCCTGCACAAGTGTTCTTATAGCCTAGTGGTTATAATTCTAATTTGTTATTGTGGAGACATGAGTTTAAGTTCCCACTATGTATATGTATTTTAAATTTTAATCCCCTATCTAAATTTTCTAATTCAGCCCCTCGATTATATGGAAGCAAATAACAATGTATCTAACCATATGCAATGAAACAAGGCAAGCTCCGCAAACGACAACTAATTTTGTGCATCCAGAGGCAGATTGAAGGACTAATGAGGGTCAATTGATCTCTATTTTTTTATATTTATGTATAATTTTATCAATAATTTAGAATAAAATGTCACGGTGCTGTAAAATAACTCTTATTATGAGAAAATTTTTACATGATTGACCTTTGAGTTTGAGATGAAGTGAACTCAGAATGCATTAATTTACCTTTCAGAGCAGCCTATATATGTGTGACAGCCAGTTTGACAAATGAAGCCTTTTAATGAGGTGTTTATAAAGGTTACATAAAACTAATACTGATAACTGTACTTGCCGACATGCTGATGTAGACAAACAGAGCAAAGAATCGGATTCTGGCATTACGCTTTGGTCCCGTTACCGTTTCGTTCCAAATGGCGCCAAGCCGCCAACACGGTTTCAACTTTCAACTTTCAAGTGTGAAAACTGCGCATAATCCTCTGTTTTTCCATCTCAATTGTAGACCATCTTACTATACAAGATTACAAGTACAAGGCCCCTTGCAGAATTTTGGAAAATGCTTCCCCACACCATCAATTGCTACTATTATAATTACCAATTATATATATATATATATATATATATATATATATATATATATATATAGAGTTGGGCTACGGTGCTTCACGAAGTAAAGAGAGTGTTTTACTTCACGTCTATATCTTCAATTTTAAAGTTCAAAACGTTGATCCGAACTGTTCAAGTTGATCTCCATATTAAATTGTGCTTGGAGACCACATTTTTACAATTTTTAGAATTATTTTACTATATTTTTTTGAATTTTTTAAAATCACTATTTTTCAGAAAATCGTGGACCATAAAAAATCAATGATTTTTAAAGTTTCGAAAAAAATAGTAATAAATTTTCAAAAAATGTAAAATTTGGTCTCCCAGCACAATTTAATATGGAGATCAACTTGAATGGTTCGGATCAACGTTTTGAACTTTGAAATCGCAAAATATGAGTGTGAAGTAAAACACTCGCTTTACTTCGTGAAACATCGTAGCCCAACTCTCTCTCTCTCTCTATATATATAGAGAGAGAGTTGAACTATGGTGCATTGCAATGTATAGGCATTCTTGTACATTGGACTATAAATCGTTGGTTTTGATTTTCAAACAACCGATCCAAACCGTTCAATTTGATATCCATATTAAAATGTGCTTGGAGACCAAATTTTAAATTTAAGTACATTTTAATATGGAGAAAATGTTGAGCCATTTAAATAGACTGTTTAAATTTCAAATCCAACGGTTTACAGTCCAATGTACAATAGGACTTATACATTGCAATGCACCATACCATAGCCCCCCCCTCTCTATATATATATATATATATATATATATCGTTATTGATCCCTAACAATATTAAAATTTATTCTAAAAGACATGTAGATATCCCTCATGCAACATATATATTTACTCCTTATCCTCATGTTTGGTTGTGGCTTAAAGGGTGGAATAAGAGGTTTAGTCCTCGTTATTCCACCAAACGAGCATTAATTGAGCCAGACTAAGATGACATAAGCCAATTTTTAAGTCGGCCTAAATTAAACCACTTCACATGGTGATTTAATTTTATTGCAC
The DNA here is from genome assembly GCA_028015225.1 of Carex myosuroides. Lineage (NCBI taxonomy): Eukaryota > Viridiplantae > Streptophyta > Magnoliopsida > Poales > Cyperaceae > Carex > Carex myosuroides. The sequence goes on along the minus strand of CM051471.1, from coordinate 17,051,979 downwards.
GTCATGGCCTAACTCGAATGATTATAATAATATATTATTAGTATATAATTAGTATATTATTATTAATAATTATTATTCGTATATAATTATAGAATTAATATCTTATATTGTTAATATATTAAATAATTATTATAATAATTATTATAATATATTATAGTTATTATTACTATTAATATTATATAATTAGTATATTATTATTAATAATTATTATTAATATATAATTATATAGTTAATATCTTATATTGTTAATATATTAAATAATTATTATAATAATATTATAATATATTATAGTTATTATTAATATATAATTATATAAATCTTATATTGTTAATATATTAAATAATTATTACAATAATATTATAATAATTATAGTTATTATTAATATATTAATATTATATAATTAGTATTTTATTATTAATAATTAACTATAGGCTTCCAAAACATTAGTTCTCCATCAACTCTAAGCAAACAAGAAATACCTTAAGTCATGATCTAACTTTAGAACTCAACCAAATATGAATAATTTAGACCGACCTAAATTAAAATAATCAATTTAGACCTCCTTAGATTTAATCCACAACCAAACACCACCTATAACTCGAGCAACAACAAAAGTGGTAGCAATAATAATTACACTTACTATTTTTTCAAAATTGTAATAGTTGGTGCATTACGAATGTCCCTTAATTCATATTTTGAACAATAACCTTACTTGAATGTGAGGTTGCTTAAATGCTTCATTCTAACTTTCCTAGACGGAAATCAAATTTTTATTTAATTATTAGCTGACTTTTTTGGATTTATTGTCTTATCGCACACACAAGGAACCTAACGACGAAATAGACATCAAATTTTATAGATTTATGATGCCTTAAATTTCATAAAGGTATATACAAGTCGAGTTTAATATTATTTGGGTTCTTTATGAGTCCAATTTATAATCGTAAAGCTGATTATAATATCAATTGAATCAATAAAAACTCTTATATTAACTTCAATTTCTAAATTATCAGATTTTCAAGAGATCTTGCCTGTGGAGCTATTTTAATTATTTATCCTATTTTATCGAAGTATAGGGATCAATTTACGATCATTTATTTTGAGTCTTGGTAATCTTTAAATATAAAGTTCAAATTGAAAATCTAAAATTATAAAAAATGATAAGATTTAATTTATGTTTCACAATTCATAGTGTCCTGAATTTCAACAATCTAAAATTAACGATCCTTGATGCATTATAAATAAAATTTAAATTGCATAAAATTTGATGAGTAGAACTAGGGTGTTCTTAAGCTCACCAAGTCTTTTTGTGAGCTTAATTCAAAAACCTATTGAATTGGCTTCAAACGATGCATCCAAACCGTTGAAACTGATCTACTTCACGAATGATGCATTTACATGTCAAATTTATAAATTTTCGAACTAATTTAGTATAAAGCCAAGCGGTAAAAAAAAAAAGGTTTAATTATAAGTTAATTTTAATGTGTTCATTTTTCATCATTTTTTGACCGCTTGACTTTATATTAAATTAGTTCGAAAATTTAAAAACTTGACATGTAAACTCACCACTCGTGAAGTAGATCGGTTTCAACGGTTTTAATGTGTCGCTTGAAACCAATTTGATGAATTTTTGAGTTAAGCTCACAAAAAGGCTTGGTGAGCTTAAGAACACCCTAGTTCTATTCAAATTTGATTGTTAGACTATCTATATATATATATCTAATAACATATTTAGAAATACTTTTTGATTTTCAATTTTATTTAAATTGATTTAAAAAATCATTATTGCATGTACGTCTACTTAATCATTAATTGCATCTTTTTGTAATTATTAATAATAGAGGACTTGGGCTAGCTAGCTAGTGTGAAATGGTCAAGTTCAAACATATAAAGCTAGCCGTTACTTTTGGGTTCGTTGCTTCCTTGCGGCTCCTTTCCTTTCCTCTATATATGCATGCATGTCATCTCTATTTTGTCTCTACTCGAATCAATCAATCTCTCTCTCTTTCTAGCTAGCTCTTAAACTTAAATCTTACACTACTTGACTTTTTCAATCTCTAAGTCTAGAATCTTAATTAAACCGTTTTTCTCCTTCCTTAGTTTTACAAAATCCTTATCCTAGTAATTTTTGGTGAAGAAAGAAATCAAATTTAATTTCTCAGAATATGATCGAAGTCTCCAAGCGCTGTAACATCTGGAAAAATAGTTTTGCTTTGAAGAAACTCTCTGTCCAGAAGAGCTTCTATTTTTGGATATTTCAAATCTTCAACCGGTACTGTGTCAATCAATAATTTACTTAGTAGGATGTTCTTAGATTAGCAGTAAATTGTACATAAAACAGTATATTTTACTGGTTTTCTTGGGTTTTTTTAACCCCAAGATTCAGTGTTATTCAGTTTCTTTTTCGTCGAATCCGAATTCCATTTTCTTTCTTTCGCAATGGGTGCTTTGACTTTGCCACCTGGTTTCCGATTCCATCCGACTGACAATGAATTGATCGGCTACTACTTGAAGAGAAAAAATGAAGATCTTCAAATTGAGTTGGAAGTAATACCAGTTGTTGATTTGTACAAGTTTGAGCCATGGGAGTTACCAGGTAACCATTTCTAACTTTCTCTTTGTTGAAATGCTACTTAATTACTATTCATTAAATAGTGCAATATGTTCTCCTTCTCTATTATTTAGACATTTCAAAAGAAAATGAAATGGACAGAAGCTGAGAAATTTAACTAGCTAGGTTAAAAATCTGAAAATTGGAATGATTATAAAAATTACAAATGCATCATTGAAATCTTTTTTTTTTGTTATTCTCCAATCTTTATAGGCATTGCTAATTAAAACTTCAAAGAAAATTCCCATTCATATATGGAATTGAAATGCATCACATAATGCATAAATGTGATTATGTGTCTAAAACAATTGAAATGTCTGCTTCTTAGTAATTTCTTTATTAAAAATGTAAATGTTCAGTTTCCAAGTAAATTTAAAACAGCATAAATTAGTCTACTAATGGCAAATATAGTTCATTAATTAGAAAACTATTTTATATATAGTTCTAAAACGAATCATCCTTTATAGAAGTCCCCAAGCATTGCAAGAATATATCTAGGCTTTCTTTCCAATAGGTCGGTTCTAGATAGGTTTACAAAAGTCATTTCACAAAGAAAAGTACATTTTTTTTTTCATTCCATTTGTCATACAAAAGTCAAGCTTGTGGAATATTCTTGTATAAAAAATGCAATTTTTCAGAAAAAGAAGACGCGCGCAATTTAGATTTTGGTTGGTTGGTCCCCTATAGCCAATTTAGTATGCTGTGTGTAATAAAGAACACACACAGCATGCATGCATGCATTGGGTGCAACTTGTAAGCCAAAAGGAAATCAACTAATTACTAATTAGCTATCTTTTCTCCAATTACAGAGAAATCTTTTCTCCCGAAGAAAGATTCAGAGTGGTTCTTCTTCTGCCCCCGGGATAGGAAGTACCCGAATGGCACTCGCACCAACCGTGCGACTGCTGTTGGCTACTGGAAAGCCACCGGAAAAGACCGGAAAATTGCATGTGAACCCTCCACCTTTGGGCTCAGAAAAACCCTAGTTTTTTATAAGGGTCGAGCTCCTGGGGGAGAGCGTACAGACTGGATCATGCACGAGTATCGCATCTGCGAGAATCTCTCACATGGATGTAACAGCTTTTTGGTACTTTTTTTAAACTTTCATTTAACTTAAGAGTCCATTTTTATTATCTATACATATACAGTTATACACCTAATAAGCGCCTGTCATTACTGATACCATAACAAATTTATGCTTTTACTTAATTACTTCTTTATTTCAGGGTGCTTATGCACTATGTCATGTGGTGAAGAGGCATAACGAGACCAACGGACAAAGGGCATTTTCATCAATTGGATTACCTGCTGCTGCTAACACAAATAAATACTTCAGCAACACTGAAGGGAGATTACCCGCTAACACTAGCCCAGATGGAAATAATTCCGCCGTGACAGATCAATTTAACATTAGCAATGCCTCGACACCTGCTTATTCTTTGAATTCCCCTCTTGAAATTGGTAGAAGGGAGATTCCAACACTGCCTAATTCAAATTCTTTAAAGGTACAACTTGCCATTATTACTTGAAATTAGGAGATATGTATCTATGGTAATTTCTCTATGCATTTACCAGTAAACTAGTACTAAATTTTAAAAAAAATGAGAACATACTAACTCCTTGTTGCTCCAACAGAGAGAACAGATAATTGCCATTATTATTGGATGAATGCATGGTCTCTACAACATAATATATAGTTGCACTTAATTATTTCTAATTTATAATTGCAGTTTCCTTCGACAAACGAAGGCATAGATGACTGGATGTCAACCGATAACTGGCTTCCTGATTTAATGGAATTAAACCCGAACCCGAATTGGAACCCAATGCCCCCACTATCTTCCATCAGTTTCTTAGAAGAAGATCGCTCGCTCGCTCATGGATCACACTCGACTGACGCACAGCCCTCTACTCCTACGTTTCCAATACAAGAGATGCAGATGTATAATAATAATAATGCTGACAGTCTTTTGCAAAATCAGATCTTAGAATTGGATACACTCATGAAATATCCATTTGAATCTTCCAGTGGTAAGCTGTTTGCCAGTTCATACATTACTTTTTTTCTTTCATAAAAATCAAAATTTACACATGTACGTAGTTCATATAACTTACAATATATTATCAAATAAAAGTTAAGGCACAAAAAGAAAATAAACCAATAAAAGATGACTAACAATATTTGTTTTGAATGATTTTAGGAATTGAGAATTGGAACACAATGCCTTCTATGGCGCTTTGCAGACAAGCAAGTGAAGAAGAAGCTGGTTTGTGGCTACAAGATGATAACATGTTCCGCATGATAAATTAATATAACTATTTATAAATTGATGCATGACGGTTCAGAGAACCTTATTATGTTACATTTTATAGATGTGAAAAATAAATTATCTTCGTGATTACTTATTTCAATATGTTGGTGTATGCCTAAATTAAAGGTTTATGTATTTCGGCTTGTATTTGTAATCTAGTGTATGGTTGTGGGTTCTATGTATAATATACATAGCTACAAACATATGTATATTGCGTTTATGATGCATCATGTTATATAGTGTATTAATTATTAAATTTGAAAATATTTCTCTGTTTGTTGTAAACTTTAATTCTAATTTATCGTTGTAGAATGGGATCCGTGAAGTTGGATTCAGTCAATTGATTACTATTCAAAAACAGAATTCAAGTATAAAATTAAATCAGATAGAGTTTACCACTAGCTAGACGCACAATATAGTTTTCGTTTAGTTGTAGGAGTAGTAGCCTTCTTCTCCATTCTCAGATTTACGCAGCAACAATAGCAGCCACGTCTCTACAGATATCACACGAACAAGTTGAAAACAATTACAAGTAGGAGTGTTAGCGCCGACTAACAACCCCTCTTTTCTCACTCTCTCTCTCTCTCGGTTTTTTGAAGTGGTGCAAACTAAATTGAGAACAGAAAATTGAACTGTTCACTACGTATTTATAAAGCATATGTACCAATTGGTTGCACCACTTTAATCGCACCATTTCAAATGCACCTATCCAGATAAACCTTTTCAGAATGGAGAAGAAATTTCACCTCATAATGAGATCCAATAAAATTTAGTCCATAATTAATTCCAGAATTTAACTATTAAATTCAACCCAAACAATTTGGCCTCTAGGACACTTCCAACAAAGTTAACCATGATTATTAAAGAACTCTTTGAGAAAAATAATCATGTCAAACTTTTAGATTTAATTATACGAGGTTAATATTTAAAATCTGGAAATTTTCTTTTAGTACAACCAATTTTTGTTGGAATTTTTTTTTCAACGGAAATGATTATGTTTAAGTTGAGGTTTTCTAAAATCAAACGACATATATAGAAGTATTTTTTAATAATAATAAAAATAATTTTGTTATGATCTATATTTGATTAGTGATTTTTTTACTAAAATAAAAAAAAAATCTATAGTAAACATTCTCTACTTGTTCTTGTATGATCGGATATAATTTTCTCCTAGAATGTGGTGCATTGAAGAATAATACTAAACTTGGGACTTGGAACCTATAGTTGCTTGCTTCAAACACTTGAGAGGAAAAAGTTCATTCGTAATTAAATGCAATCTTTTCAACAAAGAAAAAAAAAATAATTTTATAAAGTCATAAGAAGTACCATGCATAAGCCCCGCAAAAAGAGCGAGAAAAAGGAGAATGTACACATCACTCTGACTAATATCAATGTTGAAAAGAGAAAAGAAACCATTTGTTATATCACCTATGGCTACTTTTTCTCTTTATTCCCAGGAGATGGTCCCCTTTGTAATCTTATGCACAATTATTTTCAAGGTTCATTTTAGAAAATGGCATAACGAAATAAAAATAGAAATAAGACTACTTGAACAAAGGACAATAGAAAGAAGAATTAAAAGGAATGCCGAGGATTAAATTCGGCCTTTTTCTCTTGAAACAGTGAATCTAATCACAGGCCTTGAATGGCCCAATGAGATTAACCTCTTGGCCCAATTAAACAATATGTGATAGTTATGGAGATCCGTGTGGAATCCGGGAAAAAGGGAGCGTCCGATGTCCGGTCGGAGCAGTCGATTTCAAAAAAAAAAAAAATCGTGCGCTCCGCTTTAAGATTTGAGCCGATCAATTTTACACGAATCTGAAACATAAATCGAACGGCTTCCCATCGGACAACGGACTGATTTGGTCCGATTTGGATCGTTTCTGTTGAACCCGACCCGATTTCGTCGTCCCGTTACGAACTTACCAAACTTTCAATAAAAAACCAGATCCGACCCGACCCAGTGGCAGAAACCGAAGACTATGGCGCGGTCTGATTATTTCTCGCGGCGGTTAGGGGCGGCCGTGCGAGAGCTCGGAGGAGCATGGTACGGGCGCCACATGGAAGCTGCTGAGCGCGCCATCGTGGATCGCCTCCCTGTCGTCGATGTTGTCCTCGAGATTCGTGACGCTCGGGTAGGCAGCTCTTCTTTCTTCTCATTTTGCTCTTGTTTTGATGTTTCTACATAAATGCTTATTAATTCCATTGGAAGAAGCAACATTTTGCATAAGAGTCCTAACTAAATTGCTCTTAGATTCCAATTACCTCTGCATTCGGGTCTCTTAAGCGCTGGTTCGGATCCAGTAAGCATGTAATCGTGTTGAACAAAGTCGACCTAGCCGATCGCTCTTCCACAGAGGTGTGCATCATAGTTTTTCATTAAAAACTTTTCTCCAAAATGTGCTTTTAGAAAAGACAAATAAAACTTTATGAATTGAACTCATTGCAGGACTGGATGAAACATATTATGCAACAGGGTTGTGCATGCTGTGCAGTCAATTCACACAAGAAAGATAACATAAAAGAGGTAGAACAGTAGCAATTGCTATTTATGGGAAAAAAACATGTTAATACCATGCCAAAAATGTGTTCTGTTCAGCTATCAATTGTTCTAAGAGATAAAATTAGAGAGCTCAAGTCTGGTGAAGATAGTTACACTGCAGCAGTTATGTTGGTTGGGATACCGAATGTTGGTAAATCTGCAATTGCAAATTCATTGCATGAAATTGGAAGGATCCATGCTCAAGGTACGCTTTTCTAGGTCAAGTTTATAGATTCAAGGCCTTCTAATTGTTTTCACCAACTTATGGTGGAATTTAATTGTTTCTGAACTTTTTTAAGAGAAGGGGAGACACAAGCATGCTGTAGTGAGCACTTACCCGGGTGAAACTAAAGGTATCTCTGCTTATAAGGTAACTCAATTACTGCATTATTATGAACTAGGCACTGGTACTGATTGAGTATCTTATTGGTATTGTACTGATTGTAGTTTTGCTCAGTAGTGTTTAATTGAGATGAATATGCTTTAGCTTCTATTGAACAATTAACCAAGACTAGCTGGTACATATGTGGATAATAGCCTTAACAGTACAAATACTTAATTTGTATTTGAATGGGAAATAATTGGGTTTTGTAACTGAAATATAATAATAACTAAATGAGATCACACATATTCACATATTTCTGTCTGATACTCAAAAATTGCCTTTTCAGATGCAAAGCCATCCAAGTATTTACGTATTAGACACACCAGGTGTTCTATCTCCAATAGTCGCAACTGATGACTATGCCTCCAAGCTAGCACTAACAGGTAAGAAATCCATGTTATTTCATTTTGTATTAATTTATTTGTCATGTTTTTGCAATGCTCACTTACTATACTATCACTGAAGGAGCAATCAAGGACTCAACTTTACAAGATGCCGGTCTGGTGGAGTTCTTCCTTTCTGTTCTGAATTTTTCTGGCATATACAATAGTTGGGAGGATTCAGATGATATGGCCAAACTCGTGTCTCAAAAAAAGAGCAGAAAACATCATTCAGATCATACCAATGTATGGGTCATCATGTTATTATTGTTAACTAATTATTTGCGTATTTGTTTCATTATTCCAGAGTTTTGCTGGATGCTCCACTCCTATTATTTTCCTTTTTTGGGGCAGCAAAACCCAAAAAAGTTGGGAAATAAGGGAGGAAACATTTCTAGAGTGTTTGAGCTTTAATATCATGTATTCCCTGGGGAATGAGATCCATTTCAATGTAATCTAGACTCTAGAGCACTTTATTACTGAACTTAATTATCTGATCAGGCTCTCCTAAATTTTTTTTAGAGTTACTCAAATTCCAACCTACCTTTTTTTCTCTTTCCTTATGTGTAGAAATAGAAAGCAGGAATAGTAGCTTTGTTACTTTGGATTAATTTTAGAAACTATGTTTATAGATCATTTACTCGTGAGTTGTTACTCTTTTTTTACAGTATGTGTGATATCTCATGCTGTGCAAGCATAGATGATATTGACATTATACAGGGTTATACAATTGAATTACCTAATTAGGAGAATCCATGGCATTAGGTTGTCTTGTACAATTGTACAACATTACATACTTAACATAGATAGCTCTAAAAGGTACTTTTCGCTTGTGTAGGATGTTATTGTGAAGGATGTCCGAAGAACCCTTGCTGAGACAAGAAACTCCTTTAATGGTGATCTGGAAAAGGAAGATGAACTTGAAAAACTTATAGAGTCTCAGTTAGTGGCATTGCAAAAGCCGTTTGGGCTACATTGTGGTTCGGTTGGGGACAGAAATAGAGCCATTGCATCAAAATTGATGGACCTTTACTGGACCGGGAGGCTTGGTCACTACACACTTGATACTTTTTCAAATGATCTGTAGAAACGCAGCTGTTTCAAATTTTACAAATTTTTAATATCCAGATATTAAATTAAGGAAATTCTTCATAATTTGTTTCAGAGCCATCTTTTCTTGCATAAGAGTGAATAGATGCCATGAATAAACTGCAGCATTAGAACACAGATTGTAATCAAATATATCATTCTCATGTTACTTTATTCCTTCCAGAACAGCAATTTGATTTAATAGCTGAGTAATCTCTAATGCTTTCTACTGACAAATAAGGTGAAATATTATTATTGAATGCCTGAATTACCATACCAGATGGCACAGAGGACAATTATTTAAATTGAATCCAAGAACAATAAAAACTTGTTTGATAGAATGTTAATTAAATGGCGCCAATTGGTAATGTTGGTTACAACTTACAGAGTCAATAAAGGAGGAAACTCGTGCCAAAATGTGGTATGGCATCATCTATGATTGGTTCATTAATTTAGCACACCTCTATTGTATAAACTATAAACTCATCTCAATAAAAAAAAATAGTTAACAAAATCGATAAATATCACGACAGCCACAATAATTGATCGTGTGATATTCAATTACCCTGAAAAAAAACAATTTAAATAGGTCCCAAAACAATTCTGCAGCAAAATCATTGAAATATTTGAACCTTTTTGGAATCATATCTTTATCAGAACATTTAGGTGTATAGAAGAAGGTGCAGCAATACATCATAATACAAGGTTACTATAATTTACTGCCACAAAAAGATTTTGTAGCAGCTCTATAGCCTATGATTAGAAGAGTCCTAGTACTTGTATCAACAATTGCCATTTTGGTTGCTTTGTTAAGGTATCTGCCAGTAAATTCTACTCGATAAAAACGATAAATGAACAACACTTAACAGTATCATGCCAATTAGCCCAACTCAATTTACAACAAATTCAATTATGCTCAATTCGCCTCAAGTATACATCAACATGCAATCAAAGCATCAAAAGACAAGGAAAAGTACAAAATAATAGATTGAAACAAGACAATTGACAGATTCATTAAACCATTTCTGATATGGTACCAACAACTGTTAAACTAATTGTTGAGTAAATCAATTCATATTCAATTCCCTTTACACACATTGATCAATACTACAAAGCTACTACAAAGACAAATTATTACAAAGTCAAATCATGAAACAGTGGATCAAAGGAAAGATAAAAAGAGTCAAGAAAAATCATCTAAACACCTACAAAGCTAGTACAAAGACATTAGCCATTTATATTGTAGAACAAACTATTATATCAGAGTGTCACACTACAATATACTTGACAGAAAAGGAGGGAGAAAACAATACTTGTTGCTTAAAGATACCGAAACACTCATGCTGTGTCAGTACCCACTTCCTGGAGCTCATCAAATTTTCTAGCTTTCTCTTTCAGAATACCTATGATTTTCTCAGACTCCTCATGAATCACCTTAGGCAGAAACAATTCCATATTATCAAACCATTCATCAAGTATCATTTTTTCAAAATCAACCCTGGCTTCTTCACTATTCCTCTCTCCTTCCTCTTCTATAACCATAGAAGAATCAGCATTGGTTCTGGCCTTTATTCCCTTTCTGAGTTCTGGAATGGCATCATGGTCAGGATCAGAACTGGGACTATCCAATTTTAATACTAAATTGTCATCATTTTCCTTTTCCTCCTCTAAAACAGTAGATGCTGTGCCCCTTCCTCCCATTATCTTTCTCTTCATACCAACCTCCTTTACTTCCAGAACTGAATCAACCGCACAATTCCCATCTACTTCCTTCAAAACCCTAGAGGACTTAACCCTCCTAGGATTTCTTCTCACCTTTGCATCTCCGTTGTGATCTGATTTTTCAGTCTCTAAGTGAGAAAACGTCACAGAATCCCTAGACTCCTCTTTTTCCAAAACCCTAGCAGTATTCCTTGTTACAATATCCCCCATACCTTTTGCTGTTCCCTTCTGGCCCATTTCAACCCCAGAATCAGAAACCAAATCAGGATTTAAAGCTTCCTCTTCTTTATCCGAAACCATAGCAGAAATAGGTCTAACATTGTTCCTACGACCCCTTACCGGAACCGAGACTTTAGATTGAGCCCCTTTCAGCCCTATTTCCTCTATTCCGGCATCCTCTTCTCCTTCCTCTTCTATAACCATAGAAGAATTAGCACTGGTTCTGGCCTTTATTCCCTTTCTGAGTTCTGGAATGGCAACATGGTCAGGATCAGAACTTGGACCATCCAATTTTAACACCAAATTGTCACCATTTTCCTTTTCCTCCTCTGAAACTGTACATGTTGTGCTCCTTCCTCCTCCCATTCCCTTTCTCTTCATACCAACCTCCTTTACTTCCAGAACTGAATCAACCGCACAATTCCCATCTACTTCCTTAAAAACCGTAGAGGACTTAACCCTCCTAGGGTTTCTTCTCACCTTTGCCTCTCCGTTGTGATCTGATTCTTCAGTCTCTAAGTACGAAAACGTCACAGAATCCCTAGACTCCTCTTTTTCCAAAACCCTAGCAGTATTCCTTGTTACAAAATCCCCCCTACGTCTTCCTGTTCCCTTCTGACCCATTTCAACCCCGGAATCAGAAACCAAATCAGGATTCAAAGCTTCCTCCTCTTCTTTATCCGGAACTACAGTAGAAACAGGTCTAACATTGTTCCTACGACCCCTTTCTGGAGCCGAGACTTTAGATTGAGCCCCTTTCAGCCCTATTTCCTCTCCAGAAACCCTAGATGAATTATCCCTCATATTAACACTTACCAAACCGCCTCTTCTAGTAACCCTCCTTTCCCTTACATTGTTACCATCTTTTTTCCCTTCCAAAACCCTTGGTGTCACAATTTTTACACCGAGCTTGGTTTTTGCACCGATTTCAATAAGATCCCCATCTGAGATGGATACGAGCTTGGATGCTTGAATTCGCGACCCATTTACGGTTGTGCCATTGGAGGTGTTAAGATCGGAGACAAACCATCTAAAATCATCCTGAATAAATCGGAAGCAGAGGTGATTTTGAGATATAGCTGGGTCGCGCAACGACAGGTTGTTACCCTTCATGGTTCGACCGATTTGGATCGGGGATTCGGGATTGCAGACCAAAATTTCGCCATTTCTGGGGCCTTTGAGCACGGTTATTTGGAGAATCGGCGCCTCCATAGTAGATCGGAGGAAGAAAAGCAAGAATTGGGGAGGACTGGAGGGAGACGGGAAACTAATTTGAAATTTTGGAGAGATTTGAGGAGAGACGAGAAATATTGAATGTTAGAATAGTAATGGGCTGAAAAGTCTGAAAGCCTAAAAGAAATCCAGGTCCATTAGTTGAAGTCTTTTTACTTTTTAGAATTGCAGATCTATTTACATTTCATTTTGTTGTATTGGACGACAATTAAGATTATTTCGGGTAAATATAGTGACAGAGCAATGTTTGCTTCATTCAGAGCACGAATCAATATGCAACACTGGTTAAGTCCATTATCTATGGTCTGCATGAAGTAAAAACTATTCTGTCAATATCTTTACTCGTTTCAGGGTGACAGACTATAGTGCAAAATTTTGCCCAATTTTGGACAGCAACACTGATTGTAACTGCTGAGGGTGTTGGACGATATTTGGGGAATGAGAATCATGGTACCGGGTTACAGTGTTCAAGTGTTCAAGATACTTGGATCAAATCCTGGCGTGTTGCAAAGCAAAACGGGTTAACGGATTGTAACCTATGGGGTATCCGATTTGTGGCAGCTTGCTGGCTGTTGTGGAAGGAAAGGAATGCCAGAATTTTTACGGGTTCCAGTATGAACTCGGAGATACCACTGAATGTAGCGCTGGCGTTATTTGTGTTTTTCTTATTGTAAATGATGTTTTATTTCTCTGTACTCTTGCTAGCAACTAGCAAGTTTTTCCAAAAAAAAAAACTTTTAGGGCTTTTATATGAAGAGTGAATGACAACTATTTCCTTGAGAAAGTTGGTAATTGTATGGATGGTTTCTTAATTATTCCTTATAATTCACATTTCTTGTTATAATGTTCGGTTTAAAATAAGATAATTGTCTCGGTGAGATCTCGGATATTATGGATAAACTCGGTAAAAGACCGGAGGAAATGGAATACGAATTTTGATTGGCACTGCCCAGATATAATTTTTTGTTCTAAAATTTGAAAGTTTGAATGATAGAGAAGAGAAATTAAGAGAAGAGGTTATCAATACTTTACAATATTCATCTATTTTCTATCTATCAAATTGTTGTGTAAATCTCACTTTAACTTTTACAAAAATTGATCTTTATTGGATAAAAGTAGGAATAATATGTGAATATATTAAACAAGTATCCATCGAAATATATACTTCAGTTGTTAAATCACATCATGGTCAATCAAAACTTGCTTTATTTAGATAAAAAGTATGAATAATAGGAAATATGTGCAAAAAGGACAAAATTAAAAACTAATAGGTATACTACCCCGCAAACTTGATAACAAGCAGCTCAAAAGTCTTCATTTATGTAATCTTATGAAAGGTAGGTATAAATTTTCAAATTTAAAAAAAAAAAGTCAAACAGAACCCTTTTTTTTTTTATTAAAAGGCAATATAGCCCAATTTATTATGTAACAAAAGTGATTCTTACAACTGTTTGCGAAAATTTAAAAGAAAGAAAAAATCCCTCCTATATAATAAAATAGAAATAGAAAAATGGGTCTAAAAGATGAATTGCTTCTATTCCTTGTTCTCCTTTGAGCCTATATAGGCGTTACATCTTACATCCATAACCTCACGATTCTATATAATCCCTATCTTACCAAAAGGACCCTATAGTTCTATATATTGCATAAACATACATAAATCTCAACACTCCCTCTCAAGATGGGCAAAAGATATCCATCAAGCCCATCTTGTCACATAACCTAACTAGATCTATTGAGCCAAGTCCTTTGGTGAGGTAGTCTGCTACTTGATCTCAAAATCAGGTGTAATTTAATATACACCATGCATCAACCCCCAAGAAATGCTTCATTCTTGTTAGAAATGTACTAATAGGCCAGAATATCATGGGCCATATTAATAATTAATATGGATCAGGTCTTAATGGGCTAGGTCCGAATTTTTGTCTATTCTCATCTGATCAGATCAGATAAGGTTTTCTGTAGAGGCTCCAACGAAATGGTGCAAGTGAACAGGCTCAATGAACTGGTGCGATCTGTTATAAATATACAACAGCAGTTCGGTTTTTGCGTTCCAGAAATTATGTTCATTTTCTATTCAGAAAACGAGAGAGAGAATAAGAGAGAAAAGACGGGGCTGTTAATTCGGTACTAGCATACCGAATTTCAGAAGTTTGTCAACCTGTTCGTGTGGATACTGATAAAGGCGTGACTGCTGGGCTGTTGCGTGAATCCGACACGAGAAGGAAAGGAGAAGAAGGCTACTGCTAGACTAGACTTGACGTTTCCGCTGCACTGCGCGTCTAGTGGTAAACTCTATTTATTAATCTTGGAATTAGTTTTATACATGGATTCTGGTTTTCGGGTAGTGAACAAATCATGAATTGACAGAATTGTTGCACTATTAACCTACCCGAAACCCTACAGTGGTATTAGAGCCACTTGTGTAGAATTAATTCTGGATTATTGATTGTTAATTAGATTAACGTCTGAATTGAATCAATTGGATTGATTAAATTATACGAATTAATATGGCAGTTTTTCTGTGGTTATGGAATTAATAAATAATCATATCAATTGGATTGTTCTGACAGAATTGAATCAATTGATTGGTTCGAATTTTTGATTAATTGGATTTAATCCGAAAATACTGTTTTATGAAAACTGAATCAATTAGATTGGTTCTGTTATATGATTATTTTATGAAATCTGAAGAAGAATTGTTTCACTGAATCAATTAGATTGGTTCCCAGCCCGCTTACCGGCAAGCGGGACCGCCGCAGTTATTAAAAGGGCAAGTAACCCCTTTCGTATCGTCTTATACATGAGCCCATATTTAGAATTGGATTCTATCTAACTTTGTTTTGCAGTTACAGAATATGTGAATAGTATGATCCCGTTGCCTTGTGTGATATGTTGTAATGAATGCATGAATGATGTGTGTAATTGCGGCCTATGGTGCCCCATGAATTAATTTAATTTATAATTAAAAGTGACTTGCATGTCACTTATTGTGTATCATTTATGCGGTCTGCGAGCCGTTATTCTTAGGACATGATTGTATTTTCTTTATTGCTACTAGAGTAGTTATATGGTTAGTATAAAGAAGATTACATGAAGGATGGATGGTGGCTATTGTCAAGTGGAATCTTACAATGAAGAATATCATGCCATGGATCATACTATTTCACTTATACATTGGGCTCATGTTATTTAATTTAATTGTTTATTTGCATGTTTTTAAAATAAACAACAAAGTCCCTTAAAGAAAAATTAAGTTTTCATGCCTTTCCAAAATCACTAACCTATCAAGGTTTCGATCGCTAATTGATGGGCTGGCCAAAGCAAGGTATCGTTAGTTATCTTAATGAGATAGGATATGAGTGTTGGACACTTATATTTAGAGAATTGGTTTCACTTAACTAGGCTATCAAAACGTCTTTGGGCCTTGAGGCATAGGTTTGAGGAGTCGGAACATGGGATGTACCTCGAACAAATCAAGAGTTATATTAGATATAATTAGCATTAGTATGCTTACCTAAATAACTAAATTCAAGCAGTGATGCCAAAGCTCACTTGGATTTAGTGAAATATGGATCTTGATCCGCTATGTGGTTTTATAGGGGACATCGGTTTTTAAAACACATAGTGGGAGTCAACTTTTATTTAAAGGTTTTTCTAAAAACATAAACTTTAAGTCTAAATTTCTGCATATTTGTTTTGTTGTAGATAATGGCAAATACATCTACTTTTACGTTGCGATCTGCTATTGAAAAAGAAAGTGCAAAACTCACTGGTCCAAACTTTTTGGACTGGTATAGAAACTTACGCATTATCCTTAAATAAGAAAAAAAGAAATATGTTCTAGAGAAACCCCTTCCTGAAAAACCAAAAGCTAATGACAAAGGTGAAATTTCTGCTGAGGATCAACAGAAATATGATAAGCATGTGAATGATGATCTTGATGTCACTTGTCTTATGCTCACGATAATGAATTCTGAGCTTCAAAAGCAGCTTGAGAAATTAAGTGCTTATGGCATAATTGTGCAGCTTCGTGAACTTTTTCAAGTTCAAGCTCGCACTGAGAGATATGAGACATCAAAGGCATTGTATCAATGCAAATTGGCAGAAGGAAGCCCGGTTAGTCCTCATGTACTCAAGATGATGGGGTATATTGAGAATCTGAACCGATTGGGCTATCCCCTCAGTAAAGAGTTGTTTACTGACATTATTCTCCAGTCCTTACCTCCAAGTTACCATCAATTCATTCTGAATTTTAACATGAATGGACTGGAGAAGTCAATGACAGAAATGCATGGGATGCTAAAGACAGCTGAACAAAACTTGAGGAAACCTAATGATGTCTTGTTGGTTAAGAAGGAAACGAACTTCAAAAAGAAAGGCAAAGGAAAGGCCAAAGGCAAAGGAAAGGCCAAAGGCAAAGGCAAAGGAAAATGAAAAGACAAAGGCAAAGTTCAAGTTGGGAACTCGAACAAAGGAAAGTCTGTAGCCAGTGCCGCCGAGTCGCAATGTTTCTATTGCAATGAGATAGGTCATTGGAAGAGAGACTGCAAGAAGTTCAAAGAAGATCAAAAGAAGGGAAGTGGGACTTCCGCTTCAGGTATATTTGTTATAGAAATTAACATTTCTACTTATCAAACTGATTCATGGGTATTAGATACCGGTTCAGGAGCTCATATTTGTTCAAATATGCAGGTGCTTGCAAAGAGTAGAATGTTGAATAAAGGAGAGGTACAGCTACGTGTCGGCAATGGAGCACGGATTGCTGCTTTGGCCATAGGCACTGTATCATTAGCTCTACCTTCCGGGATGATCTTAGAATTAAATAATTGTTATTATGTACCTGCCATAAGTAGAAACATTATCTCTATTTCGTGTTTAGATATGTTTGGATTTGAATTTAAATTTAAGAACAATGGTTGTTGCTTTTATTTGAATGATATATATTATGACAAAGCTTCATTACATAATGGACTTTATATTCTAGATCTTGATGTTCCTGTTTATAACATACAAACCAAAAGACTCAAGTCAAATGATTTGAATCCCACTCTTTTATGGTATTGTCGTTTAGGACACATAAGTGAGAAACGCATAAAGAAGCTTTATAAGGATGGACTTCTAGATTCATTTGATTTGGAATCACTTGAAACATGCGAAGCTTGTTTGTTGGGAAAAATGACTAAAGCACCTTTCACTGGAATAAATGAAAGGGCGAATGACCTATTGGTATTTATACATTCTGATATATGTGGACCGTTTAGTTCAGTCGTAAGAGGTGGTTTTCAGTACTTCATCACATTTACCGATGATTTTAGTAGATTTGGTTATATCTATTTAATAAGACATAAATCAGAAGCATTTGAGAAATTCAAGGAATTTCAGAATGAAGTACAGAATCAACTTGGCAAGACAATTAAAGATCTTCGATCAGATCGAGGAGGCGAATATTTGAGTCAGGATTTTGGTGATCATTTAAAGCAATTTGGAATTGTTTCACAACTTACTCCTCTGGGAACACCACAATGGAATGGTGTGTCTGAACGGAGGAATCGAACTTTGTTAGACATGGTTTGTTCAATGATGAGTCAAGTTGATCTTCCATTATCATTTTGGGGGTATGCTCTAGAGACGGCAGCTTTCACACTAAATAGGGTTCCATCAAAGGCAGTTGAAAAGACACCATTTGAGATATGGACTGGGAAACGTCCTAGTATGTCTTTTCTTAAGATTTGGGGTTGTGAGGCTTATGTAAAACGATTGATATCTGATAAGCTCACACCTAAGTCAGATAAATGTTTCTTTGTTGGATATCCAAAGCAAACCAAGGGATTCTATTTTTATAATAGGGCTGAGAACAAAGTATTTGTTGCTCGAAGTGGTGTCTTTTTGGAGAAAGAGTTTCTCTCCAAAGGAGTTAGTGGGAGTAATGTGCATCTCGAAGAAATTCGAGATATACAAGAGAATACTCCTATAACTCAACAGGAACCACAAGATATTGTGGAACTTATACAAGAGACACTACCGCTTCGAAGGTCTGATAGGGAACGTCGTATGCCTCAGAGGTATTTGTTGCTCATGACAGAACAACGTGACATATTGTTGTTGGACAACGATGAGCCTACAACGTTTCAAGAAGCGATGGTGAGCCCGGACTCTGATAAGTGGCTTAAAGCCATGAAATCCGAAATGCAATCCATGGAAGACAATCAAGTTTGGAGCTTGGTTAATTTACCTAATGGCGTAAGAACCATTGAGTGTAAATGGGTCTTTAAGAAGAAAATTGACATGGATGGGAATGTTCACATTCACAAAGCACTCTTGGTGGCAAAATGTTTCAAGCAAATTCATGGTATTGACTATGATGAAACTTTTTCACCAGTTGCGATGCTTAAGTCAATTCGGATAATCCTAGCAATTGCCGCATACTATGATTATGAAATTTGGCAAATGGATGTCAAAACCGCTTTTCTTAACGAAAACTTAAACGAGGATGTGTACATGACACAACCCGAAGGTTTTTGTCGATCCAAAGAATGCTAGCAAGGTATGCAAACTTCAAAAATCTATTTATGGATTGAAGCAAGCATCTCAGAGTTGGAATATTCGTTTTGATGAAGTGGTCAAGGAATTTGGATTCATCAAGAACGAAGAAGAACCTTGTGTTTACAAAAAGACTAGTGGGAGCGCACTTGTTTTTCTTGTTTTATATGTGGATGACATTCTGTTGATTGGAAATGACATTCGTTTACTTGAATCAGTTAAAACTTCGCTGAAAAATAGTTTTCAATGAAAGATTTAGGTGAAGCGACTTACATATTGGGAATAAGGATCTACATGAATAGATCAAAAAGGCTAATTTGATTGAGCCAAAATACGTACATTGACAAGGTGTTGAAAAGATTCAACATGCAGGATTCAAAGAAAGGTTCCTTACCTATGTCAAGTGGCATAAGTCTTTGCAAAAATCAGTGTCCTTCGACACAAGTTGAGCGAGACCGCATGAGTAAGATTCCATATGCCTCGGCAATTGGATCTATCATGTATGCTATGCTTTGTACACGTCCCGATATTTCGTATGCTCTAAGTGTCACTAGTAGATACTGTAACATTCCGTCACGTTACACAGCTGGATGCACCATGACATTTGGGTAATGAATTTCATTAAGCCCATTTGATTTATTAAGAGGCCCGAGCAACATTTAATCTATTAGACTAATAAGAACATAATTAAATTAATTAAGAGGCCCAAGTAAGAGTATTAAAATGAAACCTAGCCCACAAATTCAAGCCCAACTCCCTAATTAATTTGATAAACCTAACTAAACTCTATTTAAACCCCCTCATTTCCCCCACAGCCCCCACACTTTCTCTCTCTAAAACTGAAACCTCCTCTCTTCCTCCCTTCGGCCAAGCCTCTCTCTTTTAAGGTAATTCATTCTCAAGCCCACAGCCCCCACACTTTCTCTCTCTAAAACTGAAACCTCCTCTCTTCCTCCCTTCGGCCAAGCCTCTCTCTTTTAAGGTAATTCATTCTCAAGTAAATAATTTCATGTTCCTTGCTTGGTAAAATATTAATAAAATAATCTATAAAGCAAACAAATGTTTAAGAACACGTTTATTCTTCTTCTTTATATTATTTTTCTTTTCTTTTATTTTCATTCTGTTATTGTGTTCTTTTTGTTTATTTTAATTCAATGCATAATTCGACCTATAATCGGTGCAAGACACCTAGACGGGTCACGTTACGATGACAACCCCAAAAGGAACCTTAGATGTTTCAATGGGTGAAGTAACAATAATTTTGAATCTCATACAATTATTCTATTAATCTTTTTTTCTTTTCTTCTTTTCGCAATTCCATTCTCCTTCTATTAATTAAAAATAATTAGTTTTATAAATATTCATAGATAATATTATAAGTCTCTCTTCTCAATTCATTTACCTTGTCGCAATTAATCCTGACGGTCTGTGATACTTCAATGAATATGGGAAGTTAAGAATGTCTTTATTATATTGAAAAGTAAATGTTCATATAAATAAATAATTAGGAATTATATTCGTCACAAATAATACCTTCCTTGTCCGTTAATTTATTTTCAAATAAGAATTCGGATTCCTTGTCTGTTAACTTAGTTCTTTACTTAGATACACTTACCTTATATTGATAGAAATATACACTTCTGTTAGTGATATATATATTTATATCTATATAGTAAAATTCCTTTCTAAATTAGTCACCCATTCTAAATTTCCAGATTTCCCTGCTAATAAATACTTTCCTTGTTCTATCTCAACCGATTCGAACCCTTATTAAATTATTTAAACTTCAATCATTCATTTAAATATTATATTTTTTTCATTCATCATCTCCACCGAATTTAATATAGCTCATTTATTTAACCATTCGCTTAAAATTAATAGAGTTAGGTCTCCTATATTGAATAAGCATTATTCAACTATTTAAACATTATCCATTCATTCATTTCATTCGTTTCTGGTCGCAACCGAAGTTAATATATATTCTCTTGATTCAACAATTCATTTAATTAATAAAATAAGTCTCCTAGATTTAGTGAGCCTTTCTTTTTATATAATCTGCTGCCTACATGAATTGGTTAGAGGATTTAGTAACTAGTTTCTTTTGTTAATGCTTCGATTTAATTGTTCGATTTTTTGAATCTTAAAGGTTTCTTTTTGTTGCGCCTTTATTTGCTGCTAAGAATTTTCATGAGTATTTACTTTCGGTTAGAGTATCTAATTACCTTTTGAACTTTAACTTCTTACCTTCTCTTTAATAATTTAATTACGTAACCTAGACTTTAAGAATTATGAAATACTTTAATTAGTAAATCAAACAACTCTAGAATGATTAATTAAAAGTATTAATGTAGACATGTCGTTTAGGTTCAAACTCTGGAGTCCTAGAAGATCTTGAGACGTCTAACGACTTCCCTACGACAACAGGTGCGGGTTCCTGGTCTTTTTACAAAAAAATACAAAAATGCATGGATTGAGGTAAGAAATCCTTTTTCAAATCTGGTGGATAAACTGCATGTTGTGGATGTCGAACATTCGTTTGATTTTGTTTAGAATTGCATGATAGGAGTTCTTGATGCATGAAATTGAATTGACAGGAATTGTGAATGTGATTTGGGAATGGGGAATGTGAATGAATTGTTTTCTTTAAATTAGGGCCGTCCGTGCGAGGCGGCTCCGCATGTGTTTTGAAAATCAGGCTGTCCGTGTGTGGCAGACTCCAGAGTGTGAAATGTGAACAGAACGGGTCGTCCTTGTGTGGCGGTTCGCCGGATGGGTCCCCGCAATGGCCCATCTAGAGTGTGATTGAACGGGTCGTCCTTGTGTGGCGATTCGCCGGATTTCTATGTACGGGCATGGATTTCCAGAGTGTGGAATTTAAAAACCTTAAACGTGAATTAAAAAAAGAGGCGGGGATGAAAATTGTTTTGAAATGATTGCATATCTGAATTGATAGAAAATTTGGGGAAAATTTTGAAATCTTTACTTTATTGTTATTTGGGATATTAAATGCATTGATTTGTAAAAACACCGGGCTGGAACTAAATCCCGCACTGAGAGATAGTTCGATCTCTCACCGTACCACCTTTTATGTGAGTTCCAGGAAATGGAGAAGAAGACATGGAGGAAGGCCGTGAGTGAGGAATTAGCGGAAGTTCTTAAAGTAGCCACTATTTGTTTTAAATTTATTTTTGTATGAACTATATATTGTGTAGACATGGCGGTAACTGTTGACTAGCCATGTTTGACATATTTCCCCTTTCTATTTGTTTGTGAACTCCTTTTATGTTTAATATAGTGGCTTGTTGGTTGTATTATTGATAATGTATGTGATGTGCTTAACACCTTGCGTTTGAATGCGCGGCGGGTTGTCCGGGGGTGTGACAGATACCAATCAGATCCAGGTGAGAGTCACTGGATAGCAGTAAAGAATATTGATACCTCGCATATTTAGTCTATTTTAGGCCTGTTTTAGTACCAGATTCGTGCCATAATTCACCAGAATCATGTGCATCTCATTGTTATATCTTTAGAATTTGGTACTGCTGAGTGTTTGTTTGTTTTCTGCAGGTTTGGAGCAAAACACACGAAGAAATGGCGATTCACATGATGAGGTACGACCCTTACCAGGCTTGGTACGGGTCGGACCATACTTAGCCGTTTTCAGCTCTTCACGCCTGGTACGGCCAGGCCGTACCAAATTGGTACGGGCCGTACATGAAGGCGTCCTGACAGATTCAAATTTGGGCAGAGGCTATTTAAGGCGGGGAACTCTCCAGATTTCGTATCCAATTCATTCCAGATAGATCTGAGAGCTCAGTAGGAGAGAGAAAGAAGGCTAAGGAGCTGAAAGCAAGGAGGAAAGAAGAGGAAGAGGCGAAACTCGACGGATCTAGCTTCCTCCTCCATCTCCCTTCAATCCATGGCTATCTCTCTTCCTCTTATTGTATTTTTAGACATTGCTATGTGCTGTGAGTAGATCATTTTAGTTTCTAGGGTTAGAGATCGAATCTTGATTTGTTTTGACTTTCTTTGACTTTTACTTTGTATGAACTCTTTAGTTTGATTGATTGTGATTTTCATTGTTATATCTTGCTTTGCTTGCTGTGATTGTTGTATGATGTCCCTTTAGGTTTAGATCGAACCTATCAAGGTCATGTGATCATCTCAATCTCTCATCCAATTCAAGTACATAGGGTAGAATAGTTCGAATTGAAGCCGAAAGGTTGAATTCTCCTCTAATCGACAGATTAGAGGGTGCCTTAGACATCTAATCAATCAGCTAGGGTAGATCTGTACCAACATACGATGGTTGAGGTGTAGAAACCCTAAAAGGCTCTCAATCGCATTCCAACCTAGATCTTGATCCAACAAACGACGGTTGAGGGTTAGGAACCTTAGGTATGGTCAATTGAACCTTTCTAAAGAGTTTAGCACAAGGTACCAGCAAGGAAATGCATTTACTCGAACTGGTAGGTTCTGTTCTGGGAAGCCGGTACGGGTCTTACCAGGGTGGTACGGCCTAGCCTTACCAAGTGAGGTACGGCCTAGCCGTACCTACTTAGTACGGGCCGTACCACTAGAGGCAGATCAGAGATGAAGTCTTAAACCCTGGAAACACCTTTTATCCATAATCAAAACACAATTTACATTTGTTCTAAACATTTTGTTACATCTTCTTCAATTGTCTGAACAGTTTGATTTGATACCTTAGGAAATTAAATACCAAACCAAACCTTTCTCACTTCTAGTTTTTGATTGAGTTAGGTAGATTCTAACCTAGTAATTGCCCGTCCCTGTGGATCGATACCCGATTATACTACTCGATAGGGGTTGTGCACTTGCATCCTTTACTCGTGGAGTGTTAACGAGGTTTAAAAGGTACGCTTTCAAGCGTGCCGAAACTTGCGTTGCGCTTTGCTGCGAACAAGTTTTTGGCGCCGTTGCCGGGGACGGTAACCAATTGCCTAGTTAGATTTTACCTTACTTAGTTAATCTAGACTTTATCTTGTATCCTTTATTTTCTTTTATTTTGTTTTGTTTCTTTTATTTATTTATTTTCTCTTTTTTCAGGAACACTATGGCGATTACTATCTGAGGAGCTCAAGACACCATGGATCTCATGAACAACATGACGACAGACCAACATTGGTTTGGCCGCGACAATTTTCAAGCTGGAGGAGGCGGCCGATCCAAAGCTGATCAGATCGCATCTCTACATGCCAAAGCTGCCAAACTAGAGGAGGCCGTAGAGAGGTATTCAATCAGAATGAGCATGAGGGCAGCCAGAAACCAGCAACCACAGCCATGTGCCTTGTGTGGGGACAGGAGACACTCTTATGAGTATTGCCCACTGGCTGATTGGAGTGAGGAACCGGAGCAGGATGGCTATATCAGCAACAACAATTGCAATTTCTACGACCCTGCACCATTCGATGACTCGAACAATTGCGCATTCCAACCCGATCCACCCGAGCCGTACATTGATCCCGCTGAGATCGAATTCATACACGAGCAAGGGAAGGTGAACCAGATGCTGTGGGAACAGTTGCAAAACATGTCCACACAGATGGCCGCTCAACAAAATCAAATGGCTGCCCAAAACAAGTTGCTGGAGCAATTGAGTCACATCATCATCTCACGCCAATCTCAACCTGCAAAGCTGCCAGCTCAGCCAGAATGCGAAGGACCAGCCCAGCCAACAGACCAGACCGCACTTGACGCGACCCGCATCATTGAGACACGACCCGCATCACCCACGGAAGAACATGTGGACCCAGGTTGCATCGAGCCAAGTCGACCTGCATCTCCACCTGAAGAGCATGTAGACGAGACCCGCACGCCACCTGATGCGACCCGCATGCCGTGGTCTGATGACCTGGAGACCAAAGGAAGCGATTGGGATTGGTCAGCATGCGATGCCATTCCACCTGATGCGACCCGCGTCAAGACCCAGACAGAGCGGCTGACTCCTGAGCTCAAGCCTCCAGCAGCTCACCTCAGGTACGAGTTTCTAGACCCAGATAGATGTCGTCATGTAATCATAAGCGCAGATCTTGAACCCGATCGGACTGCTACACTCTTGGAGAAATTGGAAGCGCACAAAAGCGCGATCGGGCGCTCGATCAAGAACTTGATGGGAATCTTGCGGATTCTTCTGATGCAAGAGTGTGATCGCATGGGCCGTGTACCTCAGAAGTGGGTGCTCCCACCAGTGCCACCTGATCCACCTCCCACCGATGACTGAGCGGGTATGTTTTCTCTTTCCCTTTTGCTTCTATATCTCTTTATCTTTCAGTCTTGAAGCATTGAGGACAATGCTCAGGCTAAGCTTGGGGGGGAAGACGACTTTTGTATCTTAGGATTTACTTTTGTGTTTTAGGATTTATTTTGATTGCACTTAGGTCATTTTTACTTTTCTCGTGCATTGTTAGGTGAAAATTTGCGTGAATTGCTAGAATTGAGAATAACTTTGAAACAATTTGGTTGTGATTAGGATAGACCTGAGTGAATTGGAACTAACCCATGATTGGTTATTGAACTACTTAGGTTGAGATGTTTTTAATAATGGAAAAGATGAAACAAACTTAGAATTGAATCGAACGAGATTATTCGAAAAAACTGAATTGTGCCTTTAGGAATTGAGATTTTCAAATTAAGAAAGTTTGGAATATCCATTGGTATGAATGAATACCAATGGATGTGTGTATTCATGGTGTGAGCAAACCAAAAAAAAGAAAAGAAAAAGAAAAAAATAAAAAAATGAGAAAAAGAAAAAGAGAAAACAAAAGAGAAAAGATGGAGAAAATAAGAGTACTGGCAATAAGCCTCGAATGGGCGCCTTTGAGCTCGTCTCCCAATTAGAAATAAAGAAAGAAAATTTTGCTCATACCAACACACTTCGTTCGCAACTTTCTTACCCTTAAGTTTGATTCAAGCTTGGGGGAGGGCAAATGCAAAGAAAAATCACTTTGAATAAAAGCAATAATTCGGAAAAAGAATGAAATTGATTCGATCAAACCTAGGTAATTAGTCTTTCCATTGTTAGAAGCATCTCAAAATAAGAAGTTCAATTGACTAATTGTTGGAGTGAATCAAGGTTTACAAAGGAATGTTTGAATTACAACCGAATCGATTCTAGAAATTCTTGACTATAGCACACTCACGTAGGTTTTCACATTTAGACTTGTATCTGCATTTAGATTTAGTTTTCCAGCACTTTCACCCGAGTTTGAAACTTTTTGCTTGAGGACAAGCAAAGGTTCAGCTTGGGGGAATTTGATACCTCGCATATTTAGTCTATTTTAGGCCTGTTTTAGTACCAGATTCGTGCCATAATTCACCAGAATCATGTGCATCTCATTGTTATATCTTTAGAATTTGGTACTGCTGAGTGTTTGTTTGTTTTCTGCAGGTTTGGAGCAAAACACACGAAGAAATGGCGATTCACATGATGAGGTACGACCCTTACCAGGCTTGGTACGGGTCGGACCATACTTAGCCGTTTTCAGCTCTTCACGCCTGGTACGGCCAGGCCGTACCAAATTGGTACGGGCCGTACATGAAGGCGTCCTGACAGATTCAAATTTGGGCAGAGGCTATTTAAGGCGGGGAACTCTCCAGATTTCGTATCCAATTCATTCCAGATAGATCTGAGAGCTCAGTAGGAGAGAGAAAGAAGGCTAAGGAGCTGAAAGCAAGGAGGAAAGAAGAGGAAGAGGCGAAACTCGACGGATCTAGCTTCCTCCTCCATCTCCCTTCAATCCATGGCTATCTCTCTTCCTCTTATTGTATTTTTAGACATTGCTATGTGCTGTGAGTAGATCATTTTAGTTTCTAGGGTTAGAGATCGAATCTTGATTTGTTTTGACTTTCTTTGACTTTTACTTTGTATGAACTCTTTAGTTTGATTGATTGTGATTTTCATTGTTATATCTTGCTTTGCTTGCTGTGATTGTTGTATGATGTCCCTTTAGGTTTAGATCGAACCTATCAAGGTCATGTGATCATCTCAATCTCTCATCCAATTCAAGTACATAGGGTAGAATAGTTCGAATTGAAGCCGAAAGGTTGAATTCTCCTCTAATCGACAGATTAGAGGGTGCCTTAGACATCTAATCAATCAGCTAGGGTAGATCTGTACCAACATACGATGGTTGAGGTGTAGAAACCCTAAAAGGCTCTCAATCGCATTCCAACCTAGATCTTGATCCAACAAACGACGGTTGAGGGTTAGGAACCTTAGGTATGGTCAATTGAACCTTTCTAAAGAGTTTAGCACAAGGTACCAGCAAGGAAATGCATTTACTCGAACTGGTAGGTTCTGTTCTGGGAAGCCGGTACGGGTCTTACCAGGGTGGTACGGCCTAGCCTTACCAAGTGAGGTACGGCCTAGCCGTACCTACTTAGTACGGGCCGTACCACTAGAGGCAGATCAGAGATGAAGTCTTAAACCCTGGAAACACCTTTTATCCATAATCAAAACACAATTTACATTTGTTCTAAACATTTTGTTACATCTTCTTCAATTGTCTGAACAGTTTGATTTGATACCTTAGGAAATTAAATACCAAACCAAACCTTTCTCACTTCTAGTTTTTGATTGAGTTAGGTAGATTCTAACCTAGTAATTGCCCGTCCCTGTGGATCGATACCCGATTATACTACTCGATAGGGGTTGTGCACTTGCATCCTTTACTCGTGGAGTGTTAACGAGGTTTAAAAGGTACGCTTTCAAGCGTGCCGAAACTTGCGTTGCGCTTTGCTGCGAACAAATATCCTTAAGTACTTAAGAAAGACTAAGGATGTGTTTCTTATTTATGGAGGTGAGGAAGAGCTTGTTGTAAATGGTTACACGGATGCAAGCTTCCAAACCGACAAAGATGATTTTAGATCGCAATCTGGATTTGTATTTTGCCTTAATGGAGGAGCTGTTAGCTGGAAGAGTTCCAATCAGGAGACAGTTGCCGATTCTACCACAGAAGCTGAATATATTGCTGCTTCGGAAGCAGCAAAAGAAGCAGTTTGGATAAGGAAGTTCGTTACTGAACTTAGTGTGATTAAAAGTATTGAAAATCCAGTGGATCTCTATTGTGACAATAATGGAGCAATCGCACAAGCTAAGGAGCCAAGGTCACACCAAAAGTCCAAACACATACTTCGACGTTTTCACCTTATTCGAGAGATTGTGAATAAAGGTGATGTGAAAATATGCAAGATAGGAACGGATGCAAATGTAGCAGATCCGTTGACTAAAATCCTTCCGCAAGTTAAGCATGATATACATACTAGAGCTATAGGTATTAGATACATGAGTGATTGGCTCTAGTGATTGCTACAGAGGTTGATTATTTAGATGTTTGTTTGTATGTTTATGTTTTATGAATAATATGTTGTAATGTTCCTTGAATAAATTATTGCTTATTATTAATTATCAATTCGATGAATTGGATCGTAAAACTTTATAATAGGATGCAATATTATTCTAAATAGTCCCTAGTCTTTTATTATTAGTCGGAACACTAATAATTATATGGACTAGTATGTGGATTGATTGTTGATGATCATTTTTTACGGATCATCGATATGGGATATCCAATGCAATCACATGGATACATGTTTTGATAAACATGGTATTGGACAGACCCGCTATAAAATACTGTATGGATTAGTAGGTGTCATCAGTTTATTTTATACAATAATTTTTTGTTGAATCCTTTGACCTGAGATCATCATTGATTAATTCAATGAGAATTATATACTTTGATTCAATCAAACGTTAGCCCTAACCAGGTAACTATAAAGATTGAAATTGGGTATACTATGAATCATGTGGAGAAATATGAATGATCAAGATGGAATTTATCCTTCTCATATAATGAGAGCATGATGTCTCTGGGCCCCTCTAGAAAGATAGATTGAAAAATGCATAGCCGTGCTATATGGTTGATAGTCAACCATATGAAAGTCAATCTAATTTTGGTACGAGAAATCAAAGATTGTACTACACAAAGTTGACACACATCCTGCTTTAAGTACAATCAAGATGTCAAGTGATAAAGGGATTAACATAAATAATTGTGAGGTAATTGTCGGATATTGACATTCATGTAATTTGGGTAGTCATAATGCCCTGCTAAGGACCGCTTATGATTTGTGAACTGAAAAATGATTTTCAGCTCACTGCCAACATTATATGAACCTATTGGATCACACACAATAACAAGGTTGAAAACAAGTTCAAAATATTTGGCTTTAGTACAAGTGGGAGACTGTTAGAAATGTACTAATAGGCCAGAATATCATGGGCCATATTAATAATTAATATGGATCAGGTCTTAATGGGCTAGGCCCGAATTTCTGTCTATTCTCATCTGATCTGATCTGATCTGATCAGATCAGATAAGGTTTTCTGTAGAGGCTCCAACGAAATGGTGCAAGTGAACAGGCTCAACGAACTGGTGCGATCTGTTATAAATATACAATAGCAGTTCGGTTTTTGGGTTCCAGAAATTATGTTCATTTTCTATTCAGAAAACGAGAGAGAGAATAAGAGAGAAAAGACGGGGCTGTTAATTCGGTACTAGCATACGAATTTCAGAAGTTTGTCAACCTGTTCGTGTGGATACTGATAGAGGCGTGACTGCTGGGCTGTTGCGTGAATCCGACACGAGAAGGAAAGGAGAAGAAGGCTACTGCTAGACTAGACTTGACGTTTCCGCTGCACTGCGCGTCTAGTGGTAAACTCTATTTAATTCTAGAATTAATTTTATGCATGGATTCTGGTTTTCAGGTAGTGAACAAATCTTGAAATGATTCGAATTGTTGCAATATTAACCTACCCGAAACCTTACAATTCTGACCTCCGAATGAAACCTAGCTATATATTATCTCAAGAAAAAAAAATAACGAAAAGCAAAATCAAACTTTTTCAAAAGTGAGATATTGATTATAATGGGTCTTCGTAGATAAATAATTATTTATTTGTCAGAAATATTATTACTTGCTGAGAATTACTTTTATCAAGATTTTTGTAATATTTAGACAACATTCATGAAGGAAAACTTGAAAAAAGTTATTTCAGGAGTTGTGGCCAAGCATTTTATTAATTTACAAAACATAAATTATTTTATAAAAGCATTTTATCATTATCACTGTATAATCCAAATGAATATTGCAACTAACAAATGTGTACGACCTTGTAGATGGGCTGCCGAGACTGGAAGACATATGTTTCAGGAATGTTCGTACATGTTACAACTGTATGATACTTACTAAAAGCGAAACGGCCAGTGCAAGGATGGCCGACAGTGCCAACAATCGAAATAACAAACAGGCACATGACATGTTACATGAATCAGGAACAGAAAACCGGAATGCTAATCATGCAATTAACAGTTTGGAGAGAAAGTTGTGCAAGGTGCTTCACGGATTCACGTAAGAGCACGGAGGAATTGATACAAGAAGTCATATGGCTGCTACGGTTTTATGAGCACAATAAGCAGAGATAACCTAGTCACAAGGGCTGAGTGGAGGTTGTCAACTATGCCAATTGCAGTCTTTTTGCAGCATAGAAGGGCGTCCCGGTACCACTGGTATGGGTCCTGGTAAATCCGGCTATGGAGAAACAGGTAACAGTTTAGGTAGAAATCAGAGACTGGTACGAAAGCCGGTACCACTGGTACGGTTCTGGACAGGAGCTCAAGAACAGCCAAGAAGAATCAGTAGTGAAGCAATAAATTTTTTTATTCATTTTACTTATTTTTTCAAACTCTTTTCATGTTTTCTTTTCTTTTTTTACTGTTTCCTTTTGCAGCTCAAATGTATTGCTTTGTTTTTCTCTTTTCATCAATTTGTAGTTACAACTATTGTAAGTTGTAACTCATTCAATGAAATGAAATGAGAGCATGATCCGTATTTTTTTTCTAAAAAAAAATATGTACGACCTTATATGCAAACTTTGAGAAATATATTTTTCTGGTTCAAAACTAGCTAATACATCACACAAATTAATGATCTTTAAATTGATCTTGAAGAATATCTAATATTATACTCATTTGGCTCATAATATTTGTAGACAACTTTAATTAATCCAGATTGAAATTTTTAACGAAATCTAGATACAATTAACATATTTGATGTATTTTCTACTAATTAATAGGTTATTACAATCAATAAATAATAAATGATTCCATTTGTAATATTTTAAGGTTTTCATGTGTTGTAGGAACTTTAATCCAGAGAACATGGACATTAAACCCAGAGTCCGGATTATGAAATTACTCAAATTTTAAAGTTTAAATTCAAACGGTCCAATTTCCATATGAACCAATTCGATCCGATGTATAATGCACAGGACCACTTGAGAGTAGGTCCGATGGGCATCGGACCTCCTCTGGTTCGATGGGTTTTATCATCGTCCATTTGCTATTCGTGCGGAACGCTTTAAAATTTGTGCGTGTTTGTTTCAATGTTTGTGTGCACAAATCTTAAATTAGATCGGACGGCCATCGTGCTCGTTGAACCTAAAAGTAGGTCCGATGGGCATCGGACCTACTCCGTTCTCGCACAGGACTACTTTAATATTCGTGCCAAAATAGATTGGACGGTGATCTGTGGGCCCCACCTCAGTCAAACACCTCTGCGTGGTATTTGAGATATGTTCACTGACCAATGGGCATAGTAGGCACCACCTCAGTTTTATATTTGATTTTATGTGATTTCCATGTAGTCATATCTGTGCTGTGGGATTTATTGGTAGTTATGGACTTATGGCGGTTATGGGTACCATATTTTGAACTCATTTTACTTCTAGTGGTCAGGAGATATTTTCGGTATGTATGAGTAATATATATAAATTTGAATCTAGATAAAACATATACTTGTTTAAATTTATATAAAATCTATTATTTTTGTAATTTGACAAATACTATTAACACGTGATGCATTAAAATTAGTATGTAAATTTGGGACCTTGTAATTATCTGATTTCCGTAATGGAATGGGCTATCATGTCTCTTTTAAAAAAAAAAAAAAAAAATTTGGGACGAAATTATTTTGATTAAGCCAAATTATCTTTTTATATTTATCTTTAATTTATTTATGTTAATAAATAGCCGAAATTTTTATTATACCATAATAAAAAAAATAAACTAAAAGGCTACTTTTTTGTGGAATTCCAAAAACACCATGGCCGCCAATCCATTATGTGGCCTCAAAGACTGGGGTCCTCCCAATACCTATGCAACTCCAATCTGGATCGAATTGACGGCCCCATTTTTTTTTCCGCTATTCACGCTAGGGGCCAAGTTGTTCTGCCCAATGCATTTGGATTGTCTCCATTTTAATTACTTGGGCCACCTCACGTTGGCACTTGCTGCCCAAACAAAAAGGAGAGAAAATCAAAGGGGGCGCTAGGGCATTTGGCAGACTACAGACTGGGGCCGCATAATGAAAGAGCGGACTCCAGTCTTTGAGGCCGCATAATGAAATGGCAGCCGTGGTGTTTTTTATGAAAACATGGTCTTTTAGTTTATTTAATATGGTATAAAAATTTCGAAATATATAGTGATTGGACATTTAAGTTCTACAAGAGAAATGTGTGACAAAGTGAAATTAGAGAAATAATGTGTGCATTAAATTTGTTTTTGTGATTGAACCTATAAACCACTTCATCTTTATTTTTGTATCATGTCCGTGCGTCTGAGAAACAGTCTAACATATTTTTAAAGTTTCTCTGAATTATACATAATTCTGGGCACCTCATTTTTTCTCGGAAGGGGATAACTTTGTGTGCCAAACAGTGAGGTGATGAGTAGAATAAAACATTCGCACGGGTCTAAATAATTGTTTGATATTTAAGACTTTGTTACGCTGAGAGGAACTAATTAACTTATATATAGTATTAATTTTTTTTTCCCTTACATTTACATAATGTTGTTTCTTTCGTGGGTTAGTTTGAATTAATGGATGACGGAAATTTCATAAACATATAATTGAGGTGATCTCCAAATGAATCTATGCCATGTGATTAACTGTAAATTAACAAATAACTCAAGAGTGTTAAAAATTGCACATATTTATATGCAAACGGAGCTATGCTAAAGTGTTAAAAATTGCTCATATTTTAGAATTTGCCCTTTATTGTTTTGGGAAGTCTACCAGCAATGAATTCCCTTAGGCACATCATTATATACATAGAAAATTATTTTGCATTATTTTTTTTAAAAAACAAATAAAGCATTAATGTAAATTTTAAAAATTATTCGAAGAAAAAATTTATTTTATAAAATTATTCTAGTAAAAAATAAGAAAAAAAACTGATAGTTTTGAAGTTTAAATTTAAAACGTAGAATTTATTTCTTCGATTTACTGTACTTGACTATTTTGTTAGAATCTTTCTGCGGTATTAACTTTGTTGTTAAACATATAGCAGGTCAGGACTGAAACAATTGTTTTGAACTTTCGATTGGCATTGACTTGCTATACATGTGATTTGTGCTCATATGTATTGGGGGCTTGGGGCACGTGCCTCGCGTGGCTTGTGTTGCCCAACACAAGAAGCTAGCAGGGGCCACGTGTCGCTTGGCAGCGAAAGTAGCGCTTTGAATTTTTGTGGCACAAACTTTACAAATTGTACGCTGCATGAATTATTTTTGAGATTACTCTCCCTCTCTGTGTGCACTTGACTTCTGCTGAAAAACATTGAACTTGACAATTAATTACCAATTAGCAGAAATTAGTTCAATTCACACTAAATTGCTCAAAGTTAGTTCATTATTTTTAGAAGAAATGATTTCCAGTTTCAATATTAAATTAGCATTTCGTAATAATTTTTCTACCTGTCTAGTATATCAGATGCCTAACTACATTTTATAATAGAAACAGAGTATTAGTTATTATCAAATGTTTTTGAGGTTGTATTATAAAAAGTACAAAATAAATTAGGATTCAAACTATTAGTTATTTTCTTTTGTACTTGTTGGAAAGGTAGATTGACAGGCTACCATATGCCGGTAGATACCAAAAATAATACACTTTTGGTTTAATATTCTTATTATCTTGTTAGTAATTGGCAATATCACAGTTTTAACTAACTACAGTTGATTTTACAATTAATTATTAGGCAATGAATGTTGTAAGCTGGTGCCTCTCAAAAAAAAAAAAAAATTATTAGGCAATAAAAATTGATGGAATTTCGCATTATATAACTTGCATGTTACAAGGATTATTTACGGTGAGATGCATACAAGTATTATTTTCCCTTTTTATATGTACTTTTTATTCCTATAAGTCGAGTGAAAAGTTTTCAGTCTTTTTTTCTTTTCTTTAACGGGCTGAATTTTGACAATTTGAGACGGCCCGTTAATCAGCTCATACTCTTTCTCCTCTGTTGAGAAAGCCGTTTGTTTAGCCCAGACCCAGACGGATTGATCTCTGTCATCCCTCTCTCACCTCGAATTCACATCACCCCCGGTAACGCAATAGGGAATCTTTTACAATTACTTGATCTGGACCGTTCTTTTCAACTTGGCACGAATCTCAAAGCCCAATAATACTGCCTCCTCTGTCAGCCCGAAACCCAAACCGGCTGGGAGTTAATCTCAAACCGTAAAGTGAAGGGAATCTTTTCGGTACCGGCGAGGATATGTACCCCTCTCACCTCCAGCTCCAACTCTACAGTTTACTCCCTCTTCGCCGCCTCTCTCTATTCTACTTACTTACCCTACCTCCCTCTTCGCCACCTCTCTCTACCCAACTCTGCCGTGTGCCGCCTCTCCTCTGTCGCATCATCTCTTTAGGTAAACTGTTCTCTCTCTATTTTACTTAAACATTTTGTCGCAAAAGCAAAACTAAATTGAATGTTGAATGGTGCAGTCGTCGGACCGAGGCAGGGCTGAGGGAGAGGCGCTAGATTGAGACTCTTCTTTGATCGATTCTATTCATACTGGTATAAGTCTTTTTTTTTTCTCTTGATATTTTGGATTTTGACTGAAACCCTATAACTGAGCATAAATTGTGTTTCAAATCAGCTCTTAAAAGTGTCAAGGCATTGATTTTAATTGCTTAGTCTCATTTGATAATAACTGACCAATTTAGTAATGGTATTACCGGAAGCCTGCAACTTGCCACTGAAAAGGAAACAACTGCAGTCTAACAATTTATTACAAAGCTGCTGCAAATGTCAATTTGCTTAGTGTATAGTTCCCTACAAATTGAAAAAAGCAACTAATTGCAGAAAATTATATATCGAATACTCTTTTTTTTTTTTTCTTATTTGGGAACCTGGATCACTGTTGTACTTGCAACACTTGAGATATGTAGCTTCTTTTTTTGTTAATTAAGAAATGTTCATCTTAATTCTTGAAATTTGAGAAGCGATTAATTCTGTGCAACTTGTTGTTTGAATAAATGCTTTGGTGAAGGTGAAAGATGATGAATATCAATTGGTGTGGTAATGAGGAGAATGACGGCATTGATAGGATCAGTAGTTTGCTTGATGATATTCGCACGCATAACCTATCTTTTCTTACTACAAAAGAGGCTGTGCAGACATGCATCTTGTCCAAAAGATGGATAAACACATGGGCTTCTGTACCGGATATGAAATTTGACATTGAAGAGTTTGGATTGCCAGATATTGTTTATGATGAAATGGCTGAAGAATGTGTCCTTTTGTGTTAAATGACGTTGCAAAAGCATTTAAACCGTTTATACGTCAAGTGACACCTCTTCTTAAATTCCTGCAAAAATATTTATAAAAAGTTTAATTTCAATGCAAATTGTGAAAAATATAACGAATATGACGTCTTAAATTAATATAGTGATCGGAAACCAAATTTTCCATGAAAATTGACCCATTTACTTAGTTGTATAAAATATACAATAAAATCCAACAAATAAAATAGAATAGAAATAATTAATTGAGATTTTGTTGAATAAGTGTTAAATTTCAAGTCCAATGAAGCTTTACATTGAGTTTTTAGAGAGAATAAAATGTTGCTATCAATACACTAATACCAAGAAGATACCACCAATCACTGTTAAGGACAAACTCTTCGAGTAATATTTCTGTGTAGCACATCAAAGGAACAATATTGTAAGAAATATATGTTAATTCTTTTTTTGCAATATTGAGAAAAAGGAGCATCATTTTTGTTAATTTTTGCTGAAATAGCAATTTAAAGCGCATACTATTTTATGAGAATGAGTAGTTAAAATGATAGATCATATGTTAACAATCATCTGCTGATTATTATCTAATTTTTTTATGTTCAAATTTTACTAATATTAAATTGTGTAATAAAGCAAATGCACTGTGAACTTAAAAGAAAAATATTGTTAAAGAAACACAAAAGGACCCATAGAGTGGAATCATGTGGGTACAAATTTCGTCTTTAATTTTTAAGATGTTGCATTACTTTTAAATCCATTTTTAATATACAAAAAATAGATAAAGTTGAAAGGTGAAGTTATTGTAAATTTAAAGCTTAATTTCAAAAAAAATTGAAGCACCTGTAGACGCAACCAAATATTGAGGCAATTAGTAGAATAATAAGCAGCTAAAAACGAGAAACGATAATGGTGTTCTTAATTGGCTACCCACCGACCAAATTGGCTTAAATCCCGAGCAAGGGCTGTTCCCCAATCCCCACTCAACAAAATTACTCCCAGCCCCAGCGCCACACCGCCGCCTCTTTCTCTTCTTCCCACGCAACTCCTCTACTCTCTCACCTCACCTCCTCCTCTCTCAACTCTCTCTTGCACTCCAACTGTTTGTCAAAATGCTCCTTACAAGTTTTGTCGCTCCAAGCACCACGCGTCATACTTAATTGTTGCTCTTCCAAATGAAACAAGACAGACTATGACTAGGCCATCTCTATTCTCTAACTGTGGTAAGTCATTCTTTAGGTGCTTTGCATTTAGGCCTCAAATTTAGCACTTTGGTAGATCCTGGTGACTGTGCATGCAAGTTGCTTGGCATAATGTCCTGAGATGTTACAGTCTGGAAGTATCCTTTGCTAATTTAGCATTTGTTGACCCTATAAATTGATAATTATGAAACTTTGTCTTGTATCTTTTTAGAAAGTTGAGTTAGAGCCTAAATTGTGGACAATAAGAAGCAAAAGCCCATGCAACACGCATCTTTTGCCTTGTCAACTATAAGTGAAGTTTGGTACCGGCATGTGCTGGTTATCACTATGCATGCACACTGTCTGCTTCCACAGATCCAATTTGTAAGGTTAATTTTGATCTTTAGAATTTTTTTTTTGTTTAATTATCTCCAGGAGTAGTAATTGGTTCATTGGGACATAAATTTGGCTGGTATAAGAATTCTTATAGCGTAATTTGTGAGAGGCATACCAAATCTGGCATAGTGATGAACTTGATCAAAAAATGAATCAGTCTGGCATACGTTCATATTTTGATCAAGTATTTCTCTTTAGCAGAATCATTGTTAATTTTTCACGGCTAGTTATTCAAATTCCAATCAATGGTGCAATCTCAGGCTCCTTTTGCTTTTAGGCTGATCAAGTCTTGCCTTTTCAATTGAGATGGTTTAAGTAACTTTAGTAGGAGTAATTATTTGTTTGTTGGGGGCATAAATTAGTCTGGTGTTATGATGTTAAATCTTAATTGTTTAGAGGCATCGAATCTGATATAAGTCTTGCTGTACCAATTCTAGAGGCACCACTTTTTTATGGTACCAGGAGTTATTACATAGAGCCTCAACTAAGCACTGATTTGTCAAGTGAACAAAAATAAATCAGAAACAGTCCCAATTAACTTCTAAAATCTGATTCTTAAGGTCGAACTTTGTTTCATACAGACTACAGGTTTGTTAAATTGTATAAGAGGACTGCTCAGAAAACATTAATTTAGGAAATAGGAGTTCCTATTTAACCTTTTGCTACATTAAGTATGATTTATTGTTTTATAGCTTTTAGTCACTGGTTGCTTGTTGATTCTTTAGATCACTTTGCTTGTTGATCAAATAGTTACTTGTTTTATGAGATTATTAGGCTTCTCTAAATTGTTAGGATTATTTGTGCTTGTTACTGCACAGTTCAAAGGTTGCAAGCAAGCATAGTCGTGAAATTACATCTTAATCAATCCTGTCAGACGTCATCTCATTTTTGGATCAAGTATTTCTATCAAGCAGAATCATTACCAACTTTTCATGGCTAGTTATTCGAGTTCCAATCAATGGTGCATGCAACCTCAATTTCATTTTTGCTATTTTGCTGCTCAGTACTTGTAAAATCAATTTTATACATTCAGTCGAGACTGTTTAATTCTCTTTCTTAGGATTAGGAGTATTGGTTTGTTGGGGGCGTAACACAGGCTGGTATTATAATTTTTATTCATAATTTATGAGAGGCATCGACTCTCGTATAGTCCTGTTATACCAATTATAGAGGCATCACTTTTTTGGTATGGTAATAGGTGTTATTTCTTAGAGCCTTAACTATGCACCGATTTGTCAGGTGAACAAAAAACAAACAATAATAGTCCCAATTAGGTACTAGAATCTAATTCTTAACGTTAATGTTTGTTTGATACAGACTACAGGCTTGTTAATTTGTATAAGAGGACTGATTAGAAAGAAATTAATTTAGTAAATAGGAGTTCCTATATACACTTTTGCTACATCTAGTGTGTTATTGTCTTCAAGCTTTTAGTCATTTGTTGTTTCTTGATTCTTTAGATCACTTTGCTTATTCACCAAATCCCTAGCAAGAAAAATGACCAAAAAGCCCTTCTAGCAGAGTCCGACTTGAACTTTACTGCCTTTAATAACCCCTCCTAACACAAAAGGGCATACATAACCTAACAGTACTTAGTGGCGTACCTACAAGACTTTAGCACTTTATGCAAATTCTATTCACAATTCTTTCATTTTTTTTTTATTTTGTAGGTAAGGCCCTTGCAGCTGACCTCTCTACATTTCTGTCCACCCAAGATAAACAAACAGCTGTATCTATCCATATTCTAGACGCAGTGTTGAAGCTGCCCCCAATCTTACAAGTTATACCTGATACAAACAGGTGGAGCTGTAACCATTTCATCCCATTGCCATGGGGACCCGCCAGCTGGAATTACTTGTAAAAGAACGTTATCGGTCAGGCACTCTTACTATTAAAGATGATCTTCACTTTTTTGATTGCTTGCTGGTCGATAAGAGCCCGGCACCGTCCATCATTTCCTTTAATCAACTCTTTGCAGCCTTAACTCGTATGAAGAACTCGAACAACCATTATGCAACTGTCTTCTCACTCTTTAACTGCTTGACCGAACCTAAAATAGTCTCAGCCTCGCCCAGCACCTGCACCAATTGTATCTTGATTTCCTACTGTATCCGAATGAATCGGCCGAGACTAGGCTTGGTTTTCTTGGGGAGGTTTATTAATGGCAGAGAGCTGAACCTAACATCTTCAATCCAATACTTAAGAGCCTTTGTTCTGAGAATAGAATTAGTGAGGCCGTAGTCATGGCGTTCAATAAAATGCCAAAGCTTGGCTGCACACCGAACTTGATCTCCTACAACACTGTTATTGATGGCCTTTGTAAAGAAGGCACAGTTAGTAAAGCATTTAGTTTGTTTGAGAACATGCTTTCAGCAGGTATTGTGCCAAATGTAGTGACATACACCTCACTGATTGATGGCCTTTGTAAAGAAGGCGCAATTAGTAAAGCTTTTAGTTTGTTTGAGCGAATGTTTTCAGAGGGTATTGCGCCAAATGTAGTCATATACAACTCACTGATTAACGGCCTGTGCAAGGAAGGAGATACTGAAAAGACAGAGGAACTGTTGTGCTACATGGTTTCTAAAGGACTTCAACCTGATGTTGTGACCTATAATACTCTCGTGGATGGGTTGTGCAAGAAAGGGCTATTGGACAGAGCAGTGGAGACGCTTCAGTCCATGGTTTCTGAAAGACATGATCCCGATGTTGTGACTTATAATACCATCATTGATGCACTTTGCAAGGAGGGAGAAACTGAAAACGCAGAAGAGTTGCTATGTAATATGATTTCTAGAGGTACAAATCCTGATGTTCGTATCTATAGTACTATTATAGATGGGTTCTGTAAGATTAACAAATTAGAAAAGGCAAAGGAGTTGCTGAATGAGATTTCAAAGGGATTATTGCCTAAC
This sequence comes from Carex myosuroides, assembly GCA_028015225.1. Taxonomy (NCBI): domain Eukaryota; kingdom Viridiplantae; phylum Streptophyta; class Magnoliopsida; order Poales; family Cyperaceae; genus Carex; species Carex myosuroides. The sequence goes on along the minus strand of CM051471.1, from coordinate 17,011,783 downwards.
ACCGTGACTTGCAATATAATTGTGGATGCAGTTTGCAAGAGGGGGGAACCTGACAGGGCAGAGAAACTATTGTATGATATGCTTGATCAAGGTGCCACACCTAATCTTATCAATCACATATACAGGTGTTATAAATGGATATTCTAAGGTAGGCTGTTGGAAAGAGTCGATTAGGGTTTTCAAGTATATGATTGATCAAGGGTTTTTGCCGAATGAGGTTACTTATAGATCAATGATGGATTCTTCGTGCAAACAAGAACAAAGCAAGGAAGCTGAAAAGTTGCTCGACTTAATGGTAAGGGGAGGTATACAACCGGGTGTTGTATCATATAGAATTTTACTTATCGGCTATGCAAATTATGGAACTATCGATGATGTGTTGAAAATCTTAGATTGAATGCAACTCAATCATGTAGCGCGAGATATCTCGACTTACACTTCCTTGCTGAAAGCATATGCAAAGAACAGAAAAGTAGATCAGGCTATGTGTGTGTTGAACAGAATGAAGCAAGAAGGGGTGATACCCGATTTAGCTGCCTCTGCACCAGTATTAGAATTGCTTTTGAAAATGGGACGCGATGATGATGCGAGAAATATCATGGAGCAGACAAGTGGAAAGACAAATGATTGAAGTGTTGAGTTTGGTTGAAGATAGCTCATTTGAATTTGGATAATCATTTTATGTAATTTGGGTAGTTTGTTACTCTAATGAAGTACTTCTACTGCTTTGCTCAATATTTTTTTTTCTAGATATTTTCATTATTTTATTTCCACTGTACTTCCTTTATTGGTAATGTTTTATTTCATTCAGTTTGCATTTTGTATTGTATTTTTCTTTATGATTTTATTGACTTTGTACCTGCAGTTGTGCTGCAGTCGACTTGCTGATTCAGTACTGCCAGGTATACAATTAGGCAGTGGTACCTGGCAGCTACTCGACTACTAGACATTAGCCTTTCATATAAAGCTGGTTTTTAGGAGCAATTTGCACTGACATTTGAATTATGAATTCCAAATGCTGAACCATGCAAAACTTGAAATGGTGAAATGGTTGTCCATAAATTTGAAACCAAATTAAGCTGTTGTCCTGTATACTGTGTACAAGTGCAGGCTAGTTCAGCCTCACTAATCTTATTTGTGATTAATATTTTTCACAGGGTTAACTACTGAGTACCAGCAGCCTTAGCACTTAGCAGCATGATTCCTCAGTATTGTTTTAAACATTTATCATCTCTTGATTCATTTCAGTGGAGCCAAAACTATAATTCTTTTTCACATTTTCTTGGAGCAGAATTTTGGGAAGGAATGCTTGTCAGAGGTCGTAGAAGCCCTCAAGAATCTCACCAGCAATCTTGGCCTGCGGGTATCTAATAATTCAACAATTTGATCTGGGAACCCTTTATAAGATTGAAATAAACTATGAGAGAAAAATTTAGCCCACTGTGGCTGATGAAATTGATGATCTTTTATCTGCTCTAGTATATTTGTTACAGAGTCTTTCGCTGATTTTTTTTTTAAAAAAAAATTTCTTGATTTTGTAAAAGCGGGTATCCGTTGAAGATGAGAGCACCTCGGCATCTGACTGTAGGGCGCAGAAAGTTGCACAACAGTGGAAAGTGTGTGCATGTGTTAAATGTCTTAGGTTCAATGCTCTCTATTTTCTCAAGACATGGAGAGAACATCGAATTTAAAACATTCGTCTCTTTCTACAATTCCTTCGGTTCACCCTCGACAGACCTACTGTTCATAATCAATCTATCGAGGGAGTTTATTGATTGTGGGGACGTTTAACTCCCAGCGGGCGCAAGCTCCCGCTGTTAATTACATCAGATGACCCTTCCAAGTCATTACTGAATATCTCGTCCATTCCGGGATTTGTGCCTATTTAAGTGAATTGAATAAAAGGGCTAAAAAGGGGACTCATGTATTGACTTTGGTTTTGATTTGGCTTTCTATATGTTTGGACATGTGTATATATGTGATTTTATGTTAGAATAATGTTTAAAAATGAGAATCTGGAGGAGTGTATATACACCATTTGTTTATATTTGATTTATAACATATGTATTTACATTTTTGTTAATTATCTACATGCTATTAAGAAATGAAATCATTTAATTTTGAAGAAAGGGTATTTTGGTTAGTTCAGGATTTGGCTGATGCTTGAACATGTTCAATTTTGATTTAGAAACATGAAGAATTCAATTTGGGTTCATTTGGAGGTGGTTTGAGTCAATTTGGACTTAAGATGGAAAAGTTATGCTTGAAAAGGACTAAGAAGGACCTATTTGTAAATATTTATATTTTATTAAGGGCTTATTTACAAGGTTGAAAGGGTATGAATTTATGATTTGGATTTTAAATGGGGTTTTATATGAAAATTAGGTTTCTTAGGGAGTTATTTGAGAGGGTTTTGATCTGTCAGGGGCCTTGTTGTAAATTTGTAGGGACTGTTCTGTAAATATTAAAAATTAGAAAGGGTCTCATTGTAAACAGGTTTTCATTTTACAGATTTCCATTTATTAATTGGCTTTGAGATTGGTATTTTGGGCTTTGAGATTGGTATTTTGGGCTTTGAGATGAGCATTGGATTATGACAATTTTCGCTTTGAGATGCGTATTCTGGGCCTTGAAGGTTGATGCCAGGCCTTTGAGATTCGGTCGAGAGGATTCTAACTAGACCCGACATGTGGGCCTCAAAGGTCAGTGAACTGTAGGCCGTAGGTTTCAAGACTAGGCCATCGGGTCCCTTCATCACTTTGAGATTAGAGTTTAATTCAAACTTTATCCTTGGCGCCGAGATCAGACCGTCCTGATTTGCTTTAAAACCTGTGCTGGCTAGGATATGAACAAGGGTTTATCCCCGAGATTGGGGTTTCACTTTTTGGCGAGATTCCGGCCACGGCAAGGCCAGGGAGTGGCGGCATCATCATCGCCTCTATGACTGGAATTCATTGGGCCTATTGTCGGCTACCGACGATCACTGGCGGCGGTGGTTTGCGGTTGAGCTCCACTGTGACACCCGAGTTTGATTTTGATTTGATATTTTCGAGTTAAGCTGCAATTATCTTCAATTAAGTGAGCAAACATCATCGCATTTCCATTTAGAGTCTGGCCAACGTTTTAATTTTGTATTTAAATGAGTATTTATCATGTTTGGGTCTCGAGTTCTTCAGCTTGGTACCGATCCTGTACCAGTTCAAGTGGCGAGCTCTCTTAATTCACAATTGAGACACAATGGATGTTGATTTGAGCTTCAGGAAATTGATAAGATGTCTAAATTTGTCATTTGAATTGGATTCTTTGTTTTTAGGCATCAATGAACATTGATTTCATGATATTTTTAAATTTTCAAAAAATTGAATTAATTCATAAGTATGGATTTTTGTTAAAGGTCATACAATCTTTTATTGCTAAATCATAAAAGGGTATATGTGCTATGTTCAGGATGAGTTTCATGAATTTGAGAATTTTATTTCTATTTTTAACCATTCATTTCAGTTGAGGGGCAGTGAAGGTAATTTTCCAGTTTTTATTGCTGATTTTATTTTTATTTAAAAGCTGAAACTTTGAAAATTCATATTAAATTGAAATAAAATCAGAAAAATATGAAATTTATGTCCATTTTGTATATTTTGAAGTTTTGTACATGACTGTGATGTCCATTTTTCGGTTTGGTCCTTGAATCAATTTATACTGTACAATTTACCAGCAGAGGTCCTTTTGTCATTTAAATGCTGTTTTTCCATTTTCTGAATCTGAACATCAAAAATTCATATAAAATCGAAATAAAATCCAATTAATATGAAATTTGTGTCAATTTCATGTGTTTTGGAGTCCTTTATCTGACTGTGTGATTTTTTTTTCATTTTGAAATTTAATGTGACTTATGCAGTTCAGTTTGTGAACAGGGGTCATTTCTGGTCTGTTGAGTGCAACATTGTACCAGCAGCCCTTAAACCATACCTGGCTGCTGGACCTGAGTTTGGTATGGTACCAAGGACTGGTAGAGGGGGTTTAACACAGGTCTCACTGATTGGTTTAGGGTAAAACCCTTTTCTTTGGTTTGGTAATTGCTGCCTTGTATCAATAAAGAAAGAGAAAGAAATCAAAGCTCCAAAAATTTATCTTTTCTATGTTTTTTAAATCATCAAAAGTGTCAGAATCTGGAAATTTACAGGGAAGCCCCTGGTTTTGTCAAAATTTGCATGTTATATGCTCTTTTCATTTGATTATAGGGCAAATCATTATGATGTCATAGGAAAAGAATACAAATGTCAAGGTGCAGCTGTAGCTGCTGACTATTTGCATCTAAATCCTCTATCTTTCACCATATTCATATATATTAATTTAATCCTTCACAATGTGCAATCTTAGCACACATGAAAGACCAACTTTCTATACATGAATCATGGGCCCTTGGATCATTTAAGAAGGATTGAGAGGAAGCTAGCTAGCTTGACCTTTTCAACCCCTTTGTGTTTTTTTTTTTATTGTCACTTTTAATTTCTTCTTAATTCTTCGTAACATAATCAAGTAGCTCCAATATGAGAGGAAGCTAGCTAGCTCAACTCTCATATTTTTACTATTTAATTACTTTAAAAGAATTAAAAAGAGTTGATTAAAAAGCATCAAAAGATTGAAGAAGGAAATGTCAAAAAAGCTGGCAACCTTTTATTTACATATATTTTTTTGTTATATGCTAAAATAGATTTTAAAGAACAAATCTTATTAACTAAAGGAATTAGTAAACTCTTTTTTTTTTTCATTTAATATTTCTATTGAGAATAGTGAAAGCAATAGTCTATATATATTTTTTTTGTTGATCATTAGACTAAACATGCTTAACTTATTATGAAACAAGCTAAGATGTCACATAGTCTTCTCATTTCATTGATCTTAGAAGCTCCAAACAAATAGAGGAAGAAAGCAAAGGAATCAAGAACAAACCCGAAAACAAAATAAAAAGGAAGAAATGCATGAATTTCAAAGAACTTTATTTCATAAAGATGAACATTGCTTGGCTCCTTAGAGCCTACATGATTTAGGTACTAATTACCTAATCTTTGCTACTGTTGAGAAGAACAAGTCTCTTCTTTTTCTTTTCTTTCTTTTCTTTTCACTAGCTAGCCTATTAGAGAAGAGAGAGCTCTAGTATTTCTGCTCAAACTTGTGTTTATTTCGAGTTTCTTGTTGTGTATCTCCAGTAGTGGTCTCTTTTCTTCTTCTATTCATCTCCTTATATAGCCTAGAAGGGCATAGGGTTTAGGGTTTTGATAGCATGAATCACCACCTTCCATTTTTCATTTCATTGATTCAATGCTCTAGATTTATTTTTAAAGCATCAAATCATTTCTCAGAAGCATAGACCAATAGGATTGAGCCATGTTAGCAATTTAAGATGCTAAACATTTGCAACCCTTGATCTTTCATTTTTATTTCATTTAATGGCTTAGATTCGGCCAGATTTGAGTCATGCCTTTCAAGCAAGGATGAGCACTGATCCTTCTATTTTGGAGGCTTGCTTGAGGCCTATAACAGCTGTGCATGAGGTTAATTCGGCTCAGAGGTGGCAGTGCAGAGGGGGTATAGTGCACCAGTGCCGGTTTATAGCTTATCATGGTCTACAATTGTCCAAACTTGGTTCAACCAATAAAGAAGCGACATGTAGCATGTATAGTATAACATTAACATGCCCTGGGTAGCACTAGACCCATTTCCCTGTCATTTCCATTATTGGATTAAATAAAATTTTCCCTTTGATACCCGTTAGGTGCAAATTTCCATTTTGGTTGATTCTCTTAAATGCACATCAAATTGAAAGCTCCAGAGGCTACATGTGATCCTGGTGAAACTGTTCAGGACCTTAGCGAGGTGCAATTCCTTTCAGCTTGCCTCAATCTGAACCAAACCCGATTGCAAACGGGTTTCTTCTTCTTCCTCAATTGAATGCTCTCTTCTTTCAATTGCGTTGTCAGAGAGCATCGTAATGCAGAGAGAAGTGAGCTTCCCATATTAATTTCACCTTCTCACATCATGGTTGCCCGAGTCTCAAACACGGTTACCTTCTTCATCTCTTTTGATTTTCTCTATCTTCCGAGTGCAAAGCTCATCATATAGAGTTCTTGTAGCTGTCTCGTAGAGTAGAACAGAGAGACTAGAATAAAATAGAGGCAATTTGTCTCCTCTCTCGCAAATTTCATTCTTGTTTCAGTTCTTCAATCACCAAAGAGAAGAGAAGCGGGAAGGAAAGTTAACATAGGGGCCCGGTTGTTAGTCTCACCGAAGGCGAGTATGGTTTAAACCCTTTCTTCTTTCTTTATTTCGGGTAAGCATGGCACCCGTGCACCAGGTCACTAGCCGTATTGAAACCTGATTTGAGTTCATGTGAACCGAGTGCATGCCCTTTATAGGGGGCATTTTGCGTTTAATTCAAACCAGCGACAATCTTGTCTCTATCGGTGGGCATGGTACGCCATGGACCGAGTGGCTGTCTATTCGGTGCATATGGTTTAAACCTCATGCTCTAGGCTCACTCAAACCGAGACTTTGGCGAAAATGGCAATGAGCCACTGACTTGTGGGTCCCATTTACTTGGTGCTTGATATACAGGCCCAAATTGTACCCAGGGCGACTTAGAACATATTTTTGCTAAAGGGCACTCTGATTTTATACCCATAATGTTATTCAGCACTTGTTTTATTAATAGGAATTCAAATCTTTTTGAGATTTTGATCTTATGACATATTAAAATTCATGGTTTTTCATGTAGAACATTACCAAGAATCTCAATTTGCCAAACTAGATTTGTTTTGGGAAGTCTATGTATGACTTCGTATTTTTGCAGCATGTTCATTTGTCCTTAGGTTGCTGTATTTCATACTGAATTAAAGTAGCAATCTTTTAGGGTCAAACAGTTAGCAAGGGCATCAATTTTTACATTTTTGAAGGCTGTTCTATTGTCAGATATTATCCTTCTTGGGATCCCGTACCGATATAGTATTTGGTTTTGGAAGAACTTAACTACATCGATGACTTTTACTTCTTTGAGGGCTACTGCTTCTGTCCACTTGGAAAAGTAATCGGTAGCGGCTAGGATAAACCGATGACCTTCTAATGAGGGTGGGTCTATTGGTCCCACGATGTCAGTGCCCCATGCATCAAATGGCCAAGACGCGACCGTAGGGTGTAATGGATTTGGGGGTCGATGAATGAAGTCTCCATGTATTTGGCATTGATGATATCTTTTCGCGTATTCTTCGCAATCGGCCACCATGGAGGGCCAGTAATTGTTGGGTAACGGTGTACCCTTGTTAAGCCTTACGGTGCGGAAAGAACGTAAAATTCAAAATTTTACTTATACCGTAAGTCGAGGATTAAAAGAGATACGTCGGAAAGACCACCGAAAGTTCCTTTTCAGTCTTTCCCTTGACATAATCTTTTACTCCTTTGAGGATCTACTCCCCGATTGATTTCTAAAATAATATTTATTTAACATTTAAATAAATATAAATAACATTTATACCTTTTTCCAAATTCGAATTGGAATGTTGTATGGCTCAGTTGCTTAGCACCAGAAATCTGATGCCTCTATCAGATGTCCACCAGGAACAATCAGAGAGTCGGTATTTCTTTTGCCAAAAATACTATACCGACTTTTGCGCCAAAACACTATTCATGAAAATCGTTAACTGTTTTTCGCAACTATTTGATCACTCAAAAGAGAGCAATGTTTCTTTTAATATTTATAAACTCCGAAATGCTATTGGTTCGGACTGCAAGCGCACAATCCTATCGAGTAGTATATTCGAGGTCGATCCACAGAGAATATTGGTTCAATGCTTTGAGCGATCGAATCGCAATCTTTCGAAAGGCTAGACGAAATCTGAAAATTGAGAGATGTTGTTTTGATCAATGTAAATTAGGAAGCAATTAAAAGTAATTAAAATAAAGATAGAGATGAGAATTCCTAGGGTTTCGGCACACCATTGCCACTCAACCTGCCTTGACAATATATTCCTGTTGCGTCTGATTTCCTGTTGTTGTTTAATGAAAGACACCACATAGGTCACTGCGATTTATGTTACGCGAGAATGACAGATCTTTCACCGAGATTCTACATAGGACACTGCGATTTTCCTTACGCAAATGTCTGATCTCTCAAATACCCCAAATTACTACACAGATCACTGCAATTTACTTTACGCAAGTGATGGAATTTGGTACGCGTTTTGTTGGTCTGGTTTATGGTTTCCCCGCTAAGGTTTTCTTCACATAAACCTAATAGATCTCAACGAGGCTAATTCATACAAATAGTTTCTCTTACCATTAAAGTACTGTCACTACCCTAACGGACTCAAACTAGATCATTGAAGTTAGATGAAGAGATAGTAAATCACAAAAGCATTTTGTTTCAACAACAAGAAATCATAATCAACAGAAATATATATATCAAAACATCAAGAGTAACAAGGTTTACTGCGTAGCCCTAAGAAAAGGAACTTAGCCGCGGAACGGTATTGTTACAAGCACTCCTCTCTTCTCACTTTAATCAAATCTAACCCTAATTACAAAGATAACTATTCCTTCTGCCCAGGGGCTTTATATAGGAGTGGAGGGACGTCTGGAGGTTGAGTAGGGGCTAAGAAACTGATCTGGAAACAGCTGTTGGCAGTTATTCTCCAAGAGACGCCTTCGGATACGGACCGTATTGGGCGATACGGTCCGTATTAAGACCTTGACGGTTAGGGTTTAATGCTCCCAGCGCTATCTTCTGGTCTGTGCTAGTTACGGTCCGTATTAGGCAATACGGACCGTAACAGAGACTTAGTCGATGAGCGTCGCTGATCCGATTGACCCGATTCTAGCTCAATTTGGTGTAAAATAGTCCCAAAATCTGTTTTCTGCAATAAAACATAAAGAAGGGTGACAGTAGCCTTTTTCTCTAATTAATTAAACATAAGTGTGAGAAAATATGCAAAACCTAAGCCAAAACCCTACGTAAATCATCATTATTTTGACTCTGATCACTATTGCAAAAAAATATTCACGAAACTTCGTGAGAACACTATTCACCGTAAATACTATTCATGAGTGTAGGGCGCAGAAAGTTACACAGCGGTGGAAGGTGTGTGCATGTGTTAAATGCCTCAGGGTTCAATGCTCTCGTTTCTTTAGGTCATGGGGGAGAACATCGAATTTGAAACATTTACTTTCTTTCTACAATTTCTTCGGTTCACCCTCGACAGACCTACTGTTCATAATCAGTCTATCGAGAGAGTTTATTGATTGTGGGGACGTTTAACTCCCAGCGGGCGCAAGCCCCCGCTGTTAATTACATCAGATGACCCTTCCAAGCCATACTGAACACCTCGTTCATTCCGGGATTTGGAGCCTATTTATTGTGAATTGAATAAAGGGGGCTAAAAGGGAGAGAACTCATGTACTTGGTCTTTTTGTTTGATTATCACTGTTTTTGGGTATTTTAATTAACATGTGTGCATGAGATGCAATGAATATTATTAAAATACATCTATTATACTTTTTATTTGTTTTTAGGAATATATTTGTATTTAAGAAAATATATTTGGACTTTATTTATATTTTGTTTGAGGAGAAATGATTTAAATGTGAGAAAAAATGGAGAAAAGGGCATTTTGGTCATTTGACAGATTGTAAGATGTTTGGTTATGCTTGATTTTGATTTAGGGACATGAAGGATTTGATTTGGGTTCATTTGGAGTTGGTTTGAGTTGATTTGGATTTGAAATGAAGAAGTTATGGCTAATAAGGGCTGCAAAGGGCTTATTTGTAAAGCTTCAAATTTTTCAGGGACTTATTTGTGAAGCTGGAGGGACTGGAATTTGTAATTTGGGCTTTTGGCAAGGTCTGGACTGAAAATTGGGTTTCCAGGGACTTGTTTGAAGCAATTTTTCATGACCAAGGGCTTATTTGCAAATATCCAGGGGCTGCGCTGTGAAGGGATTTTATCAGAGGGGCTTCTTTGTGAAAGTTCCTTTCTTAATGTCTCTGGGCTATAGGATCGAGATTTGGGCTTTTAGATTTGCACTCTGGGCCTTTAAGATGTGTTTGGGGGCTTTGAGATGTGTGCGGGTCGTCGTGCTTGGATAGCAGATTTGAATTTCGGTCATGGGACTTTGAGATATGTGTGAGAGCTCTGAGATCCGTGCAGAGGGGATTGTCATTTTAATCCGACAGGTGGGTCCCTAGCAACAGCGAATTAGAGCAAAACTTTGGTCATCTGATTGAATATTCCTTTGAGATTTGGATATTGGTTTGAAAGTTTGTTTTGGCGCCGAGATCCGATGACTCTCATTGCTTTAAGATTCGTGTAGCTAAGACATGGATCGGGTCTGAACCCGATTTGGGGTTTGGTTCGGTCATCACTCCGGCGGGGTCTCCGGCCACGGCGAGGCTAAGGAAAGGCACCATCAGGATCGCCTTGAGCATGTGGGTCTGTTGGATGTATTGTCGGCAATGGTCGACCATCGGAGAGAGGTGATGCACAGCTAGCTTTGGGTTCCGGCACCGATAGAGATTTTAATCTCAATTTTCATGCTATTATGATTGTTCTTCTTTGATTCATCTTCATTTGGCATCGCTCGATCGTCGAAGACTGTTGGGTGTGCTTAATTTCAGATTTCATGAGCATTCAGGTGATCCCCATGTTTCAACTCATCATGCCGGTACCGGTTTGCTGCTGGTACTTGGTGTTTGACTTGGGGAATGGGTTTGGGATTAAAGCTTTGCAACTTGAAGGTCTTTGAGGGGGAGTCAGAGGGCATCAAGCTTGAGAGGGATCATTATTGGGCATGATTTACAATATTGGGTATGAACTTAGTATTGGGTTTCGGGTTTGAGAAAGAAGCATAAAATCCTCATTATTTTTGGTGAATTTTGCTAATAACATGTATGATTTTTGTGTTATTCCTGTAGTATGATATGTCAACAATGAAGGAATGAAGTTTGAAGATTTTATGCTATTTATTTCTATTTTTTAAAAGAGGAAGTAGACAGAGGGGTATGCATGTATATATGCAGCAGCAGCAGATTTTTATTTTCTGAAATCCAACTTTGAAAATTGCTAGAAAATAGTAAAAAAATCAGAAAAATGCAAAGTTTGAGTCTAAATTGCTTGTCTTTTTATCCTCTATTTAACTGTTTAAACAGATTTTTGATTTCACTTTTAGATCAGCCTGCACTGGCTGATCTGTACCAGCAGGTCATTTGGGGGATTTTTGCCATTGGTACTGTACTAGTATAGGCTTGAGTAAATATAACAGGTACTGTGCACTGGTACCACATGGTATTTGGTTTGATTAGACTACATATAAGTCCTTGTATCAAGATTTAGTCATCAAAAATCAAAGAAAAGCATTGGTATCACAACATGTCACTTACCAACACCCTTTCAAATATGCATTTAGGTCCTATGTCATTTGCATAATTATATAGAGGATCTTAGAGCATCATATCATAGAGATTCATTATTTCCCTCTTCTTATTTGCTCTCACCTTCAACAATTATGCATCTAGGCCCTTTAAAGATTAATAAAACTCATAATATAGAAAGAGATGTAGTAGTGAAACATCAATCTTTCATGCATTACTTGTCTTATTTCTCTTTTATGCATTAAAGTCCTTCAAAGTCCAAAAATAACATAGCTAAGGAGATGTAGTTAAACATCAATCCTCATTATGTTACTTAATTTTATTTCCATCCTTTTTCATGTTTTTTTTTACACTTTTTAGTTGATTTTATATTAAAAGAACTATGCAAGAATTAGATATTTAAAAGGATGTAGTTAAACATCAACTTTCAATATCTTCTTCTTTTATATTTCTTATAATATAAAATGTCACTTTTAATATGTATTATTTTTTTATATATATTTTGTGTGATTGGTGTGTTTTTGTCCCTTTTTCTTTGCAACATAAGATAAAAAAGAAAAGGAAAAGAAAAGAGGAAAAAGGGTCAAATTTCGACATTTTTATTGTTATTCTTATGAAAATTATCAAGAAGGCAAGAAAGATGCAAATAAAGATATTGCAACATATTTCTATTATACACATATTTTTTTTATGTTTAAAAGAAAAGAAAATGCAAGAAAATGCTTTTCTTTGATCATCAAGCTACATGCCTCATTTTATTCATCTTAAGATGAACTAGAGATCATGCTACTTTCACATTTATTATTTTTTGAAAGTTTTAAATAAATAAAAAAAAGGAAATGAAAAGAGAAGAACAAAACCAAGGCAGTAAAGAAAATGGGAAGAAATTCATCAAAACTTCTTTATTTCGATTAAGATAACATATGTACAGATCATTGCTCATCAAGAGCTTACATCCTTTCAGGTATAGATTACCTTTCTATTTTGCTAAAAGCTTGGAGACCTTGCTCTCTAACTATGAAACTTAGTATTTCTTATGTCTAAACCTAGCAGCAGAAATTTGAGTAAGTTGTATGTTTCTTCAGTGGTGCTTTCTTCTTCATTTTAGGTGCCTTATATAAGGCAGGAAGGACTTAGGGTTTAGGGTTTTGCTGAAGTGGCATTCATCATGCACATCAGCTGTTTGATGCATGGTCTGGATTCATTTCGGCCTCCTTGTGTGCATACATGGCAAAGGCCATCCAATTATACTCTTACATGTCATTAATCTTTGGTTGGGCGATCCTGAGCCTTCAGATTGATCTTCATCATAATACACAACATCTCAGCCCTTGATTAACCGGCCATATATGGCAACATTTGATTTTCGTGCCCCTGCGCCTCTGGAAGAGATCCTTCCATTTTTGTCTTCACCCAGAGACTAATTAACACGTGTCCTGGGGACCCTTTAACGTATTAATAGCTGTAGCATGCGGGGTATGTTGTATTGGCGGTACACCGGGCTTAACATACTCCCTTCTTGGAATTTGTGTTATGGTTCTCGAGACATGGACATTTGGTATCGCAATGTGCCTCTTAGAGTGTTCCAGGGCATCCCATACCCCTTACTGAGCCAATTCATCATGTTATGCTCAGACCCGAATTGCATCAGGTCATATTCGGGTGTAGGCCCAATTCAATGCGTTTTTAATTGAATTGGAGTCTCTGGTGGTATCGCAAAGGCTTGAATATCATATCTATAAAGTCCCAGCATCTGATTTGCATTATACTTCAAGTTTTTCATTTTTTTTTATTTTTATCCTTTCTTCCTTCTCGGGTTCGGGTTTTGTGATACATTAAATCCCTCCTTTCACAAGAGCTGAAAGAGATGAAAATGCAACTCGTTTTGCGCCTCTAGGTAAGCTTCAACCTGATATCTTCTTCATTTGGTCAATTTTGGAGCTTAAACTCGGGTCTTAGGCACAACAGAGAAGAGGGAGGAGAATCTGGCGAGTGGGACCCGCTTGTCAGTCTCCCTAGACTAAGCATTGTATCCCTTTGCTTCTTTTGTTTTTTCGGTCTGCTCTCGGTGTTAGCTGGACCGGGTATGGGGCAAGCTATAGTGTATAAGCACCTAATGCATATTGATTGAAGGGGTCAAAAGGGCCCGAGTTTAAATTCCAGCGGCATTTAATCACGGGTGTGTGCTCTTGGCGCACGGTGAACCCAGTGGCTGCTGGCTCGGTTCACGCAGTCAGTGCTTTATGCTCTGGGTTCAACCAAATAACGGGTTTAGCGAAAAAAGGTTTGTGCCATTGACAAGTGGGCCCAAGGCCATTGAGATTTGTTTGGTAGCATCAATTTGTACCCAGAGAGCATTTGGGAGACAATTTGCTAAATATATCCCATCGCTTGTACCCAGTATGCTATCCAGTAATTGTTTATTTGTAGGAAATTAATTCCTTAATGTTTCTGACCACTTTACATACCAAAATTCATGGTTTTGCACGTAGAATACTACCACGAATTTTAACATGTTGTACTCAATTTGTTTTAAAGGGTCTGAGTACAACCTTGGCATTTTAATTTCCCATAAATTACTATTTATCATGCTGAGTTTAAATAGCAACTTTTTAGGGTCAAACAATGGGAACACTATTCACAAGTCGCAAGATATATGTAATCAAATTACGTATTCTTTCTTTTCTTTCGCAAGCACTATTTGGGAGAGAAAATGAGAAAGAGAACGATAACCGAACCGATTCGAATCGAACTCAGACTTTTCGAACTTATTTCAACTTATGAATTCTCTTACCCCTACCCCTCAATTTATAGGGTTAGGGAGGTGCTTGCAAGCTGCTTGCAGGGAGGTGCTTGCAAGCTGCTTGCAGGGAGGTGCGTGCAAGCTGCTTGCAGGGAGGTGCTTGTTGCGATAAATTTATACAGCGTGTTGTACACGCTTATAAATTTAATGTGTTTAAGCGTGTCATCTCTATGACATTTATTTATTAATTATAACATTTATAATTAATCAAATAAATTAATTCTCTGATTACTTTCCTATTGGTGTGACCCGATAGGATCTGTGTTATGTTGGCAATAGAATTAAAACTCCTTTTAATTCTATAAATCATAAGCGGCACCTGGCAGAATGCATTATGACTACCCAATTGACACAGATGATCTTGTACAATACAATATCACGATCCAGTAAACAATTTACTCGTGTTAATTCTTATGTCTCATAGTATCAGATCATTTTCAAGGTAGGTATGTGTCATCCTTGCAAACTTAATCTTTTCTCGATCTTAAGTAGATTATCAAATATGATTAACTCTTTAATCATACCGCGCGCTAATAACCCTACTTTATCAAGAGGCCTAGTAATACTATTACTCGTATTAAATACGAGTGACAATAGTAGTCTTGGTGAACATCTCTCCTCTGCAAAAGTCATGTATACTGAAGTGTCATCATTATAGCTACTTTTTACGGATAGCGTTAAACAACACTCACGAATATGCATTTCTTATGTAGGAAACGACGAACCACCTCATACTTTAGAACTTAACACTAAATGAAAACATTAATGACACGAACACAATTCCGTATAATATTTCATTGAGGGTCTGTCAAATACCATGTTATCTAACATGTATCTATGTGATTAAAATGACAACTCCTTGTCTATGGTCTGTAAAACTTAACCATCATTTAATCCACATACTAACCTTTAATTGGTAAATTAGTGTTCTTTGCTAATTACCTCGGTTAGTGACAATTAAGAGTTTTTATCATCTATTATGAAGTTTTACAATTTCAAGTCATGAACTCGAAATGATTCATAATTCGATAAAACTCAAAGAACAAAATGATAATTTTATTAATCATCCATTACATGAACATATAGAATAAAATTATCCTATGATTGACTTCTAGATTATTACACTAACAATCTCCCACTTAAGCTAGAGCCAATCATATTGCCCTGCTAATTATGCAAGTCTCTATATTCTCTAAGATTTCATAGATCCTAAGAAAATCTCACAGCCAATTGCCTATGCGTCTCGGACCCATAGCATCATTATGCATCTTATGCTTGGCTTGAGGAAGAGTTTTGTAAGTGGATCAGCTGTGTTGCTGATTGTGTCAACCTTACAAATCTTTACATCACCTCTATTTATGATATCTTATATCAGGTGATAACGTCTTACTTTTACTCGAGTCGTCACGGTCGGTTTGGAAGCTTGCATCGGTGTAACATTTACAACGAGTTCAGAATCACCGTCGTAGATAAGGATCATATCCTTAGTCCTTCTCAAGTACTGAAGGATATGCTCTGCAGCGTTCCAATGTTCCAAGCCTAAATTAGCCTGATATCTACTCGTCACACACAAAGCGTACGAGACATCAGGACAAGTGCACAACATGGCGTACATGATAGATCCAATAGCCGAAGCATATGGTACTCTACTCATCACGCTTCGCTCATCAGTTGTCATAAGACATGAGTCTTGCCAAGCTGAACACCATGCGACATTGACAGGAATCCCTTCTTAGAATCCTGCATGTTGAACCGATTCAGCACTTTGTCAATGTCACACCCCAAACCAGGATTTCCGGATTAGGGTGTGATTAATCCCCGCCTCGTGTCAATTAATCGAAATGACACGCAAGGCTAAACAAGAATAATAATGAAAATCATACAGCGGAAGCAATAACAAAATAATCAAGCAAAAGTCATAAATATCAAATAAACATTCATACATACATAATATCCATACAATCCACCTCGAGATAAAATAAACACAAACTAAGCAAGGGAGTACATGATCTAGCGAGTCCAATGTACATAACAAAAGCATTGGACTCGTAAACCCTAAACAAAAATCCCTAATCTATATCAGAAGATGTGACCGTCGGGGACAGCTCCTGACGCCTCCTGCTGCGGACCGTCAGACTCTGTACCTGCCCACATCCATAAAAATGAGGGGATGAGCGAATGATCGCCCAGTATGTGACCCAGTATTATCCCTTCAGGGATCCTCTTAAGTCAAAGCACATTTTAATTTGAAATCTACGTAAAGTCGGTAATGGTTCACTTTTAATGCACATGTTGCGGAAATTAAAACCTATCATAATAACTACAAAAGAAAAATACACATATAGTAGATGACATGATATGATTATCCTATTATGCCAATATGATGAAAGTTCCCAAAATAAAATAGAAGCAGAGAGAGTATTATAATCAATCGGAGTCCAGTACAATAGGTACCGTGTGTACAAATTGGTATAGTAATAATACGAATAATTTTGTCACCCCGTGCCGTGCCAAATTCAACCAAATTGAATTTATATCTCAATGCGACATAACACAAGGACTGCGATCAGTGGATGCAAAGATACTTGATGCCTAATAGCATCGAGCTTTGCCCCAAAGACTTCAACCCGTAGGCAAGGCACGCTAGCCGATGGTTATATCCAAAATTTGTGTATTTTCCTTACTCTAGACGATTCTTCATCCAAACATATCCAATAGGAGAAAACTACCAGCAAGTCGTAAGAATGAGTTAATCCGTTTCCTTATGAGCAGAGACGGAACTCCACCGTCCGGCCAGACTAATGAGACTGGGCTCGTGTCCGGCCCGTGCAATAAAAGTAAATATCTGCCACCGCAACCTCGGCAGCCGTTCTAGGCAAGTAGCTCCTAATGTAGGGGGGATAACTCCCGAATCGTCTCCGTGCCTCGGGGCTCGAGTCCGGCCCGCACGTAGTGGTAAAATGAACGAAAATGATATAATAACAACTCAATGCATATAATAATAATAATCCTAATAAGACCTCTGAGGGGTCAAGTGATCCCTCAGCCCAATGACCCACAAGCCGCCTCGCATCCCATGCCTACGAGAACGGAAAGCAGTCATTCGGTCTTCTATCTCACACTCACCTATGCACATGCTTAACTACGGTAATATGTTGTCCTCTACGAGAAGAGAGCAACTAATATCCTAATATATTATTAAATTAAGTTACACTACTCCTAAGAAAACAGTAAATTATCATTTAGAAGGGATTATGCAAAGTCCTAATTACAGTTCAAAAATGATTAAACATGCTCTAATGCAACTACAAAATTTAAAGTGCGGATGACATGTCAAGTGGTCGACTGGTAAGAGTACGCCACGAAAAGATAATTCAGACATCCCACACTTGATGGTTGTAGGGGTAGAACGCACTAATAGCCTCCGGGATCCACGTACTCCTCGCCTGCTCCTGTACAAGCGTCAGCGGGATCGATCCACGGGTCGAAATCTAAGTAGGTCGACTGACCTGTAATTTAGACGTAACTTAATTAGAGTCTACACTAAGCATTCGTAACCCTTATTACCCCATTTGATTATTTCACTAAGTGTTCGTATTTAATTAATTAATTAACTACGGTTCGAATCTAGTTTATTCCTCTACCATTTAAATCATGCTCAATCAGTTCGATCGATTTTATTCGATTCCGATTGAGCTAAAATTAGGTCAAAGTTGGTTTAATTTAATCTAACGTAATTTAATTTGCTATTATTAATTCCCTATTTAATCACTTGTAAAATAATGTGTTTTTCCTAACTAATTAAGCTACAATTAATTTTAAATCCTAAGTACGTAGTTTATAAACGTAAACTATTTAGTGATAATATTTCTAAGGTCGTACGAAATATTTTTAATAATTTGTACCAGTCGATTAATTTATAGATGCAAAATAACACGTGATTATCTAATTATCCTACTTAACAAAATTTGAAATCGAATGATACGAGAATATTAATATGTTGTTAATTAATTGTCCTTTATCAATTAACAACATATTTTCTTTATTTAAAAATTCTATTTACTTAATTTATACATTTTAATTATCTAATTTATTAAATCTAATTACTTAATTTATTGCGTTTGTTTAATTTAAAGATGATTACAAAAATTATTCGGTTTAGTGCGATTCGGTCGTAATTGATTCTGTTAAGTAATATACAATTAATTTGATTACTTTAAATCATATTACATAAATTTAGAAATGATTTTAGTTATCTACATTTATTTCCTAATTGTACTTATTTATTATGTCAATTGATTCATCTTAAGTTTTCCTTAAATTAATTTATTATTTTTAAGTTATTTATTCTAAGTGTCACTAAAAGACATGCTAACCTACCATTTTAGATTATAATAACCTAATTATGTTTACTTAAAATAATTATGCTTTCAAAATTATGTTTGCTAATTAATTACTTTAGCTAATTAGTATATTAGTTAGCTATAACCGAAAGTTTATGACATATATAGTATTTTATTATTCTATTAAAATACTAATGGTGTTGTCTACAAATGGTCATGATGCATTCATCTCCAATATAGTAATTCAATTGGATTTATATATAATATATAATCAATTTAAATCATGTTATCGATATATACAGGTTAAAAGATATATATGTATACACACAATATATTCAATTATGTGATAAATGATATAAATAAATATATATATATATATATATATATATATATATATGAGCTATGCTACTACATGGAGTAAAACGCGTTTGTACTTCACGCCGTATTTTTATTTTGAAAGTCCAAACGACCGATCCGAACCGCTCAACATGATCTCCATATTGAAATGTGCTTGGAGACCAAATTTTACATTTTTTAGAATTTTTTTAATATTTATTAAGCCACTTTGAAAATCTGAAAATCCGGGTGAACAGTGAAAAACAGTAAAAAATTCTGGACTGCCGGATCAGTGATTTTCAAAGTGGCTTAATAAATAGTAAAAAAATTCTAAAAAATGTAAAATTTGGTCTCCAAGCACATTTCAATATGGAGATCATGTTGAGCGGTTCGGATCGGTCATTTGGATTTTCAAAATAAAAATATAGCGGCGTGTAGCACCAACGCGTTTTACTCCATGTAGTAGCATAGCTCAATTCTATATATATATATAGAGATTAGCTAATGTGCTAACGTTATAACTTCGGCCGAAGTTATAACGAGTGGTTTATTAGTTTTTAAAATTCAAACAACCGATCCGAACCGTTCAACTTTTTCTAAATATTGAAATGTGCTTGGATACCAAATTTTACATTTTTTGGAATTTTTTTACTATTTATTAAGCCGCTTTGAAAATCGCAGATCTGCTGTGAATAGTAAAAAACAGCAAAATTTTCTGGACCACCGGATCAGTATTTTCAAAGTGGCTTAATAAATAGTAAAAAAATTCTAAAAAATGTAAAATTTGGTCTCCAAGCACATTTCAATATAGAGAACATGTTGAACGGTTCGGATCGGTTGTTTGGATTTTCAAATTGCAAAAATGACTCGTTATAACTTCGGCCGAAGTTATAACGTTAGCACATTAGCCAATCTCTATATATATATATATATATATATATATATCTAGATGAGTTCCCTACGGACCACCCTTATTTATAAATTTAAATCAAGCTTTTAGGGCCGAGCCATAACAGAGACCCATTTCCAATTCATTTAATTCGACTAAACCCCATCTCATTTTAGTTATTTCCATTTTACAATCCAGCCCCTCAATTTAATAAAATTACCCCAAGTCAAGAAATTTCATCTACACCACTTAATCTTATACAATTTAACACAATCACAGAATTTGCATATTTTCCCTTGATCTCAAGGAATTTACGAAATGGTCCCTGTCAGTTCAAACCGTACCAGAAAACTGGTACCGAACCAGTACCAGTTACAATTCAACATCAATAGAGGCACATTGGCACAAGCATTCAAAGGACACCACTTAAGCTATTAATTACAACACCAACAGTGATCAGATTCGAGACCCAACAACAAGCAAATCCAAGTAATTTAGAGCACGCAATACTTAACAGAAATACGATAATTTGGTAAGACCGGTTATTAATGAATTTGCTAATTATCGGTTCTCAACAGAATTCAAAAGAAAACAAGGGGTCTCAAGTCAATACTCAATTTCACCTTCCAAAAGATGCAACCAAGCAATTAATAACATCATCAAACGAAATCGATTATGAGACCCCGATAATAAGCAAGAAAAATCAGCGAGTAATTCACAGTCAAGGTAAGAAGGGGTCGATGCCCTCATGCCATCACAAGGGCACACAAGAACTAGAAAAACAGCAAGAGGGTATAGGCCGGTTAAACCATATTCACAAGCAGTTCTCAGTATAAGGAAAAGGAGCTCATCCCTTGCAACAGAACTCAACACAGAGCAACAACAAATCAACGAAATTGAGTATACTGGGCCTTACCCGGACTTCGTTCGGATGGCTAGACGGCAGTCGGTACCAAAGCGATGAATCACCTTGCTTCTCGGCATCAACAAAGACACCACCAGAAATTGCACAAGGCACCCACGCGAGAATAAAATCCAACTCCAAATTTTCACAGTAAAATCCAAATCGAGACAGAGGGTTTAATAGAGGAGAAAGAGGGGGAAATAGCCAAATTTCTCAACTCATGAGAGTAGCCAGCCAAACCCAAACGAATGAAAAGGAGGTAGAGTAGCGAGATCGCATTTATGACTCGGGGAGGCAATTCGCGCAAGGAAAAGAGGGTCAAGAACTGTCAGAGGACCTCTGACCGCAGTACAACCCAAGTCGTCGTGCCACGAGGGTGAAGCGACAGCGGTAGGTCAAGTGAGTTAATTTCGAAATCAAAGAAAAGAGGCGAGATCCGGTTTCTCCGCTTCCTTCTCCAGGAAGTAACGAGAGAGAGAGAGGTTCTAGTGGGGGCAGCGGACAGAGAGGAACGAAGAGGAATGAGGGGTCGGGAGTTCAGCGAAAGGAGGGGGTCTGATAGGTGGGGTCTGCTGGTCATAGGAACAGAAGGAGGGAGGGCACGGACCCGAATCCGAAATTTAATTCCAGTTTATTTGGGGGGGGTCCGCTTTGAGATCCGTGCAGGACATCCGAACGGATGAGATTTTTCTGAAGGCCAAGAGGAGTTTAATTTGATGAATTCTTAGGGTCCCATTTATATCTAACTGAAGAATTTACACGATACCCGCGTCAAAAATTTAAATAAGTACTTATTGGATGTTAATCGTGATAAATTTATAAAATTAAATTATAATTTTAACTAGTCAGAAACTCCCAAATTCAAAAATTAAATATCACGAGTAAACGAAACCAATAAATTCTTTGATAAATCGACTAAATTGTAACGAGAATTTACGTTTAAAATTCCTACAATTATTCACTGGTATTATTTAATAACTTTATTTATCTTCGTTTTGGGTTAATTTATTAACCCGAGTTTTAATTAGTTGCAAAACTCGATCATTAGACTAATTAATTAGATTTAAATTTACGGGTTATAACAGTCAATGTACGTGCTTTGACTCAATCCTATGAGTCTATTTGATCTATCTCTATAGATCCTTATGCCTAGTATATGAACAGCCTCGCCCAAGTCTTTTATTGAGAACACTTTCTTTAATGAAGACTTGTCTAATTTGAGTAAAGGAATACCGTTCCCAATTAGGAGTATGTCGTCTACATATAAAACCAGAAAAGCAATGGCACTCCCACTAGTCTTCCTGTACACACAAGGTTCTTCTTCGCATCTGACGAAGTCAAACTTTTTGACTTCATCGTCAAAATGAAGATTCCAACTCCGTGATGCTTGCTTCAATCCATAAATAGATCTAAGAAGTTTGCACATCTTCCCAGCATTCTTTGGATCTTCAAAACCTGAGGGCTGTATCATATACACGTCCTCTTCTAAGTTTCCGTTTAAGAAAGCAGTTTTGACATATATTTGCCATATTTCATAATCATGAAATGCGGCAATTGCTAGGAGTATCCATATTGACTTAAACATAGCCACAGGCGAAAAAGTTTCATCATAATCAACTCCTTAAATTTGTTTGAAATATTTTGCTACTAGCCGTGCTTTGTAAACAATCAAATTACCATCCATGTCTGTTTTCCTTTTGAAAACCCACTTGTTTCCTATGGGTTTTACCCCATCATGTGGTTTGACTAGGTTCCAGGCCTGATTGTCGTACATGGATTGCATTTCGGATTTCATGGCCTCCAGCCATTTATCGGAATCGGGCCTATCCATTGCTTCCGTATAAGTCAGAGGATCTTCAGTGTCAAATACTGAGATTTCGTGAAGTCCCATGTACCTCTCAGGTGCATGTACTATCCTTTCTGACCTACGTAGGACTTGTGCTTCCGGCTGTTGAACTTCATCCACAACAGTTTGCGGGTTTAGTTCTACTTCAACTTGCGTCGAAGTATCTGAGCTCGAGACTTGAACCTCTTCCGCAACTGTTTGTGGATTTGGTTCTTCCAAACGCTCATTAGCCGAAGCATCAAGTTGTGGGATTATATAATCAACTTTTGATATATTATCGTGTGATGTATCTTGAACCTCTTCAAGTATTACATTACTCCCACTACTTTCTCTTGCAAGAAACTCTTTCTCCAAGAATACACCATTACGAGCAACAACTATTTTGTTCTCGGATTGGTGATAAAAGTAATATCCTTTCGTTTCCTTAGGATAACCTACGAAAAAGCATTTATCAGATTTAGGTTCAAGTTTGTCAGACATCATACGTTTGACAAATACTTCGCAACCCCAAATTTTAAGAAAAGATATATTTGAAACCGTTCCAAACCATAACTCGTACGGTGTCTTTTCTACTGATTTGGATGGAACCCTATTTATCGTTAGTGCGGCAGTTTCTAGTGCGTGTCCCCAGAACAATTTTGGGAGGGTGGCTTTACTCATCATGGAACGAACCATGTCTAACAATGTTTGTTTCCTTCTCTCAGAAACACCTTTCCATTGTGGTGTCCCTGGAGGCATGAGTTGTGAGACTATCCCATATTCTATCAAGTACGTTTTAAATTCATGACTCAAATACTCGCCTCCACGATCTGATCGTAAGGCTTTGATCTTTTTGTCGAGTTGGTTTTCTATTTCAGTCTTGAATTCCTTGAACTTTTTGAAGAATTCAGACTTATGTCTCATCAAGTAGACATAACCATCTACTGAAGTCATCAGTAAATGTGATAAAGTAATAATAACCATTTCTTGTACAAGTACTCATCGGTCCACATACATCACTATGTATGAGACTTAATAAGTCACTTGCCCTTTCACCTTTCTTGGTGAAAGGAGCCTTGGTCATTTTTCCACGTAAACAAGATTCGCACGTGTCAATTGATTCAAAATCAAATTTACCAAGAAGTCCAATTTCTTGCAACTTCTTGATGCGTTTATCGTTTATATGACCTAGGCAACAATGCCACATGTAAGTCGTACTTTCATGAGATGTTTTGAGTCGTTTATTGTTGATGTTAAACACGGGTTTATCCATTTCCAGCATATAAAGACCATTTATCATATAAGATGATCCATAATATAACTCATTTTTATAAATAGAACAACAATTGTCTTTTATAACAAATGAGAAACCATTCATCTCTAAACATGAGATTGATATGATATTTCTGGAAATGCTAGGAACAAAATAAACATTTTCTAGTTCCATTACAAGCCTGCTAGGTAAATACAACTCTATACTACCGACGATCATGGCTGCAACACTTGCTCCATTTCTAACTCGAAGTTGTACTTCCTTGTTGCGTAACTTCCTCTTATTTCTTAGTGCCTGCATATTTGAACAAATATGAGCACATGATCCGGTATCTAATACCCAATCATTAAGAGAGGTTGTAACATTTATTTCAACAATACATATATCTGACACTGAAGCTTTTGAAACATTCTCAAACTTCAGATCTCCTAGGTATTTCGGGCAGTTTCTCTTCCAGTGACCCTTGCCATTACAATAATAGCATTCGGTGTTAGGAGAAACCTTTATCTTGGGAACATTTGTTATCGGAACAAACTTCCCTTTGCCTTTGTACTTGTGAGCCTTTTCCCTTTCGCCTTTTTGATCTTTCTCCCAGCGATCCTCAACATCCCTTGGAGCTCCTGCAAACTCTTATCCATCCCATGCATATGGAAGTTCATGATGAACCCCGAATAGATATGAGGAAGAGAGTTCAGGATAATGTCCGTTGCCAACTCTTTGCTCAACGGACAGTTAAGCTTCTCCAGTTGCTCCACATCGCTCGTCATACGAAGCATGTGAGAACTGATAGAGCTGCTCTCTGCCATTTTGTGACCCAACAGAGACTTAGTCACTTTATACCTCTCAACACGTGATTGCTCTTGAAACATTTTCTTGAGCTGATCACACATGTCGTAGGATTTGGTATCCATGAATCGCCTCTGCAAATCAAGACCCATAATCCCTACAAGTAGGCTTTGTACATCAAGCTCATCTTCTATGTGCTTGATGCGCTTAGTGACGTAATCTACTGTGATGTCAAGTTTAGGCACTTCAGGAATTGGTGTATCGAGAACGTATTCTTTCTTTTCACATCTCAGAACGATGGTTAGATTAAGGAACTAGTCCGTAAAATTGGATCCGTCTGCGTTTATCTTTTCCTTATCGAGTAAGGAACGTAATGAGAAAGACGTTTCTTTAGCCATGTTCTACAGTGTTAAAAGTAAAGATTTAGCTTTTGTTCATGTATTTGTTTTATTATTTTAATAATAAAACTCCCACTATAAATTTGTTTTATACCCATTTTGTAGTAGGATCCAAGATCCCTATTTTCACTAAGACACAAGCCAGCGTCGGCATGAAACTTGGCCATTAGTTATTTTAGGTATGCAACTCTTTGCTAATCATATCTCTATATGACTCTTGGTTTCGCTAAACATCGTATGTTATAACAAAACTCTGCCCCAAGCCCAAAACTGTTTTGGAAATCATCGATAAGTAACCTCACTCTACTTGGTTCGATATATCCGATATATCCCTCGATCACCAAAGGTAAAAGGTGATGCTACTGAGTAGTGGACCCATCAACCAATGAACAATGATGTGAGGAGGATAGAGTAGGAAGGACAGTTTACTTAATTATGGGTTTGTGATTATGCTTAAACCAATAAGCTGTCAGTTCTATGCTGACCATAGCAACTATCCTATCATATAGGAATAGTTGTGCGGCTATGACAATGCGTTAAATCTAATTTACGCATTTACTTAAACCAGTAAGCTGTCAGTTCTATTGCTGACCATAGCAACTATCCTATCATATAGGAATAGTTATGCGTCTATGACAAGGCATTAAATCTAATTTACACATTTCATATTAAAGCAGTAAATCCTATTTACTCAAAACTGTAAATCTAATTTACCAGTTCAGATTACGTGAACAATTCACGTATATATCTATCAGTTTCTAATTCTTTTTTTTGTAGCAATTGATTGTGTTCTGTTTTCGTGTTGTAAACCATATAAACAATTTATATGAATAATAAAAAACAGTTAATCAGTTTAGAATACGTTAAGCAATTTGGTAATGTGACAAAGTCCCTTTTTGGCCAGTCATCAGGCAAGTAAAGGGGCTCCCAGGAAAGATCGGGGTCACTACGACCGCTTAGACTCAATCTTTCCTAGACAGAACCATCTCTTCACATGGGAGATTGACAGCTCTTACTAAGGTACTTTATTGCTTCATCACATTCTTAGATGAACTTAACGTATTGAAAATGAAAATTTAAAAGTAATTTGGTAACGTGACAAAGTTCCCTTTGGGCCAATTATCAGGACACGTAAAAGGGGTTACGTCGAAAAGCCAAACGAAATTTGTTCATTTCCAGTCTTTCCCTTGACATAACCTTATCTTTTACGTGTGGAGATCAACCGCTCTTACTCAGGTACTTTATTGCTTCATCACATTCTTAGATATACTTTTACACAGTCAAAAGTAAAGAAAGCATAAAGTCACTTTTATCTTTCCCGGTCGGAAAACCGAACCAAGAAAA
Organism: Carex myosuroides; assembly: GCA_028015225.1. Lineage (NCBI taxonomy): Eukaryota > Viridiplantae > Streptophyta > Magnoliopsida > Poales > Cyperaceae > Carex > Carex myosuroides. Next base: position 16,985,470 of record CM051471.1, on the reverse strand, counting down.
TCACATTTTATTCGGTTCAGGTTTTAAGCTGCAAATCTAAGAATTAAAACTAATAATATATGTATGCATCCACCATGCATAAGGTATAATTATTTTAGAAAATCAATCAGCAGGAGAGACTGTGCTCTGATACCACTGTTGGGTAACGGTGTACCCTTGTTAAGCCTTACGGTGCAAAAAGAACGTAAAATTCAAATTTTTTACTTCTATCGTAAGCCGAGGATTAAAAGAGGTACGTCGGAAAGACCACCAAAAGTTCCTTTTCAGTCTTTCCCTTGACATAACTGATGTCCCAATATTTGACCTATAAATCTGACCAATTCCTGTACCAAAATCTGTGTTTTAAACCACCAAATCGTGTCTTTTACATTGAATATCCATAGAATGTGGTACTGCTGAGTTTTTATTCCTACTTTGCATAAAACAGAAAAATCAGGAAATATTGCAAGTTCTGAGACCTTACACGCGGGCCGCGTCACATCTAAAGCGGGCCGCATCAAACCCTGACGCGACCACAGACGCGATCACCTCTTTACACACGCGAGAGACACAGACACGCGGGCCGCGTCACACCACACGCGGGTCACGTCAGCCTATTCCGGAAACAAAACAGAAAAGGAAACAGAGGCTCAATGAAGGAAAGGTCGGCCAAAAGGGGATTCCTTGCTACAGAGGGATCCATTCTATTCTTTAATTCTGCATTTTCAGAGAGTAAGAGACAGATTCTAGGGTTTGGACTTGACGGCTAGCTTGGAGATAAAGTTGAGAAGCGAAAGACGAAAGTTCTTCACGGATCTTCTTTGTATTTCGGGTTTTGTCATGACTATTTCTTCTACATTTGTGTTATTTGTTTTTTGACTATGTGTGAGTAGTTTACTTAGTTTCTAGGGTTACGATGTAGTTTGATACTTTGTTTTGTATGCATGTTGTTTGAATTTGTGTTGAATGTTAGTGTTTAATTGTTTGAGTAGTATTTTAATTGCTTTGTTGAAGTTGATTGAATGATTCTTGATTGTCTACTGTTAGATGTCTATAGTATCTTTCTAGTAATTTGGCCCTGATGTTTCTCTCAACCAAACTTAGTATTTGAGGTAGGTTTACGAGCCGTGAGGCGAGACCAAATAGTAACTGAGAGGTGAACTTTTCCACTTATCGAGAGGTAGTGGTTACCTTTAGTAAACCGGACAATTAACTTAAATTAAAAAATCTAAGAAGGTGAAATTGCATTTCCGATATCAAGTTTATTAAGCCAACAAACGAGAGTTGAGGTTTAGGAACATTAGGTTCGGTCAATGAATCCTTACACCAAAGAACAATGCAGAAACAGACAACTGCTGCATTCACTCGAGGTCCACGCGGGCCGCGTATGAGAGTATGCGGGTCGCGTCTTCCATACGGACCGCGTATGAAAGTACGCGGGTCGTGTGAATGGTACCGAGAGGCAAGGTTGATAATGAAATTGGAAACCCTGGAAACGCTTTTCTCTATCTGATAAAAACCAAATTTTACTTTCTATCATTTTGATTATTTCTGTCACTATTGAACTTAGGAACTTAAAACAAACCAAACCAACCTTTTCCAACTTCTAGGACATAATTGATTTAAGTAGAGTCCAGTTTAGATTTTGAACCGTCCTGTGGATCGATACCTGACTAAACTATACGACAGGATTGTGCACTTGCAGTCTAGTCAGAAGTTAATTCAAGGTTTAAAAGCTACAGCTTGCTGTAGTGAAACGTTGTGATACACTTTTGTGTGAACAATAACCTTTTAATCCTTTGAGGATCTACTCCCCGATTGATTTCTAAAATAATATTTATTTAACATTTAAATAAATATAAATAACATTTGTACCTTTTTCCAAATTCGAATTGGAATATAATGCTGTATGGCTCAGTTGCTTAGCACCAGAAATCTGATGCCTCTATCAGATGTCCACCAGGAACAATCAGAGAGTCGGTATTTCTTTTGCCAGAAATACTATACCGACTTTTGCGCCAAAACACTATTCACGAAAATCATAAAAACTGTTTTTTGCAAATTTTACAAAAACAGATTCACAAAACTTCGCGAGAACACTATTCACAAGTAGCAAGATATACGTAATCGAATTACGTATTCTTTCTTTTCTTTCGCAAGCACTATTTGGGAGAGAAAATGAGAAACAGAATGATAACCGAACCAATTCGAATCGAACTCAGACTTTTCGAACTTATTTCAACTTATGAATTCTCTTACCCCTACCCCTCTATTTATAGGGTTAGGGAGGTGTGCTTGCAAGCTGCTTGCAGGGAGGTGCTTGTAAGCTACTTGGAGGGAGGATGCATTATGACTAGCCAATTGACACAGATGATCTTGTACAATACAATATCACAATCCAGTAAACAATTTACTCGTGTTAATTCTTATGTCTCATAGTATCAGATCAGTTTCAAGGTAGGTATGTGCCATCCTTGCAAACTTAATCTTTTTTCTCGATCTTAAGTAGATTATCAAATATGATTAACTCTTTAATCATACCGCGCGCTGATAACCCTACTTTATCAAGAGGCCTAGTAATACTATTACTCGTATTAAATACGAGGGACAATAGTAGTCTTGGTGAACATCTCTCCTCTACAAAAGTCATGTATACTGAAGTGTCATCGTTATAGCTACTTTTTACGGATAGCGTTAAACAATACTCACGAATATACATTTCTTATGTAGGAAACGACAAACCACCTCATACTTTAGAACTTAACACTAAATGAAAACATTAATGACACGAACACAATTCCGTATAATGTTTCATTGATGGTCTGTCAAATACCATGTTCTCTAACATGTATCTATGTGATTAAAATGACAACTCCTTGTCTATGGTCTGTAAAACTTAACCATCATTTAATCCACATACTAACCTTTAATTGGTAAATTAGTGTTCTTTGCTAATTACCTCGGTAGTGACAATTAAGAGTTTTTATCATCTATTATGAAGTTTTACAATTTCAAGTCATGAACTCAAAATGATTCATAATTCGATAAAACTCAAAGAACAAAATGATAATTTTATTAATCATCCATTACATGAACATATAGAATAAAATTATCCTATGATTGATTTCTAAATTATTACACTAACAGTAATACCCCATGTGTTTGATTTTTAGCGGCATTTTTTGTCCGGATTGATGTGCTCCACATATCCTGGAATGAACTTCTTTCATTACTTGGAGGGCTTCCCTTTTTGTTATGCAACGAAGCCAAAGGTTTTCGTATGACCTATGGTATTGGGTGTCATTGTTGAATACGTAACGGAGGGCTCGTTTCTTTGTTTGCCCTTGTTTGGATTTCTCATCAGGTAATATTCCGCTTTTGAGGAAATTGATGAATGGTTGACGCCAATCTTCTTCATTTTGAGCTATCAACACTTCGGCTTGGATCTCTTCATTTGTTTCTTCCCCTTTTTGGATGGGTGTCGTTTCTTTCTCTTGTTCTTGGTTTGAGAAACATAGAGACAAAGGGTGTCTGTTTCTTATGGAGATATGAACCTCGTCATCTCCAGGTTCACGTAACTCTTTAGCGATGCGAGCCAAAGCATCTGCTTTACCGTTAGAAGCTCTTGTCACTTCTCGTACGTGATCTCAGGAATTTCTTTCATGAGCTCAACTACTTTTTCATGATATTTTATCAACTCTGGTTTGAGAACTTTGTATTCTCCGAGGACTTGACTTATAATTAGTTGCGAGTCTCCAAAGATTTTCAACTTCCTGATATTTGTCCCTATAGCTATTTCAAGCCCAGCAATTAAAGCTTCATACTCGGCTTCATTATTTGTGCATGGCTATGTTAATGCGAAGGAATGGCGTATTATTCCTTTTGTAGGAGTTATGAATACTAGGCCGATACCAGCCCGGATCTTAGGCACTTGATTACCGGGAACAGGTCTTATGGACGATGCTCCATCGAAATACATCTCCCAACCCAGCCTTTCTTCTTCAACATTAATGATCTCTTCATCGAAAAAGTCGCAAGCCAACGGAGAATCGTCTGGCATAGGATGTTCTACCAAGAAGTCGGCTAGTGCTTGTCCCTTTATAGCCTTTTGAGGCACATAAGTTATGTCAAATTCTATTAGGATGATGGCCCATTTGGCCAATTTTCCTGTGAGCATGGAGACAGTCATCAGGTATTTGAGGGGATCTACCCGCGATATCAGCGTGACTTTGTGTGCTAGCATGTAATTGCGTAATTTCTTTATTCGAACACTAGAGCGAGGCAATGCCTTTCAATCGGGGAATAATTATGTTCAGCCCCTACCAACATACGGCTTAGATAATACAATGCATTTTCTTTACCTTCTGCATTTTCTTGGGCTAGTAATGCACCCAACGATCCTTCAAGCGCCGTGGTACAGAGAAGGAGAGGCTTTCCTGGTATGGGTGCCGCCAATACCGGCGGATGCAAAAGATATTGTTTTATTCGCTCAAAGGCAACTTGACAATCTGAGTCCCATTTAAACAGAACATCTTTTTCGTGAGTTGGGTGAACTGTTGTATCTTGCCTGATAGATTTGCAATAAAGCGTCGTATGTATGCTAGTCGCCCTTGAAGAGACCGCAACTGTTTGAGATTTTGGGGAGGTTTTAATTCCATTATGGCTTTGATCTTGCTTGGGTCGATTTCGATCCCTCGGTGCCTTACTACGAACCCGAGAAATTTCTCGGATGAGACCATGAAGGCACATTTCAAAGGATTAAGTTTTAGGGCATGTTGTCTGAGTCTTTCGAAGACTATGTGGAGATTTTCCAAATGCTCTTCATAGGTCATGGCTTTGACTACCAAATCATCAACATAACACTCGACAATCTTATGTATGAGATCATCGAATATTTTGGTCATCGCACGTTGATATGTAGCACCGGCATTCTTTAAACCAAAAGGCATGACTTTATAACAGTACACCCCTATAGGAGTGCAGAAGGAAATATGCTTCTGGTCTGCCTCATCCATTTTAATTTGGTTATATAGCATATCCATCCATGAAGGAGAAGACCTCATATGCTGAAGTATGATCTACAATTATTTTTGTTACGGGTAAAGGGAAATCATCTTTGGGACAGGCTTTGTTGAGATCCCAAAAATCTACGCATATACGGATCTGTCCATTTTTATTTTTGACAGGGACTATGCTGGCTATCCAATCAGGGGTTTCCTCCTCTCGCACGAATCCCGCATCTATTAGCTTTTTTGTTTCGGCGGCGACCTGCTCCTCCAGCTCTACCCTCATTCGATGAGGTGCTTGCTTGACTGGCTTGCATTCAAGATCTATCTTCAGTCTATGGGTGGTTACCTGCGGATCTAAACCCGGCATTAAGTGGTAGCTCCACGCGAAACAGTCGATGTACTCCCTCAGAAATTTTGTTACTCGTTCTTTCATGTCATTGGGTAAAGAGGCGCTTATGAATGTGGGTCTAGGTGTCTCTTCACTTCCTAGATTGATTTCTATTAATTCATCTATCGTGTTTTGGCCACCTTCTTCTAATTTCTTAGGAGCCTCTTTTGTGGTAATTTCATATTCTTCTTCTTCTTCTATCTCCATTGAAACCAAGCAACAGGTCTCATGGGTAAATTCATTTGGGTTTATAGAGGTATCCCGATTGGCTTGTGTTTTGTATTTGGGTTTAAGGCGTGGCTTTTCAATTATGCCCAAATCATTGACGACCCTCATATTATTCAAACGTGGGATCCTTTCTAAAATATAGGTGGCATTTGTCATAACGCGTTTCACAACACACGTTTCGCCCTTCTCGTCTAGTTTAAAGGCTTCCATATCCTGAAGGCATCTAACATCTCCTTCATCTAGCCACTCAGCTCTTTTGAGTAAGAACTTTTCGGGTTTGGGCCCACATCGAGGACATACTATCATGTGTTATTTTCTTTCTATTAAGTTACATATCCCACATAGAAATATTACATCTTTTCTGTGAGAATGTTCTTGCGATGACTGGTGTTCAGGAGCATTTGTGCCCGAGCAAAGCACAGCTTGGCAATCGGGTTTCTTGGTTTTGACAAAGACAACTTCACCGTCATCTGAGTCACCCGAGGAGCTTCCTCCATATACAACCTCATTGCACATTTCATGGTCATCATTATTGGTTTCTTCATTTTGAGAGGTTTGACTTGTTTCCCCTTCTTCGGTTTTAAGGCCCAACATTACTGCCAACACATCTTCCGTTAAGAAGTTCTAGGAGTGTCAGCGGTAGTGGAGTACCTTGCTTGTGATCTTCTAAAGCTTGTATTTGCTTCTAGATTTCAGATGGTGTAGGTAACTCGACCGGTTTGTATGGCTTCTTGCCTTTTTGGCTGCCATTCTTGTTCGGTTTGCGATAGATGACCCATTTTGGGGGCCTTGACACAGTAGGGTTTAGGTTGCTGTCCCATTTGACTCGGGACTCCTTCAAAAGCTGCCTCAACAACTTTTTGGTTTTCTTGGAAAGGTGAAATTCCCATGTTTCATTTGCGGGATCTTCGACTACCTCAACATGAGAGACGACATTAACTTGCTCATGAGGCACGGGTTGTTGCATGGCACTTGGCGCTAATTGCAAGCGACCCTCTTGAATTCTTCTTTCTATTAAGTCTTTAAAGACCCAATGATACGGGCAGTAGTTGGCATGGTCAACTTTATCTGTCTGTTCCGGGTAGGGGTGCAAACAGATCGAATACAGATCGGATAGTGGTAAAACCATATCCGTATCCATTTTTATTTTTCGGATACAGATACAGATCAGATATTAAACGGATACGGATATGGTTCGGATATTAAACGGATACGGATACGAATCGGATATTAAACAGATACGGATACGAATCGGATATTAAACGGATGCGGATACGAATATGAATATCATTCGGATACATAATACGGATGTTGTATTAAAATTAACTTATTATTCAACAAATTATTTTTTCAAATAAAAATTATTTAATAAACATAATTATTGTCAGTCTCTCAAATAATAATCACACTATCATCTCCGCATGTTATTGTTTAATTTTTGTTTACTAGAATCATGTTTATATATTCATGTACATAATTATAATAATCAACGTAAGAAACAAAAATTTCTTACGGTGCTAAAATCTTTTACAGTTGAAGGCTTAAAGCACCGTTATTTCATATTTACTTTTTGAAATTGTAGGTTCAAGTGTCAGCCTTTAGTATATTTGGAATTTCAATGTAATTGGTATGAGGATAAAATGAATCCAAGTTGACAACAGCTGTTTGCATGTAATACTGTGGTGAGAGAATGTAACAAAAGGAATAAAGTAAAAAGATTAGTAGTGGGTTTTGCGGAGCAGAGGGCTTAATGGATATCCGAAATCTAAAAATTTACGGATCCGTATCTGTATCTGTATCTTCTTCTAAAATCAAAACTGTATCTGTATCTGTATCTGCATAATTTATATCCGTATCCGCATCCGTATCCGCAAATTATCTGTATCCGAATATCTGTATGCGCAAATTATCCGTATCCGAATATCTGTATCCGTAACCGTATCCGCTTTCAAAAATTGAAACCACATCCGTATCCGTATCCGCATAAGTAATATCCGTATCCGCATCCGTATCTGCAAATTATCCGTATCCGAATATTTGTATCTGTAAAAAATCAGATACGGATCCGGATCCGCACGGATAATTTTCGATCCTTTTGCACCCCTAGTTCCGGGCGTTTACTCGGAGGCAATTCCATACCATCCTCCAAAGCTTGCCTAAATATTTTCACTGTTTTCTCCCTTTTGAAGGAGTACTTCTTACCCTTTTGTTCCTCCAAGGTTTTAGGATAGCGGTTATTTTGATTACCCGGGGAGTTGGCTGAGTTGGTTGACTATCAACTTGTTATGCCTCCTCGTCGGAAGAACTGGAATCCTGGTTTCTATTTTTGTCAGTTTTGACAGCGTACACTGTCTTCGATTCCTTCTTCTTTGGGAAGTCTCTTCTCGATTTAAAAGAGGCTGATAGCTTTTCTTCTATATCTGTTTGCCCCAACCTGGATACGGTATCTACCAGATCTTGATAGCTACTAGGGTTGGCGATGATCAACATCTACCTCATCTTGCCGGATGTACTTCTTATAAGCAAGTCTACTGCCTCTCTTTTGGGTATAGAATGGCTCGACTTGATGCTCATATTTCTCCATCGATTAATGTATGCCAGGAGAGTTTCATTTGGTCCTTGTTTGGCCCATGCTAAATCAACGAGCCTCACTGGAGTACTTGTGGTGGCGAATCTGTTTATGAAAGCACACGTCATTTGATCCCAGGATCTTATACTTCCTGGTTTTAGAGAGCATACCATTGAAACGCTGGTCCTAAAAAGACTTCTAGCGAATTGGCGGCAGAGAAATGCTTCTTCTCTTGATGAGTCTCCACATTGAATCATGAAGTGGCTGACGTGTTGTTCGGGTCCCGTCTCATCTGTTCCATTTCAACTTGGAGAACAAGAGAACAGTGTATGTTGGGGGGATACTTTGGTAGATCGAATTCAGGAGGGTATGGTTTCCCTACTTGATATGTTGTTGGTTTCGGGGCAATCCCCATTTCACATAACTGACGGCTAATCATTTCTTGAACGTCAGCCGCACTAAAAGTTGGGGAGGCTTCTCGCTGTTCATCCTCCCAATGCACTCTACGTCTTTCTTAAGGGTTTGGTCTTTCTAGTCTTTCAGGCCCATTTATAGGGCTGGACCGATTTGACGTTTCTCCTCTTTCAAGTTCGGAGATAGCAGGGCCTTTCCCGCGGATTTCAGCTATCAACCTTTGTTCCCTTTCATAGGCTTGATGTACTTCAGCCCTAAGGTTTTGTATCTCAGCTTGCATTTGGTTGAAAGCGGACAACATTTGTTCTTGCGCTTGTGTGCCGGTTTGACTTTCACCAGCACATAGAGAAGTTGCCATGACGGTATGGAAGTTACCTAGGGCTGGTCCATCCATGTGACCTGCCTCGGAACTAGTCACGGCTTTAGGTTTGGCATTTATAGGAGGAGGGCCTGCTGCATCGGACTCCTCTTCATCGTCACTTGGATTTTCAACGACGGGATCTTTTCCTTTCCTCACCATGCATACGGTGGGATTGGTAGGTTCAACCGGATGATTATCTTCCTCTTTGAGATCTTCATTAATTGTTATCATGAAGACCGTCGCTTCTTCTTCTTGCTTAGGGTGTATTTTAGTGACCCTTCGCTTCTTATGAGTGGCATTTGGCGCCACTATTGTTAAACTTCCAGTGTTGGATGGGCGCGGATTTATTCGTGCCCCCAGCCTATCATGTACACTAGTTGGTCTTCTCAGAATTTGAGGGGTTTGATTTGATCCCTCATTTCTTGAGCTTTGAGAGGTGCTCGCGCGCATCTCTCGACGGAGTCTTGGTTTTAACGAGGCACCGTCAGGTGCCCCCAGCTTCGGGGCTGAAAACATTGGTTTCAGTGTTGAGAGGAAGGCACTGTTGTGTGCCTTAGGTTTGGAGGCTGGAAATGTCAGTCTCAATTTGGTTGAGGGTAGGGCATCATTGGATGCCCCCAGCTTTTGAGCTGGAAATGTCAATCTTGACTTGACGGAGATTGGTGCAGGATGTACATAGTATCGATTCCTGCGTTGCTTCAACATGCGAAGCTGCTTATGGGCCTTGTGAATGGCCATGGCGGTGTCATCAACCATTTTGCGGTTGGTGTTCATCCTTTTTTATTTATGGATGAACGAGATGGTTTGAGGGACTTCTCTCGCTGCACGTATGTGTGCAGTAGAAGAATTCCTTCTCACTATCTTTATTGGGGACAATGAGTTGCGGATAGGAAGGGCTGGTTGAGCCACCAGATCGTCCTGGTAAGCTTGGAGATTTCTTTTCTTAGTAACCGATAGAGAGGTCACAGGGGTTTGGGTGACTTTGGTCACTTTCTTAGACGCACGTCGTCTTGCGCGCCTAGTTTTGGAGAGCGGAATGAACGTTTTGCCTCCATTCCCTTCGAGGTGAGACAATAGCACACCTCGTCGTCGTCTTCAATTTCTTCCTCGGTGACAGACCCAAGGGACAACTGTTCATTTGCAGGTATAGGAACAGGGGCTTCGAATGCCCTGACATCAGAAACGGGGACAGCTAATGTCCCGAAATAGACCACTTCTTCACCAGCCGGGAGGCTGGTAACCTGATCAAAAGAGCGTGCGTTGATCGCGGTGTAGGCCATTCCTATAAATAAGCAAAACTCGAAATTTCATTAGTCAATTTTCATATTTAAACTTATACATGAGTGTTAGCCCGATTATTCAATCCATAGGCGTCGATATCGAATATAAAAGGAAATGACATAACTCAAGTGGTCCAATGACATATTGTTTGAGTGTTTTGAAGTCATTGGCTACTTGAGTATGTTCCCTTTATCTTCGTATCGGATCCCGAACCTGTGAGGAGGAGAATGTCCCACCGGGCGTGCCAAAACCTGTAAGGCGCAGAAAGTTGCACAACGGTGGAAGGTGTGTGCATGTGTTAAAATGTCTCAAGGTTCAATGCTCTCGATTTGATTGACATGGAGGAGAACATCGAATTTGAAACATTCATTTTCTTTCTATAATTCCTTCGGTTCACCCTCGATAGACCTACTGTTCATGATCAGTCTATCGAGAGAGTTTATTGATTGTGGGGACGTTTAACTCTCAGCGGGCGCAAGCCCCCGCTGTTAATTACATCAGATGACCCTTCCAAGCCATGCTGAACACCTCATCCATTCCAGGATTTGTGCCTATTTGTCGTGAACTGAATAATGGGGCTAAAAAGGGGACTCATGTATTGATCGTGGTTTTGATTTGGTTTTCTTAGTTTGGACATGTGTGTGTGTATATATGTATTTTATATTAAAATAGAATTTATTTCTTTTGAAATAAGGAACTTGAGTACTTGAGAAGTGTATATACACTATTTGTTTATACTTAATTTATGACATATTTATTTACATCTTGTTAATTATTTACATTTCATTAAGAGATGAGATCATTTAATTTTGGGGAAAGGGTATTTTGGTCATTTTAGGATTTGGCTGATGCTTTGACATGTTCAATTTTGATTTAGAAATATAGAGATTTGATTTGGGTTCATTTGCAATTGATTTGAATCGATTTGGACTTGAAATGAGAAAGTCGTGATTTAAAAGGGTTAAAAAGGACTTATTTGTAAATATTTATATTTTTATAAGGGCCTATTCATAAATCTGAGAGGATGTGAAATTATAATATAGGCTTTATACAAGGTTCAAACATGAAATTAGGTCTTTAAGGGCTTATTTGAAAGAGCTTTAGGAAGTTGGGGATTTTTCTGTAATTTTATAGGGGCCTCATTGTGAATTAAATTTGTCAGAGGGACTTCTTTGTAAAAGGATTTCAATTTAATAATTTTTATTAATTATTTAGGCTTTGAGATTGGTACTGGAATTTCAGGATTAATGCTTTTAAAAGATGTGCACTTTGCTTTGAGATGTGCATAAATGTTAGATATGAACAATTGGGCTTTGATTAACTTTGAGATCCGGTCAATGAGCCTTTAGTTTTAATTTAGCTCGCTGACAAATGGGCCCCGTGAGACAGGAGCTCATATGACGGTTGGATCGGTTCTTTTGCTTCAAGATTCGAGTTTGGTTTAAATTTTCTTTAGGTGCCTGGATCAGTCGGTGCCATCTGCTTTAAAAGGCGTGCGATTGAGATTTGAATCGGGTTTCAAACTCGATTAGGGCTCCGATCAGCCACCGTCTTCGGTGGGGGTTCCGGTCACGGCAAGGGAAAGGGAGGTCATGGTTGTCGCCGCCTCTGTCTCAGGAGTGGAATGCGCCTATTGTCAGCGACCAATGACTACCGGAGATGACAGTCCCGGCCAAGGCACGATCTCGGTACTGATTTAATTTCTGGTTTGATTTTCTGAACATAATCATGTTGATTTCCTTCAATTAGCTGATCGTTTACCTTTGTTTTATCATGTAACAGCTGATGGGAGTATCGGTTTTGAATTCATTTGATTATTGACTAGTTACAGTTTGAGCTTCTCAGTTTCGGTACAGAATTGGTACCAGTGAAGGCGATGGACCTTCTAGATTATGACTGGAAGATGGAGGATGTTTATTTAAGCATCTTGAACCTCTTGAAATAATCCAAGCTTGTCTTTCATCATGTATTTCGATTTTTGAATTTTAGTAAGCATGAGCTGTCATATTTTGTCAATTTTGAATTAAATTAAATTTCTTGTTTTTATGAAAGGTCATATGTTTTTTGTTTTTAATTTATGAAAGGGGGTTTATACTGTGCTCAGAGTGAATTTTATGATTTTTGCAGATTTATTTCCATTTTTAAAGCATTTATTTCAGCTGAGGGCATTGAAGGTCATTTTACCAATTTAATTGCTGGATTTTCTGTTTTTAAAAGCTGAACTTTGAAAATTCATATAAAATCGAAAGAAAATCCAAATAATGTGAAATTTGTGTCAATTTTGTGTGTCTTGGAATCCTCTATCTGATGGTGAAGTTCATTTTTCAGTTTGGTCCCTGTGTCAATCCGATTGTACCATTTACCAGCAGAGGTCAATTTGAGTGTTTTAGGTACTGTTCATGTACCAGTGATATTCAAGCTTGGTTATATCACTGAGTTACTGTTCATGAATGTGTTAAAGACTGGTTCAAGGTGTCTACAACTGGGTTTGTAAATCATTCATCTCTTAAATGGATTTTCATAGCTTTTGAGCTATTATTTTGTACCAATCAAACAAAAGAAAAGCTCCAAAAATCTTGATTTTGTGTTTTAAATATAAAAAATTGTCAGAAAATTGGAAATTTGCAGGGAGGCCCCTGATTTTTATAAAAATCATGTTTTGATGTTTTGAAGGACATATCATTGAGATTTCATTAAGTTTAAAGATGCAAATGCCATGAACAAGTATAACTTGTTGTTTATTTGCATTTTAAACCCTCTATCTCTCACTATTTATATATTTGAGATATTCAATTCCTTTTTAGCATGATAGCTGAAAGAAATCAAATATTTCTCATGTATAAATAGGTCCAAGAGGGCAAGTCATTGAAATATCATAGATTTAAAATATAAATGGCATGTTATAGACAATGCTACTGCCTTTTACTTTTTAAACCTCAATTTCTCACTATTTACACATTAAATCATTTAATTTCCTTTCTTGATTTGATCATGCATGAGTATATTCATGTAAAAGGAAATTAAATATCCTTTAATGTGCAAAATGGGCCCTTTTAATAGGAATTAGAGAAGGAACTATCCAGCTCAACTTCAATAACCCTTTTGTTACATTTTTGTATCCATTCTTTAATTCTTTTAATAAAATAATTAAATGAATTAAATAAAGGTGGAACTATCCAGCTCAACACCCTTATTAGACATCATTTATTCATTTTATAAGAGAATTAAGGAATTTAAAAGAAAAAGAAAAAGAAAAGGAAAAGGCAGAAAAGGGAGAAGAGAAGAAAGAATAGAGAAAAATAGAGGAAAAATGGAAAGAAAATTTTATATTTTTATTTATTATCATTTTTTGTATAAAAAGGGATAAATTTGAGAAATATAGAAGGAAAGGTCAAAATATGCATTTTTCTATCAAGTTTATATATTGTATATATATTTTTTTGTTTAAGTCATCAAAAGTAAAGAAAAAAAATGATCATTAGATCCTCATATTCTATATTTATTATGAAATAAACAAGCTTATCATGAGATCTTCATTTTTGTTTATTCATGAGCTCCAAAGAAGGAATAAAACAAAAATCAAAGAAAAAGACAAAAGGAGGGATGCAACAGTAAAGGCAAGAAAAAAAATGGCAAAAATATTTTTATTTCAAAATTGAGAATATATACAAACACCATTGCTCTAAAAGAACTTACATCTTCTAGGTATCAATTACCTATTGAATTTGCTTAAGAAAGCTTGAAACTTTGAAGTTTTAACCTAAAATCTATATGAAACTTGGATTTTCTAACTTGCTCTTTGCACAGGGATTTCTAGAGAAGAAGAAGTATCTTTCATTTGCATTTGGGGTGCGTTATATAGGGCAAGCATGGTTTAGGGTTTAGGGTTCAGCTGATGTGGCATTCATCATGCCCATCAGCTGTTTGATCAATGGTCTTCACTTGATTTCTTCATCTATCTATGCATACATGGCAATGGTTGTCCAATGAGGATGTAACACATCATTGATCTTTGGTTGGGAAATTTTTAGCCTTCAGATTGATTTTCAACATTGCATATAGCATCTCGGCCTTTGATTAACCGGCCATGTATGGCAACACTTGATTTACGTGCTCCTGCACCTCTGGAAGAGATCCTTCCATTTTTGTCTTCATCCAGAGACTGATTAACACGTGTCCTGGGGACCTTTTAATGTATTAATAGCTGTAACATATGGGGTGCATTGTATTGGCGGTATACGGGCTTAACAATGCTCCTTGTTGACAACAGCACCTTGGCCACTCAGAGAAAGGCATGTGGCATCGCAATACTTTGCCTATGGTGCTCCAGAGCACATTATAACATGCCATGAACTCATTAGTCTGTTTCGGCCATATCTGCACTGTACCGTGTTGCTTTTCGGGTGCAAACCCGCATTGATGCACATTTTGCCCAAATTGGCATTCCCTACAGCATCTTCATATATCATTAAAGCCACCTTTAAGCTCTGAGCCATCAATTCCACCTAACTCGGCTTGTCTCAATCGCCATGCTCTTCATTTCTCGGGTCTAAGTAGTGACATTGAGTATTTGTTGCATTTAAGAGAAGACAGAGAATAGTAGGGATAGACTATTGTTCAAAGTTTCGGTGAGCCTTCATCTTTCCTTATTCTAATTTGGTGAATTTTAAGCTTAAATTGAAGCTCGGGTAGAGGAGAAGGAGAAGAAGAGAAACCTGGCAAGGGGACCCACTTGTCGGTCTCTTTGAGCCGGTTACTGTGCCTTTTTCTTATTTCTTTCATTTGTCTTGTTTACTCTCGGTATCGATGGACCGTGTAAGGGTTCTAATGCGGCGTACATGGCACCGAGAGCACGCAGGGTGAAGGGGTCACTTGCACCTCGCGCCGAGTTTTAATCTCGGGAGCTTAGTTCGGCTAGGCTGGGTGTATTGTGCACCACACAACTGACCCTTCGGTCTACGAAATTGTATCCGTGTAGACCATGTCCATTGATCTCAGCCAACCAGCGAAAGTGACACTGTGTCACTGACCTGTGGGCCTTATTTCCTTAATGTTTGCTATGTGACTCCAGATTGCACCCAGGGCCGTTTAAAGCATAGTTTTGCTAGATGTTACCATAATTCTGCACCCAGAATAGTATCCATGCATTATTTTATTTATAGGAAATTAATTCCTTGGTGATTTTGATCGAGTCACACATCAATATTCATGATTTTATATGTAGAATGCTATCATGAATTTCGATATGCTATATCAATTTGCTTTGAAAGACTTGAATGCACCCTTGGCACTTTAATTGCCCCAAAATTGCCATTTATCATGCTAGATTTTAAATAGCAACTTTTTAGGGTCAAACACTTAGCTTTTTGGTGTTTTGGAATATGGACAAAGGCAACACACCCGAATATTTTTGGAGGTAAGCTTTGAACAGAAGGTATTGAGACAAAGGTTTCAAGGGTTTTTAGTGGAGTTTGAAAATTATTCACTTTTGTGGGTAACCGGTTAATCACATAGACATCCATACTAACAGTGCTATCCCAAAAACTTGTGGTACTGCATATTCAAACAACAAAGCCCTCACTGTTTCAAGAATGTGTCTATTTTTTCTCTCAGCTACTCCGTTCTGTTGTGGTGTTCCAACACAGGTTGTCTCATGAATTATTCCTTTCTCAACAAAAAATTCTTTAAGAACTCCATTCACAAACTCACACCCATTATCACTTATAAAAAATTTAATTCCCTTGCCAAATTGGTTTTGTATCATATTATAGAAACCTTTAAAGACACCAGATACTTCACCCTTCTCCTTTAATAAATATACCCAAGTCATTCGAGTACAGTCATCAATAAACAAAACAAACCATTTATACCCACAAATTGAGGTTACCTGGGATAGTCCCCAAACATCAGAATGAATTATATCAAAAGGAGCAATACTTTTATTAATACTAGTTGGATACGAAACATGGTGACTTTTTGCTTTTATGCAAGTTTCACAAGAAAACATAGAACTATCTAAGCTCAAAAAAAGAGAGGGTAACAACTTCTTCATATAGCTAAAAGAATGGTGCCCTAACCGCTGGTGCCAGGTTCAAATTGGTTTTTTGAACTTGAGTCCCTGATTGCTACATTTGCCTTTCTAATTTTCAATCTTCTAAATGATACAAACGACCTTTCTTAATACCATGGCCAATGATCTCCTTCGTGAGGATATCCTGAAATATACAATAATTAGGAAATATGAGAACCACACAATTCAATTCCTCAGTTAACTGACCAACAGATAGAAGCTTAGTAGACAAGGATGGCACCAATAGTGCATTTTTAAGACTAAGAGTTTTTGACAGACACACATATCATGTGCTTTCCACTAGGTATTCCATTCCATTCGCATTTAGAATCCCATCTCGTATAGGTTTTCTCAAATTAGTCAGATTAGTTTTTGAAAAGGTCATGTGATCAGTTACCCCAGCATCAATAAGCCAATTATTTCAGAGGGTGATTTCATACCTTGACCCACTTGTTTACCTGTTGTTCCAATTTGCAAACCAAATCCTACAGTACCCGTATTGTCTGCTCGAACCAGGTGTACCTGACTCGAACCAAAGTTGGATGCAATCTCTTGGTTTGTGCAGCCTGGATGCACTTGCAAAACATAATTGGGTTCGGCCCAGTCTTGGCTTGATCCTGCTGTGATTTTTTGCTGCACCTGGTTGGAGCCCGATCCGACAGGATAGTTTTGGCCTGGATGACCCGGGTTGGAGCTGGTTGCTGCCCATTTTGCCTTTCCCTTCTGCTTTTCTCCTTGCTGCTTCATCCACTTGTTATGGTACCAATCAGGGTATCTAATTATTTGGATACATCCTTCTTTCAAGTGTCCCGTTCCACCGCAATGACTGCATTTTAATTTAGCCATTTCTTGTTTAGAATGATATTTGTTTGAAACAAAATTTATCTCAAAGTGCTTGTATTCCTATGACACCATGGCCATGGAGCTGCCGACTCATTCTTCTCCTTTAGCATAACTCCTTGTCGTGTAGTCTCTCTCCTAACTATTGCGTATGCTTGTTCTACTGAAGGAAAAGATGTCCTCTGCAAGACGACAGCTCTCACGTTATCTAGCTGGTCATCTAGGCCATCTAAAAATGTATAGACCTAAGTTTCTTGAACAAACTCATTAAATTTTGTGATATCCTCCGGATAAACCATAGGATTAGGGCGACGGTAGTCAATCTCACACCATAACCCTTGCAGTTCATGATAATAGTCCTATACTATTCTACCCTACTGTTTGAGTCGAGTTACTTTCTTGTTCAAATTGTACACCTCAACCTTGTCATTTCCATCATAGAATGTCGTGGCAACTGCATCCCATACTTCTTTTGCAGTCGGATACTGAATGAAAGTACTCTGTAGTCTTGGGTCTAAAGAGTTAATTAACCATCCCTTTACTATAACATCATCAATATCCCATCTTTGAAACAGTGAATCTGTTGGTGATGGTGGATCTGTTGCCGATGATGTGTTTCATTTTATCAGCCTTTCACATACATCTGCACTGCTTGGGACCAAAGGGTGTAGTTTGTGTCATCTAACTTTGTGGAGATTGGATTTGGGTGTATTGGTGTCTCTCCTGTTGGAAGTTGATTCAAAATTAACACACCTAATTAAGATGGCTGCCGAAGTTAGTGGGTTAGAATTTCTCCAAAATTAGAAGTCTGTATTTGTCATGTGTTCTAGAGTTAGTATTTCTATATTTAGTTGAGTTAGTGGAGAATATGGTTTCCTTATTTACACTAGGCAGAAATAGCATGTAGTAGGGTTAGTGGATTCCTTATTTAGATTAATGTTTACCTATAAATTCAAATGTACTTTGTATTCTAATTAAGAAGGCAATAGAAGTTAATTTCAGTAGCAAATTTCTTCTCTCTATTTTGTTGTATCCTTCCGAAATTTCCAACATTTGGTATCAGAGCAAGTCGATCCTAGAGCGTTTTCAATGGCAGAAAATGGCAACAACACGGTGAATGTTACTCAACCGGCAATACCTCTCTTCAAAGGAGAAAACTATGCCTTTTGGAGCATCAAGATGATGACCTTGTTCAAGTCTCATGGCCTATGGGATTTGGTTAACAATGGTCCACCAGATTCAGATCCGAACCAGCAAGAAAATCAGAAGAAAGATGCAAGGGCATGACACCATCTTTTCAAAAATTGCAGCAGCCACCAACGCAAAGGAGGCGTGGACAACCTTGAAAATAGCATTTCAAGGGAGTACTCGAGTCATGGCAATCAAACTTCAAGGCCTACGCAGGGACTTTGAAACATTGCAGATGAACAAGGAGGAATCCGTGCAAATTTTCCTCTCAAGAGTACAAGAGGTGGTCAACCAAATTCGAGCATTTTGAGACACCATGGAAGAGAAGATGGTGGTGGGGAAGGTGTTAAGGAGCCTAACACCCAAGTTTGATCATGTTGTGGCAGCAATTGAAGAATCAAAGGATCTCGCAACATACACCTTTGATGAACTCATGGGATCACTGCAGACTCATGAAGCAAGGATGTCAAAGGCAGAAGATAAAGGCGACGACAAGGCGTTCTACATGCAGGGGGAGACGTCAAGAAGCAGAGGCAGAGGCAATTTCGGTAGAGGAAGAGGAAGAGGCAGAAGCAACACTGCCAAAAATAGTCAATCATATGATGAATCCAAGAAGGACATCCAGTGCTATTATTGCAACAAGTTTGGGCACTATCAATCTGAGTGCTATGAAGCCAAGAAAAACATCCAATGCTACTACTGTAATAAGTTTGGGCACTACCAATCCGAGTGCTACAAGAAGCAAAGGGAGGAGAATCAAGCAAGCTATGCTGTAGAAGAAAATGAGCAACAGTCACTCTTCATGGCATACCGAAAGCAAGATTGAGGCAAGCAACAAGGGCACAGTAGGAGTGCACATAAAAGAAAATGGTGGCAGCAGTCTAGAAAGTGGCAAAATCATGGTGAGTAGAAATTTTTTGTTTGATGAAAAAGCCCTCAAGGTGGAGAATGTAGGGCTCATTCGTCAGAGGTCGGTGAAGCTGGTGTACAACCATGATATACGGCTGGCTCAGATGTCAGAAAAATGTAGTTTCAAGGTGTTGAGAGATATTGTGACGAAGAGGTTTCCTTCATTAAAATCTGTGCTGATCAAGTACTAGGATTCTGATGGGGATCTGGTTACCATTACTGATATATAAGTGCTGAGGATGGCAAAATCATGTTTCGACCAGCCTGTACAGATGGAGGCAGAGAAAGAAGAAAAGGGACTTTCCTTGATGAGACTACATATTGTAGAAGTCAATCCTGAGCAAGAGCCAACAATCACAGAGCAGGAAACTAAAGTTGTTGTTTCCACCACAAACTTAAATGAAGTACCCAAAGAGGCCACAACTGGAGTAGATGTTAACATGCAGGATTCGAAACCTGAAGCAGATGCTGGTGCTGCTGCTCCTGGGAGTGAAATTGGCGCCCCAGAATCTGATGAGAAGTATGTGCAGATGGAAACCGAGACTAAGGTGGAGTCTAAGAATAAAGTAAAGAAGACCAATGTGTCAATGCAAGAAATGGTATATGGTGTATTGCTAGTTGAGGAGACAAAGACAAGAAAGAAGGAGAAAGAATTGAAGAAGATGCTAGAGGGCAAGCTTCTAACTGGGAAACAAAAGGAGGAGCAGAGAAAATTGGAACCTATGAGACAGCAGTTCCTTGCATAAAGTGCTGAGGGTTTGGGCAGTACAAGTTCTGGTACAACTGAGGTTAAAGAGAGGCCGAAATATGAGACAAAGAAGCAAAAGCCCAAGGTGGTTGAAAAGGAGGTCATGAAGGCTGATAATGATGTGGAAGAATCCACGATGGATGATGAATCAGCCGAGTCACAATCTCAGGTAGCTGATATCGAAGAGGCTAAGGAGAACATAGAAGAGGTGAAACCGACATAGGAGGATGACAATTGGGATGCGAAGATCTGGAATGATGACACAGAAGAAGATGATGTTGAAGCTTGGAGTAACCCATTTTGAATCAAGGGGGAGTGTTGGAAGTTGATTCAAAATTAACACACCTAATTAAGATGGCTGCCGAAGTTAGTAGGTTAGAATTTCTCCAAAATTAGAAGTCTGTATTTGTCATGTGTTCTACAGTTAGTATTTCTATATTTAGTTGAGTTAGTGGAGAATATGGTTTCCTTATTTACACTAGGCAGAAATAGCATGTAGTAGGGTTAGTGGATTCCTTATTTAGATTAATGTTTAACTATAAATTCAAACGTACTTTGTATCCGAATTAAGAAGGCAATAGAAGTTAATTTCAGCAGCAAATTTCTTCTCTATTTTGTTGTATCCTTCTGAAATTTCCAACATCTACGGTTGCAGCAGGTGGTGGGGTATTTATCTTTGTTTGCTGTAGAGATATGATCTAGTTTTGTTGTAAGGCTACGAGGTGGGTGAGTTTCTCCAGAAGTGCAGCAATATTCACTGCTTCTCCTGATTATGAGGTTTTTGTAGCAGTATCTGAACTGTTTCCAGACATTGCTTTTGGTCAAGAGGATTTAGGTCTTAGAAGAGAAGAAGAAAATTCTTTATTACCTCCCAGGATTAAACATGGGCTCTGATACCATGTCAAATTAATTATAATAGTATAACCAAGAACACAAACACAAGCACTCCCATGATGCTCCCTCCCTCCCTTTGTTTTATTAATTCAGAATTGTTGTGTACTTTGTTTACAGGAGATCATAAAACTATATAGATGAGTCAAACATAATAAGACAACAATCTGCCTTATTCTCCTTTCCAAACTTAGCTTAACTAATTCTATGTTTACATGATTTTATAATGCAACAAATAATACTGGTATAAATTCAACAGCTTGCCTTTCAAGTTTAGCGCACCACCTTCCATCCTAGTATACTCCAGATCTTCTGTGGCACTTCAACACAACATGTGTTCTACAGACTCAGGGACCTGATTGCATCTCTGACAAGTGGTCAGTACCGAACTGATTCAGGCTCCGATAATTCCCCTTACCACTCACTACTACAGAAATGGTCATTGTACACTGCATATTGTATACGGATTTGACAATTTTATATAAAAACCGTGTGATATTGTAATTTTTTGGAAGCCCGAAATATCTGTGGGATCTATTACACGGATATTTATTAAAGAATCAGTGTAGAAAGCCTTGAGAGAGCTACACGGACGTTTATCAGGAATTGTAAACGGATTATTATTTAACTAACAGTGTAGATAGCCATGAGAGAGCTACACGGATATTTATGGTGAGAACCGTGTAGAAATATGCGAAATGCACACGGATGTTTGTTTAAACAACAGTGTAGAAATCTTTGACAGAGCTACACGGCTGTTTACATAATAATCCGTGGAGAAAGGTTATTGTAGGGTTTTGATTATCGATAAAGGCCTTCTCCTTCCAGCGCCGTTTTGATAAATTAATACTCTCTCTCTCTGTATACGAATTGGTCTGATTTCTGTGCACAAGGAGGCCGGATCTGAGATCTTTGAAGTTAATTTGTATTTCTCCTCTCTATCTTGCTAAGGTTAGTCGTGTATATATTTTTCTTTTCTTCCTCTAATTTTCTGTTACTTATTATTGCTTATTTAGGTCAATTAGTAATTAATGCATGCATGCTTGATTTGTTGAGATAATGTAAATAATTAGTATATTAAATAGAGTGATGCATGTATAATTGTGCTTGTTTCTAATAATAGAGTAATGCATGTATAATCAACTAATGCATGTATAACATAGTGATGCATGTATAATTGTGCTTGTTTCTAATAATAGAGTAATGCATGTATAATCAACTAATGCATGTATAACATAGTGATGCATGTATAATTGTTATTTTAGTGATTATTTTACTAATGCATGTATAATTGTGCTTGTTTCTAATAATGTTGTTTTTTGTAGAACCATGTCATATTCAGGTGAGCAACGATGGCTGTTCGCTTTTGGTGCCAGTAACTAGGGTTTACAGAGGGTAATATGAAGATATACATGTTTTAAGAAAGAAAGAGTTGAGTAAAAAGTTGAATGAAGGACCTTTAAAAAAAAGGGAAGAGGTGGGATGAAGGACCTTCAGAGCCGGATGAAGAGCCGAATGAAGAGTCGGACATAACCTCTGAGTTACACCAGCTTCAGCTAACAAGGAAGATTCTGACATGAGTTACATACATACATAGAACCGACCTTCTTCAGTCTGACAAGATTGTGTCCGACTCTTCATTCGACTCTTCATCCGGCTCTGAAGGTCCTTCATCCACCTCTTCCCTTTTTTTTGAAGGTCCTTCATCCAACTTTTTACTCAACTCTTTCTTTATTAAAATGTATCTTCATATTACCCTCTGTAAACCCTAGCTACTGGCACCAAATGTAAACCTTAAGTTTATATTTGAAATCATTATGGGATCGAGGCTCAGGAAGAAGGATATGTCTACCCAGTATGGATTTGTATAATATATGCTCAATATGGATTTGTAATGCTCAATATGGATTTGTATAATGTTTCAATTTAAATTTTGTAATACTCAATATGGATTTGTATAATTTTGTATAATTTAGTGTACATGAATTTTTAGTTTACCCTTATTAATTGACCTGTTTGTATGCCATCCACCAATTTTCTGTTTCAAATATAAAGCATGTTCTTGTAATTAAATAAAATATAGAGAATTTAGTAATTTTTTGTGCTGTAATTGTAAATAAGGAGATGAATTTATGAATTTTGTAATTGCTGAACATGGATTTTTAATGCTAAATATGAATTTTGTAATGCTAAGTATAATTTTTGTGCTGTAATTGGAAAACTGGATTTCAAATTATCTGAAAAACTAGGGGTAAACTTAATATTGAATTTTGTAGCAAACTGGCTAGCAAAACTGGAGGCTAGCCCAGAAAAAAAATGTTAATAAAAAAAATAGGATAACATACACGGATATTTAACTTAAAACCGTGTCCAAATAGTAATTGTACACAGATATTTGTTGAATATCCATGTACGAAATAGCTACACGAATTTTTTTTAAATCCATGTAGAAAAGACTATCCCAGAAATAAAAAAAAATCCAAAAAATATATAGGACACGAAAACTTTAATTCTATTCATCAATGAACTACAAATTTCCATAATAATGTTTAGCATCCCTAAAAAATGGGATTTGCTGCCCGAATTTGCAAAATTAAAAGATAACCTAAACATTTGATATAACTGACAACTTCAAACTCTACTAAAGTTGACGCCCACCTGGCCCGAACCTGCGACTGTCATAGGGTGCTTGACGGTGGTTAATGCGACGATCATCGGAGTTATTGCCTTGAGAATCCGAGGGTGGTGGAGGTGCATGTGGAGGTGGATTTCCCCTATATGGAGGGGGGGGGGGGGGGCGGAGGAGGTGGCATGTAATTTCCACCTCTGAGGAAGTATCATTCTAATTCCACTTGCACAATTGTTGAGTTTGGGTCGTCAATGAGAAGGATATTTTTTGGGATTTTTGCTGGATCATGACAAGCCACAAAAACACGAAGCACCTCATAATTACCATAGTTAAAGAAAGGAGCCACTCTTACCAAATAGCCAAAACCTGATACGAGATCAGAGAGGTCTTCATTGTTCCAATATTGGAGAGGAACACCGTGCAGCCTAATTCTAGCACGGTGGGTTGTGGGCTCGTGGAGCATGCTTAATTCTTCCGTCCATTCCACCAGTTGGACTTTAACATCTCGTCAAGAAAAAAGACGCCCACCCCGACCGCATCATCTCTCATAATTGAATTTGGGAAAGTGACAACAAAGTCCCCAATTGATGGGTCAATTTCTGAAATTCTGACATTCTGTGGTGGAATTCCAAAAAATCTACCCAATGCACTTGCCAAACGTGTTGTTATGCGGTGGTCATTATAGTGTGGCCCGGAAAATACAATTGCAGAGTGAAGAAGGAACTGATTATCTTTCGCCATTTCTTGATCACGTCGAGGCAAATAGACCCTGAGCTCTTCCATGCGATTTTGGATATTAGCCGGATCTTGCATTTGCATAGTTTGCCAATTTGGTGGTGTTGCCATGGTTTTTAGTTTATGAATGTGATGTCAAGAGCGATGGTGGTTCTGTGCAAATGTGTTCCTTCCTTTTATAGATCCTTGTGGCTGTTCAATAGTTTTCTCAGTCTCCTTAGTATGTTTACCTTCTCCGTTATTGCCATGCATGTACTTACTCCCTTTGATAACTGAAGAATTGAATGTATTACTAGAAGAAAGTGAATTGCAGAATTTGAAGAGGTGATTTGTGCCTTGGCAATTAAAGAAACGTCTTTTGGTTCTTACAATTCATGCTCTTATGCCCCTTTTTTAAGCATCTGAAGCAATTTCCAAGTATGAACAAATCATGGTGCCCTTTCAGCTTTGGCTTGAATTTATTGCCGACATTAATTAAGTTTGGCTTGAATTGCAGCTTCAGCAAGACTGGAGGCTAGCCCAGAAAAAAAACCCAAAAATACATAGGACTCTACACGGATATTTAACTAAACACCGTGTACAATAGTAATTGTACACGGATGTTTGTTGAATATCCGTGTCGAATAACTACACGGATTTTTTTTATAAATCCTAGAAAAGACTAGCATTATACACGGTTCTTAAGTACAAATAGCCGTGTATGATTTGTTGGAGAGCTACATGGATTTCTTAACGAAAGATCTGTGTAGAAAGTAAATGTATACGGTTGTTTGTTGAAAATCCGTGTAGAACCGCATTCTCCTATCTTAAATAACACGGATTTTTTTTATAAATTCCTAGAAAATGCTAGCATTATACACACGGTTCTTAAATACAAATAGCCGTGTATGATTTGTGAGAGAGCTACACGGATTTCTTAACGTAAGATCCGTGTAAAAAGTCTTTGTAGGATTTTGGTATAAAAGGCCTTCTCCTTCCAGCGCTGTTTTTTTAACCGAGTAATTAATACTGTCTCTCTCTCTGTATTGAATGCGCTGATCCGATTTCTGCAAAGGCCAGCAGCTGGTATTATCTGAGATCTTTGAAGTTTGTATTTTCTCCTCTCTATCTTTCTAAGGTTAGTGTATATATATATATTTTCCTTTTCTTTCTCTAATTTTATGTTACTTATTTTTACTTATTTAGATCATGTGTAATTAGTGTATTGTTGTCCAATAACCGACCTACTGATGCTTTTAGGTCCTTGCCCGTTCAAAATTAATCCAATAGGGATTAATTTTGGATAGTCCCCGTTTTGGGACTGCTCTTTGAATATTGGGTCTCATTTAGGATGTGAACACAAATTAGCGGGATTTAATTAGTAATTGAGGAAAGTTCGATGGTATTTTCCCTTAATGCTCCTATGAGTATGTGGTTTTTACGCATACTTGGGGAGTTAAGGGGAAATACTGCCGAATTTTTCTGAAATACTAATTAAATCTCGCTAATATGTGTTCACATATGGGACCTAATATTCAAGGAGTGGGTTAGGATTGTAAACCGGTCCTTTGTAAGCCTATAATTTGGTACCAATTTACATGTTGACCATGATTAATTGAAATCATTTTTTTAATTTAATTTACTAAGATGGATCGAAGTTGGATGTATGAATTGTGACGTGATAGTGAAGAATATTTGGGTCGCTTTGATGAGTTCATAAAATTTGCTGAGAGGTATAGAGTGAAGATGAAGGAAGCCGACATTTTGTGTCCTTATAGAGATTGTAAATTTTTTTTAAGATTTGGGGATTCCGAAGAAATTAGAGCTCATTTGATTTGTCTTGGATTTAAGAAAAGATATACATGTTGGTTCATGCATGGTGAGAAATTTGGGGAAAATAGTTGTACCAATAAGAATTCTAACCGTTGTGAAGAGAGCGATGAGAATGTAGAAATTTTGGATAATTTTGAACTTGATTTCAGCGATGATAATGTGAATGTCGAAAATTTTGATAATGTTGAACTTGATCGCAACGACGATGATGAGCTGGAGACGAATATCGATGAAAATGTAGTACACAAGTATATTGATAATATGGAGGACATGTTACATGATGTGGAAGATGAAATTACTGATAAAAATTATGATAAATTTCAGTATTTGTCTAATGAATCCAAAAAGCGTTGTATCCCGGGTGTACCAAATTTACGAAACTGTCAGCTGTGTTGAAATTATTTAACTTGAAAGCAGATAATGGTTGGAGCGATAAGAGTTTCACGTTCTTATTAAAGCTTTTAGGAGAAATGCTCCCAGATAACAACGAGTTACCCCGTACAATATATCAGGCGAAGAAGTTGATATGTCCAGTGGATTTGAAGATCGAAAGAATACATGCATGTCCGAATGACTGTGTATTGTATCGTAATGAGTACGAGGCCATGCATGTTTGTCCTGAGTGCGGTGTTTCTCTGTATAAACGTAAGGACCAGGGCACTACTGATTGTGACGACGGCAAAAAGGGTCGGCCTCCGGCTAAGGTGTTGTGGTATTTGCCGATAATACCGAGATTCAAATGGTTATTTGCAAATCCCAAAGATGCGAAGTTATTGTGTTGGCATGAAGAAGGGCGCAAAAAGGACGGTAAACTAAGACACCCGGCTGATTCTCCTCAGTGGAGAAATTTTGATAGACATTTCAAAGATTTTAGTTTCGAGATAAGAAACCTCAAGATTGTGGTGAGCACAGATGGAATGAGTCCGTTTGGAAGCATAAGCAGTCGGCACAGTACTTCGCTAGTTTTGTTAGCTATCTACAATCTTCCTCCTTGGTTGTGCATGAAACGCAGGTATATAATGATGTCATTACTAATCCAAGGACCCAGACAACCTGGAAATGACATAGATGTATATCTCGCACCACTAATTGAGGACCTCCAAAAATTGTGGCGTGATGGCGTCCCGGTGTGGGATGCGTACATGAAAGAGACTAACTTGCGGGCCATGGTGTTTTGCACCGTAAATGATTTCTCCGCGTACGAGAATTTATCGGGTTACACTTGTAAAGGAGCAAAAGCGTGCCCTATTTGTGAAGATGATACGCAGGTGCTGAGGTTGAAGAATTGCCAAAAAAATGTATTTATG
Source organism: Carex myosuroides (assembly GCA_028015225.1). Classification (NCBI taxonomy): domain Eukaryota; kingdom Viridiplantae; phylum Streptophyta; class Magnoliopsida; order Poales; family Cyperaceae; genus Carex; species Carex myosuroides. The sequence goes on along the minus strand of CM051471.1, from coordinate 16,958,112 downwards.
GAGCACCGTAGGTTTCTTCCAATTAATCACCCATATCGTAAGAAGAAGAAGGCATTCAACGGGAAAGTTGAGCTTGGAGTGGTCCGTCGTCCATTAGATGGGAAGGGTGTCTTCGAGCGTGTTAAAAACCTTGATGTTGTGTTTAGAAAGTGTGCCACAGAACTGCCTAAGAATATTTGGAAAAAGAGGTCCATATTTTGGAACCTACCTTACTGGGAATATTTAGAAGTGAGACATTGCATAGATGTCATGCATGTTGAAAAAAATGTCTGCGACAGTTTGACTGGTTTATTATTGAACATTCCGGGGAAAACTAAAGATAGTATCAAAGTTCAAAAAGACATGGTAGAAATGGGAATACGACCCGAGCTTGCACCGCAGGAGAAAGGGAAGCGCACATACCTACCCCCCGCAATGTGCACAATGTCGAAGAAAGAGAAAACAAGCTTTTGTGAATGCCTCCGTAGTATTAAGGTCCCATCAGGGTATTCTTCGAATATTATGAAGCTGGTGTCGATGAAGGACCTGAAACTGGTCGGTCTGAAATCTCACGACTGTCATGTTTTATTGACACATATGATTCCTATTGCAATTCGGGGGGTTTTACCAAAGCCCGTTCGACAAACCATTACGAAACTTTGTTTTTTCTTCAATACAATAAATTCCAAAGTGATAGACCCTCTAATACTGAACTTGAGATGTATTTTCCGCCATCTTTTTTCGATGTTATGGTTCACCTTGTTGTTCATCTTGTGAGAGAAATCAAGATCTGTGGTCCTGTGTTCCTGCGGTATATGTATCCATTCGAGAGATACATGGGAATTTTGAAAAAATATGTAAGGAACCGACATCGACCCGAAGGTAGCATTGTAGAAGGATATTCCACGGAAGAGGTGATTGATTTTTGCACCAACTACATGACCGGTGTCTGTCCTATTGGCGTTCCAAAGTCTCGATATGAGGGAAGGCTCCAAGGAGTCGGGACAATTGGGTTGAAATTAGTAGTTGCTGATAGAGATGAACTACAGAAGGCGCATTTTTTGGTACTACAGCACATGACAGATGTTGCTCCCTATATAGATGAGCACATGACAATCCTTCAACAAGAGTACTACACGAGAAGTCAGAAGTGGCTTACCAATGAGCATAATCGTTCATTTGTAGGATGGCTAAGAGAAAGGGTGTAGTCACACCCCGATATAAGGCCCGTAAATGAAATTGTTCGACTGCTGGGCGAAGGACCCCGAATTGTTGTTAGAACATTCCAAGGATACGAAATTAACGGATAAACATTTTACACTAAATCCCAAAGTGATAAGAGCACGATGCAAAATAGTGGGGTGACGTTGGTGGTAACGTCTCAAGAATTCAGTAGATCCGGAGATTCCCGGCCCGTAATAGCATCAAAGTCATATTATGGCGTTATTGAGGAAATTTGGGAGCTCATTTACAGTCCTGACCTTAGCATTCCCTTGTTTCGGTGTCAATGGGTCGAAGACGGGTTCACACTCGTTGATTTTAATAAAGTTGGGTATGTTGATGATCCGTTTATACTCGCCAAGCAAGCAACCCAAGTCTTTTATGTCACTGACCCAAGTGATAATAGGTGGAGCATCGTTCTATCTGGGAAAAGAAGGATTGTTGGGGTAGAAAACGTCGTCGACGAAGAAGAGTATGACCAGTTCGACGAAATACCTCCATTTTGTACTGACGTGCAAACTGAGGTAGCCTCAATTGAAGAACAAGACGAAGCAAACTACATGCGATCCGACCACAATGAAGGAATATGGGCCGAATGTAATGTGAAATTAGTGAAAAAAAAGAGAAAAAGAAAAAAAAGGGAGATGTATAATATTTATTTTGTTTAGAAAATAACTTTTTAATTATCTTGTTTGGAAACAACTTTTAAATAATATTCTAGTTAAAATATTTCTATTTCAAAACAACTTAAAAGTTTTCACATATTAGTTCACATATTAAATATTAGTAAAATAATATTTCCAGTTAATATATTTCTATTAGGATTTAAATATTAGTTGAAATATTAAATTTCAGTAAAAAAAATAGTTATGTTTCAAACATTTCGAGTTCAAATAATACGTATATTTATTTATTATCACTTTTAAATAATATAAAAAATAACGAATTAAACCACGCAATGTTATCAATTACTTCACACACGGTCTTTTATTTAATAATACGTGAGGAGAATAGTAACGTACACGGATTATTAGCTAAAATCCGTGCAATAATGAGGAGAGCTACACGGACGTTTAATAAAAGTCCGTGTAGAAGGGTAATCACACACGGATGTTAGAGTAAACATATGTGGGTAAAGGGTTTAGATTTTAAGGGGGAAGGGGAGCTACACGGATTGTTAAAGGTAAAATCCGTGTAGAAAAATGTAGGGTTTTGGTATAAAAGACAATCTCCTCCCGGCGCCGTTTTGATCAAGTAATTCTGATCAAAAGAAATTAAGAATTACTTGGAAAATAATTTTGTGCTATTCAGATATGAAAAATCCTAATCCTGCGGGAAATCCCAATTCTCCAAAAAATCCGTGTATAATCCGACCATGTGGACGAGGTGATAAATGTCCTAATTACTGCGGGAAGAATGGTCTCAAGACTAACATAATTCATTGGGAGGATGTACTCCCGCCACCTGTGATTGAAGTCTCTTCTCATTCAAAATCCGAATCGGATCTTGAGTCTTATGAAGGTGATTCGGATTTTGGTCCTGATGAGCCTTACGGTCCACACGGTCAGTTTGATGATCCCAAAGTTTGGTTAAGGTTGAGAAGAAGCAAGAGAGTATGGGAAAATGTAAACAAGAAAGGAGGCAAGCGAGCAAGATATTTCCCTGAAAAGATAAAAAGGGGAGGCAATTAGTGAGAAAGAATAGTTTTTTAATTAGGGATAGAGACTTATGTTTGTTATATATTTTATTTTTTTGTTTTGGTATTAAGTGATGATGTATCCAGTAACTATCCCTATGTTGAAATTAATATATGAAGTATTTTTATTTTTTGTTCTCTTGAACTCTATATTATTTAATTTTCAGATACAAATTAAGACTTGAGAGTAGGTCCGATGGGCATCGGACCTACTCTGCTTACGATGGGTTTAATCACCGTCTATTTGCTTTAAAAGTCATGCAGAATAGTTTAAAATTTGTTCGTATCTGTTTCAGTTTCCGTGCGCACATATCTTAAATTAGATCGGACGGTCATCATCATTGAACATAAAAGTAGGTCCGATGGGCATCGGACCTACTCCGTTCGCTTTAATTGAACATCCGTGTAGAAATGCAAAGCGAGCTACACGGACGTTTAATTAAACATCCGTATAGAAAGGTATTCGTACACAGACGTTTAATTAAACATCCGTGTAAAAAGGTTTTTAATTTGAAAATCCCAGAAATTATTCTATGTTAAAGCTTTTATAATTATTTTGTAACCAACATAAATTATTCTTCATATCAAGTAAGTGTTAATTTATGTTTTCAAATCAGATTATTTAGACAGCATTAAGTATTTTACTTAGAAGAAAAATTTTAAATATTTTTTTTTTAAGTAATATACTTTGTAGTGTTTATATATTGTTATTTGTTGTTGTTTTGTACTGCTAATTCATATCTATAAAAGTATTTATTTAGATTGCATGAAGTATGGTACAAAAAAGAAACTGTGTAGAAAAAAAATGTTGATTAAAGAACAAAATATATTACATTAAAAGGGATCCTAATACATCATACCAAAAGAAAGGATCCTCATACATATACCACAAATTTAAAGAAAAACTACAAAATAACTACACAGTAAACAAAACAAAAAAAACTTAATTAAACTAGTTAGATGGTGGTGGCTGCCTTGGCCTTCTAAACCAGGGGCGCCTTGGTCTGGCTGGATTGCCCCTACTTATGTAGGGCTTTGGTGGTGGGTGCCCCCTTGGGCTTCGCCGTGGCACATTTGAGGGGGGCCATGGCCATGTCCTCTTCAAGTTGGGAGGAGGCATTTCGAAGCCGGGAGAGACTTCAGGAGGGACTTCGGCAGGGACTTCGGGAGGGACTTCGGGAGGGTTTGAGGGGGGCCATGGCCATGGCACATTTGACCCGGGTTGAGGCCATGGCCATGGCATATTTGAGGGGGGCGGTGGCACGGCCATTTGAACATTCCAAATCTCAATCGGGGGTTTCTCAGATTATATAGAATTTTGAAGAGTCGTTTCGTCTTCTCCTTAGAAATAATAAAAATGCAACTTTTCGAATTCCGTTGTGAAACTATTCAAATTAAACAAAACTTAAATAAATAATCTGATTTTTATACCTTTGTCATGGACATTTAATTACACGTCCGTGTATAATTGTAAAAAGACACGGACGTTTAATTAAACGGCCGTGTCGAAAGGTATTCGTGCACGAGTGTCGTTGCAATGTCCGTGCCGAAAGGGTATAGACACAGATGTTAAAATTAAAGTCCGTGTCGAAAGGGTCTTTCTACACGGACGTTCACAGTAAAAGTCCGTGTAGCTGTCCTTCATTCTACACGGTTGTTAAGTTAATATCCGTGTTGATCTGAGTTAGAATATAATAAATGACTTGGCTCGCGGTGCGTCGAGTCCTTTGCCCTGTTTCACCTATCTATTTGTCGAAGGCCGAGTACCCTCGTTGCGATTTCTCCAAATGCTCGACCTTCCTCTCCAACTCAGATTGAAGAACTTCTCCCAGGAGGCTGCATGAGCACGATGTGCCTTCAGAGTTAGTTGAAATCTGAGTTGGGAGAGGAAGGTCAAGCATTTGGAGAAATCAGATTGCTGTGGAATTGTATTTCTAAAAAGAAAATGATCGCTATGAAGGTTTGGTATAGGAACTCAATGCTCAATTGCAGGTTTTCAAATCTCGGATGCAAGTTGCAAAGGCCTCTAGAGGGAACAAAATCGAAGGGGTAAAAAGGTTGAGGCAAAGCTGAAGGGGAAATGGTACAAGGTAATCACATACGAATATTAAACTAAAAGTCCGTGTACAAAGGGTTTAGGGTTTAGATCTCTAGAAGGGTGAGCGACACGGTCTATTAACTAAAAGTCTGTATAGAAAGGGTAAAAGACGCGGTTGTTAAAATTAAAGTCCGTGTCGAAAAGGGTCTTTCTACACGGATATTTAACTAAAAGTCCGTGTAGCTCTCCCTCCTTTCTACACGGATTTTAAATTAAACGTCTGTGTATAAAGGTGTTCCAACACGAATGAATTAAGTGAATTATCCGTGTAGAACTAGGGTTACAATACATATTACACGCCTGCTCTTCCAATTTTTTCATAACTTAGCTCGCGCCTTCTTTTCCAAATTTTTCGAAACTTGGCTCGCGCCGCATCGAGTCCTTCTTCCCCACCCTACCTCGATTTCATCGCCTCTCCTGTCTAACCACCTCTTCGGTCCGACAACCTACCTCTTCTTTCTCGGGTAAACACTCAACACCTCCATTGCGAAGAAATTTTGGTATTTACTGCATGTATTTACTGTATTTACTGAAAAAGTTCTATTTTTTTTATAGAACCATGTCGATTGAGGATGAGCACGTAGATATGATGAAAGAAGGCGAGCACCAAGCTGCTGCCCAATCAGGTTCAGCAAAAAGGAAAAGAGGTCCGACAATGTGCACGTCCACGTCCGAGGCAAAGCAACTGGACATCGAGTTCAGTAAAAATGGGTGTGCGAAGGGTAAAAGACGGGGTGGGTACTCAAATTATGTGAGCAATTTGGCGAAGCAAAAGGCAGACATCTTGGTAGAGAGATGGGATAAGTTTTCAGAAAAACAAAAGAACGACTGGTGGAACATTGTGAAGGTGAAGTACCTAACCAGTTAATATCTTTTTTTTTAATTGTACATGAACTTAAATGCAGTAATTTGGGTGTCAATGCAGGCTCAGTGGAACAGCCCGGATGACATTCTGGAGGTGGTAAAGGATAAGACTTTGAGGATAATGAATGAAGGTTGGAAGCAATTCAAAAGCACACTGAGTACGGATTACATGGATAAAGGTAAAAGCCCGGTAAGATACTATCCTTGGGTGACTCAAGAGAAGTGGGAGAAGTTTGTGGAGATGAAGAGCACGGACGAGTTCAAGGTATGTAAATTCAGCAAAATTACCTTTTTTCCTTTATCGATTTGGATTATGTTCGTAAATGGTGTCCGAAATAGACACCCTGTTGCTTTTGTTGTTCCAATCATATATAAAGTTGAAATGGTGTTTATTTTGAATAACTGAATTAATATAAAGTTGAAATGGTGTTCCAATCACAACTTGTAATTTTTTTGTTTGCTTTTTAATTAGTTTGTTTACTTTTTAATAAATGGAAAATAGTAGGCTAATTTTTTTACTTTGATGTGTGAAGAAAAAAAGGGAGGAGGGCAGGATGATCGTTGCAATGAACAAGTATCCGCACAAGTTGGGGTCGGGTGGTTACCAGGGTAAGTCGGAAGAATGAGCGAAAATACTGGAGTTGAACAAAGACTCTGACTCACCCGTGATTAGGATAAAAAATCCTAGGGCCCAAGATTGGACGTTGGGAAGATCCGAGTTAACCGCTGACGGGAGGATAGTACTACATCCCACGTTGCAACCTGTGGCTCAGAGAATGGTAAGAGTCGTTCGTTAGAACTATGTGTAATTCAAGCGTGTTAAAAACTTTGTGTACATCACTAATTCTTTTGCTATAACTAATTTTTCTATTCACAGTTGGAGGTGGAGGAGGAGGTCAATTCCGGTACCCGGTCGGTCGAAAGGCAAGATGACTCCTTGTCTATAGCGCTCGGGAATCCAGAACACCCTGGTCGAGTAAGGGGCGTAGGTGCCTACAGAGGCTGAAAGGACGTATTTAATGGACCAAAACCTTGAAGGAAATCTCGTGCGAAAGTGAACAAAGACGAGATAGTTGCGCAATTGCGCAAGGAGGTGAGCGCCGAGTACGACGCAAAGATGAAGGAGTTGGAATCAAGGTTGCTTGCCGAAATTACAGCTATGGCACAGCCAGCCGAGCAAGCACCTCCCACCCCGACGGGAGTTCGGCGAAGTAGTCAGGCATCCGGAACGTTCGGAGACGATTTGGATCATCTAAAGGTAATCACTACTTGTTCGTAATCTAAAGGCAATTACTACTTGTTCATAACCTTGTTGGACAATATTTCAATTTAAAAATAACTACTTGCACGAAATTACAGGACGCCACAGCATGCGAACTCGTGCTGTGGCTCGGGAATAAGCCTCTGATTGTTGCTAAGGGCATGGTACATCCAGCAGCCGACAAAGTGCACAATAAGCCCATAATTCCCGGCCATGCCGCCGTACAGATTGACAAAGTCTTGAAGGGATGAGAGGGCGTACCTCTTCCTGTCCCAATTGAGGGGAATGGCATGCTCTATGTCGATGATGCCCGGCTGTCATTCGTCCAATGGCCCAAGAGTCAGATTATTTTGGATCAGATAATCTGTAAATAGTCAAGTTATTTTGTTTCATTCAAAGTACTTCCTTTTCAAATACTTGAAAAAGGTAAAATTTTTTGATACAGACACGAGGAGATGATAGTAGTCGCACGGAGGGCGTGATGTCACCGGTACGGAGGGACGAAGCAGAAGGACCTTCCCAAACAGCAGAACCTCACCCTGATGCCCAACCAGTAGTTGCTGACCCTGATGCCCAACCAGCAGTTGCTGACCCTTCTGCCCAAACAGCAAGACCTGACCCTCCTGTCCAACCAGCAGGACCTCCACCTCGTCTGCTCACCGAGGAAGAATATAAGCTCCTTCCCGAAAATGATTTGCAGGATCTCCACGACCGCTTGATGGCGGCACTCGAGGACATGAAGGATATCCTCATACATGTCCCTCCGGGGATATTTCTACACAATGGCTCGACTGTAATGCTGTCGTTCAACGACTTCAAGGACTTTCTACATGCCTCGGGGTCTGATAAATGGCTCGATGTGGGGCACATCACCATTTTTCTCATGTTAGTGACCAAAAATTGTTTATATCATGTATATAGCACTGAAGAATATATTCTAATGTAATATGATAATTTTTCAGGAAGATAATCAATAGTTCTCAATGCAAGGGCAAACAGAGGAACTTGTGTGCTTTTCTGGACCCCAGCATACTTAGTGCGACAAGCGTGGAAATTTCTCCGAAGGAGTCTATCCAGTACCTGTGTGGCGCGATGCTCCAAGCTACTAAGGCGAAGAAGAGATTTATTCTCTTGCCATACCACCAGAGGTTACTTCTAACCTTGTGATTAAATATATAAATAATTGAAATCACACCATCAAGTCAAGCAAACACGTGTGTCACTATTATATATGCCAAAATATCTGGGTATTGTATGCTAAGATCCTATAATTCTTCTCCTCCCACAGAGGACACTGGTGTTTGATCATCATTGTGCCTTGCATGAATACGGTTTACGTCGTGGATTCTTCACAGCCAGAAATGACCGGATTTAGCAAGTGCAAAGCAATCTACCCGTATGTGCAAAAGTAAGCAATAATCTTTGACTATGTTTGATTTTTTTCCCAATTATAACAAATTGTGGAATTGCTAATTAGAGTCCATTTTGTAAGGGCTTTTGCTGCATACGTTAAAAAAGGAGGATTGCACAGCACGGACAAGAAATTAAAAGATAAGTTGATTTGGAGGTGGTGGCCGGTGAGCACAACACAATTCTATAATTTCATATTTTGTTCAAAAAATTATTGTCATTCTAACATAGGCCGCTAAATGTAAATTGTAGGCCCGCAACAGGTGGCGGGTTGGGAATGCGGATATTACATAATGATTTCCACGTTTGACTTTGTCGAAATAATGCAATTCACATTTCCAGATGTGGTATTGTTTGACCCTAAAAAGTCGGGATTTTAAAAATTGACGGAACGATTCAAAGCTCACGATTCTGAGTTCAAATTGAATTGGCAAAAAAACAATATATTTAATCAATGGCCGAATCTAGCAGCTGCTTAATTTTCATCCAAAAACAAAGTTGAATTTTGAGCTGCTTCAATTGTTCAACTTAAAGGCTTCGGCACCATACCCCATCCGAATTAAATGGATTAAAAAATCAATTTGTTACATTGCCGTCGGATGCAATTGGAGTATAATTGAAGTGAACCAAGTGAATTTTAAAGTTGCTGCCGAAACCCAAATGATTTAAGGCCGAAACAATCGATTTGGAGCTGCTACCGAAATTAATTGAAGTGAATTAAATGGGATAGCATGATTTGGCCAATAAAGAAAAAATGATTAGCCCAATTATTGCAAGGCCCAAAAGAATGAAGATGCTCTAGAATATGCTATAGATATTTTTGTTTCCATGGACACATGTCACATGACCATTGAAGATGCCAAAATAAGAGGGATGAAGATGCTCTAGAATATGCTCTAGATAATTTTACTCCCATGGACACATGTCACATGACCAATGAAGATGCTAAGATGTCAAGAATATTCCCTTCAAGCTTGAGAGATAAGCATGACCACTTGGATGCATCTAAACCTTTGGATAAGAGCTAATACAAAGGAGTGGTGGGGATCATGCCAACAAGGCTCCTCTAAACCCTAGGCTCTACCCCTTGCCATAGCCTATATAAACCCCTCATTTGAAGATGAAGAAGAACACAAGAGAGACACCACACATATACAACACACAACAACACACACAAGAGAGCACAAGGCCGAAATCCTAGCTAAAACCCTCATTATCTCGGCCTAGAATCCACTACAAATTAAGTAGAAATTTAGTTCTCTTGCAATGTAAATGCCTAAAAGGCCACTATGTAAAGAAATGATGGATGAATGAAGTTTGCTCCTTACTTGAAGCTTAAAATTTCTTGTCTTTTGATATTCATTCTTTTGATCTTTCTTTTTATTTGATTCGATTTGCTCTCTTGCTTTCTTTCATCTTTTTCATGGCATGAATAAAATGGATTTTGGATCCTTAGTTTCAATAATAACTATGGATCTAAGTTCTAAAAAAAAATAATGAAATCATTTATTTTTCTTGCTACAATTAATGTAGTAATGGATTAGATTTTGGATTTAAGTTTCCTTTGAGTAAATAAAACTCTCTTTGTTGTAATCAATGCAATAGTAGAGAGAATAATAAAGATGAGGCATAACTCAACTTAATAGTTGATAAAAACAAAAAAGCCTATGATTCTATCAAAAATCTCTTCTTTTTCTCTTTTCTTTTCTTTCTTTTCTATCATAAAAACCAAATGACACATAAATACACATTAAAATAAAATATAAAAAGGGACTATCTCATATTATAAGAAATATAAAAAGAAATGATATTGGGGGTTGATGTTTAACTACATCCTCCCATTTATCAAAATCTTTATATACTTCTTTTAATATGAAATTGATTAAAAAGTGCAAAACTCATGACAAAGAATTTAAAGAAAAATCAAAATGAATGATATGTTAAGAATTGATGTTTAACTACATCTCCTTATACATGTTATTTTGGACTCAAATGCATTAAAAGGGAAATAAGGCAAGTAATAGACTAAGGATTGATGTTTAACTACATCTTCTTATGTATATTATAAATCTTATTTATCTTTTAATAAAGGACCTAATTGCATAATGAATGATTGAGAGAGCAAATGAAAAGAGGGTCATCTTAAAACCCTATGAAATAATGCTCTATGATATTTCATACACCACCATCCTACCAAGGAATGTGTGAGATAACATTATGCAATTTTCTAAGGTTCCTTATGCATATTCATCATGATGTTAATGCTGATTCTTTTGATTCATGATAGCCAAAGTATGGTAAATAACCTATTTATGGTTCAAATAGACCAAAACCATGCTGGTACCAAGTCTAAATTAAATCAAACCAAATACCTAATGGTATCTCAAATACCCCAAATGCCTCAAAATGACCTGCTGTCACAAACTGGCCAGTATGAACTGATCCTGAAAATCAAACCAGAAATCCAAATACACAGTTAGATAAAGGACTCAAAAACACACAATTTAGACCCAAATTTTACATTTATAGCATTTTTACACGATTTACTAGCTATTTTTAAAGTTAGCTTTCTAAAAATACAAAAAAAACTGGTAAATAAGCTTGCTGTCCCAGAATATGCCTCCTATAAAGTCACAAATTAAAAATAGATTTCGGCCTTCTAAATTCTTGAAACTTTTTGAGGATATAGATTGTGCTTTCCTGAAGATTTTGGTACCAAGAACACTCAAATCGGAGTTGTGGTCTACCTTGCACAAATTTTACAAAAATGATTGTCAGCAAGCAAAACTGGTACTAGACTGAAATGATCCTCTCTGGTAAAATGATCAATCTAGACCAGAATAGGAACTAGAATGCAATATGGACTGTGCCAGGATGTAAATAACTTCAAAACATACAAGATTGACACAAATTTCATATTATTCGGATTTTATTTCGATTTAATATGGATTATTGAAGTTCAGCTTTTCAAAATGGAAATACAAAAAAAAAACTGTCAAAAACACTGCATCTTTTACCAGTCTGTCCCTGCACTCAAGCACCTGTTAAGCATGATTAGGAAACTGCAAAGATCTTGAAATTTGGCATGCATATAGAGTAGACTTTCCTCTACATTCTTATAAAAAGAACCAAAAATTTGGCTTTGTAGATTGTCCAGAATGAATTTTTAAAGATTGGTCGTCAGAATAGCGAAACAGCAGCTGAAAATAAAATACCAGCAGATACCCCTGCCTTTGCATGGCCTTTAAGCATAGAAAAAGAACTCCAAATTCCATGAAATTCCACAGAGTTATAGATTGAATTCCCCTCTGTAAAACCATATAAAGAATACAAAATTTGGTTTAGCCAATTGTTGGGAATTGACCTTCGAAGTTCAGCAGTTCAGAAAAACAGAAAACTGCTGGTCACTACTTGGAATTTCCGTTTAATATAGCTAAACACCATGAAAAATCATGAAAATTGGCCGACTTGTAGTCCTGATATCATGGTACAAGACGGCAAAATTCCATTTAAAACCATCAAGTGAACTGAAAGATATGAAGTCTCAAAAACTGACCAAACTGGTAAAAACTGCACATGTAAAAGTAGCAGCTCCCACGTCACCCGTGCCTTTGTGCAATCTTAAGACCTATAAATAATGTGCTAAAATTCTCATATGCCCTCCAGATCTAATGTTTCATACTTGCAGGTTAAAACCATGCCATCATAGGATCAAATCCCATGAAAAAGGAGTCGTTGACATTCATTTAAAGTAATGTCGAAAGCTGGCAAGAGTTCCTCCTCTACAAACCCAATTCGCAAAAGAATTAACCGAAACCATGAAGAACATGAAGGCAGCAATAGCGAGAGGCCCTCAACACAAACCTTGAAGGATCAATACAAATCTCAAAGCCCCGAATAACAAAGAATCGAAACCTTTTTTCAAACAGACCCTTATGACAAAAGAAGTCACAAGTGCAGTCCTTCGACATCCACAAATCAGTCCCTGACGTCTTACAAACTTCTCAAACAAGTCCTTGGAAATCCAATTTACAGCCCAAACTTCATCTAAAGTCCAAATTACAAATCTCAATCCTTTCAGCTTCACAAATAAGTCCCTGAAAAACATAAAACTTCACAAACAAGCCATTTCCAGCCCTTTTTGGCCATAACTTCTTCATTTCAAGTCCAAATCACCTCAAACCAATTCCAAATGAACCCAAATCAAATTCTTCATGATTTTAAATTAAAATCAAACATAACCAAACATCATACAACCATCCAAAAGACCAAAATACCCTTTTCTCCATTCTTCTCACATTTAAATCATTTTCTCTTAAAAATAAAATATAAATAAAGCACAAATATATTTTTAAATAAAAATATGTTTCTAAAAATAAATAAAAGAGTATAGTATATATATTTTAATAATATTTATTGCATCTCATGTATACATATTAATTAAATATCCAAAACAAGGAAAGTCAAACGGAAATAGAAAGCCTAAATACATGGGTTCTCCCCTTTTAGCCCCTTTATTCAATTCACAACAAATAGGCTCCAAATCCTGGAATGAACGAGGTGTTCAATATGGCTTGGAAGGGTCATATGATGTAATTAACAGCGGGGGCTTGCGCCCGTTGGGAGTTAAACGTCCCTACAATCAATAAACTCTCTCGATAGACTGATTATGAACAGTAGGTCTGTCGAGGGTGAACCGAAGGAATTGTAGAAAGAAGTAAATGTTTCAAGTTCGATGTTCTCACCTATATCTTAAAAATCGAGAGCATTGAACCATGAGACATTTAACACATGCACACACCTTCCACCGCTGTGCAACTTTCTGCGCCCTACAGGTATGTAATTCATATTAATTGTGCCCATATAATAGCAATTGATATTTTCATATTATGCTTACTTATAATTCTCATTTCATTAAATTAGCAATTGATATTTGCGACTGTCTTGCATCTACCTTTTCTTGTTACTAACTAATACCAAATTATAATTGTAGCAACCATCAAAGCAAGCTGAGTACTCCAAGGAGCAGATCGACTATATAAGATGTAGCTGGGCAAGATGGCTTCTATCTGAATTTTGTAATGCTGAACATGGATTTGTATAATTTTGTATAACAATTTAGTGTATATATGAATTTAGCAAGCATAATTTAATGTCAAATTATCTGGAAAACTGGCTAGCAAAACAGAATGGTATATGAATTTTGTAGGAAAACTGGCTAGCAAATTAAACTGGAGGCTAGCCCAGAAATGAAAAAAATCAAGATAAAAAAATGGGACAATTCTACACGTATATTAAATGAAAGCCCGTGTAGAACGAGTTCAGTGAGCATAGATTATTTTATATTTGTCCGTGTATGATAGTTACGATACCTACACGGATATGAAATTAGAAGTCTGTGTCAAAAGAAAACTTCTACACGGACGTTAAACAAAAGTCCGTGTAGATGAGTACAGAGAGCTACACGGATGCTTTTATATAGTCCGTGTATGTTAGTTAAGAGAACTTCACGGATATGAAACTAAACGTCCGTGTAGAACAAAGTAATTCCACACGGTTGTTAAACAAACGTCCGTGCAGAACGAGTACATATATTCTTTTATACAGTCCGTGTATGATAGTTAAGAAAGCTTCACGGATATGAAATTAAAAGTCCGTGCAGAAAACAGTCATTTAACACGGTTGTTTAACTAAAACCCGTGTAGATCATTTTCAGATAGCTACACGGATTAGTTTATATTTGTCCGTGTACGATAGTTATGACAGGACACGGATATGAAATTAAACGTCCGTGTAGATAGAGTAATTCGACACGGTTGTTTTGACCAAAGTCCGTGTAGAACGAGTTCGGAGATACAAGGATTATTTTATTTTTTATTGATTTGTTAAGAGAGGGACACAGATCTGCAACTAAACGTCCGTGTAGGTAAAGTAACCTACACGGACGTTTAGTTGCAATGTCTGTGAATAAAGAGTAGTCGTACACGGTCATTTACGTAACATCCGTTTTGCTCGGTTATATGGAGAGCGCCATAGGCAGGTGTATGTTCACGGCTGTTTATTTGGTAATCCGTGTAGAAAGTGTTAGATATACACGGGTAAATATCCGTGTCGATAGAGGGTATCTATTATACACCCTCAACTCATACACGGCAGGAAATCCGTGTAGCTCCTCCGGTAATGTCCGTCTGCAATCTCTTTTTCTGTAGTAGTGACTAGCGCATTAGAAACACATCTTCATTATAAGATATATACTTTCGGTTAGAGTTTCACCTCTAAAACTATACCAAATTCCTTGTATTTTAGCTTAGTTTAGTATAGAATGCACCAAAAAACCAAGTTACTGCCTTTGCTTTGTTTAAATTGAAGAAATTGAGCAAATGGAGCAAAATACAGGTTGGTGATCAGAGTAAAAATAATGATGATTTATGTAGGGTTTTGGCTTAGGTTTTGCATATTTTCTCACACTTATGTTTAATTTATTAGAGAAAAAGGCTACTGTCACCCTTCTTTGTGTTTTATTACAGAAAACAAGTTTTGGGACTATTTTACACAAAATGGAGCAAGAATCGGGTCAATCGGATCAGCGACGCTCATCGACGCTCATCGACTAAGTCTCTGTTACGGTCCGTATTGCCTAATACGGACCGAGCCTAATACGGACCAGGAGATGGTGTGATACGCATTAAAACCATCAACGACAAGGTCTCAATACGGACCGTAACCGAAGTCGCCTCTTGGGGATTAACTACCGATAGCTGTATCTAGATCAGTTTCTTAGCCCCTACTCAACCACCAGACGTCCCTCCACTCCTATATAAGGCCCCTGGGCAGAAGAAGAAGTTATCTTTGTAATTAGGGTTAGATTTGATTAAAGTGAGAAGAGAGGAGTGATTGTAACCATGCCGTTCCATGGCTAAGTTCCTTTTCTTAGGGCTAGGCAGTAAACCTTGTTACTCTTGATGTTTTGATATATATATTTTCTATTGATTATGATTTCTTGTTGTTTAATCGAAATGCTTTTGTGATTTATTATCTCTTCATCTAATTTCGATGATCTAGTTTAATCCGTTAAGGTAGTGACGGTACTTTAATGGTAAGAGAAACTATGTTGCACGAATTAGCCTCGTTGAGATCCATTAGGTTTATGTGAAGAAAACCTTAGCGGAGAAACCATAAACTAGAACAACAAAACGCGAACCAAGTTCCATCATTTGCGTAAGGTAAATCGCAGTGATATGTGTGGTAACTTGTGTATTAAAGATATCAGTTATTTGCGTAAGATAACTCGTAGTGTCCTATGTAGAATCTCGATGAAAGATCTGTCATTCTTGCGTGAAATAACTCGCAGTGACCTAAGTGGTGTTTTTCATAAAAACAACAGGAAATCAGACCTGACAGGAATATATTATCAAAACGGATTGAGTAACAATAGTGTGCCGAAACCCTAGGAATTCTCATCTCTATCTTTATTTTAATTACTTTTAATTGCTTCGTAATTTACATTAATGACAACAACAACTCTCAATTTTCAGATTTCATCTAGCCTTTCGAAAGATTGTGATTCGATCACTCAAAACTCTGACCCAATAGTCCTTGTGGATTGACCTCGAATATACTACTCGATAGGATTGTGCGCTTGCAGTCTGAACCGATAGCATTTCCGAGTTTATAAATATTAAAAGAAACATCGCTCTCTTTTGAGTGATCAAGCTTTTTGGCACCGTTGCCGGGGAATAACGGTTTATTGTGCAAGGCCTCGCAAGACGCCCTTGACTTTTTATTTTCTGTATATTTATTTTCAATTTCGTTTTTTGTTTTTATTTTTTATTTTTATTTTTATTTTTCATTCTTTAGTTTAATTTTCAGATTTTATTTTCTCTTTAGGACATTGCACGCTGGCCGAATCATCCGTACGAAGATCCGTGAGGATTGCAAGTAGGAGAGGGGACAATTCGCTTCCACATCACCAATAAGGACCAATCATAGTCCTTCCTCGAGTAATTCTGAAAGCAAAGAAGACTCAGATTCTATCAACATGAATATTCCACCGAACGAACCGATTCCACCTTTCAACAATGGAAGACAAGAAGGCAATGGTGATAATGAAGTTCATAATGTAGCAAGACCCAAACTTCTATGAGACTATTGCGTACCGCGCGTGAATGATCCTAACTCAAGCATAAACCCACCGACTGTTACGAACCGTAATTTTGAGATCAAACCTGCCCTCATAAATATGGTTTCGCAACAGCAATTTGGAGGATTTTTAAATGAAGATCCACATCTTCACTTGCCAATTTTCCTTGGGATATGCGAGACAATAAAGATTAACGGGGTTACCGATGAAGCAATCAGGCTAAAGCTATTTCAATTCTCATTAAAAGATAAAGCAAGAGCATGGTTGTTTCCTTAC
Organism: Carex myosuroides; assembly: GCA_028015225.1. Classification (NCBI taxonomy): domain Eukaryota; kingdom Viridiplantae; phylum Streptophyta; class Magnoliopsida; order Poales; family Cyperaceae; genus Carex; species Carex myosuroides. Next base: position 16,941,167 of record CM051471.1, on the reverse strand, counting down.
CGGCCAATTCCATTCAAACTTGGAACCAATTGTTTAATGTGTTCATTACAAAATATTTTCCACCTTCTAAAACTTCAAGACTTAGAAAAGCAATTACTAATTTTGAACAAAAGGATGGTGAATCATTGTGTGAAGCATGGGATAGATACAAGGATATGTTAAGGTGTTGTCCACACCATAGTCTAGAAAGATGGTTGATTGTTCAAACTTTTTATAGTGGTCTAAACCCTACCGATAGGTAGTTTATTGATGCTTCCGCTGGAGGAGCAATCATGAACAAGGAACCTAACGAGGCTTACAACCTAATTGAAGAGATCGCGATCAACCAACACTACTGGACCCCTGAGCGCAAGAAGCTAACTCCAACACCTGGCATACACAAAGTAGATGAAATATCCATGCTAAGCGCGAAGATCGATGCTTTGCAACTAGCACTCAACAAGCAGACCAAGCAGTGAACGGTAGCAGCAGTCAATGCCGCAACAACATGTGGTTATTGTGGATGAGTGCATGAGATGACCGAATGTACGAACGTGACAGAAACTGAGGAAGAAACAGAGCAAGTAAATGCCATCGACAATAACTTTCAACCTTAGCCCGCCTATAATACGTACCATCCGAACAACCGAAACCATCCAAATCTCTCATACGCAAACAATCAAAGACCTGCTGCACCTCAATAGAACTATCAACCACAGCAACCTGACATCACATCACTAATGGAGAGATTCCTAGAGAAGCAAGACAAGACAAATGTCGCAATCACGCAAACGATCAAAACCTTAGTGGACCATGTCAAGGACTTGGAGGGTCACATCTCCAAGATGACAAAAGAACTCTCAAGCATCACACACGGAAAAGGCAAATTTCTGGGCCAATCGAAAGAAAATCCTAAAGAGAGTTGCAAGAACATCACACTAAGGAGCAGCACAGCTTACAAGGGACCTCCAATGCCCGATCTAACTTCCGATGAAATGCATGCAGAACTATCACATTCTAAGGAATACGAGCCGCAACAATTAGAGCCGCACGTATTTGAAATGCAAGCAGACCTTATTGAGGAGCAGAATGACACCGTAGGTGGAGACGAACGACAAACCGAACCTGAATACATTACACCACCACCCTACAAGCCACCTCTGCCATTCCCTCAAAGGCCAGCCAAGCACAAAATGGAGCCACAATTTGCGAGATTCATGGAGACGCTCAAGCAACTACAAGTCATTATCCCCTTCACCGAGGCAATTGTAAGCATACCCTCGTATGCTAAATTTCTGAAGGAGATCCTTTCAAATCTCAACAGACTCCAAGAATTCTTAACAATCCCGCTCAATCTGGAATGTAGTGCGCTCATGCAAAGCAAATTACCGGAAAAATTGAAAGATTCGGGAAGCTTCTCGATACCATGCACAATTGGCACGACGAATTTTACGAGAGCTTTATGTGATCTGGGAGCAAGTGTGAGTCTAATGCCAAAGGTGGTGTTTGACAAATTGGAATATGGAGAACTTTCATCAACACAAATTGCACTGCAACTGGCTGATCAGTCAATTTGAAATCCTGAAGGAGTGGTGCTGGATGTACCGATCAAAGTTGGAGACTTTTGGATACCTGGAGATTTTGTTGTGGTTGACATGGAAGAAGATGAACACATCCCAATCATCCTCGGAAGGCCATTCCTCGCCACATGCGGAGCAATGATTGATGTTAAGAATGAGAAAATTTCACTGAATGTCAGAAAAGACAAGGCGGTATACGACATAAACAGAGCTTTGAAATACCCTTCTGACATTGATTGTGTCTTCAATTTGGATATCATGGATGAATTTGAAGAGAAAGAATATCCATATGATGAATTGGGAGAATTCATGGGTATGGAGGAACTGGACAACCTTTTTAGAGGGGAAGATGACGCTGACACCGATCGTGTCTTTAATTTGGGTATCACGGATGAATTTGAAGAGGAAGAATATCCATATGATGAATTGGGAGAATATGGAGGAGCTGGACAACCTCTTTAGAGGGAAAGATGAAGAAAGGCAACTTGAGAAATACACCACCGCTGAACCTGATGAAGCCTACGCTGAAACTTGCGCGAGTTGTGCCACTGTCATAACAAAAGAAGAGGAAGAATCACCCAAACCTAAAATTCTGCAGTCCGTGTCGCCTAGCACGGTCAGTAGCAAAGTGAAGAAAAGGGAGAAAACAACCTATCATCCACAACTCAAACCTCTTTCATCCAACCTCCGCTACGAATTCCTGGGACCTAACCAAACCTACCCGGTGATTGTCAGTTCTCAGCTCGATAAAGTTCAAGCCAGCAAGCTCATCAACATACTCGAGATGCACCGAAAGGCTATTGGCAACAAAATTGATGACATCAAAGGCCTTAGCCCGACCATTCCCATATACCGCATCCTACTTGAAGATGAGACAATGGAGGAAATACAAGAATTAGGAGAGAGTTGGCACACACAACCGCATGAAAACAAGCATTCCAATCCTTTGTTGATTTTAATTTCTACCAAACCGGAAGAAACCAAAGTCCCAATCATAGAATCAAGGTCTCTTCCAACAGTTCTCAACACTATCGCATTAAAAAGTTCTTTGGAGAACTACGATGCGTTCTATGGTCGGAAGGTGAAGATAAAACACTTCATGGTTCATCCGGAATCTCAATGAAACAAGGGGTCGAGCCAATGACTTTAAACAAGCGCTTCTTGGAAGGCAAACCAAGGCCATTTTTATATTTTTCATAATATTTATTTCTAGTTTATTTAGGACCTTAACAGAGAAACGACTCATATCCACCTTTTTCCTATGATCAGGTGAACATATCAGAGGAAGGACTCGATCAAAGACACCACGAAAGATAGGAAAATACCCTCTGGTATGGTCTGTATCAACCAATATGGACCATATCAGTGGATACGGGGTGAAAGAAGGAGAGTAAGAAGAGAGAAGTGGTGAATACGGCCCATATTTTCCAATACGGTCCATATTCAAAGAAGTTAAGACTGAAGGCAGTTATCGGTATTATGCATAACGGATTGGATACGGACCGTATCACCCAATACGGTTCGTAATAAAGGCTAATCCGGGAGATGCGCCCATTAATGAAGAGACATTTGAAATCCTGCGCGAATCACATCCCATAACCGTTAAACCCTTTAGTTTTAACTCCTAAACTTCCCTCTCTCTCTCTATTCTCTCTCCCTCTATCTCTCATTTTCCTCCCTCTTCTTTCCTTGCCGAGACCGAGCCCACCTCCTTGCCGCCGATCACCATCACCACCGCACTCATCACCGCCTCTCCTTGGAGCCGCCGCCGCTGCCTTCCTCTCTGCACCATCTGATACCCCTATAAGTGAATATGATCAATTCATCCAAGCTATGCAATGGATGAACCTGAATTTTTAAGATCTCGCCACACGCTCGCGAGAGAGCAGCCAGCAGATTAACCAAAACCTCTCCTCACTTCACCAAGAGATCGATCAAGTCCGCAACATCATGAAGGAGATCCAGAGGAACGCTGACGGGGGTAGGCGCAAGATCCAGCAAGCGTGTTACCTCAATCAACAGTACTACCAGTTTGCCCTCGACTTCGAACTCCAATACCAGCCACCGCTCTATGGACTTTTCGACCCATCATTCTACGAGGAGATTCAGCGCCCACCACCACCTCCACCACCTCAGGATTGAGGTGTAGTGAGTTGTATCTTTCCCTCGGGTTTTTTACTTTATTACTTCTTTTATTTATATCTCTCGAGCATTGGGGACAATGCTCAATTTTATTCAGGGGGTAGGAGGTAAATTGACCATGTAGTATCTTTAAATTTTTCGCATTTTTATCTTTTTAGGTGCTAGTAGTTTTACTCAATTTTTGACTAGGGTTGGAGGCTTCACCAAAAATCCTAGGATGATCAATTGAGCTTTTTAGCAAGCTTGCATTTTATATTTCATAGGAGTAGGTTAATCAAATAAGGAATTGTTTGAATTGAGTTAGGCTAGGGTTTAGACAATTGACCATGGTAACAAAGATTCAGAAATTTTAAAACAATTAGTGACCTCAAAGTGAATAATTAATTGCTTACCATGAATGTTGATCAAAAACCACAAACCTTAGAATTTTTATTTGTGAGTAATTTGTTTTTGCAAAGTCTTTTAAGTTTAATAGTGTTTTAGAATACCCTTTATTATAGATAGACCCCTAGCGAAACTATGCAATAATTCCTTGTATGAATGAATACTTGGAATTGTGTGTAATCATGGTACTTGTGACACAAAAATATTTAAATTTTCAGAAAAATACAAAAAAAAATACAAAAAAAATCAGAAATGAGAAAAATAAAAAAAAATAGGAAAAATCAGACTGGTTACCAATAGGCTCGATAAAACCTCCCAAAATTTCAATTTTGTGTATATTTAATTTTTCAAAAAAGTTACAAGTACCAACACACTTAGTTGTCATACTTTGCTCCAATCAATTGGGAATGAAAATCAAAATTTATATCATTAGAATTCCTATTGATTGGAAGGGATCCATTTATAATCGAAGGAGAAATTAATACTCTCAAATTTAAGGATATTTGTGAAGTTAATTGTTCGATAATCATTTTTCTAAGGAATGCACAATGAGGTCAATCATGGGGTGAATAAATTATTTAAGGGAGAGGTCATGAATATTTTAGAGTTCTAAATCTTTATTGTCATGCCAATTGTACCGAACCCGAGTTCTAATTTAATTTTAGGCAAGTCCTTTAGATTGTATGGTTTAACCTAGACCGGACCTTTGACCAGCTGGGATGTCGTTGCTTGAGGACAAGCAACAATTCAAGTTAGAAGGCGTGATCAGAGTCAAAATAATGATGATTTACGTAGGGTTTTGGCTTAGATTTTGCATATTTTCTCACACTTATATTTAATTTATTAGAGAAAAAGGCTACTGTCACCCTTCTTTGTGTTTTATTATAGAAAACATGTTTTGGGACTATTTTACACCAAATGGAGCAAGAATCCGGTCAATCGGATCAGCGATGCTCATCGACTAAGTCTTTGTTACAGTTCGTATTGCCTAATACGGACCGAGCCTAATACGGACCAGGAGATGGTGTGATACGCATTAAAACCCTCAGCGACAAGGTCTCAATACAGACCGTATCACCTGATACGGACCATCACCGAAGGCGCCTCTTGGGGATTAACTGCTGACAGCTGTATCCAGATTAGTTTCTTAGCCCCTAATCAACTACCAAACATCCCTCCACTCCTATATAAGGCCCCTGGGCAGAAGAAGAAGTTATCTTTGTAATTAAGGTTAGATTTGATTAAAGTGAGAAGAGATGAGTGATTGTAACCATGCCGTTCCGCGGCTAAGTTCCTTTTCTTTGGGCTAGGCAGTAAACCTTGTTACTCTTGATGTTTTGATATATATATTTTCTGTTGATTATGATTTCTTGTTGTTTAATCAAAATGCTTTTGGTAAGAGAAACTATGTTGCACAAATTAGCCTCGTTGAGATCCATTAGGTTTATGTGAAGAAAACCTTAGCGGGGAAACCATAAACTAGAACAACAAAATGCGAACCAAGTTCCATCATTTACGTAAGATAAATCGCAGTGATCTGTGTAGTAACTTGTTTATTAAAGAGATCAGTCATTTGCGTAAGATAACTCGCAGTGTCCTATGTAGAATCTCGATGAAAGATCTGTCATTTTTGCGTGAAATAACTCGCAGTAACCTAAGTGGTGTCTTTCATAAAAACAACAACAGGAAATCAGACCCGACAGGAATATATTATCAAAGCGGATTGAGTAGCAATGGTGTGCCGAAACCCTATGAATTCTCATCTCTATCTTTATTTTAATTACTTTTAATTGCTTCCTAATTTACATTGATCACAACAACAACTCTTAATTTTCAGATTTCGTCTAGCCTTTCGAAAGATTGTGATTTGATCGCTCAAAACTCTAACCCAATATTCCCTGTGGATCGACCTCGAATATACTACTCGATATAATTGTGCGCTTGCAGTCCGAACCGATAGTATTTTCGAGTTTATAAATATTAAAAGAAACATCGCTCTCTTTTGAGTGATCAGTTGGTGCGGGCCACACGAATTATGTGTGGGCCGCACGAAAATAATTTCGATTGAAAAAAAAGAATTCCAGAATTAAAATCAAGAAGTCTCCAATTTTTCCAGAGAGTTCTGTGGCCTGTACAAGCTTTTTATGTGGGCCGCACAAATCAGAAAACTCCATTTATGCGGGCCGGAGGAATTCTGTGCGAGCCGCACAAACCCTTTTTCCTTAATGAATTCCAGCTGACTTCCCATTTTGTGCGGGCCACACGGATTTTGTGAAGTCCGCATGGAGGCCGCACCAATGCCAGTCTTTCCTTATTTCGCAATATCTTCTCAGATTTGTTGCCATATTCTGGGGGATTGCTTCACAAGGCACGAAAATTGCTATATATTTACAGGGAGGCAACAGGAGAAGATTATTCTTTAACGTATATCTTATTCTACACACTTCTCTACATTTTTCTATCTTCCCCAAGCGATTCAAGGCGATTGAAGTGAATGATTGAAGGTTGCTCGAGCGGAACAAAGTGAAGACGAGGGTAGTAAACGAGGAGATTGGTGTAGTCTATTCTCTTTCTTGTTATTTCTCAGTTTTTGTCATGTTTTCTCTTATATTTCTTTTGGATGTTAGCACACCCATGAGAGGCTAGGTTTTCTCTCTAGGGCTTAGGCTTTAAGCATGAACTTGTGTTAAAATCTATCTTACTTGGATGGTTTTCTTTATGATGATTGTTTGCTTGCATGTTTGTTCTTGTTGATTTTATAATTCATGTGATTGTGTAATTTGTGTGTTTGTTAATTAGCGTCTCGCTTAGGTTTATCAACTTGAGATGATTAGGATCAAGAATTAATAGTACCAAATTATGTACATGAATAACCCTAGGATTGGGATTAGAAATGACCAAATATGTTTCTTAGTCTAGAACCACAAGGAACAAAGGTTGGATTGAGGTGAAAGACTTAATCGTGAAGCCTCATATTTAATTAGGACCCCTAGAATTGAACCTAATATTGGTGTGAAGGACTTAATGGTGAAGTATCGATATTTTGGAATAAACTAGGCTAACTTATGCGTATGGTCTAAATAGCCAGGGTGAAGAACTTAATCATGAAATCCGAATTATTTAGGCACGTCATTAATTCACGAAAGTGACCTTTTTTGACATTTAAGGCTTAGAAGCTGCATTATTGCAAACATGAATTTAGAAACAAATTAAGTGTGGATTTGACCAAGTGATTGTATGCTGATAGCCCCTAGACCTCTATCTTATTGAATCACAAAACTCCTTTTATTTGTTTGTTTTAAATTGCTTTGTTTAAATTCAACTCTCAATCAGATATTGAACCCGCAAAACCAATTTTGCAACAAATCCCTGATTTACTTTATTTGCACTATTTTAGGATTAATTAATTTAGCAAAAAAATAATATATCCCGTGATCTTTGGATCGATACCTTTATTACTACAAGGATATGTTGTATGCTTGCAACTGACCTATTATTGTGTACTAAGGTTTATAAATTTAAAAGTGAAAAAATGTATTCAAAATTGACCTATATTTCAATACTTAAAATACACAACACTCTAGATGAAAAGTTTCAATTTGGGAGCCAATCCCTTTGCACTCGAAACATTGGACCAAAAGGTCTTGTCTGTTTAACTTCCAGAATCCCTTTTCAAAAGTTAGTACGCCTTTTTAACAGTGAACCTGCCATCCTTTGCAAAGGTGAATAACAGCTTATCCACGGCATGCATTGGAGCTGGTCTAATCGCTTCAGTCATAGAAATAGTGAGAGCTGTTTGAAACCCAAAGATCGACTGATTACAATTTGTCAAAATCCCAGGCATGCGACTACTGTGAAATAAATGAGCTTACTATCAGATTTCTCTGAGCTGAGTTGGAGGCTTTTATGAGTTCCCAACCCGGAAACCAAGGTTGCGAGAAGGCTTGCACAGTTGTACCGGTACCAATTTTCCAGACTATATGAGACTGCAGAAGGGGCTTCAAAGTCACTAGGTTACGCCACAACATAGTGCAACCGTGTGTTCTTGTGGAGACCCAAAACCCAGTTAATGGACAGTACTTTGCTTGAATGGTTTCCGTCCATAGAGGAGAGGCCCCTGATGCTATCTTCCAAGCAATTTTTAAAACAAGCGCCATATTCATTTCTTTCAAACTCCTCCAACCTAATCCCCCCATCCCTATTGGCACCGTCACCTTACTCCAGGCCACTTATGACAAGTAATTCTTGGTTGTATCCCCTCCCCAGAAAAAGTTTCGCATGATACCAGTGAGTTTTTTTATCACCCTTGTCGGAATGACAACCTTCCCCATCGCATCAACATGCAAGCTCTCCAACACGATTTAATGAGGATAAGCCTACCCGCATGCGTTAACATCTTTGCCTTCCACAAATTGAGCTGCTTCTGAAACATGTCAATGAGATAAGTCAAACGAAGCTCTACCCGATGCAGTGACTGAACAACAACCCAAGTAGGATTCATTGTCAGAAGCTTGATCGGGTCAAAACATATAGCGAAATTCATATCTTTTATTGCTAAAAATGGCCAAAAGCGAATGCAAAAAGTAGCCATTTTTCCAATTTATTTACCGCAAACATGTTTTTAGGCTATTTTGGCAAGTTTTGGAGAAAGTTGCGTATTTAGGCAAAAATTAAGCAAATATGTCGAATTTAGGCAATTTCTGGATTAGCACCAAATCAGGGCACCGTTGGGAGCATGCAACACCTCACACGAAGTGCACAACATGCGAAATGGCAAAATTACAGAAAATCTGATAAGTCAGGAGGTTATGCGTGGTCATCCTATACCGCATGCGGCATACATCTATGTCGCACGATCGGTGGACTCAATCTGTGGACTGTTCAGATTCTGATCAAATCTCCACCGTTGATGCTAATTTCGGCAGAATTCTTCTAGAAGAGCGTGATTTCTTTAGAGCCAAGTTTGAAATGCTATTTTTGGCTTACTTTGAGTGCACCCCAAGTCTCCACCTTCTCCACTACTCCTACTACTCCACCTCTCATTTAGGAAGGTTATAAAAGCCCCTCTTGTAATTGATTTTGGTGTGCGTGTTTAATTGTGTTAAGTCTATAGAATATATTAGCATCCTCATGCTAGGTTAGGTTAGAGAGTTACTTAGAGAGAGAGAGTAATCATCGGAAGCTAAGCAAGTGAAGAAGGCGTCATCTAAGGAGGCTAGGTTTCTTCCATCTTCAAGAGGGTTGTAGTTTATATTCTCTTTATTTTATTACTTTTATTTTGCCATGGCCATGATGAACTAAACTCCTCATCTCTAGTGTGAGGGTTTGTAATCGAATTTTTTGTTATGTTTTAATATATATTTATGTTTTGTGTATGTTGATTTGTGTTTGCTTTATTATTTGAATTCATTTTTATTAAATCCTTGCATACATAGTTTTGTCTACTATATGCCAATGTCCTCTACATACCAATATGTGTAAAGTTTGAGAATCCTAGTGTGAGTGGGACACCCTTGTAAGAACTTCGAACACTTTGGCTAACAAGATTTGGCAGCGGTTCAAAGACTAGGGTTAGAACCCAGGGGGCTCCCTTGGCAGGATAGCTTAGATTGGAAATTTAGGTTTTATTAGTAAATACTTAATTTAGGTAGGGTTTTTGGGATAATCAATTGAGGTGTAGAATAAGATATGAACAATTAGGTTTGTGTGAGAAAGTTAATTGCATACTTATAATACTCTGAACTGTTAGCCAAAAGCCGATCGCAAGATCGGAAAACCTTTCAAATCACGTACACAGAAATCCAACACGCCTTATGGGGGTAGTGATAGTGCTGCATACGGGATAGCTGTGGGACAATTCTATGTTACATACGGGGTGACAGGCCGTATGCGGGATAGGAAGACGTCAGAAATATATTTTGCATAATTTAGATGGAGAAAACCTAAACCCTAGAGAATCTTTATTTAATTGTTTAACTCAAACCTTAGCACAATTAGCACCTCCGCCTACAATTTAGGGTATTAAACCCAACAAACTATTATCTAAACTATTTTAAAACCATTTTCTAAACTGTTTTCAACCAACCGGAGTACCTAGACTAGTGAAAAGTGTTTATAATCTAATACACTATCCCTGTGGATCGACACCCCAATTATACTACACAGTAGGATCATGCGCTTGTGATCTGAATGTAAGTTGAAGTTAGGGTTAAAAAGTATATTAATTTATACTAAAAGTAGTGATACCATTTTGGTTCATCAAAGCTTTGTGGACATCAAAGCTTTGTGGATATCAAATTGATTTCTGAAAATGGCCTTGTGCTGGTCATCTGTGTTAATGGAAAACCAAACTTTTGACTTGGCAGTGTTAATCTTCAAACCTGACAAAAAAAAGAAGCTCGTTAGTGTACCTTTGAATTCAACGACCTCTCGATGTGTTATGGCCCCTATGAGGATCAGGTCATCCATAAAGAGGGAGCAAGCCATTAGAGGAGCTGTTCTTGCCAACCGAAGGCCTTGAATAGTCCCAACCATCATTTTAAGATTGAGCCATCTCGCCAAAGGGTTCATGGCGATGATAAAGAGATATGGCGACATAGAACATCCCTGCCCCTCGAGTAGGCCTGAACTCTCCCATTTAGTTGTATTGTGAATTTGGCCCATCAGACACACTCTTGTATTCATCCACAGAGCCTTTGAGGGAAACCATACATTGGCAGCAGCGCAAAGAGGTATTCCCATCGAATAGAGTCAAAAGCTTTTGCCAAATCTGCCTTGAAAGCAAATAACTGCTGATTGGACAATTTTTTTTTGAAAGAGTGAATAATTTCTCTTAACAGGATGATGTTTTTCGAGATCTCTCTTCTCGGAATGAAGGCAGTTTGGGATTGAGAAATGAGATCATTCATGTAGGGTTGCATCTTTCTTGCCAATAACTTGGAGATAACCTTGTACAAAAAATTGCACACTAATTGGTCTGAATTCTGTTACTAAAGTTGGAGCCAGCACTTTTGGAATGAGGACTAAGGTTGAGTGTGCTATGGAATCCTTTAGTTCTCCATTTTGAAAGATATTGAGGACCTCCGAGATGACAACAGGTTTGAAAGACTCCCAATTATCCTGTATCAGTGCTGCTGTTACACCATCCGGACCAAGGGACTTGGTGGGTCCCAGAGCAAAAATAGTCCACCTGATCTTTTGTTCAGTCAGAATCAGTTCCAGTGTCAGAGCATCCTCTTGAGGTATTCTGTTAATGGTGTGAGCAACCTCAGTTGGTATTTCAATCAGATCAGTCGCAGGTATTGTCTAACTATAAATTCATTTGCAGTAAGAAATAAATTCTGCCTTAATTTCCTGATCAGTCAACGCCCAGCCCCCACCTTCCCTTTCTATCGCACAAATTATGTTCTTCCTTCTCCTGACAAGTGTTGTGGAGTGAAAAAACATTGTTTTTTTTATCTCCTAGGAATGCCCAATTGAGACAAGATCGCTGAAGCCAGTATGCTTCATGCGCTATGATGAACCTCTGGTGTTCTTGTTGCAAGAAATTAATTCAGTCCCGCACAGGTTGCGTCTGTTTCTTCTCAAGCAACTGTTTCATCACCTTATCGATTTTCTACCGCTGCTAATTTTGGGTCCTTGCCTCCTTCAGACCAGGACTTAATCTGACTTCTCAAGTTGGCACAAGTACTATCTCAGGACTGTTGTCCTTCCCTTGCAGCTTTGTCACATATTGGCTTGAAATTCGGATGTTGAGCCCACCATTGCTCAACTCGGAATTTCTTGGGACCCTTTCTAGGAGGAGGCTCTAATCGCAGTAAAACCGGAAGGTGGTCGCATTGATAATTAGGCAGATGGAGGATTTTTGCCAAAGGGAAGGCATTAATCCACTTAGATATTGGGGGACCCCTATCTAGTCTTTCCATAATAAATGTCCTTCCACCTTGATTGTTTGCCCACATGTAGGTGGGGCCTAAGTGACCTAAGTCTACAAGGCCCGCTTGCTAAATGAACCTTCAAAATCTCTTGTCTTTTGCCTTGAACTGAGGATTACCCCCACTCTTGTCTTTGTGATCCGAGATACAATTAAAGTCTCCAATTGTGCCAAGGGGCATACCTGAGTTCCGGATGTAAAAGGTGATCCGATCCCAGATTTGCCCATTATTGTTATCTTCACTATCTCTACAAACCCCAAATAGGATTCACGGGGAAGCGTTTGGTTTTTGTTTGATTTTTGCTACAATAAAGTTACTAGTTGATTCTAGGACTGACACCGAGATATTGTCACTACAAAGGAGCCACAATCCCCCTCCCCGGCCAATAGAGGGTATGATCTCAACATTAGTCAGAGGCAGTCTTGAAATACGTTGTTCAGCTTTGATTTTGGAGCACTTAGTCTCTGAAATAAAAGCCAGGTCCGCCCCCGTACTATGAAGATACATGAGATCAGATTTATTAAAAACTCAGCGAAGATTGAGGCCTTGCCGCCTTGGCTCTTTTAGAAGAAGAAGATGTGTCACCATTGTCATCAGACATGAATTCAGTTACATCACTGTGAGGGAGAAGAAGAGGTTGGGAACCGTCTGTTTGAGCAGGACAGTCCTGGTTTGTGGGTTCAAAGAACTGATGAAGTGATCTTTTTAGGCTGTTTCCAGGCCGTCAGCTTTTTGACAATAGTCGGGCCCTGCGGCACCAAAGCTGGGCTTATCAGCCATGGCCCAAAGGTCGGGTTAAGAATATCCTTTAGCTCCGGTCTCTCTTGGTCAGAGAAAGAATTTTTAATTCTTGCTAAGCGGATCCTATCTGAACAGGAATTGAGGTCATGGCCCACTAGCCCACAGAAATTGCAAAACCTCCCCAACTTTTCATACACCAAGTAGGATACCAGTTCACCTTGAATTGGGTGCGTGAAGGTAACTTTATCCTTCAATGGTTCAGTAATGTTGATGAGAAGCTTCAATTTGAAAAACTGCCTGCCATTAATCGTCCCCATATTGGATCCGAGACCGGTGGACCCACAAAATCCGTTAACATACATATTCCTTCCTCCTTGATAGAATCAGCCTGAGCATTTTGAAATGAGACCCAAAATTGATTTTGTCGGATGTGGGGATGTTTTGCTGGGTGGGTGGTTGTTTTGCATGGGAGTGTTTTTTCCGGATGAATTGCTTATCTGGGCTCGTGACGTGGCAGCCACGGGAGAAATGGAATAACGTTGATATCGATAATATCAATATCAATAATAAATTATTTTAAATACTTTATAATATAATATAAATAATACTTATTAATAAATTAAATTTTCAGATTTTAATATAGTAAAAGGAATACTTACTAGTATATACAAATTTTCAGATTTTAATGTTCTATAATTAATAACTAGATTCTAACTAGGTTTTCATTAATTTGAACAATTAATATATTTAGTTATAAACAGAAATTATATAGTTATATTTCAGATTATAATAAATTTTATTCAAGGTTTAAACTTATTTGGACAAATATTACGATTAGTTATACATAGAAATTCAATAGTTATATTAAAATAAATTCCAAAAAAGAAATACTTAAAAACAGATTTATCTTTCTCAAAACCATTCTTTTCAATTATTTACTTATAAAATTATGATTAGTTTAAAATATATATTACTATCTAGATGAGTAATAGATTCTATTTTAATATTGTTTATTACTAACGAGACTACACAATCATTACATGAACAATTCTCATATAAGAACAAGAGTTTAGGAATTATTAATATCAATATTAAATTATTAACACTTACTAATTAATAAATTACAGAATGAAATATAAAATAAATAAATACTAATTATCACGAAGTATTTCTAGATTAATATATAATTGAATAAAATTCCAGAATTTATTAATATTTAATTATATGATCACAAGGTAAATACTAAATTCAACAAAATAAATAGATAATTTTTAGATAATAATATCTTTAAATAAGTACTTAGTATTAACTAAATTTTCAGAAAAATACTTATTCATAAATTCGCACAATCTAAGAACAAAATTTGTTCCAAACTTTAGTAAATGATTATTTAAACTTATTATTCGTTGAATCCCATGAGTAACCATAAGAAAAATCGTAATAATTGATAGTATCAAAGAAGCAATTTATTAAACTACAAATTCATAATAAATATACTATAATTTAAGTACCTTTGATGCAGGAACTTTTTTGACCAAAAGAAGTCCAAATCGGGTTGCAAGGGTTGTGGTTTGTATGGGGAAGGGTTGGGGTTTAAATAAGGGTTTCGTCTAATTTAATGTTTAGGTTGAAGGTTTCATCTCGTTAAATTGAATTTAATTGGGTTGAATAGAAACCGAGAGAGAGATGTGGCAGAGAGACGGAATTGGAGAGGGGGCGGTTTAATATCAATTAAAGAGGCAGGTGGTTTGAGACCAATAGGGTTTAATTAAAATCAAATTAGATAGTTTCTTTTCTGAGGGACGCGGCCACGTATTCATGAGTCGTTCTCTTAATTTAACTTAAGTCGTTCTCTTAATTTTATTCCTTAATTATATTTTTAAAATAAATTTTTCAATTAGACCGTATTCATGACGTTACACAGGTGCTGAAAATAACCTTGAAAATTGAATAATAAAAGAAACAAAGTAAAGGGAACCAATGATATATAGTGCAGAGTTACAAGGTGATTTTGAATAAAACTTCGTAGTAAATCATAAAAACAAAAGACAGACAAGATATAACACTAAAAGGAATGACAATTGACAAACAACGAAGAAAAAAAAAGATTAAAAAAACAACTTCTTCCTAACATACACTTTTCTCTTGCATGTTCAATTTAGAAGCCCATAATAGTACTGTGAAAGTTAAAGAATCATCAGCTCGGGGGAACGAAGTAGGCAAAAACTGCAAAGAAAGATTGTACCAATGTAAGAACTACAAGTATGAAAGCAGCGATGAGAGAAATTGCTTTCCACGGACTGCTAAAGTAATCACGAATGAATTTTGCTCGATTCCTGTGCCAGTTTGATCCAATGTATTTGTTCACTTCCTTGAATAATTTATCCAGAAAGTGATATTCCCCAAGGATAATAGTACCTTCGCTGGCCTGGTTGATGAAATGAGCCAACTCCTCTTCACTACCTAGCCAGTTCTCAATGATTCCGCACTCTTGTAATATTGTCACATCATTTGGTGTGTTGATTAGTTTATCCAAAAATACAACATAGCTTGTAAAGGGGAAACGCTCTTGTCCATAGGGTGAATATTCAAATGCTATAAAATTTGCGAAAATAGGCTTAGTGTCCTCAGTGAGTACTAGTCTAGGAATTTTTAAGACACCATATTCAAATGATATGTCGAGCATATGTTTCGGTTTGCTCTTTTCTGTGAATTTCAAGCCCTTTTGTTGGAGCTCAGTGGCAGAAGGGATACCCATCAAAATGGATATACTCCCGGTAGAATTCGAGCTTTGAGAAGTGGAATGAGGAGATAAAATGGCGCTGAACATTCTGGTAAGATAAAATGGTTTGGAACTCAATACAACAGCAGGTATCTCTGGTTTGGGCACTATATAGTGGTAACAGAGATGGACCAAATGAAGAATTTCAGCTGGATGGTTGGGATTTGTATAATTTTCGGACTTATTTAATAGAACTCGGAAATAAAACATACGAAAAATGCATTTAGCAAAATCATTTATATCTCGTTGTTTTAAACCAATCTCGTGTAACTTCTCAACTATAAAGAATGGAATTTGGTTCTCTAGAAGTAGCAAATCACGATCTATGAAATTAAAATTCCAGCCAACCTCAGTAATAGAATACTCCTTTTCGTTGTACAATTGTAAGAAGTACTCGAGCACAAAGCATCCGTCAAGCAGCATCATCTCGACAAATGCATTGCTATCAAGATGATCAAACTTCTCACTATAACACCTCCGTGTTCTCGCTTCCAAGAAGTTCATCTCTGATATACAGTCACCCAAACTATGGTCCCCGCGGAACAAGAAATCCTGCAAGAACCGCCATTTTTTCTCCTCCAAGGTTCGGAGGTGCTTTCGACCACGGTGGAATGGGCCGATGGAGATGACAGAGGGCTCGAAGAGATTCTTCTTGTTTTGGGAAATGTTATGTGGCGTGCGAAAGATGGTGAAGTTCTTTCTTTCTTTCGTGTTGCACCATAATGAGTTGAGTTTACATTGCATTTCTTTTTCTTGCAATTCGACTTTAAGTTTCCTTGCTTCGGGATCTACAGCTACCAGGGCTTGTGCCATTAGAATTTGTTTTTTCGTGAATAGAAGAGTTTTGGTTGAACTGGAAGAAAACGACCTTTAACATTTGTATTTAAATTGATCATTAGTGTGGCCCCATCAATTCATCATCGGCCTCCTCCATAATTGTTTTTTTATGGTCAAAGTTCTATCACGATGAGCTGGAAAATAGAGCTTGGAGAGTGGTAGGACCTACATGCAATAACTATGGTGTAGATATGCGATCTGAACTTGTGCAAGTCAATTGATTTAAACAAATGAATTGAGACTTCGAGATCTGATACTGAGTTTGACGAGTGATTTAAATACAAATAATTAAGCAGTTGGCAACTTGGCATGCAGTGCGCAATGTGAATTAATTAAATAAAATAAAGAACCGACAGATCTGTCATTGAGCAGTGGGCAGATGACTAGATTTATAAGAGAGGTTTTCGAAAATATGACCAAAAAAGGGAATAAGAAATAAGAAGATAAATTATTTAGAATATAACCTGTGCTCTATAAATATTACAAGTTTTGGAATTGCACACTACTCCAGGTATGTATGCCGATTCTAATAACAACATATGAATCTAATATTTGCATATCAACTTAATTTACATGAATGTGAAGATTGTGAAGCATGAATAAATGAGAAGCTTGTAAAAAAGCATGATTATCTGAGCAACCTGGAGAAACACGTACACTCACGAGTTGAGGTGCCATCGGGTCGGGTAGGGTCCGAATACTATTATATTTGGACCCGTACCTTAAAAGTGTTCGGGTCCGAATTTCAATCCATATACTTATTAGTTTCAAACTGGATCGGATCTGGGTACGAATCCAAATACCGCATCTAATAGCAGATATTTGGGTCTAGTATGTCGATTATAGGTAGTAGATACCCATAACTTATTTGTGAATTATCGGGTTCAGTCCGGATCCGAAACGGATCCGATCTGAATCCGTAGTGGATACATGTCACAACTCACAAGTATTTGAGAAACCCTTTACTCTTAAATATAATTATAATTTTTTAAACATCTCACATAATATATTTTTATGATATAAATTAAAAGCTACTCAAAATAAAAATTATACTAGTGTTCTTGTTCATAATAATACAAATGCGACATAACAAAATAAAAATAACAACCCTAAATTAATTTGTAATCTATCTAGATTAAAAAAAATATATTATCCTATCGATTAAAAATTTACAAGTAAATTATCCCAATTATTATTTTATCAATCGCTGTAACAAATGGAGGAATTAATTATTAATGTACATATAGTATTATGATTTGTTTCTTAAAAAATGGTAAAGATGGTTGTCATTCCATAGTTATTAATCTATGTTTTTATATTAACTAATTATAAAAAATTGTATTAGTAATGTATCGGGTATTTATATAGGTATCGGGTCGGGTTCGGTTATGGATCGGATAATTAAATCAATCTCATTTCCTATCCATTACAATATCGGTTCTGGTTTGGATCTAAATTAGTTATTAAAGTATATTATTTTTTTTTTCAAATAGACGTAGTGCATTTATGGAACTTAGATGTGACAAAGTCAATGATTGTTGCGATCGATCGCTTTGTGAAATGAACTTTTTTCAAAAACAAAGGTAACTTATGAGGTACGTAAATTTATTTCGTAAGAAGTGGAAGATTATTTCCCAATCCAATAATTGTATTACGTACTTAGATGTCATTTCATTTATTGTTTAATTAGTACACTTGAGCAGCTGGATGTAGATATGCGATCTGAACTTGTGTAAGTCAACTGATTTAAACAAATGAATTGAGACTTCGAGATCTGTCACTATGTTTGACGAATGATTTAAATATAAATGCGCAGTTGGCAATTTGGCATGCATTGCGCAATGTTAATTAGTAAAATAAAATAAACAACCTCGAGATCTGTCAATGAGCAGTGGGCAGTGCGCCATGAAGTGTAAACTAGAATTAAACATAATAAAATGAATGCTGGGTTTATAAGAGAGGTTTCCGAAAATATGACCAATTAAAAAAGGGAATAAGAAATAAGAAGATAAATTATTTAGAAGATAATTTGAACAAAGGTTTAATTTCTTAAATGCCCTTCAATACAATGTCAATTTCTTATTTCTCCCTTAACTCATGTATATATCAAATTTACCACTCAACTCTTCCATCTCTTTCTTATTTACCCATACGATTAAAGAGACCGATTAATTAATTTTATTAAATGCTCCATCTATGATTTTTGTTTACTTTAAAAGAAATTGACCATAATATCCTTCTTCTTGCTCATTCTCTTGCTCTTCCTTCCTCATTTAACTCTACAAGCTAATAACAAAAACAAAAAATATTAAAGAAAACAGAATCATAGGTTACTCCTCTGTATCACCTTACTCTTGTGAGCGGTGAGCCCAACTAATTCTCTGTTACTTTGTCCATAGTTACATTCCAGAAAAGAAAAGAAAAATCAAAGGGCTTCAAACAAAAAGCTAAAGATGCAATTATTGAATTATATTATCGTCAAGAGTATCTCTAAATTGATCGCGTGTATGTATTCATTTGAGACACGATGCATGTATTATAATTGTTTAATAAAATGAGATAACATAGTAATCAATTATTATGAAAATTCTACAACTAGATTAAGGCAATTTGAGATAATGGAGAAAAAAACTATCTAGAGTTTTGAATCTTCAATGGTTTGTGTGAGATGAGGTCCTACCATGGAGAGAGAGGAGATAGGATATGTGTATATTTATTTTCACCCATTATTTTATGTTCCCAAAGCTTTTGGAGATTGTCTTTGCATTTTATTTCTTCTGGTGTTTGTTTGTATTATCTCATCTAGTGTCAGATCCTCTGTACTGGTATTTTTGTGTACTATATGGCAAGGTACTACTCTTAGGCTAGTATTCACATTATGAGGAAATAGAACTTGGGTGTCTCTAGAAGTTGATGATCATGATAGCTGCAATCTTTACCAGCAGCATACTTTGTAATATATTTCTTTAAATGCCAGCTAAGGGCATTTCGATCATCAATAGGGAGAAAAGAAAGGACGTTTTGTAATTATTAGAGGCATTTTCGTCTATTTTTGGGAAACAAAATTAATACTGATTTTTTAATATTATTTGAGTAGAGTTAGTTTTATTTTCTTATTGTTAAGGAGAAATAAGAAACACATTGAAGAGTTTGAGGGTATATACAATATGTTAAACTCTGAGGGGTAAATAAGAAAATCAAGACAAGTTGAAGGGTATATGAAAAATTAACCCGTGAACAAAATATCACTACATTAATTTGAACTAGAGTAATTCGACAATTCCCAACACAAGAGGGTGGGAGTTCTCGTGGCGACATCAAGAACCTGGTTAATGATCTGATCGGATTAATTGGAAGAAAGTGATGCAGACTAGCTAATTACTTAGATCAAATTTTCATTTGAAAATTAATAAATCTGTGAGACTTTTAGATGACTTTTCGAGTATATATATAGTAGGGTGCAAGTATCGTTCTCCTCCCATGCATTATTCAAAATTATTACTTTTTTTTTATTTTGGATTTTACAAAATGGGGTTCTTCAGATCATTTGGGGGTCTCGAGTCTTTGGGTCAGATTGGGCCGGACTTAATTCGGTCGTCCAACTTCTCCATTTCCAAGATTTTGCTCAATTTTACCCTTGAATAAATTAATTAATTCTTTTTAGAAATTAAGCTCAATAATTCGAAACGAATCATAATAGAACAAATTATAATTATAACTGTAACGAAAATATAGTATATTCATAAATGTAATGTGCAAAAGATCATTGAACTTTAGAGATACATCATGGGCATCTAGGTGTAGGTATGCGATCTGAACTTGTTTAATATTAGTACACATGCATAAGCAGCTAGATGCAGATATGCGATCTGAACTTGTGTAAGTCAACTGATTTAAACAAACGAATTGAGACTTCGAGATCTGATACTGAGTTTGACGAGTGATTTAAATACAAATAATTAAGCAGTTGGCAACTTGGCATGCAGTGCGCAATGTGAATTAATTAAATAAAATAAAGAACCTCGAGATCTGTCATTGAACAGTGGGCAGTGCACCATGAAGTCTAAACTAGAATTAAACATAATAAAATGAATGCTTGGTTTCTTTCACAAAAACGGAGTTCTCATCCTGTGCCGCATAGCATACAGATGACTACATTTATAAGAGAGGTTTTCGAAAATATGACCAAAAAAGGGAACAACAAATAAGAATATAAATTATTTAGAATATAACCTGTGCTCTATAAATAATTACAAGTTTTGGAATTGCACACTACTCCTGGTATGCCGATTCTAAGAACAACATATGAATCTATAATATTTGCATATCAACTTAATTTACATGAATGTGAAGATTGTGAAGCATGAATAAATGAGAAGCTTGTAAAAAAGCATGATATCTGAGCAACCTGGAGAAACACACTCACGAGTTGAGGTGCTATCTGGTCGGGATGGGTCCGAATACTATTATATTTGGACTCGTACCCTAAAAGTGTTCGGGTCCGAATTTCAATCCATATACTTGTTAGTTTCAAACCGGATCGGATCCAGGTATAGATCTTGATACCGCATCTAAAAGTAGATATTTGGGTCCAGTATTTCGGTTTCAGGTAGTAGGTACCCATAACTTGTTTGTGAATTATCAGATTCGGTCCAGATCCAAGACGGGTTCGGTCTGAATCCGGAGTGGGTACATGTCACAACTCACAAGTATTTAAGAAACCATTTAATATTAAATATAATTATAATTTTTAAACATCTCACATAATATATTTTTATAATATAAATTAAAAGCTACTCAAAATAAAAAATATACTATTGTTCTTGTTCATAGTAATACAAATGCTACATAACAACATAAAAATAACAACCCTAAATTAATTTGTAAGCTATCTAGATTTAAAAAAATACTATCCTATCAATTCAACATTTACAAGTAAATTATCCTAATTATTATTTTGTCAATTGCTGTAACAAATGGAGGAATTAATTATTAATGTATGATATGGTATTATGATTTGTTTCTTAAAAAATAGTAAAGATAGTTGTCTTTCCATAGTTATTAATCTATGTTTCTATATTAATTAAGTATAAAAAATTGTATTAGCATTGTATCGGGTATTTATATGGGTATCGGGTTCCGGTTCGGATCCGGATTGGATATTAAAGTATTAATTTTGTAATCTTACCCATAATTTAACTGGTTATATTTTTTAAATCATATCCTATCCAAATTAATTGGATCAGGATTGGTTCCAGTTCGATTCCAGATCGGGACCTGGTAATCGGGTAAAAGTAGCACCTCTACTCACGAGTTGTCAACAACGGGCACAAGAAAAATGTAATATCTTATTAAGCTTATAAATTAATAAGATAATATGTGTAATACGTCCTAATTAATGGTGAGTTATGGGCTATAACCTTAAGGATACATCAAGCTCACTTGAAGATATATTCTATAAGTTTCAGAAAGCAACAATATATATATACACAGAATTTGAAGTATATAATAAAATGGTCGATGGCCTAGAACTCATTATTACGAAAATAAGAAATAATTTGTGCATTGTTGATAATCTTAGAAATGACTATCTAAATTATAAATGTGTCTCAATTGTTTAGACATGGTGTACATTATATTTGTGTCGGTTTGAAAGATTTTAACAGTGAATTATAAATGATTTTATAATAAATGAGCAATTAAATTTTAAATTGATTCAAATTGAGGATACTTGTACAATTTTAATTTTTTAATATATTTAAATTATATTTTCAAATATAGAGCATACGAGTGGAATATATTATAAAAATTAAATATATACACTTTAGTTTATTCAATTTTTCCTATATATACAGTGAGTGTGGATTAAAGTTGTTAACTTGTTGACTTTTGACATGGACTAACACCTTATTTTTAGGGTCAACCAAACTAAAATATCTCGCGCGCTTCATGTGACACCATGTTCTCATCTCTGACCCTTGCAATTAATAGCGTAAATTTTGCCGATCAGGCCGGATCGAACATTGATTGTTTCCATAATGGCTCTTTCTTCTCAAACTTGCTGCAGCATCTGCCACCAAGGGTGGAAAATTGCAGAGGCCTATATAAAAAAATAGAATAATTATTTTAGTACCCGCACTACAGTATCCGCACTGTACCCGGGCTACAGTACCCGCTCTTAGAGGAATAATGTACTATAGTCCCCACTAATTATTATTCTAAAAAAATATTATATGTTCTCCACTAATTATTATTCTAAAATTCCAGCAACACATTTCCTCTATGATTCGCGTCAACCTTCCTCTAATGAAATAGTGGGGACCCTGTATCACCGCATCAACCTTACCCAATCATCACCGCGTCAACCTTCCTCTAACAAAAATAGTTGACCACATAGGTAAAAATACTTTAGTGCAGAGGTATAACTACTTGCAGTACTTGATATTAATACTTTCAGACGTCATCTAGTATCATGTGTAAAAAATATTTGAGTGGTCCCTAATGAAGGTACGACGCAAGGATTTTTCAAGAAAATGTGCGGGTAAGATTATTTAAGAAAAATTCATATATCATATATGTAGTTCATTGTATAAATATAAATACTTATCTTGTTTGAGTTATATACTTCACAATGTTACTATTAATATTTGTAAAATAAAATTATAGTTTTGAAACGGTTGCGTGGTCCCCTAATGCGGGTACGACAAAAAAAAGGTGCGGGTACAGTTATTTAAGGAAAATTCATATGTCATATATGTAGTTCATTGTATATATATAAATACTTGTCTTGTTTGAACTATATTTTCACAATGTTACTTTAATATTTGTAAAACAAAATTACAGTTTTGGAATGGTTGCATGGTCCCCTAATGCGGGTACGATGCGATAATTTTTCAAAAAAAGGTGCGGGTACGGTTATTTAAGAAAAATTCATATATCATATATGTAGTTCATTGTATAGATATAAATACTTGTCTTGTTTGAACTATATACTTCACAATGTTACTATTAATATTTGTAAAACAAAATTATAGTTTTGGAACGGTTGCGGTCCCCACAAACAGGTTATGACAGTTTAGGTGCGGGTACTCATATGAGCTTCCAAAAAAATATATATTGAAAGAGGCTTTCAAGATCGTGTGTTAATCACCTAGTCAATTATACAAATTAAGGCACTCAAAAGCCCATCATCGAACTTCTCTCTACATAGGGGATAAATCTGCATTTATTCATAGGATTGCTAATCACCTCTTTGATTTTAAGAATTTAATTATGTATATTGAAATAACTTTCCCTGGGTAGTTTCTACACAATTTGTTTCAAGTCAGGAAAAATGAGGGTTGTGATAGGCGTGATAAGCCAACGCAAAATACAATTTTTTTATGATAATGAAACCCTCACTCCGATTGGGTTTCATGTCTAACCTACTCTAAGGCTAAAGACTTTCTTGTTGTTGTTTGTAATTATGTATATTGAACCGGGTTGTCACTTATGTCATGACACAGGGGTAGAGACAACTTCTCATCTCCTATACTCATGCCCCTTTGCGAAAGTGTTCCGGAGCATGTTACTCTTCAGGCACGGCTACCGTTCTGATTTCTAACACAATGCCGCACTGTTAGAATTATGGTGGACCTTGAGGAGGGACATTGCATGGCAGCATAGAGATCGGTGGGGCACCCTATGGGCATCGGGGTGTTGGGCGCTATGGCTTGAGCGAAACAGGAGGCTTTTCACGGGAAAAAAAAAGAACAGTACGTGCTGGATCTAGTCAACCACACCGTACTAGAGTTTTCAAATTGGCATAGGAACTTGTAGTCGAGCAGGACTTCTATTTTACAGTACTTGTAAATATTTACTTTTTATCTTTTGTAAATATTTTTTTATTAATCAATGAAAATTTCAGTTATACTGACCTTCAAAAAAATTACGTATATTGAAATATAATTTAATATTTTTTTTAACTAGTTCAACCTCATTAAAAATTAAATATTTACTTATAGCTTAGTGTTAGATCTTCACTTTGTAGTTGTAGACTTTTGAATTCAAATCGTTTCGACTAAGACAGAGCTGTCTTTAATTTACTCAGAGTCACACATGTACTTGTCTTAAATTAATCTTCCAACTCTCTAACTATGAAGCTGTTATTTGAAAAACTATATATTTGCCTAGTGAGAGTAACTGGGTATATATATATATGGTACATATTAAATCTTCTTTTGCATTTGACTTGTGCTTAGGTAGATGTGATGCAGGCAGCTGGGCTGAATGATTTATCTTTTATCCCTAGGACAAGCCCAAAATTATAAATGATTTCGGCCCGACGTCTCAGGCCCACTTAATAGCCCAAATTTTAGGCCTCTTGAGGCTTACAACTTTCTCTCTAGCTCAGCCCAAATTTTAGGCTTCTTGAAATAATCCTTAGAGGGTAGGTTCCTCGTACGGTGACTTTGACTGCATTGATTGATGGGCATTGCAAACAAGGGATATTGATGAGAAGAAACATAAAGCAAGATTTGATCACATTTAATACATTGATGAATGGTTTTTGCAAAACTGGAGATATAAAGGAGGCGAAACAGCTTATGGAGGAGGACATGAAGTTCAATGGGTTCAAACCCGACAATGTGCCTGATCAATCTTTTTGATCTTCTAATTCATGTGCCTTATGATTCTTTTTATGAACCTTTTAGATTGTGTTGGACGCAGATGGGTACCAACCTTATCTTATATCTCTTGAGAAAGGTTTGAGGTATTGAATTAAATAAGTACTTGAAATGGCCAGGAACCATCTCGCCTTTGTGTGGATGAGGTAAGGTTTTGTGTGCATCTTCTTCTATAACTCATCCTTTATATTTATGCCCTCAAGTAGTTTAGGGAAAGTCGAATTTCAAGACCAGTTACCATGGTGAGAGGTACAGAGCATGTATTTCTTCTTTCTGTTTCATATATTAAGAAAATTATTTCGAATAATGTTTTGTATATTTAATTCATATTAACTGTTTTGTTTGTTATAATGTATGTATGACATCCGTTGCACCGTGTCTTAATTGATATAGTAGTGGTTCATAATGAGTACACTCCCATGGAAAACAAACAAAATGTGGCTATTCATAACATATCCAAAATATCAAAGGTAAAGGGAAAAAAAATGCAAAAACTTGGATAACATTCATAAATATTGTATAAATGTGGGTGAGAGCAGGCTTTATTTTTCTACATGTTATTTATAATTTAAGAAGTAGAATACATGTGAAAGAACTTTTATGTGACTACTATTTACCTTTTTTTCTTTGGTTAATATTTTTAATTTTGTGATGATACAGTTCAACAAGAACAAAATATCACTACATTAAATTGAACTAGAGCTCGACAATTCTCAGCACAAGAGGGTGAAAGTTCTTGTGGCGACATCAAGAATCTGGTTAATGATCTGATCGGATTAATTGGAAGAAAGTGATGCAGACTAGCTAATTAATTAGATCAAATTTTCATTTGAAAATTAATAAATCTGTGAGACTTTTAGATGACTTTTTGAGTATATATATATAGTAGGGTGCAAGTATCGTTCTCCTCTCATGCATTATTCAAAATTATTACCTGTTTTCTTTATTTTGGATTTTACAAAATGGGATTCTTCAGATCATTTGCGGGTCTCGAGTCTTTGGGTCAGATTGGGCCAGACTTAATTCGGATCGTCCAACTTCTCCATTTCCAAGATTTTGTTCAATTTTACCCTTGAATAAATTAATTAATTCTTTTTAGAAATTAAGCTCAATAATTCGAAACGAATCATAATAGAACAAATTATAATTATAACTGTAACGAAAATATTGTATATTCATAAATGTAATGTGCAAAAGATCATTGAACTTTAGAGATACATCATGAGCAGCTAGATGTAGATATGCGATCTGAACTTGTTTAATATTAGTACACATGCATGAGCAGCTGGATGCAGATATGCGATCTGAACTTGTGTAAACAAATGAAGTGAGACTTCGAGATCTGTCACTATGTTTGACGAATGATTTAAATACAAATGCGCAGTTGGCAATTTGGCATGCATTGCGCAATGTTAATTAATTAAATAAAATAAAGAACCTCGAGTTCTGTCATTGAGCAGTGGGCAGTGCGCCATGAAGTGTAAACTAGAATTAAACATAATAAAATGAATGCTTGGTTTCTTTCACAAAAACGGATTTCACATCCTGTGCCGCATAGCATACAGATGACTAGATTTGTAAGAGAGGTTTCCGAAAATATGACCAATTAAAAAAGGAATAAGAAATAAGATGATAAATTATTTAGAATATAACCTGTGCTCTATAAATATTACAAGTTTTGGAATTGCACACTACTCCAGGTATGTATGCCGATTCTAATAACAACATATGAATCTAATATTTGCATATCAACTTAATTTATAACATGAATGTGAAGATTGTGAAGCATGGATAAATGAGAAGCTTGTAAAAAAAGCATGATTATCTGAGCAACCTGGTGAAACACACTAACGAGTTGAGGTGCTATTGGGTCGGGTAGGATCCGAATACTATTATATTTGGACCCATACCCTAAACGTGTTCGGATCCAATTTTCAATCCATATACTTATACGAAGTGCCAATAACCCATACGCCATCTAGAGAACGTCTGTGAGATTTGATCGAGCTATTAATATTGTATACGAAGTTCCCTCTTGCCTATTAACGACATATGTTATCGGGCATGAAGAGACAATTGGAGGTTTAAATCGTATATCTAAGAAGGACAAATTTAAAATTATCACACTCCATAAATTTTGAAAATATAATATGAGCTTAAATAAATTCTCTTTAATGGTATTTATTTTTAATAATTAATCCTATAACTAATACTTTTCAGAGTTATGTGTGTTCTCTAGTCTATAGTCATTTAAATGATCACATTATCTCATTATCTTATCTGAATGGTATATGATAATAAAATGTTGAAGTCATAAATTTTTTTCATTGGATACAAAGATATTTCTAAAATTAGTTTTCCATAATATGTCTAGCACAGAAAATTAGATTAGCATTTGATGTTTAAGTATATCAATTAAGCTATATAGTCATGCATTCTAAATGTAGTAATTATAGAGTAAATTATATATTTATTGTGAAAGTTTAGTTATATAAGATGTTTAAGATAGTAATTATTATTGTTCGGATATACTGATTAACTTGTTCCAATCATATGCTAATAAGAGTCTGCCATAAATGTATATAAGAAAAAAAAAGAATGATTTTGTCACTTATTATACTGTATCTTTACTGATAGTGTAAGTCTATTAAATTATAAGTTATATATTTTCAGTTATATATTGTTGTAATGCCATGTATTTTGAGGTATGGTCTAATTGTTAAATTTCATTTTAAGAACAATATAACCGATTATATAACGTTATGTATTTGAAATTCTAAATTAATGTATGATATATATATATATATATATAGTTTATATATATATATATATTTCTTCTTCTTATTTCATTAAATATATTACTTTAATAAGTAACTCAAAATAACTACCTTGAATAGAAATTACTGTGGTCCGATTTACATCAGTAATTGAAATAGTTTATACATTTATAAGTTACCCAAAACACAAAATCCGATTTTGCATATTATTTCCAATGCCCACAATCCATAATATTTTAATTACTCAAATTAGAAACATATATTATTATAATAAATTCTGGAAATTTTCGCATATAGAAATATTTTGTGATCATGAAAATTAATTTAGAAACCATGTTTCGTAGCCTAGGTCCGAGTGCCGAAGTAAGGAGTAATACAGAGACAATAGTGAATTATCACACGACAACAGGTATGGGTTTCCTGGACATTGTCAAATTGTTACTTACCATTTTGTGTGCCTTTTATTTATTTATTTTTGGAATTGTGCATGTTGAATCTAACGATCCCTTTGGCTTGTTTAGAAATACAATAGGATTATTCATATCGATCATGAGACTTGTAAGTAGGATGTGTTGAGCATGACATTGTGTAGTGTTAAACGAAATGAACATGGAAGGTAACGGATAAGTTAAAGGAAAGGGGCCAATGTGCGTTGAACGTACGTTGAAATGTATACATTGGGTCTGGGTTCGACTAGATCCCTCGATAACGTGGCGTTGGTTGGATTTCCCGCCACGGGTCAAGATCTAGCGTAGGGTGGATTCCCCGTCTAGTGCGACAGCCAATATCTAGCGTAGGGTGGATTCCCCGTCTAGTGAGAAAGTCTCTCGTTGTTGGTTGGATTTCCCAACGAGTTGGCGGTCTTCCAATGTTGGTTGGATTTCCCATTGGATTGGCAAAATAAATGGTTTAAAACGGAAAACTTGAAAGATAACTATGGAAGTGTGTGTGTGTGTGTGCGCGTGTGTGATTTAAATATGCATTAGTAAGATTTCATGTGAGTATATAATATCATGTTTGTGTTAATAAGTCAATTTGACAAACTCCGGGACTGGAACTAAATCCCGTACTGAGAGACTGTTCGATCTCTCACCCGTTCCACTTTTATGTGGGTTCCAGGAAATGATGAAGCCGACGAGGAACACGAATAGGAGGGATGCAGATCAGGAAGTCAACGAGCAGACGGCTCAAGTATCTTTTTATTTTTCTTTTAGTTAAACTTTAATTCTCTCTTTGAAAGTGGATACATTGACTAACATGGCAATTATCGGTTTGTTTGCCATGTTTGTCTTGATCTCATGTTGAATGTATGTTATGTACTTGAACTATTTGTGGTTTTAAAAGACTTTGTTTGACTTTAAAATGTTGCATGAGTATTTATTATTGATAATGTATATGATGTGCATACGCCTTACATGTAAATACGTGGCGGGTTGTCTCGGGGTGTGACAACTAAGTTGGTATCAGAGCCAGCACATACAATATCAATAACTAACCACTGAGGGAGAACATACTAAGGTTTGGTCTTTAGAAAACTAATCCATAGTACTACGCTACATTGTAGAAAATGCTTCAGGAATTACAGATAGTCAAACCGAAGGCGCACCGGAGGAACTACGCAAAGGAAGCAAAGAGGCTAGATGGAATGTGTGACTTAGCAGGAATATCGGTCCATACTCACATCTCGACAAGTAGCAGACGCTCGTACCTATCACCTGAACTTGCGACAGGAGCGGGATTCATGATCCACAAGATAGGGAAGGTTCATGCATTTTGAGTCCGAAACCAAGAAATCAAAGAGGAAGAACTTTTCTGCCCTAACCTCTACATCAACACACATAACGGCTTATGGTCTGTGGATCCTGTCGTAGGTTATGCCGGGAACTACGAATTAATCTTAGGGCTGGATTGACTGAAGGAAATAATGCTCTCATAAATGTCCTGCACCATCGACTCAAGTTTAGGATATCGGGACGTGAGTTTAGAGAAGCAGCATTTAAACAGGAAGTCAGCGGCATGATGGTACTCCGGCCTATTGAAACCTTACTTGATGTCAACATTAAGGAATTATTGAATGAAGAAGATTCCGACAGTAGTGCACAGCTAGAAACAGTCAGACAGGATAGGATCTACATTAGAAGTGGAGCCGACAGAAATAACCAGCCCGAACCTTGCCTTCTCAGATCGGACCCCCGCCTTCTCAGATCGGACCCCACCACACCGCTGCCCGAAGTAGCTCCGCGCCCCGCGCCCGAAGCCCCGCCTTGTCAGACCCTGGCTAGCGCATGTTTGCTCAGACCCCGGCCCCGCCTTGTCAGACCCCGGCCTCGTGGTGCTTGCCATTAGCTTGGAACCGGCTTGAATTCTGACCCTTGAAGTACACCGCATTTATGGAACCTACACACCTGATCAATTCGCTGACTTGCTCATCCAACATTTTAACACTTTTGTTAGGTAGGTGGTCTGACGAGCTGTTCACGCCGACGCATACCAGCAAGAACACCAAGTATGATAAACCAGCGCGAGCCTAGGTGGTCTGACGAGCTGTTCAAGCCGACGCATACCAGGAAGAAAATGGGGCAATTCATATCCGCGAGGGCGAAAAAGGCACAGGTAATAGAACATAACAATCTTATATTAATATTCATTCTTTGTTATACTTACTTTATTTTTGTTTTATTTTATAAATTTTGCAGGAAGACTACGATTGGGATATGACAGCAAAATATGGGCCTGATCGAGCCCTTTGGCCCGCTTTTGACCCAGACATCTGGTACGCCAACACAGACAACAATGCTCACGGCGATAACTATGGTCTCGGTGCTCTAGGTAAAATACACATACTTAAAATTGTAAATTTGTATTTAAATTATATAACGTAATAATTAATGATCTTCGATTTAATATTTCAGGTAAGACGAGATCGATGTATCGCCCAGGTGGGTCGCAGACGTCTCCTTCGCGATCGCAATTGCAAGCGCAATCATATTCTTCGGCGCCGCCTCCTCTCAAGCAATAAGACATAAATGTGATTTCAAGTCAGGTGTTGGGCGTGCTTCAACCACAGCTCAACATAAATGAGATTTCAAGTCAGGTGTTGGGCGTGCTTCAACCACAGCTCAACCAATTCATGGAGGAGATGAGGCGTAACATGGGACGTTCTTCGCCTCATCAGGTACGAAATTCAATTTTGGAGTATGTTTCAATCCAATAAGAACACCAAGTATGATAAACCAATTGACGGAACAGTAAACTCTTAAAAATTGTAAACCCTATAAACATTAAACCCTAAAAACTTTAGTTATATTCTCACAGGGAGATTCTAGCTCACACCGTCTCGATGAGCAGGATGACATCGGTGATGATTTAGGAGATGACTAGTTTTAGGATGTTTTGATCTGTATGTCGTACTTTAGATATTTTATTTTTATATTGTACTTTGATATTGGATGTTTATGTAGTATTTTACATATTTCTTGTTTATGTTGGATATTGGATATTTGCTTGGATATTTGATATTGGATGTCGTATCAGGATTTTATATTGTTCAATTGCTTGCATGTGAATTATTTGTGAATTATATATTTGTCGATCGAAAACGACGACGGTAAATTGTATATTTGCTTGTGAATTATGTATTCATTGCTTGGTACGTTTCGTACCAATTGGGGAAAAGAAAAATAACAAAAAAAACATCAAAAAAAAAAACCTTCTGCTACCGATTTTGAACCATCAGAGACCGGCCAATCAGTCTCTGATAAGCTTGTGCCATGTTAGCACGCAGCATCAGCGACATAACCAATCGGTCGCCAAAGGGGTCATCAGCGACCGGCGCCTGAAGCTTCAGCGACCGGTGACGTCAGCGAGGTGGTCATCAGCGACGAAGCATCTGCGTCCGAGTCATCTGCTACCGATTTCGGTCATCAGCGACCGGTGAACCCATCAGCGACCGGCGAAATACCCTTCAGTGACCGATTTGGCCAGTCGCTGATGGGTGTGAATGCTGTAGTGTATAATGGACGTTCACTCTCAATGTGCTTGAAATGGAATCAAGACGGTTCCAATGAGCATCGGACAAAATTCAGTCGGATGTCCGATCTAAATCGTCTGATCTGCGTCGAGATGCGCACTGATTGTTTGAATTCATGGGGCGTTATACATTTTTACAGATCTAAATTATTAGTACTAAAAACCCGTTGCTTATAAATAATAACCTATCAAAGTCAAACAAACGAATTATATTGTAATATATAACAACGTGCCAACTAAAATTGTAAGTTGAAATGCGCACATGGATGGGTTCGGAACTTGCTGGTTGTCGAAAAAATGAATAATTTATTTAAACTTGAGTTGCTAATTAATTATTTCATGGTTCACACACCTAGCTAGGTAGATGCCGACTACTTAACAAAACAAACAATGGAAGTTATCTAGCTAAATGTTTGGTGTTAATTCGCAAAGCATAAGTTTAAGAAATAGTCAACTACAATACGAATATTAATTTAGATTCATTGTTTATTCCATTATGTACTCTGCATGTATGGTGTCATTGATGGTAATTGGATAGTTAATTAACTAACAAAAACTAATACAGCTGTATTGTTGTGCCGCGTCTAATATGGGTATGAACAAAAGTAATGTTGAGATAAGTATTGTTTGCCTCGTCTATTCTCCCAACTTACCGACAGAGAAAGTGAACTTCAAACCTATATTTTCTCGTACAAATATTATTTTCTCCTTTGCACCAGCAACAGATCCTAGCAATGGTATGTACTCAAAAGTCTAAACTGTTGCACAATTTCGTTTTCCTTTTATTTACCATACTAATTTTGCGGGAATCTGAATTGTCAGATCCTTATTAACTAGATATATATGTGTCATAGTTGCATGTTAATCCATATATATGTATTAACACACTTGGGTTTTTTGTTTGTCCTCGTATATTAATACTGAACATAAAGTTGGATTCAACGTACAGTTAGTGTTAAATATGTATGAATTTCATTTGGTTCAAGGGCAAAACTATTATTACTCTAGAATTGTGGCAGGTTAATTTTGTAGTTTTTCACAACACAAGATTCTAGTTCAATTAACCTTGTAAAATTTGTTATAGAGGAGCAGAAAAATCTTGTAGCTTGACATGAATGGGCTATGTTCCTCATATATTACTATGGTTTATAATGATAACACGTGTTTGGTTTGACTATCTGATGAGTTTTCTTACAGTTGACATGTGAAATACGTTATAATTATTTTAGCACCCATGTTCATTAATTTAGATCTAAATGAATAGCATATCTATAGTCAATGCTACCCAAGTGGTTGGCAACCGCAACCACACCATCCGTGTCCAAGCTACCGCAACCACACCATCCGTGTCCAAGCTACCCTAGTGGTTGCCAACCACAAGAATTGTTTTGAATTGAGTTAGGCTAGGATTTAGACAATTGGTCATGATACCAAAAATTCAGAATTTTCAAAAGTAATTACTGACCTCAAAGTGAACAATTAATTGTTAACCATGAATGTTGACCAAAACCGCAAACCTTACGATTTTTTTTTATTGTTGAGTAATTTATTTTTGCAAAGTCTTTTAAGTTTGAAAGTGTTCTAGAATACCCATTTATTATAGATAAGACCCCTAGCGAAACTATGCAATAATTCCTTGTATGAATAAATACTTGGAATTGTGTGTAATCACGGTACTTGTGACACAAAAATATTATATTTTCAGAAAAATAGAAGAAAATAAAAAATAAAAAAATCAAGAATGAGAAAAATCCAAAAAAATAAGAAAAAGAAAAAGAAAAAAAATATATATAATAAAAGATGGAGGATAAAAAGAGTACGGGTGCCTACGAAAGACTGGTTACCAATAGGCTCGACAAAACCTCCCAAATTTTAATTTTGTGCAAATTTAATTTTTTTTTAAAAAAGTCACAAGTACCAACATACTTAGTTATCATACTTTGCTCCAATCATTAGGAAGGAAATCAAAATTTATATCATTAGAATTCCTATTGATTGGAAGGGATCCATTTATAATAAAAGGAGAAATTAATACTCTCAAATTTAGGGATATTTGTGAAGTGAATTATTTAATAATAATTTTTCTAAGGAATGCACAATGAGGTCAATCATGGGGTTAATAAATTGTTCAAGGGAGAGGTCATGAATATTTTTGAAGTTCTAAATTTGTAATGTCATGTCAATTGTACCAAGCCCAAGTTCTAGTTTAATTTTAAGCAAGTCCTTGAGATTGTATGGTTTAACCTAGACCGGACCTTTGACTAGCTAGGATGTCATTGCTTGAGGACAAGCAACAATTCAAGTTGGGAGGCGTGATCAGATTCAAAATGATGATGAATTACGTAGAGTTTTGGCTTAGGTTTTGCATATTTTCTCACACTTATGTTTAATTAATTAGAGAAAAAGGCTACTATCACCCTTATTTATGTTTTATTGCAGGAAACAGGTTTTGGGACTATTTTAAATCAAATGGAGCAATAATCGGGTCAATTAGATAAGCAACGCTCATCGACTAAGTCTCTGTTACAGCCCGTATTGACTGATACAGACCTAGCCGAATACAGACCAGGAGATGGCGCAATACGCATTAAACCCTTCAGTGACATGGTCTCAATACGGACCGTATCACCTAATACGGCCCGTAACCAAGGCGCCTTTCTGGGAATAACTGCCACAGCTGTATCCAGATCATGTTTCTTGACCTCCACTCAACTCCAGACGTCCCCTCACTCCTATATAAGCACCCTGGACAGAAGAGAAACTTATGTTTGCAATTTGCGTTAGATTTGATTAAGTGAGAAAGAGAGGAGTGATTGTAACTATGCCGTTCCGCGGCTAACTTCTTTTCTTAGGGGCTAGGCAGTAAACCTTGTTACTTATGATACTTTGATATATATATTTTCTGTTGATTATGATTTTTTGTTGTTTGATTGAAATGCTTTTGTGATTTACTATCCTTTCACCTAATATCGATGATCTAGTTTAATCCGTTAGGGTAGTGACAGTGCTTTAATGGTAAGAAAAACTATGATGGATGAGTTAGCCTCGTTGGGAGTCATTAGATTTATGTGAAGAAAACCTTAGCGGGAAAACTATAAATCGGAGCAACGAAAGCGAACCAAGTTCTATCATTTGCGTAAGATAAATCGCAGTGATCTATGTAGCAACTTGTGTATTTAGAGATCTGTCATTTGCGTAAGATAACTCGCAGTGTCCTATGTAGTATCTCGATGGAAGATCTGTCATTTGCGTAAGATAACTCACAGTGTCCTATGTGGTGTCTTCCATAAAACAACAACAGGAAATCAGACCCGACAAAAGTAGAATATCAAAGAGGATTGAGTAGCAATGGTGTGCCGAAACTCTAGGAATTCTCATCTCTATCTCCATTTTAATTACTTTTAATTATTACCAAATTTACATTGATCACAACTTCAACTCTCAAATTTTCAGATTTCGTCTAGCCTTTCGAAATATTGTGATTTGATCGCTCAAGACTGTAAACCAATATTCTCTGTGGATCGACCTCGATTATACTACTCAATAGGATTGTGCGCTTGCAATCCGAACCGATAACATTTCCGAGTTTATAAATTTTAAAAGATAACATTGCTCTCTTTTGAGTGATCATAAAGACAACTAGATAAACATAAAAAACAACTAGAAAAAGATGATAGTCAACCAAAATAAGATGAAAGACAACGAGTAGAATATGAGATACAACTTATACAACATATCAGACACGGTTTATTTAAAAGACCTTGTATGATAGGGGTACATATACACGGGTAGGAAACCGTGTACAATATATCGACCTTTTCACACACGATGGCCGTGGACACAGTTATAAAACCGTGTGTTATTAGATTGTGGACAGTTGATGGTCGCGTTTTTTGTCACTATTACAAAAAAACATTCACCATCGGTTCAAATTACACTTTACCATTTGTTTTTTAAACCGTTGGCTATCGCCCTGATAGCAAAAGTATGTACATATGCCATCGGTTGAAAACTGATGGTGTTAGTACTTTCCCCATCTGTTCGATTTAAATTGAACATATGGTATTAGTCCTTTTCACAAAGGAGCTGAAATCCAAGTCAACAAAAGGTGCCACTTTCAACTCACACTCGGGCCACTTTACACCGCCATAATTTATGCCGATGTGGTTCCAATGGATGCCTCGCATCTGATTCTCGGGCGACCTTGGCAATACGATAATCAAGCCATCTATGATAGAAGGAAGCACACGTATACTATTCAAGTTGGTCCGAAAAAGGTACGCATAAATCCTATTCAAGAAGAGGTAAAAGAATCAAATATGATGTTCTGTGTGCCGCGTGATGAATTTGAAAAAGAACTGCGAGATGCTGAAATTTGTTTCGCAATTACTGCATGCGACTTCCCCAACCCCGAGATTGAGCAAAATATACCCGAGATGGTGCAACTCCTGTTGGCCGAGTTCATGCATGTACCACCTGAAGAACTTCTCGATGGACTGCCCCCACTTCGTGGCATTCAACACCAAATCGACTTGGTGCCCGGGGCTAGTATTCCCAACAAGGCTCACTACCGCATGACCCCGCAACAGCACCAAGAGTTAAAGAAGCAAGTGAAAGAGCTACTAGACAAAGGCTTTGTGCGGGAGAGCATAAGTCTGTGTGCTGTGCCAGCTCTGTTGGTACCAAAGAAAGATGGTAGTTTCGGCATGTGTGTGGACAGCCGTGCAATAAATCAGATCATGATACTGATCACTCAAAAGAGAGCAATGTTTCTTTTAATATTTATAAACTCGGAAATGCTATCGGTTTGGACTGCAAGCGCACAATCCTATCGAGTAGTATATTCGAGGTCGATCCACAGGGAATATTGGTTCAATGCTTTGAGCGATCGAATCGCAATCTTTCGAAAGGCTAGACGAAATCTGAAAATTGAGAGATGTTGTTTTGATCAATGTAAATTAGGAAGCAATTAAAAGTAATTAAAATAAATATAGAGATGAGAATTCCTAGGGTTTCGGCACACCATTGCTACTCAATCCGCCTTGACAATATATTCCTGTTGCGTCTGATTTTCTGTTGTTGTTTAATGAAAGACACCACATAGGTCACTGCGATTTATGTTACGCAAGAATGACAGATCTTTCACCAAGATTCTACATAGGACACTGCGATTTTCCTTACGCAAATGTCTGATCTCTCAAATACCCCAAATTACTACACAGATCACTGCGATTTACTTTACACAAGTGATGGAATTTGGTACGCGTTTTGTTGTTCTGGTTTATGGTTTTCCCGCTAAGGTTTTCTTCACATAAATCTAATAGATCTCAACGAGGCTAATTCATACAAATAGTTTCTCTTACCATTAAAGTATTGTCACTATCCTAACGGACTTAAACTAGATCATTGAAGTTAGATGAAGAGATAGTAAATCACAAAAGCATTTTGTTTTAACAACAAGAAATCATAATCAACAGAAATATATATATATCAAAACATCAAGAGTAACAAGGTTTACTGCCTAGCCCTAAGAAAATGAACTTAGCCGCGGAACAACATTGTTACAATCACTCCTCTCTTCTCACTTTAATCAAATCTAACCCTAATTACAAAGATGACTATTAATCTAACCCTAATTACAAAGATGACTATTCCTTCTGCCCAGAGGCCTTATATAGGAGTGGAGGGACGCCTGGAGATTGAGTAGGGGCTAAGAAACTGATCTGGAAACAGCTGTCGGCAGTTATTCCCCAAGAGACGCCTTCGGATACGGACCGTATTGGGCAATACGGTCCGTATTAGGACCTTGACGGTTAGGGTTTGATGCTTCCAGCGCTATCTTCTGATCTATGCTAGGCCTGGTCCGTATTAGGCAATACGGACCGTAACAGAGACTTAGTTGATGAGCGTCGCTGATCCGATTGACCCGATTCTAGCTCCATTTGGTGT
This sequence comes from Carex myosuroides, assembly GCA_028015225.1. Classification (NCBI taxonomy): domain Eukaryota; kingdom Viridiplantae; phylum Streptophyta; class Magnoliopsida; order Poales; family Cyperaceae; genus Carex; species Carex myosuroides. The sequence goes on along the minus strand of CM051471.1, from coordinate 16,903,367 downwards.
AAAATAGTCCCAAAACCTGTTTTCTGCAATAAAACATAAAGAAGGGTGACAGTAGCCTTTTTATCTGATTAATTAAACATAAGTGTGAGAAAATATGTAAAACCTAAGCCAAAACCCTACGTAAATCATCATTATTTTGACTCTGATCAGATACCGTACCGATTTTCGATTCTGCGATTGGAGGACATGCTTGATCAACTCAGTGGAGCCGAAGTAGTTTCTAAAATTGATCTAAAAAGTGGATATCACTAAATTCGTATCAAACTGGGAGATGAATGGAAAACAACTTTCAAAACTAAAGAAGGCCTGTTTGAGTGGATTGTCATGCCCTTTGGCCTTTCCAATGCTCCTAGCACCTTCATGCAGGTGATGAACCAGGTTTTGCGGCCTTTCCTTAACAAATTTGTTGTTGTCTACTTTGACGACATTCTTATGTATAGCTGAAATCGAGAAGAGCATCTCCAACACTTACGAGAAACTCTTGAAGTGCTACACGATAATAATCTTTTTGCGAACTTGAAAAAGTGTGTTTGGATGACTCTGACATTAATATTCTTGGGATTTAAGATCTCCGCGAGTGGTATCTTACCCGAAGAGGACAAAATTCTAGCAATCCGAGAAGGCCAAAACCTTCTTCGTTTACCGAGATACGATCATTTCTCGGGTTAGCAGGATTCTATTGGTGTTTCATCGAAGGCTTCAGCAGTATCTTGGCACCTATTACCGAGTTACTAAAGCAAAAGAATTTCGGATGGAGTGACAGTACACAACAAGCTTTCGAGACGCTCAAGCATTGCTTAACTCACGCACCCGTGCTAGCTCTGTCGGAGTTCGATAAAGCTTTCGAGGTAGAATGCGATGCTTCAAAGGTCGGTATTGGTGCCGTACTATCTCAAGAGAAGAAACCTGTGTCATTTTTTAGTGAGAAATTGGGTGGAGCTAAAACCAATTACCCGGTGTATGACCTCAAGTTGTACGCCATAGTAAAAGCTTTGCAACATTGGCGACATTACCTTTTATCTCGCGAATTTGTGTTGTACACAGACCATCTAGCGCTGAAATTTGTGCAAGAGCAAATAAGTTGAGCACCCGACATGCCAAGTGGGTTACTTCGCTCCAAGAGTACACTTTCTCTATTGTGCATCTCTATTGTGCACAAAGCAGGATCGAGCAACTAAGTCGCTGACGCTCTAAGCCACCGACGTGGGCTGCTCTCGGCCATGTCAACCTACACTCTCGGGTTTGAACATGTGCCTGAGACCCTTAAGGAGGATCCTGACTTCGGACAAATCTTGGAAGATGTGAAGAAAAAGTTACAGGATGACTACTCGTTACATGACGGGTACTTGTTTTGGGGTCTCGCACTTTGTATCCCGGTAACTTCTCTGCGTTACCTCATCAACAAGGAAATGCATAACCAAGGCCATTTGGGGATAGAACTTTGGAAGAAGTTAAAGACCGAACTGAAGTTTAGTTCAACTTTCCACCCCCAAACAGATGGTCATACCGAAGCCGTAAACAGAAGTCTCGGTAACATGCTTTGTGCACAAGTTACAACATTCGACATGTGGGATACTCTGCTTTCGAAAATTGAATTTGAGTATAATTATTCGGTAAACTGCTCCACAGGATTCGCACCCTTCAAAATTGTGTACGAATTTATTCCCCGAGGTCCTCTTAATATTGTTTCTATTGAAGGACCGAAGTCTAAGGTTAAGAGGGTGGACGAAAGGCTTGAAGATCTGTGGGAATTGCATAAAACAGTTCGCGAAATTTAGAAGAGTATAGCATAAATCAAACAATTATAGATAATGAAGCCACAAAAAATCCGAACGCATCTAAACATGTGCAAATAAATTAGATATTAATATCTAAACATGAAATTCTGAATTTTTGATAATTTGTATCGGTAGAATCTATACGGATCCTTCTACTCATAAAAAATCAGCTATACTCTTTTTGTTTCTCTTTCTTCCTTTCTAATATTTTCTACCGATAAAAAAATTCTCCGTGCAAGTAATCTTTATAACGCAAGATATCACTGTTAGATATTAAAATTGTTTTATTAGAACAGAGCGGGCCTAACAAATTAGAAAGTTGTTTCGGCCCATTTAAGCCCGTTTCAGAAATCTAGTCCTTGTAATTTTCTCTATTAACTACGTAATACGTATGCTTTTTTAAGATGGTCTTCGGTTTTGACGGATAGTACAAATTTCATTTATGAAAGAATGATTTGAAAATTGTATAATTAACATTAATTAATCAATAAGAAAATACAAATAAAAAACACTTCATATCCCACCTATATATATCAATAATGAAAATAAAGTTATTAAAAATGTTAAAATAATAAAAAAGAAAACATTATTCATGCAACCCATGACTGTGCATTTTGTTTGGTCTACATGCAAATGAAAAACCATTATTTTCAAACAAAAGATATAACAATTTAAGCATTGAAATGTTTGGCATCTTTGTACCAAATAGTAATAACATAGTTGGGCCTCCACAGCCCGTATGAGATTCTTTTCATTGGTGGAGGCCACAATTGTGGTCATATTGGGCCTTGATTTATATTTTGCAGGCTTTTGGAGACTTCTAGTTCAAGGCAATAGCTAGGTAAGGTGATGCTTTCTCATTCTGTTCTCATATTCCCTTGCAAAGATGCTATCTTGCAGAAATATCATGACAGATTATATGGTAAGATGACAATTCAAGAAAAAAAATTGAAAAAAAATATATTTGATTTTTTAATTGTAAGTTTGGTGCAATTTTTTTTTTTATACCACCTTTAAATTATGACGGTTAACAGTTTATATTGCAGCGAGATTCTGAAAAAGAGTTGTGTTATTAGCAGTAGTATTGTTGCAAATGCCATTACACATAATGATTAACTCGATAGTTATTTTAAATATAATGTAAAATGTAATTATATCTTAACTACTAAAATAAGCCTCAATACATATGATAAGTACTTAAAATAAGCCTCAATACTTGGTTGTGTTAACTTGGTATTTGGTTGTGGACTAAAGCTGATGAGGCTTAACTTGATTATTCTAACTTAAACCGACTTAAATTATTCATGTTTGGTTGATGCCTAAAGTTATACCTCGACTTATGTTATTCCTTGTTTGGTAAGAATTTGGTGGCTTAAGACATGATTTGATATTACAAATAATTTTGTCTTACAAAATTTGTAATATCAATAATAAAACTATTCTTTGTATTTTTTTTTTCATTTTGGTTGAAATAAATTGTACAAGAAAATGAGTTATGTACAATTTGATACTATATCTTAGAGATGCACACTGCATTTAGTGAATCTTGTTTAATTAAACTTATATGCATACAAATTTATTTTGTCAAAAATATGTTGGATTGATGAACAAAATTTTTATTTATTTGTAATACAATTCCAAAAATATTTTATTTAATTATTTTCTAGATTGCATATTTTGTTAATTTAGAAAGTTATGCCATTTTAAAATAAAATTGTTGACTATTATTCATAAAGTTATAAGTTCCTTTATGCTTAAATAGAAACAAAATTAATTGCTTATTTTACATTCCTTAAAAGTGATTGAAAATAATAAAAACAATGAAGTTAGGCCTCATATTCAAATAAAATTAATCCACCTGGAGAGGTTGGTTAGTTTAGGCCAATTTAGGCCAGCCTAAATATCGGCTTATTCTATTTTAGTCTAGCTCAATTAAACTATGTTTGACGAAATAAGGGGGCATAAAGCTCTTATTCCACTGTTTAGTCTAGAACAAAACATGACCTCAGTATATAATTGTGCTGACTGATAGAGACATTCTGGTCTCTGTGTAATGGAGGTATGAAAAACCATTATTTTGAAACAAAAGATGATAACAATTTAAACATACAAATATTTGGCATCTTTGTACCGGATAGCCTGCGTATTTACAAGTGATGGAGCTGCTTTTTTGAAATAGTAATAACTTAGTTGGGCCTCCACAATTGGTCGAGCCCAGAATTGTGGTCATATTGGGCCTTGATTTATATTTTACACGCTTTTGGAGACTTCTAGTTCAAGTCAAGGCATTAGTCAAGGTCATGCTTTTTTTCTTGTGCTCTCATATTCTTTATGCAAAGATTCTATCTTGTAGAAATAGTAAGAGTTGTCGGTGTAATAAATTTCTCATATTGAAACCCTGGTAATAGTTGTCAATTGATTTTTCAAGTATAACTAGGGTACAATATTTAATACCACTTTTAAATTATGGCGGTTCCCAATATATTGCAACGAGCTATGCAAAAGCCATTTCAAATTGAAATATTGTACCAACATTTGTCAGGAAAAATAATTACTACATTCAAATTGAAACCATCAAAGATGCGATAAAAAAAACAAAGTTCCCTGCATTTTTCACTTTTTTAAATATTTGGAACGAAGTCTTTTTCAAAAAGACCACCAAGCCTGTAGCGCAGTATCAATAGGGGCCATTCACCGATGATCTTGGAGAGGAGTGGAAGGATGGTGCAGAAAACCAGTATAAGAATTGCAAGCCACAAGTTGTTGGGCGCAATCACAGTGAACAAACCGGTACCAAATGCAAGTGCAGTAGCCACGTAAGCACACCACATCAGTACCCTCGTTGTTTTCCTGTAATTGAGCAGGAAATCCAAGTCCTCCCATGTCGCCAAAATGCAGAGAAATGCGACAGAAAGGGAAGAACACATGGCTATGGTGTCAGAAATGAGGAACAACTGGAAAACAACTTTTCTTGAAAAAATGGGTAGTCCGGCATTGGCAGGATCAGAACTATATCCTCCTGGCAATGTAAAAGCCGCAGCAAAAGTGATGGTAGCGAGGAGGGCAGCGACCATAGATGTGTTTTGCGTGTACTTTGTTGTAAGTGACTTCACCTCCTGAATTGCTTCATTCTTGATTGTCTGTTTTACGTTATCTCTTATTGCGTATTTCCATGTTGATGGAATTACATTTGACAATAATGTGAACGACTCATTCTGTGACAGCAAAAAAAAAAAGAAAAAAATTATGCATGATTTTTCTTGTGGTTATATAAAAAACACTAGTTACATCACGATTAGAATTAAGGACATGTACAAATTTTAATACTAAATTTAAGTGTCGTGGGTAAGAGCAATGAAAATTAATTAACTTACCCATTTCAAAGCCTTCCATAAGTTTTTCTGTTGATGGGCTTCGTCAACTGGATTAGCCCCGGTAAAATTAACAGCAGTGCAATCCTGTTCTGCATGGGTTAGTAAAGAACGAAGGATCTTTGGGTTGCACTTGCGAGCGGCAACAAGCAGGGGTAGCTCGCCATTGTAGTCAGCTTGGTTAATAAGCCTATGAAGCTGGGGTGTTCTGACTATGTAGTCGATAATATCCAGTTTCTCATTGTCAATAGCATGATGGAGTGCATTTTCCCCATATAAACCGGTCATATAAACAGAATCTGGCCAGGTGTTCATAATTTCTTTTGCAATTGACAGATAGCCTTTTTGCGCTGCAATAATAAATGGAGGTATTCCTAGTTTTGCATGCTTCATATATGTGAAACTATCATTAAATTCTAAGAACATCTTCACTAGATCGAGATTGTTGCCAATTATAGCTCTCACAAACGGAGTGGTTCCAGCTGTGTCGATCTGGTATGCTAGTTGGGGCCGTCTTTCCAACAGTTGCTTAACTATACCTAACAGTACATGTCACAATAAAATTAGTAAATTACAACATTTACCAAGACCACCTAAAATCTACAAGAAGTAAGTGGTTCAAATGCATGCAGGGATTGAGCAACGATAGTCGCTCCAAGCATTTCTGGAGCGATGGCAACAACGGCTCGCTCCAAGGCTTGAGCATAGGCTGGGAAACTTTAAGGTAGAGGCAATAGCGGCACATATAGAGTTGGTGTGGTAGTTGGGAGGCAAAGTTAGTGGTGGGGTCGCTGTTGTGCTTCATAGAGTACTTTTGAGTTTTGTCTTCTGACTGAACTGGTGAACTTCAGATAATTTGAATGAATATTTCGAGTAAAATTAATCGGGCGGCAAAATAATACTGTTCTCAAGTGAACTACATAAGGACTTAAACTACAGTTGTTTGTTCAATTGCATAAAAAATCTCTAATCAATTAGTATGAAAAAATGCATGCAAATATTTGGGCTTATAAGTAACGAACCTGTGTTTCCGGATAGCACAGCAACATACAGAGCTGATTCATCATGTGGGCCAGAATCGGTGGAAAACGTGATTTGTAGCAATCGCTCTACAATGTTAGAATATCCTCTCCGGGCCGCCATATACATGGGTGACTCACCTGCGTTGGTTATTTGCATGGACAGTTGTGGCTCTATCTCCAAGAGCCGCAATGCCAAATCTTCAAAGCCATTCCTCATGGCATGATGCAGCACATTTTCATTGCGCCTATTGACCTTCAAAAGCATGTGGCTCAACGACCTCCCTTCTTCCAAATCATCATGCTGCATATACTGTGATGCAGCAGTAATGATTGCAGAAGCCATCACAAGGTTAGGCGCCATCAGAGCAGCCATCAGCGGGGTCTCACCATCAGCGTTCGTTCCGTTGAGGAGGTAAGGGACTCTGGAAGGGGCGCTCGACCAGACTCCATTTGCAAAGTCATGATGACCGAGCATGGCGGCAATGTGAAGGCAGTTGTTCATGCAAGGGTTGGTAGAGAGCAGGATATCAGGGTTGGCATCAATCAAGTTGATGCAGTGGCTGAAATCACCTTTTACGCATACCTTGAAGAACTCTCGTCGTAGTTGTTGTGGTTGGTCCATTGGGATAACAGGTGGGCAGGAAGAGGAAGCTAAGCTAGCTGAATTGCTCATGCTTTCTTGCTTGCTTAGTTGGTAGCCTTAATTTGTGTATTGATCTTGAGAAGATAAAATGGATTTATATATCTCGCAAGCTAAGGAACTTCTCACACGTTCTCACATGTTAGCTAGCTGTACACAACTTACAAACAGAAGAATATCATTTATTAAGGAAAATAATATTTTATTTATGTTGTATATGATTAGTTATCCTCATTTCGTAATTAAAAGATGACACCTTTCTAAACAAGAAGAAAGTAAAAAAAATAAAAAATTACTTGTTCCAAAGCAATAAGGAGTGGCGAATCTTGATTTATAAAAACGCGCGTAGGCACATAATTCTGTAATTTATTAAATGACATTTTTGTCTTTTAGACACTTTACAGTTAAAATCTTCATTTTATTTGTCGAAATTGGTAGAAGAGAATAACACTATTCACTACATAGATACATGTGAAAAATTAAACTTACATAATTCGGTCGGATCGGATTTCAGGTTGTCTAATTTTGGATTATGTTTCGCATTACGGATTATTAATTTGAGGTCAGATTATATTTCTGTTATAGTTTGGCGGTTGTACATTATTAATTAGAGTAAGGCTACGGCACAATGCATAGCACACATTTTTAATTATGTTCAAACCATCGATCTGGTCCGAACATGATTCTCATATAATTTTTTTTATATGTAATTAAAAACCAAAATTTACATTTTTTATTATTTTCTTTTAGATAGGTAAAGAATCATTTGATGTAAATATTTTGGACCGTCACTACTACAGAAATGGTCATTGTACACGGCACATTATATACGGATTTGACAATTTTATACAAAAACCGTGTGCTATTGTAATTTTTTGGAAGCCCGAAATATCTGTGGGATCTATTACACGGCTATTTATTAAAGAATCAGTGAAGAAAGCCTTGAGAGAGCTACACGGACGTTTATCAGGAATTGTAAACGGATTATTGTTTAACTAACAGTGTAGATAGCCATGAGAGAGCTACACGGGTATTTATGGTGAGAACCGTGTAGAAATATGTAAAATACACACGGATTTTTGTTTAAATAACAGTGTAGAAACCTTTGACAGAGCTACACGGCTGTTCACATAATAATCCGTGGAGAAAGGTTATTGTAGGGTTTTGATTATCGATACACGGTTTTGCCAATTTTATACACTGCACATTGTACACGGTTTTGTTAAGTATAAATCCGTTTAGAAAAGTGTAGGGTTTTGGTATAAAAGGCCTTCTCCTTCCCCCGCCGTATAAAAGGCCTTCTCCTTCCAGCGCCGTTTTGATCAAGTAATTCAACAAACGGAAAGGTTAGAGTTTTTTCAATTCATAGGTAGATTGTAGGTTCTCCTGTATAACCTTAGGAAGAGAGAAAGACCGGTCACTTTACATATCGCTTTTGATCAACTTTGATAATCATTTCACGGTTAATAATTGGAATTTTGATTTAGGTTTATCAATTATGTCAGATCGCTTATCTATCAAGATAAGTCGCTATCTTTGGAGCTCATCTATCAATTAGACGAGCGATGTGATATAATTGATAACCTACATCTGGACTTCACTTCTGGCATGAATATCTCCTATCTCTGGCATTTATTTTCCGTTTCTTCCTCTAATTTTCTGTTACTTATTGTTGCTTACTTACTCATCATTTTTTTTCATTTACAGATTGTGATGAACTTTCCGATGGACAGCATGTGATGAATTTCATTTTCTTTTTATTTTCACTATATTTTATTTGACGCTTGACAAGAACATGTTTTTTCTTGGTTAGGTTCCAAAGAAATGGGTAAAACTAACTTTCAATAATAAAACATGTTCTTTAAATTAAATCATGTTTTGATCACTTGTTTTTGGCGGTGTATAAATGGCATGTGGCAGTGCATTGTTGTTTAATTTCTTACACAAACCCCCTTTGAATAAGATGTGGTTTGCGAAAGAATTTAAACAACAACGTAAGAACACTGCCACATGTCCATTTATGCATCGCCAAAAACAAGGGACTAAAACATAATTTAATTTTCAGAAAATGTTTTGTTAGGTGAAAGTTAGTCTGCCTCATTTCTTTGGAACCTAACCAGGATAAAGCATGCTCTTGTAAGGTGTTAAATAAAATATGAATTTATGCATATTAGTAATGTTTTATTAGTGAATTTAGTAATGTTCTTGTAATGTTTTATTAGTGAATTTAGTAATTTTTGTGAATTATAGTAATGTTCTTGTAAGCATTTTCTTGTAATGTTTTATTAGTGAATTTAGTAATTTTTGTGCTGTAATAGTAAATAAGGAGTTGAATTTATGAATTTTGTAATGCTAAATATAAATTTATGAATTTTGTAATGCTAAGTATAATTTTTGTGCTGTAATTGGAAAACTGGATGACAAAATTATCTGAAAAACTGGAGGGTAATCTCAATACTGAACAGATCTGGCTAGCAAAACTGGAGGCTAGCCCAGAAAAAAAAAATCTAAAAAAATATATAGGGCAATCATACACGGATATTTACCTAAAAACCGTGTACAAACGGTAATTGTAGAAATATGCGAAATTCACACGGCTGTTTGTTTAAACAGCAGTGTAGAAATCTTTGACAGAGCTACACGGCTGTTTACATAATAATCCGTGGAGAAAGTTATTCTAGGGTTTTGATTATCGATACACGGTTTTGCCAATTTTATACACTGCATATTGTACACGGTTTTATTAAGTATAAATCCGTGTAGAAAAAAGTGTAGGGTTTTGGTATAAAAGGCCTTCTCCTTCCAGCGCCGTTTTGATCAATTAATAATCTCTCTCTCTATACGAATTGGTCTGATTTCTGCGCACAAGGAGCCCGGATCTGAGATCTTTGAAGTTAATTTGTATTTCTCCTCTCTATCTTGCTAAGGTTAGTCGTGTATATATTTATCTTTTCTTACTCTAATTTTCTGTTACTTGTTATTGCTTATTTAGGTCAATTAGTAATTAATGCATGCATGCTTGATTTGTTGAGATAATGTAAATAATTAGTATATTAAATAGAGTGATGCATGTATAATTGTGTTTTTTCTAATAATAGAGTAATGCATGTATAATCAACTAATGCATGTATAATAGAGTAATGCATGTATAATTGTTAGTTTAGTGATGATTAGCTTGATAATTGTGCTTGTTTAGTAATGCATGTACAATAGAGTGATGCATGTATAATTGTGCTTGTTTCTAATAATAGAGTAATGCATGTATAATCAACTAATGCATGTATAATACTGGACTGCACGTATAATAGTTATTTTAGTGATTATTTTACTAATGCATGTATAATTGTGCTTGTTTCTAATAATGTTGTTTTTTGTAGAACCATGTCACATTCAGGTGAGCAACGATGGCTCTTCGCTCTTGGTGCCAGTAGCCAGGGTTTACAGAGGGTAATATGAAGATATACATGTTTTAATAAAGAAAGAGTTGAGTAAAAAGTTGGATGAAGGACCTTGTAAAAAAAGGGAAGAGGTGAGATGAAGGACCTTCAGAGCCGGATGAAGAGCCGAATGAAGAGTCGGGCACAATCTTGTCAGACTGACAAGATTGTGTCCGACTCTTCATTCGACTCTTCATCCGGCTTAGAAGGTCCTTCATCCACCTCTTCCCTTTTTTTTAGAAGGTCCTTCATCCAACATTTTACTCAACTCTTTCTTTATTAAAACATGTATATCTTCATATATATTACCCTCTGTAAACCCTGGCTACTGGCACCAAAAGCGAATCTTAAGTTTATATATGAAATCACTATGGGATCGAGTCTCAGGAAGAAGGATATGTCTACCCAGTATGGATTTGTGTAATATATGCTCAATATGGATTTGTGTGATGTTTCAATTTAAATTTTGTAATACTCAATATGGATTTGTATAATTTAGTGTACATGAATTTTTAGTTTACCCTTATTAATTGACCGGTTTGTATGCCATCCACCTATTTTGTGTTTCAAATATAAAGCATGTTCTTGTAATTAAATAAAATATAGAGAATTTAGTAATTTTTTGTGCTGTAATTGTAAATAAGGAGATGAATTTATGAATTTTGTAATTGTTGAACATGGATTTGTAATGCTAACTATGAATTTTGTAATGCTAAGTATAATTTTTGTGCTGTAATTGGAAAATTGGATGTCAAATTATCTGAAAAACTGGGGGTAAACTCAATATTGAATTTTGTAGCAAACTGGCTAGCAAAACTGGAGGCTAGCCCAGAAAAAAAATTGTTAATTGAAAAATATATAGGATAACATACACGGATATTAAACTTAAAACCGTGTCCAAATAGTAATTGTCACGGATATTAGTTGAATATCCGTGTACGAAATAGCTACAAGGAAATTTTTTTTTTTAAAATCCGTGTAGAAAAAGACTAGCCCATAAATAAAAAAAAACCCAAAAAATATATAGGACACGAAAACTTTAATTCTATTCATCAATGAACTATAAATTTCCATAATAATTTTTAGCATCCCTAAACAATGGGATTTGCTGCCCGAGTTTGCAAAATTAAAAGATAACCTAAACGAAATTAGCTACCATCACACACGGTTCTTAAGTACAAATAGCCGTGTATGATTTGTTAGAGAGCTACACGGATTTCTTAACGAAAGATCCGTGTCAAAAGTAAATGTACACGGTTGTTTCTTGAAAATCCGTGTAGAAACGCATTCTCCTATGGGGCATAACCCGGATTTTTATAAATTTTCATAGAAGAGGCTAGCATTATAAACACGGTTCTTAAATACAAATAGCCGTGTATGATTTGTGAGAGAGCTACACGGATTTCTTAACGTAAGATCCGTGTAGAAAAGCCTTTGTAGGGTTTTGGTATAAAAGGCCTTCTCCTTCCAGCGCCGTTTTTTTTTATCAAGTAATTAATACTGTCTCTCTCTGTATTGAATGCGCTGATCCGATTTCTGCAAAGGCCAGCAGCTGGTATTATCTGAGATCTTTGAAGTTTGTATTTTCTCCTCTCTATCTTTCTAAGGTTAGTGTATATATATATATATATTTTCCTTTTCTTCCTCTATTTTTATGTTACTTATTTGTACTTATTTAGATCGATCATGTGCAAGTAGTGTATTGTTGTCCAATAACCGACCCCTACTGATGCTTTTAGGTCCTTGCCCGTCCATAATTAATCCAATAGGGATTAATTTTGGATAGTCCCCGTTTTGGGACTGCTCTTTGAATATTGGGACTCATTTAGGATGTGAATACATATTAGCGGGATTTAATTAGTAATTGAGGAAAGTTCGACGGTATTTTCCCTTAATGCTCCTACGAGTATGTGGTTTTTACGCATACTTGGGGAGTTAAGGGGAAATGCTGCCGAATTTTTCTCAAATACTAATTAAATCTCGCTAATATGTGTTCACATATGGGACCTAATATTCAAAGAGTGGGTTAGGATTGTAAACCGGCCCTTTGTAAGCCTAGAATTTGGTACCAATTTACATGTTGACCATGATTAATTGAAATCATTTTTTTAATTCAATTTACAGATGGATCGAAGTTGGATGTATGAATTGCGACGTGATAGTGAAGAATATTTGGGTCGCGTTGATGAGTTCATAAAATTCGCTGAGAGGTATAGAGTGAAGATGAAGGAAGCCGACATTTTGTGTCCTTGTAGAGATTGTAAAAAAATTTTAAGATTTGGGGACTCCGAAGAAATTAGAGCTCATCTGATTTGTCGTGGATTTAAGAAAAGATATACATGTTGGTTCATGCATGGTGAGGAATTTGGGGAAAGTAGTTGTACCAATAAGAATTCTAACCGTTGTGAAGAGAGCGATGAGAATGTAGAAAATTTTGATAATTTTGAACTTGATTTCAGCGATGATGATTTGAATGACGAAAATTTTGATAATGTTGAACTTGATCGCAACGACGATGATGAGCTGCAGACGGAAATCGATGAAAATGTAGTACACGAGTATATTGATAATCTGGAGGACATGTTACATGATGTGGAAGATGAAATTACTGATAAAAATTATGATAAATTTCAATATTTGTCTAATGAATCCAAAAAGCCGTTGTATCCCGGGTGTACCAAATTTACGAAACTGTCAGCTGTGTTGAAATTATTTAACCTGAAAGCAGAAAATGGTTGGAGCGATAAGAGTTTCACGTCCTTATTAAAGCTTTTAGGAGAAATGCTCCCGGATAACAACGAGTTACCCCGTACAATATATCAGGCGAAAAAATTGATATGTCCAGTGGGTTTGAAGATCGAAAGAATACATGCATGTCCGAATGACTGTGTATTGTACCGTAATGAGTACGAGGCCATGCATGTTTGTCCTAAGTGCGGTGTTTCTCGGTATAAACGTAAGGACCAGGGCACTACTGATTGTGACGATGGCAAAAAGGGCCGGCCTCCGGCCAAGGTGTTGTGGTATTTGCCGATAATACCGAGATTCAAACGGTTATTTGCAAATCCCAAAGATGCGAAGTTATTGCGTTGGCATGAAGAAGGGCGCAAAAAGGACGGCAAACTAAGACACCGGGCTGATTCTCCTCAGTGGAGAAATTTTGATAGACATTTCAAAGATTTTAGTTCCGAGGTAAGAAACCTCAAGATTGTGGTGAGCACAGATGGAATGAGTCCATTTGGAAGCATGAGCAGTCGGCACAGTACTTGGCCAGTTCTGTTAGCCATCTACAATCTTCCTCCTTGGTTGTGCATGAAACGCAGGTATATAATGATGTCATTACTAATCCAAGGACCCAGACAACCCGGAAATGACATAGATGTATATCTCGCACCATTAATCGAGGACCTCCAAAAATTATGGCGTGATGGCGTCTCGGTGTGGGATGCGTACATAAAAGAGACCTTTAACTTGCGGGCCATGGTGTTTTGCACCGTAAATGATTTCCCCGCGTATGGGAACTTGTCGGGTTACACTTGTAAAGGAGCAAAAGCGTGCCCTATTTGTGAAGATGATACGCAGGTGCTGAGGTTGAAGAACTGTCAAAAGAATGTATTTATGGGGCACCGTAGGTTTCTTCCAATTAATCACCCATATCGTAAGAAGAAGAAGGCATTCAACGGGAAGGTTGAGCTTGGAGTGGCCCGTCGTCCATTAGATGGGAAGGGTGTCTTCGAGCGTGTTAAGGACCTTGATGTTGTGTTTGGAAAGTGTGCCACAAAACCGCCGAAGAATATTTGGAAAAAGAAGTCCATATTTTGGGCCCTACCTTACTGGGAATATTTAGAAGTGAGACATTGCATAGATGTCATTCATGTTGAAAAAAATGTCTGCGACAGTTTGACTGGTTTATTATTGAACATTCCGGGGAAGACTAAAGATGGTATCAAAGTTCGAAAAGACATGGTAGAAATGGGAATACGACCCGAGCTTGCACCGCAGGAGAAAGGGAAGCGCACATACCTACCCCTCGCAATGTGCACGATGTCGAAGAAAGAGAAAACAAGCTTTTGTGAATGCCTCCTTAGTATTAAGGTCCCATCAGGGTATTCTTCGAATATTAAGAAGCTGGTGTCGATGAAGGACCTGAAACTGGTCGGTCTGAAATCTCACGACTGTCATGTTTTATTGACACATATGATTCCTGTTGCAATTCGGGGGGTTTTACCAAAGCCCGTTCGTCAAACCATTACGAAGCTTTGTTTTTTCTTCAATACAATAAATTCCAAAGTGATAGACCCTCTAATACTGGACTCTTTGGAGGTGGAAGTCGTCGCTACTCTTTGCCAACTTGAGATGTATTTTCCGCCATCTTTTTTCGATGTTATGGTTCACCTTGTTGTTCATCTAGTGAGAGAAATCAAGATCTGTGGTCCTGTGTTCATGCGGTATATGTATCCATTCGAGAGATACATGGGAATTTTGAAAAAATACGTAAGGAACCGACATCGACCCGAAGGTAGCATTGTAGAAGGATATTCCACAGAAGAGGTGATTGATTTTTGCACCAACTACATGACCGGTGTCTGTCCTATTGGCGTTCCAAAGTCTCGATATGAGGGAAGGCTCCAGGGAGTCGGGACAATTGGGTTGAAAGCCGTAGTTGCTGATAGAGATGAACTACAGAAGGCGCATTTTTTGGTACTACAGCACATGACAGATGTTGCTCCCTATATAGATGAGCACATGGCAATCCTTCAACAAGAGTACTACACGAGAAGTCAGAAGTGGCTTACCAACGAGCATAATCGTTCATTTGTAGGATGGCTGAGAGAAAGGGTGCAGTCACACCCCGATAGGGGGCCCGTAAATGAAATTGTTCGACTGCTGGGCGAAGGACCCCGAATTATTGTTAGAACATTCCAAGGATACGAAATTAACGGATATACATTTTACACTAAAACCCAAAGTGATAAGAGCACGATGCAAAATAGTGGGGTGACGTTGGTGGCGACGTCTCAAGAATTCAGTAGATCCGGAGATTCCCGGCCGGTTTTTGCATCAAAGTCGTATTATGGCGTTATTGAGGAAATTTGGGAGCTCATTTACAGTCCTGACCTCAGCATTCCCTTGTTTCGGTGTCAATGGGTCGAAGACCGGGGTGTTAAAGCTGATAACGACGGGTTCACACTCGTTGATTTTAATAAAGTTGGGTATGTTGATGATCCGTTTATACTCGCCAAGCAAGCAACCCAAGTCTTTTATGTCACTGACCCGAGTGATAATAGGTGGAGCATCGTCCTATCTGGGAAAAGAAGAATTGTTGGGGTACAAAACGTCGTCGACGAAGAAGAGTATGACCAGTTCGACGAAATACCTCCATTTTGTACCGACGTGCAAACTGAGGTAGCCTCAATTGAAGAACAAGACGAAGCAAACTATTTGCGATCCGACCACAATGAAGGAATATGGGCCGAATGTAATGTGAAATCAGCGGAAAAAAAGAGAAAAAGGAAAAAAAAGAGAGATGTATAATATTTATTTTGTTTAGAAAATAACTTTTTAATTATCTTGTTTGGAAACAACTTTTAAATAATATTCTAGTTAAAATATTTCTATTTCAAAACAACATAAAGGTTTTTACATATTAGTTCACATATTAAATATTAGTAAAATAATATTTCCAGTTAATATATTTCTATTAGGATTTGAAAATTAGTTGAAATATTACATTTCAGTAAAAAAATACTGGCGTTTCAAACATTTCGAGTTGAAATAATACGTAAACTTATTTATTGTCACTAACAAATAATATAAAAAATAACAAGTTCAACCACGCAATGTTGTCAACTACTTCACACACGGCCTTTTATTTAATAATACGTGAGGAGAATAGTAACGTACACGGATTATTAACTAAAATCCACACAAAATGAGGAGAGCTACACGGCTTTTTAATGAAGGTCCGTGTATAAAGGTAATCACACACGGATGTTAGAGTAAACGTCCGTGTGTAAAGAGTTTAGGGTTTCATGGGGATGGGAGCTACAAGTGATGTATCCAGTAACTATTCCTATGTTATTAATATATCCGTGTAGAAAGAGGGTTACAATATAATAAATGACTTGGCTCGCGCCGCTTCGAGTCCTTTGCCAATTTCACCTATCTATTTCTCGAAGGCCGAGTACCCTCGTTGCGATTTCTCCAAATGCTCAACCTTCCTCTCCAACTCAGATTGAAGAACTTCGCCCGGGAGGCTGCATGTGCCTGTTCTGCCTTCAGAGGAGGGAGAAATCTGAGTTGGGAGAGGAAGGTCGAGCATTTGGAGAAATCGCTTGCTGTGGAGTTGTATTTCTAAAAAGAAAATGATCCCTATGAAGGTTTGGTACAGGAACTCAGTGCTCAATTGCAGGTTTTCAAATATCTCGGATGCAAGTTGCAAAGAGTTTAGGGTTTAGATCTCTAGAAGGGTGCTACACGGTCTTTTAAATAAAAGTCCGTGTAGAAAGGGTAAGAGTGTTAAAATTAAAAAGGGGAGGCAATTAGTGAGAAAGAATAGTTTTTTAATTAGGGATAGATACTTATGTTTGTTGTATAATTTATGTTTTTGTTTTGGTATTAAGTGATGATGTATCCAGTAACTATCTCTATGTTGAAATTAATATATGAAGTATTTTTATTTTTTGTGCTCTTGAACTCTATATTATTTAATTTCCAGTTACAAATTAAAACTTGAGAGTAGGTCCGATGAGCATCGGACCTACTCTGCTGACGATGGGCTTAATCACCGTCTATTTGATTTAAAAGTCGTGCGGAATCGTTTAAAAGCACGTTCGTATCTGTTTCAGTTTCCGTGCGGACATATCTTAAACTAGATCGGACGGTCATCATCGTTGAACATGAAAGTAGGTCCGGTGGTCATCGGACCTACTCCCTTCTCTTTAACTGAACATCTGTGTAGAAATGCAAAGCGAGCTACACGGACGTTTAATGAAAAGTCCGTGTAGAAAGGTATCGTACACGGATGTTTAATTAAAAATCCGTGTACAAAAGGTGAGGGAAAGTGAGGCGGGGAAAAGCCAACCTAGGCGAAAATTTTTGTAAAATTTGTTTTGAATTTTTGGGAGTCCCATCAGAGAGCTAAAGGAGGGAACTTCGAAAAAATTTGTCCACAGAGATCGAGGAGGGATAGAAGGGCTTTCATAAACTCAAAGGTGATGTAATATCTGTGGTTATATCCGACCGTCTAATCATTATGATGCACGAATATTAAAGGATCTTGTGCATCATCTAGAACCAGATCTAAACAGAAATATTATGTTACCTCAGAGAGGGCGGAAAATCTACCCACCACCTCCTAAATGAAGACATCAGGACCGTTCTTCGTTTATCGGACGGTCAACAAAGCTTGATATTTACTAATCACCTAATACATGTACAACAGTACATACGAAAATAATTCAAAAAATATATTTTTATTTTTTTTACATCTTATATGGCCAAATAATACTTATACATATTATTTTTATAAACTTTCATCATTGTATGTCCCTTCAAATTGTAAAAATATTTTTGGACCGTTCATTTTCAAGCGGAAAATCAACGGTCGATCTGCAACGAAATCATTCCATATATGTTTTAAAATGATCAAGGGAGAACATTGAATGTAACCAACATAAAAGTTTGGAAAATTTATTATGATAGAGGTTTGATCCAGCACGAAGTGTTTGTGGCCATACGATACTTCAATATTCAATGAACTAGATAAATGGGTAAATAAAAATAATTTTTGATCAAACTTTCACGGAAGACAATAAATGCAATGCTCTTTGATTTGAACGGTCCCGATCAATCAACGGACTAACTATTTTTGTGCGTCTTCACAATCTCACAAGGCAAGAGTTTATGTTTCATGATCTCACAATCTCACAATCTCACAATCTCACAAGGCAAGAGTTTTTGTGCGTCTTTAATCAAGTGCAGCAAATTTTGATGGAATTTTAACTTCATTTACCCATCCATCAAGCTGTATTATCAAGCTGTATTACCCAAAGTGAGTTCGATGGGCTCTATCACCGTCCGATCTATCTCAAGATCCGTGCGCACGTAGATTAAAGCTGGCGCGAAAGTTCTGGCGGGAATCAATCGTTATGTACGTATTTTTTAGGGGAGCGCGCAGCTTGGGTCCGATGCCCATCGGACTCAAAGTGGGTTCACGCCAGAACGTTCGCGCCCAGCCGCTTGGGTCCGATGCCCATCTGTTTTACGATTGATTCCCGCCAGAACTTTCGCGCCATCTTTAATCTACGTGCGTGCGGATCTTGAGATAGATCGGACGGTGATAGAGCCCATCGAACTCACTTTGGGTCCAATGGGCATCGGACACAAGCTGCTCTCGTACATAACATATTAAAAGTAGGTCATCATAATTCAAAAAAGTTTATATGATTCGTTCGTATTTGCTTGCGATGGGTTTAATCACCGTCTATTTGCTTTAAAATTCGTGCGGAATCGTTTAAAATTCGTTCGTATCTGTTTCAGTTTCCGTGCGCGCATATCTTAAATTACATCGGACGGTCATCATCGTTGAACATGAAAGTAGGTCCGGTGGGCATCGGATTTGCTCCCTTCTCTTTAACTGAACATCCGTGTAGAAATGCAAAGAGAGCTACACGGACGTTTAACTAAAAGTCCGTGTCGAAAGGTATCGTACACGGATATTTAATTAAAAATCCGTGTAAAAAGTTTTTTAATTTGCAATTCCCGGAAATTATATATTGTTAAAGCTAGCTTTTGTAATTATTTTGTAAAGTCCCCATAAATTATTTATTCTTCATATCAGGTAAGTGTTAATTTATGTTTTCAAATCAGATTATTTAGACAGTATTAAGTATTTTACTTAGAATCAACGTTTTAAATATTAAAGGTTTTTAAGTAATAACCTTTGCAGTGCTTATATATTGTTGCATGTTGTTGTTTTGTGCTGCTAATTCTTATCTATAAAAGTATTTATTTAGATAGCATGAAGTATTTAACAAAAAAAGAAACTGTGTAAAAAAAAGATTGTTGATTAAAGAACAAAATATATTACATAAAAAAGGATCCCCATACATCGTACCAAAAGAAATGATCCTCATACATGTACCACAAATTTAAAGAAAAACTACAAAATAACTACAAAGCAAACAAAAAAAAAACTTAATTAAACTATTTAGATGGTGGTGGCTGCCTTGGACGTTTAATCCAAGGGAAGAATGGTCTGGCTGCATTGCCCCTACGTACGTAGGGCTTTGGTGGTGGGTGCCCCCTTGGGCTTCACCGTGGCACACTTGAGGGGGGCCATGGCCATGTCCTCGTCACGTAGGGAGGAGGCATTTCGAAGCCGGGAGGGACTGCGGGACGTTCGGCAGGGACTTCGAGAGGGACTTCGGGAGGGTTTGAGGGGGGCCGTAGCCCTGGCACATTTGGTGGTGGGTGCCCCCTTGGGCTTCGCCGTGGCACACTTGAGGGGGGCGGTGTCACGGCCATTTGAACATACCAAATCTCAATCGGGGTTTCTCAGATTATATAGAATTTTGAAGAGTCGTTTCGTCTTCTCCTTAGAAATAATAATAAAGAGGCAACTTTTCGAATTCCGTCGTGGAATTGTTCAAATTAAACAAACCTTAAATAAATAATCTGATTTTTATACTTTTATCACGGACTTTTAATTACATGTCCGTGTATAATTGTAAAAAGACACGGACGTTTAATTAAACAGCCGTGTTGAAATTATTCGTGCACGAGTGTCGTTCCAATGTCCGAAAAGGTATAGACACGGATGTTAAAATCAAGTCCGTGTCGAAAGGTCTTTCTACACGGACTTTCCGATTAAAGTCTGTGTCGCTCTCCCTCATTCTACACGGATGTTAAGTTAATATCCGTGTCGAGAGAGGCTTTCTACACGGATGTTTTATCCAAAAAGTCCGTGTAGATCTTGTACTTCCTCTCTACACGGTGTTTAGATTAGATGTCCGTGTATAAAGGTGTTCTAACACAAATGAATAAAGTGAATTGTCCGTGTAGAACTAGGGTTACAATACATATTACGCGCCTGCTCTTCCAAATTTTTCATAACTTAGCTCGCGCCTTCAATTCTTTTCCAAACATTTCGAAACTTAGCTCGAGTCCTTCTTCCCCACCTCACCTCGATTTCGTCGCCTCTCCTGTCCAACCAACTCTCCGGACCGACAACCAACCTCTTCTTTCTCGGGGAAACGCTCAACACCTCCATTGCGAAGAAAGTTCTATTTTTTTTTGGTATTTACTGGAGGTATTTACTGTATTTACCTTGTTATTTACTGAAAAAGTTCAATTTTTTTTTTTATAGAACCATGTCGATTGAGAATGAGCACGTAGATATGATGGAAGAAGGCGAGCACCAAGCTGCTGCCCAATCAGGTTCGGCCAAAAGGAAAAGAGGTCCGACGATGTGCGCGTCCACGTCCGAGGCAAAGCAACTGGACATCGAGTTCAGTAAAAATGGGTGTGCGAAGGGTCCACGGTCGGCTGAGTACAAAAATTTTGCGTGCACCATGGTGAAGCAAAAGGCAGACATCCTGGTAGAGAGATGGGATCACTTTTCGAAAGCCCAAAAGAACGAGTGGTGGAACATTGTGAAGGTGAAGTACCTAACCAGTTAACATCTTTTTTTTAATTGTACATGAACTTAAATGCAGTAATTTGGGTGTCAATGCAGGCTCAGTGGAACATCCCGGATGACATCCCGCAGGTGGTAAAGGATAAGACCTTGAAGATAATGAATGAAGCTTGGAAGCAATTCAAAAGCACGCTGAGTACGGATTGGATGGATCAAGGTAAAAACCCGGTAGGCTACTATACTTGGCTGACTCAAGCGAAGTGGGAGAAGTTTGTGGAGATGAAGAGCACGGACGAGTTCAAGGTATGTAAATTCAGCAAAATTACCTTTTTTCCTTTATCGATTTGAATTATATTGGTAAATGGTGTCCGAAATAGGCACCCTGTTGCTGTTGTTCCAGTCATATATAAATGTGAAATGGTGTTTATTTTGAATAACTGAATTAATATGGAGTTGAAATGGTACTGTTCCACTCACAACTTGTAATTTTTTTGCTTGCTTTTTAATTGGTTTGTTTACTTTTTAATAAATGGAAAATAGTAGCTAGGCTAATTTTTTTACTTAATTTGATGTGTGAAGAAAAAAAGGGAGGAGGGCAGGAGGATCGTTGCAATGAACAAGTATCCGCACAAGTTGGGGTCGGGTGGTTACCAGGGTAAAAGGGAGGAGTGGGCTAAAATACTGGAGTTGAACAAAGACGATGACTCACCCGTGGTTAGGATAAAAAATACTAGGGCCCAAAATTGGGCGTTGGCAAGGTCCGAGTTAACCACTGACGGGAGGATAGTACTACATCCCACGTTGCGACCCGTGGCTCAGAGAATGGTAAGAGTCGTTCGTTAGAACTATGTGTAATTCAAGCGTGTTAAAAACTTTGTGTACATCACTAATTCTTTTGCGTGTCAAACTAAATTTTATATTCACAGTTGGAGGTGGAGGAGGAGGTCAATTCCGGTGCCCGGTCGGTCGAAAGGCAAGATGACTCCTTGTCCATAGCGCTCGGGAATCCAGAACACCCTGGTCGAGTAAGGGGCGTAGGTGCCTACAGGGGCTGGAAGGACGTATTCAATGGACCGAAACCTCGAAGGAAATCTCGTGCGAAAGTGAACAAAGACGAGATAGTTGCGCAGATACGCAAGGAGGTGAGCGCCGAGTACCAGGCAAGGATGGACGAGTTGGAAACAAGGTTGCGCCACGATTTTACAGCTATGGCGCAGCCAGCCGAGCAAGCACCTCCCACCCCGACGGGAGTTCGGCGAAGTAGTCAGGCATCCGGGACGTTCGGATACGATTTGGATCGTCTAAAGGTAATCACTACTTGTTCGTATTCTAAAGGCAATTACTACTTGTTGGACAATATTTCAATTTAAAAATAACTACTTGCATGAAATTGCAGGACGCCACAGCATGCGAACTCGTGCTGTGGCTCGGGAGTAAGCCTCTGATTGTTGCTAAGGGCATGGTACATCCAGCAGCCGACAAAGTGCACAATGAGCAGCTACTTCCCGGCCATGCCGCCGTACAGATTGACAATGTCGTGGAGGGATGGGGGCGCGTACCTCTTCCTGTCCAAAGACCCGAGAATGGCATGCTCTATGTCGAAGATGCCTGGCTGTCATTCGTGCAATGGCCCAAGAATCAGATTATTTTGGATCAGGTAATGCATAAATAGTCAAGTTATTTTGTTACATTCAAAGCACTTCCTTTTCAAATACTTGAAAAAGGTAAAAAATTTCGATACAGATAGTAGGAGATGATGGTAGTCGCACGGAGGGCGTGATGTCACCGGTACGGAGGGACGAAGCAGAAGGACCTTCCCAAACAGTTGCTGACCCTGCTGCCGGAGCAGCGGTTGCTGACCATGCTGCCAGACCAGCAGTTGCTGACCATGCTGCCGGAGCAGCAGGGTCAGCAGCTGTAGCTGGAGCAGCAGGGTCAGCAGCTGCTGCTCCGGCAGCAGGGTCAGCAGCTGATGCCCAACCAGCAGGCCATGACCCTCCTGCCCAAACATCAGAACCTGACCCTACGGCCGGACCAGTAGTTGCTGACCCTACTGCCGGACCAGCAGGCCATGACCCTCCTGTCCAACCAGCAGGACCTCCACCTCGTCTGCTCACCGAGGAAGAATACAAGCTCCTTCCCGGAAAGGATTTGCGGGATCTCCACGACCGCTTGATGGCGGCACCCAAGGACATGAAGGAAGTCGTCATACCTGTCCCTCCGGGGATATTTCTACACGAAGGCTCGGTTGTACTGCTGCCGTTCACCGACTTCAAGGACTTTCTACATGCCTCGGGGTCCGATAGATGGCTCTCCGTGGGGCACATCACCATTTTCCTCATGTTAGTGATCAAAAATTGTTTATATCATGTGTATAGCACTGAAGAATATATTCTAGTGTCATATGATAATTTTTCAGGAGGCTAATGAATACTACTCATTGCAAGAGCAAACAGAACTTGTGTGCTTTTCTGGACCCCACCGTACTTAGTTGGTCGAACGTGGAAAATGCTCCGGAGGTGGCTATGGATTGCCTGTGTGGCGCGATGCTCCAAGCTACTAAGGCGAAGAAGAGATTTCTTCTCTTGCCATACCACCAGATGTTAGTTCTAACCTTGTGATTAAATATATAAATAATTGAAATCACACCATCAAGTCAAGCAAACACGTGTCTCACTATTATATATGCCAAAATATTGTACTGTATGCTAAGATCATATAATTCTTCTCCTCCCACAGGGGACACTGGTGTTTGATCATCATTGTGCCTTGCCTGAGTGCGGTTTACGTCGTGGATTCTTTGCAGCCCACAGAAAAGATCCCATTTGGCAAGTGCAAATCAATCTTCCCGTATGTGCAAAAGTAAGCAATAATATTTCACTATGTTTGATTTATTCCCAATTATAACAAATTGTGGAATTGCTAATTAGAGTCACTCCATTTTGTAAGGGCTTTTGCTGCATACATTACAAAAGGAGGATTGTGCAGCAAGGACAAGAAAATGGGAAAAAGGTTGACTTGGAGGTGGTGGACGGTGAGCACAACACAATTCTATAATTTCATATTTTGTTCAAAAAATTATTGTCATTCTAACATAGGCCGCTAAATGTAAATTGTAGAGCCCGCAACAGAAGGCGGGTTGGGAATGCGGATATTACATGATGATTTCCATGTTTCTCTTTGTCGAAAAAATGCAAGCTACATTTCCAAATGTGGTATGTAATTCATATTAATTGTGCCTATATAATAGCAATTGATATTTTCATATTATGCTTACTTATAATTCTCATTTCATTAAATTAGCAATTGATATTTGCGACTGTCTTGCATCTACCTTTTCTTGTTACTAACTAATACCAAATTATAATTGTAGCAACCATCAAAGCAAGCCGTGTACAGCAAGGAGCAGATCGACTTTGTAAGATGTAGCTGGGCAAGATGGTTTCTATCTGAATATTGTAATGCTGACCATGGATTTGTATAACAATTTAGTGTATATATGAATTTAGCAAGCATAATTTAATGTCAAATTATCTGGAAAACTGGCTAGCAAAACAGAATGGTATATGAATTTTGTAGGAAAACTGGCTAGCAAATTAAACTGGAGGCTAGCCCAGAAATGAAAAAAATCAAGAAAAAAGAATGGGACAATTCGACACGGATATTAAACGAAAGCCCGTGTGAACGTCCGTGTAAAACACAGTAATTCCACACCGTTGTTAAACAAACAACCGTGTAGAAATGAGTACAGATATTCTTTTATACAGTCCGTGTATGATAATTAAGAATGCTTCACGGATATGAAGTTAAAAGTCCGTGTGGAAAACAATACTTGACACCGTTATTTAACAAAAACCCGTGTAGATCGTTTTCGGTGTCTACACCGATTATTTTATATTTGTCCGTGTACGATAGTTATGACAGGACACGGATATGAAATTAAACGTCCGTGTAGCTAGAGTAATTCGACACGGTTGTTCTGACTAATGTCCGTGTAGAACGAGTTCGGAGATACAAGGATTATTTTATATTTTATTGATTTGCTAAGAGAGGGACACGGATATACAATTAAATGTCCGTGTAGATAAAGTAACCGATACGGACATTTAGTTGCATTGTCCGTGAATAAAGAGTAGTCGCACACGGTCGTTTACGTAATATCCGTTTTGCTCGGTTATATGGAGAGCGCCACAGGCAGGTGTATGTTCACGGCTGTTTATTTGGTAATCCGTGTAGAAAGCGTTAGATATACACGGGTAAATATCCGTGTCTATAGAGGGTACCTTTTATACACCCTCAACTCATACACGGCAGGGAAATCCGTGTTGCTCTTCCGGTAATGTCCGTCTGCAATCTCTTTTTCTGTAGTAGTGCGTTCAAAAGTGGTGGTTTTCTTCTTATCTAAGAAATAATAAAAAAGTTTTAAAAATGTAAATTTTAGTCATCTAATACATTTTTATATGGAGATTCACGTTGAACGGTTCCGATTGACCGTTTTAAAAAATAAAAACTGAAATATGAAGTCATAGTACAGACCAGGAGTGCGCTATGCATAGTAATGTAGCCTAACACTATTAATTATCCTTACTACTAATATCACCTTAAAAATTTTAGGTTCCAACCATCTATTCACCCAAACAAAATCTCAGCCATTCATTAAGTAAATCTCAGCCACTCATCAAAACACATCTCAATCCCAGCTTTTAATAAATAATTTTGATTTTATGTATCTATTTCATGTTGTCAAGCGTGTAAAAATCTAAATTTAATTAGAAACATACCCGGCACATGAAAAGATACATAATAATTGTTTCATTAATCTATCTATTTCTTTTTTTTCTCCACGCGTCTTTGACTTTTTTTTTTCCTCCTAACGCGTTTTTTTTTTCTTTTTCTTTTCTCCTTGCGTCTTCTCTACATTTTTTTTGGGTATCGGTTTCAGTTAAACTTCTCTCCAGTCAGATCGAGCAGCTCGCCTCCGATCAACGAATTAGGTCGCAACTTCGCAATCTCAGGCAGAACCAAGCCCACGACTTCACCAGCGCAAGTCAGTGCAGTCAAACATCCGGTCAGCATTTTTTAATGGAGATATTTCAGCTGGCCAGTCCGAATTTTGTGGTAATAAACGGGTTTTCTGCGCTGATTTTTTTATTAATAGAAAATTAAAAAAATATATATCGACAATAATAAACGATTTTGATGAAATTTGAAATCTAAAAAAAACTGTTATGGTTTATAGCATCCTATGACATTATAAACCATAATGTCAGTATAATCTAAATTAATTTTCTTAATTAACGAAAACAGCAAAAAAAAAAAAAAAAAAAAACGTTCTTCGTAACGTCCAGAGATCTGCAATTATAAATCTCTCTTCCAGAATTCAGATCCAGTGCAATACCTGACCTTGTAAAATGAGATATGAGTCGGTCCATTTTAATATGGCACATATCGCAAAACAAGGAAAAGTATCCCGCCAGTACTGTAAAAGATTTCTCTCACTTTGAGATTAACTCTCAGCTGCTTTGAGATTCGTGTCAAGTTAAAAAGAACAGTCCAGATCCACTAATTCTAAAAGATTCCCTGTTACGGTACCGGAGAGGATCTGAATTCACAAAGAACCCACCTGCCTTGATAGAACATAAAGAAAATGAATGAAAGATGTTAAGTTGATTGATTTAATGGTGGCCGGCGCTCGGCCTGCCGCAGCCAGAGGAAGGAGAATCGTGACTGAGCCTTGATCGGAAACCTAACCCTCTCGATCTCAATCGCGCGATTCAAAGAAAGAATTGCGACTGAGTCAACCGAGTCTTGACCAGGTTCAAAAGTGGTAACTCGACCGAGTCAATCGAGTCTTGACCAATTCCAGACCGATTCAGCGTGATTCTCCTCCAGATGAGCCAATTTTGGCTTTTCATGGCGTCAAATTGGGTTTATCGGATGAAAGTTTTCGATTTGGGAAGAAAGAATGAAGGGATATCTCGGAGAAGAAAGTTAAATAGAGATATCTTAAATAGACTTGGTGTACCATTTTCATTCAATATAGAAATATAAAAACAATTTGGTCCATAGTGAACTAGGAGCAACCACCTGATGGGGAAATGGGGCTACGTGTAAGATTTAATGAAATATAAAAGGCTGCCTCCACTTTTCCTTCTCCTCTCCATTTCAGTCCTTATTGGATCCATCCAATTTCACAGTTTTCAGCATTTTTGCATTTTTTTTTGAATTGTTTTGGCATAACAATAAAGGAGTCATGAATTTCACATTTTATGTAAAAAATGATGATTTTTGGACTGGATTTTAGTTAGGACTAAGAAGGAATAATTAATGAAGATAAAAATTTGATTGTGTTGCGTTAATTGCGGAATACAGTGGATTATTGTTGAGAATAGTTTGGATTAATATGATTCAAATTTATATGACCTACGGCCCCGATTAAACCTTACACACTCCAAAACAAAAATTTCATCAACTCTGCGGTCCGAGATGTCTATATAAGCAATTCAAATTTGTATAAATTATGACTTTGAGACTAAAGATGATTTTAGCAAAGATACCACTACCTTGCCTACCGCCCACTGGGCTACTTGCTCTGGGTCTATGGCGCTACTTTCTTTCTTTTTTCTTTACCATTTTTCTATTTAATCTTCTCCATTTGAACACCTCCATTTAACTTTTTCATTTTTTTTTTTCATCATGTTAATTCTTTATTATTTTCTAAGAGGAGGGATCAAGTTACAACAAAGTTACAACAACCATTTTTTTCATTTTCAAAGTCCAAATCGTCGATCCAAACCGTTCAACATGATCTCCACAATAAAATGTATTTGCAGATCAAATTTTACATTTTTTTTGAATTTGTTTACTATTTATTAAGTATTTTACAAAAAATAGTCATATTCAGACCATTGAATTTTGTACCCATCTTAATAAATAGTAAAAAAAGTCAAAAAAAATGTAAAATTAGATCTGCAATCACATTTTATTTAGATAATCATGTTGAACGGTTTGGATCGATGATTTGGACTTTGAAAATGAAAAAAATAATTGTTGTAACTTTGTTGTAACTCAAATTTATTGTAACTTGATCCCTCCTCATTTTCTAATAATATTATTTTCGAGTCCCTGGTGTCCTTGTATTATTTTCCTTGGTAAATGACAAATGCTTGTTAGCTTTCAAGTTTTATTCTGACACATGCAAATTTTTCTTATAAAATTTAAGAATAAGACGAACAAAATTACTGATCAATGTGAATCAGTTTCTTATTTAGATCTCAGAAAAAAATTACTGATGAATATGAGCAGTGGTATGGCTTTCCACAAACCATTTACACAAACATAAAATAAGTAATTAAGTGATAAAACAAAGTACTCCATATATCCTAAAAATCATTTTATTCATTTGATTCCCCGTTGCAAAGCACGGGCACTTAACTAGTTAGATGAAAAGTCTAATAATTATGTAATGCCTAATCGAAATTTTGACTTTCCATGTGACGAAAACGTGCTCTCGAGATAAGTATACATGGAGGGAAGTAATCCCAAGTTACGGTAATGGTTGAAGATTTGACTTTCCATCTCAACGAACTATATTGGACAGAAATAATTGAAAATTAGAAAGGGTCAATAAAATTCAATAAGGAGTAATTAACTAAATTATTGACATCTTAATTAACTAAATTATATCGAGATATATATATATTATCTAAATTATTGAAATTGGTTAACACATCTTGACATCTTAATTATTTTTCTTTCTTTTGATTTTTATTTGTTGCATGTGGATGATCCTTTAGATATTTTAGTCTTTTAGTTCATCTTCAAAAAATGAATGGCTCATATAAATGAGATCTGCTTAATTTGCTGACGCAACTATTTGTTTTTATTGACAGAAAGCTTAAATTCGATTAGCGGATTATAACTAGTACCTCTTGGCTTCTCTAAAAGACAAGACTTCACTTTGTCTCACTTTTGGAGTCTTGTTGTGGTATTTTTCTTTTAAATTTTAATAATTTACTAATTTTTTTATTTCAGAAATTAAAACATTAGTTTGGTAAAATGACAAAATAGTCAAAATATAGAACAAATTCACATTATTACCAATTTACGAAATCAAAGATACAACTAATTTACATTTTAAATACACAATAGTAAATACACATTTTAAATACACAAAAAGTGACTATCCGCGATAATAAACTTAAGTACATAATAAAAATGAATATAATAAAAATGGGACAGCCTCTATTTTAGACTTAAGTACATAATAAAAATGTATATGCATGACTTAATAAGACGTGAGGAAGCGATAATCTTCTGAAAGCATCATGCATGATACATGTGTGGCTTATTACTTTTTATGTTTTAAAATCGGGGCGCAGTGCAAGTATGGGACTTATGCATGACAAAGTTAATGATTCTGGCTTTCACATTACCAACCCATTTGCATGATTTAATAGACCTATGTTATCCCAATACTTTATATATGGTTCGTACCAATATCGAATAGGTATGTGTTTGATAAGCTCCCGATAAGTATCTGATACGCTATGTGACATATGGGATTATTTTAATATATTTGACTGGCTGATAAGGTGTCTGATACGCCTCAGATACGTCTCCGATCGATATGTCGAGATTATTTTAATATATGTGTAGAATATTTTAGTTTGTTTAGATTGTTATGAAGTATAACTTGACTTCAATTTTATGAACTTAAATTTTAGTCTAGTGTATTTGATTTGAATTTATAATAGATGTTATGGACTGTGGTATATATGTGCATCTTTTAAGTTTTAAATTAATTAACTAGTTAAATTTGTTGTAAATTCATGATAGTTGAGTGAATGATTGTGTAACAATGTATTTGTTTTTCTGCTAAATTTGTAATAATACAAGTGTTGAATCAATTTTTAAACTGCCGTATAATACAAGTGTTGAATTAATGATATAATTAAAATAATAAAAATAATATATATGATAAGCATATCGTATCCTAGATTTTAAAAATTACCGTATCCATACAACATAGCTAGAAGAGAACTATAGGTTAATTCTTAAGAAACCGAAGATTATTTCCTCATACAACAACTCTGTTAGTTAGCCATTTCATATTTTTGTTCAGTACACATTAACACACAGCTTGGTACAGATATGTGCGATTTCAACTCGACTAATTAATTAATTAATTAATGTCCTTAATTAAACAAATGAAGTGCGTAGATCTTCAGATCTGCCATTAATTGAGTTTGACTAATGAATTAAATACAAATGAGCAGTTGGGCCCTCCATGTGAATACTTGGTTTCTTCCGCAAATACAACTGAATTAATTAATCAAAATTAAATGAATGCACCTCAGATCTACCTTGAATATACTATTATTTCCTTGAATATACTATTGTTGCCTCCATGTGATTGCTTGGTTGCTTCCATAAAGACAGACAGAGTTCTCATTTTTTTAAAACGGATTTCAAAATTTAGTGCACCATGAATATATAGCACACCGAGCTATGCATCAACCAAGCTTTCAATTGCATCTCACATAATCATGAGATTTAATTTCCAGTTTATATATATATCCACTGAGATTTGTAGTGTGTATATTTTTAAATTTGAATTGAAAAATAAATATGAAACTTTATAATTTAGTAGGATACTCACATTTAATATGAGGTGGGCTAGGGACCTACGGTGCTTGGCAAAGTGAAGAAGTTGTTTACTTCTTGCCTATATTCTTATTTTTAAAATTCGAATAGCTAATCTGCACCTTTCAACATGATCTTTAATTAAAATCGCTTGAAGACCAAACTTTATATATTTTTGAAACTTTTTTTATTATTTGTTAGAATTTTTGAAAATTACTGGTTTATTATAGTAAAATAATAATAATAATAAATTCTAAAAATAGTAATTTCCTAAAATTCCAAAAAAATAGTAAAAAAAGTTCCAAAAAAATGTAAAATATGATCTCCAAGCACATTTAGCGTCAACTATTAATTATGGTTATAGTTTAGTTTGTGTAATTTTTTACCTTTCATATAAAAAGTAATATATTATTGAATAAAGAGAAATTAAACATCATAACAGATCAGTACCTCTGCCAATCAAATCACATATTTTTATTTAAAAGGAGCATATACATACTTATTAAGTATTTATCTGTCAAAATAAACATTTACACTCTTTCACAAATGACTTGTAAAATCAGGTATTCATACCAATACTATCAAATTGTTGCATCTCATAAATCAAATATGTACACCTAAGAAAAATATACATGTGTTACCTGCCAGAATAATATGCCCACAGAGTTCATCTTATGCCTACTACAAACATGTACAATTAGACATCGTAATAGATCAATACCTCTGCCTATCAAATCACAATTTTCTATTTAAAAATAGTATATAAATACAAATCAAGTATTTGTATCTGTAAAAACAAACATTTACAATTAAAACATAATAAACATTATAAAATTCAATTTATATTTCTCCCTATTTATGAATCAAGTAATTATACCAGTTCTATCAAGTGTTCATAGTAGATCTATCAAGCATTTCTTTCACACACAATCAAATTCATACAAACTAAATAATTCTATTTTTTCAGATCAGATTATCAAACATCTCATAAAATAGAGCCACAGCGCAATTATTGGATCTAGATATGTCAAAGTCAATTGTTCTTGTTATCGCATTAGTAACCTTTTGCAAGGTTTAGATTATTTCCCCAACAACTCAGTCATTTCAGATTCTTGTTTAGTACACATTAACAGCTTGGTAACGATATGTGTGATCTGAACTCGGCTTATTAATTAATGTCCTTAATTAAACAAATAAAGTGCGTAGATCTCCAGATCTGCCAATGAGTTTGACTAATGAATTAAATACAAATTGGGTATTAGGATGCATCAAGGATAGGGGCTATTTGAGAATAAGGCTATTCGGAATAACAATGTGCACACAAATAACATTTTTATTATTCAGAATAGCTGGAATAGTTACTATTATCTGTTCCTTGTAACTGTTGAAATAGTTATTATTCGGAAGTGTGAAGAGCGAGAAATTTTTTTTCCTTCTTAGATTTCCGCCAACAGTCCCAAAATGACAAAGTTGACACCACTTCTGTCATCTTCATGTCATGACAATTTTGTTTGAGACCCCACTTGCCTATCTTTCGTCTTAATTAGTACCTTGTTAACACTGTTCATTCTCGGATTACAGCTATTCACTATTCTAAATATAAAATCTAAACAACATTTTTACTATCCAAATAGCATTATTTTCACAATAATATGAAAATTACTATTTTTTCTCTATTCTCAACTACTAATTCCAAATTTTGCTATTCTAACTATTCCAACTCACATCCAAAAGTACTCCAAATGAGTAGTTGGGACCTGCGCGCATGTGAATGCTTAATTGGTTTCTTCCGACAATACAATGATCGAGCAGCTGAGGAACTGAATTAATTAAACAAAATAAAATGAATGCACCTCAAATCTACCTTGAGTTGACTTCCTATATAGGAGAAATATTTCCGCCATGTGATAGATTGGTTGCTTCCATAAAAACGGACAAAATTTTTGTGCACCATGAATACATTATGCATAGCACTGTTGGAAGAGTAAACAGAGGAAGAAGGATTGACACAAATAATTTTACTTCACTTCTTAATTAATTCGATTACAACATGCTGAATTTATAGCCTCAACAACTAAATTAGGATCATCTAAATTTAGCACCCCACTACCTTATTCTAAACTTAATACACACTACTTATCCTCCTATTACAAGCAGTCTCCAAAATAGAACTGCACCTATCCTGCTATTATAAACATTACCTACATGACTAATTATAGAACCCACTAACTCCACTACACGTTCCTTGATAGAACTCCAAATATAACGGACTAGTTTTTTGGAACAACTCCCAACTGAACTCTAAATATGGAAAGCTAATTTTGGATCAACTTTCAACACTCCCCCTTGATTCAAAATTGGTTACACCAGGTCTGATTCTGAATTCCTCAAACTTTTCTCTTGCCAATGCCTTCTGCAGAATGTCAGCCTTCTGTTCTTTAGAACTTGTACGCTTGATTTCCATTGTTCCTGCTGCTACCAATTCTTCTTGCAATGCTTGATGCCATGTTTCATTTCGTGATGCTTCTTCTAAGGTTGTAGGCTCTTTAGATTTCAGCATGCTTCTTGCTAGTTCCACTACCGTGCGGTTTTTGCGTTCAGCCACACCATTTTGCTCAGGTGTGTATGGAGTAGTCAGTTGTTGTAGCACCCCTTCTTTCTCACAAAACTGCTTGAATTCTTTCGATTGAAACTCACCACCACGATATGATCTTAGAGCTTTCAGCCTAACCCCTGTTTGTGTTTCTGCCATGGCTTTGAACCTTTTGAATAGTCCAAATGCTTCACTCTTGTAACTAAGAAAATACACCCAGGTCATTGATCAGAGTCAAAATAATGATGATTTACGTAGGGTTTTGACTTATGTTTTGCATATTTTCTCACACTTATGTTTAATTAATTAGAGAAAAAGGCTACTGTCACCCTTCTTTATGTTTTATTGCAGAAAACAGGTTTTGGGACTATTTTACACCAAATGGAGCTAGAATCGGGTCAATCGGATCAGCGACGCTCATCGACTAAGTCTCTGTTACGGTCCGTATTGCCTAATACGGACCAGGCCTAGCACAGACCAAAAGATAGCGCTGGGATCATTAAACCCTAACCATTAAGGTCCTAATACGGACCGTATCACCCAATACGATCCGTATCCAAAGGCGCCTCTTGGGGAATAACTGCCGACAGCTGTTTCCATATCAGTTTCTTAGCCCTTACTCAACCTCCAGACGTCCCTCCACTCCTATATAAGGCCCCTGGGCAGAAGAATAACTCATCTTTGTAATTAGGGTTAGATTTGATTAAAGTGAGAAGAGAGGAGTGCTTGTAACAATGCCGTTTCGCGGCTAAGTTCCTTTTCTTAGGGCTAGGCAGTAAACCTTGTTACTCTTGATGTTTTGATATATATATTTCTGTTGATTATGATTTCTTGTTGTTGAAACAAAATGCTTTTGTGATTTACTATCTCTTCATCTAACTTCAATGATCTAGTTTGAGTCCGTTAGGGTAGTGACAGTACTTTAATGGTAAGAGAAACTATTTGTATGAATTAGCCTCGTTGAGATCTATTAGGTTTATGTGAAGAAAACCTTAGCGGGGAAACCATAAACCAAACCAACAAAACACGTACCAAATTCCATCACTTGCGTAAGGTAAATCGCAGTGATCTGTGTAGTAATTTGGGGTATTTGAGAGATCAGACATTTGCGTAAGGTAAATCGCAGTGTCCTATGTAAAATCTCGGTGAAAGATCTGTCATTCTCGCGTAACATAAATCGCAGTGACCTATGTGGTGTCTTTCATTAAACAACAACAGGAAATCAGACGCAACAGGAATATATTGTCAAGGCGGATTGAGTGGCAATGGTGTGCCGAAACCCTAGGAATTCTCATCTCTATCTTTATTTTGATTACTTTTAATTGCTTCCTAATTTACATTGATCAAAACAACATCTCTCAATTTTCAGATTTCGTCTAGCCTTTCGAAAGATTGTGATTCGATCGCTCAAAGCATTGAACCAATATTCCCTGTGGATCGACCTCGAATATACTACTCGATAGGATTGTGCGCTTGCAGTCCGAACCGATAGCATTTCCGAGTTTATAAATATTAAAAGAAACATTGCTCTCTTTTGAGTGATCAAGCTTTTTGGCGCCGTTGCCGGGGAATAACAGTTCATTGTGCAAGGCCTCGCGAGACGTCCTTGCTTTGACCATTGAATCCAATTAACTAGAAACGCCTAGATTTCTTTTTATTTTCTGCATTTTTATTTTTATTTTATTTTCAATTTCGTTTTTCATTTTATTTTCTTTTTATTTTCAGTTTTTAGTTTAATTTTCAGATTTTCTTTTCTTTTTAGGACATTGCACGTTGGCCGAATCATCCGTACGAAGATCCGAGAGGATTGCTAGTAGGGGAGGACAATTCGCTTCCACATCACCGATAAGAACCAATCATAGTTCTTCATCGAGTAATTCTGAAAGCAAAGAAGACTCAGATTCGATCAACATGAATATCCCACCGAACGAACCGATCAACGATGGAAGACAAAACAATGGTGATAATGAAGTTCACGATGCAGCAAGACCCAAACTTCTACGAGACTATTGCATACCATGCGCGAATGATCCTAATTCTAGCATAAACCCGCCAACTGTTACGAATCGTAATTTTGAGATCAAACCCGCTCTCATAAATATGGTTTTGCAATAGCAATTTGGAGGATTTCCACATGAAGATCCACATCTTCATTTGTCAATTTTCCTAGGAATATGCAAGACGATAAAGATCAACGGAGTTACCGATGAAGCAATCAGGCTAAGGCTATTTCAATTCTCATTAAAAGATAAAGCAAGAGCATTGTTGTTTTCCCTACCGGCCAATTCCATTCAAACTTGGGACCAATTGTTTAATGTGTTTATTGCAAAATATTTTCCACCATCCAAAATCTCGAGGTTTAGAAATGCAATTACTAATTTTGAACAAAGGGATGGTGAAACATTGTGTGAGGCATGGGATAGATATAAGGATATGTTAAGGTGTTGTCCACATCATGGTCTAGAAAGATGGCTGATTGTCCAAACTTTTTATAATGGTCTAAACCCTACCGATAGGTTGTTTATTGATGCTTCCGCAGGAGGAGCAATCATAAACAAGAAACCTGACGAGGCTTACAACCTAATTGAAGAGATTGCAATCAACCAACACTACTGGATCCCTGAGCGAAAGAAGCAAACACCAACACCTGCCATGCACCGAGTAGATGATATATCCATGCTGAGAGCAAAGATTGATGCTTTGCAAATGGCACTCAACAAACAAACCAAGCAGCGAACGGTAACAGCTGTTAGTGCCGCAACAACATGTGGCTACTGTGGAGGAGCGCATGAGATGACCGAATGTATGAATGTGACGGTAACTGAGGAAGAAATAGAGCAAGCAAATACAATCGATAATAGCTTTCGACCTCTGCCCGCTTACAATACATACCATCCGAACAACCGAAACCATCCAAATCTCTCATACGCAAATGATCAGAGTCAAAATAATGATGATTTACGTAGGGTTTTGGCTTAGGTTTTACAATTTTCTCACACTTATGTTTAATTAATTAGAGAAAAAGGCTACTGTCACCCTTCTTTATGTTTTATTGCAGAAAACAGGTTTTGGGACTATTTTACACCAAATGGAGCTAGAATCAGGTCAATCGGATCAGCGACGCTCATCGACTAAGTCTCTGTTACGGTCCGTATTGCCTAATACGGACTAGGCCTAGCACAGACCAGAAGATAGCGCTGGGAGCATTAAACCCTAACCATCAAGGTCCTAATACGGACTGTATTGCCCAATACGGTCCGTAACCGAAGGCGCCTCTTGGGGAATAACTGCTGACAGCTGTTTCTAGATCAGTTTCTTAGCCCCTACTCAACCTCCAGACGTCCCTCCACTCCTATATAAAGCCCCTGGGCAGAAGGAATAGTTATCTTTGTAATTAGGGTTAGATTTGATTAAAGTGAGAAGAGATGAGTGCTTGTAACAATGCCGTTTCGCGGCAACCTTGTTACTCTTGATGTTTTGATATATATATTTCTGTTGTTATGATTTCTTGTTGTTGAAACCAAATGCTTTTGTGATTTACTATATCTTCATCTAACTTCAATGATCTAGTTTGAGTCCGTTAGGGTAGTGACAGTACTTTAATGGTAAGAAAAACTATTTGTATGAATTAGCCTCGTTGAGATCTATTAGGTTTATGTGAAGAAAACCTTAGCGGGGAAACCATAAACCAGACCAACAAAACGCGTACCAAATTCCATCACTTGCGTAAGGTAAATCGCAGTGATCTGTGTAGTAATTTGGGGTATTTGAGAGATCAGACATTTGCGTAAGGAAAATCGCAGTGTCCTATGTAGAATCTCGGTGAAAGATCTGTCATTCTTG
Organism: Carex myosuroides; assembly: GCA_028015225.1. NCBI lineage: Eukaryota > Viridiplantae > Streptophyta > Magnoliopsida > Poales > Cyperaceae > Carex > Carex myosuroides. The sequence continues at coordinate 16,866,399 of CM051471.1, read as the reverse complement.
CGTAACATAATTCACAGTGACCTATGTGGTGTCTTTCATTAAACAACAACAGGAAATCAGACGCAACAGGAATATATTGTCAAGGCGGATTGAGTGGCAATGGTGTGCCGAAACTCTAGGAATTCTCATCTCTATCTTTATTTTAATTACTTTTAATTGCTTCCTAATTTACATTGATCAAAACAACATCTCTCAATTTTCAGATTTCGTCAAGCCTTTCGAAAGATTGTGATTCGATCGCTCAAAGCATTGAACCAATATTCCATGTGGATCGACCTCGAATATACTACTCGATAGGATTGTGCGCTTGCAGTCCGAACCGATAGCATTTCCGAGTTTATAAATATTAAAAGAAACATTGCTCTCTTTTGAGTGATCAAGCTTTTTGGCGCCGTTGCCGGGGAGTAACGGTTCATTGTGCAAGGCCTCGCGAGACGCCCTTGCTTTGACCATTGAATCCAATTAACTAGAAACGCCTAGATTTCTTTTTATTTTTTGCATTTCTATTTTTCTTTTATTTTCGATTTTGTTTTTATTTTTATTTCCTTTTTATTTTCAGTTTTTAGTTTAATTTTCAGATTTTCTTTTCTTTTTAGGACACTGCACGCTGGCCGAATCATCCGTACGAAGATCCGAGAGGATTGCCAGTAGGAGAGGACAATTCGCTTCCACATCACCGATAAGAACCAATCATAGTTCTTCATCGAGTAATTCTGAAAGCGAAGAAGACTCAGATTCGATCAACATGGATATCCCACCGAGCCAACCGATCAACAATGGAAGACAGAACAATGGTGATAATGGAGTTCACGATGCAACAAGACCCAAACTTCTACGAGACTATTGCGTACCGCGCGCGAATGATCCTAATTCTAGTATAAACCCACCAACTGTTACGAACCGTAATTGTGAGATCAAACCTGCTCTCATAAATATTGTTTCGCAACAGCAATTTGGAGGATTTCCACATGAAGATCCACATCTTCATTTGTCAATTTTCCTAGGGATATGCGAGACGATAAAGATCAACGGAGTTACCGATGAAGCAATCAGGCTAAGGCTATTTCAATTCTCATTAAAAGATAAAGCAAGAGCATGGTTGTTTTCCTTACCGGCCAATTCCATTCAAACTTGGGACCAATTGTTTAATGTGTTTATTGCAAAATATTTTCCACCATCCAAAACTTCGAGGTTTAGAAATGCAATTACTAATTTTGAACAAAGGGATGGTGAAACATTGTGTGAGGCATGGGATAGATATAAGGATGTGTTAAGGTGTTGTCCACATCATGGTCTAGAAAGATGGCTGATTGTCCAAACTTTTTATAATGGTCTAAACCCTACTGATAGGTTGTCTATTGATGCTTCCGCAGGAGCAATCATGAACAAGGAACCTGACGAGGCTTACAATCTAATTGAAGAGATTACAATCATCCAACACTACTGGATCCCTGAGCGAAAGAAGCCAACTCCAACACCTAGCATGCACCGAGTAGATGATATATCCATGCTGAGCGCAAAAATCGATGCTTTGCAAATGGCACTCAACAAGCAAACCAAGCAGCGAACGGTAGCAGCAGTCAATGCCGCAACAGCATGTGGCTATTGTGGAGGAGCGCATGAGATGACCGAATGTATGAATGTGACGGAAACTGAGGAAGAAATAGAGCAAGCAAACGCAATCGATAACAGCTTTTGACCTCAACCCGCTTACAATACATACCATCCGAACAACCGAAACCATCCAAATCTCTCATATGCAAACAATCAAAGGCCTGCTGCACCCCAACAGAACTATCAACTACAGCCCAATTATCAACCAAGATACAACAGTCCCCAACCGAATTACCAACCAAGGCAATACAATCAACCACAGCAACCTGACATCACATCTTTAATGGAGAGATTCCTAGAGAAGCAAGATAAGGCTAACGCCAAAATCGCACAAAAAATCAAATCCTTAACAAACCGCAACAAAGACTTAGAAGATAATGTCTCTAAGATGGCAAAAGAACTCTCAAGCATCACACGCGGAAAAGGCAAATTTCCAGGACAACCGGAAGAAAATCCTAAAGAGAGTTGCAAGAACATCACACTAAGGAGCGGCACAGCTTACAAGGGACCTTCTATGCCCGATTTAACTTCTGATGAGATACATGTAGAGCCATCACATTTCGAAGAATACGAGCCGCAACAACCAGAGCTGCCCATATTCGAACTGCAGGCAGACCTTATTGAGGAGCAGAATGACACCGTAGGTGGAGACGAGCGACAAACCGAACCTGAATACATTTCACCACCACCCTACAAGCCACCTCTGTCATTCCCTCCAAGGCCAGCCAAGCAAAAGATGGAGCCACAATTCGCAAGATTCATGGAGACACTCAAGCAATTACAAGTCACAATCCCCTTCACTGAGGCGATCGCAAGCATACCCTCGTATGCTAAATTTTTGAAGGAGATTCTTTCAAACCGCAGTAGACTCCAAGAACTCTCAACAATTCCGCTCAATCTGGAATGTAGTGCGCTTGTGCAAAGCAAATTACCGACAAAGTTGAAAGATCCGGGAAACTTTTCGATACCATTCACAATTGGCACAACAGATTTTAAGAAAGCTTTATGTGATCTGGGGGCAAGTGTTAGTTTGATGTCAAAGGCGGTATTTGATAAATTGAATTATGGAGATCTATCACCAACTCGAATGGCATTACAACTGGCTGATCGGTCAATTCGGTATCCTGAAGGAGTATTGCTAGATGTACCGATCAAAGTTGGAGATTTTTGGATACTTGGAGATTTTGTTGTGGTTGACATGGAAGAAGATGAACACATTCCAATTATCCTTGGAAGGTCATTCCTCGCCACATGCGAAGCAATGATTGATGTTAAGAACGGGAAAATTTCACTAAATGTCGGAAAAGACAAGGCGGTCTACGACATAAATAGAGCTTTGAAATAGCCTTCTGACATTGATCGTGTCTTCAATTTGGGTATCATAGATGAATTTGAAGAGGAAGAATATCCATATGATGAATTGGGAGAATCCATGGGTATGGAGGAACTGGACAACCTTTTTAGAGGAGAAGATGACGCTGACATTGATCGTGTCTTCAGTTTGAGTATCACAGATGAATTTGAAGAGGAAGAATATCCATATGATGAATTGGGAGAATCCATGGGTATGGAGGAATTGGACAACATTTTTAGAGGGGAAGATGACGAAAGGCAACTTGAGCAATACACCACCGCTGAACCTGATGAAGCCTACGCTGAAACTTGCGCAAGTTGTGCCACTATCATAACAAAAGAAGAGGAAGAATCCCCCAAATCTAAAATTCTGCAGTCCGTGTCGCCTAGCACGGTCAGTAGCAAAGTGAAGAAAAGGGAGAAGACAACCTCTCATCCACAACTCGAGCTCAAACCTCTTCCATCCAACCTCCGTTACGAATTCCTGGGACCCAACCAAACCTACCTGGTGATTGTAAGTTCTCGGCTCGATAATGTTCAATCCAACAAGCTCGTCAACATACTCAAGATGCACCGAAAGGCTATTGGCGACAAAATAGATGACATCAAATGCCTTAGCCCGACCATCCCCATATACCATATCCTACTTGAAGATGGGACAATGGAGGAAACGCAAGAATTAGAAAAGAGTTGGTACACACAACCGAATGAAAACAAGCTTTTCAATCCTCTGTTGACTTCAATTTCTATCAAACCAGAAGAAACCAAAGTTCCAACCACAGAATCAAGGCCTCTTCCAACAGTTCTCAACATTATCACTGAACCAAAAAGTTCTTGGGAGAACTACGATGCAGTCCATGGTTGGAAGGTGAAGATAAAATAGTTCGTGGTTCATCTGGAATCTCAATGAAACAAGGGGTCGAGCTAATGACTTTAAACAAGCGCTTCTTGGGAGGCAACCCAAGGCCATTTTTATTTTTCATAATATTTATTTAGGACCTTATCAAAGAAACAACTCATATCCACCTTTTTCCTATGATTAGGTGAACATATCAGAGGAAGGACTTGATCAAAGACACCACGGAAGACAGGAAAATACCCCCTAGTACGGTCCGTATCAATCAATACGGATAATATCAGTGGATACGGGTGAAAGAAGGAGAGTAAGAGAAGTGGTGAATACGGCCCGTATTTCCCAATACAGTCTGTATTCAAAGAAGTTAAGACTGCAGGCTAATCCGGAAGATGCGAACCCATTAACGAAGAAACATTTGAAAACCCGCGAGAATCACATCTCATAACCGTTAAATCCTATGGTTTGAACTCCTAAACCTCTCTCTCTCTCCTCTATTCTCTCTTCCTCTATCTCTCATCTTCCTCCATCTTCCTTCCTTGCTGAGACCGAGCACACCTCCTTGCCGCCGATCACCATCACCACCGCACTCATCACTGCCTCTCCTTGGAGCCGCCGCCGCTGCCTTCCTCTCTGCACCATCTGATGCCCCTATAAGTGAATATGATCAGTTCATCCAAGCTATGCAATGGATGAACCTGAATTTTTAAGATCTTGCCACACGCTCGCGAGAGAGCAGCCCGCGGATTAAGCAAAACCTCTCCTCACTTCACCAAAAGGTTGATCAAGTCCGCAACAGCATGGAGGAGATCCGAAGAAGTGTTGATGGGGGTAGGCGTGCGATCCAGCAAGCGCGCTACCTCAATCAACAGTACTACCAGTTCGCCCTCGACTCCGAACTCTAGTACCAGCCACCGCTCTACGGACTTTTCGACCCATCATTCTACGAGGAGATCCAGCGACCACGACCACCTCCACCACCTCAGGATTGAGGTGCAGTGAGTTGTATCTTTTTCTCGGTCTTTTTACTTTATTACTTCCTTTATTTTTATCTCTCGAGCATTGGGGACAATGCTTAATTTTATTCAGGGGGTAGGAGGTAAATTGACCATGTATCTTTAAATTTTTCGCATTTCAATTTCTTAGGTGCTAGTAGTTTTACTCAATTTTTGACTAGAGTTGGAGGCTTTACCAAAAATTCTAGAATTATTAGATTGAGCTTTTTAGCTAGCTTGCATTTTTATTTTTTTCTTAGGAGTAGGTTAATCAAATAGGAATTGTTTTAAATTGAATTAGGCTAAGGTTTAGACAATAGGCCATGATACCAAAAATTCAGAATTTTTAAAAAATAATTAGTGATCTCAAAGTGAACAATTAGTTGCTAACCATGAGTGTTGACCAAAAATCGCAAACCCTAGAATTTTTATTTATTGAGTAATTTATTTTTGCAAAGTCTTTTAAACTTGATAGTGTTTTTAGAATACCAATTTATTATAGATAGACCCCTAGCGAAACTATGCAATAATTCCTTGTATGAATGAATACTTGGAATTGTGTGTAATCATGGTGCTTGTGATACAAAAATATTTTATTTTTCAGAAAAATAGAAAAATACAAAAAAACCAGAAATGAGAAAAATCCAAAAAAATAGAAAAAATCAGAAAAAAAAATAGAATAAAAGATGGAGGATAAAAAGAGTACGGGTGCCTACGCAAGACTGGTTACCAATAGGCTCGAGAAAACCTCTCAAATTTTAAATTCTTGTATATATTTAATTTTTCAAAAAATAGTCACAAGTACCAACACACTTAGATGTCATACTTTGCTCCAATCAATTGGGAAGGAAAATCAAAATTTATATCATTAGAATTCCTATTGATTGAAAGGGATCCATTTATAATCGAAGGGGAAATTAATACTCTCAAATTTAAGGATATTTGTGAAGTAGATTGTTCGATAATAATTTTTCTAGGGTAGGCATAATGAGGTCAATCATGGGGTGAATAAATTGTTCAAGGGAGAGGTCATGAATATTTTAAAGTTCTAGATTTTTATTGTCATGCCAATTGTACCGAACCTAAGCCCTAATTTAATTTTTAACAAGACCTTGAGATTGTATGGTTTAACCTAGACCGGATCTTTGACCAGCTGGGATGTCGTTGCTTGAGGACAAGCAACAATTCAAGTTGGGAGGCGTGATCAGAGTCAAAATAATGATGATTTACGTAGGGTTTTGGCTTAGGTTTTACATATTTTATCACACTTATGTTTAATTAATTAGAGAAAAATGCTACTGTCACCCTTCTTTATGTTTTATTGTAGAAAACAGGTTTTGGGACTATTTTACACCAAATGGAGCTAGAATCAGGTCAATCGGATCAGCGACGCTCATCGACTAAGTCTCTGTTACAGTCCGTATTGCCTAATACGGATCAGGCCTAGCACAGACCAGAAGATAGCGCTGGGAGCATTAAACCCTAACCGTCAAAGTCCTAATACGGACCGTATTGCCCAATACGGTCCGTAACCGAAGGCGCCCCTTGGGGAATAACTGCCGACAGTAGTTTCCAGATCAGTTTCTTAGCCCCTACTCAACCTCCAGACGTCCCTCCACTCCTATATAAAGCCCCTGGGCAGAAGGAATAGTTATCTTTGTAATTAGGGTTAGATTTGATTAAAGTGAGAAGAGAGGAGTGCTTGTAACAATGCCGTTTCGCGGCTAAGTTCATTTTCTTAGGGCTAGGCAGTAAACCTTGTTAATCTTGATGTTTTGATATATATATTTCTGTTGATTATGATTTCTTGTTGTTGAAACAAAATACTTTTGTGATTTACTATCTCTTCATCTAACTTCAATGATCTAGTTTGAGTCCGTTAGGGTAGTGACAGTACTTTAATGGTAAGAGAAACTATTTGTATGAATTAGCCTCGTTGAGATCTATTAGGTTTATGTGAAGAAAACCTTAGCGGGGAAACCATAAACCAGACCAACAAAACGCGTACCAAATTCCATCACTTGCGTAAGGTAAATCGCAGTGATCTGTGTAGTAATTTGGGGTATTTGAGAGATCAGACATTTGCGTAAGGAAAATCGCAGTGTCCTATGTAGAATCTCGGTGAAAGATCTGTCATTCTTGCGTAACATAATTCGCAGTGACCTATGTGGTGTCTTTCATTAAACAACAACAGGAAATCAGACGCAACAGGAATATATTGTCAAGGCGGATTGAGTGGCAATGGTGTGTCGAAACCCTAGGAATTCTCATCTCTATCTTTATTTTAATTACTTTTAATTGCTTCCTAATTTACATTGATCAAAACAACATCTCTCAATTTTCAGATTTCATCTAACCTTTCGAAAGATTGTGATTTGATCGCTCAAAGCATTGAATCAATATTCCATGTGGATCGACCTCGAATATACTACTCGATAGGATTGTGCGCTTGCAGTCCGAACCGATAGCATTTCCGAGTTTATAAATATTAAAAGAAACATTGCTCTCTTTTGAGTGATCAGCAAACAATCAGAGGCCTGCTGCACCCCAGCAGAACTATCAACCACAGCCCAATTATCAACCGAGATACAACAATCCCCAACAGAATTATCAACCAAGGCAATACAACCAACCGCAGCAACCTGACATCACATCTTTAATGGAGAGATTCCTAGAGAAGCAAGATAAGGCTAACGCCGAAATCGCACAAAAAATCGAATCCTTAACAAACCGCAACAAAGACTTAGAAGACAATGTCTCTAAGATGGCAAAAGAACTCTCAAACATTACACGTGAAAAAGGGAAATTTCTGGGCCAACCGGAAGAAAACCCAAGAGAGACTTGCAAGAGGATAACATTAAGGAGCGGTACAGCTTATCAGGAACCTCCCATGCCCGATCAAACTTTCGATGAGATGCATGCAGAGCCATCGCATTCCGAAGAATACGAGCCGACAACCCGAACCTGAATACATTTCACCACCACCCTACAAGCCACCTCTGCCATTCCCTCCAAGGCCTGCCAAGCATAAGATGGAGCAGCAATTCGCGAAATTCATGGAGACACTAAAACAATTACAAGTCACAATCCCCTTCACTGAGGCAATTGCAGGCATACCCTCGTATGCTAAATTTCTGAAGGAGATTCTCTCAAACCAATGTAGGCTCCAAGAATTCTCAACAGTTCCGCTCAATTTGGAGTGTAGTGCGCTCGTGCAAAGCAAATTACCGACGAAGTTAAAAGATCCGGGAAGCTTCTCGATACCATGCACTATTGGCACCACCGATTTTAAGAGAGCTTTGTGTGATCTGGGAGCAAGCGTGAGTCTGATGCCTAAGATGGTATTTGATAAATTGGAATGTGGAGACCTATCACCAACACGGATCTCATTGCAACTAGCTGACCGATCAATTCGATATCCTGAAGGAATGTTGCTTGATATCCCAATCAAAGTTGGTAAATTCTGGATAACAGCAGATTTTGTGGTAGTTGATATGGAAGAAGATGAGCAGATTCCGATCATCCTTGGAAGGCCATTCCTCGCCACATGTGGGGCAATGATTGATGTTAGGAATGGGAAGATTTCACTCAATGTTGGCGAGAACAAAATGATCTTCAACATGAATGAGACCAAAGTCCCACCTGATATAAATCTTGTCTACAATTTGGAAACAGCGGACGAGTACGACAATGATGAATTGCGACTGGATGAATTTGAGGACATCGAAGATGTGATACACGAAGCAGAAATGGAGAGATTGTTCATTATACAAGATAACGGTCAGACCCATCCGACCTCCGTGACAACACAAACCGATGATATGAACAAGAGCCCCAATATCGCAAACAACAAGAATTATTCTCTCTTAGCCCTTGCATTAATCAAAAACCTACGCGAAGAACTCGATGCAATTTCTCAAAGACTGGATGAGGTCAAATCAGTACTCGGTTTGAGTCTGGCATTCGACCCCGGACCTCAAACACCAACCGACTTCTTCAAGAAAGGAAATGATGATGAGATCACAAATGACACTGAAGGCGAACCACCCGACAAGCAATCCACTTGCATTGACGGGAGGATATCTGAAAGAAATTGATAAAACACCGAGTCAAGCTAACGACTTTAAACAAGCGCTTCTTGGGAGGCAAGCCAAGGCCACTTTTATATTTTCTTATAAATTATTTATTTTCTAGTTCATTTAGGACTTTAACTGGGGAACGAATCACATCCACTCATTTTTCATGACCAGGTGAACATGCTAGGAGAAGGGCTCGGTTAAAAACATTGGAAAAGTCAAGAAAATATTCTCTGTTACTGACCATATCAGCCAATACGGACTAAGGCAGTGAATACGGAGCAGGAGTTGGAAGATAAAGGAAGACAGTAGCGAATATGGCCCGTATCAGCCAATGCGGACCGTATTCAGAGGAAGACTTGAGAAACAGTTATCAGGATCAAAAATCTCGGATCGAATACGGACCGTATCAGCCAATACGGTTCGTAATCAAAGCCGATCTGTGAAATTAAAACCCGTTAATGAAGAGGCGCGAAGTTGGGTAACCGTTCAAATTAGAGGTTTTTCTATTTTTGAGCCCCCTCTCTCCCGTTTCTCTTCTCGTCTTATATTCATCTCTCTATCTCTCTTCCTCCTTTCTCTTCACCTCCTCCTCTTTCTTGCAAAAACCCGAGCACACCCTCACCTACACCGCCGGCCACCAAGGGAGACCACCTTCACTCTCACCGACCTCCAATACTGGCCGTACCCAACCCATATCCGCCGTGAGCACATCGATCTCCACCATTTCGGTTCTTCCCCCTTTTCTCTCTTATTTTTCAATTTTAAATTTAGTTTCTTAAATTAGTCTTTTATTCCTTTTTGCAATTTAGTTTTAGAGTTGTTTTCCTTTCTAGATTTAGTCTAATACCAAAAATCACGAAAAATACAAAAAAATTAGGGTTTTTCGGTTTTTACCAGAACCAGTACCAGTCCAATACGGTCCGTATCTATCAATACGGTCCGTATTCAGTCCTACACTTGGCCGATCTTCACCAGCATCCGGGTCCGTATCCAGTCCGTATCAGCTTAATACGGTCCGTAACAGAGGCTAGTAGATACCACAAATGGCCCCAAAAACACGTGGTCTTCTTAAGGCTTTGACAGGTAGAGGCAAAAAGAAGAGGGGGGAGTCTTCTTCTCAACATCCACCACCCGAATCACCTAAGCAAAGCCCCAAATGGGAAGAATTACCGGAGTCTCCTCCACAAGACAAACCACAACCAATGGAGGGGCAAGAACATAACCCCCTGGACAAAAAATTCACCTCCAGAGCACACGCCAATGTCTTCGAAAAGTTGGAAGACAACAAAATCATCAACCACAAGGCCATCCATATCGAAACCCTTCAAGAGCTCGGCCTCCTCGCCCAATTCAAAACCCTAGCAAAAGTGTTCTGGGACTTTCTCAACAAGCTGATAGATGTCCCGGCCTATGACGACCTCACCCGCGAGTTCATTGCCACCTTCTCCTCCGAAAATGACATAATTAAATTTCAGCTGATGAACAGAGAGCAGGAGATGACAATACATGACTTATGCGACATCTTTGGCTTTAAAGATGAAGGCACGCAAGCACACAATGACGAGCGGAATTTTTGGAAACTGATCACCAATGACCGCATCAGTGACCCCAGAGTTGCCAGCCACATTGTCCATCCAGTACTTCGGTACATGCAGGCAGCTCTCAGCAATTATCTCTTCGCTCGAGGTGAGACCTGTGCGAAAGTTACCTTCCCCGAGCTTTACATCCTCAAATGTATGCTCATCACACCGGAAGAGCCTCCGCACATCGGCCACTTCCTCTGCAACAACATCCACTCGGTTGGCCAAAACAAAAGGGGCAAAGGAAACATCTCCATTGGTGCCATTGCAACAATCCTCGCTCGCCAACTCAGAATCGAGGTAGATTTCTTGAAAGAAGGCACTGGCATGAGATTCTTAGATATCGAGTGCCTCACCGCAATGAGAATGATTAGCGGCAGACCTCCCGAGCCATACCTATACAACATCGAAAGCAGGAGGGTTCAAATGCCTTGCAAGCCGCTACCTCTCAAAAACCAACAAAAATGGAGGCAAGTGGCCCCTATTGGCAGGCAGGCCGCTCAGGAAAGCGATGATGAGGTTGATTTTGCGGCCCTAGAGGCCGAGGCTGAAGAAGAAGATAGGGCCCAAACCACAGCAGCCGCCGCATACATGCAAGAAATGGCGGCAAATGAACAAAGGGCTCGGCAAGAGGCGCTCGCGGCAGAAGCAGCGCGACAAGGGGCGGGACCATCTGATGCCCCTCAAAGTGGATACAACCGAGTTCTCCAAGCTGTCCAAAGGGTAAACGCGAACATGGAGAGTTTCTCCATCAACACCAGGACAACTTATGCACGGCTTGACCAGCAGTATGACGAGACACGTACTTACGTAGGAGAGGTTCGTCAGGGCATGGACGAGCTGCGAGGGTATGCTGCCAACAACAGGCGGGAAGCACAGCAGGCCCGCTACATGTCACAGCAGTACTACCATCATGCTCTCGCCACCGGATTGCCATACCAACCACCACCATACGGACTCTTCGACCCGTCATTCAACGAGGAGATCCAGCGACCACCACCACCTCCACCACCTCAGGATTGAGGTGCAGTGAGTTGTATCTTTCCCCGGTCTTTTTACTTTACTACTTTCTTTATTTTTATCTCTTGTGCATTGGGGACAATGCTCAATTTTATTTGGGGGGTAGGAGGGTAAATTGATCATGTATCTTTAAAATTTTTGCAATTTTAAATTCTTAGGTGCTTGTAGTTTTACTCAATTTTTGACTAGGGTTAGAGGCTTTACCGAAAATCCTAGAATGATTAGATTGAGCTTTTTAGCTAGCTTGCATTTTTTACTTTTTCTTAGGAGTAGGTTAATCAAATAGGAATTGTTTTAAAATTGAATTAGGCCAAGGTTTAGACAATTGACCATGATACCAAAAATTCAGAATTTTTAAAAATAATTAGTGATCTCAAAGTGAACAATTAATTGCTAACCATGAGTGTTGACCAAAAATCGCAAACCCCAGAATTTTTATTTTTTTGAGTAATTTATTTTTGCAAAGTCTTTTAAGCTTGATAGTGTTTTAGAATACCCATTTATTATAGATAGACCCCTAGCGAAACTATGTAATAATTCCTTATATGAATGAATACTTGGAATTGTGTGTAATCATGGTGCTTGTGACACAAAAATATTTTATTTTTCAGAAAAATATAGAAATACAAAAAAAATCAGACATGAGAAAAATCCAAAAAAAATAGAAAAAAATCAGAAAAAGAAAAAAAATAGAATAAAAGATGGAGGATAAAAAGAGTACGGGTGCCTACGCAAGACTGGTTACCAATAGGCTCGAGAAAACCTCCCAAATTTTAATTCTTGTATATATTTAATTTTTCAAAAAATAGTCACAAGTACCAACACACTTAGTTGTCATACTTTGCTCCAATCAATTGGAAAGGAAAATCAAAATTTATATCATTAGAATTCCTATTGATTGGAAGTGATCCATTTATAATCGAAGGGGAAATTAATACTCTCAAATTTAAGGATATTTGTGAAGTAGATTGTTCGATAATAATTTTTCTAGGGTAAGTATAATGAGGTCAATCATGGGATGAATAAATTGTTCAAGGGAGAGGTCATGAATATTTTTAAAGTTCTAGATTTTTATTGTCATGCCAATTGTACCGAACCTAAGCCCTAATTTAATTTTTAACAAGACCTTGAGATTGTATGGTTTAACATATACCGGATCTTTGACCAGCTGGGATGTCGTTGCTTGAGGACAAGCAACAATTCAAGTTGGGAGGCGTGATCAGAGTCAAAATAATGATGATTTACGTAGGGTTTTGGCTTAGGTTTTGCATATTTTCTCACACTTATGTTTAATTAATTAGAGAAAAAGGCTACTGTCACCCTTCTTTATGTTTTATTGCAGAAAACAGGTTTTGGGACTATTTTACACCAAATGGAGCTAGAATCGGGTCAATCGGATCAGCGACGCTCATCGACTAAGTCTCTGTTACGGTCCGTATTACCTAATACGGACCAGGCCTAGCACAGACCAGAAGATAGCGCTGGGAGCATTAAGCCCCAACCGTCAAGGTCCTAATACGGAGCGTATCACCCAATACGGTCCGTATCCGAAGGCGCATCTTGGGGAATAACTGCCGACAGCTGTTTCCAGATCAGTTTCTTAGCCCCTACTCAACCTCCAGACGTCCCTCCACTCCTATATAAGGTCCATGGGCAGAAGAATAACTCATCTTTCTAATTAGGGTTAGATTTGATTAAAGTGAGAAGAGATGAGTGCTTGTAACAATGCCGTTTCGCGGCTAAGTTCATTTTCTTAGGGCTAGGCAGTAAACCTTGTTACTCTTGATGTTTTGATATATATATTTCTGTTGATTATGATTTCTTGTTGTTGAAACAAAATGCTTTTGTGATTTACTATCTCTTCATCTAACTTCAATGATCTAGTTTGAGTCCGTTAGGATAGTGACAATACTTTAATAGTAAGATAAACTATTTGTATGAATTAGCCTCGTTGAGATCTATTATGTTTATGTGAAGAAAACCTTAGCGGGGAAACCATAAACCAGACCAACAAAACGCGTACCAAATTCCATCACTTGCGTAAAGTAAATCGCAGTGATCTGTGTAGTAATTTGGGGTATTTGAGAGATCAGACATTTGCGTAAGGTAAATCGCAGTGTCCTATGTAGAATCTTGGTGAAAAATCTGTCATTCTCGCGTAACATAAATCGCAGTGACCTATGTGGTGTCTTTCATTAAACAACAACAGGAATATATTGTCAAGGCAGATTGAGTGGCAATGGTGTGCCGAAACCCTAGGAATTCTCATCTCTATCTTTATTTTGATTACTTTTAGTTGCTTCCTAATTTACATTGATCAAAACAGCATCTCTCAATTTTCAGATTTCGTCTAGCCTTTCGAAAGATTGTGATTCGGTCGCTCAAAGCATTGAACCAATATTCCCTGTGGATCGACCTCGAATATACTACTCGATAGGATTGTGCGCTCGCAGTCCGAACCGATAGCATTTCCGAGTTTATAAATATTAAAAGAAACATTGCTCTCTTTTGAGTGATTAGTCATCCTGCTGTAATCATCAATGAACAACATGAAATACTTGCTTCCTCCCATTGACTCAACCTCCATAGGTCCGCACAAATCAGTATGCACCAACTCGAGTACTTTGGTCGCACGATCTTTTGGAAATGACAGCTTCGATTGCTTGCCAAAAACACATTCTTCACATAGCCCGATATCACCAATGTCGGGTAATCCAATCACCATTTTCTTTTGATTAAGCAATCTCAAACCATTCATGTTCAAATGACCATACCTTAAATGCCATAAGTTACTGGAACTAATCTCCTTGGCTGCAAGTGCCTTGTCTTTCACCTTTGCTATCTCCAAAGGGAACAAGTTGTTTTGTGTCTTCTTGATTGTTGCCATCGTCTGATCAGTGGCTGCATCTACAATTCTGCAATTGTCGCCTTCAAACTTGATGGTATACCCGCTGTCCATCATCTGACCAATGATGACACTACTAGAATTTTGGTTTCTTACATGGATGAAATTTCGGTTGTTGCATGAGCTTACTCATGGAACAAGCCTGAAAAAGGCTTGTTGCATGGGTTATCCATGTAACAACTACCCATGGTACAAGCCTCGATGCAAATACTCAATTTCAGACTTGTTGCATGGGCTATCCATGCAATAACTTTTCCAAATCTTATTGCATGAGCTTTCTCATGGAACAAGTACCCATGCAACAAATCTGAGAATTGGCGCCTGCAGGAAGTATTTGCAAGGATATATAGCGTGGGCCCCATCTGAGTATTTGCAAGGATGAAGAGCGTGGGCCCCACCCTAGTATTTGCAAGGATAGACAACTGAGTATTTGCAAGGATAGAAAGCGTGGGTCCCACATGGGTTATTGCAAGGCAAGTGAAGGAAGTAATTGCATGGATAGAGAAGGTGGGGCCCCCTGTTTATTTGCGTGGGTATGAAGGTGGGCCCCACCAAGTTATTTGCATGGATGATGCTGGTGGGCCCCACCAGATTATTTGCAAGAATATCATTTGGACCTATTGCATGCACTGTATTACCTCATATTTGTAATGATATTCCGATGTAAACAATTGACGTTCCAACAAAATTACAAATAATGCCAATTTCTATAATCCTCCCCGTACCAAATTGGTACCAACCCAGTAACAACCAAGAAATCTTTTACAATTTCCATTAAAACATAATAAGAACAACAACATTCATTTACACAAAAAACATAAACATAGCACAACAATTGATATTAACATCACATAATATAAACTGCACTATTTACAAACATATATATCACAAATGTACTTAATTTAAGCTGTAAACATGCAATAATCAATATGAATTCCCAGTTTATTAATAACACCCTCTAAGCAAAACTAGCTCCCAATAATCTTTAAGGTGCAAAGGAAAGAAGAAAGGATTTACATAGTGACTAGACAAAAAATTTTGTTCATCAGTTGTGAAACCTTAGCTCCCATAATATCCAATCGGGCAATACGTCCTTCCTGTGATACACAGCTGACAGTAGCACCATTCGCATGCATCTGCAGTTACAGTTACAGTGACACTGTATAATTAGTAATAAAATGTGTATTTCCTTCTTCATAAACAATATTGAGCAAAATGACCAGTACAATTTTGGATAACTCGGGTGCTCAGTATGCACAGTTACATTATACAATTGGATATACATAGACCCTGATTAAATCGCCAGCATATGAAGTTACCTGTTGCTTCTCACATGCAGCTCTTAGAGCATTGTAACCCTTATGAAATGCAGCTGCGTGAACCCATATCCACAACTTCCGTACTGACAAAATACCAGATTCACTATTTGATGAGTTCTTGCATTCAACTATTTCAGATGTCATATGGTGCCACATGTATTTCACTGGAGCGATCAATCGTGATGCAGATGAATCCATGTGATACAGCTGAAGAGAGAAAAATGTACACATACCGATTTAATAGGCAAAAAAAACTTTTGTTTGGATAGAAACTTCTTCTTTTTTCTTTTTAATGTCATGCTGGTATGAGTGCAATAATATGATAATCATGATTAGATCTTTATTCAAATAACAATTATTTACCATAGCATCTTGGTAGCAAGCACCTTGTAGGACTTTGTGAGACAACTGCACTGATGGCATTTCAGAGATTCCAGGAGGTGAGGGTATAAGAACCATTTTCAAGACCGACACTAGACAATCCTAAAAATTAAGGAAAGTTGCTCAAAATATTTCAGAGATTCCACTGGATAAGTTGCTCAAAATATTCACGTGCAACCCACAAAACCCTAGAAAACACCTATTTTCTTTTGAAGGAAAGAGTATACAGGGATATTCTCGAGTTTTGTAGGGATACATCCCAAAATAAAAGCAGCTGATAAAAGGCCAAAAAAAAAAAAGGATACTTGCTTGTGGGCCCTCTAGTTGTATAGGAAGGTAATAGCTTGAATCATGCACAAGTGTCCCATTTTGTAACAATTTCAATACAGCTCTTGAACCTCTCCCTCTACACATCCAGTATTAAATAATAATAAGTAAGAAAGTGTAAAGCAAGTTTGTTATTACAATGGTTGGGTGCTGGTTAGACAGCACAAACCAGTTAGTAATGAGAGCAATTCTTTGGACTAATAAGCATTCTTTTCTATGCTTTTACTTCCCTTATTAATTTTGTTTGATTGCACATCTGAGAGCAATTAATGCTAAACATGGTCAAAATTGGACTGAATAGTAAAAATATTAATAGTGCGATTTGTTGCACATAAAATGAAGGTCAATTTAAGGATATTTTTTATCAGGCTTAGGTTGAACTTGATTGAGTTGCAAGAACTCACATGGTACATGTCTAGTAAAAGTTTTAAATTTGAAAAATTGGAACTGTTTTTGTAACCTGCCGTGGATACCAAGTGGAAGGTAAAACCCCCATCTCTTGACCATCTGAAAGTGCTTGGCATGCCACACATGTGTGCGCAGCCTCTTCGTGCCATCACCCGCCACAACAAATCCCAACTCAGGGTTACTAATGAATTCTCTCCTTCTCCTCTCCCTTCTACAAACATACAAAAAAAAAACGATTCCTTTTGTAAATGTCATGAAGTTAAACATGAATCAATTTGAATGAAAATTTAGCAATCAGAAACCCACAATAAATCAAGTGACACATGAATGAAAATTTAGCAATCAGAAACCCACAATGAAAATTTAAACAGTTGTATCTATTGCCTAGTTGGCTGAAGTGCCAGATGCTGCAAACACACTCCCACATGCCAGTTTTGGCAACCTTGTGAAGGAGTCCTGGGAACAACTAAAAATGAAATCTTTTGTTTTGTACACCAGTGTTATACCAGAATGGTTATCATCTTTTGAGCCAATGTCAACTCTCCATGTGCCGTTTGAGTTATCAAACCTATATCAGATTAAAGTGTTAAATTGCATGATATCGTTCAATTAATACAAACCGTCAATATAATATTAGATATATTGTTTTTCTAGTTAGAAGTGCTTGGGTTAAACTAGGAAAATATATTTAAATAGGTCACATACAATATTTTAATTAATACAGCTATTGCTTAATCTGTAATGACTGATGAGATCAAATAATTCTCTTTTTTTAAGTAAAACAATTATGAAGTATTTCTATGTTAAAAAAATTACATGTGAAATTAATTGACTAATTCATGATCATACCATGACGGGGAGCATCGAGCTCCGTTAGAGGAAGGCACCTCAATCACCGGACGGAGGCGGCGCATGGGAGTGAGGTGCTAGGGTTAGGGTTTGGGAAGAGAGGTTGCACAAAATGTTAATCACAAAGGTAATCTAATCACAAAATAAAACCCACTAATTCACATAAATGCAATTTAACACCTCCATTTTGGGTTGATTCAGAGCAACACCCAATCATTAAAGCAAGACCCAGTACATATAACACCATCTTTCTCACATTTAACTCCAAAAAAACTAATTTGGTAGCAATTTCATATAGACAGAGAATTCAACTTTTTAGTATAGCTTTCATAGTTTTGATTTGAAAAGAGAACAAAAAGAAGAATTTGGGTCTTACGATACTATGCATGAAGGAGCCCCTCAACTGCTTGTAGAAATGTTTTGCAATCTTAATTCCTACAAATTGAATTTCAAGCTTACTTCCTGCAAATCTGTTATGCAATGTTTTTAGTAAATAGCTTGATTAATCATAAGAATTCAAGCAGTACTAGTTCTAGCAAAAGAATGAAGGAAAAAATGTCAAGGCATACCTCAATGTGCTCGTCAGCCCCGCTGTCCTAGCCCCGCACCTCGTCAGCCAACCAGCCCCGCACGCCCAAATCTCGCCTCGCGTGACCACACGCTGCACCAGGCCAGCGATCGCCTCAGATTTACCAAAGCTCCTCAGAGGCGACATCATCCTTGACAACCCTTTTGTCTCTTGGGGACCGACCCGTCTTGGCGCCGGACAGAGTGGCCAATGCTCCAGTCCATGTAAGAAAGAACAATACTAGTGTCGGTAAATTAAAACGAAACCAGTTATCAGTTGCCGATCGGAGACAGAGCGGAGAGCGCGGGTGCGGCTGAGAGGAGGAGGGGGTTTAAACCCTAGGCGAAGGTGTTGGCTAGGTTTAGTGAGGAAAAGGGTGAGCGGGAGATGACAAAAAAATAAGTTTGTAGATCGACACGGAGAGCGGGAGAGGAATAATTAGTGAAATTTTGGGAGGGAAGTGAAAATTTTGTGGATCTCGCCAAATTTTGGGAGGGAAGTGAAATTTTTTGGTTTTCATCTTATTTACAAAGAGGAGATGGGAGATCTCGCCAAATCCAGAGGGTAAAAATAGAAGGGATTTGTATTGCATTTACTGGATAGATTTCATATGCTCTGAGGTAACATAATATTTGTGTTTAGATCCGGAACATCTGATCATCAATTCACACGGATATTAAAGAAATATGTGCATCACAAAGAGTCGGATCTAAACATAAATATTATGTTACCTCAGAGAATTGGGACTCCCTACCCACACCTCATAAATAAAAACATCAGCATCATTCATTATCTATCGGACGGCTTGAAGCTTGATATATACTAATTAGGTAATGTATGTACATCAATTAATATGAAAAAAATTCAAATATTTTTTTAAAATTAGGTACATCTTCTATGGCCAAATTATACTTATAAGTGTCAGTTTTAGAGACTTTCATCATTATTTGTCCCATCAAATTTAGGAAATATTTGCGGACCGTTTATTTTTATGTGAACGATCGACGATCGATCTGCAATGAAATTATTCCAAATTTATTTTGAAATGATCAAGGGAAGATATTGAACACAACCAATGTAAAAGTTTTGAAGATGTGTTGTGTCTGAGCTTAGATCCAATGTGAAGTGTTTATAGCCTTTCGATGTTTCAATATTCCGTCAACTCGATGGATAGGTAAAAAAAAAAATTTTTTTGTCAAAATTTGCTGCAAGAGAATAAATGCAATGCTCTTTAATTTCAACGGTTCCGATCGAGCAGCGGACAATGTATTTCCGTGCGTCTTCATTAACTCACAAAACAAGAGTTTATGTTTCATGTTACATAAACTCTTGTTTCTGAGTTAATGAAGGTGCACGGGAATACATCGTCCGATGTTCGATCGGAACCGTTGATATTAAAGAGCATTGCATTTATTCTCTTGCAGCAAAATTTGACAAAAAAATATTTTTTTTTACCTATCCATCGAGTTGACGGAATATTGAAACATCGAAAGGCTATAAACACTTCGTGTAGGATCGAAGCTCATACATAATAAAACTTTCAAACTCTTATGTTGGTCATGTTCAATGTTCTCCCTTGATCATTTTAAAACAGATTTGAAATGATTTGATTGCAGATCGACCGTTGATTTTTCGCGTGAAAATGAACGGTCAAAAAATGTTTTCTAAATTTGAAGGGGCATATAATGATGAAAGTCTATAAAAATTACATGTATAAGTATTATTTAATCATATAAATATAAAAATTATTTGACCATATAATTATAAAAATTACATGTATAAAAATTTATTGTACATGCATCAAGTGATTACTAAATATCAAGCTTTCACGCCGTCTGATAAGTGAAAAACGGTCCTGATTTATTCATTCTAATAGCTGTGGGTAGGGAGTCCCTTTACTCTGAGGTAACATAATATTTCTGTTTAGATCCGGCGGTAGATGATGCATAGGATTTTTTGATATTGGTGCGTGAAGATGATTACACGGCCCGATCTAAACACAGATATTACGTTACCTCAGAGTATATGAAAAATGAAAACCCTTTCTATCTTTTCTCTCTGTGAGTAGCGTTTTTTTTACTCGTACTCCAAAATATTTCCTCTCTCTGTGCTCTATCTCCACTCTCTGAAAACCAAATCGACCGACTAAACCCTCCTTCAATTCCCTCCTTCAATTTTGGGTATAGAAAGAAAATAGTCACCGCACTAAGTTCCTCCCTCATAAGTTCACCGACTAAACTCTCTGAAAATTTTCACTTCCCTCCTTCAATTCCCTCTCAAAATTTCACCGACTTGGTTGTTTTTCTTTTTGAAAACCAAATTGACTAAACCCTCTCCTCATAAGTTCCTCCCCTCTTTACTCTCTAAGCAAAGAAGAACGACCCCGATCGTCACCGCACTAACTTCCGACCTCTCAACCGGAGCCAAATGGAAAAAACCCTTTCCTCTCAACCCTCTATGTAGACATTGCTGAAACTCCCAAAGAAAATCCTCTCAACCCTATCTCGGAGAAACTTCTCTCTTGTCTTCACCACTGCGGCAGCTCAATCGAATAGCAAACCCCATCCATCGGAGAAAATCTCAAGCAAACCGAGCACCCTTTAAGACACACTGGTACGTAGATTTGGTTTAGGGTTTTCTTTTTGTTATCTGTTAATTTTCAACTTAATTTGGTTTAGGGTCAAAATTTCTCTACCAATGTCGATGTGTGAAAAATGCTATAAATGTAAAGTTTGGGTCTAAATTGATTGTCTTTCTGTCCTCTATCTAACTGTTTAAACATATTTTGGATTTGATTTTTAAATCAGCCTGTACTGGCTGATCTGTACCACTAGGTCATTTGGGGTGTTTTTGGTGCTCTTGCTGTACCAGTACAGCTTCTATTAGATGTAAATGGTGCTGTACACTGGTACCATGTGGTATTTATCTTTATTGGACTATATATGAGTCATTGCACCAAGATTTGGTCATAAAAAAAAAATCAAAAGAGGCATTGATATCACAATATGTCACTTACCAATATCATTTCAAATTTGCATATAGGTCCTATGTCATTTGCATAATTATGTGAAGGTCTTTGAGCATCATTTCATAGGGATTAAGTGTTTACCCTCTTCTCATTTGCTCTCTTCTTCATTAATTATGCATCTAGACCTTTAAAAGATTAATGAAGTTCATAATATATATAAGGATGTAGTGAAACATCAACCTATGATATACTACTTACTTCATTTTTCTTTTAATGCATTCAAGTCCTTTAAAAATTCAAAATGACACAAGTAGGGAGATGTAGTTAAACATCAATCCCTAAAATGTCATTTAATTTTATCTTTCATTTGTTTTGCACTTTTAATTGATTTTATATTAAAAGAATTATATGAGAATTAGATAATTGAAAGGATGTAGTTAAACATCAACTTTCAATATCCTTTTCTTTTATATTTCTTATAATATAAAATTTCCCTTTTTATTATATATGTATTTTTTTTGTGTTTATATGTGTTTACTATATTTTTTTTTTGTCCTTCCTCCTTGCAACAGAAAAGAAAAAGGAAAAGGAAAAAGAAAAGAAGAAAAAGGAGAGAAGAGATGGAAATCAGTGACATCCTATATTTTTATTAAATGCATATTTTTGTAGAATCATAGGCCTTATGTATACCTCAGCTATAAAGCTGTATTTGCCTCATCTTAGTTATTTTTATTATCACTCTTGCTGTGATATTGATTATCACAGTAGAGGTATTTATTTTATCAAGAGGTTAGATTAATGGCCATAGTCGAAACCACAATCTAAACCCCTTTTCTTATTATTCATTTACAAGAGGAAAGTAAGTTAAATCAAAGGAAGAAAGATATACCAAATGCAGCTATTTAAAGAACAAAAGAGAAGAAAGATGTAGCAATAAGCAAAGGTAAAAGATTCAAATTCAAGCTTCAAGTAAGCTAATTTTATTAATCCGTGGTGACCTTACAAACAGTGGCCATTTTAGGCATTACATTGATGAATTTCTGGCTAACTCCTATCTAGATTTGAGTGGGTTTTAACAGCAATTTCGCTGCTGTTTTCTTTGGCACCAGAAGGGGATATGGTATTTTGTATCTTTTTCTAGAGGAGAGCATAGAGGCGCAGGGTATATTGGCTGCTTCTTTCTTCTTCACTGGTACCTAGGCTCTTTGAACTCCTTGGAGTTGAGGTATGTTATGATATGCATGATCTTTCAGCCAATTTTAAGATTTGTGGTTTTTCTGTGTGCTTTTGTCATATGGATTGTTATGGTAGTGTGTTTGATCATTTTGATTTTGGGTTGAATTGGTTCAGGTTATGATTCAATGTGTAGGCAAGTCCAATTGCAAGGTCTCTTATTTACAATAATACTGCTACTTGCAAGGTCTAATTAATAATTGTCACATCTCCTCTTAATCAGTCCCTAAATAATCTGCCATCTCACTCTTAATCAGCCGCCCCTAAAAATTGTATCACTCAGTTTACTTAACCTAACTAGTATAGTAAGCAAGGCATAAGAATAAGTTTAGTTTTGTACTACATGTGTAAAATAATCAGTAGTATTGTCCTAGCAGTAAAATAAAAGAATAAAGGACATTTCTGTAAAATAAGTAAATAAAAGGGGTCTACTGACAAAGAATATGAAATGAGAGCATGAAAATATAAATGTATTATGTTACCGTACCTATACTATATCGGCACCAAACATCAAAACAGAAAACAATGCAATTGGTATTAGGGGTACAGAGACAAAAATTGAATAGAATCCTGAATTTCTGATTTCTTTTGTTATGATATAGAAAGCATAATCAAATCATTGCATTTAAGTTGAATTTATTTTTCTTTTGTTATGATAATGATTTTTTTTCCTGCATTGATATCTTCTTTGAAAAATTATTTTGCAGATTTATTGCATCAAAACATAGAGAAGTTTCCTTTTATGACCATGTAATAATTTTTCTTCATTGAAATCTTTCTTGTAGGAAGGTGGCTGTCTAATTAAAATAGGATGTAAGCTGCACATAATTTTTAGGAGCAGATGGAGAGTGAAAAAACACTAGTTCAAGCATTTAGTAATAAATTAGACAAAATATGCTGTGGTAATATTGCTTTGGATGTATCATTTGGGTCAAAGCAAACACATGTTTCATTTTTTGAATCGCAATCCAGTTGCAAAATTTCTCACTGGAAGCCATTTCAATGAAATTATATATTTTGATTCCTCCCCCTGATTTGCAAATAGTATGGTTTTGTAATTAATCCTCTCACATAAACTCTTGTTTTGGATAGGTAAATGCTATAATTTTTGTATGGTACAATGCTTTTAATTTTTGTATTGAGATGTAATGATATTTTTTTGGATTTAAGATGTGTAAGGTCTTTTTATAATTGCAAGGGTGCTAGTTCCTTTTGCACAAAAGTAAGCAATAGACTGGAGCATCACAAAATTCAGTTAAGAGATTATAGTTAGACATTAACTGATGTAGTTAAGAGATTAATCAAGCCACTGCGTGGGCTATAAAAGAGATGTAATACCACTTTGGACAATTACGAAAGAATGAAATAAAGATTCATAATTTCATTTCTTGCTCTTAATTAAATATTGGTTGTTGCTGTGATCTATTTTTATTAAAAATTCAAAGGAGATCTCAAATATACAGAAATATTATTGTCTCTAGGAATTAAAATAGATTTCCATCAGTCTCAAGGAATTACATAAATATTACATTAATATTGAATGCAAATAGATTTCCATCAGTCCAATACCCTCTCTTTTATTCTCTTTAATTTACATGGACCTTTGGAATAAAATAATAAAAAACGAATCATCAAAATTTGTTACATGGATAAGCCCATGAAATAGTTTCGTCCCAATTCTCTAGACTTATTACATGGATAGTGTAGGACTTCTTACATGGACCTTTAGAATAAAATAATAAACAAAGAATTATCAAAACTTGTTACATGGATAAGCCCATGCAACTGTTGGGTCTCAGTTCTGCAGACTTGTTACATGGATACTTCTTTTGGTTTTTGCATGGACCTTCATTAAAATATACTATCAGGCGTCGCTGGCGGGTCATGGGTCGTCAAATATTAATTGCATGGGTCAGTAAGAGACAATTGCATGGATAAACATCAAATCTTTTGCATGCGTTACTTTTTGCATGGGACACCCATGCAACAGATATTGTTGTGTCAGAAATGCCAATTCTTTTGCATGGGACATTCACATCCATGTAACAACTAAGTTTTATCCATGCAAGAAACCAAAATTCTAGTAGTGTGAGTAGGTTCTGGGACAGTTGAGGGATGTAATACACATCATGTAGCATCCGTGTGTTGTGACTGCTGGTCTGCATGGCTACTCTCCCTTTTCATTCAACATGAATCTCTTTATCATCACCAAGCTTCACTGTCTTCTTGTATGACTCATCCAATTCATCAAACAAATGCTTAAAACCTGTCATGTGGTTTGAACACCCGCTGTCGAGAAACCAGATGCTGCTTGCATCAACTTTGTCAACCGCGCTGCTGGCCATGAAGAGAGTTGGTTGCGTATCCTCATCTTCTGTGTAATTTGCTTGACTCTCTTCTCTTTGCTTCTTGTAGCATTCTGCTTGGTAGTGCCCATACTTGTTGCAATAATAGCATTGAACATCCCTCTTGGAATCGTCGTATGAATTTGCTTGATTGCTTCTACCTCGGCCTCTACCTCCTCTGCTGGAATTAGCCCATCCTCTGCTAGGATTGTGGTTGCCTCTGCTCGAATTGTTTCTTCCTCTGCCTCTTCCTCTTGTATAGTGTCACACCCCGAGACAACCCGCCACGTATTTCTACGTAAGGCGTATTTCCATCACATACATTATCAATAACAATACAATAAATGCCACAGTTATTTCATAAGCAAAAGAGTTCTACAAACGATCATGACAGACACGGCTAGTAAAACGACAACTTCCATGCCTGTTCAATGTATCAGTTATTTAAAATAGAGACTAAATCAACAAGTGGCATATTATTCCTTTCAGAATCTTCCCGCCTTGTTCAGTACCTTCATCTTCATTACCTGGAACCCACATAAAAGTGGAACGGGTGAGAGACTCGAACATTCTCTCAGTACGGGATTTAGTTCCAGCCCGGAGATTTGTAAAATCTTCCCTTTTGATCATACTAATTAAACAACTTTATTTATTCAATAACCAAAACGCAATCGATATTATCCTATCATGCAATGACCTATCATTCATGTAAGCACTTGTTACTTTAAAATCTTATTAAACACTGACCATCACTTTGCTTGTGATGCATTATATCTCAAACCCGACTGCGACTAGCATTCCCCGCATGCCGGTCCTGACCGGGACTAACAGTCCCCGCATATCAGCCTTTCAAACATCAAACCCGACTGCGACTAGCATTCCCCGCATATCGGTCCCGACCACGACTAGCAGTCCCCGTGTATCGGCCTTTCCAGCATCGAACCCGACTGCGACTAGCAGCCTCCGCATATCGGTCCCGACCACGACTAGCAGTCCCCGTGTATCGGCCTTTCCAATATCGAACCCGACTGCGACTAGCAGTCCCCGCATGCCGGTCCCGATCGCGACTAGCAGCCCCCGCGTATCGGCCTTTCCAATATCGAACCCGACGGCGACTAGCAGCCCCCGCATGCCGGTCCCGATCGCTACTAGCAGCCCCCGCGTATCGGCCTTTCCATTCATTCAACTCACGGTGATAATTCGATTTCTTATTCTATTATTATACTCAATCGATATATTTCATTCATGTCATATGTTTCAAACGAAAGAATCTTATTCTTTATTCTCTAAACAAAATCAAAGAGGTTGTTCGAATCAAAATGCACAATTATGTAAGTAAATTAAAATGCACACAAAGGAATAAGTAATTAGTTTTACAAAAAGCCCAGGAAGCCCGTACCTGTTGTCGTGGGGCAGTTTACTGTTGTCTCTACTTCTCTCCTTATTTCGCCACTCAGATCTAGACCACGAAATATGATTTCTAAATCAATATCTATACACATTTCTCATTGCACAAATTATATTTATTAAGATTAGAACTAGACTACTTTACAATAAAAATAGATTTGGGATCATCGGTGAATAATTCCTAGGGTCTTCGGTGAAGATTTATCATTTAATGAAAAAAAAGCATAACATAATTAGAATTACTTGTGATTAACATGATCTGACTCTATAGTGTAAACAAATTTAATTTCAGACGTTTGAAAATATTTTCAGACAGAAAAATACATAGTTTTTGTGAATACATATATAGTACGATGTATATGATTTCATATACTGGAGACTTATAAACAGAATAATTTAGTTTCAAGTCGGCAAGGTTGTAAGGGAAATTCAAAATGTTTATATTAACTATAATTAAAGTAAGATAGAATATCGAAATATTGATTTAGTGACGAGAACAGACGAACAAGAATTTATATAAAATAAATATGATTAAACTAGTATGATACTTTGATGGGATATATATATATATATATATATATATATATATTAGGAAAGTTAGCAATATTCTAGAAAACATCAATTATATATAGATAGTACGAAATAATATTTAATTATTGTTTAACAAACTGATTTATGCAATTTCATAAATCCTTCTTAAATTCCACCGATCATATGATCTCGAGATTTCATCAAAATAATAAATATAATGAACCTTATTAAATAAATAATTTTCAGATATTACATTATTTTCAGAAACAAATATAACCTAGAAATTATGGCAAATAATAAGTATAAGAAATCCTATCAAATGGATAACTATAAGAGATTGTTTAATCTATTTACTAAGCAAATAATTGAATGTAAGATTGAATACCTTATTTTCTTGATTTGGATTTCCAACAGGAGTTACGAAGGAAGAGTAATAATTATGTAGAGGAACCGTTTTCCTTAATTTTCTGGGAAGAAAGCGGAGAGAGAGAAAGTGCTACAGATGAGTTAATTTAATTATAGGAGCAGTTGCTACTTAAGGGGAAAAGACGCTAATTGCAAGGTAGTTATTTTGGGAAGTTCTGATTCTAATTTGAATAATTAACAATATATATATTGTGGGCTGCCAAAAATAATATTTAAATCGGACTTTGTGTGTTTAGTTAACTTATAATTATATACTATTTAAATACTGATATGCATCGGGACATATTGATTTTTATTCAAGGTATTTTAATTTGGGTAATAAAATAAAATAGAAAGACAAATAATTATATATATATATATATATATAAATGTCGTACTACTATTTTTATTATGAGGCGTTACATAATTGATTATATTTTTTAAAATGAAATTTTCAATTAGATCGTACACACCTAAAATTACATGGCGTTACATTCTTCCCCTCTTCAAAAAGAATTTTGTCCTCAAAATTCAAACATCACAAATCGTTTACGTAAAATATATAATTTTAATTGTACTGTAAACATAAATACTTATCACACCTAAAATTACATGGCGTTACATTCTTCCCCTCTTCAAAAAGAATTTTGTCCTCAAAATTCAAACACTAAATTGTATTTACTTATTCCCCCTTTCAAACAGAAGTTTTGTCCTCAAAATACCAACATAAATTGAAAATACTTTCACTACACTTCCGTTGCGCCACTCTGATTAAATTATAAAATTATTACATAAATTGTATATACTTCCACTATGCTTCTGCTGCACACTCTAAATAAATTATAAATACTTCCACAATTATGCGTAAGGCGTATTGAAAAGTTCAGGGTAAGTCGAGCGTATGGTGCCTTTGAACTCCCACGTAGCCTCCTAACTTGAATGGCGTTAGGATACCAGAAGTGTTTAAATTTAAAATGTTTTATAGGTATTCAATGTGGAGATATTACGTTCATCGTGCATCTTCATGTGACATGATTGGTGATTACAAAAGTAATTTATTTGGATTTTCGGATGTACCTGCTATAGGTCATGCTGAGATCTCATTCTCTTCTTTATTAAATCTGCCCCTCCCTCTATTTTAGTATGGTTGCAATCACAATCGTGTACATACACTCCTACCCGCCTTCCGCCATGGCTCACATTCCTTCCCTTATTATAATTTTTGTAATTGATGTATTCGCCTGTTGGTGAAATCATAGTGTTGTTACTCATGTCTATGATTGGTGGCCTCATGGTTCCTCTAATCATGCTATCATTCGGAACCATGTTGTTTTGAAGGGGCTTGTATGGGCATTCTCTAGCAAAATGTCCTAGTTTAAGGCATCTGTGACATAAGCCATTGGTGAAGCTGCATTGCTCTTTTGTATGCGGTTTATGACATCGATTGCACCAAGGTTTTTCGTTAGGGCTGAAGATGGTCCTTGGCTCCATGTAATTACCCCGAATTGGAAGTGATCTTGGAGTTTCCTCCATCCTTGGTCGAGTATTTCTAACAATGCTCATTTCACTGACACGTGTTTCATAGGATTCTACTGT
Source organism: Carex myosuroides (assembly GCA_028015225.1). NCBI lineage: Eukaryota > Viridiplantae > Streptophyta > Magnoliopsida > Poales > Cyperaceae > Carex > Carex myosuroides. The sequence goes on along the minus strand of CM051471.1, from coordinate 16,837,663 downwards.
GGTAGCCCGCAACATAAGATCGGGCAACTTGTCTATTCCTGGTATGTCAATCAGTTGGGCGAGACAAGGGTTTAACCCACCAAGGTATTGTTGTCTCAGTCGAAATTCATCTCTAATAATGTCCGGGGCATACCTCATTAGGTTCTCAAACTTAGAGTTGTACTCAGTCACCAGACTATTTCCTTGCCTGAGGTTGGTGAATCGTTGTCTCAGTGCTTCTCGTGAGATCACGTCCATGTACCTCCCTTCGAAATGCTTTTCAAATTCGACCCAGCTTACGGGTCCTATGGTCTGGTCCCACCTGCGCTTAACCTCTTGCCACCAAAATCGTGCGTGACCTTCAAGTAGTTGTGTGGCTAGTTCTACCCGGTATTCATCCGGTGCCCTTAGAATTTGAAATTTGTCCTTGACATTGGCCAACCAATTTTCTGCGGTTAAGAAATCGTCTGTGCCATCAAATGTTGGTGGGTGTAGCGAAGTGAATGAACGATACACCTCCAAAAATGGGTCCACTTCACGAGGTCTCCTTTGCTCGGCTTCCATAGCAACCCGAGCGACTCTTTCCAAGCCTTGCAAAAGCACTTCCAAGTGGTTTGCCCTATTTTGGGTTTCAGTAGTTGGAATAACTGGATTGTTATCACTGGTAGCTCCTGTTCTACTGTTGGATCGTCTTCTCGCCATTTTATATAACAATGAAACTATCCCTTTATATATTGTCGTATTGATTAGGGTTCTGCGTTTTTATTTCTTATTAGTACCATATGTTAATAAAAATATTTAGTCGTTAGTCTGATTCATAAAAATAAAAAAATAAAAATAATAATAATAATAATAATAATAAATAAATAAATAAATTCTTCAATATATTACTGACTTACGTATATAGTAGGTTAAGCTGACAAAATTTCAAAGTTAATTCATTTTATAACGCGTTACTTCTTCATATTTAATTCTTGATGCCATCCTTCATTGCTTGTCATATCATATTGGTTTTTCTTTTTCTTCTTTTTCTTGCTTCGATTTATTTATCGGTTTTTTTTCTTTTTCTTTTTCTTTTTTCTTCCACATTCGTACGCGCCATAATAACATACTTAGTTTAGAGAAATATTTAATATTGGGGTAGTGGTCATCATCATTAAGTCATGTTTCAGGAAAACTAGAGGTCATGGCGACACATTAAATTTTAGTTTTTCTAAACCTCACTTGACATAGTGATACTACAACAATTCTGAATATTTATTGTAACTATATCACTAAGATTTCTAAAGACAAGTTCTTAATGTGTTCTCTCTCACAACGGAAATTTATTGATATTGTTTGTGCTGGCTCTGATACCAACTTAGTTGTCACACCCCGAGACAACCCGCCACGTATTTCTACGTAAGGCGTATTTCCATCACATACATTATCAATAACAATACAATAAATGCCACAGTTATTTCATAAGCAAAAGAGTTCTACAAACGATCATGACAGACACGGCTAGTAAAACGACAACTTCCATGCCTGTTCAATGTATCAGTTATTTAAAATAGAGACTAAATCAACAAGTGGCATATTATTCCTTTCAGAATCTTCCCGCCTTGTTCAGTACCTTCATCTTCATTACCTGGAACCCACATAAAAGTGGAACGGGTGAGAGACTCGAACATTCTCTCAGTACGGGATTTAGTTCCAGCCCGGAGCATTCCCCGCATATCGGTCCCGACCACGACTAGCAGTCCCCGTGTATCGGCCTTTCCAGCATCGAACCCGACTGCGACTAGCAGCCTCCGCATATCGGTCCCGACCACGACTAGCAGTCCCCGTGTATCGGCCTTTCCAATATCGAACCCGACTGCGACTAGCAGTCCCCGCATGCCGGTCCCGATCGCGACTAGCAGCCCCCGCGTATCGGCCTTTCCAATATCAAACCCGACTGCGACTAGCAACCCCCGCATGCCGGTCCCGATCGCGACTAGCAGCCCCCGCGTATCGGCCTTTCCATTCATTCAACTCACGGTGATAATTCGATTTCTTATTCTATTATTATACTCAATCGATATATTTCATTCATGTCATATGTTTCAAACGAAAGAATCTTATTCTTTATTCTCTAAACAAAATCAAAGAGGTTGTTCGAATCAAAATGCACAATTATGTAAGTAAATTAAAATGCACACAAAGGAATAAGTAATTAGTTTTACAAAAAGCCCAGGAAGCCCGTACCTGTTGTCGTGGGGCAGTTTACTGTTGTCTCTACTTCTCTCCTTATTTCGCCACTCAGATCTAGACCACGAAATATGATTTCTAAATCAATATCTATACACATTTCTCATTGCACAAATTATATTTATTAAGATTAGAACTAGACTACTTTACAATAAAAATAGATTTGGGATCATCGGTGAATAATTCCTAGGGTCTTCGGTGAAGATTTATCATTTAATGAAAAAAAAGCATAACATAATTAGAATTACTTGTGATTAACATGATCTGACTCTATAGTGTAAACAAATTTAATTTCAGACGTTTGAAAATATTTTCAGACAGAAAAATACATAGTTTTTGTGAATACATATATAGTACGATGTATATGATTTCATATACTGGAGACTTATAAACAGAATAATTTAGTTTCAAGTCGGCAAGGTTGTAAGGGAAATTCAAAATGTTTATATTAACTATAATTAAAGTAAGATAGAATATCGAAATATTGATTTAGTGACGAGAACAGACGAACAAGAATTTATATAAAATAAATATGATTAAACTAGTATGATACTTTGATGGGATATATATATATATATATATATATATATTAGGAAAGTTAGCAATATTCTAGAAAACATCAATTATATATAGATAGTACGAAATAATATTTAATTATTGTTTAACAAACTGATTTATGCAATTTCATAAATCCTTCTTAAATTCCACCGATCATATGATCTCGAGATTTCATCAAAATAATAAATATAATGAACCTTATTAAATAAATAATTTTCAGATATTACATTATTTTCAGAAACAAATATAACCTAGAAATTATGGCAAATAATAAGTATAAGAAATCCTATCAAATGGATAACTATAAGAGATTGTTTAATCTATTTACTAAGCAAATAATTGAATGTAAGATTGAATACCTTATTTTCTTGATTTGGATTTCCAACAGGAGTTACGAAGGAAGAGTAATAATTATGTAGAGGAACCGTTTTCCTTAATTTTCTGGGAAGAAAGCGGAGAGAGAGAAAGTGCTACAGATGAGTTAATTTAATTATAGGAGCAGTTGCTACTTAAGGGGAAAAGACGCTAATTGCAAGGTAGTTATTTTGGGAAGTTCTGATTCTAATTTGAATAATTAACAATATATATATTGTGGGCTGCCAAAAATAATATTTAAATCGGACTTTGTGTGTTTAGTTAACTTATAATTATATACTATTTAAATACTGATATGCATCGGGACATATTGATTTTTATTCAAGGTATTTTAATTTGGGTAATAAAATAAAATAGAAAGACAAATAATTATATATATATATATATATAAATGTCGTACTACTATTTTTATTATGAGGCGTTACATAATTGATTATATTTTTTAAAATGAAATTTTCAATTAGATCGTACACACCTAAAATTACATGGCGTTACATATAGCCATTTGACCTGCCTCTAGAAGTCTCCCCCTTCATGTAGAAGGCCATTTCAATACCACTTTCTTCTGATCTGGACAGCCTTGATTCATGGGTCTGCAATGATCCCATGAGTTCATCAAAGGTGTACGCTGCGAGATCCTTTGATTCTTCAATTGCTGCCACCACATGATCAAACTTTGTTGTTAGGCTTCTTAACACCTTGGCCACCACGGTTTGCTCTGAGATGGTGTCTCCATATGCTCAAATTTGATTGACAACTCCTTGTACTCTTGAAAGAAAAGTCTGCACTGACTCTTCTTTGTTCATCTGCAATGTTTCAAAATCTCTGCGTAGACCTTGAAGCGTAATTGCCATAACACGAGAACTTCCTTGAAATGCTGTTTTCAAGGTTGTCCATGCCTCCTTTGCATTTGTGGCTGCTGCTATTTTCGAGAAGATTGTGTCGTGCACTGCTTGCTGGATGAAGAACAACGCTCGTGCATCTTTCTTCCGATTTTCTTGCGGATTGGGATCTGGATTGGGAACTCCATTTGCTATCAAGTCCCATAGACCATGTGACTTGAACAAGGTTGACATCTTGATACTCTAAAACTCACAATTCTCGCCTTTGAACAGCGGAATTGCTGGTTGCGTGACATTCACGATGGTGCTGCCGTTTTCTGCCATGAAAACGCCCCAAGGTTGATCGTGCTATGATACCACTTTTGTTGGAAATTTCAGATGGATAAAGAAACAAAAAAGGAGACAAGAGAAGCTTTGCTGGAAAAATGGCAATGGAAGATACAGTCCGATCCCTCGGGATGTTGGTCCTCCATGCTGCGATCGCTCTATGGTTTCATGGAATATGAACAAGTCGGCTGTCATGAGGGTCAATCTTTTTTTCTCAAATCACTGGCACAATCCAAACACCTACTGACCTACTGGTGTACTCAACTACATCGGATGTGACATCGGGGTTGATAACTTGGCGATGGTCCAGCTCAGGTCTCTTCACGGTCAGTTCTACAAATTCATCCAACAAATTCAGGTCTCTTCACGTATGAGATCCACTGGTACCAGTCCCTAAACACCCCTGGACCCGAATTTGGATCCCCTAAAGTAACACAAATTTTGACTATAGATCCAAACTGTCCGATCTACTCTGGCACAAATATTAAAGGGTCCCCGTGGATTCTATCACGGACCGGATTGGTCTGGATTCTGTTCGGACGATCCAGATCCACTGGTACCTAGCGATGCCCATTTCACTAGGTACTGTAATTTTTTTATATATGACATCACTGACGGAGTTATTGATAAATAGTATCTACGACTAATAATGACCGTCTCATAATCGGTATTCTATAGTCTATACATGTATTGCATAATTGGTATTTTAATTGTTTGTATGAATTTGATGCTTAAGAACTATATATAAGCAGTAAGAGTCCGAATCTACTGTAATCCGAGACTAGTGAATAGTGATTCTGAAATCCCTACAATCCAAATTTAGCCGTCGAACTGTTTCGAGATGCGTTCTCAAAAAAAATTCAACAGCTAGATTCGAGATTGCAGAGACTTTAGAGTATTGTTCACTGAATTCGGGATTTCCTATTTTCGGCGCATCAGACCACGTCCCAAAAGGTGGAAGATAGAAGGTGGAAACGTGGGGACACGTTGTGACAGATTTAGAGTGATTCCCCACGTCCATATGCTCCAGATCCACTATAAAAGGAAAGGATTTCTTCTCCATAATCATCACCATTCTAAGAGAGAAATCCACAAAAGAGAGCATCAATCACAGGAGCGAATCAAGAGGAAGGAAGGCGAATTCTCACAGCAATCGCAAGGAAGACTAAGGTTTTTTTATTAGAGAAGGGTGTATTCTATTTCTCTAGTTAGTTTCTCTTTGTCTTTACTTATTTTGTACTTGAATTCATGATGAATACTTGCTTCTCCATGAGAGGCTAGTTTCTCTCTAGGGGTTTAGGTCATGTAGCATGAACTTGTTTAATTCTATTCTACTCGGATTTTAGTTTTTATTATGATTGTTTGATTTGATGTTAATTTCTGTGATTTATCATTTGTGATGTTCCATGATTTGTACTTGAATTGTAGCGTCCCGCTTTGATCATTTAGACCCAAAGTAGATTAGGATCATATAGGATAGTGCAACTTGTTGTGCTTGACTTGTAGCGTCCCGCTTAAGTCTTCTTGATTAAAAGTAGATTAGGATCATATAGGATAGTATAAATTGTGATTGCAAATACCTTAGGATTTGAATTATTAGCGACCGTACTTTTGTATTCAAATCTGGAAAAATAGAAATTAAGGTTAGGGTTTGGTGAAGGACTTAGCGGTGAAGCCAAAACTTGATTAGGACACCTTAGAACAAATATCGATATATACACTTGAAGCACGTGATTAAATATCCCTCTAGGTTAGTGACAGCCCTAGAATTCGAGGCACATTAATCCGTCCACCCAAGGTATTCGTATAAATATTTGTTCCAAAGGCTAACTTAGGTTAGAAACCTCGTCATAATCAAACATGAATTTAAACAAACCGAGTAGATAGAATTAGCAAGGGATTGTGGACCGAATACCCCTAGACTTCTCCAACTTGATTTTCACCCGATTTTATTGCTTTTTGTTACGAACTTTTAATAACTTTAATTTTCCTTCAAAAGCAATTTTACACAAAACCCCCCCACTTTACTTTTATTGTTTAGTTTTAATAGTAGTTTTCTTTAAATTGAAAATTGGTATTTCCCTATCTCCCTGCGGATCGACACCTAAATACTACAATCGATAGGTTGTGCGCTTGCAACTAACCTATTCTTTGAGTACGAAGGTTTATAAATTTTAAAGGCAAAAAGAGTACCAAATTCCTATATCTAAAATACTCAACAAGCTTTTTGGCGCCGTTGCCGGGGAGAATAGGATAGATACTAGTTTTTATTTTAGGAAAGTACTTTTAATTCTTAGTTTCCTTATTTACTTTTCAGAAAATCAAAAATCCAAAAATAGTTTATTTCCTTTTTTTTTACAATTTCTGAAATTTACTTTCCTTATTTTAGAAAAATCCAAAAATATTTTACTTTCCTTATTTAATTTTCTGCACTTTACTATTCTCTATTTCTATTATCTCTCTTTCACATCTTTTCTTCTCTCATAGATTTGAGCGCTGGCACCGGTCACAAGGAGTCAAACCGCGAAAATCAAAGCCGGCGAATCCTCTCTCTCTCAACCAATGGAAGGTCTAGATCCTAATCTAGGCATGCCCCGCAGTTTTGAGGTAGAAGTGGAAGACTATCCGGAAGGCCTCCTCAACCAAGACCTTCACGATAACATTCCGCCTCCTCCTCCTCCAAATAACAACCAACCGCCACCACATCCACGCAACAATGATCCACCTATTCTCAATAATAATCCTCTCTTCGGTGTCAATCCAAACAACAACGGAAATGGCCGTATTCGCCAACAAGGCCACCGCTTCGGTTTCATTCCACAAGGCCAAGATCCGCGCGAAATCAAGCCCTCTCTCATCCACTTGCTTGGCCAAAGTCAGTTTGGGGGAGCCCTAAACGAAGATCCACATGCCCACTTGGCGGTTTTCGAAGAATCTTGCGGCACTTTCGCTAGAGAAGGAGAAGAGCTAGACAACCTCAAGCTCAAATGCTTCCACCTATCCCTCCGTGATAATGCAAGATTGTGGCTAAGGACCGTGAATCAGGATCACATAAGAAGATGGGACGACATGGAGAAGTTATTCTTAGGAAAATACTTCCCTCCATCCAAAACCCAACACTTCCGAACCAAGATCACGACATTCAAACAAGCCGAGGGAGAGTCTTTGACCGAGGCATGGGATAGATGGGCCGAGCTCCAGCGCTTGTGCCCTAACCATGGCCTTGACATGTGGTTGCTTTTTCAATTCTTCTTTGCAGGTTGCACAATAGCCACCAAGACTCATTTGAATTCAGCCGCAGGAGGTAATATGTCAAAGATGGATCCTGAGCAAGCCATGCTAATGATTGAGGACATGGCGATCAACCAAAGGGAATGGACGGCCGAAAGAGGTGGACGAACCCAAACCACACCGGGAATCTTGAAAACTGATGAAGTCACCGCCTTGAGAGCCCAAATGGAATCCTTGCAACATCAAATGGCACAAATGCAAAACGCCAAATCCGTGACGAACAAGGCTTCATGCGGCATTTGTGGAGAGTCGTCTCATATCACCGCCGATTGCAAAGTCCTTTTAGAAGGAGAGGACGTCGAGCAAGTCAATGCAATGTTTTACAATCAAGGTGATAAGAGAAACGATCCGATCTACAATAAGGTTAGGCCTAACGATAATTTCAATTCGAATACATATAACCCTAACACAAGGTGGAACCATCCAAATTTCAAATGGAGGACTGAAAATGAAAACTCAAACTCAAACCAATACCAAGGTAATTCCAATCAATACCAAAATCGGTCGAACCAAAACTCGTACCAAGGACCTTCTCAAAACAACAAATTAGAAAAATTGATAGAGGGCCTTGTGATCTCTCAAAACGAGTTCATGAACCAACAAAGAAGCACCAATACCGATATTTCGGATTCCTTGAGAAATATGAACAATAGATTTGAGTTTTTAGAGACCAAAACAAAGATGCTAGAAACACAAATTGCACAACAAGCATCTTCATCCTCCCGTCAACAAGGGACGCTTCCGGGCAAACCCGACATCAACCCGAGAGAGCATGCGAACGCCGTAACCTTGAGGAGCGGTAAGGAGTACGAAGGACCTACCATGCCCAATGAAGAGGAGCAGCAACCTCCCAAGGAAACACACGACGTTGCAACTCCCCTTGATGCGAATGCAGCCCCTACAAGTGCGGATGCACCGCCATCGGAAAAATATCAAACAACGGGTAATTCAAGTTCTCCAAAGGTAAAAAATGCTGAAACTCCTAAGTACATTCCCCCGCATAGGTTTGTACCTTTTCCTCAAAGGTTAGTAAAGCATAAATTAGACCAACAATTTGCCAAATTTGTAGACCACTTAAAGAGATTGAATATCACCATCCCTTTTACCGAAGCAATTACCCAAATGCCCACTTACGCAAAGTTTTTAAAAGAAATTTTATCCAATAAAAGAACACTTGAGGAAGTGGGTACGGTGTCCCTAAATGAGGAGTGTAGCGCCCTCTTCTTAAACAAGCTACCTCCAAAACTTAAGGACCCGGGAAGCTTTGTCATCCCATGTAAGATAGGTGAGACCAAATTTGATAGGTGTCTATGTGATTTAGGGGCAAGTGTTAGTCTCATGCCAAAATCGGTGTATCAAAGGTTGAATTTAGGAGAATTAAAACCAACAAGAATGTCCTTGCAATTGGCCGATAAAACGGTAAGGTTTTCCGAAGGAATTGTTGAGGATGTAATTGTCAAAATAGGTGAATATTTTGTGCCTATTGATTTTGTGGTTGTGGAAATGGAAGAAGACACTCACACCCCTATCTTGTTAGGGCGTGACTTCCTAATAACAGCAGGTGCCAACATCGATGTTAAAGAAGGAAAAATTTCCTTTGACATTGGTGGAGAAAAGGTCGACTTCCACATGTTTAAATCTATTAAATTTCCTTCTAATGATAATGACTCAATATGTAGGGTTGATGTTTTAGACTCTATAATTGATGATCATCTAGATAGGATGATGAAAGGAAAACAACTGGACGAAATCCTGGGAGAAACCGACCTCGAAACAGGCAAAAACTGCAAAAACAACCCTCAGTGCGACCGCACCAGCCCATTGTGCGTCCGCACTTTCACAGAAGAGGAGTCAGATTCGCCAGACCGAGAGCAATGCGCCCGCACCAGCCCTGAGTGCGTCCGCACTTTTGCCGATTTAACCTCAGTGCGTCCGCACCCCACCCGCACTGAGGCCGCAGATGCTCAAATTTCACTTATCCAGGCGCAGTGCGTCCGCACTGAATATGAGTGCGTCCGCACTAAGGCCCAAATAGCTCAAATCGAAGCCAATTCGACCAATTTCGCACCACCAAAGTCGAACTCAAGCCATTGCCACCTACTCTTCGCTACGAGTACCTGGGGACAGATGAGACTTATCCGGTGATAGTCAATTCCGAGCTCAACAAAGATCAAACCGAGAAGCTCCTTCATGAACTAAGATTGCATAGGAAGGCTATCGGGTATACAATCGATGATCTAACCGGAATTAGCCCCTCCTTTTGCATGCACAGAATCTTAATGGAGGATGATCACAAGCCTTCTATCAAATCTCAAAGGTGACTCAATCCGAATCTCAAAGAAGTCGTGAAGAAGGAAATCATCAAACTCCTAGATGCCGGCATCATCTACCCAATCTCCGATTCAAAATGGGTAAGTCTGGTTCATGTTGTGCCAAAGAAAGGAGGTACCACTGTGGTGAAAGGCGAAGGCGACAAGATGATATCAACAAGGGTGGTAACCGGTTGGCGAATGTGCATCGACTACCGCAAGCTAAACAATGCAACAAGGAAGGACCATTTCCCTCTACCATTTGTCGACCAAATGCTCGAAAGGCTCGCTTACCATTCACATTTTTGCTATTTAGATGGGTATAGTGGTTTCTTTCAAATTCCAATTCACCCCGATGACCAAGAGAAAACAACATTTACTTGTCCCTATGGTACGTTCGCGTATCGTAGGATGTCATTCGGTTTATGTAATGCTCCAGCCACGTTTCAAAGGGCCATGATGGCTATATTTTCTGACTTGTTAGAAAATTCTGTGGAAGTTTTCATGGATGATTTTTCGGTATTTGGTACTTCATTTGACAATTGCTTGACTAATTTAATCAAAGTTTTAGAACGTTGTGAGCAGGTCAATTTAGTACTCAATTGGGAGAAATGTCATTTCATGGTGCAACAAGGAGTCGTCCTAGGCCATGTGGTATCATCCAAGGGGTTGGAAGTCGACAAAGCCAAGGTGGAGGTGATAGAGAAATTGCCCTATCCAACATGCGTCAAAGATGTGCGAAGCTTTCTAGGACATGCGGGATTCTATAGGCGATTCATCAAAGATTTTTCTAAAATTTGCAAACCTCTTACTAATTTGACGATGCAAAATGTTGAATTTAAATTTGATGAACCTTGCATTGAAGCTTTTTGCAGGATTAAAGAAGCATTAATTTCAGCTCCAATTCTCCGACCTCCGAATTGGGATGCTCCTTTCGAAATTATGTGTGATGCAAGCGATTACGCCGTGGGAGCCGTCCTAGGACAGCGAGCCGATAAAAAGCCACATGTGATCTATTACGCAAGCAAGGTGCTAGACGAAGCGCAAATGAACTACACCACAACCGAAAAGGAATTCCTAGCGGTAATCTTCGCCATCAACAAATTTCGACAATACTTGGTGGGATCTAAGGTGGTGGTGTATACCGATCATGCGGCAATCTGATACCTTCTCAACAAGAAAGATGCCAAACCACGCCTAATTCGGTGGATCCTCCTACTCCAAGAGTTCGACCTAGAGATTAAAGACAAGAAAGGAACCGAAAACTCTGTGGCGGACCACCTTTCACGCATCAATAACACACCGAAAGAAGGGGACTTGCCAATCGACGATTCATTCATTGATGAGCAGCTATACGCGATACATAGCTTAGACGCCCCTTGGTATGCGGATTATGTTAATTACTTAGCATGTGGGTTGGTACCCCCGGAACTCTCTTACACACAAAGGAAGAAATTCTTTTCAGATGTTAAAAACTATTATTGGGATGAACCTTTGTTATTTCAATTGGGGATAGACGGTATACATAGGCGTTGTGTACCACAAGAAGAGGTGAACCAAATTCTCCAATGTTGCCATTCATCCGCCTATGGAGGACATGCCTCAACCGACAAAACCGCAGCAAAAGTTCTTCAAGCCGGATTCTATTGGCCGACAATTTTCAAAGATACACGAGAATATGTGCTTAAGTGCGACAAGTGTCAACGAACCGGCAACATATCAAAGAGACATGAGATGCCTCTCCAAGGGATCCTAGAAGTTGAGATTTTCGATGTATGGGGAGTTGATTTCATGGGCCCTTTTCCGAGTTCATGCAACAACAAGTACATCCTTGTAGCGGTCGATTATGTGTCAAAATGGGTAGAAGCCGTGGCAAGCCCAACCGCCGACTCCGCCGTGGTAAGAAAGCTTTTTCAAAGAATTATTTTTCCTAGGTTTGGAGTACCTCGAGTGGTGATTAGCGATGGCGGCTCTCATTTCATCAACCGCCAATTCGACAATCTCCTACTCAAGTACGGAGTCAAGCACAAGGTAGCCACACCTTACCACCCTCAAACAAACGGGCAAGTTGAAGTTTCCAATCGTGAGATAAAAAGCATCTTACAAAAGGTTGTCAACACATCGAGAAAAGATTGGTCGCTGAAACTTGATGAATCACTTTGGGCATACCGCACCGCCTACAAGACACCAATAGGTATGACTCCCTTTAAATTGGTCTATGGAAAACCATGTCATTTGCCGGTTGAACTCGAGCACAAGGCATATTGGGCGATACGAGCGCTAAATTTCGATCTAAAAGCCGCCGGTACGAAAAGAATTCTCAACTTACATGAGTTGGATGAATTGCGCCTCAATGCATACGAAAATGCCAAGCTATACAAGGAAAAGACAAAGAGGTGGCATGACAAACACATCATAAAACGAGAATTTCACGAAGGAGATATGGTCTTGCTATACAATTCACGACTTCGCCTCTTTCCCGGAAAGTTGAAGTCAAGATGGAATGGCCCATACCAAATCCGGAAGGTTTTCAACAATGGAGCAATCGAGATTTGGAGCAACAACACAGGTTCTTTTAAGGTAAATGGACAACGCCTTAAGCACTTCAACCATGAAGATCCAATAGAAAAGGTGGACGGTTCCTACCTAGCCAACCCTACTCGTCAATAAGCACAAGCCATGTCGAGCTCACGACGTAAAATTGAGCGCTTCTTGGGAGGCAACCCAAGGTTTTTACTGTTTTTCTTTACATTTTTATTTTTACTTTTTCAAAAATTACAATTTTTAATGATTCAGCCAATTTTTCAGGTCAAAAGCTCGTGAAAATAACCTGAGTGCGTCCGCACTAAACTTCAGTGCGTCCGCACTACCTACTTAGAATATTTTTCAGACAGGTTAAACCATCAAAATTGGCCAGACCGAGCGTGATGCGTCCGCACAAAAAGCTGGTGCGTCCGCATTTTGTACTTGGCCGACAGACAGGAAGAAAGATGAGACAATGCGACCGCAGGAGACTCGCACAGGGGTCGCATCTGGCAGACCGAGAGGAATGCGCCCGCACAGGAGCCGCACAGAGGCCGCATTTAGGATTATGCCAATTTTTTCTATCTCCAAGGCCTTAATGCGTCCGCATCTCATCCCAGTGCGTCCGCACGCAATAAAATTAGAAAATTTTTGGCCTTTTTAAATCTAGGCACCCCTTCACCTTCTCTCTCTCTCCCATTTTTTCTCTCAAAACCGTCGGTTTTCTCTAAAAATAACCGAATCTCTCTCTTTTTCTCTTCTCTCCCTCTCCCACTACAAATCTCTCTTCTCCTCGCCTTCACCAAGCCTTCCCCTCTTCTCTCCTAGCCCTAGGTGCCGCCATTGCCGCTCTCCTCTCGTCTTCAAGCCACCTCGCCACCTTTTCGCCATTCAAGCACCACACCACGGGATTTTGCGATCTACAACCGGGTTTGATCTCTCTAACTCTTTAATTTCACTATTTCGTTGTTAGAACTTAGAGATCGGTACCAAATTTGGCCAATTTGACCAAAATTTCACCAAAATCCTCGGTTTACCATTGACAGAACCCCAGTGCGACCTAAGTGCGTCCGCACCAGACCCGCACTCAGCCAATAATTTGAAATTTGAACCAAATTTTCTAAACTGGTTTATGCGACCGCTGTGCGTCCGCACTAGGGCCGCATTCTTCTCTGTTTAGGTTAAATTTCTTATTTTGAGTTGCGATTTGGGAATTGGTATTTAATTTTCTTTGTTGAGAACTCTTTTGCAGGATAAAATGATGAAATTTAAACGAACAACAAACAAGAAGCGCAAAGGCAATCAAGGCGAGTGTAGCCAAGCTAACTATCCACCGGCAAAACCCTTGAGTGATGAGCAACGAAGCCGGAAGAATTTCAACGAGAGGCGCCGAACTGTTGAGCCGTCTCGTTGGATCGATGTTGAGGCCCTCGATGTACTCGGTCTCACCAACTCGGTCCAAATGCTCACATCCCGGCTCGACCTTTGGGACTTCCTTAGGGATGAGGTCCCAACATACAAGGGAATCACACTCGAGTTCCTCTCCTCCGTTGAGTTCGACCGAGGTAGGCGTGTCCTTGAATTCAACCTCGGAGGATATGCCCATTCCATGAATTCCGCCGAACTCATGTCTCTCCTCCACATTCCTAATGCTGATGTCAATGCAATGCGCACAACCACCAATTTCTTCCATGACATGTCCGTTGCACAATTCCGGCGCCTAACTTGTGAAGATGGCATTCTCGGCCACCAAAGAACAAAGAACATCCTCCACCCCACCTTGCGATACATTCAGCGAGTACTTAGCTATTCCATATTTGCTCGGGGGGAGACTGCCTCAGTAATCAACATCAAGGAGCTCTTCTATATGTGTTGCATGTTGCGAAGAAACAACGGGGAAATGAACTACATGCCTCACATTGGCTACAATTTGGCCAAGCATCTCCACACCGTAGCAACAAATAGGCAGCAGCATGGTAAGATCCGAGTGGGGGGCATTATCACAAAAATTGCGCGAGCTCTCAATGTGCCATTTGGGAATGATATTGTGGACGGTCCAACCCTTGTCGATTTGCAAGGCTTAGTCCGTGCCACGTTGATTGAGAGATCCATGTATGATGAATATTGGATCAACATTGGTCCAGGGACAATCCGACACCGGCTACCTCTTCAAATCGAGATTGATCCGTTGAATGATGCAACATGGTCTATAGCCGACGACCCTATTCCACCTGAAGTACCACAACCAGCTCAAGCCGCACCCCCTCCTCAAGCAGGACCAACCAACGAACAACTAATGCAATACATGATGGATTTCCGACTACACCTTGACGGGCGTCTCGATGAAATTGAGACAACAGCCAACAATGCCATGTACTATTCTAGAATGGCCTACCAGCAATTCAACGCCGATTTTGAGGATGAGCCACCTACTCCACCCCATGTGAGGCACGCAGGACTAGCAGCGGAGCAACAACAACAAGCTGCGGCGGCAAATGCACCTCAAAATGAAGGTGACGATACGGAGGAGGAAGATAAAGAGGGAGGGAATGATGACATGGATGAAGAGGGCGATGCCCCGTGAGGCCGCTTTGCCTCGTACTACCACCGACTTCCGCCAATAAGTTAAGTCCATATTTCTTCTTATTTACTTTTGTTTATTTTTAGCATTGGGGACAATGCTTGATTTAAGCTTGGGGGATGGGAAGAAAATGTATCTTGCATGTGCATTTAGGATCATGTTTAATTTCAGTAATTTTAAAATTTTTAGATATGATAAATTTGGGTGATTGACGAAAATTAGGGATGTTCATGCAATTTTTGCGAATTTTAGGTAAAACCCTTGGAACAATTTGAAATGACCACATAATTGGGCGAAAAACTTTGTGGAAATAGAGGTTGATGAAATTATGACAATTTGGAATTTAAATTGATTAGAGAAGCTATTAAGATTCGGAAATTTTAAGTTTTGAAAAATTGGGATATCCATAAGTATGAAGGAATACTTAGGGATGTGTGTATTCATGATATATGCATATATGTTGAGAAATTGGGTAAAAATTGAAAATTTTGAAAATAAAAGGTGACTCCAATGACCTATGTTACGGCTTCATGACGTACTTATGGTTATGAGTCCTTAGCACTCTTGCTCCGCTAGTCTCCCGATAAAATTGACATTCGTGTTAGTGGAAGGGTTAGACTAAGAGCATGCAAAGCACCCTTGAATTAGAACGGTCGGGTACGGTTAACTACTTGTAACCAACCGGTGCTTAATTGAGGATAGGGAACATAGTGCTAAATCATAAAAGAAAAATTCAAAATGAGAAAATCAAAAGCAACAACAAAAATGAGAAAATGCATATATCAACACACGTAGTCCGCAAAATTTCTAACCTAAGTTCTATTCAAGCTTGGGGGAATTTGAAAATTCCATGTTTAAGATAACATTTCTTTTAATCAATTCGGGTAAACAAAGTTCATGAATTCTAGACCTTTAAGGAAATAAAAGTTAGAGTAATCGAATTGTGGGTTGAGTCACAATTATCCAAGGGGTTAAACTTGAAAATTGGGAAATTCGCATGAGGGTTTTTAATTTTTGACAAGATCATACAAATTTTTCATTTAAATATACTTGATATAAGGTGTACTAATGGGATCGAATTGATAGCTCAAGTTAGGTTTTGCTTGGGGACAAGCAAAGTTCAAGCTTGGGGGAATTTGATAGGTTTAATTTATATATATGTTCGATCAGGTTTTCATCGCATAATAGCACCAAATATCATGTATTTTAGTATAATTTAGGATTAAATACCCCTAGAATCAAGTTACTGCATTTGTCTATGTGAAATTCGCAGGAAAACAAGAAAAAGGACCAAAGTGCGGACGCACTGAACTTTAGTGCGGCCGCACTAAGCACTTAGAAGAAAATCCAAGGTCCAGCATGCTCCAGAGGAAAAGTCCGAGAGGAATGCGGACGCACTAAACATTGGTGCGGACGCATTTCCTACTTAGCCGAATTTTGGTGAAGAAATCCAGCAACTCAGAAGGAAAATGCGACCAGAGTGCGACCGCAGGGGACCCGCATTTTCTACTTAGAGAAATTTCCACTCCTGAGCCAAAGAAGAACAGAAAAGTCCGAGAGTAATGCGGGCGCACTGGGAGGCAGTGCGGACGCACTCAGCACTTGGAGTCAAATCCAGAACTGAAACCAAAACCCGTGCGGCCGCAGTGTGGACGCATTTGGGCCGCATTCAGCCTAAAAACTGCCATTTTGAGGATTTCCTATTTTCGGCGCATCAGACCACGTCCCAAAAGGTGGAAGATAGAAGGTGGAAACGTGGAGACACGTTGTGACAGATTTAGAGTGATTCCCCACGTCCATATGCTCCAGATCCACTATAAAAGGAAAGGATTTCTTCTCCATAATCATCACCATTCTAAGAGAGAAATCCACAAAAGAGAGCATCAATCACAGGAGCGAATCAAGAGGAAGGAAGGCGAATTCTCACAGCAATCGCAAGGAAGACTAAGGTTTTTTTATTAGAGAAGGGTGTATTCTATTTCTCTAGTTAGTTTCTCTTTGTCTTTACTTATTTTGTACTTGAATTCATGATGAATACTTGCTTCTCCATGAGAGGCTAGTTTCTCTCTAGGGGTTTAGGTCATGTAGCATGAACTTGTTTAATTCTATTCTACTCGGATTTTAGTTTTTATTATGATTGTTTGATTTGATGTTAATTTCTGTGATTTATCATTTGTGATGTTCCATGATTTGTACTTGAATTGTAGCGTCCCGCTTTGATCATTTAGACCCAAAGTAGATTAGGATCATATAGGATAGTGCAACTTGTTGTGCTTGACTTGTAGCGTCCCGCTTAAGTCTTCTTGATTAAAAGTAGATTAGGATCATATAGGATAGTATAAATTGTGATTGCAAATACCTTAGGATTTGAATTATTAGCGACCGTACTTTTGTATTCAAATCTGGAAAAATAGAAATTAAGGTTAGGGTTTGGTGAAGGACTTAGCGGTGAAGCCAAAACTTGATTAGGACACCTTATAACAAATATCGATATATACACTTGAAGCACGTGATTAAATATCCCTCTAGGTTAGTGACAGCCCTAGAATTCGAGGCACATTAATCCGTCCACCCAAGGTATTCGTATAAATATTTGTTCCAAAGGCTAACTTAGGTTAGAAACCTCGTCATAATCAAACATGAATTTAAACAAACCGAGTAGATAGAATTAGCAAGGGATTGTGGACCGAATACCCCTAGACTTCTCCAACTTGATTTTCACCCGATTTTATTGCTTTTTGTTACGAACTTTTAATTACTTTAATTTTCCTTCAAAAGCGATTTTACACAAAACCACTTTACTTTTATTGTTTAGTTTTAATAGTAGTTTTCTTTAAATTGAAAATTGGTATTTCCCTATCTCCCTGCGGATCGACACCTAAATACTACAATCGATAGGTTGTGCGCTTGCAACTAACCTATTCTTTGAGTACGAAGGTTTATAAATTTTAAAGGCAAAAAGAGTACCAAATTCCTATATCTAAAATACTCAACAATTCGGCAGCAGCATATTTGTTTCTTATTTAGGTTGTCTAAAGATAGAAGGAAAAATATGTAAAGATAGGAATGAGGATACTAGCTTATTTGTTTCCCTAGTTTATTTTTTCCTAATTTTGATTTCTAAGCTGGCTATTTGAGGAGGCTGCTGGATCCGAAATTGATTAACACAGAATTTTGTATGACAGATTTTTCTATCAATAAAACATGGGTGGGAAGGGAGTTTCATGGGAGTTGTGTGTTGTTTACTCTTTTTCCTCATAAGTTGTCATGGTATCAGAGCACAAGTGTCGATTCTGAGCATTTCTGAAGCCGAATCAGATCCGTGTTTCTCCCTATTCCTCTGTTTTTTCGAATCTGTTTTTTTCTTCTAATTTTGTTTCTTTCTCCTCTAATTTCTGAGTGTGAGAAGAATGTCTGAGTCAACGGAGAAATCTGAATCTGTTCTACTCTTGGAGAATTTGACTACAACCTTGTCACAACTATTACAACAAAAATCGGGCAACTCTAATCCAGATGGGCACATTTCAGCCATGACGATCAAACTCGATGGGAAGAACTTCAACCTGTGGTCGCAAATGTTGAAGATGAAACTGTCGGGGAAGGATAAACTCGGCTATATTGATGGGTCGACTTCTAAACCAAAGTCAATTGATGGCTATCGCAAATGGCAGATGGAAGACTCATCAGTTAAAGATTACATAATCGAATCCATGGATCCCTCCTTAGTAGGTAATTTTCTTCCTTTTGGTACGGCCAAAGAGGTATGGGACTCGATAAGAACAAACTTTTTTGATGGAGATGACTTGACCCAATTTTTTGACTTAAAAAGGAGAGTTAACCGTGTCAAACAAGGTGGTGGTTCTGTTGAGGTTTATTACACCCAATTACAGGGGTTATGGAAAGAGTTAGATGTACGTAGGCCAAACCCTATGACCTCCCCAGTTGATATTGAGAAATATAATTACCTTGTTCAAGAAGATCGTGTTTTGACCTTCCTGGATGGTCTTGATGACCATTTGGATTCTATCCGGGCAACTGTCCTACAACTAAAACCTTTTCCCACAATAGAACAAGCTTTTGCCTTAGTACGTAGAGAAGAAAACCGTCAAATTGTAATGTTAAACAAAGGGGATGGGGCCGAAACTTCTATGGTTATGCTTGCAAGAAACCAAACCCTTGGCATGAACAAACCTGATTTTAATCCAAAACCAGGCCTAGTAGAGGGTTGCACTTACTGCCATAACCCGAGACATACTAGGGAGAAGTGTTTTAAATTAATTGGGTACCCACCGGGTTGGAAAGATCGGAAGAAGAAGAAGCAAGGAGAGTGGCACCAGTACAGGGGTGAGGCACAAATGGTTGCAGCTGATTCAACTGCAGCCCTTGTTGCGCAAGGTGTACCTACTGGATCGGGCATCCATGCTGGGCCGATTGTTCCAACTGCAGCGGCTGTTCCAGCAACTGCAGCCTCTGTTTCAGCGGGTTGCCACTCTAGCTTACAAGGAACATGTGGAAGGTAAAAATTGTCTTGTCTCTAATAATTATCACACTAATGAGTTTGATTGGATAATAGATTCAGGGGCAACGGACCACATGACCTACTCAGAAAAGGATCTTGTGAGGATTTCCACGCCAAGAAGAATGGCAATAGTCAATGCTAATGGAGAGTCGTATCCTGTAAAGGGTGCTGGAGATGTTCAGTGCTCACCTTCTCTTACTTTATCAAATACTTTACTTGTACCTTCTTTATCAACCAGATTATTGTCCGTTGGTCAGGTTTGTGAAGAACTGAATTGTGCTGTTCTCATGTACCCTCAGTTTTGTATCTTTCAAGATCTTCTCACAAAGGAGATTATTGGCCGTGGTACTAGAAGAGGGAGACTGTATCATTTGGACGACATGGTGGTTGGAAAGGCTCATTTATCTACAAGTTCATCATCAAATCGGATCTCTCGCATTTGGATGTGGCATAAAAGATTAGGGCATCCATCTTTTGGGTATCTGAAAAGACTTTACCCAAGTTTATTTTCTGGTTGTGAGGATAAAAAATTCGATTGTGAAACCTGTATTAGAGCTAAGAGTCATCGTGTGTCTTTTCCTAGTAGTTTGAATAAGAGTACAAAACCTTTTGACTTGGTTCATTCTGATGTTTGGGGCCCGTCCCCGGTTAATTCATCTGTTGGAAATAGGTGGTTTGTACTATTTATTGATAATTGCACTAGAATGACTTGGCTATATGTCCTTAAAACAAAAGGTGAAGTGTCACATGTTTTTAAATCCTTTTTTAACATGGTGCAAAATCAGTTTAATCGGACCATTAAATTTTTAAGAAGTGACAATGGTGGTGAGTTTGTGAATTACACACTTCGGGAATTTTTTCACTCTAAAGGGATTATCCATGAAACGAGTTGTGTTGGAACTCCACAACAAAACGGAGTGGCCGAATGTAAAAACAGACATATTTTAGAAACAGCTCGATCTATGTTACTTGAGTATGAAGTACCACAAGTTTATTGGGATCATGCGGTTGCCGCTGTAGTTTACCTAATTAACCGTATGCCATCAAATGTGTTAAATTTTCAAACTCCACTTCAAGTACTATCTTCACATGTACCGATACCGTCGGTTCTGAACCTTCCACCAAAGATTTTTGGGTGTGTTGCATTTGTCCATATACAAAAACATCAACGGTCCAAATTGGAACCTTGTGCAGAGAGGTGTGTATTTGTAGGGTATGGCCAAAACCAGAAAGGTTATAAATGTCTCAATCCTATTTCTAAAAAAATGTTTGTTACCATGGATGTCACCTTTATTGAAACAGAAAGTTTTTTTAGAAAGGATACAACTCATTCTCAGGGGGAGAATTTAGTTGAGAATGAAAATTGGCATCAATTGGGTCCGTATGAGAATGTTAGCACATGAGGTACTGCTGTAAGCCCGAACCAAACTTCTGACCCGAACTCAGACCAGAACCAAACTGTTGCTGTTGCTGACCCGAACTTGGACCCGAACCCAGCCACTGCTGGTCCGAATCCAGATGCTGGCATTGACCCGAACCTAGCTAATGCTGGCCCGAATTCACCTGCAGTGAGCCCATCTCGGGCTGAGTCTGAAAGGGACATTAATTGGTGGATTGAACTTAGCATGGATCCAGAAAATGAGCAAAGACAATTGATACAGTCTCCTCTACCACAGCTGGGCCAATCTCCTGAGAATGAGGTACAAGTTTCAAATTCTGAGAATTTTAATTCTAATAATTCTAATACAGGATACAGATTACCTGACAGGCATAACAGAGGAAACCCTCCTAAGCGTTTTAGACCAGATGAGGCTGGTGAAGGAGATTATGCAATTGGTAAATTTGTGACAACAGAACACTTGCCTAGCCCATTGAAGGAGTTTGATACCACTCTTGCCTCTATTCGAATCCCGGAACGACTTGAAGAAGCCATGAGCAATCCCAAGTGGTTGGAAGCTATGAGAGCGGAAATGGAGGCATTAGAGAAAAATCACACATGGCGGTTGGTAAGTTTACCAAAAGGAAGAAAGACGGTAGGCTGTAAGTGGGTATTCACAGTAAAATATGGTCCAACTGGTTTGGTTGATCGGTATAAGGCTCGGCTAGTTGCCAAAGGATTTACACAAACCTATGGTATTGATTTTCAGGAAACCTTCTCACCAGTTGCTAAGTTGAATACCATTAGAGTTCTATTATCTCTTGCAGCTAACCTTGATTGGCCTTTGCATCAGTTCGATGTAAAGAATGCTTTCCTTCGATGTAAAGAATGCTTTCCTTCACGGTGATCTACATGGAAATTCCACCCGGGTACAGTCATTCGGGGTCTCAACAGCTGGTATGCAAGTTAGAGAAGGCACTATATGGACTGAAACAATCTCCTAGAGCTTGGTTTGGGAGATTCTGTAGTGCTATGAGTAAATATAGGTACACTCAAAGTGATTCTGACCATACTTTGTTTTACATGAAGAGGCATGAAAAGATAGCTATTTTGGTTATTTATGTAGATGACATGATAATCACAGGTGATGATCAAGATGAAATTGATAGATTGGAGAAAAGACTCTCCGAGGAATTTGAGATGAAGGACTTAGGTGGACTAAAATATTTTCTCGGAATTGAAGTGGTAAGAACCAAGGAAGGTATATCTCTGTCTCAAAGAAAGTATGTGTTAGACTTGTTAACTGAAACTGGGATGCTTGATTGCAAACCAGTAGACAAACCTGTTGTACAAAATCTTAAGTTAGGTGAATTCCCGACTCAAGTACCAGCCAACAAAGAGAGATACCAGCGATTGGTAGGTAAGCTCATCTATTTGTCTCATACCAGACCAGATATTGCATACGCCGTAAGTTTGGTAAGCCAATTCATGCATGCTCCAAGTGAGCAGCATATGGAAGATGTGTTTCGTATTCTCAGGTATCTCAAAGGTGCTTCAGGAAGAGGAATTTACTTTAAGAGAAATGGACATCTAAGAGTGGAAGGGTATACTGATTCAGACTGGGCAGGAGACATTACTGATCGGAAGTCCACTTCCGGATATTTCACATTTGTTGGGGGCAATTTGGTGACATGGAGGAGTAAAAAGCAAAAGGTGGTAGCTCTTTCCAGTGCCGAAGCCGAATTTATGGGTATTGCTAAAGGGCTGCAGGAGTTAATATGGTTGAAAAAAATTATGAGTGAGCTCGGGTTTGATCCTAGTGAAGGAATGAAGCTCTTCTGTGATAACAAGGCGGCAATTGCCATATCTCATAATCCTATACAGCATGATCGTACGAAACACATAGAAGTGAGCAGACACTTTATACGACAAAATTTAGAAGAAAATGTCATCTCTCTTCCATTTGTGAGAACAGGTGATCAACTAGCCGATATTTTAACCAAGGGCGTTTCAAGTGCAATTTTTCATGACTCGCTTGGCAAGTTGGACATGACGGATATCTATGCACCAACTTGAGGGGGAGTATTGGCGCAGGTCAAGCATATTCGGCAGCAGCACAGCTAGCATATTTGTTTCTTATTTAGGTTGTCTAAAGATAGAAGGAAAAATATGTAAAGATAGGAATGAGGATACTAGTTTATTTGTTTCCCTAGTTTATTCTTTCCTAATTTTGATTTCTAAGCTGGCTATTTGAGGAGGCTGCTGGATCCGAAATTGATTAACACAGAATCCCTAGTGGAAAAACGCACATCAAGGTCGGTTAAAAACGCACATCAGGAACGGACCACAGGGCGACACTGACCCAGCTGTTACAGATAGTTGGACTAATCAGTGTCGGTTAAACAACCGATACTAATATTCCACAATCAGGATCGGTTACCACTAGCCGATACTAAATCCCTCAATCTGGAACGGTTCTTTATTAACAGGCGATACAGATTATTGTAATCTAGGGCGGACCTTTTATACAACCGATACTAATATTCAACAATCAAGAACGGTCCTTTTACACAGGCGATACAGATTATTGTAATCTAGGGTGGTTGTTTATTAACAGGCGATACAGATTATTCAATCAGGAACGGTTTCTATTAGCCGATACTAAATCTCTTTAAATGTTTATATTGTGCGATACTCAATCAGGAACGGTTCTTATTAAAAGGCGATACAGATTTTAATCTGGAACTGTTAATTAAGAAAGCCGATACTAAATCTCTTTAACTGGAACGGTTGTAGTAGACAGGCGTCCTAATTGTGTGAATCAATATCAGGTTTTGTAATAACCGTTCCTGATTGTGTGAATTTATTTTAAAAAAATATTTTTTATATTTTGGCCGGCTACCATATTTTTGCTGGCCTATGCAAGGCATAAATTGCAGTTTTCACATTAGACATAAATTAAAACCAGAAAGCATTAGACATAAAAATTATTACAAATCAACACACATGTATTGCAGTTTTCACATCCTAAATTAAAACATGTTGTTCACACCCTAAATTTGTAACAAAAAACACATACTAAATTGATTTACTTTTTTCATCTAATACTTCCTTCAAGAAAAATTTACCCCACACTGTGCGAATGTTGTCGATGCTTGTTGCGTTATAACTAACGGGGAAATCCTGCATTTTTTAGAGCATATAAGAGCACAAATTGCATATTTTTGAAGCAACTATGCATACCTTTGGAAAGACAATATGTATATATATATACCTTCAAGTTTGGAAAAATATCGAGGAAACGATTTATTATGTCATGCACGAACAACATGACATAATATCCACATTCCCAACCATCGCGTTGTTGTGGGCACTATATTAAACAACAAGATATATAGTTTATTTGGATAGACAAATATATAGTTAGAAATTAAAAAACAGCATACTTTAAAAACAACATACATCACATTGATTGGATTTTCAGCACCATTTTCAGCACCATTGTCAGCAAACTGACCAGAAATAGGGCACTTCCACAAATAGGGCACCATTGTCAGCAAACTGCATATATCACTGTGATCAAACCATTTAATGATTTTCAGCACCATTTTCAGCACCATTGTCAGCAAACTGCATATATCACTGTGGAAGTGCCCTCAAATACTTGTTTATAAGAAGAAACCATGTGATCGAAACCGAAAAAGTATGAACTCCATGCCATACCTAAACCTAAACTAATAGGATATTTTTAGGGGAGTGCTATACTAAGGGCAACTATTATATTTTTGAGAGCTGAGAGACTAAATACCCAATTTACCCAATTTTTAGGGGAGTGCTATACTAAGGGCAACTATTATATCTTTCCTTCCGTGAATTCTATATTTCTATATCCCAAATATTGTCTCATAGATATATAGTTATTCTCCCAGTTATTCTCTCATAGTTTGCAGCTACATTAATTTATCAAAATTAGGATATTAAAAAGGGCATAGTAGAGATCTTTTTCTAGGAGATACAAAGAGTGGTTACAAGTCTGAAGTTAGTGCTTGAAGAAAATGACACACTAAAAAATGTTCATAATAACTTAATAAGATAAGAGAAGGCAGGAGAGAAGGAAAAGAGGATTAGGTGACAAGGTGATATCAGGAAAGATATAAAGGCCTGGATATATATTTTAATTTAATTATTTAAAGGACCAGAAAAGATAAAATAATTCAGGATGCATGATTCATGAATTGATCAAATCCTAACGGAAGTTGATTTAACAGAACGTACTTGAATCAAAATATATATATATATACTTGAAAAAGATAGAAACTAGAAAGGGAACATGCATGTAGTTCAAAACTTCAAATTCTGAGAGAGAGCTATCAGTTCATCTGTGTTGAATGATATGTTTGTTTGCTTCTCTCAAATTCCTTATTCTTCCATGACATAAGGGAAAGAGTGACACTATAGTAATATGCATATTACAGATCGAATCATATTATGCATTCATATCTTTTTTTTCAAAATTCAAACATTCGATTTGAACCATTAAACATAATTTTCATATGAAAATATTTTAGAGACCAAACTTTATATTTTTTAGAATTTTTAGATACATAGAAAATAATTACTCTTGAGATGCTCCACAATTTTAAAGTGATTTTCTACTTATCTAAAAAAGATTCTAGAAAATGTAAAATTTGGTCTCCAACTATATTTCATATGGAGATCATTTTAATGGTTCAAATCGACTATTTGAACTTTTAAATAGAAATATAAATTCATAGCACAAATTGACCCACAATTCAGTCCTATAACATCTAGTAAATCAAATATTAGCAATATAATCAGCCTACATTATAACTTGTTTTTTTGTATTAAACAATGAAAGATAAAAAAAAAACATCTATTATTCAAATATCAGTATAAATATATGGTACCAACCAAGATGTCCATTGTACCAGTTCAAAACTAGAAAGGGAACATGCATGTCAACCTAAAATGCATGTAGTTCAAAACTACATGAAGGGGAACATGCATGTAGTTCAAAACTAGAAAGGGAACATGCATGTAGTTCAAATCTTCAAATTCATAGCATTTGAGATTTCCAAATTTGATTGTGTTTTTTTTCAACCTAAAATGATTAAAAGCGTTCCATGAAGGGGTCGTTATCGGATGAGGATAGCGAATCTTAGGAGCAGTGGTGCTGGAATCTAACAAAGGAAAGTGGCATTGAAACTGGATTGCTGAGTATAATTTTTAAATACAAGGACTTGTATAATTTTAAATAAACATAGTTAGTCAACCAAATCATATACAGTTATACAGAATAAGGTTTAGATGGATAAGGGTTAGATGGATAAGCAATCTAGGTCTTTACTAAACAAGAAAAAAATCTAAATATCAATATTACCTTGCAATATGTAACCTTCAAATTAGCGTTTTTTCCTAGTCCTCCAATACACCTATCCATTCGGTAGGGGCTGTTAAAATATGAATACATTGAACAATCAGAAAACAATTATGA
Source organism: Carex myosuroides (assembly GCA_028015225.1). NCBI lineage: Eukaryota > Viridiplantae > Streptophyta > Magnoliopsida > Poales > Cyperaceae > Carex > Carex myosuroides. The sequence goes on along the minus strand of CM051471.1, from coordinate 16,811,234 downwards.
TATTTAAGCATGATTACAACATTCAAGTTTGAAAAACTTACTCTACAAGTGCATCGATGATCTTCAACTTTTTTTGATGTTTCTTATTGGACTCGAACACGTACAACATGCTCTCACTTGCCATAAGCACAACCAATACCCAATGATCCCTGCATGTTAGGAACAACATGTTATATTTTTTAATTTCTATGAAATGAAATAAATTGAAATAAATTAGGATATATGAACTAACTCCTGATGATACGGTATAAATATCATTTTCTTGTTCCGATTTTCTTTCAATGCTTTTCTTATGTATTTATCGGCATATTCTCGGCCGTGATCATCATCTTTCAAGTGCATGTAACATGTTTTTGCAGGGTCCATAAAACCAACACTACAAGTAGGAAATTCCTCCTTGTAATATTTGTGCGCATACCTGCAAATAATGGCAGAAATGTTGTCATTACTATAAAATCAGAATTAAAAGTACTTAATTTTGGCATTATATATTAACTCACATCATGAAGATTTGGATAATTGGTCCAGTGAGCCACGTCTTTGGTGTAATCAAATCCCTCAAATCATCTGCATGAACAGTTATGAAGTCATCGCTATGGAAAAGGTCAAGTGGAGTATCGATCTGAAATTCATTGTTGTCTTTCTTCAAAAACCGATCACGCAAATGCTTGAAAATTGGACCCAGCTTGTCAAAATTGAGACCATCAAACTCCTTGTATCGCTTTGGTGCAAACACATCACTACGAACTGAGTTCCCACTTGTAGGAACTTGTAACTCTTTGCGTGGTTCCTGCAATTGGTCCAATGAAAAGTCAACGCATGACTATTAGTTAAGAAATTGTAAGTCGGATAATTTGTAATTTAATTTTTTTACCTCATCTAAAGATATCAAATCTTTAGGCCATGCCGTGAAACTAGAGCGGGCTGAGCGAAGAGTTTCCACCTCGCCATTTGGTACGGGTACAGGGGTATCATCTTCACCAGCAACATAATCATCCACCATTACTCTCGCATGGCCGGCCGGCATAAGTCTACCGTGAAAAGATGTGCCTTGTAGTGATGGATTTATCGTCCCTACGCCCACTTGAATCTTCTTCCCTTCTCGGACCAAATAGAGTTTGCATCTGCATTATCCCTTTGATGACAAATAAATAAACTAAGTCATGTAGTGGTATTCTTCTTGTTGTTCACATGAAATAATAGGTATTTGTATTACCTCAATCGAATCAAGAACGTGTAGTGGTTGGACTGACTGGCAGCTGCTCGTGCCGACTCTTGGGCTACCTATATCCATGTCCATTTTTTGTTGGCCCATCAACATGGCCATTTGCTTCATGAGAGCCTCTTGCTGCTCGTAAAAAGGTTTCATTCTCTCCTCTACCTTCTCCTCTAACTTCTCATCTACCTCTCTCTTTACTCTCTCATCTACCTCTCTCTGTATTCTATGTTGAATAAAGTCCTCATACTCCGAAGAAGTGTGTCTCTTTCTTTTTCCGCAACCTTCATAAGTTTTTTTTAAACCCACACGAGATCCAATACCTCTCACCCTCCCAGGATGTTCTCGATTTGGTAGAGAATTGCCTAGAATATCGTCGTATCGGTCGATGGTCATCATGCCTGAGTCGAAAGCCTTTTCTTGTTCGTCCTGATATAATAAAGCCAACAACAATGGGTTATATAACATATTAAATTCAAATTGAATTTAAACTTAAGAAAATTTCAAAAATGTACTATATATCCTCACAATTATCTCGATCATTGCTTTTGTTTCCGGGTTCGGATAGACATCATCCCCATTTACCACCTTGTGCCTTCCGAGTTTCCATGGGACATGCCTATGTTGAATCGACATATCAACAAGCTGGTCTTGTGACAACTCACTAGTTGACCCTTGAGATGACAAATCACTACTTGACCCTTCCTTCGAAGCAATCTCTGCAAAAGCTTCTTTAAGTCTCTTCTGGAATTTCTCACCACTGTAGCCTCTGGATCCCAAGAAATGCGGGTACATGTTTTTCTCTTGATTCGCCTTCCCTATTTTACTTAGTTCCTACAATTGGAACAAGAAAACAATTTGCCTTAAGAAAACCAAAGGAATTTTAAATAAGCCAAAGAGTGGCGAGGTAGTTGCCATTAAGGAAAAAAAATACCTCGAATTCATCCGATGCATGGTACTTGACAAATATTTCCCAATCTTCCTGTGTAATCGCGGTATACAAACTGAAGGGCGTCTTATCCTCCTTCATAAACTTGTTGTACAATTCATGCCTGAACTTTCTAAATGCTACAGCCATGCGCATATACACATCCTTCTTCATGACTTCATTGTCAGGTAACTTCCAGGCCAACTGCGAAATAAAGCACATCAAGTTTTGAAGTTAGCCAATATAAAATGAAGCTGCTGAATTTGGTTTCATGTTATTTACCTTCATTTCATGCCAAATCTTTTTCTTAACATCATCTGGTACTTCAGACCAATCCTTGTAGCGTACTGAAACTTGGGCTCTCACTAAAATCCCAAGTTGCGTCGGAAAACTTGTTGTTTCTTCGTTTATAATAACCCTCCCAAGTTTATCAAATTGAACCTCCTTGTTGGACTTATTAACCACACGATTAATTTTTGTAGGACCTCTTCCTGGTTTCTTCGTCTTCGCCGGCTCACTGCCATCACCACCACTAGACATGACTAGAACTGAAAACAAAAATTTGGTAAATAATTAGTGTACTGCTGGCCAGCAGCACTTAAAGGCAAAGAAACACTAGTGGTATGTGTTTGACCCTAAAAAGTCAAGGATTTAATTATCCAGAAAGATGCCATTCAATTGCAAAGTTGGTCGATTAAAGGTCAAACATACTCTAATTTGACACAACAACACTAAATGGGAGATGAAATTCATTAAATCTAATTCATGATTAAAACCTACTCGAATAATCATGAATTTTGATATTTGGCGCATTTCCTAACTCAAAATGATGAGAAAGATATCAAAATTATAAAACAAGGGCTCTCTGATTGGTGCCACGTGGCCCTGGAGACCCATAGCATGAGCCATGCTTCCCCGGGTGCAAACGGGGTATACAAAACCCGGACCTTACAACTCGGGCCCACAAGTCATTGACTCAAAGTAAAATTCGCTACTTAGCTGAGATAGGTGGACTTGGTTCAAGCAAGCAGAGCTTGTAGACCGAATAGTCAGCCACACGGCGTATGATGCACCAAGCCTAGCTAAACCATACACCCTAAATATAGTTTGTCGCCGAAACTAAAATGACCCCTTCACTGAGCATACTCTCGGTGCTCGGTACACCACACAAGGCCTAATACATGGTTTATCAAACACCAAGTGCAACTAAAATAAAGAAAGAAGGAAAAGAGTTTCAACATCAAAACGAAAAGAGACTGACTCGTGGGCCCCACCCTGTCAGTTCCTTCTTCTTCTTTTACCTCACGAGTTCAACCAAAACCAAACCAGAGGCCCAAATTACTGAGAAGGAATGTATAAGCGCTCACCAAAGGTGGGTAGAGCACTTCCTCTTCCACTCTCCTCCAAGCTATCTCAAAGTTGAAACAATTTTTTCTACTCTCAATCTAACCCGAGAATATGTGGGTGTGATGAAGTGGCTCGGCCAATGTGTTCAAAATTGAAGATTGAGGCTTTAACAGGGTCCCTTTATGCATAATACGACACCATTAGAAGGTTCAATTTAATGCAACATGCATTGAATCGGGCCTGCACCCGAAGCTAATATGGTGCAATTCGGGCATAATGGAAAGTGACAAAATTGGCTCTCGACAAGAGTCAATGTACCTTGGGACGCATTAGAGGGTGTATGGCGATGCTAGATGTCACATTTTCAATAACCTAAGGACAAGGATAAGAGTAAACCATGTTAAGGTATAATAAGCCGCCGGTGCAACACCAATTTGGCCAATACAGCTATTCATTAACTAGCTGGTCCCAGGGACACGTGCCCCTCACTCCAAGGAACATGACAAAGATGGAAATTCCCCTCCCAGGGTGCTGGAGCACGTGAATGGAAATTTCCATTCAGAGGCCGGTTAATTAAGGGCTTTGATGGCACCCCCTGCATATGAGATTAATCCAAGGGCTGTAAATGACTCAAATTAAGATGAATGATATATTAAAGTGCTATTGAATGATCCCCTGCCAGCAAGGCATTCGAAAGTGAGTGAATGAATCCAGACCCTTGATCAAGCACTTGGTGTGCATAGCAAATGACACCTCAGCTGAACCCTAAACCCTAGACCCTTGCTGCCCTATATAAGGCACCCCAAATGAAGGAAAATAGAAGCTCGAAAAGATCCCAGATACATCTTCTTCTCCAGAGAAACTCCTGTGCAAGAATCAAGAGAGAAAACCTCCATTTCAAAGAGAGTTTAAGTTAGAAGTTTCAAAGTTTCAAGCTTTCTTAGAAAGGTAATCAATACCTGGAAAAATGTAAGCTCAAACTGAGCAATGATCTGTATATATGCTACTTTAATCGAAATAAAAGGATTTTTGTTTGATGATTTCTTGTTTGTTCTTTGCTTGACCTTGTTCTTATCTTATATCTTCTCTTTATTTTTCCCTACTCTCAAAAATCATGGATGTGAGAGCTATATAGCTTCTAGTTCATCATAGGATGAAGAAAGAAATATATAGCTTGATGATCAATAAAAATGCTTCATTTCTTCTTTTGCATCTTCTTTCCTTTTAAAGCAAAAAAAAATATATAGATGTACATAATAAAAATGTGTTTATTTGCATCTTTCTTGTCTTATTGGTGATCTTTATAAAAATAAATACAAAAATATCGAAATTTAACATTTTTCTTCTTTTCTTTTCTTTTTCTACCTCCTCTTTTCTTTTATTTCTTCTTCTTTCTTTTTGTTCTTCCTTTTCTTTATTTTATGTTGCAAAGGAAAATAACAAAACACATAATCGCATAAATATAAATAATATATATATTAAAAGTGGCATTTTCATATTATAAGAAATATAAAAGGAAGAGATATTAAAGTTGATGTTTAGCTACATCCTTTAAATATCAATTTCTTATATAATTCTTTTAATATAAAAATCAAATTAAAAGTGCATAACAAAATGAAAAAGGGAATTTAAATTAATTGACATGATGGGGATTGATGTTTGACTACATCTCCCTAATTATGCCATTTTGAACTTTTTAGAGGACTTCAATGCATAAAAGAGGAATAAAATGAGTAATATGTGAAGGATTGATGTTTTACTACATCTCTTTCCATATTATGAATTTTATTACTTTTCAAAGGACCTAGATGCATAATTACTAAAAGGAGAGGGCAAATGAGAAGAGGGAAATTTCAATCCCCATGACATGATGCTCAAAGATCCTTTCATATGAATATGCAAATGATCAAGGACCTATATGCATATTTTCATAATTGTTAGCAAATGACATATGTGATGCTAGTATCCCTTTGATCCTTCCTTTTTGCAATTTTTCACTCATAACATTTAAGGATAAAATACCATGCTCAATAAAATAACATAAGCATAGAAAATGCCCAAATGACCTGCTGGTACATATCAGCCAGTGCAGGCTGATCAAAAAACCAAATCAAAAATCTGTTTGAATAGGAAGATAGAGGATAAAAAAACAACCAATTTAGACTCAAATTTGTATCTTTCTGATTTTTCTACTATTTTCTAGCCATTTTTAAAGTTGGATGTCAGAAAATGAGAAAACAGCAATATGCACACTTGCATTTACACCCCTCTGTTTTTCTGCTTCTCTTAAAAATAGAAATAAAAGGCATAAAATTCCCAAACTTCATACATTTATTCCTGAGATGTTGTGCTACAAGAATAGCATGAAATCATGCATGTCACTTAATGAAATTCATGAGAAATTCATGTTTCTTTCTCAAACCCTAAACCCATTAGTGAGTTCATACCCAAATCAGATTCATATCCAATAATAATCCCTCTCAAGCTTGATACCTCTCCATAATCTTCTAAACACGCTCAGACTACAACAATTCAACCCCAGATACACTCATCAAATCAAGATATCACATGTCAACACCAACCCGGTACCAAACCGAGAATTCGAAGTTTGAAAAGCACCCAAATCTCTATGAAATGCGAAAATGAATGAACATGAAGCTCTCCTGCACTCAAGCAATGCCAAATGAACAAGCAATTGAAGAAGAAAGTGAGAAAATCGATGAAATCTGATTAAAACCTCAACCGGTACCGAAATACCAAGACCCACCCCGTTCTGACACTTTCGGTGATCAACCACCGCCGACGGTGTACCCAATGGACTCACAGGACCAAGGCGACCTCAATGATGTCGCCCCTCAGCCTTGCCGTGGCCGGAAGCTCGCCGGAAGCCAAACCCTAGACTCGGGTTTCAAACCCCAGTTCATATCAAGTCAAGCGCGAATATTAAAGCACCAGGAGCCATTTGATCTCGGCGCCAAAATATAAAGTTTAAATGAAAATCCGAATCATGATGCGAGAGAGAAATCCAAGGGCTCATCGCCGAATGGATAATCCCCCGCCAGAGGGGCCCACCTGTCGGACTAACTCAAATCCCCGAGCAAAGTCTCAAAGTTTCTGCACGAATCTTAAAGCCCCCTTTAAACCCATCCTAAAAAGCTCATAATCCAAATTCATTGATTTGCACAGATCCTGAAGCACAACTCAAATCTCAAAACCCCAACACACATCTCAAAGGCCCAGAATTGCAATCTCAAAGCCCAGAATTTAATAAAAGAAGGCTTTTTACAAAGAGGCCCCTCTAACAAAATTTCCTCACAGCGTAGCCCTTGGCTATTTCCAAATAAACCCCTGACTGCCTAAAATCTCCTCAAATGAGTCCCTGGAAGCCCAATTTTCACTTCAGACCTTGTTAAAAGCCCAAACTACAAACCTCAGCCTTTCCAGCTTTACAAATAGGTCCCTGGAAAACTTTAAATCTCACAAATAAGTCCTTTTCAGCCCTTATTGGCCATAACTTCTTCATTCCAAACCCAAATCAGCTCAAACCAGTTCCAAATGAACCCAAATCAAACCCTTCATGTTTCTAAATTAAAATCAAGCATAATTAGACATCACATAACATGTTAAATGACCAAAATGCCCCTTTCTCCACTTTTCTTCATGCTCAAATCATTTTCTTTTAAATAAAATATAAATAAAGCACAAATAGATTTTCTCAAATACAAATAGGTTTCTAAAATAAATAAAAAGGCATAATAAATGTATTTTAGTAGCATCCATTGCATCTTATGCATACATGTTAATTAAATACCTAAAACCATGATAATCAAAGGGATACATAAAGACCAAGTACATGAGTTTTCCCCCTTTTAGCCCCTTTATTCAATTCCCAACAAATAGGCTCCAAATCCTGGAATGAACAAGGTATTCAGTATGGCTTGGAAGGGTCATCTGATGTAATTAACAGCGGGAGCTTGCGCCCGCTGGGAGTTAAACGTCCCCACAATCATTAAACTCTCTCGATGGACTGATTATGAATCGTAGGTCTGTCGAGGGTGAACCGGAAGGAATAGCAGAAAGAAAGAAATGAATGATTCAAGTTCGATGTTCTTTAACCAATCGAGAGCATTGAACCATGAGACATTTAAATACATATGCACATACCTTCCATACCAGCTGTGCAACTTTCTGCGCCCTACAGGTTTTGGCACGCCCGGTGGGACATTCTCCTCCTCACAGGTTCGGGATCCGATACGAAGATAAAAGGAACATACTCAAGTAGCCAATGACTTCAAGACACTCAAACAACGAGCCATTGGATCGCTTAAGCCATGTCATTTCCTTTTATATTCGATATGGATGCCTATGGATTGAATAATTGGGCTAACACTCGTGTATGAATTTACATATAAAAATTGACTAATGAAGTTTTGAGCTTTGTTTGTTTGCAGGAATGGCTTACATCGCAACCAAAGCATGCTCTTTTGCCCAAATCACCAGCCTCCCAGCTGGGGAGGAAGTCGTTTACTTTGGGACTTTCGCAGTCCCTGTTGATGAAGTTAGGGCATTCGAAGCCCCTGTTCCCGCTTCAATCAATGAACAGCTGTCCCTCGGGTCCATCACCGAGGAGGATGTTACAGATGATGAAGAACCATGCTATTTTCTCACCCCTAAGGGGATGGACGGTAAAACGTTCATTCCCCTCTCCAAAACTAGGCGCGCAAGAAGGCGCGCGTCTAAGAAAATCAACCAAATTCCCATGACCCCTCTGTCGGTCACCAAGAAAAGAAATCTCCAAGCTTACCAGGATGAGTTGGTGGCTCAACCAGCCCTCCCTGTCCGCAACTCATTCTCCCCACTGAGGATAGTAAGGAGGAATTCTTCTACTGCACACATACGTGCAGCGGGAGAAGTCCCTCAAACCGTCTCGTTCATCTATGAACCGAAAAGGATGAACACCAACCGCAAAATGGTTGATGACACTACTATGGCCATTCATAGGGCCCACAAGCAGCTTCGCATGTTGAAGCAGCGTAGGAATCGATACTATGTGCATCCTGCGCAAGAAACCCCTACACCGTCTTCCGTCAAATCAAGATTGATGTTTCCAGCCCAAAAGCCGGGGGCATCCAATGACGCCCAACCCTCAATCAAATAAAGGCTGACATTCCCAGCCTCAAGGCCAAAACCAACTTTTTCAGCCTCAAGGCTGGGGGTACCTGATGTTGCCCCGCTAAAACCAAAACTCCGTCGAGAGATGCGTGCAAGCACCTCTCAAAGCTCAAGCAAAGAGGGATCAAATCAAACCCCTCGAATTCTGAGAAGACCAACCAGTGTACATGATAGGCTGGGGGCACAAATCGATTCGCATCCCTCCAACACTGGAAGCTTGACAATAGTGGCTCCAAATGCCACTCACAAGAAACGAAGGGTCGCTAAAACATACCCTAAGTAAGAAGAAGAAACGATGGTCTTCATGATAACCACTAGCGAAGACCTCGAAGAGGAAGACAACCATTCTGCTAACCCCACCGTATGCATGGTGAGAAAGGGGAAAGATCCCATTGTCGAAAATCCGAGTGACGATGAGGAAGAGTCTGACGCAGCATGTCTTCCTCCCATAAATGCCAAACCCAAAACCGCAAGTGGCTCAGATGTAGGTCATATGGATGGGCCCGCATTGGGTAACTTCCATACCGTCTTGGCAACTTCTCCATGTGCTGGTGAAAGTCAAACCAGTGCACAAACGCAAGAACAAATGTTATCCGCCTTCAATCAAATGCAAGCTGAGATACAAAACCTTAGGGCTGAAGTACATCAAGCCCATGAAAGGGAACAAAGGTTGGTAGCTGAAATCCGAGAGAAAGGCCTCGCTAACTTCGAACTCGAAAGAGGAGAAACATCAAATCGGTCCAGCCCCGTAAACGGGCTCGAAAGACCAAACCCTCAAGAAAGACGTAGGGTACATTGGGAAGATGAAAGGCGAGAAACCTCCCCAACCTTTACTGCGGTTGATGTTCAAGAAATGATCAGCCGTGAGTTACGAGAAATTGGGATCGCCCCAAAACAAACGACATTGCGAATAGGGAAACCGTACCCTCCCGAATTCGATATACCAAAATACCCCCCAACATACACTGTTCCCTTATTCTCCAAGTTCTCCGGAAGTGGAACAAATGAGACTGGGCCAGAACAACACGTCAGCCACTTCATGATTCAATGTGGAGACTCTTCAAGGGAAGAAGCATTCCTTTGCCGCCAATTCGCTAGGAGTCTTTCAGGGCCAGCATTCCAATGGTATTGCTCTTCGAAACCAGGAAGTATAAGGTCCTGGGACCAAATGGCGCGTGCCTTCATAGATAGGTTTGCCACTGCGAGCAGTCCAATAAGACTAGCCGATTTAGCATGGGCCAAACAAGGGCCAAACGAAACTCTTCTGGGATACATCAACCGCTAGAGAAATATGAGCAACAAGTCGAGCCATCCTATACCCGAAAGGGAGGCAGTTGATTTGCTCATAAGAAGTACATCCGGCAAAATGAGAGAGATTTTAATCGTTGCCAACCCCAACAGTTATCAAGATCTGGTAGACACCGTATCTAGATTGGGGCAAACGGATATAGAAGAGAAGTCATCTACTTCCTTCAAACCAAGAAGAGACTTCCCAAAGAAAAAGGAATTGAAGACAGTATACGCCGTCAAAACCAATAAAGCCAACAAAATCGAAAACAGCGATTCTGACTCTTCTGATGAGGAGACGAGGCAAGTCGATAGCCAGCCCGCTCAGCCAGTTCCTCACGATAACCAAAATAGCCGTTACCCCAAATCATTGGAAGGACAAAAAGGCAAGAAATACTCCTTTAAAAGGGAGAAAACAGCAAAAATATTTAGACAAGCCTTGGAGGATGGTATGGAATTACCTCCAAGCAAGCGCCCCGATCAGGCAGATAAGGTTGATCACCCCAACTATTGCCCATACCATAGGGTAATAGGCCATAAGATAGAAGACTGTTGGGTCTTTAAAGACCTGATAGAAAGAAGAATTCGAGAAGGTCGCTTGCAATTAGCGCCAAGTGCCGTGCAACAACCCGCACCTCACGAACAAGTTAATGTTGTCTCTCATATCGAGATGATTGAAGAAAAGGGGTCTGAAAGTCCCGTAAATGAAGCACGGGAATTCCACCTCTCCAAGAAAACTAAAAAGTTGCTGAAACAGCTTCTGAAGGAGCCTCGAGTCAAATGGGATAGCAATTTAAACCCCACTGTGCCAAGGCCCCCAAAACGGGTCATCCATCGTAAACCAAACAAGAATGGCAGCCAGAAGGGCAAGAAATCGCCCAAACCAACAGAGTTGCCTACACCTTCTGAAATCCAAAAACACATACAAACCTTAGAGAATCATAAGCAAGGTACCCCGCTACCGTTGACCCTCTTAGACTTCCTAACAGAAGATATATTGGCCTTAATGTTGGGCCTCAAAGCTGAGAAAGGGGAAACGAGTAAGGCCCCTCAAGAAGGAGAAAACAATGATGATGACCATGAGATGTGTAACGTGGTCGTCTATGGAGGAAGTTCCTCAACTGACTCAGATGATGGTGAAGTCATTTTTGTCAAAACCAAGAAACCTGATTGCCATGCGGTGCTCCGCTCGGGTACATATATCCCTGAGCGCCAACCGCCACAAGAAGATGAAATTGGGAGGTCGAAGGCTAAGGCAAAAGGAAGAGAAGTCGTAGTACAAGATGAACCCACACCTAAGAGATACATGGTACAAGATTACAATATCCTCGCACAGCTTAGAAAAATACCAGCTGCAATCAGCATGTTTGATATCTTGATGATGTCCGCTGAAGTGAGAGAAGTGCTTATATATGCACTCCAAAACCCTGAAGAGTTTCAAGCACACTTCGCCGAAAAGAAGATGCAAGAAATAGCGCTAGTAGACAACAAAAACCCAACCATCACCTTCAACGATGATGATTTGCTCATAGGCACGCCTGATCACAATAGACCACTCTTTCTCACTGGTGAGTGTGATGGCCAAAAGGTAACCCGTATGCTAAGCGAACATTAGACCGTCTCACGTTGAGCGCTAAGTTCCACACAAAGGATAAGATCACTATACATGGATTCAACCACAAAACGGAGCAATCCATGGGGGCCGTTAGCTTGCCTTTTGATATTGGTGGTATTCAGGAATGGATGAAATTCTACATCATCGATGCGAAAACCACATACAATGCATTAATAGGCCGACCATGGCTACATAATAACAATGCCGTCCCATCAACTTTGCATCAATGTGTAAAGTACATAAAGGATGGTGAAGTCAAACAAATCAATGGAGAAATTAAGTCGTTTGAAGTGCATGAAATAGGGCTGAAAGATGCCAAATACTTCTTCGATAAACCTGCTCTAAAAGGAGAATGTTCGAAGAAACGATTAGACGAAAAAATAAGGCTATATGGAGCCGATACTGACTCTTCGTCAGGGGAGGAAGCCGATGAAGCTAGGATACTCCCATCATACATAATACCCTCAGAAGACGAGGAAGAAGCAGGTCAATCCTCGTTGATGATTGAGAGGATACCTGAAAACCATCATAAAGAGCTCACACCAAGGGAAGTGAACCAAATCCAAGAAATGATATTCTTCATAATACCGCCCAAGGAGGAGGTTACTGAAGAAGGGATCTTTAGGCACAAGCCTATTGTATTCTATAGAGCGTCCGATGGTAAAGATCGGTCTTTGGTGCTAAACGACGACGAATGGCCTTTAGAAGACGAAACCATGTCCAACAAAGTGGATGTACCTCTTCTGCCATATTGTCCCAAAAGCCTAACCAGGATTCTTGCAAACATGAGTCCCATGTCTCCAACCTACGCTATGACAAAGCGATTCGATAGGATATTGGCTCAGCGTAATCCTACAATCATAGGACCAGATGGAAAACCAAGAAATACTCGAGGGCTCGGGTATGAAGAATCTGATGATGAATACGATGACTCCAAATGTCGTCCTATGCAATACCTCAGCAACAGTGGCAGTGATGACGAGCCACCGACTTGTGATCTAAGAAGGATCCAAGGGAGAGCTGCTCATGCCAATTTAGAAATGGCTTTAAGAGGCGGTCGTGGCAGAGGCCGTGGAAGAGGTCGAGGAAGAAATTCCTTCGCCAATACCTTGCCAAAACAACCCAAACCAAATCCAACCGAAACTCGCTCCTTCCAAGACCTGTTGAGACAAATGAAAGGTCTGGATGTGCATTCCGAGCATAGACAACAACAACCAAACGATAATCGAAGAACTTCCAAAGCTTCATGTCATGTTATAGAAGCTGAAGACGATCAATCGTCGTTTGTCGCATGCAGTGTATGCGATAGACCGGGAGAGGTCACAGAAATGACTTCGTGTGTCGAATGTGGGGCCATATGCCATCCCCCTTGCACAAGATTTAGGGAAAACCCCCAAAAGAATGGTGAAACCCCAAAATGGAGCTGCCTACGTTGTTTCAAAGGTAAATGGGTGCCGGAACCGAAGAAGGGCGAAGGAAAAGCAGAATCACTGCTCCCAGCACCAGCACCTGAGTCTTTTCCACTTGAAGGCCTACTGGCTCAACTCCTAAAGGATTACATGAAATTCCAATCCACAAAGGGACAAACCCGTACGGATTCGGCAAACACAATCTTTGAATCGAAAAAACCCATTCCAGTAATGCCAAAAGAAAGGAGTACATTGGCAGAACTTAAGAACAAAACATACTCGTTTGGGCGAGATAAAGTTGCTAAAGCATTCGACCTAATGATGCAAAGGGGTCTCAACCTGCCAGTATGCAAATGCCCAGAACAAGCGAGTAGGGTAAACGAACCTGATTTCTGCCCATATCACCGTATCCTTGGTCACACCATCGATGACTGCTGGGTCTTCAAGGACCTTCTAGAAAACAAAAGACAAGAAGGATCCTTACCACTCACCGTGGTAGCCCACTTAGAAGGGATTCGTGCGCCAATTCCCAACAAAGAGAAAGGGAAGCAAAAGATGAAGTCTATCCCTAAAAACGAAGTACCTTCACAATTCGAAGTAGGGGACATGGTATCCATGCTTAGCCAGTCTCAATCATCCAAGGACGGTCACGCTAGAATTGAATGGAAAGGACCCTACATCGTTGAGCAAGCCTTAGGACGAGACACCTATAGGTTGCGAGAAAGCAATGGAAACAGGTTCGCACCACCTATTAAAGGGAAATATCTTCGAGAATACCAAGCACCTGGGATGCAAAGTCAAACCCAAAGTCAGAGAATTCAAAGTGAAGAAAATTCAGAAGAAGAACGAGAAGCTGAGTGCTATATGGCCTCTCAGAGGTCCACCGACTCAGAATATGATTCACCTCAAGAAAAGGAGGATCATAGTAGCAATGGCCACACAAAGCAAGGCAAATGCATGAATTGCGATGAAGTAGACGATTATTACGTCATGTTCAATTACGACCGATGTACTAGGTACTCATGTACCGAATGCGCCACCGGAAGAAAGATAAATTCTGGGTATGACAAGAGGTTCTTCAATTGGTTTTGCACCTCCTGCAAGTATATCGTAGAGGATGAGAAACAAAAGAAGAACGAAAAAGTCAAGCAAACTTCCAAGAGGAAAGGCGAAAATTCCAAATCTCACTCAAAGCATGGATCATCAAGGAAACCTAAGGATGGTGATTCGAGCGACTCTAGCATGGATGCTACATGTTACATGGTAGAAGTTGAATCCGAACAAGAAGAATTCGAGTTTGGATATATAACCCATTGTGGCATCTGTGACCAAAAAGGAAATTCATGGGACATGTTTGAATGCAAAGAGTGTGGCAGTAGTCACCACCCTTCATGCGCGAGTCCAAAGGCAGCCATCGCCAACCACAATGATCCTCGATTCGATATCTACGAGTGCCCGAAGTGCATTTATCAACAAGTGCAAAAGGAGATAAGGGCGACAAAGGAATTCAAGGATCAAACCATAAAGCCCAATTGGGTTGCAAAGGATATCGAAAGCGCTTCAAAGCAGGAATGGGACGAAGCCCATATGCCACAAAAGGCGAGAACCAATGTCGAAGCAAGACAAGAAACGGTCCACATGCTTGGCCCATTTGATGAATATAAGAAAGGGCAGCTTGTGTGGGTTGTCAAAGAAACATCAAGGTCACAATCTATCAGATTCTGGGGCCCATATTTAGTGGATCAAGTCTTGGAAGGGTACCGATACAGGCTGATAGATAACGAAAACGAAGAGCCCGTTAAATCAATCAGCGGTCGTTATCTAAAGCTCCATCAGGAGGGTGATACACCAAGCAACTTCTGCCAAGAATACGAAAGTGACTCGTAAACCGTCACTTACAAAACCACTCCCACTACAGCCATGATGGAGGCAATAATGCACATGAAGGGGTATGTCGGGTATCGATGCACCCGAAAGAGAAATGATATATATACCCCACCCTTGGAGGAAGACGACATTTCTAAGTCACAAACTTCCTCAACCTCAATCAGACCTTGCGCTAATGGCTGCTCAAAGGACAATTCCCCACAACTGGGAGACCATGGCGCTCACGCCGACGGTAAGAATGGGATATGGCCGATATCCAGGCCCGGGTTCTCTCGCTGTCGACCTCCCCAACAAGGACACACTGCCACAAGAGAGTCGATAGTTATGGCGATCTATCTTCATCTATGTCACTAGAGGAAGGAAAACCGAGTACACCAAATACCGCCTCGGTCACTACTTCTCAAACCAACTCAACTGTGAGTTCTCAAGCCTAATCATTGAGGAAGTCGACGAAATCGAGGCCGACTACATACTCATATGCCCAAATGACGACATAAAAAGGGGCATCCTTTCATTGGGCTCGCTCACCTTAGAAGCCGACGTCCCCGGTGTCATTCCCACCGATGTCCGAATGATAGGATGGACTGCTAGCCAAGGGAGCTATGACAACCCCCTCAATTACCGTGCGCGCATAAGACTCCGCAAGGTACCTCTACACTTATGGAATTCTGCCGATATTCATACTTTGGTGGCAGGATTCGGGTATCCTCTTAGGATCGCCCCATATTTCTCCAACAACAACTATAGCACGCTCAGGCTCCTGATCGCTTGCGGGCCACCCAATACCATCCCGCATCAGTCGTGGCTAACCGTTGATCCCATCCGCAAAATTGTGGATGTGGAAGTCGAAGGTTGAGATGAAAATAATGGAGACATGCCTCCGCCTGATGATGCAGAAAGCTCCGTCAGCAAGCCTCCTCCACCACCAGCGCCAGAGAATCCAAAATCCTCTGAGTCACCTAACCTGTCACTGACCTCTGAACCAACCACCTCAGGCAAGGACAGGAGACCCGCCAAACATGTGGGGCCCAAGGCCGCTCCTTACTAACAAGGGGCAACAAGCCACTTATGTTAAATGCGTTTAAGAGTTGATTTCCCTTTCTCATGAACAATGCTTATATTTGCTTGATGATGGTGTGTTTATGTTTAAATGCTTGTATATATGGTTGCATGAAATGAGAATCCCGCGAGATCTCCTCCTCAAATTCTACTCCACGATTTCCAAATTTTAAAATTGAAAACTCCACAAATACCCAAAATTCCAATAAACCTAAATTTTAAGATCCACAAATAAAACATTCCAAATAAAATTCCATAAATACCCAAAAGTCTAATAAAGCCTAAATTTCAATACCCATAAATAAAATGTCCCAATGCCTATGCATGAACGAAAACCTCTACGAATAAAAGGACCAAATCGCAGCATGAGTGAAATTGTCTCGAGCGAAAAGTGAGGCCCCCCAACTACCCACAAAATCCATAAAGGCCTCTCGCCACAAAATGGGTTTTGTTAAGTTTGTACCCTTAAACAATTAACACTGGCAAAGTTTGTCCAGCCAGTACTGAATATGGACAAACAAGTTTTATATTTTGTACTTTAAACAAAATATGGGCTTTGGTGTTGTGCCCATTTGAAACAACTATCACTGGTTTTGTCTTTCCTCACAGTTCGAAAAAAGGAGAGACAAGGTTTCTTCATTGTCCTTTTAACAATGGAGTGCCTAATGATGATATCTCAAATAAAATCAAAAGATTAAAGAAAGTGGTCGTTTAGACTTTATTGATGTTTTTTAGTAATGTATATACACATAATTTGCAGCATATAAAAAAATGGTCTATGGGTTAGAACTAACTATTACGAAAAGAAGAACTATCTTGTGAATTGCAGCATATACAAAATTTGCCACCTCCCCCTTCCTTTAACTTCATTTAGCTATCTTAATCTCCTGCCCCTTTCTTTAGCTTAGCGAACAACCTCTCCTTAGCGCGGATTAATATTTAATCTCCCATGTGTTACCGAACAGCCCCATTGAGTCGGTCAAATGTTGTTACTTCGTTGTTATAATGGATAGAGATACAGCTGATCTATAAAGGTGTCTTTGTTATATTACATAGATTGTCAAAGCAGCACACAACTTAAAACACTTCTTCTTTAATTTCCTACCTCTCGCCTTAACTTTTTTCTTTAAATATTCTTTAATTGCAATTGATTCCGTGCTCTTCTCACATAATATGGAGGCCAATTTTCATTTCTTAGTGTAATGATCACAACCACTACCCGGTCACTAAAAAATTTGCCAATTATTTCCCGTGCTAATTAATTTCTTAGTGTAATGATCACAACCACTACCCGGTCACTAAAAAATTTGCTAATTATTTCCCGTGCTAATTAAATTTGCCAATTTTTTTATGTACATGGTCCCATGCGTACACAACCATGAGTAAGGATGGTAGGAGAGGTCTGCAAGACAGATTAAATTAATTAGCACGGGAAATAATTGCCAAATTTTTTATAATGGATGAGCGAAACTAAAAAAAATGAATGCATGAGCGAAACTAAAAAAATTGAAATTAGAAGTCTGAAATATATAGTGTAATGTAATTTCATTTTATAAAAATAACAAAAAATATTAATATAAAAAAAATTACAAAATTTACAAAGACAATTATAAATTTTCAATTTACAATATGATTTAGTCCTCTTTATACCACACTACCATCCACCCCTGATTGGATTATTAATTGACCAGTCCATTAAAAGATTAAAACCGTGCTAATTATGATGTTTGCCTATAATCATCCTCCATAATGGGTGATCCATTACAGACAGAGGTACACATATATAGATCAGACAGCCCAATACTTTTCTCTTCTCTTTTTTTTTTTCACTCAAAAAAAAAAAAGTTTTGGGCGTACATGGGCCCATTCCCAACTTTTGTTCATACAACTGCAGCCATTATAGAATTCAAAACAACCAACACTAAATCTCATGGAATATAATTGAATATTTATTAAAATTTAATATTCATTAATTAATCCAATGGAATAAATGTATTTCTTCGATGGTATGACGCTTGATAAAGAAAATACTATTGTACAAATTTAAAATATCAAACAAAATTATGTTAATTTCGATATTAAATCATTTCCAACCTCCAAAAATTAGTGAATTTCAAATTTGAGGTCTTCTAATCACGTGGATTATTTTTCTTTATTGGAATAATGCTGAAATTAATAGGCTATTTGCACTTTACTCCACCATTACAGAGTGCCAAAAGAAATTAATTGAGCTTGTCACATGCCTAACAATTACGATTAAAAAAATACATAACGCAAGCAGGACAACAGTTTGTCATTAACGATTCCATTTGTAGAGGGAAAAAGGACTGTAACGTGTGGGCTATGTAGCTCCAAGGTTTGGATGCATTTTGCGTAGATAATTTGGTCCTAATGATTGAAGGAATATCAATCAGGAGATTCTTTTGTTAACAATCTGTATAAAATTTGATTTGTGATCATAAATCTTGAAGTATAAATAAAGGTTTTGATGTGGGAAATGGGCTTTAGTATGGATTACAAAATATTGTTTATACAATAGAAATATATATACAAATACCCTATTTTCAAGGAACTAGCTTCTAGTCTATTGGCAAAGACACATGATCTCTATGTATGAGGTTATGGGTTCCAAATCCGAATGGAAGAAATTTTTTATTGTTTTAGAACGGTATTAAATAGTTGGGTACCTTGACCTCTAACCTTCACTCAAAAAAAAAATATCTTGTTTACAATTCCTATCCTTGAATTATTTCAGAACGAACTAAAGAACTGGCATGATAATAAACTGCCTCATTCGAATAATAGGACTTACACAAAACCCCCTAAGCCTTACACAAAACCCTAAATAGAACATTTCTAACTAGAAATTAATTCATAGGATTTTTCATATGTAAATTCCATTTCTAAGTGTTTGGTAAGTAAGTATGCTGTCACCCGACCTACCTTAACAACGTCACACCTAAACTACCTATGCAAAATTATGTTGTCACCTTCCAGAGGGTCAAAATTCGAGTTATGACGAGGATACTTGATTTATGCAATATAGGTGAGGTAAATGAAACAACATATATTAAATTCATTAATAATGAAGCATCACGATTTTTTATGTTGTTTTCTTTATTTTTTTTAGCAGCTGGGCATATGTTAAATTACAGCAGTAGTACTCTCTGAGCGTGGGCCTTTAAAAGAAGTCACAGATCAGAGAGGCAGTACAGTCAGAGAGAGCAATGGGCTTTCCAGCTCGTCCAATTATGGGCCTTCCACATCATTTGATTTGCCTTCAAAATTCAATAGGAAAATTTTCTCTATATACAACGTTTGCAAATTAAATTGAGACAGTTTGGCTGGTCCTTCTACTAACATCATATGATATTATGCATATATACTTGTTTGAGAAATGCAACGAGCCATGAACAAATTGATAAAGGGTTATAATAGGAGTTTTGATTGTGAACATTTAATTAAGAATTCAGCTCCATATTATCGGAGAATATTACTGATTTAATATCTACCAAACAAACAGCATATATTGGCATGGGTAAGGCTTAGGTGCTATGGATAGCATAAGGCTTTCCGTGTTACGTTTTCAAAAACCTATTGTATAAACTTCAAACTTCGATCTAAGTAGCTCAGTAAATTAGTTATATAATGGATTGTAGAATATCAATTTTTACTATTTAACAAAACTGAATCAACTATATATAAAGCTTTATAGACAGTAATTTAACATTGCGTCTCTATAACAAGTTTTATACAATTCAATACTTTTAAATGTATTAAATTAAATACCACAAATATCTGTGATTTACTCTCGAATATAACAAGACGATCGCATGCTAGCTAGTCTCTTGGATGAAGAAAAACACCATACATGAATTCCATCACGGCAATTCCACACTCCAATCATAAAACAAAAACTCAGAACACACAATCTGAACTTGTTAAATGTGTTGTTGTCAATTACATTGTGAAACAAAACATATTTTGCATACACAAACCAATTCTCATGATATAAATCATTCACAATTTAACAAAGTAACAAATAATTGTAAATTCAAACAATAGACAAACATCATAATTACCAAAGTAACAAAGTAACCAACACTTTTTAATTGCCATAGGATGGTGTCTGATCTGTCTGTAATGGATCACCCATTATGGAGGATGATTATAGACAAACATCATAATTAGCAAAGTTTTAATCTTTTAATGGACTGGTCAATTAATAATCCATTATGGGGTGGATGGTAGTGTGGTATAAAGAGGACTAAATCATATTGTAAATTGTAAATTTATAATTTTGTAATTTTATCTTTTCAAATTTTTAAATATTTATATATTAATTTTTTTGTTATTTTTATAAAATGAAATTACATTACACTAGATATTTCAGATTTCCAATTTAAATTATTTTAGTTTCGCTCATGCATTCAATGTCATTGACGGCAGCCTTGGCCATTATTTCATTTGTTGACGGATACAAATCTGTTTCTTTTCTCTAAGAAAAACATGACTACTTTTCTCCTTATCTCTGTCTCTCTCCTTCTCTATTTCTCTCTCTCCTCTCTGTTGAATATATAAGTAAATTGTAAATAGTAGAAGAGAAGAGTATACTATAATTCAACTTATACTTGATGGAGAAAGTACAAGAGTGATATATATTTCTTACTCACACTTCTCACTCTACCCACGGACCTCACTCATCTATTTATACAAGCTCTAAGTCGGTTATTGATTTCTCTAGATTTTACATGTTCATTTAACCGACATAGCTAGAGTCGGTATAGGCACTTTCTAGATTATACTCTACTCTACAATTTCATATTACTGACTTTAGAAGTTGGTTCTTGAATATTCCAGAATAATTATTTTGGGCTTGGGCCTTTCGATCGATGCTGCTATTTCAACACTCTCTCTTCTATCTTTTTCTCTCTAAAAACAGGGTTTTTGATAGTGATAACACAGCTTTGACTATGGTCAAAGGTTGTTAGAGTTTCTGTTAAGCAATTCTGTTATGACAAAGTTGTTAGTCTAGCTTGTTAGAGAAGATTAATCAGCATCTGTTAAGCTGATACAGCTGGCTATATATAAGCCCTCTTTGTAAATGTAATTCAATAAGAAAATCAATAATAAAGATTACCTTCTCTTCCAAACTATAGTTCATTTACAATTATCATGGTATCAGAGGCCTCTCGGCAAACGCCTTGATCTGATCCTATTTCCGCACCTTACCAGTACTATCAGATCAAGCTCTCATGGCTGATACTGGTACCGCTTCTACCCCTCCCTCTTCTTCTTCACCTCCTGTATTCAACCCGATCCAATTTCACTATTCTATCACTCCAAAACTTGATGAATCCAATTTCTTGCTTTGGAAATCGCAAGTCTTACCTGTCATTCGGGGCCATGGTCTTCTCGCCTATCTCACTTCCTCTTCATCGGCTGATTCGAGCTCCCTTACTGACTCCGATCATCCCAGCAGCACAGCTCCCCCGACTGATCTGTGGCAGCGCCAAGATCAGTTGATCCTGGCCTGGCTTCTGTCTAGTCTCGGGTCTGAGATTCTCCCGCAGGCTATCTCCTGTGACACCTCGGCCGCTCTTTGGCAAATGCTCCACTCGACCTATTCCACTCAATCCACCTCTCGTGTTCTTGAATTGAAGCTTCAGCTTCAAACTTTGAAGAAGGGAAATCTCACCTGTACTGCCTACCTTAATCGTCTCAAGTCTATTGCTCTCCAATTGCGATCCATTGGCTGTGAGGTCAGCGATCAGGATCTCTCGCTGTGTCTCTTTGCTGGTTTGCCGCCGGAGTATAACTCCCTTGTCACTTCACTCACCTCTCAGCGCACCTGCTTCTCCATCGCGGATCTTCACGGTCACCTTCTCAATTTTGAGTCGCGACTTGCTTCTCAAGCTGTGTGCGATCAAACTGCGCATCTTACTCTGGGAGACTCCTTTATCTCTAAAGGGATCGGTTCGGGTTCTAATTCACTTGGACCCGTTAAGCCTTCAAATAACACCGCTCCTGCGCTTCTCCCCACTCCTGTAGCCGCTGACTCTAATTTCTCTTCTCCTACTCTCTCCTCCGTTCTAGCCCCGGCACTACTCTCTACTCTCCCATGGCAAACTCAACAGCAATTGGCCACTGCTTACATCTCTCAGCAGCTCAACCGCTCTTCTCAGCGAGGAAGCAGAGGCCGCGGCCGTGGTCGTGGTCGTGGCCGATCAAATGCCTCTTCTGGCGCTTCTCAGCATTCTTCTCAAGGGCGTGGCAATGGTAGCACTGGCGGCAGAGGCACTCCTACAACTCAGCAATGTCAGATTTGCCTGAAATTCGGTCACACTGCCAAAGAATGCTGGTACCGCTACGATGACGATCCTTCCTCTTCCCCTCAGGTCAACCTTGCTCAGCCTTCCTCTTCTCCTACCAGTGATTGGTTTCTGGATTATGGTGCCTCCTCGCACATTGTCCCTGACCTGAATTGCCTTACTGCCTACTCTCCTTATCAAGGTACTGATGTCGTTAGAGTTGGTAATGGTCAAGGTTTACCTATTTCTCATACTGATACCTCTTTTCTCTCTTCTGGCCAGCAAAACCTGACTCTTGCAAATGTTTTGCATGTCCCTAACATTACCAAAAGGCTAATCAGTGTCTCTCGGCTGACTCGAGACAACAATGTTATTGTTGAATTTAACCAATCTGGTTGTGTGATTAAGGACCCCAAGACTCAACGGGTGCTACTTGAAGGTGGGCTTTCTCATGGTCTTTACTTTCTACCCGGTTCGACTGCTCTTCTATGTGATGTTTCTAGTGGCGATCTTTGGCACCACCGGCTTGGTCACACTTCCTCTCCTGTTATTCAGCACCTTCAAAAGACTAATCTCATACCTTCAGTCTCTAAAACCTTACATTGTGATGCTTGTCAGAAATTCAAATCTCATAGATTACCCTTTTCTTTATCTTCAAATAAGGCTTCTAAGCCGTTACAACTTGTACATGTGGATGTATGGGGGCCTTCTCCCTCCACCTCTTTACTTGGCAATAGATTTTATGTCTTGTTTGTCGATGATTTTTCTCGCTTTTCTTGGATTTTTACATGTTCTGCCAAGTCCCAAGTTGCTGATATTTTTGCGGGTTTTAAGACTCGAGTGGAAAATCTCCTCTCTTCTTCCATTCAAACCCTGCAGTGTGATGGGGGCACTGAATTTAAACCTCTCATGAGTCGATTTCCTGCAGTCACCTTTCGGGTTTCTTGCCCCTATACCCCGGAGCAAAATGGGGTTGTTGAACGCAAGCATAGGCATGTGGTGGAGCTTGCCTTGGCCTCCATGGATCGGGCTTCTATTCCGATTGTTTATTGGGATCATATATTTGAAAGCATTGTTTTCATCATCAATCGCCTTCCCACTGCTGTGCTGAATTTTAAATCACCATTTGAGCTCCTTTTCGGCCACCAACCTGACTACTCATTCTTTAAAGCTCTTGGTTGCTTATGCTACCCTTGGCTTCGACCTTATGCGAAAACCAAACTTGAGCCTCGCTCTTTGCCATGTACCTTCCTTGGCTATTCTTCTCTTCACAAAGGATACAAGTGTCTTCATCTACCAACTAATCGAATATATATTTCTCGTCATGTTGTTTTTCATGAATCAGTTTTTCCCTTCTCCACACCCGCTTTACCTTCAATCCCTTCTTCTCAGCCATTACCCTCACCTAATTCTTTAACTATTCTCCCCATTCCAGCTGAAAATTCCTCTTCCACTACACCTCTCTTACCTTCTCCTCCTCCTCAGCCTTCTTCTTCCCCTCCCCCTCCTCCTTCTCCCCCTCCCTTGTCTCCTCATAATTCTCATCAAATGACCACCAGGACAAGAGATAATACCAGAACCAAAAGAAAATTTCCAGATTTTGTTTCCTTTACAGCAGCAGCCCCTACAGACCATGAACCGACTTGTTTTTCTCAAGCCAAAAATTCTTCTGATTGGCTACGAGCCATGGCTCTTGAGCTTGATGCCCTTGCCCAAAACAAAACTTGGGACCTTGTTCCTCCTCCCGAGCACCAACATGTGGTTGGATGTAAATGGGTGTATCGAATTAAGCGTAAGGCTGATGGGTCCATTGAACGGTTCAAAGCCCGGCTTGTGGCTAAGGGTTACACCCAAGAGGAAGGTATTGACTATAACGAGACCTTTAGTCCCGTAGTTAAACCCGTCACCATTCGTACTCTTCTCTCTTTAGCCCTTTCCAAAGGTTGGAACCTTCGTCAACTTGACGTTAACAATGCCTTTCTTCATGGCGAACTTAATGAAATTGTTTACATGGCTCAACCACCGGGTTTTGTCGATCCCGATTACCCCAATCATGTTTGTCTTCTCAAAAAGGCTCTCTATGGCCTCAAGCAAGCCCCTCGTGCGTGGTTTCACCGCCTTCGGGATTTTCTTACCTCTCTCGGGTTTGTGGCTTCTCAATCTGACCCCTCTCTCTTCATAAAGCGTACTTCTCATGATGCGGTTTACCTTCTTGTTTATGTCGATGATATTATTATCACCGGCACTTCATCATCCCTAGTTGATCATCTTATCTCTCGTCTTCATGATACCTTCACCATTAAAGATCTTGGCTGCCTCTCCTATTTTTTGGGTATCAAGGCAACAAAAACTGATTCGTGTCTTCTTCTTTCCCAAAGTCAGTACATTGATGATCTTTTACATAGAGCTAAAATGGAGAATGCCAAACCTGTTTCTACTCCTATGCAAAGTGGTCTCCAACTCTCCAAGCTTCAAGGAGATCCCTTTCCTGATTCTCAATTGTATAGGAGTATTGTAGGGGCACTACAGTATGCTACCATTACTCGTCCTGAGATAGCCTTTGCGGTTAATCGGGTCTCTCTTTTTATGCATTCTCCAACAGAACATCACTGGTCAGCAGTGAAGCGACTTCTCCGATACCTCAAAGGCACTATTTCTTACGGCTTGCTTCTTCGCCCTTCCTCTCATCTTTCTCTTCAGGTATTTTCAGATGCTGACTGGGCCGGCAGTCCTGATGACCGCCGTTCTACTACTGGTTATTGCGTCTTTTTGGGCAACTCTCTTGTCTCATGGTCTTCCAAGAAGCAAACCACTGTTGCTCGGTCTTCTACAGAGGCAGAATATCGAGCTCTTGCTGCTGCTGCTGCTGAGGCCGTATGGCTTCAATCACTTCTCACCGAACTTATTTCAGATCATATTGATTCGCCAGTTTTATGGTGTGATAATCTGGGCGCGACTTTCCTTGCTGCCAACCCGGTTCACCATGCCCGCACAAAACACATTGAGGTTGATATCCATTTTGTTCGCGATTTGGTTACTTCTCGTCGCCTCTCTGTCCGTTTCCTTTCTTCTCAAGATCAGGTGGCTGATGCTCTCACTAAAAGCCTGGGGTCTTCTCGGTTTACTAGCTTGCGCACCAAGCTCTGTGTTACTGCAGCTACACAGGACTTGAGGGGGGGTGATAGTGATAACACAGCTTTGACTATGGTCAAAGGTTGTTAGAGTTTCTGTTAAGCAATTCTGTTATGACAAAGTTGTTAGCCTAGCTTGTTAGAGAAGATTAATCAGCATCTGTTAAGCTGATACAGCTGGCTATATATAAGCCCTCTTTGTAAATGTAATTCAATAAGAAAATCAATAATAAAGATTACGTTCTCTTCCAAACTATAGTTCATTTACAATTATCAGTTTTTCTTAGAGAAAAACTATGGATTTTGATCCCTTCTTAACAGGGGCACAACCCACGAATATAAGCTTGCTTCATGAGAAATCATTTGGAGCTTTTAGAGACATCATTATGTTCAAAGAATGTATTCATCTATTGTTTTCTGAAAAACAAGGAATTAATTTGTCATTCCCAGGACGACGTACCGGACACGTAACGACAGAACAAGATCCTAGTATCCGTTCAACGGCCCTCAACTTATGTCACAAACATAAATAAACTAAAAACATAATGGGGTCAACTACAAAGCTCAATAACCGGTTATTTAAGGAGGCTTTCCCTATAATTGGTTTATTCAAAATAACAGTACAAACATGATTCGATTAATCCATGCAAAATATCAGATTACGTATGCATATTTAACCAGTTTGGGTTCTAAGTCAGAAAACATAGTACTCATACAGTTAAATCGTAGAAAATAACAGGGTATGTAGTGCAAAATTTTGGTCAGACAGGTTTCAGGGACTAAACTATGACAACAAATAAGTTGTTTTAGAACGCAGTCCCTGGATAGGGACCTTTGTGTGACAGGATCTAAAAATTAGTAGAATAAGTCTTTTCTAATGGAAATTTCACGAAAATAATAGTTTCAAAATGTAGAAAATTTAGCAATAATATTGAAACGCAATTTCCATTAAAGAAAATATTATTTTAAAGCTTGTGTGATAATTTATAAGCATGAATAGTTATTATAAAATAAAATTTAAATGAGTGTTCAAGAAACATAAAGTATTATTGAATAATTGAACTTTTGAATAACTCAAAACTCCATATATATACAAAAATATATACAATAACCATAATTTGAATTGATAACAGAGATGCACACATAGCACTTGTACACCGAGATACATAAAATGTTTCGTAACTGTAGTGGACAAAAGCTGCGTAAGTCATGGAGTCTCCTTTTATGTGCTTTTATTTGCTTCCACTCCTTTGCGGAGAGAAAGGGGTGTTGGAAATATATTAAATAACCAACTATTTAAATCTGAATATTGATCAATAAAATAAGTAAAAACTATATTTAAAACTTAATCAAGAATATAAATTAAAACTTTGTTACCAGGAGCTGCAAAATGCGGACATAAGGCAACTTCCCGTCCTAAGCGCCGGAATAATCGGTTAAGACTGCCCCAAGTTACGCCGGTATTCCTCTGCCTGCGGGCGCAACCATGGTAGAGGTTGATGTAACTTCTTTCAACAATGATAGCAGAATAATATGTTTTCTTTAAAGAAAATATTTGTTTGTGGGAGAATAGAAATTGAATTTATGAACTATGGAGCTAAGAGAAAGAGCAAGAGAATAGAAATTATTGGGATACTTGCTCTCCAAATGGCATGTGTTATTTATAGGCAAATAACATAAATATCAATTAATTTGTGCATTCATGACTACTAAAATTGATATTCATTATATTACTATTTCTTTTAAATAAATGGTAACCACATGCACATACAGAAACTCAAGGAAATTGGATTTCATTGCTTGTGCACCTGATGCAAGTTATTGTCAATTGATTCAATTGATTGTATGAGTAAATGACAAGATTTAGGAATGCATCAAAAGGAAGGACAGCTTGCTATCTTCTATATATATGATTTGATTTTTTGTGGCAGTGTACAATGAGTTTCTGTGTAAGAATTAGATTAAGAAAATAATTCACAATTAGCTCCATAATTCATAAAGTTAAAACAAACGTTAATATTAACATAAATATTTATTTAAATAAATTTTGTGTTTTCAAAATTTTTTTTCTAACAATCCCCCACAAAACAAAAAATTTAATTAAAAAAAAAATGAAATAAACTAAAAACATATATATATATATAAATATTTCTGCTATCATTGTTTATATTGTGCATTAGGCAAAATGTTTTGATTTTGCTTAGTGTCAATAATTTCAGTCCGAGGAGATCGGAGTGAACCAGGTCTTGAACAACGATTTCTTTGATCGGACCTTACATTATTACACACACAATACAGAAAACTACACCGCGGGTTGTGCGTTTGAGGCCATGCACGTTAACTTGATTTTTATTTCATGAGAATATTCTACGGGTTGCCTAAACTCAGTAGCTGCGGCCTTGTACGGTCATTCTCATATAGAAGAGTTCCCTCTGGGATGTGTGTAGAGTCACATCTCGCGAATTAACGACCTGGGATACTCATCTTATTACACTACACAGGAGCACTGATCACCATAGGGATGGGTTCGGAACAGAAGTTCCATATCTAAAATATTCTTGTGCTCCTTGGCCAACCTATATGCTTGTTCTTACCCATTGAACCCCCTTCAAGGGATCGCCTATCACAGAGGTTGGGTTCCCACATCAGATTGGCCCATTAGGCTAAGTCCCATCCCCCTCGATGACTCTAGGACTTTTGTCCTATTTAAGCCTTTTGTAAAACAATCGACAAGATTTGAAAGTTTTGATGCTTAGATAGCAAGGAATAAAACAAAAATTTTATTCGACTCAAAACAAACGATCTAGTTATTGTAAGTGCAAGAAACAATCTTATTAGCCTAATGAATAAGGGAATAACATAATACCTTGGATTTGATCTCCAAATCAAATCAAGAAGGGTTGTCTTGCTTAGCAACTTCTTATTCCCTTTCTCTTTCAACGGTGGTTGTGCTTTAGCCCTTCAAATGACGAGCCTCCTTAGGTATCCATCGAAAGATTAAAGAAATACTTGTATCTCTAAGGCTAGTAAGAGATTAACAAGTAGAACCTTAATCCTAGTTTAACCCTCTTCTTAATTTCTGAAAACTTTTAGAGGATTTCTAGATCTCAACACATGAGAGAAAAATGGGAGAGAGAGAGGAGAAAAGATCAAATTTCGGCCAAGATATTTCTCACAGAAAAAAATACTGACCTTTCAGTACTAAAACTCTTATATCTTTTTCTAGGTAACTCCAAATGACTTGAAATCTTCACCGTTGGATTCTAGACCTCAAGGGCTACAGATTACATAGGTCATACGTCCAGAATGATTAGGTTTTACCCTTTCAAATTCCAGTTCAAAGTTACCTAAAAAATCTGTCCAGAAATTTCTTTCT
This sequence comes from Carex myosuroides, assembly GCA_028015225.1. Lineage (NCBI taxonomy): Eukaryota > Viridiplantae > Streptophyta > Magnoliopsida > Poales > Cyperaceae > Carex > Carex myosuroides. The sequence continues at coordinate 16,782,496 of CM051471.1, read as the reverse complement.
TCTTTAATGAGATTGATTAGATTTAATGACATATTTAAATATCCCTTAAATCATGCCATCACTAATCAATTCTCTCCAGCATATATTTGGGCTTTGGGCTTAAAAATACTAATCATATTAATATTTAATTAAGTCCATAATCCCATACATTAAAAGGCCAACATATAAATTAATATTATATGTTAATTTATATGCATATCTCATGTGTCAAAAGTCATTTAAAATATGTCACACATACTTTAAATATTACTAGGATTATTTTACAACATCTCTATGTCATAAAATTGTTCATATATTAATAACATATAATTTGTACAAATTAATTATAACTCCTTATAATTAACATAGCACATATTATATACATATCACATATGCTTTATTAATATATTTTCTTTTAATCTTTCATATGGTGTGACCCTATGGGATCCCATCATTATGGCAATGGAATTAAACTTTTAAATTCCATAAATCAATGATACAACTAGCCATGGTATATTGATTACCCAAATGATGTGGATGAAAAAGCACAATGCAAAATCACGATCCCTGTAACATTAAAATGTTGTTGTGTCAATTCCTTGCCACATGATATCCAAATAACCGTAAGGTAGGAATGTGTCATCCTTACCAATTATTCTTTCTTGATTTTCTTAAGTTTAATTATGATATGATTATCATATAATCATATTGCATGCACATAATACAAACTTTATCAAGGGGCCCAGAGATATCATCGCTTATATAACATATAAGGGACAATGGTTTCTTGATACGTATCGTTCTTCCGCATAAGTTATATGCACTGCAGTAACTGCCTTTATAACTCCTGGTCAAAGAGAGCGTTGGACAGTACCAACAATACACATCCCTTATGTAAGAAAAATAAATATCTCAACCAAAGAATTCTAGACACAATGAAATATCAATGACACAGAACACAATCCATATGATATTTCATTCTTAGGTCTGTCTAGTGCCATACATCTCCATGTATGCACATGTGTGATTAGATCGATAACTCCTTATCGTATAACCTGTAAAACATGGCCATCATCTAATCACTACACTTATCTTATATGGTCAACCAGTGTACCTTTCTGATTGCCAAGATAAGGGACATTTAAGAGTAAACAAATTTATTCATTGTGAAGTTCTACAATTTAAGTCATCAACTCAAATGATCCACTAATATGAATACTCAAGGTACAAAATGATAAAATCATTCACTAATAAACTAAACATATCATACATATGATCTGGGTCTAGGACACCAACACTAACAAGATTTTGTTCAGACTTTACAAAATTAATGAAATAATTTGTCGAATATTTTGTTGCCTTACTGACTTTTGTCTTCTTTTAATGTGTCTATCTAATTTTGAATTGACCAATTTCTTTTTACAAAAGTCAATGGCGGCTCTAGAATCACAGTGAATAGATATAGCAGGTATAGGTGATTTAATTAAAGGGATATCAGACAAAAGTTCTTTGAGCCATTCGGCTTCTGTACAAGTGGTATCAAGGGCAATCAATTCAGCTTCCATGGTACTTTTAGCAATTATGGTTTGTTTGGTGGACTGCCACGAAATAGCTGCACCACCCAAAATAAAAACATAGCCTGATGTTGATTTAGTATCAACTGAATCTGAAATCCAATTTGCATCTGTGTACCCCTTGAGTACAGCAGGATATCCGACATAATTAAGTCCATATTCAATTGTACCTTTTAAATATTTAAATACCCTTTCTAATGCAATCCAGTGAAAATTACTTGGATTATTTGTGTATCTACTTAGCCTAGATATGGCATATGAAATATCTGGTCTTGTTCTAGTTGTAAGATACATAAGAGAACTAATTATTTGAGCATATTTTTCTTGATTAATTGATTGACCATTATTTTTAACTAAAGCTACAGTTGAGTCATAAGGGGTAGAAACTGGTGTGCATGTTGAATAACCAAACTTATCCAAAATCATACTTGTATAGTGTGATTGTGATAGTGTTATTGAATTTGATGATCTAATAATTTTCATACCTAAAATTACATCTGCTTCTCCTAAATCTTTCATGTCAAATTTCTGAAATAAAAATTGTTTGATTTGGTTTATGGTTTCTAATTCATGAGCTAAAATTAAGATGTCATCCACATAAAGACAAAGAATTATATATTTATCGTTTTCTAGCTTATAATAAAGACAATTATCAGACTCACTAATTTGAAAATCATATGAAAGAATAACACTATCAAACTTTTCATGCCATTGTTTGGGTGCCTATTTTAATCCATAAAGTGATCTAACAAGCTTACACACCTTGTTTTCTTGTCCAGGTACAATATAACCCTCGGGTTGTTTCATATAGATTTCTTTTTCTAGATCACCATGCAAAAATACAGTTTTTACATCCATTTGGTGTACTAAAAGTTTGTGAATAGAAGCTAAAGCTAAAAGAGTTCTAATTGTAGTTATATGTGCAACTGGTGTGTAAGTATCAAAGAAATCAAATCCTTCTTTTTGGCCAAAACCTTGAACTACTAATCTTGCTTTATATTTTTCAATTGAACCATATGTTCTAAGTTTCTTTTTAAATATCCAACGACAACCTAAAGGTTTAGTGCCTTGCAGTAAATCAGTAAGAATCCAAGTATTGTTTGTTATAATTGATTATATTTCACTATTAATAGCTTCTTTCCAATATGGATAATCAGGTGACTTTATAGCTTCTTTATAAGTTTTAGGTGTATCTTCTACTATATATGTTATAAAGTCATTTCCTATATTCTTTTGAATTTTCGTTCTTTTACTTCTTCTAAGTTCTTGTTGAGTATGTGTATCATTATAATTAGATGAAGTAGTTGGAATGACATTTAATGATTTGGATGTATCTACAGATGGAGTACAATTTGATACTTCAGGATTGATTTGGTTTTTAAATGGAAATATATTTTTGAAAAATGTAGCATCTCTAGATTCTATTAATGTATTATTTGAAATTTCACTAATCTCAGAATTAATTACGAGAAACCTATATGTATTACTATCTAGTGAATATCCTATAAAAACAGCATCAACTGTTTTAGGGCCTATTTTCTTTCTTTTTGGTTCAGATATTCCTACTTTAGCCAAACACCCCCACACTTTAAAATAATTTAATTTTGGTATATGACCTTTCCAAAGTTCATAAGGTGTTTGATTTTTATCTTTAAAAGGAATTCTATTTAGAATAAAACATGCCGATAAAAGTGCTTCCCCCCACAAGTTTTGAGGTATTCCGGAACTTAAAATCATAGAATTAACCATGTCTAATAATGTTCAATTTTTTCTTTCAGCTACACCATTAGATTGTGGTGAGTAGGGAGCAGTTATTTCAGGAATAATTCCATTGTCTTGGCAAAATTGATTCATTTCATTTGAAGTATATTCACCACCTCTATCTGATCTTAAAATTTTAATTTTTCTTTCTAATTGATTTTCAGCTTCTGCCTTGTATATTTTAAATTTATTGAATACTTCATCTTTTGCTTTCAAAAGATAAACATAACAATATCTAGAGTAATCGTCTATAAATGTAACAAAATACCGACTTTCGGCTCTAGTCAGACCTCGATTTGAATCACACACATCACTATGAATAAGTTCTAATATTTGTGAATTTCTAAATTCTATAGATCTGAATTGTTTTCTAGGTTGTTTAGCTTGGACACATATTTCAAATTTATTATTAGAATTAATTTGAAATTGAGGTATAAGATCTAATGATGTCATTTTCTTGATTGATTGTAAATTAACATGTCCAAGTCTGCCATGCCAAACGTCACAAGATTCTGAATTAAAAATAACAGCTTGAGATAAACTTGAAATTTTATTCAACTGTAAAGATTCTACATTAATTTTAAACATTCCATCTTGAACAAAACCTTTTCCTATAAAAATTTCTCCTCTGGATATTATAACTTTATTGGATTCTAAAACAACTTTATAACCTAATTGCACTAATAAAGATCCACTAATTAAATTTCTTCTAATCTCTGGTACATGTTGAATTTCATATAATTTAATTATTTTTCCTGAAGTAAGCTTCAAATTTATTGTTCCTTTTCCTAGCACTTGGAAAGCAGTACCGTTTCCTACCGTTACACATCCTCCACTTGTGATCTGATAAGAATTAAACTAGGCACGATTAGTACATATATGTACATTAGCACCTGAATCTAACCACCATTTGGAATCAAGATGTGTAAGATTTACTGAAGGAATAAAAGATACTGACCTAAACGATGTTTCAGATTTTCCTAGATTTGATTTGTCTCTGTCAATTACGTTCACTTCAGATTTGTTCTTCTTTTGATCAATCTTGTATTCAACCTTCTGTTTTTTCCTATAAAAGCATTTTGGAGCAAGATGGTTGTCTCTTCCGCATATCAGACAGCATCTCCCATCATTTCTCTTATTCTTATTAGATTGAATATTTGATTTATATTTTAAATTTTGATTATTGTAATGATTATGTTTTCCCTTAAAACCTTTACCCCTAGATTTGAAATTATTATTTTTTGACCTATAATTTTTGTCATTATTTTGATTTTGATTTTTATCTTGCATTTCGGTCAGATTAACTTTTGTTTTCATTTCATTTTCTTTTAATTCTCTAAGACGATATTGATGTTCAATTCTCACATATCCTAGGGTAGTTTTTAAATTTAATTTTTCTTGTGTTTTTCTAAGATCACGTGCAAAATTAGACCAAGACGGTGGTAACTTATCTATAAGACATGCAACTTGATATGTTTCATCTAACTGAGAACCTCCTCTGTGAATTTCTTGAATTAGATTTAGAAAATTATGAATTTGGTCATTTAGAGGTAAATTATCAACCATTTTAAAATTATGAAAATCAGACACAGTAAAACGCATGGCTCCTTCATTATCCCTTTTATACGTATCTTCTAATGCATTCCAAATTTCCTTGGCAGTTTTGTATTTGCTAAATGTTTCATATAAATCATCTGTTAAACAACTTAATATTCTAAACCTACAATGATATTCTATTTCTTCGGAAGATTTGTCAGATTTAGTTTTTGATTTAGTTTTAGATTTGCTAGTATCATCAGCAGTATCATCAATTGTGGTATCAGAATTTGTAGCAATTTGATATGGCATAGGTAAACCTACAGCTGTTATAAGACCTAACGTAACAAGCCAAGCTTGTAATTGTTCTTGCCACCTAGCAAAATATGAACCACTAAACTTTTCTGGTTTGAGACTAGATGCATCATCATAACCCATTTTTTTTTATATTTAATCTACCAATGAAAAAGAAGAGAAAAGTTGAGAGATATATGCTGCAAAACAAATTAAATAAAGCCACTAATTTAATTATTCAATTGCAGCAACTAATTAAATTACTCAAAAAATTCAAAATGAATTAACTATTTTTTTTAATAAACTAATTAATTCTACAATTTATAAACTAATTAAAATCAGAATTTTAATTTGATCAAATTCAGATTACGGGCAATTGCCTTAGATTGTTGGAAATATATTAAATAACCAACTATTTAAATCTGAATATTGATCAATAAAATAAGTAAAAACTATATTTAAAACTTAATCAAGAATATAAATTAAAACTTTGTTACCCGGAGCTGCAAAATACGGACCTAAGGCAACTTTCCGTCCTAAGCGCCGGAATAATCGGTTAAGACTGCCCCAAGTTACGCTGGTATTCCTCTGCCTGCGGGCGCAACCGTGGTAGAGGTTGATGTAACTTCTTTCAACAATGATAGCAGAATAATATGTTTTCTTTAAAGAAAATATTTGTTTGTGGGAGAATAGAAATTGAATTTATGAAATATGGAGATAAGAGAAAGAGCAAGAGAATAGAAATTATTGGGATACCTGCTCTCCAAATTAATGGCATGTGTTATTTATAGGCAAATAACATAAATATCAATTAATTTGTGCATTCATGACTATTAAAATTGATATTCCTTATATTACCATTTCTTTTAAATAAATGGTAATCACATGCACATACATAAACTCAAGGAAATTGGATTTCATTGCTTGCGCACCTGATGCAAGTTATTGTCAATTAATTCAATTGATTGTATGAGCAAATGACAAGATTTACGAATGCATCAAAAGGAAGGACAGCTTGCTATCTTCTATATATATGATTTGATTTTTTGTGACAGTGTACAATGAGTTTCTGTGTAAGAATTAGATTAAGAAAATAATTCACAATTAGCTCCATAATTCATAAAGTTAAAACAAACGTTAATATTAACATAAATATTTATTTAAATAAATTTTGTGTTTTCAAAATATATTTCTAACAAGGGGAAAGAACTTAGTCATTTCTTTGTTCCTTTCAGTTCATTCTCGATAACCTACTGTTTACTTGAATTGGTTGTGAAAAGAGTTTATTGATTGCGGAGACGTTTAACTTTCGACGGACGCAAGCCCCTGTCGAAAGTGTGATGAGTCATGGACAAAGCATTACACAAAACATGTTATTTTTTTTTATATATATATTGTATAGATTGTCAAAACATTATACAACATAGAAGAAAGTGTGATTTTAAATTATATCCAAAGTGAAAATACCGAATTTGGATTTTGGCCGAACAAAAAAAGTCGTAGGCTTTTTTGTGTTATGATTCCAACATATCGAAATTAATTGAATTTTCAAGTGAAAAATTATGATTAAATTAGTCGACAAAAGTCTGTAGTTCTGATTCAGAACTGTTTTCTGACTTTAACCTATCAAATGTCAATATCCAAATTTTTTAAATATATTATTTTAATTTCAGATTTATATTTTAATGAATTTAAATATATGATAAATAAAGATTTAAAATAACTTAATAATAAAAATATTTATTATTTAGAAATGATATTAATTAAAGTTAACAACTAAATAACTTAGGTTCAAGTCTAGAGATTGAGGAACGTGACAAACGTGAAGAGTACGCACAACAACAAAGTAGGCACTTATCGCGAGGGAACTCCGTCGCGAAAAGTACCGTCGCAAATAGAAAAAGCACGTTTATGACGGTACTCCGTCGCGAAAAGTCACTTTTTATCCTCGCAAAAAGTCTTTGATTCTTGTTGTGACGTTCCAAGAACCTACGGAATTCTAGGTGTGGTGCACTTATCCCGAATAAATTGTTAGATTACTTTACCGTTTTGGTTAAATATTTATGTTCATTTTTGTTAGATGAATTATGCATATTGAAATCGACCACAAAACATTTTACATTTGTTTAGACCACCAGTAAATGAGATATACAGATAGGAGCATATCGCAATGACCAACAGATTTTGACCACCAGCATATTTTTGTTAGATGAATTGCGCATAGGTCTGCAAACTTCGTTTCGTCCAATTGCCTGTAGCGTTTGTATTGAGTCATATATACTTTATTTAAATTTCAATAAAATCACCTTGGCAGAAACTGCCAAGTTTCTCAAAAAAGAAAATACATGCCTGTAGCCGGTGCTGAAAATAACCTTGAAAATTGAATAATAAAAGAAACAAAGTAAAGGAAACCAATGATATATATATAGTGCAGAATTACAAGGTGCTTCTGAATAAAACTTCTTAGTAAATCATAAAAACAAAAGACAGACCAGAGAGCTAGAACACTAAAAGGAATGACAATTGACAAACAAGAAAGAAAAAAAAAACAATTTAAAAAATAACTCCTTCCGAACATACATGGTAACGCCACTTTTCTCTTGTTCAATTTTGAAGCCTCGATGATAAATTTTGCTCGATGCCTGTTCCATTTTTCTCTTGTTCAATTTTGCTCGATGATAAATTTTTCTCTTGTTCAATTTTTCTCTTCCGAACATACATGATCACTTCTCTCTCCTTCCGAACATACATGTTCACTTCCCAGTATAGTTCCGCCAAATAGTGATATCTCCCATTAATAAAAGTATCTTGGTATGGATTGGCCGAATCAGATCGGAATATCGGACTTTTTTGCCATAAGCTTGTTTTACACTAAAAAAATAGGACAAAATTGATAAAAAAATTTAGAGAAATTATTACAATCAAATAATCCACTAATACAATATAATACAAGCATTACAACTAAAAACCCACTCTTTCACTCTCAGAAATTCTCATGAACGTAATGGACTGGTACAAATTGAAACTCTCATATATATAAATGAGTTGTGTTTTTTTAACAACAAAGGTTGTATGGTTTGGTGGTAGTTGACTTTGGTTGCTTAGCTAGAGGGCATGGGTTCAATTCACGCAGAGAGCTCAAAAAAGTTTTGGAGTTTGTTTAATTCGCATTTCGGCCGTTTCGGTGGAATCGTTCTATTATATTTCAGTCCGGAACGTCCGAAATTTGACTGGAATCAGACCGGAACGTCCAAAATTTGACGAAATCTATACTGACCGCGTAACTCGGCCTGAAATTGGATCGGTACTGTCCGTTCCGCTCCGGAACGGCCAATTTTTCCTTCAATGGTATTGAGTCATATACTTTATTTAAATTTCAATAAAATCACCTTGGCAGAAACTGCCAAGTTTCTCAAAAAGGACAATACATGCCTGTAGCAGGTGCTGAAAAAAACCTTGAAAATTGAATAATGAAAGAAACAAAGTAAAGGAAACCAATGATATATATATATATATATATATATATATATATATATAGTGCAGAATTACAAGGTGCTTTTGAATAAAACTTCATAGCAAATCATAAAAACAAAGACAGACAAGATAGAACACTAAAAGGAATGACAATTGACAAACAAGGAAGAAAAAAAAAACAATTTAAAAAATAATTCCTTCCGAACATACATGGTAACGCCACTTTTCTCTTGTTCAATTTTGAAGCCCCGATGATAAATTTTGCTCGATGCCTGTTCCATTTTTCTCTTGTTCAATTTTGCTCGATGATAAATTTTTCTCTTGTTCAATTTTTCTCTTCCGAACATACACGATCACTTCTCTCTCCTTCCGAATAAATTTCTCTCCTTCCCAACATACATGTTCACTTCCCAGTATAGTTCCGCCAAATAGTGACATCTCCCATTAATAGAAGTATCTTGGCCGACCTGGTTTATGAAATGAGTCAACTCCTCTTCACTGCCTAGCCAGTTCTCAACGATTCCGCACTGTTGTAATATTGTCACATCATTTGGTGTGTTGACTAGTTTATCCAAAAATGATACAAAGCTTGTAAAGGGGGAATGCTCTTTGCCATATTTGGAATGTTCAAATGCTATAAGGTTTGCGAAAATAGGCTTAGTAGAATCGGTGATTTTTAGTCTAGGGATTTTTAAGACACCATATTCAAATGATATGTCGAGCATATGTTTCGGTTTGCTCTTTGGTCTGAATTTCAGGCCCTTTTGTTTGAGCTCAGTGGCAGAAGGGATCACCACCGAGGATATATTCCCGGTAAAATTCCGCAATGCCACTGACAAGCTTCGAGAAGTCGAATGAGGAGATCTTCCTCTGAGCACCCTTGAACGAAACCGATGAAGCAAACCTTTGATAATTCTATTGGCGCTGAACATTCTGGTAAGATCAAATGGTTTGGAACTCAGTACAACTGGTTTGTCTGGGTTGGGCACTAAATAGTGGTAACAGAGATGGACCAAATGATGAATTTCAGCTGGAGGGTCTGGAATTTCAGCTAGAATTTCAGCTATATGTGAGTATATGGAGTGTGTGGAGTGTGTGGAGTCTGAGGAGTGTGTGGAGTGTGTGGAGTGTGTGGAGTCTGGAATTTCGCCTGGAGGGTCTGCAATTGTGGAGTGTGTGGAGTCTGGAATTTCGCCTGGAGGGTCTGCAATTGTGGAATGTGTGGAGTGTGTGGAGTGTGTGGAGTGTGTGGAGTCTGGAATTTCGCCTGGAGGGTCTGCAATTGTGGAGTGTGTGGAGTGTGTGGAGTGTGTGGAGTCTGGAATTTCGCCTGGAGGGTCTGCAATTGTGGAGTGTGTGGAGTCTGGAATTTTGGCTGGAGGGTCTGCATTTGTGGAGTCTTTGTTGGGCAACAAAATATGATCAAGGTATTTAGCTAGAGGGTCTGGAATTTGAGCTGGAGGGTTTGGAATTTGAGCTGGAGGGTCTGGACTTAGGGAGTCTGTGGAGTGTGTGGAGTGTGTGGAGTGTGGGGAGTTTGAAGTTTCAGGTGGAGGGTCTGCAATTATGGAGTCTGTGGAGTGTGTGGAGTGTGTGGAGTGTGTGGAGTGTGTGGAGTCTGTGGAGTCTGGAATTTCGGCTGGAGGGTCTGCAATTATGGAGTCTATGGTGTCTGGAGTTTCAGCTGGAGGGTCTCGAAATATGTAGTCATTGGGCAACAAATGATAAGAAATGTATTTAACAAAAATCATTCTAGCATCTTGATTAAAACCAACCAGCTCTAACAACTTCTCAAATATAAAGAAGGGAATTTGGTTCTCTAGAAGAAGCAAATCTTGTTTTATGAAAACAGAATTCCAGCCAACCTCATTAATAGGATTCAGTTCTTTAATCATTTCTGCGAAGTACACGAGGACGAAGCATCCGTCAAGCAGCATCATCTCGACAAATGCATGGCTGTCAAGATCATCAAACATCTCACTATAACACCTCCGTGTTCTCTCTTCTAGCAACTTCATCTCTGATATGTAGAGATCCAAACTTGTGTCCCCACAGGACAAGAAAGACTCCAAGAACCGCCATTTCTGCTCCTCCATGGCTTTGAGGCTCTTTTTACCATGGTGGAATGGGCCGATGGAGATGACAGAGGGCTCAAAGAGATTCTTCTTGCTTTGGGAAATGTTATGTGGTGTGCGAAAGATGGTGAAGTTCTTTGCCTCATTGGTTTTGCCCCTGTCGATTTTCTTTCTCATTGATTCCGACAGAGGAGGCTGATCGCTGACATCTACAACTATCTGGGCTTCTGCCATTAATATTTTTTGGTGAATGGAAGAGTTTTGGTTTATTAACTTGAACAAAACTGTCTTTAACATTTGTATTTATATTGATCATTAGTGTGGCCCCATCACTTCACCATTCGCCTCCTCCATAATTAATTGTTGGGGGTCAAAGTTCTATCATGCTGAGCTGGAAGATATAGCTTGGAGAGAGTGATAGGACATACATAACCTTCATGCATAAGAAAATAGAAATGCTACTTTTCAACAGAGCCCTTGCATTATTGAAAAATATTTCCTGAAATAAAGGTCTAACAGTAAGCCACGAATTGCACAAAGAATTCAGAGAAAGTTAATTCTTCCTAAATTCATAACTAAATTTTTTCTTAACTAGTATTTGGAAAATGTGGTTCTGGAACTAAATTCTTTCATTATATATTTTGGCTTATACTTTCTCTAGCTTTTAGTATTGATTCGAAAACACATTTCTGATTAGTATTGCTAATAGTAATTTTATCTACATTTATCATTATTTTATAACCCCCAAAGAAATGGTTCATTATGATCTGCACTGGAACAAGAGGCCTCCGAGTAAGCCTGTTATCTAGAAAAGAAAAATCAAACCTTGGAAGTGTTTTCAAAAGTGAGACGTTTACAATGGATCTTGTAGGAATAATTTATTGCAAGTCAGAAAAATTATAACTTTTCATCTCAATAATTAATGGTTCAAAAGTGAGACTTTTTTTAGTACTTTGAGGACATCCAGGAAGAAAACTGAGAAAAGAAAAATGTCGGAAGTAGTGCTTAAAGCATTTTACATAACAAAACATAAATTATTTTATAGAATCATTCAATCAAATTAACCTAAGCCTTAATGAGAAAATTAGTATTTTTTTAAATTAAACTATATAAAACTAGAATTGTTCATTGGATTTTCTTCAAAAAAATTATATCCAATACAGTATAGAATTAAGTTATATGTACTAATAATTTCTATAAAACAATCTTAACTAAGTAAATTTCATAATATGGTGAGATTTCAGAATACACAAATCTAAGAAAATATTTTGATGCACACCTTCATATGTTGAAATTGATCGTTGATTTAAAACAAAAAAATTTGTAATCTAAAAAAATTAAAAGAATTACACATTTACATGCGAACAACTTTTAGATCACATAATAAGCAATATAAAATTGTTTGATCTAGTTTAATAATGTTTACGAAGTTTATATGCAGGATCTTTATATTCAGGATAAGCAAAAAAGTTCACAATTTTTTTTAAATGTTAATTAGAATAATCTACACATATTAAAAAAAATCCTAATGTTAGATATATATTATTCAACCTTTCACAAAACAAAATATATTAGTCAAGCAAGCAAATTATGCGTACTATAATTTCTATATATGTACCATGCAATCAGAATGAAACTGACAACAAGTTTTGCTTGTGTTAAATAGTTTGTATTCTTAATTACGAAAGCAATTGTGCATACATATAATATTTTAGAATTCTTATATCTAACTTTTACTTGCTATTTTCAGAAATCCCACATCTACAATAATTTTTAAAACACTACTACAAAAAAATACTTCTCCATCGGTTCAAATCTAAAATTGCCATTTGTTTTCGAACCGATGGCTATATATAGCAAAAGTGTTCACCTTTGCCATCCGCTCGGATCCGATGACATTGCGCACCTATGCTATCGCGTAAAGTAACTAACCGATGGCGTTTCTTAAATAACAGTATTACAAACCGGTGTTGCTGCGCATTTAATGGCATCGCTTGCGTTTTTTTAAGCGATGGCAAAGGTTCTTAACACAATGACTTTTGAATCTGTTTGCCAATGGCAAAACTCACATAAACCATCATTTTTTTTTTGCATTGGCGTTGTTATCTTAGCTTTGACATTTGTTTTTAATTTGAGCCGTTGGTGATTTATATATATATATTTATAATTACGCACCTATTAGAAGCTAGCCTCCATTTGCTAGTCATTTTTTAAAGCCAGCAAAGCAATTAATATTAAACATGCATTCAACTACGTACCCATACTTGACCAACAATATATGTATATATATATATATAGAGAGAGAGAGACAACATGCATGTATCCAACAACAACATATATATAACATAGACAACATCATAAACCAACAAGCTATAGCAATATAACATAGACAACATGTAATTCATTGTACCAGCACAAATATATATATCTTTTCCCAACATGCAGTAATTGTAAGTATATCGTCACGTACTATACCACAAAAATTATACCCTCACCCAAAACCAACAAAGCTTTAAAAAAATGTACCCACTGGTTGTACCAATGACAAAAATGTACATCATATATATGTACCAATAATTATAGTCCTCAACCACAAAAATGTACATCATATGTACCAAAAAATGTTCAAGTTTCAATTTAAACCCCCTTAATTAGCTAAGGTAAAATATTTTCCAAGAAGTACTTACAAAATTTGGTACGGATCTCATGTAGATCTGTTTCCTTGTACGCTTTAGTGGTCATATGACACTGCATGAATGAACCCCGAACATATTAGTAACATATATAAGCAATAAATCGGAAAATATGCATGATAGATCAAAACATGTGATTGACAAACCTTTGGAAAGAATGTGAAAAACATCTGATGATCATCTCCATGTTCTTCATTACAAGATAGCCGCATTCCCAACTGTTGTCTTGTCTAGGGCACTTAAGTGTGTATTATTTTACACAAAATATAATTAGTAGTGCAATTGGAACTTAAAATCAGTTATAATGAAAAACTCAATTAAAATATTTTTATACTGTAAAGTTTTTAATATTCAGGATCCTTTTCCCTGCTTGTGTTTCCCCCCTTGTCTACGTATGGTTGATAAGTCTTGGAATTAATAAAGGTCAGCATGTGGTCCCTAGCTAGAAGTATGCCAGATTGTTGTTGTATGTTTTAAGTTATTTGTATTTTGCTTACCTACTAAGGTGTGGAATGATTACTAAATTCCGGTCATCATTTGGCTTCGAGTCCAGCACCTGGACAGCAGTCTAACTTGGCTAAATAACGAGAAGCACCCAATGTCCTTTACAATTTAAGTAATAAAATAATAAATCAATACAAACTTGTTAAAAACAGACAATAAATTACAAGAGTATAATTAACATCTTACCCTTGGTGGCATGGTGCAAATACAAGTTTCTTATCCTAAAACTTTAGCAAGGCATCAGCCAAGTACGTTAGAAAATTTGCGGTGTTATATTGTATAGATGTGGCGCTAATCATATTTGCGCCTAGGAAAGCAATGTCGTTATTTTTTTTTTCATTTGGAGAAATTATTGTCATACAATACTTGAAAATAACAAGTGTCAAAATACAAGAAATAAGTTAATTGTTAAAAGAATAAATATTAGTTATTTACATCAGAAATTAAACAAATAATTTGTTAAAAGGACAAAATAGTAAAAATAAAAGAAGAAATTCTCTGCAAGTTAATTGTTCCTATTAACCTTATTACTAAATTTACAAAATAAAATAAAATAGCTAATTTATGTTTCAAAAACAGGTAATAAATACTGCTTTGGTATTTATTATTTTTATATGTACTCAAAGAAAATACCGTACCAAATAAAATCTTTCTTCAGGGTTCTTTCTACTAAATATACCTTTAGTTGGAACGCTTGTACATGATAATATAACTCAATAAGAGGTGAGAAAGCCACATACCATCTGCCATGCATGACATGTGTGTATATTTTTTTTTTTTTTCAAATAGATGCAGTGTATTTATGGAACTATGAAATCAATGATTATTACGATGGCTTTGTGAAATGAACATTTTTCAATAACAAAGGTAACTTAGGAGGCACAAATTTATTTCGTAAGAAGTGGAAGATTATTTCCCAATCCAATAATTGTATTACGTACTTACACGTCATTTCATTTATTGTTTAATTACGTACTTACACGTCCTTTCATTTAGTCAATTGATTTGAACAAATGAATTGAGACTTCGAGATCTGATACTGAGTTTGACGAGTGATTTAAATACAAATAATTAAGCAGTTGGCAACTTGGCATGCAGTGCGCAATGTGAATTAATTAAATAAAATAAAGAACCTCGAGATCTGTCATTGAACAGTGGGCAGTGCACCATGAAGTCTAAACTAGAATTAAACATAATAAAATGAATGCTTGGTTTCTTTCACAAAAACGGAGTTCTCATCCTGTGCCGCATAGCATACAGATGACTACATTTATAAGAGAGGTTTTCGAAAATATGACCAAAAAAGGGAACAACAAATAAGAATATAAATTATTTAGAATATAACCTGTGCTCTATAAATAATTACAAGTTTTGGAATTGCACACTACTCCTGGTATGCCGATTCTAAGAACAACATATGAATCTATAATATTTGCATATCAACTTAATTTACATGAATGTGAAGATTGTGAAGCATGAATAAATGAGAAGCTTGTAAAAAAGCATGATATCTGAGCAACCTGGAGAAACACACTCACGAGTTGAGGTGCTATCTGGTCGGGATGGGTCCGAATACTATTATATTTGGACTCGTACCCTAAAAGTGTTCGGGTCCGAATTTCAATCCATATACTTGTTAGTTTCAAACCGGATCGGATCCAGGTATAGATCTTGATACCGCATCTAAAAGTAGATATTTGGGTCCAGTATTTCGGTTTCAGGTAGTAGGTACCCATAACTTGTTTGTGAATTATCAGATTCGGTCCAGATCCAAGACGGGTTCGGTCTGAATCCGGAGTGGGTACATGTCACAACTCACAAGTATTTAAGAAACCATTTAATATTAAATATAAGGCAAATGCTTCTGTGCATACAAGGACCTATTTGTAAAATGAGCATATTTTTATTTTCAAAGTTCAAACAGTCGATCCGACCGTTCAACATTTTCTCCATATTACAATGTACTTGGAGGTCAAATTTTACATTTTTTTGAATTTTTTTACTATTTATGAAGATGGGTACAAAATTCAATGGTCTGAATTTGACTAGTTTTGTAAAATACTTAATAAATAGTAAAAAAAATCAAAAAAATGTAAAATTTGACCTCCAAGTACATTTTAATATGGAGATAATGTTGAACGGTCGGATCGACTGTTTGAACTTTGAAAATGAAAATATGCTCATTTTACAAATAGGTCCTTGTATGCACAGAAGCATCCCTCTAAATATAATTATAATTTTTAAACATCTCACATAATATATTTCTATAATTTAAATTAAAAGCTACTCAAAATAAAAATTATACTATTGTTCTTGTTCATAGTAATACAAATGCTACATAACAACATAAAAATAACAACCCTAAATTAATTTGTAATCTATCTAGATTTAAAAAAAAATACTATCCTATCGATTCAACATTTACAAGTAAATTATCCCAATTATTATTTTTTCAATTGCTGTAACAAATGGAGGAATTAATTATTAATGTATGATATGGTATTATGATTTGTTTCTTAAAAAATAGTAAAGATGGTTGTCTTTCCATAGTTATTAATCTATGCTTCTATATTAATTAATTATAAAAAATTGTATTAGCATTCTATCGGGTATTTATATGGGTATTGGGTCGGGTTCGGTTATGGATCGGATAATTAAATCAATCTCATATTCTATCCATTACAATATCGGTTCCGGTTCAGATCCGGATAGGATATTAAAGTATTAATTTTGTAACCTTAACCATAATTTAACTGGTTATATTTTTTAAATCATATCCTATCCAAATTAATTGGATCTGGATTGGTTCCAGTTTGGTTCCAGATCGGGACCTGGTAATCGGGTAAAAGTAGCACCTCTACTCAGAGTAGTCAGCAACGGGCACAAGAAAAATGTAATATCTTATTAAGCTTATAAATTAATAAGATAATATGTGTAATACGTCCTAATTAATGGTGAGTTATGGGCTATAACCTTAAGGAAACATCA
This sequence comes from Carex myosuroides, assembly GCA_028015225.1. Taxonomy (NCBI): domain Eukaryota; kingdom Viridiplantae; phylum Streptophyta; class Magnoliopsida; order Poales; family Cyperaceae; genus Carex; species Carex myosuroides. Next base: position 16,765,618 of record CM051471.1, on the reverse strand, counting down.
AGCTCACTTGAAGATATATTCTATAAGTTTCAGAAAGCAACAATATATACACAGAATTTGCAGTATATGATAAAATGGTCGATGGCCTAGAACTCACTATTACGAAAATAAGAACTAATTTGTGAATTGTTAATAATCTTAGAAATGACGATCTAAATTATAAATGTGTCTCAATTGTTTAGACATGGTGTACATTATATTTGTGTCGATTTGAATATTTTAACAGTGAATTATAAATGATTTTATAATAAATGAGCAATTAAATTTTAAATTGATTCAAATTTTGGATACTTGTGAAATTTTAATTTTTTAATATATTTAAATTATATTTTCAAATATACGAGTGGAATATATTATAAAAATTAAATATATATACTTTAGTTTATTCAATTTTTCCTATATATAGAGTGAGTGTGAATTAAAGTTGTTGACTTTTGACATAGACTAACACCTTATTTTTAGGGTCAACGAAACTAAAATATCTCGCGCGCTTCATGTGACACCATGTTCTCATTTAAGAATGAATTCAAATTGTCTCAAATTTATGTGTGATTAGTTTGTGATATCTATGCACACTCATCTCTGACCCTTGCAATTAATAGCGTAAATTGTGCCGATCAGGCCGGATCGAACATTGATTGTTTCATGGAAGTCATCAAATGTAGAAAAATTACAGAAATTTTAAATATTTCCATAATTAATTATGGTGGCTCTTTCTTCTCAAACTGCTGCAGCATCTGCCACCAAGCGTGGAAAAGTTGCAGAGGCCTATATAAAAAAATATATATTGAAAGAGGCTTTCAAGACCGTGTGTTATATAATCACCAAGTCAATTATACAAATTAAGGCACTCACTCTCTGTCCCATATCCCAACTCAAAAGTCCATCATCGAACTTCTCTCTATATAGGTCAGGGGCAAATCTGCATTTACTCATAGGATTCCTAATCACCTCTTTGATTTTAAAAGTTTAATTATGTATATTGAAATTTAATTCAATTTTATTTTTTTAAAAGTTTTTATCTAATCCAGTCTCTTGTAAAAGATTAAATGTTTACTTTTAGCTTAGAAGTTAGATCTTCACTTTTGTAATTGTGGAGTCTTGAGTTCAAATTTATTTTACCATATATTGTGCATTTTAAGTTTCATCCCCTTATTTTCTTGTTCCGCCTAAGACAAAGCTGTCTTTTACTCAGAGTCACATGTCGTAAATTAATCTTCCAACTCTTCAACTATGAAGCTGTTATTTGAAGAACTATATATATTTGCCTAGTGAGAGTAACTGGGTATATATATATATGGTACATATTAAAACTTCTTTTGCATTTGACTTGTGCTTAGGTAGATGTGATGCAGGCAGCTGGGCTGAATGATTTTTCTTTTATCCCGAGGACAAGCCCAAAATTATAAATGATTTCGGCCCGACTGAGGCCCACTTAATAGCCCAAATTTTAGGCCTCTTGAGGCTTACAACTTTTTCTCTAGCTCAGCCCAAATTTTAGGCTTCTTGAAATGCTCCATAGAGGGGAGTCCGGATCCCCTAAAGTAACCTAATTTTTGAGTTTAGACGTGTACGGTGTCTATTCGGTGGTAGCGCAGGGGGCCAGTATTATTTGTGTTAGAGCATCTTGGACGGTTTGGATCAAAACTCAAAAATTGGGTTAATGCACTGGATCTGAATTCCATAGAGGGTAGGTTCCTAGTACGGTGACTTTGACTGCATTGATTGATGGGTGGCATTGCAAACAAGGGATATTGATGAGAAGAAACATAAAGCAAGATTTGATCACATTTAATACATTGATGAATGGTTTTTGCAAAACTGGAGATATAAAGGAGGCGAAACAGCTTATGGAAGAGGACATGAGGTTCAACGGGTTCAAACCCGACAATGTGCCTTATGATTCTTTTTATGAACCTTTTAGATTGCGTTGGAGGCAGATGGGTACCAACCTTATATCTCCTGAGAAAGGTTTGAGGTATTTAATTAAGCAAGTACTTAAAATGGCCAAGGAACCATCTCGCCTTTGTGTGGATGAGGTAAGGTTTTGTGTGCATCTCCTTCTATAACTCATCCTTTATATTTATGCCCTCAAGTAGTTTAGAGAAAGCGGAATTTCAAGACCAGTTACCATGGTGAGAGGTACAGAGCATGTATTTCTTCTTTCTGTTTCATATATTAAGAAAATTATTTCGACATATGTTTGGTATATTTAATTCATATTAACTTTTTGTTTGTTATGATGTATGTATGACGTACATCAGGTGCACCGTGTCTTAATTGATATAGTGGTGGTTCATAAGGAGTACACTCCCATGGCCGTGATTTTTATTTTTACCCAAAAAAAAATATATTTTAATATAAATAACCAGGTTTTTAAAAGATTTTTATTTCTACCCAAATCGCTAGAATTATCAGCGGTTCGAATTAAAAATTCGGACCGCTAGGATTCCTAGCGGCCTGAATTCTTAATTCGAACCGCTAGGATTCCTAGCGGCCCTAATTTTTATTCAAACCGCAAACCCGACCCGTGATCCTCTTCTTCTCTGTGTCGCCTCTCCGCCAGAAAAAAGGAAAAAAGAAAGAAGCAGCGCGCCTCCGCCCCTCCGCCTCGCCGCCCCTCCGCCTAGCCCCTGCGCCTCCGCCCCTGCGCCTAGCCCCTGCGCCTCCAACCCTGCTCAGGTCAGAATCGATTAAACTCAATTTTCTGGAATTTCTGGAATTCCTGATCAAAGGGGTTCTGTTCAAGGCAGTTCAAGGAATTTGATCAAAGGGGTTCTGATCAAAGGGGTTCTGATCAAGAGGTTCTGATCAAAGGGGTTCTGGAATTTCTGGAATTCCTGGAATTCCAAGGCAGTTCAAGGAGTTATTTTACAGGTACTTGGAATTCTTTTCGTATTTCTAGCAGATCTGATCGGTGAATTAGAGAAATGTTGAAGCCATTAGAAATGTTTAAGCCAAATTGATGAATTAGAAATGTTTAAGCCAAATTGACGAACCGTCTGATTGATTGATTGCGTCTGATTGATCGAACCGTCTGATTGATCGAACAGTCTGATTAATTCGAACCGTTTGATTGAAAACAAAATTCTCCAAATTCAAATTTGATTGCTTGCGCTGATTGTTGTATTTATTTGTTTTCAAACATAAAGCGCAATATAGTTGCTGGACATATGTATCATCAAATTTGTTTACTTCTATTTAAAAAAAAAAAAACTATATCTATAGTTCCAAGGTTAATATGTACTATATGTATCATCAAATTTGTGTGATTAAACAAATTATACTCGCAACTAATAAATATGAGTTATTTTTGCTGGTAGTATATTTGAAAGTTTATTTTGCATTAATTTGTATGAAATGAAATTAGTTTGCATTAAATGATTTCATACATTTCTAATGGATACCTTATCTTTAAAAAAAATACAAATTTATAAAAATATGCTTGTATGGAGTGATTCTTTGTTCTTATTGGCATAATGCATGTTATGATTGACTCCATAGTCATCTTTTTTTTTTACGTAGGATGGCTAGGGGACGGCCTAGGAGACCACCCGCAGCCGACCCGGTTGATGAGCCCATTCCCACTGACAGCAAGGATCATTTCAGTCCTTTATTATGGATGCCTCACGATGAGCACCGAGTCACAGAGGCATCTAAAGAGGTACTTGATTACTTTTTTTTTTTAGTTTGTATTTTGTTGAATTTTTGTATTTTTAGGTTTTCATGTTGTTTACTTTTTTGAACGCAGAGTGAGGCAATTATAAATGCCAGGGGTCGGTATCCGGACATGCAGTACTACTCGGAGATGGAGGCGTATCTGCAAAATTTGGGGGTGCAGCATTTGGTCGATATTCTACAGTCGGAGACTAAGTCCATTAACGCGTCCCTCATTTCAGGACTAGTGGAGCGATGGCGCCCCGAGACGCACACGTTCCACTTACCTTTTGGAGAGATGACAGTGACTCTCCAGGACGTTAGTGCTCTATGGGGTTTGCCTATCCAGGGCATGCCCGTTGGTGGCATATCTGACCCCACAGATCCAGATGACATGACGATTAATTACATGCTCGCTGAGTTGTTGGGAGCGGAGCCAGATATACGCAGCAACGGGGGGAAGTCCAAGTACAGTCTGGAAAAGACGAAGATGCGAGCTATGTTTGCGGGAGGTCTAGGTAGTGATTCCACTCAGCTCGAGATTCAGAGGTACTCATACAAACTATTTGTATTACATTTATTTTGTACTCTGTTTCATGCGGAAAAATGAGTTGCTCTATAATTTTGATATTACAGATACACACGGGGATTCGTGATGGACCTATTTGGTTCTGTCATGTTTGCTGATTCAAATGGTAATACCATCCCGATGATGTATCTAGAGCTGCTGCGAGACCTTCAGCCGTCGAGCGGCAGGTACAACTTGGGTGGGGCTGTCCTAGCACATCTCTACTCCAACTTGTGCCACGGTTGCAAGGTCAGTATGCTATTTATGTCTTATTTTAATTTCCTACCTTGTCATGCACTTGTTGTCTTATTTTAATTATTTAACTTGTCCCTGACGGCTGGTATTCTTCAAAATATAGCGCAAAACTAAGCAAATCTACGGGCCAATGCTGCTTCTGCAGCATTGGTCGTGGTCACGGCTACCGGTGGGGGTACCTCAGCCGAACGAGGATCCATGGGGAGAGCCCGAAAATGGAAATCGACCGGCATTCGGCATGAAATGGTACGGACATCACTTGTACAAGGACAACCCTCACGGAAAGACAGCAGGTATCAGGACGGTCCGATCTCAGATTCAGAGTCTGGGTGAGACGCAGGTGCGCTGGACTCCGTACCATGAGTTATACACTGAGGGGAGGCTGCCGCAGATTGTAGCGGATGATCAGGAGATGTGGCTCTACAGGGGACCGCTGGTGTGCTTCTGGATAGTGGAGCACCACTATCCAGACCGGGTGCTCCGTCAGTTTCATTTTCCTCCACTCATCCCCGCAGATCCAGACGTCCCGAGATCTGTGATCATGAGGCTACACGGGTAACTTATGTTCTTTTTAGCATTTTTGTACTTAACATTAGTTCTTGTCTTTAAATTGCAACTAACATACGAATTACAGGATAAAACACGGTAATCACTGGGATAGAGATTGGAGTGTGCATCACTCGGAGTACTACATCAAGGCGGGCAATATGAGTGCCAACTTATGGCAGATGCCGGAGATTGATACGATGCAGTTCCAGGGAGATCCCCTATTGAGATATCAGGCTTGGTACCTGCGGGTCGGCATGGCTTCAGTGTATATAGAGGGAGATTACGGCGAGTTTCTTCACTCACAGATATTCGAAGACGATGGTTATACCCCTACTGGCCGGAAAGGTGCTCACCAGGTAATGCATCTAAAACAACACATTTTTATGCGTTATGAACCTTTTATAATAACCTTTATTTTTTCTAACGTTTTTTTATAGCTACTGTTAGCGCTTAAAGGTGCCGGGCGTTCAATCGTTTGTCTTGGAAAACGTGGCTACAGAGCAGTCGGGCACGCGATGTTGAACTTGGTTGCCCCATGCATTGCGGACCACGGCCAGGAGGCAAAGCTGGTCACCATGTTACGAGACGCCGGAGAGAATATTGAGTTGTGCTCCTTCTAGCTGGTTGCACTCCTTCTTCTTGCTGGTGTGCTGTACCGGATGGCCTTGCGCCAGATGTGCTCCTCCTACCTGATTGAGTTGTGCTCCTTCTTCGCTGGGTAGTACCTGAAGGCCCTTGCATTCCAAAGAACTCCCCTTCTGCCCGTACTTCTCCCATTGCCTCCCTAAACATCATATTTGTATTTTCACGGTCTGCTGTACGGCTTCTGGCTGTGCTTCGCCGCGGCCCTTGTGATCCACTTGCCTCTGCCATAACTCGCTCATTCTCTGCTACATTTGCTGCGTTATGAGCCTCTGTAGCCCAAATATGTTAGTTAGTAAGCTATTCAACATTAGAATGAATTACTAATTAGAGTTGAATGTTACATACCTCGCCTCTGCCTGTCAGAAGTGGAACGGCGAGGACGGTGCCCCCTGCGCCTACCTTGCATTTCATCCATGGTCATTTCTTGACGGATGTGTTTTCTCCTACCACGCTGTATCCAATCTTTGTTTGGCTCAATTATAGGGGTCCTGGTTGTAGGCCAATCTTCAGGATTGCCATAAGGAACAAACAGTGCATTCCAAGTACTCAGAAGGTAGTCCACCCTATACCAGTGGGCAACAAATAGGTCGGGTGACCAGTTTCTATCACGACAAACCGCTAACACATGAGCGCACGGAATTCCAGTTAATTGGATACCTTTGCATGTACATTCCACTTTTCTCTCTGGCCCGAATGTCACGATATACTGGAACCTTCTATGAATAATTGACATAGTTCCATCCTGCGTTTGGACTACTGGAACATATTCATTTGGGCCCGTGACTTGGTAATTACCTTCGCCGTGCGAGTATGGGATGACATCCATTTTTGTAGCTTTCTCCCACCGTTTGGCGAGCTTAACATGTACCCGTTTGGAAAAAGGCTTTTCTGCACTGCGTTGCTCCGTCGCTGCCTGTCGCCGTTGAACAAACCACCTATTGCACTTGGTGAATGTCTCCTCTACAAGTGCAGCCACGGGCAACATTCGGCTATCCTTGAAGACAGCGTTCAGGGACTCAGAGCCGTTTGTTGTCATGATACCAAATCGGTGCCCTCCATCACAGGTCTGGAAATTTTTTTCAAAATTTGACGGCTCCATGACATCATCAGGACGTACTTTGCCCACTCTCCTCAGAAAAGCATTACACGTCGGATTTTGCTGCAATAGAACAAAGAAAAATTAGACAAAATGCATCTAAAAGAAACAAAAATGATATAAATTAGACAATATTAGACATACCGAGCAAAAATCTTCGAACATCTCTTTCAGCCTTCTTGGCTTCTTCTTCCTGGCTCCTTGTTTGAACCTAGATCCGTACCATTTGTCCCTCCCACACGCCTGGACCAGGTTATCTGCAACATGTTGGATACAATACCTGTGCACAAAATTATCCCCATCCCATCCGTATTCAGGTTTCAATGCAGCTTTGATACCCTTGTGTTGGTCCGATATAACACATACGAATCTATTAACACGAATCACATTAATCCTAAGCCATTGTAAGAAAAAACCCCAATTCTCTTCATTCTCCGTATGTACAATTGCAAATGCTAGAGGCAGCAATTGGTTATCGGCATTATAGACGCAAGCCATCAAAAGTCTGCCCTCATACCGCCCAGAAAGGAAGGCTGCATCTATACTGATCACCGGTCTTAAGTAATCAAATGCGGTAATGCATGGTCCATAAGCCCATGCCACGGCCCTGAATTTCTGAACACCTTCTTTGACCAATCCTGTATTTTTATCGATGCTAAGACTTGTCAGAAATTGGTATTTTGAGCCGGGATTCGTGTAACATATCCCGATAAGCAATAGTTTCATAAAATTGTACGACTCTTCCCAACTCCCAAATTGCCGGGCTACTGCAATCTCACGACCTCTCCAAAGTTTGTTGTACTTCGGGGTTATACTGCCAAACCTAACCCTCACGCAGTGTGCCACACTCCGGAGGCTCATAGTGGGGTCTTCCTTAATGCTGCTCTCGATGACATCTGCGATAATTGATGTCGTGAGTTGTGCATGGTCCGACCTGGTGTACTCAGATTCGCATGTGTGAGGCGTGTCTTGCTCAGTTATCATCCATGTATCTCCAGCATTTGTTGCTCTTGCCTTCAGTTTGAAACGACAACCCGGAGTGCTGCATCTAATTTCCAGCCGGGATGTGTCACTTCTCTTCGTATATGTCTCCTTGTTCTTGTCAACATGGTACTCTCTGATCTTTTTCGTTAGTTGCTTTTTACTTACGAAGTATTGGCCTTTTGCGAGCTCACTCCTGTACTCAACCCGACGACCATAGTAAGAAACATCTGCTTCTCGGAAAGCAGATGTGTCATTGAAGTTTACAAAAGGGTGAGTCTCAGAACGGCCACCTAACGGCATATTCTCTCTATTCTGCCTCACAGTGGGCTGTGGGTATTCTTCTTCATCTTCTTCATCTCCTTCATCATTAATGTCACAGTCTCCTTCCCCCAATTCATCCCCAGTTTGCAGATTCTCCTCCGGTACCTCATTTATAAATTCAAATTCCGACTCGTTTGGATCTTCCTGTACTGGTGGCGGTCTGGGGTGAGGATTTGGTTCAGGCCCAGGTGAGGATGAAGGACCTGCATACATGGATATAGGTGGGATAAAAGGTGGAGATTGTACTCGTTGTGGGACAAAAGGTGGAGATTGGGGTGAATTATTGTATATTTCTGGTTCCGGTTCTGGTCCAGGCATTACGATAAAATGAGTGTGTGGTTCATTATCTTCTTGATAATGTTGGGCAGCCGAATTTTGGCCTGAACTTCTGGCCCCTGACTCTTCGCGAATTCTGCGTGCAAAAACTTCCAATAATGATTCGCCAGACCTCAAAACCTGCGCTATTAGACCTCTCAATGCCCCGTTATCTCCCAATGTGATTTTGACATACTTTCCTGCGTGGACCATTCGGGCCTGAATTTGTAATTGGCAACGATTCCTATTGTAGCTGCTCGCTTCATAAATAAGCGATTGTAACTGCTCAAATGAGAAATTTTCATCAACCCAATACGTATTTGCTGCAGGTTTGGAGTAACGTACTCCATACTGGTCAGTTATGAACTTTCCTCCAAAATGTATTGAAATTGCAATAGACATGGCCAATAAACTACATTCATAAACGACAAATATTTGGTCAGTTTACTGATTTCAACTGTGAACGGTTGTGAATAGTCGTATATGAACATTAATTAACAGTAAATACATATGTGAACAGTAGTGAACAGTAGTGAACAGTAAATACGTATGTGAACAGTAGTGTACAGTAAATACGTATGTGAACAGTAAATACGTATGTGAACAGTAGTGTACAGTAAATACGTATGTGAACAGTAGTGTACAGTAAATACGTATGTGAACAGTAATTAACAGTAAATACGTATGTAATTAACAGTAAATACGTATGTAATTAACAGTAAATACGTATGTATTAACAGTAAATACGTATGTAATTAACAGTAAATACGTATGTATTAACAGTAAATACGCATGTAATTAACAGTAAATACGTATGTAAAAAAAATTACCTGACTTGACAGATTCTCCGTCTCCTCCTCTTCCTTCAGAGCTCCCTCCCTCCTCTTCTTTTTTTTTCTCTCTCTTCTACGCAGCTCTCCCCCGTAGTTATAAGTTTTCAAAAAAATAAAAGAGATTCAGGCCGCTAGGAATCCTAGCGGTTCGAATTAAGAATTCAGGCCGCTGATATTCCTAGCGGTTTGAATTTTTAATTCGAACCGCTGATAATCCTAGCGGTTTGGGTAGAAATAAAAATCTTTTAAAAACCTGGTTATTTATATTAAAATATATTTTTTTTGGGTAAAAATAAAAATCACGGCTCCCATGGAAAACAAACAAAAAGTGACTATTTATAACATATCCAAAATATCAAAGGTAAAGGGAAAAAAATGCAAAAACTTGGATAGCATTCTTAAATATCGTATAAATGTGGGTGAGAGCAGGCTTCATTTTTCTTATTTATAATTAAGAGGTAGAATACATGTGAAAGGACTCCTTTTATGTGACTACTATTTATCTTTTTTCTTTGGTTTATATTTTTAATTTTGTGATTATACAGTACTTCAATTCACTACTACAGAAAAAGAGATTGCAGACGGACATTACCGGAGGAGCTACACGGATTTCCTGCCGTGTACGAGTTGAGGGTGTATGAATAGGTACCCTCTATCGACACGGATATTTACCCGTGTAAATAAAACGCTTTCTACACGGATTACCATATAAACAGCCGTGTACATACACCTGCCTGTGGCGCTCTCCATATAACCGAGCTACACGGATATTACGTAAACGACCGTGTACGACTACTCTTTATACATGGACATTGAAATTAATATCCGTGTAGCTTACTTTATCTACACGGACGTTTAGTTGCATATTTGTGTCGCTCTCTTAACAAATCAATAAAAAATAAAATAATCCTTGTATCTCCGAACTCGTTCTACATGGACTTTGGTTAAACAACCGTGTCAAATTACTCCATCGTACACGGACGTTTAATTTCATATCCGTGTGCGCTCTTAACTATCGTACACGGACAAAACTAAAATAATCCGTGTAGCCCTCTGAACACGATCTACACGGGCTTTGTTTAAACAACTGTCTCAAATTACTCTTTTCTACTCGGACGTTTAATTTCAAATTCGTGAAGCTCTCTTAACTATCATACACGGACTGTATAAAAGAATCCGTGTAGCTCTCTATACTCGTTCTACACAGACTTTTGTTTAACAACCGTGTCGTTACTCTTTTCTACACGGACGTTTAGTTTCATATCCGTGAAGCTCTCTTAACTATCATACACGGACTGTATAAAAGAATCCGTGTAGCTCTCTGTACTCGTCTACGCGGACTTTTGTTTAACATCTGTGTAAATGTTTGCTTTTGACACGGACTTCTAATTTCATATCCGTGTAGGTCTCATAACTATCATACACGGACAAATATAAAATAATCTCTGTAGCTCACTGAACTCGTTCTACACGGGCTTTCGTTAAATATCCGTGTAGAATTGTCCTTTTTTTCATTTTTTTCATTTCTGGGCTAGCCTCCAGTTTAATTTGCTAGCCAGTTTTCCTACAAAATTCATATACCATTCTGTTTTGCTAGCCAGTTTTCCAGATAATTTGACATTAAATTATGCTTGCTAAATTCATATATACACTAAATTATTATACAAAATTATAAAAATCCATGTTCAGCATTACAAAATTCAGATAGAAACCACCTTGCCCACATATATCTTACTTCGTCGATCTGCTCCTTGGAGTACTGATCTTGCTTTGATGGTTGCTACAATTATAATTTGGTTAGTAACAAGAAAAGGTAGATGCAAGACAGTCGCAAATATCAATTGCTAATTTAATGAAATGAGAATTATAAGTAAGCATAATATGAAAATATCAATTGCTATTATATAGGCACAATTAATATGAATTACATACCATATCTGGAAATTGGAATTGCATTCTTTCGACAAAGTCAAACATGGAAATCATCATGTAATATCCGCATTCCCAAGTCTCCACCTGTTGCGGGCCCTACAATTTACATTTAGCGGCCTATGTTAGAATGACAATAATTTTTTGAACAAAATATGAAATTATAGAATTGTGTTGTGCTCACCCGCCACCACCTCCAAATCAAATTATCTTTTAATTTCTTGTCCGTGCTGTGCAATCCTCCTTTTTTAACGTATGCAGCAAAAGCCCTTACAAAATGGAGTGACTCTAATTAGCAATTCCACAATTTGTTATAATTGAGAAAAAAATCAAACATAGTGAATTATTATTGCTTACCTTTCTTGGCACTTGCCAAATGCAATCTTTTCTGTGGGCTGTGAAGAATCCACGACGTAAACCACATTCATGCAAGGCACAATGATGAGCAAACACCAGTGTGCACTATGGGAGGAGAAGAATTATAGGATCTTAGCATACAATACCCAGATATTTTGGCATATATAATAGTGACACATGTGTTTGCTTGACTTGATGGTGTGATTTCAATTATTTATATATTTAATCACAAGGTTAGAAGTAACCTCTGGTGGTATAGAAAGAGAATAAATCTCTTCTTCTCCTTAGTAGCACGGAGCATCGCGCCATACAGGTACTGGATAGACTCCTTCGGAGCATTTTTTACGCTAGTCGCATTAAGTCTGCTGGGGTCCAGAAAAGCACACAAGTTCTTCTATTTGCCCTTGCATTGACAGTTTCGGATTAGCTTCCTAAAAAATTATCATATTACATTAGAATATATTCTTCAGTGCTATACACATGATATAAACAATTTTTGGTCGCTAACATGAGGAAAATGGTGATGTGCCCCACATCGAGCCATTTATCGGACCCCGAGGCATGTAGAAAGTCCTTGAAGTCGACGAACGATAGTGCGATAGTCGAGCCATCGTGTAGAAATATCCTCGGAGGGACATGTATGAGGATATCCGTCATGTCCTCGGGTGCCGCCATCAAGCGGTCGTGGAGATCCCGCAAATCCTTGTCAGGAAGGAGCTTGTATTCTTCCTCGGTGAGCAGACGAACGGGCTTTGATCCTGCTGGTTAGGCAGGAGTGTCATGGCCTGCTGGTTGGACAGTAGAATCAGGTCCTGCTGGTTGGGCATCAGGGTCTGGTTCTGCTGTTTGGGCAGGAGTGTCATGGCCTGCTGGTTGGGCAGTAGGGTCAGGTTCTGCTGTTTGGGAAGGTCCTTCTGCTTCGTCCCTCCGTACCGGTGACATCACGCCCTCCGTGCGACTACCATCATCTCCTAGTGTCTATATCAAATTTTTTTACCTTTTTCAAGTATTTGAAAAGGATGCTTTGAATGTAATAAAAGAACTTGATTATTTAGAGATTAGCTGATCCAAAATAATCTGACTCTTGGGACATTGGACAAATGACAGCCGGTCATCATCGAGCAAGAGCATGGTCCCCTCAATTGGGACAGGAAGAGGTACGCGCTCCCATCCCTTCAAGACTTTGTCAACCTGTACGGCTGCATGGCCGGGCCTTAGCTTCTCATTGTGTACTTTGTCGGCTGCTGGATGTACCATGCCCTTAGCATCGATCAGAGGCTTATTCCCGAGCCACAGGACGAGTTCGCATACTGTGACGTCCTGTAATTTCGTGCAAGTAGTTATTTTTAAAATGAAATATTGTCCAACAAGGTTATGAACAAGTAGTAATTTCCTTTAGATTACGAACAAGTAGTGATTACCTTTAGATTATTCAAATCATCTCCGAACGTCCCGGATGCTTGACTACTTCACCGACCTCCCGTCGAGGTGGGAGGTGCTTGCTCGGATTGTGCCAGAGATGTAATTTGGGCACGCAATCTTGATTCCATCTCCTCCAGCTTTGCGTCGTACTCGGTGCTCACCTCATTGGGCAATTGCGTAATTATCTCGTCTTTGTTCACTTTCGCATGAGATTTTCTTTGAGGTTTTGGTCCATTAAATACGTCCTTCCAGCCCCTGTAGGCACCTACGCCCTTTACTCAACCAGGATGTTTTGGATTCCCGAGCGCTATGGACAAGGAGTCATCTTGCCTTTCGACCGTCCGGGCACCAGAATTGACCTCCTCCTCTACCTCCAACTGTGAATAGAAAAATTAGTTATAGCAAAAGAATTAGTGATGTACACAAAGTTTTTAACACGCTTGAATTACACATAGTTTTAATGAAAGACTCTTGCCATTCTCTGAGCCACGGGGCGGGCTTTTTGTTCACACAAAAGCGTATGCACAAAGTTTCAGTATAGCAAGCTATACTTTTTAACCTTGGTACACCTTTCGAGTCGGGTTGCAAGTGTACAACCCTATCGAGCAGTATGTTCAGGTATCGATCCACAGGACGGTTTGAATGTTTCTAGACTCTACTTAAATTATATAAAAACTCTAGAAGTTCTGCAAATGTTGGTTGTTTGTTTGTTTAAGTTTCTAACAGTTCAATGGCAGTAATAAAATGCAAGAGAGTAAATTAAACTGGTTTTAATCAATAATAAAAAGGCGTTTCCAGGATTAAGACTTCATCTCAACTCTGCCTCGAGGTACCCGGTCCGTGTAGTGTCCTACACGGGCCGTGTCCAGTGTACACAGGCCGGCTACTGTCGTACACAGTCCGTGTGGCCCCCGAGTGAATGCAGCAGTTACAGTTTCTTTGTATCGTTCATTTGTGTAGGGTTCTACTGACCAAACCTAATGTTCCTAAACGTCAACTGTCGTTTGTTGGTTCGTTAACTTGGTTTGGAGTTGCAATATGTGCCCTCGTCGGGTTCTAGACCTCAACTGTCGTTTGTTGGTCCGAAGTACCTAGTTGGTTGATTGGTATACTAAAGGTAACCTCTATCCGTCGATAGAGAAAATGTTCACCTGCCGGCTACTACTTGGTTTCACCTTTCGGATCACTAATCCTACCTCATGTACTTAGTTTGGTTGAGAGATTATAAGGGCCAAAGTACCTTCTAGATGTGGTCATTCATCTAGTGGTAAACCAATAAGAATCAATCAATTTAATCTAAGCAATTAAAATACTACTCAATCAATCAAACACAAATTTCAATACAAAGATCCAATAACTAGCATGCAAAACAAAATATTCGATTACATCAAAACCCTAGAAACTAAGAGATCTACTCGGACATAGTTCTAAAACAAATCACAGAAAAGATCAAAGAGAAAGTCGTGACAAAACCCAAAGAACAAAGAAGATCCGTCGAAATTCGCTTTTCCCCTTCGTCTCCAAGTCAGCCGCCAAGAGCCAAACCTAGAAAATCCTTCTCTAATATAGAATGAGCCCTCTGTTGGACAGAGAGGCCCCCTTTAATGCCAATTCGCGACCTTCCTCCAATTGGCCTCTATTTCCAAAAATCAATTCTGTTTCTGAAAATGCTTTACACGGACCGTGTAAAATAGTACACGGACCATGTGCCTGTGTCTCTGGCATCAGATTGAAGATCTTCTCGCAAGCTTTCCAAAAAGTGGTCATACACTCAAAACAGAATTACGAGTCAAAATCTATGACTGTTTTAAGTTCATGTGCAGAAATTTCAGCATCATATACAGGTCTGTGTCCTGGTCGTCTGTGGTCAGTTTGTGGTCGGGCAGAGGGTGTACGGACCGCATGCAGATGGTGCACAGGCCGTGTATAAACTTTCAGAATCTAGATTCTTCCTCTGTTTTGCCTGTTTCCTGCAAAATAAGAAATAAAAGCGCAGCAGTACCACATCCTACAGATATTCAGTGAAATAGACACAACTTTAGAGTTTTAGACACAGGTTTTCATACAAAGTACGGTCGAAATATGGACAAAATAACGAGATATCACTTTTTGATGTAGTATTATCCTCCCATCAGCGGTTAACTCGGACCTTGCCAACGTCCAATCTTGGGCCCTAGGATTTCTGATCCTAACCACAGGTGAGTCAGAGTCTTTGTTCAACTCCAGTATTTTCGCCCATTCTTCCGACTTACCCTGGTAACCACCCAACCCCAACTTGTGCGGATGCTTGTTCATTGCAACGATCCTCCTGCCCTCCTCCCTTTTTTTCTCCACACATCAAAGTAAAAAAATTAGCCTACTATTTTCCATTTATTAAAAAGTAAACAAAAAAATTACAAGTTATAACAGTAATGTATTGTGATCATGAGAAATGTAACAAGGAAGTATAAGAGAACCCCAGACTGAAAGTACAAATGCAATGCAAGTGACCAACAATATTCTGTCAAAAAAAAGAAAAAGAAAAGACCAACAATATTTAGCTTGTCACAAAAAAGATCTCCAGCTTTCTCATTAAGGAATGGAATGTACATGAAGCAAGAAATACAAACGTGATGTTGGTTGTCGGAGGGACTTAAAGAGTATGTTCCGACCATGACGGAATTATTGAGGTTAATATTAATTCAGTTATTCAAAATAAACACCATTTCAACTTTATATATGATTGGAACAACAAAAGTATCCGGGTGTCTATTTCGGACACCATTTACGAACATAATTCAAATCGAGAATGGAAAAAAGTAATTTTGCTGAATTTACATACCTTGAACTCGTTCATGCTCTTCATCTTCACAAACTTCTCCCACTTCTCTTGAGTCACCCAAGGATAGTATCCTACCGGGCTTTTACCTTTATCCATGATCAGATCCTCCTCGGATAACCCCACAATAGCTTCTTCCTCTTCCTCTGCAACCATCAGATTTGCCCGGTTGCCTCCTCTTCGGCCCCCACGGCCGCGTCCTCGACTCCCAGACTGCCCTCTACCACCTGCATCTCTCTCCTTTGGTGGCTTAGGACAAGCCTTGATCAGATGACCTGTTTTCCTGCAGTTATAACACCTGCGAGTCTCCCCCTTGGCACCTGTCATACCTGAGCTCGAGGCGACCAAAGCTGATCGCGCACCTGGAGGTCCACTCGGCTCAGCATGTATCCTCATGCGACTCTCCTCTTGCATCATCGCAGCAATGGCCTCATCCAATGAAGGGATCTTCGGCTGGGCTAGGAGAACTGATCTCCTTTGATCAAAGGCCGAGTTCAGATGAGACAGAAACTGCATAGTCCTTATCCGTGTAAGAAGCTCCCGACTCTTGCAGCTCGGATCAATACAGCACTACACTTGTGAAAAGTGATCAAACTCTGCCCACAGCTTTTCCAGATCCAAGGAGTAATCCTGAATCGATCTATCTCCCTGCACCACAGCCTCTATCTCCTGCTGAATCTGGAACACCCTCATGTGGTTCTCAGTCCCACCATAGGTCCTCTTCAGCTTTGCCCAAATGTCCTCACAAGTCGAATGCCATCTACTGAAGAGGCGATCGATTGTTTCATCGAGTTGAGCAACCAGGTGTAGATCAAGGCATGTGTGGTCCTCCACTCATCGGCCTGAGTAGAACCACTCGCTGGCTCATCCCCTGTCAGATACCCCTTGAGCTTCCTCCCTTCTAGAGCAGTCTCGATCCGACGCGACCAACTCAGATATGTGGCCGGTCCATCAAGCTTAAGCTCCACAGCTTGGAGATCTAGCTTCACCTGCGGTGGATCACGTGACAAGGTATTGGTCGAGGCACTGGCTCCCTGTATAAGTCCAACCAACACCTTTAGAACTTCTGGATCAACACCCGTCAGTAGTTCTAGAGCCCCTTTATCTTCCGAGCTCTTTGTTGACATCTTTTCTTAAAGGATCCAAGTCTCGAACACAAAGATCACACGTGACTTCCTTCCCTTTCTTGATCCGATCACTTGTATCTCTCGTAAAGACCCGATCTTGCACCCTCAAGAAGGATCTAAACCATCTCCCCCTTTCTTCTTCTCCTTCTTGACCCGATCTTGATCTATCTCATCAAGATTCGAGCTCAAACCCGATCGAAATCCCGATCCAAACCCGCTTCTCGGGTATCGTGGGGTAAGGGCCCCCCACGCCGGCCTAAACGATCACAAGTAGCCTACCTTGTTGGTTGACCGGCCTAGAGAAGAAGAAGGCCAGTCTTAGGTGGGGTTTTTGCCTTGGCTGTAGAAGAGGGCGGCCTTGGCTATAGAGGAGAGCGGAGCTACAGTGTCGGCTGTAGAGGCAGGAGAGAAGGTCGTGGCTGAGAGAGGCGGAACCGGCCGACGATAGGCGGAGCAGCAGCTAGGTCAGATCTGGGCTTGGGCGGAGCAGATCAGTCCCATGGCAGATCTGACCAGCGGACCTCCTAGGCAGCTGTGCTGGCCAGCAACGGCCTAGGTGGAGGTAGGCGGGGCCAGGCGGAGGTCCGACGATGCTCAGGCGGCCCTGGCGGCGGTTCGCTGCTACAGTACCACGGGCTGCTACAGTGTAGCGTTTTTAGGTTTTTCAGCTCTGATACCAAATAGAAATAGAAAAATGGGTCTAAAAGATGAATTGCTTCTATTCCTTGTTCTCCTTTGAGCCTATATAGGCGTTACATCTTACATCCATAACCTCACGATTCTATATAATCCCTATCTTACCAAAAGGACCCTGTAGTTCTATATATTGCATAAACATACATAAATCTCAACAAATAACCCCATGGTCTCAAAGGTCTCAGTACCTTACACTATGTTCATCGACAGAGCATGGTAACTACTTACTCAACTGTACCAGTACTGGTACAGGAGCTAGAAGCTACCAGCTCAAGTCTCACAACAATTTGACATCATCGACCTTTGATTCCTAAAAAACAAACCCTGCCTAAGTAACCCTGCATCTACTTAGCATCTTTTACAACTGTAGCTCAAGGAACACAACAACCACATGAAAGCAACAAGTATTAAAGAAAAAACAATCAAGATTCAAACAACTATTACAACCACAAAACTGTGGCAATTGGCAGCTTGTGCAACAAGCAGAAATTGCATTTTAGTCATAACTTGCTCTACTGCCCAACAAATAGAACCTTTCTGTCAACAATAACAAAACGACCTAGAAAGATATTAATAAGATGAGGAAGCAAAATACAAGCACTGTGACAATAACAAGCTAATGACAGTCTTTCATGATATTTACTGTAGGTGATTCAGACCAAGGATATTTTCATGTTTATTAGTGTATTCATGATATTTCCCGAATTTGAAAGGTTACTTAGGAAATTAGTCCTTTTGTTGGATAATAAATGATATTGGACATTTATTGGGATATATAACATTAGAGAGCATTGAAATCTAATTTGTTACAAACTTGAATTCCTGCTCATAATATTCTGTGGTTTCAATCAGCAGGATTTTTCAAAACTATGTTTTTCTAGCTTGAAGAATTTCTCAGATGAGTAGAAGTTAAATTTATTGAGAAGGGGGGGGGGATATTCAGTTCATTAATAATTTTTAGTCTCCTTGTTTCTTCCTCACCAGCCGGTACATTAAACCTGAATCTTGGTTTTCAAATGACACACCAAATGGCTTTGTTATGCTACAAAGCAGAGATAAAATAAATCCAAATCTAACACAAAAGAATAAATAGTTGTCCAAATTTTGGTCTAATTAATTATTGCATGAACTCAAAATTCAGAGGAATCATATTGTCCCTTGAAAATCAATCAAGGGTCTCTACAACAAATATTTTTCCCCGTAGGATGGAAATTTTCGGCAAGTAAATATAGTGGCCTTCTTCATTACAAAATAGTGCAACTATGCTAAACAAAGTATATGATCAGACACATGTCTCAGTGCCCAACTTCTCAATCAACAGAAGGATTTAATTGAGGACTATACAATTCCCTGCTTTTTACATTCTCCTTTGTCTCATTTCGCCTCACCTCGATCGAAACCAAGTCTTCTTCTTCGTACTCCTTAAAACTCGCTTGTCGTGCCAACTCCTCCACCTCCTCAATAACAAGCTCTAGCCTTGCCGCCATCTCCACCAAAAGCGCCGCAAATGCTGCAAAAGGAAGCGCCTCAGAGAACTCCAGACTCAGCATAGCTATCTTGCTTAGAGTTGGTCTCAATACCGGCTGTGCCTTCACTTTGTTGCTATTGTTGGTGTTTCCATTGATGTTGTTGTTTCTCTTTTCTACCAGTGCAGCTACATCGGTCTTGGCTGAAGGAAGTGCCACCATCAAGTTGTTATTAGTTGCATGTTTGGCAGCAGAACGGTTTTTTTTGGAATTCAGAAAAAGTCGGGGCTGTGAACGGATGGCAGAATTGAGGTCATGGAGGGCTTGGTGGAGGTGGTCAGAGAGGACATCAGGGGAGCACCGGCGGTGGGTCCGTAAACTGGAGGCCAGGTCAAGGAGAACTTTGGAGACTTCATTGGCAACTTGGATGCAAGGGCCTCGAAACAGCGCTCTGACAGATGGCGTGGTCTTTGAGAGTGTTGCAACCATGCAATGAAAATTTAAGTGGTTATGAAGGCAAAGATAGATGCATGTAATGATGTAAATTAGTACAGCTCATAGATTAGTTGGTAGCTAGTACTGTGATTATTATATCCAAATCAATGGTTTAGATATACTTCTGTATGTAATTGAAGTGGGTTTACCTTTTCAGATATACTGTAAAATTAGTACATAAAGCTGTATATATTTGGCAGATAGCTATTAAATCAATAGGATGCACTATTAGGGGCATTTGTATAAGTTTAATAAGTTGGATTAGTAGATATATATATTCTCTTTTTATCTACTTTGGATTCCTCACACCCGTATGTCAATAAAGAAGAAATCTACTGTGATCAGTGGCATTGGTGCCAGACATCTCAATCTATATATATATAAATTCTGGGTTTATTACTCATTTAAATTGAATTATAATTTACCTGTATTTCAGATTCCAAACATCCATGAAGAGATACAGCTGTATAGCCAAAATGCCTAAGCACAGTACCAAGCTTGACATACTGTTGCCATGGGTACTTGTAACAGTGTCTTGAGTGGCGCGGCTCCCAGCTTGCAAACAGTGCCTAATTTGTTTCAAAATAATAGGATAGAAATGTTAATTTGTCATTATTATTAATACTTGTGAGAAAATCAAATCATGTAAAATAAGAACTTACAAGGTTCTCATCGCTTGATTTTGAATCCAACACAAGCCGATAGCCATTGGATATCATCTCCTTGGTTGCTTTCACATCAACAATGTTGCCATCCTTGTCTTCGTCGTGAAAATAGAGACTTACACATGCTGGATTCATTTTTTAAGATGTTATTAGACACAATATACTGTTATATATGCATCTTAGTTTTGCGGTTATGGAACAACTACGCTGGTGTTAGCATAAGCTTTCTCCACAATATGTCTTATAAGTGATGATATTTGAACACTATGTGATTGTTTCCGGACACAAAAATTTCATGTATAGTATTAGTACTCTGACATAAAATCAAAATTATTGGACATATATTTTTAGAAGTGACAGATATCTAACCTTCAATTGAAGTAGCTAATCCTTCAAGTTTACGAACAGTATAACTGTGAAGATCTTCACCCGACCAATTTGGAAAAACAATGAGGCTCATGAAGAGACAAATGCCGCAACCAATAGCAATGGTGCAGAGACGGTCACGTGCCAATGGCACGACATTCTCTTCCCGAAAGCTGGAGACACTTATCAGATTAAATGTCAGTAGAAAAACCAACACCCCGTAATCATAGTTCCTTTTTATTTTTGAGTGGAATCTCACATATGTGCAACCAAATCCTGTAAAATATATAGATCACAAAAATTAGCTTGTTTAATTATTCTTTCATTTATAATTACTGCGATCCAAGTACAAGTCACCATTAATTCTATGTGGTTATTGGTTGATTAAGCTCAATGTAAACAAATTCGGCCTCAGTGAAACCTCAATGTAAGCAATTTTGTTATATACCTATTGTAAAGACTGATGCTCCGACAAAAAATGCACGAAATGTTTTTCCAGACTTCTCAGCTACAACTTCAATAAGAAATGCTAGAGACCCTGCGCATAATGTCCCAAATCCTCTATTCAGTCCCTTGCATAGAGTGGCTCCTACAAATAGAGCATGTATAAAAAAAAAATTAGAGAAAAGACATAGCATAGTAGTAATTAATTAGGGGGGATTTCTTCTGTACAGGGCAAAATCTGATGAGGTGCCATAATACCTTGAAAAATGAGAGAAAAGAGTAATATCCATAATAACCTTTCTTTCCAAAATTTGCATGTTTAACTATATGAGTGAGAAATAGGGACACTGTTGTAGTCTTTATTGCTTGAGGCTATGGTACTATGCATAGTACCGATTGGTCCGTACTATGGATCCATACCTTCGTTTTTAAAGTTCAAATAGTCAATTCGAACCGCTCAACATGATCTCCATATGTAAATGTACTTGCCGACCAAATTTTACATTTTTTAAAATGTTTTTACTATTTTTTTAGATAGGTAGAAAATCACTACTTTGAATGGTCTAGAATTTTTAGATCAAGTGATTTTCTACCTATCTGAAAAAAGTAAAAATATTGTAAAAAAAATAAAAAATTGATGAACAAGTACATTTTCATATGTAGGTAAGGTTGAACGGTTCAAATCAACCGTTGGGACTTTAAAAACAGAGCCATTGATTCGTAGTATGGACCAATCCGCGCTATGCGTAGTACCATAGCCTCACTCTTCTTTTTTTAAGATTTGCAGGGGATGGGCATGTTTCATCCCTTTTTACTGCAAACCTAAAATGAAGTTCCTGAGTATGACTCCTTTTTATAAAAGAAAAAGAAGAGATTAAACTGAAATTTACCGGCGGTGAATTCAAGCACCACAACCACAGTCATGACGGCCCACATCGCATTTTTACCGAGACCTTCAAACAATGGCTGAAATATATACAAGAAGGAAACCAGTGTAAGTGCCACACCGACCTTTACGGCATGCACCACCCGTCTCGGATCTTCCCTTCCAATTAGGTACCAACTTTTCAAAAATGAAGCAAAAAATGTACTTATTTTCCGAACGAACTTCTCCATTCTTGGAAACCAAGTTTGCTTTGTTTCATGAAAGGAGAGGGTTCCAGCCATCGACATGGCCCAATGAAGTTGTGCAAACACCATAAGACTTCAAAATGTTCTTAGTTCATGTGTCAAACCCTCTATATATGAGGGGAAGGAATCAATTGCAGAGTCTAGTTTTGCTATCTTTGTATTGTGTGAAGAGTGTAATAGAAGCAATTCTTTTCTGTGAAGTTGGCAACAGCTCTCTTCTATAAAAAGGAAAGGCTTGTCAATATCAAGTCACATGAATCCTTCTTAGGAAGTGACATTTTGATGGCCAAATTAAACTCCATGTAATGGTTTTGTACAGCAAAGATGCATTGATTTTGAGCCATACATTTTCAGTTGTATGGGGAAATCGTTGGTCCGTTGAAATTGTGCAAAAAAATTTATATAAATATTGTTTTTTGAGTCACATGCATTTTTGTTTCCAGCCTTGGCACTCCTTGGTACCTTATTCAGATACCAAATTGTTTCCCTGATATTTTGAAGTCTTAAAAGCAATCACATAGTTTACTGTATTAAGAAGCACATAAGCACTAGAACATAAAAAGTTTTTTTTTTTTATATAAGATTTTTGCTTTGAAGGTAAGCACTATCTTTTAAAAACAAATTTTCAATATTAGTAAGCAAATATTATTCTTTTTTTACTTGTAGCAATGTAGGATGCTTGCCTTATGGAGAAATTTTTATTGGCTGTTGATTGGTGGCTATCTAAATAGAGAATTACTCTAATATCATTTCTTAAACCTTCAAAAAAAAAAATCTTACTATAAATAAAATGTTGTTATGTTTGTTCTTCTTTAACGAATGTAGACACGTAACAGGACAACTACAATTAATTAGAGTATTAGAAAAATGCAATAATTGATTAGAAAGTAAATATGAAAAGGGTCAGGTTTTCTTTTAATGAAGAACAAAGACTGCTCCAACTTGGCGGTTTCTTTTTTTCAATTTTGACTTGTTAGCTAGTGACAATGATTTGGTGTGTCAATCAGCTCATGAAAAGGGAAGGTAAAGGAGAAACTGATTGTGCCATGAAAGGTGAATATATTAGCAATTTCCCTGTAATTGGGGTGGCTTGATTTAGGCTTGAGAGGTTTAGATTTCAGACAAGTGTAAGGAGTGCATAGAACAGGGGGATATTTACCTTTTGTACCAGAAAAAGGTATCAGCTGAATGCAACTGGTAATATCATTATTGTTTTGAGGTAGTATCATCAGAGTGAATATTAATTCTTGCGGTACCAAGGAGCCTATTGAAATATGGGGGTTCATTTCAAGATTTGTGTCAGATTAAAACGAGCGACTTAGATCTCATTCTACATATATAATACCATAAACTTAAAAGTTGTACCTTCATCTGATTGATGCTATACATAATACCATTAACTCAGTCGCTATCTAAAGTTCTAAACTCAAAGTATTGTTTTGATTTTCCAAAAGATGAATAGTCATTTTTCTAGGGTTGATTTGTAAGAATGAAAGTTCTCATTTGTGCAAGTTCCTTCCCCTTCCCTCATTTTAGATATTTTATTTATCAAACAATACTGCTTAAATTTTTTTCAACTTGATAAACAAAGGCACACCATTTAATCTGAATTATTGTATTGATGATCAAATATGTAATAGTTTGCGATGGAGATATGTCATTTTTTTATGTTATATGTCAGCTATCATAACTATATTAAAAAATGTCAGCCATCACTATTATTTAAGTTTTAGTATGTAGCATTGTCTAAATTGTAAGCTCCGTTTTCTTTCTTTTTCATTTGCCTAAATTTTTAAATTTTGGTGTGTTTTATGATTCATAAATGCTATTGATTAGTTTACAACTTAATTCCTTCAGATAGGTTATCAATATTAGAGAAAAATATGCAATTAGTTATTGTCTTCTTTGTAGGGCTCGAGCAAGGAATAAGATATGAACTATATTAATTTAATATTTCTAATTTTATTATATGTTTTCAATTTGAGCAATTATAATCTATTTTTCATATTTTGTTTGTTTATTTTTCAGTTATGTTAAAGAGAATCACACTGACAATGATACTTCAAGATTGTTTTCATGTTATATTTGATCTCTTTTTTTATTTGTTGTTGTTTCTTTTATTGTTATTTATTATTTGGATCTCTATTTTTTTCATTTGTGTTTTTATTTTCATTTAAATATACTTTTTCTTATTTCTGTGTGAATGTCAAATAAAAATGTCTCTTCATATTCTATTCAATCTTATAATATGTCTCCGTTACAACACACGGGCACGATACTAGTAATTTATAAAGAAAGAACTCGTCCCAGTTGTTGTACTAGTTTACAAGACATGATAAGTTTTAGTATGTAGCATTGACTTGCTAGATATTTTAACAGAATAATTTTGAGTTATGCAGCATATGAACTGTAGAATTAAAATAGCATTGTATATAGTTTGTGTGCTGCATGGAGTAAAAACTGCTATGTTAAAATCTTTACCCCAAATTTTTATACATGTGCATCCCCAAATATATGAATTATTTGTAATAATTACAAGTCAATGGAAAGACAATAAAAAGAGCATCCAATAATCCCAACTATGATAATGAGTTATCCTAAAGTTTCTTGAGCTTATCTAAAATAATAATACAATGTTATAATTCCATGCAAGGTTAATGCTATGTAGAATTATTGTTTTCCATTAAATTCAATGGAAAATAATAGAATAGTTCTTAGAAATTAGTGAAGCGAATAAGAGATTATATTATGAATATTGAATTTGTATTAATTTATTTTTTTGTAATTTTATGGATTTTTTTTTCTATTTTTAAATGAATTTAATAATCTAAAATTGAATTATCCGAAACTCAACCTGATCCGAAGTCGAACAACTAGAACCCGACCCGACCTGGTCCAAACGCAAATGATTCGAAATCCAAAAATGATCAAAAATTGAATAATTTGAAATATGCATGCATGACTTGAAAGTTGATCTAATTCAAACAAATTAAATGATCCGACAATTCAAGACTTGTATGTTATTTAAGATAAGATGATCCAATTCCAATTCATTATTCCCCTTCTCATCGGCATACCGCGTACGGTGAATCACGGGTAAAAATTATTGACAGTGTTATTTTAACTTCATGCAGCGCGTGATCAATAGAGATAAAATGAACAAATATATAATTAGCGCTCTGCATGAAGTCAAATCAACTCTGTAAATATCTTTATCCTCCGTTTAATCCAATTCCAATTCATTATTCCCCTTCTCATCGGCATACCGCGTACGGTGAATCACGAGTAAAAATTATTGACAGTGTTATTTTAGCTTCGTGCAGCGCGTGATCAATAGAGATAAAATGAACAAATATATAATTAGCGCTCTGCATGAAGTCAAATCAACTCTGTAAATATCTTTATCCTCCGTTTAATCCAATTCCAATTCATTATTCCCCTTCTCATCGGCATACCGCGTACGGTGAATCACGAGTAAAAATTATTGACAGTGTTATTTTAGCTTCGTGCAACGCGTGATCAATAGAGATAAAATGAACAAATATATAATTAGCGCGTTGCATGAAGTCAAATCAACTCTGTAAATATCTTTATCCTCCGTTTAATCCAATTCCAATTCATTATTCCCCTTCTCATCGGCATACAGCGTACGGTGAATCACGGGTAAAAATTATTGACAGTGTTATTTTAGCTTCGTGCAGCGCGTGATCAATAGAGATAAAATGAACAAATATATAATTAGCGCTCTGCATGAAGTCAAATCAACTCTGTAAATATCTTTATCCTCCGTTTAATCCAATTCCAATTCATTATTCCCCTTCTCATCGGCATACCGCGTACGGTGAATCACGAGTAAAAATTATTGACAGTGTTATTTTAGCTTCGTGCAGCGCGTGATCAATAGAGATAAAATGAACAAATATATAATTAGCGCGTTGCATGAAGTCAAATCAACTCTGTAAATATCTTTATCCTCCGTTTAATCCAATTCCAATTCATTATTCCCCTTCTCATCGGCATACCGCGTACGGTGAATCACGAGTAAAAATTATTGACAGTGTTATTTTAGCTTCGTGCAACGCGTGATCAATAGAGATAAAATGAACAAATATATAATTAGCGCGTTGCATGAAGTCAAATCAACTCTGTAAATATCTTTATCCTCCGTTTAATCCAATTCCAATTCATTATTCCCCTTCTCATCGGCATACAGCGTACGGTGAATCACGGGTAAAAATTATTGACAGTGTTATTTTAGCTTCGTGCAGCGCGTGATCAATAGAGATAAAATGAACAAATATATAATTAGCGCTCTGCATGAAGTCAAATCAACTCTGTAAATATCTTTATCCTCCGTTTAATCCAATTCCAATTCATTATTCCCCTTCTCATCGGCATACCGCGTACGGTGAATCACGAGTAAAAATTATTGACAGTGTTATTTTAGCTTCGTGCAGCGCGTGATCAATAGAGATAAAATGAACAAATATATAATTAGCGCGTTGCATGAAGTCAAATCAACTCTGTAAATATCTTTATCCTCCGTTTAATCCAATTCCAATTCATTATTCCCCTTCTCATCGGCATACAGCGTACGGTGAATCACGGGTAAAAATTATTGACAGTGTTATTTTATCTTCATGCAGCGCGTGATCAATAGAGATAAAATGAACAGATATATAATTAGAGCGTTGCATGAAGTCAAATCAACTCTGTAAATATCTTTATCCTTCGTTTAACCGTAAACGGAGTTGAATTCCGTGAATTGGGGATCTAAAGTTCTAAACGGACAGCCGTTTATGAAAACTGGGTGCTTTTTGTCGTGTAGCTAAAACAGGAATTCTAGCGATTTCCAATGCCAAGCTGGGATCCCAATCCCATTCACTTTCTAGCGACATCTTGAGTTGGAGGACTATTTCCTTTGTTGCGAAATTGTTTACAGCAGACCATGTAGCGAGTCGACACAATTATTCAGTAATCAGTATTCAGTACTACTATTTTATTGAAAAATTTGTCTAAAGCAGATCAAGTATCTAATAATACACATTAATATTTTGAGACATTTAAGTCATTCATAGTTACGCATTTTTTTAGAATATTATTTTTCATATTTCAATAAGTGTTATATGTAATATGAGGAGGGATCCGATTACAATATTTTTGAGTTACCACAACTATTTTCTACATTTTCAAAGTCCAAATCGTCAATCCAAACCATTCAACATGATCTCCACAATAAAATGTGCTTGTAGATCAAATTTTATATTTTTTTGAATTTTTTTACTATTTTAAGATGGGTACAAAATTCAATGGTCTGAATTTGACTAGTTTTTGTAAAATACGTAATAAATAGTAAAAAAATTCAAAAAAATGTAAAATTTGATCTGCAAGCACATTTTATTGTGGAGATCATGTTGAACGGTTTGGATCGACGATTTGGACTTTGAAAATGTAGAAAATAGTTGTGGTAACTCAAAAGTGTTCTCCCTTCAAAATACTTTCAAAATCTATATATAGTACCAGGTAGTGCAGGTATAAGAGGCAAAAGCTGGTACTAGTATTTATTATTTTTGAAAAAATTTAATAAACAAGTAATTTATAATGCTGCCCTAGTTGTGGATGCATGCATGTGAAGTGATCCAGCTTGACAATATAAAAGATAAATAATTGCTTCAAGTTATACATGCACATAGATTCTAGTAGATTGTAGTAGATTCCATAGTGTTGTATACATTAATTTGTCCATATTGCTTAGCAGCCATGTCAGAGGGGCATGGATGGGACATGCACTTGTGCTCCTTGAGCATTGTCCGAGGGGCATTGAAGAGGTCTAGTGATGTACTTGACAACGCTCATCCGCTCATTGTTAGATTCGGTGGAATTAAAGATTCGGTGGAATTATTCAGTGGAATTATTCGTTCCGCGACCCATGCACAGTAAAGTGAGTGCTAGTGTGCTAAGAGAGTCACATGCACAGTAAAGTGAGTGCTAGTGTGCTAAGAGAGTCACATGCACAGTAAAGTGATTGCTAGTGAATCGGATCTCTCCTCATGTAATATTGAGCACATATATAATATATGAGGAGGGATCTAGTTACAACAATTTTGAGTTACAACAAAGTTATCACAACCATTTTCTACATTTTCAAAGTTTAAATCGTCGATCCAAACCGTTCAACATGATCTCCACAATAAAATGTACTTGCAGATCAAATTTTACATTTTTTTTGAATTTTTTTACTATTTATTAAGTATTTTACAAAAACTAGTCAAATTCAGACCATTGAATTTTGTACCCATCTTAATAAATAGTAAACAAATTCAAAAAAATGTAAAATTTGATCTGGAAGCACATTTTATTGTGAAGATCATGTTGAACGGTTTGGATCGACGATTTGGACTTTGAAAATGTAGAAAATGGTTGTGCTAACTTTGTTGTAACTCAAAATTGTTGTAACTAGATTCCTCCTCATAATATATAATGCTGACACTAACAAAAATCATGTGAGGAATTTTATATTAGTTAATTTTTATATAAAGTTCATTAAATATATTCCATAATATTTGTCCATGACGATATTTGTATTCCATATCAAGTTTTTAGCACGACTAATAATCGCTAAAAATTCAAACCACATCTATTTCAAAAATAATGTGACATATATCTCTTATTAAAAATAAATTTTAGTTAATAATGTGAGGATGTGACACCACATTTATTATACATAATTATTTACGTATGTTGTTTATATCCACTTAACTAATTATATATATTTATTAAATGTTATCATTTTTTTAATATTTTTTTTATTTAAGAGAGGTTTGTGGAAGATAATAATACAATATTTATCAGTAGTTTTATCTTATAGTGCCAGGGTGTTTTGGTTTTTTTTTATTTTTTAATATGGTATAAATAAAAATTTCGGGTAGTTTTATCTTATAGTGCCAGTTCTGGTTATTCGCTATACGGGAGCTCAATGGCCAATGGGCATTTTTAATCACACAACATCAAATCCGGGAATCTCTAGAAGCGTCTAATACTTGTAAATTTATCCAGCCAGGATTTCAGAAAACAGAGAAGTATCAAAGGGTCCATGAACAAGTATCCTCTCTATTACCGTAAAAGATTCCCTTCACTTTACGGTTTGAGATTAATTCTCAGCCGCTTTGAGATTCGGGCTAGCTCAGGGACAGTATTATTGGGCTTTGAAATTCGTGCCAAGTTAAAAAGAACGGTCCAGATCCAATAATTGTAAAAGATTCTCTATTATGGTACCGGAGAGGATGTGAATTCGGGGAAATTGGAATAGGTTGTGATCTGTTTCATGATTGCTCAAGAAAAGGGCAAATAAATTTGACCTAATTTGGTTTAAGATGTTATTTCTCTTCTTGATTCTTGTTTTCCTAATATCCTTTAAAATATTTTGTTTTAGCCAAAATATTGGATTTTCAGACTACAACATTTCACGCTGATACGTGGGCGGGTTCAGGATTTTTGTCAGAGAGGGACAAAAAATTAACGAATCGGATTTGAATAGTTAATTAGGTTCAAACTCATTAGCTAATCGGGTATTAGATATAAAAATAATTCTCTAATTTCTAATTTTTAATGCTCTGACTTCTAATTTTCAATACACTGACTTCTAATTCTAATTACTAATAAATTTGTATAAAATTTCAGAGGAGAGCAGAGTCGAACCGAACCTATAAATTTGTATAAAACTTTAAAATTCAGAAAGGGGCAGTTGACCTCTGAACTAGACTGGGTTTGTTCCTGGATATGATATATTGATTGATTTCTTTTTAAATATAGATTTTGCCAGAACAAAAATACAAAACAGCAACACTTGGTCCACTATTAATCCAATTGATTATATATTTTTTATTACTTTAATTTATCCAATAGCCAACTAATATAATTATAGAAAGTGACAGTGACAACGACTGAAAAATGTACCATAATTAAATTGTACTAAAAATAGAAAATGAAAACTTTGCTCTGGAAGGATTCCAAAAGAGATTTTGTTTCTTCCAGATTAGGCTTTTGGACTGTATGCTACTTCGCTTAGCACCTTGTTTCTGATCTGTAATTAACAAGTTACACTCAACATATATAGAGGACACATGTTACTACATGTAGTATGTAGACACCTTTTACCTACCTGGTTTTCAACCTTTTTTACCTACAGATACATTGCATCTATCCATAATATAATGGAATTAATCATGGTTTGCTTGTCCTGATAATTTTCCTCGGGAAAAAAATGTAAACTAGCGAAAATTCACCGTTGAAGAATTTTCACAAAGACCCTTCTCATTGCCATTTAAGTCGTAGTGATAAGCGCCTCTCTGCCCACAGAATTATTTATTTCCCCCACCTCTCTCTCTCTCTCTCTCTCTCGCTGTAATGAAAACCATGGCGATCAAACCAGCAGTAGCGAACCTAATAGACGAGCTTGCCTCTCTCTATCGCTCTCTGCCACCAAGACCCGGCATTGAAGAAGTCGAAGCGGCCATGTCTGTTATTGACTCCTCAAAATCAGAAGAAGAGGCTAGACTGCGCGAACTGGAGAAAATGGAGAGGATCTCTGAAGTGCCAGAGGAGCTCTTTTTCGTTTTCAAAGAGGCGAAGAAGAACTGGATCTCTCTCATGGCGTATGAACAGATGAAGGAGGCAGTACATGTGCTGAATTTGGACAAGAGGCTCCAGGTGTTCGACGAATTGATCCAGAGAGCCTCTAAGATAGTAAACCCGCATGATGATGAGCCTGTTGTGGTGACATTCGAAGAGGTTATGAAGAAGAAAGAAGAGACTGAAAGAGCTTTTAGCTTTAGAGAAGAAGCAGGGTACGGAGATGATGTGAAAGTTGACTCCTTCAAATCTGAGGTTTCTGAAGGTTTACTCCTCTCTCTCTCTCTCTCTCACACACACACACACACACAAACACATGTTCTCTAATATATTTTGATAAATTTGCAATTCAGTAGATGTACGAAGACCTTTTTTTTTACCGTTCGGTAGATTTAGAAGGGCTTCTGCAGAATCTTCGTTTTACAGGATTTATGCCTTCTGAAATTAATAATTTAATGATTAATTGCTAAAATGCAAATTCAATGTGGTAGCAAAAGGTTGTGTGCGCACTTATTGTGTACTTTTCAACGATTTCCAACTGTTCTCTATGAGATAAAATAAGAAATCTCTCGTCAAATGCATTTATCTCTGTTGTTGTTATTATTTAATTTATATATTTTTAGATGAAAAAAAAAGGCAACAAAAATAATAGTATGTTTCACTGACTTATAGGCATCTCATCTCAGAAAGAGTGTACTATCTAGCACCATAAATAAACTCATAGACTTAGCACTGTCCTGTTAGTATTGACCTACTTCAGAAAAAAAAAACAAGGAGGGTACATTTACAGAACAGTCCTGTTATTCTTATTTTACGTTTTCGAATTGTATTAGCTAACTGAATTGTAGTGCTCTTATGAGGTAGTATTGCATTTTTTTTTTCCGTGAAGAATACAGTCTCCTTCCTTCTCTCATACTGTTTACTATAGGCATATTAAATATACCATCAATAATCTCTATTAGTTTAATCCTACTTACTAAACTATCAAATTAAAACTGCAGGATCAGGGGACCCGGAGAAGCTGAGTCTAATCCAAGTTGCTAGTATAATTGAATCCTCGGCCAAAAAAGTAACCCGGGTTTTGAACCTAAGGGGAAAATTAACTGACCAGATCGAATGGCTTCCGTCCTCACTTGGTAAGTTGGAAGAAACCACGCAACTCGACTTGTCAGAAAACCGAATTACAGCCCTTCCAACTTCCATTGGCAACCTCAAGTCCCTAATAAAACTCGATTTGCACTCAAACCAGTTAATAAACCTACCTGACTCATTTGGTGATTTGTGCAACCTGATGGAACTTGATTTACATGCAAATAGGCTTGCATCACTTCCAACTACATTTGGCAAACTTGTAAATTTAATTGACCTTAACCTCAGCTCAAACCAGTTTTCCACACTACCTGACTCAATTGGTAATTTGATCAACTTGAAAAGATTAAATGCTGAGACAAATGAACTTCAAGAACTGCCATACACTATTGGGTCTTGTGTTTCCTTAATGAAGCTCCGATTAGATTTCAACCA
Source organism: Carex myosuroides (assembly GCA_028015225.1). NCBI lineage: Eukaryota > Viridiplantae > Streptophyta > Magnoliopsida > Poales > Cyperaceae > Carex > Carex myosuroides. The sequence goes on along the minus strand of CM051471.1, from coordinate 16,733,324 downwards.
TCTGAAAGCTTTACCTGAGGCAGTCGGCAAGCTCGAGAAATTACAAACCCTAACCCTACACTATAATAGAATAAAAAGTCTACCAACCACGATGTCATCGCTTGCAAGTTTGAGGGAATTAGATGTGAGCTTTAATGAACTCGAATCTATACCTGAGAGTCTCTGCTTGGTGACGAGCCTGGTGAGATTGAATGTGTCAAGGAACTTTGCCGACTTGCGCATGTTGCCTCGGTCGATTGGGAATCTTGAGATGCTAGAAGAGCTGGATATCAGTAGTGATCAGATACGTGTTCTGCCTGATTCATTTAGGTTTTTGTCAAAGCTTCGCATGTTTAATGCCGACGAGACCCCTCTGGAGGTACCACCTAGAGAAATTGTTAAGTTGGGAGCTCAGGTATTTTTATTCTCTTAAGTTATTCAATTGAAGTTATCACCATGGATGTTTCAATATGAACCATCAACCATATGTTTTAGTATTTTTGTAATTAAGTACCTGAATTTTTGAAGTATTTGTTGCCTCGGTATCTTGCTAATCTTGCCAGATACCGGTATGAGTGGTATGATATTCCTTGGATTGCAGAGCAAATCTTACTATAAAGCCAATGAATTGAGTACTGGCTAGGTATTCATACTGGTATCTCGCTCAGAATTCCTGTTATTTAAGTTTTTCTATTTTGCATTACTGTTAATGTTATCTAATTTGCTCCGAGTTTGTGTACCTTGGTATAGAGGCAGATCTAGAAACTTCTGTAAGGGTATTCGTTAAAGGGTTATAATTGAACTTCGGTATTCTACTTTATAAAATTACATTAGACAAACTTGTTATTAGCACATTATATCTTACTTTTCCAAATTTTGGGCATTAAATTGAATTACCTAGTTTTTTACATTAGTACTGTTTTGGTCGGCTAGTAATAGTTTCTAATTACTAACTGCATAATCAACTCATCATCATCCTGTATAAAATCTCATATTTTTAAAAAGGATTAAATTAGCCAGTAATCTATAACTTCGATTTATTTATTTCTTTCTTTTTTCCAATATGATAGGCTGTTGTTCAGTATATGGCTGATTTGGTTGCCTCAAGAGAGACAAACAACAAGAAAAAGCAGGGCGGTGGATTCTGGTTCTGGATTTGCTCTGTGTTTCGACCCATTAAAAAGAGAAGAGAAGTAAGATCCGCATCTGATGTTGTCTAAGTTTCTACCCTTTGTATCGATCAGTAAGCCTGGTGGTGTCATTCCAGATGTTTTGTTGTAAAAGCTGTAAGTTTGCAATTTTTAAGAGTTTGTGCTAGGCCATAATATATCTATCGTGACAATGTCATATGCATCCTTAATAAGATCTCATCTGGAGGTAATTTGTATTTCGCAGGGTATCTGTGACAATTGAGGTATAGTAGGGAAGGGCATGACATTGTTCCACTTTTGTTGTGGTTTTATTGTATTTATAACTTGTAAGTTGTAATAGCCGTGTAAATATCTTGATATGTAATATATTTCTGTATTTTTGTATTTCCGATTGTCTTAAATATCATGAAGGATAATGTATAATATCTAGTATACCTGTTACTCTCTGCAATAATTATCGTTGACCTCTCGAGTTTAATTTGTTTTTGAAAAATTGCATGTGTGCCCATTATTCTCTGCAATAATTATTCGCTGGCCTCCCATGTACCTATTACTTCTCCGAGAATTTAAGAGTTCATTATAGCTTATATTTCCATTATTTTATGTAGTATGTGAGCCTTAAATTAAACAGGGATCTTATCATGTTACAGATAAGATTGTTGACTAATCATGTTAACAGCCTTTCCTCTTCTTAATTCAAAGGAATAATTATCAGAAGACTTGTTATTACATACAAGTTTTGAAAGTTCCAAGTTAGTGGGTCCACCATGACGTGCATTAACATTATATACAATTGAATGATGAAATGATAATCTTCACAAATTATGACAGACGAGAGACGGGCTAATTTGTCAAATTGTACTGGAATATTTTGATTCTAAATGAGGTCAGTCACTGGTAAAAATATCACAATTTATTAATTTAATCCGGCTTTACTATGAACCATCCCTTGTAGTACAAGACTGATAAAATAAAGAGTTTTTTATGTTTTATTTAAATGACATCTAGGCATCCCTTGCTCCGGTTTCAAAGTTTTGAAATAAACTTGGCGTTTGATCGGCGCCCCAATGGAAGTTTCAAATCTTCCCAGTTCGAATCTTCAATTGTAGAAAAATATTTGTCAACTGCCCGATCACCAATCAACTCCAATTTAGATGGAGTCCACTACAAAAATCATCACAAATTAAACTTGTCACCACAAGGCAGAGTAATTTTTGAGAAATTAGCCTTATTCTTCCTTCATTCCTACCCAACGATGGAACCAGCAAGTAACCATGGTTGATGGGTTAGAACAAGTGAGAGAACATAGATCAGGTAAGATATATTGGAGAACAACCATGTCTATTGCTTAATTTTTTTTCACAGATGCTTGCCCAGAAGGGGACTGGTAATTAAATTTACTAACTAATTTACCAACATGCAAGAAATTACGCATGGCGAAACACAAATTCCCCAATGCGTGCCACCCCAACTCATTAATCCCACAATTTGATTCTCTGAATAGAGGGAGCATCAAGGCACCGACTTTTCTAACCTGATTCTAGCTGTCTCAAATTTAGCTTTACTCTGGGTAAGAACCAAACAGTACTCAGAAGCATCACCAGAATCATGCAAAATTTGTTAGATTATATCCTTGTCAAACACAATTAAAGTATAGTTCTACCTTTGGGTTTTTATCCTTGTCAAACAAAATAGCTCGACAACCCTGCAATTGCAAATATTATTTTCTTGTCACATAAAGGATGGAGCTTAGATAGGAATATAAAAAAAAAAAAAAATTATGTCTTTCTTTGCAAAACTTATATTTACCTCAATGAAATCCTTGCTGAAATCACCACGTAAAACATGGCAGACCATTCTATACTCTCTGATCAAGCACTCGCCAACAGTTTGCATTCTCCCTTCCCTTATCTGCGCCAAAATAAGTTAAATTAGTACAACGGAAAATGGATATATAATGGATGAATTAATACGAACTGCTGATCAATATTGCTCAAATTAGTAATTAGAATATCTTAAGAACATTGGAACAGAAGTTACTGTTCTTGTACTTGTTCTTTCTTTATTTTCTTTTTTTTCTGAATACTGATTTACTGAAATATTTAGGTAAAAAGACAATTCAAATCAACTTCTTAGAATAATCATTTTAATCCAAGTTTATTTTCAAAGAAAATAAGAAGTTCAGCCCCTAAGCTCATACTCTCATAGGGATTGCGTCCATTACATTCATATAGAAGGCAGCATAAATATTAGAAACTATAGCAGAGACATACTGATCTTAGGGATATCTTTAGGCTGGTAGGGGAAGCCTTCTTAAGTGACTCAATTACTGAATGAAGCCATTTGTCAGACACTTCCAAAGCCTCTTTTTCCTTAAAGATTGAGAAAATCAAATTATAAAAAGGAAATTAGTTAGATTTCAAATGCATTAAGAAATAGTCTTAAATACTTACAAGAGCTGATAAAATTTCTTCCACTGTTCCTTTGGAGAAGCATTTGTTTATAATTTCCAGCCTAAAATTACCAAAAATATTAGCCCGTAAGAAAATATGTTTACAGAGATAAGTTTATTAGAGTGATGGAGTTTGATTCTGTACCTATTAAGAGCACTAGTCTCTTTCACTGGTACATCTTGAGAAAATTGATCAATGATTCCACACACTGTGAAGGGGTCAGAGGTTGCCGACTGAGCAAGGGCTTCCTCTAACGAAGCCAGTTTCTGTGAACATAAAGAGAACTTTCAAAAGTACTCCATTTCTGTGTATTAAAGACAACATGCCTAGGGCAAAATTACAGTCTACTCCCAGATATTAATTTTAATTGAACATACCGTCGAATGTACAAAGTGTGTTGCAAGGCCACATGCTAGCATTTCGGATCCATCAAGCCTGACACCTGCTAGGCCAGCATACTCACCTGAAAATAAAAAATATAGAATAAAATAATCAGTTAAGAGAAAAAAAATTCCCAACATCCAATGTAGATTGGAAATGTATTTTACTATTGTCAAATGGGCAAAAGTAGAAGAAAATTACCAAAATAACCAGGGAGCCTTGATAAGAAATAAGAGGCGCCTATATCAGGAAACAAACCCAGTGCTGTCTCAGGCATTGCAAAAACCTTAAAAATTGATTAGAGTGTGTTCAGTATTGATTGTTGTGCTAAGAGGGGTAGAGTTTGCTCTGCAATTTCGTCAATATGTTAGCTCTTTCCTGTGCTGGCTTATTGGTAACTTACCAGCTAGATGTCAGTTGGAGTTCTAATATATGCCGTCTCTATGGGAACACTCCATTATTAGTTATATTAAACATATTCAGGTACAAACTCGAATGCATAGGTGCCCTTGTCCCAGGCAGTATTGTAAACACATGATAAAACTACTAAATTATACTTTGCAACATCAGCCCAACCTTGAAAAACAGAGAGAAACTACGTTTTTATCAAAATATCTAACACAATAGGTGAAAAAGAAATTCTTACTGTTTTCTCTGTAACAACTCGAAATTTCCCGTGGATAGACACACCTGCTCCACCTCCCATGCAAATCCCATCAAGAAGAGATACCTTTAGAAATGCAACTATAGCAATGAGAGCATTAACATAATTAAAGGTACAATAGGAGATGTTTTTGCAAAAAGCCTATCCTACCTGAGGTTTGCTGCAAGTAGCAATTATGTAATTTAATGTAAATTCATCCCTGAAAAAATCAGCCCCAACAGTCCAATCAGCTGTACAAAGGCCAAAAGGCACATTAGAAGTTATGAAATATAGTTTGTTAGTTAATATATTAAACCAATTACTCAAATAAATACCACGTGCAACTGCTGCCACGTCACCTCCAGCACAAAATGCCCTTCCTTTACCCTAAAACCAAGTACGCAGTTGTAATAAATAAAGAAAAGAAGAAACCCCACTATATATCAGAAGATGATTAAGAAAAGACAAGCTGAAAGGGCAATATATATTACCTTCAATATTAAAACCTTAACATTTGGATCCTCTTCAAAGGCCTTGAAATTCTTCAACAACAGAGTAATCTGAGAAGAAATTTGTAAATATTAAAAGGTGACAGACTGTTATTTGGAGAAGGATTGTTCTTAGATACTGATAATACCATTGTATAGGAAAGTGCATTCAGTTGCCGAGGCCTGTTTAGAATTAATGTCCTTGCAAAACCTTTTTCTTCTACCAAAACCTACAAATGAGCAAAGATACATATAATTATATTTACATTTATATAAAAAGGGTATTATCTGGTAGAAATCAATCCGCACAGAAATGATCCATTAAAGGAGAACTCCATTCAAGAGACATGACAGCACATATATGTTCAAATAAACAAAGAAGGTAATAAGCAAAACCAATTAAAAATCGAGTTAATTTTTAAACTTCTTGGTGGAAGTACCTGATCAGCATCGTTGCCATTTGCTAGTTGAGTCGCCATGAGAGAAACTATAGGGGCTTCAAACACTGAAAAATTCGATCCGATAAGAACAAAAGGAGGTGTACGCAAGTAACAATTAAATAAGAGGGGAATAATTTGAGAAATAAATAGCACGCGAAAGCTGATGTTTATCACCTAGGTCTGTGATGCGCAACTGCGCAAGGAGAGAGCGTAAGCTCTAGCTGCTCGTATGGTATCAGTTTGTTCTTTTTGTTATTTTTTTCGATATTTCTCTCTTTTTTTAGTGGTGGGCCCAGCGCCAGTGAGTAGAGAATGGACGAAGAGAATCACAGAGACGACCATAACGTCAGGTGTGCCTGAATTGGGTCCCAATGTCAGTTACGCGGTAGCTTCGTGAAACCATGCTCCAGGACCACGGGACTTGGTATCTTCCTTTTGTCCGATCAAATCAGCAAAACACAAAAACAGGCTAACTAACTAAAATTTCGTTTGCCAGAAAAAAAAAACCTCGTTTTCTCTCATTTAGTATTGGATTTATATTTTTTTCCTTAAAAGTTCATGGAGAATTTGTTTTTGAAAATATACTAGACTGTTTTTTAGAGAAAAATAAATTTTGAAAAAAATGAGTATTTTTTCGAACGAATCAAATCATTATCAAAATTAAAACCGAGTCTTAGCTTCGAATGACTGAATAGGGTCACATAGTATTATTTTAAATTACTGGATTTTGTTTTGTTTATATTTTCCTTTATATATTATGTCCATCAGACAAAAAAACTGATGGTTTTATTATTCTGAGAGCATCTGCATCTCTGAAACTATTAGAGTTTCTAATCTGATGTGGCAGTTGCTAAACCAGTTTCAAGGATGTAGATGGATTTCTTATTTAGCAATTTTGCTCAATAATTTCTTATTAAGAAATCATTTATAAACTCTGACGTAGCAAAACGATTGGTCTGTATTAGCTAAAATTAGTTTAATTTACTGCTGATGTGGCTTATCAATTTTAATTTACTGATGATGTGGCTTATTAGAAACTCTAAAATTAATTTCAGGGACGTAGACGCTCTAGAAAAGGTTTGTTGAAATAAAAGTTGAAACTTTTCAAAATAAGATGATATTATAAAAATATTTTATTTTTAATAAATTTTGGACAGGTAATTTTTTTTAAGTGCTAAGTATCTATGCAAAGGAAAATAAAACAATAAATCGCTTGAGACTAATATTAAATATACCTTTCACCTCTCATTGTATTAATGCTAACAGACTCCATCTACGTCTCCCAATTTTCATCCTAATTGTTTTTACAATAAATTTAAGTAAAAAAATTGAATATGTGAAACAAAAAAATGAATCTGATATGTATACAAGAGAGGCCGATTTATGCATAGATTAAGGATTACAGTATGCACCACATCTTCCTTAATTGCTGCTAAAATCAACTCGGTTTATCACGAGGATTTAATTTATTTTTGGGCAGGAGTACTTGAGCAGACTGGGGCTGTTCGGCTGGCAGGATTAAGAGCTTAAGGAGCGCTAAGGAATTGATGTTCGGTTGTCTTAATCCGTGGGTGAAAGCTAAGGAAGCTAAAGGAAGGGGTATAGATACCTTAAAAGTTCGGGCAGGGGATTAAGATCCGGGCAAAAGGAGGTTAAAGGAGGTTGTCTTAATCCGCGCTAAGAAATCAGTGTTCGGCAGGATTAAGAGACTAAGGAAGCTAAAGGAAACTCCTTTAGCCTTAAGGAGGCTTAAGGAGGGGCTGCCAAACAGCACCACTGAGTCATGATTTAAATTTAATAAAGTATTGTTCATTCTGCCATATTGTTCATTTTGTATGTAAATTGAATTCCTAAGATATCAAATTTAGATTAAATGTTATTAGAAAAATTCTTATATGTTAGGAATCTAATAAAGTATTGTATATATCTCAATCTTAATATTTTCGTTCTCGAGAATTAAATTCATATAATTGAAAACTCGAAGCGTTTGACACTTAGACAGTGGATTAGAGATGTAGACTCAACAAATCGTAGTTTATTTTCAATAGGGTGCAAACGGTTCGGATATTATTTGTTTGTATCCGGATTCATATCCGTAATTTTGTGAATTTGGATATTTATTAGATACAATAATTTGTGGATACGGATATAAGTTTTACGGATACGGATATGGTTTCAATTTCGAAAGCGGATGGATACAGATACGGATAATTATAATATCCGTATTTTTTAAATATTCGGATATCCGCAAAGCACTGGACGAAAATTTATATTGATGCTACCCGCTGATGGTTAATTTTCTTTCCTGATCCTCAGACTTCTTATCTTATTTGTCCCAAATTATCTAGAATATTGATTCCTGACGAAAACATTAAAACCTAAGTTTATCATGAGAAAAATTATTTTGTTCATCATAATAATAGAATATTTGAATTATATATATTATTTTTTATGTTATTTTTTGTTTTCTAATGAGAAAATAATTTGTTGTATAATAAGTTAATTTTATTACAGTATCTGAATTATGTATTCGAATTATATCCGTATTCGTATTTGTATCCGTTTAATATCTAATTCGTATCTGTATCCATATCTAGGAGTGTCAATGGTACCTTTTTAGCCGTTTACCCGACCCGTATCGTATTCGATAAGGCGGGTATGGGTAAAGTTTTTTTTTCGTTAGCTTTTTGGTATGGGTATGGATAAGAATTTTTTTTCGTTAACCAAATGAGTAAGGATATGGGTAATAACTATTTCATACCCGTTACCCTATAGGGTAATTATAAAATCTAAATATATATTCAATTCAATTTCCAACCCACCTAAATATGTATTCGTGTTTTTGAATTTTCTTCCTTTATAAAAAACAATTTAGTTGGAATTGATTGCACATTCATTTTTATTTTTTTATTAGAAATGTAATTATATATGTGTGAAATGAATGAGTTTTTTATATTTAATGCGTAATAAAATATAATAAAACTAATTATTATATTAGTAATATCCGTTATTAATTCACTACCGTTTTGTTATCCGATAATATTAATGGGTAAATGTAGGGTAGGGTAAGATCAATTTTTAATGTGTATGGGTAGGGTATGAGTAAAGTCAAGTTTAATGGGTATGGGTATGGGTATGAAAATGCCTCCACCTGACCCTACCGTACCCATTATCCGAAAATAAAAAGATATAATTTTACCATTATCCGATCCGTATCCGATGGGTCCGGATCCCCTAAAGTAACTCAATCTTTGAGTTTTGGATTGAGACCGTCCGATTAGAATTCGTATCGTCTCGGGATTCAAATTCGTCGTCGGAATGTGTGCGCTCACTTCGTGGATGGATTTTTGCGGATTCAAATCGGACGGTCTCGATCCAAAACTCAAAGATCCGAATTGGTATCCGATTGCACCCCTAATTTTCAACCCGTGATCAAAAGAGATGCGCTTTAAATTGGTGAACTTATAAATTTGAAAAATTGTTTCTATTCAAAAGACTTCTGTTGCAAGATATAACGTTACTTTCTATCTTTTAATTTAATATATGAGTAGTAGAAATATTTCTACCCTTGGAAATGTTGAGTTTGTCATTTACTGGAGTAGAAATATTTCAATATTCGTGACATATTCTATGTTAGAACGGCGAAGGTTTTGAAAAGCAGTATCGTCAAAAGATAATCCTGGTCGACTGTAGCTACTTATCAGCCTCGGCCCTCGGTAGAAGAAGGGCCCCACAAAAAGTAATTGTATTATTCATGATGTCCGTGCACCACATCTACGCCGAGCGCACGAAATTTTTTCTTTGAATTATTTCGAGCCTTTGGTCGGAACGAAGAACCTTCTACTCCAGTCAACACCCTCCCCTCTCTCCCTTCCCCAATTTCTCTGTACAAGGAGGAGATACCCTAGCTCGATCCAACAAGAAACGATTGCTAAGTGCTGTAGGGTTTCTAATTAGGAGAAGAGATGCCGGTGGCGGCATCAGCCATATATTTTCTAAATCTCCGTGGCGATGTTCTAATCAATCGCCTTTATCGGGACGATGTCGGGTAAGAGAGTTAGTTCCGTTGTTATAATTAAAAATTTAATCAATAACTGAATATTTGGTTCGATTTGGAAAAGATAAATAGTTACAGTTTCCGGATCATTTCTTATTTACTACGATCTGCAATTCTATGTACTGTCCTTCCATAATTTTCTCCGCTTAAGAGCAAATGCAAGTAGATTTGAGTTAGATCTGATTGGTTTATATCATGCAATACATCTGATAATTGGTCATGATTTGTGCTTCCAGAGGTAACATGGTCGATGCATTCAGAACGCATATAATGCAAACAAAGGAAATGGGAACGTGTCCTGTTCGTCAGATCGGGGGATGCTCCTTTCTCTATATGAGAATTAGTAATGTGTATATTGTGATTGTTGTCAGTAGCAATGCTAATGCTGCCTCTGCATTCAAATTCGTGGTCGAGGTATATCTCCTTTCTCATGCTACAGTGTGTGGTATCAAAACCATATTGTCACGTCCTATTAAGGTGTATATACTTGCAGTACCAGAATGGTTTTATTGGATTGGGTAATAAAACTATTAAAAGCGGAAAAATATTGATAATAAATCAGTACTTGGAGATTGATGGAAAGAAAATAGTTTGCAATACCTAGGGTCTCCACATGCTTGCCTATTGCAACTGTAAACTCTAAGATCACTATTTATGAACAAATCAGTACTTGGAGAGTGTAGGTTTTGTATATATTAATAGGTTCTTACAAGGACCAGACCTGTCCCAGCCACTACCTGTTCTTACCATACTAGAACCGGTGGTACTATAATGTTTTGTTACATACACTGGTTGATGCAGACAGTAACACAAGCATGGGCATAAAGAGCTAATATTACCAAAATTATAAGACAAAAAGATTTCCTCTTCCTTGTTACTGTACGTTGAAGACTAGGCACCTTTACAATTTGTGCTTAATTATTCAGATAAAAAATTAAAGCCATATAGCCTTTTCCGAACTTAAGCCTGGGCACAGGCCTACGCTTGTCCGTATATAGATCTACTCCTCATTACATAAACTTCCTAAACATTGGTATCAATGCATGTTGCTCTTTTCTCTGAGCAGGCTGTTGTTCTATTTAAGTCTTACTTTGGCGGCAACTTTGATGAGGATGCTATCAGAAATAATTTTGTTCTCATTTATGAGCTACTTGACGGTATAATCCTGCACTTCGCACACTCACAAACTTGAACATTTTTGTTCCTTTACTTTCCATATCTCCTACTTTGGAAATATCATTAACGCAATATTGAGTATTAACTTCTAATCGCATTGGGTTCCTGAAGGCAATGAACTCCTACTTTTGTCCCAGAAGCTTAAAGATTTCAATTTTGGTTCAGAAAAGCTGCTATTGTTTTTTTATGCTGTGGCATCTTTAGTTTAAAATGAGCATGAGGTAAATAGAGGCAGAATCAAAATTATGCAAAGAGTGAAGTTTTAAGGACCAAAGAAGGTACAATCAACAAACTTAGGGAGCAAACAAGAATGAAGCGATAACCTAATAATTTATGTATCTTTATCAAATTTTCCTTTATGTAGATTCTTGTGTACAATTGTTTTTCTATGTTCCTTTTTCTCCCTCAATTTGCAGAAATCATGGATTTTGGCTACCCCCAGAACCTTTCGCCTGAAATTTTGAAGCTGTATATCACGCAAGAAGGGATCCGGTCTCCATTTTCTTCCAAGGTAATTAAAAGCACCTTTTAGTTGCAGTTTGTGATTTATTTAAGTTGAAATTGTCAAACTTCTCAACTTCTAGTATCTTCTCTTCCTACTTTTCTCATAACCAAGGCATCAGAAAAGCCAGTCCCAAATGCTACACTACAAGTTACCGGAGCTGTTGGCTGGAGACGTGAGGGTCTTCATTATAAGAAAAATGAGGTGATCTTGTTTTATCCCTCGGATTTGTTTTCCAGTTTATTAACAGCAAATTGTCAATGAAAGAATGCTAACTGTAAGATAATTTTAGGTGTTCTTGGACATAGTTGAAAGTGTTAATCTTCTCATGTCCTCTAAAGGTAAGTTTTTACCCATTATCATAAAGCATAGATTTGTTGGAAGATGATTTTCATTTAAAGTTTAGTTTGTCAAACTGGAGTTGTGAACACATGGATCTTTTATTTTTTAAGCATCCCAAGTTGAATAATACAATAAGTTGCCAGTTTAGCTTCTGGAATAAAATTAACTGATTGTCTGTTTAATTATTTTATCTTCAATGTTAAAGGAAATGTACTAAGGTGTGATGTGACGGGAAAAATTCTCATGAAGTGCTTTCTTTCGGGAATGCCTGACTTGAAGCTAGGGTTAAATGACAAAATTGGCTTGGAAAAGGAATCCCAACTCAAAGCCAGGCCTTCTAGAAGGTGCAAGATTATTTATATTCATTAAATACCTTTTGGAAAAGCTTTCTAAGTAATTCACCATTTGCATGCCAATTTGCATATTGCTTTTCCACAAAACAATGACCATTTCTTTCCAGTGGCAAAAAATAAACAAGATCTCTTATTTGCAAAACCCAATCATTTTCAAACTGAAATGAACAATGTTGAAGAATATAGTTACCTTTCTTTGGACGAATGTATTTCATTTTTTTGTTTCATTAAGGAGATCAGGGCAAGGATTTTTTTTATTTTGTTGAAGATTTTGATAGGATATTATTGATTTAAAGGCAATCTCTTTGTCCAATTCCTTTGAAGTTTCAGAATCAAGTAGTTGGACCTTTTGCATTACAATGTGTTTTGTTGTTCTGATTTGGAAATAAAAGCTGGCGTGTGTTTTGGTGCAACTTTGTTGGATATAATTGATTTAAGGGCAATGGCTTTGTTCAATACATTTAAATTTCAACATGTAATTAGTTGTCATATTCGTCATTGGCCTTCTGCAAATACAATGTGTTTTGTAAATAAAAGTTGGCGGGTGTCATGTGGATCTTTAACTCAGCTGCAGAATGTATTATTTTCTCTTTAAAGTATTGTGTTGTCTGCAGGCTTTGCATATTTTGCAAATTAAAGTGTATACTCAATACGTAACTAGCAGAGCTTCATGATCTAACAATTTTTTTTATGATAAGCTTGCTTTGTTTCTCCTTTTTAGTGGGAAGACGATCGAACTTGATGATGTGACTTTTCACCAATGTGTAAACCTGACGAGGTTCAATTCTGAGAAGACTGTCAGCTTCGTGCCTCCTGATGGTGAATTTGAATTGATGAAGTAACTCCATTTCTATGAACTATCATTTACAACATGATGTTCTTACAACTGCATTGCGATTAATATGCAGTTTGGTGTTAAACTTTATACTTCTTTTAGGTACCGTATAACAGAGGGGGTAAACCTCCCATTCAGAGTATTGCCAACGTTCAAAGAATTGGGCAGAACACGCATAGAGGTCAATGTCAATGTATGTTAATCATCTCTCTATATTCCACAAAAGTATTGAGCTGTATATTTCTTTTCTTTTTATTTTCATGAAAGTATTTATATAATTTCTAATTTACAGGTGAAGAGCTCATATGGTGCAAAAATGTTTGCTCTGGGAGTGGTGGTGAAGGTCCCAGTTCCTAAGCAGACTGCAAAAACTAGTTTTCAAGTAACAACTGGCAAAGCAAAATACAATGCTTCCATTGATTGTTTGGTTTGGAAGTAAGTTGGTTATTTATGGGCCTTTTTTGTAGTATTGACCTGTACTTTAGACGCGTTTGCATAGTCCTGCATTATATGTACGGTAGACTATTTGTAATTTCCAGGCTTTTCATATGACATTTGACTGTTAGGACGATTTTATGGAAACTGCATGTTTTGTTAGCAAATGGCAGTATTACCTGTATGTTTGCCATCAACAGTCATGCAGGCCAACCCAAATTGAACTTAACAAACCAACCGTGTATTAGCTGTTGGGGTTCAACTTTACATAATACATTTAGTTAAATTAGTTTGAAGAGGAATTGGATGAGTTGATAATATAACTTAAAATTTGCTTGAATTAACCTTTAACACAATGTCATGTTATAGGTGAAAAAGTGAGAGAAATGTTTAGTATTTGCGAAGTTTCATTTACGCAATTCTGTAGGCCTGAACTACAGATTAACGTATATTCTCCCTTAACTATTTTTGTTTGTTATCACTTGACAAAACCTAAATGAACTAACACAATGAGTCGAAGCGTAGGCAGTAGGGTTAGATAAAAAATTCTAAGATGGGTTCTAGGCAATAGGGTTAGATCAAAATTCTAAGATGGGTTATGGAAATTGCTGCCTGTCCTTATTTATTTATTTTCCTATAAATGGTGAAAAATGTGCACAAACCTGTAGATTTGAACTACAAAAATCAAATAGCTTATGAAATTGCAGGATAAGGAAGTTTCCAGGACAAACAGAGGCAACAATGAATGCCGAGGTTGAGTTGATATCTACAATGGGTGATAAGAAGGCAGTAACTAGGCCTCCCATTCAAATGGAATTTCAGGTATCATTATTATATTTATAATTGTCAACAAAAGTATTCTGTTTCTAATGGTGATCCCATTCAAGTTTAGGGATGCCTGCAGGGTGTTCTAGTTGGGTTGATACTGATACTTTCCCTTAGATTTGTTGTAATCGTAAAAGAAGCTTGATTATCTGTTTTTCCTTAATAATTAGAAGGATGCATTTCATGAATACTTGTTTAAATAATAATGCTTTCACAATAGAATTATTATGCATGATAATTCAGGAGACAATTTTGGCAATGAATAGGAGAGCATACTATGCATGATAATACATTACTTTCTGGGAACTTCGATACTTTATTGGCAAAATATTGCCAAGATATCATTAATAATTTAATATATTTCTTCAGATTTGGTATATGTGTGACCTGACCCAAACAAAAATGAAGTTTCCTGTTTATCTACTTGAGCAGTGTTTTGTTGTATTTTGTAACCTTTGACTCCTTTAATTCAACTAATAAGATTATTTTCATCTGCAGGTCCCTATGTTTACTGCATCAGGATTGCGTGTCAGATTTCTTAAGGTATATGCAGCCATCTTTCTTTAATATGATGTCTCAACCCAATCTTAGAATGGAATTGTTCAACTGTTCAAACTTGTACTACTATGATTGCTTAGCATGTATGATACTGCAACTGAGTGGCATAGAACCATTGTCAATAAGCTCATAACTTGGATCCCATTTACTCACAGTAAACAACCCTCTATTTCAACCGAGTCTCTCAAAAACAACAAAGTTGTAACATTTACTTGCTATTTCCAGGTGTGGGAGAAGAGTGGATACAACACAGTGGAATGGGTTCGTTACATAACTAAAGCCGGGTCATACGAGATTAGGTGCTGAATTTTGTTGCACCTTAGTTGTTTCAATCAATTCTGCTCATAAGATTGTTGTTTTTGTTATTAATATCCTTGTTTTGTTGTCCCAACTGTTATAGATTTAGACATCCTTAATTCTTGCTTATTATTTGATTTGCGCCAGACAATACTGTGTAAATAATAAGTTAAAAGTTCGTTGGATAAATATTAATTTAGATTGCATTGAGCATAATACCGAGATTTGTTCTCAGGATACAAGTTTGTTTTAACAGAATGTGCCCTTGGCTGGCTAAGTATTTAATTAGTTCTTTCATTACAAATTTATCTTGATTTACCTGGTCTATACGAGAATGTATTATAGAATAAACATTCTCAAGATCAAGTTCCTATTATAGCGCTTCTACATGTATCCCTTGGGGGTAACACTGGCTGGCACAAAGCCGAAAACATTGCGCACACCACTGACATAGGTTCAATGGTAAAATTTGCGCGGGATGAAAGACCCACAAGGCAGTATATCTGACCCCAAATTATGAACGACGGTTGTAATAAAGAGGACATGATAACAGCTGAAAAATATTTAAACCAAATAGTTATTTAGTAATGATATTTAGTGTAGCCACTAACGACAATAGCTTCAAACACTGTCTCATAAACTAAAGTTTAATTAGAAAACTACACCAACAGAATAATTAGAAATTTAAATAAAGAAATCAACTGAACTCTGAGCAATACCTGCCTCAGAAATAACACAACAAACTACATATGGTCAACCTAATCTAGCTAATTACTTCGACATCATCTTCACATCAGACTCATGTCTGGTCTGGTTTGCCCCAGAAAGTGGCCAACCCATTGGACTGTAACCGGACGAGACATGGTGGACCCCAGAATTGCTAAAATTGTGGCCCATATGGTGCTCCACAGGGCTGCCCGAGTCGTCATCTGATCCGGACTCATCGTCATCTGACATCACATCAGAGGGCGGGCTGCTACCTGTTGAAACAGGACCGAAGCCAGTCATGTGTGGCGGCATTCCCCCCATGTTATGTTGTGGTGGACCAGTTTTCATCATGGTGGGGACCGCCATGTGAGGTGCAGGTGGCCCGGTTTTCATCATGGATGGGGTCGACATAGGCTCCCGACTAAATTGCTCTGGCTTCGGTTTTGGCTTCTTTCCTTCGGCTATGAAACTACCCACCACCACCTATGAAGTTTAGTCAGAAGACTAGTTTAGCAATTATTAAACACAAGAAAAAAAATAATAAAACACGAATAAGTCAGAACACCAGTACCAACTTTAATCCACCATCACCTATTAAATTTATTCAGAAGACCAGTTTAGCAATAATTAAACACAAGAAAAAAAATAATAAAACATGAATAAGTCATATACTAGTACCAACTTTAATGCAGTACTTGATGATTTTGCCATATACAAAACTAACAACACGGTATTTGTGATATTGCCATGTTTTCCCTCATTAAATTCACAAAGCACTCATTATTGTGCGTTTTTTGAGAAACAATAGTATTACAAGTCATTTCTAGGGTACAGAGATATATCCCAGGTTTAATTGCACCAAAAGTTAGTCAACTCTGCCATCGTATTTGGGTCACCCAATTTTGATTTATTACCCCACAACACTATAACTTTGATCTTTATCCTAATTAGGCCACTGTCTTCATTTTAAATCCAAATGCACACAATAGTAGTTCGGTGAATGTGGAGGGAGCAGAATAGGATATGAAGCTGAGTGAAACTAACCCTTTTCCATATGTGTTGTAAGAGTATGCATATGCTTTATATTTTTTAGAATTTGGAGAAGTTTGATTTAGTAATTGCAACCCCCCATCACAGAAACAGTGAAGAAAAAGATGAATTTTAGGATAGGAAAACGGAGCAACTGTAAAAGAAATAGAAACCTGAACAGGTGTAGAAGCCATAAGCATGCCGGCCACACATCCGCCAAGCACACGACCATCGGATCCAGCCAATGCCACACTCAATCCACCTGTGCGGCTGCGTGTGTCACCGTCTTGTGCCAGCAGAAATGAACCCGAAAGAGATATTATCTCAAACCGACCCTGTTTCATCAATATATAAACACACCTTCAATGCGAAAGAAGCACAAATGCTTAATGGTATCAAGTTTTACTGAACACGGTGGTACCTACTACAATGTAGGGGCACCGTACTACCTGCAATGCATTTGCAGGACAATTTTCAAAATATCAAGAAATATAACAACATGATTTTTTAGTCTTGCAACGTGTGACAAGTGATACTGGCAATGTGACCATACAAACAAAAAAAATAATAAGAACCTCATAGGTAACAAGGCCACCGGAGGTGGCAGGCTGACGCAAGGTAACATTACTTATGGCTCCATTGGCAGAAAGAACACAGATTGTGCGGGGCCCTTGTTGTGAAAACGCCATTATTTTGGATGCGACATCCTGCAAGACGAATAAAAAGATACATAATCTTAAATTTGACAGTCACACAAAGAGGGTAACAGAAACAAAATAGGATCTGGACCACATACCTCGCCAGGTGTTACAGTTAAAATATGAGGTGTGAATGCAGCTCCAGAAGAGCCTGAATAACACAGATTAAGAAAACAAAATATGAGATAACCACCTACTATATTTTCTTAGGCTATTACAGTAAAGTGATAAATTAACCAATAAATACTGTTCAACTTGCAGTATTTAGCAGTAGTAACCATATATATTTTCTTTCACAGAACATTCTTTGCATATGTTTTAGCCTCAAACAAAGTCTCACATAACAAAAAAAAAATAATATTAGGTTTTTTTTTCATGTCTACACCCAGGAGAAGTTCAAATTTCATGTACATCACTCCTAAACTAGAAAACATGCATAATTTTACAAAAGTCAACAAAAGATTACTCTATGCCTCTCACATTTACTTCAGAGGATAACCCGAACTACTAGTTTTCCTCACTTGTTATCCGTAGTCACTAAAAAAGAGTGAGAACTTAGATATGTTTTGAGAGAGACTAAGGGAGAAGAGGTTTAAGCGATACTCACTAATGTCCTAGATTTGCATATGTGAGTTTTCTCATTTTTCAAGGGTCTGAATAAAAATTTTCAAACAAAAAATATGATTTATTCCAAGTTTTTACCAAGAGCTTCAAGCTGCTTCTTTCTTCCAGACCCAGGAGGTCGTCCCTTCTTTTTGAAGGCGGGATCACTCGCAGGGCCATCATATGCACCTGGCGCAGAAGATCCCTGCCTCAAACCCAAAGCCATGCATCCATCAGGACCATACTTCCTTGGCCTTCCTCTTTTTTTCTTCATAGGTTCACCTGAATTGCCATGACTATTGAGGAAGAAAGAACCCGGTGTTTGTGACCCGGGTGTTTGTGACCCAGGTGTTTGTGAACCTCCCGGACTTGGAGCATGTGATTCGAAAGAGAGTTGCACAGGTTGTGAGATACTAGAAGGGTTCCGGTTGGGAGCAAATGGAGACGAGCTGGGTGGATTGGTTGGTGGTGGGGGAGGTGCAGCTGATGCAAATGGAGAGGATGCCGAAATGGAGGAAATTGGTGTCGGGTCTCTCAAGTCCATCTTACCAGGGTAATAACAAAAAACAAAAGATACTTATTCACTAGTGACTTCCTTAAATGTACTGATAACTGCAATTTCAAAAAAGTTATATTAAATTTTATGTAATAAAAAATGAATATATGAAAAATGTCAAAGACCAAGTAAACAAGATACTTGTCCTGAAACAAACTAAGTAACATCATTCCGCTAGGTAATACTTTCTAGTACTTTTTTATAAAACAAAAAAAATAAGATTTAAGTTTGTTCAAGAATATCATATAAATTTAAGATTCTTGCTCATGTAACGAACTGAAATGAGCAAACAGCTTAGTACTATTGTCAAAAGAATAAAACACGTATTTATGACTACATTCTCATAAAGCAAACTCCAAATATAAGAATACAAATGCAGCAAAATTACCAACCAGGGAAGTACCGGCACTTGACACAACAAATCCAGCACATTTCTAGGACTACATTCTAGGTTTTACCAAAGGCCACAATGTACAACTGCTCTCCTAAAATTCTGAACAAATCAGGAAGGTCCAAGACTACACCAATTAGAAAAGATCAGTCCCCAAATATGATCATTGAATTTCTTTTTCTTTTTTCTTAAAAAGGACTTCACCGATTTCAACAAAACCCTACCCAATTTCCAGGAAAACACCAGCCGCTTTCCAAATTGCAAGAGATTTCACTTAAAATATGGGATCAGTACCAAATTAAAAGAAAGAGCAAAAAAAAAAAATTCCTAAACGCATTTACCGTACAGTGAGTCGCTCACTGTTACCTCACCTAGGGTTTTTACAGAGAGAGAAAAGGATACCTTACAGTCAGCGCAACCGAAGAGAGAGAAGCAGATCGAGTGAGAGAGAGAAAGAGGAGTGAGGGAAGAGTGAGAAAGAGATATTTGGGTCATCTCATATTCCTTCGTATGAGGAGGGTACCCCGCTTTGACACATGGCCTTTCTCGTATCTCGATAACTACCTTTCTTTTCTCTTTCCTGCTTTTCAAACTAGTGCAAATAAAATATTAATTAAAAAGTAATCCGGTCAGAGATAACGGACACATAGTTTGACCGTGTGACAAGTTTCTGACAATCTTATACCCCACGTAATTAAAAAAAAAAAAAATCTTTGATGCGGTGGGTCCCTGGTGCCTGTGACCTACCACAGGGTCCACAGAGCACAAATTTAGTATTCGTTTCAGAGAGCTGGAGATTCTTTAAAGGGCTATGGATCCAGAATAGAAACCAAATTCAGGCCCAAAAAAGAGTCTTGGGCCGGATTCATACATTTTGTATGTGTAGTCTGGCTAACATTCTTTCTCTAAAACTTCAAGAAAGCTTGAATCGGTTTCAAACGACAAATCAAATCATTCAAAGCTATCTCATTAATATACTAAGTAAACGAATCAGTGATGTACTAAATAAATGGTAAATTTGTCATTAAAAATATAAAGAGGTGTCATGAGAAGAAAGGACGCTGTCAAAGGAGCACAATCTATTAATATCCTCGGCTTCTTATTTATATAAACCTATAGAAATATATGGAATTACTTATATTAGAGGAAAAATTTTGTATCTGAAGATTTCAAATATAACAAGAAATAAGGAAGACTCGGGTTTCTTTTAAGAGGGCAAATAAAATTTATGGTTTTTATCTTCTAAAAAGTACTGACATGTTATTACAAAATTGTAGCGATTTATTTTCATCGATACATAAAACTAGGGCTGCAAACGAACGGAACCGAATCAAACTTATTCTTAGTTTGAGTTTGATTTAAATTCATTTCGAACTAAGTTTGGTTTGAATTAATTTCGAACGAACTCAATTTCGAATCGAATTTTTTACGAACTCAATTTTGAACTTTTATGAACTTTATTACGACTTACGAGTTATGACTTATGACTAGACAATAGTTTGAAATTACAGCACTTCAATGAAAACTCAGGCATTCTGAATTCTAATTACACAGTACACCAAAGTTTATATCAAAATTCATTACAAATACCAAAATTCAGTACAATCATCAAAGTTTAGTACAATCATAAGTCATAAGTACAATCATCAAAGTCATACCAAAATTCAGTACAATCATAAGTCATACCAAAATTCAGTACAATCATCAAAGTTTATATCAAACACTAAAGTTTAGTACAATCATCAAAGTTCAGTACAATCACAGTATCAAAAGTTTTCCAAATAGCCAACAGGAGCAACATCACCAAAATTTTCAAATATTCAAAGTATTCAAAGTACAATTTAAATATCAATAGAAGTATAGAACAATCACCAAAGTCTCAGAATTATTACAAACCCAAATATTATCCTAAATAAAACATTAAAGTTCATTATCAGCGGAAATCAACGGTTCACGTTTGAGTTAATTTCGAACTAAGTTTAATTTGCAAACCTATTTCGAACGAACTAGATCCAGTTTGAGTTTGGTTTGAATTAATTTCGAACTAAGTTTGGTTTGAAATAATTTCAAACGAATTCAATTTCAAATCGAATTTTTTACGAACCTTTTCGAATCAAACTCGAATCGAATTACGAACTACGAAATTTTTGTGCAGCCCTACGTAAAACAATGGAACATGTGAATTAATGCCGATATTTTTTAATAAAATAAATTTAACATCAGCTCAGAGGGACATGATTTCACATCTGCTCATTATTTTTTATTTTAATGCTCTCAAATTGTCTAGTTCATAAACTTTTAAAGTGTAAGTATTCGCGAGGATACAAGTGCTTAATAGTGTTGGCATTTTTGTGGATACTTTTCTGTCGGTAATAGTGATATTTTCGAAAAAGAGCAATTTCTATTGATTGTAATAGTCATTTTTATCCTCACGAATACTCACAAATTCTTGTAGTTCAATAAATAAAATATTTCTTTTTAAATTAGATTTTTTTTTAAACGAGAAGTGAATTTTTTTGTCAAAATATTATTTGGTAGAAGTAAATATTTTTAAAAACTTCAGGAAGAATTATTTTCAAGTAAAAAATGTTATTTGTAAACTATCTGTGAATGATATTTCTGAAATACTTGCAAATTATTTGAAAAAAAAAATTAAAATGTCTCGATTGTACGTAGATCTGATTTCCATTAAATCCGAGAGTCAATGATTTTAAATTTTAGTCGCAGTTGATATTAGTTTAGGCATGAACTATGAACTATTATTTTATGAAACAATATTTTGTGCTAATTTTAAGCTTAGTCTAATCCAAATGGAAGGGCTGACTTAATACTTTTGACAATTAGGAAAATAATTAAAATAAACTTTAATTTAACATTATAAGTATAATTTATGTAATAAATATATTATGCCTATAAAAATAATAGGTATAATTTCACTGTTTTATATAGATGGATAATACAATCAATAAATCAAGAATTTATAATTTATAATTTCACTGTTTTGAATTGATGGATATATAAACCCGATTGGTGTATTTAAATGTAGTCTATGCTAGTTGAAATGGTATATTGGTATTTAAAAAAAAATAGGGTCATTGAGCTGAGTTATTTACTTATTTTTCTAATTGAGATTGTTTGTATGAGATTATTTCAATCAGGTTTCATGACTCCGCTCCCAGGGACAAGTATTCTCTCCATTACTGTAAAAGATTCTCTTCACTTTATGGTTTGAGATTAACTCTCGGTCGCTTTGAGATTCGGACTAGCGCAAAAGCAGTATTATTGGGCTTTGAGATTTGTCCCAAGTTAAAAAAGAACGGTCCAAATCCGGTAATCGTCAAAGATTCTATTCACTTTATGGTTTAAGATTGACTCTCAGCCACTTTGAGATTTGAACTAGTGCAGGGGCAGTATTATTGGGCTTTGAGATTCACCCCAAGTTAAAAAGAACGGTTCAGATCTGGTAATTGTAAAAGATTCCTTATTACGCTACCGGGGAGGATGTGAATTCCGCTCGGAGTCTCCATTTTCCAACATTAATCTTTCAGTATATTTCATCTCCAGTGTTAACGATACTATAAGGAAACATTTAGATTTCCAGAATTTCAATTCAGTGCTACTTATAGAAATGGACGTCTGCGTTCCAGAAAAAATTGGAGGCCATCGTAGCATGTGCAGGAAAAAAAACATAAAATATTAGCCAATCCGTTATGCGGAGCCACAAAATTCCACCCATCTATCTATATATAGATTCTAATCTTGGACGGGTTTTGTTACTGTAGACCTACTCATGAACTACTCATGAACTACCAAGTGATGAACTCAGCACCTGTACCACCCACAACTACACAGCAGCTCCCATTACTATCAACAAAAGAAACAATATCACTCAATCTATCGACAACACTCACATCACCGTATGAGAAAAGCAGGTACTAAAAATAACATACAATGTTTCACAGTTTTCAATCAAATCTTAAACAATTATTGTAAAATCATAGCAAAACTACAACATATGCAGCTTAAAAAACATTACGGACTCAATTACACAATTTCTTAGAAAACATTACGGACTAAACAATATTCATACCACCTCCTACATTTGTTTTACTTTATCACTACTTATTCTTTTAATTCACTCTCTAATCCACTTTTACAACTAATTTCCTCTTTCAGTTCTGAGTCACGATCGGAACTTCCAACAACTTTAGACACAAGGAGACAACTATTTGTAGAAGAACCATCAAAGTGATCACGAACAAGGTATTGAAAACTATTATCTACTATTATCTACTATTTCAATAATATACAAAAATTCATATAGCATAACCAACAAAACTATTATCTACTATTTACTGTCATTTTTCAAAATCAAACTTTCCCTAAATATGCAAAATACAACATCAGCCTCACATTCTATACTTACACAAAATTTCCTCCCTCCTGACAACAAAACTACTCTACATCCCAACATCAACCCCATGTCCTCTACAACCCTAAACCCTAAATTAACCCTAAAAAAATATCATATCATACACAAAAATATAGTACTCTCTCAACTTCACACACACCTACAACAACACTATTAATTGCAACTCCAACTTCTAGAGCATAACCCCAAACATTTCTTGCAACCGTACAGTCCAAATCATCAACCCTAAACCCTTCTTGAAACTTCCTCTTTTTTTCTATTTTCCTAAATAGTTACAGTATGGCACTAACCTCATTATAAAAAAGACGATTTCACAAACCCTTCCACACCAACATAAAAGAAAAAACATAAATCAAAACAGAATGGTAGGATCATACCAAGTATACCCTTTTTAAAACTTCTTATTTCCTTACCATATGAAATCTAAATGACAAATATGATACCAACACAAATACCTATTGCAAAATATGTCACATCAAAAATACATTCTCATTCCAATTTCACATGCCTTGCACAACCCATCTATTAAAAATGATGTAAATCGTAATATAAGGACAATATCCAATTTACTGTTCTTTTTTTACAATGCCTACAAAAAAACATGCTTAATTGACAAATTTCCACTTGCGTTGATTGACATGACACAATATCAATTTTGTATCAGTTTTCAAATTTTCACTTTTTCTCCTCAATAACATAATGAACAGGCTTCAAAAAATGATAAAATAACACTTTCTTTCTGTGCAGTGGGGACATCGGCAAAGCAAAAGCCAAGGAAGAATAATGAAATCGTACATGTACAAAAATGTTTACATATTTTGTTAGTTATAAATCATATTTTGTGTTGGTACACCCAATAATAAAACACTTGCTCTCATTTTGTATAGCCAAAAGACTGTGTTTGGAAGATTTGTGACACAGGAATAACACGCTTTCATAAAACGGTTATCCCTCTTTCAAACATAGATAATAGGCCAATACTAAATGCTCTCAACTGTACAGTTGTTGTTATGTTTAGGTATAACTACAATGCCTTTCTATGAAGTTTTTGTAATATATGAACTCTCTTTGTAATATATAACTACAATCCCTCTAATTCATATGTACAAAATTTTTGTATATGAACTTTCTGTGCACTATTCTCCATCTCTCAAAGAAAATTGCCGAAGCAACGCGAGGGCTCTGGCTAGTTTTATATAAACGTGGAGCATCATATATAGTTATAAGGCCCTGCCCTGCAATTACAGGTCAATTGAAATTACCGGTCTATCTTAAAAAATCATTGTTTTCGCTCGTCTCGTTATAAGACCCTTCCCTGCCCACTTAACACTAAAACAACTACTAAACCAGAAGAGAGCAAGGAGACAATAAAAAAAAACAAGAAATCGAAACAGAAGAGAGCAAGGAGACAATCAAGAAAAACAAGAAATCGAAAGAATGAGCGGTGAATCATCTCTCAAGTCTACAATTCCAAGTGATTCTGACGATTTTGGTGGCGTGGATAATCATTAACGTTGGACCAGTTGCACATTTTTTCATTTCCATTCCAACGTGTCTCGTAATTTATCTCAGTGCTCTTATCCTTCCATTTACTGATATGAAATTTTAAACTTTTGCTCCATTTCCTTTGCACATGATTCCTCGTCTTATGCTATGGTGATTATCAATACTTTCTTAGGTGTAATAGCATACAAATTTATATTATTTCAGTTGATATAGTAAAAAAAGACATTTTGCTCTATGATGAAGAAAATCACAGTTTATTGTTCTTTGGATCTACCACATAAGTTATAAATAAAAATAAAAAAACAATTGTTAGGATCTTGTAAGTACTCCAATTAATTACATTTAATTTGTTCACATTTTATATAAACTCCTTTGTTAACTAATATATTAACTCTATTATCTGCAATTTATAACTCTATAGTAATCAATAAAATTAATAACAACATCTACATCAAAGCTAATAATACTTCTTGCAATTGAGAATAAACTTAAAAGCAAAGAGTAACAAGCAATTACTTTTATCAAGACCTTACAAAAACTCAGTCAAACAAAACCACAGGTGTAAGGAACAAGCAGTGTATAAAAGTTCATATCGAAGTAGTTGATAACATGGACCTTGCCTACAAAATCAAATGCACAACATGTACAAATTTAACTTAGATATTATAGTAGACTGATACCTTTTTGTTTCCTCCAATATATTAGCTAGCCGCACATTTTGCATTGTTAAAATTTTATAATAATATTTAATTTAGATTTACTATTGTTTTATTTTATTTTTTAATTTGGAGAATATTTTTACTATTGAGAAGCTATCTATGTAGTCACTTTTATGGATAATTTTGAGTTGTTCATATATAGTGAACTTTTATCATGATAAGTTTGCTTCTTATCTAAATTATCTCATGTCAAATCGATGAACAAAAACAAAAAAAAAGATGACGATTTTTTAGTGGTGCTTCAAAGTGGAATATATTTCAATCTAATGAGAATAGAAATTATATAAAATTAATAAATTTTAGAAATTTGGAAAATAAGCAATCAAATATCACCTTATTTCTTATAATGGTATTTAAAATGTCAAAAGTTTCTTTATTTCAGTCAATAAAGAAATTAGCCAAATTCAGACCATTGAATTTTGTACCCATCTTAATAAATAGTAAAAAATTCAAAAAAATGTAAAATTTGACCTCCAAGTACATTTTAATATGGAGATAATGTTGAACGGTCGGATCGACTGTTTGAACTTTGAAAATGAAAATATGTTCATTTTACAAATAGGTCCTTAGGTGCATAGAAGAATTTGCCATATATATATATATATATATATATATATATGAGGAGGGTTCCAATGCACCAAAATTTGGTGCACCAAAATGCACCAAAATGCATCCAAAACTCATATATCTTCATTTTCAAAGTTCAAATAGTCGATTCGATCCTTCCAGCGTGTTCTTCATATTAAAATGTGCTTGGAGACCAAATTTTACATTTTTTGGAAATTTTTTACTATTTTTTCAGAATTTTTGAAAATCACCACTTTGCTGAATTTCAAATTATTGTTTGGTGATTTTCAAAAATTCTGAAAAAATAGTAAAAAATTTCCAAAAAATATAAAATTTGGTCTCCAAGCACATTTTAATATGAAGAACACGCTGAAAAGATCGAATCGACTATTTGAACTTTGAAAATGAAGATTATGAGTTTTTGGTGCATTTTGGTGCACCAAATTTTGGTGCATTGGAACCCTCCTCTATATATATATATATATATAGAGTAAGGCAATGGTGTTTTGCAAATTAAACAGCCCTCTTTAATTCGGACCACTTTTTCAATTTGCAAAACTCAAACAACTGATCCGAACCATTCAACATATTCTAAATATTGAAATGTGCTTGGAGATCAAATTTTATATTTTTTGGAATTTTTTTACTATTTATTAAGCCACTTTGAAAATCACTGATCCGACGGTGAACAGTAAAAACAGTAAAATTTTCTGGACCACCGGATCAGCGATTTTCAAAGTGGCTTAATAAATAGTAAAAAAATTCCAAAAAATGTAAAATTTGGTCTCCAAACACATTTCAATATTTAGAACATGTTGAACGGTTCGGATCGGTTGTTTGAGTTTTGCAAATTAAAAAAGTGGCCCGAATTAAAGAGGGCTATTTAATTTGCAAAGCACCGTAGCCTTACTATATATATATATATATATGAGAGTGGCTAATATCAAAACGTTTGTACCAAGCCTCTCGTGCAACCAAGTTGTTTTCGGGTTTTCAAAGTCCAAAGAGTCGATCCGAACCGTTAGATGTTCAATCTATATTAAAATCTGCTTGGAGACCAAATTTTACATTTTTTTAAATTTTTTTACTATTTATTAAGCCATTTTGAAAATTGCTGATCCGGGTGAACAGTAAAAACAGTGCAACTAATTTCTGGACCATGTGATCAGTAATTTTCAAAGTGGCTTAATAAATAGTAAAAAAATTCCAAAAAATATAAAATTTGGTCTCCAAGCAGATTTTAATATAGAGATCACATCTAACGGCTCAGATCGACCGTTTGGACTTTGAAAATCCAAAAACGACTTGGTTACACGAGAGGCTTGGTGCAAACGTTTTGATATTAGCCACTCTCATATATATATTTAGAATAGCAACCAATCAAGTACGCAAGAAAATGATTTTTCTTGCATGTGCTTCAATTATATTTGGCAATAAAAAAAATAAGAACGTCACAATCTAATTAAATTTTTACACAGTGTGTGTAATTTCACAATACCTTAAAATTTTATATATGGTATTGACGGGCTTTTATTTCTTCGGTGGTGGTCCGTGGACTAGGACCGGGCAAAATTGCTCAAATTTGTAACTCGATCATAACTCGCACATTTACAGCTCGCTTTAACTCGCTCATTTACAACTCGAGTCAGTTCCAACTCGAGTTGGCTGACTCGTTTAATAAATGAGTTGAGTTTGAGCTTACCGCAACTCACTCATTTATAACTTGAGTTACATAGCATTGGTCAGAATAAATCTCAGAAATTATTTTTGTTAAGCTGCTGTATGAAAAATTACTGGTGCTCATGTACTAAGTTGCTGTATGAAAAATTGTTGGTGTTTATGTACTATTGTTGTATGAAAAATTACTAGATACTGATAAATTCTTTTACTAGTAGTATATAATTAATTGGTTAAACGAGTTATAAACGAGTTGTGAGCCAACTCGACTTGATAACGAGCTGAGTTCAAGTTGGCTCTGCAACTCGTTATTACCATCCCAACTCGAGTTGACTCGCTCATTTATTTAATGAGCTGAGTTCGAGTTGAGGATAACGCACTCAAACTCAGCTCATTTACAGCCCTACCGTGGACATCCCAAGCCCAATTGTGTTCCTTTGCCACAAAATCCATGCTCTCCAGTTCAGGCGAATGAAAGGACATGCTGTAATTATTATGAGGGTGATATTTGCCCATCAAGTTAGTAACACTAATACTACCTTGAGCGGAGGGGTCCGACATTAAAACTTGTTAATTAAATCCTTTTTACCGCTGGTCTCTCTCTCTCTCTCTCCCTCCGTCTCTTTACTTTGCTTTCTTCCTCAATAAAACCGTTCTATCGCTAAGTCCCCAAATCTCTCTTTATTTTCTATCGCTTTCTCTCTTTCGCTTGCACGAGATTCACCTCTATTACATGTTTCTTTTTTCATGTAGATCATTTGGTTCCACTGCTTCATATAGTTTTGCTTCTTATTTGCGGTGCCATTTGTGGCTTCGCTTGGCATTCCTACAAATTGCTATTGCGATACCATGTTAATGAGAGTGAGTTTGATCTCAATTTTGGTTTACAACTGTTGGTGGATTTATGCTCAAGTTGGAATCATTTGCACGCGGTATGAAGTAGTCTCGTAGAAATTTGAGTCTCGCTGCATCTTGAACTACGTTGTCACCAATGTTCTCTTCATGTCATTCGTCATTATTGTTGATCGGTGGATCATCATGAATCGATTCGTTTGGTGGGTACTCCATGTGAATCTCATTCGCTTTGAGCATCACGAAAAGGACTTGGAGGGGTCCTTGTTAGTGAAGTGGAAGCGAATTGTCCTCTTATATGCGCAAACCTCCATTCAAATGGCCGTATCTTTTGAACCGTAAGTCTAAATAGCTCATACCACATATCCACATGCTCGTCTACTAATCCTCGATCATTTGGTATAATCTAATTAACTAAACTAACACAATTAATAAACTTCAACATATGTTCAATCCAATTAAACATATACCCTCATATAATCAAATCATCATTTGTACAATCAGGTACCAAATTGATTTGAATATTCCTCATATCTCTTATAGTGTTGATATAATGGTTTCCACTACCAGCCACCACCCTACGGACTCTTCAACCCATCTTTCTATGAGGAGATCCGCCAGCCACCGCTATCTTCACCACCTCAGGATTGAGGTGTAGTAAGTTGTATCTCTTTCCCGGTCTTTACTTTTATTTCTTTGTTTATTTTTTGAGCATTGAGGACAATGTCAAATTTTAAAAGTAATTAGTGACCTCAAAGTGAATGATTAATTGCTAACCATGTATGTTGACAAAAAATTGTTACATTAGAAAATTATTTTTAAGTAATTTATTTTTGCAAAGTCTTCTAAGTTGGAAAGTGTTTTAGAATAACCATTTGTTATAGATAGATCCCTAGCGAAACTATACAATAATTTCTTGTATGAATGAATATTTGGAATTGTGTGTAATCATGGTACTTGTGACACAAAAACATTTATCATTGCAAATTTTTAATTTTTAGAAAAATACAAAAATAAAAAAAAATAAAAAAATAAAAGAAGAGCCAAAAAAAAATAGAAAAAGAAGAAAATAAAATAAAATGATGTAGGATAAAGAACTAGTACGGGTGCCTACACAAGACTGGTTACCAATAGGCTCGATAAAACCTCCAAAATTTTAATTTTTGTGCTTAGTATATTTTTCCAAAAATTGTCACATGTACCAACACACTTAGTTGTTATACTTTGCTCCAATCAATTATGAAGAAAAATCAAAATTTATATCAATAGAATTCCTATTGATTGGAAACGATCAATTTATAATCAAAGGAGAAATTAACACTCTCGGATTTAGGGATATTTGTGAGATGAATTGCTTAAGGATAATTATTCTAAGGGACGCATAATCAGGTCAATCATGGGGTGAATAAATTGTTCAAGGGAGAGGTCATGAATATTTTTGAAGTTCTAAATTTTTGAAGCCATATCAATTATACCAAGTCCAAGTTCATTTAATTTGTAGCAAGTCCTTGAGATTGTATGATTTACCCTAAACCGGACCTTTGACCAGCTGGGATGTCGTTGCTTGAGGACAAACAACAATTCAAGTTGGGAGGCGTGATCAAGGTCAAAATAATAGTGAATTACATAGGATTTTGGCTTAGGTTTTACCTTATATTCTCACTTTTATGTTTAATTAATCCATGAAAAAGATTATTGTTGCCCAACTTTATATTTTAGTGCAGAAAACATGTTTTGGGGCTATTTTACATCATTTGGAGAAAGAATCAAGTCGATCGGAAAAGCGCAGCTCATCAGCTAAGGCTCTGGTACGAGCCGTATTCACTAGTATGGACCAAAGATGGCCGAATACGCATTAACTCCTTCAGCAACACAGTGGAAGTACGATCTGTATAGCCAATACATACCGTATCCGAGGGGCAAATGACTGCGCCAGCTGTATCTAGATCAGATTTCTTGGACTCTACTCATCTCCAGGCGCCCTTTCACTCCTATATAAGTCCTCTGGACTGAAGAGAAACTCATCTTTGTAATTTTGGTTAGATTATTTCATTAAGTGAGAAGAGAAGAGTGTGTAGAGACTAAGTAAGGAGAGTATTACGTGTATGGTTGTATCTCTCTCTTATCTCTTTGTAAACATGTTGTTCCGCAGCTAGGTTTAGATTCTTATGGTTGGCAGTAAATCTTGTTACTCATGATACTTTGATATATACTTTTATTTGATCATTGTTTAGTCTTTTGTTGTTCGATTGCTTTTGCGCTTTATGTTCAATCTTACTTGATTTTGTTTTATTAGTCTAGACCGTCATATGATGGCCACACATGAGAGATCGTCATCATTGGGCTAATCAAATTGGGATAAGAGAGAATAAAAATACTAGACTAGTATGTGAAAACCTAACTGGGGATACCACTAGTTGGATCAACAAAAGTATACATGGGAGTCTCAACATTCGCAGACGAATGTCGCATTATCGTGCCTTACCATGGGGACACCCAAAAAGACCAGATGAGGAACCTAGACAAGTGAAGGCTGAGACCTT
Organism: Carex myosuroides; assembly: GCA_028015225.1. NCBI lineage: Eukaryota > Viridiplantae > Streptophyta > Magnoliopsida > Poales > Cyperaceae > Carex > Carex myosuroides. The sequence goes on along the minus strand of CM051471.1, from coordinate 16,702,128 downwards.
TGGGCTAATCACATATCTCCTTGCACTAGTCAAGACAAGTCTAAACAACTCTAAACAACTCTCTTGATTAGTAGGGCGGTTATGCGCGAAAGTGGTAATTGCTAAATTGGATTAGAAACCCTCATACAACAACTGAAAACTAACATCAAATAAGGTAAGAATCAAAGCGGATTGAAGTAACAACGGTGTGCCAAAACCCTAGAAATTCACATCTCTATCTTTATTTTACTTACTTTTAATTTTCGCCAAAATACATTGATCACAACAACAACTCTTTGATTTCAGATTTTGTCTAGCCTTTCGAAAGATTGTGATTTGATCGCTAAAGACCTTAGATCTTATTCCATGTGGATCGACACTCGTTTATACTATTCGATAAGATTATGCGCTTGTAATCCGACCCGATAGCAAACAGAGTCTTACAAATTTTAAAAACACTCGATTCCATCGATCAACACTTGCGAGAGAGAGAGGGAGGTACAGCTTAGAGCTAGAGAGAATGATGGTCTCTAGAAGCTTCTAGAACAACATAATGCGAAACTATAATTGAAGTGTCAAGAGTTTGAATCAGAACTAGAGAAAAGGAGGGATCTTTTGACCTCGATCTCAAAGACAAGCTAAAATCCATCAAGAAGAGGGAAATGGAGATTACACGTCGAGGGGACCAAATCTCAAAGAGAGAACAGACCCTAGAGACCCAAGCACAAAAATTGAAGGAGAAAGAGACAGAAGTCCAATCTGGCACAAAAGCATTGAGGAACCAAGAACAAGATATGAAAAACAAAGAGGCCAAACTATCAGAAGAGATAAGTGCTCTTGATCAAGAGAAAATTGAGTTAAACAATTCAAAGGTTGAACTAGAGAGTTTGAAGGCCACAATAGAGGCGGAGAAACAGGATGTTACTAAAGAGAGAGAAGAATTGAAGCTTACTGAGAAGGAGAGAGAAAAGCATGACCAACTGATGACTCAGTTGAAACAAGAGATTGAGGATTACCTGGCCCTGACTCGGCTCAGAAAGAAATGGAGGATTTTGCTCAACAGAAGCAAAGGTTTGAAACAAAGTGGGAGATATTGGATAAGAAAAGAGATGTTGTAGAAGCAGAGCAAGAGAGTCAATAAGACAGAAAGGTTTGAGAGGTGGCTTGAGGCTGAGGAGAGAAGGATAAAGAATATGGAAACTGAAGTGCAGGAAAGATGCACAAAGGAAGGCAATGTGCGAATGAGTCATGTTGCGAGTCGTGACCAAGTGGCGGATATCTTTACAAAGCCGCTACCAACAGTGTTGTTCGAAAATTTTAAGATGATGATTGGAATGAAGGATGAAAAAGTTTTGCGTTTAAGGGAGGAATTTGTTAAAAAATAAACTCAAACACAATCAGATTTTGAGGCGATATTAAATGCGAAGTTGAAAGGGAAAACGTTGGTCAATCTGGGTGTATGACCTATGAAATTAAAGGTCTTTAAGTCTAGTTTTTAATGGTGAAGGTTTCAAGTAATTTGGAGGTCTCTATAATTATATATGGCAGTTTTAGTAACCAAGGGTCAGAATTAAGAACTGCGGTTTAGAATTCTGTTTTTACATTTATTTTATGTACGAATTTTAAGAGTTTGTTTTGATATTAAGACTCTATAAATGGAGTGTTATGTGAAGTATGTAAGAGAAGGACATATGTTTAAGAATTAATAGAAAGACATTGTGTTTTTGTTTTCTCTTCCTCCAAAAGCACTCTGTTTTTATCAAAGATAAAGGTCTTCAATAAAAATACAGATAATTAAAGCAAATAATGTAAAAATAGTAAAAATTAGGACTAAAACTTTTACCATATCCTTAACCTCAGCCAAAAGAAGAGGGCAATTTTGCATTAGTTTAATATACCCTTCAGTTAGCCGTAAAGAACCCAAATTGCCTTTATCAAGGAATCGGAGACATTCATTTTTGAGCTCACTACAATTGTGTATCTCAGCTAATTTCAAAGTGGAAAGAACAGTGTCCAAGGAGATACTCTCAACTAATTTACATTCACATACAACTTTTAGCGCCTCCACTGCATAACGGTCCGCTGCCACTAGCAAATGTTGAAGGAAGGTAGTAGATGACATTGGCACTTCACAATCAACGAGTTTCTCGTTAATCGAGAACGAACTATTGTACATAAAATCAAGCATTGCCTTGAAAACTGAAGGTATCATCTCATTTATCTTTATGTTGCAGTCCATATTAGATTCTGCCATTGAGCCAAAGAGTTCTGCTTCAAATACTGGTGAATGAGCTGCCAAGATTAGTCTATGCGCAACAAAATTCTTGCCGTCGACATCAAAAGTGACATCTGTATGTTTATTCTCCTCTCTGAACTTTTGAAGGTATTCGTATGGAAAGCCCCGGGAACTTATATTACTAGCACTATCTATGGTGATTGAAACACGGAGTATAAAGCAATCATCTTTGATATATGTTTGTTCTAATTTGGTCCTTTCAAAAAAGTCCCACAACCCCAAATTGATTTTCTTAGATGTAAATTTGTGATATAACAATTTCAATGTGGTCGGTGAAACATTTCCATGCTTATCCAACAGTTCAAAACCAAATTCTGCTGTGACATCTACAAATTCTCTTTGAAGCTCTAGATAGATCGACACATATTTGCCATTGTGATCCTTCTCATCGCCTTGAGGGTAGTAATAAATAACCCAATCATGTTGACCAACCGATGCCCATGTCTTTAATTTTTGAGTGGTTGATTTTGAACTGATAGCATCCCGTAGCGGCCACCATACTTAAAGAATCCATGACTTGAATACAAAAGGAATTAGTGAGATATAAGAACCATAAAAAATGACATGCATGTTAGGTGTATATTACAAATATTCTGCACTGCTTACGTAAGTAAATTGAAACTTTTAGTCTTCCCTAATCGCACTAATGAACTTTTAATTAACTTTTAAGAGGACATTACTCAAAAATATTATATGATGGATAAACAAGAAAAACCATAGGAGTTGATAAATATATATATATATATATATATATATATATGTCAAATTCATGTATTTAGGATTAATAAAGTATTAAATAAATTTTGGATAATAAATGAGCAATTAATCCTTAATAAAATTATAAATAGAGAGATATTCGAGTGCGTATCCTCTGAGATATCTCAACTTTTGTGTGACTGACGTGTACGGTGCCTATTTGGGGATAGCGCAGGGAGTGGTATTGTTTGTGTTTTGAGATTCGTGCAGAACGTATTTGGACAGTTGAGATTTTCTAGAAAAACACTCGAAGTTTGAGATATCTCAGAGGATGCGAGTTCGAGATATTCAGGGATCATATGAAAATATCAATATATCATGAGTTATTATATTAATACCTTGAGAATGAGAGGGGAAGCAAAGCTTGTTGAAAAAAAGACACAATTTCAAGGGAAAGGAGAGAGAGGGGGGGGGGGGGGGGGGGGTCATAATGGAAGAAACTGGATTCAAATTCCACAAAGGCAAAGTATTCTTCTTATATTTTTAAATTTCGAACTCTATTAATTTTAGGGTTTGTATTATATTTTTGTCATCTAATTTTATATTAATCAAACTTCCATAATGATAAGTTGACGGCATAAATAAATAGTAATTAATTTTTTATAATTTTTTTTGTTAATTTATATATGAACTAGTTATTCTTAGGAAATCTATATTTTCGCATTTTGTTTACTATTTTTCTAATTATATTTTTTGCTCATTAGTACCTGTAATTCAATATTTCTTTAGACCGGTATTTTTTTCTAATTATATTTTTTTGTTAAGTTTATTGCCCTCTTGAAATTACCTATCTATCTTAAACTATCACTCTGTTTTCTCTCGTCACGTTTTGAAGGCCCTTCTTCTGCCCTACTCACTTGACACTAAAAACTGAAACAACTCCAAACCCAACTAAGAAGCGATAAAGGAGAAAATCAAGAAAAACAAGAAATCTATAAAAATGGCTAGTAGACCATCTTCTCACGGAATAGGAAATGGCATGGAAAAATATACTCGGACTAGCACATCAACTGAATGCACATGCACATCAGATTGGAGGGGGGTATTCCATCGAAAAGTGTTTGCCAGCCTGACATTCCAAGTGGTTCTCACAGTTTTGGTGGCATCGATAATCGTTTACGTTCGACCAGTTGCTAACTTTTTGGTTTCGATTCAACTCTGTCTGGTGTTTTATATTGGTGCTCTAATTCTTCCCTTTACTGGTATGAAATTTCAAAATTTTGCTTCATTTATTTGAAAATTTGTAAGGTGTAATAGTGTATATATATATATACACACATCGATATTATTCCAGTTAATGATAGTTAAAAAGATATTGCTACGTTGTGAAGAAAAGTAGAAAACCACACATTTTATTGTTCTTTCCATCTACCCACAGAAGTCACATAAAATGAAAAGAAAAGAAAAAAGTACTCCAATTAGTTACATTTAATTTGTTCAAGTTTGTATAATTTTATCTGGTTTTTAATATGTTGAATTTTTGTCTGAAAATATGTTACACACAGTGATGTGTCACAGATATACTTTTTACCAGTTCCACCCGGTCAGACTATTCTCACTAGGTGTGTTTACAGCCGTGATGTGCTTTGCGGTAGGATTGACATGTTCTTTCACCAAGGGTAAATAATTTGTTACATCTTAATATCATTTAAATTGTTACATATATAGTGTTTGTAATTTCACAATACCTTAAATTTTATGGTATTGACAGGCTTTTATTTCCTCGGTGGTCGTCCTAAGCCCGACAATTTACCCATTTTGCCCCCAAAATCATATCCATGCTCGATCTCGAGTTCAGGTATACGAAAGGACACTTGCTTGCTGTTATTACCAGTGCGATGATGTTCACTTTCCTTCAGGTTAGTAACACTAACATGTAATACTAACATGTTTAGCAGAGAGAAGCCGAATTTTAAATGGTTTCTTTTTATAGAGCATTTTGACTTGCATGTTTCTTTTTTCATGTAGATAATTTCTTCCCACTCGATAAAATAATTTTGCTTATTATATGCGGTGGTATATGTGGCTTCATGATATATGTCTGGCTTGAAGTCCCAGCTGCCCATGAACCTACCATCACTGAGGACGCATCGGATACTGATAGACTACAAATGGACTCATCCATTGTTCCAATCAATGGACATCACCTTCATCATACATAACAGATTGCTCAGAAAACCATCAGAGAAGATGCTCTCTGTTTGGACAGCTCACCTCTATACTGGCGCATTTGAATTCACTAGAGATAAATGTAATTTACATTTCACAGTAACTTAGACTTGCTATATAAAGATAGGAAATACAATCTTGTAAACACAATTACAAAAATGAATGAATGAAAACAATTTTACAAGTCTCTCTCTTATTCTCTAAACTGAACTGCTACCATTTCATGGTATCAGAGCTACCATGTCGGAGCCTGAAAATACCATCTCTCAACCTCCTCTCAATCCTTCTAATCCCCTAATTTTTCTTAGCATCCCCATTTCTACCAAGCTCAACCGCACCAATTTTCTAGCATAGGAGTCCCAAATAACCCTATTATACAACATCCAACAAGACCCTCCATTTGATGTGACACTGGAGATTGATGAAGATGCATAACAACAAATACAACAGCCTCTGAGACTGATATATTCTCTGATTACTATGAGCTGTATTTGGAATGACACTCTAGAAACTTCTCTATACTTCCCTAATATGTAAAGTAGGCACTGTGTAATAAATCAATGAAATGAGAATCAATAAAATAAAGAATTCACTTCATCTTCTCTGACCTTTTACTATTCTCCATGGCTATGGTTTATACAACTATGTCACCAATTCTCAATCGGCTCAGAACAACCAACAAGATCAAATCCTGCTCGGTTGGTTGCAATCTTCTTTGTCTGAAAGGTGACCTTTGAACTACTCTTCCTCTTTTGATCTCTGGACTACTCTTCACAGCACCTTCTCTGCTACCTCAAGAGCAAGGTTGACTGAACTTCGTCGGAAACTTCTCAACACCACCAAAAAGGGCATGAGTTGTCACGATTACCTCCTGACTATGCGCTCAATAGCTGATGAACTTCGTAGAGTCAGATCCCAAGGTAGTCGCCACTAAGCCAGTCAAGGCAGATCCCAAGGCACCAGCTCATGCCACGGTTGAACCTGTCGCAACTGGGGATGCACCGGAGGCACCAGTTGCCACTTAAGCCGCACCGAAGCCAGTCGAGGTATTTTGATATGATTTCTTGCTTTTCTGCTCACTTAGCTACTGAGCAAACTCTTGAACTATTGTATGACTATGTTTCTTAATGAAACAGGCACTTTATGCCTTTTCTTAAAAAAAAAAAAATCTCCATTATCCCAGAATAAATGAAATAACCAAACATTTGATCTCAATTAATCAACTAAAGCACCAAGTTCATTTCTTTTTGAAAGTATAATAAATTAAATATTTACAGAGTTACAAGTTACAACATAACCCTGACCTTCTATCATGCACAAGCAAATATCTTCTTAATTCACCAGGAGCTGAATGCAAAGGAAAATAAATGAAATTGAGAACTAGATAAAATAGCACTACATAGAATCCTCAAAAAAAAAAAAAAAAAAAGTTGATGACCTACGCAAATAGGAGGAACCGGGGGCGACACATGGCACGAATCGAAGGGAGATGCGGGGTGGAGGGGTTGCGGACGCCATTATTGTTGTGGCAGGGGTCAATGAAGTAGGAATCGAAGAGGGGAAGCACGAATAGAGCGTGGCCGATTGGTTCGATGAGGGCAGCAGAGCAGTATGGACCTCCCTCAGTAAGGCAGAGTTGCCCGAGAAATGAAAAGTAACGATCGAGGAAAAACGGACCAGGAGAAAAGAAAATTTCAGGGGAGACGGAGAGACAAAAGTGCGGGTCTAACAGGTTAAAAGAGGATCTGAGGAAGGTATCCGTTAATCAAGCGAAAAAGTTGAAAATTATAATCGAACGGTATTCCTACCCATCGGACCCAAGCTGATCCCTTTGTAAAGATGGGTTATGGCTATAGATCTGTAAGCAGTACCTTCAAATATTGTAACAATAATTTACATCAGAATTACCTCACTCCTGCGGGGCGAAACCCTAGCAGCGCGAGAGGCGCGCCAGGCCAGGGGTGAGGCGCGCCAGGCGAGAGGCGCGCGGGGCAACCCTAGCAGCGCGAGAGGCGCGCGAGGCGAGGGGTGAGGCCCACCAGGCGAGAGGCGCGCTAGCAGCGAGGCGCACGAGGGGCGAAACCCTAACAGCGAGGCGGCTGAAAGGGGTGAGGTGGCTGAGGCGAAGCCCTAGCAGCAAGGCGGCTGAGGCGAAACCCTAGCAGCGAAAGGGGTGAGGTGGCTGAGACAAAACCTAACAACAAGGGTTGCTCGCGAGAGGGGCGGAGAGGGTTCGGCCATAACAGTGAAGCGAAACCCTAGCTCGCGAGAGGGGCAGAGAGGGTCCACCCATATGCACAGCAAGGAGGGGAGGTGGCTGAGGCGAAACCTTAACAGCAGAGCGAAACCCTAGCAGCAAGGTGGATGAGGCGAAAGGGGCGACGCGGCTGATGCGAAATCCTAGCAGCGAGGGTGCTTGCGAGAGGGGCGGAGAGGCTTCAGCCGTCTCCTCTCTGCTGAGTCGCGCGAGGAGCAAGGGTTCCTTGCAAGAGGGGCCGCACAGGTCCGGCTGTTCCCTCCAACCTGATCGAGGGTGGTTGAGCGCAGCGGGGGTTAATAAAGTGAAACCTTAGATCGAAGACACGGCTAAGGCAGGGGTAGTCGGGCAAAGCAACGAGGGTTGCTTGCGAGAGGGGCGAAGAGGGTTCGGCATATCCCTCTACTGAGTCTACTCCCTTATGCGTGTGGAGATAGATGCAAGGTGGTTGAGGCGAGGTGCAGAGGCATATGAGGCAGTGAGAGGCAGGAGGCGACTGGTAATGATACTGGTAAATTAGGTGGTAGTGGAGGCTCTGAGATGGGGAAGGTTCTGTTAAGATTCGGGTAGCTAAGTTACAAAAGTAAATAGTTTAATATTAGTAAGTGTTAATTTGTAGGACTAATGAGATGTAAATACTTTTTTTATCAATGAAAATTTGTAAGATGGCAATTGCCTTCTTACCCTCAAAAAATAATTTACATCAGAGAACAGAAAGCTAATTTACAAAAAAAAATATATATATACTATTAGTAAATGGTTTATATTTCCATTCTCTCTCCTTTTTATCCCCAGAAACATACTTGAGTTTTTGCCAAAATTCTACATTTCAAAAGTATATATATACTTGTTCTCACATAACTATCTTATATCTAAAATCATAGCTTTTTCTAATAATATTCATCGTTTTGATTATGTACATAATGTGTTTATATACTTAATTTGACTACAAACTGATCCCCTATAACCTACATATTACAAAATCATTTACTTGAAACTTTTCGTGCATTCCACATTTCCTTTCACGCGCTATAATTTATTAATATCATTCAGATCTTGTGCTTCAGTCCTGACTTGCTGAATTCTGTGACGAAACTTTCGTCTGTGATCGTGAATTTTCATAAGACCATGACCCAAAACCACAGCAGAGTAGATCCCATGAGTAATCATAGGTGCGAGAATGTTACCAGTCTATAATTATCAAGAAATGGTCAAGTTAGAGAAATGGTAAGACTGATATTTTACTGATTACTGAGACTGAGACAAAAGTAAACCAAAAGAATAAAAATAAGAATTTTGAAATTACCTGGATCCATTCAAAACCTAGGTAAAGTGCCAGCAACCCTTCTAATAAAGGAGAGTATATCTTTCTCATTTGCCTTCTCTGATACCAAGCTGAAATATTCAAAAAAATATTGCATCTTGTCAAAAAATATTTATGAGAAACTCAAAATATTAAATTGCTCATGGAGATCCAAATTTAGAACAGCTCGGACGGTCCGGATCAAAACTTAAAATTTGGGTTCATTTAGGGGATCCGAATCCCAACCCCCCCCCCCCCCTCCCGTTGGGGGAGCTCTGTTCCCTTTTATCTGTTTCTATATATTCATGCACAGAGCCAGTGTTTTAATTCATCAAATGTTGGAGTATTCACTATTTAGTATATCAAGCAACAGAACACTCACTAATATTAAATAACTAATAAAATTGTAGCATGAGTTACATTACTTAGAACTTACCTGTAAATAACTTCTTGTAATTTTCTCGGCTTGAAGGAGACTGTGGTATTGGTGCCACCACATAAGTAGGATCTGCAACAAAAATGTAAATATAATTATAAATTGAAAGAAGGTAATGAAGATAAACAACTAGGGTATTAGCTTTTATGTAACATACAAAATAATAACTTACCTTTAGGAGCAGTTGCTATGTAATAGAGGGATCCGGTGAGGGCTGCACTGACAACTGCTGCGAAAGCTTGAGCAAATGGAACGAAAAGTGGCAACATGCCCGTCTACAAAGAGCATTTTCGCAATCTTTTAATACATTATAAAGAAAAGAACTTGCTGAAACTTTTAGTACAATTAAGATGAATGAATTGTTTTGTCTTACCAGTGATGCAATCCCTCGTGCATCTTTCATGAGCTCAGTACCCCTCAGGAATATGTCAGACAAAGAACCCTAGATATTGTTTTGCAAGAAATCAAACAAATTAGTTTTGATGGAACTTGTTGTTTGTTATTTTTATTTCCTAAAATTTATTGAAAATATTGTAAATTGCTGAAAAGTCGGTTTAAGAGGCTCATAAATATGCAACTTATTGTACCTGAACCGCTACACGATAGAAAAGCTCCTCTCCAATTGAACTGGCAGTGATGATCAGAATGAACTACACAAATACACAATTAGGAAATTAATAAACGTGCATATACACTACATTAAGAAAGATGATAAACCATTAAAAAAAATGATGAGAATGACAAATAGTATAGAAAAAAAAAAAAACCAATCAAATGAAAATATGCTAGCTATAGTATTGCAATACCTGCCAAGGAGACATGCCATAGAAAAAGCTTCTAAGCTCATCATCCTCCACATCTCTTATTGCACGGGCATGTGGTGAATATTTCACCACCTCATCCTGCATTGAACAAATTAAGGGTTCATTTGTTTGTTCTTTTTCATTGTATTTGGCTATGAAAATATATTTTGAGGATTAAATAAATGCCAAACTAAATAACAGATTACAGAAACTTGGATTGAATATTGAATCTAATTAACTAGTATAGAAATTAATTGTACAAATGATATCGCATACTGAAGCAGAGAGATAAATAATTGAGTATCAAGGAAAACAGAGATTGGTTTCGAGACATACGTCAAGGATAAAGAGCAGAGCCATGATTGGTGGGGCCGCATAACCGAGCCCCTCTACAATAGCATTCATCGAGGGATGGAATCCCCCTATGCAATCGACGCCAGTAATTGAGCAAATGAACTTGCCGGCAAATGCCATTGCTCCGTATATACCTATCCTCATTTTCAAAACAACAATAAAATGCATGTTACAATAATTGATTTGATCAGATACACAGAATCATATTCACTAGTAATTAAAACAATTCTTAATTTAATATCTCTTGATTTTCGTTTACTTCTGGCTACTTTGAGATTTAATTAGGGCTTGTTACATAGATCTTAATTAATACTACAAAAACTTGGCATTCGGTATAAGTTTCTACCGGCTTGGTGCCGGTACGGGTAGAGATAAAATGTACCAAGTTATTTTCCTAATCATGCTAATTGCCTTATTGCCATGTATCTTATTTTGAAATTGCTAGTTGCCATTTACCAAACTATCTGATTATGATTTGTAAACTAACCAATGCCATAGCTGAGGCGAACAATAGCACCGAGCTTCTCCCAGTCCGGGAAATCTGTCTCGGTCCCACCGAAGCTCCTGTCAATTGCTGACACCTGTCCGGTAGAAACACCCATGGTCGGTCCATCTGCGACGAGGCCTCTCTGTATGCGACTTTCGCTGTGTCTTCGAGTAGAAGAAGTACTGACTCTCTCTCCACTAGTACTTCTCTCGACTGACGCTCGGGTTTTAAAGTACCTCGGCCTGGATAAGATATTTGTATTGCTTGCTGAGCAAGTTGGAGAAGTGGATGTGGAGGTGGAGGGGTGGAGAGAGAGACGGTTTGTGGAGAGAAGAGATAGTTCCATTAGTGAGGTACAGAGAGAGAGAGATGAGGTGCTCAACTTGGCAGCCTCTGCCAAGATTTCGAAAAAGAGAGAGATGAAGTGCTGAGAAAAGAGAAAGACAAAGAGAAGGAGAGTTTTTTAAGTCTCGACGCAAGACGACGTGAAGCGCGCTGAGGCCACCACAGATTTGCTGTTGGAATGGTTAGGATATTTGCCTCAGGTGGACCCGGCGTAGTATTATTTTATTACAATGCAACATGTCCTTCAAAATGTGTAGCATCATAGGCACAACTTTTTTTTTTATTTGCACCTTATTCCACTTCTCTTATTACTGCAATCGTAGCAATAAAGATATGTGATATATCATTATAACTCAATTTATTTGAAAGTCAAGTAGTTACCTACAAAAAAAATTATCATTGTTGAATTTGAATTTTGACATCTACCATTATTGATAGAGAGTAAATGATAGATTTATAATTTACTTAATGGCAACTGCTATGAATCACATTTTTATATTATTGTAAATATTAATCTTTTAGATAAAATTAGTTATAATTATTTATATAATGTATACATATTTTTTAAGGTTGGTGGCTAGTTGCCTACCAACAAACTAGAAAATTAAAAAATATCATGTTAATTAAAATCATTATATTCTATTCTTAAAAAAAATGGACTTAGTCCACCCATTAAATTCAGACCGGGTCAAGCCCACCATTTGTCGGCTCGGCCAATCGTTTGCCGAATTCATTCTTGCAAGGGCTTCTATCACAATCCTGCACACGGTTCAGTTCGTATTTCACAAACATAACTCCATAGAACAACTAACATCACAGCCCTTACCTTGTTTTAACCAATACGAATTGCTCCAGGTCCAGAGAGCGTAAACCTTCTTATCCAATAAAACATGCGAATTATTTTCCTCCGGAGAGCATAAACCTCCCGTTTCAAAACTTTAAGCCCACTGTTTTTTTACCATTAAAATATAAAACCACTACTGGTGGGCCCCAATCCGGGGATTAAGTAAATTATTCTTAGTTTATTAAGTATAAGAATGTGCGCTCCATCCGTCGAGTCGAGAAATGAATGGATACTGAAGCTGGTGTGTGTTTGTACACAAACAAGCGATGACGGGATACTTTCATGTTCTGCAGTTTTAGTGTAAGGATTTGGTGCAGATTTTCGAAATATGCTGGGCCAATGACGAACTGCCACGTAGAAAAGAGATGAGGTGGAGAACGTAGGGTTGGGGAGAATTCACGGACCAATATCCTGGTATCTGACTCAAGCAAATTACAACGGCCGGCCGGCTCAGATTAATTTTATATGGGTCAAACTCAAAGCCTGTTGAGACTGTAGGGGTTGTTTTGAGATTCGTGTCATATTAATTTGTTTGAGTCAGGTAACCTGAGGTGATGTGAATTCAGAATTCTTCATTTTTGTTTTATAATCATGATTAACTATTAAACATGTTTGTGGTTGTTTTGGGGCGTTCGTGTCCGAGAATACCAAGAGGAGATCATTCAATCATGCTGGTACCGTACCCATTTCTAGATAAGAAACTAGGACTTGAAGAAGCAGTACGTGGGCACTGCCCTTACCAGCTCCGCACCTGACCCATGTCGTTTCCGATGATATCGATGAGTCAATGCTCAAATCGAATATGGAACCGATAAGGCGACCTTAAAGGGTTGGTAAATTTCGAAGACATGCTTGGTCCCCTCCCAAAGTAGGAAATATGTTTGGATACATTCAGTGTTAACAATAAGAGAGTGTGAAGGATATGAGTGAGGGTTTTACATTATTATCTCTAAAGTGCCGCACAAGTACAGGGGTACAACTTCCCTACTTTTTTACTCTTTGACTACGTTGCTTGCCTCCCATAGCCTACCCTGTTTACATTCCCTATCGCTATGGTAATGTTTCTAGATGACTTTCTTAGTGTGTTAATGGAGTACTTTGTCGATGATTCATAAGACAATATCTAATATGGTGGTTGTTATTAGGGGCGTTCATGCCCAATCCGAGAATACTTCGTTTTTGATTCATAATCATGATTAACTATTAAACATGTTTGTGGTTGTTTTGGGGCGTTCGTGCCCGAGAATATCAGGAGGAGATCATTCAATCATGCTGGTACCGTACCCATTTCTAGGTAAGAAACCAAGACTTGAAGAAGCAGTGTGTGGGCACTGCCCTTTCCAACTCCGCGCCTGACCCATGTCGTTTCCGATGATATCGAAGAGTCAACGCTCAAATTGAATATGGAACCGATAAGGCGACCCTTAGAAGGGTGGGTAAATTTCAAAGACAGGCTTGGTCCCCTCCTAAAGTAGAAAATGTGTGAGGATACATTCAGTGTTAACAATAAGAGAGTGTGAAGGAAATGAGTGAGGGTTTTACATTATTATCTCTAAAGTGTCGCACAAGTACATGGGTACTTTTTAACACTAAATCTTAAACCCTAAACCTGAAACCCCTGTACTTGTGCGACACTTTAGAGATAATAATGTAAAGCTCTTACTCATTTCCTTCACACTCTTTTATTGTTAACACTAAATGTATCCTCACACATTTCCTACTTTGGGAGGGAACCAAGCCTGTCTTCGAAATTTACCCACCCTTTTAAGGGTCGCCTTATCGGTTCCATATTCGATTTGAGAGTTAACTTGTCGATATCAAAAAGTACCCATGTACTTGTGCGACACTTTAGAGATAATAATGTAAAGCCCTCACTCATTTCCTTCATAATGAACCAAAATGGTACTACTACTTTTAGTATAAATTAATATACCTTTTAACCATAACTTCTACTTACATTCAGATCACAAGCACATGATCCTACCGTGTAGTATAATTGGGGTGTCGATCCACAGGGATAGTATATTAGACTATAAACACTTTTCACTAGTATAGGTGCTCCGGTTGGTTGAAAATAGTTTAGAAAATAATTTTATAATAGTTTTGAAAATAATTTGTTGGGTTCAATACCCTAAAGTTGAGAAGAAATATATTTTTGAAAATAAGCAGAGAGGTTCTCTTTTATTCTCTATTTATTTACCTTCATCTTTGAATTAAAAACTATAAAGTACAGTGAACAAAATGACATCTTCGTAATCATTCATCGTTATGTCAAAGTACATTGTTAATAAAAACAAAATACAAAATAATACGAAATGAGCTACAAAGCTCAATAACTGACTATTTAATGATGCACTTCTCTATAATTAATTTAATTAAAAAATCATTCACACAATGCCGGATTAATCCACATAAATAAACATCAAATTATGCATGCATATATAACTGACGATAGTACCTAGATCTAGATTATCCGTAAAATAAGTCACGCAATTTTCACGCATTTGAGATCCCTATACACATACAATTTCCGTTATTCTTATAACACGCAATCTCATCGCTTTACAAATCAAATCCAACCTCAGACCGCTATTCCGTTAAATATGCCTCATAATCCAATACTCAACTCAAATATCCAATTTAACCACACGAATCGAAAATATAGATAAGTCTGATTATCTGGTTACCCGATAGCGAGATATCGAAAAATCCAAATCAAATTGAAAAACTGTTCAGAATCAACCGCGACTTAGTAGGAAATTCAATCAAACATACGATCGAATATAAATCAATATTAAATATTTTTCTCTTTTTTATCTAATTTTCTTTCACGTTTTCTCTTTTATTTTATTTTCTTATAAGAAGGGTAATTGAAAGAATTCAATGGGCTGCAAGGAGTAGAGATGGCATAAAAGCCCAATTGGCCCGGCGCCTCGGTATTACCCGCCCAGCCCGTTCTTTACCCGGTCGGCCCGACGCTGTAATGGGTCAGGTAAGGGCGGACCTAGAGACGGGCCGGGTCAGGCCTGGGCTTATGTCGAAGCCCACAGGCAGCCCATGGGTCTTTATGTTAAAAAGAACAAACAGAACAGCATCTTTTATTTGTTATTAAACTATGAATAATTTTGTGCTCTAGTAGCAAAATCACACTGTTATTTGTTGTTAAACTATGAATTATTTTTTCTCTATTAGAAAAATCATATTATGAATTATTTTGTTGTCTTGTACGGTCTATTTGATGTGGTTGAATATGGATGGACCAACGGGTATGGGCAGGGCAGGCAAGGACAGGCAGGCATGGGCTTGGGCGAAAGGCCCATGGGCAGGCCGAGCATAGATTTTTAAGCCCATCAGATTGGGCCAGGCAGGTAGGTCGTTAGTTTTTAACAGGCAGGTTAGGCATGAGCTTAGCAAAATACCTGTGGGCTAGGCCCATTGCCATCCCTAGCAAAGAGAGGAGGGAGGCTGATGTGCTGCCTGGCCTTTGCGCCACGTTGGCAATTTTTTTTAAGTTTACATTTCTACGTGTAAACATTAAATTTTTTCAATATTTATAAATAAGTTCAAAATAAATTTAAAAAATAATTACAATATTACATTTTTTCCGCCCTAAAAATAAATAATTACAATATTACAAAACTCAAAATAGCATGATAGAACTAGGGTACTTTTAAGCTTATTGTGATCTTTAGTGGGCTTAATTTCAAATGACCAATTCAAATTGTTGATACCGTTCTATTACACGAGCTATTTTACATAAAAAAATTATTAATTTTCGAATTAATTTAGTATAAAATTTAGTAAAAAAATTATAAGTTAATTTTAATATATATTTTTTTATCATTTTTTCGCTTGACTTTATATTAAGTAAATTTAATTTTTATGTATTTCATATGTAAAAACATAACTCGCATTATCGGTTTCAATAATTTAAATTTGTAGTTTAAAATCAATTTGATATTTTTTAACGTGAAAGTGATTTGGTGAGCTTCTTGGTAAGCTTAATACTCGAACAACAATAAGTACCGATACGATTGGGAGACAGTAAAAGTGACATAATGTTGATGGAAGCTTTGGTGAGCGACTGTGGTGAGTGACTGTGGCCACCCTGAGCCGATCCCTCCCACCCCCTTCCTCATCCCCTTTACTCCTTCCCTCCTACTACCTCCTCACTCCTCTCTCTACCTCTTCCTTCCCCTCTCTATCACATGGCGGCGCTGTACCCTTACCTACGCTCCCCAGTGGACGAAGTTTACGCCCATCTTCCCCAAACCTACCACTCAGAGATGATGAAGCGCGATGAGGAATACTCCATCCTGATCTTCTTCCTTCCTCAAGCACCCAATAACGACCCTGCCATCGTTCAGTCTAAGCTGATCGAACTGTACGGCGGCCGGCTCATTGACTATCCGGTCCTCAAATGTGCTCGAACGAGCTACCGAATCAGCCTCCCGGAGGTAATGGACAGAGACCAGGTTCTTGAAGACTTGATGTTCTGGGCTGTGGACCACTCGGTATATATGGACACCCCCAACCCGACTGACCACTAGCACAACTCGCCACACTATTTCAAAGTTCACCTGAAAATAATGAACTACCCAAGAATGTTCTGGAACCCTACCTACTTCCGATATCTGACCTCCTATTTTGGCTCAGTTATTTATATATCGGACCAAAATGCGAAGGGTAATGACAGATCCTCTCTCCGCCTAATGATGCAAAGCCATGACCCCCTGAGAATCCCCAAATCAGTGGTAATAGACCACGACGGCAGATGGCGAAGGTGTAAGGTGGAGGTCAGGGGCTGGTCATACGATGGTGATCCACCAACGGGGTTCCAAGACCCCTTGTCAGATGGTGAAATGAGAGAGCTGGAGGATACAGGGAATGATCCGCACCAGGAGGCACGAATGCGCAGAACGCTTACCGATACCCATAATACTCTCATCCGGCATCTTCATGAAGACGTTCCGGCATATCACCATTGGAGCCTGCACCGGTCCACGGGATTCCCAAATACACCGTCTCTAGCTAAACATCTCTATTTCCACTCCTATTGCCGTTGGCCTCTTGGAGCATTGCCACGCGTTCTCTGGGCCTTGCAACGGATAATGGGCCCCTAAGGATTCGTCAGTTGGGACTGACCTTCACTCGGGATCTTTTATGGTCAGTCAAGCATGGCTCAAAAGCTAATGGCCACACGAAGGCACTGCATAAAACCAAGCAGGGGTCACACACAATCAAGCTCTGTTATGCACTGCCCCCCGTCAGGCTGCAATCCAGAGGCACAGAGCCAGGCTCTGAAATTCCAGGCTCTGCTAAGGCAGGCCTGATACTGGCGCATAAAAGGACCGGCAGTTTGTCTTCACATAGACAAGGATTGCCAGCACTACTAAAAACAAGTAAACCAACCAATCTCAGCCCACCAAAGCCCAAAAACAATCTCCCTTCTATTCTGGGTCCAGTCCCGACATTGACCCTGTCCTATAAAAACCTCGCACCCCCATGCAGTCACCATCTCTTCCGCACCCAATCCAAAGATAATTACAAGCTCAGTAGCAAGCCAACACCCATGGACCCCTCGGATGAAGCACTTATCCGGAAATTCACTGGCCTACGCACAAAGGATCGTGAGCAAGAGGAAGCAGTCGCCATCCCTTTGCAGGCCACCACTGTAAGAAACTGGAGCCTGTGCCAAGTGGTCAAAGTGATTACAGACAGAGCAGTCTTCGATTCTCAATTTGAGCGGGCAATGCACCGACAGTGGGGTTCCTACTCGGCAACCTCGTTCACAATGATAGACAGGGGACTCTACCTCATTGAATGCTCCACGAAAGGTGAGTTTGACAGAATGGCGAATGCTGGACCCTGGACCTATCGACAAGACCTCGTGTTGGTCGCTGAATGCCCGTCATCGGACAAACTTAATGACTCGGCCCTAACACATGCCGAGATATGGGTCCAATTTCACAACATGCCAGCGGATTCATTAACAGAGGAAGGGCTCTGGCTAGTCACAAATAAGGTCGATACTGCATTCTCCGACCTCATTCCGGCATACCACAACAGTAAACTATTCTTTAGAATCAAGATGCTGGTGCCGCTTGCCCGCCCCTTGGAAGACCATGTCCTCGTCAAACACCCCTCCGTGGGGGAGGTCACGGTTCAGCTTGTTTTTGAGCGGGTGGGGAGAATCTGTTTATTCTGTGGGGAAATAGGCCATGAGATAGGGTCGTGCAGCGATCGGGCCAGATTGATAAAAATTAAAGCAAAGATGGAAGGTTTAAACAGGCCCGATTTGGCGGACATACTCAAGCCCACAAGGAAATCCTGGATAAACAACCAGGCTTTGGTCCCTTACCAGGCCAATACGGGGGGTAATTCGGGCTATCGGGCGTCGGCCCAAAGGCATGGGAACATACTGGGTCTAAAAAGGGCCCTCCCTGAAATGTTCAACTCAAAGGCAGGCAGCTCTTATGTTAATGGGGAAAATAAGGACCTCTCGGCCTCTCAGTTTCGTTCAGAAGTTGTGGTTTCCGATAATGAAGAGGAAGGGGAGATCCTTATCTCCAAAAGAGCCAGAGCAGCGAGGGCTTCGCCGCCGGCGCCCCCAATGAGTCTCCTTTCATGGAACTGTCGAGGCAGCGGAGGGCTCTCGACAGTACCCATTTTACAGCGCTACCTCCGCAGTTCGGGTGCAGTTCTTGCCTTCATCTCCGAGACGAAATGTTCTCGGCAGGTGACGGTGAGAAGAATACAAGGTTTGTTGTTACAAAACTCAGAAATTGTCTCCTCCAGAGGTAAAGGGGGGGCTGTGGTTGCTTTGGTCGAATGAGATCACGGTCAATGTTCTGGAGTCCTCTTTTTTCTTTATTGCTGCTGAGGTCCAGTTTGGGCCTGCGACGACAAAATGGTTACTTTTTGCAGTCTACGGAGACTGTGATGATAAGGAGAATGACGAAATCTGGAGTAAGTTATCCGGATATGTAAATAGCTCAGCGCTACCGGTTTGTGCAGTGGGAGATTTCAACTGCATAACTGGTACAAACGAGAAGGCAGGTGGCAGCGCCATTCTCAAATCAAAGAATAAAAAGTTCAGATCCTTTTTACAGCGAACTGGACTCGTGTACCTGGGGCATAGCGGACCCGCGTACACGTGGGCAAACAATCAGAGGGGCAGAACTCTGATCTTGCAAAGACTGGATCGCAGCGTGGCAACCGCAGACTGGATAAACGCCTTCCCAAGCTCAAAGGTCTTTCATTTACCAAATTATGCAAGCGACCATCTCCCAATCTTGCTTAGAACGGAACTGAGACCTAAGAGAAAACCGAGGGCTTTTCGAATTGAGCGGTGGTGGTCGATGCATAGGGAGTTTCAGGATGTGTGTACCAGAGCTACACGGGTTCCCGGCCAAAGTTGGGAGGAAACATGTGCGGCTCTCAGGACTGAGGTGAAAGGGTGGGACTTAGGGCAGAAGGATCCTAATAAGGAGCTTGCGCAGATAGAGAAGGAACTGAACGATCTCATTAATGCCCGGCAGACAGATCAAGTCCGATGTAGGATCTCAGAACTGCAGCAGCAGTATCAGTTGTTCGTTGCCGCGCAAAAAGCTCACTGGTTGCAAAGGTCCCGGTTGAACTGGGACCTCATGGGAGATCGCAATACGCGTTTCTTCCACACAACAGTCATGGTAAGAAGAAGACGAAACCGTATTGAGGCTATCCAAGATGGGAACAGGGATTGGCTGGTAAGTGAGGCTGAAATCAGAAAAGAATTTGTTCAACATTTTAAGCAACTCTATACGGCGGAACCTGGGGGAAGCGATGGGGAGATAGGCCGGATTTTGGCAGAAATATCGGACCACATCAACCCTATTCCGGTTACTGCAGCCCAATGGCTTCAAAGAGAACCAGACTCGGAGGAAATCAAATGGGCGGTCCAAGCTCTGGGGCCCACAAAAGCCCCTGGGCCTGACGGAATTACAGCAGATTTAGTTCAGCAAAAATGGAATATCTTTGGGCCCATTATTGAGCATGAGGTCCGACTGTTCTTTCAAACTGGCAGAATGAAATCGCATACAGCGCACTCCAATCTGGTACTAATCCCAAAAGCTGAAAACCCACTCAAGGTGTCAGACTTCCGCCCCATAAGCGTATGCAACCTATTGTATAAAACTATCTCCAAAATGCTTGCAAAAAGAATGCAACCCCTCATGGATGGATTGATCTCTACAGCTCAGACCGCTTTTGTGCCGGGGCGTGAAATATCGGAGAACGTTATTTTACTTCGAGAAATAATTCACACTTTCAAGAAGCCAATGAGAGGAGAGCAACAATTTGTGCTTAAGGCTGATTTAGCGAAGGCATTTGACACGGTGTCTTGGGAATACCTGTTTCAACTGCTGCCTGCATACGGGTTCCCCCAAAAATTCTGCCATTGGATCGAATCGTGTGTCTCCTCGGTGAAATTCACCATCCAATTCAATGGAGCAGGAGACGGTTTTTTCTGCCCAACTAGGGGGCTTCGCCAGGATGCGCAATGTCCCCCTACCTTTTCATATTGGCAATGGACCCACTGGCGAGACTCCTTGACAAGGCCACAAGAATTGGCTCAATCCGGGGGCTCAAAGTTGCCAAATCAGCTAACCCAATAAACTGCTCGATGTTCGCAGACGACCTGTTACTGATGGGGAAATCTACTATGCAAGAGGTTCAGCAAGTTGCTCGGGTCCTGGATCGATTTTCCACAGCCTCAGGTTTGACCATTAACAACAACAAATCGAAAGTCTGGGTATGCGCGGGCACCACGGAAGCAAACAAATTAGGGATACTTAACCTTTTAAGGGTGAAGGAGGCATCATCTGATGAGAAATACCTAGGCTGCCCGATTGTAGTAGAGGGAGCTCGGGCTTTCGATTACCTGGTAGACAAATTCGAAAACCGCCTAAACAACTGGAAATCAAAATGCCTTACTCATGCAGGGAGGTTAGTACTAATTAAATCTGTCCTTGATAGTCTCCCAATCTATGCAATGGGTACAGTTCTTCTGCCTACGCGAATAGTCAGAAAGCTGACAGCTGTTGCGCGCAACTTTTTCTGGGGAGGGAATCATGAGAAGAGGAGCTTAGCATATGTGGCGTGGGATAATGTCACAACCCCGGTAAGTTTAGGTGGATTGGGTTTAAGGAGCATTGGGGAGATGAATAGGGCTCTCGGAATGAAGGCGCTGTGGAAACTAGCAACAAATGCAAACTCACAATGGGCCAAGGCGGTACGGGCCAAGTACTACCCAAGAAGCGCCTTTTGGTCAGTAGGGCGAAGAAACAGAGCCTCAAAATTATGGCGTTTCCTAATTGAGATCAAGCCAATCCTGGAAAACCAAATCCTTTGGAAAATTGGATCGGGGGAAAGCATTCACATCTATTCCCAACCTTGGTTTCCAGGTTGGACCTCCTTTAGAGCACATTCCAAGGAGCAGAGGGAGGCAACAGTGGCTTCCCTCATTGATCCGATCACAAAACACTAGGACTTCCAGGCACTGCAGGCTAGTCTGGGCTTCTCTATGGCTATGCTGGTGGCAACAAATGACACCATCCGGCCAGACCGACACAATGCACCGGATACCTTGATCTTCACCTGTGCTAAAAATGGCCAATACTCAGTCAGAATGGCATATCGATTGCTAAGGGGAGAAAGAGGATATGGCGAGGATAAGAAGTTCTGGGGGTGGCTCTGGAAGAAGGTCCCGCTGATTCCAAAGCTCAAGATATTTGTATGGAGAGGAGTAAAAGGAGCCTTACCGGTAAGAGCAGTCCTAGCTGTCAGAATACGTTCAATGGACCCGATATGCCCTATCTGCGGGAGAGACCAGGAAACAATCATGTATGCGTTGTTCAAATGTGAATTTGCAAGATCGGTTTGGTTGGTCTCAGAGTTGGGGCTCCGAACGGAGAACCTGCCTGACACGCTAAAACTATTCCTGGACACGGTCTGGAAATCCCTTTCAGACGACCAAAATTGCTATCTGGTCTGCATGATGTGGGCTATTTGGCGATCCAGGAACGAAGCAATCTTCAAGGCAAAAAAGCCAACAATGGGAGCTTGTCAGGCGTTCTTCAGAGCAGCGAACGAATCTTGCCAGAATGACTTACTGGCACGGTGCGCACCTGCACTCACCCGTACTGGTAATGTCTCTCTAGCACCCTGTCAGCAGCACGATCCTCTTAACATGGAGGGCTTTGTGGTTTACGTGGATGGGTCATGGGACCAAGCTGAGGGTGCGGGTATTGGGGTCTATCTTTTGCAAAATGGCTCACTGGTACAGTGGATCTCCAAAGCTGTAAGGGCTTCTACCTCTGACCAAGCCGAGGCCTTAGCTGTCCTGGCGGGGCTTCAGATACTTCATCAATTGGCAATTGGGGAAGGGCGAGTATTATCTGACTCAATGGACATTGTCAGTGCGGTACAGGCGGCAACACCCACAATCACCAATTGGAGAGCCTTCTCGGAAATATGGCAATCCTGGAAGCTCAGGGTGCAATCACAGGGGAAGTTTAAAGTGCTCCATTGTAATAGAGAAGATGGTACTTTAAAAATTGCACACAAACTAGCTAATCAGGGCAGGATCTATGGTGGGAAAAAACAGGATGTACTGAGAATGCTTTAAACATAGAAGAGCTTGTGTAGGCCTACGGGTCATGTAAGAATCCAAAAAAAAAAAAACAATAAGTACCGAGTCAATTTTGTAGACACCCGGACACGCCAATTTGAACTTGGCATCTTAATTTGTTTTCTTTACAGCTTGCCATGTACTCTTAATAATGTTTTTAAATACAGTTTTTATACGTTTTTATACGGTATGCGGAAGGTCACCGCATATTGCATATATAGTATGCAGCTGTATATGCAGATTTTTATGCGGACTTATATATGTGAATTTTAAAATCAGTGTGATAGATTTATATATGTGAATTTTAAGAAAATATTCAAACGACGTTTTACTTCGCAACTCACCATATGTGAATTTTTGAAAAGAGAATAGACCAAATTTTACATTTTTTTGGAAATTTTTTACTATTTTTTTAGAATTTTTGAAAAATCAGTGTTTTTTGAATTTTTTTATTTAATGAAAAGCTGATGATTTTTCAAAAATTCTAAAAAAATAGTAAAAAATTTCCAAAAAATGTAAAATTTGGTCTCCAAGCACATATTAATATGAAGAACACGTTGGAAGGTTCGAATCGACTATTTGAACTTTGCAAATGCGTTTTTTGGAGGTGCGCTCACCAAACCCCCTTGGTGAGCCTAGCACACCTTAGATTTGCTCATATATATATATATATATATATATATATATAGAGAGAGAGAGAGAGTGAGCCTATAGTGCTATGCATAGCACGGATGGGGTCCGTGCTACGGCTCAAAATTTGACTTTTTAAAATCCTAACGGTCGATCCAACCGTTCAATGTGATAACCATATGAATATGTACTTGCAAACTAAATTTTATATTTTTTTGAATTTTTTTACTATTTTTTTAGATAGGTAGAAAAATCAGTATTTTCTGAAAATTCTGGACCATCAAAATTCTACCTATCTAAAAAAATAGTAAAAAAATTCGAAAAAATATAAAATTTAGTTTGCAAGTACATATTCATATGGTTATCACATTGAACGGTTGGATCGACCGTTAGGATTTTGAAAAGTCAAATTTTGAACCGTAGCACGGACCCCATCCGTGCTATGCATAGCACCATAGCCTCACTCATATATATATATATATATATATATAATCTGGCTAATATGCTACGCATATATAAGGGCCCCTCCGTGCTACGGCTCACTTTTTGAGTTTTCAAAATCCTAACGGTCGATCCGAACCGTTCAACATGATCTCCATATGAATATGTACTTGCAAACCAAATTTTACATTTTTTAGAATTTTTTTACTATATATTAAGCCACTTTGAAAATCGCTGATCCAATGGTCCAGCAGATTTTACTGTTGTGTACAAATTAGTGTTTTTTCAAAGTGGCTTAATAAATAGTAAAAAAATTCTAAAAAATGTAAAATTTGGTTTGCAAGTACATATTCATATGGAGATCATGTTGAACGGTTCGTATCGACCGTTAGGATTTGAAAACTCAAAAAGTGAGCCGTAGCACGGAGGGCCCTTATATATGCGTAGCACCGTAGCACTGTCCTATATATATATATATATATATAAACAAATATGCGGCAATATTCAGTAATATGCGATAATATTCGGTATCATACAAACAAGTATGCGGTAATATGTTGCCGAATATGCGGTAGTAATATACGGCCGAATATGCGGCTGCATATGTGGAACCGCATATATTAACCGCATACATATTTCTTTGCGGATTACAACTGAATACGCATATGCGGCCGCATAGACTGCATTTTATTACACTGACTCTTAATAACCGCAAGTTCAAAGACGTTTGGATGAAACAAGATAGAGCAAGAATAGAGCTAACTTCAAGATTGAGAATAGTAGTTAACCCAACAAAATGTTGAATTAGTAGAATAGTGAAAAAACCTACAAAAGAAAAACAAAAAATAGTCCATATTTACTGATCCAAACACACCCAAACAAAAAATAATAGATCAAAATAGTGCTAACCCGAATTAATAACTATTTTTCATCTATCCAAATACACCCGCATGAATAGTCCAACTAAGTGAAAGCCCGCAAATGTCAAACCTTTAATTTATTTTTTTTGTCACGACACGTAAATTGGTAAAATGTAAAAGAGGTGGGTTCAAATCTTTCAAGTCATTGTTCGTATCACATATTTTTATTTTCGTTTTTAAAATTTAAACGTCGATCTGAATCGCTTAATATGATTTTCATAGTAAAATATATTTGAAGACAAAATTTTATATTTTTTCCAAACCTTTTACAATTTTTTTAAACATGTACAAAATTATTGTTTTAAAAAGATTATGAACCATCCAAAAACAATGATTTTGTATCTATTTAAAAAATAGTAAAAAGTTTCAAAAAATATATAAATTTGGTCTCGAAGAAAATTTTAATACGGAGATTATGTTGAGCAGTTCGAATTGACTGTTTATACTTTAAAAACGAAGATAAACATATGAGGTACAAATGAGACACAAAAGACGTAAGGAATTGGAATTCTCAACCGGGTTCTAAATAGCTAGTTATGCGTTATAGCTTTTCAGACTTTAAAAAATTATAACGCTATCAAACGGTTTTTTGTTTTAATAGAGTTCGAAATAACTAACTAAAGCTGTTTTTTAGCCCTTTCACAATGACACGCTAATAGCTGTTTAGAAGCTCGATGTGTAATAACACAACTTTCTTTGAAAATAAAATGTCGCCATGATGTTTGGGCTTGAATGTAATGGGCCGTTTATTAGAATGAAATTAGACATGATTTTTTGGGCCTGAAAGTATGAAGTGTTTCTTACAACTTCAAAGGCTTAATTTAAAAAAAATAAGGATTGCCATAATATTTGTCATAAAGAAAGTTTAAATGCTCTTCCGAATTTCAACTATTGAAAATATAGCTGTCTCCCTATGTTGATATGTTTTGAATTTTTTTATATTTCTTTTTTTTAGAGATGAATGTTTGAATATTTTCTTATACCGTGAAGATTTTCATTAACATTTTGTGTTGCTAACTCTAGTGTTGATCAATCAAGGGTAGAACTAGAAAACTTAAATTGAAGATTGATATCTAAATTCACAATGTTTGATCGGTGAGATTTGAACTCAAGTCTATTCTCTTTTCATGTTTATATTTTTTGAATATTTTTGTATTTTTTTTTTTAGTGATGAATGTTTGAATATTTTCTTATGCCGTGAAAAATTTTAGTAACATTTTGTGTTGCCAACTCTAGTGTTGATCAATCAAGGGCGGAATTAGAAAACTTAGACTGAAGATTGATATCTAAATTCATAATGTTTGGTCGGTGAGATTTGAACTTAAGTCTCTTCCCTTTCTATGTTGATATTTTTTGAATCTTTTTATATTTCAATTTTTTTAGTGATGAATGTTTGAATATTTTCTCATGCCGTGAAGATTTTTATTAACATTTCGTGTTGCCAACTCTGGTGTTGATTAATCAAGTGCGGAACTAAAAAAACTTAGACTGATAATTAATATTTAAATTCGTAATATTTGGTCGGTGAGATTTGAACTCAAGTCTCTACAACTATACAAAGTATAATTCTAACCATTAAGTTACAAGTACATATTTAGTATTTTATGAAAGTGACTGAATTATATAAAAATAAAAATAAACATCAATTACATTTTAATATACATAATTAAAAAAATTAAAATGATGAATGTCACTTGTATGTCCCCAGACGAGATATATGAACAGAAATAAGGATGATGCATACGTACACCAGTAGGAGAGAAGAACATATCTATAATACCATGTTTGTCATGCTCTGTTTAACATGTTAATATCAAATGATGTTGATCAACGTCAAAATGATATGATAGTGAATTACGTAGAGTTTTGGCTTAGGTTTTGCATTATTATCTAACATTTATGCTTAATTAATTAGAGAAAAAGGTTATTGTTGCTCTACTTTATGTTTTAGTACAGAAAACATGTTTTGGGCTATTTTACATCATGTGGAGCAAAAATCAGGTCAATCGAAATAGCACAGCTCATCGACTAAGGCTCTGGTACGGCCCATATTGTCTAATACAGACCAGAGCCCCAGTACAGACCAAAGGTGGCGTAATAGGCATTAAGTCCCTCAGCGTACAGTTCCAGTACGGACTGTATCAGCCAATACGGTCCGTATCCGAGGCGCCCTTTGGAGAATAACTGCGCCAGCTGTATCCAGATCAGATTACTTGGACTCCACTCATCTCCAGGCGCCCCCTCACTCCTATATAAGCCCTCTGGACAGAAGAGAAAGCCATATTTGTATCTCTGGTGTCTTATTTTATTAAGTGAGAAGAGAGGAGTGTGTAGATAGTAAGTAGGAGGGTACTTCGTGTATGGTTGTATCTTTCTCTTATCTCTTTGTAAACATGACGTTCCGCGGCTAAGTCTAGATTCTTAGAGTTGGTAGTAAACCTTGTTACTCATGATGCTTTGATATATATTTTTATTTGATTATTGTTTAGTCTTTTGTTGTTTGATTACTTTTGCAATTTATGTTCTATCTTGCTTGATTTCGTTTATTGGCCTAGACCGTCATGTGATGTCCACACATGAGATATTGTCGTTATTAGGTTAATCGGATTGGGATAAGGGAGAATAAATACTAGATTATTGGTGAAAACCTTCAATCGGAAGATATCCATTAATTGGATCAACAAAACTAGACATGGGAGTCTCAACATTCACAGACAAATGTCACATTGTCATGCCTTACCATGAGGACACCCAACAATGACCAAGATAGTAGGGCGACGAACCTAACAGTGAAGTCTGATTTATTTTGGACTAATCACAGAATTCCTTGAATTAGTCAAGACAAGTCTTAACCGGATCTCTTGATTAGTAGGGTGGCTACGCACGAAAGTGGTAGTCACTAAATTGGATTAGAAACTCTCTTACACAACTGAAAATCAACATCAAATAAAGGTAAGAATCAAAGCGGATTGAAGTAGCAACAATGTGTCAAAATTATAGGAATTCGCATCTCTATTTTTACTTTACTTACTTTTAATTTTCGTCAAATATACATTGATCACAACTATGATTTTCAAATTTCGAGCCTTTCGAAAGATTGTGATTTAATCGCTCAAGACCTTAAATCATTATTCATTATAGATCGATCTCGATTATACTAGTCAATATTATTATGTGCTTGTAATTCGATCCGATAGCGAGTTATACATTTTAAAAGACTATCGCGTTTTGCGCGATCAGATGTCCCTATCAATTGATGTGTATTCTTTAGTATATTCATTTAATATATGTCACGCTTGTCTTCTTGTTTTTTTTAAAAGACATAAGTCCGTTTCATTGATTGAAACTTGTTTAAATTACAAAGTCTCCTACGTCAAATCCATGTATGTTGCCTGACTATGCATTAAAATATTCTCCTATTTAAACTAGTTTAAAGTCAACTAGAAATAGATCATGCAACCAACAAAATAATAGCATCCAGAGTTGTGCAGCAACAACAAAAGAGATAAATAACATAGAAACACTAGCAGATCTTCAGAGTGAATCATCCGTCTTGGCAGACTCCACTAGCACCTGCTCTGGTTCTATCTCCTGTAATGGAATATGAGTAGTATCTTCAGGTCGAATGGATTCTTGCTATTTTTCTTAGAGAAAAGTAGAATTTTGCTTTTCCGATTCCAACCATTCAAAATTGTTGAAATTTATGCATGAAAAAGTTTCTTTATCGAGATATGTGAATGAAAATTTTTGAATGGTTGGAATCAGAAAAGCAGCAGAGTCGGATCCTCTTCAGGCAGCCAGTCTTGCCCTGCTGCTCTAGCCTCATCAGTGTTCTCCATCTTACCTGTCCAGAGTAATACCCAATTAATGATATTCAAAACAAAAGTTTTAAAACTATCATAACTAGTTTGATTAAAGCAGATTTTGTTTCTCAACAATTAAGTTGTCCAAGTCAGTGCACTAAACATGATGAGAAACTGATAGCCTATCTTTTTATTTAACTTGGTATTTATCTTTTATCAAAATTGTAGAAATTTATTAACTTTTTCTATTTTTGATGTTCTGTTGGAGCCTTGATGAGATATGCAAATTATTTGGAGTTCGAATGAAGTAACTAAAATTTTAAATTTAATTCAGACCATCTAATTAAAATTCAGATCAATTCAGTCTGAGGTGGAATGCACGGAACTCTTTTAATATTCGTGTCAAATTAAGCAAACCTAACAGTCTGGATCTAAACTCAAAATTTGAGTTACCTTAGGTGATATGAATTCAATTATTCATCTCATAAGAAAGAAATAATAGATAGGTGAAGGGTCTATTCCGTTGGAATTTTTTCACAATTTACATAAATTTTCTATGATGTAAAATTTACATTTAGATATAAAAGTTACGGAAATTTAAATATTGTGCGCAATTACAGACGATGATGACAAGTTGTGGACAACTTAGCTGTCAAATAAATTTGTATTATAACTTTAGAAGACTATTGGCATGTCCCGTTAAACAATAGATAAGTATTTTAAGATTTTTTTCTTCAATTACGAAAGATTTTGAACTCTAGCTATCAAATAAGAGCAAATTCAAATGGCTTGTGTGTCTTTCACGCTGTATTTGTCTCTCACATTTTTATTTCTGTTTTCAAAATTAAACAGTCGATCGATACGAACTTTTTAATATGTCTTCATATTAAAATGTACTTGGAGACCAAATTATATATATTTTTTTTATTTTTTTTTACTTTTTTTTAAGATAGGTACAATTTTGAATGGTCCAAAAAAATTTAAAAATAGTGATTTAATACCTATCTAAAAAATAGTAAAAAATTTCTAAAAAATATAGGATTTGATTTCCAGACACATTTTAATAAAAAAATCATATTGAGTGATTCAAATTAACTGTTTGAACATTGAAAACTAAAATAAAAATGTGAGGCATAAAAGACACGAGGTATTGAACCCTTCTCATCAAATAAATAGAATATATTATCGATCAACATTTTCTATCCCATTAAAGATGGAATTCACATCCTCCCCGGTACCGTAATAGAGAATCTTTTACAATTACTAGATCTGGATCGTTCTTTTTAACTTGGCACGAATCTCAAAGCCCAATAATACTCCCCTGCATTAGCCCGAATCTCAAAGCGGATGAGAGTTAATCTCAAACTGTAAAAGAAAGAAAATCTTTTACAGTATTGGAGAGGATACTTGTCCTTAAAGATGTAGCATGTTGCCCCGTTGTTTCAGTTTTTTTTTTTCGAAATTTCAACAAAACAATTGTAAACTGCATTTTTATTTCATGAACAAATTTTGAAGCTGTCCATGCAAATTTTAAAGCTATCTGACCTCAACTCCTGATAGGAAATTGATGTAAATAAAAGGTTTGCTCTGACAGTTTAAATTACTGGAGATGTAACTGAATAACAAAGAGCTTTAATTGAAAGGAATAGAGTAAACCAGATATATCAATTTTTCACATCTTACTTTACACCACTAATCTCTTCCTGAATTAACTCAAAATTTGGGTTTTGATCAGGACCATTCGATCAGAATTTGCACGAATATTAAAAAAAACATGTGAATTCTATCTCGAATCATATTGACACCGGGTTCTGATTGGTCCGGATCCAAACTCAAATTTTGAGTTACTTTAGGATCCCTGAAAGGCCTAGTATTTTTTTAGTTAAGTTATATTCCTACCCAGCCTAAGCCCATTTAAGCAAAAAGACAAAAGCATTGTAAGTTGGGCCCAAAAATAGCTGACCTCTTTATCTTTTTCTTCTCGTCATCGAACTGCTCTCCTCCATCAAATTCTCATTGATGATTGATCTGAGTCGCTCGGAAACAAACTAAAGAATCGGCGTAACTCGGACGCGGTGAGTCTCTTCCGGTTGAACAATAGGATAGGTGGGGCCTGGGCTCTTGCTGGCACCCCCTTAACCCGTCTCTGTAGAGTCTAGCCACCTCCTTTGTTGAGCTAAAAATGGAGGCATCCATTGTGCAATCAAGCAAAGTTGATGATGGGAGTAATTCAAAAGGTAAGAGACTTTCTATTGAATTTATACAATTTGATATAGTTAGTTATTTGGAGATCTGGTTGACATGATCAAAGTTTCATAATATCACTGATTCACTGTACCAGTTTTACACCATGATAGAATGTTATTATTTCATGATGGCAGCTGTATCATATGCTGTTTGATACCATTATTATTTCACTGATTGTATTGTAGCACCCTTATTTGGACATTCTGGTACGGGCACCATACCAGCTTATACCTTGATCAATGAAAAGATATTGTCTAATGCTTTGAAAAGTTTCATTTCATGAGAGAATGGTTGTTTTTCGACCATTGGTCTATCGTTGGCTCGCCACGCCTATCACGACCCTCCTCCTTTGTCCTGGCTTGGGACAGGCTGTGCAAAAACTGTCAATAACTTTATTGTGTAACTTATCTTCCCTTGTTCGTAGGTAACATCTTTGAAGATAATCCTGAAGAAGATATATGGGGTGATGATTCTGATGAAAACTCAAATTCTGGATCAAGCCTGAGGCGAGAATGGATTTCGAGGCACAACCGCTTTCACACGGTATTTTGATAAATCATATTTTATAAATTTCTTTTTATTTACTTTCAAAAACACCTGACATTTTGTTGACTTTTCAGTTTTCACCCCTAAATGTACTTACCTCTTTCAGTATCTAAATGTAAGCTGATATAGTGATCATAAATCAAACCTGCCTTAGTTTGCATGTACCTTTTCAAGTGGTTTGATTTCAAATTGGAAACTGAGAAGTTAATCTTTTTTTAACTTCACCTTGATTTAACAGTTGATTGTAAATATTCAAAACATTTTACTAGGTTCAAGTTTCATGGTACTTAAAAACCATAATTTATTGGGTATGACTTTGCAAAAATATCTTATTTAATAATATGCGGGACTTGAACTCTTAACAGCTCGACACTATATTTCCAGTATCTAAGTAATTATTTCTGACTTATCATCTATTTATCTATCTATTTATTTATTTTTGTTTCCGGGATTAATACAATCAAGATTTTAACATGATTTTACTCATTTCAGATGGGTTATCGGGAGGGAATAACTGAAGGTAAAGAGGCTTCAGCGCAAGAGGGTTTTAATGTTGGCTTTAGGCAAGCAGTTCGAGTTGGTAAAAAGTGGGGTCTTGTCAGGGGAATTACTAGGTAATTTTTTTTGTATTAAAAAAAACAGTTTTCTCCGCTGAGTAACAACTTCAATAATGTGAATGAAAGGCAACCACCGTTCAAGTTTATGTTATTTATATTTTGGATTATAAAATGGAGGCAGTATCCATTGTTACTGGTCTGGCAGTAAATATGCGTTGAGGGTTTTTGCAAATTGCACTCACCTTTTGGCAATATTGGCAGGGAACACCCAGGAAGTGAGTGCAATTGGAAAGAGGCCCAATGTTAGGTCTATTTGCAAGACATTATTTTTTTTAAAGTATCTGCAAATAGACCTATTATTTAGTTTGATTATATGGGAAGTGTCTATTCTGTTAAACATTGGCATCTTGTGCAAGTTACTACTAGTAGTGTGTAATTCAGTGCCCCCGCCCCCCTCCCCACCCCACCCTACCTCCATCTTATTTTAAATCCAAATTAAGCAAAAGTCAAACAGAGAGGAATTATATGCTGGGTTGTGTCTTTTGTAGTAGTGGTTTAGAGGCAAGTTTGTCATGCTAAAATGACAAAATCAATGGCAATTTAGTTGTCATTTGATTACTTACAAAATTTTGCTTTAGCTAGGGTGTTATTTGCAACTATATTAATAGGGCCTGGGTGTAAATTGCAGAATAACCTGTCAAAATGCCAATAGTTTATGTTTCCTTAGTTATGGATGGAACCATTGTGCTTGTAACAATTATTTGCAAATAAGAGCTTGTTGTGGGATTAGAGCATGGTTTACTGGGCATATATTTGAAGTAAATTATTACCAGATTACCGAGTGTTCTTAATTTTTCATCTCTAACTGTTGTGTTTTATCCCCCATACTTCACAGTGCAATATCGTGCCTTCCAGAGAGTTCAGTTGAGAAATTGGTACCTGACATTGAGATTAGAGAGAGGCTAAAAGAAATACAGAAGGCTGTCCAAGCTATTTCAAGTGACAATGCACTAAGAATGTATCATGACACCATTCAAAAAAGTGATTCTTTAAGGTCCATGGATTGTGGGGATCATTGTGAAGAGATTTTTGGTTTTAAGGTGGATTCGTCTTCAAACAAACTAGATAGTCACTACAAGGATCTTCTCCAACTTTTAAGTAAGTGTCCCGAGATTAAAGTAGGTGAAAAATTAGAGATCGGAAATGATTAAATGAAGAATCTCTACCCAGGAAGAACATAGTTTTGTTTATCATACGAGAATCATGCAACTATTTTGTTCTTGTAACATAATTTTTTTTGGATATCCTGGTTTGAGGGGTAAAATTTGTAGATTTTGTTATTTTTATCAAAGGTTAATTATTGGCTACATTTTGTTGTGATCGTAGCTAGAGTTTTTTTTTTTTTTAAAAGTGGATAACCACCTGATTCATTAGAAACATAGATGTTCATACAAAAGAGAGAGATACAAGTCCATAGAGATTATAAAAGGAAGCTAAAAACATAATAAAACATAAAGGGCACAACTAATACAAAATATGACCAACCACAAAAACTAAGCAATAGACTAAACAGTAAGCTAAACTGGAGCAGCAGAACTATCAAAAGAAGTAGAGCTAGAGGCGACAGAAGGTGACTTAGTAGAAGAAGAGAGGGACAAGAACATCCTGATTGCCTATAGTGAGAAAAGTAGCATCAATGTCATCAATTTCAGCTTGGATACGAAGATATTCTGACAAATCATACCCTTCTAAACCAAGACCAGGGTTTGTTTCCTCGGAATTCAACGGGTTGCTCACCCTTCCCTGGGTATCTGAATTCGAGCTGATTATCAAGGGGTCTGCCTGATGCAAAGAGGAAACATCCATACGGAAATTTAATGTTAATTTAAAAAAAATATCATCTAATTTAACCTTGCACCAAAAAGAAGTTATAGCAATAATGTGAAGTCCTAAAGAAGAACTAGAAGGAAGTTGAGTTCTGAAACAGACTTTATTTCTTGCTAACCAAATAATCTAAATAGTAGCTACTCTAATTATCTCAATAAGTAATCTATTTTTGAATGGAATCCAAGCATCTAATTGTCAAAAGTCAGAAATAGAGGTACAATTAAAAATAAAAGAATTATGTTGAGCAATCTAAGACCATATTGATTAGCTAATGGACAAGTTACAAATAGGTGATCAATTGTTTCAAAAGCACCACAGAAGGGGCAAGATATGTCACCATGCCAACTTTTCTTAAGTAGGTTTTTCTTAGTTAATATTTTACCTTGCAAGACCAACCACATAAAAACCTTAATTTTAAGGGAGATATTAGAATTTTCAAAGGATATCATAAGACTTATCAGGAATACCCTTATTAACCAACCACAAGTACAAGGAATGTACTATGAATTTACCAGAAGGACCCCATCTTTAGGAAATATAATCAGGTGTGGTATTGTTAGTAAAAAACCTTGTCAAAAGTAATAGCAAATTGTAAAAGTAACCACTCATTTAGGTAAACCCCAGTTAACTGCCCATTAAAAGATAAGGAGAGAATAGAGTTATGAAAAGCATCAAATACATTAATATTAGAGTCAGAAACTATCTTAAAGAGTTGAGGAAATAAACAATATAAA
This sequence comes from Carex myosuroides, assembly GCA_028015225.1. Classification (NCBI taxonomy): domain Eukaryota; kingdom Viridiplantae; phylum Streptophyta; class Magnoliopsida; order Poales; family Cyperaceae; genus Carex; species Carex myosuroides. The sequence goes on along the minus strand of CM051471.1, from coordinate 16,667,665 downwards.
GAGCATTCTCCATACCATCTATCAAGCCAAAAAGAAGTATCATGACCTGAACCTATATTTCTATTAATGCCTAACTCAAAAATATTTTTAAAGAAGAGAACACATACCCAGAAAGCAGAACATCTTGAACAATCTAATCCTGAAGGACCATATTTGTAAAGAATGATTGATTTCCATTTATCCTCAATAGTAGGATCGTTAAACCTAAACCACCATTTGACAAGTAAGGCAATATTCATAGATTTCAAGTTAAGGACACCAAGACCACCTTGATCTTTTGGAGAACAAATGATAGACCAAGAAATCAAATTATATTTCTTTCTATCAGAAGCATTACCAGACCAAAGGAACCTTCTTCTAATTCTATCAATTATAACTTGAATACCAGCTGGAAGCTTATAAATAGATAACCAATATAAAGGGATTGCTGTGAGGACAGAATTTAGTAAAGTTACCCTACCACCTAAAGATAAAAGAGAACCTTTCCAAGTTTGTAATTTTTTCTCAAATTTAGCAATTAAAGGGGACCAATCAGAGAGACTAAGTTTTTGCCAATGTAATGGAACGCCTAAATAAGTAATAGGAAGGGCTGATAAGCTACAACATAACTGTCTAGCCAAAGATGAAGCAAAAGAATAAGATAAATTGAGAGGAACCATAACACTTTTATCAAAGTAAATTTTAAAACTAGATTGTAATTCAAAGCCCAAAAGTAATAATTTAAGATATTCAAGCATTTTAGGATCAGCCTTCAAAAATAACAGAGTATCATATGCAAAGTGCAGATTGAGTACTCCTGAGGCATTAGCCTGTGCCCTACTAAGAATTTTATTTAGGGCATCTGCAACAAGGTCAAAAAGAAAAGGGAACATAGGGTCACCCTATCTAAGTCCTTGCTTACAAAGAAAATAAGGACCTAATGTATCATTAACAGAAATACATGATCTACTACCAAGTAAAATATCCTTTATCCAAGAAATAAAAAGGTTGCCAAAACCTCTAGCATCTAGAACTTCAAAAAGAAAATTCCAATTAATTTTATCAAAAGTTTTTTCGAAATCTAATTTAAGTAATATGCCTTGTTGTTTAGATAATTTTACTTGGTGGAGGACTTCAGTAGCACACAATATATTACCACCGATTAGTCTGCCTTTGATAAAGGCAGCTTGAGAATCATCTATTAGTGGATCCATAACCTGAGCCAATCTATTAGTAAGTAATTTAGTAATTAACTTAAAGCTGCAGTTAATCAAACTAATAAGTCTAAAGTTTTGTATAATAGAAGCATCAGACTTTTTTGGTAATAGGCAAATTGAAGCCAAATTTAATTTAGAGATATCTCAGATTCTATGATAGAAATTTAAGACTGATATCCTGCCAATCTTGGACCAAATCTGTGTCAAAAAATGTGTCGGAGATGATTTAGACTGATATTGATCCTACCAATAACTTTGAACCACTTGAGATTTGCTAAATGTCACCTCCGTTTTGCAAGCATATGAAATTTATATAAATTGCATTTGTGCATTTCTGTTCTCACTTTATAAATTAAAAAGCTTTGATTGGACAATTTTTCCTGCTGTCTGACGAATTCCACTTAAAATTCTTAGCAGCCGAACAACATTCTTAGCAGTCAAAGTCAAGTAATGAAGCATTCTCAGTGTTTTAATTTTATGTGTCTTCTATATGTATTTTTATATCATATCAGGTCCAAAGTTTAGGCGTATACATTATGTGTACAGTTGAGGAAGACTAATGAAAAGAAATCAAGCACGATTACTTTAAGAAACCACCTTTTTCAAAAGATAAAATAAATGCCTTGAATGGAAATGGCGAAGACAAATTGAAACTGTAGTCTACATTTATTAATATTTCTTTGGTACCAACTAATTGCACTTCTCCCTTCAATTCCTCCGATCTTCAGATCTCAACTACTAATCCATATTTTAGGGAGGTGTTGTTCTGGGTAAAGATTTTAACATAGTAATTTTATCTTCATACAGCGCACTAATTATATACAACATTGTTTTAATTATATATAGTTTGTTGTTTTAATTATATAATTTGTGCACTGCATGAAGCCAAAACTGTTATGTTAAAATCTTTCATGTTTTCTGCGCTTGCACTCAAAATATAATATTGAGCGCTCAGAAATATTCTTTTTCTTTATATTAATTTTTGAATAAAACTAGTGTGTGCTATGCTTATCAAGAGGGTTTGGTGAGCATAAGTTTTTAAATTTATCGGATTGAATTCAAATGACAAATTCAACCTGTCGAAATCGATCTACTTCACGAGTGATGTGTACACATGCAAAATTTTGAAATTTTCGAATTCATTTAGTATAAAGTCAAGTGGTCAAAAATAATGAAAAATTAATGCATTAAAATAACTTACAAAACTTCATTTTCCATCATTTTTTACCGCTTGACTTTGTACTAAATAAGTTCAAAACTTTCAAAATTTTGCATCTATGCGCATTAATCGTGAAGTATATGTTGTCCCTAACGGCACCTAGAGGGGGTGAATATGGAGTGATCAGAGTCAAAATAATGATGATTTACGTAGGGTTTTGGCTTAGGTTTTGCATATTTTCTCACATTTATGTTTAATTAATTAGAGAAAAAGGCTATTGTCACCCTTCTTTATGTTTTATTACAGAAAACAGGTTTTGGAACTATTTTACACCAAATGGAGCTAGAATCGGGTCAATTGGATCAGCGACGCTCATCGACCAAGTCTTTGTTACGGCCTGTATTGGCTAATACGGACCAGGCCTAGCACAGACCAGAAGATAGCGCTGGAAGCATTAAACCCTAACCGTCAAGGTCCTAATACGGACCGTATTGCCCAATAAGGTCCGTATCCGAAGGTGTCTCTTGGGGAATAACTGCCGACAGCTGTTTCCAGATCAGTTTCTTAGCCCCTACTCAATCTCCAGACGTCCCTCCACTCCTATATAAGGCCCCTGGGCAGAAGGAATAGTTATCTTTGTAATTAGGGTTATATTTGATTAAAGTGAGAAGAGAGGAGTGCTTGTAACAATGCCGTTCCGGGGCTAAATTCCTTTTCTTAGGGCTAGGCAGTAAACCTTGTTACTCTTGATGTTTTGATATATATATTTCTGTTGATTATAATTTCTTGTTGTTGAAACAAAATGCTTTTGTGATTTACTATCTCTTCATCTAATTTCAATGATCTAGTTTGAGTCCGTTAGGGTAGTGACAGTACTTTAAGGGTAAGAGAAACTATTTGTATGAATTAGCCTCGTTGAGATCTATTAGGTTTATGTGAAGGAAATCTTAGCGGGGAAACCATAAACCAGACCAACAAAACACGTACCAAATTCCATCACTTGCGTAAAGTAAATTGCAGTGATCTGTGTAGTAATTTGGGGTATTTGAGAGATCAGACATTTGCGTAAGGTAAATCGCAGTGTCCTATGTAGAATCTCGGTGAAAGATCTGTCATTCTTGCGTAACATAAATTGCAGTGACCTATGTGGTGTCTTTCATTAAACAACAACAGAAAATCAGACGCAACAGGAATATATTGTCAAGACGGATTGAGTGGCATTGGTGTGCCGAAACCCTAGGAATTCTCATCTCTATCTTTATTTTAATTACTTTTAATTGCTTCCTAATTTACATTGATCAAAACAACATCTCTCAATTTTCAGATTTCGTCTAGTCTTTCGAAAGATTGTGATTCGATCGCTCAAAGCATTGAACCAATATTCCCTGTGGATCGACCTCGAATATACTACTCGATAGGATTGTGCGCTTGCAGTCCGAACCAATAGCATTTCCGAGTTTATAAATATTAAAAGAAACATTGCTCTCTTTTAAGTGATCATGGAGTTGTTTAAAAATTAAACTCTACTGACTAAGTATTGACGTATAAAATTTAAATTTAAGTGTATATGTGTGTTAATGTGTAGTTCTTAGCGGAATCAAGAATTTGAAAATTAAATGAAGAATAAAGTACAATAAAGTAAATAGATAGAGTTAAAGAGTGTGACACGGGAGTTGGTAATGAAGTTCGGCCACTAGAGGACCTACGTATCCGGGGCAACGCAACCTAAATTGGCTTGTCTTTCTATTACCCAATTCAAAAAGGAATACAAGTTGTGGCCGGCGAGACAACACTCCTATGGTCCACAAAAATAGACAAATGAGCACAACAACTCAAAGAGAGAAGCAAGCTCAACAGCTTAGAATAGGCGAGCAACACAGGCTCTAAGTCCAGACAATCACTACTTTCACTCGAATCTCACTCTGATCAATTTAGGCGAAGTATATTTGAGGTTAATGGAAAGGATATAGATGGTTTAAGGACAAGCAACAATGCACTGGCTAAACCTCAAAGGATTTCTAAAGTGGAGGCTCAAAGGTTATTTTACTGTGTGATCTTAGAGGATGAACCAACTCTCTATATATTTATAGTGGTAGTTTTGAATCTCTCAAATAGAGAAACAAATATAGGGTTTTTGGTCATACCCATAGTGATAGAATTTTCACTACGGCCGAAGCAAATCTCAAGATTTGCATAATCAGGATTTGTCAAGTTTGCTTGTGCTTAGATACCACTATTGACTTGCCTAGTTAATTTATATTTTGAATTTTAATTTCTAGCTATGCAACGACTAGACTCAGGCAGTCGCAACCTCAAATCTACTTTACCATTTTTGGATATAAATTAAAAATGATAATACAAAATGGTAAAGTGTGATCTTCATAATATTCATGATCTTGATCTCTTATGATCTTTTGTAATCTTCATGATTTAGCATCTCATCAATATCCGACATTCCAAATGACTCGTGTGAATCATCCATCAGATCATTTGTATCAAATCATTCCTTATAACTAGAGTAGATCATGTATCCGATTATCTTGTACAACTTGTCACGTTAACCTGTCATGATATGTATATTTAACTTGGTTTGACCTTCGGACGTAACAACTAAATATGCATACATCTCAAACCAAAAAACTGTAAAATTCAATATTTATATGTTTTACAAATTAGTCAAACAACACAGAAGATTACTTACAACAACAGTATATTGGTTTCAACAGTTTGGATGCATCTTTTAAAAGCCAATCCGATAGATTTTGAAATTATGCTCACCAACTCGCATGGCTCACGCTAGTTTTACTCTCTTTTTTTTTATCTCAATTAAGACTATGCATATATGCTTGGCTTGAATCTATGGATAATTAATGTACTGCAAATTAAGAAATTAAGCTCCTAACTTTTCCTAATAAACAAGTTATGTCACTCCTTATTTATTTTTGCAAATATGGGATTCTAAAAAATACTAGTTACATACTTACATTTGTATCAAAGAATTTACATAAATATAATTTATTCTAATTAATACATTTATGTGCGTTAGTTATTCAGAACAAAACATGAAATATGAAATAAAGTGTTGTCTTCTCAACTCTCAAAATAGTCCCATAAAAAAGCAATAAGCTAAGTCATTACTGCATTTTTTTTAATCACATTTAATATTTTTTACATATATGATATAAACTTAATTAAGTTTAAAGAAAGATAAACTAATGAAAACTCCTAAAATATAAAATGAGAAACTTTTATTGCACAATAATCTAATTATTGTTCCTAGAATAACACCCTAAAATATTTTAGGGCCCGTTCGGCAAACCATTGGAATAGAGGAAAAGTGGAATTTAGAATTCACTTCAATTTCGCGCTGTTCCGGTCGTACTCGGTTAATGGTGTAAAAGTGAAAGAGTATTGATAAATGAGCCAAATTCATTTCTTGGAAAAAGCTAATTCCTCTATTTCATCTTTTCTATGGAATATAGAATTAGCTCATTGAGAAATAAAGAAGGGATCAAAATGTAAAAAGCAAGAGTTTGACTACAAAAATTCAAATTCAATTTCACTCACTTCTTTTTTTGTTCAACCATAATAAAACATCTTTTCCACTCTATGCCACAAATTATTGGGTCCTTCCAATTAACACGCTAAATAACCTTCTATTTAATGTGATATAATAGATTCTAATTATTTGACAGCTGGAAGTCAAGATCTGTCGTATATAAAGAACAACAATCTTGCAAAAAGTTGTCTATTTTTTAATAGGACATGATTAGTCTCCAAGTGGATCGTAATATATTGTTAATTAAGAAAAATTACATTTTTTAATTGATTTTATATCTCTGCAATTAAAATTACAACTATGATTGTAATGTCAATGTTAGTTGTAGGGATATAAAACAATTACGAATTTTGTAATATTGAATTGACAATGTCTAAAAATATCACATAAGCATTTATAATTGCTTTACACGTGCCAATTTAAAAAATATAAATGTATTGTATAATGTAGTAAAATATATATTATATTATTTAATGTGTCTCATTAATTTAAATTAAATACTCTACTTAAACGGAGAAAGTCATAGTTTACAATTTTGAAAATAAATGTAGGTGTCGCAAGAACCTCGGTGACCTTTGATTAGCAATTCAAAATAGTTGTCAAAAAAAGTAAAGAGAAATTAATGTCCCGGTAGCGAATTTAATTGGCAGTAAGAGAGTGAAATTGAAGTGTTGTCCCTAACGAAAAGAAAGGCTTAATTCGTGAGTAAAAATTAAGGAGGCTTAATTCCAGTCGATGTGTCTTAACTCGAGCAGAGGATTAAGATTCAGACAAAAAAAGACTAAGGTGATCTTAATCTTTGCTAAGAAACTAGAGTTAAAAAAAATAGTAAAAAAACAGTGAATTTTAGATGGTTCATAATTTTCTGAAAAATAGTGATTTTGTACCTATCTTAAAAAATAGTAAAAAAAAATTTTAAAAAATATAAAATTTGGTCTTCAATCATATTTTAACGTGAATATCACGTTGAGTGGTTCGGATCGTCTGTTTAAACTTTGAAATTGAATGTAAAGATATTGGAGTACGATTGAGACATTTGAGCCCTCCTCTTTTACTAGATAGACATGTATAATTAAAACATTTAATATATGATTCAAATTCGATTTAAAATTAGCTATAACCTATGAGTATGTAGAGGGTCTCCGTAACTTTAATAAATATAATTTGCATGTAAATCTCGTAAAAATTTGAACGAACGCGGTTCACGTAGTCGCACGCAAGCGCGTTAAGCCGTCCGATCATTTTTTCAAGGAGAGAGAGACTTCAACCGTCGGATCATATAACTGGTGGCCGTACTCGTCGGATTAAAAAAAAATAATTCCCTTTTTTTACATTTAAAATGCTTCACTTCCTTTTTATTTGTTCAATTAAGCTATACAATTCCCCAATTATTCTTTTTACAAATAACATGATCCGTTCGAAATCGAAGGTCGTATTCGATTTTTCAATTAATAAATTCAGTATTTAAACTTGACAATCCATTAATGCTTAATTTTGGAATATAATATTTGTAGACATGAGTGTTCCAATACCTTGTGCTTTTCATACCTCATCATACCTCATATTTTATATCTTCATTTTCAAAGTCCAATATGTCTATCCGAACCGCTCAATATGATATCCGTACTAAAATATGCTTGAGGATGAAATTTTATAATTTTTGAAACTTTTTTACTATTTTTTTAAATAGACAGAAAATCACTGTTTTTGAACGGTCCAGATACAGTTATTTTGTACATATCTTAAAAAATAATAAAAAAATTACAAAAATTATGAAATTTCATCCCCAAATATATTTTAGTATGGATATCATGTTGAGTGGTCCTGATCGACAGTTTGGACTTTAAAAACAGACATATACAATATGAGGTATGATGAGGTATGAAAGACACGAGGTATTGGAACCCTCCTCTTTAGACATATCATCTGTAAAGTTATAAGGCACGTGCAATTATGAATATAAAAGTAATTAAATATTTAAATATGTGACACCTAGACAAAGACAACCTATATATAAACTAAAAAAAACAAATTATTTAGTTTGAATTTTTTCGAAATTAATTCGACACACATTGTCAAAATTATCAAATAATATAATTTTATTTTCAAGAAATCTCGTCTGTCGTAAACCCTTGTAACATGTTAAATACTAATTATTTATTGATTTGAGTTAAAAAGTAAGTTTTTTTATAACAAAACAAAAATACTCTGTCTTTTTCTTGGTCATATCTAAATTAAAATTTGAAGATGAATATTAGTCTGATGATATACAAAACATCTACTATTCACAATTATATGCTAAAATAGGTATATTTTTAATCTTAAAATTTTAGTATATAACATACCTAATTTTATTCCGCATGTGTTATATTTGTCAAACATTAACTTAATACATAGAAAATTATAGTGTAATAATGTCTGTGCACTTATAAAATTTGTGTTTAAATGCAGGGAGTATCATGTCAGAAAGTTTAGATGTGTTCAAGACGACATAATATTTAAATAAAAAATCAATGATAAAAGTCTATGTTTTATTGTACAATTATAAGTTCAATCTAACAAATTTCAGAATGAGGAGGATTCAAATGTCTTCATTTTTTGTGCCTCCACCATACTTCTGTTTTTTTAAATATTAATAATTCAAAATTTAAATCATAAACATCAAAATAAAACCGCTAGATTTGATCTATATTATTTTCTCTACGTGCTCATAAAAAATTATCAAATTTTGGTTTTATTTTTATGTGAATCAATAAGATGAAAAATCAACGTTTAGAAATTATCCACATTAATTCGTTTGTACAAGCTCTTGATGACAACCAAAACAAAGTTGAAATGTCATAATTTTTTACAATTGCATAGATAAAATGATGTAGATCATATCTAATTGTTTTATTTTGACTTTTAAGTTTGAAATTTTGAGTTATTGAAGTTTTTAAAAACGGAGGCATGATGGAGGCACAAAAATGTTGGGTTTTATGGTACTTAAGGCAGCAGAATTTCCAAATTTTTGATAAGAAAAGTACCAAAAGAGATCATCATGTGCGATTGAAATCAAACCAAAATCAATTTTCAAATCATCAAACATCATACCTTTTGTTTCTTGTCTCCAAACAAAAAAGGAAGGTCCTTGAGATGTAGGGTTATAGCCTCCACCTCCTTATTGATGCTAATGGTGGTTGGTGTGTGCGTGACCTAGAATGCATTGCACTAAGATGAGACTCCAAAGTAGAAGTCCTCCACGGTATCCACCAAGAAATTAATTAGAAACCAAATATTCCTCTTGCTAGTGAGTACTAACTTGGTTGCTCCTTAATCCATATCCTTCAAGAGAACTAGATCTTGATCTTTTAGGATTTGTGGGTTCTCAACACATGAGATATGAAACAAAAATGAAAGAGAGAGTTTTGGCAGAACTTTAACTCTAAAAACGAAATCTCCTCAAAAGGAATGAGAGGGAAAGTATATATAGCAAATAAGGAATGTGAATTCTGTTTCCAAAACTAACTCCACGTTCTATCACATTTTTTACCATTATCTAATTCGAATTTGGCTTCCCTCCAAAGAGACAAAGTTCTAGATCTTTCTCTTACCTTTTCAGAAAGATATAGAACGTCCAAAACCGACTTCGTACGAGAGAGATATGATCAAAATAAGAAACATGTGCAGCAGTTTGCAGAACATGGCAGTACAAATTAACTACCACGTTCTATCACGTTTCTTATCACGATCTAATTCGATTTTGGCTTTCATCCAGAGAGGCAAAGTTCTAGATCTTTCTCTTACCTTTTCAGAAAGATATAGAACGCCCAAAAATGACTTCGTATGAGGGAGATATGATCAAAATAAGAAACGTCGCGCAGCAGTTTTCAGAAAACGTGGTAGTTATTAAGAAAACAATTCATAAAATAAACATCGGTCAAAATTAACAACAGCCATTGGACTTTGTTTATTGGGCCAAGTTCTATTTTTCCTTATTTGAATTAATACAATTAATCTAATTAATATTTCTCATATATAATTATTCCAAATAATTATATTTCTCATGTTCTGGTGGAGAAACCAATTTATTTATCATGTCATACATGTCAAATAAATTAAGGAGCATTTCTAATTAACTTCTTATTGGTGTGACCCCGTGGGATCTATGTCAAATGGCAATTGAATCTGAAACTCCTTTTGATTCCATAAACTATAAGCGGCACCTAGCAATATGCATTGTAGTTACCTAAATAAAACAGATGATAAGTACCATACTGTATCACGATCCCTAAGCAACAATTGTCTCGTGTCAATTCCATGTCTCATGATATCATGAATAGATCCAAGGTAAGAACGTGTCATCCTTGCAAATCTACTCATTTCTTGATTATGAAATAATTCAGTAATTATGATTAACTCCTTAATCATATGTGCACATACTTGTATTTCAAGGGGCCCAGTGATATCATCACTCACTTACATGAGGGACATTGGTATTCTTGATAATTATTATCTCTCCACATGAGAGATACATATTGAGATAGAATCTGTATAACTGCCAGTTATTGACAGCGTTGGATAATACCTACGAATATGTATTCTCATGTGAGAAAAACAATCATCTCATACCTTAGAATTCCAGACACAAATAAAACATTAATGACACAAACACAATCCATATTAAATATTTTATTTTGGTCACGTCCAATCCCCTGATCTCCATCAGGTATCAATTTGATTAGATTGACAACTCCTTGTCACATGATCTGCAGAACATGATCATCATCTAATCCAAATGCTAATCTTATGCTGGTAATTAATGTTCCTTGTTAATTACCAAGACAAGAGACACTTTAGAGTATTTATTAACTCATGTATAGAGTTCCACAATTCCAAGTCCTCAACCCGAATGATCTATAAGTAATAAAATACTCAAGGAACAAAATGATAAACAAATCATCCAATTACATGAACAAAACTTAAAAAACAATCGTCTTATGATTGACTTCTAGATCACAACACTAACAAAAAAATGGAGGCATTTGAACCCTCCTCTTTCAAAATATACAGGTATATTTTTTTATAAAATATGATTATTAATTTACTTCTCAAAATTACATTTGCAAAAAGAAAAATATTACAAATAAACTTAATTTTTACAAACAAAAAAACAAAATTGATCCCCATATCCCTCAATTTTTAAATTGAATCTACATTCTCTGCATTAACATATCGTTTGAGTTAATTTCTCTATCATGCGATCAAAATTTGACCAATTCGGTCCACGTTTATAACACACAGATTCTTTAATATTGATACGATTTTAAATCCAACGGTCTTAACTTAAAATTTGAGTTAACTAAGAGGATATGAATTCCATTATTTTTTATCGAGTACTCAATTAGTTAATAAATTTAAATCCGATTAGTTATTTATTATTGATACGGTTTTAATTTGCCTCCTGACGAAAATCCTGATGCGTGTTTGACATTGCAAGTGTTATGAGGTCAATTTGGGTTCGATGCCCATCGGACTCAAAGTGAGTTCGATGGGTTCGATGACCGTCCGATCTGCTTTAAGATTCGCGCCCGCAACTTTTGCATCTGCTTTAAAATTCGTGCGCACGAATCTTAAAACAGATCGGACGGTCCCGAAACCCATCGGACCCAATCTGCTCTAAAGTGTTATATGCAGCTTTAGATTGCAACTAGCAATTTTAATATAAAATAGCATGAGCGTACGGAGCTATTCACCGTCCAAAGCTCTTTTTAGGTGTTCGAATGTAGACCCTACATACACGCTTAGAAATTCTACCAGCGGTTTGAGGGCATGAGATTTCCGTGTCTTACACGTATCCGATAAACACTGTTTGTTTATGCTCAGTCGTTTTTACTTTTTATCTACCAATTTACATTTGGGTCCTCCGTAAAATTTGATATACAAATCTGATACCTTTCATACAGTAAAGAAAGTACTACTTAGTCCTGTGATTTGTTTGAATGAGAGCATTTGTTTGAAAATGAGAGCATTTGTTTGAATAGTTAGTAAAACAAAAGTTCTGTTAAAATGAGACTGTGGAGCATCTGTTTCTCCACAACTCCATTGTTGGGATGCATTTTGGGGATGCGTAGCAAAACATGCTGTGAAGGCTGTTCTGAGATATTGTTTGTCACACTTGTAAGGGGATAATTGACCGATTGAGTGCCAGATGGTTGGTACACAGTGACAAATTAAAAGTTTGGGTTCGGTTCGGCGAGGTCAAAAATTCGTAATTCAGTTATAATTCGGGAATGATTCGGTACAACAAGGAAGTAAAAAAAAAAAAAAACCACAAAAAAACCGTAAAAAAAAAATTTTAAAAATTTTAAATTTTTTTTTTGCATATTTTTCGCAAATAAAACATATTATACGTTTTTTCTGCGTTTTATACGGAGTTCAAATCGGTTATGTCGAAAAAATGAATTATACGCGAGTTATGTCACTATAGTTGGTACCGGTATCAGTGCGTGCTTCCTACCTTAGCTGATAAATTCAGATCCAGTTCGGTACCGGTATCTGGGCTTTTTTTTTTTTTGGATTTATAATTGCTGTGTTCCGTTATGTAAACCTCTGTGCTTGGCAGCAATGCTGCTATATAGATTTAAAAAAAAAAATACCGAAGAGAAGAAATAAAAGAAATAAAAATAAAAAATATATATCTAAAAGGTATGACAAATTGTTTACATTAGAATACCAGAGCATGCTAATTGTTAAATTGCCTATGCTTCTGCATGCTTTGTATTTTTATTTATTTATTCTGGATCTATCAAATTGAGAATTGTCTATTAATCTTGCGTCAAATGCATCGGCAAGCATGGCGGAAAGGGATGCTTCTGTGCATACAAGGACCTATTTGTAAAATGAGCATATTTTTATTTTCAAAGTTCAAACGGTCGATCCGACCGTTCAACATTATCTCCATATTAAAATGTACTTGGAGGTCAAATTTTACATTTTTTCGATTTTGTTTACTATTTATTAAGTATTTTACAAAACTAGTCAAATTCATACCATTGAATTTTGTACCCATCTTAATAAATAGTAAAAAAATTCAAAAAAATGTAAAATTTGGCCTCCAAGTACATTGTAATATGGAGAAAATGTTGAACGGTCGGATCGGAACTTTGAAAATGAAAATATGCTCATGTTACAAATAGGTCCTTGTATGCACAGAAGCATTTGCCTTAATTTATACATGTGGAGCACAACTGCACACTGGTCCCTATTTTAAAGGGGAATTGTATATTGGTAATTAAAGGGCCGTTTGGTAATATTAGAAGAGTACGGTGGAAAAAATAATAGGAAAAGTGCTAGTTGAAAATAAAATGTACTAAAGCTAGTTGAAATGGTATTTAGATTTTGAAAACAAAAAATAAAATAATTCTGAAGTGAGTATTTTTTTTCTTCTCTTCTCATCTCTTTCACTATTTTAACATTTATTTAAAATGACATAAAATATAATAATCATTTTTTTCTTGAATAGTAGTTAAACCATCAAATTCATTATAATCTATTCAATATATACTAAAATTAATATCTTCTTCTCTTCTCTCTTCATCTTTCTCACTATTTTAACATTTGCTTGAAATAGAATAAAATATACTATTCATTATTTTGTTCGAATAGTAGTTAAACCATCAAATTCATTATAATCTATTTAATATATGAAATCGGTATTTTTTTTTATCTTCTGTCTTCTCATCTTTTCACTATTTTAACATTTGCTTAAAATTAGCTAACATAAAATATACTTTTCATTATTTTGCTTAAATAATAAGTTAAACCATAAAATTCACTATTTTTTCTCTTCTCTCTTATCATCTCTTTGACTATTTTAACGATTGCTTCAAATAGCATAAAATATACTATTCATTATTTTGTTTGAATTAATAATAGCTAAACCATTAAATTCATCATAATATATTCAATATATAGCTTTAAATTGAATTATAATTCAACTAAAAGTATTTGAAAGACAAACAATAACATATAAAAGTCATCATATCAACATACAAACTGAATCGGATAATGTTAAGATGATAACAACAACAACAATATTAATAATAACAAATAAATTGTTATTAATTGTTAGTTTTATTAAACATAGTTCGAATAAATTAACTTATTTTATCTCAAATTCTATAAATTATGGAAGTAATTTCGCTTATACATACTAAAATTATACATATTTGACTCCAAAAATAAAAATCTTGTTTCTCACGTATGTATGTTTCACCAAATCTTCCACGAAAGATATCAAAATTTGCAGGATCTCTACATAGAACTTTTTTAAATGGAGCGACAATTACCAATTTACGGAAGGGCTAATTGAGAAATTTCGTTGAATTCTGCATCACTGATAGAAGTTTATTGGGGATTGGAGTTGGTGCGGGTCCCGCACTCGTACAGTCTCTCTCCCAGTCTCCCTGCCTCTTCGCCTTCTCTCCTGTTCTCTCAAACTCGCCATGATTTGATTTGCCCAAGAAATCTTTCACCACAAACCAAACCACCGCATCTTCTCTCCAATCCTATCGCGATTCAAATACTAGTGTGCAGCAAAACGCATCCGGCTTACATTGGTGTCTTCTCTCTCTGATGGTAAGTTACAGCTAATTCTCTCGTAGCGCGCATGAAGAAGCGAGAAGATCGAACCATGACGGAGCTCTACGATCGTACTCAGAAGATCTCTCGATTGAAGGTCTTATCCGTATTAATTTCGTATGATTTTGTCTTGATTTAAATTACTCTATCCAATCGATGAAATTGGATTTCAAGTTAAATTCTGACGATGCGATGATAATATGATTTGTAATCTTTCATTCTGATTTAGATTGAGGGAAACTCTTGCAAAGAACCCTTGGATCAGTCAGTGAATGAGTCTGGAGGAATAAACGAGGTAACAATTGAGCTAGCATTTAATTTATTTATTTTATGTGCGTCTCGAGCAACACAATAATGTAAATAAAAGCTACGACGAATTATTTGAAACTTGAAAATCTAAGCTTTATTTCTTTGTTACTTGGCAACAGTTATAATGAATAGTTTCTTTTTGCAAGTATATGATAAATAGTTTGCAGATAATGTTTGCTTTATGTTAAAATCTATTGAAAAGCACGAACGAAATTGTTAAAAATACTTCTGCAAGTTCTATTTAGTCAATTTTAGTGTGTACAGCAAATTAAATCCATCAATTTGTTTGCTTTTACTTGTCACATGCCTAACTCGTAACTGGAATGCTAATTTCACACATCTCAAATTTCTTACTTCTCTGGCAGAATAATAAGTCTCCTTCAAGAAAGAGAAGCATTTCAGATGATGATAATCCCTGTAGAAAGCCTGGATCTGGCACATGTAATGTATGTAATACCCCCTGCACATCTTGCTTGCACCGCATGCGTGTGGATACTGACACCTGCTCGTTTGTGGGTACCTGTAGCGAACACTTCCACTGTGAAAATGCTGAACCCGAATCCAACTTGAGAAAGCCCAATAAGCCCAAACCTTTTGATATAATAATTGTAAACCAAGAGGGGCAAGGAGAGAATACTTCCTGTATAACAAAACATACAAAAGAAAAAGATATTCAAAGGATAGATAGCCATAGAGAATCTAGTTCTGACAATTGTAAAGAAGAATCACTAGAGAAGAAGTGGCTTGATTCAACTGATTCCCTAGAGAAATCCGATTCCAACTTCAGAGTTCCCCAAAAGAATTCTGCATGCAATGAAAAGATGTTTGGTGGATTAGAAAATTGTGACAAGAGAGATTTCTCAGAGAAAGACCGGATGCAAGTTCAGAAAGTAGTGGAAGTGAAAAATCAAGAGACCAATAATGGGTTGATAGATGTAAGTACATTTTTTTTCTCTCTTAAATTAGACACTGTACTGAACTTCTGAGATTTGTGCAGTTTACCCTTAAATTTTGGACTACCATGTTAGGAAGGGTAATTTTTTAAAAATGCAAAGAGAAGGAGGTCTTTTTGTAGATTTTACACTCCCTCCCTCCCCAACCGCCCTCATCTATTGCCTTCAATTATTTTATTGTTGATACGCGAGAAGTATGTGAAAGTGTTGATTTAAATGGTCATGTTACAGGTGAAAGTTTGTGATATTTGTGGAGACACGGGCCGTGAAGAGCTATTAGCCACCTGTAGTAGATGCATTGATGGCGCTGAGCACACGTGAGATTCTTTTTAACAACCTACAAATCTTACAAGCTGGGCAAGCACTTTTGGTACTATGCTGGTAAAGAATGTTATTGTATATATATGTGGCATGGGCTGTACCTAAAGTGTGCCTGCCTGATCTTAAATTTGGATTTGTGCCCTGCAGCTTTCGTTCTCTTTTATTCTTATAACCAAGTATCGAGGGATCTACTTTCTGTTTATCTGGCATTGTATGTCAATGTACTGTAGCAGCCATTCTTCTAATTCTAGATTATGAAGACCTTTGTTTTGATTTTTTGCCTTGTGTTGTTTAAGAAAATCACTTTTTTAATCCCAATCTAGGTATTGCATGCGTGTGAGATTGGAGAAGCTTCCTGAAGGTGACTGGCTGTGTGAGGAGTGTCAGCTCAAGGACAAAGCTGAGAATAAGAAAAAGAGACACACTGAAACAAGCCTTCTTTCCACACCACTACCAGAGAAAGAAAACAGAAGTGAATTCGTGAATTCTAAAAACCCTTTCTCCCATCACAAGAAGTTGCGTATTTCTACAGACCGTGTCTATACATCTGTTCCACCTCCAAGTCCACACAAGTCTTTAAAGGAGGTGATCAGTCTGGGAAAATCTAGTAATTTTGCTAGAGAAAATTCAGTGAAAACTGAGATCTGCTCTTCTAAGGAGGTGAGAAGCCCTAGGAAAACTAGTAATTTGGCTAGAGAAAATTCATTGAAGGCGGAGATCAGCTCTTCCAAGGAGGTGATAAGCCCTAGGAAAACTAGTAATTTGGCTAGAGAAAATTTATTGAAGACGGGGATCGGTTGTTCTAAGGAGGTGATGAGCCCTAGGAAAACTAGTAATCTGGCTAGAGAAAATTCAGTGAAGACGGAGATGGGCTCTTCTAAGGAGTTGATAAGCCCAAGGAAAACTAGTAATTTGTGTAGAGAAAATTCAATGAAGATGGAGATTTGCTCGCTTAAAAGTAGCAGTGGTGGTCAATTTATGAACAAATCTCATTTTTTGTCTCGGTCTTATTCTTTAAATCATGTTTCTTCGCTAAGAGATGTGGAGAAGGGTCAAGCAGAGATGCCTCCTCCCAAAGGTAAAAATAGAAGGTTTACTTTTTGCATAAGCTCCCACCATTTTTCCCATATCCAGATGTCTTTTGTTATTTTCAGAACAAATGCATGTTCATTTCTTGGGGAAATTTACCCCTCCCGTTTGTATGGATGAGAGAAACTTGTTGGTCAAATGGATAAATATGTTGATACTATTGAGTTAAGGGAAATATTGTACTATGTCACATTTTTTAGAGTAATCCTTGTTATGGTTCTTTATGTTTTCCCTTTTTTTGATAAATAGTGGCAGTCTTCTAGAAGAAAGATCGTCAAGTAAAATTTGTACCTTTTCCATTATTCCTTGATCTGGGAGCATAGATGCATGCATGGTGAGAGAGAAAGGAGTGGAGCATTACATTATTGCTTTGGTTCAGCATGTTAAATTGCATTCATGTCTATACTCATAAGTATACATAATAATATTTACACTAATCATATTTACATGAATAGATGCAGAATTGTAATGTTGAGATTTGGTACATATAAAGAGACATGAGTTGTAGACCATGATATATGGACTCGTCCAAACTTAAAGTGTCGATACATTCACAAAGAAATGCATATAAAATACTCATGGATCCATTTATTAAACATGCATCAAACGCAAGCACAACATCCATATTTATTTATGAACATATATACCTATCTCTTTTATCCCTTGGAGGTCTTCCTCCACTAGGAGGTTCTATGGAAAACTCTTTATCTATTTTGGTGTGGATGGCAGGCAGGCCTATGTCTATTAGTTTTCAATAGGACTCACGAACCTTGTTTCTATCTACTATTATCTCAAAATAATCAATTTATTAATAACTTGACGAAACCAAGACATAACTCCTTACGTGAAATTGTAGAAGATCTCCTTTCAGATCAAAGAATTCCATATCAAGTATTTTTCTCTTGCTGCACTTGCAGGCGATCACTTTTCATAAACTCTAAAAGTAGCTGATTGGCCAACAGCTTTTAATTTGCTAAATAGCTTTTGCATAAGAGATGGTGTAACATGAGCAAACACCCTGCTTGTACAACCCTAATACTCATTTTGAAATTGCACAGCTTTAAAGCTATGTGGCTAAACTTTCCTTGTGTGATGTAGGTACAATGACAAAGCACCTCTCGTTCAAAACCATGAGCATGAAGCCAAAAATCAAATCTATGACTGAAAGCATCCCAACCAAACAGAAGACATCGGGTTTCTCCCTTTTGAAACCTACTGAAGAAGCAAGACCTTTCAGAAGATTGATTAAATCTGCATCCTTGAAAGAAGCAAGCTCAAGTCGCGCCAATACCGATTCAGTTAAACTAATCAAGCCCCTGAGTCCAACTGTCAAGGTCAACACACCTAAGTTCTCAGAGATGAGCGCAGAGAGAGAGAAGAGCTCTCTGGAAAATAAGTATTTTAAAGGGGAAAGAAGTACTAATGTTTTGGCACAACAGCCCAGCACAGTAAAGAAGTTTGAATATAAAACTGAAGGAAGTGTACCTAAGAAACCTGATTGTGGTACAAGTTGCAGTCACATGGAGCCAGGTATGCTCAATTCTGGTATTTTATTTCTTCCAGATATGTATCTTCTTATAAACATTACATTTTGTCATGTGCCACTTCCCTATTGATAGATATCCAACAATCCTCTTCAAAACATAGAAATTGCAGAACTTTTATGCCCCTAAAAAGCTTAAGAGAACTCTACATAGTTTATACCATGGCCCTAGCCACCTCCATTTTCTTCAAAAGTTTTCCAGATGTTCCCATTGTTGTTATTTTCTTTTAAACTCTTTTTTAATGACTAAGTGGACGGTATGGACAATTGCTTGAAGAAGTTGGGGGCTACTGTTTGAGTTTTCTTTTCACTTTGCAAAGGACTTGCTTGATAATCCTTTAAGGATTTTAGGTGTTTAATTAAGTTTGTTCAAGAGCTTTTCAACTTGTTGTCTTCAGCAATTAAGAACTTGTATAAAATAGCAACTTCATTTGGTATTTCAGCACTTGAAGATAAGAAGATGAGCAAACCCGTCCTCACAAAACAACACGAGGCTAACAAAAACCCCAGGAACATACTGGCTTCAAAGGAAAGTGATAAGAAATTTAACAGATTGAAAACTGCGGTCAAAACAGTTCCGCCAGAGGCCAAAGATAGGGGAAATAATAAAATTTCAGACAAGCCCAAGGTGCTGCTTTCCAGATCTGGGGTTCCTCACAACAGCAAGAACCAGAAAGCAATCTTTATTGATGTTGAGGAGAAGTCGAGATCTACATTCTCTGACAAAAGTAGAGTTGAAAAGGCCTCAAAAAATGTGCTTTCGC
Source organism: Carex myosuroides (assembly GCA_028015225.1). NCBI lineage: Eukaryota > Viridiplantae > Streptophyta > Magnoliopsida > Poales > Cyperaceae > Carex > Carex myosuroides. The sequence goes on along the minus strand of CM051471.1, from coordinate 16,648,150 downwards.
TGGCCAGCTCTGTGGAGAAAGAGGACTCAGTTGATTTGGATGTAATTTCCCCCAAAAGCAGCAAGAACCAGAAAGCAAACTCTATTGATGTTGAGGAGAAGTCGAGATCTACATTCTCCGACAAAAGTAGAGTTGAAAAGGCCTCAAAAAATGTGCTTTCGCTGGCCAGCTCTGTGGAGAAAGAGGACTCAGTTGATTTGGATGTAATTTCCCCCAATGTTGGGGTTGAGAAAATGAAAGCACCAAAGGATGTGCTCTCAATATCCAGCACTTTGGATAAAGAAAAAATGGTTGGTATCGATGTAAATACAATAGCAGCCGGGGTTGAAAAAATGGAAGCGCCTAAAGATATCCTCTCACGGGATCGATCTTTGGAGAAACTTATGGATTCAAATGGAATTTCTGCTAATGTCAAGAATGTGGAGGTGAAACCATCTATGCCAGTAGTTGATGATTCATCTCTTGTTAAGACTCCTTCAGAAACTCTGGCCATTCCAGAACAGGACTTTGTGTGGCAGTAAGATTTATATTATTGAAACAATTTGAATCACAACATTATGACCATATTAAACATCCCTTGCAATGGAAATTAGTATATATATCTTTGCTGTTTCAGGGGTAGTTTTCAAATTTTGCGAGTCAGGACACAAGCACAGGAAAGTTTCGATGGGATGCAGGCACACTTATCTACACATGTCTCTCCCAAGGTATTTGAAGTGGTGACCAAGTTTTCTGATAAACTGCAGTTGGAGGAGGTGCCTTCTGGTACTGTGTGGCCAGTGCAGTTCAAGAAAACAGAGCCGAGTGAAGAACATGTTGCCCTTTATTTCTTTGCTAGAGATCTGGAAAGGTTAGCACACAATATATTTTCTTCGCTAGAAGGTCTTGCATTTAAAAAGTTTCACCTTTTTGTTCTTTGATATATGTAATGTGATGTATTGTGAAAAATTACTCTTCTTTTGTGAATTTGGCTTTTATTATAATGTCCACCCCTACAAATCTGCAAATCTTACAGAACAGAGGAAATGTTCTCTGTACTGTTAGCATTGGTTGGCGGATATCCTTTGTACCTCATTTGCTGCTCTCTTTTCTTTAATTGAGAGTAAGGCATTGAGGAATGCTTTTTAGAGTAAATTACACAAATGTTCCTTAAAGTATCACTCATTTATTGTTTTGATCCATAAATGTGCGGCAGTTATGAGACTAGCTATAGCAGACTATTGCAAAGTTTGATTGGAGATAACTTGGCACTTCGGGGTGACATTTGTGGTGCTGAACTGCTTATCTTCCCTTCTGACAAATTGCCAAAGCAATCCCAAAGTAAGAACTCATTCTGGTACAAGTTCATACTTCTAATTCAGTTTGGGATCAGTATAGCAGAGTAGGTTATTTCCTGTGGCGTTCTTTGCCTAAAAAGAAGCAAATTTGTTCAAAATATCTCTGTACAAACTGCCATGTCTTAGCACATGTCTGGTACTGGCACCTGAATTAGGCTTACAAGAAAGGTGCATAGGCTTTCAAGAAAGGTGCAAAGTAACACATACCAGTTGTAAAGATACCAATGTGCTCAAATATGCCATTGAAATGATATACTAATAATTCAGTTTTGCAGGGTGGAACAGTCTATTATATCTTTGGGGCATCTTTCGTGCACGGAAACAAGTACCTTCCAAAGCAATCTTGAACTCAGCAAAACCAATTGGTGGGCCATCAGGACACTTCCCAACAAAAATAAATGAAGACGTGAAACCCAGCAAAGAATTAACTATAGGCGATGACTTGACAAATCCGAAGGTAGAGGATGTTGCTGATTCTTTAGATCTGGGTCCAGAACCCTGTAAAAAGCCAGTGGAGCAGAATGCATTAAAATGCTTGGATTCCAGTGCATTCTGTTCTGAACAAGAAGCCCTGAATGCAAGTCATGCTTCTTTTACTAAGGTAGGGTATCCATGTATTATCTGTTTTGGGTGTTTAAGCTTCAAGTATAAGCCTTGACTCTTATATTATACATCCAATTGAACAGTTAAATAGTCATTGTGGAAATTTAAAAACAGTAATATAGTGAAAAAAAATTTCATGCTGCCATATATACTAGTACATCTTAAATATTCATTTTATCTTTCCAGATTTGTGCTAGTAAAGCAGAAGATGTGAATGAGAAGATTGCATCCCTGCCAATTCTCCTGAGAAAGATGGCAGAAAATATTGCAGATGGTAATAGTACCTTTCCTCTCATTTCATATTTTACTTGATTTATTAGTAACATCAATCACAGCCAGCCAACTTCAATCCTGTTTTTTCCATCTTTTTTTTTTTTTATGTCAAAAATAGATAATAAAATCTTGTCACTGGAAAAACCGAGAGATGCAGAATTTAAGGCAGGAAATAAGCGACCCCACTTGTCAGATGAAACCTCATACGAGGAGATGGATCTGAAGAAGAGGAAGGAATGCGGTGGCTTCCAAATTGAGGCTGTACACAAGAGCAGCACCTTGCTGAAAAAACTTATTTCGCCCAAGATACATCCTTTGTCAATTGACCTTGAAAAACCTGCAGACGCGTGTGATGTGTACAGTGCTGAAGATGGAGAAATCTTTAGCTTGAGAAATGCAGGATGTTCAAAAACAGGGAGCAGTGCCATTAAGGTGATCTCATCAAATGATAACGATGTGCCAGAGAATAAAATGCCTAATCTGAAGTTAGCTCTAGGAACTAAAAATCCTAGTCATAAGGAGGTTCTTCCATTGCCTTTATTCCCCTTAGCGCGGTTAAAAGAAGAGGAGAGTGACACATCTCCGTCCCTGTCTCTGACGATTGCGCCTCCTGGTTTAGAGCAAGGGATGGAAAGGCCGGTTGTGAAGATACAACAGTTTCTGCCAGAAACGCCTGGTGTAAAGGGACCTTTGCGACTCTTTGGTGGGTATATCAATCCCTGAATAAATAGTGCGAGTTTAACTTACTGTAAATAATCTAAGACATAATCTAAGTTAGTAGTATCTTGTAGACTAGATAGGTGGTGAGAATGGTAGGGCTAGAGAGTAGAGAGTTGAATGCTTTAGGTGTCTATAATAAAGTGTGTTTTGTGTTATTTGTTTTTCCTGTTTTTTTTTTTTTCTTTCTTTCTTTTCGGTAGTTGGTTTCAGAATGAAGAGTTGAAGACTAATGTCTAGTGTATATATGACAAGAGAAAGGGTTGTTGCAATACAGTTATGCTGTAGGTTATGTCATAGCATCAGATTATGTTGGCACGTTATGTTATAACATAATAGTGCGAAGCTTTTCTATTGAAGTGTGATACTTGTATAGTCGATTATTTTTGTAAGCCGCATCCACGCTATCTAATATTTGTTTCTCTTCAATTATATTGTGTTGATTATTATATGATTTTAGGTTTTTGTTATTATTTGGGAATTAAACCCATTTTATAATGAAATGGGCTTTAGCCCATGAGATTGAGAAGTGAATTAGTGAAAAATAATACAATATAAAAACTTTTTCCGCACCATGTGACTTCTTCGTTTTTTTTTTTTGTCCAATGCAATTGAAAGCTTTGTGTATACTCAAGAGTAAGAGAAGAGAGAGAGATTGAATTTCATATTTTCATTCTTGGATAATTCATTGATTACATGTACATCGAGTATATATAGACTATCTAAGGCTTAACTACAACATAACAAACTATTGTTAAAGCCTTAACTACAATCGTAACAGAAACTCAAATGTCTAACAAATTAACTACAATCGTAGGGACAGTTAAGTGAGAAAACCTTTTAAGAACCGATGCTCAAGTTGAGAATTGTCTTCCGATTTTTCTTCTTTTTATTGGGATGAAAATATGACAATGAAAAGAAAATCAATCTCGTACCAGAATTCTTAAAAATATATATATATATATATATATATATATATATATATATATAATGACTGATTATGCGACCGGTTTTTTAAATTCAGAAATTTTTATGATCAGCCTCTGGCCCAAGGCCCAAGCCCATGTTGGGTGTTTGTTTCGATTAATTCTTGATCCTGAGAGAAGTTCGCCGAGTCCGAAAGTAGAGAAATCATATCCGCGTACAGATCTAAATTATTCAATTTATTAAATTTTTACTGTGATCAAAATTATAAAAATAATCATAGTACACGAATTATCGCGTTAGCCATGCCTCGAGTCCTTGACCAAATGCGACAAGAAAGAAAAAAAATCAAACGTTTGATCACGTGTAATTATATTCGACCATGTTTTGAATTTTAAATTAGTTTAAGTAAGAAAAAAAACCAAAAATAAGAAAAAATTGTAAATGCGTGAGGCTATGGTAATATGTATATTATGGACCCGTATTATGAACTCATATTTTTATTTTTAAAGTTTAAACAGTTAATATGAATCGTTAAACATGATCCTTACATGTAAATGTACTTGAAAACTCAATTTATATTTCTTAGAAAATTTTTACTGTTTTTTACATAGGCAGAAAACCACTGCAATTTGGATGATTCAGAATTTTCAACTCTAAGTGATTATCTATCGATTAAAAAATTACAAAAATTCTAAAAGATGAAAAATTTAGTTTGCAAGTACATTTTCATATGAAGATCACGTTGAATTATTTAGATCGACCGTTTGATCTCAAAAATAAAGATACGAATCTATAACACGTACACATTCACTGACACGTACACATCATGTTGAATTATTTAGAATCGTCAAAGTCCCTTCACTGACACGTACACATTCACTGTGTCAGAACCGTGGCGCATCAAGTGACGAGGTGACATTTTTATTCAGCGTTTGTGATAAATTCATTGACATCGTCACGCCTGACCTCATCTCGTACGTTCCTTCTTGGGCGTCACAGTCAGATATTACATCCGACGGTCCCTATTACTTGTGATATATCACCTATTAAACCTCTTCCCTCCACCTTTCACAGCCTTCCCCCCTTTCTCCTTTATCCTTTCTTCCCCATTTCGCAAAACCCTAACCCTGGTTTTTTTCCCATGGCGGTAAATCCATCCAATCAACCTTCAGCAGGCATGTTCTTCCCGACTCAGACGCCCGGTACGGTGCTTTGTTGCACCTGCGGCGTACCGATGGCGCCGAACCCAGCCAACATGTGTGTGAGGTGCCTCCGATTGCGGGTCGACATCACTGAAGGGTTGCCACGACAGGCGACTGTGAACTTCTGCCCCGATTGTTCATCCTACCTCCAGCCGCCCAACAAATGGATGAGATTCAACCTTGAATCGCAGGAGCTGTTGCATTTTCTCGTGAAGAGACTTCACACGAGGTTCTCTCGTCTAGTAACGGTCTGTCATGCCGAGTTCATCTTTACGGAGCCACATTCTAAGCGCCTCAAGATCCGCCTTCGTGTTCGTCGGGAGGTATTTTTCGTTCTCAGATTGGTTTACACCTTTTGATTTCTTATGTATTTTGGGGTTATACTTCTTTTGTTTCGTCTTATATTGTAATTCTTACAATTTATAATTGATACTTGAATCAAAGCTATAGCTGCATTTGATAGTTAATCGGGCGAAGTTGGACATATTGAATGGTTAATTTGACGCTTTGCTAGTCAATTGGTTTAAATCTTGTTACATCAGTACTGAAATATGGTGCTCCAGGGTTTCAAATGAAAAGAAAAATATGATTTCCAGTACATGCTGTTTATTTTTGCACTGGTTACTGCACTTTCAATCTTCCTGATACATTATATTCTCACAGTCTAGGCACATACAGCATTGGTAATCTTTGGCATACCAGCTGATGTATTTTTTTGTAAATACCCAGTCATCATCATCTGTGAAGTACCCACTGAGATCATAGAGATCACAAAAAAAATGTGAAATTAATAATTATTGAACTGAGCATGCAGGTTTTAAACGGGGCAGTACTAGAACAACCGCACATAGTGGAGTTTGTTGTGCATGACAAACTGTGCACCCCGTGCTCACGTCTCCAGGCGAATCCAGACCAGTGGGTAGCAGCTGTGCAGCTGCGTCAGCATGTGACCCATCGCCGCACGTTCCTCTTCCTGGAGCAGCTCATCCTTCGCCATGGCGCTGCAACCCGTGCTGTGCGTATCGCTGCTGCACCTCATGGCCTTGATTTCTTCTTTGCCTCCCGCTCACATGCCAATCGTCTTGTTGACTTCTTAAACTCGGTAACTATTGCCAATTGATGTTAAATATTTGTCTAAGCTTTTAAAATAATTTGTAATTTTCAAGTTTAATTATTGCTCTTTTTAGCCCTCGTGCAAGCCAAGCAACTTTCTCAACAGGAGCGTTTTAAATGTTCCATTTTTTGTGCCTCCATTATGCTTGATTTTGTACAAGTTCAACAACTAAATACATTCTTGAACTAAAATAACAAAATAAGACTGTTAAATGTTATCTATTCCACTTACGCTGCATGCACATAAATATTGACAGCATTTTGGCTTCATTATAATGGAGATTAAGAGCACGAGTAAAATATCTAGAAATTGTTTACATCAGTGAAGTCATACAAATCATAGTGTTTAGCACATAAATAAAGTGGCCAAACATGCGGGCCACCTGCACTTGTGTGCTAAACAAACTGTAGTTTTATGTGTATATAAAGAAAATGAACTAGATCATCTAATGACTTTATTTTGATCTATTGAACTCTTAAAAATAGAGGCATGGTGGAGGTACAGAAAATGGCAGTCCATGAACCTTTGTCTGTCATATTTAAAGGCCTGGTTTTGACTCTTTATATTAATGTTCCCAAGTCCTAGCTTGAAGGATAATATCGAATTTATCTCATTCATTCTTAACAGGTTGCCCCCATACATTTCCGCACTGATAAGCAACTCGTTTCTCATGACGAGAAATCAAGTGTCTACAATTATAAGCACACCTTTTCGGTGGAAATCTCTCCCATTTGTCGTGAGGATTTGATTTGTCTTCCACCAAAGGTGGCCCGTTCACTTGGCAACCTGGGCCCCCTTGTAATTTGTACCAAGGTGTCAAACTCTATTATCCTCATGGATCCATTTACTTTGCGGGTTGCCTACATCAATGCGACCCAGTACTGGAGTGATCCATTCCGCCCATTATTGTCTAGCCGTCAGCTCGTTGAGTACTCCATCCTTGATATCGAGCTTGAGTCAGATATTGTTACTGTTGCTGGATCCCGGTACCAGCTGGCTTCTGTCGAGGTGGCCCGTATGTCAGACTTCTCAAATATATTCAGAGTCAAGACACATATAGGCCACTTGTTGAATGTTGGTGATAACGCGCTTGGTTACGATTTATTTGGTGCAAACACCAATGACATGGAAATGGATAAGTACAAGGGCTTGGTGTTGCCAGAGTGCTTGCTTGTGAAGAAGAGTTATGAGGAGACGCGGGCTAAGCGTAGGGGTAAGCAGCGTAATTTCAAGCTGAAGCGACTTGAGGTAGAGGTGGATGCCACAAATGGGAGAAAAGGAGAAGAGGATAAGAAAAATGATGAGTATAGGAAGTTTTTGGAAGAGCTTGAGGAGAACCCGGAGCTGAGGTTTAATATCTCCTTGTATAAGAATGAGAATTATGAGCCATCAGAGATGGGATCTTCCATGGCTGATGTTGATGAGATTCCATCTGTGCCTGTTGAAGAGCTAGTGGCAGATCTCGAGGATCTTGACATCACGGATGATCAAGATTAAGAGTTTCTTTTATAAGTTGCTTTAGCTTTTTTTAATCATATAAATGTTTTTCTTCTTTGTTATGAAGTTTTGGTAGCTTGTGTTGACATCTTGTTCTTGTGTTCCATGGGGATCGGGATAATTGGGTTAGGGGAATGTGTGTTTTGATGTAAGATAATATGAGAATGCTGTATGGATTTTGTTTAGTTCTTTTATATGGGATTTTGTCAGATGATGTTCTTAGGTTTCTTTCCTTCTTTTTGCGTTTCTTTAGAATAAAACTGCACGTGTTTTCAAGTTGTGTCATGGTTTGGGCTTTTATCCAAATGTATTATTTTTTTTTTTGATGAAACAAATGTATGTCGTAGTTGGTCAAATACGTAATTTTGAAGTTTTTGAGGGGTATACGTGAAACTCCCCAAAAAAAAAATTGAGAGAACATTTATTGCGTGATCTCTTATTACGATGCTTGTAATTGCTTATCAATTATAGGGAAAATTTGCAGTGTACCCATTTAAAAATTTGAAATAGTCAATTTCTCTATCAAACCACCATAATATTCAATATACCTATACAAATTTAACATTCTTTCTTTAATCTCTTTTTATTTATTTTACTTTTTATTTAATTATTTTAAAATTCTAATTGACTATTATGCCCTTTATTTTTAGTGCTTTTAATTTTTGTTCTTCTTCTTCAAACGCTACTCATCTCTTTTACACTACCGATCTCTCCCTAATCTCAATTGCCGGAAGCAATTTCTGTGCAAATATTTGTCGAAGTTTTGCGTACCATATAAATTATTAAGGGTTATTAGTCAAAAAATTATAATTTATAGGATTTCTCAAGTTTACTGGTACACCAATTAAATCATCAAATTAGAGGCTCAACTCAAAATGAGAAAAGCCACCTAGCCTTTCACGGATTCAACTAAATCGTCAAATGAGAAAGGTCACCGGGCCTTTCACTGATTTCAACTTAATCATCAAAATCAGATTTTCTATCAAGAAAGAAAGGAAGGAAATATAAAGATAGACGGGAGGAAATATTAGACGCGAAAACCAAGCGGCTTTCTTTTTCTTCTTCAATCGACATGTAAATTCAATCCAGTTTAAACATTAATGGAGATGTGAAGTTACAATCAAAGGGGCATAATTGTCAATTAGATTTTTAAAATAATTAAATAAAAAGTAAAATAAATAAAAGAAAATAGAAGAAATAATGTTAAATTTGTATGGGGATATTAGATATTATGGTACTTCAACGGAAAAATTGGCTATTTCTAAATTTTAAATGGGTACACCCGAAATTTTCCCTAAAAAATTCGGTGGCCATCACCAAATTGTTTTCTTCAACCAGTTCAGTAGTTGGTGCAGACTTCAGAGCAATACTGTGCTCCATACTCCATACTAAACAAGATGAACAGGACACTCCAGTCCCACCAAAACAGGACGCATCCAAGTTATTATTTTTTCCAGTGGCAAATCCGGATTAGCCAAACTGTTATTATGTGTTTCGATTAATAGATACAAATTATTTGTTGTTTGTCTTTTTTCAAATTATGTGTTTTAACTTTTCTAAAAGTTGTGTTAGTAACTATTTTTCATATTTGAGTTAACTGTTACTCTCATACAACGAGTGAGTCTATAATAATATGCTATACTATATATGAAGATAACTAATTTTAAAGTTCAAACAATCAATTCAATCCATTAAAAGTTAAAAATATTTCAGTACGAAAATATAATCGAGACCAAATTTTATATTTTTAGTACGTAAAAAATCACTTGATCTAAAAATTATGAACTATTCGAAAGCAATAATTTTCTAGTTATTTAAATAAATGGTAAAAAATTCTAAAAAGAATGTGAACTTGGTCTCCAAGTACATTTACATATAGATATCATATTTAACAGTTCGAATTGATTGTTCAGACTTTGAAAATCAAGATATGGATCCATAACACGGGTGGATCACTAATTTGCATATTACTATAGCCTCACTCTTCTATAATTTTATATGAGATGGGTTATGGTGAGTTGCAAAGTTATCTCCGTTTTCAAAGACCAAACAGTCGATCTGAACCGCTCAACAACATATCCATATTGAAATGTACTTGGAGACCAAATTTTACATTTTTTGGAAATTTTTTACTATTTTTTTAGATAGGTAGAAAACCGCTCTTTTTGAATGGTTCCGGACCATAAAAAAACAGTGATTTTGAAATATTTAAAAAAAATAGTAAATTTTTTTTTAAAAATGTAAAATTTGGTCTCCAAGCACATTTCAATATGGATATCTTGTTGAGCGGTTCAGATCGACTGTAAGTCTTTAAAAACAGAGATATGAGCGTGAAGTAAAACAAAATCCTTACTTCGCAACTAACCGTAGCCCATCTCATTTTATATTATCTACATTGAAATAATTGAAATTAGATGGATCTTTAAAATAGTATAATAAAACGAGGAACTCATCATATCATTAATGGATACAAATGCCAATTTTTTTTATTCTCACTGGAATTGGAGGGCTTCAACATATGCATTAATTTAGTTCATAATTTATTTACAATTTATTAGTTAGTTACAACTTACAACATATGCATAGATAGCGATCCTTTCAGTCATATAATGAAAATACTTGTTCAAGATCTCGATTGTTTCAATATTTATTTTCAATCTCAACCGCAATCAAAAGACACGAATGCATTATAGTTAATTTTGATATTAGTCATTTACAATTGATTGATATGTTTGAATTAATTCAAGTTAAGACGATCAAAAAACTTGAATGCTTTTTAAGCGATAGATTTAAAAGAGATAGGAGTAGGTCCGATGGGCATCGGACCAACTTTTAGGTTCAATTAGCTCTATCACCGTACAATTAGCATTGAGATCTGTGCACACGGAAATTGATACATACTCGCACGGATTTTGATGTAGAGTGCACGATCTTGATGCAGATCGGATGATCATCACACCCATTGAACCAAAGTAGGTCCGATGCCCATCGGACCTACTCTGAATTCGATTTAAAATATTGAATGCTAGCCTGTTAAACCCATTTATGTGTTAAACGGAGAGGACCCGGATTGGAAGGAAATTGAGAGGATCATAAATCGGATCTGAACAGACCCAAATTCCTCCGATTCCTCCACGTGGGACTGACACACTCCACCAACCGCCGCTCCGCTGTCTCATCTCCCACGGTCTATAATCGATCCATACCGTTGATTCGCAATCGGACGGTGGATACAAAGACGATGCGGATTTAGCGTCATCCCATGAAACCAGTCGCCCTTCCTTTTTGAATGGTCTCTGTTTCTCTCTCCTATCATTTTCGATCGAATATCCCCCATTTCCATCCACCCCTCAAAAAAGCACAAACTAAATCTATATAAATAGGCCTGTGATTCACCCCGCACCTCTCCTTTCTCTCTCACTCTGGCATTTTCACAAGCAGGAGATAGGCGCTTCTTCTGCCACGCCGACTCAAGGTTTCCTCTCATTTTTTCACCATTGTCTAAATGTTGTTTCTCCTTTTGTTTGATCGATTTGAATTGCTCGTTTGAAAGAAGGTGTTATTTTGATCTTTCTCTTGTTAATTTCTCCCGCCGTTTTGGATCTGAGATGATAGATCCGAATATTTGAATTTATCCTCGTTTCCTATGATAAGCGGTGCGCTTCACTGGCACAGGCTGTTGCGTATTGGGTTTTGCTTGTATGATTTGGTCTCATGGCGTCCTGTGTTGGTTCTTAATATTATTAGGTAAGGCAGTTACTCGCGTACTAGGTCGATGACCTGAACTGGTTCTTAGATTAGAGAACATTGCACCACAGTAATTACTAATGTACTATTTGATATAACACATGATTTTCATAACCCGCCTAATATATACAGATATACTCATTGATTGTAATATTGGTGTGTATTTATGCGCTATTTTTTTTTAAAAAATCTCAGTGTAACTTCTCCAATTCTCTTAGTAGTAATTTTAGTTTTTATCAGGATCCAGACCATTAGCTTACTTAATATCGATAAAAAGTTGTTCATTGCTCAACTGATTTTGTTTGTTTTATCAGCAGCCAATTTATAAACTAAATATTTTTAGAAAACTTTGGTCATAATTTTGATGTTGTGAACTTGTAGCAGATAGGTTTAATTTCTTGATCTGCTCATGTTGCTTAATGAAAAATCGAAGCAATGCAGCTTTGGAATTTTGTTTAACACTTCATTTTTTTTATCCAGATGGGTGATGTCGTTAAGGACCTTACAGCAGGCACGGTGGGTGGAGCTGCGCAACTAATTGTGGGCCATCCTTTTGACACAATAAAGGTAAAACTACAGAGTCAGCCGGTCCCACCTCCAGGTCAACCCCCGAAGTACTCAGGTGCAATTGATGCAGTAAAACAAACATTAGCAGCAGAGGGTCCGAGGGGCCTTTACAAAGGAATGGGGGCCCCACTTGCCACGGTCGCAGCTTTTAATGCCGTGCTGTTCACAGTAAGGGGACAGATGGAGGCTTTGCTGCGTTCTGAACCTGGTGTACCACTCACCGTGAACCAGCAGGTCGTGTGTGGAGCCGGGGCTGGCATTGCGGTGTCGTTTCTTGCTTGCCCCACTGAGCTGATCAAGTGCAGGTTGGTTTTCAGTGTGCATTTACAGGACCCCACTATTTATTATTGTCATGAATGAAGAACTATTACTTCCTAGAACTTAACATGTTTGTTTCTGATAGGTTTTCCTGATTTTGGTTTATTGGGCTTGAACTAGATTTTGGGGACATATATGGTGGCAAAAGAGCGTCTACTAGTTACTGTACCAAAATTCATGGTGACCAGTACACTTCTTCTTTTTAATCTGATGCGAAGCAATCATTTGTGCAGTATGAAAATCATAAAAGGGGCACAATTAATTTTTACCCTCAGCAAAATGCTGTATATCCCCTAACCTTTAAAGAACATTTGCCCTAATAATTGTAGAATTTCATGGTAAATGTATGACATTAATGATGTTATTTGCACTTTTCATAATTTCTCCCAGTTGTTTGAGCCATTTACTGGCGAATATGACCAATTATTATAATATGTCTCAAATTTTATTACAAGGTTACAAGCTCAAAGTGCATTCGCCTCTGTAGCTGCAACTACTTCGGGGCCCACTGGGGCTGGAACTGCAACCGCTACCATGGCTGCACCTGCACCTGTAAAATACAGTGGGCCTATGGACGTGGCCCGCCAGGTGCTCAAATCTGAAGGCGGAGCCCGCGGCCTCTTCAAGGGCCTCGTACCAACTATGGCCCGTGAGGTGCCTGGTAATGCGATAATGTTTGGGGTCTATGAAACAATCAAAAAATACTTAGCTGGTGGGTCCGATACCTCCAGTCTCGGCCGTGGATCCCTCATGCTTGCCGGTGGATTAGCTGGGGGCTCTTTCTGGATGATAGTTTATCCAACTGATGTTGTGAAAAGTGTGATTCAGGTTGATGATTATAAGAACCCAAAGTATAATGGATCTATAAATGCTTTTAGAAAGATTTTAGCCTCTGAAGGTGTCAAGGGGCTTTACAAGGGGTTTGGACCTGCCATGGTACGTAGTGTACCAGCAAATGCTGCGTGCTTTCTAGCATACGAGGTTACACGGTCAAGCCTCGGGTGATTCTGTTCTTAATTTCAGGTCATTGATGAATTGGTAATTTGTAAATAGCCTGTTTGTTTCACTTAACTTCCTCAACTGAGGACTGGTAATGGTGATTTGGTGGAACTAGAGGCTGTTGGTGTACTCCTTTTTCTCTCCTTCTCTATCTTGTTGGATTCCTAAATATATTCAATAATCTGATCACATAAACAGTTTTCTCAACACTTGATTACTGTGTAATTGCTTTGGTATCCTAAACCCTAATTGATGAATCCACCATCTGTACTGGTATGTTTCCCCGTTATTAGGAGTCAAATCCTCTAGAAACTGATAGTGCTTAATTAGGAACTGATTAATTCCCATCATTGATATCTTCGGTTTAATCTGGCGTGCAGTTCTGTGCGTCTCTTATTATAACAATTCTGATACTAATTTTCGATCTTTTCAACATTTAGAAAATTTGTGGGCCATTTTGTTATTGTACATTAAAAAAAAAATCAAATTGCCATATTTTAATTCTTCAGTGTTCTCTGACTCTGACTCACCCCTTTTATATATTATCGATAAAATAATATGCATGGACCATAAAGACTACAAATTTTAAATTCTACTTCAGTAATTTTATATCATCATTAAAAGACAACAACAAGAATAATAAAAAGTTAGCATCACTTGAACACGATGCATAAATTCAGATAGTTTAATAAATTCAATACCGATAGTGTTTAAAAAAAATTACAAATTTGAGAATGTTTTCTTAATATGAAAATTTAAAATAATATGATACATTGCAAACCTTAAATAGTTTGATAATAAAAATTACTGTAAACTAAGCTATTTCAGTAAATAGTTTAACAAAGTTTAATTAATACATGAAGCAATTCATTAAAAGATTTTTGAAAAGGGAGAATTCACAAATTGAAAAGAATAACATGTGCTTGGAGACCAAAGTTTATATTTTTTTTAATAAGTACAAAATCACTGTTTTGGATAAATAATAATTTTGTACCTATCTAAAAAAATAATAAATTTTTTTAAAAAAATATAAAATTTGGTCTCTAAGTACATTTTAATATGAATATCATGTTCCACGGATCGGATCGAATGTTCGCACTATCAAAATGGATATAAGGATGTGGAGCATGATTGGAGCACAAAACTAATGGTACATTTTAACCCTACTCATGTTAAATTCAATACAATTTTATATATTGGGTTGGGTTAAAGTGCACTAATGGTTTCGTGCTCCAATTATTCTTCACATCCTTATCTCCGGTTTCAAAGTCCAAACAGTCAATCCGATATGCTCAATATGATCTCCATATTAAAATGTGCTTGAAGACCAAATTTTATATTTTCTGAAAATATTTTACTATTTTTATTTAGATAGGTACAAAATCATCATTTTTCAGAAGATTATGGACCATCCAAAAACAATAATTTTATATCAATCTAAAAAGTAAAAAATAAATACAAAATTTGATCTCCAAGCACATTTTAATACATTTTAATACGGAGATCAGTTCGGACTGTTTTGACTTTGAAAACATAGATAAGTACCGAGGCATAATTAAAGCATGAAAATAACGAGCTTTTAACCCTACTCTTATATATTTTGCAGGACCAAATCAACTGGTGGCGAAACATATTCAATTTGGAATTGTTTTGTTCATTAAAATAAAACGAGCATTCCAAAAAAAAAAAAAAAACACAAATCAATCTAGACAGAGAGAGATATACACGTATACAAATACTTATTTCATATTAAATTTTGTAGTTCTTATTAGCTCGAAGGGCCTCACTGAAAATGTTATTCAATTTTAACATAATAAAATCTGGAACTAAACTATATGCGGCTTGTATTTAGTTACTTCTCATGCTGTAGATAATAAGTAAACTACACACAATACACACGATGTAATTCATAGAAGATCACGCCTTTGAAACATGATTCGACGCTTCTAAAAAACAAAAACAAAAAGAGAAAGAAACATGTTCGACCAAAGAAATCACGTGGGCCCCACGCGGTCCCCACGTAGATGTTGCCCGTTGCTTTTGGGTCTTCCGTATCTGTTGTCTATTTTGTTTTATGAAATGAGTCATTCCAACCCTCTGTAATCGTAAATGTTTTCTATTATGTTCTATTTTGTTCTATTCTGTTTTCTATGGACTTATATTAATTGTGGTTAGACATATTCTATTATGTTTTCTATAAACTTGTATTAATTGCAGTTAAACATATTCTATTATATTTTCTATGGATGGATTTGTAGCTCTCTCTTTTGTATGAACAATTTTGTTTTTAATGAAACAAGTGGTTATCTCTTTTTTTTTCAAAAATAAATAACAATATTTGTGAAAGATGGAGCCCAAATAATCCCTTAAGATCGTTCTATTTGCTGCGTGGTGGGCCCCGCTAACATATTTGATGCGTAACACCGCACAGTACATGCCTTTTTTTCAAAAAAAAAAAACACCGCACAATAGACAACAGAGTTTATTTTTTTTTATTTTTTTTAAGTTAACCGTATAATTTGTCATGGAAGGAGTGGAATAAAAGAGATAGGTGTAGGTCCGATGCCCATCGGACCTAGTTTGGTTCCGATGGGCAGATCTACCGTAAGAGAACGGAGAAATTTGTGCGCACGAATCTTCAAACATACACGCACGGATTTTAAAGCATTTCGCACGAATCTAAAATAAAATCAATAGTGATTAAACCGTCGAACCGAGGTAGGTCCGATGCCCATCGGACCTACTCTCAAGTCGGAATAAAAATAGCTTCGGTTCTGCAGCTATGACATCACTTTATTAAATTATACAAAGCTGTCGACTTTTATGTGTAGAATTTGGAGAACGGAGTAGGTCTGATGCTCTTCGGACCTACTTTTAGGTTCAACGAGCATGATGATCGTCCGATCTAATTTAAGATTTGTGCACAAGAAAATTGAAACAGACACGTATGAAGTTTAAAGCATTTCGCACGATTTTTAAAGCAAATCGATGGTGATTAAACCCATCGAACTAGAGTAGGTCCGATGCTCATCGGACCTACTCTCAAGTGGTAGTATTCAGCTTATGTTTGTTTATAAAACAACACTTGAGAGTAGGTCCGATGGATTTAATCACCGTCGATTTGCTTTAAGATTCGTGCGGAAACGCTTTAAACATCGTGTCTGTTTCAATTTTCGTGCGCGCAAATCTTAAATTAGATCGGACGGTCATCATGCTCGTTGAACCTAAAAGTAGGTCCAATGGCCATCGGACCTACTCGTTATCATAAAACAATCGGTCTTCTGCGTAGTTTACAAATGAGTAATTTGAGTTCGGTTCGGCGAGGTCAAAAATTCGTGATTCGGAAATAATTCGGATATAATTCGGAAATAATTTGGAATTGTACATTGAATTCGGACCGAAAATTTTAATCTGGTCGTAATTTTGATCGGACGATCCAGATCCAAACTCAAAATTTGAGTTACTTTAGGGATCCAGACTCGTGCCAAGCATGGGCTGCCACGTGAAGATGCTTTAGGGCTATTTGAGTTTAGATCAAAACTTAAAAGTTTAAATCAAATCCATCTGAGTTCTTACTGCTTCATTTTTAAAAGTTTAAACCAACACTTTTAAGTGAGAACCACCTGTTGTCTGCTAATTATTATCTTAGTTAAATATTAGTTACAGTAACAATATATTTACCAAAAAAAAAAGTAACAATATATGCACATAATTTAATTTGAGCAAAATTCATTATATAAATAATTCAAATGAAAATATTTATATATTTTCAATTTAAATTGGCGCACAACGCACACCAATGTTTTTATGATTTTTTATATAAATTATCAAAGTGACAATTTTATTTCATTGTTTCGGTTCAAATTGATGCACACCAATATAGTCTCGAAGACATTAAAAGAAAATTAATCATTTGTTTGTAAATCACTTTCTTGTTAAATTAATAGACTACTTGAGTTTTCTCGAGTCCATTTAAAAAATATTAAAATATTAAATGATTAAAAGGCTGCTGGGCTACTAAAAAAAGTCGGCCTTTAAATGAATGGGCTACTAAAAAAAGTCGGCCTTTAAATGAATGGGCTACTAAAAAAGTCGGCCTTTGTCAAGTCCAATATTGGGCTGGTAATTCTCACAAAGGTTAAAATGACATCAATTACACCTTTAAATGAATGGGTCCTACCGTCAGATTTACCCTCTTCTCATTTTCTCCTTTTCTCTGTCCTGCTTTTTATCCATTCTAGATCTATTCTTCAGCCAATTTTCTGCTGAATTTCAAATATGTTTTGAACTGGATTTTTCTCGAAATGATTCAGCAGTTCTTTAGGTAAACCTGACCGAATTTTTGAGAAGAAAACGCGAAAAAAACGGAAAATTCGTAAAATTCGCGAATAATTCGCGAATTGACCGTTTAATTTGGCGAATCACCGTATTAAACGCGGATTGATCCACTGAGGGCTTAGAAACGTTTAATTCGCGAATCTTGTTACTGTGCCACTGTGGTCATCTGTCGGTCTGTCCTCTGAAGGTAACTCGTTGCATATGAGGCTATAGAATTTTAGATACTGAAAATCGACAATTAGAATACTGTGAAATCCTTGTCCCATAACAGACAGACTGGATTGTCTAGGGAACTAGAAACAAAAATTTCCCAAGACCCTCCATTTGTTTGGACAACATGGATGATCTCCAGTTGTCCAGTTCAGGTAATCGTACGTCTCACAAGTTCTCTCCATTTCATGGAATTTGGGGTGGGACCCACCATGTGGGCCGGGTTGTTGTTTTTCTCGTTTGATTGCGGCTACGTCTTAAGTTGTATGTTATGTTACTTTCTTTGTAGAGTCCATTAACAGTCGGTAATGACTCGCTACATGATTATTACATAAAAATATTTTAGCAAATTAATTGGTAGAAAAAGATGCTGCAATGTGTATTTCACGCTTCAAGCGCAGTGGAGCGGTGATTGCCGAGATTTTTTTATTAATATCCAAAGTTTAATAGAAATTAATATTTATGTCCAGAATTCAGAATTTTCGCTAAAAATGCTCAACCGGTTACAAAACGGCCGGCTTACTTCTTTTTTTTGGAGACACTATGAAGAATAATGAAATCTAACACTGAAAATTCGAATTTTTTGTTTAAATTATTTATTAGATTACTTCTTTTGGTTTATAATTACCATATTTATACTAAAATACACTAGATTACTTGAAATTACGTTGAATTACATTATATTACAATAAATTATGTTGAATTACACTAAATTCTGGTAAATTACACTAAATTACAATAACTTCGCTAATTGAGAAAAATGCAGTAAATTACGCTAAACTATGCAAAATTACGCTAAAATAGACCGATTTTGTGCCATCTTTCATGAATAATAAAAAATAGTAAAAAAATTCCTAAAATAGAAAAAATTGGTATTCTACAAGTTCATTTTGTAACTTATTGAGCTATTTAGATAGAATAATAGAAATGAAAATCTTAATCGGAAACTTCAACTCAAGTTTTAAGGCTCTTCCCTTAGTTTTTTGGTAATTATGAATTTTGAAATCTGGCATAGCGGGCACGCATGCGTATTTTCGCAAGATTTCCGAAAAGTTGTCATTTGCTGAAATCGGACACTCGAGCGCCGTTTTATGACTGGTTGAAATTTCGTCGTCGTCTTTTACCTTTTCAGTGAAGATATCGTCCATATTCATATGTAATTTACCGTAATTTAGCGTATTTTAGCATAATGTAATGTAATTTAGCGTAATTTAACGTAATATAGTGTAATTCAACATAATTTCAAATAATTTAGCGTATTTTAGTATAAATATGCTAATTATACATCAAAAGAAGTAATCTAACAAATAATTTAAACAAAAAATTCAATTTTTCAGTGTTAGATTTCATTATCTTGCTCTTCATAATGTCTCTTAAAAAAAATAGTTTATAATTATAAATTACTATGAAGATAAAAGAGAAACAAAAAATAGTTTCTAATTATACATCACTATGAAGACACACAGTAACCTACCGGAATTTAATATAATTCAACATAATTTCTTGTAATATAGTGTAATTCAACATAATTTCTAGTAATCTAGTGTATTTTAGTATAAATATGGTAATTATAAATCAAAAGAAGTAATCTAACAAATAATTTAAACAAAAAATTTGAATTTTCAGTGTTAGATTTCATTATTCTTCATAGTGTCTCCAAAAAAAAAAAGAGTAAGCCGGCCATTTTGTGGCCGGTTTGGGCATTTTTGGCGAAAATCCTGAATTCTGGGCATAAATATTAATTTCTATTAAACTTTGGATATTAATAAAAATGTCGGCGGTGATTGTTTTCTCTCGCATTAATCATCAACATTTTCAATTTCCATTAAAACATCCAAATAAAATACCCCATTTCTCCATTATCTTTTTCCCCCCTGTTTTCCTCAGCCAAGCTATCAGTAAACTCTGTATCAAAATAATTATTAACCAACTTTCCCTTGCTATAGAAAAAAGACGCACACACTTTGAGCATTTCTATATATAATAAAATGTATTTCATTACTTTTTGAAGAGGCAGTGTTATTTATTTTTATTTTTTTGCGCGATTTTATATGTGATATGTATCAATCTTTAAAAAGCTAAAAATCCAAACATATACATCAGAATCAACCATATTTACTTCTTCTGTATTACAATTGTTTTTAACATTTTAAAAATATATTTTGTTTTTAAATGGTCTAAAAACAGTGATTTTTGTAGTTATCTTAAAAAATATTAAGTTTTTTCAAAAATTATAAAATTGCATCCCATCCCAAAGCATATTTTAGTATGAATATCATGTTGAGCGGTTCGGATCGACAATTTGAATTTTGAAAACAAAAATATAAAAAATGAGATATGATGAAATATAAAAAGCATCAGATATTTTGTATTGCTGAAATTTTTATTGTTACCACTCAAAAAAATCAAAATTAATTCATTATCGCCGCGGGGGGCTTTATTCAATACTACCACTCCCGCTAACTCAGTTCGCGCACCAAAGTGGTTGGTGCGCGGACTGGGTTGGCGCACCAGGTTAGTGCGCGGACTGGGTTAGCGCAGCTCGGTGGGCTGACTGGATTTTAGAGGATATTCATTTATTTGGCGCGCCAACCTGATGCGCCAACCCAGTCCGCGCACCAGCCAATTTGGTGCGCGAACTGGGTTAGCGGGGGTGGTAGTATTGAATAAAGCCTCAACGGGATAGTAATGAATTAATTTGATTTTTTTGAGTGGTAACAATAAAAAAATCGGTTTGTATTGGAACCCTCAATACAAATTTATGTTATATATATATACCGTCTCTTTTTAAACTTCAGTTTTTTTTCTTCAATAAAAAGAAAAATCTTTTTCGAGAGGGAAGCACGGAAACAACACCAATTATTTGTTACCGTTTGAAATAAGTGTGACCTTTTACTTTAAATTTATTTCATCATAAAACTTGGCTATATTTTATATTTTCATCCTTATTTTTTAAGATAAGAACAGTACTTTGTTATAATTTGTGAATATACTAGGAGCCGAAATTTGTATTAATACCATTTAAAAAAAAACAAAACACCACTGAAATTGGAGAATTCAAAAAATACCAGAGCCTCTAAGTCAATTTGCGGCCGCAATTTGACGTTGCGGCCCCTCAAAAACATAAATATTAGTATATTACAGTGCATTTTTTGGTTTTTGGGGGGCCTCAACGTCAATCTGCAGACAAAAAAAAAATGGATATAAATCTGCTATTATTCCAAATGAATCACAGGACCCTGTTATTCCTATCCCAACCATTTAAAGTTTTTCATGCGCGAATCTCAAGAAAAAAGTTTTTTGTGCCCGAATCTCAACAAAGGTCCAACAGTTGGGATCGGAATAACATGGTCTTGTTATCCCTTTGGAATAACAGATTTATTTCCCCAAAAAATGGAGTCGCAAATTGACTTAGAGGCCCTGATATTTTTTGAATTCTCCATAATTTGTAGTATTTTTTTTTCACAGTGGTATTAATAAAAATTTCAGTACTAGAAGCAGCAAACGATCTACCAAGTGCGTATCTCCTGTGGTACCACAATTTATAGAATAAAGTCTCAGTCGAGTTATAAAAATTTTAGAACCTATTTAAAATACAGAGGATCCAATTTTCAAATTCGTATATACTTGTATTGAACAATCCGAATTTAAAATATAGAGGGTCTACTTTTAAAATTCATACAAATTTATGCGAGTGATGCTATGGTGCTTTGGGAAGCAAAGATGGTGTTTTACTTCTCGCTCATATCTCTACTTCAAAGTTCAAATAGTCAATTCGAACTTCTCAACATGATCTTCATATTGAAAATTGCTTGGAGACCAAATTTAACAATTTTTTGGAAATTTTTTACTATTTTTTTAGAATTTTTGAAAATCATTGTTTTTCTAAATTTATTATTATTATTTTATTTAATGAAAAACTGTGATTTTCAAAAAATCTAAATAAATAGTAAAAAATTCAAAAAAAAATGTAAATTTTGGTCTCCAAGCACATTTTAATACGAAGATTATATTAGAATATTCGAATCAACTGTTTAAACTTTGGAAATAAAAATATGAGCAGAAAATAAAACACCCTCCTTACTTTCCAAAGCATAATATCTATCTCAATTTATATAACTTAAGATAATCATATACCTAACCAAATCTGAATTGATCTTTATTTATTTATGGGGTCGTTTTCAAGAAACACATACAATTTTCAGTGACATTCCTCATTTCCAATGACATCGCTTTATAAATTATAAATGAATATTATGAGTGCAACTTGGCCAACTTGATCCACATCCTAATCAGGGAGGCATTGTCATCTCTTAGCTCTTCAGAAAGCAACGAATTCGGATCAGCTGAAATTCCAAAACTAATGAATAGTAATTTTGAAATCTCTGCAATCTGAATCTAGCTATCGAATTTTTTCCGAAAACGCATCTCAAAATAGCTGGTTTTTTCTTGCACGCATCTCGGAACAGTTCGACGGCTGAATTCGAATTGCAGGGATTTCAGAATTACTGTTACTGTTCTCGGATTTGAGCAGATGCGCTTCCGAAAGCAACACTCTCCCCCTCCCATTTAAAATTTGTTAATTTGTGATCAGTAATTTTTTATTCATAGAAAATATTATAAAATACTATTAAAAGAAGAGGAGGGTTCCAATGCACCAAATTTTTTAATAAGCCTGGCTGGATCCTTTGTGGCAACCAAAGTAAGAAATTTGAAGAAATTATTTTTTTTAAACGGTCAAAGTTTGTTCGATCCAAAATTTGCATCGAAAAAATTTCTACTGTTTTCTTTTATGTATCGAAAATCGAAGATACTTTTTCTTTTTTTGCTATATTATTTTATAATATTTTCTATGAATAAAAAAATCTCTTTATAATTTATAGATGGAATGAATTAAAATTTTGTTGAGAGCGTGCACGCGTGCGTCTCTCTCTCTCTCTGGTAGCTTCTCGCCTTCTCTAGTTAATGTTCCATTTTTTTTTGGGTCCCCCTAGCTCTCCCCCGTGAACAATCCCTCATTTCATCCCCCGCCAGTTGCATTAATTAAGGTAGTTAGTTAGTTAGAATTTATAACTGTCAGTGTATTTTAGAAATTTGCAGAAGTATTCAAATGTAGCACAACTAGTATTCATCCATCTATATGAAGGTATTCACATTTGCAATAGAAACATATTTGGATATATTACAACAAAAAAGTAGGGGACAAACAACATGTGTGGGGGACCGCACAACTGTCAGAGCATTAATTAAGTGGGGGACCGCATAACCGTCAGCGTATTAATTAAGTGGCGGACTTCTAACTACCTTCAGCTCATTTTAGAAATTTGCAAAAAAAGTATTCATCTGTAACACAACTAGGATTCATCCATCTATATAAATGTATTCATCTTTGCAATAGAAGCATATTTGGATACATCAATCACTCATCTTTTACATGTTTTTAGAGATGGATTTTTTTTCTCCGTTCAATCTAACTAATATTTCTGACGATCTGTGAGGAATTTTGCAAATCTAAAACCACGAATGTCTTCTACACAATTTTCTCTTTCAAATGAGATCCATGATGACATACTTTCGAGTTGTCAATTGCACAAGTATTCACACCTCGTCATGCAAGTATTCATCCCGCATTAAGCAAGTATTCATCCTCATCGTGTAAGTGTAAATAGTTAATGTACCAAGAATATTACATGTTTTTAGAGATGGGTTTTTTTTTCTCCGTTCAATCTAACCAATATTTCTGACAATCTGTGAGGAATTTTGCAAATCTAAAACCACGAATGTCTTCTACACAATTTTCTCTTTCAAATGAGATCCATGATGACATACTTTCGAGTTGTCTGTTGCACAAGTATTCACACCTCGTCATACAAGTATTCATCCCGCATTAAGCAAGTATTCATCCTCATCGTGTAAGTGTAAATAGTTAATGTACCAAGAGTATTACAAACATATATGCATACCAAAAAAATAAAAAAGTATTCATCCATAAGATATCAAGTATTCATACATATAAGTTAAAATATTTATGCCTAAGAAATTAAGTATTCATCCATAAACGTTGAAGTATTCATCTCTAAAACATTAAGTATTCATCCATATGTACTTAGTACGCACTGTTCTAATTCACCATTAATGAAGCTTTGTTCTTTGCAAATAACTCGGAACTGACCCGGCGGTCGACAGTGATGGATCTACTCCGGCGGAGGCGGAGGTGGGAGGTGGGAGACGGAGGTGAGAGACGGAGGTGGAGGTGGGAGAGGGAGGCCGAGAGGGAGAGGTGGGAGAGGCGGGAGAGGCGGGCGGAGGCGCAGAGGGAGAGGTGGGAGAGGCGGGCGGAGGTGGACGCGGAGGTGGAGAGGGAGAAGTGGGAGAGGTGGGAGAGGGAGGGAGAAAGAGGAAAGAAATAAATGGAGAAAATTGAGTAATTAATTTGTAGGGCCATTAGGTAGTTAGAATTTTGAATTATAGTTAGAAAATGTAGTTAGTTAGTTGAGAGATGAGATGGGGGATGAATAGATGAGGGAAGATATAATTATTTTTTTTTTATATGTGATATACATGTTGACAGCTATACATTATTATTATATTCAGGATAACATTTGTATATTTAAGATAGAGAAAATAATCTTACAGTACAAAACTAAATTTCGTGACCACATAATATATTATAATATAAAATATTTATTACTAATTATATTGTCCCAGAGACATATTACCAAAAGTATTTAAATTAGATGCCGTTGGTATTGTATTCTAATCATGTCATGTCATGACAATTAATAATAGACGAAATATTTCATGGGAGGATTTAAATGCTTTTATTTTTTGTGCCTCCACCGTATTTTTATTTTTAAAACGTTAATAACTCAAAATTTAAATCATAAATGTCAAAATAAAACCGTTAGATGAGATCTATATTATTTTCTCTATATGCTCATAAAAAATTATCAAATTTCAGTTTTATTTTTATTTGAATCAGTAAGTTGAAAAATCAATATTTAGAAATTATCCACATTAGTACGTTTTTACAAGCTCTTGATGACATCCAAAACAAAGTTGAAATATCATAATTTTTTACATGTGCATAGATAAAATGATATAGATCATATCCAATGATTTTATTTTGATCTTTAAGTTTTAAAAAACAGAGGCACAATGAAGGTACAAAAAATGAAGGCACAAAGATTTAATATAGATCATATCCAATGATAAATCACTAGAATTGGCGAAGAAAAGAATATGCTTGTAAACTTTTTGAATAGAAATTTAGATTCAATTTTTATGGTGATGGTTAAGCATCCTTGACATTATCTTCCTTTGAATTATTTTTTTTCCCCCTCTCTTTCCAACAAAGAAACATAACTATTCAGGGCATGCGGAATGTTCTGTTTTTGAGGGGACAAGCTTTAGTGGACAGTCCAAAAGGGATATTGAATTTAAAAAAAAAAAAAAAGGGGGTTCTCTTGATACCAATTCAAAAATTCTTAGTGGTATAATAATGAAACATAATTTTACAATTTATGGTGATGTTAAAATGTAACATTTTAAGTAAACAGTACTGTCGTTAGCGCATAAAACATTCACACAAATTATTATTTATGATGTGTACTTGCCAAATGAATATTTGCAATTATTATGAAGATCAGAATATATCATATATTTTATTTATTTATTACGTTTTCTAAATTATTTTTATTTTATAGTAAAAAATTTCTAAATTTTAAAGGACAACTAGATTGTATCATATATTTTATTTTGTTTGGTAGCTTAAATTGTATCTAAAATTAATTTGTTTAGAGGAATAGAGTGTCAGAAAATAAATTTTGGCACCTGTAAGCAGAATAAGTGTGGAATAAATTAATCCGTAAGAAGAAGTAGTTTAATTTATTCAGAAGCAGAAGTATGTATTGAGGAAATGCACCAATGAAGTGAATTTTTTCATTTATATCCTTCAGTAAATTCAATTTTTAATTACAATACTATTAATGCTCTATTTATCCAGCCACAAATCTTAATTTTTTTATTTCGTTCATGAACATATTGTGTCATTACTCTATGTTACTCTTCGTTTAACTTTTCAAACGTGAAGTAAGGAGTTTATTTCACCTCTTTCTCAACAATTAAATATGAACTTTGTTCGTAATTTGTATGGTGATTGGAGCTTCCAAATACTCATCTATCTAATTATGATTCTAATGATCTAATGGAATAGGCAAGGACGGGAGAGGATAAAGATTTTAACAGAACAATTGGGTTTTCGAAGTTGCCACTATATATAGAGCTATTGGGTTTTCAGCCAAAGCACTTTTAGTTGCCCCAACTTTTCAAAAGCGATTTTTCTGTGTGCTTAAGTCCCTCCATTGTTGTGAGAGCTTAATACTTCAATATTCCTCAAACAACCTCAAATCTGATTTACTAATCTTGAGTTAGATTATATTAGAGTAAGATTTTGAGTGTTTCTCTTGAGAGTCTAAACTTAGAGACTTCGCTCTCTAACCAAGTTGGCCGTGTGACTTTCCATTGGTTGTAAGGGCTCACCGGTTCACAAGTTGTAACATTTCTTATTGGGTAATAGAAAGGCGCACCGAGAAAAGGTTGCAACGCTCTGAAGACGTAGGCCATTTTGCCGAACTCCGTTAACATCCCGCGTGTCAATTTCTCTAAACCCATCTATTTATTTTAATTACTGTTACATCAAGAAATTTTAAACATTTAATATTTTCAATGTTTAGAACATAATAGAAAATTCTATTGATGAACTAGGAATTGGAAATTAAAACAATTATAATATTAGTCTGAAATTTCGAAATAGTCAGAGTTAATCGAATTCTGAAATTTATATCTCGAAATTATATCTTATAAATTAAAAATTACAATTATATAAACATGTATATATATGAGGTTATATGCATCATTTTCTTCTTTAAGCAATATTAAACAAATGAGAGGGTTTATTAGCAAAATTCCAAAACCAACAAATCTCTCTTTCTTTCTTCCCTGTTGGTCCGACCATTCTTCCCTCCCTTCTATTTCGTGGCTGCCAAAACAAAGAGAAGGAGAAAGGAACCCTCTTCTCCATCAAAAAAAAAAATCCACCCCAAAAATCTTGAGAAATCTGAGAAAGGAGTGAGAAATTCGATTGTATTCCTCTATGGTCATCTAATCTCCAATTTGGTAATTTCTCTTCTCTCCCCATCTCTCTCAAAATCTGAAATTTCTCCATCTTTAGGGTTTCGCCCAAATCTGAAAGTTTTGTATAAATTTTGAGTATTCCATCTCCATTTAGCTTCTAAGTTATTAACTTGGTAATCCCTTTCTTAATTTCACTTCAATTTTGATTTTCTATCTAGGGTTTGGTTCAAATCCGAAAATTTAAAAGGAGTTGTGATTAATCTAATCTAATTGAACAAAGAGAAGTATTAATCGGTAAGTTTTTCTCTCTTTTAAAATACGAAATATATTTTGGTTTTGATTGATCTAGGGTTTGGGTAATTGGAAGAATTGATTAGTTATTTCTTAAACCTTCTATATATTCAACCCTCAAATTAAAGTCTATAAGTTAATAAGTCTTGTCTTTCCATTTATAATTCGGTTTGGAGATAAACAAGGATGAAATTAGTATTTCTGCGAATTGCTTCTATGTTTGGAAAGGTGTATGGATTATGTTAAGAAAAGGGTAAAGGAACCAAGATAGCTCAAGTAAGCATATCTATTGTCGAACAAAAGTTACATTAGTTACGTATGTTAATATAGGTGTAAGCTCGGTTGAGCAGAAATTCGAGGGACCTTTCGAGACGTCCAAACCATAAGTGCGAAATACGTTCTTCATAATCAGGTGCGGGGTTTTTGGACTTGTTTGATGTTTCATTTTCAGAAATTAAATTGCTTCCAATTGTCATGTTGAACTGCTTGATTGATTGCATAATCGAATTGTTTGAATCATATGCATAACCGTATCAAATTAGAACTGATATGTACTGAAATCACCTTATTGCGGGCCGCAACAACTCCCATTACGGGCCGCAATCAACAGCGTAGCTCAAGATATAGACTGACTGACTCTCTGAATACTTTGTTGCGGGCCGCAATAAATTCATTGCGGACCGCAATGAACGTAGCAGAATGAAATACTCTCTGGCTGAGAATGGAGTACTTTTTTGCGGGCCGCAACCACAGCCATTGCGGGCCGCAATAAGGGCCTGGAAAATGCCAATAAGAGTTGGAAATTTTCGGGTAATTAAGTTGCGAGCCGCAATAACCCCATTTCAGTCCGAAATGAATATCATAGTTGTATTTGCATGTTGAATGGTATATCGTTTGTTTGTGTTCTTTTGTTTTGGGAACTACGGTCGAAAGTCCCCAACAATTTATGACTATCTAGGATGGTCGGTAACGTTTCGAAATCAACGCTGGGCGATGACTCGAAACCATGTGCGCATATGAGGATAATTAATCACTGCTGGGCAGTGATTGATTAAGATCAGTCAATCCTGGGCAATGACTGATCGTGACGGAGACTTTGGGTGACTGTGAGGAAACGATGAAATGGTGTCATATCCAGTCTGGGACAGGAATGACAGTTTGGTTTGACGTGTTGTGAATGGACGATTCCGAGCTTATTGCATACGAATTTTCTTTTATCTGATTTTGAACCAGACCTTAGTTAATGGTTAAGCCAAAGCACTGCGGATGAGTGTCAGATAAAGGGTCCAGCTGGTGGGCCATCTGTAGGTGTCAGTGACACTGCAGATGTGGGTTGGATAAAGGGTCCAGCTCGGTGGGACATCCGTAGGTGCTACCAGCTGTAATAAACTGAGTTAAGCCAAATATGTGTTGTTTGAACTTCATCTTGGAAATTCCGTGAGTCGTGATTCATTTGATTATTGTTGTGGAGCATATGCATACATTTATATACTGATATAGAACTGTTAAAATGTTGTGGTATGAATTTTATTTTTGAAAGTGGATTCTGATTGTAAGTCCAATAGCTGGGTTGTGGCAAAGTCGCACTGAGAATTTATTCTCACCCCCTCCCTTTGGGATCTTTTTACAGGTTACGGTACGGCCGGTTCTGGAGAGGCACACGAGTAGTAGGCCTTTGGTATATGTTACCATACTATCTTAGTACCTATTTTGTTATTTGACTAGAGATGTATATATATTTTTGTTGTATAGATCTCTATGTCATACCTTATGGTTAGTATCCGTATGAGATACATTTTGTATATGCTACTTTTACCAGATGTTGGGTACTTGAACTGTTATATATAAACCTGTTTTATCTCTTTTATTGTGCTATGATGAGTTTTATCGTAATTGCCTTGTAAGCATACATGGAGTTGTATGCTTACGGCGGGGCTCTGTCACTACTCATGGCTGCGGGGTGTGACAATTACAATTAATTTTAATTTTAGAGTATTAACGGTGCCTTAAGAATAACACTTATGAGAAAGACACACAAAACTTTTTAAGTTTAGAAATTATATAAAAATAATATAAGATATTAGATGGATTGTATTCATATTTTGATAGCATAAAAGAAGCTGAATTTTTTTGCCAGATCCTTTATAATATCTTATTGGAACTGGAAATATTTTTTGATTCCTTTAGAATATTTTTGTGGCATCTGCACAATACACGGTATGGTTCTTGAAGGAAGCGATTTTTTCCGGGTCCTTTAAATTCCTAAAAGAACGGAAAAAATTATATGTGATTAAAATTTGGAGAATTTTTTATCCATAGAAATTTTTATAATAAGATGTACAGAAATAGAAAGAGTAGTATGATTCCAACAAATTTAGAAATCGAAAGAAAGAAATTGGATTCTGTATAGATATATACACAATATGCCAACTATTACACAACTTCTTAGAAACATCAGACAGCCAAAAAAAATGGTAAGAAATCTCCCGCTCTTAAAGGATGTCCTCAGCGTCGAGGACCATGTGCTAAGGTGTATGTGCGGCTCGCTTAGATCATGAATTCGAACAGATGAGAGAATTTTCCAGTATCAACGAGCAGTACTGATGAATATGATAGAAACATATAGGTATATTCTATACCTAATTATTCTATCAAATTGATGGTTTCCATTGGTCAAAATCCAATCATTTTCGATTTGAAATAAGAAGCAATTCTCCATTGGTAGCAAAAAGTTATCCATTAAACGGAGGAAATAGCATTACATTAAGCATGAAAGAGCGGGCTCATAGGGCTAACTACCTAGCCAACTTTTCGAATGAAATGCCGTCACTGTATGGATAACTCTTAGTGTGAAAAGGGCTATTACTTTCTAATCCATTAATGAGTTGATTT
Source organism: Carex myosuroides (assembly GCA_028015225.1). NCBI lineage: Eukaryota > Viridiplantae > Streptophyta > Magnoliopsida > Poales > Cyperaceae > Carex > Carex myosuroides. Next base: position 16,617,983 of record CM051471.1, on the reverse strand, counting down.
TCTGCGGCACAAAACCCTCTGTATCCATTGATTTTCTGCGGATACAGAAGGTTTTTAACCCTCTGTATTCCTTAATGGATCGTGAACATTGATCCCGATCCATTCACTAACTGGTTGATTTTCTGCAGATATAGAGGGTTTTGTGCCGCAGAAAATCAAGCCTTTATTAATGGATTTGGAATCACTGTTCATGATCCATAATTTTTTCTTTTTGCAAATTCTTTGCGCAGTTTTAAGAAAAAAAAATCAAATGGGTCAGACTCAATAAGTTTGATCTTTCTAAATTTATTTGAATCAAAGTACTCAATCTATTTCCGTACGTCTTATTTTAATAATTTCTATGGATAAAAAGTTCCTAAAATTTGAATGCAATTTATCTAATATCTTATATTATTTTTACATAATTTATAAAATAAAAAATTCTGCACAAGATTGGTTGGTGGAATGATAGCATGCTACTGCTACTGTGCTACAGGAGCATTAATTATTATTTTTCTAGCAGTTGTAATGCTTTTGTGCTAATTAATTGATTTGGCTGGAGAAGCACTAATTCTATTGGCTGATGCCTGATGCAATACCACTAACTGAAAGTGGGGCAGTTTTTCCTTCTTTTGTACTATTATTCCTGTCAAGTGCTCTTTTGAGTCATCTCAAGTGCAAATCACCAAATTCTGAATCATTAATTTATTGGTCTGATGACCACTGCTGTTGGAAAAATCTTATATAAAGCGCAAGAGGAATATATATATTACGAGTAATATATATATATATATATATATATATATATATATATATATATATATATATATATATATATATAGGAATATATATATTACGAGTAATTTTCAAAGTGGCTTAATAAATAGTAAAAAAATTCTAAAAAATGTAAAATTTGGTCTCCAAGTAGATTTTAATATAGATTGAACATCTAACGGTTTGGATCGACCGTTTGGACTTTGAAAATCCGAAAACAACTTGGTTGCACGAGGACCTTGGTGCAAACGTTTTGATATTAGCCCCCTCTCTCTCTCTCTCTCTCTCTCTCTATATATATATATATATATATATATATATATATATATATATATATATCTACCTACACAGTGAATTCAAAGTACAAATCTCAACGAAGCAAAAATATTATTATTTTATCATAAAAAACTTAGTGAAGAGGTATTTAATTGAATAGAAAAAACAATACTTCCATATGACAGGTTGCATATTTAAAACTCAATTGAATTTTTTTTAATGAACATTTAAGTAGAGAGAATTGATTCTATTTTTATATAAAAAGCCTGAAGGCAAAAGAAAAGGGTGTTTAGTTGATGCTCAAGACTCAATTTATCACTTATTAGTGATTACACTACCTTAGAAAAAAGGGTGTTTCAAAAATCATATACCCCTTTAACTAAATTATTTATTACACTCCTTAATCAATGCAACAAATTAATAGGTTCCATTTCCATGCATTGCATTACTTGGTTATCATTCCTACTGCTTTTTTACTTATTATCTACGTAAAAACAGTCAGTCAAAATGATTAATTTGACTCAAACTTGAATTGAAAATTCTTATCAATTCAATCATTAAAGAAATAAAAGAAAGGGATTAAAAAAAAAAAGAGAACCCTAAGTAGAGGAGTATTCCGGGGGGGGGGGGGGGGGGGGGGGGCAGGCGCCCCCTCCTGAATTTTGAGTTTTAGTGGAGATTTATCGATTTCGACCGATTTTGCCTCCCCTGAAATTTTCTTTTGCCCCCCTCTGGACATTTAATTTGTAATTTGAGTTAAATTTAGAGTTAAATTTAGAGTTAAAATTGAAATAAATCTGTTGAATTTTGATTGGTAATTAGAATTATAAGTCAAAGCATTAGAAATTACAAGTCAAAGCATTGGAAAGTATAAGTTAAAGCATTGTTTTTTTATCGAGTACTCAATTGGTTAATAGATTTAAACCCGATTAGGTATTTAAATCCAATTCGATATTTTTTTGCCCCCCTGACGAAAATCCTGAATCCGCCCCTGATCCTAAGTCTTAAGCGGCTCAGGTCCTTGTTAAGTTAGCACCCCTTTTTTAAGTCATCTTTGGTAACTGTAGTAGACCGAGTTTTCCATTTTAGTTTTTGTCTCTATTTTTTATTCATCTAATTAATCAGAGAAAAAGCAAGGACTTTTTAAATGGTTAATTATAAAGAGTAGAACTAGGGTGCTCCTAAGCTCACCAAGCCCTTTCGTGAGCGCGACTCTAAAACTTATCAAATTGACTTCAAACGACATTTCCAAACCGTTAGATGTTCAATCTATATTAAAATGTACTTGGAGACCAAATTTTACATTTTTTGGAATTTTTTTACTATTTATTAAGATGGTTTGAAAATCGCTGTTTTCCAATGGTGCAGAATTTTAATAAAAACAGCGATTTTCAAACCATCTTAATAAATAGTAAAAAAATTCCAAAAAATGTAAAATTTGGTCTCCAAGCACATTTTAATATAGATTGAACATCTAACGGTTTGAAAATGTCGTTTGAAGTTAATTTGATAGGTTTTAGAGTCGCGCTCACGAAGGGCTTGGTGAGCTTAGGAGCACCCTAGTTCTACTCTAATTATAAAATATGAACCTTTAATCCGATAGTCAACTGTTAGTGACAACATGTTTAGGTAGCTGTCATGAAATTAATGTATTATCTATCCCTCATCTTTTTACGGAACAAAATATTATATCTAAATTCTAACAGCGTGCATCCCAATTCACAAAATTATGTGCTATCATGTCCTGCTAGTTCTGTGACAGGCTGGCAGCTACAATTTCAAAGGTGCCGCATGTAATGACTCTCAGTTGTTGCCACATAAGATCAGAAATCTGGAATTAGTTATTTTGGACCATAATTTAAGTCATTTTTCAATGTGCTAAATCTATATCTTAGATTTCATATCATCATCCAAACGCGTATGTGTTAACAAAAATAAAAAATAAAAATGTAGAGATTTTGTCTAAAAAAAAACTTGTTTACCATTAAAATATACAGTCATAATGTCATATGATCATATTTTTTATAACCAGTTCTGTATTTAAACTAATTAGTACTAAAGTCACACGACTCTTTTCTGTTTAAAGAATTTTTCATCTACGTAGTGACTCTTACTTTGCTGCCATTGATGCAAAATAAATGCAATATGATCCATCTGATTTAAATCAAACGATTATGGCAGGTAGAGGTAGTTGATGCGATGCGGACCCCTACGTGAGCTACCTCCCTCTTTAGTCTCTAGTGGCTTGTTCTATAAAAATTCCCAATTATTAATCGCACTTTTATATTGCGATTAGTTGAGGATATTCCTAGAAAAAAGATAACCAGAAACTGACAATCAGTTCGGTAGTTGAGTAAAGTAAATTTGGAATTTGGATTAGCAGAATTGTATTTGTCGCCTAAATCTAATACACGAAAATAATAATCAAATTTCCAATGAACAGAGAAAAATGCTTGACCAACAAAGAAAAGGAAACAAAGGGGGAAGAAGAAAGAAGTGGTAGTTCCATTTCCATAGATTGTTTCAATTTCCCACTACATTATATTACATTATAACCCCCAACTAAATTATCTATTACAGAGAGGAGTCAAATGTAGTTGCAGAATGCCTTTATAGACTTCAATTCAACAAAAATTACACACTTTACTGATTTTACTCTCAGGACTATCGATCGATCGATCGATTCTACATGAAGGCTGAGGCTGTTGTTGTGGACACCAATTGAAACACCAAATCCAGATTTTGTGAAATGCAATCGCAGGAAATCAGAAACCATGCATTTAGCCTCCTGATTTCTGAAAGCAAAAAAAAAATAAAAACAGAATAACAACACCTAAAGCAAGTTTACCTTTACCCCCCTGATAAAATCAGGAATTTCGCACCTCAGCCGCCGCAGCCGCCTCAGCTACAGATTTGAGCTTCTGCAGATTCAATTTGATTACTGTATCAGCAAACAGCCTCGTATCCTCTTCGCTGTTCCCCGGAGGCACATCCACCACGTACGATTCCAAAACAACGGTCCAGATCTCGCCTCCCTCTTCAAACTGATTCACACTAGTTACGCTCTTATAGTTTCTCAAACGATGCTCCCCGCCTATAATGGTAAATCCAGTGACTTTTCTTTCTTCGTCTAATATATCCAGCCGCTCGGTGCTGGTACTCGCTGGTAAGCCAGAAATAACGCTCAGTTCCCTGAGGCAACCCACCTGGACGCCACCTCCGCCTATGATTGAGCAGCTGCGGATGAAGTGTTTGTAGATCTGAGGACAGTCGAAGCGGCGCACGACGGACCACACAAAGCTGGAAGGACATCGGATCCGCTGTGACAGAAGCGAGGAACAACGGCCCGGTCCCACCTGGTAGGTATGGTACTCGTCGATGGTGGGGGCCAGGGAGGCATACTCGGCCGGGGTTAAACCGACGGGAGGTTGTTGTACGGGCGGCGGCGGCGGCGATGCGACGCTCGCAGATTGATGCGAGGGTTCCGAGTCATGGGTTGCTGCTTCATCCATTTCCTCTTCTGAATTTTTGAAGTATATTTTTTGCGTGCGTTTTGGATCGCGAGGATTGGGGTTGTGGCTCTCTAGAGAGTAGAGATGAGAAAAGACGAAAAAAATAGGGGTTCAGTTGAATGGGAAGTGGTGCTTATTATAATACTATTGTTTTTTTTTTAATCTTTTGTCTTATTCATTGAAAAGGAAATTGTATCTGCGCCTGGCGCCTGCCCTTTCTTTTAAGTGTGTTTTTTGTTGATAGTGTTTTAAAATTCGGTTATATTCGGTGAATATACGGCCGTATATTTCTATTTATTATCCGGTCTAATATAAAATAGCTATTCAAATTGAATATTGAATTCATGTTTTAAAAAATTAAAAAACATTCAAAATTCATTAAAAGAGTTTCGGATCTGAATTCATAACTCATTAAATGAGTTTCAGACCCGCCAAGTAGGTGTTGTCTTCAATCGTCCCACTCAGAAGTCTTTTATAACCTCTCTACATGCTGCTTTATTGTATTTAAGTACTATGAGATTAAATATTTAATAAAAATTCTGCATATATAAATCCGCATATTCGGCCGCATACCGTATATGCGGTATGCGGTGGCCTTCCAAATACCGCATGAGAACCGAATATTAAAACACCGGTCTATTTATGGCCATAGATTTGGATTTAATTGTTCGAAATACATGTTAATTTAATTTTGATTGAATTAAGCCAAATAGGCACTCATTTAACTATAAATTAATATTCAAAATAACTTACAAACCTAAATTAATATTATTTTATTTCTCTATAACAATGAAGAATTGTCATTATACCTGTGGAAACATTGTAAAACAATCCAACTTGTCTATTTTTCTGTCAATATATCAAATTTTTATTTGTCTATTTTAAATTAAAATATTTTTATTTGTTTATGTTTATTAAATCTGAAATTTTTTAATTTAATTGATCATTTAGTTCTATTTAATAGTTGATATACATGTTTTACTATATTTGTAAATGGATATGTCCCTCACTCTCTTATTATTTTTAGTATTGATTAATTTTGCATGCTAAGAAAAGTGTTTATGGGTTGATAACTAGCTTCATTTATTTTGTCTCACAATTTTGTTCCAATATTCAAAAGGAAAAGATTTAAAATGTACATTATCTCAGAAATGAGAGGTTAACGTGAAGTATCAGTAAAAGTGTGCGTTGTCTCTAACATTAATTATTTTCTCATTTTTTTTAGTCAATAGGTCTCTACACTTCACCCACAAGAAACTATGAGCATCTACATCTCTAGTACTATTAGAGTTTCTAATATAGTTTCAGAGATGTGGGAGAGTTTCTTATTTAGAAACTATACAGTAAAGTTTCTTATTAAGAAACTGTTTATAAACTCCATGCTGATCAAATGATTGGCTCAAATTATTTGTGCTTTTTAATTTGTTGCTGACGTGGCTTAATAGAAACTCTAAAATTAATTTCAAGAATGTGGGAGTTAGAAATTTTAGAGATCTTAATTTCTAAAAAGAGGTTAACAGTTATTTAGAAACTCATTTGAGTTGCTGGGATGTAGATGCTCTAATAGTTTTAAGTAAGAACTGGTTATTCGTTTCCGAAAAATTTGATCAAAAGTATTAACAGAATAAGAGCAAAATTTCCTATCAATTGACACAAAATTTGAAAATAAAATGCAAAAATTTCAAATTTTTTTTTTTCCAAAATTCCAAATAGAAGTCTTTAAACAAAGTCACTGTCTATACAAGAATAATTAATAATCCTGCACATCTAGTGTTAAATCTCATTACTCCAAGTGATAATTCACATATAATTTAAAATTAAAATTGTAAACTTTTCAATCAAAAGTTTTTTTAATCGTAGTCATTGTTTATAATCTGAAGTAATAATTCACAAATTGTTAAATCTCCATTCTTATATTATGCACGTGGATATTCTGATCTGCTAACGTCTATGATTGAAAGATGAAATTTCAGATTTAATATCAGTCTTCCAATCAAATAGTATGTCTTCTTTTGATTAAATGCATTTTTTTTACGTGTAGAAGTCTAAATTTAGTTAGAAACATACTCGCCACACATACTGTCACACAATATGTTACAATTAAAATTAAATAGAGAACAAAATTGGAGAGAAAATTAATTTTTTCATTTCCTTATTTCTCCTCTCTAGCTATCTCCCATTCCTTATTTCCTTATTTAAGAATCATGATGGATGATCATTTTATTTTTAAGAATATCAAATGTTAACATCTTTTAAGAATATCTTATCAGCATTTGATATCCCCAAATTTAATACAATACTCAATTTAAGCTATAGTGAATCTTTTACAATTTTATTCTTCAATTTTGATAAGATAAAATATTCTTTTCTATTAGTATGTTCAGGTTTGTTCTTAGTTTCAGTTGTTTTAGAACATATGTTGAGGAGGGATTTTAATAACATTAACTATTATTAGTGCCACAAAATGAAGTAACTAATTTTATTAATACAAATTCACTTTCACTAAATATTTTTTTGTCCTTTTGATTTTTGCCTATGGGATGTCTATATTTTTACAAGCCATTTGCCTTTTTTTTTTATCAAGTTTCTTTACTTGCATACATCAAAGTTTGAAATCAAATGGTAAATTAAACTCTTGATCTTCTTCATTTTATTTAAAAATGGGGCACGCAATTTTTATTTTTATTTTACTTTTCGAGTTTATTTTATAATAGATCAAAAGGGAAACCTTGATGCATGCTAAGAAAAGTGTTTATGGGTTGATAACTAGCTTCATTTATTTTGTCTCACAATTTTGTTCCAATATTCAAAAAGAAAAGATTTAAAATGTACATTATCTCAGAAATGAGAGGTTAACGTGAAGTATCAGTAAACTTGTTTGATTTCAAGGGGGAAAGTCCATTTAAAGGGAAACCTTGATGCATGCTATTTGATCCTTTTCTCTTTGGTTATTTTCTAATTTATCTTTTATTCTATAACTGCGGCAAAAAAATGACATGAACGTTAAGAATTAAAGTGTATTAGTGAATCAAATTTCTTATTTAGAATGAAATTATGTTTTTACGTATTAGGTTTTCTATGAAAATAACACCCGGAACTATGAATGTTTGGGCATTTTTTTTTGTTATTTCATTATGATATTTTTCTTTTTAACGTTCTGGTTATGCTTGATTATTTGGACTAAATAATTGTTTTTCACATGTGCGATGTGTGCAATCACATTTTCTTATTTTTTTTTGGGATTTTTTAGTTTCGGTAGGTTCTTTTTAATGAAATAGATAATGTTTTTCTCACTTATATACTACAGGGGCGGATCTAAGGCTTAGTCAAAGGTGGCTAAGCCACCCCTATGATTTTAAAATTTTAATTATACGTATAGGAATTTAATTGAATTTTATCTTTTTAAAACTTTTTATATAGTCTAGTCACTCTCAATAAATGACATATGTTTAGTTATAGCCTAGTGGTTAAAACTTTATTTTATAGTTGAGAGGTCTTGAGTTCAAATCCCCCTCATCACAATTGTATATTTTAATTTTCAAACACCCCTATCAAAATTTTCTAGTTCCGCCCTGACTGTATATGTACTCAGGATTTTAAATTAATGAAGGAAAATATACAGTTTTATCTAGGGTTGCACAAAAAATTCGTAGTTCGCAAAAAAATCGATTCGAAATTGAGTTCGTTCGAAAGTAATTCAAACCAAACTCAAACTGGACCTAGTTCGTTCGAAATAGGTTCGCAAACCAAACTTAGTTCGAAATTAACTCAAACGTGAACCGTTGATTTCCGTTGATAATGAACTTTAATGTTTTATTTAGGATAATATTTGGATTTGTAATAATTTTAAGACTTTGGTGATTGTTTTGTACTTCTATTGATATTTAAATTGTACTTTGAATACTTTGGTGATGTTGCTCTTGTTGGCTATTTGGAAAACTTTGGATTCTGTGATTGTACTGAACTTTGATTGATTGTACTAAACTTTGGTGTTTGATATAAATTTTGGTATTTGTAATGAACTTTGATATAAACTTTGTGTACTGTGTAATTAGAATTCAGAATGCTTGAGTTTTTATTGAAGTGCTGTAATTTCGAACTATGGTCCAGCCATAAGTCATAACTCGTAAATCGTAACAAAGTTCGTAAAAGTTCGAAATTGAGTTCGTAAAAAGTTTGATTCGAAATTGAGTTTGTTCGAAATTAATTCAAACCAAACTTAGTTCGAAATTAATTCAAACCAAACTCAAACTGGGGGTAAGTTCGATTCGGTTCGGTTCGTTTGCAGCCCTAGTTTATCGATACCTAATTAATATCCTTTTGTGTTGATATGGAAGAAATCATCATATGTATGTATTACGTGTGCTTTCCAATTATCAACTTATGGACACAAATGTCATTTTAATTCAAATAAAATAATTTATCTTGTACTACGTAGAGTTTCCATTAAAAAAGCCACTTGCAATGTCATAGTCATAGGACCCTAAATAATTTACCTATGTACAGTTTGTTTCCATTGTGATTCCGATCAACAAAGTTCAATTGGAACTCATCTCAATTTTTTTGATTTTAAATCACATGAACTCCATTGAGTGGTATGTTCCGATCAGACCCCAACTAATTTTCAACTGTCGTAGGAAATTTCCGTTTGTTTCTTCCAAAAAAAAACACTTGCACTGTTATACCTTCGTACTGGTATAATGCAGTGTAATATTGCGAAGTGAGATTATTCCAACAGTTTGAATCCAAATGTTGACTAATTATTCTTTCTATTGATCTATTTTTTTTTAATAAAAGTGCATAATATCGTAGAAGAATTGTTTTGGTCTATTATAATGTGTTTCCGTTGCAACGCACGGGCACTGTACTAGTGATATATAATACACATTACAGCACGCGGTGATTTATTATTAGAGTGAGTTATGAGTATCCCTTAAATAAAATACTTCCTGCCAATTCGAAACCTATTTGAATACGGGTCCGCTTCGTGATTCGTGCCAAATTAAAACGAACGACTCAGATTTCATTCTACACGGTCAAATATTACACTAGATCTGAATTCGTAGTGTAAACTATTTTTCTACTTTTTTTACATTTTATCATGTAATCATGCTCTAGAGAATGACGAGGTCTATATCATTCGGAATGTATGAATAGTGTTTTTTTTTTCTCTTTCGTTCTCTCGATTAAAAAAAAAAATACTATGTTGCAGCTTTATTCCTTTTGAATTATAAATTTATTTCGTGGTCGTCTGTATTGTTTCGATTTGTTTAAAAAATCCGAGTCATGGAGTTAAAGTTTTGGAATGAGCAGCCCCTGCTTTTTGTTTGTGAATTGTGAGGGTTGTTGGATGGTGTGGAGGACCAGTCATCAAGTTTGGTTTGGTTTGGCGTGCAGCGGGATTAAGACCTGGTGGGGCTCGAAATAGGTGTGCTCTAAAAATTCGAAACGAACAAGTCAAAAAAGAAAAAAGAAAAAAGAAAAAAGAAAAAAGAAAATTGTAATTGTCGTTATTAGAAAGGTCTGTTTTGATCTGATGCGGATTGCGGAGGTGCCTTATTAACTGAATGCGTCATATACTCGTGTGCCCCTTGCCAGGGGGTCCGACTCCGCTGTTTTTCTTAGAGAAAAGCAGCAACCTCCTTTTCCGATCCGAACCATTCAAAAATTTGCATTCACGTATCTCGATAAAACAACTTTTTCATACACAAATCTCAACGAATTTGAATGGTTTGGATCGGAAAAGGAGGTTGCTGCTTTTCTCTAAGAAAAGCAGCGGAGTCGGATCCCTTGCCAGGAGGTCATGCGCTTTAAGGTAATAGTGCAAACGGATTCAATACGGATCATACAGAACATGTTTGATGATGAGTAAGCCCGAAATTTTTATTAAAATCCAAAAAAAATATTAAATTTCAAAATCTACACTATTTGACAAGATTTCGAAGACTCTCCAAACCGCAGATTTATTTTCCGGTTTTACGCCGAATTACCACAAATTTATTTACCGGTTTTGGAATTACAAAACTGCAAAAAAAATTGCAGTTTTGGTTTTGGAATTTCGAAACTGCAAATTTAATTTGCGGTTTTATTTTAGAATTCCAAAACCGCAAATTTAATTTGCAGTTTTAAATACTTTTTTAAACAGAAAATGTTATAATTTATTTATTTTTTTATTGAAATATTTGAAATATTTTATATATTTCTTTGAAAATAGATAGAATACTATATAATTTGATTTATTAGAAATACTGCAACAAATAACCCGGATCAACATTTTTCAAGCTGGATTTTTCGCAGCTGTAAGAAAAATTAAAACATTTCTTTATTTGTTTTTGAAAAAAAATAAAAATATTTTGAATCTGAGTTATTGATCTCTGTTCAAAAGTCACTTCTAGATAAATACATAAGATATTGTGATCATTCTATTTTTGAAAAAAAAAAACAAAAGCTTTAAGTTATTTAAGTATCCTTGTCCGAGAATGTCGGAGAATGTCAGATATTTTTTTTATTTTTTCAAAAATAGATGGATCACAATATTTTCTGTATTTATTTAGAAGTGACTTTTAAACCGGGATCAATAACTCAGATTCAAAATATTTTTATTTTTTCCAATAACACACAAAGAAATATTTTCATTTTTCTTACAACCGCGAAAAATCCGGCCTGAAAAATGTTGATCCGGGTTATTTGTCGCAGTCTTTCTAATAAATCAAATTATATAGTATTCCATCTATTTTTAAAGAAATATATATTATATTTCTAATATTTCAATACAAAAAATAAATAAATTATAACATTTTCTGTTTAAAAAAAAACTTAATTTGCGGTTTTGGAATTCTAAAATCAGAAAATAAATCTGCGGTAATTTAGCTTAAAACCGGAAAATAAATCTGCAGTTTGACCAGTTTTTGAAATCTTATCAAATAGAGTGTAGATTATAAAATTTAATATTTTGTTGGATATTAATACAAATTTCGGTGGGTAAGCGGTAGAGTAAATATCTTATTTTATTTTTAAGTTGTTAAACGAAAAGTAAACTTTGAGGAGTAAAATAAAAATTTTCTCTTCAGTTACTTACTCCTCTCCATATAGTAACTTACTACATAGTTAGTCCACCGTCCGAGTAAAAATAACGTTTGGATGAGAATTAGAATAGCTAGAATGGTGAAATTTTAGAATAGTAAATGAGAATAGAGAAAAATAGTGATTTTCAGATTAGTGTGAAAATAGTGCTATTCAGATTAGTAAAAATGTTGTTTGGATTGTATATGTAGAATAGTGAATAGCTGTAACCAATAAAGAATAGTGTTAACAAGGTGTTAATTAAGAGGAAAGATAGGCAAGTGGGATCTCAAATGAATTGTCATGATGTGGAGATAGCGGAAAGTGGTATCAAATTTGTCATTTCGGAATTGTGTTAGCGAAAATCTAAAAAAAAAAACATTTTTTTCTCTCATTTCACATTTCTGAATAGTAGCTATTCCAACATTTACAAGGCATAGAGAATAACAGCTATTCTAGCTATTCTGAATAGCAAAAATATTGTTTGGATGCACATTGCTATTCCGAATAGCTTCTATTCTAGAATAGCCTCTATTCTTGCTATTTTTGTGTCATCCAAACATAGCCGTATAGTTAGTCCACCGTCTGAGTAATATTTATTTTTTCAAGTTTCTCTCTCTACAATTATTTTACAATTACTCCACAATAATTTCACAAACATAATTAACTTAATTCACCTTAGTTACGAGTAAACAATTTAATTATTCTTAACGTTACTCAACAATCAAATATGCACATAGTGATTAAACCGTATATGTATTAGTTTTATTTTTTGAATATAAACGTAGATTGAACACTAAACATATATGAAATACATATCGGATATTAAACAAATATGAATACAGGTCGAGTATTAAACAAGTACAAATACGAATTATTTTCTTATTAAAAAATAGAAATAACATTAAATACAAATATAATCGGATATTTAATCTAATTTTTATCATGTTAAACTTGTTATGACATTATAATACATATATCTAGTTAATAAAAGCATCATCAATATAACCACATCTTTAATCAAAATATACTAACAATAAAAAAATATTCTTCCCTCTAAACATACATAATTCTAAAATAAATAGATACTCACAAAATTGAATAGTACAGATGCAAATATTTATCTGTAGTTGTATGCATCTGCTTACGTAAAATGTATTCATTTATGCATAAATCATATTTATATTTGTATCTGCATCCACAAATTATCTATGTATAGGGATGGCAATGGGCTGAGCCCACAGGTATTATGCTAAGCCTATGCCTGGTCTGCCTGGACCAATTTGATGGGCTATAAAATCTATGCCCGGCCCGTTCATGGGTCTTTCCTCCAAGCCCATGCTTGCCTGTCCTTGCCTACCCTTGCCCATGGGCCTGCCTGGCCTGCCCATACACGTTGGCCCATCCATATTCAACCACATCAAATAGACCGTAGACAACAAAACAATTCATAATATGATTTTTCTAATGGAAGAAATAATAATTCATAGTTTAACAACAAACAACAGTGTGATTTTGCTACTAGAGCACAAAATAATTCATTGTTTAATAGCAAATAAAGGCTGCTGTTCTGCTTGTTTTTTTTAACATAAAGGCCTGTGGGCTTCGACATAAGCCCAGGCCTGGCCTGACCCGGCCCGTTTCTAGGCCCGCCCTTACCTGGCCCATCACAGCGTCGGGCTGACCGGATAAAGAACGGGTCGGACGGGTAAGACCGGGCCACCGGGCCAATTGAGCTTTTCTGTCATCCCTATCTATGCATGAATATTTGAATCCACTATAATTCAAATACGGATCAGCATTCGAATGGGGCTGGATAATATCCGATCCATTTGCACAATTATATTTAGTTGAATAAAGAGTCGTCAATAATGGAGCTATATCCTGTATGTAAAATGAAAGCTCAACAATCAATATTTATATCGCAATAAATCTATGTAACGGTATTGAAATATTTTTTATAATAAATATATATAAAATTTAAAATAAAAAATTAATATGTACTGTTTACTATTGATATAAAAGTAATATACTGATTAAATTGCATGCAATATAAATATTATTTGATCATATATTAAGAATCACTAATCTCTGATCTTTGCATAATTTAAAAGGTATCACAATGAATGGGAATAACGCATAGTCTTATCATTCGGGGGATTCATATAATCATATTAGAGAATACACATAATTAATTATCCCTTTTTTATAGGCATTGTAAGCTGCACATCAGAAGCCGACATTTTACTAATATCTAAGTTTAATAGAAATTAATTAATATACCCAGATTCGTTGAGAAGTTATAAAAATGTCCGTACCGGTCATTTTCTGACCGGTACTCAATTTAATTCAGTACCAGCCGAAAAATGGCCGGTACCCAATTTTTTTTTTTTTTTTTGAAGGATGGGTATAGTTGGCTAGAAGAAAAAGTCGTAGGAAACTCGGATTGAAGTACCGATGTTTTTTTTTACAGTGTCGTATGACACTAAAGTTTATTGTTCCCATGCGGCTAGTGAATTTAATTTGACAATAACCAGCATTCTAAAATTGAGTACCGATGCTTTATGCACGGCCTAACAACGACAGAAGTGCATCGATGTTTCATTGCAAAAACATCAGCGACGCACCGATATTTTTTTAGCACTACCCTGCTTAATTGCTAATGCTAAGTCTAATAAAACATCAGCGACGCACCGATGTTTTTTTAGCACTACTCGGCTAATAGAACATCGATGTTTCATTGCAAAAATATTAATGATGCACCGATACATGCAACCGATGTAACACACGCAACCAACTAAATGCATTTGTTTGATCTTAACCAAACTGAGTGCAAACTTCAATCTGAGTTTTCTACGATTTTTTCTTCTAGCCAACTATGCTATATCCATCCTTAAAAAAAAAAAAGTATCGGCCAGAAAATGACCGGTACTGTTGCAAAAAAAAAAAAATTTTGGATATCGGCCATTTTTCAGCCGGTACTGAATTAAATTGAGTACCGGCCAGAAAATAACCGGTATGGATATTTTTATAACTTCCGAGTAGATATGGATATATTAATTAATTTCTATTAAACTTTGGATATTAATAGAAATGTCGGCATCAGAATTGAGAAGTAATGCTCCCGTGATTTTTATTTTTACCCAAAAAAAATATTTTAATATAAATAACCACGTTTTTAAAAGAATTTTATTTCTGCCCAAACCGCATATATTATTTGCGGTTTGAATTAACAATTCAAACCGCACAGAATATATGTGGCTTGAATTGTTAATTAAAACCGCACAGAATATATGCGGCTTGAAACACCTATATCCCACGCGAGCACGCGACCCCTTCAGTAGTTCGGGCAATTTTTGAGAGCCGATATCTCACGATTTGTTTTGAGATTTTGTGTGAAACTTCACAGTCTTGTTCTATGAAGTCAAGACTGCATGTCGGCAAATTTTCGTGATTTTTGAAGATTCTTTGCTATGTTAACCAGAGGTGCAAAGTTGGGGTCAGACGCACTCCTTCAGCATTTCGAGTAATTTTTGAGAGGTGTTATCTCACGATCTGTTTTGACAATTTGTATGAAACTTCACAGTCTTCTTCTACGAAGTCAAGACTGCATGTCGATAAATTTTTGTGATTTTTGAAGATGGTTTGCTATGTTAACCAGCGGTGCAAAGTTGGGCTCAGAAATAAAAAAATTATTTCGAAGATGAATGATAAAATACATTAAGAAAAATCTTACAACAGAATAAAGTTCATACAAACCTCAAAGTTCATACAAAAACTACAACATAATAAAATACATACAAATAAAGTTCATACAAACCTCAAAGTAAAACTTATTCACAAAAAAGTTAATTCCTACGACTCCATCTAAAATTTATTCCCATGAGCCGACCAGATCCCCATGATGATGTGCTCCTTCTAGCTTGTTGCACTGTTTCGTCTTGCCGGTTAGCTGTACCGGACGGTCCTGCTTGCGCTTCGTTAGTGATAGGTGTATTTTATATACACCGTCGATCTAGTTTTTATCATAAAATAACACCAAATATCTTGTATTTTGGATATAAAGCGAATATAATACACCAAGAATCAAGTTACTGCGTTCGCTCGATGTTTCAATGCAGGAAACAGTGCAAAATGATGAAAAACTGTCCAATGCGGACGCATTATCCACCAGTGCGGACGCACTGGGTACTTAGCCGATTTTCCAGCAGCGCAGACCTCACAGACGAAAAGTCCGAGCGTAATGCGGCCGCATTCACCTTCAGTGCGGACGCATTCACTACTTAGCCGATTTTTGCGACTTTCAGAATTTTCCAGAAAACAGAAGTTCAAGGCCAATGCGAACGCACTCACAGCCAGTGCGGACGCACTCAGTACTTGACTATTTTTGAAATCTTCGGATTCTTTGGAAAACAGAAAAACAACATGCCAGTGCGGACGCACTAAGATCCAGTGCGGACGCACTCAGGAAATTTTGCAGAAAATCCAGAAAAGGGAACTTGGAACCAAAGGGGATCTGGAGTCGGTGCGACCCAGACCACCCGCACTCAACTCCAGTGCGGACGCACTGGACTCGCAGACAGCCAGAAATTCGCATTTTCAAGAGGTTTTCTATTCTGGGCTTCCAAGGAACACGTTTTAGAAGGCCAAAAATAGCCATGGCAGTCTGAGGAGTGCACCCACTAACTCCACTTCTATCCTCTAAATTGGGCAAGGCCTTTGGCTATAAAAGAGGAAGAATTTCATCTCAGGATCGATTATTGTACATATCCATTATTATATCCATCTTTCCACAAATTGAGAGAGAGAGATCCTGCAGAAATTTTAGAAGGTTTTCCAAGGAAGGAGAAGAAGAAGATTCAAGCAAGGAGTCGGCAAGATCGAGGTTTTAGATCTAAGAAAGGGTGTAATCATTTCTTTATCTCATTTCTTATTGTTTTTGCCAATCTTTGTAATGGATCTCTCCAAGAGAGAGTAGTTCTCTTTCTAGGGGTTTAGGTCAATGCATGAACTTGTTTAATTCTAGATTATTCGGATATTTGTTTTTATTATGATTGTGTTATCGGATTTGATTGCTAATTTCTGTGATTTATTCTTTATGAATTTCATTAGTACTCGTTCCTTTGAGTTCACCTGGTTAGGGTTTATTGAATTGAAGTAGTTTTGAAATCCCGTTGATCGGGTCTTTCCGCTTTAAATTTATTAAATTCCGGCATTGGTCATGAGGAGACTACTAATTGAAACCATAAAGACACACCTTAGGGTTGGGTTAGAAGCGACCGTACTTTGATATCCAATCCGGAACTATAGAAATTAAGGTTAGGATTTTGGTGAAGGACCGAAAGGCGAAGGCAAATCCTAATTAGGACACCTTAGAACAAATATCGATATATGCTTTGAAGCATGAGATTAAATATCCCTCTAGGTTAGTGACAGCCCTAGAATTCGAGGCACATTAATCCATAAAGCGCAAAGTATTTGTATTAATATTTGTTCCAAAGGCTAACATAGGTTAGAAACCTCATCAAATCAAACATGAATTTAAACAAACCGAATAAATAGAATTAGCAAGGAATTGTAGACCAAATACCCCTAGATCTCCTTAAACTTGAAAACAAACCAAT
The DNA here is from genome assembly GCA_028015225.1 of Carex myosuroides. Classification (NCBI taxonomy): domain Eukaryota; kingdom Viridiplantae; phylum Streptophyta; class Magnoliopsida; order Poales; family Cyperaceae; genus Carex; species Carex myosuroides. The sequence goes on along the minus strand of CM051471.1, from coordinate 16,600,756 downwards.
CTTTCTTTCCTTTATTTTATTTACATTTATTGTTTGAAACTCCTCTCTTTCGGGTATTGAACCCAACCTTAGGATTTTAGAACAAACCCCCCCACTTTACTTTTATTGTTTTGTTTTAGAAGTAGTTTTCTTTATTAAAAATTAGTGTTTCCCTCTCTCCCTGCGGATCGACACCTAAATACTACAATCGATAGGTTGTGCGCTTGCAACTAACCTATTTATTGAGTACGAAGGTTTTATAAATATTAAAGGCAAAAGAGTACAAAATCATTATATCTAAAATACTCAACAAGCTTTTTGGCGCCGTTGCCGGGGAGAATAGGATAGATACTAGTTTTTATTTTAGGAAAGTACTTTTAATTCTTAGTTTCCTTATTTACTTTTCAGAAAATTAAAAATCCAAAAATATTTTCCTTTCCTTATTTAATTTTCTGCACTTTACTATTCTCTCTCTTTCACATCTTTTCTTCTCTCATAGATTTGAGCGCTGGCACCGGTCACAAGGAGCCAAACCGCGAAGATCAAAGCCGGCGAATCCTCGCTTTCTCAACCAATGGCAGGTCTAGATCCCGAACTAGGCATGCCACGCAACTTTAGAGAGGATGAATTTCCGGAAGGTCTCATCAACCCAAACTTTCACGATCTCAATAACAATCCACCACCTCTTCCTCCACACAACAACCTACCGCCACCACATCCAAACAATAACAATGATCCACCTATTCTCAATAATAATCCTTTGTTTGGTGTCAATCCAAACAACGGAAATGGCCGAAATCGCCAACAAGGCCACCGCTTCGGTTTCATTCCTCAAGGCCAAGATCCACGCGAAATCAAGCCATCTCTCATCCACTTGCTTGGCCAAAGTCAGTTTGGGGGAGCCCTAAACGAAGATCCACACGCCCACTTGGCGGTATTCGAAGAGTCTTGCGGCACTTTCGCTCGAGAAGGAGAAGAGCTCGACAACCTCAAGCTCAAATGCTTTCATCTATCCCTCCGTGACAATGCAAGGACATGGCTAAGAACCGTGAATCGTGACAACATAAGAAGATGGGACGACATGGAGAAGTTATTCTTAGGAAAATACTTTCCTCCATCCAAAACCCAGCACTTTCGAACGAAAATCACGACCTTCAAGCAAGCCGAGGGAGAATCTTTGACTGAGGCATGGGATAGATGGGCGGAGCTTCAACGCTTGTGCCCTAACCATGGTCTCGACATGTGGTTGCTCTTCCAATTCTTCTTTGCAGGTTGCACAATCGCCACAAAGACTCACTTGAATTCCGCCGCAGGGGGTAATATGTCCAAGATGGATCCCCAACAAGCCATGCTAATGATCGAGGACATGGCAATCAACCAAAGGGAATGGACGGCCGAAAGAAGTGGACGAACCCAAACCACACCGGGACTCCTAAAAACCGACGAAGTTACCGCCTTGAAAGCCCAAATAGATGCCTTGCAACATCAAATGGCACAAATGCAAAATGCCAAATCTGTGACAAAGAAGGCTTCATGCGGCATTTGTGGAGAGGCGACTCATATCACCGCCGATTGCCAAGTCCTCATAGAAGGAGAGGAAGTCGAGCAAGTCAATGCAATGTTCTACAATCAAGGTGATAAGAGGAACGACCCGATCTACAATAAGGTTAGGCCAAATGATAACTCAAATACATACAACCCTCACACAAGGTGGAACCATCCCAATTTCAAGTGGAAGACCGAGAATGACAACTCCAACCAATACCAAGGTAATTCCAATCAATATCAAAACCGGACGAACCAAAACTCGTATCAAGGACCTTCTCAAAACAGTAAATTAGAAAAAATGATAGAAGGACTTGTTCTCTCTCAAAACGAGTTCATGAACCAACAAAGGAACACCAACACCGAAATTTCGGATTCCTTGAGAAACTTCAACAATAGGTTCGAGTTCTTAGAGACTAAGACAAAGATGCTAGAAAACCAAATAGCACAACAAGCATCTTCGTCATTTCGTCAACAAGGCGCTCTACCGAGTAAAACCGATATCAATCCAAGGGAGCAAGCAAAAGCCATAACCTTGAGAAGCGGCACGGAATACGAAGGACCAAAGATGCCCAGCGGAGATGAGTCTCAACAACCACCGAATGAGGCACAGCCACCTCAAACTCCTCTCAGCGCAGACACAACCGTTCCTAATGCGGACGCACCGGCATCGGAAAAACCTCAAGAACCGGGTAAATCAAACCCGGCCAAGGTAAAACCAAATGAAACTCCTAAGTATATTCCACCACATAGGTTTATACCATTCCCTCAAAGGTTAGTTAAGAGCAAGCTTGACCAGCAATATGCCAAATTCATAGAACACCTCAAGAAATTGAATATTACCATTCCTTTTACCGAAGCAATTACTCACATGCCCACTTATGCGAAATTTTTGAAAGAAATTTTATCCAATAAAAGAACAATTGAGGAAGTGGGCACGGTATCCCTTAATGAGGAGTGTAGCGCTCTCTTCCTAAACAAGCTACCTCCAAAATTAAAGGATCCCGGAAGCTTCGTTATCCCATGCATGATTGGTGATACCGAATTCAAGAGGTGCCTATGTGATTTAGGCGCAAGTGTGAGCCTCATGCCAAAAACCGTTTATCAAAGGCTCAATCTTGTTGATTTGAAAGATACAAGGATGTCATTACAACTAGCCGATAAGACGGTAAGGTATCCCGAAGGAATTGCGGAGGATGTTATTGTAATGATTGGGAAGTACTTTGTCCCTGTGGACTTTGTAGTGGTCGAAATGGAGGAGGATACTCATACCCCTCTTCTATTGGGGCGTGATTTCCTTACCACAGCTGGTGCAAACATTGATGTCAAAGAGGGAAAGATATCCTTTGACATTGGGGGCGAAAAGGTAAATTTTCATATGTTTAATGCCATCAAATTTCCTTCTAATGATAATGATTCTATATGTAGAGTGGAAGTTTTAGATTCCATTATAGCTGCCCATATGGAGAAGGAGATGGTCAATGAACAACTAGACCAAATTCTGGAAGAAACCGGCTCAGAAAACGACACATTTGGTGAAAATGACCCTCAGTGCGTCCGCACTACCGCTCAGTGCGTCCGCACTACCGCTCAGTGCGTCCGCACTCAGCATGGTGAAAACGAAGTTCCAGTCAACCGAGCGCAATGCGTCCGCACTGAAGTCTCAGTGCGGATGCCCCACTCGCACTCACCTGTTGAGCCACAGTTTGGAGCCAATGAGGAAAATGTCCGAGAGGAATGCGTCCGCACTGACCCTCAGTGCGTCCGCACTCAGCACAATTCCAACCAGGATGTATTGCAGATTTCAGAAAATTTACCCCAGTGCGTCCGCACTGACCACCAGTGCGTCCGCACTCATGCCGAAATAGCTCAAATCGAAGGAATTTCGACCAACTCTGCACCACCGAAAGTCGAACTCAAACCTCTGCCACCTACCCTTCGCTATGAATACCTGGGAGAGGGCGAGACATATCCGGTGATTGTCAACTCCGAGCTCAACAAAGAACAAACCGAGAAGCTTTTACACGAGCTAAAGCTTCATCGGAAAGCGATCGGCTACACCATCGACGACCTAACCGGAATTAGCCCATCCCTTTGCATGCACAGAATCCTAATGGAGGACGACCACAGGCCCACAATTGAAGCTCAACGAAGACTCAATCCGAATCTAAAAGAAGTGGTGAAAAAGGAGATCCTCAAGCTACTTGATGCCGGCATCATCTATCCAATCTCCGACTCCAAATGGGTAAGTCCGGTCCATGTAGTACCAAAGAAGGGAGGCACAACCGTGGTGAAGGGCGAAGGCGACAAATTGATATCCACAAGGGTGATCACCGGATGGAGGATGTGCATCGATTACCGCAAACTTAACAATGCAACAAGGAAGGATCACTTCCCTCTACCATTTGTGGATCAAATGCTAGAAAGGCTAGCTAATCACTCCCATTTTTGCTACCTAGATGGGTATAGCGGATTCTTTCAAATCCCTATTCACCCCGATGACCAAGAAAAAACGACCTTTACTTGCCCTTATGGTACGTTCGCGTATCGTAGGATGCCGTTTGGTTTATGCAATGCCCCAGCTACATTTCAAAGAGCCATGATGGCTATTTTTTCAGATTTATTAGAAAATTCCGTGGAAGTTTTCATGGATGACTTTTCAGTTTTTGGTACCTCTTTTGATGATTGCTTATCTAATTTGATCAAAGTTTTAGAACGTTGTGAGCAGGTTAATTTGGTGCTAAACTGGGAGAAATGCCATTTCATGGTACAAACGGGGGTAGTTCTAGGCCACGTGGTGTCTTCCAAAGGCCTAGAAGTCGACCAAGCAAATGTGGAGGTGATCGAAAAATTGCCATATCCAACATGTGTGAAGGATGTGAGAAGTTTTTTGGGCCATGCGGGATTCTATCGGCGTTTCATCAAAGATTTTTCAAAAATCTGCAAACCACTTACTAATTTGACAATGAAAGATGTAGAATTTATATTTGATGAACCGTGTATTGTTGCTTTTGATAGGATCAAGAAGGCACTAATCTCAGCCCCAATTCTCCGACCTCCTAATTGGGATGTGCCCTTTGAAATCATGTGTGATGCAAGCGACTTCGCCGTTGGAGCCGTTCTAGGACAAAGGATCGACAACAAGCCACATGTGATCTATTACGCAAGCAAAGTCCTAGATGAGGCGCAAATGAACTACACAACCACCGAAAAGGAGTTTTTGGCCGTTATATTGTCCATCAACAAATTCCGATCCTACTTGGTCGGATCCAAGGTGATTGTGTACACCGATCACGCGGCAATTCGATACCTCCTCAACAAGAAGGATGCCAAACCACGCCTAATCCGGTGGATCCTCCTACTCCAAGAGTTTGATCTCGAAATCAAGGACAAGAAAGGCACTGAAAATTCAGTGGCGGACCATCTATCACGCATTACCAACGAATCGAAGGATGATGACATGCCCATAGACGATTCGTTCATAGACGAACAACTATACGCAGTCAACTACCAAGAGGCGCCGTGGTATGCGGATTTCGTCAACTACCTTGCATGCGGTATCATACGCCCAGATTTAACCTTCCAACAACGAAAGAAATTCCTGTGGGATGTCAAACAATATTTTTGGGATGAGCCGTTGCTATTCAAACTGGGGGTAGATGGAATTCATAGGCGATGTGTACCTCACGAAGAAACCGAACAGATTCTCAATTGTTGCCACTCATCTCCCTATGGAGGACACGCTTCAAGCCACAAAACCGCCGCCAAAGTTCTTCAAGCCGGGTTCTTTTGGCCCACGCTTTTTGAAGATGCGAAAGACTATGTGCTTAGGTGCGACAAATGCCAAAGAACCGGGAACATATCAAGGAAACATGAGATGCCTCTCAACGGAATTCTAGAGGTAGAGTTATTTGATGTTTGGGGGGTCGACTTCATGGGACCTTTTCCGAGTTCTTGCAACAACAAGTACATCCTTGTAGCGGTCGATTATGTGTCCAAATGGGTAGAAGCCGTAGCAAGCCCAACCGCCGACTCCGCCGTAGTAAGAAAGCTTTTTCTAAGAACTATTTTTCCTAGGTTTGGAGTACCTCGGGTGGTGATTAGCGATGGCGGCTCTCATTTCATCAACCGTCAATTCGATAGTCTCCTATTCAAATATGGAGTCAAGCACAAGGTAGCCACACCTTACCACCCTCAAACAAGCGGGCAAGTTGAGGTATCCAATCGCGAGATAAAAAGCATCCTACAAAAGGTGGTGAACACATCACGAAAAGATTGGTCACTCAAACTCGATGAAGCTCTGTGGGCATATCGGACCGCTTTCAAAACACCCATAGGTATGACTCCTTTCAAGCTAGTGTATGGAAAGCCATGCCATTTGCCGGTTGAACTCGAACACAAGGCATATTGGGCAATAAGGGCCCTAAATTTCGACATGAGGGCTGCCGGTGAAAAGAGGGTTCTTGACCTACATGAACTAGAAGAATTGCGCCTTAATTCCTATGAAAATGCTAAGCTATACAAAGAGAAGACAAAGAAATGGCACGACAAGCATATCATCAAGCGCAATTTTCAAGAAGGAGACACGGTTTTGTTGTACAACTCACGCCTCCGGCTATTTCCCGGGAAGTTAAGATCACGATGGAAGGGCCCATTCGAAATAACGAAGGTATTTAACCATGGCGCAATCGAGATTTGGAGCAAAGATACCGGGGCATTCAAAGTGAACGGACACCGCCTCAAACATTTCAACCATGCAACTCCTATAGGCGACAAGGAGATCATAGGCCTAAAAGATCCACACACTCAATAGTGAGCCCAAATCATGTCGAGCTCACGACGTAAAATTGAGCGCTTCTTGGGAGGCAACCCAAGTTTTTATTTTTTCTTTCTTTATACTTTTATTTTTACTTTCTCAAAAAATTTACATTTTTTTGACTCAGCCAATTTCTCAGGTCAAAAATTCATCAGTGCGTCCGCACTAAACATCAGTGCGTCCGCACCGACAGAAACCACAGGTCTGCGCAGTCTAAACAAGACCAGTGCGTCCGCACTGAGGTTCAGTGCGTCCGCACCCGAGGTACGCTAAATTTAATTTTCAATTTTTTCGAAATATCGGAAAAGTCGTATTTTTTGAGCGAGTGCGGATGACCACCCGCATTGAGGACCAATGCGTCCGCACGCGGCTTCTTCTCCTTCTTAAACCGACCCCTCTCTTCAATTTACTTCGCGCCTTTTCGATTTTAAAACCGAAAACCTTGATTTTTCTCTCCCAAAACCCGAAAACCTCGTTTTTCTTTCAAAATCTCCCTCTCCTCTCTCTTCTCTACCCCTTCTCTCTTCTTTTCTCTCTCTTTCCCTTTTCAAAAAGCGAAAACCCACTTTTCTCAAGTTTTTCAAGCGCCGTTTCGCTAAAACTCGGATTTCTTCGCATTTTTTTCGAAATTTTCGCGATCTACAACAAGGTTTGATGTCTCCTTACTCTAATCTTGTCAATTACTACTTAGATCTGTAAAAATGGTACCAAAATCGGGAAAATCGACCAAAAATGGTGAAATCGGTTCAAATTCTCACCCCAGTGCGGATGCTACCACCCGCACTGCCATTTAGTGCGTCCGCACTAAGCTTGGGGGAACGCCTAACCAGCCCAAATTTTCAATTTTTTGGTTAAGTCCTCAGTGCGACCAGACCAGTCGCACTGATAGCCAATGCGTCCGCATTACGCTCGGACTTTTCCATCCCAACCCAGAAATTCCAAAAATTTAGGTAAAGTCCCCAATGCGTCCGCACTGAGAGCCAGTGCGTCCGCATTCAGCTCAGTTATTTCCTGAATTGAACCAAATTAGCACTGTTTGTACACAGTGCGTCCGCACTGACCGCCAGTGCGTCCGCACACGGCCCATATTATATCAAAAATTTCGAAATTTTAATTCTTTCAAGTTTTTTTTAGAATGCCGAAGAAATCAGGTGCCAAGAAACCAAGGTTTGAGAAAGGACAAGGTAGTCGCCAACCACCTCCTTATCCTCCCGCCTTGCCACTCAACGAAGGTCAAGAATTGAGGCGTAACCTTCTACAGTCCCGCAGGACCCTCGAGCCATCCCGATGGATCTGCCGAGAGACACTCGAAACGCTCGGACTCCTTGAGTCGGTGCAAATGCTCACCGAGCGGCTTGGCTTGTGGGAGTTTCTATGTGACGAGGTCGACACTTATGAAGGCCTCACGATCGAATTCCTCTCCTCATACGAGTTCGACCGAGGTTCACGCACGATGACATTCAACCTTGGAGGCTTCTCACATATGTTGCACACCACCGAACTCATGGTCGCACTCGATCTATCCACCGCACATGTCAGCGAGATGCGCACCATTCTCGACTTCTACCATGACATGAGCGAGGCCCAATTCCGCATCCTAACATGCCACGACGGTCTCCTCGGCCAGCAGAGGGTTAAGAATGTTCTCCACCCGGCCCTCCGATATCTCCAGCGGGTACTTTCTCACACTCTCTTTGCCCGTGGGGAGAGCGCATCGGTCTTCAACCTCGGCGACATGGTGTATGTTTGCAGCATGCTTCGGCGCAATAATGGCGAGATGGAGTACATGCCGCACATTGGATACAACTTGGCCAAACACATGCAAAATGTGTCGCACAACATGCGATCGGGCGGAATGATTCGAATTGGCGGTATCATCACAAAGATTGCCCGACACTTGCTAATACCGACCGTTGGTGCGGTGGTGCCCGGTTACACGCTAGTGGACCTCGATGGTCTATTTCGGGCGAGGCTCATCCGTTGGGACGACATTGAAGAGGCTTGGATCAATTTGGGCCCAAAGGACAACATTCGACACCGGTTGCCTCTACAAACTCAAATCGATCCCTTAGATACCGACACTTGGAAAATTGTCGATGAGCCGCTCGAGCCACCGCTACCACCGCCGCCACAACCACAACAACCTCCACCCGAAGCCGCACAAGCACAAAGTATGCCATCCAACCAACAAATCTGGGATTTTATGCAGACCATGAACACCTCTATCAACAACTTGAGCATCAATATTGGAGGACGTTTGGATAGCATGGACGGCCGCATGAATGCCTTTGACCGCCGCTTTGATGAGGTAGAGGCCGAGGCCGCCCGAGCGACCTACTATTCCCGCCGAGGATGCATGCACGCAAACCCGCACTTTGAGGATGATCCACCTACACCTCCGTACCAAAGACGGGCCGCTCAAAGGAGAGAGTACGAGATGGCACAAGAGCGTGAAGCGGCGAGACAAGAGCAAGAGGCGGCCAGTCAAGAACAAGAGGCCGACAACAATGAAGATGAGGAGGATGACGTCGACGAAATGGTTTTCGACGAGGATTGATTCCGCGCAATACATCACCAAATTACGCCAGTAAAGTAGTTCATGTTTCTTCTCTCTTTTTAGTTTATTTTTAGCACTGAGGACACTGCTTTATTTAAGCTTGGGGGATGGGGAGAAATTGTATCAGCATGCATATTTATTATTCAGTTTTTCGAAACTTTTTAGGATTTATAACCTTGCTTTTTACTTGACCATGAATAGGATTTGTGATTTTGAACTTAATTGCTTGCGATTACGAATTTGTCAAGACGTTTTACGAGGTTATGAAAAATAGAGTCTTGCATAATTGGACTTTATTGTCTAAAAATGCATAAAGTATAAAATCATGTTTAAAATTTGTGTTAAAAGTTGGCAAAATTTTTGATAAATTTGAGTGATTGACAAAACTTAAAAGTATTCTTGCACGATTTTTCAAATTTTCGGTAAAACCCTTAAAATAAATTTGAAATGACGACATAGTTCGGCGAAAAACTGTGGAAATAAAGGTATTTGGAAATGAGAAATTAGAAATTCAAATTTATTTGAAAAGCCATTTAAATTTGGAAATTTTAAAAATTGGGAAAAATTGAGATATCCGTGAGTATGATATGTGCATATATGTTGAGAAATTAGGTAAAATTGAAAAATTTTGAAAAATAAAAAAGAGATTCCAATGACCTATGATACGGCTTCATGACGTACTTATGGTTATGAGTCCTTAGCACTCTTGCTCCGCTAGTCTCCCGATAAAATTGACATTCGTGTTAGTGGAAGGGTTAGACTAAGAGCATGCAAAGCACCCTTGAATTAGAACGGTTGGGTACAGTTAACTACTTGTAACTAACCGGTGCTTAAATAAGGATGGGGAAAATAGTGCTAATTCAAAGTGAGAAAATCAAAAGCAACAAAACAAAAGGAATATGCATGTATCAACACACGAAGTCCGTAATTATTCTTACCCAAGTTTGATTCAAGCTTGGGGGTATTTTGAAAATTCTACATTTTAAATGGCATATCTTTTAAATTTGGGTATACGAAGTTCACAAATTCAAAGCCTTTAAGGAAATAAAAGTTAGAGTAATCGAATTGTGAGTTGATTCATAATTATTCGAGGGTTGAACTTGGGATTTGGGGAATATACATGAAGGTTTTTAAATTTTGGCAAGATCATACAAGTTTTTCATTTTGAGAAATATATACTTGATATAGGGTTAAATTGTAGATCGAATTGTAGTCCCAGTTTAGATGTTGCTTGGGGACAAGCAAGGTTCAAGCTTGGGGGTATTTGATAGGTGTATTTTATATACACCGTCGATCTAGTTTTTATCATAAAATAACACCAAATATCTTGTATTTTGGATATAAAGCGAATATAATACACCAAGAATCAAGTTACTGCGTTCGCTCGATGTTTCAATGCAGGAAACAGTGCAAAATGATGAAAAACTGTCCAATGCGGACGCATTATCCACCAGTGCGGACGCACTGGGTACTTAGCCGATTTTCCAGCAGCGCAGACCTCACAGACGAAAAGTCCGAGCGTAATGCGGCCGCATTCACCTTCAGTGCGGACGCATTCACTACTTAGCCGATTTTTGCGACTTTCAGAATTTTCCAGAAAACAGAAGTTCAAGGCCAATGCGAACGCACTCACAGCCAGTGCGGACGCACTCAGTACTTGACTATTTTTGAAATCTTCGGATTCTTTGGAAAACAGAAAAACAACATGCCAGTGCGGACGCACTAAGATCCAGTGCGGACGCACTCAGGAAATTTTGCAGAAAATCCAGAAAAGGGAACTTGGAACCAAAGGGGATCTGGAGTCGGTGCGACCCAGACCACCCGCACTCAACTCCAGTGCGGACGCACTGGACTCGCAGACAGCCAGAAATTCGCATTTTCAAGAGGTTTTCTATTCTGGGCTTCCAAGGAACACGTTTTAGAAGGCCAAAAATAGCCATGGCAGTCTGAGGAGTGCACCCACTAACTCCACTTCTATCCTCTAAATTGGGCAAGGCCTTTGGCTATAAAAGAGGAAGAATTTCATCTCAGGATCGATTATTGTACATATCCATTATTATATCCATCTTTCCACAAATTGAGAGAGAGAGATCCTGCAGAAATTTTAGAAGGTTTTCCAAGGAAGGAGAAGAAGAAGATTCAAGCAAGGAGTCGGCAAGATCGAGGTTTTAGATCTAAGAAAGGGTGTAATCATTTCTTTATCTCATTTCTTATTGTTTTTGCCAATCTTTGTAATGGATCTCTCCAAGAGAGAGTAGTTCTCTTTCTAGGGGTTTAGGTCAATGCATGAACTTGTTTAATTCTAGATTATTCGGATATTTGTTTTTATTATGATTGTGTTATCGGATTTGATTGCTAATTTCTGTGATTTATTCTTTATGAATTTCATTAGTACTCGTTCCTTTGAGTTCACCTGGTTAGGGTTTATTGAATTGAAGTAGTTTTGAAATCCCGTTGATCGGGTCTTTCCGCTTTAAATTTATTAAATTCCGGCATTGGTCATGAGGAGACTACTAATTGAAACCATAAAGACACACCTTAGGGTTGGGTTAGAAGCGACCGTACTTTGATATCCAATCCGGAACTATAGAAATTAAGGTTAGGATTTTGGTGAAGGACCGAAAGGCGAAGGCAAATCCTAATTAGGACACCTTAGAACAAATATCGATATATGCTTTGAAGCATGAGATTAAATATCCCTCTAGGTTAGTGACAGCCCTAGAATTCGAGGCACATTAATCCATAAAGCGCAAAGTATTTGTATTAATATTTGTTCCAAAGGCTAACATAGGTTAGAAACCTCATCAAATCAAACATGAATTTAAACAAACCGAATAAATAGAATTAGCAAGGAATTGTAGACCAAATACCCCTAGATCTCCTTAAACTTGAAAACAAACCAATCTTTCTTTCCTTTATTTTATTTACATTTATTGTTTGAAACTCCTCTCTTTCGGGTATTGAACCCAACCTTAGGATTTTAGAACAAACCCCCCCACTTTACTTTTATTGTTTTGTTTTAGAAGTAGTTTTCTTTATTAAAAATTAGTGTTTCCCTCTCTCCCTGCGGATCGACACCTAAATACTACAATCGATAGGTTGTGCGCTTGCAACTAACCTATTTATTGAGTACGAAGGTTTTATAAATATTAAAGGCAAAAGAGTACAAAATCATTATATCTAAAATACTCAACAGTTAGCTGTACCAGATGTGCTCCTCCTTCCTAATTGAGATGTGCTCCTTCTAGCTGGTTGCACTCCTTCTTCTTGCTGGTGTGTTGTACCGGATGGCCTTGCGCCAGATGTGCTCCTCCTACCTGCTTGAGTTGTGCTCCTTCTTCACTGGGTAGTACCTGATGGCCCTTGCATTCCAACCGCCTCCCCTCCTGCCAGTACTTCTCCCATTGCCTCCCTAAACATCATATTTGCATTTTCACGGTCTGTTGTACGGCTTCTGGCTGTGCTTCGCCGCGGCCCTTGCGATCCACTTGCCTCTTCCATAACTCGCTCATTCTCTGCTACATTTGCTGCGTTATGATCCTCTGCAGCCCAAATATGTTAGTTAGTAAGCTATTCAACATTAGAATGAAATATTATTAGGATTGAATGTTACATACCTCGCCTCTGCCTGTCAGAAGTGGAACGGCGAGGATGGTGCCCCCTTCGCCTACCTTGCATTTCATCCATGGTCATATCTTGACGGATGTGTTTTCTCCTACCACGCCGTATCCAATATGTGTTTGGCTCAATTTTAGGGGTAGTAGTTGTAGGCCAATCTTCAGGATTGCCATAAGGAACAAACAGTGCATTCCAAGTACTTAGAAGGTAGTCCACCCTATACCAGTGGGAAACAAGTAGGTCGGGTGACCAGTTTTTATGACGAAAAACTGCTAACACATGAGCGCACGGAATTCCAGTTATTTGGATACCTCTGCATGTACATTCCACTTTTCTCTCTGGCCCGAATGTCACGATATACTGGAACCTTCTATGAGTAATTGACATAGTTCCATCCTGCGTTTGGACTACTGGAACATATTCATTTGGGCCCGTGACTTGGTAATTACCTTCGCCGTGCGAGTATGGGATGACATCCATTTTTGTACCTTTCTCCCACCGTTTGGTGAGCTTAACATGTACCCGTTTGGAAAAAGGATTTTCTGCATTGCTTTGCTCCGTCACTGCCTATCGCCGTTGAACAAACCACCTATTGCACTTGCAGAATGTCTCCTCTACAAGTGCAGCCACGGGCAACATTCGTCTATCCTTGAAGACAGCGTTCAGGGACTCAGAGCCGTTTGTTGTCATGATACCAAATCGGTGCCCTCCATCACAGGTCTGGAAAATTTTATCAAAATTTGACGGCTCCATGACATCATCAGGACGTACTTTGCCCACTCTTCTCAGAAAAGCATTACACGTCAGATTTTGCTGCAATAGAACAAAGCAAAATTAGACAAAATGCATCTAAAAGAAACAAAATGATATAAATTAGACAATATTAGACATACCGAGCAAAAATCTTCGAACATCTCTTTCAGCCTTCTTGGCTTCTTCTTCCTGGCTCATTGTTTGAACCTAGTTCCGTACCATTTGTCCTTCCTACACGCCTGGATCAGGTTATCTGCAACATGTTGGATGCAATACCTGTGCACAAAATTATCCCTATCCCATCCGTATTCAGGTTTCAATGCAGCTTTGATACCCTTGTGTTGGTCCGATATAACACATACGAATCTATTAACACGAATCACATTAATCCTAAGCCATTGTAAGCAAAAAACCCCAATTCTCTTCATTCTCCGTATGTACAATTGCAAATGCTAGAGGCAGCAATTGGTTCTCGGCATCATAGGCGCAAGCCATCAAAAGTCTGCCCTCATACCGCCCAGAAAGAAAGGCTGCATCTATACTGATCACCGGTCTTAAGTAATCAAATGCGGTAATGCATGGTCCGTAAGCCCATGCCACGGCCCTGAATTCCTGAACACCTTGTTTGACTAGTCCTGTATTTTTATCGATGCTCGGACTTGTCAGAAATTGGTATTTTGAGCCGGGATTCGTGTAACATATCCTGATAAGCAATAGCTTCATAAAATTGTACGACTCTTCCCAACTCCCAAATTGCCGGGCTACTGCAATCTCACGACCTCTCCAAAGTTTGTTGTACTTCGGGGTTATATTGCCAAACCTAACCCTCATGCAGTGTGCCACACTCCGGATGCTCATAATGGGGTCTTCCTTAATGCTGCTCTCGATGATATCTGCGATAATTGATGCCGTGAGTTGTGCATGGTCCGTCCTGGTGTACTCAGACGTGCATGTGTGAGGAGTGTCTTGCTCAGTTATCATCCATGTATCTCCAGCATTTGTTGCTCTTGCCTTCAGTTTGAAACGACAACCCGGAGTGCTGCATCCAATTTCCAGCCGAGATGTGTCACTTCTCTTCGTATATGTCTCCTTGTTCTTGTCAACATGGTACTCTTTGATCTTTTTTGTCAGTTGCTTTTTACTTACGAAGTATTGGCCTTTTGCGAGCTCACTCTTGTATTCAACCCGACGACCATAGTAAGAAACATCTGCTTCTCGAAAAGCAGATGTGTCATTGAAGTTTACAAAAGGGTGAGTCTCAGAACGGCCACTTAACGGCATATTCTCTCTATTTTGCCTCACATTGGGCTGTGTGTATTCTTCTTCATCTTCTTCATCTCCTTCATCATTAATGTCACAGTCTCCTTCCCCCAATTCATCCCCAGTTTGCAGATTCTCCTCCGGTACCTCATTCATAAATTCAAATTCCGACTCATTTGGATCTTCCTGTACTGGTGGTGGTCTGGGGTGAGGATTTGATTCAGGCCCAGGTAAGGATGAAGGACCTTCATACACGGATATAGGTGGGATAAAAGGTGGAGATTGTACTCGTGGTGGGACAAAAGGTGGAGATTGGGGTGAATTATTGTATATTTCTGGTTCCGGTTCTGGTACATGCATTAGGATAAAAGGAGTGTGTGGTTCATTATCTTCTTGATAATTTTGTGCAACCGAATTTTGGCCTGAACTTTCGGCCCCTGACTCTTCGCGAATTCTGCGTGCAAAAACTTCCAATAATGATTCGCCAGACCTCAAAACCTGCGCTATTAGACCTCTCAATACCCCGTTATCTCCCAATGTGATTTTGACATACTTTCCTGCGTGGACCATTCGGGCCTGAATTTGTAATTCCCAACGATTCCTATTGTAGCCGCTTGCTTCATAAATAAGCGATTGCAACTGCTCAAATGAGAAATTTTCATCAACCCAATACGTATTTGCTGCAGGTTTGGAGTAACGTACTCCATACTGGTCAGTTATGAACTTTTCTCCAAAATGTATTGAAATTGCAATAGACATGGCCAATAAACTACATTTATAAATGACAAATATTTGGTCAGTTTACTGATTTCAATTGTGAACAGTTGTGAATAGTCGTATATGAACAATATTGAACAGTAAATACGTACATACACAGTACATGAACAGCCAATACGTCTAGGAACATTACATGAACAATACAAGAACAGTACATGCGTACATGAATAGTAAATACGTATATGAAGGGTACATAAACAGCAGATACGTATATGAATAGTAAATACATATATGAACAGTGATGAACAGTAAATAAACATTAATGAACAGTAAATAAACAGTAATTAACAGTAAATACGTATGTGAAAATTTGCAAAATAAAAAAAAAATTACCTGATTTGACAGACTTCTCCGTCTCCTCCTCCTTCCTTCAGAGCTCCTCTCCTCTTCTCCTTCCTCTTCTTCTCTTCTTCCTCTCTTTCTTTTTTCTCTCTCTTCTACAGAGCTCTCCCCCGTAGTTATAGTTTTCAAAAAAACAAAGAGATTCAATCCGTATATATTATGTGCGGTTTAAATTAACAATTCAAGCCGCATATATTCTGTGCGGTTTGAATTAACAATTCAAGCCGCATATATTATGTGCGGTATGAATTGTTAATTCAAACCGCAAATAATATATGCGGTTTGGGTAGAAATAAAATTATTTTAAAAACGTGGTTATTTATATTAAAATAATTTTTTTTTTGGGTAAAAATAAAAATCACGGGTAATGCTCGCAGCGTTAAATATCAAATTCAAACATCACTTGTTTTGTTTTTTCTTTCTATTTTCCGAAGGACAAGTCATCTCGCCCTTGATGATGCTCGATTTTAGACGCCATCATTATGTCAAACAGTTAGGTCGACTTGGCCCAGATTTCAAAATGCCGAAACAGCATCTCTCTGAGGATTTTTTTTTAAAACATAATTAAAATTTTTTTTTACCAAACTAACATGATTATTTTTTTTTTACAAAAATTATAAGAATCAAACTGTTAGTTCGGTCTGCTTAATTTTTTTTTTTTGGACCGAATTGGTAATTCGGTCCCTGCTGATTTCACAGTTCCCGCAGAACAACTGCGTTGCCGTTTGTGTAATGCCTAGAGACCGAATTGCCAATTCAGTCCAGAGTTTTTTTTAGCCCGGACCGAATTGACAATTCGGTCCCAATAAAGGCATGACAAGCATTGAACTTTGGGACCTCGAGAAATCATGTTAAGCGTTGGACTTTGGGATTATAAAGATTATAAACTTCCAGGTTCCAATAAAGACATGACAAGATTATAAAGATTGATAAGAATATTATTAAAAATGATAAGCGTTGGACTTCGGGGACCTGGAAGTTTCGGATTTTCAATCGATAAGCATTGGACTTCGGGCCTCTCAGTCTAGCCTCATTTTCAGATTTTTTGTGGTGTTGTTCATGAAACGCTGTGAAATCAGCAGGGACCGAATTGCCAATTCTGTCCCAAAAAAAAAATCAAGCGGACCGAATTAACAATTCGGTTCTTATGATTTTTGTAAAAAAATAGTAATCATGTTGGTTTGGTAAAAATATTTTTTTTAATTATGTTTTTAGAAAAAAAATCCTCTCTGAGGGAGCTACGAGGGAGCAAGGAAGGATCCTCTCAAGTATTCAAATTTTGAGTTTTGATCTGGACCAATCCGGTCCGAGGTATAAGTATTCAAATTTTGAGTTTTGATCCGGACCAATCCGGTCTGTGGTACAATGCATGGGTTCCTTTAATGTTCGTGCTAAATCAGATCGGACGGTTCAGATCTAAACTCAAAATTTGAATACAGCTAGGAGGTAGCTGCTCCACAAATCGGCGCAGAGAAATCGAGTAGAACATATGCAATATTTAGCAAATTAAATTCGTAACGGCTCTCTGTTCTTCCTATTTTGAAATCATTTTCCCAGTTCGGCTCTCTGTGCTTCCTACTTTCCCAATTCGGGTGTTGAAAGGGATCTGGCTATTTTAGTAATCAAGATTTATTCTGTCGCAATTCAAAATTCCCACTTTTCAATGGCCATTGAGGCGGATACCCCGCTGAACCTGGTCGAAATATCCTCCGACAGCGAGGAAGACGGGGAGAAAGTGATAAAAACCGAGAAGAATTGTTGGAAGAAGGGCTTGAAAAAGAGGTGTAGCAAAAGGCGTCGCAGTAATAGCAAGAAGATAGGGAGGAGGTATGCTGATGTGGAAATCTGGACGGAGGAAGAGAAGCAATTAAATGATGACGAGTGTTGCATTCTTCCATCAGATCCTGCTGGAGAAATCGACCTCAGGCATCCGATCTCTGATCCTAAGCAGGACGGCGTGTCTGTGCTGGGGGAGCGTGGCAAGGTCATTCTTTGATCTCTCTCTCTCTCTCTCTCTCTCTCTCTCTGTATATATATATATATATATATATATGTGTGTGTGTGTGTGTGTGTGTGAAGTTAGCATTTTGTCCCCAATTCCCATGAAAAGCTTCATGGGATATCTCATAATATTTTTGACTTCTTAAAGCCCAGATGATAAGGTTGCTAATTTATTTTTCTCTATAAAGGCACCTAACAATAGTACTATATTGCAATTGAAAACAATGACACTAAAAATTTACAATCATCTCAGATAGGCTAGCGGATGGAGAAATTTTATCGTTATTTTCAATAATTGGTATATACAATTTGCAAAGATTTTTTATATATGCTGTTAGGCTAAAGACATCCAAAAAATAGAGGAAGGTTTCAAATTCGAGAACGGAGTAGGTCCGATGTCCATCGGACCTACTTTTATGTTCAACGAGCATGATGACCGTCCGATCTAATTTAAGATTTGTGTGCGCGAAAATTGAAACAGACATGCACGGAGTTTAAAGCGTACTGCACGAATCTTAAAGCAAATCGACGGTGATTAAACTCATCGAACCAAAGTAGGTCCGATACCCATCGGACCTACTCTCAAGTGTTCAAATTCAGGTTAGTGTTTATTGGAAAATGAGGTGATAACCTTTTGTGGTAGCTGGAAGTTTTTATGACTTTCAGTTTAAAAACAAATAAACTTTCTTTCTTCTTTAGAAATGTAAAAAAACAGATATATACACAGACCAGATTTACGGGCTTCAAATGACAGAAAAGCCGAAATAATACATAAGTTGTTGATATTCTCTTGCTTTAGGTATAGTAAAGTTATTTATTGTCAATAGCAGTATTCCATTAAGTCCTTTATAGTAAAGTTATTTATAGTAAAGTTATTTATAGTAAATCAGATCTACTGTCAATAGCAGTATTCCATTAAGTCCTTTGTTGATATTCTCTTGCTTTAGGTATAGTAAAGTTATTTATTGCTTTAGGTATAGTAAAGTTATTTATTGTCAATAGCAGTAATTTAAGATTTACTGTCAAAAGTTTTAACAGTGTAATTAAATATTACAGGTGGCATGTAGAGATTATCCCCATCCAAGGCATTCATGCGCAAAATATATCTTCAGTGAGACTTCTCATGAGAACTGCTGCTCCCAGGTCTGCATGTTGGTACTTTTTTGGTCTTGTGCTAAATTTTCTGTCCGGTACTTGCTGTTTCTTGTGTTATAACATTTCCCCCCTAGGCTTTATAGTGCATGCTATTCCAGTTGCATCATTTAATAGATTGATTCTTATTTCTTCATCCATTAACAACCTCAAAGACCAGCTCTAACAAGCTAGCAAATGTACGATGCTGAAAGTAGGTGTGCCTCTTCTCTCTTTTCCAGGAAAGTCAACTGGTATTTGGGGGGGGGGGGGGAGGGGGGGTTCCAACCAAGCTAATATTCATTAATAGCTTGTTTTTGCCCTTTTAAGTAATAGATGCACATTAGCATGGGCAGATCTATGTATAGCCCAGGGGGTGCTTAGCTCCCCCTATGATTTAAATTTTTTTAGTTATGTATATGGAAATTTAATTTAATTTTTATTTTTCTTAAAGTTTTTATATAGTTTAGCCCCCCTCATAAATTATCATCATGTGTGCTTGTAAGTCGTAACTTAGTGGTTAGAATTTTAATTTGTTATTGTGGAGACTTGGGTTCAAGTTCGGCCATGCATTTTAAATTTTTTAGGCATGTATGTTTGGTTCAAGTTGTAACCTATCTAAATTTTCTAGCTCCGCCCATTAGACATGTATGTTTGGTTCTTTGGTAGAACAAAGGCATCTAAAAAGAACCCTACACCTTGGATATTTCATACCTATATATCTGAACTGCAAATAAAAAATAGTTTGTTTTTTATTTGAAACAGTGCTATTGCTATGTATGTGATGTCTCAGCCCCATGCAGCTACTGGAAGGGACCGAATGGGCATTGCCATGCCTCAAGTCAAGAAAAAGGTTGGAGTGCTGGTAGACGAGCAATGCGCCAGCTGAATCATCGTTCAACCAAGACTGGCCAATAAACCATGGCCTTCTAAGTTTGTAATTCCTATTGCTGGAATTTTTTTTTTATCATTGCCTGAGTTGCGATTGCGCGACTTCATTTTGCTACTCGGTTGCATACTTGAGAAAATTAAATGGTTCTCGTATGTTGCTTTGAAAGTGTATTAGTATGTTATATTATTGTAGATTAGGTCTTTTGTAATATATATCAACCATTCTAGTCTGGTTGCCTCTCTCTTTCGGGATGCAATTAATATATATATATATAGTGATCATTCACCTGCAGGATGAAAGCAAAATTATTTCTCAAGATTTCATCTTTTATGGTTAGTTCTAGCCTAGGGGATGTTATGGCAAACCAATTTCTTAAAATGAGGAAAATATGTATCTAGATTTTAGTTGCTTAGTTTATTGAGAGATGAAAATAATATTCCTTGATAGCTTACAGAATTACGGTGCCTAGCTGAGTCGGTGGCAGCCTACACATAATTTCTAAATGACAAAATTTATGAATTTTCTGGGGACAGATAAACTGAACAGCTGGAGGCACAGATAAGATAAGAGCTTTAAGCTTAACAATGAACCTTGAATAGCTTTCAGTGTAAACAAGGTTTTCAATTCTCCATAGCCCATACCATACCATACCATACATTGTGCGTTGTTCAATTTTATAATGCTATCCAACTATTGATGGTAAAATTAAGTTCCCACAAGGGCTCTAATTGAAATTTCATTGGAGAAACATACAAACAAGCACCTCAAAACGGACAGGACAAATAAGCAAAAGTCTAAATTTTAGAATTACAATGTACTATTGATGGAGTAATAACTTGAGAGAAATAATATCGTTTATATATTATAAATATCAATGTTCTAAATAGCGCGCTATAGCGTTTTCGGACAAAAAAAGCTATGACGCTATGGCCATATAACGCTGTTTTTTCAGCCGTTCCGCTATGACGCGATAAACGCTATTTAAACCTTTGATAAATATGGAAATCAGGTTTGTTATTACCGAAATTTTTATTAATAGAAAATAAAATACAAAAATATCGACATTGAAGAACGTTTTCGTTGAAATTCGAGATGTAGCAAAAACGTGATGGTCCATAACGTCCAGCTAATCTGATCACTAATGATCTCTAATTAACAAAAAACACTGTAGCTGGACGTTATAGTCCATAACGTCCAACTATAGTGTTTTTTTTTTGCTTGCTTGTTTGCTTCAGTTTGCGATTTTTTGAAAAAAAAAACCACTGTAGTAGGACGTTATGGACCATAACGGCCTGATTTTTTTTTTTCAGCGCGTTCCTGACCGTTATGAACCTTAACGGTCCGTATTTTTGTTATACTAACGTAGGTAATTAGGTGCTAATCTGGCCGTGATGGTCCATAACGTCTCATGGGACGTTATGGACCATCACGTCTTTGTTAGATCTCGAATTTCCGCCAAATCGTTATTCAATGTTGATATTTATTTATTTTATTTTCTATTAATAAAAATTTCGGTTGTTATTACGTCTCTGATGCGATTTCTATGGATATCAAGCTTGGATGGGAATCAGACCAAATTCGGTCTGATTCGATCTGCATCAATATTCGTGCAAAATTAAAATAATGAACTTGGTCCGTTTAATTATGGATCCGGAAAGAAAATTTTCTTTATTATAATGAACTTGGTCCGTTTAATTTTCTACTTTATGATCTTGCATTGAACAGAAATAAAAAAAATTATGGATTGAACAGTAATATCAACGGTTCAAAACCGTCAAAGATAAAACGAAGAGGTGTAATGAACTGAAGTTTGAGCCGAGAAAAAGAATGAAGAGCAGCATTCTCAAAGGAAGAATTGTTAATATACCCATTAAAATATTCTAAATCATCTATTTTTATAAAAAAAGCTAAAACTTTTTAATTTTCCTATCAAAGAAATAGCAACATTCTCAAGGGGCATATTATAATTTAGCCAAAAGACGGACCAAAAGTCCAAACTCCAAACGAAGAGGCCAACCAAATATGGAAAAAGAAGGGGAAAGGAAGGTGAAAATGGAGCACGAATTGGAGGCCAACGATCGTTCTGATATCGATTTGGTTGAATTTTCACAAAAGCTCTCCATTAGTGCATCCAGTGACGCTGATGAAGACGATGAGGTCGTTGTGCTTGGTTCCAAAGGACCGGTACGATTTCCTTCTCTTTGATTATCTCTTTGATTATCTGAGCAATTAGTATTATTTTGGAATTAATTTACTCCACAATCAGGTTAATTGCTGCTGGATTTATACTGGTTTTCTACCAGTCAGCTCAGGGCTCTGTTTTAGTTTTTTTGGATTTATACTGGTACATGTTTCAGTTTCCTCATCTGATCTAAAGATGAATTCACAGGTGGCATTGAGAGATTTTCCACATCCAAGGCACCTTTGCGCAAATTTTCCATTTGAAAGTACCCCTCATGAAAACTGTTGCAGTAAGGTGTGTTAATGATATAAGCACTCTCCTTCTCTTTTCCTTTTTAAGGGCATTTACTGATCTTTGATTCTGTAATTTGGTGCAGTGTTACTGTGTTTCGTGTGAAGTAGTTGCACCTTGTTCGAACTGGGAAGGAAGAGATGCACATTGTAATATTATTTCCAAGAAATGCAGAGAAAAGTTGGGGACTGCTACTCCCACAGAGAAGAAAATTATTTTGATCATAGAAGAATAATGCAGGACTGTACTATGTAACCACTGTAAATTTATGAGAATTGGATATTCGGTATTGAAATTTGCTGTCATGTATTGTATTGAGTATATATCTAGTCTGTTACAAGAGGAGAGGGATATTTATAGTGTCTAGATCTATTGTACCGTTGGTACTTAATATTTGTAACTTTCCTAAAAAGGTTACAACTCTATTTTTCCTAATTTACATTTTTACCCCTAACTCCTATTTCTATTTTAACTCCTAATTATTCTTTATTCGCAACACTACCCTCAAGCTAGGATTATAGATATCGGTTAATCATAGCTTGCTTGTTATTTCTTCAAACACCTTCGGAATGAGACCCTTGGTAAAGATATCGGCTAATTGGTCTTGACTCTTTACGTAAGGGGTTTTGATTTCATTCGCTTGAACTTTTTCTCTTATGAAATGGCAATCTACTTCGATATGCTTTGTTCTTTCTTGAAACATCGCATTTGAAGCGATGTCTTGCTGTATTGTTATCGCAAAATATCTTCATTGATTTTTATCAATTTTGAAATTCATTTAATTTTGAAACATCGCTAATTTGACTTTTTTTACATGAATAGTTGGTGTCAGCTCCGTATATATAATTTTCATTTCAATTCGGAAAATCTTTTGGATTAATAGAAAATGACAATTCACAGAAAACAGGACCTCCTGTCTCTGCCATGTAAGGTTTGTAAGGTCTTCAATCTTCTCCAGTACTATTTCTAACTGCTGCTTTTCATTATCAATGCTAGCGTTGGATCATGGCAAGCAAAGGCCAAATAGAAACTTTTATCTCCATTGGCCAACAAGAATGGAGACGATTTCTATCCAGCATAGAATATACAAAAAAGGTCTAACAATTCTCTCAATAATAGGCTAGATATTATATGGAAACTATACATATCTGCTCACCACAAAAACTTTAAAAAATATTATAAATTATTAAAAAAAATTCAACAACATAAACAAGTAGCCCCCCACATCCCTCAATGTTGTCAATTTTTCCAAGAAGAAAAAAAGATAGCCATGGAGTTCACTGCCTATCCTCCATTTCAAAACCTCCCAAAGAAAGAAGTGGATCAAAGCAAGGGTATGATAGAGATCGGTGTAGCCGAAGAGCATGATGATTGCTATGAGATTGATTTTGTCGACGATGATGATGACGACAATGATGATGAAGATCATT
Organism: Carex myosuroides; assembly: GCA_028015225.1. NCBI lineage: Eukaryota > Viridiplantae > Streptophyta > Magnoliopsida > Poales > Cyperaceae > Carex > Carex myosuroides. Next base: position 16,577,182 of record CM051471.1, on the reverse strand, counting down.
GTTATGTAATCAATCACAGCAACCATGAAGCACATTATGTAATTAATCAGTATGAAATCATTGAAGCTGAAGGTTATGATAATGGCGATGAGGATGAGTATGATGACTCTGATTATGATGACGATGACGATGATGATGATGATGATGATGATAGTTGCTTTGAGATTGTTCCGACTGAGTTCTCGCAAAAAATCTCCGTGCAGGTTCCTGATGATGCTTTGGCTTCATGAGTACAAAGAATCAGGGAAATGAGGTCTCTTTCTGTTGATTTTTTATCCCTTTGTGAGATTCTTGATTTTGTGTAATGTCATGATTGTAAATTCTTTTTTGACATTATTTTATTTTATTTGCCAATCCGTTTCAAAGACATAAAACTGTTTTCCATGTTTTTTTTTATCACAAATTGAGTTTCTTACAGAACAAATTTTCAATTTATCATTGGGGTATTTTGCTTGGAATTGGATTGGATTCATTGATTATGACTTCGTAATTCATACTACAACTAAGATAAGTTTTTCATTATTTTAATTATTACATTTACGATGGACATCATCTGAAAAATCTATACAAGAATATCATGTGTTTTAAAATGACAATGTAATATGCTGGTAAAAGATAAGACACACTTGACTTTTTTTCTTCTCTTTCATTCAACAAATCAGGATTGAAATTTGCTGAAATCCCAATACATGAACAGTGTTTCTAGAATTCCTGAAATTCAGAATCCAACCGTTGAACTGTTTCGAGATACGTGCACAAAAAAACTAGCTGTTTCGAGATGTATGCACAGAAAAAGTTGATCGGCTGTATTCGGAATTTCAGAAATTTCAGAAATTTCAGAAACACTGTTTATGTATTTTGGATTTCAGCTGATTTGAATCCAACAAATCATGCTGATGGATAACAAATTAACAATCATCCCGCTCAGTGCTATCTATTAAATCTTTATAATTTGATCATGATGGCACAAGACCATATATAGGTTCCTGTATGGGCCTGGTTATAGCTGTTATCAGCCACTTTCTCATCCATCAAAATAGAAAAGGCAAAAAATAAGAAAAATAGGAAAATATTTTAGTTCCAATTCCAAAGAAAAGAAGAAATGAGATAATAAAGAGGTGGCGGTTCGGAAAATGAGATTGTAAAGAACGAGGGAGATGAAACCCCATGCATGCATCCAAATTTATTTCAATGCAAATGGAAACTAACATGTATATATAGATCTTTCGTACATTAATCTAGCTACTCTTGCAACAAGCATGGAAACAAAGAAGATTTTCAAGGTCGGAAAATTTCCTGCAACTGATTCAAAATCAGGAAATATAAAGAAAGAGAAAGTAACACAAGAAGAGGAAGATGAGAAAAGTGAAGAAGATGATTGCTATGAGATTGACCCCTTGGACTTCACCAAAAAGTTGTTGCTTGAGGTTTCTGACAATGGGGACCACAATGAGGTTGTCATCGTTGCTGCCAAGGGACCAGTAAGATTTGTTGAAGTTAATGTTTTTTGTCAACAATTTTGGTATTAATGCATTTAGTTTTTCAGGAAATCTTAGTAGTTAAAAATTTGTATTTAGAAAATATAGAAGTTTAATGAGAGAATTAAATGTTATTCAGTGAGAATAGAGCGTGCAGAAAATTTCTATGGGTTTATGTATGTAAAATATTTTTTGAATGTAAGAGAGTAAAAACACAAAACCTAATACACTCAATTAAAGTAAAAGTAAACCAGCTGAAATTCCGAGATCAGGTACTGTTCACCTTGAAATCACTGCAATCAAAACCCAGCCATAGAATTTTTTTCGAGAACGCATCTCGAAACAGCTGGTTTTTCCTTGCACGCATCTCGAAACAGTTCGACGGCTGGATTCGGATTGCAGGGATTTCAGGATGAACAGTACCAACCTCGGATTTCAGCATATTCGGATCCATCTAGACAGTGTATTAGGATTATGCTTTGCTTAATTATATTATGTTATTCTGTTACAAAGCTAGACACAGCGATTGGAGCTGTTTGTAATAAGACCTGAGGTCTATATATAGACCATAGATTGTAATTGATTGAGGTTAATGAAAATACAATAATTCATTCCAGCATTACTGTTTCATTAGTTCTTAATCCTTTGGTTCTTATAATAGGCCAACAAGATTTCCCTCTAGCTCTAGCCAAGATTGATCCTTAATTTTGTTCTAAGTACTTATCACTAGTTACTGAACTTGCACACCTTACTATTTGAGTTGTTGTAACTTGTGTGCTAATTTGAATTATGAAAATCAGGTGGCACTAAGAGACTTCCCCCACCCAAGACATCTCTGTGGAAACCTTTCTTTCAATAGCACTCTTCACGAGAAACATTGCAAACAGGTATGTTGAGCTCGCCAGCTAAACAGAAAACAGTAGCCAGATAGTAAGTATAATACTCTTCTAAATGGCACTTGCTATTTTATTTGGTGCAGTGCTATTGTATAGTGTGCCAAGTACCAGCTCCCTGCTCCAAGTGGAAGAATGGAATTGGTGCACACTGCCATGAGTCAAAGAGGCCCGACTCACCGACTTACATGCGACTTTCCACGTGAAGAGCATTATCTTGTCAAAAGCTGATTCTTACTTGGTAATAAACTTATTTTTATTTTTGTTAATTCAACTGAAATGTCGTATTATGGTTCAGTTGTGTATCTTCAACATGTATGAAATGCAAAATTTATTGTACTTCTCTCTGGCATGTCAAAGACAAGTTATCTGTTCCTGTTCCTGTACCCATTACCACACTCATGTGCATAGTTGCGTATAATCGTAGATAAAATATAAAATGGACAATAATGTTAATTACTATCTGAAGATAAACAACATAATGGGGGATAGTATCAGAGAAGAGTTGCAGTAAATCTTTTGTCAATGATACAATCCCATGATAAATAAAATGTTAAACAGATGAAAGGATACATAAATGGGCAGCAAGGAGGGTGTGAATTGAAAACAAATTCTCACCCAAATAAACACCTCGCTTTTTAGAAGACACTACACAGTTTGTTTCCCTTTACTTAGATTAAGAAAGAATTAAACTTAATCAATTGTTGGCCTTTGTTCTAAAGCCATTAATGATAGGAGCCCCGTTAATAGCAGGGGCAGCGCCTCTTATTGATTTGACATATGAGGCGTAGTCAGCATATTGCATGGTGTAGAGGGTGCTCTGATAGCGAGTCACTCTCAGCTTCTTCCTGAGTGATTCATTTATTACACCGTTATAACCGGCCTTTCTCATCAGAGAGTCAATCGTCTCAATCTTAGTCCATCCTTTAAATGAGTAAATGCAAAATTAGCACCAATAACAAAAAATATTGTGGATGGTAAAAAATTGAACTTGATTTTGGTCCTTGCTATTTTTTGCCATATTTGATCCTATATTCATCTTTTCAAAAATAATAGTCATAATTTTATTGCAATCTGAGCAATCATGTTGAAGTCTTAGAAGAAAAATGTAACAGTACCAATTTCACATTCATTCTGATGAGCATTCTAAAATGCCATTCAAATGAGACCAAAAATGTAAAATACCAATCTTCAGTTTATTGTTACCTTCATGAGCAGGGACATCAGGCAAGTAGGTTGCACTGCGCCTCATGTTGTAATCAGGGTCAGTGAATTCTATGATTAAACCATGCTTCCCGACCTTTGTTTAGGAAAAGAGTAGACAGTTGAACAATTCAATTCTGAGAATTATAGCTACTATTCAGAACACGTTCCAGGTCAACAACCATGGATTAAAAAGAAGAACTAAGGGACAAAAAACAAGGATGAGAACATATATACATATTTCATCAATCCATCAATTGAAGTATTAAAAAGAAAGGACCTAAAGGAGAAGAAGTAAATGAGCAAAAAGGAGTTCTAAAAAAATGCCAAAATTCTTTTTAAAAAAAAAATACCAAAATTGGTAAGGGATTCGGTATCAGCCAGTATCAATCTGACCTAACCATAGTGGTATTTGTTGATAAAATACCTATTCATTGCTTTGAGCTGATAAATAATGTGTGAGATAGAGAGAGAGAGAGAGAGAGAGACCTCCCAGTCAAGGTGATGAAGAGCTACTTCATAGTTGGTTAGTACAGAGACAGTACACTCCAGGTATGGTATCTCCTTGGCCTGTATCGGTGGAAACCGGCGGTCTCTCAGTGCACTGCATAGTAAAAAATAATAAAGTAAATAAGCCAAATGTCATAATCTAATTGCTCTATCAATCATGCCTATTACTTATTCAAATTGTTAAACGTTTCCGTCTTTAGAAAATAACTAATTACTTGAAAACTTCCTGACTAACGGAAAAGTTAAGAACCAGAAGAATTATGCCATCGGAATATATTTCTTAAAGACTGTATTGTATTAGGTCAAAAGAAACCCCAATCAAGCACAATAACTTAAAAATAGGTAAGATATAAAATTGTTCAATAGACAGCTCTTAGTATCAAGAAAATCTGAAGCAACATAGTACTAATAATACATACATGCATGCAAAGAGATGAGCATACCTAGTTAATGCGTACTCACTGAAGCCACTAATTATATGGCGTGCTTCTAGAGTACCAATGCAACCCCTTAGACGCGGCTCAGAGCCATTTGTTGTTTTCTTCCATGTCACAAACAGTGGGCTGTAAATGGTAAAATCCATCAGCAATTTTGGAGAGAAGAAATTTTAAGTGATACTGGTATACAAAACGAACTGCATGTACCTGCCTAAGGGGATATGATAGCACAGCTAGATGAGCATAGAAGTTAAGCTGACATAACAGAGATGTACAAACTTTGGAATAAAGTGCGAAACATGCAAGAGAATTACATTATTATGGCTGACCTCCCACATGCTTTGGCAACTAGGTCCATTTTATACCATTAATAGGACTAATTTAATTAACTATGGCAAATACTGTGCTACAATGATTATGTACCATTAGGACTTCCATGATAACACGATTAAATATTGATGAAATGTTATACACTAACCACACATGAGATTTTCCCAACAGTGTGCTATTTACTATATTTCAAGACTATTTGATTAATTAATAAAACAACCCCACACAGGAATCTAACTCGATGAACCCTAGTATTGAACAAAAGATCACTACAATAAGAACTGGTAATGAGAAATATGTCCCTGATTATATCATCAGCTAAACTGAGCATCATTTTATAATCTCAAACAACCAACAATTCATTTTATCAAATATAGACCAGACTACTTTAATCAAAATAGGTCAATTGCTGACAACTACTAGCCACTAAAAACCCACAGGCATTAACAAACGGAGCTTATAAAGCATACTAGTTCTAGTAAAACCCTCTATTGGTGTGGAACCTTTATAGACTGTACAACTACAAGTTAGCATTGGCCTAAATGTAAGAAACAAACTACAATCAGGCAAATATCATCCTTTCCAGCTTCCACCTATTAGCTACAACAGACATGGAAAAACTAAATAATTCGATAAAAAAAACCCAATTAAGCCGGTAGATTTCAATATACGCAACTAAAAAACCTTCAAATCCACCCCCAAACCACATCAAATCGGACCAACAAAGCCAAAAATTACAGAAAAAAAGGGGGAACTTCCTACTGTTGGCCTTCTTCAAAAGCAGGAGGCGCTGGTTGCTCCCCACTGTAGTGTGCCACGAGCGTATCGAAGCAATAGACCGCCATTTCCCTATTAGCTGACACCATTTTACCACAGCGGAGAGCCCAATACCGCGATCGGTGCGGAGAATTGGAGAATTTTCAGGCGATCGCCACCGATCGAGCGGCAGAGGGGAGAGAGAGAGAGAGAGAGTCTGGTATTATCAACTTCAAGAAAGAGAGAGAAATGAGGTGGGGTGCGAGAAAAATGGGACTAGTATAAATGATGATGATGATACCTCGCGCTTTTAGACATGTTGAAGACAAATGGAGATGCTTGTCTTTTTCTTTCCGACCCATTTTTTATACAACTTCGGTTTTTGTTTTACAACTTTTACGTTTACCACCCTCTAAAAATACAAAATGTAAACAACCCTAACATTGGCATACAAAAATACTGTCCTTTTAGAAACGTTAATAGCTAAAAATTTAAATCATAAATATCAAAATAAAACTGTTAGATATAATCTATGTTATTTTCTCTATGTGCTCATAAATAATTATTACATTTTAGTTTTTTATGTGAATTAATAAGTTGAAAAATCAACGTCTAGAAATTATCCACATTAATACATTCTTACAAGCTCTTGATGACAACCAAAACAAAGTTGAAATATTATAATTTTTTCCACAATGTAGATCATATCCAACAATTTTATTTTGACTTTTAAGTTTTAAATTTTGAGTTATTAATTTTTTTAAAAATAGATGTACGATGGAGACATTTGAACCCTCATTCAGGGGCGGACCCAGTGTATTCCAGGGAGGGCAGCTGCCCCCCCTGGATTTTGAATTTTAGTGGAAATTTATCGGTTCCGACCGACTTTGCCCCCCTGGATTTTTTTTTGCCCTCCTCTGGACGTTTAATTTGTAATTCGAGTTAAATTTAGAGTTAAAATTGAAATAAATATGTTGAATTTTGATTGGTAATTAGAATTATAAGTCAGAGCATTAGAAATTACAAGTCAAAGCATTGGAAAGTATAAGTTAAAGCATTGTTTTTTGTCGAGTACCCAATTGGTTAATGGATTTAAACCTGATTCGATTTTTTTTGCCCCCCTGACGAAAATCCTGAATCCGCCCCTGCCCTCATTTATACAATTATAGTTTAAAAGTGAACGCGGATGCATATAATTATCTGATTCTGTATTTTAAAAAATTCAGATAGTCACTTAATTAGATATATATATAGAGAGAGCTGGGCTATGGTGAGTTGTGAAGTAAGATGTTATTTTTACTTCACGCTCATATTTTTATTTTGAAAATCTAAACAATCGATCCGAACTGCTCAACATGTTCTAAATATTGAAATGTGCTTGGAGACTAAATTTTATATTTTTTGAAACTTTTTTACTATTTATTAAGCCACTTTGAAAATCGCTGATCCGGTGATCCAGAAATTTTTACTGTTTTTTACTGTTCACAGTGGATCAGCGATTTTCAAAGTGGCTTAATAAATAGTAAAAGAATTCCAAAAAATGTAAAATTTAGTTTCCAAGCACATTTCAATATTTATAATATGTTGAACGGTTCGGATCGGTTGTTTGGTTTTCAAAATGAAAATATGGCGTTCACAACTCACCATAGTCTATCTATATATATATATATATATATATAAATAGAGAGAGAGAGAGAGATGGGCTATTGTGATTTGCAAAGTAAATGAGGGGATTTACTTCGGGTCATATTTGGCTCGAAGAAAATCCAAATAACCGATCCGAACCGTTTGACATGTTCTAAATATTGAAATGTGCTTCGAGACTAAAATTTACATTTTTTGGAATTTTTTTACTATTTATTAAGCCACTTTGAAAGTCGCTGATTGTGGTCCAGAAAATTTTACTGTTTTTTACTGTTCACAGTGGATCAGCAATTTTCAAAGTGGCTTAATAAATAGTAAAAAATTCCAAAAAATGTAAAATTTAGTCTCCAAGCATATTTCAATATTTAGAACATGTTGAACGGTTCGGATCGGTTGTTTGGATTTTCTTCGGGCCAAATATGGCCCGAAGTAAACCCCCCATTTACTTTGCAAAGCACAATAGCCCTTCTCTCTATATATATATGGAAATTGCTAATATGTTATGCATAGCATAAGAGGGCCTCCGTGCTACGGCTCAATATTTGAGTTTTCAAAATCCTAACGGTCAATCCAAACCGTTCAACATGATCTCCATATGAATATGTACTTGCAAACCAAATTTTACATTTTTTAGAATTTTTTTACTATTATTTTAGATAGGTAGAAAATCACTTGATCTGAAAATTTTGTACCATTCAGATAAAGTGTTTTTCTACCTATCTAAAAAATAGTAAAAAAATTCTAAAAAATGTAAAATTTAGTTTGCAAGTACATATTCATATGGAGATCATGTTGAACAGTTCGGATCGACCGTTAGGATTTTGAAAACTCAAAAATTGAGCCGTAGCACGGAGGCCCTCTATGCTACGTGTAGCATATTAGCCAGATTCTATATATATATATATATATATATATATATATATTTTACTATTTATTAAGCCACTTTGAAAATTGCTGATCCAATGGTCCAGAAGATTTTACGTGTACAAATTACTGTTTTTTCAAAGTGGCTTAATAAATAGTAAAAAAATTCTAAAAAATGTAAAATTTGGTTTGCAAGTACATATTCATATGGAGATCATGTTGAACTGTTCGGATCGACCGTTAGGATTTTGAAAACTCAAAAATTGAGCCATAGCACGAAGGCCTCTATGCTATGCATAACACCGTAGACACTTCCTATATATATATATATATATATATATATAGAGGAGGGATCAAGTTACAACACAGTTACCACAACCATTTTCTACATTTTGAAATTCCAAATCGTCGATCGAAACCATTCAACATGATCTCCACAATAAAATATGCTTCCAGATCAAATTTTACATTTTTTTGAATTTTTATACTATTTATTAAGTATTTTACAAAAACTAGTCAAATTCAGACCATTGAATTTTGTACCCATCTTAATAATTAGTAAAAAAATTCAAAAAAAATGTAAAATTTGATCAGGAAGCACATTTTATTGTGGATATCATGTTGAACGGTTTGGATCGACGATTTGGAATTTCAAAATGTAAAAAATAATTGTGGTAACTTTGTTGTAACTTAAAATCGTTGTAACTTGATCTCTCCTCATGTATATATTGGTATATATATATTACTTGAACCCAGCAAAGTTATAAATTACGTTGTTTATCATTATGATCATATATACTCTATGAATCATAATATTTATATTTGTTTATGTAGATACTAGGTGCGAAGCTTCGCTACTTCGGCCAATTCATCAATCATTTTGTAGCTATAATTTGTTTGTATAATTAGACATTTAAAATATTTTATAGTAATGCCCATAAATAAGCAACGTCCACAACTAAATAAACACTATTTCTTATACTTTTTAACTAAAATTAAAATGATTAAATTCTATAATATGTCAAACAACCATATTAAATATCATTATTTAAGGATATTTAGTTTTAAAGAAAAAAAAAAAAAACACCACATTTACATGATCATATATGTTAGGATGAAACACATGCTAATCCAAAATAGCCGCTAACTAAGGTTAGCAACTATTTCATGTTTTGGACAAATTATAGATTTAAAGATTAAGTTTGAAATTTTAATTTGAGAGGATGTCAAAATGGGATATTTGCATTTTGTGTGTGGATTTGTGGTAAAAGAAAAAGATATCAGTTCTCAATTTGTAAGCATAGTGACAAACAAATAGTTTGGGAGTTCGGTTCGACAGGACCAAAAATTCGTAATTTGGGTATAATTTAAGAATAATTCGGTACAACAAGGAAGCAAAAAAATAATCCAATTTTTTTTTTAAATTTAAAAAAAATTCGCATTTTTCTCGCAAATAATTCGTGATTCGTATTATACGTCTTTTTGCGTTTTATTCGGAGTTCAGTTCAGAAACGTCAAAAAAGCAAATTATTTGTGAATTTCTTGCGTATATTGTTACTGTGTTTGTAAGTTCGGCTTCAGTGGACCCACAGTTTTTGGATTAAAGGATACTTGGACCGACTTGTCAGCTAGTCGAACACACAAAGTGGTTCGGAGAAAACGACACAGAGAATCAAGTTCCTTCTTAGCTAGTGGCTTGGAAACAGAATGCAAAGAATTGAAAAAAATGAGAACTTTTCATAGTTCATCATTTTTTCAATCACTTTTACATTCCTACTTCTTTATTTATTAATAATATGAATGGGATTACGGTGCTATGCATACTACACATCGCTATGTATTATAAGATTATATTTTTATTTTTAAAGTTCTGATAATTAATTCGAAATTTTACATTTTCTATTTTTTATAAGTAAAAAATCACTACTTTTGGACTGATTCATAATTTTTAGATTTAAGCAATTTTCTACGTATTTAAATAAATAATAAAAAGTTTAAAAAATGCAAAATCAGGCATTCAAGTTGAAAATGATAATGAATGATTCGGATCGACTGAAAATAAAAATAAAAATATCAATCCATAATAAAAGACTGATGTACATAGTACCGTAGCCTCGCTCTAATAATATTTATTTGTCTGACAATTAAAATTTTGTAATCATTAATGGTTATTTATTAAATAAAAATATTATTTTTTTGTATAGAGTTATGTAGATTACGTAAGATTTTCTTATCGTTGACAGATAAACAATTATAATTGATAAATAATGAGGTGGAAAAGTAGGGTTGCAAACGAATCGGATATGGATCGGATAGTGGTAAAATCATATCCGCATCTGCAGATACTATACGGATCAGATATTAGACGGATAAATACGGATACGGATCGAATATTGAATATCCGTATATATATATATACATAAATATTTTCATAATATATAGTAAACTATATGATATTTATCTACTATTCAGATACTGATAATTAAAATTCAAAATCATATCTGTATCTGTATCCACACGGATATTCAGATATCAGATATCTGTATCTAATTCAAAATCATATCCGTATATGTACTCCTATGGAAACGGACAGATGGTGGACACTTAAATATTTTTTTTAAAAAAATAAATAAATAAATTGAAATGCAATAATTCCTAACCTTTTGGAGCAGTGATATTTCCTTGTCTTTGATATGCAATGATAATTTCTCCAGGAAGATTGGAGCTCAAATTACAAAACTGTTTAATATTTATATTATTATATGAATTTCAAATTCATAATCTGGACAGAATTTCAAATTCATAATTTTCTGTATAGAGATCATATATCTTTGCTACTAGATTAAAGACTAGTTCTTATTTTTCATTCTTTTTGTTTTCTTCCATTTTTAATGCGATTTTTTTTCATATTTTATATATTACAATGTGGTTTGGGGAGCAACATGTTAAGTTGAATCATAGTTTTTTTGTTTTTTTTTAGCATGAAATAAAGAATTAAAGTGTTTTGCCTCGTTCTCATAATAGATATCGAATTTTGAATTTACAATCTCTTACACAGAAAAAATCATTTTAACCACTAAATTAGATATGATTCTCTAAATCATAATCTTTGTTAAATCATATTTGATTACAAGTGTGGTTAAGGATATTAGGTTAAGGATGCATTTTTCCACCAAAAAATTTGCGTTCTTATCTCAAACAAGTGTTTGTATATATAGTTGTAGCGAGTACCTAGTAGACATCAGTGTCAGAGCCACATGTAATAAACGGAATCAATTGATCTTCATTTATTTTTAAAATTTGGGGCAATTTCATGTATCCCCCTCTAAAACTTAAATATTACGTATTTCCCCCTCAAAAGTTCATAATAACGTATTTACCCTTCAAAATGATGAAAACTCTCATATTTACCCAAAATCAATATAACAATAAAATTTAATACTTAAAATATATTAAACAATATTAATTATTGAAATAAGACCATTATGCCCCTGTACCTGTACCAGTACCCTGTACATGTACCCTGTACCCTGTACCCTGTACCAGTACCCCTGTACCAGTACCCCAGTACCAGTACCCCAGTACCAGTACCCCAGTACCAGTACCCTGTACCAGTACCCCTGTACCAGTACCCTTGAAGAGAACACGGAGAGAAAGGAGAGAAAGAATGAAGGGGCATAATGGTCTTATTTCAATAATTAATATTGTTTAATATATTTTAAGTATTAAATTTTATTGTTATATTGATTTTGGGTAAATATGAGAGTTTTCATCATTTTGAAGGGTAAATACGTTATTATGAACTTTTGAGGGGGAAATACGTAATATTGAAGTTTTATAGGGGGATATATGAAATTCCCCCTTAAAATTTTGTTATATATTCTAAAAAAAATACAGAAAAATATTATGAATATTGTAAATTGAACTCATATTTTTTTTGTGTGAAAACAACCTCTCAATCTCCATAATTCAAAAATCTACCTCAGTCCTAAGTAAACATGTTACCACTAACAAGTGTGCATTTCAATTGAAGCAAGTCTGCATCACAGTTGTAATGTCATTTGAAAGAGAGATGGTGGCCTCAATAAATCTCCTCGGCTGTTCGGTAACAAGAGATTAAGAGTGAATAATTAAGAGCTTAAAGAGCACTAAGGAACCGATGTTCGGTTGTCTTAATCCGTAGGTGAAAACTAAGAAAGCTAAAAAAAAGGTAGATGTGTCTTAAGGTTCGGGCAGAGAATTAAGATCCGGGCAAAATGAGGATAAATGAGGTGATCTTAATCCGTACTAAGGAACTGGTGTTCGACAGAATTAAGTGACTAAGGAAGCTAAAGGAAGTAAATTAAGCCTTAAAAAAGTTTAATCTCTGGTTACCGAACAAGTTAGATCGATAGTCTAATGTAACTTTCTAAAGATTGCGTAAAGGCTTTTCCTTACTATTTTTTTTTTCACTCCAATGAAAATTAAATCTCAAAGATTTGCAAGTACATTTTTTATTTAAGATTTGATGTAAACAAAAGATTTTTCAATACCTATAAAAAGAGCATGTGAGATGTGACCTCAAGATTTGCTAAATTGCTATATTTTGTCGAATTCAGATCCTCCACGGTATTGTAATAGGGAATCTTTTAGAATTAGTGGATATGGACCGTTCTTTTTAACTTGACACGAATCTCAAAGACAACTAATACTGCCCCTGCACTAGCCCGAATCTCAAAAGCGGCTGTGAATTAATCTCAAACTGTAAAATGAGGGGAATCTTTTACGGTACCTGAGAGGATACTTTTCTATATTCTGCCTCTATAGTATTGTAATACGAGTAGAACTAGGGTGCTCTCGAGTTCACCAAGCCCTTGGTGAAGTCAAGTCCAAAACTCATCGGATCGGCTTCAAACGACGAATCCTACCGTTGAAACCCGTCTACCTTACGAGCGATGCGTCTACATGCAAAAAATTTAAATTTTGAAATTAATTTTGCATAGAGTTAAGTGGTCAAAAAACGTCAAAAAATGAATGCATTAAAATTAATTTATTAACCTTCTAATTTTGACCACTTGACTCTATGCAAAATTTTGCATAGAGTTCGAAACTAGAGGCGGAGCCAGACTCAAACTATGGAGGTCAAATGTCAATGGAAATCAATCATATATAATTTTCATGTTGAGAATAGAGGTCAATTTTACGGTACTCGTGACATTTTACTCTAAATTAATAGAAAAACATATATAAATACAAAAATCTATAAAAAAAAATGGAGGTCAACTGACCCCATGCATACAACCTACGTATTCTCCTGATTGAAACGTAAAATACATAATGGGTGGTAGCTGAAATTTAAATTTAAGTCTTTACAATTATAAAGTGAAATTTTAACAACTAAGTTACACATATTTAACATTTTACGAGAGGAGTCGGCCGTATAGAAACTTAATAAAAAAGTTAAGTTGAATATTAGTATACATAATAAAATTATTAAAATTATAAAAATAACTAAGTACTTCTGAAACCGAACCGAGAAGGTTCAGATTAAACTTTTCTGTTTTTTCAGTTAAATGGATTGGTTCGGTTCATTTTTTAAAATCAATTTAATTATTGGGTTCGGTTTAAATTGTTTAAAAACCGGTTAGACTGAACCTGTCAAAATTTTTAATCCTGTCCGAACAAAATATTTGAAAAAAATAAAAAATTACGACAGTATATTGCTTGGTTCGGTTTAAGACCGATTAGACCAAACCAACAAAATTTTTAAATTCATCTTACAAAATTCAAAAATTCAAAAAATATTTATTTTTATGATTAATCTTCTTATTTTGATTGAACCGAACAAACCAAAATTTAGCTCGGTTTGTTTAGTTCAACCTTAATTTCAGGGGCGGATCCAGGATTTTCGTCGGGGGGGGGGGCAAAAAAAATATCAAATCGGGTTTAAATAGCTAATCGGATTTAAATCCATTAACTAATTGGGTACTCGATAAAAAATAATGTTTTAACTTATACTTTCCAATGCTTTGAATTGTAATTTCTGATACTCTTAACTTATAATTTTAATTATCAATCAAAATTCAACAAATTTATTTCAATTTTAACCCCAAATTTAATCTGAATTACAAATCAAACATCCAGAGGGGTCAAAAAAAATTTCAAAGGAGACAAAGTCTGTCAGAACCGATAGATTTCCACTAAAACTCAAAATCCAGGAGGGGCAGCTGCACCCCCCCTCCCCCCGGGACTACCTGGGTCCGCCCCTGGTTAATTTGGTTGATAAGTTTTGAAAATTAAATAAAAATTTTGTTTGCCTATTTCATTTCGGTTT